>CM060692.1:153895106-156450193 GCA_030686995.1 Artemisia argyi
ATTTATTGTTTGCAATAATAATAGACTATTGATGTGTCTCGCGACTACTAGTTTTAAATTTATAACACAAATTACCGGATAAAGCTAAGAACACATGGGCAAGTATGACCCTTTCGTATGTAGTTAGTTTTGGTTGGTAAGCCGAGGTCATTCACTAGGATTTGGGTGTTTTCAATTGTGAAGAATCTGTATAATAGTAAGCAATAAAAAGATGGTAACTGGTTGTCATGATCCAGAATACCATATAAGCAATAAGTAACACGAAAATGATGATTATGTAAATTCAATAAGATTAAAAACTACACTTGCTTAGACTAGTTTACATCCTTGATAAGCATGATTGTGATAACTCTTCTTAACATGTTAGTTATGATAATTAGTTGGTGTTCTAATAAATTGTTCTTACAAATTAAACCTTGGCCAAGATCTTAGTTTATAAAAACAAGCATTAAGTTTAACCAATCAATTCAAGATCCATCCTAGGTTCATAAGGTATGGTGAATATCTTAAACACAAGAACAAACTCTTATTACAAATCAAATACTCTTAGGAAATGGTCATTACAAAAGGTAACCCATTCATAGACAAAAAGGTTACAATTGTTTATAAACATCTAAACTTTCGTCCAACTAAAGGTTTACAAACAATCCGATTTGATGTTATAAAAGCATTCTCATTACAATCATACTTCTTGTTTCTTTGTTTAGTCAACAATAATTATGGTGAAAAACAATCATTCATAGACAAATGATTATAACTAGTTGAATAATAACAAATCTTTCGACCCTTGAAACTATTATCAATTAGTTAACCTTGACTCAACAAATGTCACTATGAAACTTAAGGTACAGTTGGTTTTTAGGATTGACTTGAAATTGAATTAAAACATGTTATCACAATCATAAGCAAACCATTAAATAATAAACATCATCTAAGCAAGTGCACAAAGGTACTAGCCACTCATAGTAAATATGAACATAAACTCATAATTTTGAACATTAGAAACCATGATTAAAAGTCTTACAATGATTGGAAAAAGATTAAAAATGATGTAGTAATGATGCCTCAAGTATTGGTGATGACTTCTTGATGTTTTGACCTCCAAATGATGACTTCTTGGACCTCCAAAGTTTCCTGGGATTTTATGGACGAATTTTGGGTTTGAGAGGGAGTATTGGTGGTAGGAGAGGTGTTCTCTCAAGTTGGAATAGAGAGAATTGGTAAGTTATGATTAGAAATGCATGTAAAGGTCTCTATTTATACTCCTTTCAAGGCCTAGGGTTCATCAATGCTCAACTTGGTGACCAAGTAGTTTAGAAGGACCTAGAATACCAAAAAGAAGAGCCTAGAATCGAGCCAAATGAGATCTCCAAAATCTGTACGAGGGCTCCATCCGTTCGGATGCTCATCCATCCGATCGGTTGGGTAAAAGTCATAAACACGAAAGTTGTAGATCTTTCTCTTAGCTTTCCGTGGCCACTTGAATCAACTAAATCCGAGTTCGTATGCTCAATTTATGACCAAAATGGTGAAGGTGTGTCGGAAACAACGAGTCTTCCAATAATTCTTCGTTTGAGCTTCTTTTCTTCATTTCACTTCTCGTTTTCTTTCTTGTACTTTATTCTTAAGTCCTTGGAGTGACAATCTTCATGATTTTATCTTCTCGATTATACTGCAAGAGACTTTCATTTGTCGGGAATTCTTCCGTACATGCATAAATCTTGGTTTTTGTTCATTTCTTCGTCTTTTTATTGGTTTTCTTTGTCATGAACCTAAAATATAGAATATACTTCATTAAGTACCATAAGTTCATAAAAGTGACCAAAATATATGCATAAAATCCACAATAACACTCCTAAAAACATGTTGATTGAGCCTGAACCGTCAGATTATTATTGACCAAGGTCAATAAGTCAAAGATAGCCTAGAATCAATACTCCGGTGATAGTGTAGTGTTTCCCCGGGTCGTAAAAGTCCCAGCGAGATTGAAATGGTGCTTTTGGAATCGTTTATGAGTGAGTGGGACTGAGGACAGTAGCCCAGATGATATGGAATTGACTTTGCTACTGTTATTTTGGTATTGGTACACAGATATAATATTCACAATAATCAGATACCAGATATATGCACAAATTCACAATTAAGATCACGTATCGGACTAGAAAAGTGGGTTTTTGGTTTTTAACAAACTACAGGGGGTGCTTTTGACACTTTTCAAAACTTAAAATTAAAAATGAAAAAGAAATTATAAAAGTGATTAAAATACTATTAAACTATTATTTAATTAATTAAACTATTTAAAATCTAAATTAAAACCTAATTTAAATTAACTAAAAATGATAACTATTACAAATTAAACTAAAAATTTGCAAAAATAATTTCTAAACCTAAATTAGAACTTGAAGAAAGTATAAAAAATTAAAAATAATATTTTTGTCTTTTTGTGGTTTAGTTATTAATTAAAAACTATTTAACTTAATTAAACTAATTAAACTACTTTTAATTAATATTAATACTAAAGTAACTTAGAAAATTACAAGAAAATTTATAAAATTACTTAACCATTACAGGAATCCTAAAAAATTATAAAAACTCTAAAAATTATGTTTTAAGATTAACTACTAATTATTTACCTATTAATTAACTTAAGTCTATTTTAAACAAATAAAATAAGAAAAATAGAAAATGAACAGTAGAATCTCAAATTATATTTTCTAAAAACTTATTAGACTATATTAGAACTAGGAAAAATATAAAAACTAGATTTAACCTTATAAAAACTAATTAAGCTATTTAATATTTGATATTAATTAATAATAAAGAAAATTAAAATTAAATCTAATTAACACTAAATGACAAAATAAAAATCTGAAAAATTTATTATAACTACTTTAATATATGAGGAATTTAATAAAAATATAAAATAGCTAAGTACTTAATTAAAATTTAAAAATGAAAATTGAAATTAAATTGAATTAAATAGAAACTATCACTTACTTTAACTTTGATTTTTTTTTTTTGATTTTTCTTTTTCAGAACTACTTAATACCTTAAAATGACAAACTTTTGTAAAGACACTTTTCAAGATAGCTTATAAATAAGCTATAAGCACCCCCCTTGGCTACACAGTTGACTTATGTTGACTGTGTGGTCAATTGTGGTCAAATGGCTTAAGGAGGGGTCCACAATGGTAGAAATGAGTCTCAGCAAGTTCAATAATCACAAATAAGCAATAAACACAAACACTAGATTACTAATAAGCTGTAGAGATTGAAATAAGCACTTTTCACTTTGCACTTATGGCTCAGAACTGGGACAAACTTGGTGAGCAATTTCAGGTGGGGTCCACTAGCCTAAGGGTCAAACAAATGGTCAATGGCTGCTCTTTGGTAGGAGGGGGGATGTAAAAACCTAAATATGGGGTCTGGGGTCCACTGAGGTGGTCACAAAACACCACCAAAGTGGTGGTGGTGACTGGGTGTCTGGGTGAGCAGGGCACAACCTTGCCCTGCAACTCACTTTGAAGGTCTGTGGGACCCACTTAAGCTTCCTCAAAAATTAAGCAAAAATTAGGGGTGAAAGATCAGCTGATAAACTCTTTCCACAACAAATTTCAACCCTTAACTCAAATTACACAACTCACAATTACTCTTGGAAATTTAGCAAAAATCTGAGAATGGAACTTTTTGACTTTTGTATGAAACTTAAATTTTGACTTTTATGAATTTCTATTAGCTTTTACTGATTAAAGACTAAGTAATAAGCTATATTAAATCTAGTTTATACTAAGTTAACCTCTAATGTACCTACTGAGGTGGATTTAGAAACTAAAAACCTTCACAGTTAACTGTGAAGGGAAAAATTATGAAGATTTGACTTTCTTCTTTAAAACTGACCAAACCAATGGTCAAACTGATTCTATTTGGACCCAAATGAAATTTTGGAACTAAGTAATTCCACAGTTAGAACCAGATGCACACCAAATCAGCTTGAACCAAACACCCTATAATGCAAACTGTTTTGAGTTTTTCAAATCCACTAGGTGTTAAACTGTATACTCTTGATTTCAGATTGCTAATTATGACTAGTTGAGTTGGTTTTAGGACTAAAAAGCAGGTTACAACTTATAATTACACTAATTAGACAATGAAGGTAATAATGATAATTTAAGCTAATTTTAAGGTAACTAATTATTCTACAAGGTAAGTTATAACTAATAAGCTAAATTCTTCTTAACTACAAATCAAGAAACACAAGTAAAACACAGAAACTCAGATTGCAATCAAGAACTCAGAAACTAAGCTTTTTAGTGGAAACTTTAAATGAGAACAAGCTTACAAACTTTTGCACAGCTGCTGTGATCATGAACCAAGGACCCCAAACCATTACCTAACATCCCCCATGGGATTCTAACCCAAGGTCTTCCAATTCACACCTTGCTCCAGCTGTAACTTCCAAGAACACTGAATTTTGACTTTAGTTGACTTTTTTTTGTATTTTGATTTTTTTTTTATTTCTAAACTGTTTTAAGTTATTACTAATAGCTTCAATAAGCTACTTAGGAGCTTATATGTATCTAAGAGTCCAGTACATAATACTAAAACAACAATTGAACAATGTGAGATATTGAAATATAATTAAAATTGCATACGATGAAATAATAAAAGAAGCTTGAAATTTATAACTGAAATTAAATTACAATACAATAAAAAGAAGGTTACCACTGCTTAAGAGCTTGGGTGTACCCTAGAATTGAAAATTGCAATTAAACGACATACATAAAACTTAAAATTAACTAACTACTCATCCTTGTGCTTCCTCTTCTATTTATAGCTCCCAATTAGGGTTCCCATGACCTCTCTGAGCAATTCCCACCATCACTTGATAATTTTTGTCCAATAGAGAGCTTACACGTATTTTTGGCGGGAAAGAGATTTTTGCCATTTGCTCTGATAACTTGAATTGGGGAGAAGCATTAAATGCTGAGGTGAGGGGTAGGTGTAGGGAGGTGGGAAGGTAATGATTGTGGGGGGCTTTGGCTTGTGATTGGAGGAGAGGGGAGGCTGCAAGTGGTGGTGTTTGAGGAGGGAAGGGGACGGGTCAACTGAGGTTTGACCGTAGGTTTATTTAAAACGGTTTTGTGGGATTGGGTGGGCTAAGGTTTGGACTGGTTGTTATTTGGGCCCAAGATGGATTAGAGTATTGGATTGGACTTAGTGGATTGGTTTTGGTGTATTAATTATGGTCCGGATTTTGTATTTGTTAACACAAGGACCTTTTTTGTAATTAGCCGAAAGTTAGGGGGTTGGGATTGGCATTTTCTAAATTTGTTTCCAAGGGTGTATAATGCCATGTGATGAATAGTAGAAGGTCCTTTGGTGATTTTTCAATTTATTTTTCACCAGGGACTGAAACTGTCAAACTTTCAAACTTCAGGGACCAATTGTGTAAATATCACCAAACTTTCCACCAAGGACCAAACCTGCCATAAGAGATTAGTGCAAGGACAAAATTTGTTTTTCTCAAAGTTTTTCATATCCCGGGGACTATTTTTGACAATTTCCAAAGTTCAGGGACTAAACTTGACATTTTGTGAAACTTTTCACCAAAGGACTAATCATGTAACTTTTTGATTTATAAGGGCCTTTGGTGACTTTTTCAAGTTTTTAGAATGACCAGGGACTAGATTTGACAACTTTTGAAAGTTGGGGGACTGAAACTGCCAATTATGCAAACTTTGTGCGTTTTTCATCTGTTTTTGGTATTTTTGCATTTGAGACATGTAAAACACTTTCCTGGGATATTTTCACTATTTTGATTCATTATTGAGTGTTTTTGGATGTTTTGGCAGTTCAGAATTGGTAAAAATGATGAGTATTTACATACTCATCAATCCCCCACACTAAAACATTGCTAGTCCCTAGCAATCTGTTGAGAAAAACTTAATGGATTTGAAACTCTTTACCAAAAGCCATCACTTCTGGAGTAGCCAGGTGTAAGAACTGTGGCACACCTGATAACCGTGTGATTTTGAGCAAACCACCAGCTGTCAACGGATTTGATTTGTCTTTACCAAAAGCCGTTTGCTTCTGGACTAGCCAGCATCTTGATGGAATAAGTCAACATCTTGGTGAGCTGAATACCAATTATGGGTTTTCCACTGCCTTTACCACAAGCCATAATCTTGTGGGCTAGCCAACTCATTTGCTTATGAGGATGCGGGGGAGCTGAGGAACCATGCAATTTTTGGCAAACTGCCAGCCATCAACGGGTTTGAGATGTCTTTACCAAGAGCCGTTTGCTCCTGGACTAGCCAATCCCTTTGTCATTTAGACTTTGGCGGACTGATAACCACAAAAATTTTGGAATAAAGTGAAAAATTTTGGCCTAAAATGGGGGTACTTGGAAAGTTTTGTGATAAAATTCGTAAGAATTCCCCCCCCCCCCCCCCCACACTAGAACTGAATATTGTCCTCAATATTCAAAGTCCCGGCTATTATGCCGAATCTCTGAACAGAAAAAGCTAATATTCGATTCTAACTGTGGAAATTTCTATTTTTCACTTTATTTTATCTGTACATATTTTTTTTTTTTTTTTTTTTTTTTTTTTTTTAAATCACTACCTCCCAGGCTTGTGTCAGGTTTACCACGCTAGCTAATCACTTGTGAATGATTAACTGTAATAAATTTGCCCTGACAGCCCGGGAGTTGAATGATAAAGTTTATAATATACATACACCTCCCAGGCTTGTGTCAGGTTTACCACGCTAGCTAATCACTTGTGAATGATTAACTGTAATAAATTTGCCCTGACAGCCCGGGAGTTGATATAATATACATACAAAAATGATTATTGAAATTTGAAACATATTTACTTTTGAAACGGTGGGGGATGGCCACTCCCCCACACTAGGGTGGTAGAAAGTAGAAAGAAGTCAGAAATACGGGTGAAAACCCATATATGCCGCTAATTTTTGTTCACCGAGTCACTAGCTTGACTCGATCCCCGAATTCATTGGTCCATGGGGAAAGTTTGGAGATCCGGGACAACCATGGGTGGTGTGTCCTCTCCAAAATAATGCTTCAATCTGTGACCATTCACTTTGAAGTTGGGACCTTCGGGTTGAGATAACTCAACAGTCCCGTATGGGTATACTTTAGCAATAGTGAATGGTCCAGTCCATCGGGTTTTTAATTTCCCCGAGAAGATCTTTAATCTTGAATTAAAAAGAAGGACTCTGTCACCGATGTTAAAAACTCGGTTCTTAATCTTAGAGTCGTGAATCTTCTTTGTCTTTTCTTTGTAGATCAAAGAGTTCTCGTAGGCTTGATCACGAAGTTCATTTAATTCATTGATTTGAACCTTACGGTGATCACCCGCTTTATGAAGGTCGTAGTTAGCATGTTTCAAGGCCCAGTAGGCTTTGTGCTCGAGCTCGATCGGCAAATGACACGCCTTCCCGTATACAAGCTTGTATGGAGTGCACCCGATGGGTGTTTTGTAAGCTGTACGGAAGGCCCAGAGTGCATCATCTAGTTTATCCGACCATGAGGCACGGTTTTCACCTACTGTCCTCTCAAGAATCCGTTTAATACCACGGTTGGAAACCTCCACCTGCCCACTTGTTTGGGGGTGATATGCGGTAGAAAGACGATGAGTAACACCGTACTTAAGCATGACTTTTGCAAATTGATCATTGCAAAAGTGAGTACCCGCGATCACTAATGATGGCACGTGGGGTTCCAAAACGAGCAAAGAGGGATTTCAAGAATTTCACAACTACTCGGGCATCGTTAGTGGGTAAGGCCTTAGCCTCAACCCATTTTGACAAGTAGTCAACAGCCACGAGTATGTATTTGTTTCCATGAGAAGATGGGAATGGCCCCATAAAGTCAATGCCCCAGACGTCAAAGATTTCACAAACTTGAATAGCATTTTGCGGCATTTCGTTCTTTTGTGAAATATTCCCGTGACGCTGACAAGCATCACAGGCTTTGACTAACTCGTGGGCATCCTTGTAGATTGTGGGCCAATAGAAACCGGAATCAAACACCTTTTTGGCGGTGTAGTTAGGACTATGGTGGCCCCCGGTGGGTCCAGCATGGCAAGCCTTGAGAATATCAGTGGCTTCCTGTCCGTATACACATCGCCTGATGACTTGATCGGCACAGATTTTGAAGAGGAAGGGGTCGTCCCAGAAGTAATGTTTAATGTCTTTGAAGAATTTTTTCTTTTGTTGGGACGTTAACCCCTTCACTATGAAGTTACCCGCATGGTAATTTGCAAAGTCGGCAAACCACGGGGTAGTAGAGTCACCACGAAAAGCAACCGCATTGAGTGTCTCGAGAGGAAATGTTTCATTTATTTCCTTTTTCTCGGACACATCTTGATGAGGGTTCTCTAATCGTGAGAGATGATCAGCAGCAAGGTTCTCGGCTCCTTTTTATCACGGATAATGATATCAAATTCCTGAAGGAGGAGAACCCAACGAAGAAGCCTCGGCTTTGCATCTTGTTTTGCAAATAGGTATTTCAAAGCCGAGTGATCTGTGTACACTACGCATTTAGTCAAGATTAGGTATGACCGGAATTTCTCGAAGGCATACACCACAGCTAGGAGTTCTTTTTCAGTGGTGGTGTAATGACCTTGAGCCTCAGTCATAGTTTTGCTTGCGTAGTGTATGGGCTGAAAGTATTTTGCTTTTCGTTGCCCCAAGACCGCACCTATGGCAAAATCACTAGCATCGCACATAAGCTCAAAAGGTTGGTCCCAATCGGGGGCAACAAGAATCGGTGCCTCGGTAAGCTTTTTCTTTAATGTTTCAAAAGCTTTGATGCACTCAGGAGAGAAGATGAAAGGAGCATCCTTCTCTAGGAGATGGGTCATAGGCCGGGCAATCTTAGAAAAATCTTGGATAAACCTACGGTAGAAGCCGGCATGACCCAAAAAGCTCCTAACACCTTTTACGGTGGTGGGATGAGGTAATTTGGCAATGACATCGATTTTAGCTCTGTCAACCTCGATCCCGTTTTTTGAAATTTTATGGCCGAGGACAATGCCCTCCTTGACCATAAAGTGGCTCTTCTCCCAGTTGAGACTTAGATTCGTTTCTTTGCAACGTTTAAGCATCTGTTCCAAGTGGGAGAGGCAAGTCTGAAATGAATCCCCGATGACCGAAAAGTCATCCATGAATACCTCCATAGTTTTCCCGATCATGTCGGAAAAAATAGACATCATGCATCTCTGGAACGTGCCTGGTGCATTACATAAGCCGAAAGGCATACGTCTGTAAGCAAAAGTTCCGTAGGGGCATGTGAAGGTAGTCTTCTCTTAATCCTAGGGATCAATGGGGATTTGGAAGTAACCCGAGAAGCCATCGAGGAAGCAGTAGTATTCATTCCCCGCAAGTCTTTCGAGCATTTGGTCCATAAAAGGGAGAGGAAAATGGTCTTTACGGGTGGCTTCATTTAACTTTCGATAGTCAATACAAACACGCCAACCCGTGACCAAACGAGTTGGAATCAACTCGTTATCCTCGTTGGTGACAACGGTAATGCAACTATTTTAGGAACACAATGAATTGGGCTAACCCAAGGACTGTCAGATATAGGGTAAATCAATCCCGCATCAAGAAGTTTAAGAACTTCTTGTTTGATAACTTCGTGGATTTTGGGATTTACCCTTCTCTGATGTTGCACAGCTGGCTTAAAGTCATCCTCCATTAATATTTTATGAGTACAAAAGTTCGGGCTTATGCCCTTAATGTCGGAGAGTTTCCAAGCAATTGCTTGCTTGTTTGACTTAAGAACCTTTAGGAGTACAGCCTTTTCCTCATCTTTTAAGTCTTTGGCAATAATGACGGGTAATTTATTATCACCCTCCAGAAATGCATATTCTAGATGAGTAGGCAAGTCCTTGAGCTCAACCTCGGGAAAGTCTTCAGTTATTTCAACATTTTTGACTTCCGCTTTATGAAGAATTTGTGGTGACGGAGAGGGTGAAGGATCGTCATTTAACAATCTTTCAAGGAGAAGAATGTCCCCCTCCGGGTCAAGATAGTTTTCATCAACTCCATCGGGAATTGAGCTATCTTGAGCAAGAAAAGCCTCGAGCTCTTCCAGAAGGAAATCACTTCCCTCAAACGGAGTGAGGGAAGGGGAAGAGTCGGAAATGATAGGGTCAGCAGAAAGACTGCCACTGGATGAGAAAACAAGGACCTCTTGAGAATACTCCTCAGACGCAACATCGATGACATCAATTCGGTTAACCGTTTCAGCGTCATAGTTGGAGGAGTATCTTGAGGTCTGATCAAGATTGAATGTGATGGCTTCGCCACCAACACGTAGAGTGATTTCTTCTTCGAATACATCGATTAAAGCACGACCCGTTCTTAAGAATCCCCTCCCGAGAATGAGAGGAACTCGTGGGTCAGCATCGAAATCAACAATCACGAAATCTGTCGGAAAGTGGAACTTTCCTACTTTCACAAAGATATCTTCGGCAATGCCGAGAGGACGGGATATGGTACGGTCTGCAAGCTCGAGTGTCATGCAGGTCGGAGTGAGAGTAGGTAGAGAAAGTCTTTTCCAGACTGTGTAAGGCATCAGGTTAATGCTTGCGCCAAGATCGGCCAAGGCAAAGCATTCAACCATCCCCGGGAAAATACAAGGAATGAGAAATTTCCCGGGATCTCCAAGCTTTTCGGGAAGCTTTTTCAAGAGCACTGCTGAGCAATGCTCATTAAGAGAAGTTTTTGCCATCTCACAGAGTTTTTCTTTGTTGCTTATCAGATTTTTGATTGTCGAAGCAAACTTAGGCATGAGAAGAAGAGCGTCCGCGAAGCTAATATCGAAGTGTAATTCTTGGAAAATTTGATAAAATTTTTCCATCTGATGATTAGCTCTTTCGCGGTTCTTTTGATCATTCACACGTGAAGGATATGGAATTGAAGGCTTAGGATCATTCTTTGGAATTTCATCAGAACTCACAGGAGGATCAAATACAACTTTCGGCTTACGAGCCGGGACCGGGACAACTTGAGGGTGGACGTTGTTGATACCTCCGTTATTAGTAGGAAGTACCGTGTCCGTAGTAACCTCAGGCTCACGTCCCGCTACCTTAGGAGGAGAAGAAGAGGTAGAGGGAATCGCGGGTCCATTGTATGATACCCCACTTCGGGTAGTGATCGCTTTGACATCGCCCATCGGGTTAGCGATCGTGTTGCTTGGTAGTGTACCCGAGCCCGAGGGTCGATCATTTAAAGACTTCTGAAGATCAGAGATCGTTTTGATCAATAACCGATTCGTTTCCTCTTGTGCTTTCATGAATTGTTTAATTTCAGCATCGGAGGAAGACGAGGGTGGAACAACGTTTTGATTTTGAACAGGGGGATTTTGAACACGGTTGTTTTGAAAATTCCCTTGATTTTGATTGTTGTTACCCTGAAAATTGTTTCTCTGATTGAAATTACCCTGATTGTAATTTCCTTGATTCTGGTTTCTTTGAAAATTTCCTTGAAAACCTTGGTTTTGATTGCCATTTTGAAAATTGTTTTGATTAAACTGGCCTTGATTTTGGTTCGGGTTTTGGAAATTTGAGTTTTGACCTTGGTTAAAATTCTGATTCGCGTTACGGTTTTGATTTTGGTTAAAACCGGGAGGTCCGAGAAAATTGTTGGAACGATAGCTTAAGAGATTACGGTCCCCTTGCGGTTGGTAAGAATTACCCCCCGTGTTATAGGAACCGTTAGCAGCATAAACGTTCTCTTGAGGAAATTCAGCAGTAGCTGGACACTCGGAATACAGATGTGGGCCCCCACAAGTTTCACAACTTCGGGCCACGGCTTTCACTTGTTGATTTTGAACCTGATGTTGCATCGTTTGGTTCATTCTCAACACAGCCGTAGAAATATCATCCATCTTTTTGGTGAGAGCAATTATTTCAGGAGATGATGACGAGGGAGTAACAGAATTACATGACGCATCCCTCTCCGCAGAGGAATCCCAAAAGTTATGATGGGCAGTCATGTTCTCGATTAAGTCATAGCACTCCTCGGGACGCCTTTTCATAAAGGTCCCACCAGCAGCAGCATTGAGAATGTCTCGGTGCCTCAATGTCAGACCATTATAGAAGGTATCTATGATGGTAACTTGTAACATATTGTGGTTAGGGCACCGATCAATAGCTAGCTTATAACGTTCCCAAGCCTCAAAAAGAGACTCATCGGGACGTTGCCGGAAGTTGCTGATATCATTTCGTAACTTGGTAACCATGGATGGTGGAAAATATTTTGCTAGAAACTTGGTTACCATTTCATCAAAGGTTCGAATAGAATTCTTTGGGAGTCGGTCAAACCATGCAGTGGCATGATGAGCGAGAGAATAGGGGAAGAGGTACAGCCGAAGGGCATCATCGGTGACACCATGCTGTTTCATGCTTTGGGTGACCGTAAGATATTTGTCAAGATGCTTGTTGGCATCGTCACCCGGTAATCCGTGAAATTGACATGAATTCTGGACTTGTTGGATCATGTGATGCTTGAGGCCAAAGTCCGCAGCCCCAATAGTGAGTGGTGCAATAGGCCCACCCCGCCCTTGCATGGTAGGTTGACACAGCTCCTCCATCGTTCGGAGATCGGGAGCTGGCTCATCCCTAGGAGGGTCAGGGGGTGGTAATAGTGGTGGTGGTGGCCCAGCGGCCATTTCGGTTTCTGTATTAGAACGTAGCTCGGGTACGTCTTTCTGTTTTTTATTCTTTGCTTGAGACCGAGTGCGCATGCACTAAAAACAATTTTTCAACACAAGTTCGAGGCAAAACCACAGTGAACTTAAACCAGCAATCACAAGTGAATGGCTTCTTTGAAAAAGGTACACCACTTACAGGGATATAAAGGCAAGTTTTAATCTTAAGTTTGGGAACTTATTATGGGTTTATTATTTGATTTTTGAAAAACTGCTTTAGGCTTATAGGTGTGTGTGCAGAAAACTTGGGAAATATTTTTGGAACTGATTCGTTAACCGAAATCGTCCCTTTAAGATTACTCGCAGGCTGGCGGGAGGAAGTAAATAGGTTTCCTCTTCAGTTCGCAATTTAATGTCAGAACTTACCTTAAACCAACTGTTTCAGGTTGTAATCTTAAAGAACACGAAGTAATTTAACTTCACAGTTTGTTTTTGATTGTTTTTAATTTTTTTTTTGGTGTTTTCAACACTTCAGGAGAAGTGTTAATGAACGTTTTTTTGATATGATTGAGTTTTTACAAAAACTTTTTACAGGGAGGGTTTTGAAAACCACTAAACTTAAAACGATTTTATAAAACACGCAACAACCTCCCCGGCAGCGGCGCCAAATTTTGATTGAGCCTGAACCGTCAGATTATTATTGACCAAGGTCAATAAGTCAAAGATAGCCTAGAATCAATACTCCGGTGATAGTGTAGTGTTTCCCCGGGTCGTAAAAGTCCCAGCGAGATTGAAATGGTGCTTTTGGAATAGTTTATGAGTGAGTGGGACTGAGGACAGTAGCCCAGATGATATGGAATTGACTTTGCTACTGTTATTTTGGTATTGGTACACAGATATAATATTCACAATAATCAGATACCAGATATATGCACAAATTCACAATTAAGATCACGTATCGGACTGGAAAAGTGGGTTTTTGGTTTTTAACAAACTACAGGGGGTGCTTTCGACACTTTTCAAAACTTAAAATTAAAAATGAAAAAGAAATTATAAAAGTGATTAAAATACTATTAAACTATTATTTAATTAATTAAACTATTTAAAATCTAAATTAAAACCTAATTTAAATTAACTAAAAATGATAACTATTACAAATTAAACTAAAAATTTGCAAAAATAATTTCTAAACCTAAATTAGAACTTGAAGAAAGTATAAAAAATTAAAAATAATATTTTTGTCTTTTTGTGGTTTAGTTATTAATTAAAAACTATTTAACTT
Source organism: Artemisia argyi (assembly GCA_030686995.1). NCBI lineage: Eukaryota > Viridiplantae > Streptophyta > Magnoliopsida > Asterales > Asteraceae > Artemisia > Artemisia argyi. The sequence goes on from CM060692.1 coordinate 153,909,070, forward strand.
AATTAAACTAATTAAACTACTTTTAATTAATATTAATACTAAAGTAACTTAGAAAATTACAAGAAAATTTATAAAATTACTTAACCATTACAGGAATCCTAAAAAATTATAAAAACTCTAAAAATTATGTTTTAAGATTAACTACTAATTATTTACCTATTAATTAACTTAAGTCTATTTTAAACAAATAAAATAAGAAAAATAGAAAATGAACAGTAGAATCTCAAATTATATTTTCTAAAAACTTATTAGACTATATTAGAACTAGGAAAAATATAAAAACTAGATTTAACCTTATAAAAACTAATTAAGCTATTTAATATTTGATATTAATTAATAATAAAGAAAATTAAAATTAAATCTAATTAACACTAAATGACAAAATAAAAATCTGAAAAATTTATTATAACTACTTTAATATATGAGGAATTTAATAAAAATATAAAATAGCTAAGTACTTAATTAAAATTTAAAAATGAAAATTGAAATTAAATTGAATTAAATAGAAACTATCACTTACTTTAACTTTGATTTTTTTTTTTTTGATTTTTCTTTTTCAGAACTACTTAATACCTTAAAATGACAAACTTTTGTAAAGACACTTTTCAAGATAGCTTATAAATAAGCTATAAGCACCCCCCTTGGCTACATAGTTGACTTATGTTGACTGTGTGGTCAATTGTGGTCAAATGGCTTAAGGAGGGGTCCACAATGGTAGAAATGAGTCTCAGCAAGTTCAATAATCACAAATAAGCAATAAACACAAACACTAGATTACTAATAAGCTGTAGAGATTGAAATAAGCACTTTTCACTTTGCACTTATGGCTCAGAACTGGGACAAACTTGGTGAGCAATTTCAGGTGGGGTCCACTAGCCTAAGGGTCAAACAAATGGTCAATGGCTGCTCCTTGGTAGGAGGGGGGATGTAAAAACCTAAATATGGGGTCTGGGGTCCACTGAGGTGGTCACAAAACACCACCAAAGTGGTGGTGGTGACTGGGTGTCTGGGTGAGCAGGGCACAACCTTGCCCTGCAACTCACTTTGAAGGTCTGTGGGACCCACTTAAGCTTCCTCAAAAATTAAGCAAAAATTAGGGGTGAAAGATCAACTGATAAACTCTTTCCACAACAAATTTCAACCCTTAACTCAAATTACACAACTCACAATTACTCTTGGAAATTTAGCAAAAATCTGAGAATGGAACTTTTTGACTTTTGTATGAAACTTAAATTTTGACTTTTATGAATTTCTATTAGCTTTTACTGATTAAAGACTAAGTAATAAGCTATATTAAATCTAGTTTATACTAAGTTAACCTCTAATGTACCTACTGAGGTGGATTTAGAAACTAAAAACCTTCACAGTTAACTGTGAAGGGAAAAATTATGAAGATTTGACTTTCTTCTTTAAAACTGACCAAACCAATGGTCAAACTGATTCTATTTGGACCCAAATGAAATTTTGGAACTAAGTAATTCCACAGTTAGAACCAGATGCACACCAAATCAGCTTGAACCAAACACCCTCTAATGCAAACTGTTTTGAGTTTTTCAAATCCACTAGGTGTTAAACTGCATACTCTTGATTTCAGATTGCTAATTATGACTAGTTGAGTTGGTTTTAGGACTAAAAAGCAGGTTACAACTTATAATTACACTAATTAGACAATGAAGGTAATAATGATAATTTAAGCTAATTTTAAGGTAACTAATTATTCTACAAGGTAAGTTATAACTAATAAGCTAAATTCTTCTTAACTACAAATCAAGAAACACAAGTAAAACACAGAAACTCAGATTGCAATCAAGAACTCAGAAACTAAGCTTTTTAGTGGAAACTTTAAATGAGAACAAGCTTACAAACTTTTGCACAGCTGCTGTGATCATGAACCAAGGACCCCAAACCATTACCTAACATCCCCCATGGGATTCTAACCCAAGGTCTTCCATTTCACACCTTGCTCCAGCTGTAACTTCCAAGAACACTGAATTTTGACTTTAGTTGACTTTTTTTTGTATTTTGATTTTTTTTTTTATTTCTAAACTGTTTTAAGTTATTACTAATAGCTTCAATAAGCTACTTAGGAGCTTATATGTATCTAAGAGTCCAGTACATAATACTAAAACAACAATTGAACAATGTGAGATATTGAAATATAATTAAAATTGCATACGATGAAATAATAAAAGAAGCTTGAAATTTATAACTGAAATTAAATTACAATACAATAAAAAGAAGGTTACCACTGCTTAAGAGCTTGGGTGTACCCTAGAATTGAAAATTGCAATTAAACGACATACATAAAACTTAAAATTAACTAACTACTCATCCTTGTGCTTCCTCTTCTATTTATAGCTCCCAATTAGGGTTCCCATGACCTCTCTGAGCAATTCCCACCATCACTTGATAATTTTGGTCCAATGGAGAGCTTACACGTATTTTTGGCGGGAAAGAGATTTTTGCCATTTGCTCTGATAACTTGAATTGGGGAGAAGCATTAAATGCTGAGGTGAGGGGTAGGTTTAGGGAGGTGGGAAGGTAATGATTGTGGGGGGCTTTGGCTTGTGATTGGAGGAGAGGGGAGGCTGCAAGTGGTGGTGTTTGAGGAGGGAAGGGGACGGGTCAACTGAGGTTTGACCGTAGGTTTATTTAAAACGGTTTTGTGGGATTGGGTGGGCTAAGGTTTGGACTGGTTGTTATTTGGGCCCAAGATGGATTAGAGTATTGGATTGGACTTAGTGGATTGGTTTTGGTGTATTAATTATGGTCCGGATTTGGTATTTGTTAACACAAGGACCTTTTTTGTAATTAGCCGAAAGTTGGGGGGTTGGGATTGGCATTTTCTAAATTTGTTTCCAAGGGTGTATAATGCCATATGATGAATAGTAGAAGGTCCTTTGGTGATTTTTCAATTTATTTTTCACCAGGGACTGAAACCGTCAAACTTTCAAACTTCAGGGACCAATTGTGTAAATATCACCAAACTTTCCACCAAGGACCAAACCTGCCATAAGAGATTAGTGCAAGGACAAAATTAGTTTTTCTCAAAGTTTTTCATATCCCGGGGACTATTTTTGACAATTTCCAAAGTTCAGGGACTAAACTTGACATTTTGTGAAACTTTTCACCAAAGGACTAATCATGTAACTTTTTGATTTATAAGGGCCTTTGGTGACTTTTTCAAGTTTTTAGAATGACCAGGGACTAGATTTGACAACTTTTGAAAGTTGGGGGACTGAAACTGCCAATTATGCAAACTTTGTGCGTTTTTCATCTGTTTTTGGTATTTTTGCATTTGAGACATGTAAAACACTTTCCTGGGATATTTTCACTATTTTGATTCATTATTGAGTGTTTTTGGATGTTTTGGCAGTTCAGAATTGGTAAAAATGATGAGTATTTACACACTCATCACATGTTAATTTTGAGCGTTATCAAATCCCCCACACTTAAACTTTGCTTGCCCTCAAGCAAATCTAGAAAAAGAAAAATCGAAACCGTACCTAAATGAAAAAAACGAAAAGAAAATTTTGAAAACTATAAAAATTTGAAATATATATATATATATATATATATATATATATATATATATATATATATATATATATATATATATATATATATATATTAACATAAACAAGCGAAAATGAGATAAATAAACGAAAATGAGCGCAAACTCCCCCACACTTAAGGGTTTGCTTGTCCTCAAGCAAAAATTATGTAAAATAGATCCACATGGTTCACAAGTATGTTTAGAAAAATGTGATGCAAATCTACCAAGCACAAGTACTAGATACGATTCATCGTTTTAGGCTTTAGTGTTGAAAAATTGAGATGTTTGACAATACCCAATGATTTTCTTTCTTGATTAACATTTCTAAACACCTCACGAAAAAAGAACGAAGTATAATTTACTCAACACTCATTTATTTCGGTAGTGGAGTATATAAGAGAAATCACACTCATTGCTCAGTCATGATTTGTTCATTACCATAGGCTTGTACAGGAAACAAAACTCCACCGATGTGGTGTAAGTACCGAGTGTAAACATCTAAAGAGGTCTTTTATTCGGGTTGTAATGTTACGGCTACAGGGTTTTACCAGGCTTATGTTCAAACATCTCATACAAAAACATAATAGTTCGCTGGCGCGAATTCTTGATTACTCAAAAACCGGATGGTCACTACAATATTCATGCACTTGATATTCTCACAAAGCCATTACTATATCCGGATAGATAAAGTAATTTGGTAAGGGTAGGGATAAGGCATGGGAATACTTATGAAATTGGTTTTAAAAGAAAAATAAAGTCAAGTCTAATACCCATTGTTGCTAGTTACCGAACAAACCACGAACCCATAAATGATTATAGTTACAATCTTCTCTTCTTCAAATATCGATACATTGATTTGCCATAACAATATTCTTCATACATAGCACAGTGGCTAACAACATATCACCTAACTTTCTTTCTTCATCTCCATACATAATATAGCACATATGCTATAATTGTCACCTTATAGTTGCGATGACTTATTTTCATTTTTTTTTTCTTTTTCTCTTTTTTTTTTCTTTCATACATAACATCTCCCCCACACTTCGTATAAGCATACACCACAAAAAATATACAAATAAGAAGGTGCACTCTTCGTCTTTGTCAGAATGGCACACATGAATCACAAAGTGTGGCTAACTAATAATAATCAAAAACAATCCAACATACCAAGCAACTAGCAACTCACCGTTTAGACTTTGACAATGGGTAAGGCTAAGGTTTAAAGTGTAAAACATTTTTGTATTTTTCTGGATTTAACAAAATAAAAAGTATGGCTCGGAGGGTGAAACTAGCGGTATCTAGCGCTAAAGATGAACGCTAACAAATGAGTTCCAAATACGAGGATAACTAACCGATGTGGTTAGCAAAAATTATTTTATAAACGGATGGCCATTTGGTTTTATTCCTAAGGGTGCCTCTTTATCACACGAATACACTTATATCACACGAATGCGATCTTACAACGGTCTGGTAATGATTTACAAGTACAAGTTCTATAATAAATAAAATCACCAACACACTCATAGCAAAATATCCAAGCATAAAAAATGTATGCTATATATGAAATAGGCTCAAATCCTCACAATTTGTGGTAATGGGCTATAAAATGTGCTAGCAAATGTTATCGATCCCAGAATGGATTGCAATATTAATCGGGACACATCTCAAATTTTTCAAAAATTACAGATTTCACCAATGGATTATCAAGTTATTATAATATATTATCCTAAAAGCATGAAAACAACTAGATCACAAGGGCAAACAAGTATACAAATTTATTTTCAAATTGGCCCAAAAATTTGGAAAAAAAATTAAAAATGAGTTTCGTTTATCATTATTTTACTTTCCCCCACACTTAAGTTAAGCAATGTACTCATAAAAAATAAACTTCAAAGCATGTAAAATGGGAAAAATAAATAAGTAAATAAATAGTCCAAGAGAAACGAAACTTCCCGGGCCGTAGAAATCGCGATCGAACTCCATATGATAAGTTGCTAAGCAAATGCTAGCATAAGCTTGTGAGATCAACCGATTTCTTATTCAACAAAACAACTCCACACCAAGTATAATGTTACCATTAATCCAATCTCCAAGAGCTTATTAAATCTGCAAAATAAACTAAACTACAAAAACGCGTAAAATCCTAAAACTCACTTTCGTAGGCATCACGGTTGCATTTAGCGTATGCAACAAGCCTTTTAAACCCCTCGGTGGCCCGAGTGGACGAGTGAAGTCTCGTGAGGGTTTCCAGTAAACATACCCACAAAGTTCAAAACAATTTATTTTTTAAAAACACGTACTTATTTATTCACAATGTACTAAAAATTAAAAATGGAAAAACCGAGTTTAAGTAGAATTATAAGAAATGACGCTCTTGCAAAAACCAAAAAACATTTAAACTTATTCGATCTAAACACAAACACAAAAGAATAAAATACGAAATATATATATATATATATATATATATATATATATATATATATATATATATATATATATATATATATATATATATATATATATATATATATATATATATATATATATATATATATATATATATTTAATAAAAGGGTTACATGTTTATTTAAAATAAATATAAGCAAACAATTAAAAGCTCGGGTTGCCTCCCGAGTAGCACTTAATTTATTTCTGAGTCATTAGCTAGACTCTTCCCCGGATCAGGATACTTTGACGGTACGGTTCAAATGGGGAATTTCAGTTCTTAACCATTGAGGGTATGGGATATTTGGTATGTACTTCACAAGTGATGGACATTCTTTGGATCTGACCATGTGATAATCCCTTTTTGTTATCTTGAACGGTTCATCGGTCTTATTAGAAACGAAGATAGGTGGTGAATCTTTTTGATTTTTTTGAAGGTTCATGAGACTTTCCACTCGTAGTGAATACGTCATTCACGTTCTCAATGTGAGGTGGAGGTGGTTGGTTATTCATGCTGTTCTGTTTTGAAGAAACTGAATTTTGTGGTTTAGACCATTCGTCTATCACTCTTTCCAATTCTCCATTCCTCTTGGGTACCTTTGACACATCTTTCTCCTGCTTCCTAATCTCTTTTTCTTTCAAGACTTCCTTTTCAACGTCTCCAATTGCATTGAGTTCCTTGTTACCAACATGATTTGACACTTCATCGTGTGTAAACATCTTCTCTTTTACTAAGAGTTTAGTTGACGGGATGTGCACGGTGCAATCCTCAAGAAAAGGTGAAACGGTTGGTGAACTAGATATGATTTGGTTCGGATTAGGCATGGTTGGAATAGATTCAGTTTCATCCTCCTCGATAAATTTAACATCACCCTTATCATGTTCATTTTGGATTGAGGGTGGTTTGTAGACAAATTCATGTCCTGGATTGGAATCTGTTGTTTGAGGAATTGATTCGGTATGATGGACTTCTTTCTTTCCACCCAACTTCGTTTCCACCACATGGTTTTTCATACTCTCATTTTCTTCCATCCATTCTATCATCATCTCCTCCGGTGAGGTTTTGGAATATTGTGATCGATGTGGCATTTCATCTTGAGAATGATTTGCGTTGTGGCTTGAATAGGAGTATGAATTTCTGGAATTTTGGTTGTGATATCCGTCGTGGTATCTTGCTTCATTAGGTTCAAGCATCACCATGTCATCATCTGTGTGGTATTCTGAAGCATTGGCATCTTCACCATCTCTACGAGCGTCCCATAACTTTTTTAAGTCTCCTCTTATGTTCAGGAATTCAACGTCAATATGTCTGGTGAGAGTTTCTAATTTCTCAATCAATATGGAATGATCAGCATTGATGTTGCTTCCACCGGCGGAAACAACGGTTTTTGGTTTGGGCACGATTAGAGAATTTTCTGAGAAATCGAGCTTGAGTTGGACCTTGTCCTCAAGGATTTTGAATGCTTCGTTGGGAGTATTGTAGAGGAATATTCCTCCGGCATCAAGAATTCCTTGAGTTGGATCGTCTAAACCATGATAAAATGTTTGAATGATTGCTCCTTTGGTTAGACCGTGTCCGTGACAGGTGCGAAGCATATCTTTTATACGGAGCCAAGCGTCAACGAGAGTTTCGTGATCGAATTGTTGAAAGTTGTGAATGTCATTTAGGAGACGTTTAAACTTTGCGGGAGAAAAGTATCAGCTAATAAAAGCTTCTCTCATCTCTTCCCACGTAGTAATTGTTCCTTCATTTAATTCATTCAACCAAATCTTGGCTTCTCCGGTCAATGAGAAAGGAAAAGTCCTCAATTTAACCGCTTCCTCTTGATTTTCACCATAATGGAATAGGTTACTAATCTCAAGAAAATCAGTTATGTGTCGGTGAGGATCGGATCAGATTCTCTCATCGAATTGATTCTCCCGAATCATTTGCATGTAGGTACCCTTGATATGGAAATTATTTGGAAAAGGGCATTGAATAATAGCGGAACTAGGTGTTGGTGCAACGGTCCTAGCGCTTGACCACATGGGTTGGTCATCGGGATCAATGACGGTTACAGGTAGGGAATCGGGTTGAGTTTCAATTTTCTCTTCGATTATGTCGATTACCACAAAAAGTTCCTTGATGAATGGTGATTTCGGATAAAGTTCGGTTGATTCGATCTTTAAGGGTAAGATTGGTGTCTTATCGGTTTTACGAGTCCTCTTTTTGATTTTACGTTTAAGCTCGTAAAGTGGACTAACAAGTTGTTCACCCCATGAGTGTGAGTTTATACAATCCCGAAGCGATTCGTAAAATATCACAAAAAGCAAAAATAAAAATATAATGAAAATGAACACTAAGAAAAATCTTTTTGTATTTTTTTTAAATTGAAGTAAACAAAAATAAGCTTAACTAAGATAAGAAAATCGTTACTATTATTATAACTACTAGAAGTTTAAGAAAAATAAACTAATTACGACAAAACTTTTTTTTTTATAATAGATTTTTTTTTTAACTTTTAATTAAACGACGTTCAAAAATCTCAAAAAACAATTTTACAAAATAATTTACTAAAGAAACAAATAAGAAAAGAAAATAACAAGAACACAAGAAAAATAAATCACTCCTAAGGGTGGGTTGGGTGGTGTTTGTTTCGAACAAAGGTGAAAAGGTAAAAATGGGTTTTGAAAAAAAAAATGGGCGAAACGATCTAACCGAATCGGATACAGGCTCATACCGATCGGTTGGATTGGGTTTTTGGGTCTAACCGATCGGTTGGATATCAAACTGGTCGGTTGGATGACTCGGTAAAAATGATTTTGTTCAGCCGATCTGTTGGATGGCTCGGATTTTTTTTTTCGAAAGTAAAAGCGACACAACTAGGGAATGATTAAAACAGAGATTCAAAGCAAACAAAAACACAAACAAATCCCTGGCAACGGCGCCAAAAACTTGATGTGTCTCGCGACTACTAGTTTTAAATTTATAACACGAATTACCGGATAAAGCTAAGAACACACGGGCAAGTATGACCCTTTCGTATGTAGTTAGTTTTGGTTGGTAAGCCAAGGTCGTTCACTAGGATTTGGGTGTTTTCAATTATGAAGAATCTATATAATAGTAAGCAATAAAAAGATGGTAATTGGTTGTCACGATCCAAAATACCATATAAGCAATAAGTAACACGAAAATGATTATTATGTAAATTCAATAAGATTAAAAACTACACTTGCTTATACTAGTTTACATCCTAGATAAGCATGATTGTGATAACTCTTCTTAACATATTAGTTATGATAATTAGTTGGTGTTCTAATAAATTGTTCTTACAAATTAAACCTTGGCCAAAATCTTAGTTTATAAAAACAAACATTAAGTTTAACCAATCAATTCAAGATCCATCCAAGGTTCATAAGGTATGGTGAATATCTTAAACATAAGAACAAACTCTTATTACAAATCAAATACTCTTAGGAAATGGTCATTACAAAAGGTAACCCATTCATAGACAAAAATGTTACAATTGTTTATAAACATCTAAACTTTCGTCCAACTAAAGGTTTACAAACAATCCGATTTGATGTTATAAAAGCATTCTCATTACAATCATACTTCTTGTTTCTTTGTTTAGTCAACAATAATTATGGTGAAAAACAATCATTCATAGACAAATGATTATAACTAGTTGAATAATAACAAATCTTTCGACCTTTGAAACTATTATCAATTAGTTAACCTTGACTCAACAAATGTCACTATGAAACTTAAGGTACAATTGGTTCTTAGGATTGACTTGAAATTGAATTAAAACATGTTATCACAATCATAAGCAAACCATTAAATAATAAACATCATCTAAGCCAGTGCACAAAGGTACTAGCCACTCATAGTAAATATGAACATAAACTCAGAATTTTGAACATTAGAAACCATGATTAAAAGTCTTACAATGATTGGAATAAGATTAAAAATGATGTAGTAATGATGCCTAAAGTATTGGTGATGACTTCTTGATGTTTTGACCTCCAAATGATGACTTCTTGGACCTACAAAGTTTCATGGGATTTTATGGACGAATTTTGGGTTTGAGAGGGAGTATTGGTGGTAGGAGAGGTGTTCTCTCAAGTTGGAATAGAGAGAATTGGTAAGTTATGATTAGAAATGCATGTAAAGGTCTCTATTTATACTCCTCTCAAGGCCTAGGGGTCATAAATGCTCAACTTGGTGACCAAGTAGTTTAGAAGGACCTAGAATACCAAAAAGAAGAGCCTAGAATCGAGCCAAATGAGATCTCCAAAATCTGTACGAGGGCTCCATCCGTTCGGATGGTCATCCATCCGATCGGTTGGGTAAAAGTCATAAACACGAAAGTTGTAGATCTTTCTCTTAGCTTTCCGTGGCCGCTTTAATCAACTAAATCCGAGTTCGTATGCTCAAGTTATGACCAAAATGGTGCAGGTGTGTCGGAACAACGAGTCTTCCAATAATTCTTCGTTTGAGCTTCTTTTCTTCATTTCACTTCTCGTTTTCCTTTTTGTACTTTATTCTTAAGTCCTTGGAGTGACAATCTTCATGATTTTATCTTCTCGAATATACTCCAAGAGACTTTCATTTGTTGGGAATTCCTCCGTACATGCATAAATCTTCGTTTTTGTTCATTTCTTAGTCTTTTTCTTGGTTTTCTTCGTCATGAACCTAAAATAGAGAATATACTTCATTAAGTACCATAAGTTCATAAAAGTGACCAATTAACGCTTCTAAAAACATGTTAATTTTGAGTGTTATCAACTATCGGGGTTGTGTGTAAATATCGTTCCTAGGTAAATGGTCAATCACAATTTACCGTAGTGATTCAAATATCAAGTCATTAGTAAAAAAAAATTGCTACCCGTAAAAGTGGTGTTAAGTTAACGTAATATCCTTTTATTCCATGTAAACATTTACTAATCGTATGGGAAAATTACGGGAGGCTACACTATTCGCTATAAATTGAGGCTTATTCTTTCATTTTAAAGACTGTGAAAACACACCAAGAAAATACTCACTCATCTCCTTTGTTCACCATTAATCTTGAGCTTGTGTGTATTCGTTTGTAATAAAGGGAAGGCACATTTTGGTTCGCCTAGATAACTCGTTTGTGCTAACGGGGTTATCTGTTGTTGTTGTATCCTAGGAGATAGACGTCTATGATTTCACAAGCACCGTGGAGAGGACGAACATGTCTTAAGAAAAGTGTGAGCATCACACGCCTCAACATTTTCTTTGTTTGAGTTCTTTGGGTCTAAATAATCAAATGGTTCACGGTATTCTTTTCTACACTTCATATTTATCTCGTTATTATCATGTTTTTCTCTTGTAGCTACACGTAATATATACAACAAAATTAACAAACCACCAACCTTATTCGCTGCATGACCTATATACTTAAATAAGTTAAACGGGTCACAAAAGGGTTACGCGTGTTATGCAGGTCTGGGTTAGGGTTGAGCTTCTTGATACGATTAACAAATGGGTCATGTTTTGGTAGAGGTTATTTCAACCCGACAACCGAATAGGTCAACACGAACACGACTCGATTGCCACCCCTAGTCATTATTGAACGTGGATAGTAAAAAAATGTATATATATTCCTTAAATACTTACTTAATCTCATACAAGAAAAATAATGAACTTGAGCACTTTCATTGAACGAATTTCAATTGTTCCTACATTTTTTTTTTTTTTCGAAAGAACATTAGATAGGAGGGCCAAGATAGAAAAAATAGAATTTTAACACATGAAATCGCGAAAAAAAAATACATTAACTGGCTTAGGCATAGGGGGCCAGGACCCTTTCCTGTCCCTTAATAGCTCCGCCCATGCGGATAAGCTTTGTTTGGGTCGAGTAATCAGGTTTTTAGGAATAATAACTTTGTCCGTACCCGACCCTAATAGACTGCGAGATATTCAGGTTCTGGTTATTCGAGTATGGGTTATTTGAGTTTGGGTTAACTCGAATAAACCAAATTATAACATTTAAAAAAAAATGTTAAATACTTATAAAGAACCAAAGGAATATATGAAAAATAAAGATATTATGTATTGGGAGGCCAATCAACTATTCTCTGTGACTCATATTTATTGTTTATATTTTCTTTTATGGATGTCTCAAATTAATTGTCCATTTTTTTTATTTTTAATAAGAAAAAGAGAATTTAGTGGGAGAATATTCTATTTGAGTTGTTGAGAATTATAGTGGTCCAACTTTTATTAAACTTTTTTTTCTTGTCTTTTGACAATAATATTGAGACGAATGGAGTATTAAACTTTTTTCATTTTAGGTCACTCATTTATTAAAACAACTTATACGTCATTTATGGGTCTACTTTCATTTATAACAATTTCAGATAATTTTTTCTTAAAAATCTTTGAAACAACACAAACGAGTATTGAAATGTAAAATATCAACTTTAGCCATTATTTAAGTGCAACTTTATTTAGTTGAAAGTGAATTAAGATAATTTAACTAATATTTTGTGTTTAAATTATTAATTTTGTTTTGTTGACATGTTAAAGTTAGCTTTATTTTTAAAATTGTATGAAAGTTTGAATGAGTTTGGTATAAAAGAAAACAAACATAAACCCGGGTGGCTCAAAAGTTAAGTTTTAAGAAATGAGTAGCCAAGAAGTAAAATGACTAAAGTAAATTAAAAATTTCTTATGCAAGTTATAAGGACTAACCTGAAATCTTAATAAGGATAAGACTCTCACCCGAAACTAAACTCTAATAAGAGTTCTGCTTAATCGGAGAAAACTCGAATAATCCAAATAATGTTTTTCAATCCGTGCGACCCCGAATAAGCTTATTTGATTTTAGGTAAAGTTGGGTTCAAGTATTTTCGAGCCTATTAGTAACGATACTTTTATAATTTCTACTAAGGGTGCTCATCGGTCTATAATCGGACCGGACCGAGAAAAACCGGACTGGACCGACACCGAATTCAGCAAAAAGCCTAGACCAAGATTGGACCGAATGTGGTCGGTCCGGTCTCAGTCCAAATAGGCTAAATGTTCGGTTTTTAAGTCGGATTAGACCGGACCGAACCGGACCGAGACCGAAATTATAAAAAACTCTAAACCGAGCCCGGATCAAATGTAGTCAGTCCGGTCCGGTCGGTTTTGTCGGCCGGCCCGGTCTATCCGGTCCGTTAGCTCACCCTTAATTTCCACTCCTGGTTTAGCTTCCGGTCCACTAAAACTCAGAATAAAATAAACGTCATAGCTCATGTTCCAAGATTTTTGCAGGTGAATGGGACATGCAAAGCATGCATTGCACATGCGTAATGAGATTATTTGAAGTCAAAATGAATACCCACAGGGCACAACTACCATTCTTTTGGTTTTTTGGCATCGTTTTTTATTGACTTCTGCTGACAAGGATGCATGGTCTAAGTGAGTCTACAGTCTACACATAATATTAGTAGATCGAGACATGATAAAAATATTTTCTTTCTATTTTGGCACTATATATAGCTTTTTAATGCAAAGAGTCAGGTTTAACGGAGTTTACTTTTTTTTTTTAATGGATTCTCTCTCGCTAGTTGCGACCCATAACGGGTTTGGTCATTTGACCAAATTTTTCGTTTGTTTAACCATTAAACTAAGAGGAAATGGCATAAATACCTTTAAAAGTAAGGTCTTTGTAGTTTGTGGTGTATAACGAATTTAGTCCCTAATTTTTTTATTACGTTTTCGTTCATGTCATACGTTTTTATCAATTTTCGTCCGTTTTTATAATTTTTTCGTCTGTTTTTCTTATGTTTTTATTCGTTTTCATCATTTTTTCTTACGTTTTTAACCGTTTTATACGTTTACATCGGTTTTTATACGTTTTCATCTGTATTTATACGTTTTCGTTTGTTTTTATACGCTTTCGTCTGTTTTCTTGCGTTTTTATACGTTTTCATCCGTTTTAATACTTTTTCGTCCATTTTTATACTCCTTTGTCCGTTTTTCATACGTTTTTATACGTTTTCATCCGTTTTCGCCCGTTTTTATATGCTTTTGTCCGTGTTTGTACGTTTTAATAAGTTTTCATCCACTTTTATACGTTTTCGCCTATTTTTATACGTTTTCGTCCGTTTTTATATGGTTTATTTGGTTTTCTAACGTTTTCGTCCGTGTTTTATATTTTCAGGTTAAAATCTCGCGAGCCTAGATGTAAGACATCATTCCGGACAACTTTAATGTTTTACACTTTTTATGATTCGGACAAAAAATGGGTCAAAATCATGATTTAAAATCATTACAAAACCATTTTTTTAATCAAATGTCAAGTTTTCTTTTTAGTATACTTAACTAATCACAACTTTTTATCTACAAACGGATGAAAACGTGTAAAGACGTAAGCAAAACGTATAAAAGGGCCGAAAACGTTAAAACTTATGAAACATATAAAAACGGATGAAAACGAATAAAAAACTATGAAAACGAACGAAAACGTATAAATACGGATAAAAACGTATAAAAACGGATGAAAAATGACGAAAACATACAATAATGTAAGAAAAATGGACGAAAACGTAAAAATAATAAAGACGTAAGCAAAACGTATAAAAGGGCCGAAAGCGTTAAAACTTATGAAACATATAAAAACGGACGAAAACAGATGAAAAAGTATAATAACGGACGAAAAATGACGAAAACATACAATAATGTGAGAAAAATGGACGAAAATGTAAAAAAAAAAATAGACAAAAACGTATAAAAACGTAAGAAAATAAATGAAAACGTAATAAAAAAAAGTTATGGACTAAATTCGTTATACCCCCATACCACACGGACCTTACTTTTAAAGGTATTTATCTCATTTCTGTAAGTTTGACGGTCAAAATAACGGAATTATTGGTCAAAGGACCAAACCCGTTATGGGTCACAACCACAGGGAGAGAATCCGTTAAAGCTTGCAACTACAAATTTCTATCATTTCAAATTATAGATGAAGTTGTTGTGGATCCAAAAATCCCTATAAAAGCAGTTCAAGATGCCCTTCAGAAGAAATGGGAAGTAAATGTTTGTAGAATGAAGGGATCATAGCCAAGGCTGCAACCAAAAAATTGATAGTGGGTGATCACAAGGGTCAATATGCTTTGCTAAGAGATTATTCTCAAGAGTTAATGACTCAAAATCCAGGAACCACAGTGAAATGTCAAGTAGAAATGCTTGAAGATCATAACTGTCCTACTAGAGTATTCAGGAGAATATATGTATGTCTTGGTGCATTAAAGAAAGGATTCAAATCTAGTAGAAGGGAACTGTTGGGGTTTGATGGAGCTTTTATTAGTGGCCCTTTCCCTGGCCAATTGTTAACAGCTGTTGGACTTGATGCTAACAATGGCATCTATCCAGTTGCTTATGCCCTTGTTGAAGCTGAATGCAAAGATTCATGGTTGTGGTTTTTGAACATGTTGGGGGATGGTCTAGATCTACAACAAAACTCCCATTTTACCTTCATATCAGATAGACAAAAGGTACAATACAGTTGTATAATTTGAACAGGTTTGTTTTATACTATTGTATTTGTATTATAATTGTTAATTTTTATTACAGGGTATCGTTCAAGCAATGAATGAAGTGTTTCCAAGTGCAGAACATAGATTCTGCTTAAGGCATATCCATGAAAACATGAAGAAGCAATGGAATGGACTTGCATACAAGAAACTTCTATGGAAGTGTGCTATAGCTACAACACTAACTAAGTTTGAAGTTGAAATGAAAGAACTTAATGAGTTAAAAGAGGCTGCACATGTTAGCAAAGATTCCACTAGAACATTGGTCCAGATCACACTTTTCAGGTAAATTCAATTAGGTTTTGTGAAATAATTACCATGATGTAATCAATTAGTTCCTTACAAGATTATATTATTTCTGTATGTAGGAAGAGCTCGTTCAGATGTGTTGCTCAATAACATGTGTAAAGTGTTGAATGGTAAGCTTGTCCTTCGTAGGGACAAACCTATTACCACTTTGTTAGAGTACATCAGGTAGTACTGCATGAAAAGAATTGTGAATGTTCAGAAAGCCATTGAAAAGTGTCCTGGTCCTCTAACTCCTACAACCACAGTTATAATAAAATCAAAAATGTTGCTAGCAATTATAAAGTTATGTGGAATGGGGGTCAAAAGTATCAGGTTACTGGATCTTTTGGGGAACACTGTGTAGTTGATGTTGAAAGAAAAACATGTACGTGTAGGAGATTGGAGATTTATGGCTTTCCTTGTAGGCATGCAGTTGCTGCAAACTGGAATATGGCTGTCAATGGCCAACCTGTACCACTACCAGAGGCTTGGGTTGATAAGTTTTATTGGTTAAAAACTTGGAAAGAAGTTTACAGTTTCAAGATACAACCATGTGGTGGCCTAGTGGGAGGGTAGACTAGAAGAAATCTCCGTGTCTTACAACAATAACTCATCTACATTATCACCCTCAAGTTGGCAGGCCTAAGAAGAAGAGAGTCAAAGGACAATTGGAGGACACACCATGTGTTAAGGATGGTAAGTTGAGTAGGAGAGGGAGAACTGTTAAATGTTCTTCTTGTGGAAACCCGGGTCACAATAAACAGTCATGTAAGGGTCAAGGTGGTGCAACAACTTCTGGGTCAAAAAATACAAGCACAGGAAAAGGGAAAAATGTTGAAGCTTCTGGTGGTTCATCTGGTAATCCAAGACCCCGCAAGAAAGTCAGGTTTTGTTTGGATGATTACGTAGAAGGTTCACCATCTTTTGTTGCAAGAGAAGGTATTAAATGCTTAGTCTTACTAAGTTGTTGTATTTTGTATGTTTTAGTTATTTATCATTTGTTACAAATTTATATAATAATGTTGATAATGCAGGTGGAAACACACACTGCTGGAAATGGCAATCCTCCTTCTGCAAATCAAAGTAGTGAAAGGTCAGGTGCATCTACTGCTACAACAGAAAGCCAAAGGCATCCCAACGCAACTCCAAGCTGTCAAAGTGGAATTTCTAGCGGAAGCAGAAGTCCTGGATCACCAAGATGGAACCGACATGCCATAAGGAATGACATATATAGAGGTGGTGGAGTTAGTAAGAGAGTTGGACCTGATACACCAAACAAGACTTGAGCAAGATTACATTGGAGTTAGAAACTGTCAGATGTTTGAACATATTTAAGACTTATTTTTATTTCTTTTCGTGTATGTGGATTTATGTTTAAGACTTGGTACTAGGCCATTGCAATTTTCAAGTCATTGCAACTTGTTGTATTGACAATATGCAATTAAAGGCTTTTATGACTAATATTCTACACGGTTAGCTAATTTTCTGTCGGTGCAAATGACAATGATGACTTGCATCTGCATATGCAATTGAAAAAACGCAAATTATTATGACTATTTTGACAAAAAACTAAGTCAACAAGACTTTAAAGTTCCATTTACTTGGGTTTTAGTATGCAAAAATAATTCATTGCATCTGCATAATCCAATTGAAAACATGCAAATTCTTATGACTATTTTGACAAAAACTATGTCAACAAGGTTTTAAAGTTCCATTCACTTGGGTTTTAGTATGCAAAAACAATTTTTTTCATGTTAGTGCAAAACTCAACTTCTAATTCATAACCAAAGCAATCTGAACATGCTTAATACCATTATGTTGGATTATAATAGACAAACTTAACCAAATGAGATCATGGTCAAGTACTTATGTTTACCCATTTCAAAGTCAACAACTAAATGTTAAGTTTAACCACGACATAAATCAATAACAATAAAAGAATGACAATTTCACAACTGCATCCATGGTTGATACCATTGAACTAATACTTCATAAGCTGCAAAAAGTTACACGGGTGATGAAATACATCTAACAAATAAAAAATCAAAACACATCACCTACTCGATTCTCAACTGCTACTTCACATGTAAAATAACATGAAAAAAAAAAAAAAAAAAAAAAAAAAAAAAAAAAAAAAAAAGCTTAAGATCAAGTATTTCTTCATTTTAGCAGCTTCACGTCTTGTATCATCTAGTGTAGCTTGGATAGCATTCCTTGCCCTTAATAGACCGGGGATGATTGAAATTGATCTTGCACACATTGGGGGATCGTACCAGTCAATAAAATCACAACAACCATAGAACCTACATCCTGGATTTCGATTTGTCCATGATGTGCGAATAACCGCGGCTTGTCCACACCAGCACTGCACCATTCTTTATTTATTTATTTATTTTGACCGTTTGGGGAAGAAGAAATAAATAAAGTTGAGTAGAGAGAGGGAAGTGATGGAAAGATTTGAGTGAAAAAAGAAATGTTTGTGGAATACGCTTTGCATGTATCGAGATTTGTAAAAGCAAGTACACGTGTGTGGATGGGAAGAAACTAACAGTCACCTAGTGATGTAAGGCGGTGTGAGTGTTAAGTAGGAAAAAAGTGATCGGACGAAATTGCCCTCGTGTGGGTTGCACGTGAGACTGACTTAACTGGGATATTTAACGACCGTCAGGATTTTGGACTAGCGGCGTAATAAAATCTTGATTTTGGATGAAAAAAGAAAAAATCAGCGCTTTTAGATGTCGTATGAAATCTGAGGAAAGTATAGGGATGAAGAGTGTAATAACATCATCATGAGACATGAGCAAACAAATAAAAAATATTACATTATTAAAATCCACATGGGATACGCCACGTAAGTAAAATAGCAAGTAAAATGATTTGTGGCACGCGCACACTTAAGCCAAGCTTACGTAAACCACCGACACACACATGTTCTCATTGCCAGACACGAGCCTAAATTATTGTCGAAGAAAAATCCAATCGACACTACTTTCTACATGTTTTTTATTTTAAAGGTAAAAATATATACTGTATAATATTATTTATTTCCTCCTAATTTGTTAACTTGACGAAAGTGATACTTCCCTTTGTTCTAAATATAATATAATGGGTTTATCAAAAAAAAAAAAAAAAAAAAAAAAAAAAATATATATATATATATATATATATATATATATATATATATATATATATATATATATATATATATATATATATATATATATAATGGGGATTACCTCATAATGTTTACTTATAAACAAAGTAAAGAAACCTATAAAGGTATCTAGTTTTTCTTTTTTATAAGAGAATATAACCGATCATATTCATTCAAATTTAAGAGAATCATATCTCATCAATTATATATATATATATATATATATATATATATATATATATATATATATATATATATATATATATATATAATGGGGATTACCTCATAATGTTTACTTATAAACAAAGTAAAGAAACCTATAAAGGTATCTAGTTTTTCATTTTTATAAGAGAATATAACCGATCATATTCATTCAAATTTAAGAGAATCATATCTCATCAATTATATATATATATATATATATATATATATATATATATATATATATATATATATTTAATTTAATTTTTTTTAATTTTAATTTTTTTTTAATTTATAGTAAATCAGTTCTTATATTTTTTTCTAGTCAACAGTAAATCATGCTTAAATTTTTTGTTTCCTTATTTGATTGGCTTGCGCAAATATTTGAATGATATCGATTTTAAGTTTTTGAATTGAATAAAAAGTAGTTTTATATCAATTTTTTGTAGCAAGTTTGAACAGGCAATACGGTATACCAAAAAAGTCTAAAAGATTCCTTCCAAGTTACTTCCTCATACGCCCAACCCCATCCGCATCCCAAACGCAAACTTACACACGCACGCCACAAACACCGTATATAAATAACTTCAGCATTCTTTCGGTCCATCAAACATTCAACTCATAAATTAAATAAAACTCAAATCCACCCATTCCTACTCCCTCCAATATATACTTTTTCAACACATAAATTCAAACTAAGATATTAAAATCGTTGATATTAAGTTTTCTTGTGCAACACATGGCTTGTTTACGTATCCCTCATGGAGGAATAACAAATAACGTGATCCACAAGCAACCTAGTTCGAATCATAAACTCTCTACAAAGGTTAATGTAACGATGACAACAACCCTTGATTCCAAATGGTCTGGTTTATCTTTATATACAAGCGATCTTGGCTTAGAAAGAGAGCGAAGTCGTAATATTCGTAAAAATGATTATACTATTATAGAAAGTCCTGGGGTTTTCGAACCAGAAACCCTAGATGAACTAAGTCCTAGGGTTTCCGAAAGAGAAACCCTAGATGAACTGATCCACAGTTCAGTAACGGAGATCGTCAAGAATATCAAACACGCGCCGCTTTTAGTTCAAATATTTACCAACGGTGAGGTAAAGACAAGCAAAGTTTCAAAGGATACAAATAACTGGATGAAACATCGGTCATCTTTATCGTCATTGCTTGACGGAGTTATACTTGTGGAGGAGCTCGGATCAAATGGCGATGAGCATGATATTGATGGAGCTAGGGCTTATGGAGTGTTGATTCAAGGTAAGGTCAAAGGAAGAGATGAATGCAAGTCTACATGTTATTTGTTGAAGACAAGTAGTAGCGAAAATGGTGGTGATTTAGCGTTAGGGTTAGGGTTTTGTACACATTTTTGTTTGATGAAGGTTCAAAGCTTTCATGAAAATGTGTTTAAGCAGTTTAGTGATTGTTGGTTGTTACAATGATGATTGGTTAAAGTTGAAAGGTGGGAAAATATGGAAGTTGTGGACTGATAAAGGGTGAAGTTAACAATATGATTCTTTGATACAGTTGGTGACTTATTAAATTGTAAATGAAGGGGTAAATTAAAATTGTTGATTGATTGTAGCTTTGTTGGTGATCAATTATATATTGAACTTACATTTGTAATGCGAATATATACTCCTTAAAGTATGAGTATCATATATACTTGCTTATGAAGCATTGTGATTTACAACTACATGCTAAACTTTTTGATGCTATACATGAGATTGGTTGGTGGTGATTTTGATTTTTATTAAGTTATGGATAAATGTCCAGAATTTAAATAAAATATAAATTGTGTTTTTCTAAACTCAAACTTTTGTTTTGATTAGTTCAACATTAGGCCCATTCCTAAGATTTATTCTTCAAGCCCAAAAATAAGAGATAAGCTCTTTATCAAAATTATATATATTTCCTTGATTTTGCAACTTTAAGATTCGAGTTGGTAAACTCTTGAAAACAAACCTATCAGTTCATCTTCAATTTTTGTGAAGTTCGGATCTATTCTAAGGGTGGGAGCTATTCTTCATGAACTTGAGCATAAATATGTTAGGAAGTGTTTGGTGTGAGGTTTTAAAGATCGGGGTTAGGCATTAAAGATAAAAAAAAACTAGTTTAGTATCCGGGGTTAGATTTAAGTACGGTGTTAGAATACTAAAAGTAAGGGTTTTGAAAATCCCACCAGCAAGGGCGGGGTTAGAAGCTAAACAACTACCTTTGGTCTTGAAAACTGTGAACTGTTAATAATTATCAATTTTATATTGTTATAATTTTGTTTGTATTCTCATATTCTAGTAGGCTCATTTCTTTTCACTGCATTTTGTTATCTTTTTTATAACTTAAATAATGTACATAAATTTATTTCACTCCTGTCAATTTACAAACCAAACAATTGGTTTAAACACAAATATCTTTCGTTACCCTACTTTACCTTTAAGCCTAAACTTAAATATAAACCCACTAGCAAACCAATGGGCCCTTATTGTACATTAGAAGGAAATCACTTAGAAAGAGTTAAACGCCGAAAGCCACCCTTTGACGATAAAGTCGGAACTTTATATGTAGGATGACAGGGTATAAATATGTATATAGCAAGTGTTTGGAGTGTAAGTAAAGAAAAAAAAAAAAAAAAAAATTAAGTGTATCAAGTTGCCTTAAACTTTATACTCATTTTTGGTTCACCTGTATTTATAGTCGTTTTGATTTACCTTAATGCATGGATAGTAAGGTGTGGAACACTCAGTTATTCAATGAGTTTTAACTAACCTTAGTTATAAGTGTAGGGTGAGCATCGGGTCAAACCCGGACCAGACTGGCTAAACCCAACTCGACCCGAAAACCGAAAACACTAATTCATACGGACCGAAACCGGACCAATGGCCACTCGGGCCGGTCAGTCTTTCCTCAGGTCAATCGGTTCGGTCCTCGGTTTTGGACATGATGAACCGAAAATTTGACAAGGCCCAATTATCATAATTAAATTATGTGACAAGGCCCAAACCACTTGCTCCTAACTGAAGAATATTTCCAGGCGTGTGTTACTGTCACAGGACACAATATTGGCAAACTGGTACTGTAGCTCCAAAAAAACTGTCAATAACAAGATCAAAGCAACTCAAAAAAACAAAAAATAATAGCGGCAAACCGGTAACAAAATATTAAATACTAACATTGTTCCAAACTCCAAAGTGCAACACAACATCAAAGTAGCATTCTTCCAACTTCACCAAAAGCACTAAACGCGCTCTTCTCAATCAAGCGGTATACCTTTTCGATTTCCATTGTCACCTTTTAGTTTGTTCATCGCCTCTTTCATTTCAAAAAAAAAAAAAAAGAAAAAGAAAAAAAAGAAAAAATAAATAAATAATGACAACAACAAAATGTATAAATGACACACACAAAACTATATATCTACGTATCATTCTTTATAGTTTATAATTAATTTACCTATGATAACCTCATCATCTTTTAAAAGATCTTCTAAATCATCCTTGTTGATGCTTTATTGTGACCCTAACTTTGAGTGCATTTCAAGGCTTCTACAATTTGCGGCAACAAGGCACTCCTGTATGGGTCTAAAATACAACCACTTGTACTAAAGGTGAACTCGGAAGCAACGGTGGATATTTGGATTGACAAGATATCTATAACATAAGTAATCCATAAGTAAAATGTAACGTATAAGCTAATTATATTTGGGTTGCAAGTTCTTTGAATATTTAATGAGGGCCGAATGTTCGACAAACTTAATTTTCTTTTATTTCAAAACTCGAGAACAGAGTATACATGTATCAGCTAAAACAAGAAGTTCAATCAAAGAGTTTTTTTTAATAGCTTTCTCATCATAATTCTAATTTTACAAAGTTCCATTACTACAACCCTCACCATCCCCTTTGTTGTCTTTCGTTAAAGAAAGGCTTTGTTGTTTCAAACATACCTCAGTCATAGGGTTAAAATCACAGTTGCAGTAATGAATATTCAATTTTTTTGTATCATTCGTAATGGGGTCGGCCATATAAATTTTATGACAAAACTTGCAATATCGGGTTGTTTCTATATTTTCTTTTTTCCTGATTCTAGTTAGTGTCTGTGTGGATATATGTGACCTGTTTAGAATAAGATAACTTTGAGTAAATGTTGTTCTTTTTAATGATTAATTGACCATCTTAATATAATCAGTGACTACAATACCTTTTTTGTAATTAAACTGTCATACCACCAAACTTTAATTATGCCTAGTATTGCAAAATAAAATCAACGTGATGATGGATTCGAGGTAAATTTTGGACCAATTATTCACCACCACAAGTTAATAACAAAGAATCCTAGAGTTGTTCACAATTAAAGATTTTTAAAAAACATTAAAATAAAACTATCAAAATTGTCCTAAAATTGCTTAAAATAAAACTATCAAAATTGTCCTAAAATTGCTTACTGTAACAAGATCAAATTCCTTGAGTGTCCTTGTAACTATTTATTCAATGATTCAGTCTAGCGAATGAAATCCCAAGAGACTAGTGATGCAAATGGAGTATCAATTGGTCGACTAGCTTATAGTGGTGACCATTTCGAGGAGGTTGTTCGTGTGAGGTGGCAATCAAGGATCTAATGATGTGTAGCGATGGATGAATGAGGTTGTTGTTGGTGAGATGGGTGGAGGGATTTTTTGGTTGTAGGTTTTGAAGACAAAAAGGAATGGATGGATTTGGGTTGACGAGAAAAGTGAGGTTAATTTGTTCAAACATGACGTCCTGGATGGAAACAACATCAAAATTTGCCCCCTTTCACATTCAGGATTCTGTTTTGCAATAAGTTAAAAAGAAACACTAAAGTTTACTGTTTCCATCCGATACGCGGGATTGCGCCCTCACAACAGGTTTTACCTCTCAAGGGATCTTGAGAAGCTTGCAATCCCCGCCAGGCAGTGTACCTAATCGTTGTAGTATAGTATAGTGACAAGTACCGGGGGATTGATCGTTCAACTCAGGAATAATGTCGCTAGGATTAGAAAGCTTACTAAACTAAGTCTAGAGGTGAGAGATGATTCTTTTTGTATTTTTTATATTGTATGAAAGCAAGTAAAATCTCGGGTTTTGAAGGAGTGGGCAGAATTAGTTGCTAGTCAACTAACCCAATTAACTACAGATGCAATCAAAATAAAATAAAAGAAATGAAAATAAACTAATATGATTATGTGGTGAAAACAATAATAAGAAAAGATGTGTTTACTTAGATTTCATTACTCCCTAGATATCTTTTACCGGTTGATTAGCTTGTTACAATTGCATGGATGACGGGTTATATTCCTTAATACTAGTCGTAGGGCCGTGTACAATATCCCTAACTCTATAAGCTCCTACTTCACTTCTATGTCGAGCCGACTAAAAGCTCCTAACATGGGATCACTAGAATTCACTTATGCATTAAACACAACCAAAAATCGTAGTACACCTCCGATCATGTTTCTTAAGACGTTCAAGCAAGTTACCAATGGAAGTCTTCCAGTTTTCTTAAGCCTAACATCGAATACAATCATCCACAACAATTATAAGCAAACCATCAACCAATAATTAACATCTAGGTTTCACTACATTTAAGCAAACACAATAAAAACCTAGCCTAGCATGTTAAAAGAAATATAAGCATAAGATAAAATCACACAACACATAGAGATATCGTATGATTATTGGAAAACTTATCTTCAATTAAGCATGGATGGAACAAGGGTTGAAACCCTTATTTTTACAGAAAATTCGTCTAGGGTTTGAGTCTCCAAAGTTCTCCTAATGTTCCATACACAATGAATGAAAAATTGGAAAAATATATATAGAGAATACATCCTGACGGCGTCACGTTGTAGTTTCTGACGCCGTCAACACGCCGCCAAATTAAGGGTCGTGTTGCCTAGATCCAGTCTTGACGCCTTCATGTAGAAATTGAGCTCTGGGCCGTCACTTGTAAAATGACCCTGACGGCCTTGGTGACGCTGTCAGGCATTTTATACTTGAAATAGTTCTCGGCCGTCATGTGTATTCTTCATTTCCACCTCTTTTGCCAAGCTTGACGCTATCATGTGTGAGGTCTTGACGTCGTCAGGTACTGTTCCCAGCAAGGATTTTGAGACATTGCCATTTTCTTCACTTTTATGCTCCAAAAACGTCCAAAATGCTTCCTTTTCCAGATTTCTTCTCTAAGGTACCTAAAATGACAAAAGGAACGATTTAGGGCAGTAATTGATCAAATAATCACGAATTCGGGCTTAAATGACCCCTTAAAAGCGGTGCACTTTTCGCCTTATCAAATACCCTTACACTTGAGATTTACTTGTCCTCAAGCAAATACGCTTTTATTCTAATCAAAATACAAGTTAGGGGTCATTTAACACTAATATAAAAGTAATTACAACAAATAATCGTTATACTAAAAACCAAAAATAAGCACGGAGGTCATACACTAGCACCTCATAAATAGTATTTAGATACTCACATCTCTCAGGTGTAATAAAGTATATATCACAATATGGAAATGGAAAACATCTCTCACTACCTGTCATAGCAAATAGATTACCATAGGCTTGGGAAATGATCAAACCTCCACCACTTGGCGTAAGCACCTAGGATAAACTATCAAAGAGATCTTTTAAAGGGTTATAACGTTAGGTGTAGGGATATGGAAAACACGGTTTTGTTGGATAAAGGCAATATTTACTGGTGGCGAGTTAATCATCTTGGTTAATTACATGTACAATATGGCGTTGCTAAGCCAAGACTAGACTCAACTTAAGCTAATAAATCAAAAATAACATAAACATAAAACAAACATAGAATGAAACGGGATGGTAGTCCGTATGTTTTTCTCTTTCTTTTTCTATTTTTTTTTCTTTTTCTTAACTTTTTCGATTTTTTTTTATACACTCTTGCCCTACCATCCAAAATAATACATCATAGGGAATTTGCATTCCCCTTACACTTGAACTTTTACATACTTTACAATAAACTACTCTAATGACTCGAATTAAGATTATCAAAACACTTGGAGTACTTTTTAAGATTAACGCACATATGGGGGTAATATATGATGTTCTTCCCCATTACTCCATAACACTAGTACTTTACCCATGAGTCCCAATCGTCCCAAACCAATATGTACAAGATATGACTTGACTTAACAACCATGTAATAAATTAGACAATTAACTAAGGGTTTAAACAAATAACAATAATGCACTAAAGATGAGTGCATACAAGGAAGGCTAAGGCAATTTGGTTGCACATTTGGGTGGATTGTTAACAAATTCTTCCTTTAAGTAAGATGCTTAAAGTTAGAAACGAAAAGATAGGCTCGGAGGGGTGTACTAGGGGTTTCGTGTACTAAAAATGAGTACAACGCTAAGGTGTGGGAAAATTAATTGACTTCGCTAGTCAAGTAATATGACTTAAATGGTCAAGTAATTATAATACAGGTTTAACACAAGGGTGATCCTAATGCCTCTTATCATGTAGTAAATCCTACTACACGAATGTAGTCTCACTAGCGGTCTCGGGATGTATCACAAACGCAAGTTCTAGAATCTAAATACTACCGGTACACTCATAAGCACTAATAATGAATGCTTTTCCTATCAAATCTAAAGGCGAACCTCACATATTTGGGTGGAAAATTTTTTAAGTGGTTCGGTTTTGTGCTAGTCATATAACTCCTATCCATGAGACGCTTGTTAAGGCTAAAGTTTCACTCCTAAATGTTGTAAAAAAATTTAAATTTGGCGCTAAAATTGCCCTAGCAAGTATTTCTCTTAGTTTTATTACACACCTACTATCAAACAAACAAACTCAAGTGCAATTGTATCCTATAAAGTATCATCATTTACCCTCCCCTTACACTTAGGATGAACATTGTCCCCAATGTTCAATTAAAGGATGTAAATACTCCCCTGATTCGTTCGGTGTGGATAGTGTGTCAACAAGGTTAGATCTTCCTCTAAGAAAATGAACATTGAAAGCTTCCCTCCAGAAATATAAATCATCTTTTTGTCATATATAACCTGTTAAACCTGAGAAAACAATCAAGGCAAACCTCGCGTAAAATCGGCGGCAATCTATATATACTAAAAAAAAAAATCCTAGGGAGCAAATTAAGATATAATGCTTGTGGAATGAATATTTGTAGATCTCCTAGAGTTTATAAAACTAAAGAATCAACAAAAATTTAAAGACTCTGGCTTAAACTAAACTCGCAAAATTTTTCAGAATTTTAGTACCTGACACCGTCAGGTTGTAACTCCTGACGCCGTCAGAATGTTCCTGGAAAAATCTTATGTTAAGTTTCCTGAAAATTTCTAGAAAAACTTATGCCTTATTTTCTGGAAAATCCTGCAAAACATCATGCTCATTTAATATTGTAGTGAATCATGCTCATCTAATATACATGCTCATTTAATATTGTAGTGAATCATGCTCATTTTCGTTCTTATAAATAAATTTGGATTTCCCTTACACTTAGTTTTTTCAAAATACCTTTATATGTAATTAATACGAAGTTAAAAACAAAAGAAAGCATTTTCACAATTTACTTTGAAACATGATCTACCACCAATAAAAATAAAACATGAATACGGAAACAAATAAAATCAAACAAATAAAAACACACAAAACATGGGTTGCCTCCCAAGAAGCACTTTTCTTTATTTACGAGTCTTGTAGCTAGACTCAAGGTCACGGGCTATTACGTAACCTCGTCTCTTGAGATGACGTATCCCATATAAGTATGATCCTCGCTATCGGGGTGCTAGTGTTTCAATCGTTCAACACTTGTAGTCACCTCCCCTCCTCTTTTACTGCACAAGGTAGCTATCCCATCTTGGCGTAGGCTTTCAATTGTGAATGGTCCATACCACCAGGGACTTGGCTCGTCGGGAGGTACTTTTATTTCTGAATGCCTTACGAGTACCAAGTCTCCTTCTGCAAATGGTACATGATTCTCCGTCGGTGGACTGCATTCAAACTTGACATGAACTTTATCGCTGCTTTTGCCTCTCTCAGGCTCAGTTTCTTTATAGCTTTTGAATCTTGTTTCCCATGCGAGGATTTTTTTTCTTGAACATGATTATGCGATGTGTCAATGTTGTTTTTTAGCTTTCTTTTAATTAGGCTTTCTTGCACACATCGTGGGGTCATAAGAAGGCTAATCTTCCTTTTTCATGACTTAAGTTTGATTTCCTTTTTTTCATACCTAATGATAGCTCTTGCTTTGGTGAGGAATGGTGCTCCAAGGATTCTTGGCATGCACCCACCTCCTTTATCATCGATGATCATGAAATCGACGGGATACATGAAACCTGCTACATTGACCAGTACGTCCTCTGCAATTCCCAAAGGGTATACATAAGAGTGACCAGTGAAGGATAGCCTAACACGGGTGGTAGTCGGCATTTTCGTAGTGAGTTGGGTGTAAATAGTTAGAGACACTAGGTTTACTTCCGATCCTTAATTGGCGAAAGCATCCAGATATTGTAACTTTCCAATGCTGGCCGGTATCTCAAAGTTCCCATAAGCCATATGCTTTGTAGCCACTTTTTGTATAAGTAGCTTCTCAAATACCGCCCCCCAGGTAATGTATCATACTTATCTTTCCATTCTTTCTCTCTTTTGGAAACCCGCTTGGAGGATTGGTTACGCCCGTCACCCTTTATCCAATTTGTTATGGTATTCTCATTTATATCATGTTTTAGGTAGTAACCTAATGATTGGGATTTTGGTGGTTCCTCAACGGTTTGTACAATAGGGGTTTCCTTCTCTTCTACCCTCGTGGACAATTGTGATAGAGTTAACAAATTGGGTAGTGGGGGTAACGCTTTCCTTCCTTAATAACATCATTTCCGGGGTTTTCTTTTGCATCTCCTCCTTTTGTTTATAAACAGCCTCCTCGAATTTAGCAAGCCACTCATAATGGGTTGCCATGTACTCTCTCATTCGAGTTTCGAATTTCGGGTTGAGGTTTTGAGGAGGCGAATAAGGTCGAGCATATTTTTGAAAGGTTTCGACATTCTCTCTAAGAGGTGACTCAGACAATGGTGTTGGATTCATATTTGAGATAGAATTGACTGTTGCCCGTCTGGGACTTAAAGGTCTCCTTTGTTTTTCCGTGAGGTAATCCATTTTTCTCTCAAGTTTGCAAAAGAGTTCCTCGGAGATTTGAGTGGTTTCCCCAGGTGTCGAGATTGCGTTGATAGCCGAGTTTATAACATGCGTAACTTCCCATAACTCACGATTGTAGAAGGCAAGTTCATCAATAATTTCCCAAGATTCCTCGGCGTCTTTATCACGCAACCTGCCTCTGGCGGCTCGATCAATGGTGCGTTTAGTGTGAAAGTCGACATGGTCATACAATATTTGAACTAATAGCCAAAGATCTATGCCATGATGAGGGAATTTTTGGAATAAGTCCTTGAAACGAGTCCATGCTTCATAGAAAGTTTCACCTTGACGTTGTTGGAACATCAAGATGTCATTTCTAAGCTTGGTAGTTCTCCCCGGTGGGAAAATTTGAGCAAGGAAACGAGAAGTGAGATCATCCCAAGATGTGATGGATCCCGCGGGTAAACGTTCAAGCCATTGACTAGCTTGGTTACGTAGAGAGAATTGGAATAGACGTAATTGGGTTGTCTCTCTAGTTGCAACATCAAGGTCTATGGAATCTATGATTTTTAGGAAATCCTTGAGATGTTGATTAGGATCTTCGGAACGAAGTCCATGGAATGCACATCCGCTTTGCACCAACCGGATGGTGTCGGATCGCAAGGGAGACACATTGGCACTTTGAGTGAGCTCAATGGTGTTCCGATAGCCTTGGTGGCTAGGACGGGAATACTCTCTTAAAGTTTGGGGGTCTAGGAGGTTGGTTTGCTAGTGGTGGGTTTTATAGGTGGTTTAGTTGTGGTGGGTTGATGGGCTCAAGGTTATTACCACCTTCCATGATGTCGGATGGTAATAGTTACGAACAAAGGAACAAGATATGAGATAGACTAAAGAAAACCTAAAAGTAAAAATAAAAATCTTACTAAAAGGAATCTAACAAGTAGACCTAATAAAAAGAAATTCTAACCTAGACAATAACTATTCCCCGAGCTGCGGCGCCAAAAACTTGATACGCGGGATTGCGCCCTCGCAACAGGTTTTACCTCTCAAGGGATCTTGAGAAGCTTGCAATACCCGCCAGGCAGTGTACCTGATCGTTGTAGTATAGTATAGTGACAAGTACCGGGGGATTGATCGTTCAACTCAGGAATAGTGTCGCTAAGATTAGAAAGCCTACTAAACTAGGTCTAGAGGTGAGGGATGATTCTTTTTGTATTTTTTATATTTTATGAAAGCAAGTAAAATCTCGGGTTTTGAAAGAGTGGGCGGAATTAGTTGCTAGTCAACTAACCCAATTAAATACAGATGCAATCAAAATAAAATAAAAGAAATGAAAATAAACTAATATGATTATGTGGTGAAAACAATAATGAGAAAAGATGTGTTTACTTAGATTTCATTACTCCCTAGATATCTTTTACCGGTTGATTAGCTTGTTACAATTGCATGGATGACGGGTTATATTCCTTAATACTAGTCGTAGGGCCGTGTACAATATTCCTGATGCGTAGGGATTGCACCAGGCTTTACCTCTCAAGGGATCTTGAGAAGCTTACAACCCCCACCAGGCAGTGTACCTGATCGATGTAGTATAGTATAATGACAAGTACCGAGGGATTGATCGTTCAGCTAGGAATAGTGTCGCTAGGATTAGAAAACCTAAATACTAGATCTAGAGATGAGGGATGATTCTTTTTGTATTTTTATACTTTTAAGAAAGCAAATTAAAATCTCGGGTTTGAAGGATTTGGGGCGGAATTAGTTGCTAGTCAACTAACCCAATACTAAAGATGCAATCAAAATAAAATACTAAAATGAAAATAAAACTATTTTAAACTAAGGTTGTGAGCAATATATGGGAGAAATGTGTTTACTTAGATTTCACTACTCCCTAGATATCTTTTACACGTTAATTACTTGTTATAGTTGCGTGGATGACGGATTGTATTCCTTAATACCATTCATGGGGTGGCGTACTTACTTCCCCAATCCTATGAGTGCCTATTTCACTCCTATGTCGAGCCTGCAAGAAGCTCCTAACATGGGATCATTAGAATTTACTCATGCATTAACTACAACCAATAAAACCTAGTACACATCGGTTCATGTTTCCTAAGACGTTCAAGCATGTTACCAATTGGAGATCTGCCAGTTTTCTTAAGCCTAACATTGAAATCATTCATCCAATACAACCATAAACAAGTAATCAACACATAATTAACATCTAGGTTTCATTAGATCTAAGCAAACACAAGATAAATCTAGCCTAGCATGTTGAAATCAAGACAAGCACAAGATATAGACAACCAACACATAGACATATTGATTGAATTAAGAGAAGACTTATCTCAATAACACATGTAAGGATTCAAGGGTTGAAAACCCTTGAAAAGCTGTAAAATTCGTTGATTCGCCTCAAACAGTCAGATAATTATTGGTCAACCACTTGTGAATGGTCAATAGTAAAGTCAAACTAATCAAAGGCAAATGCTTCCGTGAAATACAGTGTTTTCCCGGGTCGTAATGTCCCAACGAGGTTGTGATGGTATTAAAAAAGAATCTGTGATCAGTGAATGTGAACAGGAAAGGTATAAAGTGTGTTTGAGTGATTTAAACTAGGGTTTTATAACTTAAAATAACTTAAATAAACTATTTTAACGATTACGTGAAAGCTAGGTATCTAAAACGTACACCAAATTAAAATCAGACGCGACTGCGTACTGAGAAAAATGTGAGTTTTAAGAAAAATAAACTACAAGGGTTAAAAATGAAAATTCTATAAACTTAAACTTAAAATTAAACTAAAAATAAAACTATTTTTTAGATTATTATATTATTTATTATTAATTATCTAATTAAAAACTATTTAACTATTTAATTAAAACTAACTTAAATAAAAACTAAAAATAATAAACACTACAAATTAAACTAAAAACTTGCAAAAATAATTTCTAAACCTAAATTAGAACTTGAAGAAAGTATAAAAAATAAAAATAAATATTTTTGTATTTTTATAGATTTTCTATTAATTAAAAACTATTTACAATAATTAAACTAATTAAACTATTTTAAATTACAAATAATACTAAATCAACTTAGAAAATTATGGAAAAATTTATAAATCTAATTAACCATCACAGGAATCCTTAAAAATTATAAAAACTTTATTTTATATATTTTTAAACTAGTTTACTAATTATTATTCTAATTATTAAATAATTACCAATTAAACTATTTAAATTATAAAAACTATTAAATGAACAGTATAAATCACAAGAAAATTTCTAAAATTATTTTATGACTTATAGAAGCTAGGAAAAATATAAAATATAGGCGTTACTATATAAAAACTATTTATGCTAATTAAAACTTATTTATTGATTAATTACTAATAAAACTATTTTTAATTCCAATTAATACTAAAAGACAAAATTAAAATCTGAGAAAATTATTATAATTACTTTAACCTAAAATGAAATTAATAAAAATATAAAAACACAACTTACTTAATAAAAATGTAAAAATGAAAATGAAAATTATATTAAATAGAAACTATCACTTATTTTTATTTTGTATTTTCTTGATTTTTCTTTTAAAAAACTATATTATATATAAAAATAAGCAACTTTTGTAAAAACAATAAATTTAGAACTTATTAATAAGCACTGTGGAAGCTTATTGCTACCATAGTTGACTTTTGTTGACTAGAAAGGGAAATAAGCTCACAAGAGCTTATGTGGGACCCACCTTGGTATATTCTGGTTCAAATAAGTCTTATGGACTTGTCTAAGCTTAATTTGGTCAAATAAGCTCAGTAGATAAGCTGATAAGCCAAATAAGCTATTCCAAAAACTTAGTTACAACACAGATTTGGGACAGAATTCAAGGGTAAAACTAAGTGGGGTCCACTGGGTTTCAGGTCAAACAAATGGTCAATCTAAGATCTATGGTAGGAGGGGGGTTGAGAGAACTTAACTAGGGGGTGTGGGGCCCACTGAGATGGTCACAAAACCACCACAAAGTGGGTGGTGTGGCTATGATCTGCTGCAGCAGGGCACACCCTTTCCCTGCAAGTAAGTTTGAAGTTGAGTGGGGCCCACACTAAAAATCCTAAAAATATAAGCTGTGTGGGATTCAAAAGATGAGCTAGTAGGCTATTAATACAACAAGTTTCAAGTCCTAGAACCAAATCCTAAATTCTAAACAAATCTTTGAAGTTTTGTAAAATTCTGAGAAGATGGAATATTGACTTTGAGTAAAACTTGCTAGTTTGACTTTGTTGGATTTCCACTAGATCCTATGAGCTTATTAAGCTATAATAAGCTATGACAAAACTATCCTAAGCTAAAATTGTGAGTTGTGATCAAGTGAGGGGGGTTTGAGGTTCAACTGTCCACACAGTGAACTGTGGGAATGGGGAATGGGTAATTTTGACTTATGGCTTAAAATGGACTTGGATTCTTGGCTATTATTACTTAATTATACTAGGTAAGTAGGATCAGAATTCAAACAACAATAAAAACCTAATGGAACACAGTGATAAACCAAGAACCAAACACCCCTCTAATGGCAGTCTTGATGAGTTTTTCAAAGCAAATGAGATTTTTAATCAAAACTACAAACACAGACACATGTTTATGATGTAATAAGATCAATAGATCACAAAGAACACAGGTTTAACAATAATTACCTAAATCACACAACTATGCAGTTTTGACTGCTTATATGTAACAACTAATAACTATTTAATTTAATTAATAACCTACAAATTTTAAGTTATAATTTCACTAATTAACTACAACTAAACATGAAACATGAGATATTAAACTGAAATGAGAGCAAATACAGAAAATTATAAAAATCAAGAAAATATGCTTACAAATGATCACAGGTTTGTATACAAGGAATCAAGACCCAAAGAAATACTCCTAGTAGCTTGTCACTAAACCACTAACACCATTTCAAGCCAATTTATTGCCCTGCTCAACCTTCTTCTTCCTCTTCTTAGTATTTTTGAATTTATTTCTATTTATTTGATTATTTTTGATATTTTTTATTATCTAAGCAATACTTAAACTTAAACTTCTAAAAGCTTATATAAGCTGTGTCAATAGCTTATATGAGCTTACAATTCCAATAACAACAACAACTAACAATATGAAGTAAAATTGTAAATTTCACTTAAAATTGCTATTCTAGAATTTAATGAACCAGAATTCAATTAAAGGTTTAAGAAAGCTTGAATTACTCAAAAGTAACTTGATACAACTGATTAAAGTGAAAATTACAACTGAATTGATAAGTTATACTACCTACGATTTTATTAAACTACAACTAATCTAATACATCTCTTCTTCTGCTTCTCTTCCCTTTTGTAGACACCTTCTGAGTTTGTGGGACCCACTGGGTCATTTCCCACCATTCCTTAGCCCTTGGATTGCTCAAATGAATAATAACCGTTTAAATTGCTTTTTTGGCGCCAAAAGTCCAAGGGGACAACTGTGGTAGCGTACGAGGGTTTTAAGGGGCATTAATGGCTTGGTGAGGCATGGAGGACAAGGGGAGACAACTGGGGTGAGGTGGTGGTGAAACCACTGAGGTGGAAGGGCGGTTTTGGTTGCAGTGTGATGGTGGTGGTATTGGGAGGGAAGGGTCAATGGGTTTGACCCCGTTTTAATACAAAGGGGGTATTGGGATGGGCTTATGTTGATTGGGCCTGGTGGATTGGATCAAATAAAAAGGGAGTGGGCTGGGTAATATAAGTTGGGTTTGTTTGGTTTAGATATAACATTAGGATCCGTTTGGCTTATTTATAAAACACAAGGACCAAAAATGTAATATATTCAAAGTTGAGGGGACTTGTTGTGTAGTATTTTCATAGTTTAAATAAGGACTAAACTTGCCAAGATTAAATATCCCAAGAACCAATAATGACAAATTCCCATATTTTATATCCGGGGACCAAAGTTGACAAATCACCAAACTTGAGGGACCAATTATGCAATTTCACCAAACTTATTACCCAAGGACCATTCCTGCAAAAGATTATTAGTATAAGGACCAAAATTGAATTTCTCAAAGTTTTTACATCCTAGGGACCATTTCTGTCAATTTCCAAAGTATAGGGACTAAACTTGTAATTTTATGAAACTTTGCACCAAAGGACTAAATATGTAACTTTATGATTAAAAAGGACCTTTGGTGACTTTTTCATGTTTTTAGAATAACCAGGGACTAGTTTTGACAATTTATGAAACTTGAGGGACTGAAACTGCCAATTATGCAAACTTTGTACGTTTTTCATCTGTTTTTGCATATTTTGCATTTGAAACATATAAAACACACTTCTAAGATATTTTAAGTATTTTGATACATATTTGAGTGTTTTTGTATGTTTTGGCAGTTCAGATTAGTATAAAATGATGAGTATTTAGACACTCATCATTCGTACATGGTTCGGCCCTAGGGTTTCTCCACACAAGTTCCTCCTCTAATGAATGGAAATTAGAAAACTATATATAGATTTTAGGAGGTGACGGCGTCAAGAACAAATGTTTGACGCCGTCATCTCCCCGCCCAAAAATTCCTCGAACTGCCTAGATCTACATCTGACGCCGTCATGTAATCCCTTTTTACAGGCCGTCACACAATTAACTCTTGACGCTCTACTTGTGACGCCTTCATGTTTCTTCTGGGTCGTCATGGTTTTTATTCTTGACGCCGTCAGGATTGCCTTCGTGACGCAGTCATACACTATTCCCAGCATGGAAAATTAAGTCTTTGGCGTTTTCTTCACTTTTATGCTCCAAAAACGTCCGAATTGCTACCTTTTCCAGATTTCACTCTCAAAGTACCTAAAATCACAAACGGAACGATTTAGGGTAATATTTGATCAAATAAATTCAATTCCGGGCTTAAATGACCCCCTAAAAGTGGTTCATTTTTCGCCTCATCATATACCCTTACACTTGAGATTTGCTTGTCCTCAAGCAAATGCGCTTTTATTATAATCAAAATACAAGTTAGGGGTCATTTAACACTAATATAAAAGTAATTGCAACAAATGATCGTTCCACTAAAGACCAAAGACAAGCACGGAGGTCATATACTAGCACCTCACAAATAGTGTTTAGATACTCACATCTCTCGGGTGTAATAAAGTATAAATTACAATATGGAAACGGAAGATATCTCTCACTACCTGTCATAGCAAAATAGATTACTATAGGCTTGGGAAAAGATCAAACCTCCACCACATGGCGTAAGCACCTAGGATAAACTATCAAAGAGGTCTTTTAAAGGGTGTACGTTAGGTGTAGGGATATGAAATACACGGTTTTGTTGGATATAGGCAGTCTTTACTGGTGGCGAGTTAACAATCTTGGTTAATTACATGTACAATATGGCGTTGCTAAGCCAAGACTAGACTCGACTTAAGCTAATAAATCAAAATAACAAAAACATAAAATGAACATAGAATGAAAAGGGATGGTAGTCCGTTTTTTTTTTTTTTTTTTTTTTTTTTTTTTTTATTTATTTATTTATTTATTTTTTTGTGCGTACACTCTTACCCTACCATCCAAAATAATACATCATAGGGGATGAAAATTCCCCTTACACTTGAATTTTTACATACTTTACAATAAACTAATCTAGTGACTCGAATTAAGAAAATCAAAACACTTGGAGCACTTTTAAGATTAACGCACATATGGGGGTAATAATAAGATGTTCTTCCCCATTACTCCATAAAATAAGTACTTTACCCGTGAGTCCCAATCGTCCCAAAACAATATGTACAAGGATATGACTCGACTTAGCAACCGTGTAATCAATTAGATAATTAACTTAGGGTTTAACAAATAACAATAATGCACTAAAGATGAGTGCATACACGGAAGGCTAAGGCGATTTGGGTGTACATTTAAGTGGGGTGTAACAAATTCTTCCTTTAAGTAAAATACTTAAAGTTAGAAACGAAAAGATAGGCTCGGTGGGGTGTACTAGGGGTTTCGTGTACTAAAAATGAGTACAACGCTAAGGTGTGGGAAAAATTTGTTGACTTAACTAGCCATGTAATATGACTTAAATGGTCAAGTAATTATGATACGGGTTTAACACAACGGTGATCCTAATACCTCTTATCATGTAGTAAACCTACCACACGAATGTAGTCTCACTAGCGGTCTCAGGATGCATCACTAACGCAAGTTCTAGAATCTAAATGCTACCGGTACACTCATAAGCACTAATAGTAAATGCTTTTCCTATCAAATCTAAAGGCGAACCTCACATATTTGGGTGGAAAATTTTTCTGAATAGTACAGTTTTGTGCTAGTCATACAATCTCCTATCCATGAGACGCTTGCTATGGCTAAAGTTTCACTCCTAAATGTTGTAAAAATTTATAAATTTGGCGCTAAAATTGCACTAACAAGTATTTCTTATAGTTTTATTACACATCTACTATTAAACAAACAAACTCAAGCGAAAGTGTATTTGTAAGGTATCATCATTTTACCCTCCCCTTACACTTAGGATGAACATTGTCCCCAATGTTCAAGTAAAGAATGTAAAAGTGAAAGAGTAAAAAGAATGAAATCAAATACTCCCCTGATTCGCTCGGTATGGATAATAAGGTGGCCAGGTTAAATCTTCCTCCAAGAAAATGAACAATCAAAGCTTCCATTCCAGAAAAATAAATCATCTTCTTGTCATACGTAACCTGTAAATTCTGAGAAAACAGACAAGTCAACCTCGCATAAAATCGGCGGTAATCTACATAAGTTACTAAATCCTAGAAAACAAAATAAGATATAATGCTTGTGGAATGAAGTTTGCAGATTTCCTGGAGATTATAAAACTTAATAATTCAACAAAAACTTTAAGACTCCGTTAGAAAAACAAAACTGGTAAAATTTCCAGATTTTTACACGTGACGCCGTCAAGAGTAAACTCATGACGCCGTCAGAAGTGACCCGCAGAAATTCTTATGTTAAGTTTCCGGAAAATTTCTGGAAAAACTTGGTCCTACTTCCTGGAAAATCCTGCAAAACTTCATTATGACTCGATACAAGCATTTGACTCTAACAAATACGAATATACATGTTCATTTAATATTGTAGAGAATCATGATCGGTTTGTTTCTTAAAAACATATTTGGGGTTCCCCCTTACACTTATCTTTTGCAAAAATACCTTTTGGTGAAGTTAAGATTAGGCCAAAACAACAAAGTAAAGTATTTCCACTATTTAGTTTAGAAACATGATCTACCAACAATAAAAATAAAGCATGCATACGGAAGCAAATAACAAAAAAAAAAAAAAAAAAATCACACAAAGCATGGGTTGCCTCCCAAGATGCGCTTTTCTTTATTTACGAGTCTTGTAGCTAGACTCATGGTCATGGGTTACTACGTGACCTCATCGTTGGTTTCACTTTATGATTGTAAATGTTCTTTGTAGAAACCAATCACCTTTTTCTCGATTGCTCCTATAATCCTACGGGCAAATTCCTTATTGACTTTATACTTTTGTCCTAAAGTCAAACAATCTTTGTAGAAAAGACTCCTCTTTTCCCATACATAATCCATGCCCTTTTTATTATCCTCTTCATTGATGTCCTCAAAAGCACCAATGTTATCCTTGTCAAATCGGGCTATGAAGCGAAATTCTTTCATTCTATTAGGCATCCTATAAGTGATCCTATCGGTGTTACTTGCAAATCGGATTGTACCTTCTATCTCATCATATTCTATCTAGGACTCCTCAACAAACGGTTTGCCAAACACAACATTGGACAATCGACAATCAATAACATTAGCAAGATCTTCCACAATCATAAAGTCGGTGACAAAAGTGAAATTCCCAACAAAGACATGTAGACCTTTAACTCTCCCGACAAAGTTACAAACTCCACCGGGGTATTTGGGATCTCTTCTAGGTTCAAGTCTTGTTTTCACTATATCATTATAAACACTTGAGGACATAATGTTGATTGGGGATTTGAAGTCAATGTAAGCATTGTCAACGTGTCTATACCCAATCATACATGGTATCTTAGCATTCTTAGGATCGCCTCTCTTTATCTTAGGTTCGATTCTAGTAAAAGGAGATCGAGGGTCATCAATAAGATTATTATAATATGCAATCTCCTCCTTAGTGGGGTATAGATTAAAGTAATCATTTAGCTTCGGATCTATTTCCCCCTCTTCTAGTTCCTCAACAACATTCCCCAAATCATTAGGCCTAAGGTCCTCATTTGAATACAAGGTGGTCGCTAGGTCAGTAAATGCATGGTCGAGCTCAACCTTAATCAGCCTATTAAGCTCCCTAAGTTCCCTAATCTCACTCTCAATTTGTTCACGTAACACAGCCACTTCTCTAGGGGAAAGGGGTGGATTCGCGTTTTCCATAATGTTCAACGGAATAGTCAATGAATTTAATTTACTAACAAAAGCACGAAGAAAAAGATAGACTCAAGAGAACCTAAAAATAAAAATAAAATCTTACTAGAAAGGAATCTAGCAAGTAGACCTAATAAAAAGAGATTCTAACCTAGACAATAACTATTCCCTGGGCTGCGGCGCCAAAAACTTGATGCATAGGGATTGCACCAGGCTTTATCTCTCAAGGGATCTTGAGAAGCTTACAACCCCCACCAGGCAGTGTACCAGATCGATGTAGTATAGTATAATGACAAGTACCGGGGGATTGATCATTCAGCTAGGAATAGTGTCGCTAGGATTAGAAAACCTAAATACTAGATCTATAGATGAGGGATGATTCTTTTTGTATTTTTATATTTTTAAGAAAGCAAATTAAAATCTCGGGTTTGAAGGATTTGGGGCGGAATTAGTTGCTAGTCAACTAACCCAATACTAAAGATGCAATCAAAATAAAATACTAAAATGAAAATAAAACTATTTTAAACTAAGGTTGTGAGCAATATATGGGAGAAATGTGTTTACTTAGATTTCACTACTCCCTAGATATCTTTTACACGTTAATTACTTGTTATAGTTGCGTGGATGACGGATTGTATTCTTTAATACCATTCATGGGGTGGTGTACTTACTTCCCCAATCCTATGAGTGCCTACTTCACTCCTATGTCGAGCCTGCAAGAAGCTCCTAACATGGGATCATTAGAATTTACTCATGCATTAACTACAACCAATAAAACCTAGTATACATCGATTCATGTTTCCTAAGACGTTCAAGCATGTTACCAATTGGAGATCTGCCAGTTTTTTTAAGCCTAACATTGAAATCATTCATCCAATACAACCATAGACAAGTAATCAACACATAATTAACATCTAGGTTTCATTAGATCTAAGCAAACACAAGATAAATCTAGCCTAGCATGTTGAAATCAAGACAAGCACAAGATATAGACAACCAACACATAGACATATTGATTGAATTAAGAGAAGACTTATCTCAATAACACATGTAAGGATTCAAGGGTTGAAAACCCTTGAAAAGCTGTAAAATTCGTACAAGGTTCGGCCCTGGGGTTTCTCCACACAAGTTCCTCCTCTAATGAATGAAAATTAGAAAACTATATATAGATTTTAGGAGGTGACGGCGTCAAGAACTAATGTTTGACGCCGTCATCTTCCCGCCCAAAAATTCCTCGGACTGCCTAGATCTATGATGAGGCGAAAAATGATCCGTTTTTAGGGGGTCATTTAAGCCCGAATCCGAATTTATTTGATCAAATATTGCCCTAAATCGTTCCTTTTGTGATTTTAGGTACTTGGAGAGTGAATTCTGGAAAAGAAGCCATTTTGGACGTTTTTGGAGCATAAAAGTGAAGAAAACGGCAAAGTCTCAATTTTCCATGCTGGGAACAGTAGGTGACGGCGTCAAGAGTAATTCCCTGACGGCGTCAAACCTCAAGAATTAAAATCCGTAGTTCATGAAGGCGTCAAGAGTTTTCCTGACGGCGTCAAAACCCCAAGAATTAAAATCCGTAGCTGATGACGGCGTCACACACAGGGCGTCAAGAGTAAATTGAGTGACGGCCTAGGCCTTGACGGCGTCAGAAGTAGATCAAGGCCGTCCGAGGAAGTATTTGGCGGCGAGATGACGGCGTCACACCTTTGTTCTTGACGCCGTCATCCCTATTTTCCTATATATAGTTTTCTAGTTTTTCACATTAAAAGAGAGAAGTTTTGGGAGAAACCCAAAAGATGATTTTGGTGTAATTTTACAGGTTTTTCAAGGGTTCCAACCCCTTGATACCTTGCATGATTAATCAAGATAAGTGTTCTTCTAATTCAATCAATATGTCTATGTGTTGGTTGTCTATATCTTGTTCTTGTCTTAATTCTATCATGCTAGGCTAGATCTCCTTTGTGTTTGCTTAGATCTAATAAAACCTAGATATTGATTATGTGTTGATTACTTGTTTATTCTTGTCTTGGATGAATGATTTATATGTTAGGCTTAAGAAAACTGGCAGATCTCCAAATGGTAACATGCTTGAACGTCTTAAGAAACATGAACCGAGGCGTACTAGGTCTTTATTGGTTGTATTTAATGCATGAGCCACTATTTACAATCCCTATAGTTGTGCTGGGCATGGTGTAGGAGGAGATAAGAGCTCATAGAATTGGGGAGTTATGTATGCCACCCCATGAATGGTATTAAGGAATACGATCCGTCATCCATGCAATTATAACAAGTAATTAACGTGTAAAAGATATCTAGGGAGTAGTGAAATCTAAGTAAACACATTTTCTCCAATTACTGCTCACAACCTTAGTATAGTTTAGCTTATTTTCATTTTTATTATTTTATTTTGATTGTATCTTAGTTTTGGGTTAGTTGAATAGCAACTAATTCCGCCCACTCTTTCAAAACCCGAGATTTTAATTTGCTTTCATAAAAATATAAAAACACAAAAATAATCATCCCTCGCCTTTAGAACTAGTAATTAGGCTTTCTAATCCTAGCGACACTATTCCTAAGCTGAACGATCAATCCCCCGGTACTTGTCACTATACTATACTACAACGATCAGGTACACTGCCTGGTGGGGGTTGTAAGCTTCTCGAGATCCCTCGAGAGGTAAAGCCTGTTGCGATTCCCACGCATCAAGTTTTTGGCGCCGCAGCCCGGGGAATAGTTATTGTCTAGGTTAGGATTTCTTTTTATTAGGTCTACTTGCTATTTCTAGTAAGATTTTATTTTTATTTTTTAGGTCTTCTTTAGTCTATCTTATTTCTTTGTGCCTTTGTTCGTAACTCTTTACCATCCGACATCATGGAAGGTGGTAACATCTTTGAACCCGTCATCCCACCACAACAAAACCCACCATTAGAACCCCTTAGGCCCCGAACCTTAGGAGAGTACTCCCGACCTAGCCACCAAGGCTACCGAAACACCATTGAGCTCACCGGAGCCAATGTGACCCCCTTGCGATCCGACACCATCCGGTTGGTGCAAAGCGGATGTGCATTCCATGGACTTCGTTCTAAAGATCCAAACCAACATCTTAAGGACTTTGTCAAAATCGTAGATTCCATAGACCTAGGTGTTGAAACTAGAGAGACGACCCGTTTACGCCTATTCCAATTCTCTCTACGGGATCAAGCTAGTCAATGGCTTGAGCGTTTACCCGCGGGATCCATCACCACATGGGATGATCTCACCACTCGTTTCCTTGCTCAATTTTTCCCACCGGGGAGAACTACTAAGCTTAGGAATGACATCTTGATGTTCCAACAACGTCAAAATGAATCTCTCTATGAAGCATGGACTCGTTTCAAGGACTTACTCCAAAAAGTCCCTCATCATGGCATAGATCTTTGGCTCCAAGTCCAAATTTTTTATGACCATATCGATATCTCCACGAGACGAGCCATTGACCAATCGGCCGGTGGTAAGCTACGTGATCTTAGTGCGGAACAATCATGGGAACTCATAGAAGATCTTGCTCTCTATGACAACGAAAGTTGGAATGATCCCCGTGACTTGAACAAAACGGTCAAGGCGATATCTTTGCCTTCGAACAATTCTAGCACTCCCGACTGTAGGATCATGGAACTTGAGGACCAAGTCAAGTTTCTCATGAAATATTACGATGCTCCTAAGCCTTCAAGCCAAGTGAACAAAATCACTTCTTCATGCGAATTATGTAGTGGTCCCCATGACACTCGTGATTGTGTGGAACTCCCCGGAACAGCTTTTGCGGACTACGAATCCACGCGTACCGACGAAGCGGGAGATAAGTGGTACACTTTAAAGCCCGAGCCAAACACTTACGGTGATTCATACAACCCCTCATGGAAGAATCACCCAAGCCTTAGGTGGAAACAAAATCAACCCAATTCTTCCAATCCGCCTAATCGCTACCAACCAAACGGTCCACCATCCAACCGTACTTTCAACAACAATCCTTCTAACAACTATGGTAGTACCAACAATCTTGAAGGATTGATGTCAAAGTTCATGGCATCTCAAGAAGCCCGCATAGCTAGGTTTGAAACCAAATTCAACCAACAATAAACGGAGATGACCAACAAGATTGACAACTTGTTGAAAGCCCTCAACAACCAATCGTTAATCACACCTAGGAAGGACACTAGGGACACCAATAGTGGAAGCCAAATTAAGGATCCCTCATCATCCAAACATGTCCACTTTGTCAATGTTGTCACCATTAAGCCGATAGATAAGGAGATAGAGGAGAGCGACAAGGATGAAGTTAGAGTAGAAGCCGATAGTAAGGATGAGAGTAGGGAAGTTGAGGTTAATAAGGATGAGGAGTAAGAGGAGGTAGAACCTATTGAAGAATACTTTGATAAGTTGCCAACCAAGGAAGAATGGGAATACCATAAGGATTTATTCGATAGTCCCGATAGAACATATATCTTTGGCACACCCCTTATCAAAATGGGAGACCCCTCTAACATTAACATCCCATGCAATATCGGGCACATGAATATATGGAAAGCTTACATCGACCTTAGATCCCCCGTGAAAATCATGACTAGGACTTATTACAATTGGGTGATGAAGAAGCAACTCAATTTTAGGATGATGCCTGGTAAGAATCTGATAAGTAATTTTGCAGGAAGAGTGAAGGGACTGCATGTGATTATAGGGA
Source organism: Artemisia argyi (assembly GCA_030686995.1). Taxonomy (NCBI): domain Eukaryota; kingdom Viridiplantae; phylum Streptophyta; class Magnoliopsida; order Asterales; family Asteraceae; genus Artemisia; species Artemisia argyi. Next base: position 153,953,510 of record CM060692.1, read on the forward strand.
ATCTCACTTATGAGATCGATTTTATGATAGTTGAGGACACTCGTACGGTGATTGATGCTTGCCTAAGCCAAATAATATTCGGAAAACCATTTGTTGAGGCCACTAGGATGAGTTATGATCCGACTTTAGGGATAGTTAGATTCAAGAAAGAGAATGATGAGGTTGCTTATCAAATGCCCTACAAGATCGAACAATACCGCCTTCTCTCTAATTTCGAAAAGGAACATAAGCAAGCGGCTTATTATAGGAATGAGGAGGATAGACGTAGGGGAGTGGAATATGTAAAGAATAGGATGCTTGGTTTCTACAAAGAGTGCTTGCAACTAGGTCCGGAATACAAAACTGGTTTAGAAGACGACCTAGAGAGTGGAACCAATGATGAAATCACGTAGTAACCTATAGCCTTGAGTCTAGCTACAAGACTCGTAAATAAAGAAAAGCGCTTCTTGGGAGGCAACCCATGTTTTGTGTGATTTTATTTGTTTGATTGTTATTTGCTTCCGTATGCATGCTTTATTTTTATTGTTGGTTGATCATGTTTCTCAATTAAAATGTGGAAATACTTTACTTTGTTGTTTGGCCTAATCTTAACTCCACCTAGAAGTATTTTTGCAAAAGATAAGTGTAAGGGGAAACCCCAAATATGTTTTTAAGAAACAAACCGATCATGATTCTCCACAATAATAAATGAACATGTATATTCGTATTTGTTAGAGTCAAATGCTTGTATTGAGTCATAATGAAGTTTTGCAGGATTTTCCAGGAAGTAGGACCAAGTTTTTCCAGAAATTTTCCTGAAACTTAACATAAGAATTTCTGCAGGTCCATTCTGACGGCGTCAGAGGTTTACTCTTGACGGCGTCAGGAGTTAAAAATCTGGAAATTTTACCGGTTTTGTTTTTCTAACGGAGTCTTATGGTTTTTGTGAATTATTAAGTTTTATAATCTCCAGGAAATCTGCAAACTTCATTCCACAAACATTATATCTTAATTTGTTTTCTAGGATTTAGTAACTTATATAGGATGCCGCCGATTTTACGCGAGGTTGTCTTGTCTATTTTGTCAGGTTTTACAGGTTATGTTCGACAAGGAGATGATTTATATTTCTGGAAGGGAAGCTTTGATTGTTTCATTTTCTTGGAGGAAGATTTAACCTGGCCAACCTATAATCCATACCGAGCGAATCAGGGGAGTATTTGATTTCATTCTCTTTACTTTTTCACTTTTACATTCTTTACTTGAACATTGGGGACAATGTTCATCTTAAGTGTAAGGGGAGGGTAAAAAGATGATACCTTACATATGCACTTTCGCTTGAGTTTGTTTTGTTTGATAGTAGATGTGTAATAAAACTATGAGAAATACTTGTTAGTGCAATTTTAGCGCCAAATTTAAATTTTTTTACAACATTTAGGAGTGAAACTTTAGCCATAGCAAGCGTCTCATGGATAGGAGATTGTATGACTAGCACATAACCGTATATTCAGAAAAATTTTCCACCCAAATATGTGAGGTTCGCCTTTAGATTTGATAGGAAAAGCATTTATTATTAGTGCTTATGAGTGTACCGGTAGCATTTAGATTCTAGAACTTGCGTTAGTGATGCATCCCGAGACCGCTAGTGAGACTACATTCGTGTGGTAGGATTTACTACATGATAAGAGGCATTAGGATCACCCTTGTGTTAAACCCGTATTATGATTACTTGACCATTTAAGTCATATTGCTTGGCTAGTTAAGTCAACTAATTTTTCCCACACCCTTAGCGTTGTACTCATTTTTAGTACACGAAACCCCTAGTACACCCCTCTGAGCCTATCTTTTTCGTTTCTAACTTTAAGCATTTTACTTAAAGGAAGAATTTGTTACACCCCACTTAAATGTACACCCAAATCGCCTTATCCTTCCATGTATGCGCTCATTTTTAGTGCATTATTGTTATTTGTTAAACCCTAAGTTAACTATCTAATTGATTACATGGTTGCTAAGTCGTGTCATATCCTTGTACATATTGTTTTGGGACGATTGGGACTCATGGGTAAGTACTTATTTTATGGAGTAATGGGGAAGAACATCATTTATTACCCCCATATGTACGTTAATCTTAAAAGTGCTCCAAGTGTTTTGATTTTCTTAATTCGAGTCATTAGATTAGTTTAATGTAAAGTATGTAAAGATTCAAGTGTAAGGGGAATGTTCATCCCCTATGATGTATTATTTTGGATGGTAGGGTAAGAGTGTATGCAAAAAAATAAAAATAAATAAATAAATAAAAAAGGGAAAAAGAGAAAAAAACATACGGACTACCATCCCTTTTTATTCTATGTTCATTTTATGTTTTTGTTATTTTTCATTTATTAGCTTAAGTCGAGTCTAGTCTTGTCTTAGCAACGCCATATTGTACATGTAATTGACCAAGATTGTTAACTCGCCACCAGTAAAAAAACTTCCTTTATCCAACAAAACCGTGTAATTCATATCCCTATACCTAACGTTACAACCCTTTAAAAGACCTCTTTGATAGTTTATCCTAGGTGCTTACGCCATGTGGTGGAGGTTTGATCATTTCCCAAGCCTAAGGTAATCTATTTTGCTATGACAGGTAGTGAGAGATATCTTCCATTTCCATAATGTTGTATTACTTTATTACACCCGAGAGATGTGAGTATCTTAACACTATTTGTGAGGTGCTAGTGTATGACCTCCGTGCTTGTCTATTGGTCTTTAGTGGAACGATTATTTGTTGTAATTACTTTTATATTAGTGTTAAATGACCCCTAGCTTGTATTTTGACTAGAATAAAAGCGCATTTGCTTGAGGACAAGCAAATCTCAAGTGTAAGGGTATATGATGAGGCGAAAAATGATCCGTTTTTAGGGGGTCATTTAAGCCCGAATCCGAATTTATTTGATCAAATATTGCCCTAAATCGTTCCTTTTGTGATTTTAGGTACTTGGAGAGTGAATTCTGGAAAAGAAGCCATTTTGGACGTTTTTGGAGCATAAAAGTGAAGAAAACGGCAAAGTCTCAATTTTCCATGCTGGGAACAGTAGGTGACGGCGTCAAGAGTAATTCCCTGACGGCGTCAAACCTCAAGAATTAAAATCCGTAGTTCATGAAGGCGTCAAGAGTTTTCCTGACGGCGTCAAAACCCCAAGAATTAAAATCTGTAGCTGATGACGGCGTCACACACAGGGCGTCAAGAGTAAATTGTGTGACGGCCTAGGCCTTGACGGTGTCAGAAGTAGATCAAGGCCGTCCGAGGAAGTATTTGGCGGCGAGATGACGGCGTCACACCTTTGTTCTTGACGCCGTCATCCCTATTTTCCTATATATAGTTTTCTAGTTTTTCACATTAAAAGAGCAAAGTTTTGGGAGAAACCCTAAAGACGATTTTGGTGTAATTTTACAGGTTTTTCAAGGGTTCCAACCCCTTGATACCTTGCATGATTAATCAAGATAAGTGTTCTTCTAATTCAATCAATATGTCTATGTGTTGGTTGTCTATATCTTGTTCTTGTCTTAATTCTATCATGCTAGGCTAGATCTCCTTTGTGTTTGCTTAGATCTAATGAAACCTAGATATTGATTATGTGTTGATTACTTGTTTATTCTTGTCTTGGATGAATGATTTATATGTTAGGCTTAAGAAAACTGGCAGATCTCCAAATGGTAACATGCTTGAACGTCTTAAGAAACATGAACCGAGGCGTACTAGGTCTTTATTGGTTGTATTTAATGCATGAGCCACTGTTTATAATCCCTATAGTTATGCTGGGCATGGTGTTGGAGGAGATAAGAGCTCATAGAATTGGGGAGTTATGTATGCCACCCCATGAATGGTATTAAGGAATACGATCCGTCATCCATGCAATTATAACAAGTAATTAACGTGTAAAAGATATCTAGGGAGTAGTGAAATCTAAGTAAACACATTTTCTCCAATTACTGCTCACAACCTTAGTATAATTTAGCTTATTTTCATTTTTATTATTTTATTTTGATTGCATCTTAGTTTTGGGTTAGTTGAATAGCAACTAATTCCGCCCACTTTTTCAAAACCCGAGATTTTAATTTGCTTTCATAAAAATATAAAAACACAAAAATAATCATCCCTCACCTTTAGAACTAGTAATTAGGCTTTCTAATCCTAGCGACACTATTCCTAAGCTGAACGATCAATCCCCCGGTACTTGTCACTATACTATACTACAACGATCAGGTACACTGCCTGGTGGGGGTTGTAAGCTTCTCGAGATCCCTCGAGAGGTAAAGCCTGTTGTGATTCCCACTCATCAATCTACATCTGACGCCGTCATGTAATCCCTTTTTGCAGGCCGTCACACAATTAACTCTTGACGCTCTACTTGTGACGCCTTCATGTTTCTTCTGGGTCGTCATGGTTTTTACTCTTGACGCCGTCAGGATTGCCTTCTTGACGCAGTCATACACTGTTCCCAGCATGGAAAATTAAGTATTTGGCGTTTTCTTCACTTTTATGCTCCAAAAATGTCTGAATTGCTTCCTTTTCCAGATTTCACTCCCAAAAGTACCTAAAATCACAAAAGGAACGATTTAGGTTAATATTTGATCAAATAAATTCAATTCCGGGCTTAAATGACCCCCTAAAAGTGGTTCATTTTTCGCCTCATCAATTCCCTAACTCTATAAGCTCCTACTTCACTCATATGTCGAGCCGACTAAAAGCTCCTAACATGGGATCACTAGAATTCACTTATGCATTAAATACAACCAAAAATCATAGTACACCTCCGGTCATGTTTCTTAAGACGTTCAAGCAAGTTACCAATGGAAGTCTTCCAGTTTTCTTAAGCGTAACATCGAATACAATCATCCACAACAATTATAAGCAAACCATCAACCAATAATTAACATCTAGGTTTCACTACATCTAAGCAAACACAATAAAAACCTAGCCTAGCATGTTAAAAGAAAGATAAGCATAAGATAGAATCACACAACACATAGACATATCGTATGATTATTGGAAAAGTTATCTTCAATTAAGCATAGATGGAACAAGGGTTGAAACCGTTATTTTTATAGAAAATTTGTCTAGGGTTTGAGTCTCCAAAGTTCTCCTAATGTTCCACACACAATGAATGAAAAATTGGAAAAAATATATATAGAGAATACATCCTGACGGCGTCACGTTGTAGTTTCTGATGCCGTCAACTCGCCGCCAAATTAAGGGTCGTATTGCCTAGATCCAGTCTTGACGCCTTCATGTAGAAATTGAGCTCTAGGCCGTCACTTGTAAAATGACCCTGACGGCCTTGGTGACGCCGTCAGGTATTTTATACTTGAAATAGTTCTAGGCCGTCATGTGTATTCTTCATATCCACCTCTTTTGCCAAGCTTGACGCCGTCATGTGTGAGGTCTTGACGTCGTCAGGTACTGTTCCCAGCAAGGATTTTGAGACTTTGCCGTTTTCTTCACTTTTATGCTCCAAAAATGTCCAAAATGCTTGCTTTTCCAGATTTCTTCTCAAAAGTACCTAAAATGACAAAAGGAAAGATTTAGGGTAGTAATTGATCAAATAATCACGAATTCGGGCTTAAATGACCCCTTAAAAGCGGTACACTTTTCGCCTTATCAGCATCCAGTTTTGTTACCATTCAGGATATTAAGTTAAAAAGAAACAGCCCCTTAATCAACTCGCCATTCGGTCCATCCAGTTGTTCCATCTTTGAATCAAAATACTTCCAACATTCGATTTTTTCATTTCTCACTCCTCCACTTGGTTTCCTTTTACGTAATTTGACATTCTTCTTGTTGTCCTTGTTTGATTCATAACCCAAATTATCATTGTTAAGGTTTAGAGTTTTGTCCTAAGCAATCAAATTTAAAAAGTAAATAAGAACACATAATCAAATAGTTGTCTTTAATTTATTAAAATTAACACATGCAATAGAATTGTAGACTATTATCAATAAGTAAAACTTTTGTTTTCATCGTAAGGTTTGTGTTAATGATGATTATGCTGATTTCTTGATGTTGGAAGGTCTAAGCTTCATCTCAAACACACGGGTCTCAGATACATTCAAGCAAAGATCAAGCCAGAAGTGTACCCGCCTAAAAGCTAAAGGACTGAAGTTGACAAGTAAAGGAAGCATGAAGGACTAAAGTGCAAGTATTAATCTGAAAGCTATATAATGTGTTATTTACTTATTCATTGATAATTTTTCCAAGTGTTTACTGTGTGTTTTTATCACTCATCTCTTATTGTCATCTTGAGTTGAGAGAAATCCTAGAAACTTTAATTTTCTAGTTTTTGTTTCTGTATTGTAACAAACTATGCCATTCTTTGGCTAGTGATTTTAATAATAAAGTGAACCAGTGGGGAGGTTGGTTGGGTTCATTCTTATAAGTGTTGTTGATTAAAGCTTTGGTTTATAAGTTTCTACATGGTATCAAAGACATGTTACTCTATACCAAAGTTTTAAAAGGTTTTTTTTGAAAATTAGTGTTTCTTTTAATTTGGCGGTTTTGATCTATACGTTTAGATCTTGTTGTTCTGAGGGTAAATTTAGTGTTCTTGGTACTAGATCTATTAGATCTAGAGGTTAATTTATTTTCTACGAATATTAGGGTTTGTCAAGATTTGGGGATTTTGTGTCCCGGTGTTTGTTTGAATAGTTAAACCTATTTTTTGAGTGTTCTTGGGGTCTAATTGTATCTCTGGTTCGATTAATTATTTTATTAATTGGTTTAATAAAAGTTAGGGTTTACCGTATCAAACCCTAACTAAGTTTGTTTGTTTTCTTAATTATCTTTCCATTGAACTAGAGTTTTTTTGTTTATCAGTTCTTGATTGGTCAGTTCTTGATCAAATTCTTTCAGCTAATTTTGTGTGTTCTTGTTTCAGGTTGTTTTTTTCGTTGTGCTATTGATTTCTGGTTGATCTTCTTGATCTGGAATTGGATTGGTATTATTTGGAAGTGCAATGTAACACCTCCTACGCCTTCTCTAGGTTTTTTTTATAGGATTTCTAGAATTTGTGGAAGGATTAGGTCAAGGGATTTGTTTTATTGCTTAAAGGAGTTGTTTGTTTGTACGTTGGTGGCTTATGTGTGTTTGAGGAGTTATCTGGTGGCTTTGATTATTATTGATTGGTTGTTTTTTTTGTGCATGCGTGCTATATGTCCTTATTCCTTGTTGTTTTGTAATTTGTCAAAATGGTTGAGTTAGAAAAAGATAAAAATAAAGAAAAAGTTCCAGTAATTAGTAGTGAATTAAAACTCGACATATATGACCCTTTGTATTTACACCCTCAATACATTCGTGCTCAGTTGATTGCCTTCAGACTTGAAGGTACTAAGAACTATAAAGGGTGGTCTGCTGCTGTGCAGTTGGCCTTACATACTAGCAACAAACTTAGGTTTATAACTGGGAAATGTGTTAGGGATGAGAATGATGTTTCTTATCAAGATCAGTAGGATAGGTGTAACTCTGTTGTGTTATCATGGATTTTAGGCTGCATATCATAAGATCTTTATAAGGGTCAAATTTTCTCTAAAAATGCTAAAAATGTTTGGGATGAGTTAGAAGAGACCTATAATAAACAAGATAGTTTTGTGATTTATAACTTGCATCATAAGATTCATACATTTACTCAATCTGGAATGTCTTTGTTTGAATACTATCATGACTTTAATGCCTTGTCGAGGCAGTTTGACTCCCTGGTTGATCTGTGTGCATGTTCTTGTGATAGTGCTCCTAAAATGAATAAGCTTACTGGTCTTCTTAGGCTAATGCAATTTCTCACGGGGCTTGATGATAGTTTTAGTTCTGTTAGGAGTTTAATTCTGACTAATGATCCATTGCCTAATGTTAAGTCTGCTTTTGCTACTTTGTCTAGAGATGATTCTCATAAAAATAATCATGGTGCTAATAGTGCTAAGTATGGGCCTGCTGCCTTTGCAGCTAGGCCTAGTAGCAGTAATAATTGGAATTCAAATAGAAAAAATAATAATAACAACTTTAAAAGGTTTGGCAGGGTGTCTAACCTTGTCTACAAACATTGTAATATGACTGGTCACACTATTGACAGATGTTTTGAGTTGGTGGGATATCCACCGGGTTTTAAATAGGGAATTATGAGTAAAACAATAATGTGTCTCGTGTTGATGTTAATAAGTCTGATCAGAGTAAGAATACTCCTCATACTCTTACTAGTGATCAATATCACAAACCGATGGTTTTACTTAGTGGTACAAGTGATACTAGCAAGTCTCATGCTAGTGTTGCAAGTAGTACTATGATTTCTAATTGTGTCATAAGTTTTTTAAAATGTAGATTTTTTATATCTTAATTTTGTTATAAGTACAAATAGTACTTATATTTTATGGATCATTGATTCAGGAGCCAGCCAACACATTCTTTTTGTTCCAATCTTTTGTTTGATATAATTGATGTTAGTCATTTAAATTTGACTGTTGCTCATCCTAATGGAACTATTGAACATGTTAAACAAGTAGGGAGTTTTAAGTTGGGAAATGATTTGATTGTTAAAGATGTGTCGGTGGTTCCTGGTTATCATATTAGTCTGTTGTTTGTCCATAAGTTGGCTAGAGATAATAATGTGGTTATAAGTTTTACTGACTATGTGTAAAATTCATGATTCAAAGAAAAGTTTCCCGATGGGGACTAGTATTGAGAGAGGAGGTCTTTAATTTTTTAAATGAAGGTAAAAGAGTGAACAATAGTAATATTAAATCCTGTCATGTGTCTAATTATATCTGGCACAACAGGCTTGGTCATCCCTCTAATCAGGTTCAGACTGTGCTTAAGAATAAGATTAAGGACCTTCATTAGACTAGTTCTGTGCCTTGTGAAGTTTGTCACAAAGCTAAACAGACAAGAGAGTCTTGTCCCATTAGTAACTGAAAAACTGTTAATTTAGGTGATATTGTTCACTTAGATGTGTGGGGTCCTTACAAAGTGGTTAGTTGGGATGGTTTGAGGTTCTTTCTTACTGTTGTTGATGATTACACTAGATTTGTTTGGGTGTTTTTGATGAAAAATAAAAGTGAAGTTTTTGATCATATTGTTACATTTTTTAATCTGATAAAAGCTTAGTTTGGAAATGTTGTCAGGATTTTTAGAAGTGATAATGGAACAGAATTTGTGAATAAAAATCTTGAAAGTTTTTTTTAAAAGTAATGGTATTGTTTATCAAACTACTTGTTCATATACACCTCAACAGAATGGTGTAGCAGAAAAAAAGCATAGGTACCTTTTGAACGCTGTTAGAGCCCTTATGTTTCAGGGGGTTGCCTTTGAACATGTGGCATGAGTTTATTCTAACTGCAACTTATCTTATTAAAAGGTTTCCCATTGATGTTCTATCTGTTAAAAGTCCATATGAGTTCATATATAAAGTTGAACCAAGTCTCCTTCATTTAAAAACTTTTGGTTGTTTGTGTTTTTTTACTGTGTTAAATGAGTCAGACAAGTTTGGTTCCAGGTCTCATAAATGTGTTTTTGTTAGATATGCTTTTGATAAAAAAAAAAAAAAAAAAAAAAAAAGGTTATAAGCTGTTTAACATTGATCAAAAGAAGTTTATTTTTTCAAGGGGTGTCAAGTTTTATGAAACAATTTTTCCATTTAAAAACGATCCTTTCACTAAAGATTTTGTTTTAGAGGAAAATGGTTTAAATGAGTTAAATTTCTTTGATGATATTGGTAAAATGTTTTTGAGTCTAATGAACCCAATGATGATGGGGGAGACAGTGTAGTTAACGGTAATAAGAGTGCATCAGATAAGAATAGTACTCATAAAACTAGTGTTAGCACTGTAGATGAAGCTAGTAGAGATATGAGTCCACCAAAGTCTGTTGCAACTGAACATATGCTTAACACAGACTCTGTAGATATTAGGGGTGAGCAAAACCGACCGAAACCGACAAGGCCCGACAAACCGACTGAACCGATAAGGCCCGAAACCGACAAGAGTATTGGCAGGTCGGTCTTCGGTTTTAGTAAAGTTTGTATGTCAGTATCGGGCTGGTATCGGGTTAAACAGACTGCAGCCCGACTTAAGCCCGACAAGGCCCGAAAATACATTAGGTTATCTATGTAAAATCTAGCCGCTTTCTTGTTTTTATCCATTTGGAAGTTCTGTCATCACAAGCCCGACCTACATAAAGAACCACGTCTTGAGCTGACAAAATATCTTAAAGAACCACGTCTTGAGCTAGAGGTTGAGGAAGACTTCGACCTACTTAAGTGGTGGAAGGTAAATAGTCCAAGATTTCCAATCGTATCAAAGATGGCGAAAGGTAATCACTTATGTTTTTTTATTAAATTTTAGATATCTTTTGTGCTTTGTGATGCGTGGGAATCGCAACAGGCTTTACCTCTCGAGGGATCTCGAGAAGCTTACAACCCCCACCAGGCAGTGTACCTGATCGTTGTAGTATAGTATAGTGACAAGTACCGGGGGATTGATCGTTCAGCTTAGGAATAGTGTCGCTAGGATTAGAAAACCTAAATACTAGTTCTAAAGGTGAGAGATGATTATTTTTGTGTTTTTATATTTTATAGAAAGCAATTAAAAATCTCGGGTTTGAAGGATTTGGGCGGAATTAGTTGCTAATCAACTAACCCAATACTAAAGATGCAATCAAAATAAAATACTAGAAATGAAAATAAACTAAATTATACTAAAGTTGTGAGCAATAAGTGGAGAAAATGTGTTTACTTAGATTTCACTACTCCCTAGACATCTTTTACACGTTAATTACTTGTTATAATTGCATGGATGACGGATCGTATTCCTTAATACCATTCATGGGGTGGCACACTTAACTCCCCAATTCTATGAGCTCTTATCTCCTCCTACACCATGCCCAGCACAACTATAGGGATTGTAAATAGTGGCTCATGCATTAAATACAACCAATAAAGACCTAGTGCGCGTCGGTTCATGTTTCTTAAGACATTCAAGCATGTTACCAATTGGAGATCTGCCAGTTTTCTTAAGCCTAACATATAAATCATTCATCCAAGACAAGTATAAACAAGTAATCAACACATAATTAATATCTAGGTTTCATTAGATCCAAGCAAACACAAGATAGATTTAGCCTAGCATGATGGAATTAAGACAAGAACAAGATATAGACAACCAACACATAGACATATTGATTGAATTAAAAGAACACTTATCTCAATTACACATGTAAGGTATCAAGGGCTTGGAACCCATGAAAAACCTGTAAAATTCGCACCAAAATCGTACTTAGGGTTTCTCCAAAACTTCTCTCTTTTAAATGTGAAAATTAGAAAACTATATATAAGAAAAGGGGTATGACAGCGTCATGACCAAGCTTGTGACGCCGTCACCTCGCCGCCAAAACTATTCTCGGACTGCCTTGATCTACATTTGACGCCGTCAAGACTTAATCATTTCCAGGCCGTCATGACTTTTACTCTTGACGCCCTACCTTTGTGACGCCGTCAAATCTCTACTGGATCGTCATGGAATTTTGCTCTTGACGCCGTCAGGATGTTACTCTTGACGCCGTCACCTACTGTTCCCAGCATGGAAAATTAAGACTTTGGCGTTTTCTTCACTTTTATGCTCCAAAAACGTCCGAATTGCTTCCTTTTCCAGATTTCACTTCCAAAGTACCTAAAATCACAAAAGGAACGATTTAGGGCAATATTTGATCAAATAAATTCGAATTCGGGCTTAAATGACCCCCTAAAAATGGATCATTTTTCGCCTCATCATATTCCCTTACACTTGAGATTTGCTTGTCCTCAAGCAAATGCGCTTTTATTCTACTCAAAAGACAAGTTAGGGGTCATTTAACACTAATATAAAAGTAATTATAACAAATAATTGTTCCACTAAAGACCAATAGACAAGCACGGAGGTCATACACAAGCACCTCACAAATAGTGTTTAGATACTCACATCTCTCGGGTGTAATAAAGTGTAAATTACAATATGGAAACGGAAGATATCTCTCAGTACCTGTCATAGCAAAATAGATTACCATAGGCTTGGGAAAGGATCAAACCTCCACCACATGGCGTAAGCACCTAGGATAAACTATCAAAGAGGTCTTTTAAAGGGTTGTAACGTTAGGTGTAGGGATATGAAATACACGGTTTTGTTGGATAAAGGAAGTTTTTACTGGTGGCGAGTTAACAATCTTAGTTAATTACACGTACAATATGGCGTTGCTAAGCCAAGACTAGACTCGACTAAAGCTAATAAATGAAAAATAACAAAAACATAAAATAAACATAGAATGAAACGGGATGGTAGTCCGTATGTTTTTTCTCTAGTTCCTTTTTCTATTTTTTTTCTTTTTCTTGATTTTTTCGATTTTTTTTTTTTTTTTTTTTTTTTTTTTTTTTTTTTTTTTTTTTTTGTGCGTACACTCTTACCCTACCATCCAAAGTAATACATCATAGGGAATGAACACTCCCCTTACACTTGAATTTTTACATACTTTACAATAAACTAAACTAATGACTCGAATCAAGAAAATCAAAACACTTGGAGCACTTTTAAGACTAACGCACATTTGGGGGTAATATATGATGTTCTTCCCCATTACTCCATAAAATAAGTACTTACCCATGAGTCCCAATCGTCCCAAAACAATATGTACAAGGATATGACTCGACTTAGCAACCATGTAATCAATTAGAAAGTTAACTTAGGGTTTAACAAATAACAATAATGCACTAAAAATGAGCGCATACACGGAAGGCTAAGGCGATTTGGTTGTACATTTAAGTGGGGTGTAACAAATTCTTCCTTTAAGTAAAATGCTTAAAGTTAGAAACGAAAAGATAGGTTCGGAGGGGTGTACTAGGGGTTTCGTGTACTAAAAATGAGTACAACGCAAAGGGTGTGGGAAAAATTAGTTGACTTAACTAGCCAAGTAATATGACTTAAATGGTCAAGTAATTATAATACGGGTTTAACACAAGGGTGATCCTAATGCCTCTTATCATGTAGTAAATCCTACTACACGAATGTAGTCTCACTAGCGGTCTCAGGATGCATCACTAACGCAAGTTCTAGAATCTAAATGCTACCGGTACACTTATAAGCACTAATAGTAAATGCTTTTCCTATCAAATCTAAAGGCGAACCTCACATTTTTGGGTGGAAAATTTTTCTGAATATACGGTTATGTGCTAGTCATACAATATCCTATCCATGAGACGCTTGCTATGGCTAAAGTTTCACTCCTAAATGTTGTAAAAATTTTTAAATTTGGCGCTAAAATTGCACTAACAAGTATTTCTCATAGTTTTATTACACATCTACCATTAAACAAAACAAACTCAAGCGAAAGTGCATATGTAAGGTATCATCTTTTTACCCTCCCCTTACACTTAATATGAACATTGTCCCCAATGTTCAAGTAAAGAATGTAAAAGTGAAATAAGTAAAAAGAATGAAATCAAATACTCCCCTGATTCGCTCGGTATGGATAATAAGGTGGCCAGGTTAAATCTTCCTCCAAGAAAATGAACAATCAAAGCTTCCCTTCCAGAATATAAATCATCTTCTTGTCATACATAACCTGTAAAACCTGATAAAATAGACAAGACAACCTCGCGTAAAATCGGCGACATCCTATATAAGTTACTAAATCCTAGAAAACAAGATAAGATATAATGCTTGTGGAATGAAGTTTGCAGATCTCCTGGAGATTATAAAACTTAATAATTCATAAAAACCATAAGACTCCATTAGAAAAACAAAACCTGTAAAATTTCCAGATTTTTACACTTGACGCTGTCAAGAGTAAACTCTTGACGCCGTCAGAAGTGACCTGCAGAAATTCTTATGTTAAGTTTCCGGAAAATTTCTGGAAAAACTTGGTCCTACTTCCTGGAAAATCCTGCAAAACTTCATTATGACTCAATACAAGCATTTGACTCTAACAAATACGAATATACATGTTCATTTAATATTGTGGAGAATCATGATCGGTTTGTTTCTTAAAAACATATTTGGGGTTTCCCCTTACACTTATCTTTTGCAAAAATACCTTTAGGTGGAGTTAAGACTAGGCCAAAACAACAAAGTAAAGTATTTCCACTTTTTAGTTTAGAAACATGATCTACCAACAATAAAAATAAAGCATGCATACGGAAACAAATAAAATCAAACAAACAAACAAACAAACAAACAAATAAATAAAGCTTGGGTTGCCTCCCAATAAGCGCTTGTTTTTGTTCGAGTCATGAGCCTGACTCTACCCTTATTTAACGGAAATAGAGGAGGTTTTCCCTACACTTAGGATCAAGTGTGGGTGAAAGTAGATACACACCCTTAGGGTGTAAATATGCCTCGTGAGGAAAGAGTAGTGGATGAATTATATGCTCAAAGGGGTGTGCTCCTATCATCATAACCTTACCTAATTCAATCGGGTTAATCGGTGGATTAAGATTTTCTCCTAGAAAGGGATCATTTTCAATCAATTTCAAGAGACTCCTAGTTGGGAATCCATCTTGACCTAATAAACCCGGTTTAAACCCATAATGTTTCTTGTGATCAATCATAAATGGGTGATGTAAGCATGTAAGGTCATTTTCCACTCCTATATTGGCTTCCTTTCTATAAGGCTTAGAGTCCACTACCTTTGTCCTAAGACTACCCGGACTATATGGTTTGATGGGTGGATCGGACCCTATTTCAATTCCTAAATTTTCATCCAAGGATGGAAGATTAGGTAACGGTTTTGGTTGAGGCTCCGGTTCATCAAAACTAGGAACTTCCCTAAAACTAAAAGTAAGGTTATCATTATAAGTATTCAAACCTATATCCTCTAGTTGTGTTTGGTTCAAAGGTTCTACCTCAATTGGGATTCCTAAAGTCTCATCTATTTCATCCGAATAAGTCACGGGCGGTGTGTGTGCCTCAAATGATGGCAGGACTTGTGGGGTACTTAGTGAGCTTATGTTATTTACTTCATCATTCCCTATGTCACGATCACCTATATCCTCAACATGTGTTTCATTATAATCTAAGCCTAACATTTTCCCAAGTATCTCACGTGCTTCTCTAGGCATCTCAACTTCTATATCCGAATCATAAGGATCATCCTCAATATTATGACTGCTATCTACAAATTGCCCAAGAGATTCATCATCTGTTTCTTGAGATTCATCATCATCGATCATAAAACCTAGGTCTTTTTGATCAATGTGATCATGTTCGGCTAAATCCTCCATCACATCAAGGTCACCTATGTGTTCATCCTGTATTATGGTAGGGCCTAACCATGACATGCAGCTAGGTGGCTCATACGAAACTATCCTAGGTGAAGGCTCATATGGTGCATAGGTTTCACTAAGTGAGTCATTTTGAGGGGTTGATGGAGCTCCTAAGGTGAATTCTTTAAAAGTCTTATGCACTTGGCCTTTTTTCTCAAGGTACTCAATAAAATCAATATAAGATCCTGTCCTCCTCATTTCATTGCTCCATCTTGGTATATCCAAACTAGTGTAATTATATTTTTTCTGGTAAAACTCTAGTGTCGGACTTGGTGGATTCACGTTCTCCATAATGGTGAACGGAAGAGTCAATGGAAAGGTTTTTACGAACAAAGACACAAAGAAAAGATAGACTAAAGAAAACCTAAAAATAAAAATAAGCTCTTAATAGAAAGGAATCTAGCAAGTAGACCTAATAAAAAGAGATTTTAACCTAGACAATAACTATTACCCGGGCTGCGGCGCCAAAAACTTGATGTGTGGGAATCACAACAGGCTTTACCTCTCGAGGGATCTCGAGAAGCTTACAACCCCCACCAGGCAGTGTACCTGATCGTTGTAGTATAGTATAGTGACAAGTACCGGGGGATTGATCGTTCAGCTTAGGAATAGTGTCGCTAGGATTAGAAAACCTAAATACTAGTTCTAAAGGTGAGGGATGATTATTTTTGTGTTTTTATATTTTATAGAAAGCAATTAAAAATCTCGGGTTTGAAGGATTTGGGCGGAATTAGTTGCTAATCAACTAACCCAATACTAAAGATGCAATCAAAATAAAATACTAGAAATGAAAATAAACTAAATTATACTAAAGTTGTGAGCAATAAGTGGAGAAAATGTGTTTACTTAGATTTCACTACTCCCTAGACATCTTTTACACGTTAATTACTTGTTATAATTGCATGGATGACGGATCGTATTCCTTAATACCATTCATGGGGTGGCACACTTAACTCCCCAATTCTATGAGCTCTTATCTCCTCCTACACCATGCCCAGCACAACTATAGGGATTGTAAATAGTGGCTCATGCATTAAATACAACCAATAAAGACCTAGTGCGCGTCGGTTCATGTTTCTTAAGACGTTCAAGCATGTTACCAATTGGAGATCTGCCAGTTTTCTTAAGCCTAACATATAAATTATTCATCCAAGACAAGTATAAACAAGTAATCAACACATAATTAACATCTAGGTTTCATTAGATCCAAGCAAACACAAGATAGATTTAGCCTAGCATGATGGAATTAAGACAAGAACAAGATATAGACAACCAACACATAGACATATTGATTGAATTAAAAGAACACTTATCTCAATTACACATGTAAGGTATCAAGGGCTTGGAACCCTTGAAAAACCTGTAAAATTCGCACCAAAATCGTACTGAGGGTTTCTCCAAAACGTCTCTCTTTTAAATGTGAAAATTAGAAAACTATATAAAAGAAAAGGGGTCTGACGGAGTCAAGACCAAGCTTGTGGCGCCGTCACCTCGCCGCCAAAACTATTCTCGGACTGCCTTGATCTACATTTGACGCCGTCAAGACTTAATCATTTCCAGGCCGTCATGACTTTTACTCTTGACGCCCTACCTTCGTGACGCCGTTAAATCTCTACTGGATCGTCATGGAATTTTGCCCGTCACCTACTGTTCCCAGCATGGAAAATTAAGACTTTGGCGTTTTCTTCACTTTTATGCTCCAAAAACGTCCGAATTGCTTCCTTTTCTAGATTTCACTCCCAAAGTACCTAAAATCACAAAAGGAGCGATTTAGGGCAATATTTGATCAAATAAATTCGAATTCGGGCTTAAATGACCCCCTAAAAACGGATCATTTTTTGCCTCATCATATACCCTTACTACATGATAAGAGGCATTAGGATTACCCTTGTGTTAAACCCGTATTATAATTACTTGACCATTTAAGTCATATTACTTGGCTAGTTAAGTCAACTAATTTTTCCCACACCCTTAGCGTTGTACTCATTTTTAGTACACGAAACCCCTAGTACACCCCTCCGAGCCTATCTTTTCGTTTCTAACTTTAAGCATTTTACTTAAAGGAAGAATTTGTTACACCCCACTTAAATGTACAACCAAATCGCCTTAGCCTTCCGTGTATGCGCTCATTTTTTGTGCATTATTGTTATTTGTTAAACCCTAAGTTAACTTTCTAATTAATTACATGGTTGCTAAGTCGAGTCATATCCTTGTACATATTGTTTTGGGACGATTAGGACTCATGGGTAAGTACTTATTTTATGGAGTAATGGGGAAGAACATCACTTATTACCCCCATATGTGCGTTAATCTTAAAAGTGCTCCAAGTGTTTTGATTTTCTTAATTTGAGTAATTAGTTTAGTTTATTGTAAAGTATGTAAAAATTCAAGTGTAAGGGGAATATTCATCCCCTATGATGTATTATTTTGGATGGTAGGGTAAGAGTGTATGCAAAAAAAAATAAATAAATAAATAAAAAAAAAAAAAAAGAGAAAAAACATACGGACTACCATCCCTTTTCATTCTATGTTCATTTTATGTTTTTGTTATTTTGTATTTATTAGCTTAAGTCGAGTCTAGTCTTGGCTTTGCAACGCCATATTGTACATGTAATTAACTAAGATTGTTAACTCGCCACCAGTAAAACTTTCTTTATCCAACAAAACCGTGTATTTCATATCCCTATACCTAACGTTACAACCCTTTAAAAGACCTCTTTGATAGTTTATCCTAGGTGCTTACGCCATGTGGTGGAGGTTTGATCCTTTCCCAAGCCTATGGTAATCTATTTTGCTATGACAGGTAGTGAGAGATATCTTCCGTTTCCATATTGTAATTTATACTTTATTACACCCGAGAGATGCGAGTATCTAAACACTATTTGTGAGTTGCTTGTATATGACCTCCGTGCTTGTCTTTGGTCGTTAGTGGAACGATTATTTGTTGTAATTACTTTTATATTAGTGTTAAATGACCCCTAACTTGTCTTTTGAATAGAATAAAAGCGCATTTGCTTGAGGACAAGCAAATCTCAAGTGTAAGGGTATATGATGAGGCGAAAAATGATCCGTTTTTAGGAGGTCATTTAAGCCCGAATCCGAATTTATTTGATCAAATATTGCCCTAAATCGTTCCTTTTGTGATTTTAGGTACTTGGAGAGTGAATTCTGGAAAAGAAGCCATTTTGGACGTTTTTGGAGCATAAAAGTGAAGAAAACGACAAAATCTCAATTTTCCATGCTGGGAACAGTAGGTGACGGCGTCAAGAGTAATTTCCTGACGGCGTCAAACCTCAATAATAAAATCCGAGAGTTCATGAAGGCGTCAAGAGTTTTCTTGATGGCGTCAAAACCCCAAGAATTAAAATCCGTAGTTGATGACGGCGTCACATACAGGGCGTCAAGAGTAATTTGTGTGACGGCCTAGGCCTTGACGGCGTCAGAAGTAGATCAAGGCCGTCCGAGGAAGTGTTTGGCGGCGAGATGACGGCGTCCACCTTTGTTCTTGACGCCGTCATCCCTATTTTCCTATATATAGTTTTCTAGTTTTTCACATTTAAAGAGAGAAGTCTTGGGAGAAACCCTAAAGACGATTTTGGTGTAACTTTACAGGTTTTTCAAGGGTTCCAACCCCTTGATACCTTGCATGATTAATTAAGATAAGTGTTCTTCTAATTCAATCAATATGTCTATGTGTTGGTTGTCTATATCTTGTTCTTGTCTTAATTCTATCATGCTAGGCTAGATCTCTTTTGTGTTTGCTTAGATCTAATGAAACCTAGATATTGATTTTGTGTTGATTACTTGTTTATTCTTGTTTTGGATGAATGATTTATATGTTAGGCTTAAGAAAACTGGCAGATCTCCAAATGGTAACATGCTTGAACGTCTTAAGAAACATGAACCGAGGCGTACTAGGTCTTTATTGGTTGTATTTAATGCATGAGCCATTGTTTACAATCTCTATAGTTGTGCTGGGCATGGTGTAGGAGGAGATAAGAGCTCATAGAATTGGGGAGTTATGTATGCCACCCCATGAATGGTATTAAGGAATACGATCCGTCATCCATGCAATTATAACAAGTAATTAACGTGTAAAAGATATCTAGGGAGTAGTGAAATCTAAGTAAACACATTTTCTCCAATTACTGCTCACAACTTTATTTTAATTAGTTTATTTTCATTTTTAGTATTTTATTTTGATTGCATCTTAGTTTTGGGTTAGTTGAATAGCAACTAATTCCGCCCACTCTTCTAAAACCCGAGATTTTAATTGCTTTCTAAAAAATATAAAAACACAAAAATAATCATCCCTCACCTTTAGAACTAGTAATTAGGCTTTCTAATCCTAGCGACACTATTCCTAAGTTGAACGATCACTCCCCCGGTACTTGTCACTATACTATACTACAACGATCAGGTACACTGCCTGGTGGGGGTTGTAAGCTTCTCGAGATCCCTCGAGAGGTAAAGCCTGTTGCGATTCCCACGCATCAAGTTTTTGGCGCCGCTGCCGGGGAATAGTTATTGTCTAGGTTAGGATTTCTTTTTATTAGGTCTAATTGCTAGATTCCTTTCTAGTAAGATTTTATTTTTATTTTTAGGTTTTCTTTAGTCTATCTCATTTCTTTGTGCTTTTGTTCGTAACTCTTTACCATCCGACATCATGGAAGGTGGTAACATCTTTGAACCCGTCATCCCACCACAACAAAACCCACCATTAGAACCCCTTAGGCCCCGAACCTTAGGAGAGTACTCCCGACCTAGCCATCAAGGCTACCGAAACACCATTTAGCTCACCAGAGCCAATGTGACCCCCTTGCGATCCGACACAATCCGGTTGGTGCAAAGCGGATGTGCATTCCATGGACTTCGTTCCGAAGATCCAAACCAACATCTTAATGACTTTCTCAAAATCGTAGATTCCATAGACCTAGGTGTTGAAACTAGAGAAACTACCCGTTTACGCCTATTCCAATTCTCTCTACGGGATCAAGCTAGTCAATGGCTTGAGTGTTTACCCGCGGGGTCCATCACTACATGGGATGATCTCACCACTCGTTTCCTTGCTCAATTTTTCCCACCGGGGAGAACTACTAAGCTTAGGAATGACATCTTGATGTTCCAACAATGTCAAAATGAAACCTTTTATGAAGCATGGATTCGATATAAAGACCTACTCCGAAAAGTCCCTCATCATGGCATCGAACCATGGCTCCAGATCCAAATCTTTTACGATAAGGTTGACTATCAAACAAGGAAAGCCATTGATTATGCAGCCAAGGGTAGGCTAGATAGACTTAGCGTTGACGAGTGCTGGAAAGTTCTTGAGGAGTTGGCACAATACGAAGAGGAAGGATGAGAGGACCCGATATTCCCAAGCAAGGTAAAACTTGACTACGCATGTGCCACCCAAGAAGAGTTGTTAGGAAGCATCGAGAAGCAGGTAAATGAATTAATAAGTATTGAGAAACTTGCAGCTGAACCCGTGTGGAATCATAATCTACGCAGGAATACGGTTATCAACCAGAATTTTCCTGAACGTTCACGACAAGAGGAATTCGAAGGAATAATGGTAACCTTCATGGATAATCAGGAAAAACAAATCCAGCACCTAGAAGCACGCATGGAGAGTACTCATAAAGCGTTTATGAATTTCGCTGACCAATTCATGTCAAGGGTCAAAGAAACGATCAAGGAAAATTCCGTACAAAAAAAAATCGAAAAGGTCTTCGAGGTCTCGACCCCTTTGATGTTTAACCAAGAGGATAATGAGAAGCTTTACCCAAGTGCTTCACCGTCAATCACCCCCACTCTCGTGAGCATCCTCAGAAAGAAAAGAATTCGCAATTCCATAACATTTTCGTTGGATGCCTGCTAACCACATTCTCAAACCTATCTAAGAAAAGTTCTTTTGGTTTTAAACCCGGTGTAAAGAGGTTGCACCTAAAAAACACCACTGATTTGAAACCCCCTATGGAACAACATCTTTCTTCTCACACCAATGACCCATGCATGGGGATCAACTTAGCCAAAACGTCACCCGACCCCTTCTACAACCTTACCTATTTCCGTGACAGTAATGAGACATTCGACCCTGGTGGACCTCGTTAACGGAATGGCTACTCATGGGTTTTACCAATGTTTAGTTATTCACGCAAAGAGCAGGGACTGAACATGGAACTACTCCAAACCTCACCTTACACGGGCATCTGACGGCGTCAGATTTAACTCTTGACGCCGTCAGCTCGATGAATCTGCAATATTAACCCAAAACCAATCACTTTCAACCCTTACCCCACAAATCTCACCCAAAGTGCTGCTACTACTCCGATTCTCCAACCTCCAATTCGACGTCTTCCGCATCCAATCTTCACTTGGTAAGTGATTCTTCTTCATCCTTTTTCGATCAATTGTCCCTAGGACCCATTAATTTGAAAAACCCCTTTCGCCCGAAACCCCACTCTCGACCCTTCATTAACGAATCATAATACCATCCATTTGGTGATTTGTAATCATGGGGTTACCATTTGATGATGTTGTCTCACTCAAATCATGCATTAATTTAGAGAAAACCCATCATGCCTCGGATTCTTTGACCCCCCACTCCTGTTTCCTGATTAAAGGAGCGTTTGGGTAATGGGTTAAGAGTTTGAAAATTGATTTTTCCCTCGCATTTGCATGAGTCGGATTTTTGCTAAGTCTGACGGCGTCAGGACCAACCCTGACGGCGTCAGATGTATCTGACAGCAGAAATCAATAAAAATTCTTCTGCTAATTGTTTTCGTTCGCTCTAACTTTCTCCAGGAAAATGAGTAAGCGATCAAGACAACACAGAGGTAGCTCATCCAGGTCCCAACAAGTTAATTACGGGGAATTGGTCCACAGTTGGGGTCTATTTGACAACGATGCTACCACCACAAAGTATTTGGAGCTTGCTAATCACCACATTGACGCTGGTTCTGTTATTGATTGGGAACTTCTTAGATCCCAAGGTCTAGAGGCTGCATTTCTGAGTAGGATCAACACTGATGGGTTCGCTGGTCCTCAATGGGAGAGGATGTTTAGAATGAGGGAGATTGTTTATAGTGAGTTGGTAAGGGAATTCTTTGCGACTTTCCGCTTTGATCAGGCTGAGGCTAGGACGGATATGGGGGGCACCACTATCTATTTTAGGCTAGGAGGGGAAATGAGGTCGTGTTCGGTTACTGAGTTTGGTTGGAGGATTGGATTGTATACTAGGGAAGAGGTTGATGGGACTCTTATGCAGAGGTTGTTACATGGGGAGACTCAGAGGAGTGAGATGAGGTGTGTCACTTTTTGGCCGACCATAGGGGATGGGGTTTACACCTCGACTACTGGGGCTGCATCGATCAGGGACCCCATTGTTAGGTTGGCTCACAGGTGCATCACATACAGCCTGTCTGCACGTCATGGCACTACTCACCGTATCACTTCCTCTGATCTGTTCTACCTGTATACTATCTTTTCAGAGGATGTTTACTGCAACATCCCATTTTGGGTGGCCAGTTACTTGAGGACCAGTGTAGGTGATAGGGATATAGATAGGGTGTATGGATGGATGTTTGTGACCCGGTTGGCTCGCTCCTATGGTCTTCTTACTCCTGCAATCATGGGGTATTTGAGCGACTGCGGGGGCTGTAGGGTGGTGAAGGCTAAATCCCTCAGACAGATGAACATCTTGATGCAGATGGTGGATGGGTCCTACACCTGGTACGTGGCAGCAGGGCCTGCTGGTGAGGATGATGATGATGATGATGATGAGGGAATGCCCCAGCAGCATCAGTTTGCTGGGTATGAGGAGGGGACTGCTGACTACTACCGGCACATGGGCCGAGGAGATTGGCAGGCGCATCAGGGGGCTTGGATGGGTCAGGTGGATGCTTGGAGAACCACCACTGACCAGAGATTTGACTGGATGTATAAGCACACAGTCCGCCAGATGTATCATCTTTCGACCCGTGATCACATCGAGCCCCATCTGCAGATTGACCCATTCCCTGGGCGCGAGCAGGACTATCCTCCCTATGGGTATACTGGGCACCTCCCACCTGGCTATGATTACCGCTTTGGTCCTCCCCCTCAGTGATTCGTTTTGATATCTGTGGTTCTTGAACAATTTATTCTCGGTTGTATGATTTGAAACATTTGATCTTGTAATAGTTTAGGATTCAGCCTCTGTTGGCTTTGGACACTTTTTATTTTCTTTTAACAATTATTATGCATGTTCGACTTTTAATTTTATTGTTGGTTAATCTTTGCAACCCATGTTTTGTGTGATTTTATTTGTTTGATTGTTATTTGCTTCCGTATGCATGCTTTATTTTTATTGTTGGTTGATCATGTTTCTCAATTAAAATGTGGAAATACTTTACTATGTTGTTTGGCCTAGTCTTAACTCCAACCTAAAAGTATTTTTTGCAAAAGATAAGTTTAAGGGTAAACCCCAAATATGTTTTTAAGAAACAAACCGATCATGATTCTCCACAATATTAAATGAACATGTATATTCGTATTTGTTAGAGTCAAATGCTTGTATTGAGTCATAATGAAGTTTTGCAGGATTTTCCAGGAAGTAAGACCAAGTTTTTCCAGAAATTTTCCGGAAACTTAACATAAGAATTTCTGCAGGTCCATTCTGACGGCGTCAGAGGTTTACTCTTGACGGCGTCAGGAGTTAAAATCTGGAAATTTTACCGGTTTTGTTTTTCTAACGGAGTCTTATGGTTTTTGTGAATTATTAAGTTTTATAATCTCCAGGAGATCTGCAAACTTCATTCCACAAGCATTATATCTTATCTTGTTTTCTAGGATTTAGAAACTTATATAGGATGCCGCCGATTTTACGCGAGGTTGTCTTGTCTATTTTGTCAGGTTTTACAGGTTATGTTCGACAAGGAGATGATTTATATTCTGGAAGGGAAGCTTTGATTGTTCATTTTCTTGGAGGAAGATCTAATCTGGCCAACCTATAATCCATACCGAGCGAATCAGGGGAGTATTTGATTTCATTCTCTTTACTTTTTCACTTTTACATTCTTTACTTGAACATTGGGGACAATGTTCATCTTAAGTGTAAGGGGAGGGTAAAAAGATGATACCTTACATATGCACTTTCGCTTGAGTTTGTTTTGTTTGATAGTAGATGTGTAATAAAACTATGATAAATACTTGTTAGTGCAATTTTAGTGCCAAATTTAAAATTTTTTACAACATTTAGGAGTGAAACTTTAGCCACAGCAAGCGTCTCATGGATAGGAGATTGTATGACTAGCACATAACCGTATATTCAGAAAAATTTTCCACCCAAATATGTGAGGTTCGCCTTTAGATTTGATAGGAAAAGCATTCATTATTAGTGCTTATGAGTGTACCGGTAGCATTTAGATTCTAGAACTTGCGTTAGTGATGCATCCCGAGACCGCTAGTGAGACTACATTCGTGTGGTAGGATTTACTACATGATAAGAGGCATTAGGATTACCCTTGTGTTAAACCCGTATTATAATTACTTTGTGAAAACTAGAAGGGGGGTTGAATAGTTTTACGTCTTTTTAATTTTATTATGAAAACTTGGTTTAGTTTTAAAACCTTGTTTGCTTTTAAAACTTTGATTCAATCTTATGTGAACTCAAATCTTGAACAATATGAAAAACTATATCTAAGTATGAACAATAATAATAATGTAAGCTAAGTATGTGAAATCAACACATGTATAATATAAACAATTATATATATATATATATATATATATATATATATATATATATATATATATATATATATATATATATATATATATATATATATATATATATATATATATATATATATATATATACGAGAGATAAGTACGTAATCGTTTATTTTATAATCCTTAGTTATATTTTGTATGAAAACTATACTTGATCGAAATGATCAATTATATGTATGTTGTCTTTCTAGTTTGATTGTAAAGACTTAGTTTTGTGGATGAAACTTTTGTTTGATCTTTATGTACTTCTAACACTAGCACTATATGAGCAACTATATATATATATATATATATATATATATATATATATATATATATATATATATATATATATATATATATATATATATATATATACTTTTACGTCTACGAAAGTAATAACAATATAAGCAAGAAAATAAGTAAGAGATGGAAAGATCAAACCGGGAGACAAAGCATTTATAGTGGTTCGGCTACAAGGACACCTTCCTTGCCCTACTCCACTCCCCGAGTCACCTACTCGAGAGTTTTCTTCACTATATCAACAAGCTCCCTTATGGCGGAGAAAACCTTACACACCAATTTACACACCGATTTACACACCAATTTACACACCAATCTACACACCAATATTCACACCACAACTTCTTCACACCTAAGTCACAACTTCTACACACCTTCTTCAAGTCAATCTACTTCACAACTAACTACTCCACACCTATCTTCTTCACACCAATCTAGCTCCTAACTTTTCTTCTTCACACCAAGCTACTAACTAATCACACAATCTATATCTAGCACAACTATCTACAAACAAATATTCACAACACACTACACAAAGGTATATGTAAATATTCTTGATGATGCACCAACAACTTGGATGTGGAGATCACAACAAGTTGTAATACTTCTTGTCTTGGGGGATAGAAGTATTCTTCTCTTGCACTTGAGAGGATGAAAGATTGGATCACTTGAAACAAAGATTAATAATCTTATGATCAAAGGGTTTTAGAAGGATGTTTAGAAAGAATTGGATCTGAAAATATTTGTGCAAAGAGGTCAGAAAAATTCCAGGTTTGAGGTGGTATTTATAGGGAAAAATTTCTGACAAAATCTGACAGGGAGCGTGGCCGGTCCCCTTAATTGTGTGCCGGTCCCCTTAATTATTAAGTGGACCGCCTAGTATAATTAAGAGGGCCGCCTAAGAAAAAATATTTTTTCTTCAGAGTTTTTGTCTTTTTGTGGGGGAGGTTTTTCCTGAAGAATGTGGCCGTTTTTTGGGTAGAAATTTGAATTCAAAATGTTTATTTTGAATAAAACATTTCTTATAAATACAAAAATGTTTTGTATAAGTTTAGAAATGTTTGTCCCATTTTAATAAAATGTAAGGTTTGTAAAAATAAAAATTCCTTTGATCATAAAATGCATTAGACACTTTGTTTATTCATACCTTAAGTGATATGGATGCTAAAGCAAATATTTACGACTAAATACTTGTTTACGTCATAATTTGTAGTTCAATGAGTTTACGTTTTGTGATTATCAAAACATAGAGATATCGATATATGTTAATAATGTTTTTAGACATTATTTATATCAACAATCTCCCCCTTTTTGATGATTACAAAACCTAAACTCATTAAGTCTAAAAATTAATTTTTAGACAAGTACTTAGTGAGTTTATATTCACTTCTCCCCCTTTTTGTAGAATCAAAAAGGTTATGCCGTCTAGCTTCATAAATGAAGTTAGACGGGGATGAAAGCTCCCCCTTGATGAGTGCTCCCCCTCGTTCGATGGCACCAAGGGATCGAGAAATGGAATGCTCGCAAGAAAAATATTAGAAGCACAAGCATATATAGAAGAATATGCAATATACAAATAACAAGCATAGTAAACAAATATTAAGGATACATAACAATTAATTCAAATTGATTATGTTAAAAGATCCTAATTTGCCAAAGAGAGCCATCGGACTTGCTTGTAACAAAAGGTTGGTTGATTCGTATTTGAAAGTGAAAATCATAAGCATATGGTATGCTTAGATGGTTGATGATGGAGTGTTTGGAATGAGGATGATTGAGTTAGGATAAGGTTGTTGGATTAATGGAGGTATATGTTCGGGTCATGAATGTTGGATAGTTCGGTGGTGGAGAGTTTGTAGCGGAAGAGGTTGATTGAGGTTTTGGATGTTGTTCAAGTGAGGGTATTGGATGTGATCTAGTGAGAAGATATTCAATCCAAGTGTTCATTGAATGTAATGGTTTTTAGGAGAAAGATGCAACAAGGTCAATTGTTGACATGCTTCTCAAGTTGATTTATGTTGTGTGGTGATGAGGGTGATCTAGATGAAGGTGGATCCAAATTGCGTTGAGCAAGATGTAAGGCTAAAAGAGCACTAAGCTCATGGGCTTCTTTTAGCGCCTCAACGAACTTCAAGTGTTCGGAGGAAGGTGATGGTGGTGGAGCATGATAGTTGTCTTGGGTGATGGTTTGAACATGCAACATAGGAATGACATGTGAAGTTGTAGGATGTGGTGGTGATACTCTTGGTGGTGGAGACATGTTTGAGCTTGGGTAATCATGAAAACATGATATGGGTGGAAGAGATTCTTCATGAGTGGATGGTATTTTTGTTGAATGAGCAACATGTAAAGTGTTGGTAATGAGGTTGGGATTATTGTTTTGGGATTGTGCATGCTCATCATAAGAAGGAGCATTAGTCGAAGCACGAATGGATGATTTGTTGTTAAATGGATCATTTGTGTGAGAGTGAGGTTTAGGTGTTGGTTGATTGTGAACAACATCGCTTGAGTTGTGAAAAGATTATGAGGTTTGAGTGTAATGTAGAAGGATATGGGTGAGTAAAGGTTTTTGATATGCAATGTTGGTGAGAAGGAAAGTGAGGTGTTAGGTAAGTAATGTTTGAAAACATAGGAGGAATTTGGTGTTGGATGTTTGACAACGTCATTTGATTTGACGGAATTTTAAAGGAAGTTAGGCTTTCTTCTCCAAACAAGTTTCTTGGTGGTTTTGATTTAATGGGAGAGGAAATGATGAGGTGAGTGGAGATTGAGAGGAATGAGAGTGTTTATAATGTAGGATTGGTGGGATCAAGGATGGATAAACATTGATGGAAGGTTTAGGATAAAATAGGTTTGTGAATTTTGGGAAGTGTAGGATGAAATGGGCTAAAAAATAGAAAAGGGAAACAACACCTTCGACCATCAGATGGCCGGTCCCCTTAATTGGAGGCCGGTCCCCTTAATAATTAAGGGGGCCGCCTTATGATTTAAGGGAGCCGCCCATCTGGTGATTCCCAGATTGCCAGAAAAGGGTTTTTGGTAGTGAATTGCAGAAAGGTTGTGTTTTTGGTTTTAAACAAGTCCAACTCTTTGAGGCAATTAAGCATATACTAATTATGTAGGCAATTATGTAGCCAAAGCATGTTAACCAAAGAGATTAAGTAAACAAGCAATTTCATCTAGCATGCAAACATACTCATCAAGCAAGTAAAATATAAGTGCAGGAAACAATAAGCAACATCAAGTATTTCATAACTACATAACAATGAGGATTAATCCTAATGTGTATCAATGTGCAATAAGTGGGTAGTTATGATAGCATGTATTTCTAGACTTGTTACAAACAAAGTCTTAATGAACAAACCATGGTCCTCTTGATTTGATTTAGTTCACTTATAAGTGTCATTTATATAAATATAGATGACAAATATGAGATCACCATGCATGATTTTAAAAGAGATGTTTTTAGCATTATTCAATAATGTTTGAAAGTAAGTTTTCACTTGGATGTGAGAGTTATTTGAATAAAATAGATTGGGTTTTTACTTCAAAATGTGTGAATGAACGGTAAAGAATATTTTCCCAATCTTTAGTTTTGATCAAAACAAAATTGTGGATATTGATAGTGAAAACATGTTATTTAAAAGTGGGATAGTTATTTGAAAGACTATTTTCCAAAATGTGAGGTTTTTGCATATTTTTAGAGATATTAGATTTTTGACAATAAATATCATAAATCAAATATTTTAAAAAAAATGTTTATTAAAGATCTCATGCTCAAGAGGATTGGTTAAGCCTATTATTATCTCATGCTATCGTTTCTACATATCCTATGATCCTAAAGGAAATGAAGACAATAATTTATATGTTAGATGTGAGAGTGTTGAATGGGGTATAACCTAACATCTATATTTCCTTTGTTTTCGCACGCTTATCTGACTTAATGCCATAGTCTACGAGAGCTTGTTTCATCCATAGTTTTCTTACGCGAGGGATCTAATCCTACTTCTATATTAACGATTGATCCACTTAACTCATTTCACTTCATCACCATGAGTTTCCTAATAGTGGATATAGAAGATTTCCATTTTCTATTTTGTTCGGCAATGAACAATTTTATCTTATTCCTAGGAAAGTCAACCAATGATGTTTCTAGGTTATAAGAATATAAGCAATTATGTACTAAGCATTAATCTAACTAATCATTTATCTAAGCATGCAAATTATAGTGATGAACTTAAAAGAAACGTGTACCTTTTAGTCTTCAATGGAATATCTTCAAGCACTTCAAGTGACCATGTTGACTTATAGAAGTCATTTAGAGATGATATTCCAACTTCTTCCAAGATTGACAATTTAGCCACTTGGTCCCCATTGTCTCATTGGTCCAAAGTTGTTTGGTCCAAACATATTTAACATTTGGCAAGGATGCATGTATGGTGGTAATATTTCTCAAGGATTGTAACTTGGTTGATAATTCCACATTTGATTTCTAGTGTTATTGTAATATTGTCTATTTAGATTTCTTCTAGGTTGAGATGTTTTAGATCTTGGATGATGATTTTTAGGTTTTCTTGGTGGTGGAGTTTTAGATCTAAATTTAGATTTAGAGGATCCTACTTCGGTCTTTAAGGATGGTTTATAAAAATTTTTTACTTTTTCATCATTCGCAATGGGTATTTTTCTATCTTTTGTAAGTATATACTTAGGTTTTGATTCTAATGATTTTTGTTTACTAGATTCACATTCAAACTTTATACTTTTATTTTCACTAGTTGAAACATTAGTTGAGGTTAATCCTAGACCGGTTTTATCTCTCGAAGTTTCTTGAACACTTATTATTTTCTTAAGTGGGTTACTACTATTTTTAAACTTGTCAAGTTTGAAAATTTCATCTTTAAGTTTTTCGTTTTCATTTTTAACCTCTATGCATGTTTTACATTCTATAAAAACTTCTTTTCCTTTTTCCAAATGTTGTAGTCTAATTTTTAATTCGAGTACTTCATTTTCTAATAGATTATTAATATGTTTTAGTAACTTATTTTTAGCTATAACTTTTTTGACCTAATTTGCATAACCTATTATATTCACTATCTAGGTCTTTTTCGTCTAATGATAAATTTTCGTCACTAAAGTGTTTGGTTTTGGAACGTACATCGCTTGATGTCTTAGCCATAAGACATTTCTCCTCATTTGTGATTTCTTTCTCATCGTCATCGCTATCACTCCAAGCTCCTCCAACAAACACCTTTTGATTTTGATTTCTTGACATCATTGGGCATTTTCCGATGAGATAATTTGGATCACCACATTTGAAGCACTTCCTATCACTTTTGCCATTTTTGTCATCTTTATTTCTTTGGTTTGCTTTCCTTTCATCATGCGGTTGTCTAACGAATCTTCCTCGCCTTTTGAAGAATTTCTTGAAGTCTTTTACGGCCATCGCATATTCTTCGTCATCACTTTCGGAGGTTGAGCTATACTCGTTACAAGATTCCTTCCTAGCTTTCAACGCAATTGACTTGCTTTGCTCTCTTTTTCCATTGACCATCTCGGAGTCTTTCTTTATTATTGCTTCGTAGACTTTCAGGTTGCCGATCAACTCATCAAGTTGAAGAGTTGACAAGTTCTTTGATTCTTCAATCGTCGTAACTTTAGCTCGCCATTTTGGATGAAGAGCCCTAAGAAATTTCCTAACAAAATTCTTACTAGAAAAATTCTCATCAAGTGCTTTTAAACTTGTGATGATAGTGTTAAACCTAGCAAAAGCATTATCTATTGATTCCTCCTCCGGAATCGTAAATTGTTCATATTGTTGAACAAGAAGATCTATTTTGTTATCTTTAACTTGACTATTACCTTGGTGAGTGATTAGTAAAGAATCCCAAATTTCTTTTGCGGTTTTACACATAAAAATTCTTTCATATTCTTTGCGTGGTAACGCATTATAAATAACCATTTTAGCCTCATTATTTTTTGCTAGTTTCTTTTTCAAATCATCATTTTGTTTTTCAAAAGATATAATTTCATCCATTTTAGTTTCAAAATTATATTGAATAGGAGGAAAATCACCAAAGGTAATAACATGCCAAAGATCTAGATCCTTTGATTTCACATAAGTTTCGGATCGATTTTTCCAATATAAAAATCCATCACTTTCAAATAGTGGTGGTCTTTGCATAGATTGCCCTTCTAAATATTTTTCAGATTCCATAGATCGTTACAAGTTTTAAAATACAATATATTTTAAAAATCTTGCTAGACGTTACTCCTGATACCAATTGTGGAAAACTAGAAGGGGTGGTTGAATAGTTTTACATCTTTTTAATTTTATTATGAAAACTTGGTTTAGTTTTAAAACCTTGTTTGCTTTTAAAACTTTGATTCAATCTTATGTGAACTCAAATCTTGAACAATATGAAAAACTATATCTAAGTATGAACAATAATAATAATGTAAGCTAAGTATGTGAAATCAACACATGTATAATATAAACAATTATATATATATACGAGAGATAATTACGTAATCGTTTATTTTATAATCTTTAGTTATATTTTGTATGAAAACTATACTTGATCGAAATGATCAATTATATGTATGTTGTCTTTCTAGTTTGATTGTAAAGACTTAGTTTTGTGGATGAAACTTTTGTTTGATCTTTATGTACTTCTAACACTAGCACTATATGAGCAACTATATATATATATATATATATATATATATATATATATATATATATATATATATATATATATATATATATATATATATATATATATATATATATATATACTTTTACGTCTACGAAAGTAATAACAATATAAGCAAGAAAATAAGTAAGAGATGGAAAGATCAAACCGGGAGACAAAGCATTTATAGTGGTTCGGCTACAAGGACACCTTCCTTGCCCTACTCCACTCCCCGAGTCACCTACTCGAGAGTTTTCTTCACTATATCAACAAGCTCCCTTATGGCGGAGAAAACCTTACACACCAATTTACACACCGATTTACACACCAATTTACACACCAATCTACACACCAATATTCACACCACAACTTCTTCACACCTAAGTCACAACTTCTACACACCTTCTTCAAGTCAATCTACTTCACAACTAACTACTCCACACCTATCTTCTTCACACCAATCTAGCTCCTAACTTTTCTTCTTCACACCAAGCTACTAACTAATCACACAATCTATATCTAGCACAACTATCTACAAACAAATATTCACAACACACTACACAAAGGTATATGTAAATATTCTTGATGATGCACCAACAACTTGGATGTGGAGATCACAACAAGTTGTAATACTTCTTGTCTTGGGGGATAGAAGTATTCTTCTCTTGCACTTGAGAGGATGAAAGATTGGATCACTTGAAACAAAGATTAATAATCTTATGATCAAAGGGTTTTAGAAGGATGTTTAGAAAGAATTGGATCTGAAAATATTTGTGCAAAGAGGTCAGAAAAATTCCAGGTTTGAGGTGGTATTTATAGGGAAAAATTTCTGACAAAATCTGACAGGAAGCGTGGCCGGTCCCCTTAATTGTGTGCCAGTCCCCTTAATTATTAAGGGGACCGCCTAGTATAATTAAGGGGGCCGCCTAAGAAAAACTATTTTTTCTTCAGATTTTTTGTCTTTTTGTGGGGGAGGTTTTTTCTGAAGAATGTGGCCGTTTTTTGGGTAGAAATTTGAATTCAAAATGTTTATTTTGAATAAAACATTTCTTATAAATACAAAAATGTTTTGTATAAGTTTAGAAATGTTTGTCCCATTTTAATAAAATGTAAGGTTTGTAAAAATAAAAATTCCTTTGATCATAAAATGCATTAGACACTTTGTTTATTCATACCTTAAGTGATATGGATGCTAAAGCAAATATTTACGACTAAATACTTGTTTACGTCATAATTTGTAGTTCAATGAGTTTACGTTTTGTGATTATCAAAACATAGAGATATCGATATATGTTAATAATGTTTTTAGACATTATTTATATCAACATACTTGACCATTTAAGTCATATTACTTGGCTAGTTAAGTCAACTAATTTTTCCCACACCCTTAGCGTTGTACTCATTTTTAGTACACGAAACCCCTAGTACACACCTCCGAGCCTATCTTTTCGTTTCTAACTTTAAGCATTTTACTTAAAGGAAGAATTTGTTATACCCCACTTAAATGTACAACCAAATCGCCTTAGCCTTCCGTGTATGCGCTCATTTTTAGTGCATTATTGTTATTTGTTAAACCCTAAGTTAACTTTCTAATTAATTACATGGTTGCTAAGTCGAGTCATATCCTTGTACATATTGTTTTGGGACGATTGGGACTCATGGGTAAGTACTTATTTTATGGAGTAATGGGGAAGAACATCACTTATTACCCCCATATGTGCGTTAATCTTAAAAGTGCTCCAAGTGTTTTGATTTTCTTAATTCGAGTAATTAGTTTAGTTTATTGTAAAGTATGTAAAAATTCAAGTGTAAGGGGAATATTCATCCCCTATGATGTATTATTTTGGATGGTAGGGTAAGAGTGTATGCAAAAAAAAAAAAAAAATAATAAAAAAAAATAAAATAAAAAAAAAGAGAAAAAACATACGGACTACCATCCCTTTTCATTCTATGTTCATTTTATGTTTTTGTTATTTTGTATTTATTAGCTTAAGTCAAGTCTAGTCTTGGCTTAGCAACGCCACATTGTACATGTAATTAACCAAGATTGTTAACTCGCCACCAGTAAAACTTTCTTTATCCAACAAAACCGTGTATTTCATATCCCTATACCTAACGTTACAACCCTTTAAAAGACCTCTTTGATAGTTTATCCTAGGTGCTTACGCCATGTGGTGGAGGTTTGATCCTTTCCCAAGCCTATGGTAATCTATTTTGCTATGACAGGTAGTGAGAGATATCTTCCGTTTCCATATTGTAATTTATACTTTATTACACCCGAGAGATGCGAGTATCTAAACACTATTTGTGAGGTGCTTGTATATGACCTCCGTGCTTGTCTTTGGTCTTTAGTGGAACGATTATTTGTTGTAATTACTTTTATATTAGTGTTAAATGACCCCTAACTTGTCTTTTGAGTAGAATAAAAGCGCATTTGCTTGAGGACAAGCAAATCTCAAGTGTAAGGGTATATGATGAGGCGAAAAATGATCCGTTTTTAGGGGGTCATTTAAGCCCGAATCCGAATTTATTTGATCAAATATTGCCCTAAATCGTTCCTTTTGTGATTTTAGGTACTTGGAGAGTGAATTCTGGAAAAGAAGCCATTTTGGACATTTTTGGAGCATAAAAGTGAAGAAAACGGCAAAGTCTCAATTTTTCATGCTGGGAACAGTAGGTGACGGCGTCAAGAGTAATTTCCTGATGGCGTCAAACCTCAATAATAAAATCCGAGAGTTCATGAAGGCGTCAACAGTTTTCCTGACGGCGTCAAAACCCCAAGAATTAAAATCCGTAGTTGATGACGGCGTCACATACAGGGCGTCAAGAGTAATTTGTGTGACGGCCTAGGCCTTGACGGCGTCAGAAGTAGATCAAGGCCGTCCGAGGAAGTGTTTGGCGGCGAGATGACGGCGTCACACCTTTGTTCTTGACACCGTCATCCCTATTTTCCTATATATAGTTTTCTAGTTTTTCACATTTAAAGAGAGAAATTTTGGGAGAAACCCTAAAGACGATTTTGGTGTAACTTTACAGGTTTTTCAAGGGTTCCAACCCCTTGATACCTTGCATGATTAATTAAGATAAGTGTTCTTCTAATTCAATCAATATGTCTATGTGTTGGTTGTCTATATCTTGTTCTTGTCTTAATTCTATCATGCTAGGCTAGATCTCTTTTGTGTTTGCTTAGATCTAATGAAACCTAGATATTGATTATGTGTTGATTACTTGTTTATTCTTGTTTTGGATGAATGATTTATATGTTAGGCTTAAGAAAACTGGCAGATCTCCAAATGGTAACATGCTTGAACGTCTTAAGAAACATGAACCGAGGCGTACTAGGTCTTTATTGGTTGTATTTAATGCATGAGCCACTGTTTACAATCCCTATAGTTGTGCTGGGCATGGTGTAGGAGGAGATAAGAGCTCATAGAATTGGGGAGTTATGTATGCCACCCCATGAATGGTATTAAGGAATACGATCCGTCATCCATGCAATTATAACAAGTAATTAACGTGTAAAAGATATCTAGGGAGTAGTGAAATCTAAGTAAACACATTTTCTCCAATTACTGCTCACAACTTTAGTTTAATTAGTTTATTTTTATTTTTAGTATTTTATTTTGATTGCATCTTAGTTTTGGGTTAGTTGAATAGCAACTAATTCCGCCCACTCTTCTAAAACCCGAGATTTTAATTGCTTTCTAAAAAATATAAAAACACAAAAATAATCATCCCTCACCTTTAGAACTAGTAATTAGGCTTTCTAATCCTAGCGACACTATTCCTAAGCTGAACAATCAATCCCCCGGTACTTGTCACTATACTATACTACAACGATCAGGTACACTGCCTGGTGGGGGTTGTAAGCTTCTCGAGATCCCTCGAGAGGTAAAGCCTGTTGCGATTCCCACGCATCATTTACTACTAGTATAAACAAAATACATGAACCATCTACCTATACTGAAGCTATAAAAGATAATAGGTGGATTGAGGCTATGAATCAGGAAATGGAAGCCTTGAACTGGAATGGAACATGGGTAATAGTTGAGTTGCCTAGTGATAGAAACCCAATTGGTAGTAAATGAGTATTTAAGATTAAATACAAGGCCAATGGTGAAGTAGAAATGTTTAAGGCTATGTTAGTAGCCAAAGGGTTTAATCAAAGGAAATAAGTTGATTATAAGGAGAAATTTTCTCGTGTAGTCAAGATTGTTACTTTTAGATGCATTTGAGTCTAGCTATGACTAATGGTTGGTCAATATTCCAACTTGATGTTAATAATGTGTTTATGTATGGTGAACTTGAGGAATATGTTTATATGACCTTACCAGAAGGATATTCTGATGATAAAAGAGCCTGTAAATTTTTTAAGTCTCTTTATGGTTTGAAACAGGTAGCAAGAAAATGGAATGAAAAATTGTGTGCAGACTTGTTTGAAAATGGTTTTATTCAAAGTATGAATGATTTTTCATTGTTTATAAAAGATGATAAGGGTGTTGTTTTAATTTGCTAGTATATGTTGATGATATAATTTTGACCGAAAATGATCTGAATGAGATTAACAAATTTAAAGCTTATTTGAGTTCAAAATTTTTAATAAAAGATTTGGGAAAGCTTAAATATTTTCTGGTAATAGAGGTTTTGGACATTGACTCTGGTATTTATTTGTCTCAAAGGAAGTACTGCACTGAACTTTTATCTCAATTTGGTATGTTAGCATGTAAGCCTTGCAGTACACCTATTGAAGCAAATAAAGAAAATAAAAGATTGTTTCAAAATTTTGTGATGATGAGCCTTTATTTAGTATCATTCATTATCAAAATTTGGTAGGCAAGTTAGTATACTTGACTATGACCAGGCCTGATATATCATATGCAGTACATTGCTTACGTCAGTAAGGCGCAAGCCTATGAAATCTCATTTAAGGCTTGTTGTTAGATTCTTAAGATATCTGAAAAAAGAACCTGGTTTGGGTATTACATTTAACAAAAGTGATAACAATGATTTGAAAGTTTTTGTGGACTCGGATTGGGCTAAATGCACAATTACCAAAAGATAAATAATTAGTTATGCTGATTTCTTTGGGAACAGTCTTTTTTTCTTGGAAAAGTAAGAAACAAAATGTTGTTTACAGGTCCTCAACTGAGGCTGAGTACAAAGCAATGTGTAATGTTTGTTGTGAGGTGTTGTGGATTTTGAAAATTCTAACCAAACTATAGGTAAATGTTAGTTTGCCTGTAGAAATGAGTTGTGATAATAGCTCTGCAATACAGATTTCCGCAAATCCTGTTTTACATGAATGAAAATGGCAAGCATTTTGAAATAGACATATTTTCTAAGGGGAAAAATTGATCCTAGATTTATCAAACCAAAAAAGGTTAAGTCTGAAGAAAACATTATTGACTTGTTTACAAAAGGATTAAGTATTTCTCACCATAGCAAGTTTTGCAAAGGTCTTGGTTTGTTAAATGTGTTTGAGGTCTAAAGCTTCTGGGGGAATATTGGAAGGTCTGAGCTTCATCTAAAACACATGGGTCTTAGATGAATTCAAGCAAAGAAAGCCAGAAGTGTACCCGCCCAAAAGCTAAAGCACTGAAGTTGACAAGTAAAGGAAGCATGAAGGACTAAAGTGCAAGTATTAATTAGCTGAATGCTATATAATGTGTTATTTTCTTATTAAGTGATAATTTTTCCAAGTGTTTACTGTGTGTTTTTATCTCTCATCTCTGATTGTCATCTTGAGTTGTGAGAAACCTTAGAAATTGTAATTTTCTTGTTTGTGTTTACGTATTGTATAACAAACTCTGCCATTCTTTGGCTACTGATTTTAATAATAAAGTGAACGAGTGGCGAAGTTGGTTGGGTTCATTCTTATGAGTGTTTTTTATTAAAGTTTGGTTTATAAATTTCTACCTTGATGATGATTGTAAGATCTTGATGATAATGATGTAGGGATTTAGGGTTTTCTGTGAGGTCAAATTTGCGAGTTGTCTTGCCATCTTTTTCTAAAAATTTGCATTAATTATTAAATTTAAAACTTACCTAAACAATTAAGAATGAGTATATGACTTAGAAAACTTACGTATGCAAACTCGAAAACTTGATTACTACTAGTAATAAATTCTCAACCAACACCTACATGTTTTACGTTCCTATAAATATCCCGGATCTAATATTCAATCTCCAATGTTATCAAAAAGCTTTAATCTACACAATAATTCTTGATATCTGTAGGAAAATTAAGAATGTACAAAGTTAAGTTGAATTTGCTTATCGTAATGGCCATGGCCATGATGGTTGTACCCATGCAGGCAACTACACATTACGTGGGGGATTCCATTGGTTGGATCAGGCCGGCTAATCCGTGGTACTATCCCCTATGGGGGATAACCCACAATATTTCTGTTGGCGACGTTCTTTTCTTTAACTTTACGACAGGGTATCATAGTGTGGTACAAGTGAAAAGGGAGGCGTTTATAGCGTGTGATGCATCAGACCCTATTATATCCTACACCGACGGTCCTGCTTATATGGACATCCCCATCTCCGACCAATACTTCATCATTTGCTCCATAGGGGATCATTGCAAGGCGGGTCAAAAATTTGTCGCCAACGTCTAATAATTCCGATCCTCTACTTGACTTATTGTAATGCTATAATCAAAATGAATATGAGAAATTAATACTTGGTTGAAAAGTATTTTGTCTCCTGCTATTTGGTATAATAACTGCCTATGAAAGTATTTATATCTACAATATATTCAAAAATATGATTCATTACAAAATTTTATTACACCATTTTTTAATACTGTAAATACAATACTATAAGCCAATATGTTTTCTTAACTGTGATTGTGAAAATTCATATACTGGTAATGGACAAATGATACATTATTGTCACTATAAGTGCACTTAAAATCATATATAGTAACAGAAAAGCATTGTCACCAATAGATAAAATATTGCCCACCAAGTAGAAGATCCAAAGGGTACCATCTCCTTCCAATTGTAATTACATTAAGCTAATAATTTTCTACCCAAAATACAATGATTAGATTTTCTACTGTGCTCGAATATGACGCTAGTCCGAAGAAAATAAAATGTTATATATGAAGAGGTTTAGGGTACGTTTAGTTGTAGAACAATTTGTTAATTTTCTATTTCGATTTTCTTTAGTAAAGGGGAAGGGCTTTTAATCACTAGAAAAGTGCTATAAATTTAGAAAACACGTTTAAATGATAATTTTACAGGAATTAAAGTGCAAGGGGTGTAGAAAGGTAAAAGGAAAAATATATAAAAGAGTAAAGAGCTCTTTACAAAGTTTTAGTTAAATTTTGAAAATGAGATTTACATTCTTTTATAAAAATCTCTCAAAAGATTGTGAGTAAACGTTTTCAGTTTTTTTATGAAAAAATTCCAGAAAAAATAGCTGACCTTAATGAAATCGATAAAAGAGGTTTGGAAAATCGATAAATATGAGGTCTTTGAGTCTTTGGGTGTTCGGGTGCATTTGATATTAAAGTTTACAAAGGAATATATGAAATTCTCCCTCTTGGTTTTATAAACTTATGCAGAAAGGGTATGTTTGGTGAAATAATTGGTGGTATCCAGTTAGCAATAGCACTTGGCAATGGTTGTATGTTTTACTAAAACACGTTTGATAATGTAGATGTATTTATAAAAGTAGCATTTAAACAAAACAAAACAAAAACGCTAAATGCTAAATACTTGAGAAATGAGCATTTAGAACAATAGCATTTAAACAAAACAAAAATGCTAATTGCTTGTTGTCAAACAAACTTTAATATTCAAATGCTAAATGCTAAATGCTCTAAAAGCTTGTCGCTAAACATACCCAAAGACATAAGTGTATCGGCTAAAAAAATACTACAGTACCTTTCTACACTCTTTATGATAAAGACCATCTTTGCCTGATATTACTTGTTTAAACATTAGATTTGATGGTTTATAAACATAACCCGCATTATAGATGGGGGATGAATTCCTCACATTGTTTTTTGATTTGCACACATCGATGTACAATCGGTAAACGCAGGAGGTGGAAATAAATAAATAATACAACTATCTAATGCATTAAATGTTGTGTGTCAATCAAAAGTAGAAGTATGCAAATCAATTCCCAGATGGCTTCAGTTTTTGAAAGATTTGCATATATAATAAGCATTAAAGGTCAAAACAAACAAGACCTTAAACTTACATAACAAAATACTATTGTACAATAAAAGTAATGCACACTTTCATTAGATTTCATGAGCAAGTTAGCAAAATTCAGTTCGTTTTGCTACAGAATCTATAAAACAAAAAACTAATACAAACACACATGAATTCAGGATCTAAATAAAACAAAGAATGGCACCTAGTACGCACCAAAATGTAAACTATAATTAGACTAAAATTGTTACATATCACTACAGGGCGTTGGTCAGAAACATGGTAGATTTTCCATTGATTGCAAATAATTAGTTGTTGAGTAGATGGCTGCTGCAGCAGCTTGTACAGATAAATCCTTACATTGAATTGTTTCTGTTTTCAATACTCTGCGTATCATAAAAACAAAGATAAGATATTGATCATGTTAATATCGCCACATGATAAAACAAAAGCAGTTAATGTCACTAACAAAAGAACATATCAGCTTGAGAAAAGAAACTAAAAAAAGAACATATCAGCTTGGTGTGTTTCTGTCAAATAAAGGTTTTTGGTTTGTTCTTTATGCAAGCATGTAGGTTGTTTAGAAACAATATACGTAACAAATAAGCCATGTATAATGAATATGAATCCACTGTTTAGATATCAGAAAACATATACTGATGCAGTGAAAATTTTAACTCTCATTTTACAAGTAGAATAGTTCCTTTACCAAGACTTCAAGACAAATTTTCAAAATATTACTCAATAAAATAGGTGTCGATCTTTCCGTTGTGAGAAATATTGGAACCTATATACTTGCTAAACAGAGAAGATGGATACGGAGTAATGTTCATACTTTATGCAAATTTTGCACAGACTATTAACTATAGTGTTCTTGCCTTACTGATTCACAAGATTCATATTTTATCAATCATGAAAAGTATTTTCGACATCGTAACTAATGATCAAGCATCAACGTAAAGAAAGCATACTGTTTATTTAGCCAAATTTTATTTTTAAGATTAGTATGAGTGCCTCAAAATGAAAATGAGATAACAAAGTGGTCAATTTTTTTATTTATTAATCTAAAACTTAATAAACGACTAGACAATCACCTGTAGTTGTTTGTGGAATTTTGCAAGCCGTTTTCTGGAAGAAATTGGAGTAAACCACGTTCACAATGCATCAGCATTTCATTGATTTGGTTCAACGAGTTCACCTAATAATTAAAAAAGAAAAGTTCACACAAATATGCATTTAGTTGTTATAGAATGAGAAATAACTGACATGAAACCTTAACTTACCAATTGTTTTTCTTCATCAGAAAGTGCGTTATCCATTTGATCAAAAAGAGTACTCCATCTGGCTTTATGCAACTCAGCATTTCCATTGTCACGGTGACCATTTTCTTGATTAGAAAGGAACTCTTTCGATAACAAAAAAGGCAGTTCTGTTTGAATTACAGCTTGGACTCTTTTCCTACTATGTCGTAATGCTGCAAAAACGACAAACACAAGATTATTTGTGTACAAGTAGATTAATCAAAAACGTGTTTATGAGAACTTCATAAAATTACCTGAAAGACGGCCTGTGATGTCCTGATGTAGAAGTTCTAACCACTGAGATGCGACACTGGCAGCTGCAAAAATACAACAGATAATTACCACAATATTAATTACCACAATATTTTCTTTCCATTTTTATGTGACAAAACTGGTAACTTGCAAACCTTGCAAGAAATTGGCTAAAAGCAAAATTCTAGCCCCTCCCCCCCCCCCCCCCCCCCAGTGCGCGCGCGGGCGCCCCCACTCCCAAAATAAAAAGTATTCTTTATTACCCGACACTCATTTCATGATCTATATAAAGGTGGAAAATGACCGGGTTCTGAAATAGTTCAAATTTCAAAATGTAACTTTTGGTATGGGTTGACCCATCTTTTTGTCCATATATTAAATCATCAAGAAAAAATAGTGTCAAAATTGGATCATATATTATGCTTTATCAATAAACACTTTTTGTCCCTTTCACTTGTTAGAGAAAAACGCAACCCAAATCAACCTATATGTAAGTCAATGGGTCAAAACTACTACCTCTACTAGTGATGCAAGATTTAATACAAGAAATACCAAATTAGTAATTCGTCACTAGCATAGTAAACAAAATTTCAAGAATGTGGCTTCTTCCGTTCACAAAGATGCACAACAATCATAAAAACAATAAGTTATAAACTTACCTTTAATCGAATGGGAACTGACAGTTGAGACATTTCCCGACTCATTAGACAACGAGCTAGTATTCGACGCCATGGTGGCTGATGAAGACAGTCTCAATGCAAGTATATCATCTTTACATCCTTCCTTATCATACAAATTACAATGACTCACCTCACCGCCTGTTTCTTTATCAATTCCACTTCCACCATTTTTATTCTCTCTTTTTGCAGATCTCACAAGATTTTCAATTATAGAATGAACTTGTTTGCGGTTTCTTACATGATTTATAATCCCAGGATTTAATCCATTCAAAAGTCCACTTGGGGCAGCCACTTTCGCAAACCTATCAACTTGCTCTTTCTTAGCAATTTCTATATTTTTCTTGATCACCAATTCAGTCCCTCGTTTTCTTCCACGTGGTTTTGGTATTTGTGGGACGGGTACACCTCCATGAGACGACGATAAAAACCCGTTTTGTTTCATTTCTTTCCACACCCTCATCGAGTCTCGCTCTCCTACTAAACCATTAGTACTCCCACACTGAGATAAAGTATCTTGTGGTGGTTTTATTGAGCTTGAAACATCTTCTGAATTTAGATCAAACGCAAAACCTCGCGATTTTACACAATTAGCCCCTGATTTCGTACTACTTCTTTCTTCTATACATGGAGTGCTAACTTTGGCATTCAGATTCATTTTCATTTTCCCTGAATAAATCAAATACTTAAATTCAAAATAAAAAATTTCACATATCGCAAAAACATATAGATAACATCATATAAAAAACTCAAACAAAAAAAGAACTAACTTTTAAAAATTCAAAATTTAAAATACTTACACACCCTTTAACCAAATCAAACTCTTTATTAAACAAAAAGAATGTTTAGAAAGAATTACCTTGAAAACTAACATTATATTTAGAAAAAATATAAATTTTCAATTTTAAAAAAGATTTTTAAATTTTCACACACCCTTTAACCAAATCAAACTCTTTAAATAAATAAATAAAGTCTACAAAGATTTACCTTCGGATCCAAAAATTACCATTATATCAAAAAAATAATAATAATAATAAAAAAAATAAAAAAAATAATAAAATAATAAAAAATCACAAATTTTTGCACTGCCTTGAACCAAATCAAATTATTCAAACTAAAAAGATTTACCTTCGTCTCGAAAAACCGACTCAAGGTCTCGAATTTTCGCTCTTTTCGCTCCAACTTCAGGCGATTCATCACCACAAATCATCTGCAACAAAAAAGAAACCAAACCCACATCAAAAAGATCACAAAAAACACACCCAATCAACAAAAACATCATAAAGATTCATCAAAATGCATAAAAATCAAACCTTTGAATCAGATCCAAATGCAAGACCATCACCCATAGTATAAATTGTTAAAAAGAATGATAATTTGTTAATGAAATTATGTAAAAACTGTATAAAAGATATAAAAATGGAAAGTATATCAAGATTTGAATGAGTGATTGATGGGTTAGGGTTTGAATTCGTTGTGTTGAAAGAAAAGAGGCGCTAACTGGTTTTTTTTGTTGTTTGTGAGTTGGGTTTTCTTTTTACCGTAAATGCTAACTCCTATTTTTTTGAATGTAAAAAGAAGGATTAGATTTGAATTTGCAGAAAAGCGCGCTGACAATTAATTGTAGATTGGAATAGTTTTAAAATGGTATTTTGTGTTGTCGTTAGACTATTTGAATTTTAGGGGACCACGTGTCCACTATCTACAAATGGGTGAATATCCTCCTTTGCCCATTTTCTACATTCTCCGTCTCTCAATGTTTTGAAAATCAGGATTGAAATCAATCTGGTCGAGTCACTGGCACCAGATCAACCGCCAGATCGATTCGGTTTTTAATTTAATATTTTTTTATTTTTTTGACCGGGTCAACCGGTTCGACCACCGAGTTTTTATTAAAAATTTTTGAAAAAACGAAACATGGTTGACTCGGGTCACTCAAAAAACTCAAAACTCGGCCGGAACCGGTCGGATCGACCCGGGTTTCAAAACACTACTTATCCCACTATTGTTTATAATAATAATAATAATAATA
Source organism: Artemisia argyi (assembly GCA_030686995.1). Lineage (NCBI taxonomy): Eukaryota > Viridiplantae > Streptophyta > Magnoliopsida > Asterales > Asteraceae > Artemisia > Artemisia argyi. The sequence continues at coordinate 153,997,975 of CM060692.1, forward strand.
ATAATAATAATATTTTTTATCGGTTTATGTTATGTCTGTAAGTTCATTTTTAATTCATTAAACTTTATATATCCTGTTCAGTATTTTCATTTTATAGTTTTTAAATATAAATAAAATTAGAAAAATAATAATAATAATAATAATAATAATAATAATAATAATAATATTATTAAAAAAAAAAAAAAAAAAAAAAAAATGAGGGTATTATACTGTTATTTGTATTTTAAGAGAGTACCAATAACTCATCCCATTACAAATATTGTTTCAGCGGTTTACACTTCTTTTCATCCTTCGACCTTAAACTTTAATAATTACGTTGCTCGTGTATAGTTGCTCACTTTTAATAGATTAGTTTTTTTACCAAATGATCGTTAGTTTACTTCGTTAAGTCTTCACATAAAAGGGTATTTTGATCATTTTCCCTCTACTCGTCTTCAACCTCTTATTTAGTTCTTGAGTAAATTACACCATTAGTCCTCAAGGTCAGAGTTCAGTGTAGATACAGTTCCAAGAATTGCGAAATTACAACAAACATCCCCAAGATCTCGAATTTTATTCTTTGGGATTCAAAACCATAACGCTCATTAAAAATCTTGTTAGCTGCAAAAGCTTTTTTCGTCTTTTCGGCATTTCTTGTCTAAACACCCTATAACTCCTTTTTAACACTTTACACACCACATCAAAACATTAAACCAAACACCCCCTTTTCTACATCATCACTTTTCTTCAACCTCCGGCCTCAATCATTGTAATATAACAAAATAGTTTTGTTGATTGAATGCCTTAAATATGAGATATCATATGTATTCATATTAAACACATAACTTTGATAATAAGCAACATAATCCAAACCCTAGACCTAATGGACCCAAACACACTATTAGGTCTGGCCAACTAACTTATTTAATACTCTTTCGCAGTTTAAACGAGAGACTTTCGAACGGACAAACTGGAACATATGTGCCACATATTATTTTCTTCAATTGTTTTCTTTGTTGTTTGTTTGAACGTAAACATAATTGTACTTGGCGGCATAGTTGTTTATTGCTTGAGCCTTGCTCATTTGTTTGACTTTTTTCACGTCATGGCTTACTTTACTATTAGGTGGGAGTGGCAATTTTGCAACTAACTATTTGCGAAAAACGATTGTGATCTCCGGCGGTAAAACAAAGAGTAATGTGATGAGACAATTTTTGTTGATTAATGGCTAAATAAACATAATATGAGACGAATTATGATAGCTAGAATTTTTGTGTTCTAGGTTTTCTTATATGGGTTGGATAAAAAAGATTACTAAAATGAAATATAAAGCAAAAGAAAGTAAATATATAGGGATCCCTCTGAATCATTGGCGAGTAGCCGATGACCAGAGGACAACTATTTTGTGGTGTGTTGAACCTAAAGCTCTGATACTATGTAATATACCAAATAGAAATTTTATTGAATTGTGTTTTTGTGATTACACGAGTGACAATAAATAACATTACATATGTATTTATAGTTATAACATAGCTTGCCGAAAAAGCAATTCTAACCCCTAAAACTAATGGATCATAAGCCCAAAATTAGCCTAATTAGGTGGATCGACGATCAATAAACATCAAACAATGGTATTCCTTAGAGGATTTTCTTCTGGTGAGATAACATGTGTATTTATATTAAATACATAGTTTGATAATAAGCAACATATCCAAACCCTAAACCTAATGATCCAAACCCACTATTATGTTTGGGCCAACTAACCTATCTAATAATCACCACCGTCACCGTTATACCCACCACTACCATTGTTGTCACTATTAAATATCTCGTCATCTTTAAATTTAAATGCCCACTTATAAAAACAATAATAATTTAGAAATCATAATATTATATGAGTCACTTTCGATGCATATTTACCAAAGTGTAACCGATAGTTTCATTGGTTTTTTCCCGTATTTCTATTGTTGCACAAGGAAAACGGATGTTAAATTTTGGATAAACCACAAGGCCGATTCATGTAATTTACGTTAACATTAAAAAAAAAAAAAAAAAAAAAAAAAAAAAAAAAAAAAACCTCTGTTTTACTCATACTCGTGTTGTATCCATTAATTTACAAAAAAGACTTGCATTCTCACTTATCATAAGATAACAAATACATATAATGTAAGGCTGAAGACAATGGGTGAGGCATCACTATTAGGTCACCATTTTGTGAATAAACAAGTTATGTAATGATAGAAAAGAGATGAGGAGAAGAGATTGTTGATTACTTCAATGAGAGAAATAAAAATGCAAGAGTTTCCTTAAGATATGAAAATAACCAACAAGTTTACATGTAGCCTAAGCTTAGTATATATAGGGGAGGAGTAGGGCAACACTCCCTTCCTCCCTTTTCCTTCTAGATCGTGGGCTTCAAGCCCATTGGATATGAATGCATAAGTCTAGCAAACATGATATAATGAAATATTAAACTTAGCAACTTAATATTTATTACATATAACCGAGACTTGACTAAATAGTAAAACTACGTTCCCAACAATCTCCCCCTAAGGGTTGGTCATCACGATTGCTTGACATCTTTGTCTTGTCTTAATCTTTGACTTTCACAGCTTTAGACGTCTTCAAAAAATCATTAGAAAGAAATCATTCATCGTTCTTTGTTCTTTGTTGATGTGATAATGATCATCTTATGAAGTTGTCTGGCATTCGTCACTTCTGCATCTGTGGTGGTTGTCCGCCATTCCAACATGCTCATACATCTTTGGACTTTGACATACATATGCACTTAGTTCTCTTTCTTTCACTTTGATCTTTAGTCTTTTTACTTTGTAGATTCTTCTTTTTGGCGTAGAATCTTTCTTTGAACTTTGTGTTGTATAGATCTTTGAGGGAGCTTTCTTTGACTTCAAGATGTATGTATGAGCATGCGGAATCAATCACCATAGAGATGATGTGTAGCTGCAGGTAAACAGTTAGCAATAAACAACCGGTACTTACAGACAAGGAATTAGAGATCGTCAGCAGCATAGTGTGAAGATTCCTTCTAATCCTTATCAAGGCTGTTCCCATTTTGGATACTCCCAAGGGAGCTTACGGGACCTACTAAGTAGCTCAATGAATGGGTGAGTCGTTGGGGATCACTCCACGACTGTAGACCATTTTGGAACCACCGCGAACACTAAGCGTAACTCATAAGGAGTTACCGAAGTGGCCTGTTGTCAAGGCTGTTTGATGTTGACCCTGACAGGAGTTTCCGTTCAATAATTGATAAATACCTAAGTAAATCCTCTCATAAACGTTCTCGGCAGATTGCTAGGATCTGCGAAGGACTCGATAATCTACAGCTGGTGTCCATTGATGTAGAACACCAGTTGTAGAAATGTTTAAGTGTTCCTAAGAGATCTTTGATGTATCTCAAGGCTCTAGACTCGATAAGTGCTTAATTTTGATCCTATACGGAGACTAAGGAGAGGTCTCCTGATTCAATATCAACCATCTCTAAAAGATAAGTTGATAGATTACATTGGTTCCCCGTGAGAATGAAACAAGCTCTTTTAAGAGAACTTGAGTGGCTTAGAAGGTTAAGTGCAGTGAGTCACTGGGTCCATGACATCTTTATCTTCAATACCGGTGTCGCCTTAGCAACAACCAGTAGCATACGAATTGAACCCGGTGTTTTCCCTAAGGTTGATCATATGGAGGGCTATTTCATTTTACCCTTTTCATTACTTTTCATTTTAATTCTTCAACCCCTTCTTTCTCCTTTCATTCTTTTCTCCTTTTTTTCATATCATACCTAAGGACTTCTAATTCTAACTATTGGTGATGTCTTTGGGTAGATCCCTCCGGCTCTGGTGGATCATAGGACGGTTTTCCTTATCCTTAGTCACCTTATAACACCATGACTTCCTATAATTGCCATGAAACCATTTATTGAAAATCTCTCAAAGTGTTTGATATTATGACTCAAGTTTTGTTAACACTTTGAGAGTTTTGGTTTACTTTTGAAGGACTCCCCCTTCACATGTGCTCATGATTGTTTAAATAATAAATTTGCACATGTGGGAGGAGTAAGCACTTTTTTTTGAATTGATCCACTTTCAGTGAACAAGACTGATTCGAGACACACTTACATCACTAGTTAGACTAGCTTAAAGTTATTACCTAGCCTGGTCGAGTCCACAGAAAGTTTCTCGAAATGGCACTTATCTACTTTGACGAATCCTTTTCGAGACACTCTTACGTGGCTAGTTAAAGAGTTCCATTGTTAGCTTTTAGGTGAAAACTAGCTCTAATAACTAACTTGATGTCATTACCCATCGAGGATAAGTCTTTTCGATTATTAACTTTTTGTATCGTCAATTCCTGGGTCAATTCTGTGTCTAGCTCGCATGAGATTCCACTTTAAGCATCTTTGAACATCCATATTTTAATCATTTTCACTTTTCTCCCCCTCGAAACTAGCATATAAAATGTTATTTTTGATAAACTTTTGATTAAAATATGCTTTTTGAGTCTTATGGGGAGATATCAACAAGAACTTTGATTTTAAAAACGATGAGGTTTCAAGTGCTCCCCCTCAACAAGTGATTACTTATTGAGGTGAAATACTTGTCTTTTGAGCAGAATTATGAAAATCAAACGTTTGATTAATTCTACTCAAAAGTAAGAAGCCTTTGCTTCTTATGTCAGGATTAAGGCACTGATGCGTACCTCAGGGTCCTTTCTTTACAAGTACGGGTTGGACACTATAATGTGTGCACAAGCCATTATAATCACAAATCAATAAAAAAATGTAATGAAAATGTTGGTACCCGTGTAATCCAGCTTATGATTCATCACCAAGTGGAGCATCAAAATCTGTGAACAGAGGATTAGGTCTTTGGAAAGTTCTGACGGGGAATGATGGTCTGACACCAATGTAGCTTTCCAATCGTCTGATCTGTTCCCTATGAAACAACCTTTCTTCAATTGTCTGTAAAAAGTTGCAGACTTGCCTTCTTGCGTTAGATCTCCATCTAGGATCTTCACCCTTATTAATCTTCTTCTTATCATCATGCAGCCTTTTGACTAGCCCATCTCCAATGATTTTGAGCGTATCATCACAAAACTTATGTATCTCATTGAACCTCATGAAACTTAGTGTCTTCCCTTTATTAAGGTAGGTAAAACCAAATGATGGTTGTTGGACGAGCATAAACTGTGACATCTGTTCTCTTCCAGAAAACGAGAGTTATGGTTTAGTAACACCAAGATGAAGATCTTCCACTCTTTCTTGAACGATTAGTCATCTGATGTAGAGAAGCAGGGATGAAATGAAGTTGTTTTGAGTTTCGGTTGGGAATTTGGTGAATTTTTCCTTGAACTTTTTCTAAATACATATCTTCAATGTCATTTAGATAGAGATCGGGAAAATCTGCTTCTGAGAACTTGTACTTCTTTTCATTTTGTCTTTTGATGAAGATTTCTCTCATGAAAGTGTAGTTGAACTTCTTTGATTCATGAATTTCCATGATGGCAACGATCCTTGATTTATGCTTCACGCTTTCCAATGATTTCAGATCTAATCTGTAGGTGTACCCAAGTTGACGTCGTTCACGCCAGTGCTGAATTCCCAGTAGAGCATCTTTGTTGTACGCTAAAATGGAGTCGCTGAAGATGGGAGTCTCTGAAGATGGGAGTCGACTCTTCAATAGCAGGTATTTCATACCTAGCAGCAGGAACTGAGATGGTTAAGGAAGAAGCATATTTTTCTTTTGACTTTTCGAGTGTGAGTTGAAGGTATCGAAGATCTTTGTTGAATAAGAATCAGTAAGGAATCCTGGGCTTTTCAGGAAATCCTTGCAGAGGTAACGGTTTGGTCCAATTTGTGAAGTAAGGTTTATCGGGTATTCCAGAGTGGATATCGAAATTTGCCTCCGAGTTCAGCCAGTCGAACTTGTCGGACATAGCACTTTCAATGTTCTCCATGTGAAATTCGAGTTCCATCTTGTTTCCAGATCTTGATTTGAGAAATTCAAAAGCATCCCGATTGATTCTCCTTAATTCAGCTTTGGTTAACTTATCAATCTGAAGACCAGACATTATACTTTGAGTATATTGCAGTGTGTTTCAAGGAAGTGGTTCTTCGTCTTCAAGAGGAGGTTGTGCTTTGATCAATTCAGTCAACCTCACCCTCTGGAGTGTCATCATTATCAATCCAAGAGCTTGGTTTTCCCTTTTTGGATTTCTTTGTCTTTGTAGCTTTTCCCTTGTCTTGAGCTTTTGCGGTTGAAGATGGTTCAAGTCTAGAGTCAGTGATTGGAGATGCACGAATTTCTGTATCGGGTTGTGCCTGATAATCTTCCACATTGTACATGATTGGTTCTTCCTCTACAGTAGGACCGGATCCGGAAGCTGAAGTGTGTCGTTGATTTTCAGGAGTTGTAGAAGCTTTTGGTGGTAGTTGTGAAGATGATGGACCAGTTGTAGACTTGTGTTTCTTACTTTTTGAATTTGGATCAGGGTCATCATCTTTTCTTGACCTTTTTAAGGATCCAGCAGCATCTTTGCATGATTCTTTTGACAAATTTGCCTGAATAGCCTCTCCAAGAGCTATTTGTTCAGGAGTTAAAGTTTTCTTATGGGCTATTTTGTCAAAGATTTGGACAAGCAAATCATCGAATGACAGTTCTTTAACTGTTGGAGGAGTTGTTGAAGCTTTTGCAGGTTGAAGAGTGAATGGTGTTGTGGACAACATCTTTCTAACAACACTTCTGATCTTGTGCTCCAAGTTGTCTTTAATTGGCTCTACGAGACTTGTTACTTGAGGAGTGATGATTCCAACAAGATTGTCTGTGAGGTAATCGTTGGTGTAAGTTTTGATCATTCCATCCAAATCCGGTTTCTTGAACTTATCGATTTGTTGCTTTCTTTCCTGAAAGTCTTCAACTTGTTTAGCCAGATTTGTGACCATGGTGGTTAAAATTTTCACTTGCTCTTGAAGATCTACTGGATTAACGGGTTCATTGATTGATTTTTTTTTTATGTTGTCTCGGACGGTGGAGGAGATGAGTGATCTGGTGATGATTCTGAAGAAGTCGCCGTTAGAGCTCGGAGGAGAAGATGCAGGAGGAGTGGGATCCTTTGGAGGTGAACCTTTGCGAAGTGAAGGACTCTTCGGAGGTGTTTGCTTAGAAGATGATGAAAGATGTAGAAGAGAGTGTGATGGAGATTGAAGAAATATGTTTGTGTCAAACGGTTGTCCTTCAATAGTGACTTCTTTTTCTGGTTGAGGCCCAAATTGTGTTTCATCGTTTTATCCATCTATTGAATTCTTCGTCTCCTTCATCTTCCTTCTCAAGTTCCGTTTCTGGTTCTATTTGTTTCTCAGGCTCCTTATCCTTGTCTTGATCAACATTCTCCTCAGTAGTTGCAGCTTCTTTCATAATAGTGTTCCCATCAGCATCTTTATCTTCTCCATCATTACCAGTGTCTTCAACAAATGTAGCAGCTAAATTAGATTGTAAGATGGGATCTGGTTATGTGCTACTAAAGCCGCCTTCATGCTTTGGTTGATTGACTGGTTGTGGATGGTGTCGGCTGAGAAGCGATGCTTCTCGCTGTTCTTTTAGGAATTTTTTCTCTTTGGCTCGTGTATCGATAATGATGCTTTTCAGTTTTCTCTTATCGACTAACTGTTCAACTATAGTTTCGTCTTCTTCATCATCATTTGCACCTGCACTTGGTTCCGTGATAGTAATCCCACGTCTTTTCCTTTCATCCGTTTGAAGAGTTTCCAAGCTTTGTCTATTTTCTAGTTCAAATTCAGGAAAGTCCTCTTCATCTATTTCTCTCACTTCGTTCAAATTCTTCTTCATCAGTTTCGGTTTCAAACTCTGACTCACTTTCAGAAGGTGGTGGTGTAGGTTCATCTTGAATAATGAGTTTAGGAGTGATTTTCTTCCTTGGTTTTGTAGCAAGCTTAGGTTTGGGTGTAGGTTTAGGTTTGGGAGTAGGTTTTGATTGTAGTGAACTCGTAGTGCTACTTGTACTCCCTGTTTTCCCACCTCTTTTGCTACGAGTCTGCCTTTTGTCCTGTGGTTCAACAATCTCCCCTGCGAGTGCCACCTTTCTTCCTCGATAAGCTTTATCATAAAGTTTATACTTCGTGGTTTTCCTGATCTTATCATCAAGGAGATAGTCAGGAATCCTCTTGCCTTGTTGTTTTGTGGAAAACATGGTCATTTTGACAAAAGCAATCATGAAGTCATCCTCGTAGAGGTTTTTTGGTTCATCATGATCTTGCATTCTTGTGATGAAGTCTGGTTGATCTTTACAAAAATGCTCAATGAGTAACTTTGTGAAACGAACAAACGGAATCATTGTCCTTTCACGATCAGTTTGGATGTGGTAGACCATGTCGCTCATTATGGATTTTGCAAAGTCAATCGGTGGCATGCTGACCATTCCCCAAAATACTTGTGGATGTTCAAGTCTGGGATGTTCATGACCACTTTTTCTTCCGGATATTGAACGAACGACCAACATGTAGAAGGTTCTCCACGGTTGAGGCATGTATTTGGCATTGAATCTTGAATGCTTAGTCAGTGGTAAGTCATCTTGAACATCATATCCCGATCAATGAGATAATCCAGGATTTCCAATTCTGGCAACATTGGAACATATTCAGTTTCAGGTCTAGGAGGAAGGAGAACTGTGCGAAGGACTTCCAGATCTATGGTATAGACTTTTCGATCTAGAGTAATAGTGAACGATCCATCATCTAAGTTGACCTTTGCAGTGTGCCAGAACTGGTGAAGATAGAATGTTGGAACCGAAGTGGATAACTTGAGCATATGCTTGCACGGATGAGCCAGGAGTATATCTTTCACAATCTTACACGAGTCTTCAAGAATTCTTAGTTTGTCAAAATTATCTCGAGGATTGTTTCTGCCAATGGTGATGCGGTAATCATCTGGGACGATGTCATTGAGTGTGAGCAATGGAAGGGTTTGTTCAGGAACATTCTCGTTGTGTTCATCCATTATTATCTGTAAAGGTATTATCATAAAACCAAACATCCGGAATTGTTACATGTTAGCACAACGATAAGTTTGATTAGCAGATAAACACCTAAGACATAATAGCACAAAAGGTTCAATTCATTTACATGTGTGAAAGTGTCATATTATGTGATCTATATAAAATGATCTATGTGTAAGCATGTAATCAAGCACAAATCATAATACATTCACAAAACCATGATTACATCATAATGTTTGGATTTCATTATTACAACACTTTATAATCACATACAACACAAATACAACATTTTCGAAAATAGCACTCATGAAGAATCTTGAAACATTGTTCATTTGAAAGAATTTCGAAAATACTCATAATACATATTCTCGAAAAAAATTCACTAAGTGTATTCTCGATAAAAACATATTCTTGAAAATACTGGACTTAGAAGAATTTTCGAGAATACTAATTAGGAGGATTCTCGAACGTTTTCACCAAATGTATTCTCGAAACACTGTTCTCAAAAGACATGACAAGAAAGAATTTTCGAAAACACAATTAATTAGCATTCTCGAAAATTGCATTCTCGAAAAAATGTTCTCGAGAATATTGGACTTGAAAATTTTTCAAAAACACTCATTAAGTGTGTTCTCGATAATTTTCTCAATCATGTGTTTTCGATAAAATTGCGTATTCGAAAATTCTTATACAAGAATTTCGAAAAACATGTAGACATACTTTTCTTTGCGAATAAGTGATTCCAGAGATGATTTCCTGCAGAGAGGAGTGCATAACAACAATTAACGTACATGAATACCATATCCACAAGAATTTCGAAACTCATGAACCATCAATTTTTCGAGAATCACCAATTTGTGCAATAACATGGCATAATTATGTTTCATACATCAATTAACACATATGAGAATATGTTTAGCACAATAAATTGAACATATGAACATCCAACAAGAAAAACCCAAATTTTTTGTAAACCCTAGTCATCGAAAATTATGCACAGATGAAGTGTGAACCAATTAAGGTGTTCCATATTGATTCTAGTACACAAAACAACATATCCGACCAAGAAATTTAACCTAAAATTCACAGAACATAAAACACCCAAATCTACTATAAACCCTAATTATCGAAAATCATATAAACGTGTTTATGGTTATGATTACTTGTTGCAGGCATGTTAATAACATGTGTTTGATCAAAAGCCCTTAAGAAAATTACACAAACATGCTTGAATTTATAATTTCCGAAAATTACAAAACCCTAGAACTACAAATCGTAAATTCAAGAAATCTAGCCATTGAAATTGAAATTAAAAGAAAACCATTTCTTAGAATAGCCTTAAGATCATTTAGGAACTTACGGATTGAATATTTATAGCACGGATTTGTACGTTTGATTCTAGCCCTTAGATCAAAATGATATCGGAGATCAATGTGTTTGGACTTGCAGTGTTGAACGGTGTTGCAGGAAATTGCAATAGCACTTTTTGAGTCGCAGTAGATCGGAATCTTGTTGAATAGATAGCCATAGTCCATCAGTTGTGATCTCATCCAAATGACTTGAGCACAACAAGCGGACATAGCTACATATTCAGATTCAGTTGACGACAGTGAAGTGTAGTCCTGCTTCTTAGATTGCCAAGATACTAACTTATCTCCGAGAAACTGTAAACCTCCTGATGTTTTTACGAGTGTCTAAACATCCTGCATGATCAGCGTCTGAAAAGGCAATTAGTTCAAAACCAGAATCTTTCGTATACCAGATTCCCAAGTGAATGGTTCTCTTTATGTATCGAAGGATTCTTTTTGCCTCATTGAGGTGTCGTTCAGTTGGTCTAGACTGATGACGTGAACACATATAGACATAAAAAACAATATCAGGTCTACTAGCTGTGAGATACATGAGTGACCCAATAATACTTCGGTATTTGGTAGGGTCAGCAGAAGTCCCATGTATGTCAGCATCTAGTTTTGTGGTATTGGCCATTGGTGTATTCTGAGTATCACAACTTGTCATGCCATGTTTCTTTAAAATTTCAAGAGAATATTTGGACTGATTTTGAAAAATTCCACGGGGTGATTGATGAACTTGTAGTCCTAAGAAGAACGAAAGTTCACCCATCATGGACATTTCAAAGTTATCTTTCATTAATTTTGCAAAATCAATTGAATATCTTATGTTTGTTGAGGCAAAAATAATGTCATCGACATAAATTTGAACAATTAGTAAGTCCACCCCGTTTGTTTTAGTAAACAGTGTTGGATCCACCGAACCTTTAGAAAAGTTATTTGCCAGTAACAATGTAGATAACTTGTCATACCACGCCCTTGGGGCTTGCTTGAGACCGTAGAGAGACTTTTTGAATCTGTAGACGTGATTGGGACGTTCCGAATCAACAAAGCCTTCTGGTTGACTAAGATAAACTACTTCACGGAGTTGACCATTCAGAAATGCTATTTTCACATTCATTTGATAAACCACCATATTCCGATGAGTAGCATATGCTAGAAAAATCCGTACGGCTTCAAGTCTAGCCACTGGGGCAAAAGATTCTTCAAAATCTATTCCCTCTTCTTGAAAGTATCCTTTAGCTACCAAGCATGATTTGTTACGTATGACACTTCCTTCTGCATCCAGCTTGTTTTTCCATATTCATTTTAAACCAATGACAATAATACCTTCAGGCTTTTCAACCAACTCCCAGACTTCTAATCTTTCAAATGACTGAAGTTCCTCTTGCATAGATTCAATCCAGTTGTCGTAAGTCATTACTTCTTTAATGTTCTTAGGTTCAACTTGACATACTGTGAGTGCATAGATGCAAGTTTCACCATCTGTGTGGAGTCTTTGTCTTGTCATGATTGGTGCATCTGGATGACCAATATTTGTACTAAGGGGTGATCTTTAGTCCGTTTGTGTATCGAAGGGTGTAGCTGAAAATTATCACGCATGTTAGCAGGATCCAAATTGCATGTGGACGACTCAGCAAAGTTAGGATTTGGTTGAGCCGGTGCAAACGGGTTAATGAACGCATTTGGGTCATGCTCTGCGAATTGTGGAACTGATATGGGTGTTGGATCTTCAGCTGATTGTCTTGAATTGGAAAAGGTTTGCTCTGCTGTTATTGGAGATGCAATTGGAGGACCGTCTTTCTCAATAGTAGTTGTAGTTTGTTGAGGTGTATCAGGTACTTGATTGTTATCAAGGTGTGCAGCGGAAATTGGTGAGACCTCAGAAGGATGGTTTACCATCGTATCATCAAACAGTGGTGCAAACAAGGTTTCCACTTCTTTACGGGAGAGTGACAATTGTTCAACTGAAGAGTCCGGAAAGTTTAGACGGTTGGATGCGGGTGCTAAGCTGTTTTGCTCAGAAGCCAATTGTGTGAGTTCAATAAAAAAAATAGCATGAATAGTCTCTTGAATTTCTCGTGTACGACGATTCCATATCTGAAAGCCTTTAGAATTTTCACAGTATCCAACGAACACACCAATGTTAGTCTTTGCTTTAAGTTTACCTAAATCATCACGATCATTTTTCGGATAACAAAGAGCTCCAAATACATGAAAGTAATCGATGTTTGGTTTTCTTTTGTGAACAATCTAATAAGGGGTTTTGTGATGCCGTTTTGTGATCATGCAACGGTTTTGAGTGTAACATGCAGTTGAAACAGCTTCTGCCCATAAGTAATCTGGTAATTGAGCATTGATCAACATGGTTCTTGTAGCTTCCACTAATGTTTTGTTGCGTCTTTCTACTACTCCATTCTGTTCTAGACTTCTTGCAATTGATGTTTGATGTTCAATTCCCACTTTCTCAAAATAAGACCTAAGTGTCTGATTCTTAAATTCTGTTCCATTGTTAGTTCTGACCATGTTGCATAACTGAACTTGAATTTTTGTGAGAAAGGTGATGATCATTTGCGGAGCTTGATCTTTACTTCGAAGAATAAACCCAAGTCCAACGAGAGTAATCATCAACAATTACTAATATGTAGCATTTACCGTCGATACTTTGAACACGCATCGGACTACACAAATCCATATGAAGCAATTGTAACACATGATTAGTACTGTGTTCAGTTTTTGAAGGGAAATGAGCACGAGTACTTTTTCCTTGTTCACAAGCAGGGCATAAGTGATCTTTGGCATAACGGAATCTTGGAAAGCCATCAACAAGTTTATGACGAGCGAGTTCAGTCATCGTTTTGAAATTCAAGAGCGAAAGGTGTTTGTGCCATAACCATGATTTAGTCGTTTCAGCTTTGGAGAGAAGACAAATCGAAGATGAAGCAATCATGTCAGACATTGAAATTGTGTAGAGACTTGTTTTACGAGTGCCTGACATTAGATCATTTCCCTGTAGATCATGAATAAAACAGGTTTTCTCTCAAAATGCTACTTCTAAATCCCCATCACAAAATTGACCAACTGAAAAGAGGTTGTGACCCAAGCCTTCAACATAATAAACTCTACTAATTTCAATGTTCCCATTCACGTAGTCACCGTATCCCATGATTAAAGCGTATTGATCATTCCCGAATCTGACAGTGCCGATGAACTTTGAAACAAAGTTAATTAACAATTTGAGATTTCCTTTCATATGTCGGGTGCATCCGCTATCAACAATCCATAGAACAATTTGAACCACTTGCATTACAAGAAAACGACGAAGATGAAACAAAGGTAAGGGTGGAACCCAAAGAAGTTGTGGGTTCCTGTTGGTTAGAAGCACACGTAGTCAAAATTTTGAGAATCCATTTGAAGTTTGGTTTATATTGTAACCAACGTTGCCAGTTCCAACTAGTTCGCGCTTTCTGTTTGGTGAATTCACTAGTTTTGGGTTTGTTCCTTGAATTGTCCTTTTCAACTATGGAGGTAACTTCAACAGCCTTTGAAACAATGGTTGGCAGTTTACCTAAGATTGACTTAGAGGCAGTAGTGAGCCTAGAAGGAGTGCTTGACGTACGTTTCTTATGGCGATTTAAGAGAGAATTGGCTACACATTTTGCATGATCACCAGATAACACACTTTTACGTCAAAACACACAAGATGCATTAATATTCAAAAAATTCATAGGTTCATCATTCGTTACACTGAGATTTGGATTACAATTTGCCAGATTAGAATCTAAGTCAGATGCAACATAATTTTTATTCAGATTCCTAAGTTGATCTTCTACTTCTTGGGCTTCTAGTGTTCCTCTTTTACGTTGCAAGATCCTATTCTTCTTGTTACTTTTTTGCTTGGGTCTGCTAACGCTATTAGTGGAGACTATTCCTGCAGAAGTTGAAGGATTAACATTAGTATTCTGAGCATTCTTTTCCCTATCTGTTTTGTCTATTTGATACAGTCCTGGTGCTATCACATTAGAGTCAACAAACTTTCCTTTCTCAAGTAGCTTAATTTTCTCTTTTAATTCAATGATAATGTGATTTTTGTCCTGAATGTTTGACTCAAGTTTTCCGTTGAAATAAGCAGTGTCATCGCGGTCTTTTTGCCATTCGGGGTTTTCAATTTTTAATTCCGCAATTTCCTGCTCATATTTGAGACACTGATTTTTGAAAAACTCATTGTTATTGCAAATTTGACAACTTTTTGAAGCGTTTTGACTTTGTAGTTGCAATTCAAATTTGAGACTTTGAGCTTGACACCAATCAAGCCTTTGTTTGAGTTGACACATTTCTTTTGAAAATTTATTTTGCACATCATCATTGTTTTTCCTCATTTTTTCATTTTCTTGTTTTAGTGTCTCAGTTTCAGTGTTCAGCAAATTATTATCAGCACAGTGATCTTCAACAAGCATAGAAGTACCAGATTCATAAAGAGCATTCATAATCACAAACAAAATATCAGCATTGAGAACTTGTTCCAAGAGTCGATCAACATCATTTTTTAAAACTCTGTTTCGTTGCTTTTGAACGAAAATTGCATTTTCATTTGAGTTGAAAATGTTTATCATTGATTTGACTTCTTTTTGAAGTTCCTGTTCCCAACGTGTAGCACAATGACGCAAGTGTTTGACTAATGGCAAAAATTGTTTTTGAAAAATTTCTCTCTTTTCACGCTCGTAAGCAGATTGAAAAGTAGCAATTTTTATTTCCGAGTCATGTTCAATTGCATCTTCCAAATTTTCTATGTCTATCATGAAAGTTTTAAAATATTCTAGGACACGACAACGTTTAGGTAAAGGTGTAATTTCACCAGAAGATGGTAAAGGACCATTTATTTGTGCCACATTTTGAACAGGAGCCGCATTGGGAGATGAGACATATGATTCAGTTACATACCATGATTGCTCAGGTATTTCCTTTTGAGGAACAAAAGATTTAGAAATGTGAGGTCTTGCTGAATAATCATATGGTTTGCAAAATGGTTTTTGACTCATTTTTGATCGACTCTCTTCTTCAATTTCTTCTTCTTCCTCAGTATCGTGCATAACAATACGCACAATTGAATTATCAAGCATTTGATCAATGCTATAAATTTTTGGATTTTCTTTGAGTGCCTTGTGAAGAAAACGGGATTTGTCGTCACCAAGAGCAAAGCCTCCATTAGGTTTTGGCTTCATTTTGAATTTTTGAATTGTTGTGATAGAGCCCCTAGTTCTGTAAACAACATTTTGGAATTCTTTTAATTGGTGTTCAAGATTCAAAATTTCGTTTAGTAAAGAGTCTTCCCTTTTCCTTTTCCGCACTATATGTTCATAAAAATCACTTTTGCAAGTTGACAACTCTGTTTGTGTTTTTGAAAGCTCTTTTTGAAGTTGTTCAACTTGTTGTTTGAGTTCACGTTTTTCATTTTCAAGTTTTGAAACCAGTTTTCCGTTAGACTCAATTAATTCACGCATTTTGTGTTGAAGATCTTGTTCTTTATTGTAATATTCTTGAAATGCCACTTCAAAACTTTTTTCATGTATGACTTTGTTTTCAAGATTTGAAAGTTGTATTTTATAGCACTAAATATCCCTCGTTAACAACGCATTTGTATATTTTAATGTTTTATTTTGCTCATTCTTTTTCTGAATAAGTAAAATTTGAGCTTTCACTTGATTGGCCATCAACAATTGGTCAGGATCTAGATCAGAGAAAGGTTCATTTTGTTCAACATGATCATGTTTGTCATTCTCAATAGGATCATCAAATGAAACAACTGTGTCATCATCAAATATAACAACTGTGTTCATTTGTTCGTCTTCTTGAGAAGATAAAGATGATTCAGATGGAACCACTTGCGCCTTATCTGATTCAAAAGCAGAAGGTGATGCTATTTCATGTATTAGGCATATGTTAAGGTCATGTACCTGAGATAAGCTGTCAGTGTCATACACTGGGCCTAAATCATTCAATTGAAGTTCCTGCATATTGGCCATAAGCATCACAACAGCATTGGCTTCCAGATCTTCCATGTCATCATCGTTGTAAGCATTGGCAATGAAGCTTTTTTCCTGCTCAGTGAACGTTCCACCCCCTTCGTCTTTGAGAGCTAAGAGTAATGCCTGTTTGTGAAACTTACTTCCCCGTGTTCTCGGTTTTGGACATGCAGTGGCAATATGACCTTTTCCATTATAGTTGTAGCACCACACTTCATTACCAGAGTCTGCATTCCCAGTTTCAACAATGTCAGATCTTTTCTGAGGTGCACCTAGATTGTTTCTGAATCCTGCATTGTTGTTAAACCTCTGTCCATTCCCAGAATTTCCCGAATAACCACCTGATCCTGATCTTCCATATTACGGTTCTGTATTTCAACCCTTCCATCTTGCACAACAGCTTGATTCCTTGTATTAGAAGAAGAACGTAGACGGTTGTTTGTCTTGTTTAAGAATTTACTGAAAGCACGAGCAATAAGAGCAAGTCCTTGATTCAAGGTATTGAAATCCTCATCGTCATCTTTATTGGAATTTGCGTAGTACATTGTATCACTGTTGTCATATGGAACAAGTTGAGTTGAGGCCTGCTGTGGAGATGATTCATATGGGACCATTTGGTTGGAACTTGCAAGTTGCGGATAACTGAAGTAATTCTGTTCTTGAACATGATTTGACATTGGAGGTGGAGTGGTATGAGATTGAGCAACGAGTGCCAAAGAGTTTGGTGTTGGTGTTGGTGAGTAGCCTCCTCGGATAGCTCGATCTTTTTCCACTTCAGATTCATGGTGCTTCAGGTAATCATACAACAAACCATATGGAGCATTATGAAAATTCTTCCCTTGTCTAATAAATGTCACATACTTTTGCCAATCAGGACCAAGACTACTGATGAATTTGGTGTTGACTGCAATCCTTGGTAGATGAACTTCATGTCTTTCCAAAGTGGTAATAAGATTCAAGTGTCTCCCCATGTTCAATTATGAATTAGTGTATTCCATGTAGAGTTTTGATTCCATATATTCCTTGTTCAATTCAGTGCCTTCCATTAGAAGATGAACGTGTTCCCACATAGCTTTAGCGGTTTTATGAGCATCAACACTTCGGAAGATTGGATTTGGAATTCCCTAAAGTATGTAAATCATAGCATACTCATCTGCCTCACGATGAAGTTGTTGTTCAGTAGTGAGTTGAGACTCAGGAACCGGTTTCTCAGTTGGAGGTATTGGAGGATCAGCATTAGGGTTGCCTCCAACTGAGTTAGTAGGCCACTAAAATGGTCCGTCAAGGATCACTTGTTTCATAAACTTTCCATTGGGTTTCTTGAGTTCAATAAACCTTAAGAATCTACTTGCCCACTCAGGATCAGCATTAGGGTTGCCTCCAACTGAGTTAGTAGGCCACTGAAATGGTCCGTCAAGGATCACTTGTTTCATAAACTTTCCATTGGGTTTCTTGAGTTCAATAAACGTTAAGAATCTGTTTGCCCACTGAACATAGTTACCAGGTGTAAGTATTGGTGGAGTGTCAATAGATCCCGCTTTATGTCTTGATTGTTGAGTCGTAATCACTTCACACATCTTATCAAACCAGTGTTGTTTCGGTGGATTTTGATTTGGTTGTACTGACATTTGATATGATTGTTGTTGAGGAATGATCTGATGTTGTTGCATCAAAAGATGTTGTTGTGGATAGAACAGTTGTTGATGAAGTTGTGATTGTGATGTTGTTGCTGAGGATGAGAAAAGTTGTAATACGGTGGTTGAGACATGTTGAACACTTGTCTAATAATGGATCTTGTAGAAGGTATAGATGTAAAGCCAATTCTCGAAAATATGCACCAAGTAAATTCTTGAAACTTTGTCCTTAGAAAATTCTCGAAAATATTGTGTGTTCTCGAAAAAAATTCTAGTGTTCTCGAAACTTTGTGTGTTCTCGAAACTGTGTGTGTTCTCGAAACTTTTAGGGTTCTCGAAACTTTGTATGTTCTCGAAACTATGTGTGTTGTCGAAACTTTTAGGGTTCTCGAAACTTTGGCAGATATCGAAAATGCAGAGAAATTTCAAAAATTGTAACTTTGTCGAGATTCTAATTTTTTCGAAAATTATGAATAGGATTACGAAAGAAACTAATCTTATAGAGAACTTTGATATGTTTTCGAAAATGTATTAGTATTCTCGAAAAATTCAAATTTTTGAAAATTTGCACCCAAAATTTTCGAAATTATACAATTTCGAAAATATCCACTGAGTCGAAGCGTTTTCTTTCTTATACAAGAGAGAATAACACTGAGTAATCAACGGTAACACTTCAAGACTAACGAGATAAATTCTCGATAATAATGGTTTAGTATTCTCGATAAAAGGTACAAGTGTATGTTCACGAAAAATTGGCAGAATTTTGTTTTTGATAAAAGCACACCAAAAATGAGTTTTTAATCCAAGATTCTTATACAACTATCTTTAAAACAATGAAATCTTAAAGGAAGTTGCAAACTTGACAAATTTTTCAAAAATTTAAAAATTCTCGAAAAAAAAATACGAATTTAAAATCTTTGAGTTCTTGAGAAAAAGTTTGAAACTTTTTGTTTGTAATGATTTGTAGCACACGTTTGTAAACAAATATGTCATAGAAACCACGAAAAAACAAAAAAAACAAAATTTTCAAAAAAAATACGAAACTAAAAAATGGTTTTTTGGTTCGAAATAAACAAAAACAATCTTCCACACCTTCTTCTAGCGAATGATACCACTTGTTAAGTCACCATTTTGTGAATACACAAGTTATGTAATGATAGAAAATAGATGAGGAGAAGAGATGGTTGATTACTTCAATGAGAGAAATAGAAATGCAAGAGTTTCCTTAAGATATGAAGATAACCAACAAGTTTACATGTAGCCTAAGCTTAATATATATAGGGGAGGAGTAGGGCAACACTCCCTTCCTCCCTTTTCCTTCTAGATCGTGGGCTTCAAGCCCATTGGACATGAATGCATAAGTCTAGCAAACATGATATAATGAAATATTAAACTTAGCAACCTAATATTTATTATATATGACCGAGACTTGACTAAATAGTAAAACTACTTTCCCAACAATCACCCTTCACCACCACCTCACAAGTGAGACCCATTACTTGGGGTGGTTGTCACTAGGGGTGTTATCGGGTTGGGTTAGCGGGTTTATCGGGTCGGGTTGAGTCGGGTTTTGAGTTTTTGAAAAGTGACACGCAACCCGACCCGATAAGTAATCGGGTTATCGGGTTCGGGTGGGATTCGGGTCGGGTTATGTTGGGGATGATTCCGGTTATCAAGTGACCCGATTAAGTTACAATCAATATTCCAGTTGAAGCTTTTCTTACTTTGATTATTCCTTGCAAGCTGCTGAATATAGAATGCCAAGAACTGATGAATGAAATCATACAATCAATATTATATAACAAGACTTAATACCTCATTCATTAAATTGAGCAATCACATATTAATAACATATCAGAGACTAATAATTCAAGTGATGGACAAGATGTATTTCTACATAAATTATAAAATTCGTGAGACACAAAAACAATAAATAAGTATGGAGATTGAAGTCAGTGAAAATCAGTATGTAGATTGAAGTGAGTAAAAATTATACTTGCTTTTGACAACTAACAAGACTTGATACCTCATTCATTAAATTGAGCAATCACATATTAATAACATATCAGAGACTAATAATTCAAGTGATGTACAAGATGTATTTCTACATAAATTATAAAATTCGTGAGACACAAAAACAATAAATAAGTATGGAGATTGAAGTGAGTGAAAATCAGTATGTAGATTGAAGTGAGTAAAAATTATACTTGCTTTTGACAACTAACAAACTTCAAATGTACCATTTTCATGGGATCAATATGTAACAAGCTTGAAAATAACATACACTTGCGCAAAGCTTGCATACAAACATATACCAATGACAGTCGCACCTTCTCATATTGTAGGTGCTTAATTTATAACGCCGCACCTTCTCCAAACTAACATACACTTGCGCAAAGCTTGCAACTAAGCATATGCAGACCATCAAAGTAGGGGCAAACCATTTGGGTAAATACAACAAGCTTATTTATTTTATAAAAGGACAACTAAAATAGAATGAAAAAGTGTCACAACTTGGGGAAAAGCAACTGATCAATCATCAATCATTTCCATGTGGGCAAAGTAGGGAATTACATACCAGCAATTGGACATGATTGAGAATTGCATACCAGCAATTGAATTTGGACATTACCAAACACCCATGTTGACAGATTACGCAGGGTCATTTACTGCATAAACATCTTAACCCCCATCCTGCAACTGTTTTTACCCATTTTCACCTACTTAAAAGTTATGTACATTACCAAACACCTTTGTTAACAGATTATGCACACATTCTACTAGTACCAAACACCACTTTGACAGATTCTCCACACAGACTAAAGACCAAATACAAAGACCAAACTTCCATTAGCAAGTTCAACATAAACTAAAGACCAAATCT
Source organism: Artemisia argyi (assembly GCA_030686995.1). Lineage (NCBI taxonomy): Eukaryota > Viridiplantae > Streptophyta > Magnoliopsida > Asterales > Asteraceae > Artemisia > Artemisia argyi. The sequence continues at coordinate 154,018,871 of CM060692.1, forward strand.
AGAAGGTTCAACAAAAAAATAAAGGCTAAAAGTAAAACCAAACATCCAGTAGTAGGCGTGAAACAATAAAAAAAAAAGGTACGGTAGCAATAGCGTAGACATCAATAGGAAACAGTATCAATCTTCAATCATTCAAACGTGCACTTCTTGCTCCATCAACTCTACATAAAGGAACATTAATACATTTAGCGATATATTATATGTATAATATTGTCAAATCTATAAGATAAAGGATGTACCTTTTTCTATTTTGCAATGGTATCCATATCTTCTTCTTTCTTAGGATCTAAACTTATATGAAGCCAATCTTGAGCACAAACTAAACATTCGATAGTTTTGTCACCTAAATAGCTCCGATATGAATCCAACACTCGACCACTAGTGCTAAATACCGACTCCGAAGCCACTGTTGAAATTGGAATGGCCAATAAATCTCTAGCCATTAAAGAAAGAATTGGAAACCTAGGGCTATTTACTTTCCACCATAGCAAAATATCAAAATGCACGTTTTTATCAAAAGGTTCACAAAATTCACTGGTGTACTTATCTAATTCACTAGGTGATGAACAAGATGATTGGCCTGTTTTCATCTTACTTCTCAACACATCTCAATGATCGAGTTCGTTGCTAGTATTAGTGGTCCTTGGCCTTTGCCCTAAGGTTGGAGATGAATTAGAAGATGGAGCATGAATACGTAATCTTCATAAAGAAGTTTCATTTTCCCTTTAATGTACTCTTTTTTCTTTACCACAAACGGTATGCCTTCCCTTTCGTAATGATCATCCATAATTACATCCAAAAATTCATACTTGTTCCTTGGATCAAGAATGAAAGAAAAGTACACCAACAAATTCATGTTTTCAACCTCACCATAATATTTTTCAGTTTCATTGCCTTAGCAATGTCATAAAGATGTTTATCCGTAGGTGGTTCATCATGAGTATCACAATCAAGTTGTGCTCTTAAAAGAGCACGAATTGAGGCTAATTCATTGACTAGTGTATGTGATGTCACATACTTAGTCCCGAAAATTCTCAAACTAATATCATAAAAAGTTTTTAAAATATGACACAACTTTTTAGCTTTAACCCAATCTTCCGATGTTGGAACCGAATAACCTTGGTTTACAATATGAAGCCCAAAATCCACATCTTCTAAATCGTACCTAGCAAAAGCATCTTTATATTCATGAGCTACTTCTAACATATTGTAAGTGGAGTTCCACCTAGTTGGACAATCAAGTACCAAACTCTTAGTGCTATCACATCCAGAACTTAGAGCACATTTATTAAACTTTTCAATGCTAGTACCCGAATTTTTAATCCACTTAACGGCGCTCCTAATAATTTCAATTGACTTACCAACATGTTTTATGCCATCTTGCATTACAAGGTTGACAATATGAGCCACACATCTAATATGGAGTCATTCTCCTGATAACAAACAATCATGGGTTTTTTCAAATATAAGCTTCATAAAACCAATAGCACTATCATTTGAGCTTGCATTATCAACTGAAATAGATAAAACATTATTGAAACCCCATTTATTCAAACAATTCTCAACCCCCTTTCCTATATCAATCCCCCGATGGCCATCAAGAAAATAAAAGTTCAACACTTTCTTGACCAAATTCCAGTTATTATCTATAAAGTGGCCCGTAAGTGCCATATAACTCTTCTTTTTAATGTATGTCCAAGCGTCGGTAGTCAAACAAACCCTACCAATATTTTTCCTAATTTTTTAACGAAGCTTGTTTTTCTCCTGTAAATACAGCCCTAAACACTCTTGTGTTATTGCACCTCGACACGGAACATCAAATAGAGGTTGGTTGATTCTTTGATAATACCTAAAACCTGAATTCTCAACAAAGCAAAATGGGAGATCATCGACAATTATCATGTGTGCTAAAGCTTCCTTATTTTTTTTGATCAAACTTCCATGCCATCATCTTTTTTGCATCACCACCCTCAAAACTTATGTTAGTATGAGACGTACTCTGTTTTTTCTAAGTAGGGTTTGCATGTCTTTAGATGATTTTTAAGATTTTTATTACCATGCTTTCTAGAGTAACATATTCTTTTAAGACATAAATTTCAATCTTTATTTATTTTCTCACATAAAAATTCATCAATATTGACTTAGTGAAATAGTTGTCTTAACAATGTTTCCACCAAAAATTTATAAAAATATGCGCAAACTTTATTTTAAATATAGTTTCTAAAAGAAGAGATACTTTTTTTGCCTTTAATCCTAACTTTAATAATTTTTTAAGATTCATCCACAAACTCTGCCATATAAAACATCCTATTTCAAAGGGTAAATTGCAAAAATGGTCACTAACGTATCACGAAATTGCAAAAATGGGACCGAGTCATAAAGGCATGCAAATTCACCACTAACAGTTCGTAAAAGTGCAAAAAAGCCACCGAGAGTGTTTTTCCGTTAGTTTCCTCGTTAAGTGCCATGTCATTGAGGGTAGTATTGTCTTTTTACTCGTTTCAATGGCTAAATTTGCAAAGGATGACTTAACTTCTGAAACACTATTCATCATCTTCCCATTTAATTTTCTGGTATCAAATTCATACATCTACCGCCACCACCACCACCACCCTTGATGAGGCGAAAAATGAACCACTTTTAGGGGGTCATTTAAGCCCGGAATTGAATTTATTTGATCAAATATTACCCTAAATCGTTCCTTTTGTGATTTTAGGTACTTTGGGAGTGAAATTTGGAAAAGGAAGCAATTCGGACGTTTTTGGAGCATAAAAGTGAAGAAAACGCCAAAGACTTAATTTTCCATGCTGAGAATAGTGTATGACGGCGTCAAGAGGAAATATTTGACGGCGTCAAGAGTAAAATCCATGACGACCCAGAAGAAACCTGAAGGCGTCACAAAAAGGGCGTCAAGAGTTAATGTGGTGACGGCCTGCATAAGGTGTACACGTGACAGCGTCAGATCCAGATCTAGGCAGTCCGAGGAACTATTTGGCGGCGAGATGACGGCGTCAGACATTTGTTCTTGACGCCGTCACCTTCCAAAATCTATATATAGTTTTTTAATTTTCATTCATAAAAAGGGGTCTAGTGTGGAGAAACCCTAAGGCCGAACCTTGTACGTATTTTATAGCTTTTTCAAGGGTTTTCAGCCCTTGAATCCTTACATGTGCTATTAAGATAAGTCTTCTCTTAATTCAATCAATATGTCTATGTGTTGGTTGTCTATATCTTGTGCTTGTCTTGATTTCAACATGTTAGGCTAGATCTATCTTGTGTTTGCTTAGATCTAATGAAACCTAGATGTTAATTATGTGTTGATTACTTGTTTATGGTTGTATTGGATGAATGATTTCAATGTTAGGCTTAAGAAAACTGGCTGATCTCGGTTGTGTAACATGCTTGAACATCTTAGGAAACATGAATCGATGTGTACTAGGTTTAATTGGTTGTATTTAATGCATGAGTAAATTCTAATGATCCCATGTTCGGAGCTTCTTAGCCGGCTCGACATAGGAGTGAAGTAGGCACTCATAGGATTGGGGAAGTAAGTACGCCACCCCATGAATGGTATTAAGGAATACAATCCGTCATCCACGCAACTATAACAAGTAATTAACGTGTAAAAGATATCTAGGGAGTAGTGAAATCTAAGTAAACACATTTCTCCCACTTATTGCTCACAACCTTAGTATAATTAGTTTATTTTCATTTCTAGTACTTTATTTTAATTGCATCTTTAGTATTGGGTTATTTGGCTACCAACTAATTCCGCCCAAATCCTTCAAACCCGAGATTTTAATTTGCTTTCTAAAAAATATAAAAATACAAAAAGAATCATCCCTCATCTCTAGACTTAATCTTTAGGTTTTCTAATCCTAGCGACACTATTCCTAGCTGAACGATCAATCCCCCAGTACTTGTCATTATACTATACTACATCAATCAGGTACACTGCCTGGTGAGGGTTGTAAGCTTCTCGAGATCCCTTGAGAGGTAAAGCCTGGTGCAATCCCTACGCATCAAGTTTTTGGCGCCGCAGCCCGGGGAATAGTTATTGTCTAGGTTAGAATCTCTTTTTATTAGGTCTACTTGCTAGATTCCTTTCTAGTAAGATTTTATTTTTATTTTTAGGTTCTCTTTAGTCTATCTTTTTCTTCGTGCCTTTTTTAGTAAATTAATTTCATTGACTATTCCGTTGACCATTATGGAAAACGCAAATCCACCCCTTTCCCCTAGAGAAGTGGCTGTGTTACGTGAACAAATTGAGAGTGAGATTAGGGAACTTAGGGAGCTTAATAGGTTGATTAAAGTTGAGCTCGACCATGCATTTAGTGACCTAGCAACCGCCTTGTATTCAAATGAGAACCTAGGGCCTAATGATTTTGTGAATGTCGTTTAGGAACTTGAATAGGGGGAAATAGATCCGAAGCTAAATGATTATTTTAATCTATACCCCACTAAGGAGGAGATTGCATATTATAATAATCTTATTGATAACCCGCGATCTCCTTTTACTAGAATTGAACCTAAGATAAAGAGAGGCGATCCTAAGAATGCTAAGATACCATGCATGATTGGGTATAGACACATTGACAATGCTTATATTGACTTTAAATCCCCAATCAACATTATGTCCTCAAGTGTTTATAATGATATAGTGAAAACAAGACTTGAACCTAGAAGAGATCCCAAATACCCTGGTGGAGTTTGTAACTTTGTCGGGAGAGTTAAAGGTCTACATGTCTTTGTTGGGAATTTCACTTATATCACCGACTTTATGATTGTGGAAGATCTTGTTAATGTTATTGATTGTCGATTATCCAATGTTGTGTTTGGTAAACCGTTTATTGAGGAGTCCAAATTAGAATATGATGAGATAGAAGGGACAATCCGATTTGTAAGTAACACCGATAGGATCACTTATAGGATGCCTAACAGAATGAAGGAATTTCGCTTTATATCCCGATTTGACAAGGATAACATTGGTGTTTTTGAGGACATCAATGAAGAGGATAAGAAAAAGGCATGGATTATGTATGGGAAAAGAGGAGTCTTTTCTACAAAGATTGCTTGACTCTAGGACCAAAGTATAAAGTCGATAAGGAATTTGCCCATAGGATTATAGGAGCGATTGAGAAAAAGGTGATTAGTTTCTACAAAGAACATCTACAACTTGAGAGTGAAACCAACGATGAGGTCACGTAGTAATCCATGACCTTGAGTCTAGCTACAAGACTCGTAAATAAAGAAAAGCGCTTCTTGGGAGGCAACCCATGATTTTGTGTGATTTTTATTTTGTTTGTTTGTTATTTGCTTCCGTATGCATGCTTTATTTTTATTGTTGGTAGATCATGTTTCTAAACTAAATAGTGGAAATACTTTACTTTGTTGTTTGGCCTAGTCTTAACTTCACCAAAAGGTATTTTTGCAAAAGATAAGTGTAAGGGGAAACCCCAAATATGTTTTTAAGAAACAAACCGATCATGATTCTCCACAATATTAAATGAACATGTGTACTCATGCTTGTTAGAGTCAAATGCTTGTATCGAGTCATAATGATGTTTTGCAGGATTTTCCAGGAAGTAGGACCAAGTTTTTCCAGAAATTTTCAGGAAACTTAACATAAGAATTTCTGCAGGTCACTTCTGATGGCGTCATGAGTTTACTCTTGACGGCGTCACGTGTAAAAATCTAGAAATTTTACCGGTTTTGTTTTTCTAACGGAGTCTTAAAGTTTTTGTTGAATTATTAAGTTTTATAATCTCCAGGAGATCTACAAACTTCATTCCACAAGCATTATATCTTATTTTGTTTTCTAGGATTTAATAATATATGTAGATTGCCGCCGATTTTATGCGAGGTTGCCTTGTCTGTTTTCTCAGGATTTACAGGTTATGTATGTCAAGAAGATGATTATTTTTCTGGAAGGGAAGCTTTGATTGTTCATTTTCTTGGAGGAAGATTTAACCTGGCCACCTTATTATCTATACCGAGCGAATCAGGGGAGTATTTGATTTCAATTGTTTTACTTATTTCACTTTTACATTCTTTACTTGAACATTGGGGACAATGTTCATCTTAAGTGTAAGGGGAGGGTAAAATGATGATACCTTACAAATACACTTTCGCTTGAGTTTGTTTGTTTGATAGTAGATGTGTAATAAAACTATGAGAAATACTTGTTAGTGCAATTTTAGCGCCAAATTTAAAATTTTTTACAACATTTAGGTGTGAAACTTTAGCCATAGCAAGCGTCTCATGGATAGGAGATTGTATGACTAGCACATAACCGTACTATTCAGAAAAATTTTCCACCCAAATATGTGAGGTTCGCCTTTAGATTTGATAGGAAAAGCATTTACTATTACTATTTGATGGATCTAAACACCTTGAACTTGTGTTAGATTGATACTTTGAATTATATCACTAAGTATGCGGAATCTACTTAGTAACACTTAGAAGTTTGATTGTGAGTAAGACAGTTGTAAATAAACAATGTATGTAAACAAACTTTTAGCTCCAATATTATTAATGATAATAATACGAGTGATCTTGATATCACTAGGGTTACACCTTGAAGCTCTAGAAAAACGTATATAAACTTATAACCTAGGTTCTCCTTTTATAGCACAAGGAGTCCTCTTCTACAAGATAAGTATAAAGCTAATAGAATAAGATATACACAAAATCTATTCTATATTTATCTAGATGCGTTTCCTAACAGTTATCTAATAAGCAGTGGTAATGAGTTTCCACTGCAAGTACAATCTTCTGCAGTTGTAACTTCTTCTTTAGCCGTGGTAACTGTTAGTATAATTCCCAACAATCCTCCCCTAACTTATGATTAATACATAAATCAATAAGTTTCTTCAAGTAATCAATAAACATGAGGATATGGGAATTCTTCCAAACACTTATCTTCTTCTTCTTAACTCTCTATCAGCTCTCACACTTTGATCATAAATCCTTTGCAGCAAATCATCTATGACTTCAGTTCTTTTCCAACACCTAAGCTTCTCTGACAACATCACTGTTAATACTCCAGCTCTTAATGGATATTCTTTCTCAGCCAGCATAAAAACATCAACTCCATCTTGAGTAGAAACATGATGCACAGAACTTAAATCATAAAATTTCCACAAAGTTCTTGTACTATGAGCTTCAAATCTCCAGTATCTATCACTTGGATCAGGTTCATATAATCTTTTGAAGTGAACCCATAACTCCTTAGCTTTGACATCAACAAGTTCATCCTTTTGAAACTGATCTTGAACAATTTTCCACAAAGTATCCAAATCTTCTCTATCACAGCATCTAACAATGTCTTCAAAGTCTCTAAAGATATTTGTGACATTTCCATTTCTGATGATCTTCCAAGCAGCACCAAAATTATTAGAAAAGATTTCCCAACCAACTACTGGATATTTTGATTGTAGAGGTTCAATGTTTAGCACATCAGTTTCTATGAACAACATGTTTGTAACTTGCTCTTCAGTCAACTTGCTAGGACCTTCTTCTTCTTGAGATGATTTCTGTGTCTTCAACTTCTTTGCTTCTTTAGATTCAAGACTCACTCCAGTCCTTTTTGTCTTCATAGATAATAGTTCTTGATCCATTGGAATGAAATTACTATCTTGTCTTTTGATTCTGTAGTTAACACCTTCAATCTGATCATGTGACATTCCTTTGAATTGACCCATCTTCATATTACCAACATGACAACAAAAAGTTTTCATCTCAGAAATAATTTGTGCCTTTGTAAGTTTCCTTGGCTTCTTTTGACCTTTTCTAGCATCTCCAATGATTTGGTCAAGAGCCTGCTGATTTTTCATTAGAATGAAATCTTTAAGTTGAGCAGACCTTTGTTCTTCATCCAAGGTTGTATTTGCAATCAATTCAATAGCCTTCTTCCTAATTATTTGATCATTGTTAATCAAATAGTTAATCTCTTCTTCTATAGGCACATAGGTAAACTCTGGAGGTTTCTCATACATTACAGTTGGTGAGACACTTGAAATAGGATCTGCCATAACAGCTTCAAGTTTATCCAACCTAGTTGCTTCCATGAAACTAGCAACTTCATCTTCTTTAATCTTTTTCTTTCTTTCATACTCTTCAGCTTGTTGTTGCTCTGCTAACCTATGATCAAAGTCAATCTGAGCTTGTTCAAACTTAGAAATCTTTCTTGTCTCTTGATCTGAAGCAATTACAATAGCCTTTCCTTTAACTGATCTTCTTCTGGCAGCTTCTTCCTCTGCAGTGGTAATTTCTTGACTAGCAGTGGGAACATTTTCACTTGCAGTGGTAAATTGTTGATCAGTGGGAACTTGTTCTGCTTCAGTGGAAATTGGTTGAGCAGTTCCAACTAAATCATCAAAATTAAAACCTGCATCAGCATCCATATCTTCAAAATCCAATTTCCTCCCCTCAGTCTCAGCAACATCATCTTTTGCTTGAGCATTATCAGAATCATTGAGCTCAGCAAATGCTTTTTCAAAATTTGTTCTCCTCCCCTTAAACTCTGCATCAGTTTTCCTCCCCTGTTTGGAAGAATCTCCCAAAACCTTAGTAGAACTTGCAGAAAACTCATCTGAAGGGGAAGATGATGATAAAACAACCTGAGATCTTTTCTTCTTGAGATTCTCAACTTCATTCTGCAATTTGTGAATCTCATCCTTCAATGTCTTCAGCTCTGTGGCATGTTGTTCTTTGGTCTGTGCCAGATCTTTCTCCAGAGCTTGAACCTGCTTGACTAAGTTGGTACAAATATCCATCAATTCATTTTGTTGCACACTGCCTTCATCACTTCCAACTGTGTAACCTGCTAGGAGAGGTGAATCATGAGGCATTAATTCAGGCTCTTCCCTAGTTGGACTAGGAGGAAGCCTTGAACCACCACTGCTTGTTCCTAAACCAAATGGATCAGCAACATGCAATGTTGAGATGAGAGAAGTTGGCTGTTTAGACCTTCTCTCATAAGTATGAGTGACTGCAGGGGTATGTTGAATTGGTGGAACAACAATATTGGGTGTGGTATGAGATGCAACTGGGATTGATGCATCCTCACCCTGTACTTGAGAAATTTTAGCAAGCATTTGAGGTAAAAGTGGATGAACCTGCCCATTCCAAAGTTCTGAAGCCTTATTCATATTTTGAAAAACTTTTGGCTTAAGAATGGAAGGTTCATAAATTTTGTTGTGAGGTCGCAGTTGAAACTCATTTAACACTGCTTGCACAAACCTTGGATACATCAAAAATTTATATGTACTCTTTATCATACTATTAAAAATAAACTTTGACCAATTGAAAGTCCTATCTGTTGCCAAACAAACCAAAGGATAAGCCATGGTTGATGCAAATTGTTCATAAGATGTTTTCTTAGGACTTAGGCAATGTAGAAGAGTATGTATCAAAAATCTCCAATGGGGACAAAAACATCCTTTTCTAAAAGTAACTTTTTGATCTGATGTATCATACCCCATTAAAGCAATATTTGTAAAAATTTCTGAATTAGGTAATGTGATGATACCATTGAGATCATCCAATTGAGAATTCTCCTCAAGGATGACTCAGTAACATCAATAGTTACCCCATCAACTGTTGCTCTTATAGCATCCACAGATTCTTGTGTGTCTCCCTGTTCAAGAGTTATGGACTCCACAGTGTTCCAGAACTGTTTGATATGAGAAACATAGATTGTGGGATTAATAATTAAGGCATACCTTATGTGAGTTGTATCTAGAAAATCCACAATCTGATGAAAAACAGGGCCACTCTTCTCATTCGACTTTTGTAAGTAGGCCACTTGGTTGTGCTCCTCGACAAATTTTAGAATCACCATGATATTTGTGAAAAAGAGAATGAAAGTGTTAGTAATCAAGATAAAAATCAAGCCGTATGATAATGAATTTATACTAATAGGGTTTGAGGAGGTTGCGCAATGTGAATTATCTTTGGAAAGAATTATCTTTGGAAAAAGAATAATTTATAATTAGTAAGAAGATAATTCACAAAAGATTTTACCCTATTAATAAGGAAAGACGGTTATTTTTACAACGGCTAGTAAAAAATAGATTACTGACACAACAGTTGTAACGGCTAGTCATCAGTGGAAAAATTACTCTTGCAGTGGTAACTGATGAACTAGCAGTGGTAAAATTTTCACAAAAATATCAAAGAGCAGTGGTTATATAAAACATGTACATTTGCTGCTCTTATCATAGTTTTTAGCAAACTACCAGCTATCAACGGATTTGATATGTCTTTACCATTAGCCGTTTGCTATGGACTAGCCAACTCTTGATCACATGGATGTATGGTGAGTTGATAACCTAGTTTTTGGTAAACTATCAACCATAAACGGATTTGGTAAGTCTTTACCAGTAGCCGTTTGCTCTGGACTAGTTGATTCTTATGTTGATTAGACATTGTGAATCAATAACCATTTGTTGTGTGTCTATCATACACACCTTATTACTCCAATGACTCCAATAATATGAATTGTATGCAACAGCTCAACTTAAACCATAAAACTTAACCCAAAGTAACTTTTTAACCAAGTTACTATTCACAAAATATCTTCCAAAAGTCAACCCGATAATAACCAAATTTACTCCTCCAACCTACCAAAACAAGTAAGAGTAAATATCCTTCATTAATTAGAATTCAACCTTGACTTTGCATATAAAAGGGGGCTCAACATCTTTCATCTTTCATCAACAAATAACTTCAACAACACAAACCCTTAATTATCACAATGAGCTAGTTCCCAATAGTCTACATATCTTCTGATGATTCATCGGATGAGGAAATCAGCTATTGTTCAAACTCAGAGGATCTTTCAACAGGATGTAGTGATTACTTCCCACCAAGTGCAACCACTTCCACAGCATCAAACAAGCCATTCAAAAAGACTGAAGCTTCTCCTGCTCCATCTTTGGAGTTCTATTCTAGTGCTTCCTCTGATGATGATAATGATCCAACCTTTGATCTTTCCAAAGAGCTTCCAAAGGCCCTCACCACAGCATTGAAGACTGCCATAAGCAACATGAAGTGGCCTGCTGTTGAGAAGCCTACCCAAGCACCAAAGCCTTCCAAGCAAGTTCTGGGACTTGCTTGTCCAAGGAAACAACTCTCTTTTGATGACAAGAGAAAGAAAGCTTCCAAAGGCAAGCATGATTATGAAGCAAAAGGAAAGAAACCCATGGAGTAGGAGTTAGGTTGTAGGTTTATGTCTTTTGTGATGGTTTTCTGTGATGGTGACAATGTTATCTGAATGGTTGTGATGTACTCTCCATTTAATAATCAATAAAAGTACTCTTCTGATCTTGCTATTATCACCAATCCTTTCCACTGTTGTATGTAAATTACCACTGAGCACTTGATAACTCTGCATACAAGTTAGTAGAAAACCATACATACAATACAAACAATAATAGTACCTAAAAAGAGTATCCTGCAACACTGAAAAATATTTAGACATCTAAAGTTTATGGATTGAGCATCCCAATACCTGTTACCAAGTATTGAAACCTACCCACATCAATCCCTTTTGTTAATAAATCAGCATAATTGTCATCAGTATGAATCTTGACAACATTAATAAGCTTTTTCTCAAAACAATCTCTAATAAAGTGATGTCTAATTTCAATATGTTTAGTTTTTGTGTATTGCACAGGATTTTTAATAATGCAAATGGCACTACTATTGTCTATATAGATAATGGTGTTCATGAAATTGTACCCATAGTCCAATAATTGATTCTGAAGCCAAAGGATCTGAGCACAACAACTAGCAGCTGCAACATATTCTGCTTCAGTGGTTGAAGTAGCCACCATAGTTTGCTTCTTGCACTGCCATGACACCAATCTACATCCAAGAAATTAACATCCTCCAGTAGTTGATCTTCTATCCAAACTTGCACCAGCATAGTCACTATCTGAGTATGTGATCAATTCCATTGGAGAGTCTCTTGGATACCATAATCCTAGATTAGGATAAGTCTTCAAGTACCTAAAAATCTTTTCCACTGCTGTCAAATGTGATGTCTTTGGAGTCACTTGAAATCTTGCACAAGCACAAACAGCAAACATGATGTCAGGCCTTGATGAAGTAAGATACATCAAGGAACCAATCATAGATCTGTAAGTGTGAACATCAACATTAGCACCACTTGCATTCTTCAACAATAAGTGAGTGGTCTTGTCAGCAGGGGTATTGGAAGATTTTGCATCAGTGAACTTGAACTTCTTGATAATCTCAGCCACATACCTGTCTTGACTGATAAATATACCTTCCTTACTTTGTTGTACTTGAAGTCCCAAAAAGAATGTAAGTTCTCCCATAGAACTCATTTGAAATTCATCTTTCATTAGCTTCTCAAACTGTCTGCACATCTCTTGTTTTGTAGATCCAAAGATAATATCATCAACATATACTTGCACAAGTAGGATATCACCTTTGTCTTTCTTGATGAACAAAGTTTGATCAATTTTACCTCTATGAAACCCATTATTCATTAAATAATTAGCTAAGGTTTCATACCACTTCCTTGGAGCCTGATGTAAGCCATAAAGAGCCTTAACCACTTTGTAAACTTTATTTGGGTGTTGAGGATCTTCAAAGCCTGGAGGTTGAGAGACATATACCTCCTTATCAATAGTTCCATACAGAAAGGCACTCTTAACATCCATTTGATAGACTGTAAAGCCCATAAATGATGCATAGGCTAAGAATAGTCTAATAGCCTCAAGTCTTGCAACAGGAGCAAACACTTCTTCATAATCAATACCCTCTTCTTGAGTGTATCCTTGAGCAACCAATCTAGCTTTGTTCCTGATTACAATGCCTCTTTCATCTTTCTTATTTCTGAAAACCCATTTAGTACCAATGACCTTCATACCATCAGGCAAGTCACAAAGAACCCAAACCTTTTGAAGTTTAAACTGCAACAACTCTTCTTGCATAGCTTCAACCCAGTTAGATTCTCCTAGAGCCATATATACATTCTTAGGCTCCATTTGTGAGAGAAAACAGAAAAACAAACACTCATTCTTCTGGCTATGTTTCTTGGACTCATACACTTCACTTATGAACCCATGAATGTCAGCTTTCTTTGTCTGTCTTCTAGTCTTCACACCTGATTGAAGTTCACCAATAACATTATCAAGTGGATGCACTTTGTGAATGGTAGACTGTGATGTACTAGGAATATCATATGTTGTAGGCATGTTTGAGATCTCTATATCATCACTTGGGTGATTCCTGAGAAGTATTATCCACATTTGGACTTACAGTGGAAACTTCTGGTGTAGCAGTTGGAATTGAGTTACCACTGCTAGTAGGAATATCTTTATGCACAGAATCTGCATCACTTGGTTTTTCAGAATTATCACCAAAGTCCCAAAGTGGCATGACAATTTGATCTTCATCATCTTCGCAAGCTTCATTTTCATCAATGAATTCTTCTGTATCTTCAAGATCTTTGTCACCAGTACTTGAAGTGAGAGGAACATAATTCATTGTATTTGATAATGTTTCAAGATCAAATAGCCAATCTGGACCTGAACCTGCCATGTTTGCTTTATTCTCAAGAAACTGAACATGCAAGTTCTCTTCAATTTTCTTTGTTCTTAAGTTATAGACTCTAAAAGCCTTGCTAACCATAGAGTATCCAACAAAGAAGCCTTCATCTGATTTTTCTTCAAATTTACCCAGATGATCAATGGTATTGAGAATAGTAACATGACACCCAAATGGCCTCATAAACTCCAAAGTAGGAGGTCTTCCTCTGAACAACTCATAGAGTATCCAACAAAGAAGCCTTCATCTGACTTTTCTTCAAATTTACCCAGATGATCAATGGTATTGAGAATAGTAACATGACACCCAAATGGCCTCATAAACTCCAAAGTAGGAGGTCTTCCTCTGAACAACTCATAAGGTGTCTTGTTCTTTGTTTTGACAACTAAAACTCTATTTTGAATGCAACAAGCAGTGTTAACTGCTTCAGCCCAAAAAGTCACTGGAAGCTTGGAATCAGCTAACATGGTTCTAGCAGCCTCAATTAGTGTTCTATTTCTTCTTTCAGCAACTCCATTTTGTTGAGGAGTTCTTGCAACACTAAATTCTCTTTTAATACCTTTATCTTTGCAGAAATCATCCATAACTTTATTCTTGAACTCTGTCCCATTGTCACACCTGATGATCTTGATTTTCTTTTCAAATTGATTTTCAACTTGAGTGATGAAAATCTTAAGGATGCCTGTGGTTTCATCTTTGGTACTTAAAAAGAAAACCCATGTGAATCTACTGAAGTCATCAGTTACAACAAGACAATATTTCTTTAAATTGATGCTGCTCACAGAGGTAGGACCAAACAAGTCCATGTGCAGCATAAAGAGTGGATGATTGATTGAATTGAATGCCTTGGTTTTGCATGAAGCTCTGTGTTGCTTTCCTTTGAGACATGCAACACAAGTTTGGTCATTTTCAAATCTTTTCCCTGGTATTCCTCTGACAAGGCCATCTTTCACAATCTTGTTGATGGTCTTAAAGTTCACATGACCAAGTCTTCTATGCCAAAGCATTGATTCATCCAAAGTGGCTTTAGCAAGCAAGCAAGTAACATCATTATTAGCCACTATGTTCTGCATATCAATGCTATACAGATTTCCTTTTCTAGGGATTTTAAGCAAAATGTCACATTCTTCTGGAAGCTTATAATCCTTAGATAAGATATAGCATTCATCTTCTGTGAATAGAACTCTATGCTGTTTATCACACATCTGTGACACACTAAAGAGGTTGTATTTGAGTTCTTTCACATACTGCACATCTTCAAAGTCAATGTTTCCAGCCTTGATTGTTCCTTTGCCAGAAACTTTGCCACCAATTCCTCCTCCAAAACTGACAAATTGTCCATCATAAGGTTGAAAGTCTGAAAGATAAGACTTATTGCCAGTCATGTGCCTGGAACATCCACTGTCTGAGTATCCTTGATCATTAGAAGTCTTTGAATGTCCCTGCACAAAAAATAAAGGAATTAGTTCCTTTTGGGGACCCAAGCTACAAATGACTTGGATCTGCCTTGTGTATCAATATAATTATATCTATCAAAGGTCATTGATACACCATTGGGATTGTTTGAGGTGATGATTCCTTTTGGTTTCCATTCCCAACGAGCTGAGGCCTTAACAACATTTCCCACATTTACCCTTTTCTTGTTAACAGACCTATCAGTGGTAACCTTTGGCCTTGCAGTGGTAACTGCTGCCTTAGCAGTGGAAACTACTGGCTTATAAATTTTAGGTGCCCACTTCTGATTATGGTTAACTTTCTTTTCAAAATAAGTCTTTTTCCCTGTTTGAGTAGATTTAACAAAAGTAGTAACAGGGGGCTTAGGGTAAACTCTGTTATTATTTCTGGCAGTGGCAACTGCTGGTCTAGCAGTGGAAACTGCTGGTCTAGCAGTGGAAATAGGTTTAATGCCAGAATGAAGCAAAACAGACCTGGGAATCATCTTGCTAAGTGGATTTAGGTGAGTTAAGTTATTAACATTGTGTTTATTCACCCAAGTGGTAGGTACAGTCTTTAGCTAAATGGTCAAAGCTACCACATATATGACAGGGTTTGTTATTGAACACAAAGTCACTACCAAATTGCCTAGATTTGACATGATTCCAACTTCTCATATTACCTCTAGGAGTTGGTGATCTACTTCTGTACATCTCTGCATATCTAGTAGTGGGCCTAGTAAAATTAGGTTGTGATCTAGGCTTCTCTTTGACTACCTCAGGAATACTTCTCTTAACCTCCACTTTAACATTTTCATAAGTACTAGGTTTAGACTCAACATTCAAATTATCATCTTTAAGAGATGAGTCACTAGCACTATCAAATACATCAACCTCAACCTGAACCTTTTCAATTTCAACTGGTTTAACAAACTTTGGTCCATAGGTCATAGGTAGATCCTGAAATTCTTCTAAACCTGTGTGAGCTAAGTCAATGCCAGGAGGTGATGGAACACCTCTTAGAGGTGGTGGAACAGTTTTGTATCCAAGACCTGATTTAGCTTTGCTCACAATTTGGGCTTCCCAAATTTTATCAATACACTTGGATTGATGATCCAGTGTTTGCTTAGTTATCATGATATTCTCACTAGCCACTTTAACCTTTTCTAGTTCTTCTCTAAGAACTTTATTAACAGCAACCTGATAATCTAAGTCTCTTCTTAATACTGCAATATCATCATTGAACTTAGATTCATTAGCCCTATAATGCTCTAATTGAGTTTCTAAAACACTTAGGCCTCTTTTATGATTTGATAAGTTATAATTAGTATGAGTTAACTCTATGTGTTGCTCATTAAATTGTGCTTTAAGTTTCTCATACTCTTTTAAGGCCTTACAAGATTTAGAACAAGCATTATCAATTTGTACCTCAGAGTCAGAAAAAGCCATTAGTGCCACCATTGCAGACTCTGAATCATCTTCCTCTTCCTCAGTCATAAAGCTCCAATCAAAGCTCACTCCATCAATGGCCAATAGCCCCTTTGGCTCATCAGTAGTAGGTTCCTTCTTCTTGTCCTTCTTGTACCAAGTTGACCTGTTATCAGACTTCCTTGGCTTCCTACACTCTCTGGTAAAGTGCCCCTTTTTATGACAATTGTAGCACTCGACTTTCTTTTTGTCAAAACCTACTGTTTCATCAGCACTGATGTTGATTTTTCTTCCAGTCTTCTTCCAAAACTTCTTTGTCCTCAAGCTTAGTAATGCAACTTGCCATTTAATGTCCATCTCCTCCATATCATCTTCATCAATTTGATCCAGATCCTCATGATTAAGGATTGAACCTCCCACATGACTTGATATAAAGGCATAAAAGGTAGTATCACTAAGCCCTGCAATCTGTTTCTTTGAGCTACCAGTGGAAACACTTCCACTACCAGTGGAAACAACAATGTTAGCACAGTCATCATCACTATCACTTTCTTCATCTGAACTATCATCAAGAGATGATGATATGAGTGCTACACTTCCTGAACTTGAACTTATCTTGCCAGCTTTCTTCAATCTTTGTTCAATAACCTTGAAGTTATTGTACAAGTCATTAATTTTCATGGTCTCCAACTCTGGCTTATCTTCCCACACAACAACATTGGTTCGAAACTCAGAGGGTCAGCTTCTTAAGAATTTTAGATTGAGATCTTCTCTTTCCACCTCAATTCCAAAAACAATGAGTTGAGAAACAATCTTTTGTAGCCTTGTGAAAATGCTATCAAGAGATTCATTACTTGATGAACCAAAGTTTTCATAAGTTTGCTTCAGCAGAGTCTTTTGAGTCTTCTTGGTGGAATCATTACCACCAAAAACTTCACAGATCTCATCAAAGAGAGTCTTTGCAGTCTTGAACTTGCTGAATGCTACAACTTGGTCTCTGGGAAGTGTCATCAGCAACAAACCTCTGGCCTTCAAATCATTCTTCAGTTGAAGTCTTTCATCATTAGTAACAAGTCCAGTGTTGACCTTAATTACTTCCTTGCCATTAACCATCTCTGAAGTAGAACTTGGTTTGAAAGAATTTCCAACCATAATGATCTCCCAAAGTGTGTAATATTGAACCATAAAGAATTGTTCTATCATTAGCCTCCACATCTCAAAGTCATTCAACTTAAGCTTTGGAAGCTTAGCAGCAATGTTTGAGTTACTGGTTTCTGTCTCCATTGAATCTTCTGAGTGAACTTTAGTCTTCTAAATCAAAGTATCAAAACATGTGCTTTGATACCACTTGATGGATCTAAACACCTTGAACTTGTGTTAGATTGATACTTTGAATTATATCACTAAGTATGCGGAATCTACTTAGTAACACTTAGAAGTTTGATTGTAAGTAAGACAGTTGTAAATAAACAATGTATGTAAACAAACTTTTAGCTCCAATATTATTAATGATAATAATACGAGTGATCTTGATATCACTAGGGTTACACCTTGAAGCTCTAGAAAAACGTATATAAACTTATAACCTAGGATCTCCTTTTATAGCACAAGGAGTCCTCTTCTACAAGATAAGTATAAAGCTAATAGAATAAGATATACACAAGGAGTCCGCTTCTAGAAAAACGTATATAAACTTATAACCTAGGATCTCCTTTTATAGCACAAGGAGTCCTCTTCTACAAGATAAGTATAAAGCTAATAGAATAAGATATACACAAAATCTATTCTATATTTATCTAGATGCGTTTCCTAACAGTTATCTAATAAGCAGTGGTAATATATTGTTCTTGCAGTGGTAATGAGTTTCCACTGCAAGTACAATCTTCTGCAGTTGTAACTTCTTCTTTAGCCGTGGTAACTGTTAGTATAATTCCCAACACTATTAGTGCTTGCGTTAGTGATGCATCCCGAGACCGCTAGTGAGACTACATTCGTGTAGTAGGATTTACTACATGATAAGAGGCATTAGGATCACCCTTGTGTTAAACCCGTATCATAAATACTTGACCATTTAAGTCATATTACTTGGATAGTTAAGTCAACTAATTTTTCCCACACCTTAGCGTTGTACTCATTTTTAGTACACGAAACCCCTAGTACACCCCTCCGAGCCTATCTTTTCGTCTCTAACTTTAAGCATTTTATTTAAAGGAAGAATTTGTTACACCCCACTTAAATGTACAACCAAATCGCCTTAGCCTTCCGTGTATGCACTCATCTTTAGTGCATTATTGTTATTTGTTAAACCCTAAGTTAATTATCTAATTGATTACATGGTTGCTAAGTCGAGTCATATCGTTGTACGTATTGTTTTGGGACGATTGGGACTCATGGGTAAAGTACTTCTTTTATGGAATAATGGGGAAGAACATCATATATTACCCCCGTATGTCGTTAATCTTAAAAGTACTCCAAGTGTTTTGATTTTCTTAATTCGAGTCATTAGATTAGTTTATTGTAAAGTATGTAAATATTCAAGTGTAAGGGGAATGTTCATTCCCTATGATGTATTATTTTGGATGGTAGGGTAAGAATGTATGCAAAAAAAAAAGAAAAAAAAAATCGAAAAAACAAGAAAAAGAAAAGAAAAAAATAGAAAAAGAAAAAAGAGAAAAAACATACGGACTACCATCCCTTTTTATTCTATGTTCATTTTATGTTTTTGTTCTTTTTGATTTATTAGCTTAAGTCGAGTCTAGTCTTGGCTTAGCAACGCCATATTGTACATGTAATTAACCAAGATTGTTAACTCGCCACCAGTAAAGACTGCCTATATCCAACAAAACCGTGTATTTCATATCCCTACACCTAACATTACAACCCTTTAAAAGACCTCTTTGATAGTTTATCCTAGGTGCTTACACCATGTGGTGGAGGTTTGATCCTTTCCCAAGCCTATGGTAATCTATTTTGCTATCACAGGTAGTGAGAGATATCTTCCGTTTCCATATGGTAATTTATACTTTATTACACCCGAGAGATGTGAGTATCTAAACACTATTTGTGAGGTGCTAGTGTATGACCTCCGTGCTTGTCTTTGGTCTTTAGTGGAACGATTATTTGTTGTAATTACTTTTATATTAGTGTTAAATGACCCCTAACTTGTATTTTGACTAGAATAAAAGCGCATTTGCTTGAGGACAAGCAAATCTCAAGTGTAAGGGTATATGATGAGGCGAAAATTGAACCACTTTTAGGGGGTCATTTAAGCCTGGAATTGAATTTATTTGATCAAATATTACCCTAAATCGTTCCTTTTGTGATTTTAGGTACTTTGGGAGTGAAGTCTGGAAAAGGAAGCAATTCGGACGTTTTTGGAGCATAAAAGTGAAGAAAATGCCAAAGACTTAATTTTCCATGCTGAGAACAGTGTATGACGGCGTCAAGAGGAAATATTTGACGGCGTCAAGAGTAAAATCCATGACGACCCAGAAGAAACCTGAAGGCGTCACAAACAGGGCGTCAAGAGTTAATGTAGTGACGGCCTGCATAAGGTGTACACGTGACAGCGTCAGATCCAGATCTAGGTAGTCCGAGGAACTATTTGGCGGCGAGATGACGGTGTCAGACATTTGTTCTTGACGCCGTCACCTTCCAAAATCTGTATATAGTTTTCTAATTTTCATTCATAAAAAGGGGTCTAGTGTGGAGAAACCCTAAGGCCGAACCTTGTACGTATTTTATAGCTTTTTCAAGGGTTTTCAGCCCTTGAATCCTTACATGTGCTATTGAGATAAGTCTTCTCTTAATTCAATCAATATGTCTATGTGTTGGTTGTCTATATCTTGTGCTTGTCTTGATTTCAACATGTTAGGCTAGATCTATCTTGTGTTTGCTTAGATCTAATGAAACCTAGATGTTAATTATGTGTTGATTACTTGTTTATGGTTGTATTGGATGAATGATTTCAATGTTAGGCTTAAGAAAACTGGCAGATCTCCATTGTGTAACATGCTTGAACGTCTTAGGAAACATGAACCGATGTGTACTAGGTTTTATTGGTTGTATTTAATGCATGAGTAAATTCTAATGATCCCATGTTAGGAGCTTCTTAGCCGGCTCGACATAGAAGTGAAGTAGCCACTCATAGGATTGGGGAAGTAAGTACGCTACCCCATGAATAGTATTAAGGAATACAATCTGTCATCCACGCAACTATAACAAGTAATTAACGTGTAAAAGATATCTAGGGAGTAGTGAAATCTAAGTAAACAAATTTCTCCCACTTATTGCTCACAACCTTAGTATAATTAGTTTATTTTCACTTCTAGTACTTTATTTTAATTGCATCTTTCGTATTGGGTTAGTTGGCTAGCAACTAATTCCGCCCAAATCCTTCAAACCCGAGATTTTAATTTGCTTTCTAAAAAATATAAAAATACAAAAAGAATCATCCCTCATCTCTAGACTTAATCTTTAGGTTTTCTAATCCTAACGACACTATTCCTAGCTGAACGATCAATCCCCCGGTACTTGTCATTATACTATACTACATCGATCAGGTACACTGCCTGGTGGGGTTTGTAAGCTTCTCGAGATCCCTCGAGAGGTAAAGCCTGGTGCAATCCCTACGCATCAACCCTCTACCACCACACAACCAACACCACTACCCTCTACCATAACCACCACTACCCTTGCCCTCCCTAAACACTATTCATCATCTACCGCCACCATCAACTTTGGACTTTGGTTTGAACCATAAGATTATTACACTTGTCGTATAAGTATATTTTTAAGTAAATGGGTTGGATTAGGTTTAAGGATTTTGAGTAGCACAACTTAGGACTCTGTTTTGAACCAATTGACTCTTGTTAGACTTGTTGTGTCCATTCCCCTGCACACTCCGAAACCACTACTCAACAACATCCTGACAACGAAAAGAGCCAAGACGCGTTGCAAAGGTAGGGGTTAAAACATTGGATTTTCGGATCATATAACTTATTATCTTCAAATGCTCGTATGCTGATTTGTGCTTCACTTCAGTAGATTGTATCAGTCATACGCCAAACAGTTGAATCTGTAGGCTTTATCTAAGTCGATACACCAGTTCTTCAGGTTTGTAAATCATCCCTAAACTGATTTTTGTAAAATCTTAATATTTGATTTTTTTAATTTTTGATACTTAATTTGATTTGACTTACTAGGGAGCACATGGCGGTGAGGCCATTCATTACACACCATAACTCGCTTGGCAGGGATCTTTATTCGAGAATTGCGAGCGAACTCCATTTGAAGAGAATGCTGGTAAGTTTTTGTGTATACATAAATTTTTTTGTAAGATTGTATTTGTATTCATATAGGTAAAGAGTTCTGATTCCAACATAGGTTGAGGGGTTCGAAAAAGTATATGAGATTGGAAGAATATTCAGAAATGAAGGCATTTTAACTCGACATAATCCAGAATTCACAACTATAGAGGTAATATACCGCATCAATTGCCTTCATATCCTTTTGGGTTACAAAATGGAGCCTTTGTATATCAATTTTATACTTGTATATAATGTGAAAACTTAAACCGAACATATGAAAAAATATGCTGATATTTTAAGCGAAAGGACTCTATTGTCATGATTGTAATCGCAGCATCACTTGCTTTATCACCACTGATCGGCATTAGTCTCGAACTGTACAAGCAGTCAACAATAGTTAGGGGACTGCTATTGTAACTTTGATATCTTAGAGGACTACTTGTGTAAATATAGAAATGTAACTAGTATAAACTTTGTAATTCAGTTACACAATTCATTCAATCAATAACAACTTTCCCTTTCCTTTCTTGTTTTTCTCTCTTGCTCCATTGTGCTTCTCATGGTATCAGAGCTGTAACAATGGAGTTTTAACCATTAAAACCGTTAAAATCGTTACACGAGTGTGTCTAGTATGTGCAATTGTTTCATTTCATTTCATTGCTTTCACTGTTCATTTCTTGATTCTTGATCCAACATCATGACTGAACCTGCTGTGTTTCAAAATCCATTGTACCTACATCCCTCAGATGGTCCAGGGTCGTTAACTGTGCAAGAGAAACTTAATGGTGCTCAAAACTACAGAGCTTGGCGCAGGGCCATTGAAATTGGACTTTCCACTAAGAGGAAATTAGGGTTTGTTAGGGGAACTGTTGCAAGATCCACAACGGATGCAAATCTTGCAGAGTTGTGGGATACTTGTAATAATATGGTGATTTGTTGCTTAATTGGGTCTGTAAATGAGTCAATGGCTAAGTCAATTATGTTCATAGGAACTGCTAGTGAAATTTGGACTTAATTGGAGAAGAGGTTTGCTTTGAGTGATGGATCAAGAAGGTATAAGTTGAATAAAGATACATATGAAATTACTCAGTCAGGTGGTTCAATAAGTGAATACCATACTAAGATGAAATGTGTTTGGGAAGAACTTGATAGTGTGAATGTGTTGCCAGTGATTTCTGTTGTATCACAAGAAGTTTCTTTGTTCTTGAGTGCTTTGAGTAAACAGAAGGAAGAACAGAGGTTGTTCCAGTTCTTGAATGGACTTGATGATCAATACAGTAATCAAAGAAGTTAGATTCTGATGATTGTGCCTTTTCCAAGTGTTGAGAATGCTTGTTCAATGTTGCAGCAAGAAGAGCCTCAAAGACAGTTGTTTGGATCTTCTTCTATTGAATCAACAGCATTGCTTAGCAGAGGAAAGTTTCAAGAAAAGTGTTCTATTTGTGGTTTTAAATGGCATCCTCCAGAGAAATGTTGGGAGAAGGTTGGTTATCCTACTTGGCATCCAAAGTATAAAGTGTCTAAGCAGTTTAAGCCAAGGGATGGTCAGGGAAGATCTCAGAATGCAATGGGTCAAAAGACTGTTGCACATGTGGAAAGTGGGAATGTGAGTTTTACACCTCAACAGTTTGAGCAATTGCTAAAGAGTTTTCAGATGAAAATGGCTGCAAAAGATGGTACTGAATTTTCTAATGATTTTGCAGCAGGTATTGCTTGTTTACATAGTCAACTAGAATTGCTTCAATTAAAAGAAGGGTGGATTTATGATACAGGTGCCACTAACCATATGACCCCTGAGGATGATGAATTTTTAGACCCTTATGAGTTGAAAATTAAACCACAGATAAGATTACCTAATGGTCAAACATCAGTTATTTCACATGTTGGAAAATTTAAGCTGAATAATGGTACTTTACTAAAGGATGTTCTAGTAGTGCCTTCTTTTAAGTTTAGCTTGTTGTCAGTGCATAAACTTACAGAAGATGATCAATGTGTTGTTTCATTTTATCCCGAGCTTTGTGTTGTCCAGGACTTGGCAACCAAGAAGGTGACAGGACTGGGTAGAATGAAGTCAGGATTGTACCATCTTGTCAACCTACCAGCAGATAAAGTGGACAGGGTGTTCAACTCTTTAGTTAAAGCAACTTTGCAAAAGTTTTCTCTTTCTGCTATAGGTAGTGTGAATAATAGTTCATATGCATTGTGGCATCATAGACTTGGACATGTATCAGATTCAAAACTAAAGCATATGAATGATTTGCCTGTTGTTGTTTCAAAATCTCATACTGCTGATTGTTTGTCATGTCCAATGGATAAGTTTACTAAGCTACCTTATTCATTAAGTGAGTCACAGAATAGTGAAACATTTGATTTGGTACACATTGATGTTTGGGGGCCATATAAGGTACCAACAAATGGCAAGTTTAGGTATTTTTTTGACTGTGGTAGATGACTGCAGTAGAGCAACATGGACCTATTTGCTAGTTAATAAGTCTGACTCATTTGTGGCTCTAAAGGCTTTTATTAAGTTTGTTAGTACACAATCTGGTAAGACTGTGAAAGTTATTAGGTCTGATAATGCTTTAGAATTTATAAAAGGAGAATGTGGGCCTTATTTGAAAAGTCAAGGTATTGTACATCAGACATCTTGTGTGGATAGACCACAACAAAATGGTAGAGTGGAAAGGAAACATAGGCATATATTGGATACTGCAAGGGCATTGAGGTTTCATTCACATTTACCTTTGAGATTTTGAGGGGATTGTGTAACCACTGCTACTTATCTCATAAATAGGTTACCATCATCAGTTCTAAATAATAAAATACCCTATGAAATTTTGCTCAATTCTAAGCCTAATTACTCACATTTAAAGGTGTTTGGTTGCTTTGCTATGGTGAGTAATCCATCTAGAGTACCTGATAAGTTTGCTCCAAGAGGTGTTTCATGTGTGTTTTTAGGATACCCTGCCAATCAAAAAGGGTATAAGTTTTTCAATCTACAAAACAGAACTGATTTTGTGTCAAGAGATGCTACCTTTTATGAGCATATTTTCCCTTTTGATTCAGAAAGTATGCAACAATTCTTGCCTCCTTTGCCAACAACATTGCCTTGTCAATTTTCTACCAATTATTCTGAGGAAGTACAAAATCATTTCCCTTTACCAAACATAAATTCTGACAACACTAATGATCCTCAAAATGCATCACCTTCTGAGAATTCATCTTCCTCTCCTAGTTCTGAAAGTGTTCAACAAGAGGTCAACCAACCACAAGTTTCATCTCAAATGCCTACAAGAAAATCATCCAGACAAACTACCTTACCTACAAAATTAAAGGATTTTGTTTTGCATCATGTTCCAAAAGCAAATCAAGTGTCCAAAACTTCTCTTGTTCCTGAATTCCAAGCTTTCTTAGTTTCTCATTTGGCTCAAAAGGATCCAACAAGTTTCAAAAAAGCAATCACACAACCAGGATGGAAACAAGCTATAGATTCTGAATTGACTGCTTTGGATGAAAATGAAACTTGGGAAGTTACAACTTTACCAATTGGAAAGACAGCTATTGGTAGTCATTGGATTTTTAAGACAAAGTTTAAAGCAGATGGTTCTGTGGAAAGAAAAAAAGGCAAGGTTGGTTGTACAGGGTAATAGACAACAACATGGAGTGGATTATCAAGAAACATTTGCTCCTGTGGCAAAAATGGTAACTGTGAGATCTCTTTTGGCTGTTGCTGCTTTAAAAGGATGACAAACATGTCAAATGGATGTTTCAAATGCATTGTTACATGGGGATTTGGAAGAAGATGTGTACATAAAAATTCCTTTGGGTTACTGTGGTAAGGGGGAGTCTGCAAAAGCTGAGTCTACATTGCCAAAGAATTTAGTATGTAAGTTGAAAAAATCACTGTATGGTCTTAAACAAGCACCAAGACAGTGGTTTTCTAAACTTTCATCAGCATTACTCTCCTTTGGATTCACTCACTCTAAGACAGACTATTCATTGTTTGTTAAAAGTGTTGGTCAAAAGTTCACAGCAATTCTAGTGTATGTAGATGATTTGCTGATTACAGGAAATGATTATTCAGAAATTCAATTGCTTAAGTCACAGTTGAGTTCTGCATTTAACATGAAAGATCTTAGTGAGTTGAGTTATTTTCTTGGTCTGGAGGTATCAAAATCATCCCAAGGAATATTTATTTCTCAGAACAAGTATACCCTGGAGTTGCTTAAAGAAGGTGGTGTGTTGAATTGCAAACCTTATAAACTTCCTATGGACCCAAATTTGAAGTTGCAGGCTGATATTGGGTCACCATTACAAGATCCTGAAGTTTATAGAAGGTTCATTGGTAAGTTGATTTATTTGACTGTAACAAGGCCAGATATTTGTTACACAGCACAATTGCTCAGCCAGTTTATGCAATCTCCAACTTCTGTGCATATGCAAGCAGTCAAGCATTTGTTGAGGTATTTGTTACAAGCACCAGGTCAAGGTATATTGTTGGCTAGAGATTCTGTAGTTGAATTGAAAGCTTATTGTAAATCTGATTGGGCCAGCTGTCCAATGACAAGAAGATCAACAACAGGTTATTGTATTTTGTTGGGAGATTCACCTGTGTCATGGAAATCTAAGAAGCAAGCAGTAGTGTCAAGATCATCTGCAGAAGCAGAGTACAAGGCTATGGCTCTTACATGTTGTGAGATAACTTGGTTAGTCAGTTTGCTCAAGGACCTTGGTATTAAAGATTTGCATCCAGTAAACTTGTTCTGTGATAATCAAGCAGCCCTATACATAGCAGCTAATCCAGTCTTCCATGCAAGAACAAAGCACATAGAAGTGGATTGCCACTATGTCAGAGATCAAATGAAAGATGGGCTTATCAAACCTTCATATGTCAACACCAAGTCACAGCTAGCTGATGTATTCACTAAAGTAGTAACAGTGGATCAGCATACTAAACTACTGAACAAGTTGGGAGTATCTCACTCTCAACTTGAGGGGGAGTGTACAAGCAGTCAACAATAGTTAGGGGACTGCTATTGTAACTTTGATATCTTAGAGGACTACTTGTGTAAATATAGAAATGTAACTAGTATAAACTTTGTAATTCAGTTACACAATTCATTCAATCAATAACAACTTTCCCTTTCCTTTCTTGTTTTTCTCTCTTGCTCCATTGTGCTTCTCACGAACTCATCCAGATATATGAAGCGTATTCAGACTATGAAAGCATGATGAACATGGCAGAAGAAATCGCAACTCAATGTGCTCTTGCAGTTAATGGAAAGCTTACTGTGGACTATCAGGTATGTAAACTTGTAAAATGAACGATTAACATCTTACGTACCACTTACTCAATTTAGTTTAGTACTACACCGAATTACTCAAGATTACCGATTTGAATGCAGGGAGTTGAAATTAATTTAGAAAGACCATGGAGGAGGGAAACAATGCACAATCTTGTAAAAGAAGAAGCTACAGGAATTGATTTTACTGAGTTCGGAAACGATCTTAATGCTGCTAAAGAAGCAACTATTAACGCGCTAAATATGGGTCCCAATAATCAGGACAGGCATTTGATTGAAGCATGTTCCTCTGTTGGCAAAATGCTTAATGAGGTCAGTATCAAATTATGGGTCAAATACTAACAATAATATATAAAATTTAAGAGTGAGATTAGTTGGTAACTTCGTTCTTTTTACAGGTTTTTGAGATAGTGGTAGAACCAACGCTAGTCCAACCTACATTTGTTTTGGATTATCCTGTGGAGGTATCTCCGTTGGCGAAGCCACATCGGAGGTACTGAAAATATTTTGTATTTTAGTGAAAATTACCTCATTATCCCTTTTAAGTGTACTGGTGCAGTCAACATTACTGCTAATACCCTTTGAACTTGTATATCCGGATACCCACAATTTACAAATAACTCAAATTCGTGAAAGCTTGATTTTTCCTAATTTTCTGCATACTTGCATAGTATTGGCTTATTGCATCTTTTCAACAAAGTCGCAAGTTTTAAAAAGATGCCAAAAAATGTATTTTTTTTATACATGTGTAAAAAAAAATGTAAACATTTTTGCAGTGATTGTGTACTTATTAGTGACTCGTGAATTGTGCAATGTGGCTTCTATTGGACTTGAGGGGAAGATGATAAATAGTGTTTTAGGAAGTTTTCTTTTTATTTGTAATGGGGAAGATGATGAATAGTATTTATGGAGGGCAAGAGTGGTGGTGGTGGCGGTAGAGGGTGGTGGTGTGGGTTGTGTGGTGGTAGAGGGTGGTGGTGGTGGTGGCGGTGGCAGTAGAGAGTTGTGGTGTTGGTTGTGTGGTGGTAGAGAGTGGTGGTGGTATTGATTAAATATGAACAGTAAAAAGACGAAGCTACCCTCAATGACGTGGAACTTAACGAGCAAACTAACGGAATTTGGCTCTCGGTGGCTATTTTGCATTTTTATGCAACGTTAGTAGCAAATTTGCACGCCTTTATAACTGGTCCCATTTTTGCAATTTCATGATACATTAGTGACCATTTTTGCAATTTACCCTATTTCAAAATTGATGTAATGTTTTTTTATTTTATTTTATTTTTAATTTCACTAAAAGTTTTTATACGTTCTTTAATACATTTCAAGAATTGCCTCTTTGAATTAATTATCACATGTTAAAATATTTTTCAATTAAATTTTGATTATTTTTCGTTATACATAAATGTTACAAAAAATATTTAACCACAATATCGTAACTATAACTGTTTGTCGCTATAAATTTTGATAGTTGTATGAAAGCTTTAATTTAGATGTAATAGGTAGGTGGATGTTTAGTTTTCTAATATCTTAAGAAACACAAGATCTTTTAATGTCAGACTATAAAATACTCCAATTAGTTGCGACATTTAAATAAGAAAAGTGATATGTACACATATATTTTTACTTCATACATCTCAAAAGGTGAAGATCGGTGGGATCACCCTGGTCCCATGCATCCTAAGGATGCCAACCGGACCCTCCCCCAAGGACCCGGCCCCAGGCAATCAGCACCTGTCCCAGTGACTGTACTTATCAGGAGGTGGGCTATGAACCCTGGCTATTATCTCAAAAGACCCCTCGCTGACCAGTCAATCTGAGCATTTGCGGTGGGGGGATGGTATCAACAGAGCATGTGGTCCTGCCCCACTTGAGGACTTCCCGGTAGGTCACCCAACCGGTACTACTCTCAGAGTGGCTCACTTAACTCTATAAGAGTTACCCACTAGACCACATGCTAGTTGATATTTTTTTTTTTTACTTCATACATATAAATTTTAGTTGTATGATCCTAGTAGTCCAACTAAATTTATGTGTATGAATTAAAAATGTATGTATATATATCACTACTCTTTAAATAAATAAAGTAAAATCCCACATACCAGAATGAAAAAACTATACTCTAGTTTAGTCATTAGTGTTTTCGAAATTTAAATTTTGGAGGGTGAATGAGTGGGTCTCAAGCATTCAAACATTGCTTAGTTTCAACCAAGGCTGTCAAGATCGCGATCCCACGCATGATCGTTTTTGTGTTTGCAAGATCGAGATCGTAAGATCGGATCGCGATCCTACGATCCTACCAATTTGTCATATTTTGTAAACAAATGATATACGAGTCAAACTGTTTTACATTTTTACTCAACATCAAAGATAAGTTCATATAATATCCTCTTGAAAATGACAAAGTTTAAATTTCAAACACCAAAGTAATAGTAAAACATAAAAAAGTCAAGTTTCAATCGTTACATTAACGATTTAATGCAATAATATTACATAACATAGGTCATAAATGTCTCAAAACATACGAGCCACCAACATGATTTCAAGAAAACAAACCTTTCATAAGTGGCATTACAAAACATACCCTTTGATTAGTTTAATCCGAAGTAAAGTAAATTAAACTATTGAACACTTTTTAGACTATAATCTATTTAGAAAAGTAGAAAACTATGTATAAACTATAATCTATTTAGAAAATGAAACAATATGGTTTACTCATTAGACATTAGTAAAACACATGTTTGTTTTTTTTTTTTTTTTTTTTTTTTTTTTTTTTTTTTTTTTTTTGCCTAAGCAAATGTGATGGCCTTAAAAGATTTAAAAAAAAAAAAAAAAAAAAAAAAAAAAAAACGTGAACTCGGATCGCGTGTCGATCTTACGATCTTACGTGCGATCCTACTTGCGATCCTACCTCAGATGCGATCCTACCACGATCCTACACGATTTTGACTGGTGTGCACGTAAGATCGTACGATCTTACGTGTAAACTCGCGAGTTTGACAGCCTTGGTTTCAACGGCTTTCAAGATTCCGTATGTCTTCCAAATGCTACTCGTAATCTCGTATTAAAATTTATCCTTATGACATATTACATCTTTTCTAATATCGTTGTTCACATTTTTTATTTTTATTTTTATTATTATTATTTTTTAAATATTTCAAATTAATTGTCTATTAATAAACTAGATACGAAAATATCGTACCACCCTTACTTGATATTATTATTACAAATTTTAAAGAAAACAGTAATGAATTAGTTAAGGATAAACCTATTATTTTATAAAAAAGTATGAGAGAATACAATAATTATTATATTTTTTTTAATCTGTTTGTTTTTTATCAGAGACAATTATTTTGAGATGTAATGAGTAATAGAACTTATTTTATGGGTTTAGTCAATATGCTTAAATAAAATTTACAAGTAATTAGAGTAATTTTCAGCTGTGCTATTGGCCTCAACACTGTTTTGGAGATTTTAAATAATACTCTTATCTTTTAGGTAAAGGGTTTTCAATACCCGGCAAATAAAAGATTTTAAAAAATTAGCCATAAAATTACTAAACATATTATTTTTAGAAGTATGATTTTATATATTTACATAAATTTGATATCAAAGAGGCTGTTAAAATTTAATACAAGTGAGACATTGTAATCCTTTTCAACCCATTTGAGCTTTTTTTCCTTTAGAAGCAAAAGTTAGTGTATAAAAGAAAAACATAAAATTATATGTTTACCCAATTGTTTTATGAACAAAGAATTACTCCGTATTTTATTTAAATATACAGCTAAAAAAGAAAATCACAAGAAATTATATTCATGACAATTTTATACATGGGATCCATTTTATTTGCGCTCATAAGCATTGCGTATCTATTATACATGATGGTTTGGTTTATGACTTTATGTTGTTGAGTTCAAGCTTAACTAGAAAGGATTTAAATTCATTTGCAACGATATAATATCATACTCTATAATCTATAGAACAACTTTAGTGAACCTTTTTATTTATTTATGGAAATGAATAAGATCAAGCATGAAAGTATGCATATAAAGGTTGAAAATTTTTGCACAATCATTGGCTCCAACCTCAATGAAATAAACGTTGAAGGTCACATGCCATATTTTGCTAACCAAATTCAAATTTCAAAAATGACATTTAACTTAATTTAAAATTGAACGGGAACTTAAAATATTTACCACAACATTCTACAATGACATGAAGTTATAACAAAATCGAGCATATAAATCTAAAACAAACTATAAATCCCAATGTCTTCATCGTGTTTTGGTGTGGATTAATTCTACAATTTACAAATGCATGTAAATAATGTAAATATTGTCATTCGTTTTTGTATATGAACGATTTAAGTTTGAATATAGACTTGCATCAACAAGCCAAGTAGTGGCAAACTAGAATATAGAGTCTCATATATTAAGAGTTTAGTGTAGTATTTTAGAAAGGATAATATCCAACCTATCTTTTTTTATTATGTTGTGTCTTTATCTATTTTTATTTCTTTTCTTATAACCAAACTTTTGAAATTTGACTTTGTTTTGTACTAGTTAATCGGACCAGCATATAAATAATTATTAAATTTTTATAAAAATCCAGCAATGCATACAATCCTTGAAATTTGCCAACTTGGATTATAACCCTTCACTTTCACACACACGATTAACACCTTTCTCTTTGGCACAAACAAATCCGACACACCTTAAATTAAAAATCAACTTTTGTGAGACAAAACTGGATGTTGTTTAAGTGTAATAAACAAATTATTCTATGCTAAAGGTACTTTTATCTTTATTCTTTATGTTTCTTACCACATTTATCAACGATTATTGCTTTTTTATATACATGTTGATTAGTTTTTTTTTTTTTTTTTTTTTTTTTTTTTTTTTTTTTTTTTATTATTATTATTATTATTATTATTATTATTATTATTATTATTATTATTATTATACAGAATGGCACCTCCTATATCAGATGGTCTAAGCATTGAAGATGAAAGTCCAATTATTGATGAGGCGCTAGTAGATGTGCCTGTGGTAAATGACGTACACGAGACATTGGTAGATGAGGTTGTGGCACATGAGGCACTGGTAGATAACATGGGAAAGGATAAGTGATAGATGATGTAGAAAATGTTGAAAGGGTTATTGATAAGGGGAAGGGTATAATGATAGATGATGTACGAGTTGTATGTAAGAAAATGGGTGTTAGGAATAAGGGCATAGTGATTGAGGAGAACGTTAACCCCACAATGCATGATCAAAGTGAAACTGGTAGTGATAATAAACAAATGGTTACTGAAGATATGTTCAATTATGACCTGATCAAAGTGAAACTTGGATAAATCATTTAATTACCTATGTGAGTGTGAAGATGAAGTGAGAGAACTTAGTAAAAGAAAATCTGATGCAAAAAGGGCTCCTAACCCACCAAAACAAAACACAAACATGATAATGTTTGGTACTTCTAAACCAACCATGGTTCATAATGTTATTGCAAATATTACGATATTTAAACTAAACGGTTTCTTTGGTTTTAATAATGACAAATATGTAACTTGTAATGCATAACGTAAAATGCGCAAGTTACTTGTTAACATAAATCATCAATGCATACTTACATCAACACCTCTTGATGTCTCAAGTATGCTTCAACAAAGTCGTAGATTTTCATCCCGACGTAAATCACTCAAGGTATGGACAAAGAAATCTACTACTTGACAAATGATCAAAGGATTATATTTTTCCAAACTTCACATTTTTAATGTGGTTCAAAAATACATTTTACAAATCATTTTTTGAATTAAAAAGAAATGTTTTATTTTGAAAAATAAGTTTAAAAATCCCAACAGCCATTCCCCCGCCTCCCAAAATCAGCTCCAAACTTCCCCAAATAAACCTTCCCTACTAAAGACAAACAAAGGAGCATTTTTGTCCCCCACGGCACCATTAAATACCCACGACACCACTAAATTTAGTGGTGTCGTCCAGACATTAGTGGTGACGTGCCCCCTGTAACGGCTATTTTCTCTTTGTCTATAAATAGTGGACCATTTTACACTCCTAACTTGATTTTTTTAGCCATTTCTCTCTAGTCTAATCCCTTCTTATTTAGATCACTTTCTTTGATCATTTAGAGAGTCTTAGTTTGTTTTAGAGTGATCCAATCATCCATTCAAGTGATCACCTTCATTCCTCTTCTAGTCCAAGAGAAGAACACAAAGTATCAAGAAGATACAAAGTGTTAGAGTCTTTGAGTAGTGCACTTGCATTACCAATTGTTTTCTTGATTGTATCTTGATATACATCAAGTGTTATAATCTTGTATTTGCTATCTTGTGTGGATCATTGTGATCGTGTTGAGATCTTAGGGATCTCTTGTAGCTAGTGATCTAGTGTGTTGATCAAGTGGATTTGGTATATCGTGTATGTCGTGTTAATGGTGTGATTAGTAAGGATCGGGTAGATCGTGAGTAGATCGAGTGTAGATCATGTGGATCTTGTAGCTTGTGTGATTTGTGAGGATTGGGTAGATCGTGGTAGATTGGTACTAGCTAAGATTAGTACTCGACATTTAGCTTAGTGTCGGAAAATAATGTAATTGACGTTGAATGTTTTTCTCCGCCGAGAAGGGAGCTTGTTGATTAGTGAAGTAACTCGAGTTGGGTACCCGGGGAGTGGAGCAGGGCGATGAGGAGCTTCGTGACTGAACCACTATAAATCGCCTTGTCCGGGTTTGCGTTCACTTTACTTATCTCTTTACTTTTCATCTTTGCATTTACCACCTTATATTTATATTTGCATTGCATTTATATTTGTGTGGTTAGTTGCTTATTTCATGTTGAGTATGTTTGTGACATGATATGAATCTTA
Organism: Artemisia argyi; assembly: GCA_030686995.1. Taxonomy (NCBI): domain Eukaryota; kingdom Viridiplantae; phylum Streptophyta; class Magnoliopsida; order Asterales; family Asteraceae; genus Artemisia; species Artemisia argyi. Next base: position 154,052,809 of record CM060692.1, read on the forward strand.
TGTTATGTTTGTGTTGTGATCTAGTTGTTAATACCTCTAGGTGTTTTAGATTTATAATTGAGACTTTTCATATTGCATCACACTTGATTGGGTATTTGATACAAAAGTTTTAAGTTTTAATGAAAACGTATTCACCCCCTCTACGGTTTCCACACATAATTTGGGTGATAGTGAGACTGTAATTCGTAATTGAACATGATGAGTTTATGGATGATTTGATGAGGAAATTAAAAGGTGTGAATGATGAAATGAAAGATCCTTTCGAAATTGTTGAAACAAAGGTTGAAAAGTAACCAATCTGATGAAGATATCGACTAGAGGATGTGAAACCACATGTATTCATTATTTTTTCCATTTTCAATTTACAGTTAACTATTTTAATATATAAGTATACTACTAATTTAATTATTTAATTTTAGGTTGGTGAGAGATTTGTAAATTCTGAACAACTTAAAGAATGCTTGACATATTATGCCTTGGCAAATGGTTTCTCATTGTGGTTTTACAGAAGTTCAAAAAATAAAGTCATTGCTAATTGTGGGTTCAGACCACAAAATATCAAGCATAAATTGCTAGGAAAACAAACCAAGTTTAACAAGTACCCAAGTGTAGTTAAGGATGAGGGTAACAAATGCCCTTGGAGATGTTATGGTAATATGTTGACTACTAAAGCTTCTTTTGAAGTTATTTCCTTGAATGATAAACATACTTGTGTCAGAAACTTCAAGTACGAAACTCTTATGAACTACAAATGGATAGGAAAACACTTTGGTCCTAAGATTAGGTAAATTCCAGACATTAAGTTGCATGAGATTGGGGATTTGGTGATGAAAAAATACAAATGCATTGCCAGTCTAACACAATGTAGGAATGCAAATAGATGGGCTGTGATGAGGCGAATCAACAATAGAGGATAATTATGGTCTAATTAGGTCATACACTAAGGCCATATTAGAGTCGGATGATGGGTCAACTGTGAAGGTGGGTATGATAGTTTATCCATATAACAAAACTTATTTCGATAGGTTTTAAGTTTGTTTCAATGGTTTAAAAGAGGGATGGAAACTAGTATGTATAAAAGTCATAACATTAGATATATATTTTGTAACAACCGGAAATTTTACGTTAACTTTTACCATTCAACTTGAATGTTTTATCCAAATCACGTAAAAAATTAAATTTCGCGTATACCCGTTAGGTTATCCTATACATATTAAGAACCACTTTTAGACATTTTATGTCACACTAGACTAATGTTTAGTCTACTCAAAATTTATTAAATGGTCATTTCATTCAAGTTCATTGTTTTCAAATAACTTGTGTATTATGCATTTTAACTTACGTGTTAAGCATTTAACTTATATGCGTGCTTACCCAATACCCGCACCACATTTCTACTAACACTTCAAAAAAAAACTTATACATATTTAAATGTACTATTTATTTTAATTACACGAAAATTAACTTTTACAAGTAACTGGATAGGTCACTCACGTACATCGTTACACGTACATTAAACTTAAACCCGACTCTAGACTATGCTTAGTCTACATGTTTTATGCATTCTAGTTTCATTACATGCATATTTATATGTTATACTTTTATTTTACCATTTTTACAAAAAAACGTTGCAAGTTTCACATTTCTAGCTCAAACCCACACCACCTTTTAACAATAAACCCTAAACTAAACAATTTATACATCAAATTAAATCAAATTTACCCCATTAACTAGTTGGTTTGTCATCCTTATGTGGTGTCATCTGAGGATGACATTATGAGACACTTGTCTCACAAATTTTGCATGTATCTTACATACATGGATTTGTAGATCTCAAGATAACTCAACACTCCATCTCACTCTCTCTACTCCCTCTCCAATTTTGTGCATCACCACCACACAAACACCCTCTTTGATCACTGTTTTCACTAGTTGTTGTGGTAAGGATGAAGGTCAAACTCATCATTTCTTGAGTATAAGGGGCTGAGATCATCAAGTATATTGTCTAGAATTATTGGTTTTGGGTTCTTGATTCATGTGGTTTGAAGATCTAGTGGTGATTATTGGTTTTGTTCTTAATTGATCCCAACATCTCTTCTCCTTTGTAAGGAATCACCACATATTTATTTATATACTCTTATGTTGATCATGTTCATATATTTATAGATATGAGATCTACGTTTATTGTACATTTTATATACTTATTTTTAAAGATTTATACATTGTACATAGTGAAAGACTTTAGAAAACAATGTTTTGATCACAACTATTTGGGACAAACTTGATCAGTGACTAAAACGACACAATCAGTAAAAATATGTGGATTTCTAGACTTGGATAAAAATATAGGGTTATAAATCTATCTCTTAGCTTCCATTTTCTGGGTGGTTCGTTTCATGACGTCACCCGATGATTTAACTAAAAAATAAACGGCAAAACTATGCCAGATTTAGTAACATGTTTTCAATAGCCAAAAACTCTTAAAAGTTGTACATAACCCACTGTTGGTGTTCGAAGAGAAAACATAGGTGACACTTTAACTTAAACGTGGCCGCTAGAAAGAATTTAAATAGAGTTGTAGATTGTAAACTAAAGTCGTTTTCGTGGGGTTGTTTTGTGTAGTCAATTTCCATCTTTGACATTTAAGGGTATTGTAGTAATTTTACATAGGTTATGTAATTTTTGGAATTATGGGACCCATAAAACTAATTAATAGACTCAAATATTTTTCCGTAGACGTAAAAACCGAGTCATAACTCTTTAGGGTTCAGGATAAACGGATTTTATAAAATCAGATAACTATTTTAAAACTGAATCGCACTTATGTACGGGTTTATTAAACTTAACAAACTTGTCATAAAACTTGTCCCAGTTATTTTATAAACCTTATAAACACTAAGTACAACGGTATAATCCATATAAAAACTTTATAAAACAAACTTGCATATTCATGTTTATTATTCTCAATCTAAGACACAACATATTATTTTTAGGTTGCTCCTAGAATAATTATTGGCGTCTATTGCATTATCTCGTTATATTTATCTCGTTGCTTTACGGTGATCTCATAACCCCACTTTTAGTCGTTTTGAACTAGAATACATGCTATTTTCACTTACAAACACTTTATTCATTTACGGAAACGTTTACTGAAATACTTTACTCGTTTACTGAAATATTTTACGTGTTTATTTGAAACACTTGAAACGTATACTGAAACACTTTACTCATTAACTAAAATACTTTACTTGTTTATCTGAAACACTTTACTCGTTTACTGAAATACTTTACTTGTTTATCTAAATCACTCGAAATGTTTATTGAAACACTTTACTCGTTTACTAAAATACTTTACTTATTTATCTGAAACCTTTATTAGTTTACTGAAACACTTGAAACGTTTACCGAAACACTTGAAAAGTTGACTGAAACATTGTACTCATTCACTGAAACACTTTACTCATTTACTGAGACACTTTACTCATTTACCGAAACACATTACTCGTTTTACATAAATACAATGGATTGTATTTACTATGGACACAAGTACTTGAAAACCATATGCTTGAACTGATTTATTATTGCCTAAGCATTATTGCCAAAAGTCCATAACATCATGAACCATTAGTTATTTTGTGTAAACGCGAATGCTGTGGATAGGCCTATGGGATTGACGAATCCCGTTTGCTTGACTGGAAAGGTAACCAAAAGCACTGTATTTGAGACGGTAGGTAAATAGCAAGTTACCTACTAGGGAAATTACTATATCAATTTATGGATATAATTTGTTAACGTATTCGGTTTCATGGGCTTAGTGCAATAATATTTACTTTCCGACTATTGTATGTGTTACTAGGGGTGAGTAAAACCGCCCAAGTCCCGAAAAATGACCCGATCCTGACATAAACCGATAGTCCCGAAACCGAATAATAGCTTCTTGGGTCAGGAGTCGGTTTGGATTTTAGCATTTTCGGGATTCGGGTCGGGACGGGATGGGCCAAAAACCAAAAAAATACAAGCAAATCAGCCCGAAACCGACAATACCAACTATACCAAAACCGACTACTTGTGGGTCGGTATTCGGTTTAGGATTTTGGTGCTTTTAGGGATCGGGATTAGTCGGGTCGGGATCTGGCCCGATGCTCAGCCCTATGTGTTGATATAAATAATACTTAAAAAGGTTATTAATATCTCTCAATAAACCTATGTTTTGATAATCACAAAACTTAAATCAAATTAAGTCAAGATTAAGAAGTAAACAAGTATTTGGTAACAAATATTTACTTCTACATCTAATATCACTTAAGGTATGCATAAACTAAGCATCTTTTGCATTACATGATCAAAGGAAATTTTGTCTTAAGACATAACACATTTTAAAATGATATAAACATTTTAAATATATTTGTAAATCATTTTTGGTAATGCTATATTAAACCACAAAAATATGATTTCAAATTTCCAACCAAAAAGGGCAAATTTTATCCAGAAAAACTTTTCAAACGTTCAGGAGGGCGGCCCCCTTAATTTTACTAGGCGGCCCCCTTAATGATTAAGGTGACCGGCCTATAATTAAGGGGACCGGCACGCTCCCGAACAGTAAAATTTGGCCCTATAAATACTGGATCATTTTACACATTTTTCTCACCTTTTTGCACTAAAAACCTTCTGATCCAACCTCCCTCTCTAGATCTAAAATCCTTTGATCATATAATTCATAAGTCTTTGTTTCCAAGTGATCCAAAGCTTCATCCATTCAAGTGCAAGAAGAAGAACACTCCTCTACATCCATCTAATTGTAGTAGTGTTGTGAATAGCTAGATTCATATTGTAGTTGTGGTAGATATTTGTAAAAGTGTTGTGTAAATTTGTTGTGTGTAGAAAATAGGTGTGTTGTAAAGTGGTTTAGTAGTTGTGAATTAGTTGTGCATAGAAGAAGGTGTGAAGTTGTGAAGGTGTGAAGCCTTGAACAAGTCGTGAAGTTGTGAAGAAGGAGTGAAGCCTTCAAGAAGTCGTGAGATTGGTTCTAGCTACGATTAGAACTCGACATTTAGCTTAGTGTCGTTAACTTGTGTAAGCCAAGGTGTGTAAGGTTTCTCCACCATAAGGAGTTTGTTGACATAGTGAGAAAACTCTCGAGTGTGGTACTCGGGGACTGGAGTAGGGCAAGGAAGGTGTCCTTGTAGCCGAACCACTATAAATTCGCGTGTTGTGGTTTGATCTTTCTAACTCTATCTTTTGTTCATTACATTTCAATACTTTCATTATTACATTAGAATTGCTTATATTTGTTGTCATTTGAATTCACTTGAGATCGAATCGAAAGTTTTTAATAAGCTACAAAATATTTTCTTAATAAACTTTTAAAAGGACGTAAAACTATTCAACCCCCCTTCTAGTTTTCCACAATTGGTATCAGGAGCCACGTCTAGCAAGATCTTTAAAATATATTGTATTTTAAAACTTGTAACGATCTATGGAATCTGAAAAATATTTAGAAGGGCAATCTATGCAAAAACCACCACTATTTGAAAGTGATAGATTTTTATATTGGAAAAATCGATTCGAAACTTATGTGAAGTCAAAAGATCTAGATCTTTGGCATGTTATTACTAATGGTGATTTTTTACCTATTCAAAATAACCCAGAAACTAAGAAAGATGAAATTGTACCTTTTGAAAAACAAAATGATGATTTAAAAAGAAAAGTTGCTAAAAATAATGAAGCAAAAATGGTTATTTATAATGCGCTACCACGTAAAGAGTACGAAAGGATCTTTGTGTGTGAAACCGCAAAAGAAATTTGGAACTCTTTACTAATAACTCACCAAGGTAATAGTCAAGTCAAAGATAATAAGATAGATCTACTTGTTCAACAATATGAGCAATTCACGATTCCGGTAGAGGAATCAATTGACAATGCTTTTGCTAGATTTAACACTATCATTACAAGTTTAAAAGCACTTGATGAGAATTTTTCTAGTAAGAATTTTGTTAGGAAGTTTCTTAGGGCTCTTCATCCAAAATGGCGAGCTAAAGTGACGGCTATTGAAGAATCGAAGAATTTGTCAACATTGCAACTTAATGAATTAATTGGAAATCTAAAAATTTACGAAGTCATCATTAAGAAGGACTCCGAAATGGTTAAAGAAAAACGAGAGCGAAGCAAGTCAATCGCCTTGAAAGCTAGAAAGGAATCTAGTATCAAAGATAGCTCATCTTCTGAAAGTGATGACGAAGAATATGCCATGGCCGTAAGAGATTTCAAGAAATTCTTCAAAAGGCGAGGAAGATTCGTAAGACAACCGTATGATGAAAAGAAAACATTTCAAAAGATTAAAGATGACAAGAACAACAAGATTGAAAGAAAGTGTTTTAAGTGTGGTGATCCAAATCATCTCATCGGAAAATGTCCAATGATGACAAGAGATCAAAATCAAAGAGCTTTTGTTGGAGGTGCTTGGAGTGATAGTGACGAAGATGAGAAAGAAACGACAAAAGAAGAAAAGTGTCTTATGGCGAATACATCAAATGAGGTACGTTCCGAAAACGAATATTTTAGTAATGAAAGTTTGTCATTAGATGAAAAAGATCTAGATAATGAATATAATAGGCTATGCAAATTAGGACAACTAGTAATGGCTAAAAACAAATCACTAAAATACATAAACAATCAATTGGAAAATGAAGTACTTGAACTAAAAATTAAAATACATCAACTTGAAAAAGGTAAAGAAACTTTTGAAGAATGCAAGTCATGTCAAATGCTTAAAGATGAAAACGAAATACTTAGGGAAGAAATTCGAAAACTTAATAAATTTGAAAATAGTAGTCACTCTCTTAATAAAATAATAAGTAGTCAAAGAACATCCGGAGATAAAACCGGTTTAGGATTTAACTCAAATGATGCTTCAACAAGTGAGATTAAAAATGTCAAATTCGAAAATGAACCTAACAAACAAAAATCTCTAAAATCTAATCCTAAGTATATACTTATTAATGATAGAAAAATACCTCTTGCCAACAATGAAGAAGTAAAAGCTTTTTATAAATCATCTTTGAAAAACGAGGTAGGATCATCTAAATCTAAGACAAGATCCAAAACACCACCACCTAGAAAATCAAATAATCCTAATCCTAGGTCTAAAACACCTCAACCAAGAAGAAACCAAAATAGGCAAAACTATAATAACAATAGTAATCAAATGTGGAACTACCAACAAAGCTACAATCCTTGGGGTATACTACCACCTTTCATGCATCCTAGTCAAATGTTAAACATGTTTGGACCAAACAACTTTGGACCAAAGAGACAATGGGGATCGAATGGCTAGATGAACATTCCTTAAGGCAATCTTGAAGTTTCTCTCAACATAGACTTTTTTAAAGTCTATATATCATCTTGATGATTTTGAAGATTTTTTTGAAGACCACCGGGTACGCCATTCCTTCATAACTCATTGCCATGCTTAGATAAATAAGCTTTAGTTGATCATATTGTTTGCATAGATATAGCTTGCCTTTTTCTCTCTACTTGTTTCGATCATATATATATATATATATACTTATTTACATATATATATATATATATATATATATATATATATATATATATATATATATATATATACACACACACACACATATATATATAATTGCTTGCACATAACCTAGATACGACATTAGTTGACTTTCTAGAACTCCAGGAAATCGTTCTTTATCGAACCCTTTCCTTCCCCCCTCGCGTTATTCTAGTAAGTCCTCTTCTAGGAGACTCATGATGATGAAGGGATATGAGTCAAGTGGACTTTTATAATGCAAGAACGCCTTCGCACGTGAACACTATGGATGAAACAAACTCTTCTCGCCGACTATATCCTATCTCCGCTACTATCTTTCAAACCTCACCCATCAACCTATCTTTCACTCACATTTATACTTATATATATATATATATATATATATATATATATATATATATATATACACTTATTCACATATTCCCGAACACACCTCAAACCCTTCATCAACTTAACACTTTGATCATTTTATCCAAAATTGTCAAAGGTATATTTTAATTATCGAAACGGTAATTAAAAATTATTAAGAATTTTATCATCGTGCCAATGAACGTTTACGTATTTTTGATATATTATAAATCTAATTATATACGTATAAATATTTTTGTTCCAGAAACTAATTCCGCGAAATTTGGAAAATTTCAAAGGCGGCCCCCTTAATAATTAAGGGGACCGGCTTGTTATCGAGGGCGGTCCCCTTAATGTTTAAGGGGACCGGCCATCTGACACTTCCAAATCCGTTTTTCCTTCTAAATTCCATTCCCAAACACTCCATTCACTCATTTGTTCCTCCCCACTGCTACTGAGTACGAACCAAAACACCCAAAAACTTCAAAATCTTCCATCATATCACCAATCCGGGATTGTTTCGCAAGGGGCAAACATCAACCAAACATATAACAACATCTTTTGTAAGTTTTCCAACATGCATTTCATCACATTTTATTCGATTTGGTATCTAATCAATTATTATGCATTTTATTAAAACTTATTTTAATTCGAATTTAAGTGCAATAGAAGCTAGAAATTGAACTATCAAATGCTTCTCATAGGATTAGAATGATGTATTGCAACTCAAAATTAGTATAACATATTATTTTGTCAAAATCATTAATCGCCCATAAACCCTTTTTAAATTTTATTTTTCAAGAGGCACATTGTTGATATAACTCTCAAAAACCACTTAAAACTTACTACATTACATTATTTTAACGTCCTAAACAATCAAAACATACTTTTCAATTTATTAGAAAATGGTTCATGAAGACAACATGGGCGTTTGGTTCATGAACAAACTATAACTATATGTAGTTATTTGAAACTTGAAACTTTTTCATATAACTTGTTAATACTACTAAGATCAATAGACGTCATCAAGATATATAATCAATATATATATTGATGTTTTAGGATGTCTTTATCTAGTTAAGGGAACATTTGGTTTATCTCGAAAATGATATTTTTGAAAACTAAAATTCGCTTTTTAATCTTTTAAACAAGCTCATGTTGTGTCAAACTCTTACGAAATGGAAGATATATAATCTAATATATATCTAGCCTTATATCGAAATGAATTATGATATCATACTCTTTGATATTATATATTCTAAACGAGTTTAAAATCAAAATAAAAGGAACATTATGAAACTACTTCATTGAATATTTTTTTTGTGTCGAAGTAGAATTTTGTTCCACATATATTGCATATAATTATATATACATATATATAACATATGCATGATAGTTGTTTTTATATTAATTCTATTTTTGTTGTTATATTGTTTAGGTGAAAATGCCTAAGACCACGGTTGGTGATGTATCCAAAACCAAACAATACATTCCAAATGTCTCTTCTACTCCCGGCATGTCTCCTTCAGTTGCGTGTTTCTATCGTCCTGTTGAAAATAGAAACATTCACGAAGGACGAATTGTCGATCCATCTTTCTATGAAAATGATCAAACCGAACGAATGTTCACCAATATTCGTTTCGAATGTCTTCTCCAAATCAACGAACCAATCATTCCTCATTTTGTCCTCGATTTCTATAGCCAAGTGATGGTGCAAACCGATCCCTATGGCAATATCCTCATCTCCTTCATGATTCAAAATCAATTCATCACTCTCAATCTTGTTCAATTCGGTCAAATTCTTCGAATCCCATACAACGGCCAAGCCGTTTTCTCAATGAATGGGATCTTTCCTCTCTTGAAAAAAATCGTCCTCAGGATGGCCCCTACTATTCTGAGATTCTTAGTCCTGAAGACATTCGTCGAATGCTCGAACTAGAACGTCGTACGACTAGTCGAGTAATCAAGTCGAAGAATGTTGATATTCATGCCAATCAAATCCTCCTCAAAGAGCTAAGCCAAGATATGAAGAAGTGGGAAGAACTCATTCGAGAGAATGCGTTCGGTACTGGTGGTCACCGTGATCATGTCACGGCAAGCATTGCCCACATGCTTTATTGTGTTATTGCTGAAGAGCAATACAATTTGGCTTATCTTTTCATTCATCGAATCATGTCCGCCAAAAACACCCCAAATGCCAATCTTCCTTATGGTATGTTTCTCACACGACTTTATCGTTATGTGATGGAACATTACCCTCATCTTCAAAGAGATTACTACGTTCAAATCCTTCCTACCTTGAACCAACTCACTCTTGTTCGTACTCGCCGTCCTCGTAGTGACAAAGGAAACTCTCGTGTTCCTTTGTACTCTAGGCCTCGTGGTTCTACATCTCATCGTGATGACGATGATGATGAGGAGGAAGACACCTCACGTGTTAGTACTCCATCCCCCACGACCTTTGTTGAGGATCTTTCCGATCTTGATGATACCGAGTATCAAATTCATCTTCCTCATGAACGTACCCATGAGCTTCTCTTCACTCGTCAAACGTCTATCATCAATCGTCAACAACAAATGCATGAAGAACTTCGAGGGGGTTTCAAATCCGTTGGGAAGATGTTTAGGAAGATGCTTGGAAAGAAAAATAAGTAGAATATATTGACGTATTGCTACTTGTTATTACTTGGTTCTATTTGACATTTTTATGATTTGCTATTTGTCCGATTTATTCGGAAATACTTGTGTTGTTTATTGTCATCTCTTGAATGATGTTTAGATTTTAATTGTTATCATGCTACTATTTTAATGTTATGCCATGCTTATTTTCTAAATGGATTATAATATGTTTCTTTGCATGAAATTTGGTTATATATATATATTTACATATCATCATTCCTAGAGTATATACTTCTAATAGAGCTTGCCGGAAAAACACACTTGAAAAATCACCAAATTTTGCAAATTTTGGGTTTCTGGTCGTCTGGGAAAACACCAGATGGGCGGCCTCCTTAATTCCCTAGGCGGTCCCCTTAATTATTAAGGGGGCCGGCATACAATTAAGGGGACCGGCCATCTGGAACTGGATTCACTGTTTTCTTTTGCATCTTGTGAACCCTTTCTTTAGTTTCAGCTACCATTTCCCATTTTAACCCAACTGATTTTAGAATCTTATTAAGCCATTTCAAATACATACCTAAATCAACCATTTCCATACTATAAATTCCCTCCAAAATCACCATTCTTCATCTCATCATTCACCATCTTAATCATCATGACTGCACCAAGCACCTCACACTCCAAAACCTCCAAGAAACAAAAACTTGTGGTCATCCCCCCAAAACAACTCTTCATTGACTTAACAAATGAAGACAACAAAACACCATCACCTCCACCTAAATGTTCATCCCCATGTGCACCCAATGCACCATCTAAAACACCTTCCACTCATGGAACTTTCTCATCCTCCATACCCTCAACCTCATCAATCAATGACTACATCAACTCACACTTGTCACCACAAGTGTCATCACCACCTCCTACACAAGAACCCATGTCCACCCATCTTACCATCTCACTTTCACCAATAACACCACTTGATGCTCATCTCTCATCTCCACCAATTACACCACCATTCTTTGCTAATCCCGTGCCTTGGAGGCTACTTGAATCCCATGGGGATACTTGTCTTTGTTGCATCCACAACCGCACGGTCATCTTTGGCCTTAGAGATGAAATTCAATATATGTTTTCATATATTGAACATTTGCTTACCAACCCAACACCACCACCAACTCCACCATCCTCTCCAATAATTCCTCCACCACAATTCTCACCCATTCCTTCACCATCACCATCATGCTCTCCTAATTAAGCATCTCATATGCTTAATAAATAAAGCCTTCACCACCCTTTTGCTTGCAAGCTCTATGAAGACCATGTACTTTTTGCATGATGATGTATTTTCCTAGTTGCTTATTTGTGAACTAGCTTTTCTACTTGTAATTCAAATTGCTACTTGTATGTTTGTGCCTTGACACAACCACTTATTTAATATGAATGCTTTCTTTTCAAACATGCTTTATTTTTTTTTATCACCTTATACATGTTTGCATGCATATACTTGTGCTTCTAATATTTTTTTTGCAAAGCATTCCATAGCTCGTTCTCTTGGAGCCCCCAAATGAGGGGGAGTACACATCAAGGGGGAGTTTCTACCCGTCAATTTTTCACGCTTAAAAATTGTCGGCTTAACCTTTTTGATTCTACAAAAAAGGGGAGAAGTAAATATAAACTCACTAAAATACTTGTTTAAAAATTAATTTTTGAGTTAATGAGTTTAAGTTTTGTAATCATCAAAAAGGAGGAGATTGTTGATATAAATAATACTTAAAAAGGTTATTAATATCTCTCAATAAACCTATGTTTTGATAATCACAAAACTTAAATCAAATTAAGTCAAGATTAAGAAGTAAACAAGTATTTGGTAACAAATATTTACTTCTACATCTAATATCACTTAAGGTATGCATAAACTAAGCATCTTATGCATTACATGATCAAAAGAAATTTTGTCTTAAGACATAACACATTTTAAAATGATATAAACATTTTAAATATATTTGTAAATCATTTTTGGTAATGCTATATTAAACCACAAAAATATGATTTCAAATTTCCAACCAAAAAGGGCAAATTTTATCCAGAAAAACTTTTCAAACGTTCAGGAGGGCGGCCCCCTTAATTTTACTAGGCGGCCCCCTTAATGATTAAGGTGACCGGCCTATAATTAAGGGGACCGGCACGCTCCCGAACAGTAAAATTTGGCCCTATAAATACTGGATCATTTTACACATTTTTCTCACCTTTTTGCACTAAAAACCTTCTGATCCAACCTCCCTCTCTAGATCTAAAATCCTTTGATCATATAATTCATAAGTCTTTGTTTCCAAGTGATCCAAAGCTTCATCCATTCAAGTGCAAGAAGAAGAACACTCCTCTACATCCATCTAATTGTAGTAGTGTTGTGAATAGCTAGATTCATATTGTAGTTGTGGTAGATATTTGTAAAAGTGTTGTGTAAATTTGTTGTGTGTAGAAAATAGGTGTGTTGTAAAGTGGTTTAGTAGTTGTGAATTAGTTGTGCATAGAAGAAGGTGTGAAGTTGTGAAGGTGTGAAGAAGGTGTGAAGCCTTGAACAAGTCGTGAAGTTGTGAAGAAGGAGTGAAGCCTTCAAGAAGTCGTGAGATTGGTTCTAGCTACGATTAGAACTCGACATTTAGCTTAGTGTCGTTAACTCGTGTAAGCCAAGGTGTGTAAGGTTTCTCCACCATAAGGAGTTTGTTGACATAGTGAAGAAAACTCTCGAGTGTGGTACTCGGGGACTGGAGTAGGGCAAGGAAGGTGTCCTTGTAGCCGAACCACTATAAATTCGCGTGTTGTGGTTTGATCTTTCTAACTCTATCTTTTGTTCATTACATTTCAATACTTTCATTATTACATTAGAATTGCTTATATTTGTTGTCATTTGAATTCACTTGAGATCGAATCGAAAGTTTTTAATAAGCTACAAAATATTTTGGTAATAAACTTTTAAAAGGACGTAAAACTATTCAACCCCCCCTTCTAGTTTTCCACACTATGTGTTACAATTGTTGCTTTAAAAACTAAATACTTGTGGTTTGCACTTGACTTTTACACTTACATAATTTATCATGGATTGGTGTATGAGTCTATACGCTACAAGTCTTGTATGGGCGGGACTTGTAATAGGATAGATTGAAATGACTTTTGCCATGCGGACTTGCTTCAATGGTTTTTTCTTCTATTATGATTTACATCATAAACTTTATTTGCAAAGACTTTTCAGACAAATTATTATAACGAAGTGTTTTGGCTTTGACTCTAATACTTTGACTTTTTTTTATTTTAAGAAATATTTATCATCATGAATTTATATGTGGACCTAAGATATTACAAGTCTTGTATGGGCGTAACCTGTAATAGGATTAGGTTTACATATACTTGTCATAACGACTAACTTAAAAGGTTTTCATCTTATTTACATTAAACCTATGAACTCACCAACCTTGTGTTGACACTTTTATCATGTATTTCTCAGGTCTGTAAGATGATAGCTTGCGTTTCGAGCATTTGAGTCGCACGACATGTTTTGAAGACTTTGATCCATTCACAATTACCATTCGATGATATTCTAAAAATGTTTATGTATCTTATTGCATTGGGACCTCTTGTTATAACTCTGATTTCATTTATCTAATGGTAACTTTTAAAAACGTCTCATTTAGAGGTCGTTTTCTATGACTTGAACTTTGTATTATGAAGTAGCACCCTAATGACATTATCTTTCACTGCGATATTTTGGGGATGTTACATGTTTCCTTAAAAAACCAAATGTGGGTGAGATTTTAATGGCGATTGGGAGAGATGGCAATAACCACATCTTTCTAGAGGCATGGGCAATGGTAAATGTAGAAAATAAGGATAATTGGAGTTGGTTTCTAGAGCTTTTAGGAGATGACTTGGACATGCCCACTTGCAATGGTTTGGACCTAATTTCTGATCAGCACAAGGTACAATCTTCTAGCTTTAGTTACTTTTCTATAATTATATGATAAAATTTATTAATAATAGAACTTCATATAGGTTCTTATTGAAGCTGTGAAAGACATAATGCCACTTGCTGAACATAGACAATGTGCAAGACACATGTATGAGGGTTTTAGGAAATAGTTTAGTGGAGTGCATTTTAGGTGGCTTCAAAGGCATATTATCCGCAACTCTTTAACAAAATCATGGATAAAATCAAAAGGGCTTGTAGGTCAAAAGTTATGGATCTAAGTAGCCTTTGTTAGACAATAGATAACTTGAATAAATCCAAATTGATCTATATGAGAAACTCTTAACAGTGTATGATTGATTGTTAATGCGGAATCTTAACAAACAACAGTTATGAAGAACACAATAAGAAATACTAATAATGTATTCTATTAATTTGCTAACAGGCTTGGATATTTTCTTCCACAGCCGTTGAGTTCCTTTTATACACTAAGGAAACCCTAATAATACAAAACGTGTAGAAGGATAAACGTATATTCTAATACGTGCGAATATCCTTCCCTAATATATCTCCTTATATATATATATATATATATATATATATATATATATATATATATATATATATATATATATATATATATATATATATATATATATATATCATAAACAGACTACTAAAACATACTAACAATATTAACTATGTCTGGTAGACTTAACTTTGAACTGGTAGAATTAACTATGCTAACAGACTTAACTAAGACAACTAGCAGACTTAAACCTGTTCTAACTAATAATTCCCAACAGGGCTAACCCAAATTTGCATTAG
Organism: Artemisia argyi; assembly: GCA_030686995.1. NCBI lineage: Eukaryota > Viridiplantae > Streptophyta > Magnoliopsida > Asterales > Asteraceae > Artemisia > Artemisia argyi. The sequence continues at coordinate 154,068,144 of CM060692.1, forward strand.
TACTTGCTTAATAAAGATCCCAAAACCTGGTCTAGGGCCTTTTTTTTTTAGCATAGGAACAAGGTTTAGTGAGTGTTTTAATTTTGTTTTGTTAAGAGTTAGGAACAAGCCCTTAATAACTATGTTTGAGGCAATGAGGGTGATAGTACTAGAGAGGATGAATACCATGAGGCAACTGATGGAGAAATGGCCTAAAGATATTTGTCCTAACATTCAAAAAATACTTAAATTTTTAACAGATCAACAAAGCTATATGATTCTAATACAACAATCAATTCATAATACATGTTATTTGATTATGTATCGCTGATATTGTTATTCATATATAGTTTTTGCCATGTAATTCTAGCTGGTGGGCAATTCATATGAAGTTAGGAATGGTTCTGAGGCTTTTAGAGTTAACGAACATCTAAGAACTTGCAGTTGTAGAATGTGGTAATTATCAGGTCTGGGTTACCCTCATGCAATAGCTGTTTTGTTTAAAATTAATAGAAGACCAGAGTATTATGTGCCTCCTTGTTTTAGGAAAGATATGTATTATCAATCCGATAATCAGTATATGAGTCCAGTTTGTGGCATGACCTTTTGGTCAGATTGTAATGAAATGTCTAGGGTTCTGCCACCCAAGACTAAGAAAATACCAGGAAGGCCAAGGAAAAAAAGGATTAGGGCTACACATGAATAAAAAAAATACAAATAGGCTTCCTAGAGCTGGGATAGAAATGACATTCAAAATTGTGGTAAAAAAGGACATAATAAGGTTGGTTGTACTTATACTAAAGTTAATAAACCACCTAAGCCACCAAGAACCAAACGCAGACATAAGAAGAATAAAGATGTTGAATCAACATCTTTAGTGGATTAACCTGATTTAGCTATGAATGTGACTGGGGAGTCTGCAACCTTTGAAGTTGGTGAGTGCAGCCTCTAGTAAGACTAGTAGGGGTGGAAAGAGAGTTAAGTTTAACACAAATGCTAGACCAGGTAAAGTGGGCAAATCAATGTTTATTATAATGAAATGAGGAATTGGGATAAGGGTTAGGTTAACATCATCTACAAGAATAGCTGTTTCTAGGTCTCTATCTAATTGATGTGCCTCTTCTCGATGTGCACTAATTCTTTGTTTCACTAAGCACTTAACCGACTCTCTAATCCCCATAAGCTACTACTTCACTAGATAATGGCACTGGGGATTAGCTGTTTGACAGTGAATATTAGCATCTGTATTGTGCTTTGTAAATTAGTAATCATTTTTGTGAATGTTGTATGGTGGATTCTGTAAATGCAATCTGCATTGACTTCTCTTAATGCAGTTAGATGATTTTGGAATTCAATATGTTGAAAGACTTGTGTTATTTAAGTCGATTATTGTTTAGTGTAATCTGTGTTTCGAGTCAACACAGTCTGACCCATTGGAATACAAAATTATCCAGTTGACCCGTTTCATTTTTAGCATTGTTTTCTACTGCACCCTTAATATGATCAACACTTCGGTTTATTTGAGGCATTTCATCTCTAACACATTTCACTTCGCAATTCCTAAGACTGAAACTCTCATGTTCAAATTGAACATAAGAGGATCTCAATCCAAAAAGCAAGTAAGGGTATTAAAACCTTCAAAAACATGTTACAGATAACAGTCAAAGACCACGAGTTCCCTAAAAAAAGTGAAATCATCAACATAAGATACTAAAAGCGATAAGAGGATAGATCCCTAAACAGAAGCACGGTTCTTTAAATAAATGCCCTGTCATCTTGACTTGTGCGACGACATCAATCTCTGTCACTTGGTTAAGAAATGGAAGGTTCTCTTTTAATCAACTGAAAATAAGATGTAAAAACATGAAAGTGAATTAATATATGTAAACAAATTAACAAACCGTAATTACAATCAAACATACTGTATAATCAAATTCAAATGATAGTTCTCTAAAAGGATATAAGAGGTAAAACTCAAAAGTCACCCACGATAAAACCAAAATTCTGCATGAATGCTGTAATCAGTTTACTACGAAGCCTTCTTGTTAATTTTACACACGAAATAACATCAAAATTAGAACATACCTTATTGTTTTTCTTGCTATTCTCAGCCTGCCTCTTTTTCTTTGGCGTCCTGTTAACATGGGGAGATACGAGGCTCTGCATAAATATAGGGGAACCAACACCTCTCTGACTCACATAAGACCATTGATTTATCGACCCCTCATAATCAATGAAAGTAAGTGACGACTGTTCCCAAAATTGTTCTACATTGTTGTTTCTCAATACCCATATGTTATAGTAACGACTACAACGAACCAGTATGCATAAACACTCTTCGACAATCTCCAAGCTGTTACCATAGCGAGATTCATATCTCGAATCATCAGGCTGGGGGATTACTTTAAATTCCTCTTTAGATAAATCGAAAGAAAGAATTACATTCTTAAGAACAAAACATCGATCCATGACATCCATAAACCAATGAAGTGCCCCATTGCATAAGGTGCCAAAATTACTACGACATCTATACTCCACATCTCCAACAACTTTCCAAACATTTGTTTTCAATGTTAACACTTGAAAACATGTAGTATTTTCAATTGTCCTGAACCCAAATACAACCTTGTAATCATCACTTGATGAATCATAACCAAAACCCCAACACAAGGAGTAGTTGATGTCAAGTTTTGTTGGCTTTCTTACTTTTTTCTCCTCTCGAGTTGAGGGATTGATTACTAAGACATCACTAACAGTAGGCGAGATGCATAGAAGGCCATTGCAAAAACCAAGAATAAGACAATTCTTGAAAGAAAGATTCATGTTGTTAAGTTCACAGCTAAACTTAAAGCGGCAGTAAAACCTAGACAAAGGGATCCTTGGTACATTTTCCTTATTATTGTGATAGTTCTTGTAACTCTGATTCAAATGGGATTTAATGAAACCGGCACATGAGATGATAGATTGCCATGACTTGCAAACGCTTTTGTATCGGATCAGATCCTTCACATCCAAATTTATGAGTATTTGCTCAAGGATATCACGAACAAGGTCTCCCATTTAAACCTAGGGTGGATCAAAATGAGCTTATCAGAAAATACTTAAGCTGATTAAAGGCAAACCGAAAAATAACTCAGGAAAAAATAAGCTATTGAAATACAGCCGAGCTAATAATAAGCTCATAACAGAAAAATAAGCCTATGCAACACGAGATTGTTTGTACATGAACACGAGATTGTTACCTTAATTTGTTAGGCTAATATCAAAACTCAATTTCACTATCTTTTTGACCTAGATTAATTCATCGTATCTTTATTTATATATAGTTATTTAACTTGACTACAAAGACTTTGACACATTGATGAAATTTACCCTTTTACTTATAGCCAAGTAACATATTGAATCACTATAACTGATGTTGTGGCCAATTCATAGAGTGGAGTCCTATTATATCGGTTTGAAACCGCATATGTGGGCACAGGGTAGCCACTATTGTCACGCCTATCTATAGGAATAAGGGGGCGTCTGGATTTATGCTATTAAACTTACAATCTAAAAGCTGCAAAACGTACATCTAAACACCCCATAAATTACCAGTCGTGCACAAAACAGCTGATCATAGAGTTACACAATCAACGCACACCAAATGTGTTGCATATTCTTGATGGGTTATGGGTCGCGGATCCACGCGTCAGTTTAGTCATGGTTCAGCGGGTACGGGTCAGCAGTTACTTGTTAAGAACTGTTACCTATGCTCGTATTTATTAATTATTATGAGTAATTCTAGTTTAAAGTACTTTTATTTTCTGTTAGTAACAGCTGATGTATTAGTCTATAAATAGGTAAGCTTGTATTTTATTTTAGCACATAAGTTATAAAAACAGATCCCTAACAGAAGGATGATTCTTCAGAGCAATGCTTTAATTTGTCGTCTTAACTTCTTCAATAATATCAGACTTTGGGACTGGGTTGGGGAATGGAAGGTTCTCTCTTAATCACCTGAGAATCAAAGTGGACATAAGTCAACACCAAATCTTATGGTAGAATTCAGGAGTAAAATTACTGTAACTACAATTGAAGAACATAGGTAAAAAAAAAAAAGCCAAATGTATGTTTAGTAAAAATTAAACTCTCTTGTTAGTACATTATATGGGCTAAAACTCAAAATTACCTTCGATTACCGGTTGTGATCCCTAACCAACAAAAAGAGAGCTCACAAATACAACAAAGAATTAACTGCAAACCCTTTTTGTTCGATGTGCACATTAGACAGCATGACAATTCTAAATAACATATGCAAAAAAAAAAAAAAAAAAAAAAAAAAAAAACAACAAGCACTACACCATGTTCAAACCGTTAAAAGTAATTACTAAGGTTTGTTAAACGATCATACGTAAAAGTGTTTTAACTTCTTAACTTTTGTGTACCACATATATGATTATATAAAAGGGAAAGAATTAACATAACTAATTAAGATCGACATTCAACAAACAAATGAAATAGAAGTGTTAAACAAATAAGTATGAAAGACCAACACAATCTCATATGGACAGAGCAATCATCATAAACACTGACAAAATATATTAAAAAAAGAGGGAACTTTATACTATGCATATGAACATTAAATAATATTACAATGAGAACCAACCTTATTATTCATTTTGCTAGTCACAGCCTGTCTCTTTGTCTTCAGTTTCCCCTTAACAATGGGGGATACCAGGCTCTGCATATATATAGGGGAACCAACACCTTTCAAAGTCCTGTATGGGCATTTTGCAGGATCAATACAATCACTGAAATAACACGTCACCAGTTCCCAGGATTGTTTTACATCGTAGTTCTTAAATGGCCACATCTTATAAAGACAGATAATCACGAAATATGCATAGATATTCTTCGAATAACTATAAGTAAATTCATATTTCCAATCATCAGGTTGGGGTATCTCTGTAAACTCATCTTTAGACAAATCAAAAGAGAGAATTACTTTCTCATCATTTTCATCTTTCATAAACCAATGAAGCGCCCCGTTGCATAAGGCACCACCACGACTAACATAACTATACTCCACATCCCCAACAACATTCCAAACATTTGATTATAGTGTTAACACTTGAAAACATGTTCGATTTTTACCTTTCTCAAAACCTAATACAATCTTGTAATCCTTGGTCAAGGAATCATAACCAAAACCCCAACATAATTGTTGATACAAAAGTTGGGCGTACCTGGTTATTGGCTCTTGCTCTCGTACCAATTCGCTTCTTAGCACTTGTTACCTGCGTACTAAGAAAATAAAATAACACCGTTAGGCTTATCGGGGGATTGTTTCCCCCGATTAGACTCCGGCGTGAGAGTAAGTAATCGATTTAGGGTTCTCGTAGAGAGTTAGGGTTTGTATATCGTACCTTTGAATGAGAGATGTCATTCCTTATATAGGGGCTGAAACCGCGTAGGTTTCTTGCTCCTTACTTTTCGCATACGTAATGCTTATCCGGGGTAAGGATATCTATTCCATGAATAGGTAATCCTTATCGCATACCCGGTTAAGTTTGATTGGGCTTTGGGCTTCGTGAGCCCAGGCCGTGTTTATTATGGCCCGTTATTCGTTATAATAGCCCACTCGTGGTGGGTTTGGGCCGAGTAATGTTTATCATTTGGGCTCGTGGCCCAAATATAGACTATACGTCATCATGTCCCCCCAGTCTAGTGTGCGCGGCTCGTAGCCGCGGATACTAGACTTAATATTATCAGCGGTAAGCGTGGCGGGAGATCAAGGAAATATTACTGCCTATTTTTTAAGTGCAATGCACCTAACCATAAGTATTTCAAACGGATACCTCGAAAATCGGAGGTGGTGTCCACGTAGCCCTCGAAAATCGGGAAAAAGTGCATGTACCGATTCAGCTCCAGCCATACGTTTTTGTGAGTGGGTTCCACGTGGAGACAAACTAGGGTTTTTTTTTTTACTCCCTATATAAGAGTCACCGCCCCACTTTTTACAATCACACAGTAAAACACACACTTATCACTATTCACTTTCCTTGAAAGATTTTTGCAAAGAAAATACTGCACTTTCGTAGGTAATTTTGTGTGCGTTTCACTTCGTCATTTAATGAAGATGGTTGCCCAGTTAGAGGATTTTCGCTCCGCGATGACCATTGAGGATGTTACTCAATTTTTGTCTGACTATTTCATGCCTCTGGATGTCCATCCAGAGGCTCCAGATGTGGACCCGTGTATAGCTGATTTCCCCGAAGGGAAAATAGGGCTATACACGAAATTCTTTGAGTACGCGAATTACCGCGTACCCATATCTATTTTTCTGAGCGATTTGCTCAATCATTATCGCCTTCACATCTCTCAGCTGCACTGTATAGGTGCGGCTAAGGTGTTGAATTTTGAAGTAAACTGCCGTTTACTTGCGATAGAACCGACCGTGGCCTTGTTCCGCTTCTTTTACCACACGACGTGGTCAAATGGTTGGGTTTCTTTTGCTAAGCGTCAGGGGGCGCTTCAGTGTTATACTGAGAAGGTAGATGCCCTAAAGAATTGGAGGGAGTTCTTTTTCTGGGTTGATGATGTAGTCTTTCCCTTTCCCCATGAGTTTTATACTCAGGATACATTGCCAAGGGATGGGCGCCCCGCACCCGGTTCCTACAGGCTGGCTGACGCGCAGATTCTGGATGCCAACCGACTGGCCATTAACCCCTATCCGGAGGAGTTTTTGGTGCATATGGGGTTGAGCCACGCTTATTTTGGCGCTGCGGATGAGGTGCCTACTTTCCTGAGTGAGGATGGCCGGGGTGGGTGTTCATCCCTTCTACTTCAAGCTTTGTAAGTCTTTTTGTGTATGTGCGCTTTTAATAACTAATCTTTTTTTCCTTTCTTGCTTTATTGATGTGTGCAGAGATGGATCTGTTTGCTGTGGTTAAGCTGGACAAGCCGAAGCTGGTAACTATAGGGGTGCGCCCTCTGAGGGAAGGTGAGCAGCCCCTACTGGAGGCGACAGAGGGTCATTTGACCGTCCTGCCAGAGGCGGTCCCTGAGAACACGCCACCGCTCCAAGTGACGCCTGTTCAGAGCGTGGCGCCCGATGCGAAGGTGGCGCCCACTGTGGAGGTGACGCCCACTGTGGAAGTGGCGCACAAGGAGAAGCAATCGGGGTCGTCTGACAGCATAAAGATCCTTAATCCTGAGGAGGTGCTGAAAGAAGAAGTTGCGCAGAATGTTAAGCGCAAGGGAGAGGCTGGAGGCAGTGGCACCAGGAAGAGGCGTCGACACGTCATTAGGGATGCGGAGTCTAATGCGGAAGAGACGTCTACTTCTGGCGCACGGTTGAAGGTTGATGAGGCTTCTCCATTTCTGTAAGTGTCTGCGTTTTTATCATCTTTCTCCTTTTTTTTATCATATTACTTGTTGTAATATTTACTAACTGTTTCTTGTTGCGTAGGGATGATGCTGCGAAGAATGATGGAGTCTTCGTTGATGAGGTTTCCTCTCCACAGAATGAAAACAGGGAGGGGAAAACCAAGGTTGCTGATGGTGGAGAGGCGCAGCAGCTTATGGATGAGCTGGCTGCGACTGCTGCGCGCCAAGCTGAGCTAGTGGCTCAGCTGCAAAAGAAGTATGTCGGGAAGAGCAGTGCTATTGCCCAGAAGGATGAGGAGTTGGCAAGACTCCGTGCGCAGTTGGCTAATGCGCAAGTGGAGTTGGAGGCCTCGCGGGCGCATGCTGAAAAGATAACCCACGAGAAGCTGTCCGCCATGGCTGAGGTGGTGAAGGCGCGCGGGGAGCTACACCATTACAAGTCTGACTTGACATTTGTTGTGCGCTTCTTGGAGGAGAAGAAGGTGGAGCACTTCGCTAGTGTCGCCAAGTTTAAGGAGGAGATGTTGAAGATTATCCAGGCGCAAGAGGATAAGCTGCGTGGCCTCAGTATTGAGTATGACGAGGAATTATATCCTCATTTGATGTCTACCATTGCTGTGCGCAGGTATTTTTGTTTACTTGTCTTCATAATAACTTTATCGCCATGCTTTTTATTTACACAAATTGTCTTCGTGAATGTAGGTGGTTGATTAGCCATGGACTGCGTCTGGCAGCTATGGGCGCGCTAGAGTCCCCAGAGGTAGTGGACGCCTTTGGGAAGGTGGTGCATTGCGCGATGGCGCGTGGCAGATCCCAGGCTATGGAGGATCTCCACGAGGCGAAGCTGCTGAAGAAGGACTTGGCAGAAGTCCCTGGGTATAGCCCTACAGCTTATGATGAGTTACTGCAAGCAATGGCGGCGTTGAAGGTTCTTGAGTTGCCGCACATTGGGAGGCTGGAGCGCGATCAAGATGACCCCATAGATGTACTGATGGCAGGGTTGACATTGCAGCGCCATCTTGGGGATAATGCGGAAGGGGAATCAGATTACTATCTGAAACCTGATGTTTCGCAGCTTCAAGTTCCTGTGTTCGCGCGGCCTCGCGACATCCTCAAACCCTTTGCTCTTGAGAAGGAGATTCCCTTGAAAGAAGTGCTAGAGCGACATGAGCAGAGGGTTGTTGTGAAGAAGGGTATTAAGGGTAAGGCAGTGATGTGTGGCATTGGCGCTGCACACATCCCTAGGTCAGATGGTGTGCCTGTAAGCGTTCCAACCGTGTCTATGCAGGATGCCTTAACTTTGAGGAAGCTGCAGGAAGCGGGGAGTTCCGCCGCCCCGGAGGAGAGTCCTGAGCATCGCCATAGCATATAGGCTTGTTGTATGTTATGTTTTTGCCTTGTAATTTTTGTAAATAACTTATGAATAAGATATTTTTTGTTTAAGTTCGTGACTTAAAATATACTTGCATTGTTTGCCAGAAATTATTTAACCAAGTGTTTTAAGTGCGTGACTTTAAGAGATACTTGCATTGTTTGCGAAGTTTTGGTATTTGACCAAGTGTTTTGGCTCGTTATTTGCTAAGCTTGTACAGTATACTTAGTATGTGCGCATCCGTCGTGGGGTGCGAACGCGAAACTTACCTTGACGTCTCAAGAGTAAGGCGCTTAGCAAGGATACGTGATCCTATGTTGATGGGTCTGTAGCCCTCTTATTCAACGAGTGAATTAGTAGGTTAACTTGTCCTTTATGCCTTCGTGGGTCTTTAAGTTGTGCATGCACGCCATGTAGGCAATAAAAATGTAAAATAACAATATTGACATTTATTATGTATGCAATAAAGTAAAATACGCTATGGAGTTAGCTAAAAACCATAACATTTTATTGATACTTGCAAGTTTTTAAAGAAAATAAGAAAAATACGATTCCTAGGAAAGAAAAAGAACAAACACTTATTGGGCATCACGTAGGATGCGAGGGTATCTGTGTAAGGGCTGTAGCCTAGAAGTAACATTTTTTAAGATTGCAGATGTTCCAGGTGCGCGCTAGGTCTTGGCCTTCCATATCGCGCAGTCTGTATGCGCCGTTGCCGAGCGCGTCTGTGACCTCGTAAGGTCCTTCCCATTTAGGTCCGAGTTTGCCTATGTCTTCTGTGTGGCTCGCGTCGTTGGCGCGGTAAACAAAGTCTCCTGGTCTGAATGAAGTGTGTTTGACCTTTGCATCATAATACTTCTTCATTTTTGCCTTAGCCTTTGCTTCGCGTATAGCTGCGCGTTCGCGTCTTTCTTCCAGTATGTCTAAGTCTATGCGCCGTTCCTCGTCGTTTGTCGTGACGTTGACCTCTGTTGTGCGTATAGTTGGCATTCCTATCTCAGCTGGTATGACGGCTTCTGTTCCATAGACTAGGGAAAATGGCGTGTCGCCAGTACTGGTTTTGATTGTTGTGCGATGTGCCCACAAGACATGCGAGAGCTCATCTACCCACCTTCCTTTGTGTCTGTCAAGACGAGCTTTTATTCCTTCGCCTAGACTGCGATTTGCGTGCTCAACTAGGCCATTGGTTTGTGGGTGTTTGACTGAAGCAATGTGTTGTGTGATGTTCAATTGTGCGCACCAATCTTTGAATGGGTTATCACAGAATTGTTTTCCGTTGTCTGATATGATCGCACCCGGTAGTCCGAAGCGACAGACAATGTTGTCCCAGACAAAGCGTTTGACTTGGTTTCCCGTGATGTTCACCACCGCCTTTGCTTCGATCCACTTCGTAAAGTAGTCTATGGCTACGATGAGGAACTTTACTCCTCCAGCTGCGACAGGGAAAGGTCCTGCGATGTCAATACCCCATTTGTAAAATGGCCATGGTGAGGTAATTGGTGTTAGCTCTTGTTGTGGTCGGCGCGGAATTGGCCTATGTACTTGGCAATTACTGCATTTTCTTATCAGATCGCGTGCATCGCGATGCATTGTTGGCCAATAGTATCCTGAACTTAGAGCGCTTGCCACTACGGATCGCGGCCCGGAGTGCATACTACATGATCCAGCGTGAATTTCGCGGAGTACGTAGTCTGCTAGGAGAGGTCCAACACATCTGAGCCATGGCTGTAAGAAAGACCGTCGATAGAGTACGTTGTCGCGTAATTCAAATCGTTGCGCTGTGCGCCGTATTCTTCGAGCGTCTTTATGATCTTGGGGTAGGGTTCCCTTGTTAATAAATTCGATGATAGGTGTCATCCATGTAGGATCTTGTTCCTCTATCACCGTTGATATCTCCATTTCCAAGATTGACTTGTTTTTTAGGGTTTCTACCAATACCTGTTTTGAGAGGTGTGCGAAGCTTGTGGATGCGATCTTGCTGAGTGCGTCCGCCTTCCTATTATCTCCTCTAGGTACCTGTTTTATTGTGAACCTATCAAAGTTCCTGATCAAGGATTTTGTCTTTTCAAGGTATTGGATCATGTGTTCATCCTTGGCTTCATATTCGCCTAGCACGTGGTTAGCGACTAGTCGCGAATCTACATTTGCTTCTAGGTTGCGAACACCCATTTGGATTGCGATGCGTAGTCCGGCTAGTAGGGTTTCGTATTCTGCCTCATTATTTGTGGCTGTGAATTCAAAGCGTAGCGCATAGGTGAATTCCATACCTTCTGGATTTGTAAGAATAAGGCCTGCGCCTGATCCATCTACACATGAAGACCCATCTGTGAACAGAATCCAGGGTTCCTGTAAATCTGTTTTAGCTGCAGATGTCGGGCTGTCGCTGTCTGGCTTCTCCACGATAAAATCGGCTAAGACTTGTCCTTTGATTGCAGTGCGCGGTCTGTATGAGATGTTATACTCACTTAGCAGTACACTCCATTTTTGTAAGCGTCCTGATGCGTCAGGCTTAGAGATAACTTGTTTAATTGGCTGATCAGTGATTACAACTATTGGATGCGCTTGAAAGTATCTGCGCAACCTTTTGGCTGCGAACACTGGAGCCAAGACCAGCTTTTCCATAGCGCTGTAGTTAGTCTCTGTTTTCTTTAGGGCTTTGCTTACAAAATATATGGGTGTCTGGACGGAGTTCCTGTCTGTCAATAGTACGGCGCTGACTGCTCCATGGGTTGCCGATAAGTACATGATTAGTTCTTCCCCTGGTCGCGGTGCGACGAGTTTGGGAAGAGATGCCAGATGGTTTTTAAGTTGTTGGAAAGCTTCCTCCGCTTCGGTAGTCCAGCGAAAGTCTCCCTTTTTTGTACACTTCGTGAGTGTTTTAAAGAGGGGAAGAGATTTGTCTGCTGACTTAGATAAGAAGCGGTTTAGCCCTGCTAACTTTCCATTTAGTGACTGGACTTCTTTGAGTGTGCGCGGGGAGGGGAGATCAATAACAGCCTTTGTCTTCTCTGGGCAAGGCTTGATTCCATCGGGTTCTATCAAATATCCGAGGAACATGCCTTCAGTTGCGCCAAAGGTGCACTTCTTGGGATTCAACTTCATGTTTATTCGCCCTAATGTTCTGAATGTTTCCTCGATGTCGCGCACCAAGTCGTCCTCTGTATGGCTTTTGATGACAAGGTCGTCAACATAGACTTCCAAGTTGCGGCCTACTTGTTTTTCGAAAGCTGTGTCCACCAGTCGTTGGTATGTCGCGCCTGCGTTTTTCAGGCCAAAAGGCATTTTTGTGTAGCAGTATACTCCTTGACTGGTGTGGAAAGCTATTTTTTCTTCATCTTCCACTACCATCTGGATCTGATGATACCCTTTATATGCATCTAGGAAGCATTTGAAAGGGTATCCGTACAAGGACTCGACCTTCCAGTCTATCTCCGGCAGTGGATAGCAGTCCTGCGGACATGCTTTGTTGAGGTCCGTGAAGTCCACGCACATCCTCCAACTGCCATCACTCTTTTTTACCATGACTGGGTTAGAAAGCCAGTCGTGATAGTATACTTCGCGCATGATGCCTGCATCTACGAGCTTATGTACTTCTTCCAGAATAGCCTTTGCACGATCTGGGGCCTGGCCGCGCTTCTTTTGTCGTATTGGAGGGTATCCTTGTCGGATTTGTAGCTTATGCTCTGTGATAGAGCGCGGTACTCCCGTCGTATGCTTTGGTTCCCATGCAAAGATGTCTAGGTTCTTTTGCAAGAGTGCGCATACGGCTGCTTTACCTTTGTCAGATAAAGATCCTCCAATCGAAACTTGTTGCTCCGGATAATCTGGATGAATAGCGACTTTTAAATTTGGCGTTTTTTCCGTGCGCTGTTCTGGAATAGTCTCTGCTTCAGTTGTTACTGCGATGCATTCTCTTGGTGGTACTGTTGTGTTATAGAGAGTGACAACTCCTCTTTCCACTGGGAATTTAAGCATTCCGTGCGCTGTGGATGGTACTGCACGCATGGATGATATTCCCGGTCTTCCAATGATACCATTGTATGGTGAAGGAGACTTTATTACCATAAAGTTTATCCATGTTGCAATTGAGTGTTGTTCATCCCCTACGACCACCAACAAGCGTAGCTGCCCCATGGGCCAAATCTTTTCTCCTGTGAATCCTGTTAATGACGTTGTAGCTGGTATCAATTGATTTTGGATTTCAGGTCGTAGTCTTTTGAAACAGTGATCGTACAGGATGTCTGCGGATGCCCCTCCATCAATGTACATGCGGTGGATATCATGTCCCCCTGTATGTATTTCAATGGTTAGAGGCTCCACTACTGCGTTGTCCACAGCTATAGTAGGGAAGGATATTTCTTTTTCTAGAGAGAATTTTTGGCTGACTTTTTGCTTTATCTTGCGTTGCCATGATTGTATCATGTGTGGAAAACTAGAAGGGGGGGTTGAATGGTTTTCCCCTCTTTTTCATTTTACGAAAAATCTTCAATTAGAGTTTATTATGAAAACAATATATAATCAATATGATTAATTATATATGTGTACTTTTGAGTTTGTTTTCAAAACTTAGTTTTATGAATAAAGCATTGGTTGATCTTTAAGTTAATATGTTTTCCTTTTGAAATCTTAAAACGTTTTGTATCAAATCATCTATTAAGTTAAACTCAATATGAGGAGTGTGAATAATAATGTAGTCGATCATATTATATAATTATGCACATCTTCACAATATTAACTTGCAACTATAACACAATCAATCATCATGACAATATAAGCAACACCTAACACATATATGCAAGCATAGATATAAAGCGATAAATGCAAGAGTAAATGTAAAGAGATAAGATAAAGAAGATGCAAACCGGACACGATGATTTATAGTGGTTCGGCTACAAGGACACCTTCCTTGCCCTACTCCACTCCCCGAGTACCACACTCGAGAGTTTTCTTCACTACACAACAAGCTCCCTTTTGGCGGAGAAAACCTTACACAACTTTTTCTTACACCATTTAACGACACTAAGCTAAATGTCGAGTTCTAATAGTAGCTAGAACCAATCTCACACCACAACACACCTTCTTCACAACACTACTACTACACAACTTATCACACCTTCACAACACACCTATTTCTTCACGGCTTCACGACTTCTTCATGGCTTCACAACTTCACGACTTCTTTACTACTTCACAACTTCCTCTATACTCCACTACATACTCACGCATCTATTACTTCACACCTACATAACTTCTCCACACTACTACTTCTTCACACTACTTCTTACTCACTCATAAACTCACTACTAAGTAAGATCATCTTGATCTACTTATTACATATACAAAGCTCACAACTTTACATAAGCACTAACAACATCTTTGGCTTTATGATGGGGAGGATTCTTCTCTTGCACTTTGAGATATGAGAGATTGGATCACTTGAAACAAAGATTAATAATCTTATGATCAAAGGGTTTTAGAAGGATGTTTAGAGAGAATTTGATCTGAAAATATTTGTGCAAAGAGGTGAGAAAAATTCCAGGTTTGAGGTGGTATTTATAGGGAAAAATTTCTGACAAAATCTGACAGGGAGCGTGGCCGGTCCCCTTAATTGTGTTCCGGTCCCCTTAATTATTAAGGGGACCGCCTAGTATAATTAAGGGGGCCGCCTAAGAAAAAAATATTTTTTCTTCAGATTTTTTGTCTTTTTGTGGGGGAGGTTTTTCCTGAAGAATGTGGCCGTTTTTTTGGTAGAAATTTAAATTCAAAATGTTTATTTTGAATAAAACATTTCTTATAAATACAAAAATGTTTTGTATAAGTTTAGAAATATTTGTCCCATTTTAATAAAATGTAAGGTTTGTAAAAATAAAAATTCCTTTGATCATAAAATGCATTAGACACTTTATTTATTCATACCTTAAGTGATATGGATGCTAAAGCAAATATTTACAACTGAATATTTGTTTACGTCATAATTTGTAGTTCAATGAGTTTACATTTTGTGATTATCAAAACACAGAGATATCGATATATGTTAATAATGTTTTTAGACATTATTTATATCAACAATCTCCCCCTTTTTGATGATTACAAAACCTAAACTCATTAAGTCTAAAAATTAATTTTTAGACAAGTACTTAGTGAGTTTATATTCACTTCTCCCCCTTTTTGTAGAATCAAAAAGGTTATGCCGTCTAGCTTCATAAATGAAGTTAGACGGGATGAAAGCTCCCCCTTGATGTGTGCTCCCCCTCGTTCGATGGCACCAAGGGATCGAGAAATGGAATGCTCGCAAGAAAAATATTAGAAGCACAAGCATATATAGAAGAATAACAAGCATAGCAAACAAATATTAAGGATACATAACAATTAATTCAAAGTGATTATGTTAAAAGATCCTAATTTGCCAAAGAGAGTCATTGGACTTGCTTGTAACAAAAGGTTGGTTGATTCGTATTTGAAAGTGAAAATCATAAGCATGTAGTATGCTTAGATGGTTGATGATTGAGTGTTTGGAATGAAGATGGTTGAGTAGGGTAAGGTTGTTGGATTAATGGAGGTATATGTTTGGGTCTTGAATGTTGGAGAGTTTGGTGGTGGAGAGTTTGTAGCGGAAGAGGTTGATTAAGGTTTTGGATGTTGTTCAAGTGAGGGTATTGGATATAATCTAGTGAGAAGATATTCAATCCAAGTGAAGTGTTCATTGAATGCAATGGTTTTTAGGAGAAAGATGCAACAAGGTCAATTGTTGACATGCTTCTCTAGTTGATTTAAGTTGTGTGGTGATGAGGGTGATCTAGATGAAGGTGGATCCAAATTGCGTTGAGCAAGATGTAAGGCTAAAAGAGCACTAAGCTCATGGGCTTCTTTTAGCGCCTCAACGAACTTCAAGTGTTCGGAGGAAGGTGATGATGGTGGAGCATGATAATAGTCTTGGGTGAGGGGTTGAACATGCAACATAGGAATGGCATGTGAAGTTGTAGGATGTGGTGGTGATACTCTTGGTGGTGTAGACATGTTTGAGCTTGGGTAATCATGAAAACATGATATGGGCGGAAGAGATGCTTCATGAGTGGATGGTGTTTTTGTTGAATGAGCATCACGTAAAGTGTTGGTAATGAGGTTGGGATTATTGTTTTGGGATTGTGCATGCTCATCATAAGAACGAGCATTAGTGGAAGCACGAATGGATGATATGTTGTTAAATGGATCATTTGTGTGAGAGTGAGGTTTAGGTGTTGGTTGATTATGAACAACATCACTTGAGTTGTGAAAAGATTATGAGGTTTGAGTGTAATGTAGAAGGATATGGGTGAGTAAAGGTTTTTGATATGTAATGTTGAAGACATAGGAGGAATTTGGTGTTGGATGTTTGACAACATCATTTGGTTTGACGGGCTTTTAGTGGAAGTTAGGCTTACTTCTCCAAACGGTTTGGTGGTTTTGGTTTAATGGGAGAGGTCATGATGAGATGAGAATAGATTGAGAGGAATGAGAGTGTTTATAATGTAGGATTGGTGGGATTAAGGATGTATAGATTTTGATAGAGGGTTTAGGATAAAATAGGTTTATGAATTTTGGGAGGTGTAGGATGAAATGGGCTAAAAAGTAGAAAAAGGAAACAACACCTTCGACCATCAGATGGCCGGTCCCCTTAATAATTAAGGGGGCCGCCTTATGATTTAAGGGGGCCGCCCATCTGGTGATTCCCAGATTGCCAGAAAAGGGTTTTTGGTAGTGAATTGCAGAAAGGTTGTGTTTTTGGTTTCAAACAAGTCCAACTCTTTGAGGCAATTAAGCATATACTAATTTTGTAGGTAATTATGTAGCCAAAGCATGTTAATCAAAGGGATTAAGTGAACAAGAAATTTCATCTAGCATGCAAACATACTCATCAAGCAAGTAAAATATAAGTGCTAGGAAACACTAAGCAACATCAAGTATTTTATAACTACATAACTAGGAGGATTAATCCTAATGTGTATCAATGTGC
The DNA here is from genome assembly GCA_030686995.1 of Artemisia argyi. Taxonomy (NCBI): domain Eukaryota; kingdom Viridiplantae; phylum Streptophyta; class Magnoliopsida; order Asterales; family Asteraceae; genus Artemisia; species Artemisia argyi. The sequence continues at coordinate 154,084,859 of CM060692.1, forward strand.
AATCAGTGGGTAGTTATGATAGCATGGATTTCTAGACTTGTTACAAACAAAGTCTTAATGAACAAACCATGGTCCTCTTGATTTGATTTAGTTCACTTATAAGTGTCATTTATGTAAATATAGATGACAAATATGAGATCATCATGCATGATTTTAAAAGAGATGTTTTTAGCATTATTCAACAATGTTTGAAAGTAAGTTTTCACTTAGATGTGAGAGTTATTTGAATAAAATAGATTGGGTTTTTACTTCAATATGTGTGAATAAATGGTAAAGAATATTTTCCCAATCTTTAGTTTTGATCAAAACAAAATTGTGGATATTGATAGTGAAAACATGTTATTTAAAAGTCGGATAGTTATTTGAAAAACTATTTTCCAAAATGTGAGGTTTTTGCATATTTTTAGAGATATTAGATTTTTGACAACAAATATCATGAATCAAATATTTTTAAAAAAATGTTTATTAAAGATCTCATGCTCAAGAGGGTTGGTTAAGCCTATTATTATCTCATGCTATCGTTTCTACATATCCTATGATCCTAAAGGAAATGAAGACGATAATTTATATGTTAGATGCGAGAGTGTTGAATGGGGTATAACCTAACATCTATAGTTCCTTTGTTTTCGCACGCTTATCTAACTTAATGCCATAAATCTAGGAATGAAAGAATCTAATGAGAAGCAAAGTTCATAAAAGTAAACTAGCGTTAGGTATATATAGGAAGAGCAATTTAATCAAGTTGGAGAATGAGTATGAGACTATTACTAGTGGTGCTCAATTCAGGCTAAACACGACCATTTTTACGGGTTACACACACCCAACTTCTCACATAGAAGCAATTCAACCGTTAGGTTAAATTGAATTTCTAGTCAATAGATTCTCTAGTAGTCATTCTCTTTTTAGAAGAAATCGAGTTCCTAAATTTACCTATCGAAGATTACCAAATATGAAGTTTGCTTGATTCACTAATACTTGGCTTAATGTGACTCAAACATCATGTTTTTATAAAGGTAAATCTAGATGATATATTTTATTCACGATCCTAATAGAGACGTGTTGAATGTTTAGATAAGAGTAAACAATATATATATATATATATATATATATATATATATATATATATATATATATATATATATATATATATATATATATATATATATTTTAATCCTTTCTTCATGATTTACCGGTTGTTTGGTTTTGATGACATATTACTTGATTTAATAACTGTGCTAGATTTAAGAGTGCACCTTAGCATCTCTTGTGAAATGAATCTCATTAAGATTATTTATCTTAAATGAGTTTGTGATTCTCAACTGATATCAAAACTAGACATTAATATATTTTTAAACAAGTATTATTTTCTATGATTTTTGCCAAGTTGTATATCATACTTTAACAAGCATTTGAAAAAAAAAAATTACTTGTTTATGGATTCTCACAAGTTATTTTTCAATTCTAATAACTTGTATTATTTAAAAAAATGTAGTGCATTATCTTATAACACAACCATTCATACTACAAAGAAAATGAAATACATAGAATATATAGTGTGTATTATTCTTAAATATGTATTTTATCTTGAAGTGATAATTTTAAGTAGTGTGAGCAAAGTTTACATATATTGTTAGTTTGCTCATGTTTGGTTTTTCGGATATGACACATTTATCCATTGCATTGCAATGTAAATTGCTTGAATATTTCGGACGAAACATCCAAGTCGTCAATCCTACTTTATTGTATATTTTATGAATGTGTTTAAAATGTTATTCTAATGTTTGGAACACAATTATTGGACAAGTAGATTCAATATGACATTATCAACACAAGTGTGAGTTATGATCCAATGCATACTCTTTTCATCTACAAAGGATGTAACTATTTTCATATCAATCTAGTGTGATTGAGTATGTAGATTCAAGACTATATCTTTTGTTTTAATTTGATATAATCTTGAAGCTAAACAAATAGCAATCCAATTTCTTGTCCACACTCAAAAATGTGTCAATTAGATTTGATAAATATATCAACCATAATTTGAATAACGAGTTGATATAATATCAAGATCTTTCTTGACCCTCACGGACACTCATTTGAAATAAATAAACATTTTGATAGTGTGTTCCATTAATCCTAAGATTATTTATTAGTGAATGATTGAAAGTTGACTTATTATTTCATGATTGTTATATGTTTTGTTTTTGTGAAAGACTCTTCATTTTTATTTATTATGAACACACTTAGATTTTGAAAATACTTTTTCTTTTATATAACTATTAATGTTTTATAATGATTCCATTTCTCTTATTAAACATCTTAAGGTAAAACAAGCTAATTTGTAGAAAATATTTAAGTGTGTTGTGAAGTATAGATTAAATTGTTTGAAATGTTTAGGTGACTAGATTGAACTCATTTACAAGATGTTTGAGTAACATTAAGCCATCTATACCTATATCCAATGCAAGCATATTATAACAATCCTAACGCAAGAAATCTAGCATAAGATCTAGTTAAGTATAAATCGGAAAACTAGCTATAAACTAATAGGGCACATATGCATAGATATACACATAGCTAAACTTCTAATAGCAACAATCATTTAATATATTCAATTAAGAAAATAAAATCACAAAGAAGTTCACATAACACATAAAACACTTGTCGGCGTTTTGTGTATTATATACACCAATGTTTACTTAGCTCGAATTTATTTGAAAATAAAATAGTTTCCTCCCCATTCTATAATTTAATTAAGATCAATATTTTGAAAACATAAATACTTAATTTTTCAAAAGTATATCAACTAGGAATGCCCGACTCGAAGGAAAAGGTAAAACAAAAGTTTTACGTTAAAACGAAACACAAATTTTTGACCACCGTATAGTATTTTGACTTTCTTAGTTATTTAAGTTTGTAACGCTTACTTGTAAGTATTTTTAAATGAAAGTAGACTCAATTACCTTTAAAACGCCGGGTGGCACGACTTCTACGGAGTTACGGTTAAATAATTAAGGGGACCGCCCAGTATTTAAGGGGGCCGCCTAGACAATTAAGGAGGCCGCCCATCTGGTACTCAAAATTTTATTTTTTTTGTAAAAAAATTGTTTTCCGACCTTTCGGAAAGGTGTGTAACTTTCTGATTTTGATACCGAACATATAACACTTGTTTTAAACATAATCTTATCTCGAGCTAGTATAATTAGTGTATATAGTATCAAAACTAATACAAGTTAATCAACAAAAACACTTTTCATATTTAATCCTCCTTAATGAGTAATTTGATACATGGATCGTACTCAATTTTTAAAACCATTTGTTTTGAAAATTTGAGCGACGTGGCTCTGGTACCAATTGTGGAAAACTAGAAGGGGAGGTTGAATGGTTTTCCCCTCTTTTTCGTTTTACGAAAAATCTTCAATTAGAGTTTATTATGAAAACAATATATAATCAATATGATTAATTATATATGTGTACTTTTGAGTTTGTTTTCAAAACTTAGTTTTATGAATAAAGCATTGGTTGATCTTTAAGTTAATATGTTTTCCTTTTGAAATCTTAAAATGTTTTGTATCAAATCATCTATTAAGTTAAACTCAATATGAGGAGTGTGAATAATAATGTAGTCGATCATATTATATAATTATGCACATCTTCACAATATTAACTTGCAACTATAACACAATCAATCATCATGACAATATAAGCAACACCTAACACATATATGCAAGCATAGATATAAAGCGATAAATGCAAGAGTAAATGTAAAGAGATAAGATAAAGAAGATACAAACCGGACACGATGATTTATAGTGGTTCGGCTACAAGGACACCTTCCTTGCCCTACTCCACTCCCCGAGTACCACACTCGAGAGTTTTCTTCACTACACAACAAGCTCCCTTTTGGCGGAGAAAACCTTACACAACTTTTGCTTACACCATTTAACGACACTAAGCTAAATGTCGAGTTCTAATAGTAGCTAGAACCAATCTCACACCACAACACACCTTCTTCACAACACTACTACTACACAACTTATCACACCTTCACAACACACCTATTTCTTCACGGCTTCACGACTTCTTCATGGCTTCACAACTTCACGACTTCTTTACTACTTCACAACTTCTTCTATACTCCACTACATACTCACACATCTATTACTTCACACCTACATAACTTCTCCACACTACTACTTCTTCACACTACTTCTTACTCACTCATAAACTCACTACTAAGTAAGATCATCTTGATCTACTTATTACATATACAAAGCTCACAACTTTACATAAGCACTAACTACATCTTTGGCTTTATGATGGGGAGGATTCTTCTCTTGCACTTTGAGATATGAGAGATTGGATCACTTGAAACAAAGATTAATAATCTTATGATCAAAGGGTTTTAGAAGGATGTTTAGAGAGAATTGGATCTGAAAATATTTGTGCAAAGAGGTGAGAAAAATTCCAGGTTTGAGGTGGTATTTATAGGGAAAAATTTTTGACAAAATCTGACAGGGAGCGTGGCCGGTCCCCTTAATTGTGTGCCGGTCCCCTTAATTATTAAGGGGACCGCCTAGTATAATTAAGGGGGCCGCCTAAGAAAAAAATATTTTTTCTTCAGATTTTTTGTCTTTTTGTGGGGGAGGTTTTTCCTGAAGAATGTGGCCGTTTTTTGGGTAGAAATTTGAATTCAAAATGTTTATTTTGAATAAAACATTTCTTATAAATACAAAAATGTTTTGTATAAGTTTAGAAATGTTTGTCCCATTTTAATAAAATGTAAGGTTTGTAAAAATAAAAATTCCTTTGATCATAAAATGCATTAGACACTTTGTTTATTCATACCTTAAGTGATATGGATGCTAAAGCAAATATTTACGACTGAATACTTGTTTACGACATAATTTGTAGTTCAATGAGTTTACGTTTTGTGATTATCAAAACATAGAGATATCGATATATGTTAATAATGTTTTTAGACATTATTTATATCAACATCATGTATATAGTATCAGCTTTTTCCTTTGGGGGTTCTTTCTTACCCCCGTTTCTCTGTTTATCTTTTCCCTCCTTGATGTTCTTTACGAGGTGGTCCATCCTGCCTTCTCTCACTAGCTTTTCAATTAGTTGTTTTAGTTGGACGCACTCGTTAGTTGTATGGCCCTTTTGGCCGTGGTATTCGCAGTATCCACTACCTAGGCGCTTTTCCTCTACAGTGCGCATTGGTGGTGGTTTTGGGAAGTTCGCACCTTCCGTTACAAATATTTCTCTCGGAGTTTTTGTGAGAGGAGTATATTTATCGTTGTCTCTTCCACTGCGATAATTCCTGCTGCGATTGTTATTCTGATCATTGGATTGTCTCCGCGGCTGTTCTTGTTGCCTATAGTTTGAATAACCTTTTTTGCTATCCGCAGCAGCTGCTTCTCCTTGTATAAAGGATCTAGTGCGCTTTGTTAACTCATCGAAAGTCTGTGGAACTTTGTCGTTCAACTTCCGGATGAGTTCTGGGTTATTGATCCCATTCATGAACCCTAAAATTTTTAGGATTTCAGGACATGCTTTGACTTGTATGCACTCATCCTTGAAATGTTCCATAAAAGCGCTGGTTGATTCCCCTTGACGCTGTTTCACTCTTGCTAGCTCCACAGGGTTTTTAGCGCACTTCTTTCGCTGGGTGAAGTTGAGGTGGAATGCTTTCCGTAATTCCTCAAATCCACCGATGCTCCTACGTGGGAGTTTGCTAAACCATGTGCGCGCGTTTCCTACTAACGTGGAATTAAACATGTGGCACCACACAGGCTGTGGCCAGTTTTCGATAGTTGCGGCTGATTCGAAAATTTTTAGGTGATCATCTGGATCACCTGTTCCATCATATGTTTTCACGTTAGCAGGCATGCGCCTGCGTTTGCGGTCTGAGTAATCGCTGATGCGCCACGTGAACGCATCAATTTTCTGGCGTCGTCATGGGAGAGACATATCTTCATTCTCTTCCTCGCGACGTTTTCCTCTTGACTTCCAGTGTCCTGTTTCTTTATCCTCGTTGTCCGAGGAGTCACTGGAAGAAGGGTAGTCTCTTTTTCGGCGCTTGCGCCGGCTTCTTTCAGAAGAAGAGCTTGACGGATCTCTGCTTGGGGATCTTCTTCTCCCCAATCTATCTTGAATCCTCCTACTCCCAGGTTTGGAAGATCCTTGGCTTGGCGAATGTTGAGGCCCTAATCGATCTTGTATTCCCCGACTGCCAAGTCTGGAGTGAACATTGGTGCGCCTCTCGCTGTCTTCTGAGTATTGCGAATCAGATATCGTACCCAACCTATCACAGATAGTGGTACGTTCTGCGCGTCTTCCTCGTGGGTGACGCAATGGTGATGGTTCGCGTTCAGGACCAAAATTGAGTCGGGCTTGTAGACCCGCGCTTGCCCTTCTTGTTGCTTCTTCTTGCATGAGGGCAGTTAGGGTTTCATAATTTTGGGATACAAAGTTTCCCAAAGTTAGATCGGGTGCATCCTCAGTTGTTGCAAGAATTTCTGCCTCAGTATTAGGCGCCCTGTTTCGTTCAGGCGCGCCTGGCGGCGCAGTGTTGTTCACTGCGGGTGTAGCTTGATGAGGAGTGGTGAAGAGGGTGCGCTGGAGTTCCTCAACGCTTGGGACCACTGGTGTGACTTGGGTAGTTCTTATATGTAGTTCTACTGCTAGACGAGGTGGGGTTGTTCCTGCCTCGTGGTGACCAGGTGTGCTGGTTGTCCCAGCGACTTGTCTGGAGGTCGGATCTTGTTGATTCTTCCTCTGATGGTCACGTTTTTCTGACTGCGGAGTCCGCTGGCTTGAATTCTTATGTTTCGTCATTCTAGTTCTTAGTAGGGTCCCACGGATGGCGCCACTTGTTGATACAAAAGTTGGGCGTACCTGGTTATTGGCTCTTGCTCTCGTACCAATTCGCTTCTTAGCACTTGTTACCTGCGTACTAAGAAAATAAAACAACACCGTTAGGCTTATCGAGGGATTGTTTCCCCCGATTAGACTCCGGCGTGAGAGTAAGTGATCGATTTAGGGTTCTCGTAGAGAGTTAGGGTTTGTATATCTTACCTTTGAATGAGAGATGTCATTCCTTATATAGGGGCTGAAACCGCGTAGGTTTCTTGCTCCTTACTTTTCGCATACGTAATGCTTATCCGGGGTAAGGATATCTATTCCATGAATAGGTAATCCTTATCGCATACCCGGTTAAGTTTGGTTGGGCTTTGGGCTTCGTGAGCCCAGGCCGTGTTTATTATGGCCCGTTATTCGTTATAATAGCCCACTCGTGGTGAGTTTGGGCCGAGTAATGTTTATCATTTGGGCTCGTGGCCCAAATATAGACTATACGTCATCAATAATAGCTTACTGTCAAGAATTCGTCACTTTCTCACTTTTTTCACCTCTCAAGTTGAGGGTTTGGTTACCAAAAAACATCACTAATAGTAGGCGAGATGCATAAAAGGCCATTGCAAAAACCAATAACTAGACATTTTTTTGAAATCAAAGGTCATGTTATTAACACACAACTAAATTTAGATCGACACCGTAACCTAGACAGGAGTAACCTCTTGTGTATAACTTCATTGTTGTGATAGTTATTGTAAATCAGGTTCAAATGGGATTCAATGAAATCAGAACTTGAGATGAGAGATTGCCATGACCTGCAGACAGTCTTGTAACGGATCAGATCCTTCACATCCTAATTTATCAGTATTTGCTCAAGGATATCAGGAACAAGCTCTCCAATTGAAACCCTGCAGTGGATGATCAGGAACATTCTAAAACCTGATTAGAATAGAAGGATTAAGTGATCAACAATGTAAAAGGTAAGATTCAATGATACGACCCGGTTAGGGGTTGTATCGGGATAAGGCACCACTTCAAGCGTGTGCGGGTTCCGTCAGAAAAAATAGAAGAAAAGAACTAGAATATTATTGACTGAAACTTATATGATTACATTAATTGCAATTGCTTAAATAGACTTGACGAAACCCTAGATACCATAAACCCACAAACCGGGCTTGGGCTCAAACACTTATTCCTGATAAGCAATGACTCACATGACACACAATCCTATTCAAACTCAAATACGACTTAAATAACAAAGATAGATAATTAACTAGCGTATCATTCCTCACTCCTTCAAAGTCACCTTGTCCTCAAGGTGTTTCTTCGAACGACCGTGATTCCCGGATCCCACGTTCTTCTATCTTCTAGTGGAGAATTTTTATAATACATCCACAGAGCAGCCATTTCATCATGACAACCAGCCACAACAATCCCTTCCCTATTTTTCTTATTTTCTGAAAATTCTTCAAACTTGCTATGAACTTCATTACTCTCACCAATATCGAAAACAACATCTATCGTGTTATTGACCACATCAACACCAATATATTCATCAGCATCTAACGACCTTTTAATCTCAGGTAAAGCGAATTCACTTTGTAATGATGGAATGGTATCTAATTTCTTTTCAATTATATGCTCTTTTTCCTTCTCTTTAATTGCCTCAAAATGAGCCTCGACTATATGGGCTAAGGAAAAGGCTTCTCCTAAAGTTGTAGGTCTTGCCCTCAACACTTCTATTTGTAACGTCAGTTTAAGTTCGGAGATATAAAACGATGTAAGTAAAGATTCAGAGATCCCTGTTACTCGATTTGCAAGTCCCACAAACTCACTCTCATATTCGGCCACCGTACCCATTTGCAAGAGTTTAGAGAGTGCGTCCCGATCTTTGCTGCCCGATGCCATGAGGAACTATTTTTTTGTGCTAACGTCAATCAAGAACACTAATTTTTCAATTAGAATAATAAAGCCCCACCTTCTTTTGTATACTATCGATGATAACAAAACAAAAAATAGCCTAATAGCTCTTTGTGAAACTGCCGTCACTTTTTTCTAAATCTATTTTTTTTTTAATTGGGACCCCAATTTGATAGCCCTCAACGAGGACTCTCAATGAAAGCACCAATTGATACGACCCGGTTAGGGGTTGTATCAGGATAAGGTACCACTTCAAGCGTGTGCGGACTCCGTCAGAAAAAATAGAAGAAAAGAACTAGAATATAATATTATTGACTGAAACTTATACGATTACATTAATTGCAATTGCTTAAATAGACTTGACGAAACCCTAGATACGCTAAACCCACAAACCGGGCTTGGGCTCAAACACTTATTCCTGATAAACAATGACTCACATGACACACAATCCTATTCAAACTCAAATATGACTTAAATAACAAAGATAGATAATTAACTAGCGTATCATTCAAACAGTCTTGGACATTTTGGACCTATAATTGTATAACAAAAGGCCAAACCGAAAGCAGGTTAATTTACAAAGCAACATGAGTATATAACATACATTGTGGGTATGTTTGGCAAGGAGCTTCGAGAGCTATTGAGTTCAAGCTTCCGTTTATTAAAAGATATGCTCTCATTGGAAAAAAGTTGCGTTAGGATAAAATAGGTTCACCTTTATGTTACAAAATTGACTTTTAAACAGAAACTCGACGCGTATAGATTATTATTAGTTTATTACCCAAATAAACTCACATTAATCACATACCTAATAAATGTTTATGTATGAGTTCCTTTATACACCATTCACATTGCTACTGCAACTACTATACCATTGCCAAACACTTTTATACAAAGGACAACTCATTCCTTATAACTCCAACTCCGGTTGATTTTGCCAAACATGCTCCTTACTTATCATATAATTTTACATGGTAATGATGCATTGACATTAATCAATAAGCCTAGAAGGAAATAAGCCTTTTTAAGCTACTATACATTAGGTTGATTTGTTGTCATAGCATTAACCATACAGTTACTATATAACACCAATGAATGTTATAGAGTGTTTGGGATTACTTATTTTGTATGTTTATGTTCCGGTAGAAGAAGCGGATAAGAGCACTCACTCAGCAAAGAAAATACATTTCAACATTATAAGGTTATAAACCGGTGTTACCACACCAGACCCAGTGCGATATGCTATAGCCGAAGTTATCATATCAACTTTTAAAAAAAATTATACTTGTCCCAGTTTTTAGTGATACCACTATGGCTAATAATGGATTTTGCTGATGTGCAACACCTTTTTATTACTTTGGTGTTACCAGAATGCGTGCTCTCAAAAGTTTAAATAAAAGCAATTCATGAAAGGGTGTTTTGATGATTTTTTTTTTTTTTTTTTTTTTTTTCTCTCTTTCTTCTAAACAACCCAAATAGAATCCAATGTTATGTAGAGTTTTAGATGATGTTTGTGTTCGCTTATTTACTCGGCTCATGAGCATAATATTTGAACAACTCACAGGGTTTTTTCGGCTTTTAAAATAATCAAGTTGAGCTTGTGAACCATATATGACATAATTAAGCTCAACTTGATAAGCTCATAAGCTAACAAAAGTAGCTGATGAGCTTTTCAACATTGACTAAAGCAAACACAAACACCCCCTTAGGTTAGATACGAACTAAAGTAGTAACATTTTTAGTTTTATCTCAAATAAACATTTTGAAATAAGTACAGGTTGTCTAATCAAACACTATTACATGGCAAGATAATATATTACCACCAGCTATACAAGACAGTTAAAATACAAGTAGTGATAGTTAAGGCACTATTGATACTATATGAGAGAAAAATAAAAATAAAAAAAAAAAAAAAAAAAAAAAAAAAAAAAAAAAAAAAATCCAGCAATAGTTATACTTTATAGTTTATAGCATGTTTTACACACGCAAATTATTAAAAGGTTTCAAACACAAGTTACTGAAAACCATTAAACAGTACACGAATCCCTCAAAATGAAGTCATTCATAATCATCATTAACATAAGATACTAAAATCAATAAGATAGATCCATAACAGGAGCATGTCCGATTTATCAAAGAAATACCGGCCCCGTCATCTGTACTTCTTCTACAACATCAAACTTTGTCACTTGATTCTGGAACGGAAAGTTTTCCCTTAACTTGCTGAAATTTTAAATGAAAAAGTATGAAGGTATGAATAAATATATGAAAACTAATCGTAAGTTTCAGTTACACAAATAATGAAACTCAAATGGTAGTGCCCTGCAAGAGCTATAACTCAAATGTAACCTTCTGTTTTCACCAAAATTCTAGATACTACAAGGACCTTTACGTAGTAAATAACATATAAGACTTCTAAATTCAATATGCAGTATATATAACATTTCATCAGTGGGACTCGTACATGTTTCAACCAATAGAAAGGACTCAACGTATCTCATCATGTTGTAAAGAAGAGGTACGTTACATTTCAAAGGACTGTCATTCTGTCAAACCGCTATTAGAATCAGGTGTTCTAAGTTCCAACCTTGTGTGTATCGTGTATATGAGATACAATAGAGAGGAACGGCTTAACTAAATTTACTGAAAAAATTGGAATCAATAAACTTGATACACGGTCCATGAGAACAATAATTGCACACACAGAATATGAAATAACATCATAATTAGAACATACCTTATTATTCCTCTTGTTATTCATCTCCTGCCTCTTCCTCTTTGGTATCCCGTTAACATGGGGTGATACAAGGCTCTGCATGAAAATAGGAGAACCAATACCTTCCAAATTCTTCGAGAATGAAAATTGTGTTAGCTGGTCGAAGATTGCAGCATAATCATCGAGAGCATAATGGTCGATATTATATGACAACAGTTCCCAAGATTGTTCTACATTGTGGTTTCTCAACACCCATATGTTATAGAAACTAGATCGACGAGACAATATGCATAGACAATCTTCAACAATCTCCAAGCTGTTAAGAATAGTAAACTCATATCTAGAATCATCAGGTTGGGGGATTTCTTTAAATTCCTCATTAGATAAATCAAAAGAGACAATTACTATTTTGCCATTCTCATCTATCATAAACCAATGAAGCGCCCCGTTACATAAGGTACCAACGTCACTAACACAACGATACTCCACATCTGCAACAACTTTCCATTCATTTGATTTCAACGTTAACACTTGAAAACGTGTTCTCTTTTCACCTTTCTTAAACCCTGATACAACCTTGTAATCATCGGTAAAGGAATCATAACCAAAGCCCCAACATAAGGCGTAGTTGACATCAAGATTTTTGGGCTTTCTCACCTTTTTCACCTCTTGAGTAGTAGGGTTGGTTACTAAAACATTACTAAGAGAAGGTGAGATGCATAAAAGGCCATTGCAAAAACCAAGAATAAGACAATTATTGAAATCAAAAGTCATGTTATTAACTTCATAACTAAACTTAAAGCGACCAAATCTAGATAAAAGCACCCTTTTATCTATTTCGGTATTCTTGCGATAGTTGTTGTAGTTATAATCCAAATGGGATTTAATGAACCTCGAACTTGAGATAAAAGAGTGCCATGACTTGCAAACGCTTCTGTATCGAATCAGATCCTTCACTTCGAATTTTATGAATATCCGCTCAAGGATATCAGGGACAAGCTCTTCCATTAAAAACCTAGCTAGGGAGGATCAACGTTATATTAAAAACTCATTTGAAACCCAATTTATTACCAAATAAGAAAGTTTACACAATGAATCCAAATAACATTCTAAAATTCTATAAAGAAAACCAATCAGAATAAAATAAAATATTTGATTACTGTGTAAAGGATAAGACTTAAATCATCTCTGACAATTTTGAAAAATAAATGTGTGAAAATCTGCCAAAGGCATTGCAAATAATTTTGTTGAAACAATACGAGTATCAGTATATGATAATTACGACAGGGGTATGTTTGGCATGGATCGAGCTCCGGAGAACTTTTGAGTCCAACTATCCAAGCTTTTGTTTAGATGAAAAACATTTGAAACTGGTCACCGATAAAAGAGAATGCCAACAAGTAAAAGAAAACCCGTCACTGTTAAAACAGGGATGAATTATTAGGAAGGTTGAAGCATAAAATATAATTCCTTTGCATGTCAATTTAGACATTTCAAGAAAAACTACGTGTACTTTTGCCAAAACCCTTCTATGCAAACAACACATGATAGGTTACAGCAACAACTTCGGCTAGTTTTTCCAAAGATAACCCATAGTCCCATACTATCATTTATACGTATAAGTAATGACAACTCAAGCTAATGGACATCAAATGGCTATAAGTCCTTTCATACTATTATCCATTAGATTGATTTATACTTCAGGATGCATGTATAATTACCGTATAGCCAAGTGATTGTTATTAGTGTGTTACTTGCCAATAACTTTGTATAAAAAAGAGCTGTAAAATCTAAAACATAGGCATAAAAAAATCAGTCTAACAAAGCTATAATCAAAATTAATTAACAATTAAATTCCAATTTCACAACCCGAATTTATATGCATGATCGATTTTAGAAATAAAACGATGTTAAACAAATAGTTACCTCGGTATGTTAGGCTACCACTTTGCTTCAGACAGTTACACTACTCTGACCTAACTTTCATCTCTTTTTTTGTAAATTGTGCAGAAAAAGAAATAAATAATGGGGAATACCATTTCGTTTATACAGCTCTCTTTGTATATTCAACTAGACCACGGCTTTAAAAGATTGACAACTTTTACCCCTTGACAATACACCCAATTTCTTATACAGTCAACTTATTTATTTTAAGTTTTACATGTATTTATGCTATAAAAGATTGGGGAAATATCATATTTATTCAAATTTAAAGTCATTATTTAATATTTACTCAAAAGATTAGTTATTTATGTATACGTACAATACTTTTAAAGCATGTGTTGGTGAGATTTTTTTTTTTTTTTTTTTTTTTTTAATTAATATGTGCGGATGGATTTTCGGTATTTATCTTTTGAATTATATTAGTGATAGTTTTAAGTTTAGGATAAAAATAATTTGTTCATTTTGATTGGTTTTATTTACATTTGTGGTTGATGATCTATGTGATATTTGATTCTAAAACTCTTGGTGAGGTAGCATTTGCTCTGCGCCATCGAATGTGGACCCACGCCAAACGCAGCCATCATACCGATTCCCACCTGCGCCAACGCCAATGCAAAGGAATTTCCTTGTGCCGAAACAATTTTTCATTTTTTTTAATTTTTAATTGATTAAAATAGGTTTGTGTTTGTGTTGTATTTTTTAATGTGTGTGTGTTTTTTAGTGTGTGTGCGCTTTTTTTGTGTGTGTCTTTGAGTGTGACCTCGTAGGTATATTATTTCTTTTTTTTTTCTTTTTTTAAAAATAATTAAAACCTTTTATTTATATATAAAAAAAAATTAATTTATACCCTTAAATATTTAGAAAGTTTTTTTATTTTTTATTTTTTTTTATTAAGTGGGCTAAAGTTTATGCAATGTATCTATCTATTTATTTTTTACTTTTTTTTAATTTTATTTTTAGTTTTCTATAATTTGTGATTTTAATTTTCATGAATGAAAAATTAGTTATTTTTAAAAAATGGAAAATACAATAAAATGATGGGTTACAAAAGAGATGTTTTGGCTTGAGCCATGAGGGGGGATGTTTTTGGGGGTGTGAATGAAAATGAGTGTTTTGCTGATGTGGCAAGGCGTAACACTCAAAATCGTTGTGGCTTGAGCCACCATACCTTGTGCTCTAGAAGAAAATTGAAAGAGAGGTTGAAGATGAAAATGTGTAAAAAACCAAAATGCCCACATGTTTTTAGCACGTGAAGTACACTTAACGACAAAAACTAATGGATCGATACAGGGTATATGTAGGATTGTTAATTCGTGATATTTTGAATTATGTGGTGAGTTAGGAGGTCTTGGAAGATGAAAGTAGATGATAAACATGGTTAACAAGTTAGAGAGAGAAAGAGAGAGAGAGCGTAGTTTCTTGAGAGAGAAAAACACACTAGTTGTGTGTGTGTATTGAAACAACCAACCATCTCCCTTGGTGGGAAGAGGGTGTATATACAATTACAATATGTGCCCCATAAAACGGGCTGTGGAGTGAGCAGACAGTGGGTAAATACCCGACCCACTCCACGAATACTATTTACAATTATATTAACTACGTACTAACTAACTAAATAATAATATGACTACGAGCTACGTATAATGCTATTACATGATTCGAGTGACCGAGTTTTCCATAGGAATATTTGTATTCCTAACAATCTCCCCCTAAGTGAGGTCACCTTAGAAGTTAAGTTCTTGATCTTTAAGCATTCTTTTGAACTTGTAGCTCGTAGGTTCTGATTCTTCACTTTTGAGCTCACTTTGTACATCAAGCGATGATCTTGTGATTTATGGTTCCTTTGGCATAAGTGTGATCTTTGAGCTTTCTTTGAGATCATCAGCCACCGTAAATCTCCAAGCTCATCCTGTGTGGTCCTTCCTTCATGTGGTGTAGTGACTATTGGAGCGTCATGCTCACACTCTTCTGGATTATGAGACTTTTCATCAGAGTTGCGGAAACGTTGTTGGAATTGGGCATGAGGTATGGAATGACACGATTCAGCTGGAATTGGGCATCACCATCGCCATCTTTATATGTTCCTAAAATAAAAACATTTATCAATAAAGATAGAGAATGAATATGGCTTTGTCATTCATTCTGCGAGGACAAACTACCCTCCGGTTCTTTGAGAACCGACATGTGATCAGGTAGAATCTCTTTTAAAGAAGACTCTCCTTGATAGGAATTTCCAGCTAGTAGTAATGAATCTTCCAAAGAATCCACTTCGGAATCATCATACTAAACATGTTCTCTTACCGAAACGTCTCAAAGCAAACAACATGATAGAGTGAATCGGTGAATTGATATTCACTGATTGATGAGAAATTGATTTATAGAAATCACTCGCGTGTCATATAATAAACATTTTTGAGACACGATGAGAGTTTTATACTTCGAATCACATTTCCATAAAAGATACTTTTGTTTGAAAGATCATACACAATCAATGTGCTCGAAAAATTAGTTGGTGAGCACATTGAAAGGTTTTTGCAAAAGTAGCCGTCAATCCATTTCCTGGAACAAGGTTGATTCAATGTTGAATCGCCCCATCGTTGCTTTTCAGTTGTCACTTGATCATTGATCCAAGACGGATCTCACATGTCACCTACCAAGAGCTTGAAAGATGTTTGCTCTAGAAGGATTTCCATCTTCATCATGAATATTTACATATCACTCGGATGTTCTGGCAATACCACAAGGATAATGCGTAGGACTTTAAATATTTTATCTTACTTTCCACATTGTGTGAAACAATAAGCATATTGGAAATGTGTCCTAGTGAGATTTATGGATGATCTCTTTGGCTCTAGACTCAATAGTGCGTTTTGATCTGCTCCTGGAGACTGGGGAGGCGTCTCCTGTTTAGGTATCAACATAGCTCGCAATGAGTGGTCGATATATTACACAGGGTTCCCCGTGAGAATTAAACAAGCTCTTTTAAGAGAACTTGAGTAGCTAGGAAGTTTAGTGCAGTGCGTCACTGGGTCCTTGACGTCTTGTCTTCAATACCGGTGTTACCTTAGTAACCACCAGTAGCACTTGAATTGAACCCGGTTTCTGCCCTAACGTTGAATAAATGGAGGGCTATTTCTTTTCACCCTTTCTCATTTCATTTCTTTTTAATTCTTCAACCCCTTCAGTGCTTACCGAGACTTCATCACTAGAACCTTGTTGGGTTTGTTCCAGTCCTAGCTTTATCTCAGTCGGCACTCTTCCCTTTCTCATTTTTCTCCTTTTTTAATCATTCCTAAGGACTTCTATTCTATCTAGAGAATTGTCCCTGGGAAGATCCTTCCGGTTCTGGTGGATCATGGGAACTTGATATGGGGGATTGCGCCCTCGCAACAGGTTTTACCACTCAAGGGATCTTGAGAAGCTTGCAACCCCCACCAGGCAGTGTACCTGATCGTTGTAGTATAGTATATTGACAAGTACCGGGGGATTGAGTGTTCAACTCAGGAATAGTGTCGCTAGGATTAGAAAGCCTACTAAACTAGGTCTGGAGGTGAGGGATGATTCTTTTTGTATTTTTATATATTTTATGAAAGCAAGTAAAATCTCGGGTTTTGAAGGAGTGGGCAGAATTAGTTGCTAGCCAACTAACCCAATTAACTAAAGATGCAATCAAAATAAAATAACAGAAATGAAAATTAAACTAATATACTAATGTGGTGGAAATAATAATGAGAAAAGTTGTGTTTACTTAGATTTCATTACTCCCTAGATATCTTTTACCGGTTGATTAGCTTGTTACAATTGCATGGATGACGGGTTATATTCCTTAATACTAGTCGTAGGGTCGTGTACAATATTCCTTAACTCTATAAGATCCTACTTCACTCCTATGTCGAGCCGACTAAAAGCTCCTAACATGGGATCATTAGAATTCACTTATGCATTAAATACAACCAAATATCGTAGTACACATCCGATCATGTTTCTTAAGACGTTCAAGCAAGTTACCAATGGAAGTCTACCAGTTTTCTTAAGCCTAACATCGAATACAATCATCCGTAACAATTATAAACAAACAATCAACCAATAATCAACATCTAGGTTTCACTACATCTAAGCAAACACAATAAAAACCTAGCCTAACATGTTAAAAGAAAGATAAACATAAGATAGAATCAAACAATACATAGACATATTGAATGATTATTGAAGTACTTATCTTTATTCAAACATGGAAGAAAGAAGGGTTTGAAACCCCTTCAATATGCAGGAAATTCGACCTAGGATTTGTGTTTTGTATTCCAAAACTTGTTCCACCCTTTATAATGAAAAATTGTATCCTGACGGCGTCATGTATTAGCCTCTGACACCGTCAACTCGCCACCAAGTTGAAATTCGTATTGCCTAAATCCACTTCTGACGCTGTCATGTAGAAATAAGCTCTGGGCCGTCACTAGTATTTGGACCCTGACGGCCTTGGTGACGCCGTCAGGCCAATAACACTGAAAACACTCTAGGCCGTCATGTTATAATTTTAACATCCACCTCTTTTGCCACTCTTGACGCCATCATGTGTTGTGGCTTGACGTCGTCAGGTACTGTTCCCAGCAAGGAATTTGTGACTTTGCCGTTTTTCACTTTTATGCTCCAAAAACGTCCAAAATGCTTCCTTTTCCAGATTTCTCCTCAAAAGTAACTAAAATGACAAAAGGAACGATTTAGGGCAATATTTGATCAAATAATTACGAATTCGGGCTTAAATTACCTCTTAAAAGCGGTACACTTTTCACCTCATCAGAACTCATACCTAACCTTAACCATCCTTATAACTTCGTGCATAAAGATAAATGGCCGGTCTTAGATATTTTTCCACAAACGCCTTTTGCTCCCCCTCAATATGTGCATCGATATTTGAAAGAATTTAGTACATACGTGGAGCCTATTATTGAGTCCAAAAAGATCCCGTTTGATTATCAAATTTCATATTTAAATCACATTCTCTCCCCCGATCAAAAATTTCAAACCTTTTGATATTTTGGATCTCAATTGATGTAAATAAGTTAGAAAATATTTGGGAGAGAAATGCGGTCAGTTTTAACATTTTCTGATAAAAGGAACCTTTTTCTGCTCCCCCTCAATCAGTGAGGGAGGTTGTTATGTGCCAGAATTGATGAGTTTACAAAAGATTTGAAGTTTTAACGAAAAACTCTTTGAAAAATTCTCATACTGACACATAACCATCACAAAATGTATTATTGCTTATTATGTACACAGTGGAGAGTTTTGATGATACATAAAATTTTGAGAAATCACTCTCCCCCTCAATCAATGACGGATGTTAAAAACTGAAATAATTGATGTCATTGATTGAGTGAAAAATGTTATCAGAATGTGAATTTAGTTTGATTTTCAACCAAAATTTTCATGGTACCACCAAGTTTTGCACAAATACTTTCCGGAAAAATCATAGAAGGGAAAGTATTGGTGATAAAAATAAGATTTCTCTTCTTATACAGGAAATGATGCACTAAATCGTACATCAGATCGAGGGTGCATGAATGTAATGTAATTCACGCTCGGATGAACGGCACCCTTTGCTAGGAACAACCGTCTTTTTGGCGACGTGTTTTCCTCATTTTGAAAAACGGGTTGCTATCTGAAGTAATAGCAAGCCATAATTTTAAGTCCGGGTTATAGTCTGAAGTAACTGTAAACCATTTAGGCATGTTTTGAAAAAACTTTTTGAACTTCTGTTCGAACTTCATTTAGAGACTCGTGTCATTATTGAATGACATTTCTAGGACCGTAAATGTTATCGATGCCAGAAGACATGCCTTGAAAAACTATTTTTGGTATTTTCTAATTTTCTGATTTTTATGGGTTTTGGTTGGTTTTATATATCTATATACATTTTGGTATAATATATGTACAAAGGATACTATTCAATTTAAGAAGATGTTGACATGAATACCGAAACGAGGATTTCGTTCAGCTTTTAGTAGAAACGTGTAGTCAACATCTCTTAAACTTTCACCACCAAAGCTTTCAATTCGAGGCTCTAGAATAATCGACTGAGTGTAGAGCCCTCTCGATGCGAACCTTTGGTAGCTTCCCCCTAAACAGACAATCACCTACTTGAGACCACTTCCCCTAAGTCGTTGAAGTGATGCAAAAAGTCTCATTGTATGAAGCTCAGAAACCCGAAGAAAACGATAACACCGAAGTAACAGGGTGAACCACCGATCATCTCTGCGGTTATCAATCCCGGAATGTATGATGAAGCTCGATCACATGACCCTGTTGTACGTCCTCAATGTGCACATTACTTTGCGGTTGGAGCAGTTGTCTATTCAGGGGAATAAGATATCAACATCTTCATTTCACCAAATGCTTTCCAGTTATCTTACACATACCAACTCAATCCATATTGTACGCATGTATCCAACACAAGAATAAACGATGACACCAAAGTAACAGGTTGAAGCACTGACCCGCTCTGCGGAAATCAACTCCGGAGTAAATGATTAAGCCCGATCACGTGAACCTGTTGTGCGCCCCTGATGTACACAAATCTCTCCCCTGATGGTTGCGATCTCATCGGAATCAGCATAGAATTGTGTACATGAAGCATTAACCAGAAGCACTTTACCATAAATCTTATCAGCAAGTATGAAGATGTCGATAAGCAATATCATCTCACGCACCAACTGTTCTTCTCATATTTCTTCCCATTGAAAGCTGAAGTAATACATACCACAAGTATCAGAAGACCACTTCCCCCATGAAGTTGGAATGATACACCAAACGCCACAAGTTAACACACTGATATTCTCTGCGGTTATGACATTTGTCTTCCCGGGATAACTTCAATAAAGAAGAAGTATTAAGTTCATCGCATGTACTCATTATGCATTTAGATGTTTGTCTCCTTCCCCCTTGCTGGTTTTGATACCTCAGAATCAGCAACACATTAAAGGCACATCTTCTTGAAATCTTGTGAAAAGAACAAAATTTGCTTAAATGTAATTGGTGAGAATCAACTGCTATAGAAGCTCTCACTAATTGGGTTAGTACACCCTCCCAATTAGTAAGCCCATTTGTGTACTTGCTCCCTCCCAAACTGACGACCCGTTTGAAATAACCTTGATGCTTGTTGAAGAAGTATTACTCAATTCTACCCAAATTGACTTCAGTCTCTTATCTTGTCATGCACAGCGGGAAATGGATCATAGACTGATAGTCTGTAACTTATTCACGAGTTTGTTTGGGGAACGTCATCTCGACATTTTCAACTCACTTAGAATGCTTCCAGTTCTTCGATAAAAGCCATGATGTATACATTTCTCCCTCCATAATGATGAAGATCACTCGGAATCATCATAACTATGTGTACATAAACATATCAACTGGAAGCAACATACAAATCAATACCCCATGAGTAGATGTTGATAACAATTCTCTTCAACAATTCTCTGCAGATCAACCCCTAATTAAACCTCTTTTCACTTCCACTAGCTAATAGTAAATGACCACGTATAGAGAAAACCCTATATACCACACTTGAAACTGAAGTAGAGTTCCCCGCTCTTGTGTCTTTAGCTTGCACTAATGTTAGAAGAACGGTGTAGAGAATTTATGCTCTAGGCAAATCTCTAAGTACTCACTACCCAACCAAAGCATGAGACATTACCACCTCTTGCGATTATCCACAACGACATAGGCGTGTGACACTGAGTGCTATAACGTAACTCCTTTAAGTGATAGTTAACCAGGTCTTCAACCATCCACCTCGACTGCTGGTAACTAGATAAACCAAGTCTTCAACTTAAATCTCAAGCACGAGCAAGGTATCGTTGAAAGTCATTCATCCAACCAACCCCGACTTCAAGATAAACTAAGATCACGCCTTTGTGAAAGTCAACTTCAATCTCAAATACGTGATACCCAATCAACTCCGTAGTCACAATTAGTCATCCTTAGTTAGTGGAACATTAAGTGTTGGAGGAGAGGAGAGTCATCTCAAACATCAATCAACATGTATTTTATTCACACTTCTCTCCCTCAAATATTGCATATGAGGATGCGATTTTTGATTGAACAAGTGAATAGAAATACATTTAGTTTATTCACACTTCTCCCCCTCAAAAATTGCATAAGAGGTTGATCCACTGTTCACACTTCTCCCCCTCAAAAATTGCATTTGAAGATGCCATTTTTGATCGAGTGAATAATAACAAATCCAATCTAATGAAGGTAATCCACTTGATGACTGAACAAGCGTGGAACGAATATGAGGTTTGTTGATGAGAATGGTCAGAAGCAAGAACATTTCACTTCTTCAAAAGATAAAGCGCACTCAAGTGTACACTTTTCTTTTCTTTGATGAACGGGGCCTGAAGTGTTGTCAGCAGATGCCATAATGTTGATGACGTGGCTTGAACCGTTGTGAACAAACGTCATTATGTTTGAAGAACGAGGCTTGAACCTTTGAGGTTAAACGTCATAAACTTGAAGAACGAGGTTTGAACTGATGTGTTCAGACGTCATCTCTTTCTTTACTACTTTACTCTGCTAACTTGTTACCAACCCCATTATCATTCTGCCGGCTCTTTGTCATGACTACTGTTGGAGAAAAACCCAATATGATGAACTTGAGACTGAAGTAAAATAACCCGAACTTGTGACTTAAGCTTGCACTAATGTGTGACAAAGAGCGGTGTAGAGAGTTCGTGCAACATCGAATTCCTAAGTACTCTATACTCTTTAACCAACCAACCATCAAGTATAAGACGTACATCACCTCTTGAATATCCACAACTTCGTGTGACACTGAGCACTACAACGTAACTCCTTAAAGTGATAGTTATTTTGTGGTAATAGAGAAGAAGAAACACAAGAATAACTAGATATCCAAGTCTTCGTCATTGTAATTGTTGAAAGATCGAACAAGGATCTCGAAGAATATTCATCCAACCACCCTGATATCTTCAGATACTAAGTACACGCACCCGTGAGATTTCACTTCAACCTCAAGTAAATAATAATGAATCAACGCGTAGTTACATCTTATGGTTTAAATGCCCAAATCTAACCCTTTTGGATGTTTTGAGTGAACTTTGATAATGGTTTTATCCTGATCTTGGTAGTTCCATCATCACGGGATTTTACAAATCTATGATTTACACCGAGAAATCGAATCTTTCGCGGGATTTTACAAAATCAAGAAGAAACCGTGAAATGATGCTGAGTACTTTAGTGATTGAGTGTGAGATGATAAACTTTTCAAGGTTCTGTAAGTAATCTAAGTCAAGTCACAACAAGTCAAATCACACCAAGTCAAATCACAATTAGTCAAATTGCAGGAATCAACTTGCAACGTCAGATTGTAATTAGACAAGTTGCAACAACTCAAATCGCAACAATTCTCAAATCACAGAACTATTCAACTCGCAGCGTATAATCAACTCACAATAACATGATCAACTAGCAGTACGATTTTGTTTGGTTGATGCAATTAGTTATGGTGAAATTTTGTTCTAAAAACTTAAAACCTCGAAAACTTCACTCCGGAGCGATTTTGGGCCTCGAAACTTCGCCTGAATTGATAAATCATTTAGTGTGTCATTCACCTCTGTCTCACGGTCGTTTTGACAGGTATTTCGCTAAAAACGGAGTTACGGTTTAAAAGTTATGGCCGTTTGAAGTTTTGACGTAAAAGGTCAACTTTGGTCAACTCGCTGAATGAACAACTCTCTAGAATGGAAATTTGCTAAAAACCAAGTCACTACAATGGCAACTCTCTGAATGAACAACTCTCTAGATTGGCAACTCTCTAGAGTGGCAACTCTCTAGAATGGCAACTCGCTGAAAGCCAACTCTCTAGAATGGCAACTCTCTTGAATGTCAACACTCTAGATCAACTCGTTAGACCAACTCGCTGAATAGGTCAACTCGCTTGACCAACTTGCTACTACAATAGGACAAATCAGTCACTTTCTAGCGATTTGTCCTTTTATCCCAAAATAGTAAACCACCAACTCGCTGGTCAGAATTTCACCAACTCGCTACCAATAATCACCAACTCGCTACCAAGAAAAACAACTCCGAGACTCAACTCGCTAGAAAGAAATTTGCCTCAAATTGCTTCAAAAATCAATTCCGTGAATGATACAACTTATCCAAGTGAAAGACTACTATCCTAGAACATCATAGAACATGAAAGTGCATCAATATCACTCTATAAGTCACAAAATGAGATCAAATTAGAGAAATACTACACCAAATATTCGAACCAAATAAGAACACAAAACCACTCCACAAATTCGAGCACCAACAATCCTAGGATGAAACCATGGCTCTTGATACCAATTGTAGGATTGTTAATTCGTGATATGTTGAATTATGTGGTGAGTTAGGAGGTCTTGGAAGATGGAAGTAGATGATAAACATGGTTAACAAGTTAGAGAGAGAGAGAGAGAGGGTAGTTTCTTGAGAGAGAAAAACACACTAGTTGTGTGTGTGTAATGAAACAACCAACCCTATCCCTTGGTGGGAAGAGGGTATATATACAATTACAATATATGCCCCATAAAACGGGCTGTGGAGTGAGCAAACAATGGGTAAAGACCCGACCCACTCCACGAATACTATTTACAATTATATTAACTACGTACTAACTAACTAAATAATAATATGACTATGAGCTACGTATGATGCTATTACATGATTCGGGTGACCGAGTCTTCCATAGGAATATTTGTATTCATAACAGTATAAGGACTAATGTTGCAAGACTATGCAACCACAGTGACAAATCTTGATGGAAGTTTCAAAAAAGGTTGAAATATGCGAATGTGTGCAAACAACAAGGACGAAATATGTAATTAACTCTAAATACATTGCTAGTCAACAAGCCATCGAAAATGCAAATTCAATACTCTACGAGTACTGACCAACTCTATTTAAAATACAGCATAGAAACCATGATCACTTACATGGTAAAGATAATATATCACCACCAGCTTATTTTTCTTACATTAAACGCAAGACAGTTAAAATGTTGGACCTTAATGTTATAGAAGAATAGAATAGGGTAGTTTAGTGTACAATTATGATAAGTATTCTGTAAGTTTAGATAATCATCCGATCCAATGTATTGGGCTGGGTCATATAACGTTTAGTAGGGTTGTAACGTTTACTTTATAGGATAACGGTATAACGTTTTAGAGAAGTCACAACGTTTACATCTTCTGAATCGATATGCCTCTTTGAAGCAACGATTCAACAAGTATATATAGGGCATGAATTCTGTAAACAAATCATTCCATATCAATACAAGTAAATAATTATATCGTTTTGTTAATTCTGTGTAAATTTTTGCACCTTTGTTATTTATCGCAACACAACACCAAGAAACACATCGAAAAGAACCTGTGAAACCAGAGAGAACGAAGGCAAGATTACAACAATTGGCATCAGAGCCCAAGGCAAATCGATCCAGGGAAGAACGGAAAGAAAAGAAAGCAGATTTGATTCAACTTGAATCAATCAAAAGCAAGATAGAAGAACGAAATTTTCTGCCTGGAAATCTATTTACCGAACCTGTTTGGAATCACGAATCAGAAGGAAGAAACGCACGCCTCCTGCTTTCTCTAATCAACCGGTTATTCTAAATTCTTTCAACTTTTTTATTTTTCTAAATACTCCATATAAATTAAGAAAAGTTTTGTTAAGATAGAAATTACCATTAGTAAAAAAGAACCTGGGTTGATTAGAATAGCAAAAACCAATTTCCTTTTAGATTCATAGCAAGATAACCCGAACCCTTTGTGGTTCATAGCAAGTCAAATCCGAACCCTTGTGGTTCATAGCAAGTTAAACCGAACCCTTTGTGGTTCATAGCAAGTCAAATCCGAATCCTAGTGATTCATAGCAAGTTAAACCGAACCCTTTGTGGTTCATAGCAAGTTAAATCGAATCCTTAGGTTCATAGCAAGTTCCGAGCCTTAAGATTCAAATAGCAAGTTTCGAGCCTTTTAGGTTCAAATAGCAAGAAAACCTGGTTAATAAATTGACCAATAGCAAGTAAAGGATTTGATCTTTTGATCAAACACAAGAGCAAGAAAACCAGAAACCATCTCGGTTCTGATTATAAGCAAGCAAGCAAGCATGGTAGAAGGAGACAAGAATGATAACAATACATCAGTTCGAGAACTAGGAAATATTTCACTACAATGTCCAAAATTGAACGAAACAAACTACACGACATGGGCATTGATGATGGAGACAATATTGAAGGCATATGGCATATGGGAAACAATAGTGGCAAAAGAAGGAATAGAAACAAATGAGAAGAAAGAAAACACATCAAAAGCAATAATTTTCCAATCACTGCCACAAGATGTTTTAATGCAAGTAGCACAATACTCGACTGCAAAGGAAGTATGGGACTCAATCAAAGTCAAGCATTTGGGAGCCGATCTTGTTCAAAAGGCACGACTACAAACATTGAGAAGTGAACTAGTGACGCTAAGGATAAAACCAAACGAAAAAGTAAGTGACTATGGAGGAAAGTTAAGTAGTATAAGGCGAAGTTTAGAGGGCTTGGTGAAACTTTGGAAGATAAGGTACTAGTAAGGAAACTACTTAACTCTGTTCCAAAGAAGTTTTTACCGATCGTGGCAACTATAGAACAATATCAAGACCTAGACGAAATGTCATTTGAAGAAGCCATTGGAAGGTTAACAGCCTATGAAGAACGAATCAAGAGTCAAGACATACTAGAGGCAAATGATCAAGACAAGCTTCTCATGGCAAGTTCAAACAACAAAACTTATGGTAAATGGCGAGGTAAAGATTTCAACAAAGAAGGCAAGGAAAGCATGAAATATAATTCAAATACGAGTCAAGGAACTAAAGACAAAAGCAAGCTCAGATGTTATGAATGTGGCAAGCATGGACACTTTGCGAAAGAATGCACGAAATGGAAATACAACAAGCAAGAAGAGTCACATCTCATCTATGACACTGACACTGAACCAACATTGCTGTAAAGACAAGGAAAGAAGACTCGATTGTAGTCTATAACATTAGGGGGGAGAATGTTGGACCTTAATGTTATAGAAGAATAGAATAGGGTAGTTTAGTGTACAATTATGATAAGTATTCTGTAAGTTTAGATAATCATCCGATCCAATGTATTGGGCTGGGTCATATAACGTTTAGTAGGGTTGTAACGTTTACTTTATAGGATAACGGTATAACGTTTTAGAGAAGTCACAACGTTT
Organism: Artemisia argyi; assembly: GCA_030686995.1. NCBI lineage: Eukaryota > Viridiplantae > Streptophyta > Magnoliopsida > Asterales > Asteraceae > Artemisia > Artemisia argyi. The sequence goes on from CM060692.1 coordinate 154,111,589, forward strand.
ACATCTTCTGAATCGATATGCCTCTTTGAAGCAACGATTCAACAAGTATATATAGGGCATGAATTCTGTAAACAAATCATTCCATATCAATACAAGTAAATAATTATATTGTTTTGTTAATTCTGTGTAAATTTTTGCACCTTTGTTATTTATCGCAACACAACACCAAGAAACACATTGAAAAGAACCTGTGAAACCAGAGAGAACGAAGGCAAGATTACAACATAAAATACAATTAGTTAGAGTTAAGGCACTATTGATACTATATGAGAAAATAAAAATAATCCAGCAATAGTTTATACTTTATAGCATGTTTATACACACGCAAATTATCAAAAGGTATCAAACACAAGTTACAAAAACCATCAAACAGTACACGAATCCCACAAAATGAAATCATTTATCAAAGAAATACCGGCTCCATCATCATCTGTACTTCTTCTACAACATCAAACTTTGTCACTTGATTCTGGAACGGAAAGTTCTCCCTTAACTAGCTGAAATTTAGAATGAAAAAGTATGAAGGTATGAATAAATATATGCAAACTAATCGTAAGTTTCAGTTACACAAATAATGAAACTCAAATGGTAGTGCCCTGCAAGAGCTATAACATAGCTCAAATGTAACCTTCTGTTTTCACCAAAATTCCAGATTAGTAATTACTTTACTACGAGGACCTTTACGTAGTAAATAACATAAAACTTCTAAATTCTATATGCAATATATATAACATTTCATCAGCGGGACTCATACATGTTTCAACCAATAGAATGGACTCAACATATCTCATCATGTTGTAAACAAGAGTTACTTTTCAAAGGACTATCATTCTGTCAAACAGCTAAGAATCAGGTGTGTTCTAACTTCCAACCTTTTTTGTATCGCGTATATGAGATACAAGAGAAACAAGCGGCTTAACTAAGATCCATGTTCAACTAACTGAATAATTGGAATGAATAAACATGATACACGGTCCATGAGAACAATATATGCACACACAGAATATGAAATAACATCATAATTAGAACATACCTTATTATTTCTCTTGTTATTCATCTCCTGCCTCTTCCTCTTTGGTATCCCGTTAACATGGGGTGATACGAGGCTCTGCATGAATATAGGAGAACCAATACCATCCAAATTCAAGAATGTAAATTGTGTTAGTTGGTCGAAGTTTGCAGCATAATCATCAAGAGCATGACCCGGGATATTATATGACAACAGTTCCCAGGATTGTTCTACATTGTGGTTTCTCAATACCCATATGTTATAGTAGTGATCCCTAGATCGATGAGACAATATGCATAGACAATCTTCAACAATCTCCAAGCTGTTAAGATTAGTACATGCATATCTAGAATCATCAGGTTGGGGAATTTCTTTAAATTCCTCATTAGACAAATCAAAAGAGACAATTGCTATTTTGCCATTCTGATCTTTCATAAACCAATGAAGTGCCCCGTTACATAAGGTACCAACATCACTAACACAACTATACTCCACATCTCCAACAACTTTCCATTCATTTGATTTCAACGTTAAGACTTGAAAACGTGTTCTCTTTTCACCTTTCTTAAACCCTGATACAACCTTGTAATCTTCGGTTAAGGAATCATAACCAAAACCCCAACATAAGGAGTAGTTGACGTCAAGATTTTTGGGCTTTCTCACCTTTAATACCTCTTGAGTTGTGGGGTTGGTTACTAAAACATTACTAAGAGAAGGTGAGATGCATAAAAGGCCATTGCAAAAACCAAGAACAAGACAATTATTGAAATCAAAAGTCATGTTATTAATTTCATGACTAAACTTAAAGCGGCCAACAAATCTAGACAAAAGCACCCTTTTACCTATTTCGGTATTCTTGCGATAGTTGTTGTAGTTATAGTCCAAATGAGATTTAATGAACCGCGGACTTGAGATAAAAGATTGCCATGACTTGCAAACGCTTCTGTATCGAATCAGATCCTTCACTTCGAATTTTATGAGTATCCACTCAAGGATATCAGGGACAAGCTCTCCCATTAAAAACCTAGGGAGGATCAACGTTATATTAGAAACTCATTTGAAATCCAATTTATTGCCTAATAAGAATGTTTACACAATGAATCCAAATAACATTCTAAAATTCTATAAAGAAAACCAATCAGAATAAAATAAATATATGATTACAATGTAAAGGATGAGACTTAAATCATCTCTAACAATTTCAAAAATAAATGTGCGAAAATCTGCCAAAGGCAATGCAAATATCAAAGCTTTTGTTTAGATGAAAAATATTTGAAACCGGTCACCGATAAAAGAGAGTACCAAACAGAAAACAAAAATCTGTTGCTTTTAAAACAAGGAAGAATTTTCGATGATTTATAGAATCCTGTTTTGTTTATTAGGAAAACCGACGCATCAAATATAATTCCTTTGCCTGGTATTTTACACATTTCAAGAAAAAACTACATGTACTTTTGCCAAAACCCTTCTATACAAACAACAAATGATAGGTTGCAGCTACAACTTCGGCTTGTTTTTCCAATTCAAGATAACCCATACTATCATTTATACGTATAAGTAATGACAACTCTACCTAATTGAACATCAAATGGCTATAAGCCCTTTCATGCTAGTATCCATTAGATTGATTTGTAGTTCAGGATTCATGTATAATTACAGTATAGCCAAGTTATTAATTGTTAGTGTGTTACTTGCTGATAACTTTGTAAAAAAATGGACTGTAAATTAAAACCTAAAACATAGGCATAAAAAAATCAATCTAACAAAGCTATAATAAAAAATAATTAACAAATTCCAATTTCACAGCCCCAAATTACATGCATGATCGATTTTAAGTGTAAAACGATGTAAAACAGATAGTCACCTCGATATGTTAGGCGCCTACCACTTCGCTTCAGACAGTTTCACTCCTCTGACCTAAATTTCATCTCTTTTTTTTTTTGTTAAATTGTGCAGAAAAAGAAATAAATAATGGGGAATACCATTTCGTTTATACAACTCTTGTATATTCAACTAGACCACGGTTTTGGTATTGACAACCTTTACCCCTATAACAAGATGCTATGTCCAAAAAGAATTTTAAAAACAAAATTCACCACACACACGTGTCATGTGAATATGGGTTGAAAAATATGAATGAAAAAATATTATACAACATGATTGGTCAAATTCACTTACCATGTCATTGTATAGACAATCTTTTTGTAAATTTTTAACAAATGTAGCATTTCTCATACTATAAAACATCTTTCTTGAAAGATATTATGTGCCAATCAAATATTTTTATAAAGGGATAATTATCAAAATAGACCGGACAACCAAAGGGAATTCGGTTCCTAACCTGGGATCCAAAAATGTATTTTTTAGATAAGGTAACTGAGCAACTCGATCCATATGATGACAAGTGTCTCCAGTTACCTAAAAAAACTGACATCACTTGCAGAAATTTGACACTTCGTCAGTTGCACAAATGTATGAGTTACCATGGTTTAAAAAAGATATTTTTGGATCTCGGGTTAAGTATCGAATTGCCCTTGGTTGCCCGGTCTATTTTGATAATTATCCCTTTTATAAATCAATTGAGGTGTCAATTAGAAAATCAAGCATAATAAAAGTCAAATTAAAATGGTTTAGTCAAACTTCTAAAAAAATTCGTAAAGAAAAAAAAAAATTAAAGTATCGCATAGCCTTTTGTGATCATCTTTTGAAAAACTGTGGATTTAAGTAGGGATGAGCATTTCGACTCGAATCTCGAAATCGAATCGGAGTCGAACCGGAATCGTATCAGAACCATACCGATTTTTGATATACGATACGGTACCGGGACTACGAAATAAGGTGAAAAAAATCAGAACCACTAATTCGGTACGGGACCGGTAACAAATCAGGAAATTCCAAAAAAAAAAAAAATTAGGAAAACCCGATTTCCCGGTACCGGTATCCGAATCCCGTTCGGTACAGTACCGGTACCACTAATTTATACTCGGAAAAAAATCGGTACCACTAATTCGGTACGGGATCAGTACGAGACTGGTACCGTGCTCATCCCTAGATTTAAGTGTAAATAAACATTATTAACTATAGATCAATGGAGTCTACAATAAACCTCAAACTTATAAAAAGAATAGAAATGCTAGAATCACTCACAAAATTTACACAAAAATTCACTCGCTGACGTATCAACGGGTGATTGTTTAATAAGAGAGAGGAGGGAGAAACTGTCAGAAATTACATCAATCACCCGCTAACACGCCAGTAAATTTTTTATGTGTATTTTATGAGTGGTCTAGCATTGCTCTAAAAAGAAATGGATTAATTTTAAATCTAATTCTATTGATAATCATTTATATATTTAACAAATACTCCATGTACTTTAAGCATTTTTAGAAAACAACTATTAACACAACTTTTATTATTATTATTATTATTATTATTATTATTGTTATTATTATTGAACTTAATACTAAACTTCGTATACGATTTCTTAGAAACATCGAGCAGAAAAACAGGTTATTAGTGTATGCACATGATTAATTGTAACATATATAAATACTTATAGTAACTAAACTTGAATTATGCTAAAATATCAGATTAAACTACTCAAGCAATAACATTATCGAACAAATATTTGATCCACTTTTAAACCCGAACAAATATAGTTGAATTATTATTATTATTATTATTATTATTATTATTATTATTATTATTATTATTATTATTATTATTATTATTATTATTATTATTTATTTTATTAAACATCACTTCATTAGAAATCATAGGAATTACAAGAAATTAATGGGGAGCCGAGATACTAACTGAGCCCCCACTTCTCTAGCTATAGCGAAGTCTATCATACTATAAATATGATTATATATTACTAGCAGCACGTGCACCAATGTTCTGAGTCATCGAGAAACTTCGGATGCGCTTTAGTAAGGTCATATCATCCTTCTCAAGTTCTCCAAAGGAGCAGAATGAGAAGCGGAGAAACCCATATCCAATGTCTAGGCATTTAGCCACATACTTGACACGTTTACGTTGTGCGACTTCAATCACCGCATAACACAGTACAAAATCAACCATATTAGTTTGTGTCAAGGGAGACGACCCTGTCAAATCAACAATGCATCCTGTCCACCATCCCAAGAATAGAGCAACACATCAGCTGGATGTAATGTTTTGTCCCTTTCTCCATAGAGCCCAATGTCAACCTCTTTACGAGCCGAGATCCCTGACCGAGAACATATGTCAACAAGGGTATCATGCACTACGTTATGTCGATGTTTAATACCGATAATACTAGCACACGATACCGCGTGGTCCCCATAATTGTCTCTCGCAAATACCCAAGAACAAGCTGAGCATGGCATTTGAGCAGAAAATAAGGGGATACCAAGCCGATAACACAACACTTTATTATTATTATTATTATTATTATTATTATTATTATTATTATTATTATTATTATTATTATTATTATTATCATTATTTTTTATAAACATCGCTTTATTATTGTTGTTGTTGGTGGTGGTGGTTTTGTTGTTGTTGTTAGTTGTAGTTGTTGTCCGAACCTAATCCGCGATACATAACCCAAGCACAAAAGTTAAAAGATTAAAAATATGGCTAAACTTCAATTAAGTTAACTGTAATACCGAAAATATGTAGATGCACGAGATATATATATCAAAAATAAAGCACGACTTATAATTACACACCGAACGTATATATTTAAAATATAATTATTAATTGTATTTACGGTATGAACCCCGTGTATGAATCATAATTTTAAACATATAAACACGTTCAAATTAGCCTTGAAAAATTGTCAATATGAAAAGTAACCATACATTTCGCTTTTCTTATTGAATCATAAGCGAGCTTCGCCATATTTAGAGAACCATTAGCGAGGTTCTTCTTTATTAGTGATCCATTAACGAATCTATCTTTTATAGTGAACGCATTGTGAAGTGATTACTTGAGAACTTGTAAGAAAATTGCTAACTAGAATGCGTTTCTTTCAAACCAGATTACCATGATCTACTTTTAATACATGTTTAAGGAAAAATATCTTGAGAACCTATATTCATATTCAAAAAATCTAGGGAGAATTTCATCTATATTGTCGTTAAACTACTAAACTACATTAATATCCTTCTAACAATCATAATTACACCTACAGTATATCCTTTCAAAATTTTAAAATGCGCAAATTTAACCAAATATATACAATTAAATAAATTAATTAATCCTTTATATGTTCTTATTTGAATAGTAGTAATTAACATGATAACTTGCATTTTTACCCCTCAAACCCCGATTAAAAAATAAAAGCCTAATCATAGTCTAGGAAGCCAAAGGTTGTTCTTCACATTTAAATCCACCGTTCTTTTTGCTTCCATGATAAAAATGACAAAACCATTCACATGTATGTGTTACCCAAAGTTGAAATGAAATCATGCTTAATACATTATTATAAGCGAAATTACCGTCCTAGCCACTTTTGATGTTGTCCGATTAAAAAAAAAAAAAATACATTTTGAGCCATTTTTAAATTGGACATTCATTTCGCCCACCTAATAAGGTGTGGGGTGAAATGCACTTCGCAACACCCACCTTGCAACAAGTGTTTGGCTTATCTTTGTTTTCTATGCTTGACATGTGCTTTCGCCCCATGGCCCACCACGAAATGCATTAAATGAGGCGAAATGGCATTGGAAAGGAGGAGTATATGTTTGAATTACCAGATATCTATTTGATTGACTAGTCGGACAACTTTCTCCAGTTAACGTGAAACTAGTAATATGAGCATCTTTCATAAACACAAATTCATAACACATACAAATGCATTAAATGAGGCGAAATGGCATTGGAAAGGAGGAGTATATGTTTGAATTACCAGATATCTATTTGATTGACTAGTCGGACAACTTTCTCCAGTTAACGTGAAACTAGTAATATGAGCATCTTTCATAAACACAAATTCATAACACATACAAATTTACTCACAAACATTCTTCCCTTTGTTTTTTATATACAAAGGTAAAATAAATAGGTTAAAATGAAAGTATTTACAAGAAAAAGACCAATAAAATAGATTAATTAAGACAAACCCTTAAAAACCCCCATTCCTTCTTTAGGAACAAAAATACAGACTTGGACAACCCCAAATCCAATACAAAAAGATTGTTAGACAGGCCCAAACAATCAAATAACCAAACTGCTACTAATATCTAAAAATGCAAATACAAACCAAAGACAATAATATCCAAACGCTTGATATCTTCCAGCAGACCATACACTCAGCATAAACCAAAAGCATATACTAGTCAGTATACACTGAACCACCACCATACACTGAGCCATCATATAAGCAGCATCCATGACCAGCGGTATAAACTTTCCCCATAATGCACCAAAAGGGAAAGCAGTGCATAGAACATCCAATAAATTCGCCTTGATAAAAAAGCTTCCTAAGTAAAAGTGAGACAAAACCAAGAGAAGGAAAAAGAGTGCAGAAATGACAAGGATGATCTATGTAGTGGTGCAATACATCAAGAGGCTTTCCAACATGACATTCAACCAACTTGCAAGATGAAAGGAAACAAGAAAGGATGGTGCACCACATGATTGGAAACAATAGAGGAAAAAGACAACTTCTAAGCCTAAAGAGGAGACCCTGCCCATATAAGAAGGCACATCTTTCAGCTCTCTTTAGATGAGATAGAGAGTCTTCAAGCTCAGTTATCTTTGATGGTCACCACAAAAAAACTAGTTAAATTCTCAACATTTTAAAGGTCAAATGACCACATTTAAAAGTGTGTAAAATTATTGATTCCACACTTTCTCAAGTGTGGTAATAATGGGTGGACAAATTTTGCTACACATATAAGTGTGGAGATATTATCCAAATGTCTATAGTTAAAAGTGTGAAAACATTCTTTAAATGTCCGCACCTAAAAGTGTGGCAAAATTGCAAAAAAATTTTCAAAAATAAAAGTGTTGAAACATTTGCTACACCTATAAATGTAGCTTTATTGTAATTGTACACACTTATATATGTTGATTGTTTTTTAAATATTTGTCACACCTATAAATGTAGCAAAATTATTATCCATTTAAAAAAAAGTCTGCAGTTCACCATACCATGACAAAATAAGTGTGGAGAATAGCACTATTTTTTGTAGTGGGTGGTGGTGGTTTTTGTTATTGGTTACGATGGTTGGCGATGTCAGTGGTGTTTGTTTATGGTGGTAACGACTGTTGGTGACGGTAGTCGGTGGTGACGGTAGTATTTGGTGGAGGTTGTTGTTGCTGATAATATTTACGCTATTCTTAACCACTTTTATTATTAAAATTAGATAATAAATAATTATAAGTCAGATATATTTTGACTTATATTAAAATAAATTATCTACGATTTATGTTAAAGCCTTGTGCATTCATAAATGTATACAACTAGTTTTATAATATAAATGTTGTGTTTGACAAAAGTAGCAGTAGCAGTGAGCATTAGCTGTAAGCATGAGTTTTTTATTTATTTATTTATTTATTTATTTATTTATTTATTTTAAGAATGTTTGGTAACGTAGTTGTAGCTGTAATCATAATCTATAAAACAACATAGTTTTGTATTAGCATAGCTTCTAAATGCTCAACGCTCGTAAATGATACTTTATAAAGCGTTAAAAAAAGCATTTTGGAAAGAAAAAAATAATAAATAAATAAAAAGTTACTTATTACTTGCCAGACGAGCACTAAAATCACAAACGTACAACACTCACCACTAACCGATTCTTAATACTCGTAAATGTTCTATGCCAAACACACCGAAGCCTCAGAAACAATTCTATACTTGATTTTATAATTGTGATTTGCTAACGGGTGTCCACTGAGCATCTTATAAGGTATAATTATATAGAAAATTTGAGTGTATTAAATTAAAAACATATTTAATTATGGTTAATTATAAGTTTAATTAAGGTTTATTAAATGCATTTTTATTAAAAAATAAATAAAAAATAAAAAATAAATTAATGTATTAATTAGACATTAAATGCATGAGATTTATTTACATCTTATAAGAGTGGACACCCGTTAGCAAGTCACTTTATAATTTTCAAAACATGATAATGATTTTAAGCCGACCTCAACCAATAACATGTCACATAATAAATTCCACACGTATATATAGTTGAAGAACCAAAATAGGGGACCAATCATTAATACAACACGCAATTCGCTTATTTAAAATCATTCTCATTCTCATTCACATCTCTTACTAATTTTCCTCTATATTTACTTCCTCATTAAGTTTATTCCCATATAAATATCAAGAAAAACACATTAGACAACACGAAAAAAGGTTTAGGTCGTGTAAAACCTTGCATATTTAACCGTTTATATCAAACAACAAAAACAACTACGTTTAGCTTAAAGATGGGTCATCATGGGCATCATCATCATCATCACGACCATCACCCTTATCATCATCATCATGAAGATCCATTAATGGCACTCTGTTGCTGTCCTTGTATGTTGGTTGTATCAATATTTGGCATGATTGGGAGATGTGTTTCTGTTGCTTGTTACCCTCTTTTGCATTGTTTCGGATTGGATCGTCGTCATCATCATCACCATCATCATCATGGTTATTACTATTGATTTGTCACATTGGTTTTTGTTTATGTGTAGTTTTGTTTATTTGTGGATTCTGTTTGATTTTAGTTGTTCATGTGTGATGATGAGACTTTATATCTACATTTTTGTTACCGTATTTTATCTATTTTAGTTATTGCATTTGTTACTCTTGATTCTACCGGTTTGTGTGAGCTATACAAGCGATCCATTTTGGCTAGGGCCATAAAGCCAAGGGATTTATTGAAAACATCGCTGCAATGTAACCACAAATTGAAAAAAAAAAGTTGTGAATTGTAACACAACTATGGCTGCCCACAGTAAGGCGACCCAATCACCCTCTTTTTTTCTGTCACATCAGCTTTCTTTTTCCTGCGACCTGCAGGTGATTGGGTGACACAATAAGGGCGACCAAGTTCAATTTTTTTATTCTAAAACATTTTTAACACAAACTAAAATTCCATTAATAATTAAAACGTTACATATTAATTCAAATAAAATAAAAACATTACAACGCTTATTAAAACATTACAACAATTATTAAAAACTAACAATCTAGGTTGTAGCGTTCCTTGATCGAGTCTTTGATTTCTTGCATTTTTTGTCGTTGTAATGCGGCCGAAGATTCGTCGATTGGTGTGAGATAGAAGATGATGTCTTTATGATATTTATTTTCTCGCTCTAATCCAAGTTTTTGTTCTTCCATTGCCAATCTTCTGTCTTCTTGCTCCGCTTTCTTTCTCTGCAGCTCCAACTCCTTATCCCTTTGCTCCAACTCTTTTTTCTTCAAGTCGTAGCATCCGTTTGCAAGCTCCTGCTTCTTACCCAATGCCATTGACTTAATGGTTTTCCATTTGTCGGCTACCCCATCCAAATACGAAGACTTGGAATTCTCCGACAATTTCTTCTTAACCTTATTTTTCTTAGTGGTATCACGACCAATTGTTCGCTCATTTTGAGGCTCTTCATCACATCCGAGCCCGTTTCAGAAGTCCTTGATTTTTTTCGAGCCTCATTTTGGTCTAAAAAATGAGGCATCTCATTTTTCTTCCAAATCTGATGCTCCTACAAAATCTCCCAACAACGATCCCATTGAAAGGCATGCTTCATCATTATTTCATATTCTTCACATGCTCGTTTATAAACAGTGAGGTCATTCCACCACTTCAAAAATTGGTAAAACAATTGTTGTAAATGGCACAAAATGCACCAACTCCAGGACGAATCCTATTTTTCCACTTGCTGGTAATTGAGTTGTACGCTCTCCCTTCACCAACCTCTTTCTCAAAGTATGTAATCACTTTCTTTCAAAATCCCTTAGAGTTTTGGTTGGTTCCAACTATGCTATCCTCCAACGAATCACACCAAGCCATGCACAACGCGATCTCTTCTTTGCGTGTCCAAATAGCCGAATCTTTGTCAACCTCTTTCTCAACCACCTTCTTCTTACCCTTTGTAGCACGCTTCTTTGGTTTGACCGGTGATATCTCTTCCGAAAGAGTGTTGTCGTCGTCATCAAGAATATCATCATTTGGAACCGATCCATAACCCGAACCTTGATAACCCGGTCACATATTTCGACTAGGATAACCCGAACCGCTTCCAACATAAAATTCCGGATTGTTGCATAATTGTTCAATAAAATCACAAGCATCAAGATTGATGTGGTTAACCGGAGAATAATTTTGATAATTAGAATAGGAAGCCGTCGATGAGTCCATTGTTGGACAATACACCGATTCGGGGGAGCCATACATAGATTGTTGGCTTCGACGAGATTGGCTTTGTTGTGGTTGTTGGTTGTTTTGATACGGTGGAATGAACGGACGATTAAAATTACGATTCATAGCAAATGGATTGAATGTTTTTGTTGTGGAGGTTGTTGAGATTCATAATCAAGAGAACGGGGTCGGAAATTGATGGTTGGTGAGACACCGGTTAACCGGAAAGTCGAATCCGGTGATACTTGTGGGATGTTTTGTGGTACTCGGGATTTTTGGCCTTTTGTTTGTTGTGTGTTTTCTTAAACATTTTGAATAGAGATAATTGTGAGATTGTGTGAATTGAAGTACTGTTTATGTTGTGTATTTAAAATGTAATTTAAGAGTTTTTTTTTTTTTTTTTTTTTTTTTTTTTTCGAGCTCAAACGGCTAGAACATTTAAGATTGTAAACCGTTTGGATCAAAAAACCAAGAAAATGGGATTTCACACTCGGTCGAGATCACGACCTCTTTCCCATGTTTTCGTCCCTCATTTCGGTCGCGACCGATTCTTCACAACAGGACGACCGACTTCGATCGAGTCGACCGAATCGGTCACCTTGCTTAGTGTCACCAGCCTAATGAGAATACAACATTTTGTGTACGTGACAAAACTGACCATCCCTATTAACCAATAAAAGTCAAAATCAATGATTAATTTGGTCAAAACTCTTTAATTTTCGTCTAATTTATAAAATATGCTAAAACTTTAGTTATATTAACTTAAGCATATGAATCAATTTTTTATGTTTCTCTCTAATTTTATAAATTTAACGAATATCCTCTAGCCTTTATGCCTCTTATACTTTATATATTTTATATAAAAAATAGAACAATATATTGTTGTTATTTTTAAATATTTTTATTAATATATTGTATATATTAAACTAATATACGTATATGCACGAAGTTATAAATATAAAAAGGAAATCACGAGTTACTGTGAAATTTAGATGAATGCACGAGATTATACATATTCGAGTGACCAAAGGCGTACTCGAATGTGTGTGAGATGTGTTATCGCACAAGACCTCAAAATTTAAAAACAATATGTATAGATATTCTGCAAAATTAACTAGAAATATTTAATTCAAAAAGTTACAACGAAAACTGCTATCAAAATCTTTTAAAATGATTATGTCTCATTTTATATTTTTAAAATATTATTTTACTTTATTGTTAGACCTCGCTTTTATAATTAAATTGAATTTTGCACAAGGCCTCCATAAATTTTGAAACAGCACTGCGAGCGACTCATGTTATTTTCTTATTAAATCAACTCGAAAATTATTTTTCTTAAAATATCCACATTCTGTAACGACTTATGTTATTTCTCTTTATAAGTTTAACCCTTTATGGGTTTATAATTCGGCTAGAATTTTTATTAAGATGAATATAAATATGAAAATGAAAGCATGATCTCACACGTTACTTTCAGGTAAAACCAAATATAAGAGGTTGTACATATAACAACGACATATTAAAATATTAACACTTGTTATACTATAGGCCCGAAATTCATTTATTAAAATACTAGACGAGTACCTGATGTGTGCTTTTTCACACATCCTTTTAGCCTTAAATCAGACCAAATACACCAAATACTAACCAAATATGCCAAGCGAATATGTATTTTTGTATTTGTGTATGTGCAGGTACGGATATGTGAAAAATGAACAAAAACAAAGCAAAACCGACAAAAACGAGCACGTGATTGGAAAAAGGTCAAAAGCCAGAGCCGGGGAAGCAAAAATGATCAAAGAAAGCTCATATTATCATTAGAAGTCCTCAGAGATTCAGAATGTTGCATATTTAGTCCCTGGACAAAGTTTGGAGAGATTGACAATTTTAGTCCCTGCACTTTCAGAGTTTGGAAAAAATAGTCCCTTGAAGAAATATTCGAAGGAAAGGCAACTATGATCCTTCATGAATCAAAGTTTTACAAAAGAGGCCCTTGGAATGAATTTTTAAAGATTTACAGATTTAGTCCCTGCTATTTTCAGAATTGCATAAGTGGTCCTTGTGTTAAAATCCTAAACTAATATTACAAACAACAACCGGATCCACAAAACTTGTCCCAAGCCCAATATTAAACACAAGCCCACCAGCCCACCACCCTCAACCTTAATACCCGGTCCACCTCAAAATACCCGTAGTCAAACCCATCCCAATACCCGGTCAACATCACCAATTAATAAATACCAACTCCAAATAACCCGCCCCCCCCCCCCCCCCCCCCAATTTCATAAATTACCCAATTGAGTTACTGTGCTATGAACCCTAGAAACACCCACGCACCAATTACCCCCAATTACCATGATAACAGCCGGTGTCAGGGTTGGCCGGGATACGTGGACCAATAGGAATGCACAGGGAGGATCGATCTACATCATATCAATCAATCCAATGGACCTCATTCATGCTTACATTTGAAGCTGAGATCAAGGGATACGATTAAATGAAAGAAACACACTTCTTGAAGGATCATAAAAACCCTAACAGGCTCCTCATCACCTATATATACCCCCTCCTCATTCATGTATGGTGTGTAGTTTTTAGTAGAGTCTGTGTAGTTTTCTGAGTATTCTAGTTGTAGTTTACGTTTATTGTAATTTCCATTTCAAAGCTTTGTAATAAACCTTTTAGTTTAATATAATTCAATTTTCGTTTACAGCTTGTTGTCTTTTAAATTTCAGTTGTGTTTTCTATTTAGTTTTAATCAAGTAGTTATTATTTTGTTTTAGTTTCTGTTCATGCTTTTACTTATATCAAAAATCTAAAAAATTAAGAAAATCAGAAAAAAAAATATTTAGTTTCAATTTCAATTTCAGGTTTTATAGTTTACTGTTTGATAGAAGCTTATATCAGCTTTCATAATAGTTGTTTGTAAGTTTATTAAGTCAACTGTTTTATTAATTTCAATTGGTCAAACAAAGCCAACTGTTGAGTGCTTATTTAATAAGCACAACTTATTTGGAATAAGAGACAGCCAAAAGGAGTCCATTGGCCTGTCTTAAAGACAGGCTAGCATAGTGAAACCCCCTCTGTTTGGCTGAGGGGGTATTGAGATTTGTAAGTTCCATTTTCATTTCTGTTACATCAATAGCTTGTTAGAAGTTTAGTTCTGTTTGCTGCTTATTTAATTTTTCTGCATCATTAGTAGTATTGATTAGACTTGATTTAGTTTTATTGTTTATGTTTTATTTTCTTCCTATTTTATTAGGTCTGTGTTGTTTGTGGCTTCTGAGTTAGTTTTGCATCTGAGAATTATGGTTTGAGCTCATTTAAGTATCAGTGTTCATTATTAGAGTTGATCTTGTTGAGTAAGACTGAATTGGAGTAATTTTGAGTGGAAATTGAGTAGTGACAGTCACTATTAGAGGTTGTTTGGAAATCACTGATTTGCTGGTTCACTAAGTATTTCAGAGGTTAACATTGGTTGTAGTAGCTATTACTAGTTGCATTTAGGTCAAACAAAACATAAAATTCAATATTTAGCATATTAAAAGTCAAATCATATCTCTCTTAATATTTAGCTTAACTGATTAGGACATTAGTTGCATAAGTAGCATAGTAGTTTCATAAGTAGGAGATTGGGCTTATTTTACTCATTCAATAGCTTATTATCATATTTTCAGTCATACCTTTGCAATCAAAACCAAGTTTAGTCAAAGTTCCTTTCAAACAAAAAAGTCAAAGTCAGAAATTGGACAGATCTTTGTGGAAATTCATAGGTCTTAATTCTCCTTAGAAATAAAATTGATTTGTTATTATAAAGAGTTTGGCAGCTTAAGAAACAATTTTCAAAAAGAAATTTGTGGATTGGATCTCATCTGCTTATTAAAAAGCTCCTCATAAGTTGTCTATTTGGACTGTTTGGTACCCTGCACCATCAGTTTTATCACATTTTCAAGGGAGCATTCAAGCTAACTAATAAGTTCTAGAGTTCAAATCTCTGTTGTTTTTAGGTTCTCAGTAGGTAGATAAGTAGTTTACCCCCATAAGCTTGCATCCCTGAGCTTATTTGCTCAGGATTAAATGCTTAATTCTTTAAGTGTTTGGAACTGAGATCTGAGTTTAGAGTAGGGTTGTAATTTAAGTTTAGTGCTTCTTAGCTAATTGTTGTGGTGTTTCTAAGTTCATCTTTACCTATTGCAACTTTTTGAATTGAGTTTTTGCGTATTAGCTTATTTGTTGGCTTATTTGCTCTTTCATATTTGCTTATTGGAACTAATTGTGCCCACTTCTGTGTTTCTGAGCTTCATTTGTCCTTAGTTCTTGTCATTTGAGCTTATTAGATTCAAAAAGTCAACTGGTCAAAGTTTTGGTCAACTGGGTCAAGTATTGCTTATAAATAAGCACTTATATAAGCTAATTTTAAGCCAAACAGTATTTCCACAGCTTATTTTCAAGTTTTCAAATTTTTCTTAAGTTTATAATAGTATTTTTGAATTTCCTTGAATTTTTCATATTTTTTTTGCCTTGATTTGCTATTTTTCTTATTTTATTTTCAGTTTATTCACTTTTTAATACATTTTAATTACTAAAAAATTAGAAAAAGCCAAGAAAAGTCAAAAATATTTTTAAAATTTATTTTCATTTATTTTAGAATTTTATAAATTTAATTTGCATTTTTCCCATTTATTTTAAATTTAATTTGAATTTTTAATTAGATTTAATAGTTTTTAATTCCCAAAAATTACACAAAAAGCCAAAAAAAATTAGTTTTTAGTTCTAAAATTACTTTTTAGTTATTTTATAATTTTTAAAATTTATTTTTCATTTTTCTCACCTTATTTGCATTTTCTATTAATTTTTAATTAGTTAATTAGTTTTTAATTCATAAAAAATAAATAAAAAGTCAAAAAAAATACTTTTCTTTTTCTTAAAATTTTCTTTTATTATTTTTAACTTTTCAAAATTATTTTGAAGTCCGTAGGAGTAGTGTAGCTCAAAATCCGCATTTTATTTCGTACGATTAAGCTTACGTTTTCGATTTTACGTTACGTCCTTTAGTTTCCTTATTTGAAATACGTGCTTAAGTGATTATTTGTGCTTCATTTGCTATTTCAGTAGTATAATCTAATCAAAATCACTTTTTACCACTTTGACGACACGTTTCACGAATCGGGAATTGAGAATTCCATTCACTCTTCACACGGACTACGGCCTCGGGTTATCCGTATTCCTTTGCGGATCTCTTGAGTAATACTTATACTATATATAACTTGATTTTCACGAATCAATTTTGGCGCCGCTGCCGGGGAAGGTTGAAGTGAATTTTTCATTTTCGTTTTTCGAAATTGTGTTTTGAAAACCTTCCTTGTATATATTTTCTATAAAAACCAAAAAAATTGAAAAATCAAAAACACTTTTCCTAAAGTGTTTTCAAAAATACCAAAAAAAATAATAAAGTTATAGCCTCGACTCTCCCGTGGAAGGGAGGGCGTTGTAAACCAAATAAGCTTCCCAATATAACAACGCGTGAAATTAGTTGCTAATCGGATTACTTTGGATTCTACGACCGAATAAGCGGAAAATACGGATAGCTTTGAAATTAAATTGCAAACTGAAGAGAGATCCATTCTTCTCTCCCGTTCCGTCGCGAGTAGGTTTAAATGAAACGGTTTACAATTAACGTAACGTTTGAAAAAAAAAAAAAAAAAAAAAAAAAAAAAAAGATTAAGTTTTTGCAAAAATAAAAATACAAAAAATTTTCCTTTTCAATTTGATTTTCTTTTTATTTTTCAAAATTTTATTTTTGTGGTGTATGAACACACGTTTAACTTCTAAACGACTTGTTTCACCGCTTTCAAATCTGGAAAGTTTGTTTCGTCATACACACCGAGTTCTTTTTCCTAATACGGAGGAAATGAACCCGAACGAGCAACACTTGGGACCCCCGCCGATGGGTGGTGCTCAAAACAATGTGATCCCTCCGATGGGACCACAACCGGCTTTCGATCCACGTCCGATGGAGGAATGATACGTGGGAATCGCACCAGGCTTTACCTCTCAAGGGATCTTGAGAAGCTTACAACCCCCACCAGGCAGTGTACCTTATCGTTGTAATATAGTATAGTGACAAGTACCGGGGGATTGATCGTTCAGCTAGGAATAGTGTCGCTAGGATTAGAAAACCTGAATACTAGTTCTAAAAGTGAGAGATGATTATTTTTGTATTTTTATATTTTTTAGAAAGCAAGTAAAAATCTCAGGTTTGAAGGATTTGGGCGGAATTAGTTGCTAGTCAACTAACCCAATACTAAATATGCAATCAAAATAAAATACTAAAAATAAAAATAAACTAAATTAAACTAAGGTTGTGAGCAATAAGTGGAGAAGTTGTGTTTACTTAGATTTCACTACTCCCTAGATATCTTTTACACGTTAATTACTTGTTATAGTTGCGTGGATGATGGATTGTATTCCTTAATACCATTCATGGGGTGGCGTACTTAATTCCCCAATCCTATGAGTGCCTACTTCACTCCTATGTCGAGCCGGCTAAGAAGCTCCTAACATGGGATCATTAGAATTTACTCATGCATTAAATACAACCAATAAAACCTAGTGCACGTCAGTTCATGTTTCCTAAGACGTTCAAGCATGTTACTAATTGGAGATCTGCCAGTTTTCTTAAGCCTAACATCGAAATCATTCATCCAATACAACCATAAACAAGTAATCAACACATAATTAACATCTAGGTTTCATTAGATCCAAGCAAACACAAGATAGATCTAGCCTAGCATGATGGAATTAAGCCAAGAACAAGATATAGACAACCAACACATAGACATACTGATTGAATTAAAAGAATACTTATCTCAATTACACATGAAAGGGATCAAGGGCTGAGAACCCTTGAAAAACCTGTAAAATTTGTCCCAAGTTCGGACTTAGGGTTTCTCCAAAACTTCTCTCTCTTTAATGTGAAAATTAGAAAACTATATATAGGAAATAGGGTCTGACGGTGTCAAGAACAAATTTGTGACGCCGTCATCTCGCCGCCAAAATACTCCTCGGACTGCCTTGATCTACATTTGACGCCGTCATGTGTTATGTATTTCCAGGCCGTCATGCATTTTCCTCTTGACGCCCTACCTTGTGACGCCTTCAAATCTGTACTGGATCGTCATAGAAATTACTCTTGACGCTGTCAAGATTTTCTTCTTCACGCCGTCACCTACTGTTCCCAGCAAGGAAAATTAAGACTTTGGCGTTTTCTTCACTTTTATGCTCCAAAAACGTCCGAATTGCTTCCTTTTCCAGATTTCTCTCCCAAAGTACCTAAAATCACAAAAGGAACAATTTAGGGAAATATTTTATCAAATAAATTCTAATTCGGGCTTAAATGACCCCCTAAAAACGGTTCATTTTTCGCCTCATCATATACCCTTACACTTGAGATTTGCTTGTCCTCAAGCAAATGCGCTTTTATTCTAATCAAAATACAAGTTAAGGGTAATTTAACACTAATATAAAAGTAATTACAACAAATAATCGTTCCACTAAAGACCAATAGACAAGCACGGAGGTCATACACAAGCACCTCACAAATAGTGTTTAGATACTCACATCTCTCGAGTGTAATAAAGTATAAATTACAATATGAAAACGGAAGACATCTCTCACTACCTGTCATAACAAAATAGTTACCATAGGCTTGGGAAATGATCAAACCTCCACCACATGGCGTAAGCACCTAGGATAAACTATCAAAGAGGTCTTTTAAAGGGTTGTAACGTTAGGTGTAGGAATATGAAATAAACGGTTTTGTTGGATAAAGGAAGTTTTACTGGTGGCGAGTTAACAATCTTGGTTAATTACATGTACAATATGGCGTTGCTAAGCCAAGAGTAGACTCGACTTAAGCTAATAAATGAAAAATAACAAAAACATAAAATGAACATAGAATAAAAACGGGATGGTAGTCCGTATGTTTTTTCTCTTTTTCTTTTTCTATTTTTTTTTCTTTTTCTTGATTTTTTCGATTCTTTTTTTTTTTTTTTTTTTTTTTTTTTTTTTTTGTGCATACACTCTTACCCTACCATCCAAAATAATACATCATAGGGAATGAACATTCCCCTTACACTTGAATCTTTACATACTTTACAATAAACTAATCTAATGACTCGAATTAAGAAAATCAAAACACTTGGAGCACTTTTAAGATTAACATACATATGGGGGTAATAAATGATGTTCTTCCCAATTACTCCATAAATTAAGTACTTTACACATGAGTCCCAATCGTCCCAAAACAATATGTACAAGGATATGACTCGACTTAGCAACCATGTAATCACTTAGATAGTTAACTTAGGGTTTAACAAATAACAATAATGCACTAAAAATGAGCGCATACACGGAAGGCTAAGGCGATTTGGGTGTACATTTAAGTGGGGTGTAACAAATTCTTCCTTTAAGTAAGATGCTTAAAGTTAGAAACGAAAAGATAGGCTCGGAGGGGTGTACTAGGGGTTTCGTGTACTAAAAATGAGTACAACGCTAAGGGTGTGGGAAAAATTAGTTGACTTAACTAGCCAAACAATATGACATAAATGGTCAAGTAATTATGATACGGGTTTAACACAAGGGTGATCCTAATGCCTCTTATCATGTAGTAAATCCTACTACACGAATGTAGTCTCACTAGCGGTCTCGGGATGCATCACTAACGCAAGTTCTAGAATCTAAATGCTACCGGTACACTCATAAGCACTAATAGTAAATGCTTTTCCTATCAAATCTAAAGGCGAACCTCACATATTTGGGTGAAAAATTTTTCTGAATATACGGTTATGTGCTAGTCATACAATCTCCTATCCATGAGACACTTGCTATGGCTAAAGATTCACTCCTAAATGTTGTAAAAAAATTTAAATTTGGCGCTAAAATTGCACTAACAAGTGTTTCTCATAGTTTTATTACACATCTAGCATTAAACAAAACAAACTCAAGCGAAAGTGCATATGTAAGGTATCATCATTTTACCCTCCCCTTACACTTAAGATGAACATTGTCCCCAATGCTCAAGTAATGATTGTAAAAGTGAAAAAGTAAAAAGAATGAAATCAAATACTCCCCTGATTCGCTCGGTATGGATAATAAGGTGGCCAGGTTAAATCTTCCTCCAAGAAAATGAACAATCAAAGCTTCCCTTCCAGAATATAAATCATCTTCTTGTCATACATAGCCTGTAAATCCTGGGAAAATAGACAAGACAACCTCGCATAAAATCGGCGGCATCCTATATAAGTTACTAAATCCTAGAAAACAAGATAAGATATAATGTTTGTGGAATGAAGTTTGCAGATTTCCTGGAGATTATAAAACTTAATAATTCACAAAAACCATAAGACTCCGTTAGAAAAATAAAACTGGTAAAATTTCCAGATTTTTACACGTGACGCCGTCAAGAATTAACTCGTGACGCCGTCAGAAGTGACCTACAGAAATTCTTATGTTAAGTTTCCGGAAAATTTCTGGAAAAACTTGGTCCTACTTCCTGGAGAATCCTGGAAAACTTCATTATGACTCAATACAAGCATTTGACTCTAACAAATACAAATATACATGTTCATTTAATATCATGGAGAATCATGATCGGTTTGTTTCTTAAAAACACATTTGGGGTTTCCCCTTACACTTATCTTTTGCAAAAATACTTTTAGGTGTAGTTAAGACTAGGCCAAAACAACAAAGTAAAGTATTTCCACCTTTTAATTGAGAAACATGATCTACCAACAATAAAAATAAAGCATGCATACGGAAGCAAATAACAAACAAACAAAATAAAATCACACAAAACATGGGTTGCCTCCCAAGAAGCGCTTTTCTTTATTTACGAGTCTTGTAGCTAGACTCAAGGTCATTGGTTACTTCGTGACCTCATCGTTGGTTCCACTCTCTAGGTCGTCTTCTAAACCAGTATCGCTTTCATAGTGTAAGTACTTTGGGTCTTCGAACTCGAAGATATCTTTTCGATACTTAGAACCAAGCTTACTAACATCCTTAAAGAATCCGCATGATAAATCAGAAGTGTTCTTACACCCTCTCCGAACATCTTCATCACACAAAATAAGTTGGGAACTTATCTTGTCAAGCCCGTCACAATCGATTTCCCTAAGGTCTCTTCTCTTGTATGGCGTTTGGTATGAGACCCTCCTAATTCCATCAGCGAAGGTCATGATTCCGTTTCGGTAATCAATTATCAGATTAGTGATCTCGCAAAAGGGCGCCCCAAAAATGACTTGTGATAATCTAGGGTCGACATAGTCTTCGATATTGTCCACAATTGTAAATTCCATAGTGAATGCCATATTCCCTACAAACACCTGGATTTCATGATCCTTACCAACTACTTTCTCTCCCTTGTAAATCATTCCCCATCTGCAGATGTTGTTATAATGGAATAGGGACATAAAATTCTTCGGCAGGAATACGTTAATGTAGATGTTATCGAAGTACTTATGACCGAACATGCAGGGGATTTTGAGATTATTCGGATCACGCCGTCTTATCTTCCCCGACTCTCCATCCTTTGATCCATATAGATTCCACTCAAGGGAAGGACGATACTCGTACACCTCCTCATTACCCCTACGAAAAATTACCTTCTTAACACCATTGGTGAATAACGCACTACCATCCTTCTCATCAAGGATTACTCCCGATTCATTGATAAATGGTTTCCCAAGAATAAGGTTGGTTAACGTTTGATTGGTGAGAGGGTCCACGTCATCGACCACGGTGAGGTCAATGTTGTAAACAAGTTCTCCAATCATAATTTATAAATTTTTCATTACCTTTGCATTATTAACTCTCTCGCACACAATACGTTCTGGGAAGGCTTCGTGGTACAAGGAAAGGGGGATTATATTGACTGGGAAGCTAGGATCTATATGACTATCGGTTAAGAGCTTTTCCTTAATGATACAGGAGATCTTGAAAACTTTAGGGTTGCTTTCCTCAGTCCTATCGCTACTCCCACTTGTGAAATCCTCCATTTTTCTCTCGGGTTCCTCTATAATAAATTTACCCAAAATGGCTGGATTTCTCTCATGCTCTTCCGATCTTTCTTTCCCTTCATTCGATTTGCCAGATTCTTGCCTGGTGCACTGCGCGGATGAGTTGGTAGGTTTTTTGGCCAAATCGTGGTCTACCCTTAAGGTCTCATCTTTAGCTGCATGACCAATTTTGTTAGTTTGTTGTTGGATTGGGTTGGGTGTAGAAGCAGATATCGTGGTGATAGTGTTCACGAAATGGATTGGTCCTAGGGGGTTGACAGGTTCTTTTTCTTTTGGTGATAGATGTTTGAATAACTTACTAAGACTTTTTATTTTCACAGGGGAGGTTGGTGGACTCATGACGGTAACAGACTTAACCTCATCAACGTGAATAGGTTTATTAACAACATGCTCTTTGATAGCAGTTAACAGATTACAAATCTTGTTATTCATATCAGCCTGTTGTTGTCTAAATTTAGCCTCAAGTGTAGAGAGCTATAATTCTTGAGATAGAATGAATTTTTTTAGAGTATCTTCACAGCTTTGCTTAGGAACGCCTTGTGATGGAAAATGCTCGGACCAAGTGAGTGGTGAGGAGTCATTGAAGGATACGCTCCGCGTTTGGTACCCTTTAAAATTAGGTTTGTCCTTCCATGCCTCATAGGCCTCGCCAGAAGTTCGAGGACCTCGACCCACGTGTGACGACGTGAATTCGTTATAAGCACGTTTTGGAAGCTCCATGCAGTTATGAGTCTCGTGAGGGCCATTACATAATTTGCATGTAGAAGCGATTCTGCTTACTTGGCTTGAAGGTTTTTGAGCTTCGTAAGATTTCATGAGAGACTTGACTCGACCTTCAAGTTCGATGATCCTACGGTCGGGAGTGCTAGAATTGTTCGAAGGCAAAGATATTGCCTTGACCGTTTTGTTCAAATCACGGGGATCATTCCAACTTTCGTTATCATAGAGAGCAAGATCTTCTATGAGTTCCCATGATTGTTCCGCACTTAGATCACGTAGCTTACCACCGGCCGATTGATCAATGGCTCGCCTCGTGGAGAGATCGATATGGTCATAAAAGATTTGGACTTGGAGCCAAAGATCTACGCCATGATGAGGGACTTTTTGGAGTAAGTCCTTGAAACGAGTCCATGCTTCATAAAGAGATTCATTTTGATGTTGTTGGAACATCAAGATGTCATTTCTAAGCTTAGTAGTTCTCCCCGGTGGGAAAAATTGAGCAAGGAAACGAGTGGTGAGATCATCCCATGTGGTGATGGATCCCGCGGGTAAACGCTCAAGCCATTGACTAGCTTGATCCCGTAGAGAGAATTGGAATAGGCGTAATCAGGTTGTCTCTCTAGTTTCAACACCTAGGTCTATGGAATCTACGATTTTTAGGAAGTCCTTAAGATGTTGGTTTGGATCTTCGGAACGAAGTCCATGGAATGCACATCCGCTTTGCACCAACCGGATGATGTCGGATCGCAAGGGTGTCACATTGGCTCCGGTGAGCTCAATGGTGTTTCGGTAGCTTTGGTGGCTAGGTCGGGAATACTCTCCTAAGGTTCGGGGCCTAAGGGGTTCTAGTGGTGGGTTTTGTTGTGGTGGGATGATGGGTTCAAAGATGTTGCCATCGTCCATGATGTCGGGTGGTGAAGTGTTACGAACAAAAACACAAAGAAATAAGATAGACTAAAGAAATCCTAAAAATAAAAATAAAATCTTACTAGAAAGGAATCTAGCAAGTAGACCTAATAAAAAGAGATTCTAACCTAGACAATAACTATTCCCCGGGCTGCGGCGCCAAAAACTTGATACGTGGGAATCGCACCAGGCTTTACCTCTCAAGGGATCTTGAGAAGCTTACAACCCCCACCAGGCACTGTACCTGATCGTTGTAGTATAGTATAGTGACAAGTACCGGGGGATTGATCGTTCAGCTAGGAATAGTGTCGCTAGGATTAGAAAACCTAAATACTAGTTCTAAAGGTGAGAGATGATTATTTTTGTATTTTTATATTTTTTAGAAAGCAAGTAAAAATCTCAGGTTTGAAGGATTTGGGCTGAATTAGTTGCTAGTCAACTAACCCAATACTAAAGATGCAATCAAAATAAAATACTAAAAATAAAAATAAACTAAATTAAACTAAGGTTGTGAGCAATAAGTGGAGAAGTTGTGTTTACTTAGATTTCACTACTCCCTAGATATCTTTTACACGTTAATTACTTGTTATAGTTGCGTGGATGACGGATTGTATTCCTTAATACCATTCATGGGGTGGCGCACTTAATTCCCCAATCCTATGAGTGCCTACTTCACTCCTATGTCGAGCCGGCTAAGAAGCTCCTAACATGGGATCATTAGAATTTACTCATGCATTAAATACAACCAATAAAACCTAGTGCACGTCAGTTCATGTTTCCTAAGACGTTCAAGCATGTTACCAATTGGAGATCTGCCAGTTTTCTTAAGCCTAACATCGAAATCATTCATCCAATACAACCATAAACAAGTAATTAACATATAATTAACATCTAGGTTTCATTAGATCCAAGCAAACATAAGATAGATCTAGCCTAGCATGATGGAATTAAGACAAGAACAAGATATAGACAACCAACACATAGACATATTGATTGAATTAAAAGAATACTTATCTCAATTACATATGAAAGGGATCAAGGGCTGAGAACCCTTGAAAAACCTGTAAAATTCGTCCAAAGTTTGGACTTAGGGTTTCTCCAAAACTTCTCTCTCTTTAATGTGAAAATTAGAAAACTATATATAGGAAATAGGGTTTGACGGCGTCATGAACAAATTTGTGACGCCGTCATCTCGCCGCCAAAATACTCCTCGGACTGCCTTGATCTACTTTTGACGTCGTCATGTGTTATGTATTTCCAGGCCGTCATGCATTTTCCTCTTGATGCCCTACCTTGTGACGCCGTCAAATCTGTACTCGATCGTCATGGAAATTACTCTTGACGACGTCAAGATTTTCTTCTTGACGCCGTCACCTACTGTTCCCAGCAAGGAAAATTAAGACTTTGGCGTTTTCTTCACTTTTATGCTCCAAAAACGTTCGAATTGCTTCCTTTTCCAGATTTCTCTCCCAAAGTACCTAAAATCACAAAAGGAACGATTTAGGGCAATATTTGATCAAAAAAAATCGAATTCGGGCTTAAATGACCCCCTAAAAAGGGTTCATTTTTTGCCTCATCAAGGAACAACTCCAATCACCATTCAATGGTGTGAGGAGAGCCATCGTGATACCCGAAATCAATGCTAACTTTGAGATTAATCACGGATTGCTCAATCTTATCACGAGTATATCCTTTCACGGGTTTGAACACGAAGACCCATATGCTCACATAAGAAATATCGCCGACATCGCTGAGACCATTCGAATGAATCAAGTTCCTCACGATGTGGTGAAATTGACATTATTTCCTTTCTCCCTTAAAGGGGAAGCCCAGACTTGGCTGGAAAAGGAACCGCCGAATTCGATTCACACTTGGAACGATCTTGCGTCCAAGTTTGTGAATTACTTCTATCCTCTTTCTAAAACGTCTAATTTTCGTTCCCAAATTTTTCGATTCCAACAAGCTTTTGATGAGTCGTTCAGCGAAGCTTGGGATCGATTCAAAGACTTGATGGAAAAATGTTCGAACCATGGGTTCACATCCCTTCAGCAGATTGATACTTTCTACAATGGATTATGTCATGCTGACCAAGACTCACTCAATTCTGCTGCGGGTGGGAACTTGTTGGCTCGAAACACGAATGATGCTTTCATGATAATCGAGAATAAGGCTCGTGTGAGAATGTCGAGAAATAAACCTCAAGTTTCTAACACTAATAATAATAAAACGAATGATGAAGTGATGAGTATGTTAGTAGCTCTTACTAAAAAAGTCGATGCTATATCTTTTGAAAAACCAAATCATCAACTGAATGTTGTCAATCTAGGTTGTGTAACTTGTGGTGGTCCACATCTGTATTACGAATGTCCGTCAACCGGTTCTTATGCTCATTGTGCAAATATGGGTGGCAACGGTTACCCACCTCTTCAAGGAGATCGAAATATTCTCATCTATAGTTCAAACCATTATGTTGGACCACCCGGTTTCACTCAACCAAATCAAGTCAATCCAGTTAATCAAGTCAATCAAGTAAATCAAAATGTGCAAAACCGAAATCATCAATTTAACCAGAATCAAAATGCTAATCAAAATTGGATAAACAATGGTTTTCAAAATCAAAATCATGGTTTTCAAAATCAAAATTGGGGAAATTATAATCAAGGCCCAACTCAAGGGAATTTTCAAGGAAATTATGGACATTTTCAAAATGCTAATCATGGGAATTACAATCATGGAAATCAGAATTTTCAAAATCAAGGTTTCAATAACAACAATCGTGGTCAAAATTTTCAAAATCCAGTTGTGAATCAGAATCAGCCATTTTCAGATGAATTGATTAAACAATTGATGCTGCAAAATCAGAATTTAATTAAAAATCAGGAATTACTAACTAAGGAAATCACTGAGATTAAGAAGTCTTTAAATGATCGACCCTCAGGCTCGGGTACTCTTCCAAGCAACACGATCGCTAACCCGAGGGGCGATGCAAAGGCGATCACGACTAGGAGTGGTGTTATAATCGATGGACCAACGGCTCCGACTACCCCTTCTTCTTCGTCTCCTAAGGTAGTCGCCCATGAAACCGAGGCGACAACGGATACGGAAATTCCTAGTAATAATGGAAGTACCGAAAACATCCAACCTCCGGTGGTCCCAACGTCCAAAGGAAAAGATAAAGTTGTTAACGAAACTGAGAAAGAAATTCCTGTCAAAACAAATTTGCCTTATCCGTCACGCTTAAACGAACAAAAGCACCGTGAGAAAGATAAAATTTAGATGGAAAAGTTTTACAAAGTTTTTCAAGAACTACATTTTGACATAACTCTCGCGGATGCTATACTTTTGATGCCTAAATTTGCTTCAATGTTAAAAGGTATTTTGAATAACAAAGAAAAATTATTTGAAAAGTCAAGAACCCAGATGAATGAGAATTGCTCGGCGGTTATCCTCAAAAAGCTTCCCAAAAAGCTTGAACATCCCGGTCGATTTCTCATTCCGTGTAATTTTCCTGGGATGGTTCAATGCTTTGCCTTGGCCGATCTTGGTGCTAGTATTAACCTAATGCCGTTATCCATTTCGAAGAAGTTGTCTTTACCCAATTTGACTCCGACTTGTATGACCCTCGAGCTTGCCGACTGATCTACGTCTCGACCAATTGGTATAGCCGAGGATATTTTCGTCAATGTGGGAAAATTTAATTTCCCTGCCGATTTTGTCATCGTTGATTTTGATGCTGATCCACGGGTTCCTCTTATTCTCGGAAGAGGATTCCTACGGACTGGCCATGCGTTAATTGATGTTTACGACGAGGAGATTACCTTTCGTGTTAGAAATGAAGATGTTACATTCAATCTCAATCAAACCGCAAGATACTCCTCCGATTATGATCATGTTTCCGTTAACCGAGTCGATGTTATTGACGAAGTTACTGAGGAGTATGCTCAAGAGTTACTTGGTTTTACCGAAAATGCTTCGAGTGGCAATCCCACTCCTTTTTTTGAACCGATTATTTCCGATCCTTCCCCTTCCCTTACTTCTTTTGAGGGAAGCGGTCTTGCTTGGGAAGAGATCAAGGCCTTTCTTGCTAATGATTTGATTTCACCGGAAATTGATCATTCTGTTTGTGACCCGGAGGGAGATGTTCTTTTAATTGAGAAATTATTGAATGAAAATCCCAACCCGTCCCTCCCTCCGATAGACCTTAAAATGGCCGATGTTAAAGAAGTTAAGCCATCTACTGAGAATCCTCCGGAGCCCGAGCTCAAGGATTTGCCTCCTCATCTCGAATACGCATTTTTAGAAGGAACCGACAAACTTCCCGTCATTATTTCAAAAGAACTTAAAGAAGAGGAGAAGAACCGTCTCTTAGATGTGCTGAAGAAGCATAAACGTGCCATCGCTTGGCAAATTCCGATATCAAGGGTATCGACCATCGTTTTTGCACGCATAAGATTTTACTCGAAGACAATTACAAATCGTCCGTTCAGCAACAACGGGTTAACCCAAAAATTCATGAGGTTATCAAAAAGGAAGTTATCAAACTCCTCGAGGCCGGAATGATTTATCCAATCTCGGAGAGCTCCTGGGTTTGCCCTGTCCACTGCGTACCAAAGAAAGGAGGAATGACCGTAGTGACTAATGAAGACAACGAATTGATTCCGACACGTCTTGTTACCGGATGGAGAGTTTGTATTGATTATCAAAAATTGAATGATGCGACTCGTAAGGACCATTTCCCACTTCCATTTATGGATCAAATGCTAGAACGACTAGCGGGAAATGAGTTATATTGTTTTCTTGATGGATTTTCTGGTTATTTTCAAATATCGATTGACCCTCCAGACCAGGAAAAGACTACGTTTACTTGCCCTTATGGAACGTTTGCCTATCGTCGTATGCCCTTCGGCTTATGCAATGCTCCAGGCACGTTCCAAAGGTGTATGATGTTTATATTCTCGGACATGATCGAGAAAACCATGGAAGTTTTCATGGATGATTTTTTGGTTTATGGAGATTCTTTCACTTCTTGCCTGTCCCATTTAGAAAGTATGCTGAAACGGTGTGAAGACACCAACTTGGTTCTAAATTGGGAGAAGTGTCATTTCATGGTTAAAAAGGGCATTGTCCTCGGCCATAAGATATCGAAATCTGGGATTGAGGTCGATAGAGCTAAAGTCGATGTGATTGCAAAATTACCTCATCCCACCACCATTAAAGGAATTAGAAGTTTTCTCGGTCATGCCGGCTTTTACCGACGTTTCATTCAAGATTTTTCTAAGACAGCCCGGCCCCTGACCCACTTGCTTGAAAAAAATGCTCCGTTTATCTTCTTAAAAGAATGCATCGAAGCATTTAATATCCTTAAAAAGAAGTTAACGGAGGCTCTTATCTTAGTTGCCCCCGATTGGGACTTACCTTTTGAGCTAATGTGCGATTATGCTATTGGTGCAGTCCTGGGGCAACGCAAGTCTAAACATTTTCAGCCGATACACTATGCTAGTAAAACAATGACCAATGCTCAATACCATTATACGACTACTGAGAAAGAAATGTTAGCCGTCATTTACGCCTTTGAAAAGTTTCGACCTTATTTGCTCTTGAAGAAATGCATAGTGTATACGGATCATTCG
This sequence comes from Artemisia argyi, assembly GCA_030686995.1. NCBI lineage: Eukaryota > Viridiplantae > Streptophyta > Magnoliopsida > Asterales > Asteraceae > Artemisia > Artemisia argyi. The sequence goes on from CM060692.1 coordinate 154,141,284, forward strand.
GCTCTTAAATACCTAATGGCAAAGCAAGATGCTAAGCCACGTTTGATGCGGTGGGTTCTACTCCTTCAAGAATTCATTGTTGAAATTCGAGACAAAAAGGGAGCTGAGAACCTTGCTGCTGATCACCTATCGTGTTTAGAGAATCCCCATCAAAGTGTTTTCGAGAAAAAGGAAATTAATGAAACATTTCCTCTCGAAACACTTGGGAGTTTATCACATTGTGATTCTAGTACCCCATGGTTCGCCGACTTTGCGAATTACCATGCGGGGAATTTTATCCGTAAAGGGATGTCCTTCCAGCAAAAGAAGAAATTCTTCAAAGATGTTAAGCATTATTTCTGGGATGACCTCTACTTGTTTAAGATATGTGCGGATCAAGTGATCCGGCGGTGCGTTCACGGCAAAGAAGCCGCTAAAATTCTCATGGCATGCCACAATGGACCCACGGGGGGACATCATGGTGCCAACTTCACCGCTAAGAAAGTATTTGACTCCGGCTTCTATAGGCCGACGATTTACCAGGATGCCCATGAGTTGGTGAAATCATGTGATTCATGCCAGTGTCAAGGAAAAATTTCTCAGAAAGACGAGATGCCTCAAAATGCTATCCAAGTCTGTGAAATTTTTGACGTATGGGGTATCGATTTCATGGGTCCATTCCCGTCTTCTCGTGGTAACAAATATATACTCGTGGCCGTCGATTACTTGTCTAAATGGGTTGAAGCGAAGGCGCTACCCAACAATGACGCCCGAGTTGTAGTGAAATTTCTCAAAAGTCTCTTCGCCAGATTTGGTGCACCTCGTGCTATTATAAGTGATCGTGGGACCCATTTCTGTAATGACCAATTTGCTAAAGTTATGCTCAAGTATGGTGTTACACATCGTCTTTATACGGCATATCATCCACAGACAAGTGGACAAGTTGAGGTCTCCAATCGTGGCTTGAAACAAATTTTAGAAAGGACCGTAGGTGAACATCGTGCTTCATGGGCTGATAAGTTAGATGATGCACTTTGGGCTTTTCGTACAGCTTACAAAACACCCATTGGGTGCACTCCTTACAAGCTGGTTTACGGGAAGGCCTGCCATTTGCCCTTTGAACTTGAACACAAGGCTTACTGGGCCTTGAAACATGCTAATTTTGACCTACAAACCGCGGGTGATCATCGTAAAGTTCAATTGAATGAATTAGTCGAACTTCGTGATCAAGCCTATGAGAATTCTTTGATATACAAAGAGAAGAAAAAGAGGATTCATGATGCTAAAATTAAAGATCGCGTCTTCAATGTTGGTGATCGAGTCCTTCTTTTCAATTCTCGATTGAAGATTTTCTCGGGCAAGTTAAAAACCCGTTGGTCTGGACCATTCACCATTACCCAAATATTTCCTTATGGAACCGTGGAACTTGCTCAATCTAATGGTCCCAATTTTAAGGTGAATAGTCATCGCCTCAAACATTACTTCAGAGGGGACATACCATCCATGGTTGTCCCGGATTTCCAGACTTTCCCTAAGGATAACTAAATTCGGGGATCGAGTCAAGCTCATGTGACTCGGTAATCCAAAACAAGCACTTCGTGGGAGGCACCCCATGCTTATCCATTTTCATTTTCTTTCTATTTTCTTAAGTAACGTGACGTGAGGGGGCGACCCTTTCCAAACTCGTGTTTTCGTGGTTGTTTGTGAATGTTTAGGAATTTCCCCGAAGATTGAGGACTCTCGTGCTCGTACATTGTCGTTCTCTCCACTCGAGTCTCATTCTTCACTGCTCTTTCGGAAATTCACCATATCCAAAATCTTATCGACTAACGTTTATCTCTTGGCATACTTAATAAACGGTCTTAGATATTACGTAGACTACCCGTACCCTTAAAACATTGAAGACAATGTTTCACTTTAGTCTGGGGGGGGGGGGGGTGAATCTTCGATTCGATTTGACCTGCTACCATCGTCTGAGCTGTTAACTTACGCAACTCCGTTTTCCACCAAAAATTTTTAATTTTTGTCACCTCTTTATTATAAAAAAAAGAATGATATATGATATAATAATAAGTTTTGACACCTTCTTTTGACTTTCCTACCAGCGAGAGTAGAAATAAATGTTTCGTATTGACCGGGCGTGTTGAGCCCTAGCTCGTCTCCCTTAACCAATATAATCAAAAGATTATGGCTAAGCATTCGCAGATCTCATTACTTGGGATTTTAAATTTGCGGAGATCGAGAAATGATAGAGTTTATTTAGAAGTTTCGTGCTAAACGTGGAGTAGTTGGATCTCTTTAGAGCCCACGAAAGGTACTTGTGGCCTCCTTGTTCCCACAAGATTGCACACCCATAAAAATAGATCTCTAGGATTAATTAAGTGTATGGGGTTTGGGCAATACTTAGTTTTTTCTCGTTCCCAACAAAATCTCTGCATATGGGGGTTTGGTATACATAGAGGTACTGCCAGTGTTATGGTGAAATAGACTATTGCATCTTGCCCATTCGTAGCCGATGTTGTGATCTTAGTAAAGGCCGTAGGACTCGGGGTTTGGCATATGATTATGATTATCAATAATAATAGTCCAAAGCCAAATAAAAAGGCACAGGAATCCAAAGCTATAAAAAAGCAGCGGATATAAATCCAAGGTCATAATAAAGCTCTTACATCTTGGCGGCTTATAAACCGTTGTTGTAAAAGAAATAAAGGAATAAGGACCAAGTATTATTAAAGTGCTTATAATTATACAAAAATGCCAAGCTTCGACTCCGGGAGTTTCCTAAATAAAAAGCTTCCGTTTCGGGTCTCAGACATGGGATGTCTCGGTCGTAAATAAAAAGGGGGGCCTCCACAAATCGTGTTAAATCAGAGACCTTCATGTCACTACAACAAAAGTGGCTTTTTAGGACCCTTTGTGTGGGACGGTATGATAATGGAGTCCTAAAAAACTGTTTAATAGGACATATGAGCGTTTAGGGTCCTTATTAAATATTTGCTACTTAGGCGATGTCCTAAAAAGGTATATAATAGGATGGTCGATGATTTGGGGTCCTATTATCATATAACTTAATAGGACACTTAAAATATGGATCCTAATAAATTACCTTTATAAGACGTTTATTCATTATGGTTGTATTATAATAAACCATAATAGGACACTTGAGTTTCGAGTCGTAAGACATCAGTTAGTTAAAACGCTTATTCACAAAAAGTTTTATTATACCAAAATTTAATAGGACCTTTGACACGTGGGTATTATAACGTTAACCTTTATAGGACGCTTATGTACAATGGTTTTATAACATCATTTTTTTAAAACGATTATTTGAAAAAGTTTTATTCTAACAAAACTTAGTAGGACCCTTAAAGGATGCATATTAATTATGGTTTTATTACAATACACCATAATAGGACAGTTGATATATAAGTCATAAAACATTAATTATTTAAAACGCTTATTCGCAAGCGTCTTATAACGTTAACCTTTATAGAACGGTTATTCATAATGGTTTGTTTATGATACACCACAATATGGCACATATTTTTAGAGTCGTAAAACATCCGCTTTTTATAACGCTTATTCAGTTTTATAGAACGCTTAATTGCAAAAGTTTTATTTGAACAAAAATTAACAGGACCCTTGACACCTGTGTCTTTTAACATTAACATTTATAGTACGCTTATTTGTTGTGGTTTTATTATCCTACACCATAATAGAACACTTCTTTATTTGAGTCATAAAACATCAGTTTTTAAGAACGCTTTTTTACAAAAGTTTTTTTTAAACATTAGTTAGTATGACACTTTCATACTTGGTATCAAAACTTGATACACCATAATAGGACACTAGATATTTGAGTCGTAAAAGATCAGTTTTATGAAACGCTTATTCACAAAAGTTTTATTTAAACATTAGTTTCCACTACATCCTTATTATAATAATACTTCCCCCATTATTTTTCCCCAATTATAAACCCTAAATAAATACAACCATACAATGTCTTCCTCCTCAAATAGAACTAATCGGCCACCACCACCAACACATTGTGAACATGATCAACCAGTAATTAGGCAGACTTCGCGGACAATTGATTTCCCTTTAAGGCGTTTTCTTGGATGCGTTGAGTATTATAATGTAAGTTTTCTTGGATGCGTTGAGTATTATAATGCGTTTTCTTGGATGCGTTGATATTAGTGATCTTTGTTGTTTGTACCATATAGGGTTCAAAATGTAAGACATTTTACTGGCTAGATCCTGAGTTGCCTAATGACTATTACAAACAAGAGGTTTTTAATTTGATTCAAAAGGAAAAACGTTTGAAAGAAGAAAAGTATGGAAAAATAAGAGATTTGGAAAGGGAGATTGAGTTTCAAAAATCAACTATGGAGAAGGAAATGTTTCTGCTGCAATTGGAGTTGAAAGAATGCAAGTCTAGTGTTGTTTTTTTTAAGAAAATAGTTGTTGTTTTGTGTTTGGTTATTGCAGTTATGTTGTCACAAATTGTGTAATGAAATGCTTGTTATGTAGGTTTGATGTAATGAACTTTTGTTTAATGAAATGCTTGTTATGGGATATATGTGTGGATGCATTTACAGTTGTTGATGTTTGCTGAGATAGTAATGGATGCATTTACAGTTGTTATCAAAAAAGTTGAAGGTAAATGGGAATTGAAGTTGCAGAGAGTGAGTAGTTAATAGCATGTTATGATAGTCATACTCTGTTACTACTGCTTGTATTAGAATATAGACTAGAATGCCTTGTTCCTAGCATTTCAAGATTTAAATGAGTATTATTTTGTTGCAGAAGTGATAAGCATTTGAAGCTCAAAATCATCACCTATGTCAAGCTGTGAAGATGAGTTAAGCTCAAATTCATCTTGGGCTGGTTACTTTCCACCTAATTGGAAATTCAAAGGATTAACAAAGTCAGAAGCCAAAAAGTCAAAAGGCAAGAAGTCAAACGGCAAAAATGTTGAACAAGTTGAACAAGTTTCTGGTAAAAGGATACAAGTGTTAGGTCTTGCTAACAATGTTACTTGGGATGCAATAAAAAAGAAGACATTTGGAGTCAAAAAACCATGAGGATAATGTGTTATCTGTCTTTGTATTGTTATATGTATCAATCTTTTGGAAGTTATGTATGGGTTAGCTGTCTTTGTAGTGTCCTTATCTATCAATGATAATGGTTAATTTGGTGCATTATTGCTGTAATATACTAATCCAGAATTGCAGTCACAAAATAAACTAGGCTTGATTAAAAAACAAAAATGACTGAGTGCAGGGCATCTCAGTCATAATGTGGTGATTAGCAGACCAAATTAAAGCAACAAGATAAGATCTAGAATCCCAATTAAGCTCAGAATTCTGTAGTCAGTAGTACAAGCTACTAAAGGAAACAAAAAACAGAAGAGAAAGAACAGTGAATAAGCAGAAATTAAGCTCTTAATATGGGCATTTGAGCCAAACAGTGATAAGCCATATTGACCCGTTTGACCCATTTGATCCAAACACCCCTTAAGCAGGGTTGTTTTGAGATCTCAAAGTGAAAATATAAATAACAAGAAGCTAAAAAGTTAAAATTACCTAAATTTAAATAAGAAATGTATAAGAAAGAGTAATACAAACAGTAATGAGGATTGTAATTGATTCTTAACAACTAATTTTACATAAAAACAGGGACTATTACTATTTAGCTAATTGAAATCATTAAGCTTCTTCAACTGGATCTTCTTCATCGGCAATAACTAAGTCATTGTTGTCCACAACGGTTCCATCGAAACCACCTCTAACCAATTCAATATCCATTGTTTCGTCATGTTGAGGACACATAAATGAGTCACCCTGCAAATGTGTTTCGACGTCATCAAGACTTGTTTGTTCATCCATGTCATAAACATGTCTGGGCGCTGTGTTGATCACAACTTGCCATCCTTTGTCAACACCATCTGCAACGTAAAATACTTGATGTGCTTGAGAAGCTAGTATAAAAGGCTCGTTATGAGCCTTCAATCCTTCAAAATTCAATAGAGTAAACCCGTTGTCATCTTCTTTTTTCCTTGAACCATTCGAAATCCAATCACAATCGAACAAAACTACTTTCTTGTCAATACCATACTCCAACTCAATTATATCATTCAAAACCCCGTAGTAAGTTACATCTCCCGCGATAGGATTGTTATCTGTAGCACTCGAGTAACTGTTTGTCATGGCCTGAAGATTAACCCCACTATTCTGTGTTTTCCTATTATGTTCTACATATTTTGTGTGAAATCGGAAACCATTTATGATAAATCCCTTATATTTTTTCACATACTCAGATGGACCACTTGCCAAGCACCTTAGACTTTCTGTGATTCTGTGATCCCCTCTAGCATGTAGCTCCTCAACCTGAAATAAGGCAAGATGTGTTAATTGTTTTGTTATTAGTAGGTCGAAAATGCTATGTCATTATAATTACTTTGCAAAAGTAATAAACCTGTGTATATGCCTTACATGATCTTGAAACCACGATTCAAAAGTCTCACTATGTAAACGTTGAATGTCACGCTTACGTTTTCTCCGATTTTGACGATGAACCGACGCCAGATGTTCACTGCAGTGTTAACAGATGATAATGAAGATAACAACGACAACTATTCATTGTATAATATAATTTATGAAACTCACAACTAATATTATTACTTATGTTCGAAATTCATCAACTTCACTACAATTGAACAACACATATGAATGTGCTTTAGCCAAAATGTCAAGTTCCATCATTTCTACCTTAGTAGCACCAATCGGTCGACCCGCCATAAAAAAGATAGGTAAAACATCCTCATAACCATCGTCATCATTATTTCGACTTGTCTTATTATGTACGGTCTCAACATCACTGGATAAGTACAATGAACAGAACGACACACACTCTTCAGCTAGATATCCTTCTGCAATGGAACCCTCCGGGTTATTCCTGTTTCGCACGTAAGATTTTAATGTAGCTAAATACCTGATATATCAAAACCAATAATTTTAGATTCAATTATATTTGTTAATAAAGGTATTTACTAAAATAGTAATGTGCACCTCTCGATTGGATACATCCAACGGTAATGTACTGTCCCTCCTAATCTGGCCTCTGAAGCAAGATGAACCGAAAGATGAACCATGACATCAAAGAATGATGGCGGAAAAATCCTTTCTAAATCACAAAGTATTTTTCCAATCTCGGTTTCCATTTGAACAAAATCATTTGGATTAAGAACCTTTGCGCATAATTGTTTATAGTAACGACATAGCTTCATCACAGTATACCGCACGTGCTTAGGCAACACATTTCGCAAGGCAATGGGAAGCAACTGCTGCATCAAAATATGGCAATCATGACTTTTAAGTCCAAACAGTTTTGGAGGTTTTAACTCTACGCATCTTGAGATATTAGCTGCATAACCATCTGGAACTTTCACCTTCTTAAGCACACGACAAAAAATATCTTTCTCTTTTTTATCCATTGAGAAACAAGCAGGTGGCAAGTAAACTTTGTTGTTATCTTGAACTATAGGATGAAGTTCAGGTCTAATGCCCATTTCTTGCAAATCTAGACGTGCTTTTATATGATCCTTGGTCTTCCCATCTAGATTCATTAGCGTTCCAAGGACACTGTCACAAACATTCTTCTCAATATGCATTACATCTAGATTATGGCGTAGCAAGTTATCTTTCCAGTACGGTAACTCAAAAAAAATACTTTTCTTCTTCCAATTAAAAGGTAAATTTGGGTTGCTCTTCACAAGTTTTCCAAATTTAACTTCAAAACCATCTAACTCATCAAGTACTTCTTGTCCTCTTAAGCCACGCGGTTGCCTGTCTAGTTCTTCTGTGCCATCAAAAGAGTCTGTATCTCTTCTAAAAGCATGTTCAGTAGGCAAATATCGACGATGTCCCATAAAACATTGTTTTTTGCCATGAGTCAGGCGTGTTGATTTTGTATGTTTATGGCAGTTAGGACATGCAAGTTTACCTTTGGTGCTCCATCCAGATAAATTTGCATAAGCAGGAAAGTCACTGATCGTCCATAACAAACAAGCACGCATCCGAAAGTTACTTTTTGTTGATGCATCATAAGTGTCTACTCCTTTACGATCCCACAACTCCTGTAGCTCAGCAACTAAAGGTTGCATATAGACATCTATATTATTCCCAGGAGCAGATGGGATAGGTATAAGTAACGTTATAAAGAAATAAGGTTTCTGCATGCACATCCAAGGAGGTAGATTATATGGCGTCAAAACAACAGGCCATGTACTATGAGAAACACTCATTGTTCCAAAAGGGTTAAACCCATCACTCGCTAAACCAAGCCTGACATTACGAGATTCTTTGGCAAACTTATCATATTTAAAATCAAATGCTTTCCATGCCGGGGAATCTGCAGGATGTCTCAAGTAACCATCTTTCGTGCGACTCTCTTCATGCCATCTCATGGAGGCGGCTGTTTTAGCTGACATAAATAACATTTGCAATCGTGGTATGAGCGGAAAATGACGCAACACCTTTGCTCCAATCTTCTTACGTGTATCACTCGTGGTGGACTCATCTACACAATCATCTTCACTTGCTTTATACCTTGACGTATGGCATATATCACATTCTGTTTTATTAATGTTTTCTTTCCAGTACAGCATACAATCATTAGGACATGCATCAATTTTATCATAACTAAGTCCCAACTCTCGAATTATCTTCCTTAGTTCATACAATGAGTTTGGTATAGAAGCATCGGGGAAGGCTTCCCTCATTGTATCTAGCATCTTGCTGAAACCATTATCACTACATTTCCCAACACACTTACCATGAAATAGTCTAATGATAAAAGAAAGAACTGATAACTTACACCCAGGATATAGTGGTTTCTTTGCCTCTCCCAACACTTTATAAAAATTTTTCGCCTTTAGGTTTGGCATACTCATATTTTCAGTTTGTGTTCCCATGTCATCGGTTAGTGTGTCATCACCAAACCGATGGAAGGCATCATTCAGCAACCCTTGCATGTCATCTTCTGCATCCAACATTGGAGCATCACTTGATTTGGAACTGAAAGGTGGAATTGTATAACCTTTCATAAACCCTACACATACCAGATGTGTTGTAGCTTCCGTCCGATTTACCCATATCTGATTACCACAATCAATACATGGACATGAAATCTGTCCATTTTTACCCTCATTATAGAATATATGATCAAGAAAGTCGTCAAGACCTTTTTTATATTCAATGGTAAATCTAGGTAAAGACATCCAACTCGTATCCATCTTAAACCTAATTCAATTAACCACAGAAAACCACATATAATTTCAACAAAAATAAAGGGATCCTAAATCAATTAACCACATATGTTGTTTCATAAAAATTTAGCAAAAACGATTAGGGTTTCAATTATGAGGTATTACCTGGTCTTGATGATGATGGTGACTCCTGTTGGCAATTTTGGATGGTGGAATGATGTGGATTTGGATATTAAAATTAGAAATACTTTTACAATTTATTTTTAAGGTATTTCTTAATGAATTGCCTAATTATTATGTCAAAGCTAGATAAACTAATTTAAATATAAAAATTAGAAATTAAAAGTAAAAATTGCAAAAGTAATTTTTACATAAGCTTGAAAACTTATAAAAGGTAAAAAAATTATAAAAAATTATCTGGCATAAAAATTAAACAGTAAGACTAATATATTTTTTGCTTTTTAATTTAAACTAATTTAATTAAAATTAACTCTAAAAATTACCTATTGAAGAGTAAAAATTATGGGAAAATTACTAGGAATGCTACAAGTTACAAGGAACCAAGGAAAAATATGAGGAGGGGGAAAATGGTACGGATAAGCATTTAAATAAGCTAAATTGCAAAAATAAGCTAAAAGGAACAAGGACTATATTAAGTATATAGATTATGCAATAACAAACGGAACTGGTGCCCCAGAGCAATTGGAAGGGGGTTGTGGTATTGTGCATGTATGCTTGAGGTCCCAGGTTCGAACCCCACTTTTTGCAATTTTTCCATTTATTTTAATTTATTTGATTTTCTTTTTACAAAACTTTTTTATTACTAATTATAAGTAACTTTTGTTAAAACAGTTTTTTCAAACGTAAAAAATAAGCTCTCTATGAGCTTTTTAGCTTTACAGATGCTTTTGTTAAGCCAAAATGGATTTATGAAAGGCATTAAGATACAAACAATCTACAATAAGCTAAATATGTTGTAAGTACATGAGTTGTACCTACCTTAACCTAAAACCTGCAAGATAATCTAACGGAATAAGATCTAGACTAGAATAACTTATTAATAAGCTATGTGCACACCCTTGTGCTTAACAGTTGACTTAATAGCTTATTAGGACTTATGCACTTTTGAAAAAGCTATGAAATGAGCAAATGAGCAAAAACATATGATAAACAACTTCAAACAAGGCAAACGACACAAATAATCACTGTGTGGTGCTTGGAACCTGTCGGCAAACTCTAAGTCACTCAGTGTATGTTTTGAGACATGTCACTAGTATGAGTCAAATAAGCTAAGTGCAAAATGGCTAGAGTCCAAAATAAGCACTAATCCAACAAGCTGAACTTGTAAGCTCCCTAAAAAGCCCAAGGTTGTGTACTGGGGTTCACAGATAAGCCAGATAACAGCTTATGAACTTTGGCTTAAAACCAATGAAAAAACTGACCACCCAGTGTACACAGTCAAATGGGACAAACTAAAAGCTACTTGCAGCCCTATTAGATAAGCTAGAAAGTACAAAATAAGCTATGAACTACAAAGATCAGCTGATTGGCTTTCCAAAAAGCCAATAATCACACTATGGGGCCGACTATTGAACAATCTATGGTCTATTGAAATTGGTCAATTTCCTGTGAACAGGACAAGTACTTGCCCTGCAAGCTTAAAGAAGCACTTGCACAAGCTACAATAAAAATCCTAAAAATAAGCTGGACACAGAATTTTAAAGATGAGCTGAGGGACTATGATTTGTGAAAAGCTCAGGTTCCCAATCCAAATACAAAAATCTAAATAAATCTCCCTATTTTTGGATTTCTGCAACAACAATGTTTTTGACTTTTTGAAATTATTAACTTAGGTTGACTTTTGTGAGATTTGATCCGAATTTACTGATTGATTAATGTGACTTAAGCTATATTAACACTAATTTATGATATAACAACTACTTGTGAGATGATTTGAAGCTTATGCGACACTAATTTTCACACAGACATATTTCAGGCCAATATATTGGTGATTTTTGACTTTAAAGGTTCTATCCACTAAAACCTTGTTTGTTTCTGACTTATTAGCTGTTAAGAAAGTTATATGAACAGGCCTTAGTCACTGAGTTCCTCTAATACTCACTACACAGACCTAACCAAACACTACTTTAAAACACAGATTCTTTAATACTCCAATGAATTCACAAGTTTAACAGGCAAATGATCAATCTAAATCATAATACTGATTCATAACCTTCAACTAGACTAAATTAAACACATATAAACAAAACCAACCAACATTTAACAATAACAACTAACAAGCACATACAGATTATAACCAAAGCACATAACAAAACAAACGGCCATTAAACATAACTATCCACATACTATTAAAATATCATAAGTACCCAGAAACCATTGTTCATAAAATATTGTTCACAAACCATAACCATCAACATAAATACATAACAACTTTTCATCAAAATAACCCAACACAATGCCACCATCAGACACAAAAACCACAAAATAACCCAACCACTACCTTCATTCATGCTCATACTTCTCCAGAATCTCAATGGTCTCCTTCTTCAAGGAGATCAACCTCTGAAAGTCAGCAACCACACTAGCAAGGGATTCAACCAAACGCCTCTCAATTAGCTGGACTTCATGCATAGAATCATAAACATCCTCTGTTGCCATTTCTTCATCAGTATACAACCGAGACACCTCCATCATTCTTTCTGTCCTCTTATCCACTTGCATTCTCATGTCGTCTCTGACGGCCGCCACATTCCTCATGTTGACCTCATTGGTTGGTATCTCCTGAATATTCAGAAAAATAAAACACTCATGAATCTTTTCGGACCCAGAAAGTTGTTTCAGTTCATCCAAGAACGGCGTTTCAGACATTTTTCAATTAGGGTTAGAAGTGAAAAAGTTATGATCGGAAAAAAATATATGGATGAACTGAACAAATAATAATAAAACCAAGCATATATATAAAGGGTAGATGCATGAACTGAACAAATTAAGACTATTAATGACAGACGAAATAATCAAACCGCGTAATGATGAGTACTGAAGAGATTGCAGAAGATCAAAGGTCGATAAAAAATTACGTGTTCCCATAATATAGATGCTTATTATTTTAATTGGGATGACTCAAAGTGTAACCAGTTCAGTTTCAGTTTGAAGCATTTGTAAAAAGAGAGGAACTAGTAAGTGGGTGTTGAGTATAAATATATTTCGGGTCGGGTTTGGGTCGACCCGTCTAACCCATTTATTAATCAGGGTAGGTTCGGGTTGTGAATAAATTAATTGGTTCGACCTGACAACACGTTTAAGCTTTTTTTCTTAATGTGGCAACTTTTGTATAAAAAAAAGGGTTTACTGTGTCGTTCTGCTTTGATCCTCCTCCGAGGATAGATATAGAAGAAAGAAAGAACCCTTAACCCGTTTAACCTTTTCAACCCGTGAATTTCAAAAAGATCAAGCCCATCTTTATAAATGGTTATAATTTGAATATTATTTTTAAAATATTCATGATTATTATTTTCAAATTGAATGAAACCAAAATACCCGAAAACCCGATAGTACACTTTGGTCATATGAATCGGTGATATTGCCCTGTTGTCGACCTTGATTAACCTTAATGACGAATCTTCATATGATTCTTTTTAGTATGAACCTTAAAAAAAATGGTATTTGGCGGAACCATCTCAAGTTCGTGTACCTTTTTGGTACCGATCCCCCCACCCAACAAGGAAGGCATATCCCGGTAAATTACCTAGGCAACACTGGCTGACCAAGTTGGAGTCCGGATTCGAACCCCCGCCTTTAAGCTTTGACTTGGTCAATTGCGCGCTTTTGCGGTAGTTGGTGGCCAACTGCCTTAAGGCAGCTGGTTATGAAACTTTTATTATGAACCTTTGATAAGCTTTTCTGAACCATTTGATATGACCCATTTGTTATGAACATTTTGGATATGAACATTTTGATATGACACTCTGATTACGATATGATATCTGACTATCAGTTTGATACACGAGCCATTTCACTAGTCCTGGGGGTTCCATGTCCGGGTCATTGATGCACCAATGGCATATATGACTCTAGTGTGTTTGAGTGATGTTCCACACCATCCCTTATATGTTACATGTTATGAGCTCAATTATATGTTTGGCCACCATGTTATCTGCAGGGGAGTATGGATGCATCCGATTATCTGTTATATGATATGATATGTTATGTTTCTGGGCTTGTGGTGGATTACTGTCCTGTATATGACTTCATGCAAAGCAATACATTCAATCATAATAGTCGGCACTTTATGATCACCTCACTTATATTGGCCTCGCAATGTGTAGAATATAGGCTACAAACCATTCCCGGAATGTGACGTCATGGGAAGTCGGCTTACGTAAAAACTCTTGACATCATAAATGAATGACCGCATCCGTTGAGAGTTATTCATATTAGCTTATACAAGGTGGTCGACTGCCCGACTACTGATTCGCAATTTTTGCAACATTGGATATGAACATATTGGTTATGAACCTTTTGATATGACACTCTGATTATGATATGATATCTGACTCCCAGTTTCAAACCCGAGTCATTTCATTATTCATAGGGTTCCATGTCCGTGTCATTGCTGCACCAATGGCATATATGACTCTATTGTGGTTTACTGTCCTACTTCTCACTTTATCTTTCGGGTCAACTGTATGCGGATACGCTTTAACAAACGTAGACCACTTATGATAAATCCCGTCTATAAGAAAATAGCAACATTTTAAATAACGCCCGAGTAAAACAAATGAACTATCTGGAGCCGCTCCATTTCGGGCAGTAAGATACAACAGATACTGATTACTTCAACACATTCATATTGTTGTTTGACCCGGGAAGTCCGAAAAACCAATGCCAAATCTACCTCATTTTTAATTTCACATACAATAAAATACTTATATAATATATATACAATAATATACATACATTTCATATACTATATATTATATATACAATAATATAATACAAATATACTATTACTTAATTAATTATAAATCTAATTACCCCTATTACTTAATTAATTATAAATCTAATTACCCCATATAATCTAAAGTTCTAAACATTTGGGGAAAACTTACACACCCACGTTCACATAAACCCGCTTAAAATTTTTGGGGAAAAATTCAGATTCATAAATAACTTTTGGCGCTGCGAAAATCAAGCATATCTTTTCGGAAGTCAAGTATTTGATTCGATTTTATTAATGGAAATCGTTTTTCACAGACGGTTAAACAATCAATTTTGGTTTAGGGTTGTATGTGGGAAGCAAAACAAGGATTGTGGGTTTTCACTTTTGATTGAAGATCTGACTCAACAGGTAATGGAAACCTTTCTTGTTGTTATTATTATTGTTATTGTTACTATTATTATTATTATTATTATTATTATTATTATTGTTATTGTTATTGTTATTCTTATTATTATTGGTATTATAATTGTTATACACTGTTATTGTTATACATTGTTAGTGTTTGTTTAACCTTTGTGATGATTCTTAAGTGTGTGAAATGGTGGGTTCGGGTATGTGTTTGGTTGACCTCTTGTGATGAGTCTCATATGTGATCATAAGTGCTGCTTATTTGTGATATGGTACAAGTTGTATTTTAGTTGCTCTGTTTATTTAAAATGAATGTTGGTATACCTGTGTAACCATGGTTCAAAGGATTTGGGTAGTGATAGTGATAGTGATTTGATATCAGTTTCTAGCTAATGTATTTCATTCTGGGACATGTAACTGAAGGATTTGCGTATATTTTTGTTTTTAGATAATGTATTTCATTCTGTTACATGTAACAGATGGTGATTTGAATTCAGTTTTGTTGTTCTCATATGATTATTGTTCTTTGCAATCTCATAATAATTTTATTTCTTTTGTGCAACAGTAATGGAAAATAAAAAGATGCAACGCCAAGTCACCACGAGAAATACAAATGATTATGAAATGTCCAGAAGGACAAGGATTCAAGAAAACCAACAGAGATTACAAGCTTTGGGAGTGAAAAATCTTGCTAGGTCTTTGACAAGTCTAGTAGAGAGTGACAACACAAAGAAAAAGAAAAAGAAACCAACGGATACCGGTGAGAAAGATGCCGATTATATGTCTGGTTCAGACTTTCATCTTAATGCTGAGGAAGATAACCCAGAAGAAGCGGCTACACAAACAAATAAAAAGGTACGAATAATAAATTTGGCTACTAAATTTTCTTTATGTTTGTTTTCTAACAATTCTACTTGCATGAAACAACATCGAAAATACATTGCTCCACAGTCCATGACTAGATATAAAAATTTAGCACAAAAACGACACATTGCTCCGAATGTCTCCAGTGGGCTAACATCTTCACAATCTCAATTGCAAAAGGGACAACAGATTCATACAGGGAGGGCAATACGTAGTAGGGTACAGGAGCCCGACCAAGTCCAAACAAGAAATGATCAACCAACTTCTGTCAAGAGAGGGAGATTAACTGCAACTGAGAGAAACTTAGTTGCAATTGACAACGACCATGACCACGGGGAGCGTGACTTGAGATCTGATGGTAACTATATATAAACTTAAAATACTATATATATGATATTAAATTACTATTAAGTGTATATTCAGTTAACTGTTTTCGGTGGTTACTTTTTTTTTTTTTTTTTTTTTTTTTTTTTTTTTTTTAATATAGATAACAATGAAGACCTTTATGATGTTGAAAATGATGATATCGAAGACATACATATGAATGAAGATATTGAACAACAAGCTACTTCAGAAGATGATGTAGATAAATACATGGATGATTTGGAGAATGAGGATGATTTGGAGAATGTGAACGATTTAACAAATAACGGCGATGATCTAGTCGGAGAAGAGATTCAAGCTGAGCATTCTGAAAATGAAGAAAACCATGTAGTTACACAAGCTGGAAATGAAACAGGTTAACATGGTCTACTTGATTGCATTGTTTTAAAAATCATATATCATATATTGTGTCATATAAGTAGAATATATAATAAAGTTAAATTAAAACAAGACAAAAAACAACGCTAACATATTGCCTCCATTTCAAATTATTTAGTATTTTAAATGTATACGTATGTATCGTAAATCATGTTCACTTTTTGTAGTTCGGATTGTAAGCAAAAGAAAGAGAAGACCAACATGTATGGCAAAAGTTTGGGCCCAAGAAAAAGGGGATAGAATTCCTATTTTAGTTAATGAACACGGACAACCTATTAACGACAAAAGTAGTCATCTGACTCATTTCATGGGAACCCTTTCAAGGAGTGGAAAGTATTGTCCGCTTTATAAACCATGGAATAAAGTTGACGTCGAAAAAAAAAAGCTTTGCTTCAACTCTTAAAGGTACACAATGTTAAATTTGTATGTTAATGAATAAAGTATTTGTTTTCTAATGTGAGCTATTACATTTTTTTAGACAAAATTTGATATTCCGGAAGCTGGAGAAAAATGGATATTGCAATCATTTGGGCGGAAGGTGAAGAACTGGAGGGCAAGAGTTAAGGAACTCTACCATGATCCGTCTTTGTCAGTTAAGCAACAAATAAAATCTAGGCCAAAGCAAGTGCAAAAAAAACAATGGAAGAAGCTTGTGAAGTATTGGAATAAAGAAAACACTAAGGTGTGAAATTCTCTTCCACTTTAAATAACATTACTTAATTTCACATTATGATATTTTAATTTCCTGCTGCAGAGTTTAAGTGAGAAAAACAAGGTGAATCGGGCAAAAAAAAGATGATCCAAATAACCGGTAAAAAAAGTTATGCTCGCAAAAGGGAAGAGTTAAAGGTAAGTGTATGGATAAAGTGGGATTGTTAATGTATCCTGTCTATATCCACTTTTAATATTCATTTTCTTTTTATTCATACAGACATCTTTGGGACGAGATCCAACTCGATTGGAACTTTTTAGTGCATGCTTCACCAAAGATGGAAATACCAAAAATGATGACACTGCAAATGCGATTGTAAGTAATATGCTTTTATGTTTGCAAAAGTGTATTTATAGCAGAAGTTAAACACAATATGCTTTTTTTCGTAATACATGCTTTTCATATATGTTGTTCATGTTTATATAAAATGCAGGATGAAATGAAACGACTTAGTGATAATCTGCCCGAGGGTTCGATTGATAATCCTGGACCAGATGATATTTTTTCTACAGTTATGGGTAAAGATCGAAATGGTGATGCAGGCATGTATGGTCTAGGTGTTCGTGCTTCTGCTGTTTGGGGTGTAATACCAAGTCGTTCAGCATGTCATAGAGAAAACAACGAATTGAAGTCTAGATGTGGAGAACTTACTAGTGAAAATGAAAAGTTACGAGCCCAGTTATCAGAGAAGAATGGGTCGACGGATAGTTCCATTGTTCCACCTCTTACATCACAACATTCTCCTGTTGTAACCACTGAACCTCCACGCTTACGGGTATGTTCCTTTCTACTAGTTATAGCTTATTTTATCTTTGATAGCTAATGAACCTAGGCTACAAGCTTATGTATCAGTATTATGATTTACATTGCTCATTTGCCTTTTAAATTTGTTAACTCAGTTATTAAGGGGTGTTTGGTTCTGTGTTGTTTCAACTGTGGTAGTTGCCTTTTCACTTGTTTATCTGCACACTCTGACCTCTTAGGTGATATTAGAACTAGTAAAACTATAAAACCAATGTTTGAACTACAGAAAGTCAAAATCAAATTACCTTCACTCTCACAGTCCACTGTTGGGACCTGTGAGGATCAAATCTCACCCACTTGGTCTAAATCTTGTTCATGTATCTTAAATTAGTGTTATCATAGCTTAAATAATCATACTTAGTGCATACGGATCAAACAAGTTTCATTAAAGTCAAAGTTTAAGTTCAAAATCAAAAAGTCAAAATGGTATGTTAGTCAGAAACTCTGATCTTGGGAGAATTTTTGTGAATTTTGTGTTGAGATTCAAGTCTTAATATTTTTACATGTTGAAATTCCCCATCTAAGCTTTTGAATCCCACAGTTAGCTTATTTTTATGATTTTTTCTCTGGCTTAGGTGATAGTTCAAAGTTGCCTGCAGGGCTAACCATTGCCCTGCACCAGGGCATCAGCTCAAAACACCAACTATCCATGTGCCTTAGCTTCTTCATTAGTGGGCCACACAGTGAGCTTATTGGTTTTTTTGAAAGCCAATAAGCTCATCTATAAAGTTCAGGGCTTATTTCAAACTTTTGAGCTTATTAGATAGGTCTGCAGATAGCTTTTTGTTTGTCCAATTCCACCCATCATACACTGACTGATCAGTGTTGACCACCCAAATTCAAGCCTCCATACCTGCAGTATTACATCTGTTTAACCTAATACATGTGTGTTGACTATAAATTGATAAATGTTTGTTGAAAACTGAAATCTAGGTCGGGGATGAAGTTGTCCTTAAAAGCATTCTAAACTCAACCGAGACTGTAGCAAAAGGAAGGGTGAGGAGCTTGAACCCAAATGATATAGTTGGTGGTACAGAGATTGGACGAGGATGGTGTGAGGTAAACGTTCAAGTACCAACAAAAAGAGATGAAATGTTGGTGAGACCCTATGGGTTATTTTCCACAATTGAAGACTGTGTTGGTGCAACCATAGCATGGCCTTGTCCCTTTATCTCGGTATATCTTTGTTAATCTTGTGATACCAATAATTTTACTAACATGGACGTTAATGCTTATACATGGGTGTTTATTTGTAGGTGTTCCGTGAGGATTGAGAGAAATGATGCATGATGACCACGGACTAAGCTTCTTGTTGCGTTAATGTATTGTTTAATGTTAACAGACTTTATGTTAGATTCTGTCTATCTTATTTATGTTTAGTGCTTTTGTTATGACAATTGGTAATTTGAAATACAATTTCGTTTTATTCATTTACTATTTAGTTGATGTTTTATTCATATCGTAATAATACAGTGTGGATGGTGAAAATAGCGTCCTATCATATGACTTGTCAGGACTTTGAAATTGTCCTATTAAACTTATTAACCGTCCTAACAATTAACTTAACATTGTAAAAGTGTCCTAATATGTTGTTATTAGGACGTTATTTAGGTTGTTAATAGACATTTTATACGACCAAAAATTTGGTTTCATAATCTTCTTTGAGATATTAGAACCCTTTTCTTGGTCCTAAATTAGCTATAATGTTATATGATAAGCGTCCTAACAATTATCTTTTACAACATTGTAAAAGTGTCCTAATATGTTGTTATTAGGACGTTATTTGGTTGTTCATATACATATTATGCGACCATAAATTTGGTTTCATAATCGTATTTGGGATATTAGGACCCTTTTCTTGGTTTTAAAGTAACTATAATGGTATATGATAACCGTCCTAAGAATTAACATTAAAGGACGCTTGTATGTGTATCAAAAGATTAAAAGTAGGTTACCACATGTTAGAACATTGGAAAAGTGTCCTAATATGTTTTTATTAGGACGTTATTTGTGTTGTTTATAGACGTATAATGCGACCATAAAATTGGTATCATAATCTTATTTGAGTTATTAGGACCCTTTTCTTGGTTACTAAAATAGCTATGATGTTACATCATAAGCGTCCTAACAATACTTTTAAGGACGTTTTTATGTGTCTCAAAAGATTAAAAGTAGGTAATCACATGTTAAAACAATGTAAAAGTGTCCTAATATGGTTTTATTAGGACACTATTTGTGTTGTTTATAGACATATAATACGACCATAAAATTGGTTTCATAAGGCTTAGGACGCTTTGGACCTATTACAACCGCCTTACATGAAACGCTTTCATCCTTGGTCCTATTAAATGAAAGGTCCTAAAAAGTACCATTTTAGGACACTTATGGGGGTACTAAAAAGCCACTTTTCTTGTAGTGTGTGGACCCGATTTCTGTATGCAGGGGTTTTCGAGGGAAAGTTTGGAAACTACTTAGCGTTCAAATTTTCTGCTCATATCGGACTAACAAATATCAAAACGAGAAAATATGAAGCAATTCATTTCTCACAAATTAAAATCTTGAGATACCAAACTTAGGAACTGGGAACAAGAGGTAATTACACAAGTAACTTTTGTGGGTAGTGTTAGCATCTAACTTGTGGATAAACAATGATCTCGATTTTACGCTTAGTTTGGGAGCTTGTGAAAAATCAAGGATGACGATTTTTATCCGTATGGTCTCTTCTCTGTGAGAAGTGTTTCTACTCGTTGACCCTGAAAGTTATCAACAGATAAGAATTGATAATGAAAGTCAAAGCAAACCGTCACATATATAAAAATGAAAAAGTACAAAAAGAGTAGTAGTAGTTGTTATTCATGAAAATCAGAAAATGGAGCGTTTTTGGGAATAAATGATTTTGATATCTCTTTTGAACGTCATTGCTACTTTACAACGTCAGTAAAGAGAGGTTTTGAAATTATTTATCTCTTAAATGTGAGGTGATGACATTGCGTGAGGACACGACAATACCTTAGTCTGGGGGATTTTGATGTGTGCTTTTTCACACATCATTTTTAGCTTTAAATCAGACCAAATACACCAAATACTAACCAAATAAGCCAAGAGAATGTGTGTTTTTGTATTTGTGTATGTGCAGGTACGGATATGTGAAAAATAAACAAAAACAAAGCAAAACCGACAAAACGAGCACGAGATTGGAAAAAGGTCAAAAGCTGGAGCCGGGGAAGCAAAAATGATCAAAGAAATTTCATATTATCATTAGAAGTCCTCAGAGATTTAGAATGTTGCATATTTAGTCCCTGGACAAAGTTTGGAGAGATTGGCAATTTTAGTCCCTGCACTTTCAGAGTTTGGCAAAAATAGTCCTTTGAAGAAATATTCGAAGGAAAGGCAACTATAATCCTTCATGAATCAAAGTTTTACAAAAGAGGCCCTTGGAATGAATTTTTAAAGATTTACAGATTTAGTCCCTGCTATTTTCAGAATTGCATAAGTGGTCCTTGTGTTAAAATCCTAAACTAATATTACAAACAACAACCGGATCCACAAAACTTGTCCCAAGCCCAATATTAAACACAAGCCCACCAGCCCACCACCGTCAACCTTAATACCCGGTCCACCTCAAAATACCCGTAATCAAACCCATCCCAATACCCGGTCAACATCACCAATTAATAAATACCAACTCCAAATAACCCGCCCCCAATTTCATAAATAACCCAATTGAGTTACTGTGCTATGAACCCTAGAAACACCCACGCACCAATTACCCCCAATTACCATGATTGGGTAATAATTACCCAATCATATAAGCTTCTAGAAGATGACAGCTGGTGTCAGGGTTGGCAGGGATACGTGGACCAATAGGAATGCACACGGAGGATCGATCTACATCATATCAATCAATCCAATGGACCTCATTCATGCTTACATTTGAAGCTGAGATCAAGGGACACGATTAAATGAAAGAAACACACTTCTGGAAGGATCATAAAAACCCTAGCAGGCTCCTCATCACCTATATATACCCCCTCCTCAGTCATGCATGGTGTGTAGTTTTTAGTAAAGTCCGTGTAGTTTTCTGAGTATTCTATTGATAGTTTACGTTTATTGTAATTTCCATTTCAAAGCTTTGTAATAAACCTTTTAGTTTAATATAATTCAATTTTCGTTTGCAGCTTATTGTCTTTTAAATTTTAGTTGTGTTTTCTATTTAGTTTTAATCAAGTAGTTATTATTCTGTTTTAGTTTCTGTTTATGCTTTAACTTATATCAAAAATCTAAAAAAATTAAGAAAATCAGAAAAAAAAAAATATATATTTAGTTTTAATTTCAATTTCAAGTTTTATAGTTTACTGTTTGATAGAAGCTTATATCAGCTTTCATAATAGCTGTTTGTAAGTTTATTAAGTCAACTGTTCTATTAATTTCAATTGGTCAAACAAAGCCAACTGTTGAGTGCTTATTTAATAAGCACAACTTATTTGGAATAAGAGTCAGCCAAAAGGAGTCCATTAGCCTGTCTTAAAGACATGCTAGCATAGTGAAACCCCCTCTGTTTGGCTGAGGGGGTCTTGAGATTTGTAAGTTTCATTTTCATTTCTGTTACATCAATAGCTTGTTAGAAGTTTAGTTCTGTTTGCTGCTTATTTAATTTTTCTACATCATTAGTAGTATTGATTAGACTTGATTTAGTTTTATTGTTTATGCTTTATTTTCTTCCTATTTTATTAGATCTATGTTGTTTGTGGCTTCTGAGTTAGTTTTGCATTTGAGAATTGTGGTTTGAGCTCATTTAAGTATCAGTGTTCATTATTAGAGTTGATATTGTTGAGTAAGACTGAATTGGAGTAATTTTGAGTGGAAATTGAATAGTGACAGTCACTATTAGAGGTTGTTTAGAAATCACTGATTTGTTGGTTCACTAAGTATTTCAGAGGTTAACATTGGTTGTAGTAGCTATTACTAGTTGCATTTAGGTAAAACAAAACATAAAATTCAGTATTTAGCATATTAAAAGTCAAATCATATCTGTCTCTTAATATTTAGCTTAACTGATTAGGACATTAGTTGCATAAGTAGCATAGTAGTTTCATAAGTAGGAGATTGGGCTTATTTTACTCATTCAATAGCTTATTATCATATTTTCAGTCATACTTTTGCAATCAAAACCAAGTTTAGTCAAAGTTCATTTCAAATAAAAAAGTCAAAGTCAGAAATTTGACAGATCTTTGTGGAGATTCATAGGTCTTAATTCTCCTTAGAAATAAAATTGATTTGTTATTATAAAGAGTTTGGCAGCTTAAGAAACAATTTTCAAAAAGAAATTTGTGGATTGGATCTCATCTGCTTATTAAAAGGCTCCTCATAAGTTGTATATTTGGACTGTTTGGTACCCTGCACCATCAGTTTTATCACATTTTCAAGGGAGCATTCAAGCTAACTAATAAGTTCTAGAGTTAAATCTCTGTTGTTTTTAGGTTCTCAATAGGTAGATAAGTAGTTTGCCCCCATAAGCTTGCATCCCTGAGCTTATTTGCTCAGGATTAAGTGCTTAATTCTTTAAGTGTTTGGAAATGAGATCTGAGTTTAGAGTAGGGTTGCAATTTAAGTTTAGTGCTTCTTAGCTAATTTCTTTGGTGTTTCTGAGTTCATCTTTACCTATTGCAACTTTTTGAATTGAGTTTTTCCATATTAGCTTATCTGTTGGCTTATTTGCTCTTTCATATTTGCTTATTGGAACTAATTGTGCCCACTTCTGTGTTTCTGAGCTTCATTTGTCCTAAGTTCTTGTCATTTGAGCTTATTAGATTCAAAAAGTCAGCTGGTCAAAGTTTTGGTCAACTGGGTCATGTATTGCTTATAAATAAGCACTTATATAAGCTGATTTTAAGCCAAATAGTATTTCCACAGCTTATTTTGAAGTTTTCAAATTTTTCTTAAGTTTAGAATATTATTTTTGAATTTCCATGAATTTTTCATATTTTTCTGCCTTGATTTTCTATTTTTCTTATTTTATTTTCATTTTTATTCACTTTATAATACATTTTAATTACTAAAAAATCCAAAAAAATCAGAAAAAGCCTAGAAAAATCCAAAAATATTTTTAAAATTTATTTTCATTTATTTTAGAATTTTAGAAATTTAATTTGCATTTTTCCCATTTATTTTGAATTTTTAATTAGATTTAATAGTTTTTAATTCCCAAAAATTACACAAAAAGCCAAAAAAAAGTAGTTTTTAGTTCTAAAATTACTTTTGAGTTATTTATAATTTTCAAAAATTTATTTTTCATTTTTCTCACCTTATTTGCATTTTCTTTTAATTTTTAATTAGTTAATTAATTTTTAATTCATAAAAATAAATAAAAAAGTCAAAAGAATATTTTTCATTTTCTTAAAATTTTCTGTTATCATTTTTAACTTTTCAAAATTATTTTGAAGTCCGTAGGAGTAATGTAGCTTAAAATTCGCGTTTTATTTCGTACGATTAAGCTTACGTTTTCGATTTTACGTTACGTCTTTAGTTTTCTTATTTGAAATACGTGCTTAAGTGACTAGTTGTGCTTCATATGCTATTTCATTAGTATAATCTAATCAAAATCACTTTTTACCACTTTCACGACACGTTTCACGAATCAGAAATTGAGAATTTCATTCACCCTTCACACGGACTACGACCTCGGGTTATCCATATTTCTTTGCGGCTCGCTTGAGTAATACTTATACTATATATAACTTGTTTTTCACGAATCAGTACCCGTGCATAGCAACGAGATTTTATAGAGATAGATAGTTTATTGATAAAAAAAGTTTATAGGTTACAACAAAAAATAATAAAAGTTTGAAGATTTGAGAATTTAACATAATCTTTTAAAACCCGGTTCGACCTTGGTGGTTCAACCGGTTGAACCGTTTCGGTCGAAAAATGGGTCGATTTAAACCGGGTCAACTTGCTAGGTTGGGTCGAAAACAGGTTAAATTAAACTTGGTCAACCCGTCCGGGTTTGAAGCGTCTCGGGTCAACCCGGTTTTTGTTTTAATTGGTTGTATTTAATTTGATAGATATGTGTTTAATTAGTTGTACAATGTGAATAAATCATTGTACTTTTAAGTAATGAATAATGTTTTGAAACCCGATTCAACCCGGGTGGTTCAACTAGTTGAACCGCTCCGGTCAAAAAATGGGTCGATTTAAACTGGGTCAACTTGCTAGGTTGGGTCGAAAATGGGTCAAATTAAACCGGGTCAACCCGCCGTGTTTGAAGCGTCCCGGATCAACCCAATTTGTGTTTTAATTAGTTGTATTTAATTTGATAGATATGTTTTTAATTAGTTATACAATGTGAATAAGTAATTGTACTTTTAAGTAATGAGGTATTTTAATAAGAGTATTAAATGCATTTCAATATTTCCTTATATAAATTTTTCAACATTTCACAATGTTGACTATTACAGTTTTTCACTTTTTACCTTTGACCATTTTTACATTATACATAGTATAGATAGTATAGATTGTTACCCGTTTTATTATTTGCCAAAATCACATGCGTACATAAATTATGAAACAAATATACGGGAACGTTAAAACAATATCATTTATAAATGTTTGTTAATCGCATTAAGAATAGAAGACGGAATGTAAATTTGGCTTGGCTTGGTAATACATCATCTTTGCTAGTATTACTATAAGACTGGACACACTAAGGGGATTCAATCCTCCTCTTTTTTTCTTGTCACGTCAGCTTTCTCTCTCCAGCGACCTGCAGGCGATTGGGTGCTCCAGTAAGGGCGACCAAGTTAATTTTTTTTAAACATTTTAACACAAACTCAAATTTGATTAATAATTAAAATGTTATATAATAATTCAAATAAAATAAAAACATTACAATAGATTAAAATAACATTAAAACATACGATAATAAAACGATTAAACTAGTTTGGATTATGATGCTGTCAAATGTCTTCCACCAAATCGGCTTTGAGGTTAAGATGAGTTGTTTTGTTGCATATCTCCCTAGTAATTTCCAATAATTCCTCATGCGTTCTTAAGGGATCATAAGAACGGTGCTGCTCCGCTGGAAAAAATTAGGGATATATCGCCCGCCCTTCGTCTTGAATTATCATATTATGTAATATGATGCATGTGTACATTATATGTCCAAGACACTCTTTGTCAAATCCTTTAGCCAGATATTTAATCATTAGGAACTTCTTCTTTACTACACCAAAAGCACGTTCCACATCTTTTCTTGCGGCTTCGTGCATCCTCTTATACAATTGACGCTTGTGCGTCCCTGGATTTTTAATGGACTTCACAATAATAGAGTATTCCGGATATATCCATCAGCAAGATAATATCCTCGTTTATAAAGCACGCTGTTAGCAAAGAATTCCACATCCGGTGCTCTTCCCATTTTGAGATCATTGAAAAAAGGCGATGCACGTAAAACATTTACGTCATTATTCATCCCAGAGACACCAAAGAACGCATGCCAAATCCATAAATCTTGGGAGGTGATCGCTTCCAATAAAATGAAAGGAGTTTTCCCATGATCACCCCTACAAAATTGAGCTTTTAAAGCATGTGGGCAATTCTCCCACGGCCAATCTGTACAATCAATGCTTCCTATCAGCCCAGGAAACCCATGAACTCGATAGTGATGCTCATAGAGTCTATCAATGTCAGTAACCGTCGACTTTCGCAAATACTCTGGACCATATAACTCCATGATGGCCTCACAAAATTTATAGACACACTCATGAATTGGTGACACACCCATTTGCACATATTCTTCTAGCATATCAAGATTGACTCCGTATGCGAATTGACGAAGTACACTTCATCAACGGAGAAATACCGAGTATGTCCGCACAACTAGGAGTTTGTTGGAAATAAGGTGAATGATCGGTTACCTCTCGAACAATTCGTGTGAATAGTCTTTGGCTCATTCGGAAACGATCATGTAATTGGTCATCGTCGTATGTTGGTTGAGCGCAGAAGTAAGCAGTCACTAAACGGTTATGAGTACCTAAACGATCCCTACTAATTTGGTTTCATGTTTCTTTAGGTTGTGACGCTTGATAAGCCTCCCAACAATCTTCCGCAAACATCAAAAACTCGGTACTAACTTCATTTTCATCATCCGAAGACGAATCAGCAAAAAATATCTCAAAAGAATTCATGGTGTGATTAAATATAAAGAATGTTTGAAATGAGATTTGTGAATTGGAGTGTGTTTTATGTTGTGTATTTATAACCTAGTTTAAATTTATTATTTATTATTTATTATTTATTTATTTTTTCCAAACGGCTAACATGCAACGGTAACAATTTCATTTTTATTTTTATTTTTTATTTTTTTATTTTTTTTATTTTCACTTCTAAACATAAATGCAACGGCTATATTGGATCAAAAAGGCAAAAAATAAAAAAATGAAAAATAAAATAAATGGTTGTCGATCCCCTACACGACCCAATTGGGTTTTTTTTCGTCCCATGATCGAAATGCCACACTATGGACGACCGATTGGAATCGATCGCCCAACTCGATCGACCAGCCTTACTGTCACTTGCCTAAGTATATCATTAAAAAAAAATGGTGGTTGGCGAGTCGGTAGATAGGAGGGTGGTATTAATAAGAGAGGGTCATGGTCAATGTACAAGTAATGATACATGATATACAAAAGACAAGTAATATTGCACAAAGTACTTGTAGTAAAAAATAAAGTACAAGCAAATTAAAAATAAATAATACGAGTAAAGCATAAGGGCATATTATTAATTGCAGAACAAAGCAATAAAATATCATCACCTAATTTTTTACTTGCATTGGACACGTGTTAAAAAATCGGTGAAGTCAATCATTTGAGTAGTCGAGCTTGGTCCAGTTGAGCAGTCGAGCTTGACAAAAATGGGAAAGTTTTTTTTTTTTTTTTTTTTTTTTTTTTAATTTGGGAATTTTCTCATATAATTATGCAGGTAAATGCCCACAAATATACGTTCATGGCTAATTTTAGTTGGTATCATGCACGATCCTTGTAGGGACGAAGTTTTATTGTAATTAAAATTGTGTATGTTATCCACCTTTGGATACATATTAGAGAAAGCCGCATAGCAAAAAAAAATAAGTCGAACTAGAATATTAATTCCGTTTAATGTTTCAGCTCTAAACGTTGTAATGTTGTATAGACTATAGAGCAAGTCATACAACTTCTTTTGATATTTAAAAACTTGATAATTTATATAGTTTGCATATTTGTGAACCATTTACTTAAGTTCAATTAGTATTAGCCGAAATTTATTGATTGTTTAATCGTATACAGAGGCAGAGTGATTACAGAGAAATGGGTGACTCCATATGGCATACCGCAGATAGTGTGAAATCCTAATCCAGATCCTTTAACTGATATCCGAATCGTTGTGCTTGCTCTTGATCCTGTTTTGGACCGGTTCTTGTACAAGTATATATATATATATATATATATATATATATATATATATATATATATATATATATATATATATATATATATATATATATATATATATATATTCCATTATTTTGTTTCTATTGTAATTTGGTTGTTATTGATTTACCTTTTTCTCTTTTACAGGGTTACAGTGAGCGATGGGAAGGCAAAGTTAAAGTCAGTTCTTGACCGTAGTTTGTCAAATGCAGTGATGTGTGGGGATATTAAGGGTGCGTTTAGTTGGAGAAAAACACCTTTGTTTTTTACAAAATATTTTGTGAAAAACAAGAAAAATAGAGAACGCGTTCAAATAATCGTTTTTCAACAAAATGTTTTGCAAAACACAAAATCCTCCATTTCCTAACTTAACAAGGAAAACTACAAAACAAATTTTAGTTGTTTTCCTTATTTTTCTTTGTAACTAACAGCCCTCCCTCCCTTCTACAAAACAAATTTTAGTTGTTTTCTTTATTTTCCTTAGTCATGGTTTTGTCCCACTGATTTTCCTGACAAGGTTTTTAATGAGGCATCATTTCCTAAACGTATTAACAATATGGACATCCAAGAGGGAGTGTTATGGATAATTATTAGTGGATGTCCATATAATCTATAAGAGGCCCACGGCCCAGTTAGCTATTAGGGTTTTTACCCTACTGTTTATGTTATATATACCCCATGTATCTTTGACATTATAAATATATTGAAGAGTATTTTTCATTTCCTCAATTCTTATTCATAACACGTTTTTCATATTTTCAAGTGTTTTGTAGATAAATTTCCCTTCCATATTTTTACAAAACTAGAGATAGAAAACATGATAATTTTTTCTCCAACTAAACGCACCCTAAGAATCCTGGTCTTTTTTGTGTCACTGACTATGTTTTGGAAGACGACTTTTAAAATAATAATGAAATGTAAGAAGATTGTTAATTATCCTTTGAAAGTGCTAATATTCTGGTGACTAAAAGAATTATAATCTAGCCCAAAAGTGTTGATTCCATTAGGTATTTATGTGTGAAAAAATTTGAACCCGTTTCTTCTCCTTTCGAGGCAGAAATTAAGGTGCAAGTGCGAAGTGACGAATTCACTTCATCAAGCATTGAAATATCAAATAAGCACAGAGAACTCTCACCAAGAGAGAAAGATGATCACAGGAACAAAAAATCTGCAACACTTGAACAAACCATCAACGCAAAGATAGATTATTTTCCCTCCAAGTTTGAGTCCATTTGTGGCCAAATGGCATCACTATATGGTGTTGCGATCAATGCTTGCATCAATGCTAATAAATTCAATCTTTTGAGTGACGAGAAGATGCAAGAAATTGTTACTGAACTTCTTAAGGTTGGCTTACCTGAAATGGACATTGGAAAGGCTGCTGAATGTTGATACAATGACCCCACTAAAGCTAAGGTCTTGTTAGCTATGCCAAGTCATATGAGAAGATCCTATGTTCTTGGGTTCTTGTATACATAGAAGTAGCTATATGAATCATGCATGTGAGGATTATTTTAGTTGATTGGCATCTAAACTGCAAGTATTATTGACCAGAGTATTTGCGTTAGGTGGTTATAATATTCGGTGTTTATGTTTTACCTCATAGCTTTATTGGTTATGATAAAAAGGATTGTACATCATAGGGTGACATAAAACAGATTCTCATTGATTATGTAGTGTTTTCAGCAACCAAATATCGTCTATTCTTCAATAGTAGTTATAAAGATTCCTCAATATCAATCAAACTGCATCAATAATAATAGACCTTTGCATTTTCCAGTCCAGTTCTCGAGTACGAACCACAAAGCCCTGAGAATTCAATGTTAGTATGAATTACAGATGTTACTGCTTTGGACGTGTGGTGCCAATTGTATCACCGACAATAAGCATTTAGTGACACCATCTCAAAGCGTAATAGAACTATTGCAGATGACATGTAAGCTACTCTGTATATCATATATGTTACATAAAAAGATACTCGTATCTCAAGTAGTAGCTTGCTGTGTCACCTCACCCTGCCCGCCTAGACCTGTACTAAACAATGACCTATTTTAACTCGACATGTGTTAAGCAGTTTCCAAACCCAACCCACCCATCTTTCTACCTTTATTATATTATTTCTCATGGTTATATCACCATTTATACCAAAGAGGCACCTTTTCTTAAGTGAGTACCAAGTAAATTACAATCAGTTCTTAATTAAGCTGGTCACGTTATGTACTATCGCACATGCAGGACCTGTAACAATGTCGTTAGTAAATAACAATATATTAAATAGGATCAAATTAAGATCCATGGATGAGATACACTTGCAGGGTTGCAACATACCGATCCAAATGATACATTGAACAAACACTGATACTAATAGAGATTGTTGGATCTATTTTGAATTCATATAAATGGAAAACGTGAATTGCAGCTTCACAACCAGCCGGATTGTTTATAATTTGGTCAATGAAACAACTAGATTATAGTATCTTGTTTTCTTCTTAGCTAGATGTTCAGCCACATATTTTCCATACCTCATAAATACCTCCTCAACGACGGAATTACCAAAATGAGATGTCAATAAGGGTTCTGAAATAGCTCTCACCACATTTGCTGCATTTTTCCCGTGTATTTGACTGGCCTCATTTGAATCTTTCATATTTGTGTAATCTGTGTCATATGGATCCCAGTTACCTTGAAAAACATCCAGTTTATTAATTGAGAATGATCCTTCATTAAGAATAATGTTCCTCACTTCATTCTCACATGGAAGATATACTGGCATGTTGAATGAGATAACATCCGATTCTTGGACCAGGCCCTGTGGTGTTTATTAGAGCATAAAGGATTATTCGACTAAGCCAATCGGACTAGGCTACTATTCGATGAAGCAATATTCTAGGTGTAGCTCCAAGCTGTAGTTTTTTCTATAATGTTTTTAAGCGATCATACAATCCTAAAAACTAAAACATTCACCAATTAGACAATCAACTTATAGTTGTTGATCATAATAAAAAACTATCCCTTTTTCCTAATACTGTGATATTTTCCTTTTCTACCCGTTTACTAGAAATAACTCAAAAAGAAAAAAAGCATACCTCTTCAACCATGTCGACAAGCGTTTGTGCAAGTAGCTTCCATTTATAACCAGAATCATCACTAGTCGAATCAGCCATACTCCGACAAAGTAATGCTAAGACCATGCGTCCACCATGTACTATCTCCTTAGAGCGCAATTGTAAAAACATTGTGAAGTCCGTATCAAATTGCTTTTCATAGGCTTGGAACACATTTGGAGGACTTGTTTTCCCCAAGTATATATTTAATCTGTTGTCTTCAAGGCCTTCGGGCACCTATATTATCATATTACAGGGACAAGAGTATATATAGTTAATCTTAATAATTAGTTAGATATTACAAGACTTATTTTCATAAATACAAACTTACTTTTTCATCTAACTTGTTCCATTAGATTATAATATAATGGAAATATGGTTAGGTGTCGGTAGACAGGGGTTTCTGATTATTTTTTTTTTTTTTTTTTTTTTTTTATCATAGTTTAATAGAAATTTGATCACATTTATAAATTTAACGTTTTCATAGATCAAACAATTTTTTATACTTGTAGTAAATTATTATCACTTTTTAACACTGATCTTTTGGTTACAAAATGAACCAGATAGGAAGCAAAGCTAACGTCTGAAGGCTCGATGTTCAAAAAAGAAAGTGCGAATAAAGCAAGACAAATGTAAAAGAATGATGATCTTTAACGTAAGAGAAAAGACTTCTGTTTTAAAATATATGCACAGCTAAAAAGTTGGTTGTTAACCTATTATGCAAAAACCTGAGAAAGCCAGTGAAGGGAATAAGAGGAGTGAACAAGGTGCAAACTTTGGTCTGGAAAGAGTCTGCCGTAGAAAGAACCTGGAACAGCCAAAACAAAACAAGGCCCAAAATTTTCTCCTTTCTCCTTCTTAAGCTTGGCATAAAAATCCGGTAGCAATTTGAAAATGTTATTGAAATCATTTCCATAGAGGTCATTTAAGCATACTTCAAATTGTGGTGCTTTGCGGTCATTTTCCTTACATGCCTCATCGACTATATTAATAATGTTGAATGCAACTAATAGTGTATTTTTGCTAGAGGAACACCCTAGATCTGCTATCTTGAAACAATGACTGAACGTGGGATCACGACTAAACAAATCCTTGATTGTATGTTTGAGAACTGGTAGTGTTTTTAGTATCACAGTTTCCTGCAGAGCAAATGAGAGTTGAGAAATATATATGATCAGTTTCTGCTATGCTATATATGTTCACAATTTTTTATTTATTTATAGTTTCAGTAAACAAAACCTGAAGAAATGAATTCTTGGCATAACTTGATTCTCCTTCACCAGTATTCATGTGTAAGCTCTTTCTTACTTCCATAGCTATTTCGTATGTGTGTTGATGTGTATTTTTCTAAAAATGGTCTAAATATAATAACTTATTTTAGAAAATAGTGTGTGTGTGGCAGGCCTCATTTGAATCATTCATATTTGTGTCGACTTTGTAGTCTGTGTCAAGTGGATCCCAGTTAGCTTGGAAAACATCCAATTTCTCAAGCGAAAATGATCCTTCGTAAAGAACAATGTTCCTAACTTCATCCTCGCATGGAAAATAATTTGGCATATTGAACGAGTTAATATCCGCTTCTTGAACCTGTCCCTGTAGGGTTTATTTGTTAGAACATAAAGGGTTTATCCAACTAAGTAAATCCAAATAACTATAGAAATATAAACAATCTAAATGTCCTTAATTTGAGTTAATGAAACTAGAAAAGGGTTAAAAGGGAGAACATGATTGGAAAGCAAAGAGAATAGGATATTAAAAAAAAAAAAAAAAAAAAAAAAAAAAAAAAGGATGTGGCAGAAAATAATTAGTTAAATAAGAGAGAGGAGAGAGAAAGTACACCAATGAACCGCTGACACGTCACCTTATGGAGTTTTTTGTGGAAATTCTTTTGTGATCTTATCACTCGAAAAGCAACTCTATATTTTCAGAGGAGCAATGTTAGAACCACAAAAAGATATCCACACAATAACATGACATGTTTATTTGTGTATGTATATTAGAGAGAAAATATAAGAGGAATGCTACAGCCATATAAAATCATCCACAAAATGATGGGTTAGTCACTTATTGGCAGATTTTACTATAATTATTATTATTATTATTATTATTATTATTATTATTTTAATGATTAAGCCAATCATTATCTGACACATCAATGAATACACGAGAAGCAATCCATGTACTATTATCTGTACAACTTATAAAGTAAAAATAGTCAAACAGAAAAAGTCAAGAGAAATGAAATGTTGAAAATATGTTTTGCCTATTCTACCCTTGAAACCTTGAAAACCCAACTAAAGATAAGATAAAACTAATTAAAAGAAGAAATCAATATAGAGTAATTAAAATAAAACACGTTTCATTATTGATAAATATGAAACAAGAGTGGACTTTGTAATTTTCCAACGAAACATACAGCTGGCACTTATCGTTTCTATAAACACAATAATTTTTATATTAAATACTTTCTAAAACATTATCTCATTTTTATTATATAAACAACGTAATTCTCATTTTCAATCTATACTACTTATAAAGTAAAAATGGTCAAAGTGAAAAAGTCAAAAAAGTGAAATGTTGAAAATATGTTTTGTCTATTTTACTCTTGAAACCTTGAAAACCCAATTAAAGATAAGATAAAACTAATTAAAAGAAGAAATCAATATAGAGTAATTAAAATGAAACACGTCTCATTATTGATAAATATGAAACAAGAGTTGAATTTGTAATTTTCCAATGAAACATACGGCTGGCACTTATCGTTTCTATAAACAAAATAATTATTATATTAAATACTTTCTAAAACATTATCTCATTTTTATTATATAAACACCGTAATTCTCACTTTCATTCTATACTATTTATAAAGTAAAAATGGTCAAAGTAAAAAAGTCAAAAGATGCGAAATGTTGAAAATATGTTTTACCTATTCTACCTTTGAAACCTTGAAAACCCAATTAAAGATAAGATAAAACTAATTAATAGAAGAAATCAATATAGAGTAATTAAAATGAAACACGTTTCATTATTGATAAATATGAAACAAGAGTTGACATTGTAATTTTCCAATGAAACATACGGCTGGCACTTATCGTTTCTATAAACACAATAATTTTTATATTAAATACTTTCTAAAATATTATCTCATTTTTATTATATAAACACCGTAATTCTCATTTTCAATCTATACTACTTATAAAGTAAAAATAGTCAAAGTGAAAAAGTCAAGAAATGTGAAATTTTGAAAACATGTTTTGCCTATTCTACTCTTGGAAACCTTGAAAACCCAATTAAAGAAAAGATAAAACTAATTAAAAGAAGAAATCAATATAGAGTAATTAAAATGAAACATGTTTCATTATTGATAAATATGAAACAAGAGTTGACTTTGTAATTTTCCAATGAAACATACGGCTGGCACTAATCGTTTCCATAAACACAATAATTTTTATATTAAATACTTTCTAAAACATTATCTCATTTTTATTATATAAACACCGTAATTCTCATTTTCAATCTATACTACTTATAAAGTAAAAATGGTCAAAGTGAAAAAGTCAAGAGAAGTGAAATGTTGAAAATATGTTTTGCATATTCTACCCTTGAAACCTTGAAAACCCAATTAAAGATAAGATAAAACTAATTAAAAGAAGAAATCAATATAGAGTATTTAAAATGAAACACGTCTCATTATTGATAAATATAAAATAAGAGTTGACTTTGTAATTTCCCAATGAAACATACGGCTGGCACTTATCGTTTCTATAAACAAAATAATTTTTATATTAAATACTTTCTAAAACATTATCCCATTTTTATTATATAAACACCATAATTCTCATTTTCAATCTATACTACTTATAAAGTAAAAATGGTCAAAGTAAAAAAGTCAAAAGATGCGAAATGTTGAAAATATGTTTTACCTATTCTACCCTTGAAACCTTGAAAACCCAATTAAAGATAAGACAAAACTAATTAAAAGAAGAAATCAATATAGAGTAATTAAAATGAAACACGTTTCATTATTGATAAATATGAAACAAGAGTTGACTTTGTAATTTTCCATTGAAACATACGGCTGGCACTTATCGTTTCTATAAACAAAATAATTTTTATGTTAAATACTTTCTAGAACATTATCTCATTTTTATTATATAAACAACGTAATTCTCATTTTCAATCTATACTACTTATAAAATAAAAATGGTCAAAGTGAAAAAGTCAAGAAATGTGAAATGTTGAAAACATGTTTTGCCTATTCTACCCTTGAAACCTTGAAAACCCAATTAAAGAAAAGATAAAACTAATTAAAAGAAGAAATCCATATAGAGTAATTAAAATGAAACACGTTTCATTATTGATAAATATGAAACAAGAGTGGACTTTGTAATTTTCCAATGAAACATACGGCTGACACTTATCGTTTCAATAAACACAATAATTTTTATATTAAATACTTTTTAAAAAATTATCTCATTTTTATTATATAAACATCGTAATTTTCATTTTCATTCTATACAACTTATAAAGTTAAAATCATTAAAGTGAAAAAGTCAAGAGAAGTGAAATGTTGAAAATATGTTTTACATATTCTACCCTTGAAACCTTGAAAACCCAATTAAAGATAAGATAAAACTAATTAAAAGAAGAAATCAATATAGAGTAATTAAAATGAAACACGTTTCATTATAGATAAATATGAAACAAGAGTTGACTTTGTAATTTTCCAATGAAACATACGGCTGGCACTTATCGTTTCTATAAACACAATAATTTTTATATTAAATACTTTCTAAAACATTATCTCATTTTTATTATATAAACACCGTAATTCTCATTTTCAATCTATAATACTTATAAAATAAAAATGGTCAAAGTGAAAAAGTCAAAAGAAGTGAAATGTTGAAATTATGTTTTGCCTATTTTACTCTTGAAACCTTGAAAACCAAATTAAAGATAATATAAAACTAATTAAATGAAGAAATCAATATAGAGTATTTAAAATGAAACCCGTTTCATTATTGATAAATATTAAACAAGAGTTGACTTTGTAATTTTCCAATGAAACATACGGCTGGCACTTATCGTTTTTATAAACAAAATAATTTTTATATTAAATACTTTCTAAAACATTATCTCATTTTTATTATATAAACACCGTAATTCTCATTTTTAATCTATACTACTTATAAAATAAAAATGGTCAAAGTGAAAAAGTCAAAAGAAGTGAAATGTTGAAATTATGTTTTACATATTCTACCCTTGAAACCTTGAAAACCCAATTAAAGATAAGATAAAACTAATTAAAAGAAGAAATCAATATAGAGTAATTAAAATGAAACACGTTTCATTATTGATAAATATGAAACAAGAGTTGACTTTGTAATTTTCCAATGAAACATACGCCTGGCACTTATCGTTTCTATAAAAACAATAATTTTTATATTAAATACTTTCTAAAACATTATCTCATTTTTATTATATAAACACCGTAATTCTCATTTTCAATCTATAATACTTATAAAATAAAAATGGTCAAAGTGAAAAAGTCAAAAGAAGTGAAATGTTGAAATTATGTTTTGCCTATTTTACTCTTGAAACCTTGAAAACCAAATTAAAGATAAGATAAAACTAATTAAATGAAGAAATCAATATAGAGTATTTAAAATGAAACACGTTTCATTATTGATAAATATTAAACAAGAGTTGACTTTGTAATTTTCCAATGAAACATACGGCTGGCACTTATCGTTTTTATAAACAAAATAATTTTTATATTAAATACTTTCTAAAACATTATCTCATTTTTATTATATAAACAACGTAATTCTCATTTTCAATCTATACTACTTATAAAATAAAAATGGTCAAAGTGAAAAAGTCAAAAGAAGTGAAATGTTGAAATTATGTTTTTCCTATTTTACTCTTGAAACCTTGAAAACCCAATTAAAGATAAGATAAAACTAATTCAAAGAAGAAATCAATATAGAGTAATTAAAAAGAAACACGTTTCATTATTGATAAATATGAAACAAGAGTGGACTTTGTAATTTTCCAATGAAACATACAGCTGGCACTTATCGTTTCTATAAACAGAATAATTTTTATATTAAATACATTCTAAAACATTATCTCATTTTTATTATATAAACACCGTAATTCTCATTTTTAATCTATACTACTTATAAAGTAAAAATGCGCAAAGTGAAAAAGTCAAGAGAAGTGAAATGTTGAAAATATGTTTTGCCTATTCTACCCTTGAAACCTTGAAAACCCATTTAAAGATAAGATAAAACTAATTAAAAGAAGAAATCAATATAGAGTAATTAAAATGAAACATGTTTCATTATTGATAAATATGAAACAAGAGTTGACTTTGTAATTTTCCAATGAAACATACGGTTGGCACTTATCCTTTCTATAAACACAATAATTTTTATATTAAATACTTTCTAAAACATTATCTCATTTTTATTATATAAACACCGTAATTCTCATTTTCAATCTATACTAGTT
Organism: Artemisia argyi; assembly: GCA_030686995.1. Classification (NCBI taxonomy): domain Eukaryota; kingdom Viridiplantae; phylum Streptophyta; class Magnoliopsida; order Asterales; family Asteraceae; genus Artemisia; species Artemisia argyi. The sequence goes on from CM060692.1 coordinate 154,179,130, forward strand.
ATAAAGTAAAAATGGTCAAAGTGGAAAAGTCAAGAAATGTGAAATGTTGAAAACATGTTTTGCCTATTTTACCCTTGAAACCTTGAAAACCCAATTAAAGAAAAGATAAAACTAATTAAAAGAAGAAATCCATATAGAGTAATTAAAATGAAACACGTTTCATTATTGATAAATATGAAACAAGAGTGGACTTTGTAATTTTCCAATGAAACATACGGCTGACACTTATCGTTTCAATAAACACAATAATTTTTATATTAAATACTTTTTAAAAAATTATCTCATTTTTATTATATAAACATCGTAATTTTCATTTTCATTCTATACAACTTATAAAGTTAAAATCATTAAAGTGAAAAAGTCAAGAGAAGTGAAATGTTGAAAATATGTTTTGCCTATTCTACCCTTGAAACCTTGAAAACCCAAGTAAAGATAAGATAAAACTAATTAAAAGAAGAAATCAATATAGAGTAATTAAAATGAAACACGTTTCATTATTGATAAATATGAAACAAGAGTTGACTTTGTAATTTTCCAATGAAACATACGGCTGGCACTTATCGTTTCTATAAACAAAATAATTTTTATATTAAATACTTTCTAAAACATTATCTCATTTTTATTATATAAACACCGTAATTCTCATTTTCAATCTATACTACTTATAAAATAAAAATGGTCAAAGTAAAAAAGTCAAAAGATGCGAAATATTGAAAATATGTTTTACTTATTCTACCCTTGAAACCTTGAAAACCCAATTAAAGATAAGATAAAACTAATTAAAAGAAGAAATCAATATAGAGTAATTGAAATGAAACACGTTTCATTATTGATAAATATGAAACAAGAGTTGACTTTGTAATTTTCCAATGAAACGTACGGCTGGCACTTATCCTTTCTATAAACACAATAATTTTTATATTAAATACTTTCTAAAACATTATCTCATTTTTATTATATAAACACCGTAATTCTCATTTTCAATCTATACTACTTATAAAGTAAAAATTGTCAAAGTTAAAAAGTCAAGAAATTTGAAATGTTGAAAACATGTTTTGCCTATTCTACCTTGAAACCTTGAAAACCCAATTAAAGAAAAGATAAAACTAATTAAAAGAAGAAATCAATATAGACTAATTAAAATGAAACATGTTTCATTGTTGATAAATATGAAACAAGAGTTGACTTTGTAATTTTCTAATGAAACATACGGCTGGCACTTATCGTTTCCATAAACACAATAACTTTTATATTAAATACTATCTAAAGGATTATCTCATTTTTATTATATAAACACCGTAATTCCTATTTTCAATCTATACTACTTATAAAGTAAAAATGGTCAAAGTAAAAAAGTAAAGAGATGTGAAATGTTGAAAATATGTTTTGCCTATTGTACCCTTGAAAGCTTGAAAACCCAATTAAAGATAAAATAAAACTAATTAAAAGAAGAAATCAATATATAGTAATTAAAATGAAACACGTTTCATTATTGATAAATATGAAACAAGAGTTGACTTTGTAATTTTCCAATGAAACATACGGCTGGCACTTATCGTTTCTATAAACAAAATAATTTTTATATTAAGTACTTTCTAAAAAATTATCTCATTTTTATTATATAAACACCGTAATTCTCATTTTCAATTTATACTATTTATAAAGTAAAAATGGTCAAAGTGAAAAAGTCAAGAGAAGTAAAATGTTGTAAATATGTTTTACCTATTCTACCCTTGAAACCTTGAAAACCCAATTAAAGATAAGATAAAACTAATTAAAAGAAGAAATCAATATAGAGTAATTAAAATGATACACGTTTCATTATTGATAAATATAAAACAAGAGTGGACTATGTAATTTTCCAATGAAACATACGGCTCGCACTTATCGTTTCAATAAACACAATAATTTTTATATTAAATACTTTCTAAAACATTATATCATTTTTATTATATAAACATCGTAATTTTCATTTTCAATCTATACAACTGATAAAGTAAAAATCGTTAAAGTGAAAAAGTCAAGAGAAGTGAAATGTTAAAAATATGTTTTGCCTATTCTACCCTTGAAACCTTGAAAACCCAAGTAAAGATAAGATAAAACTAATTAAAAGAAGAAATCAATATAGAGTAATTAAAATGAAACACGTTTTATTATTGATAAATATGAAACAAGAGTTGAATTTGTAATTTTCCAATGAAACATACGGCTGGCACTTATCGTTTCTATAAACAAAATAATTTTTATATTAAATACTTTCTAAAACATTATCTCATTTTTATTATATAATCACCGTAATTCTCATTTTCAATCTATACTACTTATAAAGTAAAAATGGTCAAAGTAAAAAAGTCAAAAGATGCGAAATGTTGAAAATATGTTTTACCTATTCTACATTTGAAACCTTGAAAACCCAATTAAAGATAAGATAAAACTAATGAAAAGAAGAAATCAACATAGAGTAATTAAAATGAAACACGTTTCATTATTGATAAATATGAAACAAGAGTTGACTTTGTAATTTTCCATTGAAACATACGGCTGGCACTTATCGTTTCTACAAACACAATAATTTTTATATAAAATACTTTCTAAAACATTATCTCATTTTTATTATATAAACACCGTCATTCTCATTTTCAATCTATACTACTTATAAAGTAAAAATGGTCAAAGTAAAAAAGTCAAAAGATGTGAAATGTTAAAAATATGTTTTGCCTATTCTACCCTTGATACCTTGAAAACCCAATTAAAGAAAAGATAAAACTAATTAAAAGAAGAAATCAATATAGAGTAATTAAAATGAAACACGTTTCATTAATGATAAATATGAAACAAGAGTTGACTTTGGAATTTTCCAATGAAACATACGGTTGGCACTTATCCTTTCTATAAACACAATAATTTTTATATTAAATACTTTCTAAAACATTATCTCATTTTTATTATATAAACACCGTAATTCTCATTTTCAATCTATACTAGTTATAAAGTAAAAATGGTCAAAGTGAAAAAGTCAAGAAATGTGAAATGTTGAAAACATGTTTTGCCTATTCTACCCTTGAAACCTTGAAAACCCAATTAAAGAAAAGATAAAACTAATTAAAAGAAGAAATCAATATAGAGTAATTAAAATGAAACACGTTTCATTATTGATAAATATGAAACTAGAGTTCACTTTGTAATTTTCCAATGAAACATACGGCTGGTACTTATTGTTTCTATAAACACAATAATTTTTATATTAAATACTTTCTAAAACATTATCTCATTTTTATTATATAAACAACGTAATTCTCATTTTCAATCTATACTACTAATAAAGTAAAAATGGTCAAAGTGAAAAAGTCAAAATAAGTGAAATGTTGAAAATATGTTTTGCCTATTTTACTCTTGAAACCTTGAAAACCCAATTAAAGATAAGATAAAACTAATTAAAAGAAGAAATCAATATAGAGTAATTAAAATGAAACACGTTTCATTATTGATAAATATAAAACAAGAGTTGACTTTGTAATTTTCCAATGAAACATACGGCTGGCACTTATCGTTTCTATAAACAAAATAATTTTTATATTAAATACTTTCTAAAACATTATCTCATTTTTATTATATAAACACCGTAATTCTCATTTTCAATCTATACTACTTATAAAGTAAAAATGGTCAAAGTAAAAAAGTCAAAAGATGCGAAATGTTGAAAATATGTTTTACCTATTCTACCCTTGAAACCTTGAAAACCCAATTAAAGGTAAGATAAAACTAATTAAAAGAAGAAATCAATATAGAGTAATTAAAATGAAACACGTTTCATTATTGATAAATATGAAACAAGTGTTGACTTTGTAATTTTCCAATGAAACATACGGCTGACACTTATCGTTTCTATAAACACAATAATTTTTATATTAAATACTTTCTAAAACATTATCTCATTTTTATTATATAAACACCGTAATTCTCATTTTCAATCTATACTACTTATAAAATAAAAATGGTCAAAGTAAAAAAGTCAAAAGATGCGAAATATTGAAAATATGTTTTACCTATTCTACCCTTGAAACCTTGAAAACCCAATTAAAGATAAGATAAAACTAATTAAAAGAAGAAATAAATATAGAGTAATTAAAATGAAACACGTTTCATTATTGATAAATATGAAACTTGAGTTGACTTTGTAATTTTCCAATGAAACATACGGCTGGCACTTATCGTTTCAATAAACATAATAATTTTTATATTAAATACTTTCTAAAACATTATCTCATTTTTGTTATATAAACATCGTAATTTTCATTTTCAATCTATACAACTTATAAAGTAAAAATGGTTAAAGTGAAAAAGTCAAGAGAAGTAAAATGTTGAAAATATGTTTTGACTATTCTACCCTTGAAACCTTGAAAACCCAATTAAATATAAGATAAAACTAATTAAAAGGAGAAATCAATATAGAGTAATTAAAATGAAAAACACGTTTCATTATTGATAAATACGAAACAAGATTTGACTTTGTAATTTTCCGATGAAACGTACGGCTGGCACTTATCGTTTCTATAAACACAATAATTTTTATATTAAATACTTTCTAAAACATTATCTCATTTTTATTATATAAACACTGTAATTCTCATTTTCAAGCTATACTACTTATAAAGTAAAAATGGTCAAAGTAAAAAAGTCAAAAGATGCGAAATGTTGAAAATATGTTTTACCTATTCTACCCTTGAAACCTTGAAAACCCAATTAAAGATAAGATAAAACTAATTAAAAGAAGAAATCAATATAGAGTAATTAAAATGAAACACGTTTCATTATTGATAAATATGAAACAAGAGTTGACTTTGTAATTTTCCATTGAAACATACGGCTTGCACTTATCGTTTCTACAAACACAATAATTTTTATATAAAATACTTTCTAAAGCATTATCTCATTTTTATTATATAAACAACGTAATTCTCATTTTCAATCTATACTACTTATAAAGTAAAAATGGTCAAAGTAAAAAAGTTAAGAGATGTGAAATGTTGAAAACATGTTTTGCCTATTCTACCCTTGAAACCTTGAAAACCCAATTAAAGAAAAGATAAAACAAATTGAAAGAAGAAATCAATATAGAGTAATTAAAATGAAACACGTTTCATTATTGATAAATATGAAACAAGAGTTGACTTTGTAATTTTCCAATGAAACGTACGGCTGGCACTTATCGTTTCTATAAACACCATAATTTTTATATTAAATACTTTCTAAAACATTATCTCATTTTTATTATATAAACACCGTAATTCTCATTTTCAATCTATACTACTTATAAAGTAAAAATGGTCAAAGTGAAAAAGTCAAGAGATGTGAAATGTTGAAAATATGTTTTGCATATTCTACCATTGAAACCTTGAAAACCCAATTAAAGATAAGAAAAAACTAATTAAAAGAAGAAATCAATATAGAGTAATTAAAATGAAACACGTTTCATTATTGATAAATATGAAACAAGAGTTGACTTTGTAATTTTTCAATGAAACATACGGCTGACACTTAGCGTTTCTATAAACACAATAATTTTTATATTAAATACTTTCTAAAACATTATCTCATTTTTATTATATAAACACCGTAATTCTCATTTTCAATCTATACTACTTATAAAGTAAAAATGGTCAAAGTTAAAAATTCAAGAGATGTGAAATGTTGAAAATATGTTTTGCCTATTCTACCCTTGAAACCATGAAAACCCAATTAAAGATAAGATAAAACTAATTACAAGAAGAAATCAATATAGAGTAATTAAAATGAAACACGTTTCACTATTTATAAATAAGAAACAAGAGTTGTCTTTGTAATTTTCCAATGAAACATACGGCTCGCACTTATCGTTTCTATAAACATAATAATTTTTATACTAAATACTTTCTAAAACATTATCTCATTTTTATTATATAAACACTGTAATTCTCATTTTCAATCTATACTACTTATAAAGTAAAAATTGTCAAAGTAAAAAATTCAAAAGATGTCAAATGTTGAAAATATGTTTTTCCTATTCTACCCTTGAAACCTTGAAAAGCCAATTAAAGATATGATAAAACTAATTAAAAGAAGAAATCAATATAGAGTAATTAAAATAAAACACGTTTCATTATTGATAAATACGAAGCAAGAGTTGACTTTGTAATTTTCCAATGAAACATACGGCTGGCACTTATCGTTTCTATAAATACAATAATTTTTGTATTAAATACTTTCTAAAACATTATCTCATTTTTATTATATAAACACCATAATTCTCATTTTCAATCTATACTACTTATAAAGTAAAAATGGTCAAAGTGAAAAAGTCAAGAGATGTGAAATGTTGAAAATATGTTTTACCTATTCTACCCTTGAAACCTTGAAAACCCAATTAAGATAAGATAAAACTAATTAAAATAAGAAATCAATATAGAGTAATTAAAATGAAACACATTTCATTATTGATAAATATGAAACAAGAGTTGACTTTGTAATTTTCCAATGAAACATACGGCTGAAACTTATCGTTTCTATAAACACAATAATTTTTATATTAAATACTTTCTAAAACATTATCTCATTTTTATTATATAAACACCGTAATTCTCATTTTCAATCTATACTACTTCTAAAGTAAAAATGGTCAAAGTGAAAAAGTAAAGAGATGTGAAATGTTGAAAATATGTTTTGACTATTCTACCCTTGAAACCTTGAAAACCCAAGTAAAGATAAGATAAAACTAATTAAAAGAAAAAATCAATATAGAGTAATTAAAATGAAACACGTTTCATTATTGATAAATATGAAACAAGAGTTGACTTTGTAATTTTTCAATGAAACATACGGCTGGCACTTATCGTTTCTATAAACAAAATAATTTTTATATTAAATACTTTCTAAAACATTATCTCATTTTTATTATATAAACACTGTAATTCTCATTTTCAATCTATACTACTTATAAAGAAAAAATGGTCAAAGTAAAAAAGTCAAAAGATGCGAAATGTAGAAAATATGTTTTACCTATTCTACCCTTGAAACCTTGAAAACCCAATTAAAGATAAGATAAAACTAATTAAAATAAGAAATATATATAGAGTAATTAAAATGAAACACGTTTCATTATTGATAAATATGAAACAAGAGTTGACTTTGTAATTTTCCAATGAAACATACGGCTGGCACTTATCTATAAACACAATAATTTTTAAATTAAATACTTTCTAAAACATTATCTCATTTTTATTATATAAACACCGTAATTCTCATTTTCAATCCATACTACTTATAAAGTAAAAATGGTCAAAGTGAAAAAGTGAAGAAATGTGAAATGTTGAAAATATGTTTTGTCTATTTTACTCTTGAAACCTTGAAAACCCAATTAAAGATAAGATAAAACTAATTAAAAGAAGAAATCAATATAGAGTAATTAAAATGAAACACGTTTCATTATTGATAAATATGAAACAAGAGTTGACTTTGTAATTTTCCAATGAAACGTACGGCTGGCACTTATCGTTTCTATAAACACAATAATTTTTATATTAAATACTTCCTAAAACATTATCTCATTTTTATTATATAAACACCGTAATTCTCATTTTCAATCTATACTACTTATAAAGTAAAAATGGTCAAAGTGAAAAAGTCAAGAGATGTGAAATGCTGAAAATATGTTTTACCTATTCTACCCTTGAAACCTTGAAAACCCAATTAAAGATAAGATAAAACTAATTAAAAGAAGAAATCAATATAGAGTAATTAAAATGAAACACGTTTCATTATTGATAAATATGAAACAAGAGTTGACTTTGTAATTTTCCAATGAAACATACGGCTGACACTTATCGTTTCTATAAACACAATAATTTTTATATTAAATACTTTCTAAAACATTATCTCATTTTTATTATATAAACACCGTAATTCTCATTTTCAATCTATACTATTTATAAAGTAAAAATGGTCAAAGTTAAAAAGTCAAGAGATGTGAAATGTTGAAAATATGTTTTGCCTATTCTACCCTTGAAACCATGAAAACCCAATTAAAGATAAGATAAAACTAATTAAAAGAAGAAATCAATATAGAGTAATTAAAATGAAACACATTTCACTATTTATAAATAAGAAACAAGAGTTGTCTTTGTAATTTTCCAATGAAACATACGGCTCGCACTTATCGTTTCTATAAACATAATAATTTTTATATTAAATACTTTCTAAAACATTATCTCATTTTTATTATATAAACACTATAATTCTCATTTTCAATCTATACTACTTATAAAGTAAAAATGGTCAAAGTGAAAAAGTCAAGAGATGTGAAATGCTGAAAATATGTTTTACCTATTCTACCCTTGAAACCTTGAAAACCCAATTAAAGATAAGATAAAACTAATTAAAAGAAGAAATCAATATAGAGTAATTAAAATAAAACACGTTTCATTATTGATAAATACGAAACAAGAGTTGACTTTGTAATTTTCCAATGAAGCATACGGCTGGCACTTATCGTTTCTATAAATACAATAATTTTTGTATTTAATACTTTCTAAAACATTATCTCATTTTTATTATATAAACACCGTAATTCTCATTTTCAATCTATACTACTTATAAAGTAAAAATGGTCAAAGTGAAAAAGTCAAGAGATGTGAAATGTTGAAAATATGTTTTGCCTATTCTACCTTGAAACCTTGAAAACCCAATTAAGATAAGATAAAACTAATTAAAATAAGAAATCAATATATAGTAATTAAAATGAAACACATTTCATTATTGATAAATATGAAACAAGAGTTGACTTTGTAATTTTCGAATGAAACATACGGCTGAAACTTATCGTTTCTATAAACACAATAATTTTTATATTAAATACTTTCTAAAACATTATCTCATTTTTATTATATAAACACCGTAATTCTCATTTTCAATCTATACTACTTATAAAGTAAAAATGGTCAAAGTGAAAAAGTGAAGAGATGTGAAATGTTGAAAATATGTTTTGACTATTCTACCCTTGAAACCTTGAAAACCCAAGTAAAGATAAGATAAAAGTAATTAAAAGAAGAAATCAATATAGAGTAATTAAAATGAAACACGTTTCATTATTGATAAATATGAAACAAGAGTTGACTTTGTAATTTACCAATAAAACATACGGCTGGCACTTATCGTTTCTATAAACAAAATAATTTTTATATTAAATACTTTCTAAAACATTATCTCATTATTATTATATAAACACCGTAATTCTCATTTTCAATCTATACTACTTATAAAGAAAAAATGGTCAAAGTAAAAAAGTCAAAAGATGCGAAATGTTGAAAATATGTTTTACCTATTCTACCCTTGAAACCTTGAAAACCAATTAAAGATAAGATAAAACTAATTAAAAGAAGAAATAAATATGGAGTAATTAAAATGAAACACGTTTCATTATTGATAAATATGAAACAAGAGTTGACTTTGTAATTTTCTAATGAAACATACGGCTGGCACTTATCTATAAACACAATAATTTTTATATTAAATACTTTCTAAAACATTATCTCATTTTTATTATATAAACACCGTGATTCTCATTTTCAATCTATACTACTTATAAAGTAAAAATGGTCTAAGTAAAAAATTCAAGAGATGTGAAATGTTGAAAATATGTTTTGCCTATTCTACCCTTGAAACCTTGAAAACCCAATTAAAGATAAGATAAAACTAATTAAAAGGAGAAATCAATATAGAGTAATTAAAATGAAAAACACGTTTCATTATTGATAAATACGAAACAAGAGTTGACTTTGTAATTTTCCGATGAAACGTACGGCTGGCACTTATCGTTTCTATAAACACAATAATTTTTATATTAAATACTTTCTAAAACATTATCTCATTTTTATTATATAAACACCGTAATTCTCATTTTCAATCTATACTACTTATAAAGTAAAAATGGTCAAAGTAAAAAAGTCATGAGATGTGAAATGTTGAAAATATGTTTTGCCTATTGTACCCTTGAAACCTTGAAAACCCAATTAAAGATAAGATAAAACTAATTAAAAGAAGAAATCAATATAGAGTAATTAAAATGAAACACGTTTCATTATTGATAAATATGAAACAAGAGTTGACTTTGTAATTTTCCAATGCAACATACGGCTGACACTTATCGTTTCAAAAAACACAATAATTTTTATATTAAATACTTTCTAAAACACTATCTCATTTTTATTATATAAACACCGTAATTCTCATTTTCAATATATACTACTTATAAAGTAAAAATGGTCAAAGTTAAAAAGTCAAAAGATGTGAAATGTTGAAAATATGTTTTGCCTATTCTACCCTTGAAACCATGAAAACCCAATTAAAGATAAGATAAAACTAATTAAAAGAAGAAATCAATATAGAGTAATTAAAATGAAACACGTTTCATTATTGATAAATAAGAAACAAGAGTTGTCTTTGTAATTTTCCAATGAAACATACGGCTCGCACTTATCGTTTCTATAAACATAATAATTATTATATTAAATACTTTCTAAAACATTATCTCATTTTTATTATATAAACACTGAAATTTTCATTTTCAATCTATACTACTTATAAAGTAAAAATGGTCAAAGTAAAAAATTCAAAAGATGTGAAATGTTGAAAATATGTTTTGCCTATTCTACCCTTGAAACCTTGAAAACCCAATTAAAGATATGATAAAACTAATTAAAAGAAGACATCAATATAGAGTAATTAAAATAAAACACGTTTCATTATTGATAAATACGAAACAAGAGTTGACTTTGTAATTTTCCAATGAAACATACGGCTGGCACTTATCGTTTCTATAAATACAATAATTTTTGTATTAAATACTTTCTAAAACATTATCTCATTTTTATTATATAAACACCGTAATTCTCATTTTCAATCTATACTACTTATAAAGTAAAAATGGTCAAAGTGAAAAAGTCAAGAGATGTGAAATGTTGAAAATATGTTTTGCCTATTCTACCCTTGAAACCTTGAAAACCCAATTAAGATAAGATAAAACTAATTAAAATAAGAAATCAATATAGAGTAATTAAAATGAAACACATTTCATTATTGATAAATATGAAACAAGAGTTGACTTTGTAATTTTCCAATGAAACATACGGTTGAAATTTATCGTTTCTATAAACACAATAATTTTTATATTAAATACTTTCTAAAACATTATCTCATTTTTATTATATAAACACCGTAATTCTCATTTTCAATCTATATTACTTATAAAGTAAAAATGGTCAAAGTGAAAAAGTGAAGAGATGTGAAATGTTGAAAATATGTTTTGCCTATTCTACCCTTGAAACCTTGAAAACCCAATTAAAGATAAGATAAAACTAATTAAAATAAGAAATCAATATAGAGTAATTAAAATGAAACACGTTTCATTATTGATAAATATGAAACAAGAGTTGACTTTGTAATTTTCCAATGAAACATACGACTCGCACTTATCGTTTCTATAAACATAATAATTTTTATATTAAATACTTTCTAAAACATTATCTCATTTTTATTATATAAACACCGTGATTCTCATTTTCAATCTATACTACTTATAAAGTAAAAATGGTCAAAGTAAAAAATTCAAGAGATGTGAAATGTTGAAAATATGTTTTGCCTATTCTACCCTTGAAACCTTGAAAACCCAATTAAAGATAAGATAAAACTAATTAAAAGAAGAAATCAATATAGAGTAATTAAAATGAAACACGTTTCATTATTGATAAATATGAAACAAGAATTGACTTTGTAATTTTCCAATGAAACATACGGCTGGCACTTATCGTTTCTTTAAACACAATAATTTTTGTATTTAATACTTTCTAAAACATTATCTCATTTTTATTATATAAACACCGTAATTCTCATTTTCAATCTATACTACTTATAAAGTAAAAATGGTCATACTAAAAAAGTCAAGAGATGTGAAATGTTGAAAATATGTTTTGCCTGTTCTACCCTTGAAACCTTGAAAACCCAATTAAAGATAAGATAAAATGATGAGTGTGTAAATACTCATCATTTTTATCGTATCTGAACTGCCAAAACATCCAAAAACACTTAGAAATGTATCAAAATACAGAAATTATCCCAAAACTATGTTTTATATGTTTTAGATGCAAAATGTTTAAAAACAAATGAAAAACGAACAAAGTTTGCATAATTGGCAGTTTCAGTCCCTCAAGTTTCAAAAATTGACAAAACTAGTCCATGAAGGTTTAAAATGAAAGAAAAGTCAACCCAAGTATTTTGGAATTCAAAAGTTGTCAAAATAAGCCCTTGGGTGAAAAGTTTGAGAAAATTACACATTTGGTCCCTACAGTTTGAAATTTGGCAAAAAAAAATAATCCCCGCAAGTTCATTTTGGAAAAAATTACATCAAATGACCTTTGGTTATTTGAAGTTGGAAAGTTTTACTCTTGTAATGTATTTTGGAAACTTGTCAAATCAGGCCCTCCAACTTTCAGAATTGTACAAAATGGTCCTTGTGAATTATATCTACCAAACCAAACAGACAAAAACTTATATTCCCCTTAATCCAAATCCCACTCCAATCCAAACACAAATCAAAGCCCACCCCATCTTTCCTTGGCCCAACACCCTCACCAGCCCACCATTACCCAAAATAACACTCCCCGTTTTATTAATAAAAACGAGTCAACATCCACCTTTGACCCTCCACCTCATCACCTTCCACCTCACCCCACTCAAACCTGCTAAACACCAACACACCATCATCACCCCTAGCCTTCACCTCTGCAATACTCCAACCCCCTGGCTAACCCTCCAAACACAACACTCCAAATTTACGCCCCTGGCATCAATTATCAAAGGAAAAACGCCCAAGCAATTTTGGCGCGAAAATTGAAGAACGGCCAAGATTGAAATCTGCACATCCAAGGGTCAATATCATTGGTGGGTAAAGACAAGAGGGTGCCCAGGAACCCTAATCTAAGGTTATAAAAGGAGAGAAGCAGGAAGGCAAAGGAGCAAGTTTTTAGCTTAATTTTAAGTTATGTTGAATTTATTTTAATGTTTTCAGTCCAAATTAGTTTAAGCAATTTGTAATCTTGGTTGTAATTGTGTAAGTTTGGAGTTTTACTATTAATAAATTCATGTCTCAGTTGATTTTCAGCTTGTGAGTTTCAATTTATTTCAAATTCTCAAAAAGTTTGGTTGTTGTTTCTAGCAATTGTATTGGACTCATAATCTCATGTAGGCTCCCATAAAGCTTAGTTAGGCTTTTAGAAACCTTAAAACTCAGTTAGTAATCAAAAAGCAAAAATACAAAAAAATTAGTTAAAATAAAAAATCAAAAATAAGAAGAAGAAAAATATGATGAGAAGCTTTGGAGCAGAGTAAATCCTGGATGGCTCTGGTTTAGTGCTCATGAGAGCAATAGGATGTTAGTTTGAGTTCTGGTTCTCACTTGGTTGTATGCTCTGGATCAATTGTAAGCTTGTTTTTTCAGTTTATGCACTTCACTGTTCTACTGCTTATCATTTGCTTATCATTATTTGTTTGTACTTATTGAGTGATTCCTAGTAATATTATTGCTTGTTAATCAGTCTTTGCTCATTAAAATCCCTGGTTATTAAAGAAATTGTTTGACTGTGAGAAAAATCATTTTTTCATCCTTTAGCATTTACTGTTACAAACCAGGTTTTTATGCTCATTTCAGTTCTTATAATCAGAACCCAACCTTAGAAATCAGAATAATGGATTAAATCTTTGAAAACCTCATTTACAAGATTTTAAAGGGGTGTTTGGATTAACCTGGTTTCCTGTGTTTTTGTGATTCGTAGAAGTTAAAATCTGTTTAGACTTCATACTTAGGGGTAAACTAGAGTAGTCAAAGCATTATATTGATAGTTTTTAAGTAAAAAGTCAAAATCACATCTCAGTACAATTTTAGCTTAACTGTCATGCTTTTAGGATGCACCATCTTTAAAATAGCTACAATAGTTGTTAATTTAGTATAATTTAGTCTACATATAGCTTATTACCACATTTACAGTAAGTAAGGTTAGATCAAAATCCAAGAAAGTCAAGATTTCACCAAAGCTCAAAAGTCAAAAATTGCGGAAGTGTGCAGAATTTCACTTTTTGTGGGATTTTTCATGATTTGTGTGTTCAAAATCAGGCCTTGAAATTTCTTGGCTGTTAAGTTTACCAGCTAGGATACAGGAATACATGGTTGTCTTAATTTTTAGATTTTTGTGTGAGCTTATGCAAGTGCTTATAGTTGCCTGCAGGGCATGCTCATGCCCTGCACCACAGTTGACCCATTTTTTCTTTTAGCACTTTCTTGTCCATGAATTGAGTTATTTGCTTGATCTTTGATGCTTTGTGAAGCTACCTAGGATGTTTTGTTAGTTGTACTCTTAGATGTCACTTATGTGCTTATTTTCTTGCTTATTGTGGCTTCTTTATTTGCTCAATTTAGTCCTATTGCTGCTGTATACAAGCTCAGTATACTGAGCTTGTTAATTTCATGTGTAGTTTGTTGATCCTTGTTCTCAAATTTGTTGTTTCAAGTTGTTGGTGATTGAGTTTAACTGAGCTTGAGTGAATTTTACCATTGTGCTCATCTTGCACATGTTGCTTATTTCAAAGATTTCCTTTGGACTTTAGCTTACTGTGTGAATTTCCCAAAGCCACAACAAGCTCAAATCTTGAGCTTGTTGCTTGATTTTGGATTTCTTACAAAGCCCACATAGCTAGTTATCCAAATCCAGGTCTATTTTAGCCTTAAGGCATCTTGCCCCTAGCTTGTTTCACCCCTGCTTGTGCCATGTCCACACTGCTATACCGAGCAATCAATATTTGTTCCCAATATTCCTAAGCCCTCACTTGGCTTATTTGTGGGACCCACTCATTGAACCCTGGTTCCTTTGAGAGTTCCCCATCCCACCTTTCAGGTTTAAGTTTGATTTTGACCCCTTGCCCCCCCCCCCCTAGTGGACCCCACAGGAGGCTGCAAGTGAGCCTTTGAGGCCTGTTTGGGTCAGGTAATACGGAATTGCTTATTTGACTTGTTTGGCTTATTCAGTGTAAATTGTTTGTAGTTTTCAGCTCATTTTAGTTCTTTTAAGTTGTCCTAAGCTTATTTTCACTGTGTGGGTCCCTGTTTAGCTTATTTGAGTTTCAACTCATCATTTGAGCTTATTTGCTTAACATGTTAAGCAATTTAGCTCCCAAATAGCTTATTCTTATGATTCCAACAAAGTTCCTTTATTAAACTTTGTTCATTTAGGTATTTAAACAGTTTTGTAAAATAAAAATCAAGAAAATCCAAAATTACAAAAAGTGATAGCTTCTATTTAAGCCCTTTGACTTATTTTTCTGCTTATTTATAAGCATTTCTCATTTTTAAATTTTTCACAGGTTCCTTTTTAGTTAAAATAATTTTAGGAATTTTTTCAGATTTTTCCTTGGTCATTTGGTATTTTTTATAATTTAATTTAGTTTAAATCAATTAAATAATTAGTTTTAATTAATAATAAATAATTAAAAAGTAAAAAATTTTGGTTTTCTGTTTTAAAATTTGTTTTATAATATTTTAGATTTTTCTAAATTTAATTTTTATTTTTCTAGTTAATTTTCATAATTAACTAATAATTAGTATAATTTAGTTAATTAAAAAGTAATTAGTAATTAATTAATAGTAATTAATTAAATAGTTGTAAAAATAATTTTAATTTTCCAAAAATTTTCTTATAACATTAGGATTGTAAAAATATAATTTTCAACTTCGTAGGACTTTATTTGATCACGTTTCACTTTTTATTTCCCGCGTTCGCGTTTATTTTAAATTCAAACGCGCGTTTTTAGGTTTAACTTACGTTTTAGGTTATCTGATCATCAGTAATTGTTAATATAGTGTTTCTAAGCTATTCTCAATCATAATCTTGTAGTTTAATCATAATAATCAAATTCCTGATCCTCATGTTAAATCACCCGATCACTTAAAACGTTTTTCAATACAATTGCTTACCTCGCTGGGACAAAACGACCTGTGGAATACACTGTACTCCTTGGTTAGTTGGCTTTAGACGTTTGACTTGGTTGACCATCATCTGTTGAACTTAGTTGACCGTTTAGGACCAATCAAAATTTGGCGCCGCTGCCGGGGAGGTAGCTGCGTATTCAAAACGTTTTTTAGAGATTAGTGGTTTTTCATTCATCACTGTATAAACCCACCACTTTTTGAAAATTTAAATCATAAAACAAAAACGTCATTAACACTTTTCCTAAAGTGTTAACAACACCAAAAAAATCAAAAACAAACAAAACAGATCGTTGCGTTTTCTAAATCGTGTTTCTTTTAAGGTGATTCTTAAAGAGATATGATTTTGGTAAACGAAACGGTACCAAAAATATTGTCCAAAAGTTTTTAACCCATACACAAAAACCTAAAAAACATTCGTCTCTTTCTTGTGAATAATAAACTACAGAAAAATAAACCGTCGCAAACTAAGGCAGAACACCTACCAACTGGGGGTGTGGACATAATAAGTTCCCAAACTAAAGATTTAAAACTTGCCTTTGTATCCCTGTGAGTGGTGCACCTTTCTTAAAGAAGCCACTTGCTTGTGATTATTGGTTTAAGTTCACTGTTGATTTGCCTCGATTTTATTTTGATTGGTTTTTATCCCTAGTGCATGCGCACTCGTTCTTCTAGGTCCACGAGCCCATTACGTGAGCTTGTAAGAGTACCTAGAAGACCTCGTAGACGTTCAGCACCAACAGTCGGATCTGAGATCCGTACTGTTCCCACATCTTCCGTTATCATGGCTGCTGAGCCAACTATGAACGAGCTTCTCCAAGCACCCGTCGAGGGTTACGGAGATGCTATCGTTGTTCCGGCCATCGTGGCCGAGAATTTTGAGCTTAAGACCGGATTGATAAATCTGGTCACCTCACGTCAATTCTACGGTTTTGAGAGGGACGATCCTCAAGATCACATTCGATGGTTTAACAAAATTACATCAACCATCAAATGCAAAAATGTCCCTGAAGAGGCGATTAAACTTCTTCTCTTTCCGTTTTCCATCGATGGGGATGCCCGGATTTGGCTTGATAAACAAACCCCTCGATCGATTGAAACATGGGAAGATTTGGTTAAGAAGTTCGTGAATGAATTCTTTCCTCCTTCCAAAACCACGAGTCTTAAGAATGAGATCATGAAATTCACATAGAAATTTGATGAATCATTCAGTGAAGCATGGGATCGTTACAGGGAATTGCTTCGCAAGTGCCCTCATCACGGTTTTTCTGATCTCATGCAGCTTGACACTTTCTACAATGGTGTGAGCCAACTCGATCAAGACTCTCTCAATTCCTCCGCGAGAGATAATTTCTTGAATCGAACCACAAAGGATGCTTTAGCGATCATTGAAAATAAGTCTAAGGTCCGCATTCCATGAAGCAAGCCGGTTGTTTCCCAAGTGAATGTTGGTCCTTCTACCTCATCACCCGTGGCTCAATCTAGCACCGATGCTAGACTTGACAAGCTCACGGAAGCTATTCATGCTTTGGCTCTCGCCAAAAGTAAGAAAGTTTCTTCTTCTCAACCTTCTCCACAAGCTGAAATCAAAAAGGTAGAAGTTTGTGTCACTTGTGGTGGTCCACACTCTTATTACAATTGCACTGCCACCGAAGGCTATCCATTTGAAGTCAATGCAATAGCCGGAAGTTCCAACCAAGGAGGTAACCAATACCGTCCTCAAGTGGAACCAAACTACCGCGCTAGCAGCCACAGTGGACCACCCGGATTTCCTCAAAATCCAAATAGGTTTAATCCTAATCCACCAAGGGGAAATAACATGCAAAATCAAACTCATGCCCCAGTGAATCAATACCTACCCCAAAGGGGTAATCAAGGGTATTCAGCTCCTAATTACCAAGAACCTCTCCCTAACGAGCTCAATAACTACATTAAGGTTAATGAGACCAAAATGAGGGCAATGCAGAATCAAATCTCAACTTTGAAGAATGAATTTCAATCTTCAATAACCAAGCAAGGTAACGAGCTGAAGAATGAGCTTATGGCAACAAACAACAAAATTGACCAATCCCAAAGCAAGATTGAAAATATGTTTGCTAGCCTCATGAGTCATCTCGCTCCACCCTCTACTTCGGGAGGTCTTCCTGGTAATACAGTTGTCAACCCTAAGGGTGAACTCAAAGCTATTACCACACGTAGTGGTAAAGCTTATGATGAACCACCACTTCCTACTACTTCTTCTCCTCCTAAAGTAGTGGAAAGTGAACCTGAGGCAACAAAGGACAAGGTGCAATTTACTAGCCCACGAAGTACCGCACACGTCCACCCTCAGGTTGTTCCAAAGACCAAACCAGGAGTTGTATTTGAACCACCAATAACTCCTGTTGAGAACCCTAAATCCAAACCTTCAATACCATATCCATCACGACTTAATGAGCAAAAGCTCCGCGAAAAGGCTAGTCACCAAATGGATAAGTTCTATCAAATCTTTCAAGATTTGCATTTTGACGTAAGCCTTGCGGATGCTATCATCCTGATGCCCAAATTTGCATCGATGATCAAGAACTTGTTAAGCAACAAGGAAAAATTGTACGAAATGGCAAAAACTCCATTGAACGAAAACTGCTCAGCAGTTATCTTAAAGAAGCTTCCTAAGAAGCTTGGAGACCCTGGGAGATTTCTCATTCCATGTGTTTTTCCTGGGATGGTTGAATGCTTCGCCTTGGCCGATCTTGGCGCTAGCATCAACCTGATGCCTAATTCAGTGTGGAAGAAACTTTCTCTTCCAGAACTTACTCCTACCTGCATGACTCTTGAGCTTGCAGATCGGTCCATTACTCGTCCCCTTGGCATTTCCGAGGACGTATTTGTGAAAGTAGGAGAGTTTCACTTCCCCGCTGATTTTGTTGTTGTTGAGTTCGATGCCGACCCAAGGGTTCCTCTCATTCTTGGAAGAGGATTCCTAAGAACGGGCCGCGCTCTAATCGATGTGCACGAAGAGGAAATAACTCTTCGTGTTGGTAATGAAGCAGTAACGTTTAACCTCGATCAGACTTCGAGGTACTCCTCAAATTATGACACTGAATCGGTTAACCGAATCGATGTCATTGATGTTGCTTCTGAGGAGTACTCGCAAGAACTTCTTGGTTATCTTTCGAGTGGCAGTCCCACTCCATCTTCTGAGCTTATTATAGCTAACTCTTCGCCTTCTCTCACTCCTTTTGAGGGAGGTGACTTCTCTTTGGAAGATGTCGAGGCTTTTCTTGCTCAAGATAGTTCAACTTCGCATGAAGTTGATGAAAACTATTTTGATCCTGAAGGGGACATTCTTTTGCTAGAAGAACTGTTAAATGAAGACCCATTTCCCCCTCAACCTCCCAAAGAACTTCATAAAGAGGAGATCAAATATGTTGAAAAAACTGATGATTCTCCTCAGGTCGAGCTCAAAGAGTTGCCTCCTCATCTTGAGTATGCATTTTTGGAGGGTGATGATAAATTACCCGTCATTATTGCTAAAGACTTGAAAGATGAGGAGAAAACCGCGCTCATAAAGGTTTTGAAGTCACACAAGCGAGCAATTGCTTGGAGACTCTCTGATATCAAGGGTATTAACCCTGAATTTTGTTCACACAAAATCTTGATGGAGGATGACTTCAAACCCGCGGTGCAACATCAAAGGAGGGTAAATCCAAAAATTCACGAAGTTATCAAACAAGAAGTTCTAAAACTTCTTGATGCTGGATTGATTTACCCTATTTCTGATAGTCCTTGGGTGAGTCCCATTCATTGTGTTCCTAAGAAGGGTGGCATAACTGTTGTCACCAATGAGGATAACGAGTTGATTCCAACTCATTTGGTTACGGGGTGACGTGTATGTATAGATTATAGAAAACTAAATGAAGCCACCCGTAAAGACCATTTTCCTCTACCCTTCATGGACCAAATGCTCGAGAGATTAGCGGGGAATGAATACTACTGTTTCCTTGATGGTTTCTCGAGATACTTTCAAATCCCCATTGATCCACAGGATCAAGAGAAAACTACCTTCACATGCCCTTATGGAACCTTTGCCTACCGTCGCATGCCTTTTGGTTTATGCAACGCTCCTGGCACGTTCCAAAGGTGCATGATGTCAATCTTTTCCGACATGATCAGAAAAACAATGGAGGTATTCATGGATGACTTTTCGGTCATTGGGGATTCATTCCAATCTTGTCTCTCCCACTTGGAAAGTATGTTGAAACGATGTGAAGACACAAACTTGTGTCTCAATTGGGAGAAGAGTCACTTTATAGTCAAAGAGGGCATTGTCCTCGGCCATAAAATTTCAAAGAATGGGATTAAAGTTGACAAAGCCAAAATCGATGTCATTGCAAAATTACCTCATCCCACACCGTCAAAGGTATTAGGAGCTTTTTGGGTCATGCCGGTTTCTATCGTAGGTTTATTCAAGATTTTTTCAAAATCGCCCGGCCTATGACCCATCTCCTCGAAAAGGATGCTCCTTTTATCTTCTCACTTGAGTGCGTAGAAGCTTTTGAAACTCTAAAGAAAAAGCTTACTGTGGCACCAATTCTTGTTGCCCCCGATTGGGACTTGCCCTTTGAACTTATGTGTGATGCTAATGATTATGCAATAGGGGCAGTCTTGGGGCAACGCAGGTCTAAACACTTTCAGCCTATACACTATGCAAGCAAAACGATGACCGAGGCTCAAAGTCATTACACCACCACTGAAAAAGAATTATTAGCTGTGGTGTATGCTTTTGAAAAATTCCGGTCATATTTGATATTGACCAAAAGCATAGTGTATACGGATCACTCGGCTTTGAAGTATCTCTTTGCAAAACAAGATGCAAAGCCGAGACTACTTCGTTGGGTTCTCCTCCTGCAAGAATTTGATATCATAATTCGTGATAAAAAAGGAGCTGAGAACCTAGCTGATGATCATCTCTCCCGTTTGGAAAACCCTCATCAAGATGTCTTCGAAAAGAAGGAAATTAATGAAACCTTCCCTCTCGAGACACTCAATGCGGTTGCCTTTCGTGGAGATTCTGTTACCTCATGGTTTGCTGATTTTGCAAACTGCCTTGCGGGTAACTTTGTTGTAAAAGGGATGCCGTCCCAACAAAAGAACAAGTTCTTTAAAGATGTGAAACATTACTTCTGGGACGACCCCTACCTTTTCAAAATCTGTGCGGATCAAGTCATCTGGCAATGTGTTTATGGTCAAGAAGCCACTGAAATTCTCAAGGCTTGCCATGCTGGTCCCACGGGGGGCCACCACAATCCAAATTACACCGCCAAAAAGGTGTTTGATTCGGGATTCTATTGGCCCACGATTTATAAGGATGCCCAAGAATTGGTCAAATCCTGTGACGCTTGTCAACGTCATGGGAATATTTCACAAAAGAATGAAATGCCACAAAATGCAATCTAAGTTTGTGAAATATTTGACGTATGGGGCATTGAGTTTATGGGGCTATTTCCTTCATCTCATGGAAACAAATACATACTCGTGGCTGTTGACTATTTGTCAAAATGGGTGGAAGCAAAAGCTTTACCCACTAATGATGCCCGAGTTGTTGTGAAATTCTTGAAAGCTCTTTTTGCTCGATTTGGAACTCCACGTGCTATAATTAGTGATCGTGGTACGCATTTTTGCAATGACAAATTTGATAAAGTCATGCAAAAGTATGGTGTAACTCACCGTCTTTCTACTGCGTACCACCCACAAACAAGTGGACAAGTAGAAGTTTCCAATCGAGGCATTAAGAGAATCTTGGAAAGAACCGTTCGTGAAAATCGTGCATCGTGGTCGGATAAATTAGATGATGCACTTTGGGCTTTCCGTACAGCTTACAAAACACCCATTGGGTGTACGCCTTACAAGCTTGTGTACGGGAAAGCATGCCATCTACCGATCGAGCTCGAGCATAAAGCCTATTGGGCCCTCAAGCATGCAAATTTTGACCTCAAAACTGCGGGTGATCATCGGAAAGTTCAATTGAATGAATTAAATGAACTTCATGATCAAGCTTACGAGAACTCTTTGATCTATAAAGAAAAGACAAAGAAGATTCATGACTCAAAAATCAAAAACTGCCTTTTCAACGTTGGTGATTGAGTCCTTCTTTTCAACTCTAGACTCAAGATCTTCTCGGGAAAGCTAAAAACCCGATGGACTGGTCCATTCACTATCGCTAAGGTTTATCCTTATGGCATCGTCAAGTTATCTCAAAATGACGGTCCTAATTTCAAAGTGAATGGACATCGTTTGACACATTATTTTGGAGAGGACATACCATCCATGGTTGCCCTGGATCTCCAAACATTCCCCAAGGACAATTAAATTCGGGGATCGAGTCAAGCTAGCGACTCGATAAACAAAAACAGTAGCAACAACATGGGTTTTCACCCATGTCTCTGACTTCTTTCTACTTTCTAACACCCTAGTGTGGGGGAGTGGCCGTCCCCTCAGCTATTTCAAATGTATATATCTTTGAAAAAAAAATGTGTGATTGTATGTACATATAAATAAAGTGAAAAGTACAAAACGATATTTCCACAGTTAGCTTATAATATTATCTTTTTACGTTCAAATAGTAGGCATAATAGCCGGGACTTTGAATATTGAGGACAATATTCAATTCTAAGTATGGGGGGGGGGGGGAAATTCTAGCGAATTTTATCACATTATATCCTCTAGAACCCCCGTGTTTGGCCCAAAATTTTCAAAATTTTTTCACTTTATTTCAAAATTTTTGTGGTTATCAGTCCGCCATATCTAAATGACAAAAGGATTGGCTAATCTAGGAGCAAACGGCTCTTGGTAAATATATCTCAAACCCGTTGATGGCTTGCAATTTTCCCAAAATTGTATGGTATCTCAACTCGCCATATCCTAAAAAGTGAAAGAGTTGGCTAGCCCGCAAGATTATGGCTTGTGGTAAAGGCAGTGGAAAAACCATAATTGGTAATCAGCTCTCCAAGATGTTGACTATTCCATCAAGAGTTGGCTAGTCCAGAAGCAAACGGCTTTTGGTAAAGACAAATCAAATCCGTTGACAGCTGGTGGTTTTCTCAAAATCACATGGTTATCAAGTGGACCATAATTCTTACCTGAACTGAAACATTTGGCTACTCCAGAAGTAATGGCTTTTGGTAAAGAGATTCAAATCCATTAAGTTTTCTCAAAAGATTGCTAGGGACTTGCAATAGTTTAGTGTGGGGGATTGATGAGTGTGTAAATACTCATCATTTTTATCGTATCCGAACTGCCAAAACATCCAAAAACACTCAGAAATGTATCAAAATACAGAAATTATCCCAAAACTATGTTTTATATGCTTTAGATGCAAAATGTTTAAAAACAAATGAAAAACGAACAAAGTTTGCATAATTGGCAGTTTCAGTCCCTCAAGTTTCAAAAATTGACAAAACTAGTCCCTGAAGGTTTAAAATGAAAGAAAAGACAACCCAAGTCCTTTGGAATTCAAAAGTTGTCAAAATAAGCCCTTGGGTGAAAAGTTTGAGAAAATTACACATTTGGTCCCTACAGTTTGAAATTTGGCAAAAAAAAAATAATAATAATCCCCGCAAGTTCATTTTGGAAAAAATTACATCAAATGACCTTTGGTTATTTGAAGTTGGCAAGTTTTACCCTTGTAATGTATTTTGGAAACTTGTCTAATCAGGCCCTCCAACTTTCAGAATTGTACAAAATGGTCCTTGTGAATTATATCTACCAAACCAAACGGACAAAAACTTATATTCCCCTTAATCCAAATCCCACTCCAATCCAAACACAAATCAAAGCCCACCCCATATTTCCTTGGCCCAACACCCTCACCAGCCCACCATTACCCAAAATAACACTCCCCGTTTTATTAATAAAAACGAGTCAACATCCACCTTTGACCCTCCACCTCATCACCTTCCACCTCACCCCACTCAAACCTGCTAAACACCAACACACCATCATCACCCCTAGCCTTCACCTCTGCAATACTCCAAACCCCCCCTGGTTAACCCTCCAAACACAACACTCCAAATTTACACCCCTGGCATCAATTATCAAGGAAAAACGCCAAAGCAATTTTGGCGCGAAAATTGAAGAACGGCCAAGATTGAAATCTGTACATCCAAGGGTCAATATCATTGGTGGGAAAAGACAAGAGGGTGCCCAGGAACCCTAATCTGAGGTTATAAAAGGAGAGAAGCAAGAAGGCAAATGAGCAAGTTTTTAGCTTAATTTTAAATTATGTTGAATTTATTTTAATGTTTTCAGTCCAAATTAGTTTAAGCAATTTGTAATCTTGGTTGTAATTGTGTAAGTTTGGAGTTTTACTATTAATAAATTCAAGTCTCAGTTGATTTTCACCTTGTGAGTTTCAATTCATTTCAAATTCTCAAAAAGTTTGGTTGTTGTTTCTAGCAATTGTATTGGACTCATAATCTCATGTAGGCTCCCATAAAGCTTAGTTAAGCTTTTAGAAACCCTTAAAACTCAGTTAGTAATCAAAAAGCAAAAATACAAAAAAATTAGTTAAAATAAAAAATCAAAAATAAGAAGAAGAAGAATATGATGAGAAGCTTTGGAGCAGAGTAAATCCAGGATGGCTCTGGTTTAGTGCTCATGGGAGCAATAGGATGTTAGTTTGAGTTCTGGTTCTCACTTGGTTGTAAGCTCTGGATCAATTGTAAGCTTGTTTTTTCAGTTTATGCACTTCACTGTTCTACTGCTTATCATTTGCTTATCATTATTTGTTTGTACTTATTGAGTGATTCCTAGTAATATTATTGCTTGTTAATCAGTCTTTGCTCATTAAAATCCCTGGTTATTAAAGAAATTGTTTGACTGTGAGAAAAATCATTTTTTCATCCTTTAGCATTTACTGTTACAAACCAGGTTTTTATGCTCATTTCAGTTCTTATAATCAGAACCCAACCTTAGAAATCAGAATAATGGATTAAATCTTTGAAAATCTTTGAAAACCTCATTTACAAGATTTTAAAGGGGTGTTTGGATTAACCTGGTTTCCTGTGTTTTTGTGATTCTTAGAAGTTAAAATCTGTTTAGACTTCATACTTAGGGGTAAACTAGAGTAGTCAAAGCATTATATTGATAGTTTTTAAGTAAAAAGTCAAAATCACATCTCATTACAATTTTAGCTTAACTGTCATGGTTTTAGGATGCACCATCTTTAAAATAGCTACAATAGTTGTTAATTTAGTATAATTTAGTCTACATATAGCTTATTACCACATTTATAGTAAGTAAGGTTAGATCAAAATCCAAGAAAGTCAAGATTTCACCAAAGCTCAAAAGTCAAAAATTGCTTAAGTGTGCAGAATTTCACTTTTTGTGGGATTTTTCATGATTTGTGTGTTCAAAATCAGGCCTTGAAATTTCTTGGCGGTTAAGTTTACCAGCTAGGATACAGGAATACATGGTTGTCTTAATTTTTAGATTTTTGTGTGAGCTTATGCAAGTGCTTATAGTTGCCTGCAGGGCATGCTCATGCCCTGCACCACAGTTGACCCATTTTTACTTTTAGCACTTTCTTGTCCATGAATTGAGTTATTTGCTTGATCTTTGATGCTTTGTGAAGCTACCTAGGATGTTTTGTTAGTTGTACTCTTAGATGTCACTTATGTGCTTATTTTCTTGCTTATTGTGGCTTCTTTATTTGCTCAATTTAGTCCTATTGCTGCTGTATACAAGCTCAGTATACTGAGCTTGTTAATTTCATGTGTAGTTTGTTGATCCTTGTTCTCAAATGTGTTGTTTAAAGTTGTTGGTGATTGAGTTTAACTGAGCTTGAGTGAATTTTACCATTGTGCTCATCTTGCACATGTTGCTTATTTCAAAGATTTCCTTTGGACTTTAGCTTACTGTGTGAATTTCCCAAAGCCACAACAAGCTCAAATCTTGAGCTTGTTGCTTGATTTTGGATTTCTTACAAAGCCCACATAGCTAGTTATCTAAATCCAGGTCTATTTTGGCCTTAAGGCATCTTGCCCCTAGCTTGTTTCACCCATGCTTGTGCCATGTCCACACTGCTATACTGAGCAATCAGTATTTGTTCCCAATATTCCTAAGCCCTCACTTGGCTTATTTGTGGGACCCACTCATTGAACCCTGGTTCCTTTGAGAGTTCCCCATCCCACCTTTCAGGCTTAAGTTTGATTTTGACCCCTTGCCCCCTAGTGGACCCCACAGGAGGCTGTAAGTGAGCCTTTGAGGCCTGTTTGGGTCAGGTAATAGGGAATTGCTTATTTGACTTGTTTGGCTTATTCAGTGTAAATTGTTTGTAGTTTTCAGTTCATTTTAGTTCTTTTAAGTTGTCCTAAGCTTATTTTCACTGTGTGGGTCCCTGGTTAGCTTATTTGAGTTTCAACTCATCATTTGAGCTTATTTGCTTAACATGTTAAGCAATATAGCTCCCAAATAGCTTATTCTTGTGATTCCAACAAAGTTCCTTTATTAAAGTTTGTTCATTTAGGTATTTAAACAGTTTTGTAAAATAAAAATCAAGAAAATCCAAAATTACAAAAAAGTGATAGCTTCTATTTAAGCACTTTGGCTTATTTTTCTGCTTATTTATAAGCATTTCTCATTTTTAATTTTTTCTCATGTTCCTTTTTAGTTAAAATAATTTTAGGAATTTTTTCAGATTTTTCCTTGGTCATTTGGTATTTTTTATAATTTAATTTAGTTTAAATCAATTAAATAATTAGTTTTAATTAATAATAAATAATTAAAAAGTAGAAAAATTAGGTTTTCTGTTTTAAAATTTGTTTTATAATATTTTAGATTTTTCTAAATTTAATTTTCATTTTTCTAGTTAATTTTCATAATTAACTAATAATTAGTATAATTTAGTTAATTAAAAAGTAATTAGTAATTAGTAATTAATTAATACTACGTAGTAATTAATTAAATAGTTGTAAAAATAATTTTAATTTTCCAAAAATTTTCTTATAACATTAGGATTGTAAAAATATAATTTTCACCTTCGTAGGACTTTATTTGATCATGTTTCACTTTTTATATCGCGCGTTCGCGTTTATTTTAAATTCAAACGCGCGTTTTTATGTTTAACTTACGTTTTAGGTTATCTGATTATCAGTAATTGTTAATATAGTGTTTCTAAGGTATTCTCAATCATAATCTTGTAGTTTAATCATAATAATCAAATTCTTGATCCTCCTGTTAAATCACCCGATCACTTAAAACGTTTTCCAATACAATTGCTTACCTCGGTGGGAAAAAACGACCCGGGAATACACTGTACTCCTTGGTTAGTTGGTTTTAGACGTTTGACTTGGTTGACCATCACCTGGTGAACTTAGTTGACCGTTTAGGACCAGTCATAAAACTAATTAAAAGAAGAAATCAATATAGAGTAATTAAAATGAAACACGTTTCATTATTGATAAATATGAAACAAGAGTTGACTTTGGAATTTTCCAATGAAACATATGGCTGGCACTTATCGTTTCTATAAACACAATAATTTTTATATTAAATACTTTCTAAAACATTATCTCATTTTTATTATATAAACAACGTAATTCTCATTTTCAATCTATACTACTTATAAAGTAAAAATGGTCAAAGTGAAAAAGTCAAGAGAAGTGAAATGTTGAAAATATGTTTTGCCTATTTTACCCTTGAAACCTTGAAAACCCAATTAAAGATAAGATAAAACTAATTAAAAGAAGAAATCAATATACAGTAAATAAAGTGAAACACGTTTCATTATTGATAAATATGAAACAAGAGTTGACTTTGTAATTTTCCAATGAAACATACGGCTGGCACTTATCGTTTCTATAAACACAATAATTTTTATATTAAATACTTTCTAAAACATTATCTCATTTTTATTATATAAACACCGTAATTCTCATTTTCAATCTATACTACTTATAAAGTAAAAATGGTCAAAGTGAAAAAGTCAAGAGATGTGAAATGTTGAAAATATGTTTTGCCTATTTTACCCTTGAAACTTTGAAAACCCAATTAAAGATAAGATAAAACAAATTAAAAGAAGAAATCAATATAGAGTAATTAAAATGAAACACGTTTCATTATAGATAAATATGAAACAAGAGTTGACTTTGTAATTTTCCAATGAAACATACGGCTGGCACTTATCGTTTCTATAAACACAATAATTTTTATATTAAATACTTTTAAAACATTATCTGATTTTTATTATATCAACACCGTAATTCTCATTTTCAATCTATACTACTTATAAAGTAAAAAAGGTCAAAGAGAAAAAGTCAAGAGAAGTGAAATGTTGAAAATATGTTTTGCCTATTCTACCCTTGAAACCTTGAAAACCTAATTAAAGATAAGATAAAACTAATTAAAAGAAGAAATCAATATAGAGTAATTAAAATGAAACACGTTTCATTATTGATAAATATGAAACAAGAGTTGACTTTGTAATTTTCCAATGAAACATGCGGCTGGCACTTATCGTTTCTATAAACACAATAATTTTTATATTAAATACTTTCTAAAACATTATCTCATTTTTATTATATAAACACCGTAATTCTCATTTTCAATCGATACTACTTATAAAGTAATGGTATGTAACACCCCCAATTCATGATGCAGCGGAATTCAACTTGGGTGTTACTCGACGGCACAACAGTCATAATAATAGAAAACGATCTCTAACCGAGTCGTATTAAAAAGAGTTGTCATTCTTATTTATTCAAACATATCAGAGTTTACATAGTTAGGTCCCGAAAAGGTTCCATGTTTCAAAATACATCAATACAAAGTCTTTTGATGTTTTATCGAATGACATAGTAGTTTATAGCCTTCTTCCTTTAGTACGTGCCCTTCCGCTCCATTCTTGATTATCATGGACCTGAAATACATGCTTAAGAGGTCAACACAAAGGTTGAGTGATATTCATAGAGTTTGTTTAACGGTTGAACACAATATGTTGGTAGTAGGAGTTAATTAGACTCATACTTATGTTAGAAAACAAAACAGTTATTATTATATACTAAGCTCATGCAACCAATACGTTAATGGGTACCAATATCAATCGGCGGTTTTGTTGCCCCGGTAAGTACTTTGCCGTCATACTTAATGTTCAAATATAGTGCATTCGCTTGAACTAATCTGCTCAAACAAATGGGATTCGTCAATCCCAATAGGCCTATTCACAATACTCGCGCTCACTAATACTAGTGATTAAATGGTTCATGATATGGGGCCTAGGATTGGCAAGGTAGGTACTTAGTAATAATAAAACAATCAGGCAGCATACAGTTTCAAAGCATTATGTTCGGTTTAAAATAGCATGTATTCCTCCCAAGGGTTTGTAAAACATTGAAGTAATGTAAAGTGGGGCTATGAACTCACCTTAAGTAAGATAGCAAGTAATGAAGGTAATGGTTAGATCGTGAAGGTTTCTACGAGCAACCTATAATAGAATGTTGCGACTTAGGATCAGAGTAAAGAATATGAAGTAGTGCCTATATATATATCTTGCATTTAATCCATGATGTGGTATAATGTATAATGTAAGTCTTTGAAAGAAATGATTCATGAAACATGTATAGTTTATATATCGTTTACTACCGTTCGGGCCGACATAATTCAGAAGTCATGTTAGTAAGCGTTCGAGGAGCCAGGATACTTTAATTCGTAAATCCACAACTTATCTCGATGACTTACATTATGAACTCCTCACATGAGGCTCCCTACTATTGTAGTAGTTGATAAAGTATATATATATATATATATATATATATATATATATATATATATATATATATATATATATAAGTTTTGATCCGAAAATTACATGTGCGATATTTGAATAAACTTAGGAAAGTTTATTATTACATGAAGATTGTTATTAGGGTAAGTTTCTTATAACTTTTATGACCATTTTTCTTAGTAATATCTCATGGTTCCTTTTAGGTGAAGTAGATCCAAATTGCTTGTTCAAGTTATCGCCAATACTTTGGTTCATGTTTACGCCTAAGTAAGCTTACATGGTCATTTCGTCATGGCCTTGCCATGACCTTTGGTCATTGTTCCATGGTCTTAAGACTCAACCTTGGCTCTAGCCATGGTTGTGGTCTTGATTCTAGGTCATAAGACCTCTTTGGTCTTTATAAACCATAACCTATATATAATGACTTTGGTCTAAAAATGGGATGTTAAGAATTTGAAGAAAATATCACTCGGAAAGCGTTTTCAGGGCTCGAGCTTCTTTGTTCCTGAACGAAAACGTCGTTCCGGACAACTTTCGTGTTTTAACTTTTTGATGAATCGGACCAGAAGGGTGACTTTCAAAATGGCAGAATGCAAAACAGTAGGTATCGGCAGTTTCGGCGTTTTGGTTTTGCTAACTTCAAATGGTCATAACTTTTGACTCGGGTACTCGTTTTGGGTGATTCAAATTGATATGTTTTCCTTGTTAAGTCCTCTACTACAATATGTAATGATCCAATATCATAATTTTACCATTTTGATCAGGTTTTACCAAGAAAGTCACTAGTTTACTTGTTTTAATAACTTATCTTAACAATCAATTACAACAACTTGTTTTACTCATTTTTATACATCATGGACATGAATACAAGACATAATATAGCATGAATAATATATAAATAACATGAACATGATTATTTAACAAGAAGCATGTTAGGGTTTGGCTTACAACTTTTGGCTTTCAAATAAAGAAAGGAAGTTAACATGTAAGGATAGGACTTTGATAGACTTTAACTTCAACCCACTTCACTTCATGCAATCTTTCTACTCTTGTAATCTTGAAAGAGAGATGATGAAAGTTGAGGTGACTTGAGTGGATTCAAACTCAAGAGAATCACCAAAGTATATGAGGTTTTGGAAGTGTTTTGATAACCTAAAAACCAAACTAGGGTTTCTATCTTGAACTTGCACTTGAACCTTGCTAGAAATTAGAAGGAATAAAGATAAGTGTGGAGTGTTTTTGGTGTTGGATATGCACGGCAACAAGGGGAGGGGGGGGGGGGGTATTTATATGCTCATGAGGAGGTTACAAAATGAGACTAGTCAAAGCTTCCTAAGCACACTTGTACACATGTATACATCTTAGACCATTTTGCACAAGATCAAGCCACACCATGGGGTGACTCCCCCCCCCCCCTAATGGCGGTTCACAGGGCTAGGGGGTGAGGTGTGCTTGGCTTGATAATATCCTAAGTATTAGGATGAGATTTGACTCCGGGAAATGCCAACCGTAAATGATTAGGCCTCAAAACGTAAAACCGGGTGTCGTAAAAATATGGAACTTGAAAGTATTGTTAAACATGTCATGACACTCCATAATAAAATATAAAATGAGTGGTAGGTTCCATTTGGGTGGTAAAACCCTGCTAAAACTGGAAACTTGGGTCTAAAACGCGTAATACGTAAAATGTACGAATAATGCGTAAAATTGAGAAAAAGTAAAATGTTACTTTTCTAATAAGATATAAATGATTTAAAAAGATCAAGGAATGACTTATAAAATCAAGGAATGATTTTTGGTCAAAGGAGGAGGGAAAAATATGTTCACTTATTCAAAAAATGTGAAAACTCAAATCATCTTAGAAACGCGGTGCAGGTATAGGCTAGGGTTACGGCTGAGTAAAAACGCTTAAAACTGAAAATTCCAGTTTTTCACGGCCGAGGTTTATTTTGGTCATGTTTTTCACAGTCATGATTTATTCTCAAATAAATCATGAGTGTAACAAATATTTTTCTGATGCGGGGTCACTTAACGCGGTCGAGTTTCGTTGTGCGTAGAATTTTTGAATGACGTTTTACCCTAAAACGTGTAATTCCTTATTAACTTTTGCGAAAATGAGCTTATGAATGTCAAACTTTTAATTTGTCATAGAAATGATTTATCACTCGAGGCCAAGAAACAAAAATCAAGTTTCGGGAAAATAAATCGTAAAAATGAATAGTAAAAATGCATAGTGAAAATGAATAGTGAAATTTTCCGGGAATAGTAATTAACCTGAAATTGCGAATTGTTACAGTCTCCACCCCATATGAGAGCTCCGTCCCGGAGATCAATTTGCGTTGGGAGTAGAAGCTTCATTGGTAAAAAGATGTGGGTATTTCTTACGTATCTGGTCCTCTCGTTCCCATGTGTATTCAGGACCACGTCGTGAGTTCCAACGAACTTTGACAATTGGAATACGGCTTTGCTTGAGTTGTTTGACCTCTCGGTCCATGATTTCTACGGGTTCCTCGATAAATTGAAGATCGTCATTGAGTTGAATTTCATCGAGTGGAATCACGAGTGATTCGTCTGACAAGCATTTCTTTAGGTTAGATACATGGAAAGTGGGGTGTACACTACTAAGTTCTGATGGAAGCTCAAGTCTGTACGCCACAGGGCCAACCCTGGCTAGGATTTTGAATGGTCCGATGTATCTTGGGTTTAGTTTTCCTCGTTTACCGAATCGTATCAAACCTTTCCAAGGCGATACCTTTAGCATAACCCTATCTCCGACTTGGAATTCTAGGGGTCTGCGTCGTGTGTCACCATAACTTTTCTGTCGATCTCTTGCGGTTTGTAGTCGACTTCTGATTTGTACAATCTTATCCATTGTTTCTCGTATGAGTTCTGGTCTAGTGAGTTGAACTTCTCCCACTTCAGCCCAACAAGCAGGTGAACGACACTTTCGACCGTAAAGTGCTTCAAATGGAGCTGCTTTAATACTTGTATGATAGTTGTTGTTGTAGGAAAATTCGACTAATGGTAGATGAGTATCCTATCCTTTTCCAAAGTCTATTATACAAGCTCGAAGCATGTCTTCAAGTGTTTGAATGGTTCGTTCACTCTGACCATCGATCTGAGGATGATACGCTGTACTCATGTCTAGATTTGTTCCAAAGGCGTCTTGGAGTGACTGCCAAAAATTGGAAGTAAATCTACCATCTCTTTCGGATATGATGGATATTGGTGCACCATGTCTTGAGACTATTTCTTTGACGTACAGTCGAGTTAGTTGTTCCATTTTGTAAGTCTCTTTGATTGGTATAAAGTGTGCGGATTTTGTGAGACGATCAACTATGACCCATATGGAGTCATAACCGCTTGATGTCTTTGGGTAATGAAGTCCATAATAATTCTTTCCCATTTCCACATAGGAATCTCTGGTTGTTGCAATGGACCGGATGGTTTTTGATGTTCGGCTTTTACTTTGGAACATGTAAGACATTTGCTAACGTATGTTGCAATATCGGCCTTCATGTTCGGCCACCAATAGAGTAGTTTAAGATCATGATACATCTTATCAGATCCTGGATGTATAGAGTATTTGGACTTGTGAGATTCATGCATGATCAAGTCTCGTAGGCCACCATAAAGTGGTAACCAACTTCGACCTTGGAAGCATAGAGTTCCATCTGAATGTGTTTCGAATTTCTTTT
The DNA here is from genome assembly GCA_030686995.1 of Artemisia argyi. Taxonomy (NCBI): domain Eukaryota; kingdom Viridiplantae; phylum Streptophyta; class Magnoliopsida; order Asterales; family Asteraceae; genus Artemisia; species Artemisia argyi. The sequence continues at coordinate 154,212,653 of CM060692.1, forward strand.
GTATCATGCCATCCAACTTTTCCTTTTGGATGTCTTCTTGTTTCACTGCCTCAGCTTGAGCGTGAAGGATTTGAGTAGGAAAGTATGAATTTATGGTTAAAACTAAGGCTCGGACTCGTAGTGGTTTAACCCGTTCCTTTCGGCTCAGGGCGTCGGCTACTACGTTTGCCTTTCCTGGGTGGTAACGAATGTCGCAGTCATAATCACTTAGTAATTCCAACCAACGACGTTGTCTCATGTTTAGTTCTTTTTGGTTCAAAATGTGTTGTAGACTTTTATGATCGGTGTACACAGTACATCTAGTACCGTATAGATAGTGTCTCCAGATTTTTAGTGCAAAGACTACAGCTCCTAACTCTAAGTCATGAGTGGTGTAATTTTCTTCATGAACCTTGAGTTGTCTTGAAGCATAAGCCATGACCTTATCACGTTGCATCAACACGGCACCTAAACCTTGGTGTGATGCATCACAATAGACTACAAAATCTTCAATCCCATCTGGCAATGCTAGGATAGGAGCACTACAAAGTTTCTGTTTGAGGGTTTGGAAAGCTTTTTCTTCGTTTTCATCCCACACGTATTTCTTGTCTTTCTGAGTTAGCTTAGTCAAATATTTTGCTATTGAGGAAAATCCTTCAATAAACATTCGGTAATACCCGGCTAGACCCAGAAACTGACGAATTTCTGTAGGTGTGGTAGGTGTTGGCCAATCTTTGATAGCTTCAATCTTAGCGGGATCGACATGTAAACCGGTCTTGTCAATCACATGCCCAAGGAATTGTACTGATTGAATCCAAAATTCACATTTGGAAAACTTTGCATACAATTTCTCTTCCTTGAGTAATCCTAAAATTGTTCTCAAGTGTTCTTTGTGTTCCTCTTCGTTTTTGGAATATATGAGAATGTCGTCTATGAATACAATCACAAATTTGTCCAAATATGGCTTACACACTCGATTCATGAGATCCATGAATACTGCCGGTGCATTAGTTAACCCAAATGGCATCACTTGGAATTCATGGTGACCATATCGTGTCCAAAAGGCTGTTTATGGAATGTCTTCATCACGAACTCTAACTTGATGGTAACCTGACCGTAGGTCAATTTTTGAGTAATAGGTTGAACCCTGCAATTGATCGAATAAATCATCAATTCTTGGTAGTGGGTATCGGTTCTTTATGGTTAATTTGTTTAGTTCACGATAGTCAATACACATTCGTAATGACCCATCTTTCTTTTTCACGAATAAAATTGGAGCTCCCCAAGGTGAGGAACTGGGTCGAATAGATCCCTTGTCCGAAAGTTCTTGTAATTGATTTGATAGCTCTTGCATCTCTGAAGGTGCTAGCCGGTATGGTGCGCGGGCAACTGGCGCCGCTCCTGGTATTAAATCAATTCTGAATTCTATTTGACGATTTGGTGGTAGTCCGGGTAAATCTTCCGGAAAGACTTCAGGAAACTCACGGGCAATAGGAACATCTTCGAGACGTTTTTCATCGGATTTCTTTTCAGTTACGTGGGCTAGGAAAGCATAACATCCTTTCTCAATGTACTTCATGGTTTTGATACATGAGATGATGTTTATCCGAGTTCCACTTTGATCACCACGAATGATCAAAGTTTCATTGTCACATGGAATGTGCACAACTCTTTCACCACAAATGATGTTAGCTTGATGTTTAGACAACCAATCCATGCCAATGACAACATCAAAACTTCTGAGTTCGATTGGCATAAGATTGATGTTAAAGGGGTGGTCTAATAGATTTAGGGTACAGTTTGGGATTACGGTATTGGTATTTACTAAGTCACCGGTAGCAAGTTCAATACTATAACTAGTGGTTAAAGTGATTGATGGAATATCAAGTAAATGCGCAATTCTAGTAGATATAAAGCTCATATCAACACCAGAATCGAATAAGACTTTAACAGGAATGTTATTGAGTAAGAACGTACCGGTAACCACGTTCGGGTCTTGGTGTGGTTCTCCATTTTCCATGACATAGGCTCTACCGCGAGCACCTCTGCCTTGGGGTCCTTGGTTTTGAGGACAGTTGTTCTTGAAGTGTCCCTTTTCACCACACCCCCAACATGTAACTATTGGCTGAGTGTTAGCCCCAGTAGCTACACCCTTGCCTCTACAATCCTTGGCAAGATGTCCGGGCTTTTGACACTTGTTGCACTTGGCCGGGCAGGGACCTTCATGATGGTAGTTGCACTTGGTACACTGTGGTAGAGTACCAATGTATTTACCTCCGCCTGGTGCAGCAACATAAGCCGTTGCGGCTTCTTGTCTTTTGTTCTGCTGATTGTGATGGTTGTTGTTTTGGGTTTGGTTGTTGTTGTTGTTTTTGTTGTTGTTACTTCCACGGTTACCATCCCATGGTCGCTTGTTGTTGTTGTTGTTCTTATTGTTGTTGTTGTTACGGTAGTTGGAGTTGTTGGTGTTATTGGTATTGTTGGCGTTGTTGGTGTTGTTGGTGTTGTTTTGCTTTCGGGTTTCTGTCATACGTACCACTTGATCCATGAGGCTGCGAGACATCCGCATAGCTTCATCAAGTTCCTTGGGATTTGCTGAAGTTACATTCCCTTGTATACTTGATGGAAGTCCCCAGATATACCGTTCCAACAATTTCTCTTTTGTTGAAACCATTGTTGGACACAGTATCCTCAATTCTTGGAATCGACAGTTGTAGGTTATGATGTCATTTCCCCTAACCGAATGATCCCAGAATTCCACCTCTAACTTCTGCATTTCACTGCGGGGGCAGTACTCTTTGATCATCATTTTCTTCAAATTAGCCCAAGTAATCTTATAAGCATTTTCAATGCCCATTGGTTGAGCTATTGAATTCCACCATGATAATGCCTCATTCAACAGAGTACTCGTGGCATACTGAACTTTATCACCCTCAATACATTTACTGACCAAAAATACTGACTCCGCTTTTTCAAACCAGCGGGTCAAACCAACAGCTCCTTCAGTACCCTTGAATTTTATGGGTTCGCATTTCAAATAGGAAATGAATGAGCAACCCTTGGGTACTGAAGCAACATTTGTCACTGGAGGGATAGTTGGGTTTGGTCCTCCAATGTTAAGGCTGGCAATTCGGGCAGCTTCTGCAGCTATAGCAACTTCCGCAGCAGTGGCGGCTTCAGCGGCTGCTGCAGCATCTTCAACAGCTGCTGCAGCACCAGTAGTTGTGGCGGCTTCGGCAGCTGCTGCAGCTATGGCTGCTCGTTCCGTTGTGAGTGCTGCGTTGACACTGTCCTTAACTAGTTTGCGAATAGCAGCTTGAGTCATTGCTGGTGGTGTCTTCTTCTTTGGCGCCATGATTCTATTGTTCAAAAGATACATCGTAATTAGAGAGTTGTGAAATGAGCACAATTTTTGATAAGAATGATAGGATAATAATGTTGAAACTTAAAAGCATAACACATGATAGTATATAAAACAAGAGTTTTATTCATATAACGTTGATTGATTTACAAAATCGAAACCTATTACAAGCTTCTTCAAAATTTACTAACTGATACTTTCAGTTTAGTAATTACAACGTTTCTACTATCACTAGCTATTACATGGATTAGTACAAAAGATAACTAGTACTATAACACTAGTCTAACATCGGTTGGAAGGTTGTTGTAGTCCGGACGGATTATTATTTCCGTATGTTGCTAACACATCAACACTATCATTGGGACGGTTTTCTTTGACATCCTTTTGGTATAGCCTTTGTTGTATGGCACTCATCTGAGATTGCATTCCATACAAATCATTTTTGAGTTGATAACGGTCAAAGTTAGCAACATCCAATCGGATTTCTGCGGTATTTAGGCGGTTAAGTAGTTTGTGAATTTGTGCCGCATCTTGTTCTTGGGCCCTCTCAACCAAAGTAAGTCTATCCTTGACATCATCCAAGCCGGTCAAGGGATTTAAGACTATTTCCCCAACGTGAGTCAAGTCTTTCTTGACATAGCTCATGTCAAGCTTAAACCAATAGAGGTCATCTCGAGCATTCATGGCATCCATTTTGGCAGAATTTACCTTGGATATATAGTCGTTCATTTGACTTGCCATGCTTTGAACTTTGAGTTGGGTTAGGTTGAGGGCTTGTTTCAAAGAGTAAATTTCGTATTGAGCAGAGTTCACGGACATAGGTGTAGATGTAGATGTTCCTCCGACTTTGTAAGTAGACTTTGGAATTTGAGCTGGAGTGGTATGATTTGATTCGGATGAATTTGGTGAAATAGGAGGTGGTGATGTTAATGGTGATAGATGTTGCACCACTATTTGTTCCTCCGCTTCCTCAATGTCATCGATGCCTTCGATGTCAATATCCATTTCAGGATCTTCTTCGTAATCATCGATGTTTATGTTCATATCCATTTCAGGATCTTCGTCCGAATCTACTTCTAGATCCTTGTAAGGTTCTTCCTCGTCGTCGTAGTCAATTGCTTCAAAGTAAGGATCATCGGGTCCGGGAAGAATTGGTAAATACTCGGGCATAGCAGGAAGATGATCGGGAGATGGAGGTGCGGACATGATGTCTACAATTAGTATTTTGATGTCAAAATAAATCAAATGCTTATGGAAAATGCTCAAACTATGGCAATGTGTATATAACAATATACAAATATGTTCATGTAGCATAACATGTGTAATAAGTCCATAATCTTCTGGAGGATGGAAGGCACGAAGAGCGGAAGGCTATAAAAATGTTTTTGCTTGTGATTGTAGTTATAGTTTAGGTCTCACTTAGAGCCGTTTCTCTAGCCGTTTCTCTATAACCATGGCTCTGGTACCAATCTGTAACATCCCCAATTCATGATGCAGCGGAATTCAACTTGGGTGTTACTCGACGGCACAACAGTCATAATAATAGAAAACGATCTCTAACCGAGTCGTATTAAAAAGAGTTGTCATTCTTATTTATTCAAACATATCAGAGTTTACATAGTTAGGTCCCGAAAAGGTTCCAAGTTTCAAAATACATCAATATAAAGTCTTTTGATGTTTTATCAAATGACATAGTAGTTTATAGCCTTCTTCCTTTAGTACGTGCCCTTCCGCTCCATTCTTGATTATCATGGACCTGAAATACATGCTTAAGAGGTCAACACAAAGGTTGAGTGATATTCATAGAGTTTGTTTAATGGTTTAACACAATATGTTGGTAGTAGGAGTTAAGTAGACTCATACTTATGTTGGAAAACAAAACAGTTATTATTATATACTAAGCTCATGCAACCAATACGTTAACGGGTACCAATATCAATCGGCGGTTTTGTTGCCCCGGTAAGTACTTTGCCGTCATACTTAATGTTCAAATATAGTGCATTCGCTTGAACTAATCTTCTCAAACAAATGGGATTCGTCAGTCCCAATAGGCCTATTCACAATACTCGCGCTCACTAATACTAGTGATTAAATGGTTCATGATATGGGGCCTAGGATTGGCAAGGTAGGTACTTAGTAATAATAAAACAATCAGGCAGCATACAGTTTCAAAGCATTGTGTTCGGTTTAAAATAGCATGTATTCCCCCCAAGGGTTTGCAAAACATTGAAGTAATGTAAAGTGGGGCTATGAACTCACCTTAAGTAAGATAGCAAGTAATGAAGGTAATGGTTGGATCGTGAAGGTTTCTACGAGCAACCTATAATAGAATGTTGCGACTTAGGATCGGAGTAAAGAATATGAAGTAGTGCCTATATATATATATATCTTGCATTTAATCCATGATGTGGTATGATGTATAATGTAAGTCTTTGAAAGAAATGATTCATGAAACATGTATAGTTTATATATCGTTTACTACCATTCGGGCCAACATAATTCAGAAGTCATGTTAGTAAGCGTTCGAGGAGCCAGGACACTTTAATTCGTAAATCCACAACTTATCTCGACGGCTTACATTATGAACTCCTCACATGAGGCTCCCTACTATTGTAGTAGTTGATAAAGTATGTATATATATATATATATATATATATATATATATATATATATATATATATATATATATATATATATATATATATATATATATAAGTTTTGATCCGAAAATTACATGTCCGATATTTGAATAAACTTAGGAAAGTTTATTATTACATGAAGATTGTTATTAGGGTAAGTTTCTTATAACTTGTATGACCATTTTTCTTAGTAATATCTCATGGTTCCTTTTAGGTGAAGTAGATCCAAATTGCTTGTTCAAGTTATCGCCAATACTTTGGTTCATGTTTACGCCTAAGTAAGCTTACATGGTCATTTCGTCATGGCCTTGCCATGACCTTTGGTCATTGTTCCATGGTCTTAAGACTCAACCTTGGCTCTATCCATGGTTGTGGTCTTGATTCTAGGTCATAAGACCTCTTTGGTCTTTATAAACCATAACCTATATATAATGACTTTGGTCTAAAAATGGGCTGTTAAGAATTTGAAGAAAATATCACTCGGAAAGCGTTTTCAGGGCTCGAGCTTCTTTGTTCCTGAACGAAAACGTCGTTCCGGACAACTTTCGTGTTTTAACTTTTTGATGAATCGGACCAGAAGGGTGACTTTCAAAATGGCAGAATGCAAAACAGTAGGTATCGGCAGTTTCGGCGTTTTGATTTTGCTAACTTCAAATGGTCATAACTTTTGACTCGGGTACTCGTTTAGGGTGATTCAAATTGATATGTTTTCCTTGTTAAGTCCTATAATACAATATGTAATGATCCAATATCATAATTTTACCATTTTGATCAGGTTTTACCAAGAAAGTCACTAGTTTAATTGTTTTAATAACTTATCTTAACAATCAATTACAACAACTTGTTTTACTCATTTTTATACATCATGGACATGAATACAAGACATAATATAGCATGAATAATATGTTAATAACATGAACATGATTATTTAACAAGAAGCATGTTAGGGTTTGGCTTACAACTTTTGGCTTTCAAATAAAGAAAGGAAGTTAACATGTAAGGATAGGACTTTGATAGACTTTAACTTCAACCCACTTCACTTCATGCAATCTTTCTACTCTTGTAATCTTGAAAGAGAGATTATGAAAGTTGAGGTGACTTGAGTGGATTCAAACTCAAGAGAATCACCAAAGTATATGAGGTTTTGGAAGTGTTTTGATAACCTAAAAACCAAACTAGGGTTTCTATCTTGAACTTGCACTTGAACCTTGCTAGAAATTAGAAGGAATAAAGCTAAGTGTGGAGTGGTTTTGGTGTTGGATATGCACGGAAACAAGGGGAGGGGGGGGGTATTTATATGCTCATGAGGAGGTTACAAAATGAGACTAGTCAAAGCTTCCTAAGCACACTTGTACACATGTATACATCTTAGACCATTTTGCACAATATCTAGCCACACCATGGGGTGACTCCCCCCCCCCCTAATGGCGGTTCACAAGGCTAGGGGGGTGAGGTGTGCTTGGCTTGATAATATCCTAAGTATTAGGATGAGATTTGACTCCGGGAAATGCCAACCGTAAATGATTAGGCCTCAAAACGTAAAACCGGGTGTCGTAAAAATATGGAACTTGAAAGTATTGTTAAACATGTCATGACACTCCATAATAAAATATAAAATGAGTGGTAGGTTCCATTTGGGTGTTAAAACCTTGCTAAAACTGGAAACACGGGTCTAAAACGCGTAATACGTAAAATGTACGAATAATGCGTAAAATTGAGAAAAGTAAAATGTTACTTTTCTAATAGGATATAAATGATTTAAAAAGACTTATAATGTCTAGACTGGGCTCAGTCTAGTGTCGGTTGGTATTAAATGTCTTTTAGACATCAAACCGTAAGCCTAAAAATCAAGGAATGACTTATAAAATCAAGGAATGATTTTTTGTCAAAGGAGGAGGGAAAAATATGTTGACTTATTCCAAAAATGTGAAAACTCAAATCATCTTAGAAACGCGGTGCAGGTATAGGCTAGGGTTACGGCTGAGTAAACACGCTTAAAACTGAAAATTCCAGTTTTTCACGGCCGAGGTTTATTTTGGTCATGTTTTTCACAGTCATGATTTATTCTCAAATAAATCATGAGTGTAACAAACATTTTTTTGATGCGGGGTCACTTAACGCGGTCGAGTTTCGTTGTGCGTAGAATTTTTGAATGACGTTTTACCCTAAAACGTGTAAGTCCTTATTAACTTTCGCGAAAATGAGCTTATGAATGTCAAACTTTTAAAAAGTCATAGAAATGATTTATCACTCGAGGCCAAGAAACAAAAATCAAGTTTCGGGAAAATAAATCGTAAAAATGAATAGTGAAAATGAATAGTGAAATTTTCCGGGAATAGTAATTAACCTGAAATTGCGAATTGTTACATGGTATTTGGCGGAACCATCTCAAGTCCGTGTACCTTTTTGGTACCGAGCCCCCCACCCAACAAGGAAGGCATATCCTGGTAAATTACCTAGGCAACACTGGCAGACCAAGTTGGAGTCCGGATTCGAACCCCCGCCTTTAAGCTTTGACTTAGTCAACTGCGCGCTTTTGCGGTAGTTGGTGGCCAACTGCCATACTTATAAAGTAAAAATGGTCAAAGTAAAAAAGTCAAGAGATGTGAAATGTTGAAAATATGTTTTGCCTATTCTACCCTTGAAACCTTGAAAACCCAATTAAAGATAAGATAAAACTAATTAAAAGAAGAAATCAATATAGAGTAATTAAAATGAAACACGTTTCATTATTGATAAATATGAAACAAGAGTTGACTTTGTAATTTTCCAATGAAACATACGGCTGGCACTTATCGTTTCTATAAACACAATAATTTTTATATTAAATACTTTCTAAAACATTATCTCATTTTTATTTTATAAACATCGTAATTCTCATTTTCGATCTATACTACTTATAAAGTAAAAATGGTCAAAGTGAAAAAGTCAAGAGATGTGAAATGTTGAAAATATGCTTTGTCTATTCTACCCTTGAAACCTTGAAAACCCAATTAAAGATAAGATAAAACTAATTAAAAGAAGAAATCAATATAGAGTAATTAAAATGAAACACGTTTCATTATTGATAAATATGAAACAAGTGTTGACTTTGTAATTTTCCAATGAAACATACGGCTGGCACTTGTCGTTTCTATAAACAAAATAATTTTTATATTAAATACTTTCTAAAACATTATCTCATTTTTATTATATAAACACCGTAATTCTCATTTTCAATCTGTACTACTTATAAAGTAAAAATGGTCAAAGTGAAAAAGTCAAGAGAAGTGAAATGTTGAAAATATGTTTTGCCTATTCTACCCTTGAAACCTTGAAAACCCAATTAAAGATAAGATAAAACTAATTAAAAGAAGAAATCAATATAGAGTAATTAAAATGAAACACGTTTCATTATTGATAAATATGAAACAAGTGTTGACTTTGTAATTTTCCAATGAAACATGCGGCTGGCACTTATCGTTTCTATAAACACAATAATTTTTATATTAAATACTTTCTAAAACATTATCTCATTTTTATTATATAAACACCGTAATTCTCATTTTCAATCTATACTACTTATAAAGTGGAAATGGTCAAAGTAAAAAAGTCAAGAGATGTGAAATGTTGAAAATATGTTTTGCCTATTCTACCCTTGAAACCTTGAAAACCCAATTAAAGATAAGATAAAACTAATTAAAAGAAGAAATCAATATAGAGTAACTAAAATGAAACACGTTTCATTATTGATAAATATGAAACAAGAGTTGACTTTGTAATTTTCCAATGAAACATACGGCTGGCACTTATCGTTTCTATAAACACAATAATTTTTATATTAAATACTTTCTAAAACATTATCTTATTTTTATTATATAAACATCGTAATTCTCATTTTCAATCTATACTACTTAAAAAGTAAAAATGGTCAAAGTGAAAAAGTTAATAGATGTGAAATGTTGAAAATATGATTTGCCTATTCTACCCTTGAAAGCTTGAAAACCCAATTAAAGATAAGATAAAACTAATTAAAAGAAGACATCAATATAGAGTAATTAAAATGAATCACGTTTCATTATTGATAAATATGAAACAAGAGTTGACTTTGTAATTTTCCAATGAAACATATGGCTGGCACTTATCGTTTCTATAAACACAGTAATTTTTATATTTAATACTTTCTAAAACATTATCTCATTTTTATTATATAAACACCGTAATTCTCATTTTCAATCTATACTAGTATAAAGTAAAAATGGTCAAAGTGAAAAAGTCAAGAGAAGTGAAATGTTGAAAATATGTTTTGCCTATTCTACCCTTGAAACCTTGAAAACCCAATTAAAGATTTGATAAAACTAATTAAAAGAAGAAATCAATATAGAGTAATTAAAATGAAACACGTTTCATTATTGATAAATATGAAACAAGAGTTGACTTTGTGATATATGCAATTTTCGAATGAAACATATGGCTGGCACTTATCGTTTCTATAAACACAATAATTTTTATATTAGATGCTTTCTAAAACATTATCTCATTTTTATTATATAAACACCGTAATTCTCATTTTCAACTTATGTTAAGTAAAAGCTGATGGAAATGAATAATCAAAAGAATGTTGATGATAATTTTGAGGCTAATACATTGTAGTCTCTTATTCATCTTCATTAATTAGTTGTTGTATGTTACTTCATGGATGCTAATGCTTTTGTTTGTTTGTTTATAGCTTCATCCCGTTCCCAATATTGCTCCAAATCCCAATCTATTTTCAACCCGAACTTGATAAAATGAAAATGGTAATAGGTTATTGTCATCTCAAGTGATGATGATGCTGATGATGATGAAGAAGTAGAAATTCCGACGCCAACATTTCAAACTCGTTGTTTTTCACTTTGGCTTAATTCTTTTCATCTATTTAAGAGCACTAACAAAATGCTAGAGGCGGTATTACAGGGAGTGACAACAAGTCGTGCTTGGCTTGCAAGATCACTCGATATAATTGACCATAAATTTTATACTATCCAAACTTTAAGTAAAAGAAAATAGCTAAAAATCATTGCCAATATTCACGCTTATTACTTCATAGAGAGAATATCTTGCAAAAAAAAAAAAATCAACTTTATATACTAGATTCTCTATATCTTTACTACATATATTTTGTGTATATCATTTTTTAAATCTTAAATTCTTGATAAGTTTGAAAACTTAAAATCTATTATAGGAGAGTGATTTGGTTAGCATATGTTTGCTTACTAGAAAGGTGCCCGCGCGATGCGGGGCGGATTGTTGGAATGAAGAGGAGGGAGGTGAGGTGGTGGAAAGTGGTTGTTGGGGTGGTTGTTGAGGTGGTTATAAATTGTTGGGGGTGGTTGTTGAGGTGGTTATAAATTGTTAGGGGTGATTGTTAGGGGTGGTTGTTTCCATAATTAGTAAGTAAAAATCTGAATTTTTAAGCCTTTCTAATTATAGAATAGTCCCAAATACATTATATAGTAGTATAGATATATAAACATGGTAAGTGTTCGGGGAGGAATTTGTAATGTACTTTTGGAAAGTATTTATAAATACGTGGTGAATAAGTCCCGTGTTTATGTTTTGTCAAATTTTCAAGTCACCAATAAAGTAATTTAGGATTCCGTTTATAGAAATTTTAAAACTACCACGAGTTTTTGAATTCCTCGATTTGAAATTGTTAATTAAGTAAACTATTTATGAAAACTATAAACATTTATTATTATTTTCAGTTAATATTATTTTCATTTACTTTAAAGAGTGTTAGGGTTTAATCAATGTTTTGAAAATCGGGTCTCTAATCGACCCGGTCAAGTCATCGGGTCACCGGTTCAACCGGTTCGACTACCGGGTCAACCTGGTCTTCCAAAAAAATTAAATTATATATTTTTGGAACGATAAAAAAAGTTTATATATACATATATCTACCTCCTATATAATACAAGGTTTGTCCTACTATTTCTCCCCCAAAAATCTTAATCAATTGACACATGAAAACCCTTTGATTTTTAACAACCGTAGATCTGTTTTCCAGCATTTTGGGCGGAACTCTTTCCTGACTCTCATTTGCAACTTTTCACCATATCAAAAAAAAAAAAAAACACACACACACACACACACACAACCTCCTCCTCTCAAATCCTCTCCCTTTCAAACTCCGAACCACTTCTTTGAAACCCTCACCGGAAAACCAAAAAAATGAAAGCCTTCTATAACTTATTATTAACGATTCAATTATTTTAGTATCCCATTGTGTATACCCGAAAATAAATGCACACGAAGAAAAATACATACCAGATCACCGAATAAACAAAACCCTATCTTAAAACACATAATCAAAAAATCAGATCCATAAACAATTAATCAATTCGAAACCATTCTATAACCAAATCATTACTAACCCTCACAAAAACATGCAATGAATCTGAAAAAACAAATGTTTGCAGGAATTGAAAGAATGTTTCATCATCAAAGATCTTACACATGCGGTATGTTTACATATTGTGTATTATTTTTATCGAATTGACCATGTTTTGAATTATGCTTTTAGGGTTTTATGAATTGGGCCTTTTTTTTAATCAAATTGAGGGTTTTTGTGTTGTCAGGTATGATTGGGATGTCGTTACAACAGCTAATTTCCAGAAATATGAACTAGAAATATGAACTTACAGGTAATCTTCAATATTTTTTGTTATTATTTCATAGTAAGATTGAAGTATAAAAAATACATATTCAAATGTCTGTGTGATTCCATTGACAAAAGTGAAGGAGGCTGATCCCACCAAAATTTAACCCGTGTAATTTGCATGTAGGATTGTAAGAAATGTGTATGTGGATGAAAAGGTTTCAATCCGGTGCTAATTAGATATCAACTTTATAAATTTATTTACCATATTGTGTTTGTTGGGTAGAACAATTTTAGGTATGGACTAGCCGTGGATCTTTCAATGTAAAAGTTGAGTTCTTTTATACAAATAACCTTTTTACAACATGCTTGAATGAATTATTGTGTTTGAATGGTTACATTACATTGCAAGAGTTTTATTATTGGTGCTAATTGTTGATGTGTCGTAATGAGGTTTTATTTAGATAATGTAATTGTTGAATTATGACTAAATATTCCGAGAAAAAAAAAAGAAGAATCTCATAGCCCAAGTCTGTTTGTGGGAAAAATAAATCATTTAGATCCATCATTTGTGAAATTGGAAGTGTTTGATTGATGTGTCTCTTACCTTTGGTGAGTCTTTTTCACATTGATATATCATTTATATTGATGGTCACAGTGTAACGTTTAGTGAGAAATATTCAATAATCGAAATCACCTAATGAGCATTGTTCATAATTCTCAAGTAGAATTTCGGCAATATTGCTAAGCTTGTTTTGGTCATCCTTAAGCACTAAAAACTTGGTCATGTATATTCTACCTTAAACCAGAGGGTAATAGCATTCACTGAATTATGTTTTCAATCAAGCAAAATTTACAGATGAAAATTGCAGGTAGACCTCATTTATCTCAAGGTAGTTGGTGGATCCAACATTTCACAAAAAGAGTGTCACAATGTCAAAAACTTTCAACGGGTAGCCACAGCCGAGGAGAAAGAGGAGAGACAGAGAAGTAATAATATTTCATGTCCCGGAATGAAGAGAAAAAGGTAAATGATCATAAAATTTATGATGTTCAGTTTTTAACTGTTCATTTTTTCTGTTATAGTTTTGCCGCCACTGTCCAGGCATACTAAAATAAAAAAATATTTTTTTGATGTTGGTACCGCTGTGTTGGCAATAACAATCTGAAGTGTTAGTAAAGGGGTGTTTGGGTAAGCTTATTTTAGGTGTAAAGGGCATGCTAGGTAATCGGTCGAAATACATTACATGCTTCACTCACTTTTACTCTTATGTAATAATCTGGACAAAATTAGTTTACGAAAAACTAACATTATAGCTTTAAGGATCTTCTAAGGTAACCAATCTGCTGTTTTCTTCATGTGTTACGTGAGTGAACTCTTGGACTTATCTTCTACAAACACTGTTATTGATTAGCACAAACAAAGAGTGCATGATTTGAAAGAGAAGGATAACATATCACAACAACAATTTGATTTCGCTAAGTATAGTTGAAATTATAGATAGTGGAAATTGTTGATTGTATTAGATTGTGTTAAATCAAAAAATTACTCTTAGTTGCTGTTACGATCTAATAAACTCAATTTTTTAATAACATGGTAAAAAATGAGGCTGCAAAAGGAATGAACTTTCATTTTTTAAATCTTAATTAAAATGTTTAATTTCAGTTTTGTTTCAGAATTTATTTTTGGGATCATAATGTTGTGTTCCGCTAATATTTGATAAGATGCCTTAATATATAGAAGAAAATGTTTCTTCATTACTTCTATGCTTCTAATGTGTAGTTATAATTAGATTGACTCTAAGGAACCATTACTTTTTACTGCTGCTAATGTACATGATCTTATTCAGATCAACATTTAGGGTGATTGGATTTGCACATCAGCCTACAAGGCTACAAGTAAAAAGGGGGTGTTTGGGATTACATATTCTTTCTGTCTTGCTGCGCATCATACTTCAACTATTCACAACTGTGATGTACAAATAACATGCATTTTCTTTTCAAGTTTACACAAGCTTGCATTGCTGAACATGGAGCGCTCCCCTATAACTTATGCATCCTTGGATTCACTTTCAGCTTTACATAAAGCTACGATTTTTCTCATAACCTCTTTACTTCTAGGTATTTGCAATTGGTAAGGCTTAGGTTTTTTTGATATGTTGGTTGGTTGAATTTGGTATTAAAATCTTTAATTGCGTTTTGACATTAAATTAATACATCGTATTTACATAAAAATGTACTTGCCTTTTAGATTATGTGGGTGTTTGGCTCGGCTCAAATGCATATCGTATTATCAAGATGCCATTGATCATGACGTCTTTCTAATTCTACATGTCAATATCTAAATCATCTCACATGTCATTGATATGTGAATTAACAGCATCAAGGCTAATCATTGATATGTGATCTTGAACACTTTTCCCATGATCTTTTATTTATTTTTCGTGATCACATACTGTGTCATGAATGAGTACTGAAATTCAATGTATTTTAGTAGATCAATAACCATCTAATTTGTTTTTTTGTGAAAAAATTTAGTTAGATTTTTTACACGGTGCCTTGACAATTGTTGTTGTTGAATTTAACTATGAGCTCACATTTGTAGTTCACAAGTATTATTTGCACTATTTTGTGGCTCAGTAGGGTGAATTTATATGGATGTATGTTGTGGTGCATACGTTGAATAACATGGATATTACAGAAATTTTAGCTTTTACTTACGTCATATGATATTTGTTACAATAATCTTTAGTATTATGGTTTTATTAAAGAATATTCTTATTGTTTCTTATTGTATATTAATAGTTTAATCGAATCTTGATTGTTGTAGGTCCTGAGAAGGGTGGCGTGTAAATGAAGTTTTTAGTGTGTTTTTTCATGGCTCGAATGATTCAAATAAGTATATGAGAGGTATTCTTATAATGATTGAACATCTTTAACTGATTGAAGCCTTTATAAACTGGACCATGCTTTGGTTTGAGCATAATGAAACATGACCCTGTATCACTGTATGACACGAAAACTTCTGGTAGTATTAAGTATAATCTCTTATGAAAAGCAGTAGAAGCTCATCTTATTATGGTTATTTGTAGGGAATGGATTCTACATGGCTTCGAGAATATCTCACCTTCTATTATGTCTAAGCATTTCTTTCTTTCTATTGTAAGTTTAGCCATATGTTTACAAGAATATATGAACTGATTATGATGCTAAGTTTTCCAAAAAAAAGTCATTTATCTAACAATTTGATGATATAAAACATTCATATTTTCAGCTCAGTTCTAGATGTGCTAATTGCTAAGGCCAGAATATCGAGTAATGAATACTTGTACAATTTTTACCTGTCAAGGTAAAAATTGGGTCGAGAAAGCGTAAGAGATATGCCAGGTATTATCTTACAGCTAATCAATGTTATTATGTTAAGACAAGAGTTGGGATACTGCGTGGGCAAGCGCAAAGGGTCCTGATGAGTGTCTAAATACTCATCATTTTATACCAATCTGAACTGCCAAAACATCCAAAAACACTCAAATATGCATCAAAATACTGAAAATATCTTAGAAGTGTGTTTTATATGTTTCAGATGCAAAATAATCAAAAACAGATGAAAAACGTACAAAGTTTGCATAATTGGCAGTTTCAGTCCCTCAAGTTTCAAAAGTTGTCAAAACTAGTCCCTGGTAAATCAAAACATGAAAAGTATCATCAAAGGTCCTTAGGGATTCATAAGTTGTCAAGATTAGTCCTTTAAAGTTAAAAATTACAAAATGACAACTTTAGTCCCTCAAGTTTCAAAAATGTCAAATATAGTCCTTAAGGTTTTTAAAATAGAAAAATATGAAAAATAAACCTTGTACTATTCTTAAATGGCAAAATTGGTCCTTATGATAACTTTTGGGAAATTACAACTTAAACCCTTCAAATTTCAGAAAATTACAGTTTGGTCCCTGGAGTTTGAGGAATTGGCAGAAAAGGTCCCTGGGTTTTGAAAATGGAAAAATTACATCTTTTGTCCTTGTGTTATGGTTTTATTGCAGGTTTAGTCCTTGGAAGTAGTTTGGGAAAATTGCAAAATCAGTCCCTCAATTTTGGCCAAATTACAAAATTGGTCCTTGTTTAAACACTACATACCAACCGGACCCTTATTATTATTACTAAACCCAAAATTAAATCCAATCCAACACAAAACAATACCAAGCCCACCCCCTAGGCCCAAAATAAGCTCAGCCCACGCACCCCTTTATTATTTAGAACAGGTCAAACCCCGTTTGACCTCCCAAACCGCCAACACTGTTCACCACCCTCACCCCCAGCCTGAAACCTGAAAACCAGGTGGTTTTCCACCACCACCTGTCCACCCCAGCTCACTACCTACTCCCCTCTAACCACCTTTCCACCTCACAACCAAACCACATCAATAATTAATGCATCCCCACACCAATTTTCCTCCAAGCCATCCCACCTCCTCCGTTTTCTTCCATATCACCCCAACTTGTCTGAAAACCATCTCAATTGTCCCCTGCCACCTTCACGTGGTTCCAATATTCTTTAATTGCACAACTTTGGCTCCAAGTAAACGTGGAGACTTTTGGCGCCAAATTCAGTTTAAATGGCTAGGATCATTTCAGAGATTGGAGGGTCAAGATCACAAGTGGGATATGCTCAGAGACTCACAAGGAACCCTAATTGAGCCTATAAAAGGAAGAGAAGCAGAAGAGATTAGTATCTAGTTTATTTTTAATTAAGTGTATGTCGAATTAAGTAAGTTTTAAATTCCAGTGTATCTTAAGCTTTCAAGTGTAATTTCTAGTGTTTTCAAGTGTATTGTGAACTGCTTTTAGTAATAAATTTCAAAGTTTGTGTATGAATTCAACTTATGCAATTTCAACTTTCAAAAATCTCAAAATTACTTAATATTGTTCTTAGTTGGTGTTACTGTGGACTCAATAAGCTCATATAAGCTCCTAATAAGCTCAATAAAGCTTTTAGTAACTTACAAATCAGTATATGATAAAAATTTCCACAAATACAAAATTGGTCAATGAAAGTCAACTGTGGCAATTGGATTTGATTTCTGGGATTCAGAAGTTATTTGGAAGCATAAGGAAGCTTTGGAGTTGGGTTTAGATCCTCAGGGAGGAATTAGGATTGTTCTTGGTTCATTGGTTTAAGTAGGAAAGCATATTGTAAGTCATCAAAATCTCATATCTGTCTTTTTACTGTAGCTGTGCTTATTCTTTTGCTTATTCAGTTCTTTGTGCTTATTTAGTCCTAAGTAGTGATAATACAACATAAAATTAGTAGCTTGTTTGATAAATTCATTAGTTGCTTAAAAATCTTAGTAAAACAGTCAACAAAGCATAAATTAGTATTCTTGATTATTTATGGTTGTCACCTGTTTCTAAGTGCTTATTTGTACTTAATATAACATAAAAAGTCATTGTGGATCAGTTATAAGAGCCCTTGTAATCATTTGCTTCAAAAATCACAAAACAGTCAATCTTTAGGTGTGTTTGGATCAGTGTGATCCAAGGTGTTGTGGTGCTTACTTGTTGTTGTTTATTGTTTAAACCAATCACATAGGTCCATATCAACTTAGAACAAGCATAAACTCAGACCTAGTTAACCAATAAAGTCAAAATCTCTTTGAATCACTCACAGTGATTCACTGTGTTGGAATTAGAGTAGCATAAGCTTCAAATCAATTCACAAGTAGTTGTTCTAGCTTAATATAGTCTTATCATAGCTTATTATAACACAATCATTCAGAAAATTAAGGTAGAGTTTCATAAAAGTCAACTTAGATCATAATTTTAAAAAGTCAAATTCATATTACCTCAGAAATCCTCAAAATGGCATGATTTATCTAGAATTTTGTGTTCAATCTTAGGCTTTGAAACTTGTTGTGAGTGTTGTCTACCAGTAGGACTATAGATTCATGCCATTGTTTGATTTTTATAATTTTTTCTAGTGGACCTTTCTACCCCTAGAACATACCTGCAGGGAAAGGGTATTCCCCTGCTACACAGATACCATCTCACCACCACCACTTTGGTGGTTGTTTGTGGCTACCCAGTGGGCCCCAATGGTTCATTTTGGTTTTTCCCAACCCCCTCCTACCAGGGATCATAGATTGACCATTTGTCTGACCTAGGAATCAGTGGACCCCACCTAGAATCAACCCTAAAGTCTGTCTCATTTCTGTGTAAAATTTCAAGTGTCAAAGTGCTTATTTCCATCTTATTAGCTTATCAGTGTTCATTGCTTATTGTTTTTAGCTTATTTAAGTCACTTTAGCTTATTTGTACCTAGTTTCATCAGTATGGACCCCACATAACTCCATTTAAGCTTATTTCTTTGTGTGGTCAAACTTAGTCAACTGTCTAGGGTAGTAAGCACTTACAGTGCTTATTCTTGGTTTCTAAATTAGTTTTTTTTGTAAACGTTTCATTATTTAAGTATTTTATTAGTTCTATAAAAGAAAAACCAGAAAAATCCAAACTTAATTATAGTGATAGCTTCTATTTAATAGAAATTATCTATTTAATTTTCCTTTCAGCTTATTAATAAGCACTTGTCCAATTTTATAATTTTCTTAATTTCCTAGTACCTTTAAGTAGTTAAAATAATTTTCTTAGATTTTTCCTAAGCAGTTTACTATTTATTAGAATTAAAAGTAGTTTAAATAATTAAATAGGTAATATTAGTAATTAAATAGTTTTCTTTAATTTTAATTAACAACAGTAGAATTTTATATTTTTCCTAAGTTTTTTAAAGTAGTTAAGACTTTTAGAAAATAGTTTCATAATTTCCACTGTCCATTTTCCAATTTTCTTATTTAATTTAATTAAATTAGATTTAAAATAATTAATAAGTAATTAATTAGTGAAATAGCCTAAAATATAATTTTTAGATGTTTTTATAATTTTGTAGGATTCCTGTGATGGTTAAATAGTTTTATAAATTTTATCATAATTTTCTAAGTTAATTTAGTATTAATAGTAATTTAAAATAGTTTAATTAGTTTAATTAAGATAAATAGTTTTTAATTAATAGAAAACTCATAAAAAGAAAAAAAATATTTATTTTCATTTTTTATACTTTCTTCAAGTTCTTTTTAAGGTTTAGAAATTATTTTTGCAAGTTTTTAGTTTAAATTGTAATCTTTATAATTTTTAGTTAATTTAACTTAGGTTTAATTTACTTATTAAATAGTTTTAATTAATTAAATAGTAATTAAATATTAAAATAATCATTGTCATAATTTTAATATCATTTTAAATTTTCTTTTAATTTTAAGTTTTAAAAAGTTTTACTTGTACCCCCTATAGTTTGTAACTTGTTAAAACCACTTGTCTCTGTCTGTTATCTGATTTTCTTATTTGTGCTTTTGTGTGTATCTCTGTTATTGTTTATATAATTTCATATTATCCAAATACCAAGTAATCAGTAGTATAATCATCCCTCAATCATTTTGGTTACTGTCCTCAGTACCACTCATCACCCTAATCGTTCAAAATACAATTTCAATCTCGTTGGGATTTAACGACCCGGGGATTTCCCTATATTTCCACGGTCAATAATAACTTGCACTTTCTCCTAGGTGGGCCTATCAACTGCACACGGTTGACTGGTTGGTTTAGGAGGAGTCAGGTCCAAAAATAACAAATTGAGTTTTTCGTTTGAATTTTTAATAGTGACCTCAAGTTGAATATGAGCCCAACGGAGTCAGTTAGGCCGGTCCGTCTACAATCTACACTATTTAATAGGTCTTATAAAAACTTTGGTGACTTTCGTTTTCCATCAGTATATCCTTTAGCTACGCTATAGGATATACTGATTTGACCCATTGACCCAATTTTAAAATTTTGTGGTTCTAAGGCTCACAAATGATGGCTGGTATTCAATTGTTTAGTTTAATCTTACGGTTGTAGGTGTATGAAATGACGACAGTGATGGCATTAAACCCGGATATGGTTATAAGGCTCACAAAGCCGAAGCATGATCAAAACCCTGCAAGCATCTTACAAACACAATCTGAGGATCCAAAGAGCCAAAAATACAGCCCTACAACGGTAATGACCCCACAATGTTTTTAAATAAGCCACCCAAACCTACATCCCCTAATGAGAAACAAGTTGATTTCTTTGATAATGAAAACGGATACCAGATGTGGTCCTGCCCTTCAAAATATTGTAGTATACCGAACTAAAAAAATCTGCTACTAAATTTCAAGTGAAAAAATAAGTTGTTGGCATTATGGGCTTGACTCTGCTTATGCAAATATTACTGATGCATGTCATGTAGAGCCGTAGAGGTAATTAGTACTGCACTTGAGGTTTTAAGTGATAGTGATCATATTATCTAATTGGTATACTTTGTACCTTCACATTGACAAGGTTATGCTTTCATAAATTGCAGGAAATAAGCATATGGAAGTGTGACTATAAAAGTGCGAATATAAATGAAGCATTATGACTTCGGCCAAAAAAGATCTTCGTTATTGTTGATGTCAGACCAAAAGCAAATTTCAAAGAGGTTAGTAAAGCTCTCTTTCTTTTTCTTTTTTTCTATAAGACCACTAAATGAATTAGCAATTAGTTATTCAATCATTACGATGGTTCTTGGGCTTATATATGGCACTGTTGCTTTGCATTCCGTGGTAAACTGATCCGTATCCAAGATACTACAATAATTCTGGCAACATCTTATTGACTGCAATTGGTTTCTATCTTTTTATGTTGTAATTGTTATTGTGTAGCATCCCTAAGTATGTAGGGTGCCAAAATTCGAGAATAGGAGTACCGAAAATCAGACGGTTTAGTAAATGTGAAATGAACTGGAGTTTAACTTTGAGCTACTAATTTAAGCGTAAAAGTGATAATCGAACTGAAACCGGATGGATGCTAAATTGTAGTACTAGACTGGAACTGCTTTTTTTTTTCTTTGCTACGAAAATTTGACTACATGATCTGATTGTTTAGTGACTGTAACATGAACAGGTGTTAACTTTAAGATAATATTAAGATCTAAGCCGAACTAAACTGGACTGAATTTTACTCGTCTGGTCTGGAACCCTTTTTTTTAATCGATAATGAGTAGTGTGCCTGGGAGTATACGTATTGATATTTGAGGTGATGTTTAATCCCGTGGATTTCACTTAATAAGAGCGGCTGAAAGGCATATATGAGAAATTCAAAAAAGAAGTGGAAATTTCAGTTTCGAGTATTGGTTTAATAGATGAATTACCTATTCCAAACATAAGATCAAATCTGGTATGTATTATGCTTTAAACTTGCCACAAGAAGTGTATAATGTGTTACGTAGGGGGTGTTTGGATTACCTTATTTTCCAGCCTTATTAGCCTATTTGAATTGTGCAAAGCTCATAAGCTCACTTTTTTCAGCCTATTTGATTGGAACATAATTGAGATTCTCACGGGATATTCAAAAAGTTGACATTATATACTTGCCGATGTTGTTGACGTGTCTATAAAGTAACCATTTAGATGCATTACCAAAATTACCCATGTTGACCCATTTTGAAAAGATGTGTTTTGAACCGTACCTGATGTACCTAATAGACCCGTTAAATCACCCATATTCATCTCTGTCCTTCAGTTACGAGTTATCAATCAAGTTCTCATGTGAAGGTTAAAAGGGTTGCTCGGATAAAATTTCCAAGGGAGTGTCTAAGAACATATAGACATATAGTTATAGTAAGTTGTTTGCTAAGGTTGCTCGGATAAACCAAAGTTCAGGTACTAAGTTTATTTAGTTATTAAACATATGTATTTGACTATATTTAGATTTAAGCTTTATATTTGTTTATGATAAAATGATAAATGACTATAATTATACCATATTAATATGATATAGCCTTGGACCGTTACAGGGTGATTGCAGAGCATAAATTGAAAAAGTAACAAATGCATATGATCTACGTGCAAGGCACAGATTAGATATATAAAGGCCTTAATAGATGCTATGTTTAGTGACATGTTTGATTGATACTCCAGCTTGAGTTCCACTTACCACCATGCGTATACTTTGGTCCTTTAGTATCACTAAATTTTGCTATTTGGAATCATTTGACCCTTGAGTAAACGGGTGGAAATGTAGCTACTGTTTAAGCATCATTCGATGTTATTCTTTAAGTGTTATTTAATAGTGTTCAAGTATTTCTAAATGTTTTAATGTCTCATGGTACTGATCTTCCGAGCCTAAGAGCTTTTTAAAAGGTACATGATTGTTTTCTTAATAATGTTCTCATCCCCTTTAATACTTATTTTTTCTTTTCTAATATAAAGTGTTTTATTTGTTATAGGACAAACAAAGAGAATGTCGATAGAAGTTGAACCAAGTGACATGAAATTATTAAAGAAAAAGAATAAACAGGTTGGCCTCTATTTGCAGACAATTCCCTATTTCTTTTTGTTTTGCCATGACAATAAACAAAAGTCAAGGCCAAACTTTGTCTAAGGTTGGCATCTATTTGGAACGGCATTTTTTTCTCATGGACAACTTTATGTAGCCGTTTCAAGAGTAAAAAGTAATAAAGGTTTAAAGTTGTGTTATGAAAAGGACGACAACTACACTAACTCTACAACAAACATTGTATATAGAGAAGTTCTTCATAGATTATAAACTATGTGTAATATATTTATTCTACATTGGTCAAATATCTATTGGAGTGTTTAACCTTATGTTTTGTTCAACTTTATTATTTGATTATGTTTATTTTATTTCATTTATGTTGCTACACGTTCATGCTTATATTACTATTAATTTTATCGTATAATCAAATTCTTAAAGCTAGTCGCCCCACCGGGGCGGGCCTAAAGTCTAGTTATATATATATATATATATATATATATATATATATATATATATATATATATATATATATATATATATATATATATATATATATATCGAAAAATGGGTTGATACGGGTCACCTCAAACCCGGCAGGTCTAACCGGGTTTCCATTATTTCAACCGGTGAAACCGGCCGGGTCGAACAGGGTTATTTTTCGTTTATAACCCATAAACTTTTTTTTATCACTGCAACTATCTACCGTTATAAAATCCTGTTGCTATGCACGGGTACTCGTCTAGTTTAGCATATAGAATTTAATCTGCAGAGTTCATAATTTATGTATACAAGAAGGTTATAATAGTCATGTAGTAATCTGTTTATAATGATATAGATAAAAATGGGTAATTATGTGATTAAAGTTGTTTAAAGTGAGTATATTTGTTATTTTAGAGTTTAAGCAGGGACATATGTAATTATTGAAGTTTTATTCGGGATGTATGTAATATTCCTTTTTTTGAAAACTAGACATTGTTGCATTGTAACCACAAATTGGGAAAAATAAGGAAGAGAATTGCAAACTGGACCAATGAGAATATAACATACGTGATAAAATTGAACATTCTTATTAGCCAATAAAAGTTTAAAGTGAAGATCAATTTGGTCAAACCTTTTAATTTTCGTGTTATTTTAAAAAATGTGCTAAAAATTACATGTGTCAAATTTATTAAAAAAAATGTTATTATTAGTATATATTAAACTGATATACGTGTATTTGCAGGGAGCTATAAATATAAAAAGGAAAATCATGAGCGATTGTGTTGTTTAAATGAATACACGAGTATACATATATGAATGACCAGAGACATATTCGAAGGTGTGTGAGGTGTGCCATTGCACAAGGCCTCAAATTTTTAAAACAATATGTATATATATTCTGCAAAACTAACTAGAAATACTTAATTCAAAAAGTTGCAACAAAATTACTATCAAAATCATTTTTAAAATGATTATGTCTCATTTTATGTTTTTAAAACATTATTTTACTTTACTGTTAGACCTCGCTTTTCTAATTAAACAATTGTGCACATGTCCTTCGTAAATCTAGAAACGACATTGCGAGTGACTCATGTTATTCCTTTTTATAATATTTTAAGTAAGGATACCCATTTTTTTAAAATCCACATTGAATAACGACTTATGTTTTTTCTTTTTATAAGTTTAACCAGCTCATGGGTTTATAATTCGGCTTAAATTATTGCTGTTATTAAGAGCAATATAAATTTGAAAATGAAGGCACGAACTCACATGTTACTGTTATGTAAAAAGAAGAACAAGAGGTTGAACATATAACAACGACATATATTGAAATATTGTTACCCGTTATACTATCGACCTGAAATTCAGTTACTAAAATATTATTACCAGTTTTACTATTTGCCCCAAACCACGTATGTACATGAGTTCTGAAACTAGTATACACAAACATTCAAACAAAGTGTATCATTCAAAAATGTTTATCAATCACATACTTATCCACAGTATTTTTGTTAAGCCATTAACACCAAAATTAATACCATAACAGTTTCGTTCTATTCCCATTCAAAATCACCACTTATCAATTCAATTCATAACACATATTCAAAAACACCAATTCCATTGCAATTTCTTTTGTACACTCCAATTCCAGTTGAATTATCCTCTATATGCCAGTGAAGTGATCGATGTCCACACCGTAAAATGGATTATCACAGAGATTCAATTTTTTTAGGGTTCAGATTTGAATTACAAGATACAACTATTTTGATTTTTTTTAATAATCAATTTTATTTTGTTTCCATTCAATTGTGTTGTATCAAAACCCTAGAAAAAATTGGGGAAAATTAATTATATGAATTACTTCTTATGATGTTTTGAAATTATTATGAAGAATTGAATTAGTTTTGGTTGGACTTATGATGTTTTGAAATTATTATGAAGAATTGAATTGTGGCTAACTTGATGAGAAATATGTTATTCTCAGCTTGATCACATGTTGAAAAAGATTGAGGAGCTTCTTGATCTTGTCATTTCCAGTTGCATGTATGTATTCAATCTACCAAATTATGAGTTTTAAATTATGAGCAAACTGCCTAAGCTAGAAATTGATGCTTCTTTCGCCGAATTTACAGCCGTCACACTTTCATGTAAGTGATTATTTATATTTCTTCATTTTGATTTAACAATTGTCTCCGGCATGGCTACAAGTTACCCTAAAGAATGCTTTTTCTAAGATATGAAAGATATTGATTTCCTTTCATTTGAAGTTTAGTGGTTGTTTGAAAATCTGTCATGGAATTGTTCACAAAGACGATTTAATATCTTAGTATGACTTCTATTTTGGGAAATTCTTTTTTACTATTCAAGTAGCTATTAATCCTATTATAATATTTTGTGAATGACTTCCGACCCGTTAGACCTATGTTACTTGCTTCCTTTCAGTCTAACATGGTATACTATTTTGTAGAGTCTCGAGCGATGCCAACTTAAAGAATGGGTTCATTTTAGTCCTTTCAATACGGTATGTACATACGTAACTTGAAACAACACATGCAAGGCCATTCACTTGAGGTATATTTTGAAATATGTGGTTGTTATTATGTTTGTATGTTGAAGCTACTATTGTTATGAACTTAATATTGGTCTGGTGCAATTGTGTCGTTATGTTGGTTTTGGTAATAATGTATTTTTTAAGACATTATGGTATTTCAAATTAGGATTTTGAGCGGGGGTGTTGGATTCACTATTGTTATGAACTTAATATTGGTCTGGTGAAAGTGTGCCGTTATGTTGGTTTTGGTAATAATATATTTTTTAAGACATTATGGTATTTCAAATTAGGATTCGAAGGGGGGGGGGGTTGGATTAGCTTCTTTAATGGGTGTATTGGCTTATAAGGGATTTGGAAACGCGGATAAGGTCAACTTTATGAAGGGATGTGCATATCAACTTGAGCTTATGGACTTAAGTAAGCTCAAGTTTCATGAGCTCATCCCAAAAAAAATAAATAAAATAAAAATAAATAAATATATAAATAAATAAAATTGATTGTATCGGCCATTTAGCCGGTTAACTAAAAGTAATAAGGAGTTGTTTGGGCTTACATACATTTTCTACTTTTGTGCTTATGCGCTTATTTGTTAGCTGAAGTAACTACAAGTAAAAAGGGGTGTTTGGGAGAACTTAATTTTACTACTTTTCCGTTTATGTACCAAGTAATAAAGTGTGTGTTACTTATTACTATTTTTTTTTATACTTTTATGCATTTGTACTAATTTATAGCTAAAGTGACTGTCCAAATTTTTAGCTAAAAGTGATAAAGGGTGTTTGAGATTACTATATTTTCTTATTTGCTTATGTACTTAGCTTATTTGTACTTAGCTTATTTGTTGTTCGCAGGTTTCTAAACGTTTATGATATCTGTTATTACGTATAGAAGTTTGAGGTTTGATAAGACTATTGACTGATATTACATTCAAATTTTTACAGGGTTAGATAGTTATGATCACAGAATACTCAAACGAAGGTGAAGTTAAAGTTCATTTAATGGGTACGGGTCAATGAGATTAAATGGGTCGAAAGTAATCCAAAGTGTAATTTAATGCATGAATTATGTTAATCGCTTTATTAAAAATCTTATATTATAATTGGTAATGATATAACTTAGTGCATTAGATTACTCATACATAAGTCTTAATACTTACATAAAAATGGCTGGTCATACGCCCTTGCTGGTCAAACAAACCTGACCCGTTACCTAACCTAACCACGTTGTGACCTCTACTCCAGTCATAGATGAAAACTTAAGCCCTAACTCTCTATTTTCTGGATTTGTTTTAGACAAGAAATTACAGCTTTTTTTTTTTTTTTTTTTTTTTTTTTTTTTTTTTTTTTTTTATAAGGAGGCTTATGCGTCATGCCAAAATTAAGCCATACCTTTAGCCCTATCATTACAAGTAAGATAATATGGAAGAGTATATGATATTTTTAGTTGAAGCTCTTATAAGTCACCTGTGTATTTAGGGAGTTTCTTGAAGTAACCATAGATTGATGAAGTAACCACAAACAACCATTAATGTGCTTTGATACTGTGGTATTAACTTTAGATTATATTGTAACTAATATATGAACAACCTCTCTTGGAAAAGGCGCGAGTTTTCGAAGTTGTTCATGCCATTGTCCATCATGGCTGATGGTTATTTTGAAGGCATTTATTTCTTGAATAGTTACTATACTTTTCTTTCAGGTGAGCTTTTTATGGTGTAATTTCTGGAGATTGGAGATGAGCTTTTTACCGATAAAAATAAAATGCAATATGTTCAATTACCAACAATATGTTATGTTTTTCCCATATAATATGGTGTTTACTTTTTTAATTCACGGGTTTAATACAGGAGACCTTTTAGAAAAGAAGATATGACATCCAACTGTGGTTCATTTTCTGGGCGTTGTAACTCAAACTAATCTAATGATGATAATGACATTATATTTACCAAAGGTCTATTTGTCTCTGCATAATATCGTTTACTTTCAAGTCTAATGTTTTTTTACGCATACTTTTAGAGGTGCGCAGAACTTAGAAACCTGGATATTAATTAATCACATTTTTTTTAATTTTTTAATTGATTTTTTAGTATCGATGGTGATCTTTGTCTATTTTTAAAGAAGAAATGAACACTAAAGCCAATAACAACTTTATAGTTTTCCATGGACATAGCAAGGTTCTCAAATTAGTGGCATTTATTTGGATCATCACATATTTTATTGATACGATACAATTCTAACTAATGATTTTCTTTTTGTCATTCTTTAGGGGGATGAACTATTTGTCAGAATATTAAAACATGACAATCATATAAATAGGTAAACACATATGCGGAGGCGAAGGAACATCTATAACATATTAAAGATTAGCATAAATTAAATAGGAACGTACCTTTTGGATTCTAGCAAAAGAAGAATCAAACTTAATCTTGAACAATATGATGAACCCTAATTAGAGTTTATGAGGATCAATGAATAAAGCCTTAGCGATTTTGTTATTCGATCCAAGATATTAACGAGTTAATACCACGTTCTTAGATACACGAATTATATCGAACTAATGTGATTGCATGATCAAAGAAAACACAATGATTTTTGTTTTTTCAAAAATCAAACCAAGAACCCTAAGTGGGTGTTTGTTCAATCGGATTTCACAAAGAGGAGAGGGAGAGAAAACCAATTTAGGGTTATGTGTACAAGAGTGAAAAACAAGAACCCTTGGTTTTGTATATATACTAGTTGTAAAACTTTGGGAACAAGTTAGGGCAAAGGGGAACCCTCTCCTTTGTGTGTTCGACCGGCCACAAGCCCAGGGAGGGCTTTCCAGAACATTCTTGGCCACTTCTCGTTTGCCCATTATTCAATTCCGTTAAGTACTAACGATCGTTAGTCATTTATTGTGTTTAAATAAATAATTATATATATCTAACATTTATATATAATAATTATTGTTCATTAATTCTTATTCGTAACATGTGCAATCCCGTGTTCTTGGGTTCGATACTAGACATGTACGTATTAATATTTATCCACAAACCAATAGCTCCCACTTGGATATCTATTAATAGTGCAATGACATTGGTTAGCGTCTTGCAACACGCCAATGTACCTAGTTCAACTCGAGGGAGGTCTCCTCGAAAAACCTATAAATGATTCATCATTATTATTATCCTTTGGTTTCTAATACCACATTAATAAAGATATGGGGTCAAGTCATTCTTTATTAAATTTATGTTTCTCGTTTGTAAATGATTGAACAAAATTACCAAAACATCTAAACGTATTCCAGATAGACTTTAGGCGTGGCCACGCAAACATTTTGTCAACCCTACGAGAGGCCCAACAATATTAAACTTCAAAACATATTTGAAGGAACAAATTCTCTCTTGACTACAAGAACAACCCATGAACTTTGAAACACTTCTCAAAATAATCCTTATGACTACCAGTTACGGATAGTGGTAAATTGCTCCACAGAAATGCACTGCATCCATGACACTTATCTGGTATCTCAAGTCTGAGGATAACTATTAAACATGATTCACTTTAATGACAAGTCCCATAATGTGAAATCATGTAGTTGGGATGTAACACCCCCAATTTTTAAAACATTTGCAGCGGAAGAAAGATTGGGTGTTACTTCACAGCTCATAGTTTTCAGTAGAAAATGATTATCAATTTTGCCATTTTAAAACATTTATCATTCGAATTTTTATAAATATCAGAGTTTTCAAAATGAGGTCCCAGTGGTTTCAAAGTTTGTTAAATAGGTTTTCGAATGATAATAAAAATTTATAGCCTTTGTGAAAATTTCGTGCTCCTTCGCCCCATCCTTGCTCGTTATAGACCTCAGATAAACATGCTAAAAATCAACAAAAGTTGAGTGATATTCATAGGTTTAAGTTTAATAGTTGAACACAAGTTATAAGTGATAATTGCACTGTCATACAATTATAAGTTAAAAATCAGTTGTTATTGCATTAAGCTCATGACACTCATCCGATTAACATATCTCATCATAAATGATGGATTATAGTAACAATGGCCCTCGGGATAGGTTCTTGCCAGTAACCTATTAGATTTCAAATAAAGTGCGTTTGGTAGTTTTCTCGAACGACCAAACGGGGATTGTCAATCCCTAATAGATCTATCCACAATTATTTACGTTCACCCTACGAGTGACTAAGGCTCATGATATGAGGGACTTTTGGCAATAAGGTACTTAAGCAATAACGATATCAGGTAAAGCATACCAAGAAAAATACTTGTGTTCAGTTTGTAAAAACTAGCATGTATCCCCCTCGCGAGGTTTATAAAACATTTAAATAAGTAAAGGCGAGGCTATGAACTCACCTTAGTGGTATAGTGGTAAAAATATCGATACTCAGTTTGCAATAAGGGAACGGCTCCACACACGACCTGGATAATATATGGCAAGTTTTAGTGTTTGATAGTCTTAATGGTTAAATCACGAGTAGTTTTAGAATATAACGTTGGTGGGTTTGACGATTGTAAAACTTGTGGTTTTATAAAATATCGTAAGTTTTAAATAAGTTATATATATATATATATATATATATATATATATATATATATATATATATATATATATATATATATATATATATATATAACGTAAGGTTTAATAATAATAATAGTGTGAAATAAATGTAAACGTCGTGATGTGATATCGTGAAATAAAAAGTAAAAATAAAATATTTATGAGAGTTTTAGTGCAAGTGTTTGTGATTTATACGAAAAAAATCAAAGGTACGTTTAAGTAAGGATTGAAAAAGAGTCGTATGGGACTTACTACACCAAGATGGTGGGGTAAAACGTTTTGTAGAGTCGAGAAGAAGAGAGTACGAGAGTGTAGCGTGAATGTCGACTCAACCAAGGTTCACAAACAATGCTTCGTTCCTCCTAGACCCGATTGAAAACACTAGAGTTTTTGCCAAAGCGTTTTGAAGTAGAAAACTATCACCAGGACTTAGTTTTTGTAAAATTTGATTCGTATGTGAGTTGTGAACGAGTGTATGCATGCATGGTGTTTAAATATGAACTTTTGAGTATCCTAGTGACTAAAATTAATGGGATGGGATGTTTACGTGTTTACCAAAAGTCATTGAGGGAGTGTAAGACGTAACATGTACTTTCTCGTTTGTTTTCATCTAGTCGACATTTCAAATGTTCAAAAGAAACGTGTGTGTGATCATTATAAAATGAATTGTACTTGTAGGTTCTCTATTTAAAAATGAGCTAGTACCTTGTCTAAGGTCATAAAATATATAGTTGTGTGTGCATGAAATAGGGAGGTACAATCTTTGTTTTTAAAATATATGTCGACACATCTTTTGTTTTGTGTGCACGATTTGAAAATCGTGTATGACTTGGTGATGGTTGATCAAATTTAATATTTAGACTTGAGTTTGTGTTTAGAAACAGTTTTAGGACTTTATAGAAACAAACTAGAGCAAAAATGGTTTAGTTTTGGATTAGTTAAAAACCGGGTGGGTTTGTTTTTGGACGACTCAATTTGCCTCGTAAAAATGTATTTAGACTCGACATGGGAAGCTGGAATTTGACATACTCGGAGTTGGCTAGGTGAGGAATGAGGGAGTGTAAAAATATAGAGGTGTCGCGTGTAAGAATATGGCGTACGAGGTGTGTTCTTGGCTTGTTCTAGTCGAGTATTAGTAAAACTAATAAAAGGGTTTTGGGCTAAAATTTTGTGTGGGCCGTGAATAGTAACAGGCCGGTTTAAACCTTGGGCTTAGTATAAAATTAAGGATCCAGTTATGTGTAATTAGGATTAGTAAAAATTAAATTTGTGATTAGTGAAAGTTTAGTTAATATTTAGTGAAACGTTTACGTGAGTCCGGGGGTTGTCGAATGTGTTTTGCTAAAATATGTTACGTAAGTTTGTAAATGGTAAAAGTTTAATATTCTCGCGATTTTAGACTATAGTGGTACATGTGTGAGCATCGTTCCAAGCAAAAAGGAATCTTGAATATCGTAGTGATTTTTAAGTATCATAGCATATTTGATAATAATAATAAAAAAAAATTGGTTATTGGTAAAAAAACGTTATTAATTTACGTAATGATATATTAGTCTTTGATTAACTTTTACTATTCATAGGAAAATTTACGGGAGTTTACAGTACCTACCCCTCATTCTGAATTCCGTCCCGGAATTCAAGTTTAACGAAATTCCTGTATTAGGAAATTTCGATCAGGGGGTTGTTGAGAGATTTTTATTATTAAGATTTAGGAGACGTGGTTTAGTTAGACTTATTTGTGCTAGACAAGATCAAGTAACTGGTGTATTTAAGGGTTGTGAATATTGAAGGTAATGGTTATGAATAGTAAATTAACGGTTAGGTGTACTGTGTCCAACGGTCAGGAATAGTGATTTCCAACAGTCCGAAATGGTGACTAACGGCTTGATTTCCACCTACAAATACCCCTTTCAAATTTCCATTTCTTCCACCAACCATTTGCTTCTCATTTCCCATCTTCAAAATGCCGCACCTCATCACTATACTAGCGATTGTGTATTTCGTCCTTGCCGCTATCTACCTAGCGTATGTTCTAGACGAAGACTTTGGATTCTTGGTTGCGATCTTGTTGTTTGTCGTACCCCTCATGGTTCTAGCCATTACCGTGGACAAGATATGGGGGTAATAATCTTGAGCTAGGGTTGTTTTAAATTAAGTCCTTGTCGTGTTTCTATGTATTTTTAACTAACAAGGAATAAAATTTGTTTTGTTTTTAGGAATTCGTCTTGTTATTATTTTTAATGATTTGTTTATATTTATCTTTCAGCATAATTAAGGTGATTCATCCTGTGGTGGCTCTTGCTATGGTTATGTTGGTGGGGGTTTTTGTTGTCATAGCGGATCAACCTATTGAAGATTCTATGGTTTATATTGTAATTATTGTGACGTTAGCACTTCCGATGCTAATTATTTGTTTATTTATTAATTTCCATGGATTCGGATAAACTCTTCGTTATTGGAGTTTTCTGTTAGTCGTTAGGGTTTTTCTTATTTGTACTTTTGTTGGCTTCTCGTCCTAATGACGAAGGAATAAGATAGGTATTTATTGTAGTTTGTAATATTTATGAATAGTTCAGTTTATCTCTATTTGTTGCTTTTACATGAAGATTGTTATTTAGAAAATTTGACATTATGATTGTTCCTTCATAACATGATTCTTCCTAAATTAGACATAGTTGATCAGGCTATGTATAATTGAGGACTAAACGATGTGATGTTTGGTTTAGTTACAGTGGTGTTTATGCTTTTTCTTTAAGTTGTTTTATATGGTGTTCAACGTGTTGTTTTTATAATATAACGCGTAATTTCTTTTTAATAATAAAGTAGGATTTTTTTTTCATACTATGATGATGAGTCAGAAATTTCTAGTCAGAAATTTCTAGAGTAATAACAGTATACTGTTAATTGGTAAATGGAATAGAATTTGAAATTGATGTAGGTTATAATTATTTCGGAAATATTACAAGGTAGATTTTTCGATACGGTAGAAGGATAGTGGTTATACTTAGGTTACATCCATCGTAACTTAAAGTAAAATACAAGGAAGAGGTACAATCAGGAAATTTTTGAACTAGAGTTTATTTATTCACAACAAGAATTTATTCATCTGCATAAATCTAGTAATCATTCCCTTGATACCACCGAAATCCTTGTAGAGTTTTCATTTCCTTGCGAAAGTCTTGGCTTTCCAATTTATATTGTAGTTTGGACATCGGTTCTTGTAGTGTCCTTTTGCACCACATCCGTAGCATATTACAGTTGTTGTTTGTCCCTTGTTGTCCGAAGTCCTATAGTTAGTTGCCTT
The DNA here is from genome assembly GCA_030686995.1 of Artemisia argyi. Taxonomy (NCBI): domain Eukaryota; kingdom Viridiplantae; phylum Streptophyta; class Magnoliopsida; order Asterales; family Asteraceae; genus Artemisia; species Artemisia argyi. Next base: position 154,246,516 of record CM060692.1, read on the forward strand.
GTGACCTGTTTTCTGACACTCCATGTACTTACTCTTGCAGATTCCTGTGTGATGCTTCTCGCATTTTCGACACAGGGGTTTACCTCCAAGATATACCCTTCTGGCAACAGGTGTGACGAGGCAGTATCTATTAACTTTTTGTTTGTATCCTAGTCGGTGATGATAGTTGATACGATCTTCCCGATGTTTATGGTAGCAGTCTTGAGCATTGGTGAAATTGCAGTGGTTGGAGTTGCTGGTTCCTATTTCAGTGAGTTTTCGAGTTTGTTTATTTCCATTATGTCTAACTTCTTGCCTAATCTCTTGGTTATGGGTGGTGATAGGGTTAGTCATTCTTTCTGGAGTTTTAAAGGGGTTTGGCCTATATTCCATGTAGTTTTCCTGGTTATGCTTGTCAGACGTATCTGACTCTCCTCTTGGATAAACTATGGTGTCCCCTTTAAGTACTACTGACATGATGTTGCTTACCAACTCCTTGACATCTTCAGTAGTCATGGTGATTTTTGATGATGATGGAGTACATGTATTGTTTACGTTGTCCATCTTCTGAAATCATTAATGAAACTTAACTTAGAATCCATCTGATGTCAGAATAATTTAAATAATGAATTCTAATTATTTCATTGATGATAGACTTAATTGACTCCTTACTGTAATCTAATTTCAAGATATGTCTGTGTTGTATCATAGATAGATAATCAACTCTTGATATGGGATTACTAAGGAACAAACCGATTCGTCCATTAGAATAAATTTTCTCTCCATTTTTCAAGTTCTCTCTTGAAAATTTATTTTTAGACAATCCTTTGGTTTCTGGTGAATTATAGTATGTTTAAGAAATCTTAACAATTGTAAGAAATCTCACGGTAGATTTGAATAGTATTGTAGAAGTTATCATAATATTAATAACTTGACTGATCGTTTTTGTAAAACAATTAGTACAAGGTCTCCTATTAATATGTCATGGATCTACGTGGAGTTATTTGTTCATCAAGGGAGGTAACAATTGATGAGATTTTTGCATGAAAGTATGAGGGTTCATAGTATGCATGCTTGATACGAAAGAAACGATTGATTCATAACAGAGAGATGTAACGGAAGAGGAGGTTATTATATATTATGATTCGATTACAAATTCTGAAAGGTTCAGATTTATTGAACATTATATGAAATACTAACCAAGTCTGTCTGGTTTAGTAGTTGCAACAGGGATACTTGTAAACTTAAAATTAGTTACGCCTCTGACGTAAATATCTAATCTCTTTCTCAAGTTCAAGTTGTGCTGCATCCATGTTTGAGAAACGTTCCTGACACATGTTCATTTGATTAGCCAACATAGTCTCTAATGCGGGAATCCTTTGACTCTGGTTTCTTGCTGTGTCTCTGGCCATCCATAGGGTCCTTTCAATGTCTTCAATTCTACCATGTGTATGACCGTGTTCTCTTCTTGCAGAACGGACCCTGGAATCCAAGCTTCCAAGTTCCTGGTTGGTGTTGTCTTTTATCTCATTAATCTTTATTCCTAATTCACATATTGTTCGTCTTTCAGCATCCGCTCTTTTGAACAATGCGTCAAGGTTACGGTCGTACCATTTAAATTTTGTTGGTCGTAAACCTTTTAGCTGTTCAGTGTGAGCCTCTAATATGCTGGCTTGTCGATAAACAAGAGTTCATATTGAAGCAGGTGTGCTTATATTGCAGTTGGGGGAATTAGGTGAGGATAAATTAATTGGGATATTTGGTATTGGGGAATCTGAAGTGTAGGGTAACGGAGAATTTGGCTCAACATTCTTCCATGGCCTCTCTTGACGTGAACTTTGTCCAACTTTGAATGTTGCCTGACCACCAATCACATCTTCATATGATTCAGTAGTTCTCCTAAGTTTTTGACATAGAGGTGAACAAATAAGTGACGATGGGAGTGATCTCTGAGTGATTCCTATATTAAGTTGGGGCTGTGATATTTGTACGTAGGGGTCTTCAGTATTCGGAGAATTTTGATTGATAGGTGATGTATTAGTATTACGGAGAGTAGTTTTGGCGTTCACGAAAGTTTTTGGAGACATGTTACTGTAGTAACCGAGAATAGTATTTTATAAGTAATTTTTACGTTAAAGATATAATAGTACGGATGAAATAAAAATTATGTAAGCGCGATTTCTAAACATGCAGAATAATCTTAACAGGTAATGTACTGAGCAAGGTAGTCTGTAGACACGGAAGGCACGAAGAGTGTAAGGCTATAAAATGTTTTGGTTTGTAAAAACGGTTATAGTTCGGATCTGTATTAGACCCGTTTCGCTATAACTAAAGCTCTGATACCAATCTGTAACACCCTCAATTTTTAAAACATTTGCAGGAGAAGAAAGATTGGGTGTTATAACTATAACCTCAGCTCTATTTATTGGTCTGAGCAAGATACGACTTATTTGAAATTAATTGCACAATTCATAAAAGGAAATCTTTCCGCGAACTTACGTGTATTTTTAGTTACTTACCGTATCAATTGCCAATTCTTGGTTGGCTGTAGCACAAAATGTACTTTTAAGTAATTGCCTCATAGATCCTATATCTATATATATGAAAAAGAAATCATGTAACGAAGTGGATTATTATTTGTATAATTGGTACTTCGAACTTGGAACGAGCATGAAGAAATTAACGATACTTCTTTATCTTTTGAGTTGTTCTGCCGGATCGGTCACTCAAGATCTTTGGTCTCTACCCGGACCCGATGAAAAAAATGGGATCACTCCTTATGGACTCGTTGAGAATGATTCTGGTCTAGTTCGTGGCCTATTAGAAGTGGAAAGGGCTCTGGTGGGATCCTCGCGGACATGCAGTCAGTTTGATAAGGATCGAGTGACATTGCTTCTTCGATCCGAACCAAGGGATCCCTTAGATATGATGCAAAATGGATCTTGTTCCATCCTTGATCAGAGATTTCTCTATGAAAAAGACGAATCGGAGTTTGAAGAGGGGGAAGGAGAAGGAGCCCTCGACCGGCAACAGATAGAGGAGGATTTATTCAATCACATAGTTTGGGCTCCTAGAATATGGCGCACTTGGGGCTTTCTATTTGATTGTATCGAACTTCACAGCTCATAGTTTTCAGTAGAAAATGATTATCAATTTTACCATTTTAAAACATTTATCATTCGATTTTTTATAAATATCAGAGTTTTCAAAATGAGGTCCCAGTGGTTTCAAAGTTTGTTAAATAGGTTTTCGAATGATAAAAAAAATTTATAGCCTTTGTGAAAATTTCGTGCTCCTTCGTCCCATCCTTGCTCGTTCTAGACCTGAGATAAACATGCTAAAAATCAACAAAAGTTGAGTGATATTCATAGGTTTAAGTTTAATAGTTGAACACAAGTTATAAGTGATAATTGCACTGTCATACAATTATAAGTTAAAAATCAGTTGTTATTGCATTAAGCTCATGACACTCATCCGATTAACAGATCTCATCATAAATGATGGATTATAGTAACAATGGCCCTCGGGATAGGTTCTTGCCAGTAACCTATTAGATTTTAAATAAAGTGCGTTTGGTAGTTTTCTCGAACGACCAAACGGGGATTGTCAATCCCTAATAGATCTTTCCACAATTATTTACGTTCACCTTACGAGTGACTAAGGCTTATGATATGAGGGACTTTTGGCAATAAGGTACTTAAGCAATAACGATATCAGGTAAAGCATACCAAGAAAAATACTTTTGTTCAGTTTGTAAAAACTAGCATGTATCCCCCTCGCGAGGTTTATAAAACATTTAAATAAGTAAAGGCGAGGCTATGAACTCACCTTAGTGGTATAGTGGTAAAAATATCGATACTCAGTTTGCAATAAGGGAACGGCTTCACACATGACCTAGATAATATATGGCAAGTTTTAGTGTTTGATAGTCTTAATGGTTAAATCGCGAGTAGTTTTAGAATACAACGTTGGTGGGTTTGACGATTGTAAAACTTGTGGTTTTATAAAATATCGTAAGTTTTAAATAAGTTTATATAAAATATCGTAAGTTTTAAATAAGTTTATACATATATATATATATATATATATATATATATATATATATATATATATATATATAACGTAAGGTTTAATAATAATAATAATAGTGTGAAATAAATGTAAACGTCATGATGTGATATCATGAAATGAAAAGTAAAAATAAAATATTAATTATAGTATACGGCCCTTGTCTTTTCCAAGTTTTTACACTTTTTACCCTAACGGCGTTAGCGTTTCACTGTTAGTCCAAAGTTAAATATATTTACGTTTTACGTCCAAAACTTTATAACTTTTACACTTTTCATCCAAAAGTTTATAAAATTAGTTTTTCATCCTCATGTTTGTAAAATGACAGTTTTCACCTAAAGTTTATAAAAGTGACACTTTTAACCAGAAAGTTATACTTTTTGCAAATTTAGTCCAAAATCCACCAAATTCGAAACTTAACATTTTTATTTCTTAATTAAGCTAAAAACAGCTTATTTAACTTTTTAAAACTGCTTATTTGTCAAAAAAGCTGATTCGTGGCTTATTGGGCTTTTTAACGAAAATGGACTAGGCCCGTTAAGCTTTTTAAATCCATTGGGCTTATAAGGGTTTTGGGCTTGGTTTTGGGCTTATCTTAGGACACTAAAAACATTTCGAGACAGCTTATTAGACTGCTTATCTCATTAGCTTATTTTCAAAGGATTGGGCTTTAAGGCCCAATCGATGTTTATTAGTTTTTCTGAAATGGTTTGATGTCGCGATGCTTTGCACCATTTAAAGGGTCGAGATGTGATTTTTAACACAAGGTCTTTTTATGAAAATGATTGTTAGTTAGGTTGTCACATAGATTGTGAAATAAAAGGGTAGGCTTGTTACGTAAGATTTCAAGATATACGTTTGTTTCATAGGTTGCATGGGTAGAATTTTTAAGTAAAAAGACTTAGAAATATTTTTAAGGATTTCACGACTAGTTGTTACACGTTAGAAAGTTATCTAAAAATAGTTTATACGTAGCTTTTAAGGTTCAAATCTTTATATAACTTGATTACTAAGGTAGTAAATATATAGACGAAAGTATAATACGTAGGTGTTGTTTATTTAGATTACGAGAGTTTTAGTGCAAGTGTTTGTGATTTATACGGAAAAAATCAAAGGTACGTTTAAGTAAGGATTGAAAAAGAGTCGTCTGGGACTTACTACACCAAGATGGTGGGGTAAAACGTTTTGTAGAGTCGAGAAGAAGAGAGTACGAGAGTGTAGCATGAATGTCGACTCAACCAAGGTTCGCAAACAATGCTTCGTTCCTCCTAGACCCGATTGAAAACACTAGAGTTTTTGCCAAAGCGTTTTGAAGTAGAAAACTATCACTAGGACTTAGTTTTTGTAAAATTTGATTCGTATGTGAGTTGTGAACGAGTGTATGCATGCATGGTGTTTAAATATGAACTTTTGAGTATCCTAGTGACTAAAATTAATGGGATGGGATGTTTACGTGTTTACCAAAAGTCATTGAGGGAGTGTAAGACGCAACATGTACTTTCTCGTTTGTATTCATCTAGTCGACATTTCAAATGTTCAAAAGAAACGTGTGTGTGATCATTATAAAATGAATTGTACTTGTAGGTTCTCTATTTAAAAATGAGCTAGTACCTTGTCTAAGGTCATAAAATATATAGTTGTGTGTGCATGAAATAGGGAGGTACAATCTTTGTTTTTAAAATATATGTCGACACATCTTTTGTTTTGTGTACACGATTTGAAAATCGTGTATGACTTGGTGATGGTTGATCAAATTTAATATTTAGACTTGAGTTTGTGTTTAGAAACGATTTAGGACTTTATAGAAACAAACTAGAGCAAAAATGGTTTAGTTTTGGATTAGTTAAAAATCGGGTGGGTTTGTTTTTGGACGACTCACTTTGCCTCGTAAAAATGTATTTAGACTCGACATGGGAAGCTGGAATTTGACATACTCGGAGTTGGCTAGGTGTGGAATGAGGGAGTGTAAAAATATAGAGGTGTCGCGTGTAAGAATAAGGCGTACGAGGTGTGTTCTTGGCTTGTTCTAGTCGAGTATTAGTAAAACTAATAAAAGGGTTTTGGGCTAAAATTTTGTGTGGGCCGTGAATAGTAACAGGCTGGTTTAAACCTTGGGCTTAGTATAAAATTAAGGATCCGATTATATGTAATTAGGATTAGTAAAAATTAAATTTGTGATTAGTGAAAGTTTAGTTAATATTTAGTGAAATGTTTATGTGAGTCCGGGGGTTGTCGAATGTGTTTTGCTAAAATATGTTACGTAAGTTTGTAAATGGTAAAAGTTTAATATTCTCGCGATTTTAGACTATAGTGGTACATGTGTGAGCATCGTTCCAAGCAAAAAGGAATCTTGAATATCGTAGTGATTTTTAAGTATCATAGCATATTTGATAATAATAATAAAAAAAATTTGGTTATTGGTAAAAAACGTTATTAATTTACGTAATGATATATTAGTCTTTGATTAACTTTTACTATTCATAGGAAAATTTACGGGAGTTTACATGGGATAAGTCTTATATTCAATTCATTGAATATCATGTGAAATTGGTATGACAACGCATCAATATACTTTCAAGTATATCCTAACCATTACTCAGATTTGTCTTAGTTTAATGATATTCCCATATCATTAACTGACAACGGACATTTAGATTAATAAATTATTCAAGGATTTAAACATGCAAATACAAGATATATTATTAAGACAATGATAAATAAACATAATCAATATTTTATTTTATTAAAATATTAATTGCACATTACATCATTTATCCAAATACTAATCACAAATGGGCATGAAACTATCAGCTAAATGAAGTCCTATGCCTTCAGCAAGCTTGTAAAGCTTAGTGGCAGGTAGAGGCTTCGTCAATTGATCTGCTAAGTTATCATCTGTGTGAACTTTGAGTAACTCGATTTCACCTATTTCGACTTGTTCTCGAACATAGTGATATTTAATCGGGAAATGTCTGGCGCCTCTCATGACTCCAGGTTCATTGGCGAATGTAATTGCAGCTGAGTTGTCGCAATACATTTTTATAGGTCTTTGAATTGATGGCATAACTCCAAGCCCCGAAACAAACTTCCTAATCCAAACGGCTTCCATTGCAGCTTCTAAAGCAGCTATGTACTCACTTTCTGTTGCAGACATTGCTAATGTACTCTGCTTCTTGCTCCTCCAATCCACAGCTCCTTCGTTAATGACAAAGACATAACCCGTCTGAGACTTCGTATCATCTTTATCACATTTCCAGGATGCATCACAGTAACCTGTAACATCAAGTTCTGCATTTGGATTTCCCCATACACTAAGAAGATATCTTTAGTAGCCCTAAGGTACTTAATGAAATTCTTAACAGCAGTCCAGTGAAGTTCACCTGGATTCTGTTGATATCGACTAGTCAAGTTTTAAGCAAATGCCACATCTGGCCTTGTACTTTTCACCACATAAATTATAGATCCCACAGCCGAAGCATGAAGGACTCTCTTCATGCATTCCACCTCTGCACGTGTTGAAGCACAAACTTTGCTATTTAAGCCATATTGCTCTCGCATAGGCAAATATCCTTTCTTGGAATTTTGCATATTAAATCTCTTCAATATTTTATCAATGTAAGCACTTTCACTTAATCCAATTAATCGCTGAGATCTATCTCCATAGATTTTGATTCCCAGAATGAATGCAGCTTCCCCTAAATCTTTCATAGAAAAAGACTTTCCAAGATAAGCCTTAACCTTTTGCAAACTTGGAATGTCTTTTCCTATGATCAATATGCCATGAACATATAAAATAAGGAAAATTACATCACTCCCACTAGCTTTGTGATATACACATGGCTCATCAAGATTTTTAGTGAATTCATACCTTTTAATCTCACTATCAAATCTTTTATTCCATTGCCGTGATGCTTGGTTCAATCCATAAATGGATCTTTGAAGTTTGCATACACGGTTTGGAAATTCTGGATTCACAAACCCCTCAGGTTGCGCCATATAGATGTCTTTATCTAGGCGACCATTTAAGAAGGCGATTTTGACATCCATTTGCCAAATCTCATACTCATAGTATTGATGCGTGGTTTTTCAACCTTGCAAAAAGTTTTACCTCTCGAGAAGCTTGCAATCCCCACCAGGCAGTGTACCTGACCGATGTAGTATAGTGTAGTGGCAAGTACCGGGGGATTGATCGTTCTACTTGGGGAATAGTGTTCGTTAGTATTGAAACTTAATCTAACTAGGTCTAGAGGTGAGGGATGATTCTTTTTGGATTTTTATGGTTTATGGAAAGCAAGTAAAAATCTCGGGTATTAGAAGAGTGGGCGGAATTAGTTGCTAGTCAACTAACTCAGATAACTACAAATGCAATAAAAATAAAATAACAAGAAAATAAAATGTGAGAAAAACCTTATATGGAGAGAAACGTGTTTACTTAGATTTCACTACTCCCTAGCTATCTTTCATTAATTGATTAGTTTGTTACAATTGTGTGGATGACGGGTTATATTCCTTAATACCATTCGTGGGGCCGTGTACGATCTTCCCCAACTCTATAAGCTTCTACCTCTTCCTATGTCGAGCTGACAACTAGCTCCTAACATGGCCTCCTTAGTAGTCACTTATGCATTAAATATACCCATTAAAATCGTAGTACACATCCGATTCATGTTTCTTAAGACGTTCAAGCATGTTACCAATTGGAGATTAGCCAGTTTTCTTAAGCCTAACATTGAAATCATTCATCCAACAACAATTAATAACAAACAATCAATCAATAATCAATATCTAGGTTTCATTACATCTAACCAAACACAAATAAACCTAGCCTAACATGTTAATATAAAGACAAGCAAAGATAGTATCAAACAACAAATAGACATATTGAATGATTATTGGAAGACTTATCTTTAATTAATCATGGATGAAAGAAGGGTTTGAAACCCTTACAAAAAGGCTAAAATTCGTCCTAGGGTTTATGGTGAAGTTCCTCCCAAAAGTTCTCTCCTTAATGAATGAAATTTAGAAAACTATATATAGAGAATACAATCTGACGGCGTCACGTTATACATGTGACGCCGTCAACTCGCCACCGATGCTTCCCTCGGATGGCCTAGATCCAGATCTGACGCCGTCAGGTACTGTTTCCAGCTTGATTTTGGAGACTTTGTCGTTTTCTTCACTTTTCGCTCCAAAAATGTCTGAAATGCTTCCTTTTCCAGATTTCTTCTCTAAAGTACCTAAAATGGCAAAATGAACAATTTGAAGCAATATTTGATCAAATAATCACGACTTAGGGCTTAAATGACCCCCTAAAAGCGTAACACTTTTCGCCTCATCAAATACCCTTACACTTGAGATTTGATTGTCCTCAAGCAAATGCACTTTTATTCTAATCAAAATACAAGCTAGGGGTCATTTAACACTAAGATAAAAGTAATTACACCAAATGATCGTTCCACTTTAACCAAAACAAGCACGAAAATTATATATTAGCACCTCACAAATAGTGTTCAGATACTCACATCTCTCGGGTGTAATAAAAGTATATATCACAAATGAAAATGAAAATTATCTCTCACTACCTGTCATAGCACATAGATTACCATAGGCTTGGGAAAGGATCAAACCTCTACCACTTTGGTGTAAGCACCTAGGATAAACTATCAAAGAGGTCTTTTAAAGGGTTGTAACATGAGGTGTAGGGATATGATAAACACGGTTTTGTTGGATAAAGGCAATCTTTACTGGTGGCGAGTTAATCATCTTGGTTAATTACATGTACAATGTGGCGAAGCTAAGCCAAGACTTGACTCGACTTAAGCTATTGAAAACTACAAAACATAAAAAGAAACATAAAAGGAAACAGGATGGTAGTCCGTATGTTTTTTCTACTTCTTTTTCTATTTTTATTTTTGTTTACACTCTTGCCCTACCATCCAAAATAATACATCGTAGGGAATTTGCATTCCCCTTACACTTGAACTTTTACATACTTATTGTACAATAATTTGCGCTACCATGTCTTCGATGGTGATCAAAGGAAATGAGGGGTGTTGTGATTACGCCAAACTTGGATATAACCTGAAATAAGAAATACTAAAACACTACGTTAAGTGATTGCGCAGGGGTTGAGCCCTGCGAACCACCTCCGGCATGTGAATAAGTGATCGGTATGAAAGTTTAAGTATAAATGTAGTAAAGTAAGGTGAGAGAGATTGCATACCATATTTCTCATCGTCCAGGACTATTTATAGGTGAAGAAAACGGTCCTGGAGAGTGGTCATACGTTTGAGAGAGATCATGGGGGCGTCCCATGATTTGTGGTAACCGCTAGGGGTTAGTGTCCTACTCTTCCTGGTTTAGCGGGGGAGCTAAAGAGAAAGAGGAGACATGAGTAAGACTTGGTCTCACCAATGTTTGGACTTGGCATCATTCCGTCCATAAAACTTATCGAGAGATACCCCGAAGGGCTTAATCCTTCGATTGGCGAATTCCCACTTGGTAACTAGATCATAGATGATTAGTTTTATGCCAAAGAAAGTTTTAGGAGGCTAGCCAGAGCCTTCGATTATGTAGGTTGCGATCAGACTCGAAGGGAGATCCTTCGAGCTAATCGGAGGGTACATCATCAAGCCCCCCAGTTGAAAGTTAGATATGCGCACAAGAATATGTGGCTTTCAACTCTATCTTCAAGTAATCTAACCGTTTTAGAACCATTCGAAAGAAATCTGCGTCGTAAAGTACGCATTAAATGCGCTTAAATATTACCTAACAACTCACATTAAGTCTACAGTAGCGATATCCTCGGTAAACAAAAACGTCCATTCGAATTTTAAAAACCCATTGGAATACGGATAGATAAGCAAGACACGTGTATGGTTATGATAAAAAAAGAGGAGCGGTATAAATGTTTATCACCGCTAACCCTAAATCACTTTTACATTTGCACCCAAAATTACTTTCCAATACTGTGTGCAGAATCCGATCAAAATCTACACACATCATCACGTTTTATTAACCTACGCAAGAAAAAAGGTAAATTTCTTCCTCGTTAAACTATATTTCATCGTAGAAGTATCATTCTTCGTTAATCAATATGGCCAAAAATAACAAGTTTGTGATTAAAGAACAAAAATGTACTTTATCAAAAGAGGAATTACGTGCTTTTCTTGAGGATTATCCTATTCCAAAAGAATTTAAGATTATGCTCCCCAGTAAAAATCAAACGATATTTGATGCTCCTGAGGGATATGTAGGTCTGTACACCCATGCGTTTAAGTTGTCAAACTTTAGAATACCAATCCACCCTTTGATTTTAGAGTTTATGCAATACTATCAAGTACACATCTCTAGGTTCAACCCATTTGGCCTGGGTAAGTTGACAACATTCAATGTGATGTGTAAAGCCTATGGATATGAGCCTACACTAACAGTGCTTAGGGGTTTTACGAACTTATACCCGGGTGGGGATTGGTTGACTTTGGCAAAAAGAGGTGACCCTGGTGTTCCAACCATATTGTTAAAGCCTTTTACAAACATTATGGACTGGAAAGGGAGTTTCTTTTACATTCAAGATACAATAATACCTCCAGAGTACCCTGCTTTAGTGAACGAAGCATACAGGTTTGATAAAAAAACGTTTCAACGATGAGTTACCTTATACTGTTCGAAGGAATCCATAGTATCAGCGTCTTGTTCGCCATCCAGTGAATGTTCAGTCTTTCCCTGAGCCCATTCTTTACATGGGTGGTATTGTTGACCATTGGGAGGGTTCCCCCATGAAGCCTGAAATAGTTTGTGATGGAAAAAGTATGTACACTCTTATTTAAATAAATTTGAACAACTTATCTGATGATATTTATCTTTTTTCTTTCGTTTTGCAGGAATGTCTTTCCGGAACTTTGTTGTTGCTGGTGCCAGGGAGACGAGCTTCCTTCCAAAGAATCCTGAGGAAATCAGCTATGGGGTTGGCTCACCCTCCGTATCAGTTAACAATCAGGAAGACGATGTCCAGATGGTGGAGCCCATAGCTTCCATGCAGCCTTCCAGACTAGAGAAAAAATCGAAGCCAATGATTGCAGAGGAGACTTCACATTTGGTGGAGAATGTTGCTGAGTCCGATGACCCTCTCTCCGAGGATGACCAGGAGACCATCGTTGGCTCATTGTCTGGCATAGCTGATAGGGTTCGAAATAGGAAGGGTACGAGTGCCAAACCAGTAAAGGCTACTCCCAAAAGGAAATTGATTCTGCCAACACCTCCTTCCAGGAACACCAGGCAAAAAGGTCAGGTCATTACCAAGAAGGCTGCTGAAGCGCTGGATGAAGACATCCATGGAAAGTATATGTGCTACTAATTGAACCAGAATATCTGTACATGCCTTCTAATTGATTGTATATTCCTCAGGTCTTCCTAATACCAAAGAGCTTCCTGATGCTTCGGCCTGCCATCGCCTTGCCTTGCACATTACCCCCCCCCCCCAAGCTGGAAGTCTGTGCTAACCAACATGCCCATTGAGGAGTTGTGTGATCTGCATGACAAGAGTTATACAAGGCAAGCTGTGTTGGACAATCATCTCAATTCTCGAACAAGGGAGGTGGTACGAACCCTTGCTTCTTCTAAGGAGAAGATGGATGAGATCTTGGCAAGAGAGAAGAAGAAGGACCAAAAGTTTGCAGAGGTTCAAGCTAAGTGTGAAGAGGCTTTAAGGGATCTTGAGCAGAATCCCCTTGTACAAGACCTTCGTTCTGACATTGCAGGGTTGGAGAAGGATCTGAACAAAGTGAAGACAGAATGTAAGAAGCTCCGAAAGGAGGAGGCAAAGGTTGTAGGTTACAAGGAGGAGATTGCTGAGCTGGAGACCAAATGTGGGAATCTCGAGGAAGAGAGGACAAAGCAGGGTGAGCTGGAGATCAAGCTTCGAGAAGATCTCGATGGCCTCAAGCACAAGTATAATGCGCTTAAAAGAGATAGGGCTGCTATTGTCTCGAAGGTCATTTCATATATAGCCATGGAGTTATATCATAGCGATGAGGTAGGGAAAATGATAGGTGATGTTGTCAATGCTGCCATCTATCATAGGAAATGCACTACTTTGGAGGAAATTGCTGCGACTGGAAAGCCTGTGGAATTATCTAAGGTAACTTATTACCGTGCCACTCATAAGGCAGAGTATGATAATGCAAGCAACCTCCTCGCAACTGCAGAGTACCCCTTCCTCGTCGATGCTACCAAGGATCCAATGGCTTCAGTTGAGACGCTTCTTTCAAAGAAGCCGCGTAGGGTGAAGCCATCATCTGTGAGCAAAAAGAATACTCCTGTGAAAACTGCATCTGTGAAAGTAACTCCTGAGAAGTCCTCATCCCCGAAGGTGGTCATTGAGATGCCCCAGTCTCCGGGTAAAGGTTCTGCTGTGCAGCCCCCCTATCCGAAGGCTGACTTGACAAAAGAATCTTCCCCCAGCAAAGCCAGTCCTAAGGCATCCTAGGTTCAACAAGAAAAGCCCAAGTCTCCTGGTAAGTGAAGGCTTCAGTGTTTGCAGTAATTTGACTCCAAGGGTGGTGTGTACCCTTTAAAACAACGTTTATTTATGCTGTTTGGGTTATGGCTGTATGTTCTGAACAATTTATGTTTGTGTTGCATGTAGACAATAGTTATCATCTTTTGAGCAGCGTATATGCTGCCTATTAGTAATGATTAATATTAATGGGTGTGCTTCCCATCTTTGCTTATATGTTTCTTTCTTCATCATTTATTAATTAAATGTTAATATACATCCTAAGGCTTAGAACAAGGAGCCTTATTGTGTGTATTTTGAACCAAGATTTTATAGCAATCGTATAATTTAATTGCTGACAGAGGGTTGCGAGCCGCTCTATCTTTATCCTTTAAGTGCGAAGGGCTTCGCATACCCTAAGACCATTTAGGAAAGTTAATGTGAATTGTGTTGGATGTTTGATAGCATACAAGATATAAGTACCTTGTATCATCCTTCGAACATTGAACTTGTAAATACTTGGCTGAGTAAATCTTTGTTGTTAGTTGTAACAAAAGATTCCAGGAAAACATGTTGTATCATTAAGTGGGTAGGGGAGAATTACATCATTTATACAAATGAACACTAAGACGCCTACCATTAATGCTTTTTTCCTGAAAGAGAAGAATTGACTACATAATAAGAAAAAATTGTAAGTCTTGTACGTAGGACTTACGAAGTATATGGCAAGTAATTCGTACGCTGAAGGAGGGTTACTGACGTGTAAGCCTTGCTACTTTTGACTTGTTCCATATATTCTTCATCGGAGTATGTTCCAGGAAGCTCCCTTTGTTATTCTTTTTGCAACTGAACGGGCGGCATATTGCTATGGAGCCTGTGATTCGGAGCGTGAAAGGTTCGTTACTTTGTCGAAGCCTGCTGCTCCATTCTTGGTTCAAGACGTTCTTGATTTTGTGGGACTGAACGCGTCTTTGTATCATTCATGTGGTGTTTTTCCTTTTGTTTGGCTTGGAAAACTTTTTTGTTGGAGGACATACTCGATTCGCATGTTTTAGCTGGTTTATTACTTTTTCCTTCGAAAGGATTGTTTTCTCCATATGCTATGTCATATTCCTCCAACTCTTTAGCCCATTTGACCATTCTCCGTGTTCCCTCAGGGTTCAGGAATATCCTTTCGAATGGCTTATCCGTAAGTACTCTAATGGGGTGATCCTTGAAATACTTTTGGAGACGTCTTGTGGCGTGGATCAAGGCTAGGATTAGCTTTTATGATGCTGTGTAGCTTTGTTCCACATATGGTAGGGCTCTGCTCACGAAATATATTGGTATCTGTAGTTGTCTTCTTTCCGCGAAGAGCATGGCACCGATTTCATCAAGGGACATTGCTATGTGTAGGAACAACACTTCTCCTCTGGTTGGGGGTGCAACTGTTGGCAAGATCTCCATGCAATTCTTCCATCTTTGGAAGGATGTTTCGGCTTCCTTGTTCCATTGATATGATAAGTTGTTGATGACTTCATTGCGGACCTTGTAGAGAGATGAAGATCTATTGACACCCTTCGACAGGAATGCTTTTAGTGTTTCCAAGCCGTCTTTTAGGTTTTGAGTCCTCCCTTGCGTTCTCTGCATTTGCATCTCTGAGGAGGTTTCTTCATTGATTGGATTGGTTCTAATCATTTGCCTTACGAATGGACGTTCGTTTGACCCTTCCTTTTCAATGCCGAAAGAACACATTATTGGGTTAAGCTTTAGGTTGATTTTCCTTAGTTGCATGAGGGTTTCTTCTACATCATGAAGGAGATCTTCTTTTGTCTTGCTCTGGGTGACTAAGTATCCGCCGTGAATTCTCAGGTTCCTCCCTATTTGCTTTTTGAAGACCCTTTGGATCAGCCTATTGTAAATGGCTTCGGTGTTCCATAAACCGGAGGGCATTGTTTGAAGTAGTAGGAGCTTCTGTCTACATGAAAGGCTGTTTTTTCTTCAACTTCTTTTGCCATCTGTATCTGATGGCATCCCATATCTGTATTAAGGAAGCATTCCCAATGAACTCCAGGTAGCGGTTGCTGTTCTCCTACCGACAAATAGCTTCCTTTTTGGCAAGCTTTGTTGATGTCTTTGAAGTTAACCTTTATTATCCATTCTCCATTTCTCCGTTGAGCTGCAATTAGATTAGTAACCTATCATGGGTTTTCTACCCTTCGGAGTATTCCTACTGTTGTGAGTTTGTCCACTTCTTTCTTAATTGCTGCATTTTGTTCAGGCGTCACCTGATGAGGCTTCTGTTTGACTGGTTTGATGTATTTGGATTCATTTAGCTTGTGTTCCATGCTAAAAGACCTGCCATTGATTGTGAGCAACCTTGGAACTCCTGTTATATCTAAATATTTTCCTACAAACACATCTTCATAGGCTTCGAGCAGTTTTACCAATCTTTCTCTGAAAGTGGTAGGGAGTCGTTTCCCCATTTCCACCTTTCGTAGTGGATGAGATTCATCTAGTGCTACATACCCCTTGGGACCGGAGCTTTCTCTGACATTAATCGTATGCTGTCGATTGCCTTCTCCTTTATCCTTTTAGGCTTCCTATTGTTTCTCTTCGTGATAGCCAAAGAATATGGTTCCGACACCATTGGCTGTTTGGAATTTCACTGTTGCATGCACCGTAGAGACCACAATGCCCATATTTTGCATGGCAGTTCATCCGATTAACATGTTGTAGGGTGACTTCGATTTTACGATGACAAAATTGAGGATTTCCGTTCTCGCAAGCTTTCCACTTTCGAGTGTTACCTCCAGGGGTATTTCTCCCAAGGGCCACGATCGTTCCCCCGAGAAACCTACTAGGGGCATTCTTGACTCTACTCGTTTGGATTTGATTATAGGGCTGAGTTTCCTAAAGCAATGTTCGTAGATTACCTCGCAAGAACTCCCGCAGTCCATATAAACTTTGTTAACCTCCGTATTTGAGACTACGACCTTAATGATCACTGGATCCTTTGAAGGGAATCCTCCTGTTCCGGACGGGAACGTTATTTCCATTGCGTCGTAAGTTTCCCTTTCGGAAGCCTTTCTTTTCAATCGGGAGGAATCCCACCGAACCATTAGGATAGGAGCTTCCTGAGGGGTATTATCCTTTCCCAGTTGCGTCTCAGTGGCTTTCTCTTTGCCCTTTCTTATACC
Source organism: Artemisia argyi (assembly GCA_030686995.1). Lineage (NCBI taxonomy): Eukaryota > Viridiplantae > Streptophyta > Magnoliopsida > Asterales > Asteraceae > Artemisia > Artemisia argyi. The sequence continues at coordinate 154,263,238 of CM060692.1, forward strand.
TTTTACAATATGTGTTAATTGCCCGGATTTTACTGCCTCTTCTATCTACTTTTTCAGCTCTCGACATCTGTTTCTTTCATGACCAAAGTCTTCATGGAAGTGGCAATATTTGGTAGTGTCTCTGTTCTTGCTTTTTCCCACCATGCGAGGGGGTGGTTCGAAGGCTTTGGCAGCCTTCTCTGTCGCTAAAATCTCTCTTGGAGACTTCGTGAGATTTCCCAATAAACCATGGTTCGGGCCCTTGGTGTAAGGAGTAAACCTATTATGGCTTTTGTGTTTGTTCTTCGATCCTTCCCATGGAGACGATTTTGTCCCTTTATTGTTCTCCATCGGAGCCCCATTTGTGGATACTTCTTTGGCTTCTATCCACATGTTTGTTTTTTCCATCAGGCCTTTGTATGTTGCCGGAAGATCTGTGGATAAGAATTCCACAAGAGTCCGGTTGCGTAAGCCATGGACGAAGCCAGAAATGCGTTGCTCTTCGTGTAAGCCTAGAATCTGCAGAGTTTTGTCAGTGTACCTAGTAACGAAGTTTCTTGTGCTTTCGTTCTCTTTCTGCTTAATGTTGTGCACCGTGAGGTGCGTTCTTGTGAATTTCTTCTGTTGGCTGAAGTGAGATCGAAACTTAGCCTTCAAATCGTCAAGGTTGATGTTGCTTCCCGGCTTCTGCCCATTCCACCAAATGCGTGCGGAATCTCGGAAGGTATACATGAACATGTGACAGGCTACTGGCATGACCCATTTCTGCATTCTTATGGCTCCTTCGAACAAATGCAGGAAATTATCTGGATCCCCCTTCCCATCATAGGTGCCTATGTGTGAAGGCATCTTTAGACCATCCGGCAAGGGATAATCTTCAATCCATCTTACAAAGGGTGTCGTAGGACCTGCGGGCTCTGCGTATGGATGGGCGTAAGGTGGTATGTTCATTGGAACATTATGGTATGGATTATAAGTAGGGGTACCCCTGAAGAAGGTAGACTAGTGTAGAAAGGATGAGGCGTACTCGTGTTTGGAGGGTAACCATTATACATGGTAGACGGAGGGTATATCATGGGATGATTGTAGGGTACAGCCGTTTGTGAGGGATACTGATTTCCAGGTTGCCCATTAACGGAGGGATAAAGATTTGAGGGATAACTTTGAACTGGGAACTGAGGATACAGGCCAACGGGGCGGGGGGAGGGGGGAACTTCCTCCTGTGTTGACCGATCCTGGGTTACCTCCCACACCAGATGCGTGGGAGGGTTGCAGTGGAACTCCTCCTTCGGTCCTCCCTAAATGTGCTGCTAGTAATGGAGGTAGGTTTACCTCCGTGTTCTCCCTCTGCTGGCTCCTCCCATTAGAGCCTTCGGCAATAGTTCCTTCCTTCCTCGTGGGAGTTCTTTTGGGAACTCCCTCAAAGCCTACGTTCCTTCCTCCAGCCCTTCTACTTGCGGGAGACTCAATACGCAGGATAGGGTGATGAGCCCTAGGGACTAAAGGCCTTGGCTCTATTTCGATCTCCTCGTCATATTCATCGCTGGAATATTCTAACTCCCTTCGCATCTCCGTGTTTCTAATTTGCCTCCTTCGAGCCTTTAGTAAGGACTCTAGCTCTTCCTAATTAGCATCGACAAAGGTGGGGCAAATGATGAGCTCTGGATTAGCTGATGTGGATGCGTGGTGGTTGGCCGTTATTTCAGGATGAGATCGTGTAGTAAAGGTGGAAGCCAGGATTGGCGGAAGGTTGTTGGTGTCAGTTATAGGTAAAGGGGTTAAAGACGAGAAACCCGGTGGGGGTGTAATCTCTCGTTCTGAATTCATGCCGGAATAATAGCGAGTGTATTTGACTTGGTTATTTTACTTGGAAATAACGGGACTAATTGTAGCGGGTCCCACGGATGGCACCACTGATTGTACAATAATTTGCAATACCAGGCCTTCGATGGTGATCAAATGAAATGAGGGGTGTTGTGATTACGCCAAGCTTGGATATAACCTGAAATAAGAAATACTAAAACACTACGTTAAGTGATTGTGTAGGGGTTGAGCCCTGCGAACCACCTCCGGCGTGTGAATAAGTGATCGGTATGAGAGTTTAAGTATAAATGTAGTAAAGTAAGGTGAGAGAGATTGCATACCAGATTTGTCATCGTCCAGGACTATTTATAGGTGAAGAAAATGGTCCTGGAGAGTGGTCACACGTTTGAGAGAGATCATGGGGGCGTCCCATGATTTGTGGTAACTGCTAGGGGTTAGTGTCTCACTCCTCCTGGTTTAGCGGGGGAGCTAAAGAGAAAGAGGAGACGTGGGTAAGACTTGGTCTCACCAATGTTTGGACTTGGCATCGTTCCGTCCTTAAAACTTATCGAGAGATACCCCGAAGGGCTTAATCCTTCGATTGGCAAATTCCCACTTGGTAACTAGATCATAGATGATTAGTTTTACGCCAAAGAAAGTTTTAAGAGGCTAGCCAGAGCCTTCGATTATGTAGGTTGTGATCAGACTCGAAGGGAGATCCTTCGAGCTAATCGGAGGGTACATCATCACATACTTTACAATCAACTATTCTAATGACTCGAATTATGATAATCAAAACGCTTTAATATATTAACGCACATATGGGGTAATAATTGACTTCTTTCCCAATTCTCCATAACAATAGTACTTTACCCATGAGTCTCAATCGTCCCAAAACAATATGTACAAGATATGACTCGACTTAGCAACCATGTAATCAATTAGACAACTAACAAAGGGTTTAAACAAATAACAATAATGCACTAAAGATGAGTGTATACAAGAAAGGCTAAGGCGATTTGGGTGTACATTTGGGGGTGGATTGTAAACAAATTCTACCTTTAAGTAAAATGCTTAAAGTTAGAAACGAAAAAGATAGGCTCTGAGGGTTGTACTAGGGGTATCGTGTACTAAAAATGAGTACAACGCAAAGGTGTGAGAGAATTAATTGACTTTACTAGTCAAGTGTATTGACTTCATTGGTCAAGTAATTATGATACGGGTTTAACACAAGGGTTATCCGAATGCCTCTTATCATGTAGTAATCCAACTACGCGAATGTAGTCTCACATGTGGTCATGGAATGCATCACTATCACAAGTTCTAGAATCTAAGTACTACCAGTACACTCATAAGCATCTTTTCCTAACAAATCTAGGGGCGAACCTCACATATTTGGGGTGGAAAATTTTTGAGTGGTACGGTTTTTTGTGTGCTAGTCATACAACTCCTATCCATGAGACGCTTATTAAGATTAAAGCTTCACTCCTATATGTTGTAAAGAATTTTAAATTTGGTGCTAAAATTACCCTAACAAGTGTTTCTCTTAGTTTTATTACACACCTACTATTAAACAAACAAAAATCAAGTGTAATTGCATTCTCTAAGGTATTATCATTTACCATCCCCTTACACTTAAGCCGAACATTGTCCCCAATGTTCAATTAAAAGGATGTATCAGTAAAGAAGGTAAAAGTATGAAACAAATACTCCCCTGATTCGTTCGGTGTGGATAATGCGTTAACATGGTTAGATCCTCCTCCAAGAAAATGAATGTTGAAAGCTTCCCTCCAGAAATATAAATCATCTTCTTGTCCAATATAACCTGTTAAACCTGAGAAAACAATCATGGCAAACCTCGCGTAAAATCGGTGGCAAACTCTATATATAATAAAATCCTAGAAAGCAAATAAAGATATAATGCTTGTGGAATAAATATTTGCAGATTTCCTGGAGTTTATAAAACTAAAGGTTTAACAAAAACTTTATGATTCCGGCAGAAAAACAAAACATGCAAAATTTTCCAGCATTTTACACATGACGCCATCAGGTTATAATCCTGACGCTGTCAGAAGTGACCTGCAGAAATTTCATGTTTAGTTTCCAAAAAATTTCTGTAAAAACTTATGCCTTAATTCCTGGAAATCCTGCAAAATACTCATTATGACTCGATACAAGTATTTGACTCAAACAAATACTAATATGCCTATTCATTTAATATTGTTGTGATTCATGTTCAATCTCGTTCTTAGAAACAAATTTAGATTTTCGTTACACTTATCTTTTGCAAAATACCTTTATATGTAGTTAAGACGAAGTTAAAAACAAAATAAAGTATTTTCACAATTTACTTTGAAACATGAGCCACAAACAATAAAAATAAAGCATGTATACGGAAACAAATAAAAGCAAACAAACAAACAGACAAACAAATAAAGCTTGGGTTGCCTCCCAAGAAGCGCTATTTACGAGTCTTGTAGCTAGACTCAAAGTCGTGGGATATTACGTGACCTCGTCCCCCGTCGTGACTTCTAGGTCATCCTCCAAATCTCTATCGGGATCACTTTCATAGTGCAGGTATTTTGGGTCTTCAAATTCAAAAATATCTTCCCGATATTTGGGACTAAGCTTACTGACGTCCTTAAAGAACCCACATGACAAGTCAAAGGTGTTTTTACATCCTCTCCGAACATCATCATCACATAAAACAAGTTGGGAACCTATCTTATCAAGCCCGTCATAATCTACTCCTTTGAAATCTTGCATCTTATATGGCGTTTCATATGAGATTCTCCTAATCCCAACGGTGAAAGTCATGATCCCGTTCTGGTTGTCAACCATTAAGTTAGTGATTTCACAAAAGGGTGCCCCGAAAACAACTTGTGATAACCTAGGGTCAATATAATCTTCAATATTGTCCACGATCGTAAAGTCCATTGTGAATGTCATATTTCCCTATAAACACTTGCACTTCATGGTCTTTGCCGACAACATTCTCTCCTTTATAAATTAACCCCCATCTACAAATATTGTTGTAATGAAACAAGGACATAACGTTCTTGGGTAAGCACATGTCAATGTAAACATTATAAAAATGCTTGTGACCGATCATACAAGGGATTTTGAGGTTATTCGGATCACATCACTTTTTTCCCAACCTTATACCTTGTAATCCCCTTGTATTACAATCCAGTGATGGTTGGTATTCATATACTTCCTCATTACCCTTCTGAAAAATCACTTTCCTGAAGCCATTGGTAAATAGTGCACTACCATCGCTCTCATCTATGGTCATTACTGTTTCTTTTACGAATGGTTTTCCGAGGACGAGGTTAGTTAACGTTGGGCTAATGAATGAGTCCATGTCATCGATCACGGTTAGATCAATGTCATATATGAATCCTCCAATCATAATTGGTAACCTTCTGACTATCCTGACGAAATTGAATCCCTTACACGTAACCTGTTCAGGGAAGGCTTCGTTGTATAGAGAGAGAGAGAGATCGCATTCATTAGGAAGTCAGGATCCACATAGGCATCAGTTATAAGATTTTTCCTAGTGGTGCAAGAAATCTTAAAAACATTGGAGTCGCCTTTCTCTATCCTATTTCTAAACCTTATAGAGAGCCCTACTATGCATTTCTCGAGCTCCTCCATAATAGAGTTATCTAAACCTCCCAGATTTTCCTTAGGCTCCTCGGGTTCTTCTTCCAGCTCCTTCCTCTCGCTCGACCCTTGTGTGATGGAGTCTTCGGGTAAGTCTACAGGGCTCTTAGTTACATCGTGGTCTTTCTTGGGAGCTCTACTTTCTACTTCATGGTCCCCATTCCTAGTTGGTTGTTGGCTCTTATCGGGTTTAGGAGCAGGTATTGGGGTGATGGTGTTCACGAAGTGGATCGTTCCTGAGGAGTCAAAAGGGTCCCTAGTTTGCTTCCCCTTTGGTAATATATGTTTAAAGAGTTTACTAGGGTTCTTTATTTTTACTTGTGAGGGCAGCTGATTGATGATTGTGACAGATTTGACCTCTTCAGCTTGAGCCAATTTACTAGCAATGAGCTCATTGATAGCATTCATCAGGTTACCAACCTTGTTATCCATATCGGCTTACTGTTGTTTGAATTGATTCTGGAGTGTGGAAAGTCGTGTTTCTTGAGAGAGAAAAAAATTTCGCAGTGTTTCTTCGTAGCTTTGCTCAGGTGTGTTTTGAGGTGGATAATGCTCGGACCAGGTGAGTGGGGGGGGGGGGGGAGTCACTGAAGGATACGCTCTGAGTCTGGTACCAACTGAAATTTGGCTTATCCTTCCACGCTTCATAGCCCACGCTAAAATTCCGAGGCCCATGATTAGTGGTGGGCCACCTATCCTCCGCTTTGTTGGTACGTGAGGAAGCGAATTTGTAACACCCCAACCAGATAAGGGTAAAAGTGTCACATTATGGTGACATATCAAAGCAAGCACAAGCATACATCTCAAGTAATACAAATGAGTATCAAGGTTACAAGGGAGACTAAAGTACAAGTACAAAAGAAAGTAGTACAAATACTAAGTCTGGAATGTACAAAAGCTCCTACTAATCCAAAAGCTATCAAGGTAAAGTCTTCTAAGTCCAATGCACTCTCCACTCATAACCCAGCTTCCTACTAAAACCTGCCGTAGGAAAAGAAATGCGGTGAGCTACGAGAGCCCAGTGAACAGATATGAAAGTAACAAGCAATAGAGAATGATATATATATATATATATATAAGACAATAGAAAGATAAAGTAAAGCATAGAGGAAGTACAACCGAAGTAAGAAGAACCTGTATTAAAGTTGTAAAGGTGTAAGGTATAAAGGCATAATAGTCAGGTCAGTTATCCACCACGAGCCCAAGTCAAGTCAAGTATCAAGTCAAGTCAAGTAATCAAGTAACCATGCATCCGGAGGGGAGACCTCGGGATACCAAGTATAATATGAGGGGATACCTCCAAGGGTTGGAGTAGCTAGCTCCCAAGATGTGAAAGACGTGTATCGCACACACCGTCAGTCACCAAGTAATATATAATGTAGTCCAAGTCATAATCAAGATGGTCGTAGCCTAAGCAAGTAACAAGTCAAGACAAGACTAGGATGCATCCATACGCCCTTGCAGGCCAATAACAATCATAGCAGTAGTCGATAACAAGATGAGGGACGATGGGGGACATCTCTCTAGCCCCACTAGAGTACATAACATTGGTGCATCAATGCTATGGTTGTGGCTACTCCACAACAAGTAGTAACAAGTATAACAAGTGGTGGCTCGTAGTCTCAAACTGTGGGTCAAAGGTCAAGTCAAATATCAAGTGTACAAGTACAAGGTTCATATCAAGTGGTTCAAGTCAAGAGTCCATATCAAGTGGTTCAAGTCAAGTTTCATATCAAAGGTTCAAGTCAAGATTCAAATTAAAAGGTTTATTATCAAGGCCCATAGTAAAAAGGTTCAAGATGGAAAGGTTTATACCAAGGTTCATACTGAGAAGTTTCATGTGGATTTCATGTTTAAGGTTCAAGGTAAAGGTTCAATAGTGAGAGAGTACGTAGAGCTTAGTGTAAAGGTTCATGTCATAAGTTCAATGTAGAGGTTCATATTAGGTTCCAAATAAAAGTTTATGGCAAGGGTTCAATTCAAATGTTTATGTCAAATGTTCATTTAAAAGAAATCTTTTAATAATGGTTCTCATGAAATAAAGGTTTTCAATAAGGTAGTCCTTAAAATAAGTATTCATAAAATTAGTGAAACTTCATATAAATGTGGTGTTACATAATGTTCATAACCGTTATTTAAAACTAGTTTTTCCTCAAAACATTTTCATAATATAATTACTAAAAGTTTTCACATCCGGTTATAATATTAAAAGTACTTTCAAAATATCAAGGGTTATATCAAGTTCAAGTCAAGGTTTGAATCAAGTACCATAGTATAGGTTTTCAAGACAATGTATAAGTCAAAGATCGAAGTAAGTGATTTTAACATAGGGTTCAAATCAAGGTTCAAGTCAATATTATCTTATCAAGTTTATTATATCAAGTGTATCATGACAAGGTTATTTCAAGGTTCAAGAATCATAGTGTAAGTTTCAAGCAAGGTTCAGTTTTAAAAGGATCATAGCAAGGTTCAATAATCAAGGGAACATAGCACGGTTCAATAATCAAGGAAATATAACAAGGTTCAATAATCAAGGGAACATAACAAGGCTCAATAATCAAAGGAATATAACAAGGTTCAAGATATCAAAGGATGAGGAAAGACAAGAGTGTATGAGAAACCTGTAGATAACAAGGTTCAAGATATCAAAGGATGAGGAAAGACAAGAGTGTATGAGAAACTTGTAGATAGGTCAGAATATCTATACCTTAGACCGCAAGTGCAAACATAACAGAAACATAAAGATCGGAATCAAACTCCTTCTTCAGAAAATCTACACGAATACATGATCGTCTTATTATTAATAACTTATTTTAAATCAGATTTCTCATTTTAGTCGGCTTTCCATTTTAGTAACTTTCCAAAAATAGTAACTTTCCATTATTAGTATCTTTCCATAATTAGCAAGTCTTAACATAACTTCCCAATTTAGTAATTTCTCGAATTAGTAACTTTGATACTTTAAGATTATAAATGACAATTAATAAGATTTAAAGGTTAAAATGACAATTATAATTGTTTAGAGTTAATCATGTCAATTTAGTAAAGTTTATGGTTAATCATGTCAATTTAGTAAATTTTAGGGTCAAAATGTAAATTATCAAAGTAAATATGAAAAATATCAAATAAAATTATTTTAAAGTTTATACTAAAATTTTATATTAAGATGATATTTTAGACCCTGTCGTTCCTAAAATATCCTTGACATTAGATTAGACCGTGACGACCAAAATATAATCTACACTCATACGCATTTTGATACCTACGCTCACACGTTACATATTCACACCCGATACGATACCACATACGCCCGTTACGCACACCATATTCACATACCCAACAACCCCTCGTATTTCATGCAAGAACATCAAGTATTACACAGGTTACTTTTTATATTTCTTTAAGTTTTAAACCATTTCTATATCTTATAATACATATCCCATACATCAAACAGTTCCTTTAAGTCCAAAATAATTTTCATTTATTTTCTTTGAAAGCACTATACGTATGACATGCATGGGAAAATCATGCATACACATTGTCTTTTAAGTCCAATATAGTCATTACGTTTCATGTCCTTACATGATTAAGACTTACGTCTGATTCTTTGCTACGTTTAAAGTTCTAGATCTTAGTACCTGATCTAATATTAGTGCATGCTTTATAGTTTGGATATACCTTGATCGACTGAAAGACGAAAGAAGAACCAAGACCAAAACCAATTCGAATCCAACAAAACTCTCCTTCGAACCAGTATAACTTGATGCCTCGTAACCCGAAAGAAATCGCCAAACCTTCTGGTCCTTCTTCTTCCTTGAAGCCGTGTATTCTTGTGTGAGATATGGAGAGGATATGTGTGTGATGACAATGTGAAGAAGTCGTATAATGAGTGAGGAGAAATAGGAGGAAAACGTGTGGTAAAGTAGGAATGTGTATGCTCATTAAATGGGATTGATTTAGGGAGATTTGAAGACTTATTCGTGTGTTTATCCTCTTAGAGAGCATGTAGGCCGATTTATAGTCTATGAACATTAAGGTTGTCTCGTTTTTTTTTTTTTTTTTTTTTTTTTTTTTTTTTTTTTTTTTTAATGATAGGTAATATTTGTTGATTAATTATATGTAAGGTTCATATAATTCATATAGTTTAAAGGTTTAATTTTACTTAGATTAAGAATTTCATATTATTCTTGTATCATTACTTGAGTTCTTATAAATCAAATATTAGAGGGTTAAGATGGGAATTTCGAATGAATGGAAATTTAGGGTTTTATAGAATTCCTTAAAAGCTCGTTAGGGGAGTTCCATGCAATTATGAGTTTCGTGAGGGCCGTTACACAGTTTTTCCTCGAGCTCCTCCATAATAGAGTTATCCAAAGCTCCTAGATTTTCCTTCGGCTCCTCGGATTCTTCTTCCAGCTCCTTCCTCTCGCTCGACCCTTGTGTGATGGAGTCCTCGGGTAAGTCTACAAGGCTATTATTTACATCGTGGTCTTTCTTGGGAGCTCTACTTTCTACTTCATGGTCCCCATTCCTAGTTGGTTGTTGGCTCTTATTGGGTTTAGGAGCAGGTATTGTGGTGATGGTGTTCACGAAGTGGATCGGTCCTGAGGAGTCAAAAGGGTCCCTAGTTTCCTTCCCTTTTGGTGATATATGTTTAAAGAGTTTACTAGGGTTCTTTATTTTTACTTGTGAGGGCGGCTGATTGATGATGGTGACGGATTTGACCTCTTCAGCTTGAGCCAATTTACTAGCAATGCGCTCATTGATAGCATTCAACAGGTTACCAACCTTGTTATCCATATCGGCTTGCTGTTGTCTGAATTGATTCTCGAGTGTGGAAAGCCGTGTTTCCTGAAAGAGAAAAAACTTTCGCAGTGTTTTGATGCGTGGGAATCGCAACAGGCTTTACCTCTCGAGGGATCTCGAGAAGCTTACAACCACCACCAGGCAGTGTACCTGATCGTTGTAGTATAGTATAGTGACAAGTACCGGGGGATTGATCGTTCAGCTTAGGAATAGTGTCGCTAGGATTAGAAAGCCTAATTACTAGTTCTAAAGGTGAGGGATGATTATTTTTGTGTTTTTATATTTTATGGAAAGCAAGTTAAAATCTCGGGTTTTGAAAGAGTGGGAGGAATTAGTTGCTATTCAACTAACCCAAAACTAAGATGCAATCAAAATAAAATACTAAAAATGAAAATAAACTAATTATACTAAGGTTGTGAGCAGTAATTGGAGAAAATGTGTTTACTTAGATTTCACTACTCCCTAGATATCTTTTACACGTTAATTACTTGTTATAATTGCATGTATGACGGATCGTATTCCTTAATACCATTCATGGGGTGGCATACATAACTCCCCAATTCTATGAGCTCTTATCTCCTCCTACACCATGCCCAGCACAACTATAGGGATTGTAAACAGTGGCTCATGCATTAAATACAACCAATAAAGACCTAGTACGCCTCGGTTCATGTTTCTTAAGACGTTCAAGCATGTTACCATTTGGAGATCTACCAGTTTTCTTAAGCCTAACATATAAATCATTCATCCAAGACAAGAATAAACAAGTAATCAACACATAATCAATATCTAGGTTTCATTAGATCTAAGCAAACACAAAAGAGATCTAGCCTAGCATGATAGAATTAAGACAAGAACAAGATATAGACAACCAACACATAGACATATTGATTGAATTAGAAGAACACTTATCTTAATTAATCATGCAAGGTATCAAGGGGTTGGAACCCTTGAAAAACCTGTAAAGTTACACCAAAATCGTCTTTAGGGTTTCTCCCAAAACTTCTCTCTTTAATGTGAAAAACTAGAAAACTATATATAGGAAAATGGGGATGACGGCGTCAAGAACAAAGGTGTGACGCCGTCATCTCGCCGCCAAATACTTCCTCGGACGGCCTTGATCTACTTCTGACGCCGTCAAGGCCTAGGCCGTCACACAAATTACTCTTGACGCCCTGTGTGTGATGCCGTCATCAACTACGGATTTTAATTCTTGAGGTTTGACGCCATCATGAATTTACTCTTGACGCCTTCATGTACTGTTCCCAGCATGGAAAATTGAGACTTTGCCGTTTTCTTCACTTTTATGCTCCAAAAACGTCCAAAATGGCTTCTTTTCCAGAATTCACTCTCCAAGTACCTAAAATCACAAAAGGAACGATTTAGGGCAATATTTGATCAAATAAATTCGGATTCGGGCTTAAATGACCCCCTAAAAACGGACCATTTTTCGCCTCATCATATACCCTTACACTTGAGATTTGCTTGTCCTCAAGCAAATGCGCTTTTATTCTACTCAAAATACAAGTTAGGGGTCATTTAACACTAATATAAAAGTAATTACAACAAATAATCGTTCCACTAAAGACCAATAGACAAGCACGGAGGTCATATACAAGCACCTCTCAAATAGTGTTTAGATACTCACATCTCTCGGGTGTAATAAAGTAATATAACATTATGGAAATGGAAGATATCTCTCACTACCTGTCATAGCAAAATAGATTACCATAGGCTTGGGAAAGGATCAAACCTCCACCACATGGCGTAAGCACCTAGGATAAACTATCAAAGAGGTCTTTTAAAGGGTTGTAACGTTAGGTATAGGGATATGAATTACACGGTTTTGTTGGATAAAGGAAGTTTTACTGGTGGCGAGTTAACAATCTTGGTTAATTACATGTACAATATGGCGTTGCTAAGCCAAGACTAGACTCGACTTAAGCTAATAAATAAGAAATAACAAAAATATAAAATGAACATAGAATAAAAAGGGATGGTAGTCCGTATGTTTTTTTTCTCTTTTTCCTTTTTCTATATTTTTTTTTTCTTTTTTTTCTTTTTCTTTTTCTTGATTTTTCGATTTTTTTTTTTTTTTTTTTTTTTTTTTCATACACTCTTAACCTACCATCCAAAATAATACATCATAGGGAATGAAAATTCCCCTTACACTTGAATCTTTACATACTTTACAATTAACTAATCTAATGACTCGAATTAAGAAAATCAAAACACTTGGAGCACTTTTAAGATTAACGTACATATGGCGGTAATAAATGATGTTCTTCCCTATTACTCCATAAAATAAGTACTTACCCATGAGTCCCAATCGTCCCAAAACAATATGTACAAAGATATGACTCGACTTAGCAACCATGTAATCAATTAGAAAGTTAACTTAGGGTTTAACAAATAACAATAATGCACTAAAAATGAGCGCATACATGGAAGGCTAAGGCGATTTGGGTGTACATTTAAGTGGGGTGTAACAAATTCTTCCTTTAAGTAAAATGCTTAAAGTTAGAAACGAAAAGATAGGCTCGGAGGGGTGTACTAGGGGTATCGTGTACTAAAAAAGAGTACAACACTAAGGGTGTGGGAAAAATTAGTTGACTTAACTAGCCAAGTAATATGACTTAAATGGTCAAGTAATTATGATACGGGTTTAACACAAGGGTGATCCTAATGCCTCTTATCATGTAGTAAATCCTACCACACGAATGTAGTCTCACTAGCGGTCTCGGGATGCATCACTAACGCAAGTTCTAGAATCTAAATGCTACCGGTACACTCATAAGCACTAATAGTAAATGCTTTTCCTATCAAATCTAAAGGCGAACCTCACATATTTGGGTGGAAATTTTTTTTGAATATACGGTTATGTGCTAGTCATACAATCTCCTATCCATGAGACGCTTGCTATGGCTAAAGTTTCACTCCTAAATGTTGTAAAAAATTTTAAATTTGGCGCTAAAATTGCACTAACAAGTATTTCTCATAGTTTTATTACACATCTACTATCAAACAAAACAAACTCAAGCGAAAGTGCATATGTAAGGTATCATCTTTTTACCCTCCCCTTACACTTAAGATGAACATTGTCCCCAATGTTCAAGTAAAGAATGTAAAAGTGAAAAAGTAAAGAGAATGAAATCAAATACTCCCCTAATTCGCTCGGTATGGATTATAGGTTGGCCAGATTAGATCTTCCTCCAAGAAAATGAACAATCAAAGCTTCCCTTCCAGAATATAAATCATCTCCTTGTCGAACATAACCTGTAAATCCTGACAAAAATAGACAAGACAACCTCGCGTAAAATCGGCGGCATCCTATATAAGTTACTAAATCCTAGAAAACAAAGTAAGATATAATGCTTGTGGAATGAAGTTTGCAGATTTCCTGGAGATTATAAAACTTAATAATTCACAAAAAACCATAAGACTCCGTTAGAAAAACAAAACCGGTAAAATTTCCAGATCTTAACTCCTGACGCCGTCAGAATGTACCTGCAGAAATTCTTATGTTAAGTTTCCGGAAAATTTCTGGAAAAACTTGGTCCTACTTCCTGGAAAATCCTGCAAAACTTCATTATGACTTAATACAAGCATTTGACTCTAATAAATACGAATATACATGTTCATTTAATATTGTGGAGAATCATGATCGGTTTGTTTCTTAAAAACATATTTGGGGTTTCCCCTTACACTTATCTTTTGCAAAAATACTTCTAGGTGGAGTTAAGACTAGGCTAAACAACAAAGTAAAGTATTTCCACGTTTTAATTGAGAAACATGATCTACCAACAATAAAAACTAAACATGCATATGGAAGCAAATAACAATCAAACAAATAAAATCACACAAAGCATGGGTTGCCTCCCAAGAAGCGCTTTTCTTTATTTACGAGTCTTGTAGCTAGACTCAAAGTCATGGGTTAACGTGTATCGCTTATGCTCACATAACCAAGTGTGAGCCATCTAATAGTCGCCTCATCTTTCTTATAATCACCTCCTAACTCTAAGCATCCGCGATAGTATCTTTTATTCTTTTCATGAGTATACTTAAGTCCTTTTCTCTTATCGTTCTCACTTAGCATCTCTATGGGCGGATACCTACTACACTTTTCCATGGAAAAATCCTTGAACCTAGGGTGTGTGCGGGGCATTTGATAGACAAAATCTTCTTCCCCATCCGAGAATGTAATTAACCCTTCTATGAGTTTTTCATCGAGGTTGGTCAACCGTTTGAAAGGTCTTCCAAATATAACTTGGGTCAATTTGTCATCAATAAATTCTCCTAAATTCTCCATAACCATGAACTCAACAAGATAAACCAAACTTCCTACAAACACATGCAATGGTATTGCCCTAGCAATAATGTTTTCTCCTTTGTATTCTAACTCATCTACCATGATTTTATTATATTCATTGCGCGAGATTATGTTCATTGGGAGAGATGAGTTAAGATAGGCGTTAAAGCTCTTAAATCCGATTTTACAAGGAAATTGCATGTTGAATGAGCTATCGCACTCAATCCTAGTTCTAGGGTCAACATACCAAAGAGGGTTTATTTCCTCTTCCATCCTATTCTCATTAATCACGTCACCATCATCGAGATCCTCATCGGAGTCTGAATAGTATAAAGGACTAGCCCTACGGTCATCATCATGATCAGACTCTTCTAACTCAGAATTATTGTCAAAGTGGTGGTTGGGTGAGAGGTTAGGTGGGTTCTCATTTTCTGCTAAAGGAAGTGGGGCGGGCATTTGGAAAATCCTACGACGAAAAACACGAATAACAGGAATCAAACGATCAATGTTATTGTGATCCATCGAAATAGTTTACGAACAAAGGACACAAAGAAATAAGATAGACTAAAGAAGACCTAAAAATAAAAATAAAATCTTACTA
Source organism: Artemisia argyi (assembly GCA_030686995.1). Taxonomy (NCBI): domain Eukaryota; kingdom Viridiplantae; phylum Streptophyta; class Magnoliopsida; order Asterales; family Asteraceae; genus Artemisia; species Artemisia argyi. The sequence goes on from CM060692.1 coordinate 154,278,402, forward strand.
AAAAGGAATCTAGCAAGTAGACCTAAAAAAAAGAAATCCTAACCTAGACAATAACTATTCCCCGGGCTGCGGCGCCAAAAACTTGATGTGTGGGAATTGCAACAGGCTTTACCTCTCGAGGGATCTCGAGAAGCTTACAACCCCCACCAGGCAGTGTACCTGATCGTTGTAGTATTGTATAGTGACAAGTACCGGGGGATTGATCGTTCAGCTTAGGAATAGTGTCGCTAGGATTAGAAAGCCTAATTACTAGTTCTAAAGGTGAGGGATGATTATTTTTGTGTTTTTATATTTTATGGAAAGCAAGTTAAAATCTCGGGTTTTGAAAGAGTGGGCGGAATTAGTTGCTATTCAACTAACCCAAAACTAAGATGCAATCAAAATAAAATACTAAAAATGAAAAAAAAAAAAAAAAACTAATTATACTAAGGTTGTGAGCAGTAATTGGAGAAAATGTGTTTACTTAGATTTCACTACTCCCTAGATATCTTTTACACATTAATTACTTGTTATAATTGCATGGATGACTGATCGTATTCCTTAATACCATTCATGGGGTGGCATACATAACTCCCCAATTCTATGAGCTCTTATCCCCTCCTACACCATGCCCAGCACAACTATAGGGATTGTAAACAGTGGCTCATGCATTAAATACAACCAATAAAGACCTAGTACGCCTCGGTTCATGTTTCTTAAGACGTTCAAGCATGTTACCATTTGGAGATCTGCCAGTTTTCTTAAGCCTAACATATAAATCATTCATCCAAGACAAGAATAAACAAGTAATCAACACATAATCAATATCTAGGTTTCATTAGATCTAAGCAAACACAAAAGAGATCTAGCCTAGCATGATAGAATTAAGACAAGAACAAGATATAGACAACCAACACATAGACATATTGATTGAATTAGAAGAACACTTATCTTAATTAATCATGCAAGGTATCAAGGGGTTGGAACCCTTGAAAAACCTGTAAAGTTACACCAAAATCGTCTTTAGGGTTTCTCCCAAAACTTCTCTCTTTAATGTGAAAAACTAGAAAACTATATATAGGAAAATGGGGATGACGGCGTCAAGAACAAAGGTGTGACGCCGTCATCTCGCCGCCAAATACTTCCTCGGACGGCCTTGATCTACTTCTGACGCCGTCAAGGCCTAGGCCGTCACACAAATTACTCTTGACGCCCTGTGTGTGACGCCGTCATCAACTACGGATTTTAATTCTTGAGGTTTGACGCCGTCATGAATTTACTCTTGACGCCTTCATGTACTGTTCCCAGCATGGAAAATTGAGACTTTGCCGTTTTCTTCACTTTTATGCTCCAAAAACGTCCAAAATGGCTTCTTTTCCAGAATTCACTCTCCAAGTACCTAAAATCACAAAAGGAACGATTTCGGGCAATATTTGATCAAATAAATTCGGATTCGGGCTTAAATGACCCCCTAAAAATGGACCATTTTTCGCCTCATCATATACCCTTACACTTGAGATTTGCTTGTCCTCAAGCAAATGCGCTTTTATTCTACTCAAAATACAAGTTAGGGGTCATTTAACACTAATATAAAAGTAATTACAACAAATAATCGTTCCACTAAAGACCAATAGACAAGCACGGAGGTCATATACAAGCACCTCACAAATAGTGTTTAGATACTCACATCTCTCGGGTGTAATAAAGTAATATAACATTATGGAAATGGAAGATATCTCTCACTACCTGTCATAGCAAAATAGATTACCATAGGCTTGGGAAAGGATCAAACCTCCACCACATGGCGTAAGCACCTAGGTTAAACTATCAAAGAGGTCTTTTAAAGGGTTGTAACGTTAGGTATAGGGATATGAATTACACGGTTTTGTTGGATAAAGGAAGTTTTACTGGTGGCGAGTTAACAATCTTGGTTAATTACATGTACAATATGGCGTTGCTAAGCCAAGACTAGACTCGACTTAAGCTAATAAATAAGAAATAACAAAAACATAAAATGAACATAGAATAAAGTTTCACCTTGACGTTGTTGGAACATCAAGATGTCATTCCTTATCTTGGTGGTTCTCCCCGGTGGGAAAAATTGAGCAAGGAAACGAGAGGTGAGATCATCCCAAGCTGTGATGGATCCCGCGGGTAGACGCTCAAGCCATTGACTAGATTGGTCACGTAGAGAGAATTGGAAGAGACGCAATCGGGTCGTCTCTCGAGTTTCAACATCAAGGTCTATGGAATCTACGATTTTTTTGAGGAAATCCTTGAGATGTTGATTAGGATCTTCAGAACGAAGTCCATGGAATGCACATCCGCTTCTCACCAATCGAATGGTGTTGGATCACAAGGGAGACACATTGGCTTCTTGGGTGAGCTCAATGGTGTTTCGATAGCCTTGGTGGCTAGGACGAGAGTATTCTCCTAAAGTGCGGGGTCTAGGAGGTTGGTTTAGTAGTAGTGGGTCGATGGGTTCAAGGATATTATCACCTTCCATGATGGCGGATGATAATGGTTATGAACAAAGGAACGAAGAAATAAGATAGACTAAAGAAGACATATAAAAATAAAATAAAAATCTTACTAGAAAGGAATCTAGCAAGTAGACCTAATAAAAAGAAATTTCAACCTAAGCAATAACTATTCCCCGGCAGCAGCACAAAAAACTTGATGCGTGGTTTTGCAACCTTGCAAAAGGTTTTACCTCTCGAGGGATCTCGAGAAGCTTGCAATCCCCACCAGGCAGTGTACCTGACCGATGTAGTATAGTGTAGTGGCAAGTACTGGGGGATTGATCGTTCTACTTGGGGAATAGTGTTCGTTAGGATTGAAACTTAATCTAACTAGGTCTAGAGGTGAGGATTTGGATTTTTATGGTTTATGGAAAGCAAGTAAAAATCTCGGGTATTGGAAGAGTGGGCGGAATTAGTTGCTAGTCAACTAACCCAGATAACTACAAATGCAATAAAAAGAAAATAACAAGAAAATAAAATGTGAGAAAAACCTTATATGGAGAGAAACGTGTTTACTTAGATTTCACTACTCCCTAGCTATCTTTCATTAATTGATTAGTTTGTTACAATTGCGTGGATGACGGGTTATATTCCTTAATACCATTCATGGGGCCGTGTACAATCTTCCCCAACTCTATAAGCTTCTACCTCTTCCTATGTCGAGCTGACAACTAGCTCCTAACATGGCCTCCTTAGTAGTTACTTATGCATTAAATATAACCATTAAAATCGTAGTACACATCCGATTCATGTTTCTTAAGATGTTCAAGCATGTTACCAATTGGAGATTAGCCAGTTTTCTTAAGCCTAACATCGAAATCATTCATCAAACAACAATTAATAACAAACAATCAATCAATAGTCAATAGCTAGGTTTCATTACATCTAAGCAAACACAAATAAACCTAGTCTAACATAGATAGAATCGAACAACACATAGACACATTGAATGATTATTGGAAGAATTATCTTTAATTAATCATGGATGAAAGAAGGGTTTGAAAACCTTACAAAAAGGCTAAAATTCATCCTAGGGTTTATGGTGAAGTTGCTCCCAAAAGTTCTCTCCTTAATGAATGAAAATTAGAAAACTATATATAAAGAATACAATCAGACGACATCATGTTATACATGTGACGCCGTCAACTCGCCATCAATGCTTCCCTCGGATTGCCTAGATCCAGATCTGACGCCGTCACCTTATATTCTTCACTGGACGTTTCTTTATAGATGTACGTGACGGCCTAGGCGTCACAAAGGGTGACGTCGTCACTTTTTAAATCCAAAAAACATTCTGGCGCGTCTTGTGTAAACCTCATATCCACCTCTTTGCCAACGCGTGACGCCGTCAGCTATAGAACGTGACGCCGTCAGGTACTGTTTCCAGCTTGATTTTGGAGACTTTGTCGTTTTCTTCACTTTTCGCTCCAAAATCGTCTAAAATGCTTCCTTTTCCAGATTTGTTCTCCAAAGCACCTAAAATGACAAAAGGAACGATTTGAGGCAATATTTGATCAAATAATTATGACTTAGGGCTTAAATGACCCCCTAAAAGCGTAACACTTTTTGCCTCATCAAGTATGCAGCTATAGCTATGAGAATCCTAATAGCTCTAATGTCAGCTAAAGTAGAAAAAGTCTCCTCATAGTCAACACCATATGTTTGAGTAAAGCCTTTAGCTACCAAACAAGCTTTATAGGTGTGTACATTGCCATCCATGTCAGATTTCTTTTTGAATATCCACTTACTTCCAACTACCTTGGTATTGGGAGGAAGGTCTACTTCAATCCAGACTTTATTATCTCTCATGGATTGCATTTCACCATTCATAGCAACTAGCCATTTATCCTTTTCAGGACTATTAATGGCAGCCTTATAACTAGTAGGTTCATCAAGATCCCCTAGTATAGTTTCCTCACTCTCTACGTTAAGACATAGACGGCCAGGAGCTTTCACAGGTCTTGTTGACCTGCGAATGGGAACCACTTCAACTTCAGGTGGAGGACCTAATCTTTCAAGTTCCACAGGAAGTTGGCCAGTGTTTTCAGAAGGTAATACATCTACTTGATCGTCTTCCAGATCATAAACTCTCCCACTGAATTCTTGATATATGAATTCCTTTTCCAAGAAATCTCCATACCTTGCAACAAAAACTTTGTTTTCAGGTGGGTAATAAAAGTAGTAACCCATTGTTTCCTTTAGGTATCCTACAAAGATGCACTTTACAGATCTTTGTTGGAGTTTATCTGCTGAGTCACGTTTAACAAACGCCTCGCAACCCCAGACATTTAAATAAGACAAGTTAGGCACTTTACCAGTCCATAACTCATATGGTGTCTTATCCACCTTCTTAGTTGGAACCATATTTAGAATGCGAATAGCATATTCTAAGGTATAATCCCAAAACGAAAAAGGAAGAGTTGTAAGATTAAACATAGATCGTATCATATCTTGCAATGTACGATTTCTTCTTTCAGATACACCATTTTGTTGTAGAGTATATGGAGAAGTGAGATGTTGGACAATTCTATTCTCAGCTAGATAATCTCTAAACTCTTGACTCAGGTATTCACCACCTCTATCGGATTAAAGAACTTTAATCTTCTTTCCAAGTTGCAACTCTACTTCTGCTTTAAACACTTTAAATGTTTTAAACACCTCATGTTTATCTTTAAGTAAATAAACATAACCATAATGGCTGAAATCATCCATAAATGTTAAGAAGTAGCTAGCACCCCTCCTTGACACATGTCTAAGTGGTCCACACACATCTGTGTGAATAAGACCAAGTAGATCAGAAGCTCTTTCCATACGATTATTGAAAGATTTCTTAGTCATCTTCCTAGATTTACAAGATTCGCATTTATCAAATGATTCATCATTGATCCCTTGCAAAAGCCCATCGTGTTGCAGCTTTTCCATGCGAGCCTTGCCTATATGAGCAAGTCGACAATGCCAAAGATAGGAGGAATTCAGACCTTTCTTGATTCTCTTATGATTGATGCTATACATTGAATTGTTACAATTATTAGATACATTCACATTCATATCAATTTCAAAAATACCATTCACAGCAACAACATTAAAATAAAAAACATTATTAAACTAAACAAAAATTCCATTGCTATTAATAGTATGTTGAAAACCAAGATCCAATAAACAAGAAAAGGAAACCACAACCCTAACAATTGAAGGTGGCAAAACTAATTCAATTACGCCTATAGCTTCAACAGCTGCATTCGCTCCATTACCGACATGCAGATATTGTTGTCCGTAAGAAAGTCTCCTCTCAACTCTAAACCCCTGTATAGTATTGCAAATATGAATACCACAGCCGGTATCATACACCCAGGAATTTTTATGAGTTAAAGTAAATAATTCAATTATAAAGAACGCACCTGAAGTACTAGGGTTACCAGCTTCATTCTTTTGCTTCTTTTGTCGCAAGTCATGAATGTACAGTGGACAATTTCTCTTCCAATGACCTTTCTCATGACAATGGTGACAAGCCTGATCCTTCTTGTTGGGAGGATTGACCTTGTTCTGCTTGGGTTGATGCTGATTCATCTCTGGATTTGGTTGATAGGCCATGACCTGCTTGCCTTGGTCAATTTTACCTTTACCCTTTTTATTCGCCTGCGATTTCTTCTGGATCCTACCTCCTTGAATTGCCAACACTTGAGGAGTAGGTACCTTGCCTTGAGGTGGAAAACCTTTCTCACAATCTACAAGCATTGCGAGTAATTCTGAGACTGTCTTCCTCGAGCAATGCATGTTGAAGTTTTGAACAAAACCTTTAAAGTCCTTGTTAAGGGACCTATTGATTAGGTTCACTTGAACATTCTCAGGGTAACCAAAGTCGAGTCTGTGTAGTTGGTCAAATTAATCTTTCATCATCAACACATAATCATTTACAGGTTTTCCATCACCATATTTACAGCTGTGTAATTGATCGAGCAGGTCATACAATTCAATTGCTGTTGATTTCTCATAAGACTTTTTGAGTTCTTGAAGCATGTTGTATGGATAATAGTACTCAAACTATTTTTGCAATTTTGCATCCATACTTGTGAGCATTAAACAAGCAACCTCATTATACTTCTTATACTCAAGATACCAAGCTGCTTTTTCAGCTTCAGGTACAGTTTCAGCAGGTCGATCAGGGCAAGGTGTATTCAAATAATCTAGCTTATCAATCGCCCTCAAGACAATTCTGAGCGATCTGTTCCAACCATTGAAATTTTTCCCAGTCAATTTTTCCCTTTCAAGATGACTCTTGAAAGCAGAAACAACGGTGGAGTTATCGGGTTGAGCCATTTCTACAGAAAAAAGTTCAAACATTAGTATTTTCAATAATACATATTTTCAAGAAAATATAATACCCAAGGATATATTCATATAGCCACATAATTTTCTTGAAAACCCAGGATCCAACTTTTCATATTTTCACTACATCAGTTGATCTGCTAGTAATGAAAGCATAAAATAAGGTAATCTGTCAAAAATAATTGGCAAACCATTTCCAATTCCTAGATCATTATGGGAATTACATCAAATTGATTCATCAATTTGAAATGTAAACATGTTTCATCCCATCTCATTCCTTAAGTTCTAGGTCTCACGCATAACTTAATTAAGTCGTCTAACTTAGAAACAGTAAAATATCTATATCTGGTCTCACACAATAACATAATTTTACCTTGTCATTAAAATTTAGCTTAGGTCTCACGTTTACCAAATAATAACTTCAAGTGTTTCTTATAGTTAGATGACATGTAACTTAAATTTTATAGGGTATTTAGTTTGATGTGACAATCAAAACATGTACGAAGATGCATGTACTCATCTTCATAACATTAGATTTCAAAACCTTTTTAGTTAACTATTTTTAAGCTAAGATTAAATCAAAAACTTGTTACTTGAGGTATCGGGTTCACCAATTAAAGAAGAACCTACAATTATCGCCCACTATATCCTACTCTTACATGTTATTCAGATAACTACCACAAAAGTGGCGTGTGGAATTAAGGTAAATCACCCTTAAGATGATATTGTACGTGTAATGGTTGTTCAGTAAGTCTAATTTGACGCACAAGCGAGCGTAGAGAGCCGGTAGGATCGAATCTCTTAAAAAACCCCTCTCTACTAGAACTCACCACACAGTTTGTCAAACTTCAGTCGAGCCTAGCTAACCATTACGTACAAAAACATCAATCAAGAAAAAGTTTATGACTTTAGTCTTAAAAACATGTAATAAATTATAAAAGTTGCTAGTCTCGCCTAGGAGCAAATTACCGTGCGAAGCGAACCACTGTCGGTACATAAGACCTTGCAAGAATCATAATTTATGACTTCAAGTTTCACCATTATTATTCCAATTAATTTTCTTATCAAAATTACCCTTTTATTGTTTACAACTTGTCCAACAAAAACAATAAAACAAGTAATAAAACAAATTAATCAACTAATAAACATAACAATTATAAAAGTGAAACAATTAGCCACACGCATACTTGATTAGATAAACCCTAATAGTTACATATGATAAACCAAAATAAACAATTAATCAATCAATTAATCCATGACTAACATGCATGTTTCGTCACGGATTCATGCATAACAATTACCAATTAAGGTCACAAGATACGTCCAATTAACACATAAACTTGTTTATAACCTAGGGTTTCTAATCAAAATTAATATTTAACACAAACCCTAATATTTGGATAAAGAGGTAATCGAAACCCCCCCCCCCCCCCCGACCCAAAAAAAAAAAACTAAAAAAAAAAAGAACTTTTAGGGTTTGGAATTATAAAACCCTAGATCTATAAAATCACCTAAATATGTATCTAAAACATTAAAGATTCAATTTTTATGTGTTTTAGTAATCATTAACATGTTATAGCAAGCTCGTGATACCACTATCAGAATATTAAAACATGACAATCATATAAACAGGTAAACACATATGCGAAAGCGAAGGAACATCTATAACATATTAAAGATTAACATAAATTAAATAGGAATGTACATTTTGGATTCTAGCAAAACAAGAATCAAACTTTAATCTTGAACAATATGATGAACCCTAATTAGGGTTTATGAGGATCAATGAATAACCCCTTACCGATTTTGTTAAACGATCCAAGATATTAACTATAGTGAGTTAATACCATGTTCTTGTACACACGAATTATATCGAATTAATGTGATTGCAAGATCAAAGAAAACACAATGATTTTTGTAAACCAAAAATCGAACCAAGAACCCTAAGAGGGTGTTCGTTCGACCGGATTTCACAAAGAGGAGAGAGAGAGAGAGAGAAAACCAATTTAGGGTTATGTGTACAAGAGTGAAAAACAAGAACACTTGGTTTTGTATATATACTAGTTGTAAAACTTTGGGAACAAGTTAGGGCAAAGGGTAACCCTCCTTTTGTGTGTTCGACCGGCCACAAGCCCAATGAGGGCTTTCCAGAACCTTCTTGGTCACTAATTTCAAACTAGTCCTTCTCGTTTGCCTGTTAATCAATTCCGTTAAGTACTAACGACCGTTAGTCATTTATTGTGTTTAAATAAATAATTATACATATCTAACATTTATATATAATAATTATTGTTCATTAATTCTTATTCGTAACGTGTGTAATCCCGTGGTCTCGGTTCGATAGTAGACATGTACGTATTAATATTTATCCACAAACCAACACTATTTCCATGAGAATAAAAACCATAACCAATTATTCACATAGATCTTGAGTCTTAGTAAGTGTACTATTTCTTTTGTTAGGTAGAAACACATGTCTTTGGAAATAGCAGCGAAGTCGTTTTATGCACCGTAATTGTGTAATATTTATTCTTTGCGCGCAAGAAAGCAGAAATATTTTGCGGGCTGATTCTGGGCATCTCAAACTTGCAAACTTTGGAATAAGCGAGTTACTGAAAAAGTGACGAAGACGGTAAAACAAGGAAAGAACATTTCATATCATGACAGAAGATGTGAGTCTCTTTCTTTTGGAAATTACTTAATGTTCTCTATAATCACAAATCCCCATACCCCGCCCCCGGCGGGATTGGGTTTGTTGTTGTTGTTGTTGTATAATCACAAATAATTTTTACAATGTTGCGAAGTTAAAGTATCATAGATAGAGTGCTGACTGTATGAAAACAGAGAGATGTTGATTTTCTGAAGTCTTATGACTTGGTTTAATGGTATATTCAACACATATATTATGTTCAAAACAGAAATTGTTATCAAACTAATGGTATATTCTATTAACAATAATTTGTCCATCAGGTATATTTTATTTTCAAAACATAAACTGTTATTGAACTAATGGTAGCATTCGTAGATTAACTAAGTTAGTAGTCTTGGAATGTAGTAGTAACCTCATATCCGAGATAAACTTATACCTTAAATGTAGAGGTAATTTCTTAATCGGCATTTTGCATCCTGAATTCGTTAGTATTTAACTTTAAAAATATTTGTGTTTATTGCTATGGCTCAAAAAGTTTTTAGAAGTTTTGTTAAACATATGTTTTCTAAGCGAATACCATGAGCAATAGGATTACAAATTTCCCGAAATGCTTCAAGAGTGCAATTTTGTTGTTGTTAGTTCTTGGTGGATATTATAGATTGGTTCTTATTAGTAATAAACAGTTGGGTTGATTTGTATTTAATCTTTTAACCTACCAAAGCCAATATCAATAGAAGTCCACAAGAGGTTCCAATGTTGTTGATTAAGTAAGGGCCATCTTTTTTCTTCAAGCTCTTTTTTCTTTCGGGGTCAGGAATACACATAGAATTTCTTCTCCACATGCAGAACATGATCGAGATCATATAGAAGAATATATTTTTAAAAGTTGTTAATAAAATTTTTCTTTCTCAAACTTTGAAAAATAGCTACTGCTTCACTTATTTAGTTTGAGTAATGAAACTTGCCATCTTATTGTCACAACACAACTGATACATTTCTAATGTTATCCAAAGTATTATTACCATTTCCCTTTGACTTGGTATGATATTAGTAGTCAAATGAATGACTAGTACAAGTGGATAATCTTTCAAAACTAAAGTCTAAAATATATCTGGTCAAATGCATTTGTGGATGGTGTGTTATTTACCGGTGTTGCACACAGCAAACGTGTTTAATGTAAATGGTGTGTAGGCAATAAAATAACATACATAGAGGTTCTTCACGGTTGATGATCAAGTTTACGTAGAGGTTCATCATGGTCGATCATCAAGTTTCAAGAGGTATGTACGAATATTCATATGATGTCATTTATGCCTTTTTTTTTCTTTCTTTTTTTACATGTATTATCAATCACACAAATGTTTACTAACACTTTATTTTTATACTTATTAGGTGCTCACCAAATGTTCATTGGCTTATTTTTAAGGGATAATTAGTAAAATAGCCCGGTTGCCTTGGGTCTAGGCATATTTAGCCCGCTTTTGAAAAGATCCCGTTTTAGCCCGGGTTGCCCTGGGCAACTAGTGCATAGCCAACTACAGAGTGCCACGTCGGGGCAACTTTTTTGTATTTTGGGCAACTTGAGGACACTTGTCATCTTTCGGTTGGCCATACGAAAGTTGCCCAGGGCAACCTGGGCTAAAACGGGAATTTTTCAAAAATATGCTGCAGGGCAACGGGCCATTTTGGTAATTTTCCTTATTTTTAAAGGCATTCAAGATTGAAGCTCACGTGCATGGCCTTTTATTACATTATTAGTTAAAAGCAGTGTACTCTATATTGTCATTCACTTATTACTTCATATTCCTTTTTGAGTAAATGATTTAGCCTATTTACTTTCGTTATTTTCCTTATTTTGTTTACACATTTTTTTTAATTTATTTTTTGCAATATCTCTTCTAAAAACATGTGGATTCCACACGTCTTATAGGTTAGTTATAAATATAAAAAGGAAAATCACGAGCGACTATGACGTTTAAATGAATACACGGGTATACATATATGAGCGATCAGAGACATATTCGAATGTGTGCGATGTGTGCCATTGCACAAGGCCTCAAATTTTTAAAACAATATGTATATATATTTTGCAAAACTAACTAGAAATACTTAATTCAAAAAGTTGCAACAAACTTACTATCAAAATCATATTTAAAATGATTATGTCTCATTTTATGTTTTTAAAACATTATTTTACTTTACTGTTAGAAACCACTTTTCTAATTAAACTTGAATTGTATGTCCTTCGTAAATCAAGAAACGACATTGTGAGCGACACATGTTATTCCTTTATATAAGATTTTAAGTAAGGATATCCATTTTTTTTAATCCATATTGAATAACTACTTATGTTTTTTCTTTTTATAAGTTTAACCAGCTCATGGGTTTATAAATCGGCTTAAATTATTGTTGTTATTAAGAGCAATATAAATATGAAAATGAAGGCACGAACTCACATGTTCCTGTTAGGTAAAAATAAGAACAAGAGGTTGAACATATAACGACATACACTGAAATATTGTTACCCGTTATACTATCGACCTGAATTCAGTAACTGAAATATTATTACCCGTTTTACTATTTGCCCCAAACCACGTACGTCCATGAGTTCTGAAACTAGTATACACAAACATTCAAACAAAGTGTATCATTCACAAAAAGTTTACTACGGATCTGTTTATCAGTTTATAAATTAAAGAGATCATAAACGTTTACATCATCCCTATAACATCAATTCATAAAAACTTTACTATGGATTTGTGTAACAAGTGTCTCTTAAGTTAGGGATAAGCAAAAGAATTAGAGAACTCGAACTGAAAACCAGACTGGAACCGTGAAGAACTGAATCGGATCCAGACAAGATGGTTCCACTTCCAGTTCTTGAGTGGTTGATGAATTTTATGGGTTTGAATATTTATACGAGACAACTTGGTAGACAGAAAGATGTTTGTAACATTGGCCATAATGATCCTGAGCCTTATTTAAATATTTTGTGGTTCATCCGCGCACCGATGATAATATGCGTCTTCAAAGTTTGTTCTTGAGGCTTTAAATTAATGATTTCATATTATGATCAATGATTTACTTTTTTACTTGCTATTGTTTAAATTTTTTTCAATTTATTTTTTTCGTCTTAATCTAACTAGATGTCAATATTTAAGTTAACCCGGTTCTTGAAGTGTTTCAATTTTTTAATTTAACAAGTTTTCTATTCTTTATCATGCTACTAGCTAGCCAGTAACATACACTACTACAAAAAATCCCACAGAAATTGGTCAAAATGGCCCATGAAGAGTGGTTTTGAGACCACTCTCTTAAGGGGGTATCTCTATGATCGAAACATATAGTGACCGGTTACGCAACCTATCTCTATTAGAAGCATTGACACCAGTTTTCTCCTTACAAATCGATTTCCATAATAAAATAAACACACATCTTTTATTGAAAATCGAGACCGGTTCTCCAAACCTGTCTTTATAGAAACAACAAACCGGTCTTAATATAGAGTAAAAAGATATATTTTTATCTCAAAACCTATCTTTTTTGTTAATCTCTTAAAAAAAATAAATAAATAAAAATAAAAAAAATTGTTTTTCGAAATTTTTCAATAAATTCCATAATCTACAATTTAACTCACCAAAATAAAGAAATATAAATGAAGCAAATACATGTATATAAAGTGATTTAGATAGACCAGAAATGTCAAAATCAACAAAGTAAATTAAGACTATACTTCAATTCAGTTAAACATAAATCCGAGACAAAATCCAAATTAAAACACCAGAATTTAACAAATAACCAAAAAGAAAAACACTAGAATTCAACATAATTATCTAGGATTGATCGAGCCACAATGTAAACCATGCACCATTGATCGTGTTCAACTCTTTGTTCTCTAACAGATGCTCGTGACTTCAAAGTACCTATAATTAATGAAATAAAAACGTCAGCAATCTAAAAACGTGAGCCTTAAGTCTGCTACTGAAAGAAAAAATGAGCTAGACTCATGAACAAAGAATAGATGAACCAGAACTTATTTAATTTCTAGTAGCCCACTAAAAAGTCTACTAGTGAGAAAATATTTATGTACTTATCATATGAACAAATAAATATACAGTAGCTTAATAAAAAGTCTACAAGTGAGCACAAAAAAAAGCATGCGTTTACAATTAATAAGCACCATAAGGAATTAGAACTATACAATAGTTATATGCAAGATTCAACCAAATTAAAAGCAACCAGTATATTTTACATCAGTGACTTGGAATCAAAGCTAGAAATATTGGCTTCTTTACCTGAAAGAGATAAAGATAAAAATGAAACATCAAATATACAAATGCTAAATCCAATATTTAACCAAAATCCAAAACCCGTAACATCGGAATTCATCATTGTTTTCAAAGAATGATTATTTTCAAACAAAGTAGACCAGGTGGTTTTATGCCTATACCTTGTCCAAAAAGCATTTGCATTGCATTCATGAAGCGAAAAAAAAATAATAATAATAAATAAAAAAAAAAAAAAAAAAAAAAAAAGAACACGCAAGATAAGAGAAACTTGTCCATATGGACAGTTTTTTTTTAAATTCAAACCCTCAAAACCACAAATAACATTGAATTGTTCTAGTATGCACAATATACATACATGCTCCTTAAATTGATGAGCATTAGTGTAAAAGGAAGACATAGATGGAACAATTAGAGACCCTGCACTACCAATAATACCATTATAAAAGCCTTTTCTTTTACCTGACATATAAGCACCCTAATGATTCCATGTGGAAAAATAGGTTACACTGATTATGTCAAATTTGAATTGAAAAAAAAAAAAAAAAAAAAAAAAAAAAAAAAAAAAAAAAAAAAAAAAACTCTTCTAGGCATTTCATCAAACACGTATTGTGCAAACTTTGAGTACGATTATAACTTGACACCATTAACCTTTTTTTCCTCCTCTTCAAACACCATCAATCTTCTTCTTGTTTGTCCTCCAGCACCACCACGCCATTTCCATATAACTGTCCAACCCCACCAAGTATGCAAAACAAAAGATAATGAACCATATGTCTACAAACAAGAACAACAGAATGAACTGGTTACCTCTTGAAATCGTGGCAGAATCATTTAAAGATGGGGAAAGAAATGTTATTGTTGCTATTTGAAAACCGAGATAAAAATGAAATTATAAATTCAGATTAATGAAATTGTTTGAGAATTGTGAGTGGTGATGGTATACTTGAGGGGAAAATAAGAAGGTAAATAGAGATACATATGGAACTTAGAGAAATAAAACTAACCCTTTCAACAAATACATATGCATACATTAAGGCATTAAGCCTATAATTAAACCTAAAATTGACACATCCATACATATACATAAAGACTTTAGTTAACCCATAAATAAATATATACAGAAATGACCATAAGTATCAATAAACATCGGAGAAGGAGAGGGAGATGACTCACTATTATCGATGGTGGCAGTGGTATGACAAGGACGAGAGAGACTATGAAAAAAATGACGAGGAGGTGATTTCTTTTGGAACAAGTTGGGTGGTTTGAATTTGGTAAACAGAGGGGGTGAATTGTGGAAAACAAGAGGCGGGACTGAAAAAAATTTGGGAAGAAAAAGGAGGTAAAACAAAATTTTGGTTTATGTTAAGAAATACCAGTTGCGTTTTAAAATAAAAAGCCTAGATAAGAATAATTGACACTAATTTAATCTTTTAAATTTTACAAATTTGATTGTCTAGTACTCAAAAAGTATCATATTTTTTATACTATTTTCCATAAACTTATAAGGTGCGTTTGGTATGCTGTCATAAATCACAATCGGTATTAGTTTCGGTACAAGATTAGTCTCTCACCTATAATAGATTCATACCTCCTCTTTTGAACTCGTATTGAGTATGGATAATATCCATATTTCATTCTCATATAATGTGGTCCCTCATCTTAACCAAACACTTAAAATCATTACCACTATTATTCCCTTATTCCCATAGGGGATACCAAACGCACCCTTAGTCCTCGATTGTAACATAGGGATGTATTACTGTATTAGGGATGTACATGAATCCATCCAATTTGAGCTCATCATAGTTTAATTTATACTACTCTGAATTAGGGGTGAGCATCGGTCCAGGACCGGACCGAGGACCAAATAAGCCAAAAAGCCAAGACCGGGGACCGGACCGAATGTAGTCGGTCCGGTCCGGTCTTGGTAAGTCTGTCGGTCGGTCCGGTCAGATAAGTCCAAATAATCGGTTTGTGGTCCGGACCGGCCCAACCGAACAAAGGACCATATTAGCCAAAAAGCAAAGACCAAGGACTGGACCGAATGTAGTCGGTCCGGTCCGGTCTCGGTCGATCCTTCAGTCGGTCCGGTCCGTTTGGGTCATTTGCTCAGCCCTACTTTGAATTGGCTTGCAAAGACCCTTATGTGTAACTTGATGTATATAGTTAGATATTTAATTTGTTTTACAAGCGTTATTTGATACCTATAAAAAATTTATTCTTACTTAAATTTTAAAGCATAACAATCTAATTGAGTTGTTTTTTTTTTTTTTTTTTTTTTTTTTTTTTTTTTTTTTTTTTTTTAATGATAACCATAACTTTTGATATTTTGACTAACTAATCTACGAAGTTTAAATACTCATGACAGTGTATTCGGTCCTTTGGGACCCGATTCCTTGACTAACAAAAATGTGATCCACTGACAATACAAAGTGTTATCTACGGGTGAACAAAAGTGTGTTCAATTGACGATACAAAAGAAAGATAGTGATAAGTCATTTTTCAAAACACATAAAGACTTGTTATTTCAACATAACTGGTTTTAGTATTATAGAGATTGGTTTATTCTAGAAAACTGGTTCTATATCTTCCATCTCCCCTTCTTTTTTAGTATAGAAACCGGCTTTTATCTAACTAGTCTCTATTTGGGGGGTGTTTATAGCCTTTTGTGTAGTAGTGATAATATGTTGCATTAAAACTTAGAATGCTTATATTCTGTGTTTCATATAATAAGCGTGTGGAGATTGAATTGTAAAACATGTAAACAACATTGCCACAGTGTTACGATCTCACATCACCTAAGTATGGGAATGGGTGGTGGTTTATAATGTCTAGGTGTCCCCTCCTCCTTCAAGCTAGCTTTTTGGAGTGAGTTCTACACTTAGCTTATAAACAATTGATATCGAACTCTTCCGTGAATTGTTCTTCCTTCTATATTCCAATTCACCTGATTGTTCATTTGGTATCAGAGCTAGCCCTACCTGGTTTCAACACTCGGAGTGGTGGCTTAGACCCAAAGAAGGGTGCCAACCGCGACCAACATAGTCGTGACCAACGAGCTCGGAGTGGTGGCCTATGGAGTGGTGGCTCGGACCCAAAGAAGGGTGCCGACCGTGACCAACATAGCCGTGACCAACGAGAACGTTGGTTCCTTTAAGGGTGGGGTATTGTTACGATTCCACATCGCCCAAGTATGGGATTGGGTGGTGGTTTATAATGTCTAGGTGTCCCCTCCTCCTTCATGCTAGCTTTTTGGAGTGAGTTCTACACTTAGCTTATAAATAATTGATATCGAACTCTTTCGTGAATTGTTCTTCCTTCTGTATTCCAATTCACCTGATTATTCGTATCACACAAGTTTGGAGATGATAACATGCTTATAACATAAGAATTAGTTTCATTTCACCGGAAAATGGCACTTTACCGGGCGTTTGGTTCGCAGTATGTTTTGAAAGGAATTGTAATATGTCAAAGGAATTATACTTTGAATGAATTGCAATTTAAAGAGTTGAAATGTGTTGTAATTGTAATGTGTTGGAATTTTAATTGATGTATTCTGTCATTGTGTTTGGTTGGATCTCATCGTAATGTAATTCAAAAAAAATCAAAAATCAAAACTTAAAAATAATAATAATAACAATAATAATAATAAATAATAATAAATAATATTAATAATAATTAATAAATAATAAAATGATAAATGATAATAATAATAATAATAATAATAATAATAATAATAATAATAATAATAATAATAATAATAATAATAATAATAATAATAATAATAATTTTAATATTATTATTATTATTATTATTATTATTATTATTATTATTATTATTATTATTAATATTATTATTATTATTATTATTATTATTATTATTATTATTATTATTATTATTATTATTATTATTATTATTATTAAAAGATTGGCGACGGTCGCCGCGTTGCAGGCGTGCCTGTTTTTTTGCCGAAATTATGATAAGCCAAAATTAAGCTGAAAAGTTTATATCCTATCACAATTGAAAATACCTTATAAATCTTTATTAATTCATAAAATGTTAAGTATGCATACACTTTAATAGTGTCAATGTACTTCTCAATAATCAGTGTTTCAACTCACATTAACTATCATTGATTAAAAAACATGCGACATATAATCAAGAGATTCAGCTTATGTTTCGTCTGCCACGGGTAGCTTAACCTGATTGGGGTGTATGTTGAAGATCACCCGAAGCAGAGGGAGAGGAATCGACGCCATAGAGAGCACGTGTGGTGGTTGCGCCTCTGTAAGATACACGGTACAGAAGTAAGAAAGACAATAAAGATGCAAATCTTTTTATTAGAAGTGAACCATTTAGTAGAGATTACCTCTGGAGCCATCCATCGACACGTTCCGGTTTCTGCAGTCATCATCTCTGTTAATGATTCTTCTCTTGCTAAACTGGAATCCGCAAGTTTCACAATCTTGTGGTCTGCTGTTAGCATCAATGGTTCATGGCCATATTTAGACAATTGTTGAATATTATACCTTGTTGTTTGACCTTGCACAGGAAATCAATTTCTTCATGTCAGATTCTGGAATATCCTCGGCTATAACAGTCACAAATGAAATAGCCGCACTATACATATTTCCAAAATATCACATATATTCAACTAAAAAATAAATAATCAAAGCATAAAGCTAACTGATAAGGCGAAAAATGAACCACTTTTAGAGGGTCATTTAAGCCCGAATCTGAACTTATTTGATCAAATATTGCCCTAAATCGTTCCTTTTGTGATTTTAGGTACTTGGAGAGTGAATTCTGGAAAAGAAGCCATTTCGGACGTTTTTGGAGCATAAAAGTGAAGAAAACGGCAAAGTCTCAATTTTCCATGCTGGGAACAGTAGGTGACGGCGTCAAGAGTAATTCCTTGACGGCGTCAAACCTCAATAATAAAATCCGAGAGTTCATGAAGGCGTCAAGAGTTTTCCTGACGGCGTCAAACCTCAAGAATTAAAATCCGTAGTTGATGACGGCGTCACACACAGGGCGTCAAGAGTAATTTGTGTGACGGCCTAGGCCTTGACGGCGTCAGAAGTAGATCAAGGCCGTCCGAGGAAGTATTTGGCGGCGAGATGACGGCGTCACACCTTTGTTCTTGACGCCGTCATCCCTATTTTCCTATATATAGTTTTCTAGTTTTTCACATTTAAAAGAGAGAAGTTTTGGGAGAAACCCTAAAGACGATTTTGGTGTAACTTTACAGGTTTTTCAAGGGTTCCAACCCCTTGATACCTTGCATGATTAATTAAGATAAGTGTTCTTCTAATTCAATCAATATGTCTATGTGTTGGTTGTCTATATCATGTTCTTGTCTTAATTCTATCATGCTAGGCTAGATCTCTTTTGTGTTTGCTTAGATCTAATGAAACCTAGATATTGATTATGTGTTGATTACTTGTTTATTCTTGTCTTGGATGAATGATTTATATGTTAGGCTTAAGAAAACTGGCAGATCTCCAAATGGTAACATGCTTGAACGTCTTAAGAAACATGAACCGAGGCGTACTAGGTCTTTATTGGTTGTATTTAATGCATGAGCCACTGTTTACAATCCCTATAGTTGTGCTACGCATGGTGTAGGAGGAGATAAGAGCTCATAGAATTGAGGAGTTATGTATGCCACCCCATGAATGGTATTAAGGAATACGATCCGTCATCCATGCAATTATAACAAGTAATTAACGTGTAAAAAATATCTAGGGAGTAGTGAAATCTAAGTAAACACATTTTCTCCAATTACTGCTCACAACTTTAGTATAAATTAGCTTATTTACATTTTTAGTATTTTATTTTGATTGCATCTTAGTTTTGGGTTAGTTGAATAGCAACTAATTCCGCCCACTCTTCCAAAACCCGAGATTTTAATTGCTTTCTAAAAAATATAAAAACACAAAAATAATCATCCCTCACCTTTAGAACTAGTAATTAGGCTTTCTAATCCTAGCGACACTATTCCTAAGCTGAACGATCAATCCCCCGGTACTTGTCACTATACTATATTACAACGATCAGGTACACTGCCTGGTGGGGGTTGTAAGCTTCTCGAGATCCCTCGAGAGGTAAAGCTTGTTGCGATTCCCACGCATCAAGTTTTTGGCGCCGCAGCCCGGGGAATAGTTATTGTCTAGGTTAGGATTTCTTTTTATTAGGTCTACTTGCTAGATTCCTTTCTAGTAAGATTTTATTTTTTTTATTTTTTAGGTCTTCTTTAGTCTATCTTACTTCTTCGTGCTTTTGTTCGTGACTCTTCACCGTCCGCCATCATGGCAACCAACGAATTCTCCAACCTTAGGATCACTAGGAGTCGTAGTACCACTAGAGACCTTGTCTTGCCTTATGCAGAACCCGAAAGAGAAATGTGTAGGTTAAGACGAACTCACTCAACTCCTGAACCATCCAGCATTGCTCTCGACTTTGATGCACCTCTTTCTGAGGAAAATTCATAAAATCACATCACAACCCCTAGCTCCCACAACGAGATGAGTACCCCTATAATACCCCCTCCTAAGCGTCTCAAGGACTACTCTTCCCCAACTCCTCGTGGCTTTTCAAATGCCATTGTCTACCCGAACGAACACACCAGTGAGGTCCTACATGTACCCGATGTTTGGCTTGTCGAAAGTGTGTGTAAATTCAGCGGACTTGATGAGGAAAATCCAATCCAACACATCAAGGACTTCCTAAAAATAGTAGACACCCTCCATACGGATGGGGCTACTAGAGACACATCCCGATTGCGATTCTTTCCTTTCACCTTATATGAAAAAGCCCAAGAATGGTATGACAAACTCCCTTCTGAATCTATCTTCACATGGGAGCAACTCATATCCAAGTTCTATGAGAAGTTCTTTCCACCTGGAAAAACCTCAGCACTTAGAGATAGGATCCTCCATTTCCGAAAGGAGAAGGACGAACCCTTCTATAAATCGTGGACTAGATTCAAAGATTCAATAAGACAAGTTCCCCATCATGGCATTGAGCTTTGGCTCTTGGTCCAAATCTTCTATGAAAATATCTCCTCTAATGACCGAAACGGAATTAACCAATCTAGGAAAGGAAGATTGGCCAATCTAAGTGCCGAGGAAGGATGGGATAGGATTGAAGAATATGCTCAGGACCAGGATGACACTTGGGATGAACCTGAGTCGACTGTTAGCATTTCTGAGATCACCTCGGATCGGTTGAGCAAAATTCACAAAAGAGTGGAATACATAGCTGGATCGCAGTTACCTAAACAGCTGTCGAATCCTTACTTGATCTGCGATTACTGTGGAGGCCCGCATGAGGTAGAAGAATGCGGAGGAGCAACCACAACTGAACATGCGTGCTTGTCAGGAGGGGACATTTATGCTGATCCCTCCCTTTTTCCTTTTTACCAAAATGACGATTACACCCTTTGGGGAAATCTGGTAAAGAGAAGAGAAGGGGAGGAAGGCCCAGAATTCAAAATCAGGAGCAATTTAGAAGATGACCTTGGTCACTTCACTCAAGAAAAAGACTTGCAAATGAAAGGGCTTAATGAGCTTTTCGACGAGCAGCAGGAGGGTATTGGAGAATTTTTCAACAAGCTTAACTCGGCCCTAGATAATCTCCAAACGCCATTAGTGAGAAAAAAAGACCCCATGCTCGCGATAACTACACGAGCTGGAACGACAACCAAAGACCCTCCTTACCCAAACTCGTCCCCCATCACCCTCGATCCAGACAAACCTGGGGAGGAGGAGGAGGATGTCGGCATTATCACCCCAGACCAACCGCCCGTGACGACCCCTTCCCCATCGGCCCTTCCTAACCCACATGTGAGAATTCCATTCCCATCCCGGTTAAGGAACCAGAAAACTGAGAATGATAACAAGAGGTTCTTGTCATACCTAAAAGACTCAGTTGTCACCATACCTCTCCTTGATGCTTGCTATCACATGCCAAAGTATAGCACATACTTCAAAAAGCTGCTCGCTAACAGGAAGAAACTCGAGGGTCTTGTGACCCTGGGGGAAGAATGCTCAGTGGTAACCCATCGAGGGCTACCAAAGAAGGTAGACGATCCGGGCAGCTTCACCTTGCCTTGCTCCATAGGACCTCTATCAATCAAGAATGCTCTTGCCGATTTGGGAGCGAGTATCAATCTCATGCCTCACTCTATGTTCCGTAAACTTGGATATTCTGGATTGAAGTCTACCCGTATGAACATCCAACTAGCCGATAGATCAGTCAAGTACCCCGTAGGGATATGCGAAAATGTGCTAGTCAAAGTTGGGAAATTCAAATTCCCGGTCGACTTCGTAATCCTGGATATGGAGGAGGATGACTTGGTACCTATCATCTTAGGTAGACCATTTCTTGCTACCGCTCGTGCAGTCATCGATGTCTACGATGGCAAATTAACCTTACGAGTGGGAGACGATAGCACAACCTTCGACATTAAGGATTCTATGGACCTCTCCCTCGAAGCAGCCAACCGGCTCTACTTTATCGGGGAAGTAGATGAACTCACAGATGTCATTGATAGTTGCGTCGATGAACAGATCGATGAAGGCTGGCTATGGGACGAGAGTTTTCTGCCTTTGCTAGAGGTAGAAAAGACGGAGGATATTAATGCAGTCTCCTTCTACCCCAGACAAGAGGCAACGGAGCATCTCGAGCTCCAAAAGCCCGAGAACAAGCTCAAACCCTCTATTATCGAACCCCCTAACATTGATCTTAAAGAGCTTCCTAACCATTTGGAGTATGCCTTCCTTCAGGGGGAGGACCAACTCCCGGTAATCATAAACTCTTCCTTGGAACATGAACAAAAAGTTAAACTCTTAGAGGTCCTAAAAAAATACAAGGGGGTACTCGCATGGAGTGTGGCCGACATTAAGGGGATTGACTCAACTTTTTGCACACATAAGATTCTCATGGAGGAAGATTATAAACCTACCGTGCAACCCCAGAGGCGCGTGAACCCTAACATTAAGGAAGTAGTAAAGAAAGAAGTTATCAAACTTTTGGATGCAGGACTGATTTACCCGATCTCGGATAGCCCATGGGTCAGTCCTATGCAGGTTGTACCTAAAAAGGGTGGGATAACTGTAGTAAAGAATGACAAGGGTGAGATGGTGCCCTAGAGAACTGTCACTGGATGGCGGGTATGCATCGACTATCGAAAGCTCAATGATGCCATGAGGAAAGATCACTTTCCCTTACCATTCATTGATCAGATGTTAGAGAGATTATCTGGACACGAGTACTATTGCTTCTTTGATGGATTCTCTGGATATTTTCAAATTCCCATAGCACCCGAGGACCAAGAAAAAACCACGTCTACTTGCCCCTATGGAACATTTGCCTACAAAAGGATGCCTTTTGGGCTATGTAATGCTCCCGCCACTTTCCAACGTTGCATGACCGCAATCTTTCACGAACTCATGGAAGACAGCATGGAAGTGTTCATGGATGACTTTTCAGTCTTCGGAAACTCCTTTGACCGCTGTCTTGCTAATCTAGAAAAGATGCTTAAACGTTGTGAGGAAACCAACTTGGTGTTAAACTGGGAAAAGTGTCATTTCATGGTAAAGGAAGGGATTGTGTTAGGGCATAAGATCTCAGGGAACGGAATAGAGGTGGACCAAGCTAAAGTTGAAGCTATATCTAAGTTACCATACCCCACGACTGTTAAGACAATACGCAGCTTTTTGGGGCACGCCGGATTTTATAGGAGATTCATCAAAGACTTCTCCAAAATTGCCCGGCCAATGACTCAATTGCTTGTGAAGGATGCTCCGTTCGATTTTTCCCAAGAATGCAAAGATGCTTTCAATCTCTTAAAAAAGGAGCTCACACAAGCTCCAATCATGATCACACCCAACTGGGAGTTACCGTTTGAAATCATGTGTGACGCTAGCGATTTCGCTGTCGGGGCTGTGTTGGGCCAACGTCATGACAAGCTTTTCCAACCTATTTACTACGCTAGAAAAACCATGAATCCCGCTCAAGAGAATTACTCCACCACCGAAAAAGAATTATTAGCCGTAGTGTTTGCATTCGACAAATTCTGACAATATCTTGTCCTTTCAAAGACAGTCGTCTTCACTGATCACTCGGCTCTTCGATATCTGTTTGCGAAGCAGGATGCTAAGCCACGACTAATTCGGTGGATCTTGTTGTTACAAGAATTCGATGTTGAGATTCGCGATAAGAGGGGGGCAGAAAATCTGGCCGCAGATCATCTATCTCGTCTCGAAAACCCCTTGGATGAGCATGATAGAAGTGAGATTAGGGATTCGTTTCCTGACGAACAACTGATGTTAATGATTGATTCGGAGCCGTGGTATGCCGATTTTGCTAATTACTTCGCAAGTAGATGTAGACTTGTTCCTGAACACCTGACTAGATACGAAAGAAAAAGGTTCTTTTCTCAGCTTAAATACTACTTTTGGGATGAACCATTTTTATTCTGAAGGTGTCCTGACCAAATTATAAGGCGTTGTGTTTCGGAAAATGAGGCGGTAAAGATTATGAGGGAATGTCACTCTGGTCCCTCTGGGGGGCATCATGGGATAAACGTTACCGCCCGAAAGATTCTCGATGCGGGATTCTATTGGCCTACAATTTTCCGTGATGTAAAAGAAATGGTGCAGGCGTGTGATGCATGTCAACGTGCCGGAAATATATCACATAGGGATGAAGCACCTCAGAACTTTATACAAGTTTGTGAGGTCTTCGATGTTTAGGGGATTGACTTCATGGGACCCTTTCCATCTTCAGGGGGGAACGAGTACATATTAGTCGCTATTGACTATGTTTCAAAATGGGTTGAGGCACAAGCCCTTAGGACCAATGACGCCAGAGTAGTTATTCATTTCCTAAAGAAGCTTTTCGCGAGATTCGGGATTCCTAAAGCTCTCATCAGTGATAGGGGAACTCATTTTTGCAATGCACAAATGGAAAAGGTCATGAAGAGATATGGAGTACCCCATCGATTCTCCACCGCCTATCATCCACAGACCAATGGCCAAGTCGAAAACACCAATAGAGCTATTAAAAGAATACTTGAAAAAACGGTTAGTCAAAACAGAAAGGACTGGTCATTTAAACTCGACGAAGCCTTATGGGCATTCCGAACCGCCTACAAAACACCTATTGGAACGACCCCATTCCGCATGGTGTATGGTAAGGCATACCACCTACCGGTAGAACTAGAACGCAAGGCTTATTGGGCGCTTAAGACATGCAACCTAGATTACACGACTGCTGGAAACAATAGGTTCTTGCAATTACACGAGCTTGATGAGCTTAGGATGGAAGCTTACGGATCCTCCATCACATATAAAGAAAGAGCTAAAAGATGGCATGACCAGAGAATTAAGAAACCCAAAGAATTTTCAGAGGGAGACAAGGTCCTATTATACAATTCTCGGTTAAGATTATTTTCGGGAAAACTTAAGTCTAGATGGTATGGACCGTTCACGGTAAAGAATTCTTCTAAATTTGGAGCGGTAGTGTTAATTGATGATGAAGGTAGGGAGTTTACTGTTAACATACAACGTGTAAAACATTACCAAGAGAATAACAATGAAATGATTAGTGAGGAGGATGTGACGTTTGATGATGAGATCACGTAGTAACCCATGACCTTGAGTCTAGCTACAATACTCGTAAATAAAGAAAAACGCTTCTTGGGAGGCAACCCATGCTTTGTGTGATTTCGATTTTATTTGATTGTTATTTGCTTCCGTATGCATGCTTTATTTTTATTGTTGGTAGATCATGTTTCTCAATTAAAAAGTGGAAATACTTTACTATGTTGTTTGGCCTAGTCTTAACTACAACCTAAAAGTATTTTTGCAAAAGATAAGTGTAAGGGGAAACCCCAAATATGTTTTTAAGAAACAAACCGATCATGATTCTCCACAATATTAAATGAACATGTATATTCGTATTTGTTAGAGTCAAATGCTTGTATTGAGTCATAATGAAGTTTTGCAGGATTTTCCAGGAAGTAGGACCAAGTTTTTCCAGAAATTTTCCGAAAACTTAACATAAGAATTTCTGCAGGTCCATTCTGACGGCGTCACGAGTTTACTCTTGACGGCGTCAGGAGTTAAAATCTGGAAATTTTACCGGTTTTGTTTTTCTAACGGAGTCTTATGGTTTTTTTGTGAATTATTAAGTTTTATAATCTCCAGGAAATCTGCAAACTTCATTCCACAAGCATTATATCTTACTTTGTTTTCTAGGATTTAGTAACTTATATAGGATGCCGCCGATTTTACGCGAGGTTGTCTTGTCTATTTTTGTCAGGATTTACAGGTTATGTTCGACAAGGAGATGATTTATATTCTTGAAGGGAAGCTTTGATTGTTCATTTTCTTGGAGGAAGATCTTATCTGGCCAACCTATAATCCATACCGAGCGAATCAGGGGAGTATTTGATTTCATTCTCTTTACTTTTTCACTTTTACATTCTTTACTTGAACATTGGGGACAATGTTCATCTTAAGTGTAAGGGGAGGGTAAAAAGATGATACCTTACATATGCACTTTCGCTTGAGTTTGTTTCGTTTAATGGTAGATGTGTAATAAAACTATGAGAAATACTTGTTAGTGCAATTTTAGCGCCAAATTTAAATTTTTTTACAACATTTAGGAGTGAAACTTTAGCCATAGCAAGCGTCTCATGGATAGGAGATTGTATGACTAGCACATAACCGTATATTCAGAAAAATTTTCCACCTAAATATGTGAGGTTCGCCTTTAGATTTGATAGGAAAAGCATTCATTATTAGTGCTTATGAGTGTGCCGGTAGCATTTAGATTCTAGAACTTGCGTTAGTGATGCATCCCGAGACCGCTAGTGAGACTACATTCGTGTGGTATGATTTACTACATGATAAGAGGCATTAGGATCACCCATGTGTTAAACCCGTATTATAATTACTTGACCATTTAAGTCATATTACTTGACTAGTTAAGTCAACTAATTTTTCCCACACCCTTAGCGTTGTACTCATTTTTAGTACACGAAACCCCTAGTACACCCCTCCGAGCCTATCTTTTCGTTTCTAACTTTAAGCATTTTACTTAAAGGAAGAATTTGTTACACCCCACTTAAATGTACACCCAAATCGCCTTAGCCTTCCGTGTATGCGCTCATTTTTAGTGCATTATTGTTATTTGTTAAACCCTAAGTTAACTTTCTAATTGATTACATGGTTGCTAAGTCGAGTCATATCCTTGTACATATTGTTTTGGGACGATTGGGACTCATGGGTAAGTACTTATTTTATGGAGTAATGGGGAAGAACATCATTTATTACCCCCATATGTGCGTTAATCTTAAAAGTGCTCCAAGTGTTTTGATTTTCTTAATTCGAGTCATTAGTTTAGTTCATTGTAAAGTATGTAAAAATTCAAGTGTAAGGGAAATGTTCATTCCCTATGATGTATTATTTTGGATGGTAGGGTAAGAGTGTATGCAAAAAAAAAAAAAAAAAAAAAAAAAAAAAAAAAAAAATCAAGAAAATGAAAATAGAAAAATAGAAAAAAGGAAAAAGAGAAAAAACATACGGACTACCATCCCTTTTTATTCTATGTTCATTTTATGTTTTTGTTATTTTTCATTTATTAGCTTAAGTCGAGTCTAGTCTTGGCTTAGCAACGCCATATTGTACATGTAATTAACCAAGATTGTTAACTCGCCACCAGTAATAACTTCCTTTATCCAACAAAACCGTGTAATTCATATCCCTATACCTAACGTTACAACCCTTTAAAAGACCTCTTTGATAGTTTATCCTAGGTGCTTACGACATGTAGTGGAGGTTTGATCCTTTCCCAAGCCTATGGTAATCTATTTTGCTATGAAAGGTAGTGAGAGATATCTTCCGTTTCCATATTGTAATTTACACTTTATTACACCCGAGAGATGTGAGTATCTAAACACTATTTGTGAGGTGCTTGTGTATGACCTCCGTGCTTGTCTTTGGTCTTTAGTGGAACGATTATTTGTTGTAATTACTTTTATATTAGTGTTAAATGACCCCTAACTTGTCTTTTGAATAGAATAAAAGCGCATTTGCTTGAGGACAAGCAAATCTCAAGTGTAAGGGTATATGAAAAGGCGAAAAATGAACCACTTTTAGGGGGTCATTTAAGCCCGAATCCGAACTTATTTGATCAAATATTGCCCTAAATCGTTCCTTTTGTGATTTTAGGTACTTGGAGAGTGAATTCTGGAAAAGAAGCCATTTCAGACGTTTTTGGAGCATAAAAGTGAAGAAAACGGCAAAGTCTCAATTTTCCATGCTGGGAACAGTAGGTGACGGCGTCAAGAGTAATTCCTTGACGGCGTCAAACCTCAATAATAAAATCCGAGAGTTCATGAAGGCGTCAAGAGTTTTCCTGACGGCGTCAAACCTCAAGAATTAAAATCCGTAGTTGATGACGGCGTCACACACAGGGCGTCAAGAGTAATTTGTGTGACGGCCTAGGCCTTGACGGCGTCAGAAGTAGATCAAGGCCGTCCGAGGAAGTACTTGGTGGCGAGATGACGGCGTCACACCTTTGTTCTTGACGCCGTCATCCCTATTTTCCTATATATAGTTTTCTAGTTTTTCACATTTAAAAGAGAGAAGTTTTGGGAGAAACCCTAAAGACGATTTTGGTGTAACTTTACAGGTTTTTCAAGGGTTCCAACCCCTTGATACCTTGCATGATTAATTAAGATAAGTGTTCTTCTAATTCAATCAATATGTCTATGTGTTGGTTGTCTATATCATGTTCTTGTCTTAATTCTATCATGCTAGGCTAGATCTCTTTTGTGTTTGCTTAGATCTAATGAAACCTAGATATTGATTATGTGTTGATTACTTGTTTATTCTTGTCTTGGATGAATGATTTATATGTTAGGCTTAAGAAAACTGGCAAATCTCCAAATGGTAACATGCTTGAACGTCTTAAGAAACATGAACCGAGGCGTACTAGGTCTTTATTGGTTGTATTTAATGCATGAGCCACTGTTTACAATCCCTATAGTTGTGCTGGGCATGGTGTAGGAGGAGATAAGAGCTCATAGAATTGGGGAGTTATGTATGCCACCCCATGAATGGTATTAAGGAATACGATCCGTCATCCATGCAATTATAACAAGTAATTAACGTGTAAAAGATATCTAGGGAGTAGTGAAATCTAAGTAAACACATTTTCTCCAATTCTTGCTCACAACTTTAGTATAAATTAGCTTATTTACATTTTTAGTATTTTATTTTGATTGCATCTTAGTTTTGGGTTAGTTGAATAGCAACTAATTCCGCCCATTCTTCCAAAACCCGAGATTTTAATTGCTTTCTAAAAAATATAAAAACACAAAAATAATCATCCCTCACCTTTAGAACTGGTAATTAGGCTTTCTAATCCTAGCGACACTATTCCTAAGCTGAACGATCAATCCCCCGGTACTTGTCACTATACTATACTACAACGATCAGGTACACTGCCTGGTGGGGGTTGTAAGCTTCTCGAGATCCCTTGAGAGGTAAAGCCTGTTGTGATTCCCACGCATCACTAACTATCCATATTAATTCACAGGCGAATGGGAAAGGGAAAAAGTACAAAATCAGTCGCAGCAAACATGTATCAGCATTGATAACAGCAACCGCAGAAGAAACCAAAACCACATCTAGTGTAAGTTGGTTACTGTTGGGTCATTGAATTCCCCAATCTTCTTCTATCAAGGATTTGAACGTAAAATCACCTAAGTATAAACAAGTCACTGAGTGAATAGTAACTCAGTGAGTCATCTTCAGGATGCTTAGATCGAGCCTAAGAAGAAAGGTTCTCCATTCAGTGAGGCGGAACTCAGTGAGTGAGATCTAAGCCAAGAAGAAGGTGATGGGTTCAGTGAGGATGACAATAACTCACTGAACCCCAAGACTCCTCAACAACGATTATGGTACTGAAGACTGATGACTTGAAGACTGAAGATTTGGTGGGATTGGGCGGGAAAGTTTGAACTGGTTCACTAAAGTGCTTTATCACTTTAAGGTCAAACTTTCCCCAAATGTTTAAATCCAGTTTGTCTTCAGAAAGCACCTTTTGGACTTAACCCAAAGAAGGTTCCTTTGCCAGAGAATAAAATCTATCAAGATTTTATTAAGGAAGGTTTATGTCCATTGTATATTAGAGTTGTTCATACTTGTGTATAAATAGGCAACATAAGTGAGGAGTAAAAGTTGACAAGTTTGTGCAATTAATGCAAAACATTCACAAACCACTTTTACTCCTCCGAAGAACAACATAGTCCCTGAGATAGCTCAGTGTGACCTCAGTTGTCACTCAAACATTGTTTTGAGTTTAGAGAGGAG
This sequence comes from Artemisia argyi, assembly GCA_030686995.1. Taxonomy (NCBI): domain Eukaryota; kingdom Viridiplantae; phylum Streptophyta; class Magnoliopsida; order Asterales; family Asteraceae; genus Artemisia; species Artemisia argyi. The sequence goes on from CM060692.1 coordinate 154,308,562, forward strand.
TCAACACCATACTTGGCGTTTCAATCCCAAGTGTTATTCCGCAAACACTTGGGTACGATTCTTTTTTATTAACTTTTATAAAGAATTAAACATTGAAAAATATTGTCTCTTATCTTTACGTTGCTTTATTGTTAATCAAATATACATCTGTGTTAAAAGTCATATATCTTGGTTACATTTGCTTTTTAGTTACTGATAACCAAGTAAAAGGGACCAACAAGTGGTATCAGAGCCTCTGGTTTGTAAAACTTTTCACAATCTGTTTTCAAAGCTAAAAGAGTGCTAAAAAGTTTTTAAAATCAAGATCCCACCATGGCTGACTCAGATTGTCACACCCCGCCATGGCGGAAATGCGCGGGTGTAACTTTATGGATATCATCACAACACATGGTGTCTATATAGAGAATAACTACATGCAATAAAAATGGCAAAGTATAGACACAAAGTGTCATAACAATACCCGAAAGAAAACAACATGATAAACTCCAAACACTCAGATAAACCACTTCCAATGCAACTAAGGTCTCGTCTAATCAATTCCTTCTATCTTATCCTTAGAAATCTCACCTGAAAATTATGCTTAAAACGTCAACATAATGTTGGTGAGATTCATAGGTTTAAGACACACATACACTCTAGGCAACCAAATCACTGTGATTATAAAATATAGCTGGACAAATAATTACAGTTATCATATAAGCTACATGTATTCGCAAGGCAACAACACACATAAGGAAACCATCGGGTGGAACGTGCCCACCGATCCAAATTCACAACATCCCGGGCCGGAACGTGACCCCCGCTCCAAATAATAGGTAATCAATACCCTCCGATCGGACCACACAGAATAAAAGTGAGTAGGAGTACTACTCTCCAATTAAGTCGTATGCATGAGCAACAGGGTAAGCACCCTCCTAATTGGACCACACAGACTAGTAACGAGTAGGATTATTACTCTCCAATTGGATACTCCCCCCAATTGGACCACACAGCATTATCATCACATTATCCAATTCACATAATCTGATACGAGTAGGAGTATTACTCTCCAATTGGATACTCCCCCCCCCCCCCCCCTAATTGGACCACACAATAACATCACATAACATATCATTCACATATAGCATACATACGATAACATTATAAGTCCAAGCTCTTTGACACACACACATAATCATAGTAACTTAAACATTTAAGACAAGCATCATTCCCATCCCAAGTTTAAAACAAGGTAAAAATATGGGACTATGAACTTACCTCAAACCTTGCAGCTTCCACAACACAAATCACAAATCTAAACAACACAAATAAGTCCACGTTACACAAGGCCAAGCTAAAAGATACAACCCATGTAATACTCATATGATGGATTTCTAAGACTCATATGACCCACCATGGATCTCCTAGACACCATACTAACCACTATCATAATCTAACACTCACTAAAGCCCTTGCACTTTTAAAATCAGAAAACGCAGAATTTTTGTGTACATTCGCCCACATGAAATCATGACAAATAAAGCTCAACAACTCACACCAAAAATTTACTATGGTCTCTCATAAGCATACAAGCTAATCCCAGAAGGCCATGGACCAATAACACACACAAGTACTCAAAAGAAAATCAAACTTGTCAACTACTCAAATTCGGATCTGAACGCACACCAAAAAGTTTTAATTAACATAAAATACTTCCACAAGTTTTTATCGCGAATACTTTTCGTGGTAGTCTATTATAACCTAATACTTAACTATTCCAGAAGGGCTAGTCAAAATACCACTTTTACAACCACAACTCACCCTCAAACTTTTACCCAAATTCTATCCCGGTTTGACAGCTTTGACACCTTAACAAAGAAAAATCAAAAGACCAACTTCCCGACCTTTAAATCAATCGTGGCTGGACTTTTTGGAAATCTCTTTCATTAAACTTCAATTTAGACCTAAAATTCGTGACCTAACTCATTACCATCTGTTAAATACACTCACATCTTTACAGCCATAGTTTTCTATCTAAACCCTAACTCAATAACTAGCACGTTTTACGTTCAATTCTCTTATCCAATCACCGTACTATTATCATTAATTGATCCCAACATGTTTAATAACATTAATTTATTACATGAATTATATTAATTAATAAATTAATTGAACATAAGGTTTAAAGATTTTACCTTGATTCTTGATTTTAGCTTCAAAACTATAAACCCTAATTTTCTCCTCTTTTTCTCTCTTGCTTTGGTTGATCATATTTTTCAGGAAGATAGAGTTATGGTTGTTGGTTTGGCTTATATGGGTAGGGGTTGGGCTTGTTTGGGTTGAACTAGGATTCCTTAGGCCTAAGAGTCATATTTGGACTCAAATTGGGTTTCCTTTTTCCCCTAAAAACCCTCTAGCCGATTTTATATATATAAGGGATATATATTTATATATTTTTTTATTAAATTTATTTATTACACTCAAAACCTTATACTTTTGATATTTTATAACAACCCGTAACGATAACCAACGCGATAAACCTAAATTTTACGACAAACCGGAAAAATATCATTTTCAAAAATAAAGTTTCCAAAAATAGATTTCCACATTCTTTTGAAACATAACTCATAAAAACAAACTCCTCGTAACTTACTAACGCTCAATTACTTGAACGAAAACTCATTACGCAAAATCACAAAAATACCAAAACTACACAAGTCATTTCTACACCACAAAGGTGATCAAAATGAACTTTCCCAAATTTCAAACTTTCCAAATCACAATAAAACCATTTACGCAAAGGGATTTAGTGCTAAAACTCTCCTATATCACACATGTAACACTTCAATCACCTAAGACACACCAAACAAACGTCAACCGAGTCAAGACTATCAGTCAAACTGACCTGCTAAAACCACTGTTGTTACACAGATGTTCCCCAACTTGTCGACAAAAAGGGTGGAAGTTATTCAGCAACTGCCCCTCGACTTGAAGTTGGAAAATTTAACAAGTGGAAGAAGCGCATGCTCTGCTACTTGACTGGGATGGAACCATATAACATTAAGTTAATTAATGATGGTCCATTTTGTCCCAACAACTGCTCAAGGTTTAGTCAAACTTGAAGCTCAGTGGACCCCAGATGAAAGGAGGGTGGTCAATTAGGACCAGCGCCTGAAAAGCATCATTATATCATGTCTTCCTGACGATATAATGGAATCAGTGATTAATTGTCCTACTGCCAAGCAGACCTGGACTGACATGGTTCATAGCTATGAAGGGCCTTCTGATACCAAAAAGAATAGAATCATGGACCTGAAGCTTGAATACAATACCTTCAGGGCCAAAGATTCTGAAAGTCTCTCAGAGACTTATACTCGGTATAAGACCCTCCTGAATGAGCTGACCAATGATGGTGTTATTCTGTCAAAGCATGAAATCAATGTTGGCTTTGTCAACAGTCTCCCTGAGAAGTGGTTAAACTTCTCTCAGGGTTTGAGAAATGCTAACCACATTTAGAACCTTGAGCTCCCTGCTATTTATGGGAAGTTTATCTATGAAGACAATCTTATCACCAGGAGACACCCTGGTAAAGCTCAGGAGACCAAAAAGGTCTTGACAGTTTCACCTATATCAACTGCTTTCTATTTCAATGGTGTTGTGTAGGATTTCCGTGATGAGTCTGATGATGAGGTTGACCAAAGAACCAGTGAGGAGTACCTAAATGATCTTCAAATTGAATTTCATGAAAGGGCACTCCTTGCAAACTCAAAAAGGTTTTTTAAGAAAAACAAATTTCCTTCTAAAGCAAATGAAAACACTGAGTGTTTTAAATGTGGCAAAAAGGGCCATTTTGCAAAAGATTGATTTTCAAAAACAACCTCAGAACCATCTTTCAAATTTTCAGGAAATAACTCTTTTTCAGGACCCAACAAGTTTCAACCCAAGTTGCTTCAATCTAGTCAAAGATTTGAAAAAGCCCCTCAAATTGATTTTGAAGCCAAATACAGGAAGGCTAAAGCCAAACTTGCCCTTCTTGAATCATCCTCAATAGTTACTCAGCTACCTCAGGCTCCAAAGCCTTCTCAGGCTAATAACAAAGGGCTTGTTGCTGAAACCTTTGACTGGGATGAAGTTGAAGTGTCCTCTGATGATAATGAAGAAGTTCATATCAGTGCCCTGATGGCCCTATCAGATGACAACAAGCTTGCTGTGGGAAAGAGTCATGCAAGAGATGGAGAATAGGTTAACATCACAATGAGAAAGGTAAACATTCTACTTTCTATGGATGATGATGTTGATTGGAAATCTTAATTAGATTATATTAATGTTGATCTTAAGTATGTTGAAGAGCAAAGACTTAATTTGTTTTCTAAATTTAAAAACTGAGTTTTGAATTAAATCAATGTAGAGATGAACTACTTGCTTTGAAACAAGCTAAGCTTGAAAGTGTAACACTTCAAATTCAAAATTCTGAACTTGTAAAACAAAATCAAGCTCTTCAGGAAGAACTTAAGAAAGAAAAGGCTATTATTTGGAAATGGACTCAGAAAATCCCCAAACTTTATGAAACACTGAGTCTCACACCCATCACCAAAAAAGGTTGCTATGGGTGAAGATCAACTCACTGAAGAGTCTGGGGAGAGTAGCCATTCACCAACTTTTCTGTCAGCCAACATACTCTCTAGCAAAGAACTTGCTCCTAAACCCAGTGATTGGATTAAAAGAATCAATCCTGACAGTAAGCTACCAAACTTTAACACTGTAAGAATCCTGGAGCCTGAAAGTCAGGCTATCAAGGAGTTGCTAGTAGTCACTGACGATCTTAGTCCTACTGAGTCCATCACTGAGTCTAAGTCTGATTCTCAATCACCACTCCCTCTACTGAAACAACTTCAGGGAGCTGAACCTAATTCTGACCTTGCACCATCAGTCTATCAACCTCATTCTCCTAAGGAGAAATCAGGGTTAGGAAAGACTATTCTGAAGAGACCTACTCCTGCACCCACTGAACACCACACACCTTCAGTGTCTACTGAAGTGAAACCTGAAAGCACTGATTCAAATTTTGATCAGCTTGCTGAACTTGTCAGGATGCTGAGTGAGAAAATTGAGTCCACTGAAAAACCAGGCTCAAAATTTAAAAACCCATCAGTATCCTCAAGTTCTTCCAAACCAAAGACCACACCAAACCTTCAGTGAGATGTGAGCTGTGCAATTATCCTAATCACAACACTGATAAATGCTACAGAGTCCTGTTCTGCATGATGTGCAAACAAGAGGACCACAGAACTTGTGATCACATCTCTCACACTGCTTCTTTAAAAGCATAAGGTCTATACAATACTTAAGGAAATCAGTATGCCTCACCTTCCAAACAGAGACTGAAGGCTAAGCCTTTCTTGCCATGTCCTCACTGTGGTTTCAATGATCATCTTCCTGATGATTGTATGATGAAAAATTGTTGTGACATCTGTGGAGATCCCTCCCGTGAAACCAAGGGACATGACAAGATCATTCAGTTCAGAAGGAAAACCCCCACCAACACTTCTCAGTCAACTGAGGCATCAACCTCCACAAAATGTAAAACATGTGGAAGCTCGGTACACACAACTTTAGACCATGATTCATTAGCTAAATTCAAAAAGTCCCTGAGGACTAAGCCCACTAGAAGGTGGGTCAACAAGAAAAACTAACCCAATTTACTGTTTGTGCAGAAACACTTCAGGGATCCTACTTGGCACCTCAACAGTGGATGCTCTAGGAGTATGACTGGTGTGAAAAGTTATATGCACAAATATGTGGAAGAACCAGGACCCAAAGTAGTATTTGGTGATAACTCATCAGCTCCCACTGAAGGTTATGGTTCAGTAAACTGCAATGGTATAGTTTTTACAAGCATAGCTTATGTTAATGGTCTCAAGTACAATCTGATAAGTGTTTCCCAACTATGTGATGCAAAATACATAGTTCAGTTTGATGACAAGAGAGGGACCATCTTTAATGCCAACAAGGAAGTAGTGTTGATTACCCCAAGGAGGGATGATGTCTATGTACTAGACATGTCATCCCTGACTCAAAATGGGACTTGCCTATTCTCAAAGGCAAGTGAGACAATCAACTGGCTCTGGCATAAGAGACTCTCTCATCTCAATTTCAAGAGCATCAACAACCTGGCCAAACAGAACAAAGTTCTGGGCTTTCCATCCCTGGTGTATACCAAAGACAAGCCTTGTTCTGCTTGTGAAAAAGGAAAACACCACAGGGCATCATTCAAATCCAAACAAACCTTTTCTATCAAAAGCTGCCTTCATCTTCTCCATATGGACCTTTTTGGACCTATCAGTCCAATGTCCATTCACCATGAGAAGTATACTCTGGTCATAGTGGATGAATACTCAAGATACACTTGGGTTTACTTTCTGACCAAAAAGAGTCAGGCAGCTGAAACCATCATGTCATTTGTCAAGAACATTGAAAATCAAAATGATGTCAAAGTTAAACAAATTAGAACTGACAATGGCACTGAATTCAAAAACCAAGACCTTGAGTGCTTTTGTGATGAGAAAGGAATTTCTCAAAATTTCACTTCTCCCTATACTCCTGAATAAAATGGAGTAGCTAAAAGGAAGAATAGAACACTCATTGAGGTAGCAAGGACAATGTTAAATGGCTCAGTCCTCTCAAAACACTTTGGGACTGAGGCAGTCAAAACATCCTGCTACACTCAAAACAGGTCCATTATTATGAAAAGGCACAATAAGACACCCTATGAGATATTCAAAGGAAGAATCCCAGACATCAGCTACTTTCATGTATTTGGGTGTCCTGTGTTTATTCATAATCACAAGGATCACTTAGGTAAGGTTGAAGCCAAAGCTGATGATGGATACTTCCTGGGATATTCTCTGGTTTCCAAAGCCTTCAGGGTATTCAAAACAAGGAGACAACAAACTGAGGAAACTTATCACATAACTGTTGATGAGAGCACTGAATCCATCAAGTTCTCAAATTCCTCAGTTGAAGAAATTGGTATTGATGACTCATCAAGGTATCCCTCTGATGAGTATCATCCTGAGAACAACCTCTCAACCCAATACCAAGCTGATACTGCTGTCTCCTACTACATCATCCCTCACAACCTACCCCAACCAACCATCAGTGAGTTCATTGAAACTTAGTAGGTCTCCAATGAGACTGCAACCACTGAACAAATTGTTCAGGAACCCTCAGAGCAAGTTGTTCCCTCAGAGCAAGTTGTTCTCATGGGTTCAGGCCATGAGAGATGAATTGGAACAATTTGACGAAAATGATGTCATGACCCTTGTTGAATGCCCCATAGGTGTTTTAATCATTGGTATGAAATGGGTCTTTAAAAACAAGACCGATGAGAATGGCACAGTCATCAAAAACAAAGCAAGACTGGTTGCCAAAGGATATAATCAACTGGAAGGTATAGACTATGAGGAAACCTTTACACCTGTTGCTAGAATGGAAGCCATCAGGATCTTCCTAGCCTATGCAACCTACATGAACTTTAAAGTTTACCAAATGGATGTCAAAAGTGCATTCCTAAATGGTAACATCAAAGAAGATGTCTATGTGCAACAACCTCATGGTTTTGAAAGTAGTGTACCCCAACCATGTCTACAAGCTTAACAAGGCCCTTTATGGACTGAAACAAGCTCCCAGGGCATGGTATGAAACACTTTCAACCTTCCTGATCCAAAACAAGTTTGTCAGAGGAAAGATTGACAACACACTGTTCATCTACAGAACAAAAATTGATGTCATTCTTGTCCAAGTGTATGTTGATGACATCATCTTTGGCTCAACAAGTTACAAACTTTGCAAACAGTTTGAAAAACTGATGACTACAAAGTTTGAAATGAGCATGATGGGTGAACTCACTTACTTTCTTGGACTACAAATCAAACAAACTGACAGAGGAATATCCATTTGTCAAGAAAAATACCTGAGGAACCTACTGAAGAAGTATGAGCTCACTGACTGCTCTTCAGTAAAGACTCCTATGGTTCCTCCAAACAACCTTGGCCCTGACCTCACTGGCAAATCAGTGAACCAAACCCAATACAGGGGAATGATAGGCTCCCTGATGTACTTACTTGCATCTAGGCCTGATATCCAATTCTCAGTCTGTCTGTGTGCAAGATATCAGGCTGATCCAAAAGAGTCTCATCCCACTGCTGTCAAGAGAATCTTCAGGTACCTGAAGGGTACATCAAACCTTGGTTTGTATTACCCAAAATGCTCAGGATTTGATCTCAAAGGGTACACTGACTCTGACTATGCAGGATGCAATATGGATAGAAAAATTGCCTTATGATCCTGTCAATTTCTTGGTGGTAAACTTGTGTGTTGGAGTACAAAGAAACAACAGTCAGTGGCCATGTCCTCAGCTGAAGCTGAATATATGGCTGCTGCAGGATGTTGTGCAAATGTACTATGGATGAAGAGCCAACTAAGTGACTATGGCATTCAGTACAAGATGGTACCCATCTTTTGTGATAACACTAGTGCCATAGCCATCTCAAATAACCCAGTGCTTCATCAAAGAACCAAACACATTGACATCAGATACCATTTCATCAGGGACCACATCATGAATTGAGAAATTGAATAACATTTCATCCCCATTGAGTATCAGTTGGCTGATATCTTCACCAAACCCTTGGATGAACCCACTTTCACGATATTGAAAGTTGAATTGGGCATGTTGGACATAGAATTAGGAAACTGATCAAAAGTGCTCCAACCTGATGTAAATTTTCTAGGTCTCTGATCACACCCTTCTTGAACTACCCAATTCTGAATGACAAATTCATTCAGGGAGCTCAAGATATCAAATGGCATTGAATACCCTAACTAAATGCTCTAAGTACTTAGTTAGTAAATGTCCCAGGTAGGTGATGAGGTGAAAAATGAACCACTTTTAGGGGGTCATTTAAGCCCGGAATTGAATTTATTTGATCAAATATTGCCCTAAATCGTTCCTTTTGTGATTTTAGGTACTTTGAGAGTGAATTCTGGAAAAGGAAGCGTTTTGGACGTTTTTGAAGCATAAAAGTGAAGAAAACGGCAAAGACTTAATTTTCCATGCTGAGAACAGTACCTGACGGCGTCAATAGGAGAATCATGATGGCGTCAAGAGTAAAATCCATGACGACCCAGTGAAAACCTGAAGGCATCACAACAAGGGCGTCAAGAGTATTTTCGGTGACGGCCTGCATAAGGAGTACACATGATGGCTTCAGACCCAGATCTAGGCAGTCCGAGAAATTATTTGGCGGCGAGATGACGGCGTCAGAAGTTTGTTCTTGACGCTGTCACCTATCAAAATCTATATATAGTTTTCTATTTTTCATTCATAAAAAAAGGAGGAACTTGTGTGGAGAATACTAGGGTCGAACTTTGTAAACCCTAGGTCGTATTTTACAGTATTTTCAAGGGTTTTCACCCCTTGAATCCTTTCATGTTCAATTGAGATAAGTCTTCTTTCAATTCATTCAATATGTCTATGTGTTGTTTGAATTTATCTTATGCTTGTCTTGATTTCAACATGCTAGGCTAGATCTATTATGTGTTTGCTTAGATGTAATGAAACCTAGATGTTGATTATAGGTTGATTGCTTGTTTATAGTTGTATTGGATGAATGATTTCAATGTTAGGCTTAAGAAAACTGGCAGATCTCCATTGTGTAACATGCTTGAACGTCTTAAGAAACATGAACCGGTGTGTGCTAGGTTTTATTGGTTGTAATTAATGCATGAGCAAATTCTAGTGATCCCATGTTAGGAGCTTCTTAGCCGGCTCGACATAGGAGGGAAGTAGGCGCTTATAGGATTGGGGAAGTAAGTACGCCACCCCATGAATGGTATTAAGGAATACAACCCGTCATCCACGCAACTGTAACAAGTAATTAACCTGTAAAAGATATCTAGGGAGTAGTGAAATCTAAGTGAACACAATTCTCCCATATATTGCTCACAACTCTAGTTTAATTTAGTTTTATTTTCATTTTTAGTATTTTATTTTGATTGCATCTTAGTATTGGGTTAGTTGACTAGCAACTAATTCCGCCCAACTCCTTCAAACCCAAGATTTTTAATTGCTTTTATAAAAAAATATAAAAATACAAAAAGAATCATCCCTCATCTCTAGACCTAGTCTTTAGGTTTTCTAATCCTAGCGACACTATTCCTAGCTGAACGATCAATCCCCCGGTACTTGTCATTATACTATACTACATCGATCAGGTACACTGCCTGGTGGGGGTTGTAAGCTTCTCTAGATCCCTCGAGAGGTAAAGCCTGGTGCAATCCCTACGCTACCAAGTTTTTGGTGCCGCAGCCCGGGGAATAGTTATTGTCTAGGTTCGGATCTCTTTTTGTTAGGTCTACTTGCTAGATTCCTTTCTAGTAAGATTTTATTTTTATTTTTTAGGTTCTCTTTAGTCTAACTTATTTCTTCATGTTTTTGTTCGTAACTCTTCGCCATCCGACATCATGGATGATGGTAACATCTTTGAACCCATCATCTCACCACAACAAGACCACCAACAAAACCCACCACTAGCTAACCAACCTCTTAGGCCCCGAACCCTAGGAGAGTATTCCCGACCTAGCCACTAAGGCTACCAAAACACCATTGAGCTCACCCAAGGAGCCAATGTGACCCCCTTGCGATCCGACACCATCCAGTTGGTGCAAAGCGGATGTGCATTCCATGGACTTCGTTCCGAAGATCCAAACCAACATCTCAAGGACTTCCTTAAAATCGTAGATTCCATAAACCTTGATGTTACAACAAGAGAGTCAACCCGATTACGCCTATTCCAATTCTCTCTACGTGATCAAGCTAGTCAATCGCTTGAGCGTTTACCCGCGGGATCTATCACCTCATGGGATGATCTCACCACTCGTTTCCTTGCTCAATTTTTCCCACCGGGGAGAACTACCAAGCTTAGAAATGATATCTTGATGTTCCAACAACGTCAAGGTGAAACTCTATATGAAGCATGGACTCGATTCAAGGACTTACTCCAAAAAGTCCCTCATCATGGCATAGATCTTTGGCTCCAAGTCTAAATCTTCTATGACCATATCGATCTCTCCACAAGGCGAGCCATTGACCAATCGGCCGGTGGTAAGCTACGTGATCTAAGTGCGGAACAATCATGGGAACTCATAGAAGATCTTGCTCTCTATGACAACGAAAGTTGGAATGATCCCCGTGATTTGAACAAAACGGTCAAGGCAATATCTTTGCCTTCGAACAATTCTAACACTTCCAACCGTAGGATCATGGAACTTGAGGACCAAGTCAAGTTTCTCATGAAATCTTACGAAGCTCCTAAGCCTTCAAGCCAAGTGAACAAAATCACTTCTTCATGCGAATTATGTAGTGGTCCCCATGACACTCGTGATTGTGTGGAACTCCCCGGAACAGCTTTTGCGGACTACGCATCCTCGCGTACCGACGAAGCGGGAGATAAGTGGTACACTTTCAAACCCGAGCCAAACCCTTATGGTGATTCCTACAACCCCTCTTGGAAAAATCACCCAAACCTTAGGTGGAAACAAAACCAAACCAATTCTTCCAATCCGCCTAATCGTTACCAACCGAACGGTCCACCCTCCAACCGTACTTTCAACAACAATCCTTCTAACAACTATGGTAGTACCAACAATCTTGAAGGATTGATGTCTAAATTTATGGCATCTCAAGAAGCTCGCATATCTAAGTTTGAAGCCGATTTCAAACAAAAGCAAAGTGAGATGACCACCAAAATTGACACATTGTTGAAAGTCCTCAATGACCGAGAAATGGGAGTACTCCCAAGCGACACGGTCAAGAACCCGAAACTAAACGTTAATTCCATATCATCTGTTTTGTCACCCACTTCTTGTCCGCAATACTACTCGGTTAAATCAACAAGCGCGTGTTTCAAGCAAAACCAAATTCTTTAAAAGGACCAATCGAATAAAACACCCGATATAAAACCGGTCAAAAGCATAGTTGAAACACCTCCTACGCAAGACCTTGACGATGAATTCAAGGAGCTTCACCTTGAACGCCCCGTCATTGATGTCTTAGCCCGTGCTCCCTACTATAGTGCCCTCCTAGAAAAGTATGAGAAGTTTAAACTAGGTAAAAATGGGACCGCCTTCGTTCAAAACAAGTTGCCTAAAAAGCTTGATGATCCGGGTATATTTGTTTTGCCTTGTAAGATAGGAAGATCCAAAGCTTTCGACACACTAGCCGATTTAGGGTCAAGCCTCAACTTGATTCCCTTATCTTTTTTCACCACTCTCAAGCTAGAAAAGTTAGAGGAGACGAAGGTATTGATTGGTCTAGCGGATGGGAGTATTGCCCACCCGGTTGGAATGATTAAGGATGTAGTTGTTCACGTAGGAAAGTTAACTATCTTAGCGGCTTTTCACGTCCTAGACATGGTTAGTGACGCTACATGCCCATTGTTGGTAGGAAGAGGATTTTTAGCAACCGCTAGCGCCATGATAGATTGTAAGGATTCTAAGATAGCGGTAGGTGAGGGCGATACTTGGTCGGTATATGATGTTAAGAAACATAGCTACGATTGTGAGGATGAACCGACACCACATTGGCTAGAGATGAATAGGAGACCATCTAGATATGGACCTTGGATAGAAAGGAACTTCATAGGACCTCAACGCCCATTCTATCTAGAAAAAGATTTCATCGATAAGACACATTTGGTGGAACAACTCATAGCTAGAAATGAAGAGCTAGACCCTTTTGAGGACCCCTTAGTCTTTAGGAAGATGATTGAGTTCTTAAGCGTAATGCCTATTAATATAGAGATGAATAAGTGGAAAAGAAAGGGAGATAAGTGTAAATGGAGGTGGGACAAGCCACCTAAGGAAGGTGACGGATCATGGCATATGAAGATGACTTTGTATGATCCGGATGGAGAGAAGTTTGAAAGGTCATACTGTACTAAGAAAACCGATAGGAAGTTAAAACCTAAGTTTGATCCCAAAGATGTCCTCAATGAGGAACTCACCCGTATCACGTAGTACCCATGACCTTGAGTCTAGCTACAAGACTCGTAAATAAAGAAAAGCGCTTCTTGGGAGGCAACCCATGTTTTGTGTGATTTTTATTTTTGTTTGTTTGTTATTTGCTTCCGTATGCATGCTTTATTTTTATTGTTGGTAGATCATGTTTCAAAACTAAAATAGTGAAAATACTTTACTTTGTTGTTTGGCTTAGTCTTAACTTCATCCAAAGGTATTTTTGCAAAAGATAAGTGTAAGGGGAAACCCCAAATATGTTTTTAAGAAACAAACTCGATCATGATTCTCCACGATATTAAGTGAACATGTATATTCGTATTTGTTAGAGTCAAATGCTTGTATCGAGTCATAATGATGTTTTGCAGGATTTTCCAGGAAGTAGGATGAAGTTTTTCCAGAAATTTTCTGAAAACTTAACATAAGAATTTCTGCATGTCACTTCTGACGGCGTCACGAGTTTACTCTTGACGGCGTCACGTGTAAAATTCTGGAAATTTTACCAGTTTTGTTTTTCTAACGAAATCTTAAAGTTTTTGTTGAATCATTAGTTTTATAATCTCCAGGAAATCTGCAAACATCATTCCATAAGCACTATATCTTGTTTTGTTTTCTAGGTTTTATTAGCATATGTAGATTACCGCCGATTTTATGTGAGGTTGCCTTGTCTGTTTTCTCAGGTTTTACAGGTTATGTATGACAAGAAGATGATTTATATTCTGGAAGGGAAGCTTTGATTGTTCATTTTCTTGGAGGAAGATCTAACCTGGCCACCTTATTATCCATACCGAGCGAATCAGGGGAGTATTTGATTTCATTCGTTTTACTTATTTCACTTTTACATTCTTTACTTGAACATTGGGGACAATGTTCATCCTAAGTGTAAGGGGAGTGTAAAATGATGATACCTTACAGATACACTTTCGCTTGAGTTTGTATGATTGATAGTAGATGTGTAATAAAACTATGAGAAATACTTGTTAGTGTAATTTTAGCACCAAATTTAAAATCTTTTACAATGTTTAGGAGTGAAACTTTAGCCATAGCAAGCGTTTCATGGATAGGAGATTGTATGACTAGCACAAAACCGTACCATTCAGAAAAATTTTCCACCCAAATATGTGAGGTTCGCCTTTAAATTTGATAGGAAAAGCATTTACTATTAGTGCTTATGAGTGTACCGGTAGCATTTAGATTCTAGAACTTGCGTTAGTGATGCATCCCGAGACCGCTAGTGAGACTACATTCGTGTAGTAGGATTTACTACATGATAAGAGGCATTAGGATCACCCTTGTGTTTAAACCCGTATCATAATTACTTGACCATTTAAGTCATATTACTTGGCTAGTTAAGTCAATTAATTTTTCCCACACCTTAGCGTTGTACTCATTTTTAGTACACGAAACCCCTAGTACACCCCTCCGAGCCTATCTTTTCATTTCTAACTTTAAGCATCTTACTTAAAGGAAGAATTTGTTACACCCCACTTAAATGTACACCCAAATCGCCTTAGCCTTCCGTGTATGCACTCATCTTTAGTGCATTATTGTTATTTGTTTAAACCCTTAGTTAATTATCTAATTGATTACATGGTTGCTAAGTCGAGTCATATCCTTGTACATATTGTTTTGGGACAATTGGGACTCATGGGTAAAGTACTTATTTTATGGAGTAATGGGGAAGAACATCATATTATTACCCCCATATGTACGTTAATCTTAAAAGTACCCCAAGTGTTTTGATTTTCTTAATTCGAGTCACTAGATTAGTTTATTGTAAAGTATGTAAAAATTCAAGTGTAAGGGGAATTTTCATTCCCTATGATGTATTATATTGGATGGTAGGGAATTTTCATTTTATGTTTTTGTTATTTTTGATTTATTAGCTTAAGTCGAGTCTAGTCTTGGCTTAGCAACGCCATATTGTACATGTAATTAACCAAGATTGTTAACTCGCCACCAGTAAAGACTGCCTATATCCAACAAAACCGTGTATTCCATATCCCTACACCTAACGTTACAACCCTTTAAAAGACCTCTTTGATAGTTTATCCTAGGTGCTTACGCCATGTGGTGGAGGTTTGATCCTTTCCCAAGCCTATGGTAATCTATTTTGCTATGACAGGTAGTGAGAGATGTTTTCCATTTCCATAATGTGATATATACTTTATTACACCCAAGAGATGTGAGTATCTAAACATTATTTGTGAGGTGCTAGTGTATGACCTCCGTGCTTGTCTTTGGTCTTTAGTGGAACGATTATTTGTTGTAATTACTTTTATATTAGTGTTAAATGACCCCTAACTTGTATTTTGACTAGAATAAAAGCGCATTTGCTTGAGGACAAGCAAATCTCAAGTGTAAGGGTATATGATGAGGCGAAAAATGAAGCACTTTTAGGGGGTCATTTAAGCCCGGAATTGAATTTATTTGATCAAATATTGCCCTAAATCGTTCCTTTTGTGATTTTAGGTACTTTGAGAGTGAATTTTGGAAAAGGAAGCGTTTTGGACGTTCTTGGAGCATAAAAGTGAAGAAAACGGCAAAGACTTAATTTTCCTTGCTGAGAATAGTACCTGACGGCGTCAATAGGAGAATCATGACGGCGTCAAGAGTAAAATCCATGACGACCCAGTGAAAACCTGAAGGCGTCACAACAAGGGCGTCAAGAGTATTTTTGGTTACGGCCTGCATAAGGAGTACACATGACGGCGTCAGACCCAGATCTAGGCAGTCCGAGAAATTATTTGGCGGCGAGATGACGGCGTCAGAAGTTTATTCTTGACGCCGTCACCTATCAGAATCTATATATAGTTTTCTATTTTTCATTCATAAAAAAGGAGGAACTTGTGTGGAGAATACTAGGGTCGAACTTTGTAAACCCTAGGTCGTATTTTACAGTATTTTCAAGGGTTTTCACCCCTTGAATCCTTTCATGTTCAATTGAGATAAGTCTTCTTTCAATTCATTCAATATGTCTATGTGTTGTTTGAATCTATCTTATGCTTGTCTTGATTTCAACATGCTAGGCTAGATCTATGATGTGTTTGCTTAGATGTAATGAAACCTAGATGTTGATTATAGGTTGATTGCTTGTTTATAGTTGTATTGGATGCATGATTTCAATGTTAGGCTTAAGAAAACTGGCAGATCTTCATTGTGTAACATGCTTGAACGTCTTAAGAAACATGAACCGATGTGTACTAGGTTTTATTGGTTGTATTTAATGCATGAGCAAATTCTAGTGATCCCATGTTAGGAGCTTCTTAGCCGGCTCGACATAGGAGTGAAGTAGCGCTTATAGGATTGGGGAAGTAAGTACGCCACCCCATGAATGGTATTAAGGAATACAACCCGTCATCCACGCAACTGTAACAAGTAATTAAGCTGTAAAAGATATCTAGGGAGTAGTGAAATCTAAGTAAACACAATTCTCCCATATATTGCTCACAACTCTAGTTTAATTTAGTTTTATTTTCATTTTTAGTATTTTATTTTGATTGCATCTTAGTATTGGGTTAGTTGACTAGCAACTAATTCCGCCCAACTCCTTTTAACCCGAGATTTTTAATTGCTTTTATAAAAAATATAAAAATACAAAAAGAATCATCCCTCATCTCTAGACCTAGTCTTTAGGTTTTTTAATCCTAACGATACTATTCCTAGCTGAACGATCAATCCCCCGGTACTTGTCATTATACTATACTACATCGATCAGGTACACTGCCTGGTGGGGGTTGTAAGCTTCTCGAGATCCCTCGAGAGGTAAAGCCTGGTGCAATCCCTACGCTACCAGTAGGTAACTGATTCCTATTAAATATAGGAATATATGTCGCTTACACAACTGGCATCCACATCTTGGGCCCCCACATTTTTCTCACCAAATACCACTGAGCATTAAATGCTCCCTCACACACAAATAGTTGTGATGATATCACTCTAAAAAAGTGTCTTTTTGCAGAGCCACACAACTGTTCACCCCATCATGTTGAGAGAAAATAGGGCAATGGGAATCGTGATAATTAATGCGGATATCAAACACACATTATTATAACGTTTTGGTTTAATAACAAAACCCTTTATATCCGCAACATCACTTCCCTAATTCACATCCTATAAATACCCCCACAAAGAAGAACACACACACGCTTTAAAAATTTTAACAAAACTCTTGCAATTTTTATTCAAGAACAAATTGTTCAAAACTCTGTGTGTTTCTCCTTTAATCCAAACCTTTTTCTAAAACCAGACCATTATTTCTCAAATGGCTTCTTCTAAAGTCATTAAATATGCACCCAATGTGGATTTCCAAATGGAAAGTGTAGACCTCACCAAAAATAATGTGGTGGGGAACTTTGCCTACCCTGAAGGGTTCCCTGAATAGAGGGATGTGGTGAAGTTCCTTCAAAACAGTTTTCTCACCACCACATTCACAAAGACCCCCTCAGTCATCTATCATGACTACTTGAGGGAATTCTAGTGCACAGCGGTGGTTGAAAACCCTGATGCACCGAAGGAGGCCAAAATAAAGTTCTCAGTAAAGAATGGATCAAAGTTCCTCACTCTTGACTATAAGACCTTTGTCAAAGCCACAGGCTTGACTATGCTGAGACCTTTGCATCCCAACCCACTGAAGAGGATGTTAGGCAACTCCTCTTAGAACTTGGGCCCTATGATAAACATCATCCTGATGTGACTCCAGGGGCCCTTCTGTCCAAAGCCCCCATTATCAAAACATGGTTCCCTGCCCCCTGGAGGATCCTAGTGACATTTGTAATTTAGGTCCTTGGGGGGAATAAATCCTCTACTGAGCAACTAAACACTACTCAATCAATGATAGTGTACTGTCTCATTGAGGGTATAAAAATTGACCTTGGAGAAATTATCTTCAGGGACCTCATAGCCAAACTGGGTGGGAAGTCTAGGCAAAAACTTATGTCTTACCCTAGATTCATTTCCTGTGCCCTGAATGACTTATTAGTGTCTGAGTATATCAAGCCTGACAGTGTTGGCTTTGAACCTGATGTCTTACATAAGGCAAATTACTCTCGTGACCCTGCTGAGGTAACACTTGTCGCCCTGACCACGTATATGCTAACTGCTATCCAGGGTGACAACATAATATCACTAATTCCCTCTCCCACCAAGAAGGTGAAGAGGAAGAAGGGACAGGGGTCCAGGAAGGTGGCTCAACCCAAGTCACTCGCCACTGAGACCTCTGCCCCTGAGCCTGACAAAAGGGGGCAACAACAACAGACCCTGATTGTTGACACCCTCAGGATCATAAGCCAATCTTTGGCCCCAAAACAAAGGCCAACGAAGGGCACTGAGACATCACACTCAATGTCCTCGGGCGAACCCGTTCCCAAAGGCTCTGCTAACATAAACAAGCCAATGGAGTTGGAACCAACCCAACTTCCACATCCTGCTAAAGGCTTTCGGAAATAACAACCAGGGTCTCTAGGAGCAAGGGGTCGTATATCCTTGGTGGGGCAGCACTACTCCACTGAGAAGGGGGCCCACAAACAATCACATCCTGTTAAAGACACTGACAAATCACAATCAGGGTCTTAGGGAGAAAAGGGTCCTAGATCCTTAATAGGGCAGCACTACTCTACTGAGAAGGGGGCCCATAAACATTCACATCCTGCCAAAGGCTCGAGTAAATCACAACCCAAGCAACAGGGAGTTTTAGCCCCTAAATCCTCGACAGGCCAGAACAAGCCTGTTGGAAAGGGGGGCATCACCACTCATGTGCCTAATGAGGACATTCGCAAATCAAAGCTTTTGTCTTAGGGAACACAAACTTTTCCCCAAGACTCAGAGAGAAACAAACAACTCACTGATAGGGAAACAACACTCACTTTTAGAGGTGCCCACAACATGGGAACTGGCTCTAAGGACCAGGTAGATAAAACCCAGTCTACTAGATTAGAGGGGTCAGGACCTGGCCAAAACGAAGGCAAGTCTTCTTATGAAGAGGAGCCGGATAACCTTTTGTTGCAGATTCACTCCCTGGCTGATGCTCAGGCAGCCCTGTTCTATGATGATGACTTCCACAGTGATGAGGAGATTTTTGAAGCTAGAGATGATATAGTGGTTGAAGAGACAGTCCTTGAACTAATCCTTCAGTCTCCTCAACCCTCTGACACTGAGGCTGCTGAAACTAACTCTGCATCAGATTCCTCAGATGATGATCAAGCTCCTCTCACTGAGAAAGTTTTTACCAAGTTTATCAAGAAGGCAACCAATCCTTTGTTCCGAGGGGTCACTGATGAAGTTTTTGATATGCATACTGAACAAGCGGTTCACTACTGTGATCTCAAAGAACGTGTTGCTGAATTTCATGAGGATGTCAGGGAACAAAACTCCTCCCTTGACTTCTCCATGACAAAGATGGTCACCTACCTGAACCAGTTTTTGGAATCCCTCAACAAGCTGAATGTAGGGGTTCAGTCTGTTCAAGAATCAGTCAAAGATGATCCTCAGCTAACCAGGAAGCTTCTTCAGGCATCTGAGACTTATCAGGTAAACTCAGTGACCCTCACTGAGTTACTTGGCTTGCTAAAGGGATCAAATGTTCAGGGTCTCAGCTCAACGGTTGAGTCTCTAAAATCTTCCATTACAACATTGGAAGAATCAGTGGCAGCTCAGTCCCAAAAGTCAACCTCTCTGGCATGGACTATGGGTTCCAGGATGACAGCCGTTAAAAGTGCTTAGGCTACTCTTGATTCCAAAGTATCTACCATTCAGCAGGATACTGCGGAAATCAAGTCTATTATGATGGAGATCTTTCAAGCCTTCAAGGGTGCCTCTACTTCTGCGTTAGTACCACTAACTCTTGCCATCACTGCAGCTCAGGCAACAGTTGAGGGGGAGAATGTTACTGGAGCCCCTAATACTGACGAACAAGAAGCTGGACAGCCCTCTCACAATGAGGGGGAGCATGTCACTAATGTCGTTCCAATCACAGAAGTTCCACCACAAGAGAAACCAGTCTCCTCAACTCTCAGGCAGGACAGAGGAAAAAGTATTGGTACCACCTCTGAACCTGAATCAGTGCTCAAGCCTGCCTCCACCATATTCAGATATGACCATGATGAACCCATCAGAGTCCCGTTTGAAATCAATGGAATAGTACATCATCTCACCAATGCTGAAATTCAAGCCCACATGGAAAGAGTTGAGATACTACAAAATGTGGCTGAAGAAGAGAGGATGAGCAAGCCTGATCTTATTAAGCTTGTTCATGAGGAGGCTGAAA
Source organism: Artemisia argyi (assembly GCA_030686995.1). Taxonomy (NCBI): domain Eukaryota; kingdom Viridiplantae; phylum Streptophyta; class Magnoliopsida; order Asterales; family Asteraceae; genus Artemisia; species Artemisia argyi. The sequence continues at coordinate 154,328,879 of CM060692.1, forward strand.
AGATTGGATTGGATACTGAGGTACTAGCCACTGAGCAAGCTAGTGCAGCCTTTAAAAAGGCTCAGGAAGAAGAAATGAGTGCTCTCAAAAGGGAAAGGGAAACAAAGCTCAGGAAGGACGCTCAAGTAAGAAAGACCGGTATTGAAAGGTATACTTAGGTGATGAAAGAAAGGCTGAAACCTGAAACCATCACTGACATTCAAATCCGTCGCAACACCAATCCTGCAGTGGTCACTGTCTTCAGGGGACCAGATAAAAGAGTGATTGACGTCCACAAACCATTCAGGTTTGCTGACTTTGGCTTTACTGAACTTGATGAGCTTCGTCCCATCATTGCCAAGAAGAACAATGCTGTGGTACCCAACCTTCACAAGTCACTAAAGGAAAGGTATGACAGACTGAAAGCAATGCCTGAAGCTCTGAACATTCCCTCCCTTCTTCCTGCTTCAACAACAGAGACTGCTCCATTAAAGGTCTCCAAAAGGAAAAGGAAGCAAGTTGAGTTAGATCCTGAGATCAAGGTCCCAGGATTGGATTGTGACAGGTCCCTTCCTGAAGGCATCACCTTCATGAACAATGTGGTGTTTGAAGTCCCTGAAAGAGGTCTATGCTTTACTGATGAGTATGGAAACCCTGCTTTCCAAAGATGGTCAGACATGGACAGGGCAGGGATTAAGGCGATGCTAATGTACCTGATGCTGGCTTCTCCTGTTAAGTGTGCTGAAAATGTAAGGTTCTGCCAGGACCTTAAAGCTATGATTGAGGAACACCCTGAGAGACACCTCCTGAGATCAAAGAAGGCTAAGCTTGATGCACTTGGCTATTAACTTAACATCTAATCTGCAACAACTATCACTTTTAATTTTTTTTGTAATTTGTAGGACCTATAATAGCTATTAATAAACTTTGATGTTTTTTTTAAAAGTTATGTGTCCTACTTGTAATTACATCAACGTTCAGTAAGAGATGAAGACCCCTGCCAACTCACACTGAATCAAGTAACACTTTGGCTATTTGTATGTTCAAATAGGGGGAGATTGTTGGGTCACTGAATTCCCTAATCTTCTTCTAACAAGGATTTGAACGTAAAATCACCTAAGTATAAACAAGTCACTGAGTGAACAGTAACTCAGTCAGTCATCTTCAGGATGCTTAGATCGAGCCTAAGAAGAAAGGTTCTCCATTCAGTGAGGCGGAACTCAGTGAGTGAAATCTAAGCCAAGAAGAAGGTGATGGGTTCAGTGAGGATGACAATAACTCACTGAACCCCAAGACTCCTCAACAACGATTATGGTACTGAAGACTGATGACTTGAAGACTGAAGATTTGGCGGGAAAGTTTGAACTGGTTCACTAAAGTGCTTTATCACTTTAAGGTCAAACTTTCCCCACATGGTTAAATCCAGTCTGTCATCAGAAAGCACCTTTTGGACTTAACCCAAAGAAGGTTCCTTTGCCAGAGAATAAAATCTATCAAGATCTTATTAAGGAAGGTTTATGTCCATTGTATATTAGAGTTGTTCATACTTGTGTATAAATAGGCAACATAAGTGAGGAGTAAAAGTTGACAAGTTTGTGCAATTAATGCAAAGCATTCACAAACCACTTTTACTCCTCCAAAGAACAACATAGTCCCTGAGATAGCTCAGTGTGACCTCAGTTGTCACTCAAACATTGTTTTGAGTTTAGAGAGGAGTCAACACCATACTTGTCATTTCAATCCCATTTGAATACTTAATACCCCAAATCGATCTATTCATAAGTGAATTGTGTCAAAACTGTCCCCTCTAACGGTTGTAGATGTATACAGATAGGTACCTGTAGCATGTGATCACCACTAACAATTTTCATGCTTAAGATGTGCTCCTCTTCATTAAAAACTTCTAAACATTTATGTACTTGTGGTAGCAGGAAATCCAGACCGAGCATTCACTTCTTTGACGCTTCCAATTTCGAGGTCACCACTTTGAACATTGCAAGCCACTCACAAAGGGATTGTAGTTTTGTGTTTAATCAAACCTCCTCACCAGGAACAGGCCTGAAACACATTCATTTAAATGTATTTAATCTAATAGCACTTAAATGTATTTAATCTAATAAGCAATTTCATACAGTCCCTATAAGCAGTTTCATAAGCAATCCTAAACAGCCCTATAAGCAGTTATTTCATAAGTGGTCTAGCATACGGCATGCTCCTTTATGAGTAACATCAGGATTAATTATTAAGATAGACTATCTCATGTTATGGATAAGCATTAATCTGATGTGTGGGTGGTTACAACATGTTCAAAATAACATGACTTAGTAACCTGATTATTACATTTAAGCTGATAATATATTTATGAGGTTTTTGATAATAAATCATTTGTAAGCTACATTTCACTTGCATCCATATTTAGATTGATAAAGCAATATACATTTAGTCTACTTGTACCGTTTCTAGAGAATAATATTATGATCCACCCCTTTGAACATGAGTAACCATTAGTAGCAAAACAATTTTTAAGACAACATAAGCCGTAAAAAATAGCAACAAAACACCCTTTCAAACAAAAATTTATAGCACCTAAAAGTTTTCAAATGTATACAAATAATTACCTTAGTGTGTGCAGAAACGACTTGTGTAGTGGTTCCGTCTTCTCGCTATTCAAGAGTCTCCCAAACACAAACCAATCACCTTCAAAACAACGGTATGAGTATTAATGTTCCGTTATTTGTCAAAATGATAAATGTGTAAGCAATTGTTGTTATCAGTTTAATTCATTTTTATCTGCCACATATCATTAACAATATCAAAATCTAACAAAGATGCTTTGATATGTACTCTCTTACTGTTAAACCTCCTTATTTATATCTCAAAACCTCTCCTATTTTGCGATCAAGCAATGTGAGTTGCTAAACTTAGATAACACTGCAGATTTTATGAGGGTTTAACAGTTTTTGAAAACTTCTCTTGATAAGATTATATAGTTTATTGACCCGTGACATCACATGTGTAAAAATATTATATAGATTATAAGAAATATACATCAAAGAAATCAATAAGCAATACTGTGCACATTCCTTATTGCACCAGAAACTATTATAGGCAATAATACTTGTAAAGCGTCTTCAAGATCAACTATCATGCATTACTATTTATGCCAAAGCCAAAACACCAAATATATGATAATCTGAAACAAACCCAAGCAACCAAATTTCAAAATTATTGAAAAAAAAATATGATCAACTCATTGTTGCATAAAACTAATACTTAATTCATCAAACATCAAACATACGGTAATCTCTTGATAACAAATCTAATGATTGCTTGTGCATCTCCTTGTTCAGCTGTTGCACTTGAGCTCAATAGTACTTTCCAGATTAAGGTAAGAGCAGTTATTGTTTCTGAAATTTTGTGATAATAATTATACATGCACTTGGTGGGAAACATATTCTTTGGCTTATATATGCATTTAGGCTACTTACTACTCATTTGAGTAAAGAAAAAGGTTTCATTTGCATTAATAGCTTCTTCTATTATTCATATAAGCTTGAAACATGAAAATAAATTTAACATTGAACCATAAATATAACAAAAGTTAAAGAGATACTAATAGCTTCATTTGCATAGGTGGCCGGATCGATTGTGTTTGTTGTTTGCCGCGAACTGATGCTACCTTTTCAGCCCCAACATTAACACCTGTAACAAAAGCAAATCATCAAACAGATGGTGTGCATACAAATTCGTCTTCATTTCTGGAAAATAATGATCCATACCTTTTTCTTAGATCTTATTCATCTCTGCAACAAAAAATCACAAATTTTGAATAACTATTTGATGATCTGGTTTAGTGAACATAAATTCAACAAAAAAATAATTCAATTTGAGGTGGGGAATTAAGAACACTGAAAAAGCAACAGCTGAGGTGGGGAATTAATATCAAAATACCTATCACAAACTGAGGTGGGGAATTAAGAACACTGAAAAAGCAATTGATTAAGAACAAACTAAGAATTGCAATAGAAATATTGCCTTAGAATGGCGATTATCTACAACAGCTTAGCTTTAGGTTTTTTTAAATAATAATTAACCTGTAACGCTTTTTTCTGATGATGATGATGATGGCGGCGGCGATGGTTTTTTGAATGATTTTGGGTTTTGATTTTTTGAATGAATTGGTTAGAACTGATTTAGATTTAGGGTTAGTTGCCATAATTTTTTCGGTTCGAATGGAAATCATATATAACGCTCCTCGTTAAAACTACTTTTTAAAATCATGTGTTTTGATTGATTATATGGATTGATCCTTTCCTTTGTAAAATTAATTAGAATCCCTAAATTGTAGCTAAATTTAGTTTTGAAAAGCATGTATATTTTGTTTTCAATTCTTTTAACACAAAAACTCAAGTGCTCTAGTGGTTCTAGTGGTTGAGTGTTTGCTCTTTATTCAAGAGGTCTTGGGTTCGAGTCCCATGAGTAGCCTTTTTATTCGTCCGAATTTTATTGCATGGGGTGTGTGTGCCATGTAGGCAATCCAGTAGGCAATGACATGGCATTTACTCGCTTAGGTGTCGCTTCCATGGTAGGCTATTATATAGTGGTTGATTACTACATATAATTGCGGCAAGTGCACCTAATATGACAACAAACAACAATTAGGCATATTGGATAAAAACATGTCAATATAAGTAAACGTCGACATAATATCAGAAGCTCATTTTTGAAAACAAATCACGCTCATCAAATACTAATATTCCTTATTCATTGACATCTGGTCATACTTAACCGTAGAAATGGCCTACGCAATTTATGTCTGAAATTCCGATAACAACAGCTCATGGACTTATCCGTATGACTATTCAACACATTAAGCAACACATCATTTTAACTAAATATTTTGATTTTACCCATTTGACACATAAAAGATGAAACATAAATGAAATCTACTCATTATAATTGGGTCGAAATCACTGATTCTAGTTAATACATATGATAATGCACATATGATAATGCATAAAGATTTATTGAACCGACACATTTTTGAGTGTTTGGTTAAAACCCCACGTGACGGTTACTTGATCTTCTGCTGCCTTTAGAACTGCAAGATTGAATTTTACAGTAACTAACAACAAAGTTTGATTCTTTGCGCAAGTATACCAATAAAACTAAATTTGAATGATGTATCATTCATTGCTTCTTTAAGTAGATTGTAATTATGATCATACCTTAGCCTTGTCTTTGTGAAACATCAACTTAAAAGGCTGCATGAACGAACTATGACCACATGCTCCTGATTCGATATCACAAACTGCACTACGTTCGAGTAAGAAAAAAATTAATCTCTCAACCAACATGTAAACTCTTAACCCTTCACAAACAGTAGCATATGAACCTGTTTGACCCACATTAATAAACAAAAGTTCTTTTTTCAGATAACGTTATATGGTCTTAAATAAATCACACTAACCAAAATGCAATCCATATATAAGTACATGGTTCAAGTTGGCATACCTGTGAGAATATATCAGTGTTCACGCCATCTTCATTTCGGATGTGTGACCAGCTGGAAGCAGTCTACAATGAGAATCCCAAACATCGTATACATCATGTTTTCATGTTTTTAGTCCAATTGCATGAACTTGAAATTGGAATAACAGGAATTTTTATCAAGAACACTCTTAGACAGTAACCTGAATGTGCTTCATTTATATTTTTCATTTTAGCAAACTTATTTTTTAACGCCATGATTTTCAATCTCATATTTTGAAGACAATCTTTCTTTAATATTTTTTTTAACAAAAGCAAACAAAAAAAGTAAGCAACTTAAAAACTTTACCTCTGTAAACAAATTTATACTTAGAACACTATCAAAACCCCAAATAATAATAATAATAAAATGAAATGAAAAATAAGAGATTGAAGATAAGAGGTTAGTGTCTAAGAGTGTTCTTGACAAAAATAAGTTTGATAAAATGGCACATTCTCATTGGCTCGAGAAGAGTGGCCCATTCTCCTTGGTTGGAGTGTGGTGGTGGTGAATATATTTGTCTCCAGGTTCGAAACCGTTAACTTGAATTCTTCTTCCTTAGTTTTGAATGCAGCCCTGTTGTAACACCCCCAAATACCGCAGCGGAAGACTGTGTCATAGGGATCCTACTTCATAATACAAAGTACAAGTTATAGAAAACAAACTCTAAATGAGACGTTTTGAAAAGTTACCATTCGATTAATGAATTCAAAGTTACAAACATTAGATTCCAAAGTATGATACATAAATGTATACAAAATGTTGAATGGTAAAAGATAAAAGCGTAAGTCTTCAGAATATGCAGCTTGACTCTAAGTTCCACGCACTAGCTATCGCCTTACTAACCTGAGATAAACATGCTAAAGTGTCAACACAATGGTTGGTGAGTTCATAGAGTTTGTCTTAAAACAGTTGAAAAGCCTTAAAGAATGATCACACAGCAAAGGCATCGTGAATCCACTCAGTTGCAATTCCCGCCATAAGAGACTTGCAACCTGTGTGTTCACAACCCACTGCTAACATATATAGTATGAATAAGACATGTATAAGTTCATCAAAACAATTAAGCAATTAGTAGTGAGTCTCTACTTCATCTCCGAAGACCTCACTTGGGTATGCTTCTCACAAGGAAGGTAATAGCATTGGTTCTACTTCATCTCCGAAACCCAATGCATGTGTTATCCAAGGAGACTTACAAGTACTGGGAGCCTCTTCCCAAAGATAACTGGGAGCCACTTCCCAAAGAAAACTGGGAGCCACTCCCCAAAGAAAAAAGACAGTCATGTATGTATGAAATCAAGTATAATGCCATCAAGTATAAGACAATCAAGTATAAAACAATCAAGTATAAATGTTTTGAGTATTTGTACAAGTAAGCAAGTAGTTGAGCATGTATCCCCCCCAAGAGTTAAAACAAGTATGAAAAGAGTAGGGGCTATGACTCACCTTAAGTCTATGTAATGAGAAATGAAAGTGGTAGTCGAATCGCGAAAGTCTCTAAGAGCAGCCTATAATAGAACGTTGCGACTTAGGTTTGGAGTAACGTCTAAGAATACGAAGAATTGCCCATATAAGTCTTGCATAATGTTCATGATGTAGTACTTAGTATATAGTGTAAGTCTTTGAATATAAATGGTTTATGAAACATGTATTGGTTGTACATCTCTTACTACCGTTCGGGCTGACATAATTCAGAAGTCATGGAGTAAACGTTCGAGGAGCCAGGACACTTTAATTCGTAAATCCACAACTCATCTCGACGGCTTACTTAATGAACTCCTCACATGAGGCTCCCTACTATTGTAGTATTTGATAACATATATATAAGTTTTTGATCTTTAAAAGTTATATGGTCTTTAGCCGTGGCTTTGCCGTGACCTTGGTCATTGTTACCATGGTCTTGAGACTCAATCTTGGCTTTAGCCATGGTTGTGGTCTTGGCTTTAGGTCATTAGACCTCTTGGTCTCATCTAATTATAATGATTATATAGTAACTTTGGTCTAAAAATGGGCTGTTAAGAATTTGAAGAAAATTATCACTCAGAAAGCATTTTCAGGGCTCGAGCTTCTTTGTTCCTGAACGAAAATGGCGTTCCGGACAACTTTCGTGTTTTAACTTTTTGATGAATTAGACCAGAAGTGGGACTTTCAAAATGGCAGAATGCAAAACAGTTTGTATAGGCAGTTTCGGCGTTTTGGTTTCGCTAACTTCTTATGGCCATAACTTTTGACTCGTGTACTCGTTTTAGGTGATTCAAATTGCTATGTTTTCCTTTTGAAGTCCTCTTTAACAATAACTAGGTGTCAAATATCATAGTTGTACTATTTTGGTCGTGGTTCTCCATAAAAATCACTAGTTTGCTTGTTTGCTTGTCATAAGTTAACATATATATACCAATATTTGTTTTATCCATTTTTAAACATCATGAACACAATAACAAGAACATATATAGCATGAAAGGAACACAAAGAGCATGGAAATGATAATTAAGCAAGGAGTATGTTAGGGTTTGCTTACAACTTTTGGCTTTCTAAAAGAAAGGTAAGTAACTAGTAAGGTACGGACTTTGATAGACTTAAGCTTCACTCTTTGCAATCTATGATAAACCGAGGTTATTTGAAGATTATAACGACGCCTTCTTGAAAGTCCAAAGCTATTTGAAGATTATAACGACGCCTTTTTGGAGACTTTAAAGTTATAACAACTTTTCTTAGAAAATTTCCAAGATTGAAGATCAAACACTAGTTTTCTTTCAAAAACTAGTTAACTTTCTTACAAAATGTAAGAAAAGTGCCTTAGGTTTTAGGACTTGAAGGTTATAAGAAGGTGTGGTGCAAGTTTTCTATGTGTTTTAGCTTGGTATTTATAGGGTAGGAAAAATAGTTAACCATATATTGGGTTAGAATTTAACCATGGTTAGTTTAAGACACTTGTAATGATCTAAAGAATCAATGGTCAAGATTTAACCACACATGGTGACTCCCCCCACCCCTAAGTCGGTTTGGAAAGGATAAGGGTGACTAGATGAGTAGTCATGGTCTTTGGATGATAATATCCTAAGTATGTAGCTAGTTTTGACTCCGTAAATTGCTAACCGTAAGTTTTTAGGCCACGAAATGTAAAACCGGGTATCCTAAAAATATGAAACTTATAAATATGCTAGAACTTATCAATATACTCCATAATAAAATATAAAATGAGTGGTAGGATCTATCGGGTGCTAAAACCCTGCTAAAAACTGGAAACACGGGTCTAAAACGCGTAATTCGCGTAAAACGCTGAACTGGAAAACATAAAATTCCGAAACTTTTGGAATTGTCCTAAAATGAGAGAAAATCATATTTCTATTGTTTATAATGTTTATGGACATATCGGGATGCTAGAATGACGTTTAAACCTAAAAGTAAATCTCGGACACGGCTTTGTGATTTTTGCAGAAATGATCCGACGAGCGTCAAACTCTCGGATTATCGTTAAAATAGTTTAACTTAGGAGAATATGAAATAAAAATTTTGGATGTGAATAGTAAAAGTGAATAGTAAAAAGTGAATAGTGAAATTTTCGGGAATAAAAGTTAACCTGAAATTGCGAATTGTTACAGTCTCTACCCCTTAAGGAGAACTTCGTCCCGAAGTTCAGTTGATGTTAACTACTTACGGTGTGTCTAAGAGAATTTGGGATCTCTAATATAGTAGTGTTTACTCTGATTCGTCTAAGATTCTGGTTAAGGAGTTGTATCGGCTACAATTAAGCCCACTTATTTATAACACATTACTTACATAAAGAAGCGTCCAAATTTGTGTAAGTAAGGTCTCATAAACTTATGGTTCGGTGATTTACAATTTCTTTATTTAACTGAAGAGGCGTCCCAATCCATTTAAATAAGGAGATTCTAAATCATCCTACTTAAGAATTTCCGACACAAAAATCCGCCTTCTGAGGCCGATAGTAAGATAATCAAGCCATCAAATCCCTAAAGCTAAGCAATAATATTATTTAACTCAAATCTTGTGTCTCATCAAACAAGAACTGTCACAAGAGCAAGTTAACTAATTAGTTATTACAGAGCTCCATGTTTTTAATGACTCGACGAATCTCTGGGACTCCTTATAATACTAAAGTCACATCATCTAACAGCGTGGAACTAAGCAAACCTCTAACCAAAAAGCACATGTGTATATATTATGTGTAAGGCAAATAAAGAGGAAGGTCTCAACGTATATAGCAGTTATAGTCTAGGCACTAAATGCAACCTAGTTCTCTATAACCAAGGCTCTGGTACCAATCTGTAACACCCCCAAAATACCGCAGCGGAAGACTGTGTCATAGGGATGCTACTTCATAATACAAAGTACAAGTTATAGAAAACGAACTCTAAATGAGACGTTTTGAAAAGTTACCATTCGATTAATGAATTCAAAGTTACAAACATGAGATTCCAAAGTATGATACATAAATGTATACAAAATGTTGAATGGTAAATGATAAAAGCGTAAGTCTTCAGAATATGCAGCTTGACTCTAAGTTCCACGCACTAGCTATCGCCTTACTAACCTGAGATAAACATGCTAAAGTGTCAAAAAAATGGTTGGTGAGTTCATAGAGTTTGTCTTAAAACAGTTGAAAAGCCTTAAAGAATGATCACACAGCAAAGGCATCGTGAATCCACTCAGTTGCAATTCCCGCCATAAGAGACTTGCAACCTGTGTGTTCACAACCCACTGCTAACATATATAGTATGAATAAGACATGTATAAGTTCATCAAAACAATTAAGCAATTAGTAGTGAGTCTCTACTTCATCTCCGAAGACCTCACTTGGGTATGCTGCTCACAAGGAAGGTAATAGCAGTGGTTCTACTTCATCTCCGAAACCCAATGCATGTGTTATCCAAGGAGACTTACAAGTACTGGGAGCCTCTTCCCAAAGATAACTGGGAGCCACTTCCCAAAGAAAACTGGGAGCCACTCCCCAAAGAAAAAAGACAGTCATGTATGTATGAAATCAAGTATAATGCCATCAAGTATAAAACAATCAAGTATAAATGTTTTGAGTATTCGTACAAGTAAGCAAGTAGTTGAGCATGTATCCCCCCCAAGAGTTAAAACAAGTATGAAAAGAGTAGGGGCTATGACTCACCTTAAGTCTATGTAATGAGAAATGAAAGTGGTAGTCGAATCGCGAAAGTCTCTAAGAGCAGCCTATAATAGAACGTTGCGACTTAGGTTTGGAGTAACGTCTAAGAATACGAAGAATTGCCCATATAAGTCTTGCATAATGTTCATGATGTAGTACTTAGTATATAGTGTAAGTCTTTGAATATAAATGGTTTATGAAACATGTATTGGTTGTACATCTCTTACTACCGTTCGGGCTGACATAATTCAGAAGTCATGGAGTAAACGTTCGAGGAGCCAGGACACTTTAATTCGTAAATCCACAACTCATCTCGACGGCTTACTTAATGAACTCCTCACATGAGGCTCCCTACTATTGTAGTATTTGATAACATATATATAAGTTTTTGATCTTTAAAAGTTATATGGTCTTTAGCCGTGGCTTTGCCGTGACCTTGGTCATTGTTACCATGGTCTTGAGACTCAATCTTGGCTTTAGCCATGGTTGTGGTCTTGGCTTTAGGTCATTAGACCTCTTGGTCTCATCTAATTATAATGATTATATAGTAACTTTGGTCTAAAAATGGGCTGTTAAGAATTTGAAGAAAATTATCACTCAGAAAGCATTTTCAGGGCTCGAGCTTCTTTAGTCCTGAACGAAAACGGCGTTCCGGACAACTTTCGTGTTTTAACTTTTTGATGAATCGGACCAGAAGTGGGACTTTCAAAATGGCAGAATGCAAAACAGTTTGTATAGGCAGTTTCGGCGTTTTGGTTTCGCTAACTTCTTATGGCCATAACTTTTGACTCGTGTACTCGTTTTAGGTGATTCAAATTGCTATGTTTTCCTTTTGAAGTCCTCTTTAACAATAAGTAGGTGTCAAATATCATAGTTGTACTATTTTGGTCGTGGTTCTCCATAAAAATCACTAGTTTGCTTGTTTGCTTGTCATAAGTTAACATATATATACCAATATTTGTTTTATCCATTTTTAAACATCATGAACACAATAACAAGAACATATATAGCATGAAAGGAACACAAAGAGCATGAAAATGATAATTAAGCAAGGAGTATGTTAGGGTTTGCTTACAACTTTTGGCTTTCTAAAAGAAAGGTAAGTAACTAGTAAGGTATGGACTTTGATAGACTTAAGCTTCACTCTTTGCAATCTATGATAAACCGAGGTTATTTGAAGATTATAACGACGCCTTCTTGAAAGTCCAAAGCTATTTGAAGATTATAACGACGCCTTTTTGGAGACTTTAAAGTTATAACAACTTTTCTTAGAAAATTTCCAAGATTGAAGATCAAACACTAGTTTTCTTTCAAAAACTATTTAACTTTCTTACAAAATGTAAGAAAAGTGCCTTAGGTTTTAGGACTTGAAGGTTATAAGAAGGTGTGGTGCAAGTTTTCTATGTGTTTTAGCTTGGTATTTATTGGGTAGGAAAAATAGTTAACCATATATTGGGTTAGAATTTAACCATGGTTAGTTTAAGACACTTGTAATGATCTAAAGAATCAATGGTCAAGATTTAACCACACATGGTGACTCCCCCCACCCCTAAGTCGGTTTGGAAAGGATAAGGGTGACTAGATGAGTAGTCATGGTCTTTGGATGATAATATCCTAAGTATGTAGCTAGTTTTGACTCCGTAAATTGCTAACCGTAAGTTTTTAGGCCACGAAATGTAAAACCGGGTATCCTAAAAATATGAAACTTATAAATATGCTAGAACTTATCAATATACTCCATAATAAAATATAAAATAAGTGGTAGGATCTATCGGGAGCTAAAACCCTGCTAAAAATTGGAAACACGGGTCTAAAACGCGTAATTCGCGTAAAACGCTGAACTGGAAAACATAAAATTCCGAAACTTTTGGAATTGTCCTAAAATGAGAGAAAATCATATTTCTATTGTTTATAATGTTTATGGACATATCGGGATGCTAGAATGACGTTTAAACCTAAAAGTAAATCTCGGACACGGCTTTGTGATTTTTGCAGAAATGATCCGACGAGCGTCAAACTCTCGGATTATCGTTAAAATAGTTTAACTTAGGAGAATATGAAATAAAAATTTTGGATGTGAATAGTAAAAGTGAATAGTAAAAAGTGAATAGTGAAATTTTCGGGAATAAAAGTTAACCTGAAATTGCGAATTGTTACAGTCTCTACCCCTTAAGGAGAACTTCGTCCCGAAGTTCAGTTGATGTTAACTACTTACAGTGTGTCTAAGAGAATTTGGGATCTCTAATATAGTAGTGTTTACTCTGATTCGTCTAAGATTCTGGTTAAGGAGTTGTATCGGCTACAATTAAGCCCACTTATTTATAATACATTACTTACATAAAGAAGCGTCCAAATTTGTGTAAGTAAGGTCTCATAAACTTATGGTTCGGTGATTTACAATTTCTTTATTTAACTGAAGAGGCGTCCCAATCCATTTAAATAAGGAGATTCTAAATCATCCTACTTAAGAATTTCCGACACAAAAATCCACCTTCTGAGGCCGATAGTAAGATAATCAAGCCATCAAATCCCTAAAGCTAAGCAATAATATTATTTAACTCAAATCTTGTGTCTCATCAAACAAGAACTGTCACAAGAGCAAGTTAACTAATTAGTTATTACAGAGCTCCATGTTTTTAATGACTCGACGAATCTCTGGGACTCCTTATAATACTAAAGTCACATCATCTAACAGCGTGGAACTAAGCAAACCTCTAACCAAAAAGCACATGTGTATATATTCTGTGTAAGGCAAATAAAGAGGAAGGTCTCAACGTATATAGCAATTATAGTCTAGGCACTAAATGCAACCTAGTTCTCTATAACCAAGGCTCTGGTACCAATCTATAACACCCCCAAAATACCGCAGCGGAAGACTGTGTCATAGGGATGCTACTTCATAATACAAAGTACAAGTTATAGAAAACGAACTCTAAATGAGACGTTTTGAAAAGTTACCATTCGATTAATGAATTCAAAGTTACAAACATGAGATTCCAAAGTATGATACATAAATGTATACAAAATGTTGAATGGTAAATGTTAAAAGCGTAAGTCTTCAGAATATGCAGCTTGACTCTAAGTTCCACGCACTAGCTATCGCCTTACTAACATGAGATAAACATGCTAAAGTGTCAACACAATGGTTGGTGAGTTCATAGAGTTTGTCTTAAAACAGTTGAAAAGCCTTAAAGAATGATCACACAGCAAAGGCATCGTGAATCCACTCAGTTGCAATTCCCGCCATAAGAGACTTGCAACCTGTGTGTTCACAACCCACTGCTAACATATATAGTATGAATAAGACATGTATAAGTTCATCAAAACAATTAAGCAATTAGTAGTGAGTCTCTACTTCATCTCCGAAGACCTCACTTGGGTATGCTTCTCACAAGGAAGGTAATAGCATTGGTTCTACTTCATCTCCGAAACCCAATGCATGTGTTATCCAAGGAGACTTACAAGTACTGGGAGCCTCTTCCCAAAGATAACTGGGAGCCACTTCCCAAAGAAAACTGGGAGCCACTCCCCAAAGAAAAAAGACAGTCATGTATGTATGAAATCAAGTATAATGCCATCAAGTATAAGACAATCAAGTATAAAACAATCAAGTATAAATGTTTTGAGTATTTGTACAAGTAAGCAAGTAGTTGAGCATGTATCCCCCCCCCCCAAGAGTTAAAACAAGTATGAAAAGAGTAGGGGCTATGACTCACCTTAAGTCTATGTAATGAGAAATGAAAGTGGTAGTCGAATCGCGAAAGTCTCTAAGAGCAGCCTATAATAGAACGTTGCGACTTAGGTTTGGAGTAACGTCTAAGAATACGAAGAATTGCCCATATAAGTCTTGCATAATGTTCATGATGTAGTACTTAGTATATAGTGTAAGTCTTTGAATATAAATGGTTTATGAAACATGTATTGGTTGTACATATCTTACTACCGTTCGGGCTGACATAATTCAGAAGTCATGGAGTAAACGTTCGAGGAGCCAGGACACTTTAATTCGTAAATCCACAACTCATCTCGACGGCTTACTTAATGAACTCCTCACATGAGGCTCCCTACTATTGTAGTATTTGATAACATATATATAAGTTTTTGATCTTTAAAAGTTATATGGTCTTTAGCCGTGGCTTTCCCGTGACCTTGGTCATTGTTACCATGGTCTTGAGACTCAATCTTGGCTTTAGCCATGGTTGTGGTCTTGGCTTTAGGTCATTAGACCTCTTGGTCTCATCTAATTATAATGATTATATAGTAACTTTGGTCTAAAAATGGGCTGTTAAGAATTTGAAGAAAATTATCACTCAAAAAGCATTTTCAGGGCTCGAGCTTCTTTGTACCTGAACGAAAACGGCGTTCCGGACAACTTTCGTGTTTTAACTTTTTGATGAATCGGACCAGAAGTGGGACTTTCAAAATGGCAGAATGCAAAACAGTTTGTATAGGCAGTTTCGGCGTTTTGGTTTCGCTAACTTCTTATGGCCATAACTTTTGACTCGTGTACTCGTTTTAGGTGATTCAAATTGCTATGTTTTCCTTTTGAAGTCCTCTTTAACAATAAGTAGGTGTCAAATATCATAGTTGTACTATTTTGGTCGTGGTTCTCCATAAAAATCACTAGTTTGCTTGTTTGCTTGTCATAAGTTAACATATATATACCAATATTTGTTTTATCCATTTTTAAACATCATGAACACAATAACAAGAACATATATAGCATGAAAGGAACACAAAGAGTATGAAAATTATAATTAAGCAAGGAGTATGTTAGGGTTTGATTACAACTTTTGGCTTTCTAAAAGAAAGGTAAGTAACTAGTAAGGTACGGACTTTGATAGACTTAAGCTTCACTCTTTGCAATCTATGATAAACCGAGGTTATTTGAAGATTATAACGACGCCTTCTTGAAAGTCCAAAGCTATTTGAAGATTATAACGACGCCTTTTTGGAGACTTTAAAATTATAACAACTTTTCTTAGAAAATTTCCAAGATTGAAGATCAAACACTAGTTTTCTTTAAAAAACTAGTTAACTTTCTTACAAAATGTAAGAAAAGTGCCTTAGATTTTAGGACTTGAAGGTTATAAGAAGGTGTGGTGCAAGTTTTCTATGTGTTTTAGCTTGGTATTTATAGGGTAGGAAAAATAGTTAACCATATATTGGGTTAGAATTTAACCATGGTTAGTTTAAGACACTTGTAATGATCTAAAGAATCAATGGTCAAGATTTAACCACACATGGTGACTCCCCCCACCCCTAAGTCGGTTTGGAAAGGATAAGGGTGACTAGATGAGTAGTCATGGTCTTTGGATGATAATATCCTAAGTATGTAGCTAGTTTTGACTCCGTAAATTGCTAACCGTAAGTTTTTAGGCCACGAAATGTAAAACCGGGTATCCTAAAAATATGAAACTTATAAATATGCTAGAACTTATCAATATACTCCATAATAAAATATAAAATGAGTGGTAGGATCTATCGGGTGCTAAAACCCTGCTAAAAACTGGAAACACGGGTCTAAAACGCGTAATTCGCGTAAAACGCTGAACTGGAAAACGTAAAATTCCGAAACTTTTGGAATTGTCCTAAAATAAGAGAAAATCATATTTCTATTGTTTATAATGTTTTATGGACATATCGGGATGCTAGAATGACGTTTAAACCTAAAAGTAAATCTCGGACACGGCTTTGTGATTTTTGCAGAAATGATCCGACGAGCGTCAAACTCTCGGATTATCGTTAAAATAGTTTAACTTAGGAGAATATGAAATAAAAATTTTGGATGTGAATAGTAAAAGTGAATAGTAAAAAGTGAATAGTGAAATTTTCGGGAATAAAAGTTAACCTGAAATTGCGAATTGTTACACCTGTAAACACATGAGTACAAAAAAGTGTCCAAATGAAGCAATTTCACGTGTATTAAAGTGGACAGTGCTATAGTGAGCAGTCAAAAGACACAACCTGTTTCTAAACATTACCGCAACGGCGAGTCCAGTAATAAGTACACTTGCAGGTATTCCAGATCCCGCTACACCTGAACATAAACTAATTAAATTTCAACCTAAAGAGTTTATACCTAAGGCGTTTAGATCAGCTCATTTAGCCTATTTTATGGGCTTATTTGAGTTTAGGAAAGGCAAAAAGGTTGCTCTTTGGACCTTATCAACTTCAATAAAACCTTATTGGCTTAATAAACTAAAAATTATGAGAAATGTATAAGCGCGTTTAGATCATAGCAATACTAATGAGGAATAACTCGACTATAAATGGTAAGTATGTTTAATATTGTTGGTTGTAACTTGCAAGTAAGTAATCAGATCATTCAATGTTGTCAACTATTTGGGTAAACTCGCATTAATTTCCAGCATCAAATTTATTTTACCAAACACCTGGTTTATTATATGTTTAGCCAACAAACACAACACCACAAAATGAACATATATCAGCAAAGGTAAAGGCCTATACCAGTATACCACAAATGACAATTAAGGGGTGTAGCTCATAACTACAAACCAACGTATTTTGACAATTTAAAAATTATTGTTATACATGACTTGAAAAGTTATTGGTACCTTTTGGTTTTGCCGAATGTGACCCTGTTGCAAACATAGTAGTTTCATCGGTCCTTCGTGACCCGACCATACACTTCCTGCCAAAAAACCCTGTAAACCCTCAAGTCAATTGAACACTCAAGCAACAATCAGAGAGGTAAAAAATAGAATCCCATCTTCATTAATCAAATAAAAATCTAATCTTTAACATGCAAATGATCAAAAGCAATCACCTAACCCACGAAACAAAAAGTACCCATTATTACAAACAACATAATTAACGAAACCCACAAATCTTATAATCAAATACTAATATCCCATCAATTAAAAATCGATAATTTAACACGCAATTATCCCATAATTCATTATTCCAAACAACATGATTGACAAAACTCATAAATCTTGTAATCAAATACTTAAAACCCATTAAACAAAATACATAGATTATTTATGCACGTGATTACTCAAATTTTTTTAAAACAAACTAAAACCATGGCTAGAGAGCATACCTTAATTAACCGACCCACCATCACCAAAAACCTCCCAAATCCAAAGTCACAACCTTCCCCTGAAACCCCTTAAAATATCAGTGGCTCCAATCATTTAATATAATAAAGCATATCTGATTCGAAAGTACAAAAATTTCAGACATGGAAACAACTGAAAGAACCAATTTTTAAATAACCAAAGCATAAAAACACAAAGACAACTAAACCCTAATCTTCAATTGCATTAAATCTGAAAACCCTAACCAAATTAAAACTAAATTAAAAAATAAAAATTAGAAGATATGAATACTTGTACCTGTTTGTCATTGTTACTTTCTTCGTTTGCTGCAAAAACCTAAAAAAGAAAAAATCAAATCTAGCATGCGCCATCTGGTTATCTGCTTTGCTTGTGTGCGTGTGCGTGTGTGTGAGATTTAGGATTTTGTGTGGCTCTACACCGATATCTTATCTAACCGGATGCAGGCCAAAGCAACCAATTGTGGACCAGTGGTGATGGATCAGAGGTGGGCCAGTTGGGCTCTGGGAGCCTGCATGGTTTTGGCGGGAAAATAGGACACCAAAACGGCACCGTATGTATTGGGATTTAATATAAACTCTTATTATTATTATTATTATTATTATTATTATTATTATTATTATTATTATTATTATTATTATTATTATTATTATTATTATTATTATTATTATTATTATTATTATTATTATTATTATTATAAAGTTCTGAATTATAACGTAATTCAAAACTTTCCATCCAACTTTCTATGTAATTTGAATTCCCTCCTTTGATGTAATTGTAATGACTGAATTACAATTACAACGCAAACCAAACGGCCTACGTAATGTAATCTGAATTACAACTTTCTTCATTTTGCGAACCAAACAGTCTACGTAATGTAATCAAATTACAATTACATCCAATTATGTCAGATTACAACGAACCAAACAGCCTACGTAATGTGTTTCTTTCTTTCTTTTTATTAAAAAAAAACAAAAAACTCTTTACTCTATTATATTTTTTTTCCTCAGAAATGATAGAGGAACCTAATTGTAGACCTAAAAACACGTGGTAACATCCTGATTGCTGCAAAAAGGGACCCACTTATTTTACAACCCATGATAATGCCATGTGTTTTTAAGTGTACGATTAGGTCCTCTATCATTTCTCTTTTTTCCTCTCTTTGGCCTAATTTTAGGCCTAAAAACAATTGACATCATCATGATATGTAGACATGAGACTCATGATATCACTTATGTTTAGGTCTAAAATCTATCATTTCTCATATTTTTTTCCTTCCAATTTTCTACACCCTTGCACTTTTCAAAGATTAACCCAATTGGTGAGCTTATCCAAACAGACAAAATCCAAAAGTAACCAATAAATTGAAAAAAGAACATTTGAAACATGGGGTTTAAATTAAAAGCTTCTGAAAACAACTCAAAACTTATGGGATAACAAAAACCTTTTCATAAAAACAATGGCTTCATCATCATCTCTGTTGGAACCAGCATTTCATTTCACCAACAATTTCTCACCAACACCAAAACCACACCTACTTCACACTAATTTCGCACAAACAACACAAATAAAATCACATACACTCACACTCACTGTGTGCACCGCAGTAGTCAATCCACCGCCGGAGCAACTGGTTCCGGAGAAGGAGGTGGCGCTGGAAAGTGCGAGTGCGACAAGAGACAGACGGAAGTTAGTTAGAGTGGCGTGGGAGAAGCTAGTGCGCTCGTCACGTTCCTTGCGCTTGAAGGTCAATACTTACGTTCTCCAACGTACTAATAAAGTTCGTTATACTATTATTAATCCTGAATCATTATACGAAGACACTAAATTCAAGCATCGAACCTACAAGTGATAATTGTTTCTGTATTTTGACAAAGAGCAAAGATGAATCAATAATGGATGAACAACACCAAAACAAGTTTATGTTCATACTTGAAAGTGGTGTTTGTTCACCCATCGTTGATACTTCTTCTATCTTTGATACTTGGATGTTTTAGCCTAAATATTCGCACACACATCCACCACTTTTCTTCCTTATTCTCTCAAAACAAATGCAACATAATTCTTATACTAGATAGTCAACCTAAGCCTAAGATAAAATAGCCCTAAGGGAATGCCAACTCCCAAAAATAGCCATAAACCCTAACAATAAAAAACACGATATACAAATACATATTAAGGTTTCCAAGGCATAAAAACTTGAAAATTCTTTCTCAAGCATCGAACCCGAATTATTATTTACAACTTATACTTGATAATTGTTTCTGTATTTTGACAAAGAGCAAAGATGAATCAACAATAGATGAACAACACCAGAACAAGTTTATGTTCATACTTGAAAGTGGTGTTTGTTCATCCATGTTTGATACTTCTTCCATCTTTGATACTTGGATGTTTTAGCCTAAATATTCGCACACACATCCGCCTCTTTTCTTCCTTATTCTCTCAAAACAAATGCAACATAATTCTTATAGCAGATAGTCAACCTAAGCCTAAGATAAAATAAGCTAATCCAAGCAAACCTTAATATCTCTTTTGCTCTAATTATTCGCAAAAACAACACAGCATGTTCTTCCTTATTCTATCAATACAAATGCAACATACTTCTTATAACAGAAGTCAACCTAAGCCTAAGAATAAATAGATCTAAGGGGGTATTTGGATTATATTAATTTATGATCTTATCAGCTTTTTGAGATTTAGGGATGCCAATAAGCCTATGTTATTTTAAGTGGATAAGCTAATAAGCCAACAAACAGTGAGCTTATTAACTTTCCCAAAACTCAATAAGCCAATAACCACACAAAATAAGCTAATCCAAACACACCTTAATATCTCTTTTACTCTAATTATTCGCAAAAACAACACAACATAAATCTAATACATAAAGTAACAAGTCTCTAACAAATGTAAGACAAAACTGAGAATAAAGGATCAAAACCGTAGATCCGTTTACTTGGTCAATTGTAACCGAGTGAGTTTTAAAACTATGAGAGAGAAAGAGAGGATTTTGTGGAAGTGTGTGAAGCGTATTTGATATGCTTTGTATACTGTATATTATAAGTTTAAAAGTGAAGTGTGTTTTATAATCTTTGTATATATTATAAGTTTAAAAGTGAAGTGTGTTTGATACTCTTTGTTTGATACTCTTTTATATATTATAAGTTTAAAAATTATTAAAAGTATTAAAAGTATAAAAACTAAAAGTAAAAAGTAGTAAAAGTTTTAAAACTAATAAGTATTAAAGCTACATTTGTATTTTAGGGGATGCTTGGTAGGGGTGTGCACGGGCAGTTCGGTTCGGTTAGTTGGAAGATTTTAACTATCCATCGTGGGGCGGGTAATTTATTTATATTATATACGGTTCATTTGGTTAACCACGGATATCTAAAAGCAAAAAACCGAAACCGAACCGTCATAAGCGGTTTTTCTGGTTTCGGTTTTTTTCGGTTTCAGTTTCTTCGGTTTTGGGTTTTTTTTTTGTTTCAGATTGAGCGGTTTGTCGGTTTCTCGGGTTTTTTGAACACCCCTAATGCTTGGTAGGGGGTTATATGGGGTGAATTGAAGAATGAGAAAGGTAATGAAAAAATATGCTTGATAAAGCATAATGCAATGACCCATTACCCAATTGTGGGGAATGGATCATTACCCAATAAATTGGGGGGGGGGGGGGGATTGATTTTCTTTACCTTTCCATTTCCCGACCATTATCTTACACTTTCCCTTTCCCTTTTCCAAGTTTGAACCAAGCGCACCCTTTAGTGTATTTTGTATTTAAAAAGTCGCCCATATGAATTAGTCATTTATCACCGGTCATGCATGGTTTCCATTACACTATAAGCGACTACAACCCAATGCACATGACCCATGACCTATGTTAATTACCCATTGTCGATCACCAGTAATGTATTGGTCGATAACATGACACTATTAGCCACTATAACCCAATGCACATGACCCATTACCCATGTTAATTACCCATTGACAATCACCAGGAATGTATTGGTCTATAACATGACACGTACTATAAGCCACTACAATCCAATGCACATGACCCATTACCCATGTTAATTACCAATTGTCAACAGTCATGGATGTGTCGTAACATGACACTCTAAGCAACTATAACCCAATGCAGATGACCCATATGATGTCAAATACCCATATTAATGAATGTGACCAGTGATAACCTAATGCACATGACCCATGACCCATGTGAATTAGCCATTATCACTGGTCATGCATGGGTTGCACCGGCTTGGTAGGCGTATACCGTTTGTCACAGACACTAAGAAGCAAGCCACCATCACCCTCTCGATCATGTTATCCGGGATCGAGAAAGTTTGAACTCGGCTTGAGCTTGACTCGAAAAGCTCAATTTATCTGTAAAGTTGTGTTTTCTTACACAAATTAAAATTGAAATATAACCTAAGAATTGAATTCGTTTCGACTTCAGCTCGAAAAGCTTGATGCATTCATAAATAACTATTTACACTTAGTACACTTACATATTTAAAAAAATTATATCACTTACAAGCTCGAGAACTCAACAATAACTCGAATCCAACTTACATAAGGTTGAGCTCAACTCATTAAACATTTGGAGCTTACATTTTTCCCCAAAATTTCAATCTTTGGCTTAAGATCCCGCCCCTTTTTTCCCTAAAATTTCAATATCTGGCTCAAGATCCCGCCCCTTTTTCACCCAAAATTAAAACACTAACACTAGTCAGATATATCTTCTCTCTATTATTCATCTCTTCTCCTTCTCTCTAGAACCGACTCATACACCACCGCCACACTTCACCGCCATATCTCGCCGTCGTTCCACTAACCATCGCTCCTCCACGCCATCACCGTCATCAAGACAAGGGAGGCAATGGGTGAGTTTGTTTGCTTCGGTTGTTTGGTTCGAGAGAACCACCACATCCACTACCATCACAGTCAAACCACCATCACCCTCATCTTACCTATCCTACTCTGTTCAAGGGTATGCTCAAACACATATTTAATTTATATTTTCTTGAATGTGTAATCGAATATAAAACGATTTATATTGATATTCGTGGATTAAAACTAGCCTAAAACATGTTTTTGATTATAAATTCGTGTAATGATAATCGTTGCAGGTAGACTTATTAAAACGACATAGTTTTTCTGTTTATTGGAATGGAGACAATCGACGTGTTCTAAGAGGCTACTGTTTTACTCGTAAAGGGAGTCTTACTTGGTTTTCACTCCGAGAGGATGTTGCTGAACAATTGGAGTTTGCTTATCGCAGTTGCATAAGTTATCTATCAAAAGATTAACAAAACATCTGTTATATAGGAAATTAACTCAAATATGGTTGCTTTTTGTGAAACTGTTTCATTTGTACCAAATGTGAGTGATGAGGCGAAAAGTGTACCGCTTTTAAGGGGTCATTTAAGCCCGAATTCGATATTATTTGATCAAATATTGCCCTAAATCGTTCCTTTTGTCATTTTAGGTACTTTTGAGGAGAAATCTAGAAAAGGAAGCATTTTGGACTTTTTTGGAGCATAAAAGTGAAGAAAACGGCAAAGTCTCAAATTTCCTTGCTGGAATAGTACCTAACGACGTCAAGCTTCTACATGTGACGGCGTCAAGAGAGACAAAAGAGGTGGATATGGAGCTTATAACGTGACGGCCCAGAAAGTTTTCAAGCTTATTGGCCTGACAACGTCACCTAGGCCGTCAGGGTCCAAATACACTTGACGGCCCAGAGTGATTTTCTACATGACGGCGTCAGAAGTGGATCTAGGCAATACGAATTTCATCATGGCGGCGAGTTGACGGCGTCACAAGCTATAACGTGACGCCGTCAAGGTGTAAAGTCTATATATAGTTTTCTAATTTTCATTCATTAGTGTGGAACTTTGTGTGGGATATTAGGGCATAAACCCTAAGACAAATTTTACAGCTTTTTCAAGGGTTTCAACCCCTTGATTCTTCCATGTTCAATTGAAGATAAGTGCTTATTCAAATCATTCAATATGTCTATGTGTTGTGTGATTATATCTTACGCTTGTCTTCTCTTTAACATGCTAGGCTAGGTTTTTATTATGTTTGCTTAGATGTAATGAAACCTAGATGTTGATTATGGGTTGATTGTTTGTTTATAATTGTTACGGATGATTGTATTCGATGTTAGGCTTAAGAAAACTGGCAGAGTTCCATTGGTAACTTGCTTGAACATCTTAAGAAACATGATCGGAGGTGTACTACGATTTTTGGTTGTATTTAATGCATAAGAGAATTCTAATGATCCCATGTTAGGAGCTTCTAACGGCTCGACATAGGAGTGAAGTAGGATCTTATAGAGTTAGGGAATATTGTACACGGCCCTACGACTACTATTAAGGAATATAACCCGTCATCCATGAAATTGTAACAAGCTAATCAACCTGTAAAAGATATCTAGGGAGTAATGAAATCTAAGTAAACACAACTTTCCTCATTATTGTTTCCACCACATTAGTATAATAGTTTTATTTTCATTTCTTTTATTTTATTTTGATTGCATCTGTAGTTAATTGGGTTAGTTGGCTAGCAACTAATTCCGCCCACTCCTTCAAAACCCGAGATTTTACTTGCTTTCTATAAAATATAAAAATACAAAAAGAATCATCCCTCACCTCTAGACCTAGTTTAGTAGGCTTTCTAATCCTAGCGACATTATTCCTGAGTTGAACGATCAATCCCCCGGTACTTGTCACTATACTATACTATAACGATCAGGTACACTGCCTGGTGGGGGTTGCAAGCTTCTCGAGATCCCTTGAAAGGTAAAACCTGTTGCGAGGGCGGAATTCCCATATACCAGTGAGTGATTTTCTTGCTTGGTAATTTGTTTGACATTTATTCGTTCCAGGTTTGGCACTGCAGAACATTTCAACCAATTGTATATTATTTGTTGCCCGAGTTGATATGCAACCCGTATGTTTGTTTTTTATGCTAAACTTATATTTGGGACATCTAATTTTGTCGTCTTTTATGTTAGCATTAATCACGTTACTTGTTTCTTGCAGGGGCTACATGCTATTTTCACGGGTGAGGATGATACATGGGATGCCTGGCTAAAAATTCCCTCATCTGGATTTTCTCGCACACTTCATTTTCAAGGGACTGGAATTAAATTTAGGCGTGGGTATGCTCCATCTCAGTCACCAAAGCCAACCCATGTATATTTTTACTGTTTCATGGTTGGCAGATCTTATATTATGCAACATTATTAGTGCCTTGGTTTCTTACATTTCCCATTTTTTTTTGCAGAAAGAAACTGCCACTCAGATGTAAGCCATTTTTATGTTGTTAACAATTTCATTTTCTAATGCTAACATCAGTGTATTTCTTAATTTATATTGTGGGTGACGACTCCAGTGGCCATTGAAACTTTGGAAAACGTACCAGTAATGGAAACAGTGATAAGTAATAAAACATCCACCTTTGATTTTTTTAGTTTTACATACATGACTAATGTACCGTGTTTTATATATACATATAGGAACCTGTTAAAACTATCGGACATACGAAAACGCTTAAGCCACGACAAACCGGTTCTACAGGTTACACCACCAACTACGATACCAAATATTAGTGAACAAAATACTGGACTAAAATTAGTACCAATGAAGCGAAAACATTTGGTCTCTAGTGAAACCTTGCAAAAGCAAGCTAAGGCGGCGAAGAGTCAACAGGTTTTAACTTATGATAGTTGAGAATTTGATTATATATGACATTACAGTTGTATATATATTTGCTTCATTTATATACATTTGAGTTTTATTCAATTTGAAATACAATTGTGTATATATTTGCTTCATTTATATACATTCTGTTTTATATATATACTAGCAATAGTAACTCTCCTCCAGCAGTACTAACGTGGTACTAGTAGTAACTCTCCTATCATGTTTGTGTAGATAGTTGAACCAGTGGCGCATCAAGCGACTCAAAACCACCAAAGCAGATAGTTGAATCAGTGGCGAATCAAACGACTCAAAACCACCAAAACAGCAGATAGTTGAACTAGTGATGCCTAACAAACTAGATGCACCTGAAAAAAGACAAGCCAATAGTGTCTCTATGTCAAATGTCAAGAAATAGATGCACCCGTCAACAATATATATATATATATATAGCACATACTTTTTAGAGAGGAAGGTTTTCTAGCATCTAATCAAGAACTTTATTCCAGTATGCTCATCTAGTTCTGTTATGTTGTGAGCTTTGACATGTTCTAGTTATGCTCTCATCCTGATGTGTTGATATGCAGCAGCCTACATTTTCAAGGCTTTTATATCCAGATGATGAGATTAGATCAATGGGAGAAAAACTTGTAAGTTTAACTGCAAATTTTATTATTATGTTCATTGTTTTGGATTAAAAGTCTCCATGATGTTGTTTGAATTACCGCTGATCATGTTTGTGCTAATATTGCTTAGATGGATTTAGTGCAGCTCATGAACTTCAAAGAAATGTGCCAAGTATTTACTACTGCTAGTACAAAAGTTACTACTGCTAGTGAAAGTTGGTACTACTCAGAGATTAAGACCGCTCGAAGTTGCTAGTTACTTATGGAAAAGATTATAGATACTTAGGAAACTATTGTAAGCCGACTAGGACTCCTTGGTGTATAAAAGGATGTCCAATTTTATATTTGGTTCAGTTATATACATTCCAATTTTATTGTATTTGAATTTGTTTTGATATATACTTGAATTGTTTTGATATATATTGATTTTTTAAATTTGACTAAAAAATGCATATACTCACACTTATTAACACTTTTGGTCACTATTTACTTAATTTGTTGTGTGACTAAATATTACAAAAGGCCACACAAACATAAAATTTATGTGGCCATTGGATGATCAATAGTTACACAAAATACACATTTTCTTCATTTTAAACAGCATATGGTCACACTTATTAACACTTTTGGCCACTTGATGCTTAATTGTATGTGACTAAATACCCAAAACAAATATGCTTTGTGTGACTAAATATTACAAAAGGCCAGACAAACATAAAATTAATGTGTCCATTGGATGATAAATAGTAACACAAAATATACATTTCTTCACTTTAAACAACATATGGTCACACTTATTAACATTTTTGGCCACTTGATGCTTAATTGTATGTGACTAAATACCCAAAACAAAGATGCTTTGTGTGACTAAATATTACAAAAGGCCGCAAAAACATAAAATTCAAGTGGTCATTGGATAAACAATAGTCACACAAAATACACATTTCTTCACTTTAAACAGCATATGGTCACACTTATTCACTTTTGGCCACTTTTTTTTAAATTGTATGTAACTAACTCAAAAAAAACAATACCTGTTGTGTGACTAAATCATCACAAATGTCACATTTATTATATATTCATGTGGCCACAGGATGGGAAATAGTCACACATAATACACATTTACTTGAATTAATCATCTCAAATGTCACATATATTATATATGTATGTGGCCAAAGAACGAATAATAGTTACTCTTAAAAAACATTCGTGTGACTATAAAGTGTTTATGGTCACTCATACTGACTAATCCAACGAAACTTGTGCCTAATTTGTCATACATATTCGGGGTTTTGGTCACTCTTTTTCGATGAAAAAAGCTACGCACTCAACAATGTGACCATATGCTACCAACGGTGGCGGGACCTTTGGTGACACACAACGAAAAAAACGTGTGTGACTATATGCATATCGTCACACATTTCTGGCGTGACCAATACAACTTTTTGTACCAGTGGTTAAGCATATAATAGAACACAGTAAAGCATCCTATTATGTGATCTATTAGGACGCCCGTTTGGTCTTATAAGACAATTTATGGGACTAAAGAATTAGTTTT
Organism: Artemisia argyi; assembly: GCA_030686995.1. NCBI lineage: Eukaryota > Viridiplantae > Streptophyta > Magnoliopsida > Asterales > Asteraceae > Artemisia > Artemisia argyi. The sequence goes on from CM060692.1 coordinate 154,356,500, forward strand.
ATAATGTTGGTGTTTATTATAACGCTAATTAGTGTCCTAAATGTCTATTACAACCTTTACCTAGAGGACACATTTATATTGGTCCTATTAGCTTAAAGGTCCTATAAACATATTTTACAGGACACTAATTGGTGTCCTAAAAGACCCCTTTTCTTGTAGTGATAACATGACATGTTTATTTGTATATTAGAGAGAAAATATAAGAGGAATACTATAGCCATATAAAATCATCCACAAAATGACGGGTCAGTCAGGGATTAGTAGATTTTACTATACTTTTTTTTTTGATGATTAAACCTATGATTACCTAACACAAATATGAATACACGAGAAGCAATCCATATACTATTATTTAGCATATAGAATTTAATCTGCAGACTTCATAATTTATGTGCACAAGAAGGTTATAATAGTCATGTAATAATCTGTTTATAATGACATAGAAAAAAATGGGTAATTATGTGATTAAAGTTGTTTAAAGTGGGTATATTTGTTATTTTAGAGTTTAAGTAGGGACATATGTAATTATTGAAGTTTAATTCGGGATATCTATCTATACTAATAAACCAGAATATTTTACAACTCAATTAAGCACCTTTTGTAATAAATTCGCTGATGTGTCTCGCATGTGATTGGTCGAAGATTTATTGCGTACAACAAGTCTATGCAGCACTTTTTATCAATCGCCATTCAATGAAATCGCTATTCAATTTTTAGTAACTAATTAAGTCTTTGAAATCACCTTTCAATGAAATCAATTCACGGATCATATTTCATTCAAACAATCAGTTTCAATTTTCCTCTACACGTTCCTTGAATCACCGATTCAAAAAATCTAGACACAAAAATTCTTTGATACTCATCACAATATTCTTTATATCAAAATTTGCTCCATTTTCTTTCATCCCTAATCTCTAAAAATGTTATCAATGAAACTAAATTCGAAGCGGCTGGATCTACTACTCAATTACAGGTTTGTTTTTGTCATTTTCGTTTCAATGTTTGTATTTGTGTTTCAACTTGATCCATTTTGGTGCTTTTGATTAGTGATATTTAACTTTCTGGTGTTATTATTTTGGTTTAAATATTGCAATTATTTGTTTTCGATTAAACTATAAGATATTTTCCATTGATTATGTTCAAATTTAATTGTGTTTTAACAGGACCCTAGAAAAGAATTGGGAAATCACGTTCATGAATTACATTTTGTTTTCGTTTTAACTTTGTATGATTTACCTTCTAGGCTTTTTTGATGATAGACACCATATTGTGATTTTGTTGTTTTAGTTTATGCGTACAAGTGTTTGTGAAAATGTCTGTGTGAATTAAAAGGTTAAAATAGTGTTAATGATTGTTTTTTGCTTTGGTTTGTTAGTAAAAGATTTTGGGGATTTTGTGTTTGTTTGTATCAAGTGGATCAATATACTGTTGCTTTTAAGAAAAATTGTAAGAAATTTTGATGATGTTCTTGAACCGGGTTGTCGTAATGTGTCATGGCTTTTCTGTAGATGGAGACTTGCTTTTGTTGCAAAATGTACCAAGAAAAGCACACAACGGTAATGAGCAGGTGAAACAGAGAATCTTATACTTTTAGTTTTTGAATAAGCATGGCTATAATGCCGCATTGTAGATATTTTGTAACCACTTTTGATAGTGTAAGCTTTTTTTCTACTACAGGTCCGGATTTCTATTACTCTCGAAATCCACACAGTTAAGCGTCGTTGCTGAATTAACTCATTAAATTTTCTTATGACTCATGACTGCCTTTTTGAGTTCGGCTCTTAATAAATTCTTTATGCCCCAAATTAGTTTGGCCTTTCTCAAATTACGGAAACAATGAAGTTGCTGAACCAACCATCATGCTTTTAACACTAGGACTTTTGTTAGACTTAAGACCAAATGAAGGTACTACTTAGAAACCCATTATTTTTCTCTATTTTTTCATATGCTGACATCATTAAAGTGTAAAACGTAATCTCAATATTATGAACACAAGTTGGTAGGTAATGTAAATGTAATGAACTGATATGATATAAATGAAGAGGTTCTATGAAAAAGAAATAATAAAGGAATGAGTTTTATTAGTTTGGATACCACAAAACATATTATTCTTTTTAGTATATATGGGGTTTACACTTTAAAGATGTCATAATCGAGTGTGAGCACATATGATTGCTTACAAGTGTAACTAAAGTATATTGCTATCGAAACTGATACCTGAACTTTTTGTTAAAATGGCAGGGGGAGCAGTTGAAGCGCAAGAACATTGTCGAGATAATGGAAGTTGAGGTCAAAAGGACAATTGGAGTACACTTTATGGCTCTTTTGGTGTTTGCTAAAGGTGTTGCAAAGAGAATGAAGAACCAAATCAAATAATTCAAAACCATATCAGATCCAAATCGTTTCCATACTTGATGCGTGATGCGATTGCGGTTGAACATTGTTACCAGAGAAAGGAACCTTTCAAGAATATGGTTAGTATATATGTAACATATGGTTCCCCTGTATGTATGGAAGAAATAAGTTTGAACATCTTATGAGCCCTAATTAATTCAGCTGTTAAAAGTTCGCAGGGGTACCATGGTGGGACTATGATGCTCCACTTTATGAGTATGGTATGTTTGCATCTTAATCATATTTTTAACAACTTTTAAACACATTTTTTATCAAAATTTTATCATTTTATAATTTTATGTTGCAGGAGCACTTCGAGAACCTAAGTGGGGTAATCTAAGAGATTTACACAAGCTATATGTTATCAATGAAACTTTGTTGCAAGCGGCTGGACAGCTTCAATTAAATCCTCATTCCTCTACTACAGGTTTGTATTCTTCTACTACAGATTTTGGTGCTTTTGATTTTATGTTAAAAATTCTGTTCTTGATTCCAGATTCTGATATCATAATATACTACCAAGTCAGCTCAAGCGTTGTGCCTTTTGAATGGAAGGTATGTATATTTTCTCTCCGTAAATTTCAACCAAGTTTATCTTTATTCTTCAGCTTTATGTCATTCGTTTGTGTTATTTAGTTTTAAATTAGGTAGGTGCTTAAGGTTACATGCACCCCACATTTGCTTTTATGCCCTAAAGAAAAAATGATCCACTTTAGGTGTAATTAAATTTCGACAATATTGTGATCTATACATCTTTGTCAGAAATGCTGTTTACAACAACAACAACAACAACAACATGCCCAATCCCGCAAGAGCGAGGTATGGGGGAGGTAGAAGTGTAGACAGATCCTACCCCTACCCCAGGCAAAGCCTAGGAGTAGAGAGACTGCTTCCAGGGAGACCTCCGGCACGTGCACAGGTGTGAGTGATAAAGAATATACTTGGATTTATTTAAACATGTGATGCTGTGCTTCTATGATTACAAACAATATGGAAAACCTATTATTATGCAAATATACTTGGATTTCTATAAAACTAATATTGTTATTCGCTAACGCAGCTCATGTTGTTGTGTAATGAGCGTTTTCCATAATTACAAATGGATATATTACTAAAACCCCATTTGCAAAGGGGCGAACAAACTTATTTACAACATTAACGGGTATTGTGAGAGGTTTGGTCTACTTGCTGCAGATGAGGTGCATTCAAGGAATTTAAACCCCAAGATATGTAACATATACCAATTTTAGCTGCAAAATTTCCATGTCTTCCAAATTAGTTCTTAGTAGCAATTTTCTCTTAAAGTGTGTACAATCATGCCAAGTTTTAGTAGCAAATGTGGCAAAGTGCTTTTATAGAGGCGTTGTTAACATGTATTATGGAGTACTAATTTTCTGTGTGTTTGGACGTTGGACTTCTATTTTATCTCATATGTGATAATGATAATTTATTTTGACACTATTCGTTTGTGGAAAGGTAATCTTTGGTTGTTCCACCTTACATTTAATGTATTTATTCACTTTTTACTATCTTTGGTTGTTCCGCCTTACATTTAAAAATGTGATAAATGACCGATATTTGATCTTTAATATGACCTTAAGGACAGAAAACTAAAAGACATGTTACAAATGTATCAAAGTGTTAATTTATTGTATTTCCCAGCACTTAATTGGCGAGTTCTTAGTTGAAGATAGGTTATAAGAGTTGTAGTTGAGCTACCGTATATTTGTCGGTCTGATATTTAGGTACTGTTAGTTGGGAGTTTTCTCATCCACCAAGTATAATGTTATGTGGTTCTACTCTACATTAACCTATTTCCAACTAGATCACTGTCATGACTCACATGTTTCAATTAAAAAGTTTTTCATGCATTCATTTCTTGGTTGCAGCTTATGCCTATAGTCCTATACTGCTCACTATCCTTGGGGGAGGGTCCGATTGGCATCCTTAGGATGCATAGGACCAGGGTGATCCCATCGTTCTTCACAGTTTTAGGAGTATGCAAATGGAATATACTTCTCACTTTTGTTGCATATAACCCAATGATACAGTTCAAGATATATCAAATTTAATCATTTATTTATCCTATTTCTTTAACAATACCTGATAACATATTGCTTAATTTCAAATGTCAGTTTTAAAGTGTCATTAAACCATATTATGCTTCTAACGATGGTGTTTTGTTTTGCTTCTTCAGGATGATGAAGGCAACAATGCTTTCCACATAACTGCTCATACGACATAGATGATACGTGAAAATCTTGAGTGGAGCATTGCTACGCTTAAATATCCAGGGGCCACTGTGGATGTTAGAAATCACAGGTAATTCCCCTTTCCATTTCTTTTGAGGAGCCCAAGTATCATTTTTTGAGTTATTAAGTAATCTACACTAGGCTGAATAGTGGTAATTCCCATATACAATAGCATTGATCTAGGATTTCACGTTTTATCTCTAACATGCCAAATGGGTTAAACTACTAGATTTAAACTAAACCAGACTCAAGTCAGTGAATCAGAAGTCATCTAGAGTAAATTCAAATGCATAAAACAACATAATTATTTTAGTATATAGTTTTGATTATTATTGTAATATCACATATTTTTTTGTAGCCTTAATTATTTGTAACATTGAAAAATGATCCAATAAATTGGCAATCTAACCTATTTTGGCCCCTTTCCCAACCCCATAAATCCTGGATACTTTGTACGTTGAAAATGCGATATTTATGTATTTGTGATGGATGACAGTTGCATGACACTTCATGACTTCTTGGAGGCCCCGGAAGTGGATTTCAGAATATCTTATGGAAGCTCTTGTAAACATGAGGGGTTCATTTGTTTCCTACAATGTTAGTGCATTTGTTTGTTTCTTCACTTTCTTGAAGTTTTCGCATATGGTGATTTAATTTTCATTGTTATAAACGGATGTTTAGATATCAAGTATGGAGATTGGGTGAAATTCAAAAGTACCATTGCCACTCCAACATACAGGAGGCAAGGTGCAACACATGAGAGTGTCTGTTTCATTCAGAGTGTGCCAGACAAAGATAATCTTTTTATATCATTTTGTTCTGGTGAAGCACCTGTACTTGCCTATGAAGTTACAAAAGTCATTCCATTGTGATCGGGCGCAACATGTCCAACTCAAACCAGATATCGGAGAGCCAAGGTTTGACTACAATCTTACTGCTACATTACGATCTAGCCTTATAACTTTTATTTACGAGGTTCTGTTGGGTTGTGTTTTCTCTCAAAAGTCACAAACGGGTTTTTACTTAGATGGCAGTTTTGACCCATTTACCTTTGATGTATGCAACCTCTTAAATCGTTTATTTAAAGTTTATGATTTCACTTTGAACATGTTGTGTTGTATTCATGGTTAAAAAGTTAGCAACTTAAGAAAATTAAAATTGACAAAAATGTGTTTGTAACTCGTGGTCAATCTTGCCCGTCCGACCACCAAACGTTGTATTTTTCTGTGTAGCCATGCTATTGTATCAAGATATGGATTAACAAGCTCCACTATTAATGTGGCATTTGCCTATAAATATTTTAAACGCACTCCTCTTTCCGGTATAATTCTTAGTTTATACATGATTATAATTCTTTTAGTTTATACATGTTTGCTTTTGACAGGTTTTGTTGTCGGGGTCAGTCACGAGAATGTATTGGAACTGTCCTCTGTGTTGATGAGGACGGGATTTTGCATGTCGGGTTTCCTAGAGCTTTCCAGAGGATGGAAGGGGTATCCTGCATAAATGGAACGGGTTGAAGAATTATATATATATCTAAAAGGCAGGATTTTGGGTGCATCAAAATGTGTACCGCACAGTTGAAATAACAGTAAAAACGCTTCAAATGGTTGTACTTTGGAATGAGTTGGCAAAAAAACGCTCTCCTATTGGTCGGGTTACTATTATTCCAACTGTTCATCATTTATTTTATAAATTCCGTTTAACAACACAAGTTTCCAGATAAATCTCATCCCCCCCCCCCCACACCACACACACAATTACACAAACAAATCTACATATTACAATACAAAAACTTTGTCCATAAGTTACAAAAAAAATATACACAATAATCTGGAAATAAATGTTAATTTATAAACAAAGTCTAAAAATAAACCAACAGCTTCCGATGGCAGCAGCAGTTGGCGGTGGCATCACCGGAGAGAGCTTGGCAGCGGCGGCCAAGATTTTGGCAGCGGTAGCACCACTACAAAAAAAAAAAAAAAAAAAAAAAAAAAAAAAAAAAAAATAGATCAAAAACTAAAAAGGAATGTATCTAAAAAATCTCACCCGAGTCAGGGGGAGTTGACTCAGTGAGTCACCGAGTCGATGACAAGTCATGACCGAGTCATGTCTAAAACAATAGATGAACACGGTTTACGAGTTTCAAAACATTTTTACAAAAGATTTTAATTAAAAAAACGGGTAAAATAAAAAGTTATCAAATTAGGGTTTCGAAAAAATTAAATAAATAGGAGAAGGGGGCGCATGAAGGGACTTACCGTCGAGAAAAGAGTATGATTTAACGTCGGTAATGATGGAGTGGGTGTCGTGGTGTCTCGGTGGTGGCGCGTGACGGTGATGTGGAGGGAGGCGAGAGCTAAAACGCTCCAGAAATGATAGGAGTGTGCCGATCTATCGAATCGGCGAACAAAATAATTCACCGGAAAATATTCCGGTAGGCGGCGCCGGAAACTGCTGGTGGTCGGCCGGAATTTATGAAGATCCGGTGAGGGTGTAGAGAGAGAAATAATTTGTTATGAGTGTGTGTTTTAATAAAATGAAATAAAATAAAAATATTTGAGTTTAAATATTAAATGAGTAGGGGTTAAAATGAAAATACAAGATGTGGGGGTGGGAGATGTAAAATAGGCTCGGAGGGGGTGTTTCTGCCAATCTTGGCTAATCTTTTCATGAAATCGCTCCGGGGCTCATTCGACATAGCAAATGGACTCGAAAATTTACAAAATTTGCATCATTGTTCCCGAAATCATTTTTTCAACAAAAACGAGTATAAATATGCGTAACTTTAAAAAATTCAATATATTTAGCAAATGCGATACGTTTCAAGTTTTCTAAGTTGTGCCGGTTTCTTCTAAACTTTATTATTGTTTACTAATTTTTTTTCGAATACATGGTACTAAAAACTTTTATTAAAAATAGTTATTATCTTAATATCAGTATTATTGCACTTTTTTTTAGATTAATGTGTTTAGAATTATGTTTCGACATTGTATACACACGCTCCACGACATTCCCACGCATTTCTCCACGGCATTCTCGCAGCAACGCGATGTCATTTCAAGTTTACATCAAACAAAAAATTCCGGGAGAAACGCGCACGTTTACTATTGTTCAAATCAATTAGAACCAAGTCACGCATACCGATCAAACAGGTTTTGAGAATGTGTTAGTATTTTGTATGAAAACACATAAAAATGGAAAAAAAAAAATACAACTAAATGTCCACTTATGAAATTTAAATGTAACTTCGGAATAACTTTGATCAAAAACAATCTTTATAAAATAAAACGTTATAAACCAATAAACATACAACGCTGACACAAACACACCCGCCGCAACGCGCGGGCTACAACGCTAGTTCAAAGTTAAAGATTGGGTTGGGTCTGGTCCGCCTTTACTACTACTAAGCATGGATTGGGATCAGTCACACCAGGAAGCATAGGTATTGTATATTGTATTCGACCCGAAAACACAATACACATACATCATAAGATGCACTAATTATTAAGTATTTGCATATTCAAATGTATTGATCCTTTATCCTATACTTACAAGAATATGTTCATGGCAAAGAAGGAAAATAATCTTACAATCAACTTAACCATATCAAGGGTAAACTCATGAATAAAAGTTGTGGGAGGAACTTCATCCAGATATGGTTATTAAAGTTGAGCTCAAGTTCTCGACAAGTGAAGAAATACACCCTTTGCATTTATGAAACAAATACAAGTTCATCAACACCAAAACTACAATGTGTGTTTATTATATTTGACTATTTGCGTAGTTACACATATTTCATTTGTACAATTTTTCTCACTGTATACTCATTGTTTATCCTATCGTCTTATCGTGTAATATATATGCATTATCCATTTTTGTTTTTCTTTAAAATACCCGTGAAACTGTCTATAGCGATTGTATGGGATTACTTATTATAATAACTACTTTTAAGGGTTGTTTGGGGTTGCTTATTGAAATTGCTAAAAGGGGTTGTCTGGAATTCACTATTGAAACTGCTAATAAGGGTTGTTTGGGATTCCATTTTAAAATAACTTTTTTCACGTAGGTTAAACCAAGAGGCTCAAAGAAGAAACACAAGATGCATAACAACTTTCATGTAGGTTAAACCAAGAGAAGTAATACATAAGTGGATCGAGTAGTAACAATCCTTTGTTAATCTATCATATATTTTATACACTTCCGAAAAAAAACATGTGTTACAATTAATTAAATTTGTCTTATGTTGTAGCATGATTCAAGTTGTTTCATGTACATAAGAGATCTTGAAGACTCTTGCCCAGAAGTTGAAATAAAAGAGTGGAAATTAGTTACTTTCTTCAAGTCATTTTATTATGTATGTAAGCCAGATAAAAGTGTTTACATATTTTTTGCATCAATACGCACGTATATTTACAAACGGTTTAGGTAATCATATGTTAGTTATTCAATAGTCGAAATCAACGTGACAAAAACTGTATGATAGCTCATCCCGATCTATTTCTATGTATGTCGTGTTCTCAACTTGGCCTTATGAACATTTATAGATTAAATGTTACCCACATTACCTACAACTCATGATAGACGATTTGATAATGTGACTTCATATCCACTGTAAGTAGCAGTAACTATATCTATTCAATATGTTGATATTAAATAATGCATAGTTTTTACCGATCATGTCTGACATTAATTTGGAATATGAACTACTTAAGTGTTTGACATATCTCACGTATTATTGTAGTTTGGAACATGGACTACTCAAGTGTTTGACGTTGACCGGATACTTTTGCTCTTCAAAACTCTTTTGATCAGTTGGAGAAGACGATACATGCACGTTTATTATTTTAATAGTTACAAACCAAATTGTTTATCGTACCATTGACACATTATTTATTAATCTTTTCAAAAAATAATGTAACATATTTACCTTCTTTGTTGTTTATTAATTTAATCACACACGTATATCCTTGATGAATACTTTCTTTAAAAACCCTGTGAATCACCTTCAAGAGCCCAGGGCAATCATTTTCAAGAGTTGCTTTGTAACTATCACGTCCGGTTTTCACACATGGACAACTCTATGTGGCTCTTTCGCGTGTCAAAAGCAAAAAAGGTTTAAAAGTTGATGTTTCTAATGCGGATGGTAATCTATCAAAAACTCCTACAAATGTAGTTTACAAAGAAGTTCTTCAAGGTTTATGACCATGTTTGAAGAGGTACGTACAAATATACATACAATATCTTTTGTGACATTTTTTATATTTAAATGTATTATCAATCACAAACATATTTTTATTTACACTTTTTTTTTTACTCTTATTAGGTGTTAAAGAAATGTTTATTGGCTTATCACTTAATTATCACTTACTACATACATTTATTTTTCAAGACCATAAAGATTGTGGCCCGCGTGCATGGACATTTATTAGATTAATAGTTACATCCATGTTTCTTTATTTTATCATTCACTTATTACATATTATTTCATTTAAAAGCTATACAAATCTTTACTTTCGTTGTTTTTTCTTACTTACTCACACACTTAATTTCTTGATGCATTCATTCTTCTAAAAACCTGTGGATTCCACGGGTCTATAAGCTAGTATGTAATATTCCCTTTTTTGAAAACTAGACATTGTTGCAGTGTAACCACAAATTGGGAAAAACAAGGTAGAGAATTGCAAACTGGACCAATGAGAATATAACATACGTGATAAATTAAACATTCTTATTAGCCAATAAAAGTTTAAAGCACAAATTGGGAAAAACAAGGTAGAGAATTGCAAACTGGACCAATGAGAATATAACATACGTGATAAAATTGAACATTCTTATTAGCCAATAAAAGTTTAAAGTGAAGATCAATTTGGTCAAACCTTTTAATTTTCGTCTAATTTAAAAAAAATGTGCTAAAAAATATATGTGTCAAATTTATTTATAAAAAAACAAAAAAAAAACAAAACAAAACAAAACTTGTTATTATTAGTATATATTAAACCGCAGGGAGTTATAAATATAAAAAGGAAAATCACAAGCGATTGTGCCATTTAAATGAAACCACGAGTATACATAATACATATATGAGCGACCAGAGACATATTCGAATGTGTGCGAGGCGTGCCATTGCACAAGGCCTCAAATTTTTAAAACAATATGTATATATATTCTGCAAAACTAACTAGAAATACTTAATTCAAAAAGTTGCAACAAAATTACTATCAAAATCATTTTTAAAATGATTATGTCTCATTTTATGTTTTTAAAACATTATTTTACTTTACTTTTAGACCTCGCTTTTCCAGTTAAACTGAATTGTGCACATGTCCTTCGTAAATCTAGAAACGGCACTGCGAGCGACTCATGTTATTCCTTTTTATAAGATTTTAAGTAAGGATATCCATTTTTTTAATCCACATTGAATAACGACTTATGTTTTTTTCTTTTTATAAGTTTAACCAGCTCATGGGTTTATAAATCGGCTTAAATTATTGTTGTTATTAAAAGCAATATAAATATGATAATGAAGGCACGAACTCACATGTTACTGTTAGGTAAAAATAAGAACAAGAGGTTGAACATATAACAACGACATATATTGAAATATTTTACCCGTTATACTATCGACCTGAAATTCAGTTACTGAAATATTATTACCCGTTTTACTATTTGCCCCAAACCACGTACGTACATGAGTTCTGAAACACACTGATGAGTGTCTAAATACTCATCATTTTATATCAATCTGAACTGCCAAAACATCCAAAAACACTCAAATATGCATCAAAATACTGAAAATATCTTAGAAGTGTGTTTTATATGTTTCAAATGCAAAATAATCAAAAACAGATGAAAAACGTACAAAGTTTGCATAATTGGCAGTTTCAGTCCCCCAAGTTTCAAAAGTTGTCAAAACTAGTCCTTGGTTATTCTTAAAACATGAAAAATTCATCAAAGGTCCTTTTTAATCACAAAGTTACATATTTAGTCCTTTGGTGCAAAGTTTCACAAAATTACAAGTTTAGTCCCTGTACTTTGCAAAATTGACGTAAATGGTCCCTGGGATATAAAAACTTTGAGAAAATCAATTTTGGTCCTTATACTAATCTTCTATGATAGGAATGGTCCTTGGTTGGAAATTTTGGTGAATTTACACATTTGGTCCCTGAAGTTTGAGGATTTGGCAGAAAAGGTCCCCGGGTATTAAATATTGGGAAATTACATCTTGGGTCCTTGGGTTATTCAACATTGGCAAATATAGTCCTTGGTTAACTTTGGATAATGTGCAAACCAGGTCCCTGAAATTTCAGCAAGTTACATTTTTGGTCCCTATGGTTAACCAAGTTACAATACAAACGGACCCTTAATATTACTACTACCCAACACAAAAAGCCCACCCTACCTTTTTTATTTACCCAAGCCCAATCACCCTAAGCCCAAAAATATAAACAAAACCTACCCTGGTATTAATACCAGGGTCAAACCCATGGTCAAACTCCACCTCCCTCACTCACCCTTCCCTCCATACCACTGTAAACCCAAACCACCTTCCACCTCAGTGGTTTCACCACCACTTGGCCACCCACTCTTCCAACCTTATCCCTCCACCTCCACAACCTCCCAAGACCCATTAATTACCCCTGAAAACACTCCATGCTACCTATATGACTTTTGGCGCCAAAAGGTGTTTAAACAGCCAAGATGATTTGCAGAGATCCAATGGCTACAAATTGTGATGGGATTTATTAAGTGGGCAACAAGGAACTCAGAGAGGCTATAAAATAGAAGAGATGAAGAAGGAATAGATACTTTGGATTAGCCTTAGTCACATAGCTAATTAATCTTACTGCTTTCTTTAATTAAATGTCATTTTATTGCTTTCAATGTTGTATTAATCTTTGACAAAGCTTAATGGAACATTATTTACAGTTTAATTCCATCTATCTTTAAATTTCAAGTTTTTACTTAATTATCTTTAATTTTCCATGTCATTTAAATTCTTGTTAATTATAGATGTTTATTGGACTCTAATTAGCACACATAAGCTCCTGACAAAGCTTTAAAGCTTTTAGATACATATAAACAGTTATGATCTTTAAAATTCAAAAATAGATAAAAAACAAAAAATCAATGAAAATTCAAAAAAAAAAATATAGTTACATGATGATCAAAGCTTGGAGCAGGGAAATTTGGCATGGCCCTTGGGTTTAGAGCTTCTTGGGAAGCTTAGAATTTAGCTGTGGTCACTTGGTTACTTGGTTCTCAGCTTGGATGTTTTTGTAAGCCACTTTTATTCTTTTATGCAATTTACTTTTCCAGTTATTTAATTGCTTTTATCTTTATGTATTTGTGCTTCTGAGTTGAAGTTTAGTGTCATTTAAGTTTTAGATTGTTAGTTTGTTCAATGGATAACTTGTGCTTAAAATTGAAAATCTCACAGTATATAATGCATATGTGACAAATCTGTGTTAGATGCTTGTGTGATGGATGTTTTGTGCTCAAATGATCTCATTAGATGTTATTATGAAGCTTGGATTCATTTTCCTATTCTGAATCAGTTATATGCTTTGATAATACAAAATTTTACTTGTGTAAGGAGTGTTTGGGATTGCTGAGTGTATGGTGATGAGTTGAGCCTAGGGTGTTAGTTATGGTTGCTATATGATGCATAGAGCTCCTTATGGCCTGACAAGCCATAAGTCTATTGTGTATTTCATTTAAAAAGTCAAAACTCATAATTTGGATACTTAATTTGATCACTGTGATGAATTGCAAGTCCAAATCCTTCATATCAATGTATAAGTTATTTATCTTTGTTAGTTTCATATTCTTGTAGCTTAATATATCATGTTTAGTCATAAAATTCAGATCAAAGTTCATAAAAGTCAACTTTGATCATAAAGTTAAAAAGTCAAAAATTTTAGATTTTCAGGTTTTTGAATTAAAAGGTTATTTTCCTGTGGCTTTGTTATTTAGTTTTAGGATTTGTGCTTTTAACATGTTTTAGTTTTGTTGCTAGTATTTTCATTTCTATTTTTGTTAATTTTTAGTTTGAAGGTTTAAGTGCTTATTTCTTTGCTTTTTGCTAGCTGTTTTTGCCCTGTCTCTCAGTCACAAGTCCAAGTTCACAAGCTTGTAGCTTGTTGAACTTTGGGCTTGAGCTTGTGCACTTGGCTTATTTGTGATGCCCATGTGGCATATTGTTTATGTGAATGCTCATTTATTAGTTTGTAGCTTATTTAGATAGCTTATCAGCCACCTTATTTTGTTCCATCAAGCCATATACACTGAAGCAAACAGTGTATATGTGGCTTTTTCATAAGCTTGTAACAAGCTCCTCACTGAGCTTGAGAGTATTAGCTTTGGCTTTTCACAAAGCCAAGCTGCCAAACTCAATGTCTCAGTGCTTGTTGAGCTTGTTAGAGCTTATTTGATAAGTTAAATGTGAGCTTATTGTTTGCCCACTCACAACAGTTCAATGAAAAATCATTGAACTTGCACCATTTCCACAAGCTCATATAAAGCTCATTAGTGGTCATAAGCTTGTTTGGTTTAGCTTTTTGAGAAGCTTATCCACCCAACTCAATGGTCTTGTGCTTAATTTTCACCTTGCAGCCCATATGCTAGGGCTGCAAGTAGCTTAAACTTGTCACAATTTGAAAAGGAATGCTGATCACTCAGCATACTTCACCATAATCACCTTACTTCATAAGCTCTCAAAAAGCTACCTAGTTGGACTCAGCTGGTGTAATTTAGTTCCAAGTGGAGCTTATTGATGAGTGTGTAAATACTCATCAATTTTATCGTATCTGAACTGCCAAAACATCCAAAAACACCCAAATACGCATCAAAATACACAAATTATCCCAAAAATGTGTTTTATATGTTTTAGATGCAAAATGTTTAAAAACAAATGAAAAACGAACAAAGTTTGCACAATTGGCAGTTTCAGTCTCTCAAGTTTCAAAATTTGGCAAAACTAGTCCCTGGAAGTTTAAAATGAAAGAAAAGTCAACCCAAGGCAAAGAAAAGTAAAAAAATTATCAAAATAAGTCCTTGGGTGAAAAAGTTTGAGAAAATTACACTTTTACCCCTCAAAATCCAAAATTGGCATAAATGGTCCCTGGAATTTCTGATTTTGGCATATTTGGTCCCTGGTGGGATAATTTTGAAAGAAAAAATCATTTTTACCCTTGGGAAGTCAAAATATGTTAAAAATGGTCCTTGGGTAAAATATTTATGGAAATTACATGTTTGGTCCCCGAAGTTTGGCAACTTGTCAATTTTAGTCCCCGGGAATTTGAAAAATGTAAAATGCAAATTTGGTCCTTGTGATATTGGTTCTTGGCAAATTACACCTTGTGGGTACTTTGGGAAATGTGCATATTCAGTCCCCAAATTTTGGGTTTATTACAACTTTGGTCCTTGTTTTACACACAACATACCAAACGGACCTAAAATAAAACTTAAACCAACCCAACAACAAACCAAATCCATTACCCACCAAAACCAAGCCCACCCATGATCCATTAAACTTTGGCCCAACATCAAAAAAATAATACCCAACCCTTACCCCCTGTTTTTAATACTTCTCCACCCTCAGTTTGACTTCGGTCAAACTCACCCCCAACTCCACCTCATCCCCTACCCCTGCTATCCCTAGCCTGCAACAAACACAATCATCACTTCCCACCCCCTCCTCTACTACTACACTCAATCCTTCCCCCTTGCATCCCACTCCAAACACAACCCTCCAAAACACCCTCTGGCATCAATAATAGTAAGAAGAAGCCAAAAGGAATTTGGGCGCGAAAACGTTTAAACGGCCAGGATCCAATTGACTCATCCAAGGGCTATAAGAATTGATGGGAAAGCTCAAGTGGACCCCACAGAAGCTCCTCAGGAAATATAAAAGAAGAAAGGAAGCAGAGCAGAGATCTATCTAGTTAGTTTAGTTTTAGCTCAATTCTAATGTAATTTCCAGAATCATGTAATCACTTAAGTGTTTTAATGTAGTTTCTAGTTGTAAGACTGTAATCCCTTTCTTAATTTGAATACAAGTTTTCAGTTCAATTTCCAAACCTTGTTATTTTATTTTCAGCCTCAATATAAGTATTAACTTTTCTCAGAAAAAAGCTTTGTTCAAGCTTATTCATTGTTTAGGATTCTTCACAAGCTCTTTTAGAAGTAACAATATGTTGTGAGAAGTTAAATTAGATAGCTATTGTTTCCATGACAAAAAGTTCAAACAGTCAACTAAAGTCAAACTGCTTATTGAATTAAGCTGTGGGGCTTATTCAGGAAGGATATATGGGTAAGTTGAGTGGAGTAGCTTGGTATTAAGCTCTCATGATCATTACAAACCTGTTTTGAGCAAGGAATCAAGGGTAGTTTCTTTTTATCATTTTGCCTCATTAATTATCTATTTAAGCTTTCATAATCACTTGTGCTTATTTCTGTTTCCTAGGTACTTATGTATCTGTCATTTTAGTTTCCCTAGGGTTTTCATAGCTTAATTATCTAAGTTATTTCAGGTTCTTAGCTTAAGTCATTTCAAAATAGCAGAAACACAAAATCAGTTGTCACTTTAGGGAGTGTTTGGCATTGCTGATTGCTTTGGGTGCTTGTTATTGTTTGTGGTTAAAAGCTGTTAGGATAGCACACTTAGGGGTAGGGTAGTATAATCAACGTTTAAAATCAGTAGGTAATAACATAGAAAGTCAAAATCCTCTTCAAAACTTCATCACAGTTCACTAAAGAGGACTTTAGTTGGCATAATCTGTCATGTAGGTTCATTAGGGGTTAGGATTCCTTAAATTCATCTCATATTAACTTATTTCAACCATTTCCAGTCACTAGGATGATTAAAAGTTCATGAAAGTCAATGTTTAAGTTTAGTATCTAAAAGTCAAAAATTCTCATAGTCAGAAGAATAGCATAACCTGTAGAGCATTTGTAGGAGTCTTTAGTGATTGGAAATTGGTTTGGTTTGGTAATCTAAGTAGCTTGCCAACTTGTGAATCTAGAACAACAAGTAGGTCTTAATTTGGAACTCATTAGTTTATCTAATTTTGATCTCAAAGTGGCTTGTTCAATGGCTGTCTCCCCTGCACCAGGGTGTTTTGGCTTTTGAGCCTGTTTACAGAAGCTCCTACAATACTTGCTTATGAGCCCCAGCTTGAGCTTATTGATGTTTTGCAAATATCACTGTCCCATCTCTCATTGTATGTGCTTAACACTCCATGATTTGCTTATTTAGCTGCTTAATCTTACTCATCAAAAGGTCTTACCTGAGGAGTCTATACTGGGTGGTCAGAGTTGGAGCTGAGTTCCATAAGCTCCTTGTAAGCTTATTGGTGGGTCCCACCTTGTGTTCTTGGGCTTTTTGTCTAGCTCACCCCCCAATATCATAGGTTCAGGGCTTTTATTGGGTTTTCTAGCCTGTTTAATAAGCCTGCAATCAGCTTCTAGTCTTGTCCATCTCTTAGCTTATTCTGAATACTCAGAATATTGGACTAATTTCATAAGCTTCTAATAAGCTATCCAGTGTGACCCACAGTGAAAGTTTGGTTTTTCTTGAAAGCTTATTGGCCATACTTATTGGTTCCAAGCTTATTTTGGACTCATCAGCTTATCCATCAAGCTGAATCAAACCCTCCAAAGTGCCTCTTGGCCTGTTTGGCTGTTTGCTTGTGGCATTTTTGGATTTGCTCATTAGCTTATTTTAGCTATTCAGTGTGTCCCCTTGTTTGTTTTAGCTCATTTCCAGTATACATAAGTTGCTCATAGATTATTTTCCAGCTTGTGTGCACTGAGTAGCTTGTTTCAAGCTTATTCAAGCTTAAATCTCATTTTCAAAGGTAAAAAGCTCACTGTTGAGTTTTTTAGTTCACACATAGCTTATTTTTGAGTTCCATAAAGTTCACCTTCACAAAAGTCTCTCAATTTCAGTAGCTTAATAGTTTTGTAAAAGAAAAATTAGAAAAAACCAAAAATAAATAAAGTGATAGCTTCTATTAAAGCCAATTTGGCTTATTTTTCTGCTTATTTATAAGCAATATCTATTTTTATATTTTTGTTGAGTTCCTGATAGTTTAAAATAATTTTAGGAATTTTTCTAGATTTTTCTCTTTTCATTTGCTATTTTTAATAATTAATATTAGTTTATTAATAATTAATTAATATTAGATAATTAAATAGTATAAATAGTTTTTATTAAGTAAAACCTAGTTTTTATATTTTTTATAGCTTTTATATGTTATAAAATAATTTTAGAAATTTTATTAGAATTTTCACTGTTCATTTTCTATTTTTCTTATTTAAAATAGTTTAATTAGGTAATTAATGTTTAATTAGTAATTAATTAATAGAAAATCACAAAAAGACAAAAATACTTATTTTTAATTTTAAAATTAGTTTTTAGCTATTTTATAATTTTAGAAATTTTATTTTCATTTTTCTAGTGCTTAATTAATATTATATTGTATTTAAGTATTTTAATTATTAATAATTAGTAATAATTAGTATTTAATTAATATTAAATAATTAATTATGGTTAAAATTCACTTTAATTTTCTAAAAAATTTCTCTTAACTTTAAGTTTCAAAAAAAGTCATTTTCACCCCCTGGGTGTTTTCAGATTTCCGTTTTCACTTTTTATTTTGTACGCTTACGTTTTATTTAAACGTGAACGTACGCGTTTTAAGTTTTAAACGTTTCTGGTTTTTCTGACTTTCCAGTCTTGTTAATATAGTGTCTTTAAGCTATAATCTTCCATATTCTAGTAGTGTATTCATCACAACTCACTTATACCCTTTTCCGTCCAAATTCACCCGATCACAAACCCGTTTTTATGCCATCCACACCTCGTCGGGACATAACGACCCGGGGAAACCCTATACTTCCACGGAGATTGATTCTAGGCTGTTTGACTATTATAGTTGACCATTCACAAGTGGTTGACCAATAATCGTCTAACGGTTTAGCACCAATCACTTATCTACTAGTTTATAAGTTCCAACTCTCAAATCCCATCTTGCAGCCTATTCAATAGGGCTGCAAGTGGCTTTTTGTTTGTCCCATACTTGGATTACACTGAGCAATTCAGTGTAATCAAGGACTTTTCATAAGCTCCTAAAAAGCTCTCCTGTGGACCCCACAGGGTGAACTTGGTTTTTTTGGAAAGCCAACCACCCCATCTTGCTACTCAAACTCTTACTTTGGTCTTGTGAGCTTATTTAATAGGCTTATCTTGACCTTAAAGTTGACTGCAGGGGTGTTTGGTATTGCTGTGTATCTGGAATAGCTTATTTGCTTATTACAAGCTTATGGGTGAAATCCAGTACACTAACTTGTTTATATTTGTCTATAATACTTGCACATATTAAATTTCCACTTTAGTTTCAAGTGTGGAGCTTATACCAAACTTTAACAAGCTTTCACTCAATCCAAGTTAAGCCCAAAAGGCTTAACTGTCTAAACCATAAGCTCATGCTTATTTGCCAATACCTGTGCATAAGCTTATTTATACTTGTCCATTATACATATACACACATACTTTTACCTTTGTTTTACACTGTATAGCTTTATACAAGCTTGTTCCAAGCTTTTGACTTGACTGAGAGCCCAAAAGTTCAACTGAATGAGTAATAAGCCCACAAATTGCTTATTTCTAGGTTCTATACTTTTTGTCTTCATTAAACTTATATAAATACAGTATATATATAGTTTCATAAAAAGAAAAACACAAAAAGAAGCTTTAACACTAAGTGATAGCTTCTATTTAGAAGCTTAATGCTTTTAAGCCATCTGTTAAGGAAATAAGCTCTCACAGAGCTTATTTCTAAGTTTTGAAAAAGTTGGCTTTGTTAAAGTTTCATATTTTAGCTTAGTGTATAGTTTTGTAAAAAGAAAAATGAAAAAATAAAATAAATGGAAAAAAATGGGTGTGTGTGGAATCGAACCTGAGACCTCTAGGCTAGTAACATGCACAATACACACACCCCTTCCACTTGCTTTGGGGCACCAGTTCCGTATACTCATGCACACTTAATATACTTAACATGGTTTTGGTATAATAAGCTTATTTGGACTGTGTGGCTTATTCCAGCTTATTGGAATAAGCTGATGACCTCAACTTATTTTTCCCAGCTCCTTTATAAGTAAATATACTTTAAGTAATTTTTTTCACATTTTTTACTGTTCATTAGATAGTTTTTAGATTTAATTTTAATTTAATTAGTTTAAATGAAAAAGCCAAAAATAAATTAGTTCTAGTATTTAAATTTTATCCTAGATAATTTTTTATAATTTTTCTAACTTTATTAAGTTATTAAGCATATGTAAAAATTACTTTTGCAATTTTCACTTTTAATTTTCTAATTTCTAGATTTAAATTAATATATTTAGCCTTTAATTAACAAATAAGTAATTAAATAAGAAATAGCTTAAAAATAAGTTGTGAAAATAATTTTATAATTTTTTAGAATTCCTGTGATGGTTAATAAGATTTATAAAAATCTTCTTAATTATCTAAGTCTTTTTAGTATGTATAATAATTTAAATCAGTTTAATTAGTTACTTAATAAATAAATAGTTTTTAATTAATAGTAATTACATAAGTACTTGTAAAAATCATTTTAATTCATAATTAATTTTCTTTTATTATTAGGATCACAAAAAAAATATAAATTTCACATTTGTGGGGTTTGTATTGATCAGTTTTCAGTTTTATTTTTGTACGTAGACGTTTATTTAAACGTGAACGTACGCGTTTTAGGTTTTTAAGTTTTCTTAACATTTAAATAAGTTTGTAATTAATAAATAAATATTTTAAGTTTGTTTAATTTGCATTTAAGTCGCTAAGGCATGCAAATACATCTTTTGTTATAATTCCCACTTTGTTTTTATACGTTTACGTTTATTTTAATTTAAACGTACGTTTGTATATCCTTTTACATTTTAGGGTTTCTGATTGTACGTTTTTACTGATATAGCTGTGACAGAGCTATTACTATTCACATTCCTACTGTTAGTCAGTCAGATTCCTGTCTTTATATTTAAATTCACCAGATCACACATTCGTTGTATTACAGAATTCACACCTCGTTAGAACATAACGACCTGGGAATATTCTATACTCCTCGTTCATAATTGCATTTCCTCCCGGGCTGTCTGACTTTTAGTACTGACCATTCACAAGTGGTTGGGAAATAAAGTTGGTTGGTTTGGGAGGAATCACACACAAACATTCAAACAAAGTGTATCATTCACAAAAACTTTACTACGAATTTGTTTATCAGTTTATAAATTAAAGAGATCACAAACATTTACATCATCCCTATAACATCAATTCATGAAATTTTTACTACGGATTTGTGTAACAAGCATCATTTAAGTTAGGGATAAGCAAAAGAATTAGAGAACCGGAACTGAAAACCAGACCGGAACCGTGAAGAACTGAATCGGATCCAGACAAGATGGTTCCACTTCCGGTTCTTGAGTGGTTGATGATTTTTATGGGTTTGAATATTTATACCAGACAACTTGGTATCCAGAAAGATGTTTATAACATTGGCCATAATGATCCTGAGCCTTAGTTAGATATTTTTTGGTTCATCCACGCACCGATGATAATATGTGTCTTCAAAGTTTGTTCTTGAGGCTTTAAATTAATGATTTCATATTACGATCAATGATTTACTTTTTTACTGGCTATTGCTTTAATTTCCGTCAATTTATTTTTTTTCGTCTTAATCTAACTAGATGTCAATATTTAAGTTAACCCGGTTCTTGAAGTGTTTCAATTTTTTCATTGAACAAGTTTCCTATTCTTTATCTTGCCACTAGCTAGCCAGTATAATATGTTGCATTAAAACTTAGAATGCTTATATTCTGAGTTTCATATAATAAGCATGTAGAGATTGAATCGTAAAACATGTAAACAACATTGCCGCAGTATTTTTTGAAAGGAATTGTAATCTGTCAAATGAATTGTAATTTGAATGAATTATAATTCAAATAGTTGGAATGCGTTTTAATTATAATGTGTTTAAATTGTAATTGATGTATTCTGTTACTATGTTTGGTTGGATCGCATCGTAATGTAATTAAAAAAATCAAAAAATAATAATAATAATAATAATAAAATGATAAAATAATAATAATAATAATAATAATAATAATAATAATAATAATAATAATAACAATATAATAATAATAATAATAATAATAATAATAATAATAATAATAATAATAATAATAAATATTATTATATATTATTATTATATAAATATTAAAATAATAATAATAATATTATTATTGTTGTATATTTATTATTATTATTATTATTATTATTATTATAACGTTCTGAATTACAATGTAATTCAAAACTTTTCATCCAACTTTTTATGTAATTTGAATTTCCTCCTTTGATGTAATTGTAATGACTGAATTACAATTACAACGCAAACCAAACGGCCTACGTAATGTACTCTGAATTACAACTCTCTTCATTTTGCGAACCAAACAGCCTACGTAATGTAATCAAATTACAATTACATTCAATTACGCGAGATTATAGTGAACCAAACAGCCTACTTAATGTGTTTTTTCTTTCTTTTTTTATTAAAAAAAATAATAAAAAAAACAAAAAAAAAACAAAAAAAAAAAACAAAAAAACTCTTTACTCTATTATATTTTTTTTCCTCATAAATGATAAAGGAAAATATAATTGTAGACCTAAAAACACGTGGTAACATCCTGATTGCTACAGAAAGGGACTCACTTATTTTACAACCTATGATGATGCCATGTATTTTTAAGTGTATAATTATGTCCCTTTATAATTTCTCCTTTTTCCTTCTCTTTGGCCTAATTTTAACAAGTGACATCATCATGATATGTAGACATGAAAACACTTATTTTACAACTTATGATGTCACTTATATTTAAGTCTAAAATCTATCATTTCTCATATTTTTTTCAAAACAATTTTCTACAGCCTTGCACTTTTCAGCGATTAACCCAATTGATGAGCTTATCCAAAGAGACAAAAAAAATCCAAAAGAGACCAATAAATTGAAAAAAGAACATTTGAAACGTGGGGTTTAAAAGCTTCTGCAAACAACTCAAAACTTATGGGATAACAAAAAGCTCTCATTTCATAAAAACAATGGCTTCATCTTCATCACCACCATTTCATTTCACAAACAATTTCTCACCAACACCAAAACCACACCTACTTCACACTAATTACTCACCAACAACACAAATAAAATCACATACACTCACATTCACTGTGTGCAAGTGCAACGCAGCAGTCAATCCACCGCCACCGCCACCGCCGGAGCAACCGCTTCCGGAGACGGAGGTGGCGCTGGAAAGTGCGAGTGCGACAAGAGACAGACGGAAGATAGTTAGAGTGGCGTGGGAGAAGCTAGTGCGCTGGTCACGTTCCTTGCGCTTGAAGGCCAATACTGATGTCCTCGAACGTACTAATAAAGTTCGTTATACTATTATTAATCCTGAATCTTTATATGCTTAATGCGGATGAATGCTTATAGTTTGGAGTCGTTTTCGCTATACTTAATGTTAGAAAAGTTTGTTAGGTTGTTAGCTACACTAGTTTGTTAGTTGTTACGCTAGTTTTGTTATTACTACAATGCCGTATTCCCTGTACACAGTTATTATAATTGCTGTTACAAGTATTTAACAAGTAGTATTGGTATTGTAATGTTTAGTGCAGAAAGGCTTTATTTGTATTACTGAATGTAGATGAAAGTATTTCGGATAAGAAAATAAGTTTTGATGCGACCATTTTCAAATGCTTATGGTTACTTAGTAATGACCTAGACATACATTGATGTAGGTCGGGCTTGGTAAAATGCTACATATAAGGCAAGGTAGGAACTAGGAAGCGTACTTTATACGGTTTAGTAGACGATAGATGGAAGGCTAATCCTGGGAGAAAATTTTATATGATCTAAGTAACTGAAATACGTAATAAATAAATAATTAAATTGTTTCCAAATAATTGACCCTATATGATCTAGTAACCGAAATTTTAAGTGTAACGTGATTAATTTGTCCCTCATTATAGATATAGGATGGTCCCAATTGCAACTTGTGTTCTTAATGTCCAAAGATTATGACGGAAGAAGAAGAGTTTATGACACCCTAACTAGTTGTTTGACAATTTGACTTCAGCTCAGCTTTCTAGTTGATATAGATCTAGGCTATACTCTGTTATGAGATTTTTATCAGATTTGAGAATACTCTGCAGGTGCTTAAAATG
Organism: Artemisia argyi; assembly: GCA_030686995.1. Classification (NCBI taxonomy): domain Eukaryota; kingdom Viridiplantae; phylum Streptophyta; class Magnoliopsida; order Asterales; family Asteraceae; genus Artemisia; species Artemisia argyi. The sequence continues at coordinate 154,380,440 of CM060692.1, forward strand.
AAACTAGTAAACGTATTAGTTAGTAAGCTTGATTCAGTAAGGCAGCAAAAGAGATTATTAGTATTTGATTTTGTTAATAAATTATTAAGACCAATGCTTATTACTACATATATATAGACATACTTTGGGATTGGGAATTGCGGGTTACTTGTTCTTTTGATGCTGTTTTTGCTTCTATTTGAATCATTAATGGTTCCTAACTTCCTATAACAGATGGTCTCATGATGTTCTAATGGAAATGTTATGAAGTATTTGTTACTATGTTATATAATCATTCCCCATAGCTTTATAAGATAAAGATATAATTTAAGTAAACGAAGCAAGAGCGTTATTGATTGAACTATATAAACAAATGCTAAATCATTTTGACCCTATAAATCATCTAAAAATATTGTTGTAACTTATAAAACTAGGTCTCCATGATGCTGAAGAATAGGTTCTTCTTGCAACTAGTATGAGGTTCGATGATATAGTGTATTTCAAATTTAATTTGTTGTGACTGTGTTTTGGGCAGTTTAACCTTAAAACCGAGCTCATGTCCCTTCTCTCTAGTTCCTGATTTCTATTATCATGCATCTCTTGATATGGTATAATGGTAAGCATACCACAGTTACCTTTAGTTGTGCTCTGTCTTAAGACATGAATAACTTGTTAGGATCTCTATTAAGGTTATATATTCATCAGCACATCGCCATTGTTCAATAAATCATTTTATAACTAGTTGAAGTGGTTTTCATATTCATATGCTAAGTACTTTCTGAATGGCTTTTAGGTGGTAGTTCTAGGCGGTGGATCTTTTGGAACGGCAATGGCTTCCCATGTGGCAGGTAGAAAGGCACAAATGGAAGTAAATATGCTTGTACGTGATCCTCAAATTTGTCAATCTATTAATGAGAAGCACTTTAATGGGTGAGATTCGTATTTGATTGCATGCTCGTTACAAGATAAACTTTTTTATGGCGTGTTACTTACTAACTATTGACAATATTAAGGGCTCTAGTTTAAGTATATATTGTATCAATATAGTTTAATCATTGATTTCTTCATTTGCAGTAAATATTTTCCAGACCACAAGCTACCAGATAATGTCATTGCAACAACAGATGCAAAAACTGCCTTCATGGGTGCAGACTATTGCCTCCATGCTGTACCAGTACAGGTTGTCAATTCATCACTAACTGCTTGATCTCTATTTATCATCTTTTAGTTATCTGAAGAACTTGAAAGCGCACATTGTTCTCTACAAAATAGTCTATTGGATATTATGAAACTACTTGTCTAAGCAGCTTCCATTAATATCAAGTTACATGAATATTGCATTTTCGTATTGGATGACTAGGTTGTTGAACAATAAAACTCTCAATCCTTTTCATTTTACATCAAAAATGAAATAGTCGCAACTCGCAAATGTCTTCATCTAATTTATCTTGCAGTTCAGTTCTTCCTTCCTTGAGGGTGTTGCTGACTATGTCGAGCCAGGACTTCCTTTCATATCTCTTAGTAAAGGATTGGAGCTAAACACCTTGAGGATGATGTCTCAGATAATTCCACAAACATTAAAAAACTCTCGACAACCGTTTGTTGCACTTTCTGGGCCTTCATTTGCACTTGAGTTGATGAACAAGTTGCCGACAGGTGAGTTGCAGAGTAATCTTTTCTTTTCTTGATTATATCGGTCCGATAATCACTTATTCTCCTCTTTTCCATCTACATAAATGGGAGTAACATAATGGAAAGGTTAATCTTGCTCACGTTTTTATAGCTATGGTGGTTGCATCAAAAGACAAAAAGTTGGCAAATGCAGTCCAGCAACTTCTAGCTTCTAGAAACTTGAGAATTAGCACAACAAGGTAAATGATACACTTTATAGCATCTAAAATTTTTCTGGTTTCTGCATCCCCGTTATCTATTAGTCACTGAAACTTAATGTAAAATGTGTATCCACAGTTTGTAACTCCTGATGGTACAGTGATGTTACAGGAGTGGAAATTGCTGGTGCACTGAAGAATGTACTTGCAATAGCAGCTGGGATTGTGGAAGGTTTGGATCTTGGTAATAATTCAATGGCAGCTCTTGTAGCACAAGGTTGTTCTGAGATACGATGGTTATCAACAAAGGTGTGGATAATCTTTGCCTATGATGCATGCATTTGTTAGTCCATGAAAACATATTTTAGTAATGCCTATATACAACCAGCATAACCTGTTTCATTAACACTAGCTTAAGTTTCACCCGTGTACATCTATTCATTTTTTGAGTTATGAGATGTTTGGGCATTCGTAGGGATGGCAAAATGGTCAAATCTGGCAGGTTGGGAAATGGGCCATTTTTCTATTGATTCTATGCTCATTTTCCCCCGCATTATGTAAAATTCGATTCTACCAGAACATCTTCAATTTTTCTTTGTTTGGTACACCATTAAAACAAGACTAACATGAAAATGTTTATCAATCAAAACAAATAGTACATATAGAGATCTGTTCTTCATGGTCAGTTGATTCTTCCCTATATATTTCAGCTTTTATTACTCCAGTCTAATTACTGCTCTACTTTATAAATCTAATGAAGATGGGTGCCAAGTCAACAACAATCTCCGGCTTATCAGGTACAGGGGACATAATGCTTACATGCTTTGTCAGCCTCTCGAGAAATAGGACAGTTGGAGTTCGTCTAGGCTCTGGAGAAACACTTGACGATATACTCTGTTCGATGAACCAGGTTCCTATCTAACACTTGATGCAAAGTCTGCTAGTATAACCTAGAATTGGCAGGACAGGTAGATGGTGTACAGGTCAAAGTTAGCTCGGCTTGAAACATGTCATTTTTAGTATACATTGAAATGGGCTGGATCGGGTTGGTTGACCCACAAAAAGAATAACATTGTAAGGAAATTTATAACTAATTAATGTTAGAATCATATTCACAAAAGCAATACTAAACCAAATAAGTTTAGATCTTTAGATTAAATGATTTAGCACTCTTGTATGTACGAATTCCAGTCTTTTGGACGACTTTTAACCCATTCCTGTTTTAGCTAAAAAATATACCACGCATTTGAGAATTGAGATAAAACACAATCTAAATCAACTCAGTCATAAGTGAATCATAATTGCCACTTCTAGTTTGACTACTTAAATTTGGTCTACTTCATATATTAATATAACACTTCTGTTATTATTAGGTGGCAGAAGGTGTCTCAACTGCTGGAGCTGTGATTGCGTTGGCACAAAAGTACAATGTTAAGATGCCAGTTCTTACAGCAGTGGCACGGATTATTGACAATGAGCTCACCCCACAAAAAGCTGTTTACGAATTAATGAATCTCCCTCAGGTATCCATTTACTTCTATTAATTGATCTATCTGGTCTTGGGTTCATCTTGCATATGGTTCAACAATGTGGCCCATGATTCAAATACTCGTCACACACTTTTGTATTTCTCCATTGTGGAATCTCAAAGTTCAACACACCGATTTGAAATAAGTCATTTTGAAATATGGGACAATACAGGCCGTGTCGGGTTGCAGTTGTCTTAATTTAGAAAAGAAAAGATGAACACATTGACTATGATTACAAATATAACCATTTAGGAGTTGTATGTATAAAAAATGACCTGCGTTCTGTTAAATCCACTAGACTTGTTTCCATTTTAGCTGCATTTCGTGATTGGACCCATTTGATACAAAACACTACCAAATCTACCCATCTATAAGTAATTAGGTACAATTTATCACCGCTCATGTGTAATTGCCCCTTGATGTCAATGTGTCCGACACATAGTCACATAATTAGCTAGAAAGGCCACTAATTGCGATCCAGTTCACGCGTTCCCAAATCGGGTACGATTCAGTCGGGATCAGAAAATCAACTATCCAAATCAGGACCTTCCCAATCATGATTTTTTTTAATTATTTTTAATGCTAATATCTGACTGATTTATGGCAGAATCAAAAACCTCAGAAACTTTAATATGTAACTATTGGTTATGAGTTATGAGAATTTGATAAGTATTAAACTATATCTATATTATAAATGTGAGGATTTTTTATAACTAGTAAGAATATATAAATTATTGGGAAGATCGTACCGGAGCGATCCCAAATGAACCTACCCCCAATGAACCGAATTCTAGGTACCTAGCGAACCGCGATCCCGATCCTCGACCCCGTACCGGAACGATCCCCATTCCATGTGACTATGGTCCTACACGTGTAGCTGTTCTGTCTGCTTGAATCTAAGCCAAGCCTGCACTTGTTGACCCAGTAAAGGAATAGTCTTCGGCTTGGCTTGTGGCCAGCCGAGCTTGAAAAGCTCAGAATAGGACTTGACTAGTCAAAATATTTATCCGTAGCTTGGTTTACATAGACTTGCATATGCTTGAGGCTTCTCTCAGATAGTACAAAGTATAAATAAACTCTTTAAATGCAGTTGCCAACAAACTCTTTAAAATCTCAGATAGAGATCCAACCGCAACTAGAACAATATAAATGTTACTTGTAAGCTCTTCTTTTACCTCAGTTGCCATGGCTCGTCTGGGCTCTGTCCATTTGCCAAGTTCCAAGCCATATATGTAACAACTTAAACCTATAGTAATAGACTAACCTCATGAATCCAGAAATACAGAGACACACACACACACACACACACTAGAGGTGGCATTTTTTTACCAGTTTAATTATAGAGGTTGATTTGGGGTTTGAATGATCTCTAACTGGTCAAACATGGTAAATAAATAAAGACAAGCTAAAAGGACATCTGTCAATTGTGCCCAACAAGTCAAACATGTCAAAAGTCTTCCAAAGTGTATTTTTAAAGCCTCAAGTGATCTAAATCAAAGAATTTGAACAAAAATCCATATTATTATATAGGTAGTGAATCTTTTTTAATCCTCTATAAAAATAGGATAAAAATTGGACAAAGTGTCTTGGGGATGAAGCTACTATTTTGACTTATATCAAAAAAAAATAATAATAATAAAAAAATAATAAATAAATAAATAAAATAAAATAAAATTATCTGAAAACATTCGTTTTGCCATCTCCATTTGACACCTATTCTGGGTTTAGGTGTTACAAATGGTACCATAGCCTTCTTAGTGTTGTAAATTGGGGAACTCGTGCATTCTGTGAGGTATTGATTCCCAACTCATGTTTTTCTAAATCACGCTTTGTTGTTTAGGTTGAAGAAGTGTAAATACACACAGAGCAGAAAGTTCTCCTTTCACCCGGTTAGCAGTTGATATGTCCAGTTGCTACTTGACACCCTTCCCCTCGGAAAGGTAACAAAGACAGTATTAGATATTAAACCATCAAATATTATTGCTTAGAAATCAAGATTGTGAAAAACTACACAAAATCTTCTAAGAACCCATCTTTTATTGACAAAATTGTACATATAAATTTTTGTATGGATTATGTCTATGAAAGAGCACAAATGTTCAAACGGACATTTTGGTCTATTTAAACGTAAGAGGTGCAAAGCACCAGCATTGAGATTTGAGATGTACCTTATTTTTCATTCCTTTCTTTTTCTTATTCTATATTACTACTTTTTTTAAGGGTCACCCGATATACATTGATGTGGTAGATCACAAACATCTTGATTTTTAGTTCATGTATAACTTCTCTGTTCATGCATTACATACACACATATAGTGTGCCTCGTGTATCAGCCCACACACAATCACATTAACATCATGTTTTGATTTACGTAATAGTAAAGAAAAAACTTGAACAATTTATGGTTTAGCAACTTTGGTTCCTCACGCAATTGAAACTATATTTTAAGATTCTTATACACATATATGGACGTAATAATCAACATAATCCTCACGTGGTATGTGTAGTAATCATTTTTCATGATCTGCACTAAACATTTGGAATTGACATGCTTCTTCATCTCTTTTTTAGTTTGATTTTTAGGTCTACCTTAATCTGATTTAAGTATCAACCGAGATTTGGTAGATTATGTATTGCATTCACTAGAATATGATAGAAGTTACATGAGAATAACCACAAAGTTATTTGCAATGCGAAAGCTAGTATCAAAGTTTCTCAATTATATGCTACTTGAATACATGCAGTTATCTGTTGTATTCATATCATAATCACGTTGAGTACTATTGGTAACTAGAAGATTCAACACTCTAGTGAGCCTCTTCCCATGAAGTGATTGTAAGTGCAGTTTTCACACAAAGGGTAGATGATCTCTACTCAACATATTACTTCTAATTTGAAAATATACATCATAGACAGGGACGGAGCCAGGAATTAGAAATAAGGGGGGCCAAAAAAATTTTTTCAAGCTAACAAAGTAATTTAACTAAAAGTTAGGGGGGTCATTTGCCTATAGTTGCATCATATGCTTAAATTTTATAAGATAAATAGCAAAGCGATTGGGCGTGTTGGAGGGGGCCGAGCACCCCTGGCTCCTCCACTGTCTCCGTCCCTGATCATAGAGTACCATAGAAACTGCATATTCTTGGTGGCATTGCAAGTATTAGTATGGAGCTTAACAAGAACATCAAACTGACTTCAGATTTTCAGTGAATGTAATTTATGATAATGATCAAGATTTAAAAATCCATTTTTTTGTAAGGGCAAATTAAATGATATATACCCATCAACTTTATTGTATCTCAAATTTTTGTAAAGCGAAGGCTACACGTGACTTTAGAGTGCACGGTGCAGCGACCAAATAACACGCCATAGGCAAAACGAGTTTTGGTACCCGCGCGTTGCTGCAGAATTCTTTTGTTGCCATTAGCTACTTAACGTGAAGTTAGTTACCTAGGACTGACTTTACAATTGATGTATAACATGAAGGACCATTTATGTAAATTATGCAATGTTGCAAAAAACGGCCTACAAGGCCTTGTAATCGCCGATTCCAAGCTACAAGGCCCTCGAACTTGGAGACATTTACAAGGAAGTCGGCCGATTAATCGGCGATTACAAGGTTTTGGGCCGTTTAATCGGCTAAAAAACGTAACTCGGCCCCCGACCGCCTAAGGACCGATTCATGATTTTTGCAACATTGAAATTATGTGAGGATTAAATTTGCAATGAACCGCTAAGATGAAGGACAAAGTGAGTATAATTTTTTTTTAAATGTTAAAGTAACGGTCGTTAGTTAACATCCGTTAAATAACTAACGGCTGTTAGTACTGTACAAATAGGACTAAATTTGCAATTGATGTATAACATAAAAGACCATTTATGTAAATTATTTGAGGGACTAAATTTGCAATGAACCGCTGAAATGAAGGACAAAGTGCGTACAATTTTTTTTTTAATGTTAAAGATAACGGTCGTTAGTTAACAGCCATTAAATAACTAACGACCATTAAAACTGTAAAAAAAAAAAAAAAAAAAAAAAAAAAAAAAAAAAAAAAAAAAAAAAGTTACTGTAGAAACCACTGTAGCTTGTTCCCGTCATCCTCCCCTCTTTTAGTGTATATATATATATATATATATATATATATATATATATTGTTAATACAAATATCGCTTAAAAACGTTATTTATATTTTACGATCTTCTCTAAGTTTTGTTAATGACAAATGTAAACTTTAGTTTCTAAGTAAAACATAATCTTAGTTTTAAAGACTTGCATAAACTAGACTTTTGCTACATTTTACATTTCATAAAACACAACACTTCTTATTTTCTAAAAATAGAATTGTCACATCACATTTATGGCAAGTTTTGTCATTATACATTTATGGAAAGAAATGTGTTTGACTTACTTAGATGTTGCTTGCAAGTTTAGTGTTTGACTTGATATTATGTGATGTGACATTGTTTGGTTTGCAAGAGTAATGAGATGTGACTTTGTTTGGTTTGCAAGATTTATTGCAAAACCAACTGCAAGCCCGGCGGTACCCTGGAGGTAAACGGGCGGAACCCTTCTCAGGGGTCCGCCTGATCCGCCAGACCTGCAGAAGGTTTTGGCTATAAATATTGAGCCACAAGTTGAATTTTGGCTTATCACTTGTCATTATATTTTTACACACACATTCATTCTTTCATCTAACCTCTTAACATTTCATATGTGAAGTTTCTTTTTGTAGCAAAGAGATTCACAAGCTTACTAAAAGTAACAAGTATTCAACACAACGTTGCAAGACTTGTTAGCTTAGCATTGTGTAGACTTGTGTAGTTTACACTTCATTTGATTGTGTATTTTCAGTAGTGATTGGTTAGTATTTTAGTCCTCAAAATACAAAGTGTATTGGAAGAAGTTGTACCCTTGTAAAGAACTAACGGGAGTGGTTGTACCCTTGGTAAAGAACTCGACATCTAGCTTTGTGTCGGTAAAAGTATAAGCGACGTGTAAGGTTTTCTCCGCCGGTGAAAGGAGCTTGTTGACTAGTGAAAGAAACTCTCGAGTTGGATACTCGGGGCGTGGACGTAGGGCAAGGAAAAAGAGTCCTTGTAGCCGAACCACGATAAATACTCGTGTTGTGGTTTGATCGTTTCTTTCATTTACTTGCATGTTATATATTGTGTTTGTGTACATATTTTTGATCAAACGGAAAGTTTCAAAGCTAACTTAACAAGTTAAAAAGATTTTAATCGGTAAACTATTCAACCCCCTTCTAGTTTTCCACACATATATATATATATATATATATATATATATATATATATATATATATATATATATATATATATATATATATATATATATATATATATATATATATTCGCTCTCATATTGTACCGCCCATGGTGCCATAGCGGCATTATGGGTGCCATCGCCAACCGGGCAACAATTGTTTTTCCTTTTTATTATATATATATATATATATATATATATATATATATATATATATATATATATATATATATATATATATATATATATATATATATATATATATATATTCACTCTCATATTGTACCGCCCATGGCACCATAGCGGCATTATGGGTGCCATCGCCAACCGGGCAAGAATTGTTTTTTCCTTTTTATTTTTAATATTTAGCAATGGCTACAATAAGGCAACGAAAAAATAATAATAATAATAATAATAATAAAGAAAAAAAGGAAAAGAAAACCACCTCGATCATACAAACAGCCTTCAACACTCCATTTTCTCCCTATAATACCAAAATACAAACAACCTCAAACACTCAATTTTCTCTTCGTTTCATACACTTGCAACATGAGTTCATCCGATGAAGATCAAACCGAGAAATTGTTACATTTATACGATTATCATGAACAATATATAGCCTTTGATGACGATGAAGCCACTAGTTCAAGCACTCGGACGTCCGTACCACGAGACTATGAAGGCGCCGAAAGACGTATCATGGAAGATTATTTTGGCGAGAAACCCAAAATACCCCAAAAGGAATTTTAGGCAATGACACTGAATGAATTCAAAACTATTACCGAGTACTTATTATTTTTAGGTCTCGGCAAAATGACGCTAAGAGAGTGAGTATTAGTCCTATATCGAAATGCACACCCACATACACCAATTAGCGTACGGGACAACACCCCATGCTTTTAATGAATATTTACAAATTGGTGAACATTGTAGTCGTAATAGTTTGGACAATTTTACCAAATGTATATAGGATTTATGCTCGGTGGAGTACTAAGAAAACCCTCACCCAATGATATTTTGAGTATATATGAAAAACACGAAAATTATCATGGGTTCCTGCGTATGCTTGGTAGTATAAATTGTATGCATTGGCAATGGAGGAATTGTCGTACTTCTTACAAAGGAAACTCAAAAGGGGTTCACATATATCCAACAATAATGCTCCAAGTAGTTGCATCACAAGATTTTTGGATTTGACATGCATTTTTTGTTATAACGGGTGCAAATAACGACCTAAATGTTTTACATCACTCGACTTTGCTTGATTACTTCATTGACGATGTTGCTCCCGAGGTTCCGTATACGGTGAATGGTACAACATCAGTGTTGTATGGCAGCCGATATATCGTCGCCATGGCGGTGGTCCACCACCACCGAAATTTACAAATTAGTCCAATATATCGGTCATGGTCAAAATCGGCCAAAATCGGCGCTTAGCAGTCAAAATTGGCCTAGGCGGGGGGTCGGTCAACGCCGGTCGACTTCATATCTAGGGGGTTTTTTCACGTCGGTCAACTTCGATTTTCTTGATGTTTTAATTTGAGCTAGTGGTTGTTTTCTTGAAGTGGAAGAGTTGAAGAAGATGGAAGAAGGTGAAGGGAGTGTGTGGTGGAGATTTTGTTTTTGAGGTTGTGTAACCCTAATATATTATTAGGTTTATTTGCCTATTAAAAAGCTTATAAGGCCAAACAAATAACTTAGTGGGATTTTTAAGTGTAGACCAAAAAATTAATCAAAATCACACATAATGAAAAGTTTGCAAAATATGCAAAAGATATGTAATTAAAAATAATAAAAACATTAATATTGCTAATATTTTTTTTTTAAATAAATTCCTCTATAATTTATGGTCTCCGCCGACAAACCGATATATCACCTCCTAGACCGATTTATCGCTTGAAAGTGGCCGACCACCAATATACCACCGACCGATTTTTACAACCTTGTAAAACATACACCAAAAGATATTTTCCCAGGCCGAGTATGTATCCCACTTGAGCTACTTTTGTCATATCATATACGGTCGGACGAACCCAAGCTTATTTAAATTTCAAAAGGGCTTAAGAAAGTGAAAGAAAAGATGTGAAACGGGCTTTGGGTGTCCTTCAAGGTGGGATTATAGCATAACCCGCATGTGCTTACCAGGTGAGCAAAATACGTAGAATTATGTATTGTTGCATCATATTGCATAACATGATAATAAAATATCGAAAATTCTAAATAAGTGAATTTAATGAGATATATGTTAGTCCCTTAGCAAATATGCAACGTACATGAGTCGAGAAAGGCGACACAGAAAGAAACAAAAAGAACTACGTCACAAATATGTATATAACGACCTTCGACATGATCTTGTTGATGATATTCGGCAACGACATAAAAAACGACAACAAGAAAAGGAAAGAATTTCTTTGTGTATTGTACTTCTATTTTTAGCGAAATGTCATATTTTATTTTATGTATTATAATTTTATTTTTACTTTAATAAAATGTGTTTGTTTAAAAGAAAAGGAAAACTAATTCACGCTGGCGCCTATACCAGTTATAGGTAAGGAGGGTGTTTTTGTTATAACAGTTGTAAGGTATATGTTGAACGCGCCTATAATAATTATAAGGTGCAGTTGTACCTTCACTCTTATAGAAAACTGAAACTGACACGGTCCCCCAACAATGTCGACTTGGTGATAACACCAACGAACCGGAACATGGGCTCTCAATTTATGGACATTGTGTTCAAGTTATTTTACCAACTAGACTATCTCTTGACGGTCTTATAAGAATTTAAATCTCAGATCTGATGTTTCATATTTGGTCTGCACTAAGGAATGACCATGGGTATGGGTTTAAGAATGTTGCGAGACCAAATACCTATTTTATTCCGACTATAACTAAAAGAATATTGAAGAAGAAAAGATCATGTAATCTAATACAAAAAATGGTATTACAAGCCGAGTGTTTTTGGCCAAGATACATTTCATCATGGAATATAGTTCCTTGAGTTAAAGAAAATCTAGTTATATTTCAAAACAAAACCAAGTTCAAAGAATTAGTAATAACAGTAATGTACACACCTTGTATAAATTTCTTCTCTTTTTCCTATTTTCCATATTCCTCTAAAAAATATCAAACTCCACCTGACGATGTTCGGTTTATCCTCTGAGCACCCAATTTTGGAGCAGCAGAAGGTTTAGAGCCTCTACCCCGTCCAGCGGCTAGAGGTTTGACCCTAGTAGTTGGTGGTGGTGCTGCGATGGCGGCCCAAGGGTCGTCATTATCTATTGTGGTGGCACTCTGTTTCACATTCCGAGGCTTTGAAGCTGCTGATTTTGGAGGAAGGGCAGAAATCGAACCCCACAAGTCGTCTTCTTCATCTTCACTTTTGCTCGCAAGTGTTGTTTTCGTTCTCACATTTGAAGCTGTAGCAGAAATTAATCATTAATTCATGATAATATTTATACTTTGACCTGTAAAAAAAGGGACTCTAAAAATGCCCTCCATCTACTTATTACTCCGTACTTGTTAATACTACTATGAAGGTCAAATGTATCACTCGTATTATCTTCAAATTTAGAACCGACGGGAACACGAAAAAAATTATTGTAATTTTGTAAAATAAAAAGTCTGAAATTCTACAAAATCAAAGAAAACTATGAGAAAATGGAGGAATCACATAATACTAGAGGTTTGCAAAAGAAAATTAATTAGAGATGTTAGTATTAACCTATGTAGCACCGAAACGGGAACGGCAAAGGGATACGGGTACGGTACGGGAACGGGAAACGGCAAAAATAAAAAATTCAAGATACGGGAACGGCATAGATACGGCAATAAAAAAATATAAAAAAAATAAAAATATATTAAAGAAAATCCTATATGTTGATGAAAGTCTTTGATTAGAAGGATTGAATAGATGAAAGTATTATCAAAACAAATGTAAGCATAAATTTGCAATAGTTATGCTATAGGCCAAAAATAAAACAAAGACTTTAACCAAGCCTAGAATGACTTTATCCAGAGTAATATTAAATTATATTCAAAGATTATTATATGTAGTAAAAACAAAATTGCTACACACAGGACGACAAAGGACAAAAGCAACTAGCCAACTGTACCAATTTAGTACATTATGTATAGTGTATCCCATAAAGACTTTGACCAAAAGACTTTTATCATCTTCTTCACCAGTTTAGTATGTAACGTATCTTCTCCGGCGAGATTTTTTTCTCATTTTTCTATTTTCTATCATTCTTCTTTATGTCCACGCTTCTATCAATTTTCTATTAAAACCCAAAAGAAACGGCTTGGAAATCCAGAAACGGTAAGGATACTTCATACGAAACGTTTCGCAGATTCGGGAAACGGCTTGGAAACGTTTCGGTGGCGTTTCTAGGGCGTATCCGTTCCCACCAAGTTCCCAAACGGGAACGCCGACCTAAATGGCGTTTCGGTGCTTCAGAGGTATTAACCCACTATGGCTGGTCGATTTGGGTTTTGTTCTGCTGGGCTGTGCAGCCATCTTGCGTTCTTGACTAAATAATCAAGTAATCTCTAAACACATGCATTTCATGTCTTTTTTGTGTAATTGCTGGTGTGACTTGTATAACTGTTATATATTTTTTGGACAAAGTGTTTTCGGGTCAACCCAAAATCACCCATTCTGACAAAAATCCCAACCGGCCCAACCCCTCATTTTCCACCCCTAGTAAAGAGTAATAAGCCGGATTTGTTTGGGCCGCTCAATTTCATTAGTCCTCCATTAGATGTATTGAATGTAAAATTATATACAATTTTGTTATAAAGCACATAGTTGCTTCACCTGAACTCAAAACCTAATTTTGTTTATTGAATTGCAGTTGCAGTCATAAGCAAACGTATACTTGCATATTTTTTTTCTATCAGAAAATATGCAAAATAATAATAATAATAATAAATAAATAAATAATGAAATGAGGAGTGTATATTACCTTGTGGTTTGGTTTGTGCAACAGGCCGCTTTTGAGCAGCTTGGATGCTTGCAAGAGCGGGGGATGGGTTTAGGTCTTCAAGTGGTAAAATATCATCCCAACCATCTTTCTCACTCTCTTGATCTTCAATTATACCATTATCAAGGTCACCCCATCCATCAGTCGAGGTAGTAGGTGACTCAGGCGCAGGTTGATCAACTATGTCAGCAGTCGAACTAGCACGGACCATTGGTGTACTTTGGACAGCTGGCACCCCTACTATAACACATTAACAAATTAACCCAAATATCAACTTATTATTTAGCATTGGAAAACGTTTGTGCCTCCAATCTATCCTATGTAGTAGCAAAAAGGACAGCTATATCTTTCAGGTTTCATGCTAAGAGACTTTAAACCATGATTAATAAGGTGGGAATTTTGACTCATTTACTTGGAAAATGGGTCGAACTGGGTTGTGTTTATCTCAAACAGGTTATCTGGGTCAAATAACCAAAGTTAGCTAAGAGGATAACAGTCCGATTTGTTTGAAAATCGTCCAGAGTCTATTTTTAAGCATTCAACTTCCTAAATTATTGTATTCGAAGATTTAGATAGTAAAAATACTGTTCTTGTAATCATTAACTTAATTTTGATAGAAACAAATTGATATAAAAGTATCAATGGGTCAACCCAACCCGACCCGTTTCATCGTACTAGAAGATAGAGCCCGAACCCATATCTACCCATTAAGCACCCACCGGACCCACATCTGGCTACCTCTACATTATCCATTAGTTTCTAGCAAACGTAAGTATCCATTGCTTGCGATCAACAAAAATAAGATTTATAAGAAAAAAATCATGTAAGATTCTACCTGGGCTGGCAGTGGAAACAGAAGATATATTAGGTGCACTGGAACTTGCAGACAAATGTGGAGTATTTTCAGAAGGTTTTCCTTTGATAGATAAAGAGCTCATGGCCCATCTGCATCATAACCAAGATTTTAAAAATTCATGTCAGGGATGGAATTGAACTAAATTCTCTCTATGTCAAGCAGAAACTTATGATATATCAATATTGCATGACAGTATGACATGTTTCCTTGTATTTGCTTAGAATTGGCAAAATGAACTTGTGGGTAATAGGTAAGTAATTTAGTAAGGGTCGGGTCAGAATAAAAGGTTGTAAGCATAAAAATACAGTTCACATGAAATTAGTGTCTCAAGTTAGTTCAGAAAAGCTGTATTATTCAATAATCATCCATTTTCTACAATAGAATATAGTGAGCACTAAAATACAGTTTCGGAAACTTTTGACTTGTTTGACCCATTTGACCCATTTTGAGTTTAGCTAATATTTTATTTAGTGAAAAAATAACCCAAATCAACCCATTCACCAACAAATAGGTCGCAATTTCCACCATTATATTTGCTTTTGTCCAAAACAAAACAATGTATCAAATTGTAGGAACTGAATGGTACAAGTTACATGACATCTTAAACATAGGAAATATATAGTCATAGTCATACCCTAGTATACTTGCATTGCCTGGAAGTGATGCAATTCCTGAGCTTGTAGCCTCAGCATTATCTCCAACATTTGTCTACAAAAAAATGTATCGAAGGATTCCACTGTTAATTATATATTAGAGTATACTCTTTAGTTTATCAAAAAGCTCTATCAGCATTTGAGGGTTGGAAACATATTTCAATGGTTTATGTTACTCTAAAAAGCACATATATCCTTGCAGAGATTAGCAATCTTCTAATTTACAAGCAAAGTACATTAATAGAAATGGTATTTCAATGATGTATGATGTGATAACTAAGCACAATGGGTGTGAGAGTAGGAAATGCGAGTCTTGCTTGAATCCACTCTTCTGAAACCAATCTTAAAGAATAGTAATATTTTATAAATTTCAAGTAGAAAAAATAAAATCACTAGTTAGCTGATATTTTGGCCATGTGTCAAATGTCATATGGCAAAATATAATTAAAAGTGTTTCTCGCCAAAGTTATATATGGTCGACTTTCCAGGAAAAGGACCAGGTCAATTGAGGAACAAATCCCATTAAAGCATCAAGAAAGCAGAAAAAGAAACACACTTACCTTTTCATGGTACTGCTTCACTATCTGCAAAAACTGCTCAACTGCTTCAAAAGCCTTTGATCGTACATCACTGCAGCACATGAGAGCATACATCACGATTACTAGTCAGAACATAAATCAACACCATCATGAACAGAAGGACAAGATGCAACTAGGTAAGGTGATGGCTCAGACTAGGGTGAAGAAACATAATATTATAGCTGATTATATCCTGAAGGAAGAAATCATCATACAGATTACACATGTTGATGAATTGTAGACATCATGCCATGATCAAAACAAGTGAATATATAGGCAATAGAAAGAGAACCCCAAAACCTATCTAGTTATTATTAATCATCAAACCTATATAATTCCTAATGACCTGATCTAAGCTAATCTCAAACTAGTTCAATCATAAAACTTAAACTAATATAGTAATAATTATCTTGAAACCAAGATAGCACTAAACACTTATAATTTGAAAATTGAAAAACAGCAAAAACACCCTCAACAAGCAAACATATCAGCCTTAAGTATTTTTTGGATTATTATCAAGGGATGACTAGTTTTTTTTTCCTATTTGATATACAAACTTCTTGTTTTTCCTAATCATCGGACGGGGAAAGTTCAATACTTTTCAAATGATTATCCATTCAAATATATCAAACTTTACCCATAAGGATACACAGAATAGACTATATTTAAAGTTTGTGCATTCAAAAAAAAAAAAAAAAAAAAAAAAAAAAAAGGTTAAAATAAATTAAAGAAAAATGAAGTAAAGTAGGAGAGAGAAAGTAAAGTAAACTTTCACCCCAAAAGTGGGGTGAAAGTTTTTAAAGCAAAATCATACCACTTTCAATCACTTTCTTTCACTTTACTTTCTAAGAAAAACTTGAGAACACAACTTTTATCACTTTCACTTAATATACTTGAGAACACAAGTGTCAAGTTGGTACATTGTCAGACGATTATCCCTTATTATCAACCACTTTTTATAAGATTACATCACGATTAATCATGCATACTGTCGTTGCTAGCTGAAGAAAAATAACCTGTCAGGATCTATAGTAAGCACAACAACATTTGGCAAAATACGAACGGCAATCTCTTGGGCATCATAATAAGAACTAGTCGCACATAGAGCCATTATACCTGCCAACAACAAACATATGCCAACTTATCAGACTTGAGGTAAAATGAGAAAGTTTTAAACACGTCATACATGTTAACTAGTGTAAGGATATTCAGAAAATGAATACCTGCCCCTCGAGCAGGAGAAAATGTATCCCGCAAAGCACGAGCAGTGAACGCATTAATCAAAACTCTCCTGCGTGTCTGCAACATACCAAATGTATGCATCAATTTCAATTATCTATATATGTATTCTTAAAATAGACAGTTGCTTTCTATATTCTATGGGTATATATATGAAAAACTTTACTAACCCCTTCATTAAGGTGGCTAGCCAAATTCCCAAGTAATATTGTGGTATTTGTTCTGATCGCTGGTTCTTCATCCACCTGCATCAGTAATGAAGATAAGCGAGAATGTTAAAACGCATTATCAGTACAATTTGATGGGAAACTATCAGCATCACAGGGGAGTCGGTATGATATGGAATAAGAAAAGAGTAACAGTAAGATGGGTGATGAAAAGATTACCTGGAGCTTTGAAAGATACTTTAAGAGTGAGCCAGATAAGGTGCGCTGAGATAACTGCAAGTTAAGTAAACAGAATAATTAAGACAATGTAATACAGCATCTTTAACCAACGAACTACACAGTATGTTAAATAATAATTCACTGATAAAGAGAGATCCGGATAGCCAGATATATACTCCAAGCTACAACAGTGATAGAAATATCATTTCTTTCCAATAGATGAGTAATTATTAAACAGCACGTTAACTTCATGCAATCAAAACCTAACTCAAATGTCTCTATACCATCTGTCTGAATAAGACTGTTATCCTTTTGTTATATGTCTATATAGATTTGAGGTGGACTATGAAACTGAAAAAAAAATGCAAGCCCACATGGATAACATGATTGGTGATATATGTACAAGGAAAACCAAACTTCAATATTGTGTCAAGATGCTCTTATGTTATTAGAACGGCAGAAAAATTATGGGAATGAAACATGGAAATCTCTGGGGAGAAAATATATGCTGTCATAAAATGCAAATCAACATGAAATCATCTATGTTCTATGACGTGTATCCATAAAGTTGTAATCTACCTACAAGAGCATATAGATCCGTGAGATCCAATCAAATATCAGTAGACAACCATGTTGATGACATAGAGCAGAAGTTACAGAACCTATCATATGTATCTTGTTTCTATTCTAACCGACATAAGAGCTACAGAACACTCCGACCATATATGACAAAACTTTTATGTTATTTTATAATCCACAAAACATTACACGTGTCACACGGAAAAGAGATGCAGAGAAGGTGGAAGATGAACATACCTTTGGAGCAAGAACAAGCATGGATTTGAGTGTTAGTTCACGCAGAAAGGCAGATGTGTCTGAAAATCCAGTGGCGATATGTGGGTAAACCTGGTCAAAAGCAATGCCACACATTCTCAATATGAAGAAAATAAAACGACATAAATCAGCTTGCAAATTAGTGGGACTTCTCATTTCTCACTGCTACTACTTGATTCTTACTTGTTCATCAACCACTTGGGCACTTAAGGACTCCCCAAATTGATCAATATGCTGCAAAAGACCAACTCTAATAGCTCGGTCATTGGAGGCAAAGAGTTTCACTAATGTTGGTAGGACCTACATTGAGTACAAACATCAGCAAATACAAAAGTAAGCAAACTAATTACAAGATAGCTAAAACACAGCAAATAATGAGACATATAACAGATGGGGTATAACCTTTATGTTGAACTCTTCTGGTGAAAGCCACGCACCAATTTTCAATAATGGAGTCAAAGCAGGTGCAGCAGCTGAACCAAATTCTAAGGCGGAAGCAAGCAAAGGAAGTAACTGCAAATACAGATACATACTACATAAAAGATTTGATCTTTAATACTGATAAAATGTGACACATAGATAAACACAATACCTTCTTCAAGACAATTTCACGAGGTAACTGCTCTGCTAAAGTTGGAAGCTTACGAAAAAATGTATCCTTCTCAACACTGTCCTTCAAATTTAGTATTTCCATAAAATGAATAGTATCCACCAACTTGTTCTGAAAATATTCTGCGATACAAGTTCAAACTTCTATCACAGACCAAACAGATAAAAACAGTTGCGGAATCTTCTAAAGTACCATGTCAAAGATGTAAAAGATAACCATGACAAAAAAAACTAAAAAAGTAAGGGAATATAAAATTTTAATTGCATAGACACAAGCAAGGAGTTGTGCAGAAATTTAAAACCCAGATTGTGTATAGGAACAAACCACAGTTCTCCACAAGCTTTGATGAATTCAACCTGCGAGAAGGCGTCGAATTCAAGAGGCGCTGATAGTCTGGAAGTAGAGACTACAAAAAAAGGAAACGAGAACAAATGAATGTCTTAAAGTGGCAATAACTTTAAGAACAGCCAAAACAACATGGTTGAGCAAGCAGACACCCTCCAAGCTCAAATCAGAAAATTAATTCAGAGAATTAGAAAGAAAAAGAATTAGGACTCTGAGGGGCATCAAGAAGTTACCGCCTCACTAACCATAATGGCATGCTGACCTTTGGTAACGATGCTGTGTTGCGCAGCTCCTCAGTCTTGCTCAATTTCAAACCCGAAAATATCTCATAGATGAGGCAACCTAGTGACAAAAACCAGTATTAGATCTGTTTTGGAAATAGATGTACAAATACCATACAAAAAGATAACTCTAAATAAATCTAATAACTTATACAAAAACATAACTCAAAGCCACTGAAGATTATGCCTGTTATAGTAATTAGTAATTCATCATAGACACGCAGGCTAACAACTTCATTAATCATTGTATGATTGTATCAAGCTAGTCGTAACAGACTAATAAAATATATATCAGGGTCATTTGGGTGATTGTAATGGAATAAAATCCTTAGTATAATACGAAAACAAAAATCTAGTACAAAACTCGATATGTTTATCTAAGATTGTCAACAGCCACAGGGAGGTTCAGGTAAATGCAGTATAATACATAATTACACACAAGATTGGATAGCTTGCTAACTGCAACAAGATGTAATCATTGAACAATAAGGAACGATGACATCATTCTGTTACCAAGTGAATATATTAATAATATTTCAAAAACATGAGGCATAAAAGCTCACCTAAACCCCAAGAATCAATGGCCCATGGTGGAGATTTTCTGATAGATGCCCAGTCTGATTTTGCCAACTCCACGGGTTTGTATTGTGAGCCAACAAGCCAATCATATTGCTGGACCAACAAAAAAGTTCAAGACATCAAAACCATTTATGTAAAAATTTCTAAGATTCTGACTAGCATACAGCTAGGAGCTCAAAAAAACGACAAACTTCAGTGAAGCCAACAGACATGATACATAGACGTATTTATCAGAATTAGGATAGAATTAAGGTTCAGGTTTATTACTTTATTTATGTTTATGTTTACGCCCACAACCGCATTTATATTATTATATACTAGGGCATGTCTAAGCGGTAGTCCTCGATAAACCCCGAATATTAGTAGACATGTTAAGTTTTCTCAGTATTTCCATGTTTAAAAGATTTCAGCATTGCTTGCCAAGCTGGAAAATGGACATTCTATATTCTCCAATCGAGTGTAACGAGTAGAATTAGCTTAAAGGGGGTTTAACCGGGTTTTATTAGGTTTATCTCCACTGAATATTTGAGCCCATATCTATATCTATACCCATATATAAAGCATTTGCAATACTTGAATAATTTGACTTTAAGCTAAAACTCTTGTGGAATCTTGACCATTCATTTTGCTGAATGGCCAATATTGAACCAACACACGCAACAAAATACACACCCCCAACAAAATCACGTTTTGAGAAAACTCAAATTTTCTTCCCTCTTTTACCCATATTTTACACCAACCTAGACACAACACACACTCTACCTCTCCAAGCTATCAAAATTGAAATCATTATAAGTCAAAAAAATATTTGACATCGCTGCTTTTCGCGGGTACAATACGCATTATATCAGACATTTAACTTTCTCCCCTTGATACTACACATTGTCAATCGTTTACCATTCCACATGATAAAGCCACATTAGATGGAGGTGGAAAGTAAATATATATGAAAAGTCATGATACCAGCATTGGTCCTGCAGATGCTTCATTGTTCCCGTCAAACTCAGAAAGAACATCAAAACCATGCAATTTCCAGTCCAATGTTTGAGTAACAACCACACTGTCCAAGCAAACATTACCATGAACCTGTACAAAAGGTCAGATGTCAGCTCTCAACGATCTTAAATTGCTTACAAAAGACCTGTTAACAACCTGTATTGTAACACACACGACAATATAACATAACCTCTGACAAATGCAACTTTAAGTATATGTTCATCAACAGCTTTACTTCACTGGGTAAATTAAGAGATTAGTATCTCTAAGGAGTCTACTTCAAATATAAACATTTTCATGTCTACATATCCTATAAGAAGTTAAGCTGTGAATCCACTGACAGAATATAACCCAGAATAGACACTTGCTACAGTAAAAGCAACACGAGTATTGGCCTATAGGGCACAATTTCTCACCCAAACATCAAGCATTGATTTTCTTTAATTGGTTCATGGAAGAAATGTTATTGGTCAAACCTGGTTAAGACTTGAGAATGACCATATATACATATCTAGTGTCACATTTGTATGATACATGAACTGAGCTGGTTTTCGCATGCCCTAATCTGGGGCTAACCAATTTTGAGTCATATCTTTTCACCCTAAGTGGCCATCTAAACCGCTGATCTTACATTTTAACTAGCAGATTTAATATTCTAAAACGCTCACGGTATCAAGGAGATTTTGGTCAAATCGATGGTTAAGACTTAAGAATGACAATATACTCCATGAACTGGACCTATACACTCTAATTAGTGTCTAAGCAATTTTGAGTCTTATCTTTTCACCCGAAGTGACATCTGAACTGCTGATCTGACAGTCTTCACCGGTGTATTTAAAATTCTGAACACTCAGGTATCATATCCTTGGCACAATAGTTGAGTCAAGTAACCTAGCCCATCCTTTCATTTACAGTCTCTACTCTATGAATTACATCATACAAATATAATCTATCAAATATAAACGAGATATACATGAAACTGGCTATATGAATTGATCACAAATCACTTGCAGAGTTCCTAAATACTGATTATTAACCAAAGAATTACAGAATGCAAATGCTAAATTTGTCATATGCTTTTCTTAATACTTCTTAGTGAGCTTGGGAGCACCTAGTCACTCATATTTTTGGTTTTAGCCTTTACTAGGGAGTATCATTTACTAGATTATTCTCAAATTGACACCCTGAAGTATCAACTTCCCTCAAATAAGATCAGCAGTACGAACGAAATCAAATCTAATGGCCAGTTAACAGACTCAAGAGAAGCTCATGTCTATCCAGTCAAAAAAGATCCTGAATTTCGCAAACTAAACTAAACAGTAAACATTAGTTCATAGGCTACAAGCATGTCATAAAGTCATAATGAGGTATGTTTTACAGTTCAAATGACTACTCACAAGTTTGCAATCGTTATTCAGGAAGCTCACGGCTTTTGCTATACGCTGCAGACCCCAGGCATAATATTCGTCCCTGTTGCCAGAAAGCAGCAACTATTATGAACAAATAAATTGAAAAACTGCATAACACACAGCAATAGCATGAACCAGTGATTGGATTTTTTATTTTTTTTTTATTTTTTTTTATTATTATTTATTTATTTATTTTTTTTTTAATTTTTTTTTGTCATTTCAGCAACATGGTTATTCTAAAGGAACAAGCAGAATAAGAGCTTGAAGAGAGAATAAGCCACTTGACATCATGGTGACAACATAAGATGAATATAGTTATGATAAACAATCGATGGAGAATAAATTAAGATAATGTCCCAAAACTAATTTATAAGTAGAACACTTTATTAGGGAAAAACATAAAATTCATATTATTTCAAACTAGTAGACAGATTTAATGATTTATAGAAGGACCCGGTTAGGAGTATACTAGCTCAATGACTTGGGAACAAAACAAAAGGACAATAAGATCCACGAGAAATGAGCCTATGTACCTTTTTGTACCTTGTAATCCTAATTCCTTGATTTTTTCCGCGAGTGGCACAACAGGTTCAGTGACAATATATATAGTGACCTTTGTAGATGAGCCATCATTTATTTCAGCCTCGGTACTATGAAGAAATGACAAAATGTTTGGATGCCTGACCTGAAATATATAAATTATAGATTTATTTCACTTGCAGCAAATACATAATGAAAAGAAGCTCACCAATAGTTTACAAGTTATCATTTTTCTTTCCAAATTAAACAGTAATCTTTCCGGTTACCAGCACCAAGAACTAATCACAAACATTAATGGACTTACATGAATAATACTATACTAGAATATTAATTAAACTCTAGAATATTAATGAAACTCTGGTAGTCTAATAGACATTATGCATCTGAAACCAGCATACAGCTGCATATTGCATTGCTTAAGAATAGCAAAAAAGTCATGGTCAAGCAATTCATGCGACATGGACCTAACTTAGTATATATTCATATATACACATGCAAATTATCTGTATACATATGGAAAATGATATTGTGAACAAATATCATGGTCGAATGGATGAACCATCATGAAAATCCCATTAATTTTGCTCTTGTTGAGTAACTCACTGTTCGGAGCCGTTTGACACCATTGCGCCCGGCAGCTAAACGTCCATCACCAGCATTACTTCCTGTGAGTGAAAATATCGACACGGGGGATCCATCCGCCTGAAAAAAAAAAAAAAAAAAAAAAAAAAAAAATCGAAGTTACAAACCAATCGATTCCATCAACAGAAATAACACAAATAAAGTACTTGAAAGTATCCTCCCACACATAAGGCATTTAAGAATTATCAAAATACAGTGAATTGGCTGGAAGAAATATCCAATGGCAACAGATCACTAGAGCTACCCAAAGGCAGATGTCACCGCAGATTACAACTAACAAATGACTACCAGTGTGGCACAAGTGCACAACCAACAATCGCAGTCGCTCACAAGGGTTAGTGCAGAAATTTTTTGACACTATTCATGGAGATCGGTCATTTTAGTACCATACATGCCGTTTCAGATCTCAGTTCATTGCACTGTACAGTGACTGCAAGTCTGCAATGATTATCTTAAGTTTTATAAACCCTTATGGATGGAAGGCAAGTGTCATCCAACTATGCACAGACAGCAAAAATAGAAGATATTCCAAAGAAGATTGTGCGGGTTTAAAGCTAGTGAACATGCAAATTTCAGGCCAATGAAACAAATACCTTACATAGAATGGAACTAGAGACTCAAACATGACTGTGATTATGCAAGTTTCTGGAAAAATAGATTGAAAAACATGGCACAAAGAATTCCCTTGTCCTCCTCCTTACTGACCTACTACAAAGCTTCACTAAAATTTATTACTTCCATCTAGATCCTGTTGCTTCTTTATTTTGGTTTGGTGATTAAGCACCTTCTTTTCTCTGACTACGTAATGCTCCAAGTGCTATTGTTATAAATATATTTTACCTACAGACATTACATACTTTTTTCTTCCTAATAAATAACCATTTAAAACGCAGAAGGGGACAAACACAATTGAGAAAAAATATCAGAAACAGAACTCGGTGTCTAGTAGCATAAAAAAAACAGACTTCACTTTCTTACACGCAAACATGATTAGTTATAAGTCAATAACAAGCAAAGTTCGTTTAACCAATTAAAGGCAGTTTAAGGGTGTGGTCACTAGGCTCCTTCAGAAACAAAATGACAGTTTTCTCGTTTAGAGCTGATTGGCATGGACAAACATAGAGTCGTAAACAAACTGACATACAAGTAGTTATTGCTCATGACCTCAATTTTCAAATCTTTAATCAGATCCAATACCAATCCGATCAAATATTCCGCTTCAGAGCAATGAAACAACTACGGCTGTGTTTGGGAGAGGCTTTTAGGGGGCTTAAACTTTTAAAATAAGTCTGCTTATAAAATAAGTCTTGTATGTCACACAGGCTTATGGAGGCTTATATAAGCAATAAGCCTCCATAAGCCCAAGCCCATTGAAAGGGGCTTATGAGGGCTTATAGCTAGTTAAATTACTTAAAAACCCTTCAAAATATAATGGATTATCACGCAAAAGCCGGAAATATATGTGAATTTAATTTGATGTATTTTTATTCGATTATACATTAATAAGCTTCAGTTCCAACTAATTCGCCAAACAGCTTTATAAAAATATAATTTGGCTTATAATAAGCCGCAGCCCCAGCCCATTCATATTTTATGAGATTGAGTTAATTCACTAGACCCCATGAACTTAACAATATAGATAAACCAAACTTAATCGGTTCTACACAGAATTACAATCCTATGTAATTAGATCGAATATTCTACTAGTGGTAAGGAAATTCTCTAATCGAGATAATTCACCAAGCCTAAAAAATTTAAGATGTAAATAGAAGAGTAAATATATATATACCTTAGAAGTGCCTTTGGAATGAGTCCAAGAGCCCCAAGCAGAAGAGTAAGGCTCTCCGATATTGTACGGCAGATCTTTTACTCCGGTGTTAGATCCGGCTACCACGTCTTTCAAGAATTTGAACATTTTTTTACTTATTATCTGGAGAGAGATCTAGTTCTAGTACTAGTGTGATTTGATTCTCGCAAGAGATCCGGTTGATGGAACAAAACGGATTCCTTAACTGTAATTTTACTATGAATTAACTCCGGTGTTTTTCTAGTTCTAGTACTAGTGTGAACATTTTATTACTTATATATATATTTTCTTTTCCTACCAGAAATGTTTAAAAAAATAGAGTTTTAAAAAAAAAAAAAAAAAAAAAGAATAAGAAGAGTTTTAGTCATTAGATTTAAAATCAATGAATGAGATTACTCTGTACATTTAATTAAGGCCGGAAGGGCAATACCGTCTTTTAATAAAAATCTTAAACACGGTTATATAAAATAACCACACAATTTTTTTCTCATTTATCACACGCACTTTTCTCTCCCCCAACTGTTTTCTCTCTCATAAAAATTCCGATCATCTCCATCAATCGTTCTCTCTCATTTCCGATCATCTCCATAAAATCCGATCATCTTCTCCATAAATCGTCTACAAAATTGTGTTGAAAAGCACAGGTAATTAAACTAAATCTGATTTTGTTCATTTTATGCTTTAATAGCCCGATTTTAATGCTTTTTTTTTTTTTTTTTTTTTTTTTTTTTTTTTTTTTTTAAAATTACCAACAAAAAAATGGAAATTAAGAATTGGAAGGAGAGTATCAATTACTATATCTCTATCGGATAATGAAGAATCAAATGCTAATAAACGGAGGAAGATTTTCCACGATCGTCCAGCAAAAACTTCAAAATCTACATGTATTGATGTATTTAAGTGTATTTTTATATAAGTTATTTGTTCATTAAAATAAAGATTTAGAACCAGTTTTGATTGTTTTGTGCACAAAAATTAGGTTTAGAAGAGGCTTTGATTGTTTTGTGCACTATAATAAGGTCTAGAAGGGGCTTTGATTGTTTTGTGAACAAAAATTAGGTTTAGAAGGGGCTTTGCTTGTTTTGTGCACAAAAATTAGGTTTATAAGGCATTTTGATTGATTTGTGCATTAAAATAAGGTTTTGAAGGGGCTTTGTTTGTTGTGTGCATAAAAATAAGGTTTAGAAGGCGTTTTGATTGATTTGTGCACAAAAATAAGGTTTAGAAGGGGCTTTGTTTGTTTTGTGCACAAAAATAAGGTTTAGAAGGGGTTTTGCTTGTTTTGTGCACAAAAATAAGGGTTATAAGGGGTTTTGATTGGTTTGTGCATTAAAATAAGGTTTAGAAGGCGTTTTAATTGATTTGTGCACTAAAATAAGGTTTATAAGGGTTTTTGATTGTTTTGTGAATTAAAATGTGATACTTAGATTGTAGAATGCAGATAAAGTCGTATAGTTATATATTGTTGCGTGTTTATATAGAGATCGTATTGAGTTATAATCTGGTTATTATTGGTGATTGTTATTATAGGATAGCTTGCATAAGCAGTTTAAGATCAATTTTAATATATTTGTTTAACAAATTGATGTTGCTCTTGTTGAAAAAATGTATCTGTTTTAGGTTATTGGACGTGTTTGTGACTGAAATTATCGATCCATGAGACTAGGTAGGTTAATGTAGTTAATAGATGTGTATGGCACTAGATTTAGTGTTCTGTGTTCAATTTGACTCAAGCGTTGTGACGAATGGCACATTGTTTATTAGTTGTTGTATTATGCATTTGAGCAGCCTAATGTCCAAATTTTTTTATTAGCTCAAATATTCATAAGTAGGTTATGGTTTAGAATGACACAACTTTCTGCATTAAAAATGGGTTAAAGGTACACGAGTTTTCATCAGAAGTTAGTAAAGTGATATACCTAGTTATTCATCACGTTATGGTTTAAAATAACAATGTTTTGTGCATTGGAAATCGACATATTCTCTGCTAAGAATTACAATCTTTTGTTCATTAAAAACGTGATGAATAATGAATTGGTGAACTATTCAGATTATTACAATCGAGAAGAAGAAAGTGAATCTGAAGACGAAAGTGGGGACAGTGAAGATGAGAGCTTAGAAAGTAGTGAAAAAGAAAGCAGAGATGACAAAGAATGGATTGATGAGATGATATATGAACCAAAAAAGTATGTAGATGCGAATTTGAGATTACGTATAAGGAATCCAGCAAAAGCTTTAGCAATTGTTATGAAGTTGTTGACTGATGCGCAGAAAAAAAGTTTGAAAGATATGGGGTTTAAGTCATTCCTCGGTTATAAAGTAGGCAAAGTACCAACATCATTAGCTCGATGGCTTTTGTTGAACTATAATCGAATTATATCTGTATTAAATGCTGGAAATGTAAACATCAAAATTCCCAGCAAAATAGTTCATGATATCTTTGGATTACCATTTGGGGGGGGGGGGGGGGGGGGGGGGGGAATAGTGGAGCTAAACAAAGCTAAAAAGACCGATGATGTTATAGATGAGTGGAGGGGACAATTTTTTGGTAGCAATGACGCAATCACCCCAAGCTGCGTAGCGAAAAAAATTCTTGAAAACAAGAACGATGCAGGAAGAATCTTCAAACTTAATTTTTTGGTTTTGTTTGTTACTCCAATGATGGAGTCAACAACAACCGGAACAGTGAATCAGAAATTCCTCACGTGCTTAAAAAACGACACTGATTATAAGAAGTTTGATTGGTGTGAATATCTTCTAAGGTGTTTGAAAGAAACTAGGAAAGCATGGAAGCGTGGTTCTTTTAATGGTCCTTCAATTTTTTTAACAGTGAGTATATTATTTTATGATTAAATATTTAACGGTAATTATATAATTTTATGCAACTTATTTTCTGTATACATTGGATTGCAGGTATTGTATGCTCAGACACTTACTCCAATTGTTGTTAAGATACCAAGATCAGCAATAATCACAAGATGGACATATAGGAAATTGACATTGTTACAGAAAGATATAATTGCTTCACATAAAACTCTTCAGAAAGATGAAGTTAACACCACACCTTTAAAAGATAGGATGACGAGGAAAAAGATTCATAATGATAGACTTGCTGGAACAGTTGTTAAGCCTGCTGAGACTCTTGGGATTGAAAACAATAAGCAAGATGATGCTGAGGTAAAAGGTATTCTAAAGATAGTATATATGCACAAATTGATTTTGCACTTCACTTATTGTGATTGAAATTTTTATAAACCTTGTACTTAATTTGTAGTTTAGGATGTGTATCAATTTGCTTGGTTATAATAGTTTGCTAGGATGTTTATCTGTTTTATGCATTAAAAATGGTTTTATATAACAATTTTTTGTGCATTAAAAATTGTTTGATATAACACTGTTTTGTGCGTTAAAAATGGTTTGATATAACTCTGTTTTTTGCATTAAAAATGGTTTGATATACTTTTATTGCTTTATTGATTCAATTTGGCATAAACCTTATATTTGTGCACTAAAATATTTTTTTTTGATATAAGACTGTTTTGTGCACTAAAATATGGTTTGAGCTAACAATTGTTTGATTAGAGTAATTTGGTATAAACCTTAGATTTCAAATGAAAATGATCAATAGTAGCATTTAAGTTTTTTATAAACCTTGTTCTTGATTGATAATATAGGATGTGTATCTGTTTGCTTGGTTATAAGAGTTTGCTAGTATCTTTAATTTTTTTTTTTTTTGTTTTGTGCCTTTTGAACAGGAGATTATCTCTGGTTTAATAAAGAAAATAATGTTGTTTGATGATTATGTGAATGGAATTGATTGTGAGCTTGAAAAAGGAATTCAACAACATCCTGACAATAAAGAAATTGAGAATATAATGTTGCTTTGGAAACAAAAGTTTGTTAAAAAAGCAAGTGAAATGAATGAAAAAGAACAAGACCGAGGTTATGAAGAAGTTGCAGTTGATTCTGTATCTTAAATACTAAAATAGTATATATGCACAAACTGTGATTGAAAATTTTATAAACCTTGTACTTAATATGTAGTTTAGGATGTGTATCAGTTTGCTTGGTTATAATAGTTTGCTAGGATGTTTATCTGTTTTATGCATTAAAAATGGTTTTATATAACAATTTTTTGTGCATTAAAAATTGTTTGATATAACATTATTTTGTGCGTTAAAAATGGTTTGATATAACTCTGTTTTTTGCATTAAAAATGTTTTGTGCCTTTTGAACAGGAGATTATCTCTGGTTTAACAAAGAAAATTATGTTGTTTGATGAATATGTGAACGGAATTGATTGTGAGCTTGAAAAAGGAATTCAAAAACATCCCGACAATAAAGAAATTGAGAATATAATGTTGCTTTGGAAACAAAAGTTTGTTAAGAAAGAAAGTGAAATGATTGAAAAAGAATCAGAGCGAGCTTGTGAAGAAGTTGTAGTTGATTGTGGGACGGAAATTGTAGTGTGTGGAACATGTAAAGAAAGAGAAGAGGGCAAAGAAACAGAAGTGTTAAAAGATAAGGAATTACAAAAGAACAACGAATTCACAGGCCGGAAAAAACATTCAAAATCTCATCATTAGTGCCCATCACGCTCTCTTCTTTTGATGCACAATTGGTTCCTGAAAGAGAACCATTATCAGAGTTAGTTACATATGATGGTCCAAGATATAGGTCCCCAAACCTACTCCTCAATGTATGTCTACAATCTTTAAGTAGAAAACCAAATTGCATCCTAAAACATTAAGTTTATAAGAACTAGTATTAAATATATGTAATAAAATATTAACATTTAATATCATATACCTCAAAATTGGCAATGACTGAACCAAAATTAGCTGAATTTGTAGAACCAATGCTGGAAAACGAACCTTTGACGTTTAGAAGAATAAGCATGAAGCTCATGTTACCTAGAAAGATGGAGAAGGAGCAGGAACCAGTTAAAGATGCATCTACTGAGAAAGAAACCTCATCAGTTATTCTTAAAAACGATGTATGGAGTTTTGATATTCCAAGTTTTGATTTGGGTCTCACGCCTACTCCTGCAGATGTAAATATTGATGCAAAAACACAAAATGTTTCGATTCAAGGTATGTATAATATGATACTTTCTTATACTATTCTATTACCTCAAACATTATCCATAACTGATCAAGTATTAGCTGAAGTTGTAGATCCAATGCTGGAAAAATCAAATGAGCAAAATGAGAATTTGAAGTTACTAGCAGAAAAAGCAAATGAGCAAGAACCGACCAACACAACAAGCCCAGTTGCTGTTTTGCCAGTATCTTTTGTCAAGCCAAATGCAAGAAAAGGAAAGGATGTTGAAAAGGAAAATATGCCAAAGAACACTTGTGAAATAGAGCTAGTGAGAAGTAAACGAGTAGTAAAACTGACTGAAAGTATGAAATCTCCTTTTAAAGATAGGTTTGTGAAATTGGGAGTCAAGTGTTCACAAGATGAAGAACTATTGTTTGATTGCATCTTTTCTTCATCAAAAGAACCTTGGTAAGGATTTTTGATATTAGACTATTTTGTGCATTAAAATGGTTTGGTATAACATTGTTTTGAGCATTAAAAATTGTTTGATAAAGACTGTTTTGTGCACTAAAATGTGGTTTGAGATAACAAGGTTTTGTGCATTAAAAATGGTTTGATATACATTTAATGATTTATTGATTCACTTTGGTATTTTTCAAACTGAAAAAAATGATGCAATAATAACTAATATTATTTTATTTCCATGATACATTTTTTATTTGTGACAGAAAAAGGATTTGCACTAATCAGAGGCGTAACTGAAAGCTTGTATCCAGGGATCACAATTCATGTTGAAGTTATAAACGCATGGTCACAAATTTGCAACTTTGATGAAAGGTTGAGAAACCCAATTTCGATGCGTCGGCTTTTTTGTCATACAGAAATGATGGTAAGTTCAATATTAAATTAACGGTTGGATAAAGTGTGCACTTGTTGCTTAAATTTCATATTACTCTGTTAAATATGCATAAGTTTTCATTGTTTGGATAAGCTATCTAACCTTGCTTTATTGATTCACTTTCATATATTTCAGAATGAAGAAATGTTGAACAAAAAACTCACGTTGGAATTGCTGGTAGAATTTAATGATAACATGGAAAATGTTTTGAAGAGTGCAAATGTGGAAAAGCTATCTAATGTTGATCTGGTATAAAAATATATAAAATGTTTACTATTTATGTTTTTAAATCATATATGTTTCTGTTTTAACCAAACATATAATCAAACAGGTGTTCTTCCCTGTTCTCTTGGAAAAATCTCACTTTTATCTCGTTGTCTTCAATTTGAAAACTCCAAAGATCGAAGTAATAGACAACAGTAAAAATGGAAGTGAAGCTGAAATGAAGGAAAGATATGGAAAAAGCTTAAAGAAGCTGGTATGAATTAGAACAACATATTTAGACACAATATATAGATCACTATGTGCATTAATATTTTTTATTGAAGTTCAATTATGTTCTTTTGCAGATAAAATATTTCCTCAAGTACTTGGTGGTTATAAGGTTTCCAAAACAGGAATTGATGAAAAAGACTGGTGTTGATAGATTGTTAATGAGTTGGAGAACGGAAGAAAATAGTATAGATTGTGGTATTTTTTTGATGCGCCATATGGAGACATATATGGGATATACTTTGGCAAAGAATTGGAGATGTGGATTAAAGGATGAGGGTCCAGAACAACAGGATCAGATTAATGAATTGAGGAAGAAGTATCTTTCAAAATACTCAGATCAGACGTAAACATTAACAGAAGCCTTGTGTTAGATGAATTGGAGGAATATCGCAGACTACTAAGTGATGCTAAAGAGAATCTCATGAAGAACAGGTTTTTGCGTATGCAAGACCGTCTTAAAAACTTTTCTCAAATTGATCTCAAAGGTATGTCTTCTATGAATCGAATAAATTTTGATGCACAATTGTAAAAATCAAATTAGTTTTTAATCAAGTATGACATTGTATCACCCATGGTGGTAAATGAGATTCTGAATTTCTTTTGCAGAAAAAACAAATGAGCAAGAACCGACTACCACAACAAGTCCAGTTGTTGTTCTGCCATTATCTTTTGCCATGCCAAGTGCGTCAGTAATCACCCCTGCTATAGAAAGAAATCAAAAGGATGTTGAGACGGAAAACATGAGAAAGAAACAAACTGAAGAAGATCAAATCAAAAGTAAACGAATAGTAAAATCGTCAGAAAATATTGTTTCTGACGCGGAGCTATTGTTTGATTGCATGTTTTTAGCGACAAAAAATCCATGGTTAGGATATTTATATATTATTAAGAACGTTGAGTATGACATTTTTTATGCATAATATGTATATGATCAACAGAAAAGCTTTTTTTTTTACATGATACAGTGATTTTGTATTTAAGACAAAAAAAGGATTCTATGTTATGAGAGGTGAAATTGAAAGCTTGTATCCAGGGATCACACTTCGTACTGGAGTTATCAACGGATGGTCACATGTTTGCAACTATGAGGAAATATTGAGAAGATCTGATTCGATGCGTAGACTTTTCTGTCATGCAGAAATGATAGTAAGTTCAGTATTAAATTATTCATATTATATACAACTTGCAGTAAAAGGTATAGGAAATTAGGAATTAATGTTTTGAAATAAAAATGTTTTGGGCATCAGTTTCCGTGGTTTGAAATAACACTGTTTTGTGCATGAAAAGTCTCTTATCCATGTTTTGAAATAACACTGGTGCATAAATTTCATATTACTCGGCTAAATTTGCATAAGTTTTTGTTGTTTGAAATAGTACCATGTTTAATATACATTTATTGCTTTTTCAGAGTAAAAGAATGTTGGATGAAACAAACATAGAGAAAGCTCAAAAAGAATTTAATGGAAATATGGAGATTGTGATGAAGAATGCAAATGTGGATAAGATATCTGACATTGATATTGTACAAAAATATATATAATTTTTATATCTAACATTGATATCATAAATGATTGTGTTGTAACCAAAAGTATAATTATACAGGTATTCTTCTCTATTCTCTTAGAAAAATCGCACTACTATCTCATTGTCTTCAATTTGAAAACTCCAAAGATGGGGTTATTAGACAACATTAAAAGTGGAAGTGACGTTACTTTGGAGGAAAGATATGGAGAAAGCTTCAAGATGACGGTATGAATTGCAAAACATATTTACACACTGTATATGCTAAAAATGAATCACTATGTGCATTAAAATATTTTTTGAACTTCAATTATTTTCTTTGTAGAGACGACTTTTCCTCAGATACTTGGCGTTTGTTAAACATCCAAAACTTAACTTGTTAAAGAACGTAATCTGTAAAAGATTATAAATGAGTTGGAGAACTGAAGATAACTGTATAGATAGCGGTGTCTTTTTGATGTGCCATATGGAGACATATATGGGATCTGGGTTGAAGAATTGGAAATGTGGATTCAAGAATGAGGTGTCAGATCAGTAGAAGCAGATTTATGAGTTGAGGAAGAAGTACACTTCAAAAATTCTCAAATCAGATATAAACACTACTAAATAATCCGTGTTGTATGAAGTTGAGGAATATCGCTACAATCCAAATGACGCTAATAAAGAAAAGTTTTTGAAGAACAGGTTTATGCGTATCGAAAAACGTGTTAAGACGATGCGTTAGTTTTACTGTGTTTTGTTTAGAATTAAAATGCATATCCAAGACAAGTGTTAAAATGATGAAATTGATGTCTATGGAATTTTTTGAACTATATTAGGTTTGCGATTGTATTTGGAAAATGGGATCCCTTATGGTATTAAATGCAGTTTTATATATCTTTCATCAATTTTTTTTAATTATTATTTTTTAATATATAGTTTTGATTGCTTAATAAGTTTGTTTCTTTGATTGGCCTGATGTGTTTAACATAAAGATGTTTTGTGAATGAAAATTAAGGTAAATGTGCATCAGTTTTCATATGATGTTAAAAGTTACTTGTTACTATATATAAAAGTGTTTTGTTTAAAATAAAACAAAACTCCTTATAGTTTTGCATTGGTTAATATATTTGAATCTCTTGGTCTGATTTGATTAAAATAAAACTGTTTTGTGAATGAAAATTAAGCTAAAAGTGTATCAATATTAATATGATGTACAACAGTGCCAAACGCCCATAAACATCAGCAAATAGAGCAGACCCACTCAATTACATAAAATAAGTCAATAGGAATAGCAATCCAACAGCTTCAAACTCACCATTTATACACATTTTTACAAAACAAAACTAAATATGAATGAAAATTAAAGTAAATGTGCATTAAAATTCCAAAGATAGTAAAATGGTTTTTGATACATGATTTTCTATTGTAAAAATTGTATTCAGATATGAAAATTCAAAATAAAATATGTAATTTCAAAGTATGACAAGTAAAATAGTATTGTGTAACTAAACTAAGCATCAGGCATGTTCCTTTTTTTGTTGAAATTTTGTACAGTTACGTGAATCATGGTATGCGTTTTGTTCCCCACATTTCTTACATTGTCTCCCTTTCTTTGCACCATCAGTCATTGCACGCTCTTTAGGAGGAATTATCCTAGCATTAGATCGATCTCCTTTTCTCCTACCTTGAAGTGGATTCCAAATACGAAGTTTTGAAGGTTTTGAAACACCTAATGCAGAAGATATGACTTCATGATCGGTCATTGGGCGTTGATTTGGCAACTCAGCATCAATTTTTGTCTTTAGATCCTTTAGACGGTCTCGGAAAATTACTAGCTCTTTAATGCTTGAAGCCAGTTTGTCCACGCAATATTCAACAGAACCAATAATTTCCTTGACAATTTCATCTCGAACACTTCCATCACTCAACTTGTTTCTTGCATCAAATACAGCTCATTTGACAGGTGTAACTGCATCTCTTGTCCAACGTTTCAACACATACTTCTGTGGAAATTCATTAACACCACAAATCCTGAGTACATAAAAACTATGTCAACACAGCAACCCATATCTCTCAAACTGCTTAGATGATAATAGTAACAACTAAAATATATATAGTAAAATATAACACTAGTTAGTGCATCAAAATTTTACTGAAAAAACAAACTTTGAAAAAACTACGCAAATAACACAAATTTGTGCATAAAAGTTCCACTCAGAATAAATGTTTGATCAAATCACACTTATAATGCGAATTTATTTACTGTAACAAATTTAAAACTAATTTGTGCATCAAATTACTATAAAATATAAAGATTTAATTATATAAAAATGAATATTACTATATGTCAAATGTGTTTGAATATGTAAATAAGCAATTATATGTTTAGTGAATTGAATCTAACTAGAATAGTACCTCAAATAAACCGTGAGAAGAAACAGCTGGTCCTATCTCCTTAATGAAGAATTCCTGCGAACCGTCAACCGCCATCACACTCATCGACATGCAATCAGTGATTGATGCACAAATCTCATCTTGAATATCATAGAAGATTGCCCGAGTGTAGATTTCACGTGCCTGCTTTTCAAGAACAAAGTCTGTAAATAGATCAGGTGTAGTATATCGAGTTTTGTGTTGGTTTGTTCGACAAGTATATCTCTGAACATCCATTGCAGTCTCGAAGTGGCTGGAAAATTCAACAAGAGTCAGTGTGGTACTAGTTAACTGGCCAAAAAAGTGATTCTCGCTCTCAGACCAAGACATCGTGCGCATTAAACCGGACAATGGCTCATCCCTGTAATATGCTGGTATCCAATTAAACCTTAGTGCAAACATGTCTCTCAACCAGTTATTGGATTGAAGCTCAAAATCATTAATTATTGAATCTCATTCTCATTCAAACTCAAATGGCTCAATGGTATCGGTCCATACAATATTACATATACGCCTTTTGAACGTCTCATCTTTACAAATCTCTGGTCCTACCTGTTACATCGCTCAGAAGTGTAAATAAGAATTTATTTTTATGAGGCAACTACTAAAATTTGCGCCTGCATATCAAGAAACAACAGCCTACAAACCAATTTTAATAGACACAACAGTCTAATATCAAACAATTTTTAATGCAAAAAACAGTGTTATATCAAACAATTCTGCATATCAAGCAACAACAACCTACAAACCAATTTTAATGGACACAACAGTCTAATATCAAACAATTTTTTATGCACAAAACAGAATTATATCAAACAATATATTAATGCACAAAACAAGTGAACAAACCTTAGTAGATAGTTTTTCCATTATATGCCACATACACAAACGATTTCTTGAATTGCTTAACTTTTGCTCAATAGCTATCTTCATTGCGGGATCCTGATCTGTAACCACAACCTTAGGTTCACTACCGAAAGCCTTCTTAAAAGCCCTTAATAACCATGCATATGATTCCAATGTTTCTTTTGACAGCAAGGCGGCAGCAAAAGTTACATTATGATGATGATTATCTATTCCAGTAAATGGAACAAACACCATCTTATACCTACAAAAACCATATTGCACATAAATTAGTTGCTTTACTGTTTTATATGTGCTAAAATATTTACTCAGTATAAAAACTAACTTGTTAAAGCGAAATGTTGCATCAAATGAGATGACGTCACCAAAACAAAGGTAATTATTCTTTGCAACCTCACCCGCCCAAAACAAACCCGCAAGAGCACCTTCCTCATTGGTGAAATAATCGCATGAAAATCCAGGTATATACTCCTGCTTATTCATCAACTGTTCAACAACCATTTCAGCATCAAACTCACCTATGAACAAATTGATACCCCGTTTAAAATTCTTGCAGTCAACTGATGTTGCACCGATTTCATCAAACCCGCCAAACAACTCTTTTATCATCTTGAAAGCTTTCATCGGACCTATATTGTTATTTGAAACTCGGAATAAAAGTTGCTTTTTGGAGAATGTCAATTTCCTTGAAGACTTTAAAAGTGGGATATCATCCTCATCAACAAACGGGTGATTATCCTCTTCATTAAACGCATAAACTACATAGTTATTCTTATTTGTGATCTCAAAAATGCACTTTGCTAAACATCCACACCTACATGAAGGCCTTTTTCGTTTTTGCTTAGGCTTCTTAATTTCTTGATTATCAATCTTATCAACCAACGTGTCCATAGGTACAATCGGCTTAAATCCTTCTCTACTACAAACCATATATTTCTGCTTCAATTTACCATCTTTTGTATTATATTTAGTAGCTTTTCGAACCTCAAAACCACTAAGCTTCGCATATGTTTTGTAGAACTCTATACCATCCTCTAGGGCTGTAAACGAACCGGACGAACACGAACGGAGCCCTGTTCATGTTCGTTCATTTAATTTTAACCGGACAAATAAACGGACACGGACGTTTAAACGGACGAATTTTCTTGTTCATGTTCGTTTATTAAGAAAATGAGTTGTTCATGTTCGTTTATCTTTGTTCATTAAGACACTAAACGAACGCTAAACGAACATAAACGATCGAACATAGATGAAAATAGACAAATAAACATAAACTTTATTGAATTCTTCACAATATATTGTTTTAAAGTGTTGTTTTGTTTATACAAACCAATTTTTAAATTATAAAATTAAAAGATATGATATATGAACATAAATAGATAAATAAACATAAACGAACTTTAACGAACGCATAATCGGACGTTCATGAACATAAATGAACGGACGAGACTTTTGTTCATGTTCGTTCATTTAACTAAACGAACGTAGAATATTGTTCATGTTCGTTCATTTAATAAACGATCGAACATAAACGAACTTTTTACCGAACGGTTCATGAAATGTTCACTGAACGTTCAGTTCGTTTACAGCCCTACGGCATCCTCTAATGTCTTAAACAATTTACCCTTTAATTTTTTAACGTCATCTGAAACATCGGGTTTGTAAAACTTTTTACCATCTTCTGCTACATGAACAATACCCAATGTTTTTCTCATCCGTAGGTTATCCACAACTATAGGATCACAAGCATCAACTATGAAAACAAAAAAGGAAACATAATTAGATGATAACAATAACAACTAAAATATAACACTAGTTTAAAAAAATTACGCAAATAACACAATTTTGTGTATCAAAATTCCACACAGAATAAATGTTTGATCAAATCACACTATAAAAAACAAATTTAAATAAAAAAAACACTAATAGAAAAAAATTTGTGTCAGAAATACACTAATTTATGCATGAAATTCTAGTACAAATACAATAATTCATAAAAATAAACTAATTTATATATCAAACTAAACTAAAAGCAATAATTTGAAAATCAGAAACTGAAAATTCATAAGAAAATCAGATCTACACTAATTTACGCATGGAATTCTAGTACAAATACAGAAATTCAAAAAACTAAACTAATAACACTAATTTATATACCAAATTAAACTAAAAGCAATAATTTTTGCATCAGACACTAAAAAATTCAAAAAAAAAAAAAAAAAAAAAAAAAAAAATCAGAAATACACTAATTTATGCATGAAATTCTAGTACAAATACAAAAATTCAAAAAACTAAACTAATAACACTAATTTATATATCAAATTAAACTAAAAGCAATAATTTTTGTATCAGACACTGAAAAATTCACAAAAAAAAAAAAATAATAAAAAAATAGAAATACACTAATTTATGCATGAAATTCACAAAAAAAATCTAAAATTGCAAAAACTTACAAAAACATAAATAAATAAATAAATTATACCTTGATTAACACTATGAATCGCTGAAAATTGAGATTATAAATCGGTGAAACCCTAATTTGATTGAAGATTGAATAACGGATTGAAAAACCCCCAATTGTAATAATGAATCGCTTCCATTCTGGAATAATTCGAATAAACCCTAATTTGATTGAAGATTGAATAACAGATTAAAAAAACCCTAATTTTGTAGGTTTTTATAGGATAACGGATTGAAAGAATGGATGGAACAAGCATCTGAATTTGAAGAAGAAAAAAAATGAGATTTGTAGAGATTATATACAGTATTTACAGATTGTGAATTTGAAGAAGAAAAAAAAAATGGAAGTGTTAGTTTAGGTGTGGAGGGAAGAAGAAAGAATGAAATTAATTAAATAGGTTGTTAGAATAATAGAATTGTAAAATTACTTTTAAACCCTGTTAGGATCAAAATTAATCTCATCCATTGATTTTAAATCAAGGGACTAAAACTCTTCTTATTCTTTTTACCAAAAAAATCTCTTTTTATTTGATCTCATCCCTATATATATATATATATATATATATATATATATATATATATACACACACACACACACACACACACATACATACATATATATATATATATATATATATATATATATATATATATATATATATATATATATATATATATATATATATATATATATATAGGGATCTAGTAAGAAGTAAATTAAAATAAGAAGTGGTAAGAAGTGACCAAAACCACGCATTTGAGATGCAACGACTTGCATTAGATGCATTTCTATTCATATAGATGCAACATCTTGAGTTTCGAAAGTAAATTTGATGTATAGATGGTGCAAATTGATTTCATGATTTTAGCATGTGCAGAGGAACAAAAAATAAGAGAAATCAAGAAATGCATCTAATATACGTATATGCATCTGATTAAAAGCTAGAAAACACAATATGGTACGTTATAATGCATATAAGATTATAGGGATGCATCTAATTTAGGTCGGTGCCTCTCGGATTTGTAGTTATAGTTCTTCTTATTCTTTCTTATTTGATCCTAACTCACACACACACACACACACACACACACACACACACACACACACACACACACATATATATATATATATATATATATATATAGTGTGTGACCTGGAAGAAAAAAAAAATGGTTTTGGTCGTAAAATAGCAATAAACTTTAAAATCGAATTGGTACGTGAACTACTAGTAAAAAGTATACTGATTTGGTGTGTGACTAAGGGCTTGTTTGTTTATTTTTTTTTTAATTAAGTCATGCTAATTAAAAGATGACTTAATGCAGACAACTTCAGTTTTATTATTTAATATTCTAAGTCATTTTTTTGTATTAAGTCACAGATAAACAGTTTTCATATGACCTAATTAATTCAGTTTTTTTTTCATATTAAGTCAATTAAGTCGAAATCAAACACCCCCTAAGTGTTCACTTTTTGTAACACACTATCATGTTTTATTCCGATCTGCATCTTTAAACTTAATTTTACCCGAACCAAAGTCATAAATGTCATATGTATTGTCTACGTCATCTAATTAACGATATGTGCATCTACGTTGGAAATCTTCACCATTTTGGTTGTTATATAGCAAATCCCCCCTCCCCAATTCACACTAACGCTCTGTTCTCAAGTCAAATTTTAAAAGAATGTAATGAGATGGGATAGGAAGAGGCAAGTAACGAATGACACTGTGAAGAAAGTGGTTATTTTTATTTGTTTTCTTGAGTTTTTATTTTAAGTTAGAAGGAAAGGAAAGAAAGCTACCCAAATTACCAATATACCTGATAAGGAAATATTTGTTACGCTTTTAGGGGGTCATTTAAGCCATAAATCGTGTTTATATGATCAAATATTACCTTAAATCGTTCCCTTTTGTCATTTTAGGTACTTGGGACATGAATTCTGGAAAATTGAGCATTTTGGACATTTTTATGCTCAAGAATGAAGAGAACAAGAAAAGTCAAGAAAATCAGGATTTAACGCCTGACGGCGTCATGCTTTGGAGCTGACGCCGTCACACTATGTTGATCCGCCAAGGATTTTTATGCTGAGATGCCCTAGAAGAAATCGTCAGGTTAACACCTGACGGCGTCAGGTGTTCCAGGAGCAAGGCCGTCTCCTTTTAGCACTATACGAGACGGCCCAGAACCTTTATCAAGGGATGGCATTAGAGATCTCTTGGGTGATACGAAACCCTAAAACACGGCGATCTGACGGCGTCAGAGGCTAAAACCTGACGCCGTCAGACTTGTGTATCTATATATACTTTTTTATTTTTCATCCATTAAGTGTGTAACTTTTGGGAGATAAAACCCTAGACGAATTTTCCTATAAACTTAGGGTTTCCAAGCCCTCTTTTCCTTCATTTTCAATTGAAGATAAGTCTTCTTTTTAGTCATTCAATATGTCTATGTATTGTTGGATTGATTGTTTATCTTGTCTTTCTTTTAACATGCTAGCTTAATTCTCTTTGTGTTTACTTAGATCTAATGAAACCTCGTTGTTAATTATTGGTTGTTGATTTGTTATTAGTTGATTTGGGTGATTGAATTTCGTGTTAGGCTTAAGAAAACTGGCTATACTCCTATATGGTAACAAGCTTGAACGTCTTAAGAAACGTTATCAGATGTGTACTATGATGTTATTGGTTGTATTTAATGCATACACAACTGTTTACGAGGCCTTGATAGGAAGAGATAGAAGCTTATAGAGTGGGGAAGGACGTACACAGCCTCATGACTGGTATTAAGGAATACAACCCTTCATCCAAACAACTGTAACAAATCAATTAATCAGTGAGAGATAACTAGGGAGTAGTGAAATCCAAGTAAATACGCTTTTCCCCATTATAAGAAGTTCACCAATTTACTTTTCTGTTATTTTATTTTATTTGCATTAGTAGTTATTTGGGTTAGTTGACTAGCAACTAATTCCGCCCACTCTTTCAATACCCGAGATTTTTACTTTGCTTTTATAAAACATAAAAATACAAAAAGAATCATCCCTCACCTCTATACCTAGTTTAAGTAGCTTTTAATCCTAACGACACTATTCCCCTAGAGAATGATCAATCCCCGGTACTTGCCACTCACTATACTACATCGGTCAGGTACATTGTCTGGTGAGGATTGCAAGCTTCTCAAGATCCCTTGAGAAGTAAAACCTTTTGCAAGGTTGCAAAACCACGCATCAATACCCTCAAAACATAATTTACTCTATCACATTTATTAGTTGTATCCATTTAAAAAAAGAACTGTACATTTCGAACTTTTGAATACAAGCAAAATTTACTGTAGCTATGTCATGCATTGCTCTTTGCGTGTGATATCATTCCAAATAGTTATGTTGCAGGTGAAAGCTATGTCATACATTTGTTACGTACCAATATTAAAATCGAATTACAAAAGTTGTTGAGCATAAAAGTTATGGAGTTTGGGTCGAATTGTTAATTTTATTTACAGGCTAAATCAAACTAGATTAACTCAGAGAAAAGTTTTCACATCCATATTTCACGACTTCTAATAAGTAACAGATGTGCCAGCCTTTCTAAAATAACAGATGTGCTAAACATGATTAGAAATACTACATCGATTTGGGAACTCCAAACTCATATACGATAAACTACAAAGAATGTTGTTTCACTTGTAACAAACTCATTATTGGCTAAACATCATAAAAGCAAAAGTTGCGTCCATATATCAGTTCACAAATGTGGCAAAAGCCAACGAATCCTTCAAATAACACGAGAAGAACAAATTAAGAAGAACAAATTCCCAAAGGCCCTCACACGAGAGTACTTAAACAAAAGCCAACGACTCCTTCAAATAACAGTTAAAGTAGGAAGTAAGAAATAACAAAAATAAGTTTCACACGAAGCGACAATCATATTAGTATCAAAGATTGATCATAAGAATTTTTCAAACGTTTTTAGTACATAGAAATTCATATGAATTTTTCAAATGTAAAAGCATCATTCCACGCTATTGATGAGTGTGTAAATACTCATCATTTTATACCAATCTGAACTGCCAAAATATCCAAAAACATTCAAATATGCATCAAAATACTGAAAATATCTTAGAAGTGTGTTTTATATGTTTCAAATGCAAAATAATCAAAAACAGATGAAAAACGTACAAAGTTTGCATAATTGGCAGTTTCAGTCCCTCAAGTTTCACAAGTTGTCAAAACTAGTCCCTGGTTATTCTAAAAACATGAAAAAGTCACCAAAGGTCCTTTTTAATCACAAAGTTACATATTTAGTCCTTTGGTGTAAAGTTTCACAAAATTACAAGTTTAGTCCCTGAACTTTGCAAAATTGACATAAATGGTCCCTGGGATGTAAAAACTTTGAGAAAATAAATTTTGGTCCTTATACTAATCTTTTATGGCAGGAATGGTCCTTGGTTGGAAAGTTTGGTGAAATTACATGTTTGGTCCCTGAAGTTTCACAGTTTGGCAGAAAAGGTCCTTGGAAATTTAAAATGGAAAATAATTACATTTATGGTCCTTGGTTTATCATATTTGGCAAGTTAGGTCCTTGAAGATACTTTGGGAGAATTACAATATCAGCCCCTCAACTTTGCCCAAATTACAATTTTGGTCCTTGTTAAGTTATAATACAAACGAACCCTTTTTATTATTAAACCCACAAATCCAATCCAAACATACAACACAACCAGCCCACCCCCTTCCTATTCCTAGGCCCAAACCTGACCAAGCCCAATCCTTTTGAAAATAATAAAACCAGGGTCGTTGACCCGTTTGACCACACCTCATCCCCTCCACCTTTTCACCTCCACCTCACTGCAACACTTCCACACTCCACATCCACCTCTCCACTTGCAAACTACCTTTCCCACCTTGTCCCCCCAACTCTCCACAACAAACCAAGAAACAATTAAACCCTTAATACCACTCCACTGTTCACTTTCCCTCTCCCTCACTCACTGCAAACCCATACCACCTCCACACCCACAGTTTTCACTCCACCTTGCAAACCTACTCTACCAACCATGTCCCCTCCACCTCCACATTTAAACAAGAAGCATTAATTGCAGCAGAACAACCCTAAACTGCTTTTTGACATTTGGCGCCAAAAGTGCCATTCAAAGGCCAAGATCAACTCAGTCTAATCTAATGGTCTAAAAGTGG
Organism: Artemisia argyi; assembly: GCA_030686995.1. Classification (NCBI taxonomy): domain Eukaryota; kingdom Viridiplantae; phylum Streptophyta; class Magnoliopsida; order Asterales; family Asteraceae; genus Artemisia; species Artemisia argyi. The sequence goes on from CM060692.1 coordinate 154,424,682, forward strand.
TGGGATAGTCTCAGAGGGACACCTGGAAACTCAAAAGTCTTCTATATATCAAAAAGATGGAGCAGAGAAGAATTATTAGATTAGTATAGGATTAGTGTAATCTACAATTTGTAATTTTCAATTGCTAGTGTAATTCAAGGCTATCTAGTATTTTGTTAAGTCTCATCAGTGTAATCCAAACCAGTTCTAATCTTTAAATTCAAGTTTTCTTTTGAGAATCCGTATTTAGCAATTTATAGTGAACTTGATAAATTCACTTTAAATTGTTAATTGTTGTTGTTTTATGTTTCTGTAAGCTCAATCAAGTTACTAAGAAGTTTTTATAAAGCTTTCAAAGCCTTAAAGCTTGTTTAGATCATAAATTAAAAAATACTAAAAATTACCTAATAAATAGACAATAAATAAAAAGTAGTGTTCAAGAGAAGGTAAAGACTGAGCAATGAGTATTTTGGATTGCTTTTGGGTGTTAAATACTCCATGGGGAGTGTAGGAAGTGATGTTGTTCCATGGTTCATCATATTCTCAGTCTGGACTCAGTTGTAAGCACTTTTTCAATTTTTTTTTGGTATTTCCACTGTAGAGTAGGTTATCTGTGATTATCTCTGTTTTTCTAAGTTTACTAAGTGTAGATTAGTTGAGATATTGCTTTGTAACACTAGTTTAATCATTAGATATCTAGATTGCTCATTAGGATTTAACTGCCAAATAGGCTTACCTTTGTTAATCTGCAATTGTGGTTATTCTTAGTGTTTGTATGCTTAAATTAGTTTAATATATCACTTCTTATTATTGTTCACAAGTTTCATGACCTGAATCAATGGTGACCTTTGAAAATCATTTTTTCATCAAAATAAGGGAGTGTTTGGTTTGGTATTGTTCAAAAGGTTTTACTGTGTTTCAGTGAGAATACTTGGTTAAACCATGTCACAATAGTTTCTATTAGTCCATTCCTAGCATCAAACCCAGTGTTTGTTTATTAAAAGTCAAAATCAACCCCCCATCACCCTTGACAGTCCACTGTTGGGGACTGTGGGGTAGGAACTCACCCATTTGGCTCTAACTTTGTTCTAGTAACCTAATCTAGGTCTAATATAACATAACATATCATAATTAGCTGTTACATTAAGCTCAAAATTCACAAAAGTCAAAATAGCTAATTTTCATCAAAAGTCAAATTGTCATTTTTCAGAAAATTCCAAATCTTGTGGGATTTTTGTAGAATTGTGTATCAGGTTTTAGGTTCTGAAATTTCTTGGGATCATAGTCTCCCACCTCTACTTCAGTTTCCCGTAGTTGTCACATTTTTGGGAATTTTCTGTTGGGCCCCACACAACACCAAACACAACTGCAGGGAGGAACACCTCCCCTGCTGCAGCCACCACAGTCCCCTACCACCATCTTTGGTGGTGGTTTCTGGCCACCACAGTGGGTCCCACAACTCAAACTTGGTTTCTTTGAACCCCCTCCTAGTAGGCTTTAAGTTTTGACCTTTTGTTTGACCTAGGACTCAGTGGACCCCACTTGAAATAAGCTCTTAAGTCTGTCCCATTTTTCAGTTAGAAACAAGAAATCAAATTGCTTATTGTGACTGATTGGCTTATTCTGTGATCCCCATTGGATTTTTCTAGCTTATACATGTCCATTGAACTTATTTGAACCAAGTTTTACCAAGGTGGACCCCACATAAGCTCTTGTGAGCTTAATCTCTCAACTGGTCAACATAAGTCAACTGTTAAGGTTATTAGCTTATAATTAGCTTATTTTTAAGCTCTTAAAAAGTTGTTTTCATAAAAGTTAATTGTTTTTAGGTATAAAATAGAATTCCAAAAGAAAAATCCAGAAAAGACAAATTTAAAATAAGTGATAGTTTCTATTTAATATTAATTATAATTTTAATTTTCATTTTTAGATTTTTATTAAGTAACCTATATTTTTATATTTTTATTAATTTTATTTTATATTAAAGTATTTTTAATAATTTTCTCAGATTTTTATTTTGTCATTTAGTATTTATTAGAATTAAAATTATTTTTATTAATTATTAATTAATAATTAAGTTTTAAATAGCATAATTAGTTTTTATAAAGCAACACCTAGTTTTTATATTGTTCCTAGCTTTTATATGTTATAAAATAATTTTAGGAATTTTTCCATAATTTTTACTATTCATCTTCTAGTTTTTATAATTTAAATAGTTTAATTGGTAATTAATTAATAATTAGAATAATAATTAGAATAATAATTAGTAAATTAGTTTAAAAATACATAAAATAAACTTTTTATAATTTTTTAGGATTCCTGTGATGGTTAATTAGATTTATAAAAATCTTCTTAATTATCTAAGTCTTTTTAGTATAATTAATAATTTAAATCATATAATTAGTTAATTAATAATTAAATAGTTAATAATTAATAATAATTAGATAAATAGTCTTAAAAATATAATTTTAGTTTTAAAATAAGTTTTATAATATTTTAGACTTTTATAAATTTTAATTTTATTTTTTCTAGACTTATTTTACATTTTCTTATTTATTAAGTGAATTATTAAATAATTAATAATAGTTATTAAATAATAATAATTAATTAAATAATTAGTAATTATAAAATAAATATGTTAAGTTTATTTAATTTGCATTTAAGCCCCTAAGGCATGCAAATTCCTACTTTAGTTAAAATCGTTTTTGTTTCGTACGTTTACGTAGATTTAAATTAAACGTACGCGTTTTAAGGTTTTAAACGTTTTTTAGATATCTAGCTTTCACGTAACTGTTCATATAGCTTATCTAAGCTATTTTGTTTTATAAAACCTTAGTGTAATTACTCACTCACACTTATACCATTTCCTGTTCAAATTCACCCGATCACAAATGTTGGTCCCTTTTACTTGGTTATCAGTAACTAAAAAGCTAAAGTAACCAAGTTGTATGACTTTAAACAAAGATGTATAAAATGATTAACAATAAAGTAACGTAAATATAAGAGACAATATTTTCCAACGTTTAATTCTTTATGAGAAGTTAATCAAAAAGAATCGTACCCAAGTGTTTGCGGAATAACACTTGGGATTGAAAACGACAAGTATTGTATGGACTCCTCACTAAACTCAATCTATGTTGAGTGACAACTTTCAAGACCCACTGAGCTATCTCAGGGGTTGTGTTGTTCTTTGGAGGAGTAAAAGTGGTTTGTGAATGCTTTGCATTAATTGCACAAACTTGTCAACTTTTACTCCTCACATATGCTTCATATTTATACACAAGTATAGAACAACTAGTTATACATTGGACATAAAGCTTCCCTAACAATATCTTGAAAGATATTATTCTTCTGGCAAGGAACCTTCATTGAGTTAAGTCCAAAAGGCACTTTCTGATGACAGACTGGTTTTAACCAATTTGGGAAAGTTTGACATTAAAGTGATAAAGCACTTTAATAATGCAGCTCAGACTTTCCCGCCCAGTCCCGCCAAAACTTCAGTCTTCTTGTCATCAGTCTTCAGTACTATGAAGTTGTTGAGGAGTCATGGGGTTCAGTGAGTTATTGTCATCCTCACTGAACCCATCACCTTCTTCTTGGCTTGGATCACACTTCACTGAGTTCCGCTTCACTGAATGGAGAACCTTTCTTCTTAGGTTCGGTCTTAGCATCCTTAAGGTGACTCACTGAGTTACTGTTCACTCAGTGACTTGTTTACACTTAGGGGATTTTACGTTCAAATCCTTGTTCGAGAAAGATTGGGGAATTCAGTGACCAAACAATCCCCCCTTATTTGAACATACAAATAGCCTAAGTGTTACTTGATTCAGCATGAGTTGACAGGGTACTTCTTCTCTTGCTGAATGTTTGTTGTAATTGTAAGTAGGACATAACTTTTTAAACAAAACATCAGTTTATTCATAGCTATTATATTTTCCTACAAATTACAAACAAAATAAAGATAGTTGTTGCAGATCAGATGTTCAGATGATAGCCAAGTCCCTCTATCTTAGCTTTCTTTGATCTCAGCAGGTGTTTCTCAGGATGCCTCTCAATCATAGCCCTAAGGTCCTGGCAGAACCTTTGGTTTTCAGCACATCTTACAGGAGAAGCTAACATCAGGTACATTAACATTGCCTTGACCCCTGCCCTGTCCATATCGGACCATCTTTGGAAACAGGGTTTCCATATTCATCCATAAAGCATAGACCTCTTTCAGGGTGTTCAAGCACAACATTTCTCACGAAGGTGATTCCTTCAGGAATGGACCAATCACAATCCAATCCTGGGACCTTGATCTCAGGCTCGGATTCAATGTGCTTCCTTTTTCTCCTGGTGGCTTTTGATGGAGCAGTTCCTGTTGTTGGAGCAGGAAGAAGGGAGGGAATATTTAGGGCTTCAGGCATTGCGCTCAGTCTGTCATACCTTTCCTTCAGTGACTTGAGAAGGTCGTGTACGACAACATTGTTTTTCTTGGCAATGATGGGACGGAGTTCATCAAGTTCAGTAATCCCAAAGTCAGCAAATTTGAATGGGTTATGAATGTCAATAACTCTTTTATCAGCCCCCTGAAGACTGTGACCATTGCGGGTTTGGTGTTCCTGTGGATTTTAATGTCAGTGATGGTTTTAGGCTTCAACCTTTCCTTCATCACCCAATGATATCTTTCAACCCTAGTCTTTCTGATTTGAGCATCCCTTTTCAGTTTTGCTTCCCTTTCCCTTTTAAGAGCATTCATCTCTTCTTCCTGAGCCTTTTTAAAGGCTGCACCAGCTTGCTCAGTAGCTAGTGCCTCAGCATCCAGACCAATCTTTTCAGCTTCCTCATGAACAACCTGTATCAGTTCAGGCTTGCTCAATCTCTCTTCTTCAGCTACCTTTGCCAGTTTCTCAACTCTTTCCATATGGGCTTGTATTTGGTCGTGGGTGAGTTGATAGACTTGTCCATTGATTATATACGGGACCCTAATTGGTTCATCAGGATCAACTCTGATCATTGTGGAGGCAGGCTGGAGCACAGTTGTAGGTTCAGAGGTGGTGGCAATACTTTTTCCTCTGTCCTGAATGAGAGTGGAGGAGACTGGTTCCTCTTGAGGTGGAACTTCGGTGACTGGTGTGGCTTCAGTGACATACTCCCCCTCAGTGTGAGAGGGCTGTCCAGCTTCATGTTCATCAGTAATAGGGGTTTCAGGAACATTCTCCCCCTCAACAATTGCCGGAGCTGCAGTGATGGCAAGTGTTGGAGTTACAGAAGATGAAGTAGAGGTACCCTTGAAAACTTGAAACATCTCCGTCATCATAGACTTGATCTCTGCAGTATCCTGATGGATGATAGATACCTTGGAGTCAAGTGCAGCCTGGGAGCTTTCAAGGGCAGTCATTTTGGATCCCATGGTCCATGCCAGAGAAGTGGACTTCATGGAGTGAGCTGTCACTGAGGCTTCCAACTGTGTGAAGGAAGACTTGAGAGATTCTACTGTGGAGCTGAGATTCTGAACATTGGAACCCTTTATCAAACCAAGTAACTCAGTAAGAGCTACCGTGTTTACCTGGTATGTCTCAGATGCCTGAAGAAGTTTCTTGTTGAGCTCAGGATCATCTTTGACTGATTCTTGAACCGACTTAACCCCGGTAGTCAATTCTTTAAGGGATTCCAAAAATGAGTTGATGTGAGAAGTCATTTGTGTCAGGGAGTAGGTGACACTGGAATTTTGCTCCCTGACATCATCATTGTATTCTTCAACAACATCTTTGAGGAGGTGGTAGTGGACTGCTTGCTCAGTATGCATGTCAAACACCTCGTCAGTGACCCCCCTATACAAAACATTGGTCATTTTCTTGATGAATCTTTTGAAGGCTTTTTCAGTGAGAGGAGTTTGAGCGTCTTCTGAGGTTTCCGGCTCGGAATGTGTTTCATCTTCATCATGGTTAGAGGTTTGAGGAGACTGAGTAACAGGTTCAGGGACTGTCTCCTCAACCTCCATATCATCTCCGGCCGTGAAGACTACCTCGTCACTGTTAAATTCATCATCAGAAAATAAGACAGCCTGAGCATCTGCCAGGGAGGTAATCTGCAACAAGTGGAGGTTATCCGGCTCCTCTTCATAAGAAGATTTGCCTTCGTTTTGGCCAGGTCCTGACCCCTCAAATCCGGTAGGTTGGGTTTTACCTACCTGGTCTTTAAGGCCAGTTCCCAAGTAATGCGCACCTCCGGGAGTGGTTAATATCCCTCTGAATCTTTGTCCCCCATGACCCCTTCAGACACTGATGGGTTTTGCTCAGTGTCATCCTGAGGAGTCGTGAATGTTGTGTCCCTATCAGTGGGTTGTATGTTTCCCTCTGAGTCTTTGGGATGAGTTTTTGTGCCCTCGGACAAAAGTGTTGTTTTGCGAATGTCCTCATCAGGCACCTGAGTGGTTATGTCCCCCTTTCCAACAGGCTTGTTCTGGCCTGTCGAAGATTTAGGAACGTGAACTCCCTGATGCTTGGGTTGTGATTAACCCGAGCCTTTGGCGGGATGTGATTGTTTGTGGACCCCCTTCTCAGTGGAGTAGTGCTGCCCCACCGAGGATTTAGGATCCCTTACTCCCTGAGACTCTGGTTGTGATTTGCCAGAGCCTTTAGCAGAATGTGAAGGTTTGGTTAGTTCCGGCTCCACTGTCTTGTTTATGACAGTAGAGTCTTTGGGAACGGGTATGCCCGAGGACACTGAGTGTGATGTCTCAGTGCCCTCCGTTGGCTTTTGTTGCAGGCCTAGTGACCGGGTTATTATTCTCATGGTGTCAGCAGTCAAGGGCTGTTGTGGTTGCCTCCTTATGGTAGGCTTGGGATCAGAGGTCTTAGTGTCGAGTGGCTTGGGTTGAGCCACCTTCCTGGACCCCTGTCCCTTCTTCCTCTTTACCTTCTTGGTGGGAGAGGGAACTGGTGAAACTTTATTGTCACCCTGGATAGCAGAACGCATATACATTGTCAGGGTGACAGGTGTAACCTCAAGAGGGTCACGAGAGTAATTTGCCTTGTGTAGGACATCAGGCTCAAAACCTGCTATGTCAGGCTTAACATACTCAGACCCAAGCAAGTCTTGTAGGGCACAGGAAACAAATCTAGGATATGACATGTGTTTTTGCCTAGACTTCCCCCCTAACTTTGCTATGAGGTCCCTGAAGATGATTTCTCCAAGGTCAATCATTTTACCCTCAATGAGACAGAACACTATCATTGCCTGAGTAGTGTTCAATTGCTCAGTAGAGGATTTATTTCCCCAGAGAACCTGAATGACAAAAGTCATTAGAATCCTCCAGGGAGCTGGGAACCAGGTCTTTATTATAGGGGCTTTGGATAATAGGGACCCTGGTGTCACCTCAGGGTGATTTTTGTCATAGGGTCCCAGTTCCAGTAAGACCTCCTTCACCTCTTTCTCAGAGGGTTGGGCAGTGAAGGTCGTGGTGTAGTCAAGGCCTGTGGCTTTGACAAAAGTTTTATAGTCAAGAGTTAGGTACTTGGTTCCATTCTTGACTGTAAACTTTATTTTGGCCTCTTTTGGCGCATCAGGGTTTTCAACCACCGCTGTGCACCAAAATTCCCTCAAATAGTCATGATAAATGACTGAGGGGGTTTTTGTGAATGAGGTGGTCAGGAAGCAGTTCTGAAGGAACTTCACCACATCCCTGTATTCAGGGTTCCCTTCAGGGTAGGCAAAGTTCCCCACCACGTTGTTCTTGGTAAGGTCTACGCTTTCCATTTGGAAATCCACATTGGGTGCGTATTTTATGACCTTAGAAGAAGCCATTTGGGTTAGATAAAAGCCTGTTTTTTTTTGAAAAATGGGTATCAGTGAGGGAAACACACGCAGTTTTGAAAATGATTTGCAAGAGTTTTGTTATGATTTTAAAAGCGTGTGTGTGTATTCCCTTTTTGTGGGGGTATTTATAGGGTGAGAATTAGGGTAGCGATGTTGCGGATACCAAAGGTTAATTTATTTAACCGAAACAGCATAATAATTTTGGTTTGATATCCGCATTAAATATCACGATTCCCATTACCCTATTTTCTCTCACATTGTGGATGAACAGTTGTGCGGCTCTGCAAATAATGCACTTTTGCAGAGTAGAAATTATCACAACTTTTGTGTGTGAGGGAGCATTTAATGCTCAGTGGTGTTTGGTGAGAGAGATGTGGGGGCCCAAGGAGTGGATGCCAGTTGTGTAAGTGACATATATTCCTATATTTAATAGGATTCAGTTACCTACCTGGGACATTAACTAACTAAATACTTAGAGCATTTAGTTAGGGTATTCAATGCCATTTTTCATCTTGAGCCCCCTGAATGAATTATCATTCAAAAATTTTTTTGAGGAAGGGTGTGATCAGGGACCTAGAGAATTTACATCATGTTGGAACATTTTTGATCAGTTTCCTGATTCTATGTCCAACATGCCCAGTTCAGCTTTCAATCTTGTGAAAGTGGGTTCATCCAAAGGTTTAGTGAAGATATCAGCTAGCTGATACTCAGTGGGGATGAAATGTAGTTCAATTTCTCCATTAGAGATATGGTCCCTGATGAAGTGGTATCTGATGTCAATGTGTTTGGTTCTTTGATGAAGTACTGGATTGTTTGAGATGGCTATGGCACTTGTATTATCACAAAAGATAGGTACCATCTTATACTGAATGCCATAGTCACTCAGTTGGCTCTTCATCCATAGTACATTTGCACAACATCCTGCAGCAGCCATATATTCAGCTTCAGCTGAGGACATGGCCACTAACTGTTGTTTCTTTGTACTCCAACACACAAGTTTACCACCAAGAAATTGGCAGGATCCTGAAGTACTTTTCCTATCCATGTTACATCCTGTATAGTCAGAGTCAGTGTACCCTTTGAGATCAAATCCTGAACATTTTGGGTAATACAAACCAAGGTTTGGAGTACCCTTTAGGTACCTGATGATTCTCTTGACAGCAGTGAGATGTGATTCTTTAGGGCCAGCCTGGTATCTGGCACACAGGCAGACTGAGAATTGGATATCAGGCCTTGAGGCAAGTAAGTACATCAGGGAGCCAATCATTCCTCTGTATTGGGTTTGATTCACTGATTTTCCAGTGAGATCAGGGCCAAGGTTGTTTGGAGGGACCATAGGAGTTTTTACTGAAGAGCAGTCAGTGAGCTCATACTTCTTCAGTAGGTTCCTGAGGTATTTTTCTTGGCAAATGGATATTCCTTTATCAGTTTGTTTAATTTGGAGTCAAAGAAAGTATGTGAGTTCACCCATCATGCTCATTTCAAACTTTGTGGTCATCAGTTTTTCAAACTGTTTGCAAAGTTTGTAACTTGTTGAGCCAAAGATGATGTCATCAACATATACTTGGACAAGAATGACATCATCCTTTGTTCTGTAGATGAACAATGTGTTGTCAATTCTTCCTCTGACAAACTTGTTTTGGATCAGGAAGGCTGAGAGAGTTTCATACCATGCCCTGGGTGCTTGTTTCAGTCCATAAAGGGCTTTGTTAAGCTTGTAGACATGGTTGGGGTATTCACTACTTTCGAAACCAGGAGGCTGTTGCACATAAACATCTTCTTTGATGTTACCATTCAGGAATGCACTTTTAACATCCATTTGGTAAACTTTAAAGTTCATGTAAGTTGCATAGGCAAGGAAGATCCTGATGGCTTCCATTCTTGCAACAGGTGCAAAGGTTTCCTCATAGTCTATACCTTCCTGTTGATTATATCCTTTGGCAACCAGTCTTGCTTTGTTTTTGATGACTGTGCCATTTTCATCGGTCTTGTTCTTAAAGACCCATTTCATACCAATGATTAAAACACCCTGGGGGCATTCAACAAGGGTCATGACATCATTTCTGTCAAATTGTTCCAATTCATCTCTCATGGCCTGAACCCAACTTTCATAAGTCAGGGCTTCTTTGACATTTTTAGGCTCAATCTCTGAGAGATAGTCAGCATAAAGACATATATTGGCAGTGGCAGCCTTGAGTTTAGCAGCCTTGCTTCTTGTGAGCATGCCTTCAGTGGGTTCACCATTGATGTTCACAAGCTCAATGATTTTGGATCTAGTCCAGCTATCCTGGGGTTTGGGATAGGAATTTGAGCTTGTAGGAGCCTGATTAGGTTCAGACTCAGGAACATGAGGTAACTCATCAATATGTGCTTCAGTGACTACTGTAGGAACAATTTGTTCTGAGGGTTCCTGAACAATTTGTTCAGTGGTGTCAGTCTCATTTGAGACATGCTGAGTTTCAATGAACTCACTGATAGGTGGTTGGGGTAGGTTGTGAGGGATGATGTAATAGGAGACATCAGCATCAGCTTGGTATTGGGTTGAGGGATTGTTCTCAAGATGATACTCATCAGAAGGATATCTTGATGAGTCATCAATACCAATTTCTTCTACTGAGGAATTTGAGAACCTGATGGATTCAGTGCTCTCATCAACAGTAATGTGATAAGTTTCCTCAGTTTGTTGTCTCCTTGTGTTGAACACCCTGAAGGCTTTAGAAACCAAGGAATATCCCAGGAAGTATCCATCATCAGCTTTGGCATCAAATATACCCAAGTGATCCTTGTGATTATGTATAAACACAGGACACCCAAATACATGAAAATAGCTGATGTCAGGAATCCTTCCTTTGAATATCTCATAAGGAGTCTTATTATGCCTTTTCACAATGATTGACCTATTTTGAGTGTAGCAGGCTGTTTTAACTGCCTCAGTCCAAAAATGTTTAGAGAGGACTGAGCCATTTAACATTGTTCTTGCTGCCTCAATGAGTGTTCTATTTCTCCTTTCAGCTACTCCATTTTGTTCAGGAGTATAGGGAGAAGTGAAATTTTGAGAAATTCCTTTCTCATCACAAAAACACTCAAGGTCTTGGTTTTTGAATTCAGTGCCATTGTCAGTCCTGATCTGTTTAACTTTGACATCATTTTGATTTTCAATGTTTCTGACAAATGACATGATTGTTTCAGCTGCCTGACTCTTTTTGGTCAGGAAGTAAACCCAAGTATATCTTGAGTATTCATCCACTATGACCAGTGTATACTTCTCATGGTGAATAGACATTGGACTGACAGGTCCAAAAAGGTCCATATGAAGAAGATGTAGGCAGCTTTTGATGGAAAAGGTTTGTTTGGTTTTGAATGATGCCCTGTGGTGTTTTCCTTTTTCACAAGCAGAACAAGGCTTGTCTTTGGTATACACCAGGGATGGAAGGCCCAGAACTTTGTTCTGTTTGGCCAGGTTGTTGATGTTCTTGAAGTTGAGATGAGAGAGTCTTCTATGCCATAGCCAGTTGATTGTCTCACTTGCCTTTGAGAATAGGCAAGTCCCATTCTGATTCAGGGATGACATGTCAAGGACATATACATCATCCCTCCTGGGGGAAATCAACACAACTTCCTTATTGGCATTAAAGATGGTCCCTCTCTTTTCATCAAACTGAACTATGTATTTGGCATCACATAGTTGGGAAACACTTATCAGGTTGTACTTGAGACCATTAACATAAGCTATTCTTGTAAAAACTATACCATTGCAGTTTACTGAACCATAACCTTCAGTGGGAGCTGATGAGTTATCACCAAATACTACTTTGGGTCCTGGTTCTTCCACATATTTGTGCAGAAAACTTTTCACACCGGTCATACTTCTGGAGCACCCACTGTCTAGATGCCAAGTAGGATCCTTGATGTATTTCTGCACAAACAGTAAACTGGGTTAGTTTTTCTTGTTGACCCACTTTCTAGTAGGCTTAGTCCTCAGGGACTTTTTGAACTCAGTTAGTGAATCATGGTCTGAAGTAGTGTGACCTGAGCTTCCACATGTTTTACATTTTGTGGAGGTTGATGCCTCAGGTGACTGAGAAGTGTTGGTTTGGTTTTTCCTTCTGGACTGAATCACTTTTTCATGTCCCCTGGTTTCATGGGAGGGATCTCCACAGATGTCACAACATTCTTTCATCATACAATCATCAGGAAGATGATCATTGAAACCACAGTGAGGACATGGTGAGAAAGGCTTAGCCTTCAGTCTTTGTTTGGAAGGTGTGGCATACTGATAGCCTTGGGTTTTGTAAAGACCCCTTGCTTTTAAGAAAGCAGTGTGGGGGATGTGATCACAAGTTCTGTGGTCCTCTTGTTTGCATATCATACAAAACAGGACTCTGTAGCATTTATCAGTGCTGTGATTGGGATAATTGCACAGCTCACATCTCCCTGAGGGTCTGGGTGTGGTTTTTGGTTTGGAAGAACCTGAGGATACTGAGGGCTTTGTTGATTTTGAGTCAGAGTTTTTCTCAGTAGACTCAATTTTCTCACTCAGCATCCTGACAAGTTCAGCAAGCTGATCAACCTTTGAATCAGTGCTTTCAGACTTCACTTCAGTTTTTACTGAAGGTTTTTGGTGTTCAGTGGGTGCAGGAGTAGGTCTTTTCAGAATAGTCCTTCCTAACCCTGATTTCTCTTTAGGAGAATGTGGTTGAAAGACTAATGGTGCAAGGTCAGAATTGGGTTCTGCTCCCTGAAGTTGTTTCAGTGGAGGGAGTGGTGAATCAGACTTAGACTCAGTGATGGACTCAGTAGGACTAAGTTCATCAGTGACTCCTAGCAGCTCCTTGATAGCCTGACTTTCAGGCTCCAGGATTCTTCCAGTGTTAAAATTTGGCAATTTACTATCAGGATTGTTTCTTTCAATCCAATCACTGGGTTTGGGAGCTAGTTCTTTGCTAGAGAGTATGTTGGTTAATAGAAAAGTTGTAGAATGGCTACTCTCCCCAAAAACTTCAGTGAGTTGATCATCACCCAGACCAACCTTTTTGGGGCTGGGTGAGAGACTCAATGTTTCATAAAGTTTGGGGTTTTTCTGAGTCCATTTCCAAATAATTTCCTTTTCTTTCTTAAGTTCTTCCTAAAGAGCTTGATTTTGTTTTACAAGTTCAGAGTTTTGAATTTGAAGTGTAACACTTTCAAGCTTGGCTTGTTTTAAGGCAAGTAATTCATCTCTACAATGATTTAATTCAAAACTCAGTTTGTTAAATTTTGAAAACAAATTAAGTCTTTGCTCTTCAACATACTTAAGATCAACATTAATATAATCTAAGTAAGATTTCCAATCATCATTATCATCCATAGAAAGTAAAAGATTTACCTTCCTCATAGTGATGTTGACCCATTCACCATTTCTTGCATGACTCTTCCCCACAACAAGTTTGTTGTCTTCTGACAGAGCCATCAGGGCACTGATGTGAACTTCATCATCATCAGAGGACACTTCAACCTCATCCCAGTCATATGTTTCAGCAACAAGCCCTTTGTTCTTGGCTTGAGTAGGCTTTGGAGCCTGAGGAGGCTGAGAGACTGTTGAGGATGATTCAAGAAGGGCAAGTTTAGCTGTTGCCTTTTTGTACTTGGCTTCAAAGTCAATTTGAGGGACTTTTTCAAATCTTTGACTAGACTGAAGCATTTTTGGTTGAAATTTGCTGGGGCCTGAAAAAGAATTATTTCCTGAAAATTTGAAAGATGGTTCTGAGGTTGTTTTTGAAAAACAATCTTTAGCAAAATGCCCCATTTTGCCACATTTAAAGCATTTAGTGTTGTCATTTGCTTTAGAAGGAAATTTGTTTTTCTTAAAAAACCTTTTAGAATTAGCAAGGAGTGCTCTTTCATGAAATTGAATTTGAAGATCATTAAGATACTCCTCACTGGTTCTTTGGTCAACCTCATCATCAGATCCATCCTGAAAATCCTGCACAACACCTTTTGAATAGAAAGCAGTTGATATGGGTGAAATTGTCAAGGCCTTTTTAGTCTCCTGAGCTTTACCAGGGTATCTCCTGGTGATAAGATTGTCTTCATAGACAAACTTCCCATAGATGGCAGGGAGCTCAAGGTTCTGAATGTGGTTTGCATTTCTCAATCCCTGAGAGAAGTTTAACCACTTCTCAGGGAGACTGTTGACAAAACCAACATTGATCTCATGTTTTGACAGTATAACACCATCATTGGTCAGCTCATTCAGGAGGGTCTTATACCGAGTATAAGTCTAAGAGAGACTTTCAGAATCCTTGGCCCTGAAGGTATTGAATTCAAGCTTCAGGTCCATGATTCTATTCTCTTTGGTATCAGAAGGCCCTTCATAGCTATGAACCAGGTCAGTCCATGTCTGCTGGGCAGTGGGACAGTTGATCACTGATTCCATTATATCATCAGGAAGGCATGATATAATGATGCTTTTCAGGCGCTGGTCTTGATTGACCACCCTCCTTTCATCTGGGGTCCATTGAGCTTCAGGTTTAATTAAACCTTGGGCAGTTGTTGGGACATATGGACCATCATTAATCAACTTAATGTATTATGGTTCCATCCCAGTTAAGTAGCAAAGCATTCGCTTTTTCCACTTATTAAATTTGCCAGCTTCTAGTCGAGGGGCAGTTGCTGAATAACTTCCACCCTTTTTGTCGACAAGCTGGGGAACATCTATGTCAGTCATAGTGGGATCTTGATTTTAAAAACTTGAGCACTCTTAAGTTTTGAAAACAGGTTTAAGTTTTACAGATCAGAGGCTCTGATACCACTTGTTGGTCCCTTTTACTTGGTTATCAGTAACTAAAAACATAAAGTAACCAAGTTGTATGACTTTAAACAAAGATGTATAAAATGATTAACAATAAAGTAACGTAAATATAAGAGACAATATTTTCCAACGTTTAATTCTTTATTAGAAGTTAATCAAAAAGAATCGTACCCAAGTGTTTGCGGAATAATACTTGGGATTGAAAACGACAAGTATTGTATGGACTCCTCACTAAACTCAATCTATGTTGAGTGACAACTTTCAAGACCCACTGAGCTATCTCAGGGGTTGTGTTGTTCTTTGGAGGAGTAAAAGTGGTTTGTGAATGCTTTGCATTAATTGCACAAACTTGTCAACTTTTACTCCTCACATATGCTTCCTATTTATACACAAGTATAGAACAACTAGTTATACATTGGACATAAAGCTTCCCTAACAATATCTTGAAAGATATTATTCTTCTGGCAAGGAACCTTCATTGAGTTAAGTCCAAAAGGCACTTTCTGATGACATACTGGTTTTAACCAATTTGGGAAAGTTTGACATTAAAGTGATAAAGCACTTTAATAATGCAGCTCAGACTTTCCCGCCTAGTCCCGCCAAAACTTCAGTCTTCTTGTCATCAGTCTTCAGTACTATGAAGTTGTTGAGGAGTCATGGGGTTCAGTGAGTTATTGTCATCCTCACTGAACCCATCACCTTCTTCTTGGCTTAGATCACACTTCACTGAGTTCCGCCTCACTGAATGGAGAACCTTTCTTCTTAGGTTCGGTCTTAGCATCCTGAAGGTGACTCACTGAGTTACTGTTCACTCAGTGACTTGTTTACACTTAGGGGATTTTACGTTCAAATCCTTGTTAGAGAAAGATTGGGGAATTCAGTGACCCAACAACAAACCCGTTTTTAATACCATCCACACCTCGTTGGGACATTACGACCCGGGGAAACACTGTATTCCACGGAAGCATTGACCTAAGCTGTTTGACTATTACGGTTGACCATTCACATGTGGTTGACTAATAATTATCTGACCGTTTCAGACCAATCAAAATTTGGCGCCGCTGCCGGGGAGGTTGTGCGCTTATTCTAAACGGTTTTGCGTATTAGTGAATCTGAATACACGCTCATTGTATATTTATCCATCCTTGTTCATATTATTATCATATAAAACCAAAACAGTTCCCGAAAACATTTTAAAATTAGTTTTCAACGAACACAAAAAACCCAAAAATATTTTCCTTCTTATTATTATTACAAAAATTTTCAAAAATACCAAAAATATTCACCTGTACCCTCCAAAACCCTTTGATTCTTTCTATGTCTTATTCTCACCCTCTTGTTTGTCAATGGTGTAGTAGTCCTTATAATGGTGGTAATTGCCCCAGTTGTGGCATGGTAGAGTCAGGAAACGGGTCTGTCTATAACCAGAATACCTATTCCTACCATGATACGACTGATTCTTACCATCAGCTTCCACACCATGAGACCCAACAGTTTTACTGTTGTGAGTATTGTGGAGGCCCTCTCTACAGCTCTGATTGTCAAACTAGGAATCAGTTTGTCTATGAACAGATTCCTTGTAACAATCATGAATTTGGTTTTAACCAGCCTTCACAATACACAAACCCTCAACCACTTCCTCAAGACGAGTTAGCTAAAGCTGAATTGATTACTAAAATGATTATGGCTCAAAGTCAAGTCAACAAAACCATTCAAGAGGGAATAAACAGTCTTAAGGATCTGATTCTTAGGAAACAAAAACCTCTTGTTAACTCATTATATCTTGAGGATGAAAGTAATGAGGATGAACCAATTGAAGAAGAAAACTCAAAGAACCCTTCAGATATCTTGATAATGGGGGACAAGGAAGTCAAAGTAACTCCTCTTGAGGAAATAAATGACCTTGTTCCAATCCCAAAGGTATCTGAGAAACCTTTTGATTCAACTTCAGTTGAAACTACTTCAGTAGAAATACAGGGAGAAAAGAATATAACTGAATCACTAGCAGTAGAAATAATGGAACTTGTAGAATCCATAACTGCTAGTCCTTCTCAACTCCCTGAGTCTGCTAATATCACACCCGAGGTTCCCACTCACTCTCTGAGCATGGGGGACGAGCATCTTGACACTATTCCTGCAAAGGAATCGGACGAATTCATAAAGTCTAGTGTTGAGAACCTTGTCTCAATCCCAAGTGAGTCACAGGGAATTCTTGATCATATGTGTGATATCCCTCCTCCTCTTGTCTTCCCAATTGACCATATTGAGATGTTCTCTGATTCTGATGAGGACTATTCTTTATCTTGTGGAGACATAAGTTATATGGGGGAATTACCTTCTGAGCTTGTCAACTCAGAAGAAGAGAATGATGAAGAAATAATCCAAGACGAAGCTCTTCGTCTTACATTATTAAATGCTAATCTTCTCATTTCTAGAATCGAGGCTTTTAATGAAAAGCCTATTTCATCTCCTATCCCCGTCAAGGATAGTGAGCTTTTGATAAATGATTCTATTCCAGAATTGCAAACGTTCCATTTTGATCATACGGGAGAGAAGATTAGTAGTATTACTACTTCTCATTCTTATAATTCTCTCCCCGTATATGAATCATTTACTTTTGAAGAGTTCCCAAGTGAACTCACTCAAATCAATTCCGAATACGAATCATTCACCTTTGAGGAGTTCTCCTATGAACTCATTCATATCATATCTCCACCGGAGTATGATAACTTTTATTTTGATCTAGACATACCCATAATATGTCTTGATCAAACGAACTTAAAAGAGGAGATTCATGAAACAATGAATTCTCCTATTGAAGATGAGGAGTTAGTTATGATATTTATAATGACTTTCTTTCTCTTCTTCATTTATCCCATGGCTTCTCCTGTTCTTCACTCTTTCGGGAGTGAGGACATTATCTTTGACCCCGGCATTCTCATTTATAAATTTTTAGCCGGGTACTTCTCTCATCGGTGTGGAACTTTCACGTGCTTCAAATGTTTATCCAAACATCTTGAATGAAAGTCCGATGTAGATTGTCTCTTCCACATGATACTTCCCCATGAACAAATGAATTCGGGGTCGAGTCAAGCTAGCGACTCGGTAAATAAAAAACAGTAGCAGGCATACGGGGTTTTCACCCTAAGTGTGGGGGAGATACTAACCCACATATTGTATATATGTATATATCTTTAAAAAAATGTGCATAAACTTAAATAAAGGCTATGGAGTATTTTCCTTCTTACGTTCTAAGTGTTGGTTTAACACCCGGTACTTTGAATATTGAGGACAATATTCAGTTCTAAGTGTGGGGGGAGATTCGTTATTCTAACGAATTTAAACACATGTTCCATCAAGAACCCCCATTTTAGCCCAAATTTTAAATTTTTTTCTCACTTAGAACGCAATAAATGGTTATCAATCCACCATGTCTAACCCACATAAGGATTGGCTAATCCAGGAGCAAACAGCTCTTGGTAAAGATATATCAAATC
Source organism: Artemisia argyi (assembly GCA_030686995.1). Taxonomy (NCBI): domain Eukaryota; kingdom Viridiplantae; phylum Streptophyta; class Magnoliopsida; order Asterales; family Asteraceae; genus Artemisia; species Artemisia argyi. The sequence goes on from CM060692.1 coordinate 154,442,748, forward strand.
CGTTTATGGCTTGCAATTTGCCCAAAATTGTATGGTACCTCAACTCGCCATATCCTAAAAAGCGAATGAGTTGGCTAGCCCGCAAGATTATGGCTTGTGGTAAAGGTAGTGGAAAAACCATAATTGGTAATCAGCTCACCAAGATGTTGACTATTCCATCAAGAGTTGACTAGTCCAGAAGCAAACGGCTTTTGGTAAAGACAAATCAAATCTGTTGACAGCTGGTGGTTTGCTCAAAATCACATGGTTATCAGGTGGACCATAGTTCTTTCTTGAATCGATACATCTGGCTACTCCAGAAGTGATGGCTTTTGGTAAAGAGTTTAAAATCCATTAAGTTTTTCTCAAAAGATTGCTAGGGACTAGCAATATTTTAGTGTGGGGGATTGATGAGTGTGTAAATACTCATCATTTTATACCAATCTGAACTGCCAAAACATCCAAAAACATTCAAATATGCATCAAAATACTGAAAATATCTTAGAAGTGTGTTTTATATGTTTCAAATGCAAAATAATCAAAAACAGATGAAAAACGTACAAAGTTTGCATAATTGGCAGTTTCAGTCCCTCAAGTTTCACAAGTTGTCAAAACTAGTCCCTGGTTATTCTAAAAACATGAAAAAGTCACCAAAGGTCCTTTTTAATCACAAAGTTACATATTTAGTCCTTTGGTGTAAAGTTTCACAAAATTACAAGTTTAGTCCCTGAACTTTGCAAAATTGACATAAATGGTCCCTGGGATGTAAAAACTTTGAGAAAATAAATTTTGGTCCTTATACTAATCTTTTATGGCAGGAATGGTCCTTGGTTGGAAAGTTTGGTGAAATTACATGTTTGGTCCCTGAAGTTTCACAGTTTGGCAGAAAAGGTCCTTGGAAATTTAAAATGGACAATAATTACATTTATGGTCCTTGGTTTATCATATTTGGCAAGTTAGGTCCTTGAAGATACTTTGGGAGAATTACAATATCAGCCCCTCAACTTTGCCCAAATTACAATTTTGGTCCTTGTTAAGTTATAATACAAACGGACCCTTTTTATTATTAAACCCACAAATCCAATCCAAACATACAACATAACCAGCCCACCCCCTTCCTATTCCTAGGCCCAAACCTGACCAAGCCCAATCCTTTTGAAAATAATAAAACCAGGGTCGTTGACCCGTTTGACCACACCTCATCCCCTCCACCTCTTCACCTCCACCTCACTGCAACACTTCCACACTCCACATCCACCTCTCCACTTGCAAACTACCTTTCCCACCTTGTCCCCCCAACTCTCCACAACAAACCAAGAAACAATTAAACCCTTAATACCACTCCACTGTTCACTTTCCCTCTCCCTCACTCACTGCAAATCCATACCACCTCCATACCCACAGTTTTCACTCCACCTTGCAAACCTACTCTACCAACCATGTCCCCTCCACCTCCACATTTAAACAAGAAGCATTAATTGCAGCAGAACAACCCTAAACTGCTTTTTGACATTTGACGCCAAAAGTGCCATTCAAAGGCCAAGATCAACTCAGTCTAATCTAATGGTCTAAAAGTGGTGGAATAGTCTCAGAGGGACACCTGGAACCTCAAAAGTCTTCTATATATAAAAAAGATGGAGCAGAGAAGAATTATTAGATTAGTATAGGATTAGTGTAATCTACAATTTGTAATTTTCAATTCCTAGTGTAATTCAAGGCTATCTAGTATTTTGGTAAGTCTCATCAGTGTAATCCAAACCAGTTCAAATCTTTAAATTCAAGTTTTCTTTTGAGAATCCGTATTTAGCAATTTATAGTGAACTTGACAAATTCACTTTAAATTGTTAATTGTTGTTGTTTTATGTTTCTGTAAGCTCAATCAAGTTACTAAGAAGTTTTTATAAAGCTTTCAAAGCCTTAAAGCTTGTTTAGATCATAAATTCAAAAATACTAAAAATTACCTAATAAATAGACAATAAATAAAAAGTAGTGTTCAAGAGAAGGTAAAGACTGAGCAATGAGTATTTTGGATTGCTTTTGGGTGTTAAATACTCCATGGGGAGTGTAGGAAGTGATGTTGTTCCATGGTTCATCATATTCTCAGTCTGGACTCAGTTGTAAGCACTTTTTCAATTTTTTTTGGTATTTCCACTGTAGAGTAGGTTATCTGTGATTATCTCTGTTTTTCTAAGTTTACTAAGTGTAGATTAGTTGAGATATTGCTTTGTAACACTAGTTTAATCATTAGATATCTAGATTGCTCATTAGGATTTAACTGCCAAATAGGCTTACCTTTGTTAATCTGCAATTGTGGTTATTCTTAGTATTTGTATGCTTAAATTAGTTTAATATATCACTTCTTATTATTGTTCACAAGTTTCATGACCTGAATCAATGGTGACCTTTGAAAATCACTTTTTCATCAAAATAAGGGAGTGTTTGGTTTGGTATTGTTCAAAAGGTTTTACTGTGTTTCAGTGAGAATACTTGGTTAAACCATGTCACAATAGTTTCTATTAGTCCATTCCTAGCATCAAACCCAGTGTTTGTTTATTAAAAGTCAAAATCAACCCCCCATCACCCTTGACAGTCCACTGTTGGGGACTGTGGGGTAGGAACTCACCCATTTGGCTCTAACTTTGTTCTAGTAACCTAATCTAGGTCTAATATAACATAACATATCATAATTAGCTGTTACATTAAGCTCAAAATTCACAAAAGTCAAAATAGCTAATTTTCATCAAAAGTCAAATTGTCATTTTTCAGAAAATTCCAAATCTTGTGGGATTTTTGTAGAATTGTGTATCAGGTTTTAGGTTCTGAAATTTCTTGGGATCATAGTCTCCCACCTCTACTTTAGTTTCCCATAGTTGTCACATTTTTGGGAATTTTTTGCTGGGCCCCACACAACACCAAACACAACTGCAGGGAGGAACACCTCCCCTGCTGCAACCACCACAGTCCCCCACCACCATCTTTGGTGGTGGTTTCTAGCCACCACAGTGGGTCCCACAACTCAAACTTGGTTTCTTTGAACCCCCCTCCTGGTAGGCTTTAAGTTTTGACCTTTTGTTTGACCTAGGACTCAGTGGACCCCACCTGAAATAAGCTCTTAAGTCTGTCCCGTTTTTCAGTTAGAAACAAGAAATCAAATTGCTTATTGTGACTGATTGGCTTATTCTGTGATCCCCATTGGATTTTTCTAGCTTATACATGTCCATTGAACTTATTTGAACCAAGTTTTACCAAGGTGGACCCCACATAAGCTCTTGTGAGCTTAATCTCTCAACTGGTCAACATAAGTCAACTGTTAAGGTTATTAGCTTATAATTAGCTTATTTTTAAGCTCTGAAAAAGTTGTTTTCATAAAAGTTAATTTTTTTTAGGTATAAAATAGAATTCCAAAAGAAAAATCCAGAAAAGACAAATTTAAAATAAGTGATAGTTTCTATTTAATATTAATTATAATTTTAATTTTCATTTTTAGATTTTTATTAAGTAACCTATATTTTTATATTTTTATTAATTTTCTTTTATATTAAAGTATTTTTAATAATTTTCTCAGATTTTTATTTTGTCATTTAGTATTTATTAGAATTAAAATTAGTTTTATTAATTATTAATTAATAATTAAGTTTTAAATAGCATAATTAGTTTTTATAAAGCAACACCTAGTTTTTATATTTTTCCTAGCTTTTATATGTTATAAAATAATTTTAGGAATTTTTCCATAATTTTTACTGTTCATCTTCTAGTTTTTATAATTTAAATAGTTTAATTGGTAATTAATTAATAATTAGAATAATAATTAGTAAATTAGTTTAAAAATACATAAAATAAACTTTTTATAATTTTTTAGGATTCCTGTGATGGTTAATTAGATTTATAAAAATCTTCTTAATTATCTAAGTCTTTTTAGTATAATTAATAATTTAAATCATATAATTAGTTAATTAATAATTAATAATAATTAGATAAATAGTCTTAAAAATATAATTTTAGTTCTAAAATAAGTTTTATAATATTTTAGACTTTTATAAATTTTAATTTTATTTTTTCTAGACTTATTTTACATTTTCTTATTTATTAAGTGAATTATTAAATAATTAATAATAGTTATTAAATAATAATAATTAATTAAATAATTAGTAATTATAAAATAAATATTTTAAATTTATTTAATTTGCATTTAAGCCCCTAAGGCATGCAAATTCCTACTTTAGTTAAAATCGTTTTTGTTTCTTTCGTTTACGTAGATTTAAATTAAACGTACGCGTTTTTAGGTTTTAAACGTTTTTTAGATATCTAGCTTTCACGTAACTGTTCATATAGCTTATCTAAGCTATTTTGTTTTATAAAACCTTAGTGTAATCACTCACTCACACTTATACCATTTCCTGTTCAAATTCACCCGATCACAAACCCGTTTTTAATAGCATCCACACCTCGTTGGGACATTACGACCCGGGGAAACACTGTATTCCACGGAAGCATTGGCCTAAGCTGTTTGACTATTACGGTTGACCATTCACAAGTGGTTGACTAATAATTATCTGACCGTTTCAGACCAATCACTATCCAGAAAGCTATCTATACCCATGCATGATCATATGTATAAAGATATATACCCATCCAATATAAACATACAAAAACTCATATATATACTACATCATAACAAAGAATTCATGAAGATAATAACTGTAATAATTAGGGTAGATTTACAACTGATAGCTTGTGATTTTATCTGATAAAAACTGCTCATTCTTGTGGTTATTTTTGTGGTTTGGCTGCTGTAACTAGGTCAGATTTTATGGGACGTACATGAAGAAACAAGGATATAATTGTAATTTAACATAAGCCCATGTTCTCAGTTTACCCATTCCCTCATGATCATCTCAAATATGGGCGGATTACATACACACACAAAAGCTCATCCCTTCCCTCCCTCCCACCTTCCCGTCCCCTCCCTTTCCATTTTAAAAAAAATTCAAGAACGCCCCTTTTTTGATTTCCCTTCCCATCCCCTTCCATTATTAAAAAAAATAATAATTAAAAAAAAAAAAAACTCGAGAACAGAGCGTAAAAGGAAACCCTAACCCTAACCCAATCAACCCAAATTCTTCCTCTATTCTGTCCGAAACAAAACTCTAATATCTTCATCATCTTTTAATCGCAGTCGTCGTCATCCTCCACCACCTACCATTTGCGAATGCGAATAACCAGTAATTGAACAAACTGCAAGAACCAAGTATCATCCTTTAAGACGTTTTATTGGTTGTAAAAATTTCTATAATGTAAATGATTTGTAAATTGGTTATGCTTCGGGTATTTGCTAATTTGTCTAAATATTTAAGGTTTTTAATGTCGCACTTTTTACTGGTTTGATCCTAAATTATCAAGTGAATGCTACAAACGAGAGGTGTACAAGATGATTCAAAGGGCTAATAAGATGAATGCAAACAATTCCATTTTCAAACAAAAAATAAAAGACTTGGATAAGGATATTGACTTTCACAAGTCAACTTTGGAGAATCAACTTGTTGGATCAGCTCCTAGATAGATCTTTGAGCCTTTAGGAATCGATAGTATGCTAATGTAATCAAAAGCACAACTATATAGAAAATCTCTAGTAAACTTATGTTTATGCTGAATATAAATACAAGATCAAAGAAGACAATAAACTAAAACACTTTGATCCTCTATGGATCTATATTAATCACTATAGATTAATTCTCAGTCGTACATTGTTCATAACTATGAGTTTCTTTTATACTATAAGAAACCCTAATCTCTCTTATAAGAAAACGTGTAAACCAAAACAATAAAAGATATGGAATATCATGTCCAAATATAAATATCCTTCTAATAAACTTCCAATGCTGCGGATGATCTATATCCACAGAATTATCTCTTCAGCAGGAACCATGTCGTCAGCAGGAACCACTATAGGCACCAGCAGGAACCAGCAGAAACTACTTCTGTCTTCAATAATTCCTAACCATCCTCCCCTAAACTTGAATTTGACTTGGTTAACTTCAAGTTTCCAGATAGATCTTAGAATTTCAGAGCAAGAGGATTGAAACTATAACTTTTGCAGCAAAATATTATGTAACCAGCAACAACATCTCTATCAGCAGCAACAAATAACCATCTTTAAAGACCAGGATTCCTATGAATCAGCAGCAACTAGAACCAACAACAACAAGAATAGATTTGATAAGCCTTTACCAAGTAGTTATTCACTCTTGGGCTAGCTAGTTCTTTGGTAGAATCATGGCATCACCATGGTGAACTAGAAACCAGTTCAACACTTAGAACATGAATCATTGGTGTGTTGAATTACCCTAATGATTTTTGGCAAACCATCATTGCCATAAACAGATTTGATGTGTCTTTACCTGTAGCCATTTGCTCAGGACTAATCAATTATTTGGTTCCCAGAAAGGGCATTAATCCATGGTAAATTGAAAACCATTTTCACTCTCAGCACATGAAGCATGGGTGAGTGAAATAACCCTATAGTTTTGAGCAAACTATTAAAGCTATCAATGGAATTGAGATGTCTTTACCAAAACCCGTTTGCTTTTGGGCTAGTCAACTCTTTGATGGTAACATTCAACATCTTGGTGAGTTGATTACCAAAATATGGTTTTCCACTGCCTTTACCACATGCCATATACATGTGGGCTAGCCAACTCTTCACTTATAGAGATATGGTGAGTTGAAAACCATACAATTTTTGGTAAATTGTCAACCAAAAACGGATTTAATGATCACACCAGAGCTGTACCCTCATGGTGAGTCAACTTCTTCTTGTCTGAAAGACATGGTAAGTTGATTACCATCAAAACCCTGCACACAAGTTAGTAGAAAAAAAAATAATACCTACAATTTTTTAACTAAAACAAATAAAGAAAAATATACAATAACAAAGGAACAAATTACCCAAGTGTAGAACCAATGCTATACTTAGCAGCCAATTCTTGTTTGACAAGAAGACTCCTCTTAAGGGTATGAACCAATCGCTCTGCATGAGTCATATCATTCCCTACCATATCCTTAGGGACTGTCAGCTTGACTTCAAGCATCTGCTTCATAACATCTATAGTAATAGGATATGTCACATCTGCCCACATATACAGAACCTTGCCAGTCATAGTGAAGACCATATGCACATTTGAGAGAGGGAAAAATTACCAACTAGCAACATCCCAAGACTGTTGTCCAGTCCAAACCTTGAAACCTTTGCCAACATGATGTGAAGAATCACAAAGCACATATAAATCCCCAAGCAAAAATAAACCAGCACCTTCTGGCTTATGTAATCTGTAATATGTTGTCACCCATCCATATAAATTGAGTAGATCCTGTCTATCCACCATATGTAATATCTCACTAAGAAAAGTGAAATGCTTAGTAGAACTATCTTTCTTGTGGATAGTATTCACTTGTCCCTAAGGATTCTTAGTCAATTCCCATTTAACTAAAGGAATCCACATAACAGAATCCTCATCATCTTCCTCAGCAAACTCAATGAAGGAACTATCCTCTACTGGTAAATCAATGGCTTTAGAAACTCTCTTCCTTGTTATGCTCTTCTGCCTTTTTCCAGGAGTAGAAGAAGGAGAAGAAACATCAGAATTTTCATGCTGTTCAGTAGAAGTTTCATCAGGTGTAAGAGTGGAACCATCAGTAGGAACTGACTCTGTTTCATCAGTAGGAATGGGCTTATCTGCATCAGTGGCAATAGATTGTGGACCCTCAGCAGGAACAGATTGTTCCTGAGTAGCTTAAGATTTGGAAATCTCCTCAACACTGACAGATGGCTGAGGAGGAACAATATCAGCCGAAGATCCTCCAACTTTATCAATAGTATGAGCAGGTTGTACATCAGCAGATTCCACATTATGTTTTGAAGCATCAGCAATAGCAGTAGCAGGAGAAACATAAGAAGTAACATCCACCTGAGTCAGAACTGAAGGTGAATGAACCTGACCTCCATCAGCAGAAAAAGGATCAGCAGCATCCTTAAGAGCATCAACAACATCAACAAACTTCAATCTTTTTGCTGTTGGTTCATCCAAAAGACTTGCATGTCTTTTCAAAGGCTGATTAACCTTGATCCCAGCTTTTCTAAGATTAGAGTGAATCCTTTCATATTCTGTAATTAATTTAGAATCTGAAAAACCCCACACATGCTTCTTGGTCCAACCTGATCCATACACAGCAGAACTCTGATTCTTGATAAAAGTTCTCATATACTCCTTCATTTGTGCTTGAGTCAAAGGCTTTTCTCTCTTCTCTCTTGCCTTTCTCTCTGCCTCAGCTCTCTTTCTTTGTTTGCCTAATGCAACCATCTGTTGAACATAATCTTCCATATCAAAACCATCACCTAACACTGTCTGAGCTAGATTTGGATTGGAAGTGGCTTGTGTGGTAAGATTATCCCAATGTTTAGTAGTAAATTGTTTTGAAAGCTCGTCCAACTCCCTCTGTCTCTCAGGAGGTAAGATGCTTGGAGCTGGAAAACCTTGCTTATTCAAATCATCTTGGATTTTCCTGGCCATTTCCTCATGTTGTTTTAACTCTTCATTCCTCCTGGCCTCATTAGCCAAGTCTTCAGCTAGCAATTTTCTAGCATATTCCTCACCAAGCCTTTCTTCCTCTATTTGTTTCATGGTTCTTTGTCTAACAGGAGGATCTGCTCCCATCATAACAAACTTTCCTTTATCTTGTCTAACAGAGGAAACATTAGAAGGAATTGTTGGCTCATCATGTGTAACAGCAGGATTAGAAGGAATAGGATCAGAAGAAATCCCAACACCAATAGAAACTTTGTCAGTAGCTTCATTAGCAGAAATGGCATCAGTAAGGTGTTCATCAGCAGAAACCTTAATAGAAGCATCCTCCATAGCATCATCAGCAGGTAGTGGAGAAGCTGCAACAAAAATGGATGAACTAGTTGGAGCCATTCCAGAAGTATCAGCAACTGATGCGTGGAATTGTGCTCTCGCAAAAGTTTTTACCTCTCAAGGGATCTTGAGAAGCTTGCAATCCCCACCAGGCAGTGTACCTGTTCGTTGTAGTATAGTATAGTGACAAGTACCGGGGGATTGATCGTTCAACTCAAAGAATAGTATTCGCTAGGGTTAAAACTCACTAAAACTAGGTCTAGAGGTGAGGGATGATTCTTTTTGTATTTTTACATTTTAAGAAAAGCAAATAAAAATCTCAGTTTTGGAAGGAGTGGGCGGAATTAGTTGCTAGTCAACTAACCCAATTAACTAAAGATGCAATCAAAATAAAATAAACTAAACTTAAACTAATTTGTGGTGTAAACAATAATGAGAAAATTGTGTTTACTTAGATTTCACTACTCCTTGGCTATCTTTTACATGTTGATTAGCTTGTTACAATTGCATGGATGACGGGTTATATTCCTTAATACCATTCGTAGGGCTGTGTACGATCTTCCCTAACTCTATAAACTTCTACCTCAATCCTACGTCGAGACGACTAAAAGCTCCTAACATGGCATCCTTGGAAGTTACTTATGCATTAAATATAACCAAATAATCGTAGTACACATCCGATCATGTTTCTTAAGACGTTCAAGCAAGTTACCAATTGGAAGTCTGCCAGTTTTCTTAAGCCTAACATCGAATTCATTCATCCACAACAATTATAAACAAACAACCAACCCATAATCAATATCTAAGTTTCATTACATCTAAGCAAACACGAAGAAAACCTATCCTAGCATGTTAAAGAGAAGACAAGCGTAAGATATAATCAAACAACACATAGACATATTGAATGATTTGGTAAAGTACTTATCTTTAGTTAAGCATGGAAGAAACAAGGGGTTGAAACCCTTGAAAAGGCTATAAAATTCGTCTAGGGTTTTATTCCCTCAAAGTTGCACACAATGAATGAAAACTAGAAAACTATATATAGATTTTACATCATGACGGTGTCAAGAGTTAAGTCTGACGCCGACAACTCGCCGCTAAAATAATACTTGTATTGCCTAGATCCATTTCTGACGCAATCACTCTATATAGGTTCTGGGCCGTCACTCTTTATGATAACTCTTGATGGCCTTGGAATTTTTGTACATGACGCCGTCTGACCACCTTCACAAAACATTCTGGCGCGTCACGTGTATTTGATTAATCCACCCCTTTGTCAAGTCATGACGCCGTCACTAGCAAGATGTGATGCCATCAAAGGCAATTTCCAGCATGCTTTTGAGACTTTGTCGTTTTGATGCGTAGGGATTGCACCAGGCTTTACCTCTCAAGGGATCTTGAGAAGCTTACAACCCTCACCAGGCAGTGTACCTGATCGATGTAGTATAGTATAATGACAAGTACCGGGGGATTGATCGTTCAGCTAGGAATAGTGTCGCTAGGATTAGAAAACCTAAAGACTAGGTCTAGAGATGAGGGATGATTCTTTTTGTATTTTCATATTTTTATTAAAGCAAGTAAAAATCTCAGGTTTTTAGGATTTTGGCGGAATTAGTTGCTAGTCAACTAACCCAAAACTAAGATGCAATCAAAATAAAATACTAAAAATGAAAATAAACTAATTATACTAAAGTTGTGAGCAATATGTGGGAGAATTGTGTTTACTTAGATTTCACTAATCCCTAGATATCTTTTACACGTTAATTACTTGTTATAGTTGTGTGGATGACGGATTGTATTCCCTAATACCATTCATGGGGTGGCGTACTTACTTCCCCAATCCTATGAGCGCCTACTTCACTCCTATGTCGAGCCCGCTAAGAAGCTCTTAACATGGGATCAATAGAATTTACTCATGCATTAAATACAACCAATAAAACCTAGTACACATCGGTTCATGTTTCCTAAGATGTTCAAGCATGTTACACAATGGAGATCTGCCAGTTTTCTTAAGCCTAACATTGAAATCATTAATCCAATACAACCATAAACAAGTAATCAACACATAATTAACATCTAGGTTTCATTAGATCTAAGCAAACACAAGATAGATCTAGCCTAGCATGTTAAAATCAAGACAAGCACAAGATATAATCAACCAACACATAGACATATTGATTGAATTAAGAGAAGACTTATCTCAATTGAACATGAAAGGAATCAAGGGGTGAAAACCCTTGAAAACACTATAAAATATGACCTAGGGTTTACAAAGTTTGGCCCTAGTTTTCTCTACACAAGTTCCTCTCTTTATGAATGAAAAATAGAAAACTATATATAGATTTTGATAGGCGACGGCGTCAAGAACAAAAGTATGACGCCGTCATCTCGCTGCCAAATAGTTTCTCGGACTGCCTAGATCTGGGTCTGACGCCGTCATGTATTCACCTTATGCAGGTCGTCACAAAAAATACTCTTGACACCCTTGTTGTGACGCCGTCAGGTTTGTACTGGGTCGTCATGGATTTTACTCTTGACACCGTCAGGATCTTCCTCTTGACGCCGTCAGGTACTGTTCTCAGCATGGAAAATTAAGTCTTTGGCATTTTCTTCACTTTTATGCTCCAAAAATGTCCGAATTGCTTCCTTTTCCAGAATTCACTCCCAAAGTACCTAAAATCACAAAAGGAACGATTTAGGGCAATATTTGATCAAATAAATTCAATTCCGGGCTTAAATGACCCCCTAAAAGTGGTTCATTTTTCGCCTCATCATATACCCTTACACTTGAGATTTGCTTGTCCTCAAGAAAATGCGCTTTTATTCTAGTCAAAATACAAGTTAGGGGTCATTTAACACTAATATAAAAGTAATTACAACAAATAATCGTTCCACTAAAGACCAATAGACAAGCACGGAGGTCATACACTAGCACCTCACAAATAGTGTTTAGATACTGACATCTCTCGGGTGTAATAAAGTATATATCACAATATGGAAACGGAAAATATCTCTCACTACCTGTCATAGCAAAATAGATTACCATAGGCTTGGGAAAGGATCAAACCTCCACCACATGGCGTAAGCACCTAGGATAAACTATCAAAGAGGTCTTTTAAAAAGGTTGTAACGTTAGGTGTAGGGATATGGAATACACGGTTTTGTTGGATATAGGCAGTCTTTACTGGTGGCTAGTTAACAATCTTGGTTAATTACATGTACAATATGGCGTTGCTAAGCCAAGACTAGACTCGACTTAAGCTAATAAATGAAAAATCAAAAACATAAAATGAACATAGAATGAAAAGGGATGGTAGTCCGTATGTTTTTTCTCTTTTCTTTTTCTATTTTTTTTCTTTTTCTTGTTTTTTCGATTTTATTTTTTTTTTTATTTTTTTTTTGCATACACTCTTACCCTACCATCCAAAATAATACATCATAGGGAATGAAAATTCCCCTTACACTTGAATTTTTAGATACTTACAAATAACTAATCTAATGACTCGAATTAAGAAAATCAAAACACTTGGAGTACTTTTAAGATTAACGCACATACGGGGGTAATATATGATGTTCTTCCCCATTACTCCATAAAATAAGTACTTTACCCATGAGTCCCAATCGTCCCAAAACAATATGTACAAGGATATGACTCGACTTAGCAACCATGTAATCAATTAGATAATTAACTTAGGGTTTAATAAATAACAATAATGCACTAAAAATGAGTGCATACACGGAAGGCTAAGGCGATTTGGGTGTACATTTAAGTGGGGTGCAACAAATTCTTCCTTTAAGTAAAATGCTTAAAGTTAGAAACAAAAAGATAGGCTCGGAAGGGTGTACTAGGGGTTTCGTGTACTAAAAATGAGTACAACGCTAAGGGTGTGGGAAAAATTAATTGACTTAACTAGCGAAGTAATATGACATACATGGTCAAGTAATTATGATACGGGTTTAACACAAGGGTGATCCTAATGCCTCTTATCATGTAGTAAATCCTACTACACGAATGTAGTCTCACTAGCGGTCTCGGGATGCATCACTAACGCAAGTTCTAGAATCTAAATGCTACCGGTACACTTATAAGCACTAATAGTAAATGCTTTTCCTATCAAATCTAAAGGCGAACCTCACATATTTGGGTGATAAATTTTTCTGAATGGTACGGTTTTGTGCTAGTCATACAATCTCCTATCCATGAGACGCTTGCTATGGCTAAAGTTTCACTCCTAAATGTTGTAAAAAATTTTAAATTTGGCGCTAAAATTGCACTAACAAGTATTTCTCATAGTTTTATTACACATCTACCATCAAACAAACAAACTCAAGCGAAAGTGTATCTGTAAGGTATCATCATTTTACCCTCCCCTTACACTTAGGATGAACATTGTCCCCAATGTTCAAGTAAAGAATGTAAAAGTGAAATAAGTAAAACAAATGAAATCAAATACTCCCCTAATTCGCTCGGTATGGATAATAAGGTGGCCAGGTTAGATCTTCCTCCAAGAAAATGAACAATCAAAGCTTCCCTTCCAGAAAAATAAATCATCTTCTTGTCATACATAACCTGTAAATCCCGAGAAAACAAACAAGGCAACCTCGCATAAAGTCGGCGGCAATCTACATATGCTGATAAATCCTAGAAAACAAAATAAGATATAATGCTTGTGGAATGATGTTTGCAGATTTCCTGGAGATTATAAAACTAATAATTCAACAAAAACTTTAAGACTCCGTTAGAAAAACAAAACTGGTAAAATTTCCAGAATTTTACACGTGACGCCATCAAGAGTAAACTCATGACGCCGTCAGAAGTGACCTGCAGAAATTCTTATGTTAAGTTTCCGGAAAATTTCTGGAAAAACTTGGTCCTACTTCCTGGAAAATCCTGCAAAACATCATTATGACTCGATACAAGCATTTGACTCTAACAAATACGAATATACATGTTCATTTAATATTGTGGAGAATCATGATCGGTTTTGTTTCTTGAAAACATATTTGGGGTTTCCCCTTACACTTATCTTTTGCAAAAATACCTTTGGGTGAAGTTAAGACTAGGCCAAACAACAAAGTAAAGTATTTTCACTATTCAAGTTTTGAAACATGATCTACCAACAATAAAAATAAAGCATGCATACGGAAGCAAATAAGAAACAAATAAAAATCACACAAAACATGGGTTGCCTCCCAAGAAGCGCTTTTCTTTATTTACGAGTCTTGTAGCTAGACTCAAGGTCATGGGTTACTACGTGACACGGGTGAGTTCCTCATTGAGGACATCTTTGGGATCAAACTTAGGTTTTAACTTCCTATCGGTTTTCTTATTACTGTATGACCTTTCATACTTTTCTCCATCCGGATCATACAAAGTCATCTTCATATGCCATGATCCGTCACCTTCCTTAGGTGGCTTGTCCCACCTCCATTTACACTTATCTCCCTCTCTTTTCCACTTATTCATCTCTATATTAATAGGCATTACGCTTAAGAACTCAATCATCTTCCTAAAGACTAAGGGGTCCTCAAAAGGATCTAGCTCTTCATCTCTAGCTATGAGTTGTTCCACCGAATGTGTCTTTTCGATGAAATCTTTTTCTAGATAGAATGGGCGTTGAGGTCCTATAAAGTTCCTTTCTATCCAAGGTCCATATCTAGATGGTCTCCTATTCATCTCAACCCAATGTGGTGTCGGTTCATCCTCAGAATCATAACTATGTTTCTTAACATCGTATACTGACCAAGTGTCGCCCTCACCTACTGCTATCTTAGACTCCTTACAATCTATCATGGCGCTAGCGGTTGCTAAAAATCCTCTTCCTACCAACAATGGGCATGTAGTGTCACTAACCGTGTCTAGGACGTGAAAATCCGCTAAGATAGTTAACTTCCCTACGTGAACAACTACATCCTTAATCATTCCAACCGGGTGGGCAATACTTCCATCCGCTAGACCTATCAATACCTCCGTCTCCTCTAACTTTCCTAGCTTGAGAGCGGTGAAAAGGGATAAGGGAATCAAGTTGAGGCTTGACCCTAAATCGGCTAGTGTGTCGAAAGCTTCGGATCTTCCTATCTTACAAGGCAAAACAAATATACCGGGATCATCAAGCTTTTTAGGAAACTTGTTTTGAACGAAGGCGGTCCCATTTTTACCTAGTTTAAACTTCTCATACTTTTCTAGGAGGGCACTATAGTAGGGAGCACGGGCTAAGAAATCAATGACGGGGCGTTCAAGGTGAAGCTCCTTGAATTCTTTGTCAAGTTCTTGCGTGGGAGGTGTTTCAACTATGATTTTGACCGGTTTTATGTCGGGTGTTTTATTTGATTGGTCCTTTTGAAGAATTTGGTTTTGTTTGAAACACGTGCTCGTTGATTTAACCGAGTAGTATTGCGGACAAGAAGTGGGTGACGAAACTGATGATATGGAATTAACGTTTAGTTTCGGATTCTTGACCGTGTCGCTTGGGAGTGCTCCCATTTCTCGGTCATTGAGAACTTTCAACAATGTGTCAATTTTGGTGGTCATCTCGCTTTGCTTTTGTTTGAAATCGGCTTCAAACTTAGATATGCGAGCTTCTTGAGATGACATGAACTTAGACATCAATCCTTCAAGATTGTTGGTACTACCATAGTTGTTAGAAGGATTGTTGTTGAAAGTACGGTTGGAGGGTGGACCGTTTGCTTGGTAACGATTAGGCGGATTGGAAGAATTGGCTTGATTTTGTTTCCACCTAAGGTTTGGGTGATTTTTCCAAGAGGGGTTGTAGGAATCACCATAAGGGTTTGGCTCGGTTTTGAAAGTGTACCACTTGTCTCCCGCTTCATCGGTACACGAAGAAATAAGATAGACTAAAGAGAACCTAGAAAATAAAAATAAAATCTTACTAGAAAGGAATCTAGCAAGTAGACCTAATAAAAAGAGATTCTAACCTAGACAATAACTATTCCCCGGCAGCGGCGCCAAAAACTTGATGCGTAGGGATTGCACCAGGCTTTACCTCTCAAGGGATCTTGAGAAGCTTACAACCCTCACCAGGCAGTGTACCTGATCGATGTAGTATAGTATAATGACAAGTACCGGGGGATTGATCGTTCAGCTAGGAATAGTGTCGCTAGGATTAGAAAACCTAAAGACTAGGTCTAGAGATGAGGGATGATTCTTTTTGTATTTTTATATTTTTATTAAAGCAAGTAAAAATCTCAGGTTTTTAGGATTTTGGCGGAATTAGTTGCTAGTCAACTAACCTAAAACTAAGATGCAATCAAAATAAAATACTAAAAATGAAAGAAAACTAATTATACTAAAGTTGTGAGCAATATGTGGGAGAATTGTGTTTACTTAGATTTCATTACTCCCTAGATATCTTTTACACGTTAATTACTTGTTATAGTTGCGTGGATGACGAATTGTATTCCTTAATACCATTCATGGGGTGGCGTACTTACTTCCCCAATCCTATGAGCGCCTACTTCACTCATATGTCGAGCCGGCTAAGAAGCTCCTAACATGGGATCACTAGAATTTACTCATGCATTAAATACAACCAATAAAACCTAGTACACATCGGTTCATGTTTCCTAAGACGTTCAAGCATGTTACACAATGGAGATCTGCCAGTTTTCTTAAGCCTAACATTGAAATCATTCATCCAATAGAACCATAAACAAGTAATCAACACATAATTAACATCTAGGTTTCATTAGATCTAAGCAAACACAAGATAGATCTAGCCTAGCATGTTAAAATCAAGACAAGCACAAGATATAATCAACCAACACATAGACATATTGATTGAATTAAGAGAAGACTTATCTCAATTGAACATGAAAGGAATCAAGGGGTGAAAACCCTTGAAAACACTGTAAAATATGACCTAGGGTTTACAAAGTTCGGCCCTAGTTTTCTCCACACAAGTTCCTCTCTTTATGAATGAAAAATAGAAAACTATATATAGATTTTGATAGGTGACGGCGTCAAGAACAAATGTATGACGCCGTCATCTCACCGCCAAATAGTTTCTCGGACTGCCTAGATCTGGGTCTGACGCCGTCATGTATTCACCTTATGCAGGCCGTCACAAAAAATACTCTTGACGCCCTTGTTGTGACGCCGTCAGGTTTGCACTGGGTCGTCATGGATTTTACTCTTGACGCCGTCAGGATCTTCCTCTTGACGCCGTCAGGTACTGTTCTCAGCATGGAAAATTAAGTCTTTGGCGTTTTCTTCACTTTTATGCTCCAAAAACGTCTGAATTGCTTCTTTTTCCAGAATTCACTCCCAAAGTACCTAAAATCACAAAAGGAACGATTTAGGGCAATATTTGATCAAATAAATTCAATTCCGGGCTTAAATGACCCCCTAAAAGTGGTTCATTTTTCGCCTCATCACGTTTTCTTACTTTTTCGCTCCAAAAACGTCCAAAATGCTTCCTTTTGTAAAATTCCTCTTAAAAGTACCTAAAATGACAAAAGGAACGATTTAGGGAAATATTTGATCAAATAATCTCGACTTTGGCCTTAAATGACCCCCCAAAAGTGGTTCACTTTTCGCTTCATCAAATACCCTTACACTTGAGATTTGCTTGTCCTCAAGCAAATGCGCTTTTATTCTAATCAAAATACAAGTTAAGGGTCATTTAACACTAATATAAAAGTAATTACAACAAATAATCATTCCACTTCAACCAAAAACAAGCACGGAAATTATACACTAGCACCTCACAAATAGTGTTTAGATACTCACATCTCTCGGGTGTAATAAAGTATATATCACAATATGGAAATGGAAAACATCTCTCACTACCTGTCATAGCAAATAGATTACCATAGGCTTGAGAAAGGATCAAACCTCCACCACTTGGCGTAAGCACCTAGGATAAACTATCAAAGAGGTCTTTTAAAGGGTTATAACATGAGGTGTAGGGATAGGATAAACACGGTTTTGTTGGATAAAGGAAATATTTACTGGTGGCGAGTTAATCATCTTGGTTAATTACATGTACAATGTGGCGTTGCTAAGCCAAGACTCGACTCGACTTAAGCTAACCAAAAACTAACAAAACATAAAATAAACATAAAAGGAAACGGGATGGTAGCCGTATGTTTTTTCTCTTTTTCTATTTTTTTTCTATTTTTTTTTTCTTTTTCTTGATTTTTTCGATTTTATTTATTTATTTATTTATTTTATTTTTTTTGCATACACTCTTGCCCTACGATCCAAAATAATACATCATAGGGAATTTGCATTCCCTTTACACTTGAACTTTTACATACTTTAAAATTAACTATTCTAATGACTCGAATTAAGATAATCAAAACACTTGGAGTACTTTTTAAGATTAGCGCACAATGGGGGTAATGTATGATGTTCTTCCCCATTACTCCGTAACAATAGTACTTTACCCATGAGTCCCAAAACAATATGTACAAGATATGACTCGACTTAGCAACTATGTAATCAATTAGACAATTAACTAAGGGTTTAAACATGTAACAATAATGCACTAAAGATGAGTGCATACACGGAAGGCTAAGGCGATTTGGGTGTACATTTGGGGTGGGTTGTAAACTTCCTTTAAGAAAAATGCTTAAAGTTAGAAACAAAAAGATAGGCTCGGAGGGGTGTACTAGGGGTATCGTGTACTAAAAATGAGTACAACGCAAAGGTGTGGGAAAATTAATTGACTTTACTAGTCAAGGTAATTGACTTAAGTGGTCAAGTAATTATGATACGAGTTTAACAAAAGGGTGATCGTAATGCCTCTTATCATGTAGTAAATCCTACTACACGAATGTAGTCTCACTAGCGGTCTCGGGATGCATCACTAACGCAAGTTCTAGAATTTAAGTACTACCAGTACACTCATAAGCACTAATAATGAATGCTTTTCCTAACAAATCTAAAGGCGAACATCACATATTTGGGTGGAAATTTTTTTGAGTGATACGGTTTTTGTGCTAGTCATACAACTCCTATCCATGAGACGCTCATTAAAGCTAAAGCTTCACTCCTAAATGTTGTAAAAAAATTTAAATTTGGCGCTAAAATTGCACTAACAAGTATTTCTCTTAGTTTTATTACACACCTACTATTGAACAAACAAACTCAAGCGTAATTGCATTCTCTAAAGTATCATCATTTACCCTCCCCTTACACTTAGGCTGAAGATTGTCCCCAATGTTCAATAAAAAGATGTAAAAGTAAATAAGGTAAAAGAATGAAAACAAATACTCACCTGATTCGTTCAAATGTGGATAAATCGTTAACATGGTTAAATCCTCCTCCAAGAAAATGAACGTTGAAAGCTTCCCTCCAGAAATATAAATCATCTTCTTGTCCAATATAACCTGTTAAACCTGAGAAAATAATCATGGCAACCTCGCGTAAAATCGGTGGCAATATATATATATATATATATATATATATATATATATATATATATATATATATATATATATATATATATATATATATATATATATATATATAAGGATATAATGCTTGTGGAATGAATGTTTGCAGATTTTTCTGGAATTTATAAAACTAAAGAATTAACAAAAACTTCAAGAATCCGTTAGAAAAATAAAACTTGCAAAATTTCCAGAATTTTACACCTGACGCCGTCAGGTGTTAATTCTGACGTCGTCAGAGTGTTCTGACAGAAATCTCATTTTAAGTTTCCGGAAAATTTCCGGAAAAACTTATGCCTTAATCCCTAGAATTTCCTACAAAACATCATTATGACTCGATACAAGCATTTGACTCAAACAAATACTAATATACATGTTCATTTAATATTGTTGTGGGTCATGTTCAATTCCGTTCTTAAAAACAAATTAAGATTTCCCTTACACTTATCTTTTGCGAAATACCTTTTTATGAAGTTAAGACAAACAACAAAGTAAAGCATTTTCACAATTTAGTTTGAAACATGATCCACAAACAATAAAAATAAAGCATGCATACGGAAACAAATAAAATCAAACAAACAAACAAACAAAACAAATAAAACATGAGTTGCCTCCCAAGAAGCGCTTTTCTTTATTTACGAGTCTTGTAGCTAGACTCAAAGTCATGAGCTATTACGTGACCTCGTCTCTCAATATGATGTAACCCTTATCAACAGAATCCACGTCATTCGGGTGATAATGTCTCAACCGTTCGATATTCACAGTTATTTCCCCACGCCTTTCGCTATTCAAGAGTGCTACTCCATTGTGACCTAAGTTCTTGATTGTAAATGGTCCATACCACCAGGAGTTTGACTTATCGGGAGGCTCCTTCATCCCTAAATGCCTTAGGAGTACTAAGTCTCCTTCGATGAATGGGGTATGATTCTCTATCGGCTGATTTCGCTCGAACTCGACATGAATTTTATCGCTACCTTTGCATTTCTCAAGTGTAGTTTCTTTGTAGCTTTTAATCCTTGTTTCCCATGCAAGGATTTTTTCTTGAACATGATTATGCGGTGTGTCGGCCGTATTTTTGAACCTCCTTTCCATCATGCTTTCTCGCACATATCTTGGGGTCATGGGGAAGTGAATCTTCCTTTTTCCTGAATTAAGTTCAATTTCCCCTTTTTCATACTTGATAACGGCCCTTGATGTGGTAAGGAATGATGCTCCAAGGATTATTGGCATACACCTATTTTCTTTGTCATTCATAATCATGAAATCGACGGGATACATGAAACCTACCACATTAACAAGCACATCCTCTGCAATTCCTAAAGGATACACATAAGAGTGACTAGCGAAAGATAGCCTAACGCGGGTGGTGGCCGGCATTTCATTGGTGAGTTGGGCATAGATAGTCAAAGGCACCAGGTTCACTTCTGATCCTTGATCGGTGAAAGCACCCAAATATTGCAATTTCCCAATGCTAGCTGGTATTTCAAAGTTCCTATAAGCCATCTGCTTCGTAGTCACTTTTTGCTTAAGTAGCTTTTCGTATACCGGTCCCCCAAGTACGGTGTCATAATCATCCTCCCCTACTTCTTCTTTTTCAGAGTCCTTTTTGGAAGATCGATTACGTCTGTCGCCCTCTATCCAGTTGGTTATTGTTTTCTCATTTATCTCATGCTTTAGATAGTACCCTAATGATCGGGATCTTGGGGGTTCCTCAACGGTTTGTGCAATGGGGGTCTCCTTTTCTTCATTGCCCTCGTGGACAATGGAAATAGAGTTAACAAACTTGGTAGTGGGGGTGGCGTCTTCTTTTCTTAACAACAACTTTTCCTGAGTCTTTATGTTTGAGTATTCTTCTAATAAGCTCATCATCTCCGTCATTGTCTCTTGCATCTCCTCCTTTTGTCTATAGACTGCCTCCTCGAATTTTGCTAACCGCTCGGAATGAGTGGAAATATATTCTCTCATTCGAGTTTCAAATTCCTGGCTGAGGTTTTGAGGAGGGGGATAGGGCCGAGCATATTTTTGAAAGGTTTCGGCATTCTCTCTAAGGGGTGATTTAGACAACGGTGTTGGGTTTACGTTTGAGATAGAGTTGACCCACGCATGTCTAGGATTTAAAGAATTTTTTCATTTTTCCATGAGATAGTCAACTTTTTTCTCAAGTTCGCAGAGGTTTTCATCGGAAAGTTGAGTGGTCCCTCCTGATGATGAGAATGCCTTGACGGCATATTCTACGACATGGGCAACCTCCCATAACTCATTATCATCGAATGCAAGTTCATCAATGATTTCCCACGACTCTTTGGCGTCTTTGTCTTGCAATCTACCTCCGACGGCTTGATCAATGGTACGTTTGGTATGGAAGTCGACATGGTCGTAAAAAATTTAGATTTGGAGCCAAAGATCTATGCCATGATGAGGGACTTTTTGGAGTAAGTCCTTGAAACGAGTCCAGGCTTCATAGAGAGTTTCACCTTGACGTTGTTGGAACATCAAGATATCATTTCTAAGCTTAGTAGTTCTCCCCGGTGGGAAAAATTGAGCAAGGAAACTAGTTATGAGATCATCCCAAGAGGTGATGGATCCCGCGGGTAAACACTCAAGCCATTGACTAGTTTGGTCACATAGAGAGAATTGGAAATGACACAATCGGGTCGTCTCTCGAGTTACAACATCAAGGTCTATGGAATCTACGATTTTGAGGAAATCCTTGATATGTTGATTAGGATCTTCGGAACGAAGTCCAAGGAATGCACATCCACTTTGCACCAACCGGATGGTGTCGGATCGCAAGGGAGATACATTGGCTCCTTGAGTGAGCTCAATGGTGTTTCGATAGCCTTGGTGGCTAGGACGGGAGTACTCTCCTAAGGTTCGGGGTCTAGGAGGTTGGTTTGGTAATGGTGGGTTTTGTGGGTGGTTTTGTTGTGGTGGGTTGATGAGATCAAAGAGATTACCACCTTCCATGATACCGGATGGCAAAGGTTACGAACAAAGGAACGAAGAAAAAGATAGACTAAAGAAAACCTATAAAAATAAAATAAAAATCTTACTAGAAAGGAATCTAGCAAGTAGACCTAATAAAAAGAAATTTTAACCTAGACAATAACTATTCCCCGGGCTGCGGCGCCAAAAACTTGATGCGTGGAATTGCGCCCTCGCAAAAGGTTTTACCTCTCAAGGGATCTTGACAAGCTTGCAATCCCCACCAGGCAGTGTACCTGTTTGTTGTAGTATAGTATAGTGACAAGTACCGGGGGATTGATCATTCAACTCAAAGAATAGTGTTCGCTAGGGTTAAAACTCACTAAAACTAGGTCTAGAGGTGAGGGATGATTCTTTTTGTATTTTTATATTTTAAGAAAAGCAAATAAAAATCTCGGTTTTGGAAGGAGTGGGCGGAATTAGTTGCTTGTCAACTAACCCAATTAACTAAAGATGCAATCAAAATAAAATAAACTAAGCTTAAACTAATTTGTGGTGTAAACAATAATGAGAAAATTGTGTTTACTTAGATTTCACTACTCCTTAGCTATCTTTTACAGGTTGATTAGCTTGTTACAATTGCATGGATGACGGGTTATATTCCTTAATACCATTCGTAGGGCTATGTACGATATTCCCTAACTCTATAAGCTTTTACCTCAATCCTATGTCGAGCCGACTAAAAGCTCCTAACATGGCATCCTTGGAAGTTACTTATGCATTAAATATAACCAAATAATCGTAGTACACATCCGATCATGTTTCTTAAGACGTTCAAGCAAGTTACTAATTGGAAGTCTGCCAGTTTTCTTAAGCCTAACATCGAATTCATTCATCCACAATAATTATAAACAAACAACCAACCCATAATGAATATCTAAGTTTCATTACATCTAAGCAAACACGAAGAAAACCTATCCTAGCATGTTAAAGAGAAGACAAGCGTAAGATATAATCAAACAACGCATAGACATATTGAATGATTTGGTAAAGTACTTATCTTCAATTAAGCATGAAAGAAACAAGGGGTTGAAACCCTTGAAAAAGCTGTAAAATTCGTCTAGGGTTTTATTCCCTTAAAATTGCACACAATGAATGAAAACTAGAAAACTATATATAGATTTTACATCATGACGGCATCAAGAGTTAAGTCTGACGCCGTCAACTCGCTGTCAAAATAATACTCGTATTGCCTAGATCCACTTCTGACGCCGTCACTCTATATAGGTTCTGGGCCGTCACTCTTTATGATAACTCTTGATGGCCTTGGAATTTTTGTACATGACGCCGTCTGACCCCTTTCACAAAACATTCTGGCGCGTCACGTGTATTTGATTTATCCACCCCTTTGTCAAGTCATGAGGCCGTCACTAGCAAGATGTGACGCCGTCAAAGGCAATTTCCAGCACGCTTTTGAGACTTTGTCGTTTTCTTCTCTTTTTCGCTCCAAAAACGTCCAAAATGCTTCCTTTTGTAAAATTCCTCTCAAAAGTACCTAAAATGACAAAAGGAACGATTTAGGGCAATATTTAATCAAATAATCTCGACTTTGGCCTTAAATGACCCCCCAAAAGCGGTACACTTTTCGCTTCATCAGCAACATGCACCTTGTTCCTTTTAAATGTTGATTGCTCTGACTTTCTTCTAAGCCTTTGTAGTTGACTTCTTCTAGCAGTGGACAACTGTGCATCATCAGGTTGTTCATCATCACGGTGATCATGTACACCCATGGGAACAGCAGGATCAACAACTCTTGCACTTTCCAGAGAAGTTTTAGCCAAGAGATGAAGACCATCTAAATCAATATCCTGCTTAGCTCCATCCTGTTCCTCATCTGACTCAATCACCACCCCCTTTCTCTTTTTAGACTTTAGCTTATTTTCCAGCTTCCTAACCTTTTCAACCAATGTGAGAACAACCTCTCCAAGTGTTTTCTTAGTAGCTTTCAGATCTTTCTCCAACTCATCAACCTTTTTCAAACACCTGTTCATCAAAATAGACATAGAGGTGAGAGTATCAGGACCCTCAGCTCCACCAACATGAATAGCTATGGTGTTAGGAGCATCATTGGTCCTTAGAGGAGAATCATGAAAACCTTCACCCATATTATCATAATCATCAAAGGCAGTTCTAAGAGGACTAGGTGTGGCCAGTCTTGTATATTGTGGTGAGTCAAGATGTTGGTCAACATTAGAAGCTTCTAGCTCAACAGGCTTATCTACTTGTACAACTGGAGACTGAATTGTCTCTATAAAATCACTAACATGCTCATTAGGAGCAACATGCCTGGTAATGGTGGTGTGAGAGGTCTAGGTGTTGATGGTTTGGGAGATGGTGGTGGCAGGTCATCAGCAGCATTTGATGCACTTGCATCAGGAGCAACTGAAGGGCCTTCATCAGCAGTAACTGGTGCATTGGCACCATCAGCATCAGGGATAGGTCGATCTTGACCACCAGCAGCATTAGCCTCAGCAGCAGCTTCATTGCCAACAGGCAACATGGCAGGTAACAAAGGCCTATGCACCCTAGTATATCTGGACTGCATTGTAGCAAATAATTTTGCAGTCAATTTATTAATGGGTCTATGTGTTGTGTCATTGGTCTCAATGCCTAAAATAATTTGGAGAAACCTAGGATACATAAAATATTTGTACTTGGTATCCTTGACATTTTTAAGCATCTCCTCAAATATGTACTTAGAAAAATTATAAGTCACACCCTGAGACAAACACACAATAGCACATGCAAGAGAAGTTGAGAATTGATCCCAACCCCCTGACTTAGAACTAATGCATTGGAGTAAAGTATGTACCAAAAATCTCCACTTGGGGCAAAACTTGTTTTTTTTTTTTACCAAATCTCCCATCACCTTCATATCTAATGTTAGTCAGACCCTGAAGAATCTCCTCCTTTGTAGCCTCAAATTCACCATCTTCATCATCCAGTTGGAGTTGAGCCCTAATAATAGACTCTGTAACCACGCATTCTTCACCATCTATTGTAGCAACAATCTCCTTTTGTTGGTCATCAACAGAGCATTCCTCAGCAGTTTCCTAAAATTGTGTAATCAAAGATTCATACACGACATTAGGATAATGAGTGAGAGCATATCTAAGCTTCGACCTCTGTAAAAACTCCACCATTGGTTCATATAGTTCATGCCCTTTCGCTTTTCCCAAGAAAGCAATTTTGTTATGATCTCCTTTGAAGTTAAGTGCCGCCATTGAAGATTAGAGAGATTGAGTTGTGAAATTGAGAAAGTTCAAAATGGGTTTGAGTTTTTAATGAGAGGGAAGCAGTTATTTTGGGCATGGGATACACTCGTTAGGTTATAAAAGGTAGTTTCCTGATTATGGAAGTTAATTGGCAAGAATCATGGAATGAATCATTGACCAATTTTGACTTTTATTTTTACCAAAAATAAAACTCAAAACTGACTCCATCAGTAGCAACCATAAGTCAACTAGCAAGAATAGTTGGTCAATCAGCAGCAACCTATTTTTGTTTGACTACGGTCAATAATTCAACTCAACCAGCAGGAATAATGAACTATCAGCAGAAACGATAGTCAATCCGCAGGAACAACCCATCAGCAGAAATCACTTCTCAATAAAATATCTTCTTTTGTTCAAACTTTCCTTCAGTAAACATCTTCAACGATTACTTTTTAACTGCCTACCATTAACTCGCATTAACTACACTAATCCTTGTTTGACCAGGCTTATAAATAGGGCTAGAAGTCTTCAAATCCCAATCACACCAATTAATCCCAATTAAACATAAAAAAAACCTCCAATCAGCAGCAACCATGAACCCTAACTCTGAAATCATTGAAGTTTCATCTGATTCTTCAAGTGATTACTCTGAATCACCCATTGTTCAACTACCTCGAGTTATTAAACCAAGAAAGGGATGTAAGACAAAAGAATAGGCTTGGAAGAAGAAGCATGATGTTAATGCCTCTGTCAATCCTCCATCTCCTTCTCCTTTAAAAGATCTTTCCCACACTCCTTGCTATGCTTATGATTCAGACTATCAGGAGGAATTGAAAAAGAAGTTTCAAGAAGCACTTGAGAATGCTGCATCAAATTTTAGGCCAATTCCTGTGCCTGAAACCACTTAACCATCTCAATCTCGATGTGAAAAACTTCCCAAATAGATTCTAGGATTGGTATGCCCAAGATTGTGGGAAGGTGTCCAGAAAAAAAGTGTGCAGCAGAGCATCCCTGGTCTGAAGGATAAGGGCAAAAGGCCCATGGAGTAGTTGTTTAGGCCTTTGATGTTTTGAAAATTCCTCTTTTGTAATGCTGCAATCATAATTAATAAATAAAATTGCAAATTTTCTCTTATGATTGAGTTCTTCTCTCCTGATTTGTGAATGTTTGATTTGAATTCCTAAAAAATTGTTAGTGCAAACAGAAAACAATACTATACAAAGTAATAAAAAAGTTGTAAAATTGTACAACAATAATCCTCCCCTTAAGCAACAAGCCTCCCCTTAGGCTTATTCCTCCCCTCAAACAGAACAATCAGGGGTTAACCATCCCAGTGTGGACTACTAAGTAATTAAACCTAGGGCCATCAAAAGCTTTAGTTAAAAGATCAGCCACATTTTCATTAGTATGGATTTTTAGCACTTGAATAAGATGTTTTTCATTTGCATCTCTTATAAAATGGTGCCTTATTTCAATGTACTTAGTTCTTTGATGAAAAATAGGGTTTTTGACAATGCAAATGGTACTTTGGTTGTCAATAAAAATTTTAGTGTTCATGAAATTGAATCCATAATCAAGAAGTTGATTTTGGATCCAGAGTACCTGACCACAACAACTGGCAGCAGCAACATACTCTGCTTAGTAGAAGATGTAGCCACAATGGTCTGCTTCTTGCATTGCCAGGAGATTAATGTCCTACCCAGAAATTGACACCCACCAGTAGTAGACTTCCTATCGAAATTAGCACCAGTATAATCACTATCACTATATGCCTCTAATACAAATGGAGAATCCCTTGGGTACCAAAGACCCAACTTAGGTTGGCCCTTAAGATACTTAAAGATCTTCTTCATTTCATTCAAATGTGAAGTCAATGGTGTAACTTGGTGTCTAGAACAAGCACTGACTGCAAACATGATGTCTGGCCTTGAAGTTGTCAAATACATGAGTGAACCAATCATAGACCTGTAAAGATGAACATTAATAGCAGGATCTGGTTCATTATTGGATTTAGGCTTTGGAGCTTCATAAGGTGTAGTTGCAGTTCTTATATTCTCCATATCAAACTTCTTAAGCATGTCATGAACATACTTTTCTTGACTGATAAAAATACCATCAGACCTTTGCTTGACCTGTAGTCCTAAGAAGAATGTGAGCTCACCCATAACACTCATTTCAAACTCACTTTTCATAAGTTCTTCAAACTCCCAACACCAAGCCTCCTTAGTGGAGCCAAAAATAATGTCATTCGCATAAACTTGAACAAGAATGATATCCCTAGAGTTCTTCTTGATGAAAAGTGTCTTGTCAATAGCACCTCTTCCGTAACCATGCTTCAGCAGGAATGAGGAAAGCCTAGCATACCAGGCTCTAGGTGCTTAATGAAAACCATAAAGTGCTTTCTTTACCCTGTAGACCAAATCAGGATTCTATGGGTCCACAAAACCCTTTGGTTGAGTCACATAAACTTCTTCTTAAATCTCACCATAGAGGAATGCACTTTTGACATCCATCTGGTAAATCATGAATCCCATATATGAGGCAAAGGCTAAGAAGAGTCTAATTGCCTCCACTCTAGCAACTTGAGCAAAGACTTCATCATAGTCAATACCCTTTTCTTGCATGTGTCCTTGAGCTACTAATCTTGCCTTATTTCATACTACAATTCCCCTGGCATCCCTTTTACACTTCAGAATCCATTTGGTCTCAATAGCAAACTTACTTTCACGCAATAACACCAACTCCCATACATCCTGATTCAGAAATTGTTGCATTTCCTCTTGCATAGCAGCAACCCAATCTGAATTACCAAGAGCTTGAGCTAAGTTGGTTGGTTCAATTTGAGATAGACAGCAAGCAAACAGACAATGTTGAAAGTCTACATGATTATTCCTATGTTGATTCTGAATGTAACAAACAAAAGCAGATTCACTAAACTTTGATTTCTTGACCATGTTTCTTGTCAAAACTCCTAAAGTGGGAGCACCAAGAATCAAAGATTGGGGATGCACAATGTTAATCCTCTTAGTGGCATGAGGACTAACATCAACTGAGGTTGGGAGGTTGGTAAGAGTAGGTGCAAAATCATCATCATATGAGGAGGAAGTGAATATGCCTGTACTTGGTTGATGATGAATACCTTCCAACTTAGGACTAGAGGATTGTTCATCTGCAAGATCAGATGGACTTGGAAATATTGTGAGATCATCATTAAACCCCAATGAGTCAACAGATGGGTTATCAACAGGTACAGAGGTACCAACTGCAGGAACACTACCAGCAGAATGGGTAGTATCAGCAGAAACAACATTAGCAGGGATTGGAACACCATCAGCAGGAATAAAACCACTAGCAGCAACATCCATGTTCCTGCAGGCTTCAATAGCTGTTTGTCTCAAAAGTTCCTCTGTTTCTTTGGAGAATTCAAAACTAAGCCTTTCAGCAGCATCTACAGCATCATGCTCTTGTCTTTGGATCTTGGCAAGTTCCTCTGCATAACTTATATCAGCTTTAGTCATACCAGAAGAATCCTTAGGCTTAGTACCTGAAAAGTGGTTAGTAGGATAAGAAGGAACAACAATAACTTCTTCATCACATTCTGAATCTGAATCATCATCTGAGGCACCTGCATTATTAGCTTGTGTGTCTGAAGTACCTGTAGATTGGTTAGCTTTGAACCTAGTGTAACCTAAATGGTCAGTCAAAAAGTCAAGGTCAAAATACCACTCATGACCTGCTCCCTGAATATTAGGTTTATCTTCAAGAAATCTCAGATTCAGTGTTTCTTCTATCCTTTTGGCGGATAAATTATACACCCTGTAAGCTTTACTATAAGTAGAATAACCAACAATGTACCCCTCATCAGCTTTTCCTTCAAACTTCCCCAAATGATCACTGGTATTCAGAATTGTCACAGGACATCTAAAAGGTTTAAAGTAAGTAATGGTTGGAACTTTCCCAGTCAAAAGTTCATTAGGTGTTTTGTTGCGAGGTCTAGTAATCAGTACTGTATTCAAAACATAGCAAGCAGTGCCAACTTCCTTAGTCCAAAACATAGTGGGTAGCTTAGAGTCAGCAAGCATAGATCTTGCAGCCTCTATAAGGGTTCTATTCTTTCTTTCTGCATCCCCATTTTGTTGTGGGGTCCTTGGATTGCTATAGTCCCTTTTAATCCCTTTAGACCCACAGAGTTCAATCAACCTAGCATTTTTGAACTCTGTCCCATTGTCACACCTCATAGCTTTAACCTTTTTGTTTAGCTGGTTCTCAATAAGGGCAATAAAATCTTTAAGTGTCTGAAAGGTTTCATCCTTAGTCCCAAAAAAGAATAGCCAACAAAACCTGCTATAATCATCAGTGACCACCAGGCAGAAGTATTTGTGATCAATACTTTTGATAGAAGTAGGACCAAAGAGATCCATATGAAGTAGTTGAAGAGGTTCTGTGATTATGCTAACAGCTGTAATGGCTTTGTAAGAAGCTTTATACTGTGTTCCTTTGTTACAAGCAACATAATTGTGCACATTAGTAAAAACTTTGGAAGGAATCCCTTGAACCAATCCATGTTTAGCAAGCTTGTTGATGGTTTTGAAGTTCACATGTGCCATCCTTCTATGCCATGTAGTAGACTCATCCAAGGATGCTTTTGCCACCAAGCAAGCTAGATCTCCTTCAGGCTGGATATCATTCAGATTGAATGTGTATAGATTGTGACTTCTTGGAACTCTAAGCAAAACCTGAGTATCATCAGGTAACTTGAAGTCTTTAGACAACACAAGACAATCCTTTTCTGTGAATAGGACATAATTTTTCTTGTCACATATTTTTGAAATAGAGAACAAGTTGAAGTTCTGGAGTTCTTTCACATAGTAGACATCTTCAAAGTCCAGCTTAGGAGTCCTAATGGTTCCTTTCCCAGTTATCATGCCATCTCCACCTCCAAAGGTAACAGTGGCACCTCTAATTGGCACAAAATCTTCCAATCTTTCTCTGTTCCCTGACATACTCCTTGAACATCCACTATCAACAATACCTACATCTTTATTCTTAAGAGGATGATCCTACATGAACAAAAATATACAACAACATTAGTATCATTGGGAGACCCAAGTCATGTCTGACTTGAGCCTGCCTTGTGGATCAATAGGACTTAAACCGGGTAGAATGATGAGATCCACCATTGCTCTTGGACCCCTTGCTAAGAAATGGTCTAGTTTGTCTCCAAGAACAACCTACTGAGGACTTAACAACAAAATCCCATCTTCCCCTTCCCATGTACATTGGGTCATAATGAACAGGCCAAAAAGCATTTTGAAAGTAAAGGCTAGTAGGTCTGAAGTATGGCCTAGCAACTTTTCTCTTCCAACCAGCAGAAAAAGATCTACCAGCAGAATCTGGCTTAATAGTAGGAACTGGGTTACCAGCAGAAACTGTTTTTCCAGAGGGAACTGGTTTACCAGCAGGTTTACTTCTGCTAGTTTTCACATGTGGAACAAATGGTGGAATGTCATTAAGATTATTCCACATAGATCTAGGTCTTTGTAGGTCAGTACACCCGCCCATCCTTCTCTAATGAAAATCACAATCCTTTATAAGATGATAAGCACTACCACAAACAAAACATGTTTTCTTCTTAAAAGATTTATTAAAACCAGAAGAATTCTTATTACAAGCAAACTTATCATAACCAAAATTAAAAGCAGAATTTTTTTTCACATAATGAAAAGATAAATCAACAAAAAAAGCTGTCTTTGAATGAGATTCATCAGCATCAACTCTTGGAGAGAAGTCAACAGAATTATGTGTGGACTTAGGTGAGGTCTTGGATGATTCAGACTTGCCACTTGAATCACAACTGGCAAAGTCATTAGTCTCTGAGGTCTTGTAACTGAAAGAACAAGAGTCAAAGTCATTAGTTTCACTACCAGTGTCAGGTAAGTCATTTGACTTCTTGCCGTATGACATCTGTGATTCATCAAAGTCTGTATGGGGGAGGGTGGCTTAAATGTTCCTGTTATGGGTGGAGAGACAGAATGCATCTCTCATTCTTTAACATATTTGATAGGAATTTGAAAATTTTCCTCAGGGGTAGGGTCAAAAATGCTTTGTTGAGTAGGTTCATAAACTTCATTTGGTCCTATAAAATCTCCATACCTCAACCCTCTCCTAGACTTAACACACTGACAACTATCAACCAATTTGTCCAAATGCTTAGTTACTTTTTGCCATTCCATATGCCTAGCCACTTCATTATCTAACCTAGTTTTAAAATCCTGTTTCTCTAGGTTAAATTTAGCAATTTCCTTTTCAGAAAACTTTAACAAATTAGTGGTGTTTTCTAACTCTCTCTAAGACCCTAATATTTTCCTCATAAGCTACCTGATTCTGTTGGCACCAAACCTTTTGTTGTTCTAAAGTTTTAACTGCACCTTTATAGGCTTGTACCTGAATATAGGAGTCTTTACATTGAGTTTCTAAGTCATCAAACTCTTTTTTAAGGTCAACATACTTATAATCACAACCAAATATACAATTTTGTACCTGATTAGAGATGCCCATCAAGGCAAATTCTTCACTCTCATCATCTGACTCACAGCTAGCAAGCATACTATAGAGCTTAGAAGCACTTCCTTCCACATCTGTAGAGCCATGCTCAGTCCAATCAATCATAGAGTCTCCAGATACCAAGGCCTTTGATTGTCCAGCTTCCACCTCCCTTAGCCTGAATGTGGAGTACCTAGTCTTATCATCAGCTTTCTTCTCAGTGCATTCCCTTGAGAAGTGACCCATTTGGCCACACGAGTAACACTTAACCTTTTTCTTATCAAATCTGGCTGGATCCCTTCCCTTGAAATTGAGCTTTTTTCCAGCCTTCCTTTCAAATCTTTTGATTTTGACAGAAAGCATAGCCACCTGCCATTTAAGATCCATCTCCTCCAAATCTAACTTATCAATTTATTCCAGATCTTCAAAGGCTAGCTGTTGTTATGGCTCATAGTCAGCAACAAATGAATGGAGCACATCCTCTAACACATCACTGGATTTGGAGTGTGTCTTTGGTCCAGTAGAGATGTAGGAAGATGCTACTGATGAAGAAGTTGGACTATCAGCATATGAGACCTTGTTATTACCAGTGGTGGTGCTAACAAATGCTGAATTTGGTGGTGCTGCTGATGGAGAGTATGTTGAATGACCCTTGATGTCAATCTCCAGAGTCCTAAGCATGTTGTAGAGATCATCAAAGGTTAAGAACTCAAGACCACCTCTGGTCTTCAAAGAAATGCAAACCTATGACCAGGAGTGGGGCAAAGCTCTCAAGAACTTGATGTTGCAATCCTCATTATCAGGCTTTGCTTTTAACTGGTTTAGCCGACTCAAGATCTTTTGGAACCTATCATATCCCTTGTGTATGCCTTCTTCCTCTGAAATCTTGAATTCTTGGAACTCTTGCTTGAGCATCGACTTCCTCATCTTTTTGGATTCATCATTCCCTCCAAATCTTGCCTTGATAGACTTCCAGATCTCCTTAGCATCATCCAAATGGTGAAAGTCTCCCATGTGATCATCTGGGAGAGACTAAAGCAAGACAGTTCTTGCCTTGGTCTCTCTTTGGACTGCTATTTGTTCATCAGCTATAGCAAGAGGAAGAATGATAATATTGCCTTGATTGTCTTTTCCTAATCTCTTCTTGCTGTTTCCATTCTGAATTACATTCCAGAGATTGAAATCAGTATTGATGATCTAGTTCTCCATCTTCATAGCCCAAATCTCGTACTCATCCTTCTTAAGATAGGGGAACTTGCCATTGCCCGCAGATACAGTTGTTGAGATTACTTTTTGAATTGGTTGTGTTGTTGTTGATGTTGATGTTTATGGTTGATTGACCTCAGAATCGTCTACTGCCGACATAGTTGAAGGGTTTGAGGGTTTTAGAGAGATGTAAGTCGAACTTCTTTATCAGAGATTCTCTCCAGGCTCTGATACCACTTTTTGGATCAGCTCCTAAATAGATCTTTGAGCCTTTAGGAATCGATAGTATACTAATGTAATCAAAAGCACAACTATATAGAGAATCTCTAGTAAACTTATGTTTACGCAGGAATATAAACACAAGATCAAAGAAGATAATAAACTAAAACACTTTGATCCTTTATGGATCTATATTAATCACTATAGATTAATTCTCAGTCGTACATTGTTCATAACTATGAGTTTCTTTTATTCTATAAGAAACCCTAATCTCTTTTACAAGAAAACGTGTAAACCAAAACAATAAAAGGTATGCAATATCATGTCCTAATATAAGTTATACATATCCTTCTAATAAACTTCTAGTGCTACGGATGATCTATATCAGCAGAATTATCTCTTCAGCAGGAACCATGTCGTTAGCAGGAACCACTATAGGCACCAGCAGGAACTTGTCAGCAGGAAGATATCAACAGAAACTACTTCTGTCTTCAATAATTCCTAACACAACTTTTGCTTATGCAAATGCAGTTGAAAGAAAGCAAATCCAGTGTAGTGTTTTATAGGAAATTTGTTGTTGTCATGGTTGTAATTGTTGATTTTATGTTTTTTGTAATGTTTTGAAGTACGAAAAAAGATGTTGGTTTTTGCCACGCCAAAATTACGACCCATAGAGTAACTGAATCATCATAGCCAATCAAATGCTATCCATAGAGGATCCACAAAACATATGACAATCACTAAAATCCCAAATCTAATACCCTAGCTCAGATATCAAATGAACTGCAAACTACGATTTATTTTATGCCATATGGTTTTTGACACGCTAAAACTAAGGTTGGTTGCAAAGCACAATTACATTTTATCCCGTTCGATTTTTGCGAAACCAAAATAGCCAAGCAACTACTGCCCATGTGAGCCATAAATTCCACAAAATCACAACATGCGAATCGAATTTTAAACACAAACACTAAACAAAAATAAAATGCAAGAACACTAAACTTAATAATTTTGTTTCAAAATCAAGAAAACTAAACTTAATTATTTTGATTCAAAATAAAATGCACGAACACTAAACAAAAACCCTAACACCTCGATTAACTCTTTTAGCTAACTGTAATAATATAACAAGCATAATCAGCCGTTATACTCATCATTTCAACCAAAACCCCTAAAACAAACAACACGGTGTCGTTTGTTTTTTCAGATCTTTTATCTCTTCATCTGCAAACCATGTCTGCAGAAGAAGAGGTACATCTAAAGTCTTCATCTACAAGGAAAACCACTTGTTTTTTGTGCTATTGAAGTACTTATTTCCTTTTTCTATTTCCTTTTATTATTATTATTATTATTATTATTATTATTATTATTATTATTATTATTATTATTATTATTATTATTATTATTATTATTATTATTATTATTATTCTTTTATACTAGTGTCTTGTGCTTTGAGAATATAAATCTTTTTGTCAAATGATACTAAAATGTTTAGTGCAAAACAAACAATCGTTTAAAATACAGATACATAATGGTTCAAAATACACTAAAAACATAAAAATTCCAAAGCACGTAAATTATCAAAATACTACAAACATATATCAAATTAGGGCCCGACTCGTTCAATCACTTTGCAATAATTGTTGTGCGATTTGATCTCTTAAATTAGTCATATATTGTTGGTCTGATACATTCCCTTGTGGTTGAACAACTTGAACTTCTTCATCAACTTCAACTAATATGTCGGCATTGTCAAGTTGCACATTTGATTGCTCATATTTGGAAAAGAGTTCATCATCTAAACCCTCTATGCGTATAAAACTATGAAGTGCAAAAATGTAAGTAAAGTTGATACCAATGATCTCATTAAAAAAACATTTATACTCTAATATATAACTCTTGCACCATGTTCTCTAATTTTAGCACCTATATCAAATTTGCAGCAAAGAAATTAAAAACAGCTATACACTAATATATAATTGTTCCATTACGTTAAGCAACAACATGGGTCGTATACATCATAAATACATCACAGGTTGGTGGCAGTTCACTGGAATCAAATATATGCCAAACATGCTAAGAAAATTTATAGCGAACAATGAAACAAGAGATTATTCTCAAACTACGATATAAACAAATAAGAAAATGTTCCTAAAATTTTAGCTACTTTCAAATGTATGACTCAAGTTTGAAATAACTTTTTAATCCCCTACAACTTTTATATTTCTGCAACAAAATCTATCAGAATAATCATATTAACATGTAATATATCACGGGTACGCAATAAGATCAAGTATAATGTATATAATTAACATAAACAATAAACGGGATTGTGTACCTTTTGTAGCAACCTACTAACTTCCCCACTAGCTCTCCTTAGGTTAGCAAAGCCTTACTAACTTAACTTAGGCCCTCAGTAAGCACTATCTAGGTTATATATGCCTATAGATATTTCCCGAGTGAAATTTTTGCTTTATAACATCACTATTACCTATCTAACTTCTAAACAAGCTCACATATCCACCTATGTCAAACATCACTATGTTTACTTCATGTAAACATCCAGGTATGTCAAGTTAAGGTTACAAACACATTTTCACTAAGTAAACTATCACTCTAGTACACTATACTCATCAAAAAACCCTAATTGCACCTATGTGTTTTCGGTTAACTTTAAAACCCTAATTGCTTATCTGAACTAGCTTGAAAGTGTTCAAGGCTTAGGTATGAGTTACATTAGAAACTTTAAGATATATTAGACTTCCTAGATCATGGTACAACTCCCTAGAACCTAGGTACAAGTCCCTTAAGCACAAAACCCTAATTAGGTTATAACTTCCCGAAACTAGGTTAAACTTTCCCAAATCTTTACCATAAGCTACCACCACTTAGTATAAGCCTCCTAGGACTTAATATTAGTCACTAAAAACTCATAGAACCATAATATAGGCACTAAACCCTAGGCAAAACCCTAAACTCTCACTAGGAAAAACTAGGTTAAAACTAAACCTAACACCTAAACTAAGCTACTATAACACCTCAAATCTTGCAACCAAGAACCCTAGCACCTCCCTAGCAAGCAAGAAAGGAGGTGGATCACCTCCTTGTTACCACCTTCACTCATTAGGGCAATCATGGTCACAACCAGCCTAGCAACCCCTAGCTACACCATAGCTGGTCTTAGTCATCCACTAGGTCTTCCACAACACCCTCTAGCTTTGCCTAATCATCTTCCCTCATCCTCGCTACCTCCTACTCCTATTTCTTGGTCCTACTCATTCGTACCCTATAAATAGCGAACCAACCCATACCATTTCTCTTCACACCTCCCATCTCTTCTTTACCTACATCTTTTTGTAGTATAAGACCCTTAGAACCCTAAGAAGTCAAGTACAATAGGCCTAGTACTTGTCGAGTTAAATTTTTAGCCGAGAAAACCCTAGAACCCACGTTAGAGTTCCCACAACCTAGGTAAGCTTTATTTTTTTACCCTAGTAGCCTTAGTACAGATATAGAACACCTAGGATTGACCATTTTCATTTAGAAGTTTTCATTTTGAAACCCTGGTTTTAGATAATTAAGTGTTTATATGCTAAATTGCCTTATTATGTTTTATAATTTGAATTAGATGACTTAGATGAACATACATTAGCTTTACATAAGCTAAGAAACTTAGTTGTTTCATAAAAATATAGTTTACTTGATTTGAGGACTAGTTTTGCAATAGTTTTCATGCATAAGTGTATATATGGTAAATTTCTGAAAATATGAAGTTTAGGGATTGTTTTTAACATTTCTTAGAAGTGATAAGTACAAGGACCCTTTTCGCAAAATTTTAAAACCTTAGGATGAAAAGTAAAATAAGTTATAAACTTATAAGGACTAGTTTTGCAAATATTGTTAATATAAGGGTATAAAGGGTAATTGTTGAAAGTTAGTGTAGTTTAAGGACCATTTCTGCCATATCTTTAAAATATATAAGTATAGGGACTAACTGTGTAAAAGATAGAAAGTTATATGCTTAAATGTTATAAGTTTATAAGTTTAGGATAGAAAGTGTAAATATGTAAACTTGAAGGGTATAA
The DNA here is from genome assembly GCA_030686995.1 of Artemisia argyi. Classification (NCBI taxonomy): domain Eukaryota; kingdom Viridiplantae; phylum Streptophyta; class Magnoliopsida; order Asterales; family Asteraceae; genus Artemisia; species Artemisia argyi. The sequence goes on from CM060692.1 coordinate 154,480,308, forward strand.
ACGGACTATTTTCATATAAAGTATAAAAACCTATTTGATTTAGAAACATAATACAATACTAGAGAGCTTCATGTGAGGGGTATCATGTGCATATTTCATTTTCAAGTTTACTGGGTTTACGACTTAAAGTGCCCTGGCTCCTCAAACGATTATTGCATGACCTCTGAATTATGATGGCTCGAACGGTGTTATGTTATAACTAAAACTTAATAACAACATAATTCAATAGTAGGGAACTTCATGTGAGGAGTATTAACTTCTGAATTATGATGACCCGAATGGTATTATGTTGATAACACAATACAATAGTAGGGAGCTTCATGTGAGGAGTCTTATACTTCTGAATTATGATGGCCCGAACGGTGTTATGTTATATCTAGAACCCTAAGAGTGATTACTTAAAAACCTATACTAAGACTTGACATATATACACACACACCTACACTACCCTAGGATACGTGAGTGAGCTGTCTAAACCCTACCCTACTTACCTTAGACCCATGTGAGTTTTCATAGCCTCACTTTTAACTACTTTACAACCCTGTGAGGGGGATACATGCTTTAAATCAAATATAAGTCTTTTTCTTTGGTTGTTGCACGAGTAAAATATCTGCCACCCCTACATAACAAAATTCATGAATCTAATCGCTTGTGATATTTTACACAAGTGAACGCGAATATAATTGATAGATTTATTGGAGTTTGACAACTCCCGTTTGTACTACCTCTCTCTGGAGGGTACCAATAAGTATTATATTTGAACCCTCTAAAGGATTAACTTTTGCAAGTTATCCTTTCTCTCTGTCCCATCATGGTATGGTCTACAGACCCCATGATCTGGACCGCTAACGGGTGATTCATGAGCTTACTGCAATATACCCGCTATCTCTAAACTTTTCCACACATAGGGTTTAAGCTGAACCCTGTGGAACTTGTATTCACACACCCTATCTACTTAAACCTATAACTCTCACTCAACATTCGTGTTGACTCTTTAAGCATGTTATCCTAGGTAATTGAGCTCTTTAGGAACCCTGTTACGGAGAAGTACTGGACATGAGGACGTCCAGAACAATTATCATTCATCTGTTTTGCCTTAAAACGTATCTGTAGGGATCTATTCCTTGATAGATCACGAGCCAATAGATCGTTAGCCAACTAATGTAATCACTAGCTAGACTAAGTTAGATAATCTCTGTGAGCTTGTAATTATGCGAAATATAAAAACAAACGTATACTAAACTTGATCCTCTATGGATCGATAAACTAATAATATTAATGAAACTCGTACTAGAAACTTGTATCTATTACAATGACCTAGGGTTCCTTATATACTAGTGGAAACCCTAACCTTTCTTACAAGAAACGAATAACAATAAACCAATAAAAGATATTCTACATATCTTGTCCTAAAATACATAAGTTATATCCACGGTTAAATTCTATCCGTAGGATCTCTATTCGTCCGCAGGAACCAGTCATCAGCAGAAAGTCACTAAGCCTTCCGCAGGAACCTGTCAGCAGTATCTGTCAGTAGTATCTTCAATAATTCCTTACAATCCTCCCCTAATCTTGAATTTGACACAGTTAAGTTCAAGATTTCTTGATAGATCGCCAATAGCATAAACCAGAGGATTGAGGATAAACATCAGCAGCAAAGAATCTTCATAAATAGAATCTCTATGATCAGCACACATATGAAAAGCACCATTCTTTGCAGCAACACAAGGCTAAATGTACATCAAAACATATAAGTTTCATACTATTCTCATCACATCCAGGTGTGTTAACTCCTGTGAGAGGTGAATCATTGAAAATAATGGATTTGATGTCTCTTTACCAATAGCCATCACTACTGGAGTAGCCAAGTGTTCAAAGGTACACTGATAACCACATGATTTTTAGCAAATCATCAGCTATAAACGGATTTGATATGTCTTTACCTGTAGCCGTTTGCTCAGGACTAGTCAATTATTGATGAAGTATCATCTTGGTCAATTGAATACCAAATATGGTTTTCCACTGCCTTTACCACAAGCCATATACATGTGGGCTAGCCAATTATTTGGAATCCATAAAGGAAAAATCCATGGTCAATTGACAACCATTTCAACTACTCAGCAACAAAGCATTGGTGAGTTGAAAACCCTATGATTTTGAGCAAACCATTACAGCTATCAACAGATTTGATGAGTCTTTACCAAAGCTGTACCCTTTGGACTAGCCAACTTTTTGATGGAATAGTCAACATCAGGCAAGTTGATGACAAGAAAGAGTGTGATAAAAATCAACACCAAACCTGCATACAACAGACACAAAACTATACAAAAATGTTAGTTTTTTTTTTTTTTTTTTTTTTAAACTTGAAAAAAAATAAATAAATATACAAAAATATACAATACCAAGATCAGCTCATTGCAGATATGAATCCATTTGAATGCCATGCTTGGTTTCCAGTTCCTTCTTAGTCAAAATACTTCTTCTGATGAACCTTACTAATTGTTCAGCAAGATGAAGATCATTCTCAGTCATATCTAAAGGAACAGATAACTTTGTCTCCAGCATAAGATTCATGACTTCCTTTGTGATTGGGTAAAGAACATCAGCCCAGCAATATAAGGTCTTACCAGTGGTTGTGACAATCATGTGAACATTAGGTAGTGGAAAGAACTTCCAATAGTCAACCACCCATGTCTTTTGACCTTTCCAGACTTGAAACCTTACACCAGAATTACCTTTATAAGAATCACACAGAATCTGCAAATCACCCATCAAATACATTCCAATGTCATCAGGGGAATGAGTTTGATAATACTTGGTAACCCAATCATAAAGTGAGAGAAGATCTTGTTTGTCCACCATGTGTAAAATCTGACTCAGAAATAAGAATGTCTTGGTAGTTCCATCTTGTCTAGTTATGACATTCACTTTCCCTTGACCAATCTCAGAGTCAACAAGTTCCCACTTCACAATTTTCTCCCATACAACAGGGTCTTGACCATCATCAGAAGCATAATCAAGAAAAGTAGTACTATCCTCTAAAGGAATATCTTTTGGAGCCTTCCTCTTGATAGCTTTAGTCTTTCTCCTAGTACCAGTAACAGGAATAGAAGGACCATCATCAGGTTCTTGTTTAGGCACTTGATTGGAAATATCAGCAGGAACATCTGCAGAATCATCATCATCAGGTACTTCAATTGGAGTATCTTCTGAAGCATCATTGGTAACATCATGTGAAGCTTCAGTGGTATCAGGATGAGATTCAGCAGTATCATGATGAGAAGCAGCAGGAGTATCATCCATCTGAGCATCAGGAGTATCATCCTTCTGAGCATCAGGAGTATCATCCTTCTGAGGCAAAACTAAAGGAAGTTGCACATTCTCCTGACCACCATGAACAGACCCAATAGACTCAGCAGGTTGAGCAGCAGTTTCATGAAGCTTAGCTTTCTTAGCCTGAGGCTCATCCAAAAGTCTTCCTCTAAACTCCAACACATCTTGGACATGTATACCAGAAGAATGATGATTGGAAATGATCTTGTCATAGTAGTAGGTCAACTGCTTATCTGAAAATCCCCAGACTCTCTTTTGAGTCCAGCCTGACCCAAACATAGAACATCCCTGATTCTTCACAAAATTCCTCATATATTTCTTGATTTCATTATTTGTCCAAGGTCTCTCCTTTTGGTATTTAGCTTTAATCTCTGCCTCCTGTTGTCTCTTCAATCTTCCTCTTTCAACCATCATCTGAACAAAAGCAGGATTATCAACTCCAAGCTCAGATTCACCCAAATTAGGCTTGGAAGCAGCTTGTTTAGCCAAATTCTCCCATTGAGCAGCAGTAAGATTCTTAGCTATTTCATCAAGCTCCTTCTTTCTTTCAGCAGGCAAAGTTGTAGTGAATTGAGCCCCATCTTATCCAAATCATCTTGAATTTTCCTAGCCAATGCTTCTGAGGCTTTCAAATCCAACTGAACTTTAGTAACTGCAACATCCTCTTTAGTTTGCAAATGTGCAGCAACATTCTCACTAAGTTTTTCATTAGCAAGTTCCACCTTGGTTTTCACTCTGGAAGGAATGTCTTGATCAATCAATATAGACTTTCCATTATCTTTCTTCTCAGGAGGAACAAACATCTTATCAGGAGAATCATGAGGAAAATCAGCTGGAATATCTACTGATGGACCATGAGTGCCCACTTCTGGCAAAGTAGTAGGAAAATATTCCTTTCTAGCAACATCAGCAGAAGTCTTCTTGCTAGGAGCATCAGCAGACTTCTTATCAGCAGAATGCTTCCTTCTGACATAATGAGCAACATCATCAGACTTCTTATCTTTGGAGTCCTTGGGAACACTTGCATCAGTAGAATGAGCAACATCAGCAGTTGGAGCAACAGATGGTTTAGGCCTAATGTCAGCATTCTTCTGAACACTCTCCAAAGTGGTAGCAGCAAGAAGTTCAAGGCCTTCCAAATCAATGTTGTCAGATGCTTTAGTGGAATCCTCATCTGAATCATAAACCACACCTTGTTTCTTCCTTTGCTTAAGCTTGCCCTCCAACTTCTTAACTCTTCCAATTAGAGTCAAAACAGCATTGCTGAGATTCTTTTTGGTGAAGTTCAGATCATTCTCCAATTTGTCCACCTTAGATACATACCTGTTCAACAAAGCTGATACAGAAGTGAGAGTAACAGGACCTTCAGCTCCACCAACAGGGATATCTGTGGTATTGGAAGCATCATTGGTCCTGTGAGTAGAATTATCTAAATTTACATCTACATCTACATGTACATGATCCTCAAAGTGAGGTCTCAAAGGGCTGAGTGAAGGAAGTCTTGTAAATTGTGGTGAGTTTACAGGTTGGTCAAAACCTAAATTCTCATTGAGCTCATGCTCAGGAGAATTGATATCCATAGGTGAAGGTACAGGAGAGGGTGGTGGCTGAACATCAGGATCAACTGGTGCATTTGCATCAGAAGCATCTTTAGTTCTGTCAGGAGAATCCTCTGGTGCTTGAGCATTAGGAGAATCCTGACCACCAGCAGCTACATCAGCTGCTTCTCCATCAGGGGGATTGCCCACCGGGGCATCAGCAGCTACTCCATCAGGAGCATTGCCACCAGACAACATAGCTGAAAGTAAGGGTCTTTGTTCACCAGTAAATTTAAATTTCATTTGGGAAAACAACTTTTTAGATAAACCCTTAACAGGCAAGTGAGTGGGGTCATTGGTCTCAATGTCTAAAATGATTTGAAGAAACCTAGGATACATTATATATTTAAGTTTGGTATCCTTAACATTTTCAAGCATAGCATTAAAGATATACCTAGAAAAGTTAAATGTTCTTCCTTGAGAGAGACACACAATGGCAAGAGCAATGTCTGTAGAGAATTGATCCCATCCACCAGACTTAGAACCCATGCACTGAAGTAAGGTATGTGTCAAAAACCTCCATTTTGGACAAAACAGATTCTTGTACCATATTTTCCCATCACCACTATAACCAGCAGCCTGAAGCCCTCTAAGTATCTCACTTTTAGGCAAATCAATCACCCCTCCTTCATCATCCAACTGTAGTTTGGTCCTGACCAAAGACTCAGTAACCACATATTCTTCCCCATCTATGACAACAACAATCTCTGTTGGTCCATCTTCAACAGTCCTTTTTTGTGCCGTCTCCCAAAATTGTACAACAAGAGACTCATGAATAACATTTGGGTATTGGAGCAGAGCATACCGAATCTTGGACCTTTGAAGAAATTCCATCATGCCCACATAATCTGCATCACCCTTACAACGACCAAGAAAGGCATGTTAGTTATGATCTCCTTTGAAATATAGTTCAGCCATTAAATGTGAATACAAAATTAGGGTTGGGTGTTCTAAAAAATGTTGAAATGGTTTTTGAAATTATATAGCGAGAGGGAATCAGTTAATTTGGGAGTGGGATATGCACGTCTTGGTTAATTATAGAAGTTACCAAACGTGGAATGAAACTGATATGAATTATTGGAAAGAAATCTTTGACCAATAATCAACTAAGGCAAATCCCAATTAACTGACTCATCCGAAGAAACCAAATCAAACGGCTGAAAGCAAATGGTCAATCCGCAGAAAATAGTCAAACGTTGACTATGGTCAACAGAAACCATCCTCAGAATCTATCAGCAGAATCTACCTGTCAGTGGAAACCAAATATCTTTGAAAAAGATCTCTCAAATCAAATTTTAAAGAACCCTTAATTATCTCCAAACTGCTTCGCATTAATGGTAATAAAGACACGCGGTTTGGTGATCTTATAAATAAAGGCAATTATCCCCAAATCTCTCCACTTCAAATCAAATCCCTAATTATCATATCTCCAAATAACAATACATCCATGGCTTCTAATCAATCCATCATCAACCTTTCTTCTGACTCATCAGATACTTCTGATTCACTAACATGTCTACCTCCACTCAGAATGCCAACACTTCCTCGTGGTCTCACAAAAGAACAAGCCAAGAAGACGAAACATGATGTTCCTTCACCAAGTTCATCAGCATCTGAAGATCTTCCACCATATCCCTCTGAAATTGATGATCCTGAGTACCAGAGAGAGATGGAGAGAAGGTGGAATGAATTGGAGAGGGAAAACAGAGTTCCCAATCCTGATGAGTCTCTCATTATCTTTACATCTTCTGATGAAGAGGATGATGAGAATGATGAACTGTACACCCCTACAACCTTTGATAAGCCTCAGTCTTCGCGTCCAAGAAGAAGAAAAGTGAATTCCCCATTGCCAAAGACCAGAAAGGTTGTGTTACGTTTGCCCTTTCCTCAATGGCAAGGACTGTTCAACATCAACAACAATGGCAAGAAGAAGACTGTGGAAGGCAAGGGCAAGGGCAAAGTATAATAGGAACTTTGTTGTTAATCTTTCACTTTCATTATCTTGTATTGTACCTCTGAAGAATCAATAAAATTTGCCTTGTTAATTATTGCTTGTTTTAATTCTTCTAAGTAGCATTCCCCTGAATAAATTGAACTTGAATAAGCCATCACCAGGAGCACACTTAACAACCAGATAACTAGTATCAGCAGCATGTTGGTCAAACCATTGACTTTCATCCGAAGTATCCAATTAAGTGGACAACTTGCACACTTAGTAATTGCTACTGACTCAACTACCTCCCATTAACTTACATTAATTCCTAGTAAACTCAAATCAAGTCTTTAAAAGAAGTCTTCAAGTCATAATCAACTCACCATTCCACAAATAACATATCCCAAAGTCTTTCACACATACAAAACATGAAGCCATCCCCCAATGTCATTGAAATCTCTTCTGATTCATCAGACTCTACCTTTGACATACCTCAGATCCAAAGATCATACTACTACTTAAATGAAGGTCCTTCAGAGTTATGTCCATCTCCAACCTCATCAGAAGAAACCACTGAAGCTGAGGAAACACCAGCTCCTCTAGCTATGGTTGTCCCTGACTTCACTCCTGTCACTACATTCTTAACTAGTGAAATGGAAAGAGTCTGTGCAGATATAAGAAGAATCTCTGTCCCTGAAGAGCCACAGTCCTCAAGTAGAAAGAAATGTCCATTGAAGGTGGTGCTTGGTCTTGCAGCTCCCAAACTCTGGAACAAGGACATGCAATCCAGAGGAATCCAAAAGAAGATGCCAGACCCAAAGGACTTGGGTAAAGGGTAGAGGAAGATGAATTAGGTTGTAGCTGAGGGATGTGATGGTATGATGGTGATTGGTTGTTGGTGATTGATGTATTTTGTGTTCCTTCTGATGACAGATCTTTGTAATGGTTGTACCAAACTTTCCACTGATGAATAATATTTTACTTTAATGTCTTTACATCTAATGCCACTGAATGTAGATCTTTGAACATCAGCAGAAACATGACCTGACACCAGACATTTACACAAAACACAAAAACACAACAAAACAGAATAATATACAAGATTAGTAATAACCTGCAAAACAAAGTTAGTAAACATAATTCTAGAAAACATAATAATCTATATAAGTACAACATGTACAATCCTCCCCTGAGGCATATGCCTCCCCTGAGGCTTATGCCTCCCCTCAAACATAGCATTTAAGGGTTAACCATCCCAATGTTGACAACTAGGTGATTAAGCCTAGGTCCATCCAAAGCTTTTGTTAACAAATCAACCACATTATCATCAGTATGGATTTTAAGCACTTGAATTAGATGCTTCTCATTTGCATCTCTTATAAAATGATGCCTAATTTCTATGTGTTTAGTTCTCTGATGAAAAACAGGATTTTTAACAATGGAAATGGTACTTTGATTATCAATGTAGATTTTAGTGTTCATAAAGTTAAACCCATAATCCAACATCTGATTTTGAATCCAAAGTACCTGACCACAGCAATTGGCAGTAGCAACATATTCTGCTTCAGTAGTAGAAGTAGCTACAATAGTCTGTTTCTTGCACTGCCAAGAGATGAGTCTTCTTCCCAGAAATTGACAACCTCCTGTTGTGGATTTCCTATCCAAATTAGCTCCAGCATAATCACTGTCACTGTAGGCCTCCAACACAAATGGTGAATCCCTTGGGTACCAAAGGCCTAGTTTGGGTTGGCCCTTTATGTACTTGAAAATCTTCTTCACAGCATTTAGATGGGAAGTCAGTGGAGTGACTTGATGCCTTGAACAAGCACTGACAGCAAAGGTAATGTCAGGCCTAGAAGCTGTGAGATACATGAGGGATCCAATCATGGACCTATAAAGATGAACATTCACAGCCTCATCTTGCTCATTTGGATTCTTAAGCTTGGGTGGTTCATATAGAGTGGTAGCAGTCCTCAAAAGTTCAAAGTCAAACTTTTTCAAAATATCTTTAACATACTTCTCCTGATGAATAAAGATCCCTTCAGGTTGTTGTTTGACTTGCAGCCCTAAGAAAAAGGTTAACTCCCCCATTGCACTCATTTGAAATTCACCTTTCATCAAATCTTCAAATTCCCTGCACCATGCTTCCTTTGTGGACCCAAAGATGATGTCATCCACATAGACCTGTACTAGAATGATATCCTTGGAGTTTTTCTTGATAAAGAGAGTCTTATCAATAGCTCCTCGTCTGTATCCATGCTCTAAAAGAAATGTAGACAATCTAGCACACCATACTCTTGGTGCTTGGTGAAGTCCATAAAGTGCCTTGACAACTTTGTAAACCTTTTTAGGATGATGGGGGTCTTCAAAGCCCTGTGGTTGAGTAACATACACCTCATCTTCTATTTTGCCATAGAGAAAGGCACTCTTGACATCCATCTGATAGACCTTAAACCCCATATAAGAGGCAAAGGCTAAAAACAGTCTAATGGCCTCAACCCTGGCAACAGGTGCAAAGACCTCAGTGTAGTCAATTCCTTCTTCTTGTCTAAAACCTTGTGCCACCAATCTTGCTTTATTTCTGACCACAATACCTCTGGCATCCCTCTTGCATTTTAAGATCCACTTGGTCCCAATTGCAAATTTCCCTGCAGGCAGATCAACAAGTACCCAAACATCTTGATTCTTGAATTGTTGCATTTCCTCCTGCATAGCTTCAACCCAACTAGGCTCACTCAAAGCCTGTTTAATGCTTGTGGGTTCAACTTGAGACAAGAAACAAGCAAATAGACAATGCTTCTGATCTGTGTAGTTGTCTCTCTTCTGAGTGGATACATAGGTCAAAAATGCACATTGCCCAAACTTGGTATTCTTAATGGCACTCCTGGTGAGTACCATGGCATTTGGATCACCAAGTATATTATCTTGTGGATGAATGGTGTTAATCCTTTTAGTTGCAACATGATTAACATCAATAGAGGTATCAAGATTGGTTAAAGTAGGAGCAAAGTCTTCATCATAAGAAGCTGATTGAAAAATACCATCACTTTGCTCAACATTAGCAAGATCTGAGGGAGTTGGAAACCTGCCTTAAGGTTCATCTAAACTTGTGGAAACTTCAGTGGAAACTGGAACTGCAGCAGAATTGCCTTCAGCAGAATCTCCATCAGCAGAATCAACAGCTGCATCAGCTGATGCTATCAGCAGAATTAGGTTTTCTGCTAGCTTCAACAGCAGCTTGTTTTAAGAGGGCTTCAGTGTCTTGAGCAAATTCAAGACCAAGTCTTTTAGCTTCCTCAGCAGCTGCATGTTCTTGCTTTTTGAATCTAGCAAGATCTTCTGCATAGGTTGAATTTTCCACATCATCAGCAGATTTGGCATCAGAGGCTTCTTTGGTAGGAGGATCTGCTATCTGGATTGGTAAAGTTGTTACAACAATAGTGGGTTCATCACATTCTGAATCACTATCTGAATCATCCTGTAGGGTACCTGCATTGTTAGAAGATGACACTTGTATACCTGCAGAGGGGTTAGTTTTGTGTCTAGTATAACCCAAATAATCTGTAAGATAATCAAGGTCAAAATACCATTCATGACCTTTTCCTTGAACATTTACATTCTCCTCCAGAAATTTCAGGTTAAGAGTCTCTTCTATCTTCTTTGCAGCCAAATTATAGACCCTATAAGCCTTGCTATGAGCTGAGTAACCAACAATATAACCTTCAGCAGCTTTAGCTTCAAATTTGCCTAGGTGATCACTTGTATTCAGAATGGTCACCTGACAACCAAAAGGTTTCAAGTGTTCAATGGTAGGCTTCTTCCCTGTCAATAGTTCATAGGGTGTCTTATTGTGAGGTCTAGTAATCAACACCCTATTCAATACATAACAGGCAGTACCAACTGCCTCAGTCCAAAACATAGTGGGAAGTTTAGAGTCAGCAAGCATAGATCTTGCAGCCTCTATAAGGGTTCTATTCTTCCTTTCAGCAACTCCATTCTGTTGTGGAGTCCTAGGAGTGCTATAATCTCTTTTAATACCCTTTAAACCACAAAGTTCAATTAGATTGGCATTTTTGAACTCTGTCCCATTGTCACACCTTATACTTTTAATCTTCTTGTTAAGTTGATTTTCAGCTAGAGCCATAAATTCTTTGAGTGCCTGAAAGGTTTGATATTTAGTCACTAAGAAAAATGTCCAACTGAATCTGCTGAAAGTAACAGTGATCACCAAACAGAAGTACTTATGATCAATACTCCTGATCGATGTAGGACCAAAGAGATCCATGTGAAGCAGCTGCAATGGTTCTGAGATTGTGCTCACAGTAGTAATGGCCTTATAAGAAGCTTTGTGTTGCTTTCCCTTGTTACAAGCTACACAATTATGCTCATTGGTGAAGATCTTGGAAGGAAGTCCATGAACTAGTCCATCTTTAGCAAGTTTGTTGATGACTTTAAAGTTAACATGTGCCATCCTTCTATGCCATTTTGTAGATTCATCCAAGGATGCTTTGGCCACCAAGCATGTTAGATCACCTTCTGGCTTGACATCATTCAAGTTAAAGGTATAAAGATTATGGTTTCTTGGAGCCTTTAGTAATACTTGATTGTCATCAAGCATTTGAAAATCAGGTGAAAGAATGAAACAACCATTTTTAGTGAAAAGCACAGGAAGTTTTTTGTCACAAATTTGTGAGACTGAGAACAAATTGAATCCTTGAAGCTCCTTCACAGAGTAGACATTCTCAAAATCCACCTTTGGAGTTCTAATGGTTCCTTTTCCAGTGATCCTTCCTATTCCACTTCCAAACCTCACAATGCCTCCATTAATAGGCACAAAGTCATGCAGCTTCTCTTCATTACCAGACATGTTTCTTGAACAGCCACTATCAACAATACCTAAGTCTTTATTAAGAAGAGGATGTTCCTACAACAAAGAAAGTTAATATACAACAACAACAAGTATGTTAGTAGACTTAAGTCATGAAAGACTTGAGCCTGCCTTGTGGATCATTCTGATGAACCCAAGATGATGAGTTAGATCCACAATTGTTCTTGGATTCCCTGTAGTTAAATGGTCTTTTATATGTCCAAGAACAATCTGCTGAGGACTTTTCAGCAGAATCCCAAAAACCCCTTCCCATACACATTTGGTCAGTATAGTCATACCAATGATTAACACCATTAAATGGTTGAGATCCATATCTATTTCTATTGATATTCATATATCTATTATTAAGAACAGACCTATTGGAATAAACAGGCCAATCAGCAGGAGTGGAATACATTCTGCTGACATGATTTTTAGCCTGTGAAGCTACTGAGGGTTTGATACAGGTATTAGTCCACTTTTGTCTAGGTCTATTGTCAACAATAGAAACACCCATCCTCTTTTCATGAAAATCACAATCCTTAATTAAATGCAACTTGCTACCACAAACAAAACATTTCTTTTTCTTATAAGATTTATGAAATCCAAAAGATGTCTTATTAAACATAGAATTATTCAAACAAACATCAGAAACAGAATTGTTTTGTAAACACTGAAAGGAATTGTTTTCATAAGAAGTAAATAACAAGTATTCAGAAGAGGCTGGTTGATAAAGAACTTCATCAGCAGCAACTTCAAAGTCCATAGACTTGTAAGATGACTTGTCAAAAATCTTTATTGAGGACTTGGGTGAGTCTGACTTGGGCTTGGAATCACAGCTGGCATAACTAGAGGTCTCTGAGGTCTTGTCCCTGGAAGAACAAGAGACATAACTGTTAGAATCATTACTAGATATACTTCTAGTGTTAGGGGAGTCATTGATCCTAATGCCAGTGGTTTCCTTTGATTCTGGTGAGTCAAACTTATGGAATGCGGGTTTAGGGGTTCCTATGGTTGGACAGTCTTCAGACTTATTTGGCAAGTCTTTAGACTTTTTGCCAAAGAGATGGTGTGAACCATCAAAGTCAGAAGTTTTGGTGGTAGGCATAAATACACCTCTGATAGGTCCTGGTACAGCATGCATCTCACCTTCTTTTAGATAATTTATAGGGATAGAATAGTTATGATTCTTCTTATCTAAATAGTGATTAGCTTCTGGACCTACATACTTCTTAAATCCTAGACCTATCTCAGAAGTAACAGACTTACTACTGTAGAGTAACCTAGATAATTTATCACCTGAAACTAGCCATTCTTTATGCCTAGCTACTTCTTTATCCAGTTTCTCTTGCAAAACACTTTTCTCAGACTCAATTCTAGCTTTTTCTTTTTCAGAAAACTTTAATTCATTGCTAGCACATTCTAAATCTCTACTTAAAACTCTAATATTTTCCTCATAAGCTAATTGATTCTGTTGAAACGATACCTTTTGTTGTTCTAAAGTTTTAAAAGCTTCTTTATAAGTTGCAGCTTCAATAAAACAAGCATTATATTTTGGTTTCATATCATCATAAGCTTCTTTTAGAGTTGTATATTTAGAATCACAATCACAAGCACAAGTAGATACCTGAGGAGAGATTCCCATGAGACCAAAGCCATCATCACAACTAGCCATGCATGAGATTTGAGGAGAGCTGCTTGTAGCATCTTCATGCTCATTCCAGTCCACACTTGTGTCTATAGCAATGATCAAAGCCTTTGATTCTCCAGCTTCCACTTCTTTCTTCTTGTATGCTGAATACCTGGTACTGGCCTCACCCTTCTTGGCTGTGCATTCTCTTGCAAAGTGACCAATTTCTCCACAAGCATAACACTTCACCTTCCTTCTATCAAACCTAGCTGCATCTCTTCCTTCAACATTTAGCTTTTTACCAACCTTTTGCTCAAATCTTCTAACCTTGAGAGAGAGCATAGCCATTTGCCACTTTAAGTCTAATTCTTCCAAAGCAAGTTCATCAATTTGCTCAAAGTCTTCATAAGCTATTTGTTGTTGTTTATCAACTTCAGCAACAAATGAATGAAGTACATCTTCCATCACATTGCTAATCTTTGGATGAGTTATTGGATTAGCACTTGAAAAAGACAATGTGGTCATTGGAAGACTTTGGCTTGGTGTGGATGGACTTGAGTAAACCTGTGGTGTTGGGGATGGACTTGCATAGGTGTGTGGCATGTAGTTTGAGTTAGAACTGACAAATGCAGATTGTGAAGGAGTTTCCGCATATGGAGAGAATCCCTTTATGTCACCTTCCAAAGCTCTGAGTTTGTTGTACAAGTCATCAAAGCTGAGGTAGTCCAAGACACCTTTGGTTTTCAGTGATATACTCACTTGAGACCATGAGGGAGGTAAGGCTCTTAAAAACCTAGAATTCACCTCTTCATTGTCAGGTCTGGCTAGAAGTTGGTTCAAGTGACTCAAAATCTTCTGAAACCTGTCATAACCTTTGCGGAGACCTTCCTCTTCAGTAATCTTGAATTCTTGGAACTCCATCTTCAACATACTCTTTCTCATCCTCTTAGATTCTTCATTCCCTCCAAATCTAGTTTTTATGGCCCACCAGATTTCTCTGGGATCAGTCATGGAATGAAAATCTCCCATGTGGTCATCAGGGATTGCCTGCAGCAATATGGTTCTTGCTTTGTTCTCCCTTTGAATAGCAAGAATTTCTTCAGCAGAAACAAGTTCCAAAATTTTAACTTTGCCATTAGCATCAACACTTTGCTTTTTAGGACGACAGCCATTGAGTATAACATTCCAGAGGTTATAATCAACACTTGCAATCCAGTTCTGCATCTTCATGGCCCAGATCTCATACTCATCCTTCCTAAGAAAAGGAAGTTTTGCATTGCTGTTGGAGAAGGCCACCTGTTGTAGTTGTTGAGTAAGAGAGCCTGCTTCTGACAGAGCAACATCACCGCCTGGTTTGTCTGCCATTGGTACTGATTGAATAGTAATGTGATTGTGTAGAGGTTACAGAGAGTATCTAGTGGCTCTGATACCACTTATAGGGATCTATTCCTTGATAGATCACGAGCCAATAGATCGTTAGCCAACTAATGTAATCACTAGCTAGACTAAGTTAGATAATCTCTGTGAGCTTGTAATTATGCGGAATATAAAAACAAACGTATACTAAACTTGATCCTCTATGGATCGATAAACTAATAATATTAATGAAACTCGTACTAGAAACTTGTATCTATTACAATGACCTAGGGTTCCTTATATACTAGTGGAAACCCTAACCTTTCTTACAAGAAACGAATAATAATAAACCAATAAAAGATATTCTACATATCTTGTCCTAAAATACATAAGTTATATCCACGGTTAAACTCTATCCATAGGATCTCTATTCGTCCGCAGGAACCAGTCATCAGCAGAAAGTCACTAAGCCTTCCGCAGGAACCTGTCAGCAGTATCTGTCAGTAGTATCTTCAATAATTCCTTACAGTATCTTAAGGGACCTCTCTTTTGGTAAAAGTATATCTTTTACTGTAAAAACTCTGATGAATAAATGAATGATAACACCTTTTTCAAAAACGTCTATTTTCAAGTCGTTTTCTATTATCTTGTCTTTGTTTCCATGAAGTAATACCCCAAGCACTAAATCTGTTGCGATCTGTGAAAATGGGGGTGTTATACGTTTTAGCTAGTTTATGCAAATGAACAACAAAGTTGTGAACACGCGTATGTGTTCTTTGATGTAAACGAAACCCAATCAAGTTACCAAAGCAGATAACCTCTACGGCTGCTCACACTACACGTTGCACAAGAACGCTATGATGCTAGTGCTTGTTTACGAATGAAACACGAAAACACTTTGTTTTGTTTCTTGTTAAAAAACAATCGAACCCCCTTTATTTATCAAGTCGTCGATCAGTTAGTCTATATAAAGAGGATGTGACATTTGTCTTATGTTTTTGGTATATGGAATCACGAATTGCTTATATCTCTTTTTATTATATATCCTTATATATAATATACTAGGTACTCTTTTTGGTCGTTCTACGAACGGCCCATGTGTAGTTCAGAATTCTCTTTAAGGGCCAACATATTTTGGTTGTACACACCACAATACAAGAAGGTCAATATTGAACTCATTCTCGTCATATAGATATAATCATTTAATGAACGATTTAGTTGTAAATTATGAAACGCAACTTTCTAATAACTTACAATATAGGTAGATATATTGTAACAACCATGAATTTAGCAGGTCAGTTTGACTGATAGTCTTGATTCGGTTGACGTTTGTTTGGTGTGTCTTAGGTGTTTAAAGTGATATAGGTGAGTTTTAGCACTAAATCCCTTTGCATAAATGGTTTTTATTGTGATTTGGAAAGTATGGAATTTGAGAAAGTTCATTTTGATCGCCTTTGTGATGTAGAAATGACATGTGTAGTTTTGGTGTTTTTGTGTTTTTGCGTAACCACACTACAAGAAAAAGGGGCTTTTAGGACCCATTTGTAGGACAGCTTTTTGAACAACGTCCTAACAAACAATTTATGGGACCAATTAAACTTTAAGTCCCATTAAGTTGTTTTTAATAGGACACTTTATAGGCGGATCCTAATAAACTAATTGATAAGACACTCTTTTAATAGGGTCTTATTGTGATGAAACATAATAGAACACTTGATATAAATGTCCTATTATATTAAATTTAACAGGACGCTTATTCGTCGTGGTTTTATTAAAATGGAACTTTATAGGACACCTAGTATGTGGGTCCTATTATATTAGATCTTTTAGGACACTTATATGTTTGGGGTTTTATTATGATTAAACATAATAGGAGACTTGATTCACAAGTCCTAAACTACAATGTTTTATGTGTGACTTGTTTAATGGTCTTATGTACCTTAGACACTTATTTCAGGATCCAAATAAATTAAGTTTTAAGAGATGCATATTTGTACTTGATGCATTATGATATACAAAACTCACAAAATATTCATGACTTTCATCACTGTGCATGTAACCTCCACCATTCGCCACTACCAAAGAAAAAAATTGTTTTCTTATCAGATTCATCAAAATAGTTAATAACAGTAGCCATTCGAGTTTGAATTAGGTTTTGATTTTCTTGTTTCGCACTTGGCATTTGAGTTCTTTATATCAAGTTTATTTGCATATGGTATGTAAAACGTGATTAAGATTGGATTGTGAGAGTTGTGTTGTTCGGTATCCCGTATTGAATGGTAAGGGCCCAAATGAATGATTAAGAATCAAGAAGTTTGAGTAACACTTAAACAAACCAAATGTGTGTGTGTGTGTGTGTTCATTATGTGAAAAAGTATAAGAGAATGAGATCCATTTCTTGTGTGTGATACCTTCTCTATAAAGAGAAATATCTAAGGTTTAAGGATACTCCATGTGGATGATCAACAGCGGTAGACAATTCAGGTGTTGATCATCTATTGGGTAGACAAGAGTGACAGGTGGAATGCTCTCCTTTGCTCGTACCTAGTCGTTCCTATCTCCCATATTCTTCTTCATGTGTCTCCTATTGTCATATGTCACATAGGACATCTTAATCATTAGTGACAGTTGGCAGACAGTTGTCCCATGCATGTATACTACACTGCATGAGAGGCTTTCCCAGGCCCTGTACGGCCTGGGAATGTGGATGTACCTATCAAGTGTTAATAATGAACCTTGTTAAGTCTTTATAATGGGATTGACTTTGATGTGTAATTAGTGGGCCTGTGATACTAATATCTTACGCTATTAAAATTCTAGTTCTTCTTCTTTATATCATTTAAATTTTCTACTCTTGAA
This sequence comes from Artemisia argyi, assembly GCA_030686995.1. Lineage (NCBI taxonomy): Eukaryota > Viridiplantae > Streptophyta > Magnoliopsida > Asterales > Asteraceae > Artemisia > Artemisia argyi. The sequence goes on from CM060692.1 coordinate 154,497,884, forward strand.
ACTAATGTGATGATGGAGGTGGTGGAGTAATGACGGGTGTTTACGTATGGTACATACGAGGTGTGATTTGGGTGAAGATAATCATATGTTCAGTTTCCTAAGTTTGGTAAGAACCCCAACGTATATATGATCGAAGATCAAGAGTTGAGGTAACACTCACATACGACTATAATGCATGTAAATTTATGTGTGAAGGTTAATTAACTTCTCTTGGTTGTCGTTTGGTCCATTTTTGTTGAGAATGGACTGGTATTTAAAGGGATGCATTTAGGGTTTTGTGCCACCCATGAATGTGATCCAATTGTTAAGGATGGTCCAGGTGGTGGACATCTATAATAGGAGACAATAATGACATGTGGTGTGATATTCTTGGTTTTAGTAGGTGCATGGAATGTTCCATGCATAATTGTACGTATCGATGAGATACTCGCAACACTGCCTTTTTGCCAATGAGGTAGTGACACTTTTTTTTCGTTGTAACGGCCCTTTGGGATAAGATACCAGTCTAGCCTTTACATAGATGTGTTTATCCAGGCTTGGTTTATTCGCTGTCAGGCCTGGGAACTTGCTTCTTAGGAAAAGTGTCATGTGTTTTACTCTTGTGCCATGTTTTGGGACTGTGTCGAGTATATGTGTTTTAGCCATTTTGGGCTCAAAACCCTATATGCTATACACGGGGAAGGTGGGGAGGGACAACGGAAGATGGTGGTGGATTCCAGTAACAACGTGGATACCCCTTGTTAGAATTCAAGAAAGTGTTGGTCATTCTCATATTAGGAACTTTGTTAATGTTTCATTAAAATGTGTAATAGATTAATCATCGGGATAGTGGACTTGGTAGGTTATTAGTTTATGTTGCTAAGTTAGTAAGCCTTTTATATTTCATGTAAACCAAGTCCAAGCATATGAGTCTAAGTATAAATAGCACATCTCTAGTCATTTGTAAGGGGTATGCTTGAGTGTGTAAGTGTGTGTTTTTCATATGGAATAAAAGCTTTCTTTTTCTATACTCTCTCTAGTTTTATACGCCTACTTATCTCAAGTCACCAATCCATACGAGCTTATTATATAGTGTGATAAGGTTAGATCTAAGGTCCTACACCCCTGAATTTAACGATATTTTTTTAACAAGCGTTAGGTTTTTGGATGCCATAAGCATAAAAATCGTGACCTCGAGGACGTTTAGAGCAATTTCGCAAATCAGAGAACTTTATCCGCAATCCACTAGGGCCTTGGGACAGACGATGTAATTTACCCTATAATTTTGTATCATATGATTGGGTAGAACATGCCTTCCTATTTGTTTTTGTTTTTTTTTTCCGTATAAAAAACCGCTAGTGGTGTTAAGAAAATGTTCATTATTTATACTTGAAATGATTCATGTAACTACATGTAACTTAAACACCAATTCACAATACAAGTAATATTTAGATGGAACACATGACAAATTCAACCAATAAACGCAATTAGAGTTAGAATGAACATAATATAAATCACATATTAGACATAAGGGGTGTATATACTAGTCGAGTTGTGTGTGGACTACTCAAAAGACTTGATTTTTATTGTGATTTGGAAAGTATGGAATTTGGAAAAGTTCATTTTGATCGCCTTTGTGATGTAGAAATGACTTGTGTAGTTTTGGTGTTTTTGTGTTTTTGCGTAACCACACTATAAGAAAAAGGGGCTTTTAGGACCCATTTGTAGGACACCTTTTTGAACAACGTCCTAACAAACAATTTATGGGACCAATTAAACTTTAAGTCCCATTAAGTTGTTTTTAATAGGACACTTTATAGGCGGATCCTAATAAACTAATTGATAAGACACTCTTTTAATAGGGTTTTATTGTGATGAAACATAATAGAACACTTGATACAAATGTCCTATTATATTAAATTTAACAGGACGCTTATTCGTCGTGGTTTTATTAAAACGGAACTTTATAGGACACCTAGTATGTGGGTCCTATTATATTAGATCTTTTAGGACACTTATATGTTTGGGGTTTTATTATGATTAAACATAGTAGGAGACTTGATTCACAAGTCCTAAACTACAATGTTTTATGTGTGACTTGTTTAATGGTCTTATGCACCTTAGACACTTATTTCAGGATCCAAATAAATTAAGTTTTAAGAGATGCATATTTGTACTTGATGCATTATGTGGGAAGGGATTCGTTCAAACACTTGGGACGTTAATCTTAGTAATGTGTTTGGGATATTTATGAATGAATGTGAGTTAGCATGCGGAATTTACTAAAACACACTAAAGGAACAAAGGTGGTGAATAAGTGAATGAGAATGAACACAATATGAATAACACAAAACGATTCAATATTATTGATGAAATAATACGGGTGATCTAAACTATCACCAGGATTACAAGTGTAACCTTGAATCTTTGATATGTGAAAAGGGTTCTAAAGATGGAAGTTATGCATGAAAAATTCTATGAGAAGAGTGTGAAAGAGATATATCTAAGAAGGTGACTTAAGGGTTCCTTTTATAGCATAAGGACCCCTTATTACAAGATGTCAAGTTGCTAATATAATATAATAGAAGCTTATCTTATCCTAGTATTACAAGTTTCAAGGTAAAACACTCCATTATATCTACTGAGACTTTTGAACCACTTCTACTTAATGTATAACTTTGTACAAAGACTAATAATACAACTAAATATCTTTAAATAAAATATAACAACTTGTCGTGAATACTAGCAGACCCTTCTTTAACTAGCAGTACCTTCTTACCCAGAAGGTACTGTTAGAATATCTTCATTATCAGCAAAACTGAAGAGGCAGGCTTAACTAACAACTAGCAGGCTCTTCTGGCAGACTCTTTGCTTGTGCATTTTATTCCCAACAATCCTCTCCTAAACTTGTTATTCCCTTTTAAAATAACCAAGTTTCTTTGTGAATAAAATTCATACCTTGAGGATTTGAGGGAACTCTTCCAAAAAATTTATCTATTTCTCCTTAGGCTTTCATACTGATCCCATATGCTTTCCTTCAATCTTTTGACTGCATCAGTTTCTTCTTCACATAATAGCTTGTTGGAGATCAAGACTGACAACACTTCATAGCTTAAGGGGTACTCCTTTTCACCTAGCATAAAGAGCTCTATTCCACTCTGAGTGGAAAGATGATGAACATGACTCATGCTAAAGTATTCCCATGTAACAGATAAATCATAGTAAGGAAATTTCCAATGAGTATCAGTAGGATTTGGATCATACAATCTGCTGAACTTAACCCATAGTTCTTGCTCCTTTGCATCTGGCTTGTATTTGGTTTTCAGCTTCTCTTGAACTAATACCCATAATTCATCTAAATCCATTCTGCTACATGCTCTAAGTAGATTTTCAAAGTTCTTGAAAATCTCAACCTTGTTTCCAACTCTTGTTATCTTCCATGCTTTGCCAAACTTGTCATTGAAGATTTCCCAATCTATGACTGGATGCCTTGCATGTATGGGTTCAGCAAAAACAACTTGTGGAACATGGACAACCATTTCTCTTGATTGAACAGGAGGCAAGTCTTCAGTTTGTTCCTTCTGATCATCTTTTCTTCCTTTGGAAGGTCTTTCTTGTGTATCCATGAGAAAGCTGGTTTTGTTTCTTCTGTAAGCCTCTAAGTATAGAAGCTTCAATTCATCAAAAGATTTACCTTTGAGTTGATGTTCTTTCATGTTCACTTCTCTTTTCAGATATATCTTGAAGAACTTCTTTTGATCAGCTTCAGAATGTGGCATTTTAAATCCTTTCTTCTGATTTTTCTGAATCTGCTGATAGACATCATCCAATGCCTCTTGATTGTATTTCTTGGTGATGAAGTCATTGAGTTTGATTGTCATTTCATCTGAGCTGAGAGACTCATCACACACCAGAGTGTAAGCTTCACCTCTTACAATTGGATCAATGGAAATGATGTATTGCAGCTGAGCATCAAACTTTTCTTGCAGCATTCTTGATTCTTCCTCAGCCCTTATAACTTCTTCTTCATGAAGCTGTTTGGACAACTTTTCATCTACAGCCAATTGTGCTTGTTCTTTCTGCTTCATCTTTTTAGGCTTTGGTTCATCTTCAATCACAATTTTCTTGCCCTTGTCTTTTGGTGATGTTACTGGACTTGGAGCAGCAGATTGTTCATCAGGAACAAGAAACCTCCCCTGAGGCTGTGATCCCCTCTTTCTTTTGTAAGACACTTGATCAGAACCTTTTAAATTCATAGCTAATAGCCTCTGAATCCCAGCAAGCTCTTGCTCTGCCTCAACAGTATCTTGCTTTGCTTCAGCAACATCTGTTTCAGCAGTATCTTTCAAGCTAACAGGCTCTTTTTCTTGAGTAGCAGGCTCTTCATCTTGAATAGCAGGCTCTTCATCAATCACTTGTGTTCCCTCATGAACCTGAAATTGAATCTCTTCTTTATCCTTAGAACTACCCATCCTCCCCTTTTTGGAAGAGAGACCCAAACCCTCTGCATCTGAACTTGAGGAACTAGAAACAACCAACTGAGTAGACTTTTTACCCTTCAACAACTTCATTTTCAACTCTAGTTTCTCAACCCTGTTTACTAACTTGGTGTTGATCTCTGTAAAATGTTTGTTCTGACTTTCAAGAGTAGTTTGCAAGTGCTGCACTTGCTCCTTTAATTCCCTGATAGTCTGAGCATCTACACTTTGTTGTGGAGGAGATTGTGGTGGTGAGTTATGATGTGACAATGATGGTGATGTTGCAGATGGTGTTTGTGTTGGTTGGTGAGATGGTAATGGTACTGATGATGGTGGTGTGACTGATGGTACTGTTGCTGAGTGGGATGGTACTGGTGATGAATGATCAGATGATGTGGATGGTTCTTCAGACTGTTGTGGTAACATTTCCTCAAAAAGTGGTACTTCTTCTCCTTGAAAACCAATTTTCATGTTTGAAAACACCTTGTGTGTAAGTTTGGGAGTCTTAAAAGGATTGTTTGGGGGAAGTAACAAATGTTTGGATTTGTTGATGAGGCACTGAATGAACCTTGGGTACATCAAAAACTTTGTTTCACTGTCCACATTTTTAACCAATCCTTCAAAAATATATTTTGAAAAGTTAAATTTCTTGTTTGTTGCCAGGCAAATGAGAGCTGCAGCCATGTTACCACTGAACTGCTCCCATGAGGTTTTCTTTTGGCTTAAACAATGAAGGATGGTATGAATCAAAAATCTCCATTGAGGGGTAAAATGCTTTTTAAGAAATGTAAGCTTTGTTGAAGTTACATTATACCCCATTTTTGTCAAATTTTTAAATATTTTAGTATCAGGTAGTTGACTAATGCCAGTTGAATCATCCAAATGAAGATGTCTTCTAATGGATGACTCGGTAAAAGTCAAGGTTCTACCATCTACTTTGACCTCTATCTCTTGAATCCCATTCCTAAGAGTGTTAACTCTAGCAGTTTGCCAAAATTGTAAAATTTGAGATTCATAAATAGTGGGATTCACGAGTAAAGCAAACCTGACATAAGAATTGTTTAGAAAATCCACTGCTTGATGAAAGGTTTCATTATCATCAGACTTTTCCAAAAATGCCAATTGATTGTGACGTTTGACAAAACTTAGACGAGCCATGGTGAATGGAGTGATGAAAATTTTGATTTTGATGGTGGGATTTTATTGTTGTACTGGTAGAAGATGAAAGGTGAGTGTGAATTGTGATAAGGATTGATTATGAGAGAAATGACTTTTGACCGACTATAAAAGATATGGATAATTAATTGAAGAGGCGGTCAAAAAGATCTTTTATTATAATAACTATATCCTTAATTATAGGAAAACATGAATAATTCACAAAAATACCCTTTTAAGAACAACGGCTATATTTTAACCTGACAGACTCAACGGCTATGTAGCAGTACCATTTTACTCTACCAGTACTAAAATTTGAACTACCAGTACCTTGTTGTGAAATAAAACTTGGCAGTCTCTTTGAAATTTTAGAAAATATCCCTTATAGTTTTTAGCAAACTATCAGCTATCAACGGATTTGATAAGTCTTTACCAAGAGCCGTTTGCTTTGGACTAGTCAGTTCGTTTAAGTTTTTGAAACTGGGTGAACTGATTACCTTATAGTTTTTAGCAAACTATCAGCTATCAACGGATTTGAGAAGTCTTTACCAAGAACCGTTTGCTTTTGGACTAGCCAGCTCTTAAAGTTTTTGAAAAACTTGGTGAACTGATTACCATTTCCATATCCTGATTGTGTTAGCAAGCTTGAGTAACCTAAAGTGGTTAGTTGTAAACCAAAAGAACAGAGTGCAAAGCACTTGTTTTATAGCATTGTTAACATTTAAACATCAAGATGAGCAAAAACAGAGCAAAATTTGAACTAGCAGTACCATTATGTACTGACAGTACCTTATGACTAACTAGCAGTACCATATTTAGATGCCAGAACGTATTTATTTATATACAAAAACACATGTTTTTCAAAGATTTATCATACCAATACCTGTTACCAGGTATTTAAACCTACCTAAATCAAAAGCTTTGGTGAGAAGGTCTGCAAAATTATTTTCAGAATCAATTTTGACAACTTGAATTAACCTTTTCTCATTACAATCTCTTATGAAATGGTGTCTGATTTCAATGTGTTTTGTTTTTGAATGTTGAACTGGATTTTTAATGATACAAATAGTACTGTTATTGTCAATGTAAATAATGGTGTTAAGAAAATTGTACCCATAGTCAAGCAATTGATTCTGGATCCAAAGAACTTGGCCACAACAACTTGCACTTGCAACATATTCTGCTTCAGTTGTAGAGTTGGCCACCATTGTTTGCTTCTTGCATTGCCATGATATGAGTCTGCAGCCAAGAAATTGACATCCACCAGTTGTGGATTTTCTGTCTAGGGTTGCACCAGCATAGTCACTATCTGAATAAGCTACGAAATCAAAAGATGATTCCCTTGGATACCATAGACCCAACCTAGGCTGACCCTTGAGGTATCTGAAGATTCTTTTGACTGCAGTGAGATGAGAAACTTTTGGATTGACTTGAAACCTTGCACATACACATACTGAGAACATGATATCTGGTCTTGATGATGTAAGGTACATTAAGGACCCAATCATTGATCTGTAGTTGTGCACATCAACATCTTCACCCTCAGCATCTTTGAGTAACCCTTTTTCTGGATCCATTGGAGTACTTGCAACCTTTGAATCTGCAAACCCAAATTTCCTTAGGATCTCTGCTACATACTTATCTTGGCTGATAAATATGCCTTCATTTGATTGTTTCACTTGGAGACCCAGAAAGAAAGTAAGTTCCCCCACGGAACTCATTTCAAACTTACTATGCATAAGTTTTTCAAACTCTACACACAATTCCTGATTTGTGGATCCAAAGATAATGTCATCAACATAAATCTGCACCAGCAAGATGTCTTTCTTGGTTCTTTTGATGAACAAAGTTGGATCAATCTTGCCTCTTTGAAATCCATTTTCCAATAAATAGAAAGCCAATGTTTCATACCATGCTCTAGGAGCTTGGTGTAGACCATAAAGAGCGTTGGTAACCTTGTACATCTTGTCTGGATATTCTGCATCAATGAAGCCTGGAGGTTGAGAAACATACACCTCTTCTTCAATAGTACCGTATAAAAAGGCACTTTTGACATCCATTTGGTAGACAGTGAATCCTATGAAAGAAGCATAGGCCAAGAATAGCCTAATTGCCTCAATTCTTGCAACTGGAGCAAAAACTTCTTCATAATCCACTCCTTCTTCTTGAGTATACCCTTGGGCCACCAATCTGGCTTTGTTTTTTTTTATCACTATTCCCCTTTCATCTTTCTTATTTCTGAAAACCCATTTGGTTCCAATTGCCCTGTAACCTTTGGGCAAGTCAACCAGTACCCAAACCTTCTGCAGTTTGAATTAAAGTAGCTCTTCTTGCATTGCTTCAACCCTGCTTGAATCATCTAAGGCTTTTATAATGTTTTTGGGTTCTACTTGTGAGAGAAATCATGAAAACAGGCATATGTGGGCAACTTCATGGTTCTTTTCTTCATACACAGCTACGACAAACCCATCTTTGTCTGAAGATAAGACTTGAGTTCTTGTTTTAACACCAGAATCAATGCTGCCTATCACATTTTCAATGGAGTGATCTTTGAGAATTCTTGGGTTGTGTGTTGTAGGAACATCATAGGAAATTGGAAGGTTTCCAATCCCTACATCTTCTAGTAAGGAATCATCTGATAGAACATTTAATGGTTCAGCAGGATCAATTTGTGAACTGGCAGTACTATCTGTTGAACTGGCAGTACTATCTTGTGGATTGACAGTACTATTTCCATTTTCAGAATTTTCTTGATTCCCTTGATCTTGAGTTCCATGATCATCTTCAACACCTTCATTTGTTGTATTTGAAGGCTCTTCATGACTTGAAGATGAATCCAATCCTGTCCAAATTGGCATCAAGATGTAATCTTGATCCTCAGTTGTTTCATCATTGTCTTCAAAACCTGCATGATCATTAGTATTTGTACCTGTGACAGGCACATAATTCATAGATTCTGAAAGCTTATCAATGTCAAAACACCAATCTGGTCCAATGCCTGCAACATTTGGTAGTTTCTCTAGAAACTCTATGTGCAGGTTTTCTTCCACTAGCCTAGTGCATTTATTATACACCCTATAGGCCTTACTTTGCAAAGAATACCCTATCATGTAGCCTTCATCAGCTTTTCCTTCAAACTTTCCTAGATGATCTTTGGTATTGAGAATAGTGATATGACATCCAAAAGGTCTCATAAAACTTAGAGATGGTGTTCTACCAAACAAAAGTTCATAAGGAGTCTTTCTATGAGGTTTAATCACAAGAACCCTATTCTGTACATAACAAGCAGTACCTACTGCTTCAGCCCAAAATGAAACAGGCAACTTAGAATCTACTAGCATTGTTCTAGCAGCCTCTATAAGTGTTCTATTTTTCCTTTCTGCTACTCCATTTTGCTGTGGGGTTCTAGCTACACTATATTCTCTTTTTATTCCTTTTTCTTTGCAAAAGTCATCCATAACTCTATTCTTGAATTCTGTCCCATTATCACATCTAATTACTTTTACTTTCTTATCAATTTGGTTTTCTATCCCTGTAATATAGGACTTAAGGATCTCACTTGTTTCATCCTTAGTTTTTAAAAAGAAAACCCAAGAGAATCTGCTGTAATCATCATTAACTACAAGACAATATCTTTTACCATTCAAGCTATTCACAGATGTAGGACCAAAGAGATCCATATGAAGCATGTATAAAGCTTGAGAAATTGAGTTATGGGTCTTGGGCTTACAAGAAGCTCTATGTTGTTTGCCTTTTAGACAATCAACACAGGTTTGGTCATTTTGAAAAATCTTTTTAGGTAAACCTCTAACCAAATCATATTTTGCAATTGTATTGATTGTTTTAAAGTTTACATGACCAAGTCTTCTATGCCAAAGCATAGATTCATCCAATGAGGATTTTGCTACTAGACAGGTTAAATTCTCTTTAGGAACAATGTTCTTTAAATCAACCATGTACATATTGTTCTTTCTAGGGATTTTAAGAAGAATCTGACTTTCATCAGGAATTTTAAAATCAGAAGAAAGTACAATGCATTCAGTGTCAGTAAAAAGAACATTGTTCTTTGTGTCACACATTTGTGAGACACTCAAGAGATTAAACTGCAGTTCTTTCACAAAATACACATTTTCAAAATCTAATTTACTGGTTTTAATTGTACCTTTACCAGTAATCTTTCCTTTGATTCCTCCCCCAAAGGTAACATATCCTCCATCAAATGATTTGAAGTCTGTGAGGTAAGACATGTTGCCTGTCATGTGCCTTGAACATCCACTATCTACATATCCTTGATCAACAATATCATTTGAATGTTCCTGCACATGTATACACATATTAGTTTCCTTGGGGTACCCAAGCCATGACTGACTTGGGTTTGCCTCGTGCATCAATGTAATCAAATCTTTTTAGGACTGTTGATGCACCATTTGATTGGAGTGGTCTCCAAATCCAACATGCTGAGGACTTAACAGCATTGTCATTTTTAACATATTTTGTGGTTTTTGGTCTGACAGTACCAAATTTGGCAGTACCATTTGGTCTAGCAGGACCATATGGTCTTGCAGGACCTTTTGGTTTTGGTCTCCAATCTTGTGTTTTAACCACAAAATTCCTTTCAATATGACTTTTCACAACTTTTAGTGCTTGTTTGAAAGTATTTCTTGCACCCTTAGTAGTGAATTTTTGAAAAACAGGCTCATTTGGTCTAACAGTATGATTGACTTTTGGTGTGTTAGAAAGACCTTTTCTGGGGTTTGTTTTATTTGTTTTGGACTTTGATGTACTCCCAGAAACCCAATTGTTACAATAAGCATGAGTATGATTAAAACTACCACAATAATAGCATGCTTTATTGTACAAAACAAAGTTATCACCAAGTTGATGTGACTTAAGATTGTTCCAATTTCTCTGACTACCTCTAGGTTTGCTATTACATTTAGCACAACATTCAGCTGTTTTTAGAACAACTTTAGTCTTTGTGATACTTTCTACATTTTTAGGACTGGTTGGTCCTACTTTGTTTCCTTTCTTAGAACCAGTCTCTTTTCCATTCTCATCAGATGTGCAACCTTCATTAGATGTAACATCTGAGCTCTTATCAGTGAGCACCTTTTCTTTCGAGAGTAAAGTATCACTTGTACTCTCAAAAGGTTCACTATTTTCTACAGGTTTTACTTTTTCTAGTGGTTTATTTGTGAGTTCATGTAAACCTGATTCAGCAAGATCTAAACCTGGGGGACAGGGAATTCCTCTGTAAGGAGGTGGACATGTGTTGTATCCAATCCCAGATTTGATTTTCTTGTTCATTTGATTTTCAACTATACTTTTAGTACATGCAGAAGCATTTTCTAATGTTGTAACAGTTAGTTGAATATTATCTTTTGCTTGTTTCACTTTAGCAAACTCAGTTCTTAACAGGTTTATTTCAGCATCTTTAAGAAATATGTCTCTATTAAGAATAGCTTTTGTGTCAGAAAAGGTGAGTTCATTTTCTCTAAAGTGAATTATCTGCTTTTCAAGTATGGACATACCACATTTATGATTAACTAGATCTTGATGAGTTTTTCTTTCTTCTACTTTCAGTTCATCATAAAGCTTTCTTAAGATTTCTAATTCTTTAAAAGCTTCACAAGTAGTAGACCATTTAGTAATTTGTACCTCAAGATTGGAGAGAGCCATTAAAGCCATTTCATTTGAGGATGACTCTTCTTCACCCATAAAGCTCCAATCAAAACCCAACCCATCAATAGCTACCATAGCTTTTGTTTCAGTGGTTTCCACTTCCTTGCTCTTATTCTCATAGTTTCCCCTGTTCTTGTTCTCAAAACCTCTTCCCTTATCACCCTGCTTCTTTGGTCTTCTACATTCTCTTGAGTAGTGACCCTTCATGTGGCAGTTGTAACACTCCACTTTAGACTTGTCATACCCAGCAGGTTCATTGCCATTGATGACAATCTTCTTTCCAGTCCTCATCAAATATTTCTTAGCCCTCATGCTAAGAAGTGAAAGCTGCCATTTTATGTCCATTTCTTCAAGATCATCATCACTGATCTCTTGAAGATCTTCAAAGGTCAATGTGGAACCATTGTGTTGTGATGTTAGAAAAGCACAACCAATTGTTTCATCTAAAATGGTTTTGGTACTGCTGGAAGTACTGGCAGTACCAAAATCTGTGTTGGCAGTACCTTCTTCTCTACCATCTTTTTCTTCAACAACTTTCTTGGAGGTACCATGAGATGACAAAAATGCCATATTTCCTGAGCTTGTACCAGTAGACTTCTTTAGTTCATGCTCTACTATTTTGAAGTTGCTGTAAAGATCATTGAGACTCATGGAATCAATATCTGGTTTGTTTTTCCAGACAATGACATGCATGGCCCATTCAGAGGGTAGACTTCTAAGAAATTTGGAGTTTAAGTCTTCTTGAGATATTATCACTTCATGAATGGCTAACTGACTAGAAAGCTTTTGTAGTCTGTTGAACATGCTGTCCAAAGACTCATTTGTGTGGCTGAAAAGTTTTCAAACTGTTGTTTTAAAAGTGTTTTCTGAGTTTTCTTGGTGGCATCATTTCCACCAAATCTAGCCACAATAGCTTGAAAAAGGGTTTTAGCACACTTGTACTTGTTAAAGATTAAAAGCTGGTCATTTGGAATAGACATGAGAAGCATACTCCTGGCTTTAAGATCATTTCTCTTTTGAATTCTTTCTTCTGCTGTTATTGGGTTTACTCTCACAGTTGTGACAAGTGCATCATTTACTGTGGAGGTGGTGGTTACTGGTTTAAATGAGTTTCCTTCTTCAATGATCTCCCAAAGTGCATAGTCTTGCACTTGAAAGTATTGTTCAACCCTCAGTCTCCACATCTCAAACTCATTCTGTTTGAGTAATGGAAGTTTTGCAGCCACATTGGTTTGAATGTACTCAACATCCATTTTTGCCTTGTTCTTTTATGTCGTAAATATCAGCCTTGCTCTGATACCACTTGTGGGAAGGGATTCCTTCAAACACTTGGGACGTTAATCTTAGTAATGTGTTTGGGATATTTATGAATGAATGTGAGTTAGCACGCGGAATTTACTAAAACACACTAAAGGAACAAAGGCGGTGAATAAGTGAATGAGAATGAACACAATATGAATAACACAAAATGATTCAATATTATTGATGAAATAATACGGGTGATCTAAACTATCACCAGGATTACAAGTGTAACCTTGAATCTTTGATATGTGAAAAGGGTTCTAAAGATGGAAGTTATGCATGAAAAATTCTATGAGAAGAGTGTGAAAGAGATATATCTAAGAAGGTGACTTAAGGGTTCCTTTTATAGCATAAGGACCCCTTATTACAAGATGTCAAGTTGCTAATATAATATAATAGAAGCTTATCTTATCCTAGTATTACAAGTTTCAAGGTAAAAGACTCCATTATATCTACTGAGACTTTTGTACCACTTCTACTTAATGTATAACTTTGTACAAAGACTAATAATACAACTAAATATCTTTAAATAAAATATAACAACTTGTCGTGAATACTAGCAGACCCTTCTTTAACTAGCAGTACCTTCTTACCCAGAAGGTACTGTTAGAATATCTTCATTATCAGCAAAACTGAAGAGGCAGGCTTAACTAACGACTAGCAGGCTCTTCTGGCAGACTCTTTGCTTTTGCATTTTATTCCCAACACATTATGATATACAAAACTCACAAAATATTCATGACTTTCATCACTGTGCATGTAACCTCCACCATTCGCCACTACCAAAGAAAAAAATTGTTTTCTTATCAGATTCATCAAAATACTTAATAACAGTAGCCATTCGAGTTTGAATTAGGTTTTGATTTTCTTGTTTCGCACTTGGCATTTGAGTTCTTTATATCAAGTTTATTTGCATATGGTATGTAAAACGTGATTAAGATTGGATCGTGAGAGTTGTGTTGTTCGGTATCCAGTATTGAATGGTAAGGGCCCAAATGAATGATTAAGAATCAAGAAGTTTGAGTAACACTTAAACAAACCAAATGTGTGTGTGTGTGTGTGTGTTCATTATGTGAAAAAGTATAAGAGAATGAGATCCATTTCTTGTGTGTGATACCTTCTCTATAAAGAGAAATATCTAAGGTTTAAGGATACTCCATGTGGTTGATCAACAGCGGTAGACAATTCAGGTGTTGATCATCTATTGGGTAGACAAGAGTGACAGGTGGCATGCTCTCCTTTGCTCGTACCTGGTCATTCCTATCTCCCATATTCTTCTTCATGTGTCTCCTATTGTCATATGTCACATAGGACATCTTAATCATTAGTGACAGTTGGTAGACAGTTGTCCCATGCATGTATGCTACACTGTATGAGAGGCTTTCCCAGGCCCTGTACGGCCTGGGAATGTGGATGTACCTATCAAGTGTTAATAATGAACCTTGTTAAGTCTTTATAATGGGATTGACTTTGATGTGTAATTAGTGGGCCTGTGATACTAATATCTTACGCTATTAAAATTCTAGTTCTTCTTCTTTATATCACTTAAATTTTCTACTCTTGAAACTAATGTGATGATGGAGGTGGTGGAGTAATGACGGGTGTTTACGTATGGTACATATGAGGTGTGATTTGGGTGAAGATAATCATATGTTCGGTTTCCTAAGTTTGGTAAGAACCCCAACGTATATATGATCAGAGATCAAGAGTTGAGGTAACACTCACATACGACTATAATGCATGTAAATTTATGTGTGAAGGTTAATTAACTTCTCTTGGTTGTCGTTTGGTCCATTTTTGTTGAGAATGGACTGGTATTTAAAGGGATGCATTTAGGGTTTTGTGCCACCCATGAATGTGATCCAATTGTTAAGGATGGTCCAGGTGGTGGACATCTATAATAGGAGACAATAATGACATGTGGTGTGATATTCTTGGTTTTAGTAGGTGCATGGAATGTTCCATGCATAATTGTACGTATCGATGAGATACTCGCAACACTGCCTTTTTGCCAATGAGGTAGTGACACTTTTTTTTTGTTGTAACGGCCCTTTGGGATAAGATACCAGTCTAGCCTTTACATAGATGTGTTTATCCAGGCTTGGTTTATTCGCTGTCAGGCCTGGGAACTTGCTTCTTAGGAAAAGTGTCATGTGTTTTACTCTTGTGCCATGTTTTGGGACTGTGTCGAGTATATGTGTTTTAGCCATTTTGGGCTCAAAACCCTATATGCTATACACGGGGAAGGTGGGGAGGGACAACGGAAGATGGTGGTGGATTCCAGTAACAACGTGGATACCCCTTGTTAGAATTCAAGAAAGTGTTGGTCATTCTTATATTAGGAACTTTGTTAATGTTTCATTAAAATGTGTAATAGATTAATCATCGGGATAGTGGACTTGGTAGGTTATTAGTTTATGTTGCTAAGTTAGTAAGCCTTTTATATTTCATGTAAACCAAGTCCAAGCATATGAGTCTAAGTATAAATAGCACATCTCTAGTCATTTGTAAGGGGTATGCTTGAGTGTGTAAGTGTGTGTTTTTCATATGGAATAAAAGCTTTCTTTTTCTATACTCTCTCTAGTTTTATACGCCTACTTATCTCAAGTCACCAATCCATACGAGCTTATTATATAGTGTGATAAGGTTAGATCTAAGGTCCTACACCCCTGAATTTAACGATATTTTTTTAACAAGCGTTAGGTTTTTGGATGCCATAAGCATAAAAATCGTGACCTCGAGGACGTTTAGAGCAATTTCGCAAATCAGAGAACTTTATCCGCAATCCACTAGGGCCTTGGGACAGACGATGTAATTTACCCTATAATTTTGTATCATATGATTGGGTAGAACATGCCTTCCTATTTGTTTTTGTTTTTTTTTTCCGTATAAAAAACCGCTAGTGGTGTTAAGAAAATGTTCATTATTTATACTTGAAATGATTCATGTAACTACATGTAACTTAAACACCAATTCACAATACAAGTAATATTTAGATGGAACACATGACAAATTCAACCAATAAACGCAATTAGAGTTAGAATGAACACAATATAAATCACATATTAGACATAAGGGGTGTATATACTAGTCGAGTTGTGTGTGGACTACTCAAATTACTTGATAAAAGAGAAAACGAGTTGACCTGTAGGGAGCAACTCAAGCTCGACCTCAAAGTTCATACTCAAAGATTGTCGCACATACTTATAATTGTAAATACTAAACAAGCTCGAGCAACCAGAATATTATATCCAAAAATTGATCAAGCATATATTATTCATATCAAAATTTCACTTTAAAAATAATAGTCGAGCCCGATTCAAATTTTGGTCTCTCCAAATGAGCCAAGCTCAATCTTTTCAAAATTTCTCGTTGAGCTTATGTCTGACCAAGCTCGAGCACGGCTCGTTTACACCATAAATTATTTCGACATATATCTAAGCTTGGTTTAGAAAATATGAAAAGTGTATTAAAGAGTTAACATAGAGGACTTGTTTTGTAACTTGTAATACTCTGTAACTCCCCAAATTTGGGGGAAAATAAACCTGCTAGTTAATTTAGCAAATTAGATCTGCTAATTCTTTCGGCGACAATTCTGATTTTGGCGCTAAGAAGTACGAAATTGAAGGCTCCACGTTCTTCCCACACTGTTAAGGTTAGGTTTTATTAATTGAATATAAATGTCAGAAGCTAGGGTTTCAGTTTGGCTTCAAAATTCAAAGAGTGAAAATCTATTTTTGGAAACTTTATTTTTAAAAATGATAATTTTCAGAGTCGTTGTAAAAACTAAGGTTTATCGTGTAAGACTTTAGGTTTCGTTGTGGGTTCGCATTAAACATAAAAAGTATGAGGTTTTGAGTGTAATAAATAAATTTAATAAAAATATATAAATATATAAATATATATATATATATATATATATATATATATATATATATATATATATATATATATATATATATATATATAAATCGGCAATGAGGTTTTTAGGGGAAAAGGGAAACCCAATTTGAGTCCAAATATAATTCTTAGGCCCAAGGGTTATCCATAATTAATATACAAACAAACCAAAACACCCCAAATCCCTTTTTCTTTGGTTTTGGGTCGTTCAAGAGCAACGGGAAGGAAGGAAAAATTAGGGTTTATAATTGTGAAGCAATAATCAAGAATCAAGGTAAAATTCATAAAACACATGTTCAATTGTTTGATTAATTATTCGAATTCATGTAATATTCAGTATAATGGATCTAGGCTTTGTAAGTTTCTGTAAATTAATTAATTAAAACATGTTAAGATCAATTAATGATTATGTTATGATGATTGGTGAAGAGAATTGAGCGTAAAACATGCTAGTTATTGAGTTAGGGTTTGGACAGAAAATTAGTGCTGTAAAGATTCGATTGTATTTAACAGATGGTGATGAGTTAGATGACGAAATTTTAGTCTAAATTGAAGTTTAATGAAAGAGATTTCCAAAAAGTCCGGCCACGATTGATTTCGAGGTCCGAAAGTTAATCTTTTGATTTTTCTTTGTTAAGGTGTCAAAGCTGTAAAATCGGGACAGATTTAGGTCATAAGTTTGGTAGTGATATGGATGAAAAAGTGAGATTTAGCTTAGCACTTCTGTTTGAGTTAAGTTTCATATGTACTCGGACTCCCACGCGAAGGATTTGGAATAAAAAGTTGTAGAAGTATTTTAATTTAATTAAAACTTTTTGGTTTGCGTTCAGATCCGAATCTGGATAGTTTGAAAGTTTGATTTTATGAAGACTACTTGTGTATGTTTTTGGACCATGGCCTTTTGGTAGTAGCTTGTATACATCCAAGGGACTATGGTAAAGTTTTGGTGTGAGTTATTGAGCTTTAAAAGTTATTATTTCATGTGGGCGAATGTACCCTAAAATTCTGCGTTTTCGGATTTTAAAAGTGCAAGGGATTTAGTGAGCATTAGTATTTGGTGGTGATTAGTATGGAGTCTAGGAGATCCATGGTGGGTCATATGAACTTTAGACATCTATCATATGCGTATTACATGGGTTATAGCGTTTAGCTTGGCCATGTGTAACGTGGACTTATTTTGTGTGATATAGATTTGTGATTTGTGTTTGTGGAAGTTGCAAAGTTGGAGGTGAGTTCATAGTCCCATTTTTACTTTGTTTTTAAACTTGGGATGGGAATGATGCTTGTGTTAATTGTTTTGAGTTACTGTGATTATGTGTGGTATAAAAAGCTTGGACTTATAATTGTTATCGTATGAATGCTATATGTGAATGATGTGATGATAATGATGTGATGATAATGTTGGGAGAGTGGGTCATGTTCCGGCCCGAATGTTGTGATGTGTATTCAATTGGGAGGATGCTTATCCTGTTGCTCGCGCATGCGACCTAATTGATGTTGAAATGGGATTGGTGGACACGTTCCGTCCAAATGGTTGCCTTTATGTGTGTTGGTTGCCTTGCGAATACCTGTAGCTTGTATGATAACTATAATTATTTGTCCAACAATGTTTTATAATCATAGTGAATCGGTTGCCTATTGTGTATGAGTCTTAAACCTATGAATCTCACCAACATTATGTTGACGTTTTAAGCATCATTTTCAGGTGAGCTTTCTAAGGATAAGATAGAAGGATGTGATTAGACAAGACCTTGATTGCACTGGAAGTGGTTTATCATTTATGTTTGGATCTTATGTATTTGTTTTGGATTTTGTTTTGGTTATTTTGTTTTGGGGTATTGTTACAATACTTTGTGTTTGTACTTTGCTCTATTTTTGTGAATATAGTTGTTCTCTATATAGACACCAGGTGTTTTGATGATATCCATGAAGTTATACCTTCGCGTTTCCGCCTTGGCGAGGTGTGACAGATTGGTATCAGAGCCTTGGTTATAGAGAATTAGGCGGTTGAACCTAGACTATAACCTAGGAGTCCCTCATATAGTTGCATTTAGGGCCTTTGTATAAGTATGGTATTATATACGTATATTTTCCCTAAGTTTATGAGATGTTTTTATCGTGTTTTGGACGCCTATTGAGCCTCTATACGTAATATTGTATATGTCAATTTTAGTACGTCATCTTCTCTCGCGTAAGAAGTTTCGTTGGGCTATTTTTTTGCTATCAAGAGAAGTGGTAGGATGAAGCGGACTAACCACAGAATCCAAGTTCCCGATAGCATGTATCCATGTTCGAACAAGGAGAGGACGTTTATGGAAAACGTTGGTGGAGAAGAAGTGGAGAGGTTTGTAACCACGGTGACTTTGGGAGATGGAGCCATTACCAAATACCCTTGGTAGTGTCCTCACTTCTCATAGGAAGGAGAGGTGGTTTAGTCTAAACCTCGTGATTTGTATGCACTTGTGAATCATACGGAATTGGAAGGAAGAAATAGAGATGGTGTTGCATGTTGCCGACTACCTCAACATGTACGAAACAGGAATGGGTGGTTGAGTAAAGATGAAGGGGAGTTAGGATGGAATGGTGTGGATTCGGATCTAGAGTCCGCAGCGATTAGTAAGTTGAATTGATCTGAGTGGGGAGGCAAGTGCGAGAATGGAATTTGAGCCATTATGCGACGTCTTTTGTTTTGTGTCATGTTTTGAAATTCTTATATTTCCTTTTTGCCGTTTGGAGCCATGTTGGAGCATGATTACTCTTGAGTATTGGATCGATCTTATCTAAGTGATTTTGATTATGGGGTTTACGTGATCGTTGGAATTGTTCCTTGTAAGATGATTGTTTGCGAAGTCTTTTGTTTTTGTTTGCATGATTGTTTGCATGATGTGTTGTCATAGGAGGGAGTACACTTGTGAAAGGGGGCATAGATAATTATTGTGGCCAACATAATTATACATGCATCACAACACAAGTGGACTTGCAAGTATGATAGCATGGATTGCATGGTTTATTAGGTGCTATGTGGTATATGTGCGTTATCATTGAGATGTGTGGTTTTGGAAGTAAGTATGCGCGTGAAATAGGTCTTATAACTATGGTCGCGAACATAATTATAAGGGTATCACACACGTGAACTTGTGACCATTATCGCATTGATTGATGTATGTTGTTATATGTTGTGGTAGATGTTATGTGATATCATGTTGTTGATGGCTGTATGGTTAGAGAAGTATTCTCTTAACCGTTTGTGCAGTCGTTATATGTTGGGGTGTGTAGGTGGTAAGATTCCATCCTACCTATCATATTTTGATACCTCGATTATCGGTGGTACTAATGTTGTGGTATATGAGTTGATTCATTTGCTGGACTCTTCGTTTGTATACCTAATTCTTTGGTTGGCATTCCTATTCGTACCATGATGGTACAGATGCCATATTCTTTCTATTCGACGTCGTGATAGGTGTTGGGAAATCGAATTCATTTTTTGTTGGATACTGGTTCGTTTCTTTGGTTATTCCTTGCATTCATTCCGTGAATGAATATTATATTGTTCTTCGAGTATTGTTGGTTCGTGACGAGTTGGTGCGGATATTTAATCCCTCATTTGCACATTAATTGGATTTCGTGACATGTTATTTCGACCTGTTAGTGTCGATGTTTTTCTATGGTCTTAATTTGCTCATTGTATGAATGAGTCTTTACGTTCTTCACTTGGTTTGCAATGTATTTGCGAGAGTGTTCACTGGTATGAGTTCGTTTGGTGATTATTTTGATTACGTGATTTTTCCATGTCTTTCGCATTCGATTAAGAGGCTGTGTTAGAGTCTTTATGGCATTCTACAATTCGTTTTGGGTGTTTCAAGGTCGTTTGTTGAAAACTATTGTTTTTATGGGAAATGAGGTGTGAAAAAAAATGGTTATCAGTCTATTGTCAAAGCTATTTATAACAATTATGCTATGAAAGTCTACTTATTTTATTGTGTTGGTAAGCACGATTTAAATATCTTAAATAAGAAAGGTGAGATACTATATTTATATAATTAACCCATGGTTTCATAAAAACTATGCCTAATATGGAATTTAAGTCGGAGATGATTTTCTTACATAAAATGGTTTGTATATATTTTATAAAAAATGTATGAGTTAAGGTATATCATGTGAAAAACAAAATTTATTTTTGTGGGGTAAGGTCGAGTACAGGAATAAGAACTATATATGGTTCTCATTTACCAAACTTGATATGTATTTGGTTCATCGAGTGTTTCTTTTGTTGGAGTACGCCTGTGGATTTTCTATGGGTACGTGTATTCTATCTTTTCTTGTATGTGTTTTTCATGAACATTTGATTTGCGTCTACTTTTATTGGGGAAAATTTTTCTCATTGTGTTTTCTAGCTTTGATTTTTGATATTCTTTTACTATGCTAGTCGGTAATTCGTAATCCTTTTCGAGTTCGTTGATATACGTTTTGGTTCGATCGGTCAAGGTTCGCGGCGTTTCTTTAGGATAGATTGTCGATTTGGTTATCATTGTGATTGTGAAGAAGAAGAGGATGTTTGTCAAGTTGTTCAAGTGAGAGGTTTAGCTTCAAGATGTACGTTCTGCAGGTATGTGGTCGGCGATAGTGAGTTTTCGTGGACACTAGTAAGATAAAAGTAGCAGAGCATAGAAAGTACCTAAGACACCATCTAAGAGACGATTGTCCTTAGGATTGGCAGGTACTATTGACGATTCATTTTGAATTCTTTTTATAGATTGTGTAGGCATCGCGGAGGTAGAAGAACCATATGAGGAACTATATGATACATGATTTAAAGTTGGGGAGTAGAACTTGGAGATGATATTTGTATGGAGCAAAAAGTGTTATCTACACTGATCATAATAATCTTTAGCTTATATTAGACAAGAGGTTATTATATATGTGGAGAAGAGAAGTTGGGTGTGGAATTTCTCAGTGACTACGATTGTCTGATTCGCTACCGTCAGGGAGAGCGAACATCGTGGTAAGAGCACTAAGCAAGGAGTGAACGAGTGAACGAGTGAAACTTAGATGTTTATGAGCAATGGTTATGATAACTATGTTTGGAGTAAAAGAATGATATGGATACCTCAGAGAGAGATGCTCAAGAGAGAGAACAAGAATAAGGATTTCTTGGTTTAGACCAGCAAATGGAAAGGAATGAAGATGGAGGATTGTACTTTGCGGAACCGCTAATGGTTTAATGGAGAGGAAGCTTAAGGACATCGATCATGCAAGGTATAAGATACATCCGAGAATGGATAAGACGTATAATTACCTTAGCAAGAAATGTATTGAGGAGCAAGTGTGAAGAGGAGTACAGATACCTTTGCAAGTGTTTGATACGCTTGAAGGTAAATGTTTATGTCAATGATTATTAAGGTAATGCAACAGTCAAAGATACCTGAAGACCGTGTTAAGGAAGAGTTAGCAAGATGTTACATTTGATGAGTTGGTAGAGAGACTTGGGGTGTCGCGTCAATCAACTTGTATCAAGATGAAATACTTACTCCGCGATTGTGGTAAATGTTTTATGGAGCCTTGAGATTGCGTATGAAGATGAGTACAACTTATCGTTCTTAAATGAATGGACTAAGTGAGCCTACAAGTCAGGCGTTGGATAGTATGATGAGAGCATGGGTGTGTGTGAGTTTGGAGGGAGCTTAGGTATGCATTTATCTTTAGCTGAGTTCTCCTATAACAATAATTATCATTCTAGTATTAAGAATGTGCCATTTGAAGTATTTTATGGAAGGAAGGGTATATCACCTGTTCTATGGGCAGAGGTTGGGACAAGCCGACTAATTGATCCTGAACTGGAATGAGAGATTGCGAATAAGGTTTTCAGATTAAAGAGAGAGATTTAAGGCAG
This sequence comes from Artemisia argyi, assembly GCA_030686995.1. Taxonomy (NCBI): domain Eukaryota; kingdom Viridiplantae; phylum Streptophyta; class Magnoliopsida; order Asterales; family Asteraceae; genus Artemisia; species Artemisia argyi. The sequence goes on from CM060692.1 coordinate 154,520,270, forward strand.
CGAGATATTGGCCAAAGATATATGCGGATAATCACCGTAAGCCGTTAGAGTCTAATGTTGGTGATTTTGTGATGTTAAAAGTATTTCCTTGGGAAGGTGTTATGCGTTACGGTAAGAAAGGCAAGTTAGCACCGAGATATGTAGGACTGTTTGAGATTTCGGAAAGGATTTGATTTGTGGCATACCGGTTGAAGTTAGCTGAGGAATTAAGTGGTGTACATGATACGTTTCACGTATCTAATTGAAAGAAGTGTTTGGCGGATGCTAGTCTGCATGTGCCATTAGATGAAAGTAAGGTCGACAAACTCTTCGCTTTGTCGAGAAATCTGTTGAGAATATGGATCGAGATGTTAAGGGTTTGAAGTGTGGTGAGATAGCGTTGGTAAAGGTATGGTGGGATTCTAAGCGCGGTCCTGAATTTACTTGGGAACGTGAGGATCAGATGAAATTTAAATACCCAAATTTGTTTGCTGATGTGGTTGGTGAAGTAGATCGTTTGTAGTTGGATTTTAGATCATGGAAGTTAGATGCAGGGTGTTCGCAAATGTTTTGATTAATGTTTGTTTTATGTGTATTCATTACATGTGGTGCCTCTTGCGGTTACCATTTGGATTTTCATTTGGTTCGGGGTTATCGTACCTATCTGTGAGAAGTCGTTTGGATCTATGGTGTTATTGATCGGTGTAGTGTATCTATTTTCGTGTATCGTTGGAGTGTCGGAATATTTTCTATCTTGTGAATTCGGGTATTTAGTCGGTTCACATTTTTGTGGTTCTTTCTCTGTGATTTTTATGGCGTGGTAGAATTCCACATAGTCATAAGAATTGTTGACGATTTATGATTTTATGGAGTGGTATTATTCCGCTTAAATATCAATAAATTTTCATTTGCTGTTGTGAGTGGTGACTAGAGTAGTTGAAATCTCGGGTCGCGATTTCCTTAAGTGGGGGATGATGTAACAACCGTGGTTTTAGCAGGTCAGTTTGACTGATAGTCTTGACTCGGTTGACTTTTGTTTGGTGTATCTTAGGTGTTTGAAGTGATATAGGTGAGTTTTAGCACTAAATTCCTTTGCGTAAATGGTTTTTATTGTTATTTGGAAAGTATGGAATTTGGGAAAGTTCATTTTGATCGCCTTTGTGGTGTAGAAATGACTTGTGTAGTTTTGGTGTTTTTGTGTTTTTGCGTAACGAGTCTTCGTTCAAGTATTTGAGCATTAGCAAGTTACGAGGAGTTTGTTTTTATGTGTTATGCTTATAAAAGAGTGAAAATCTATTTTTGGAAACTTTATTTTTGAAAATGATAATTTTCCGAGTCGTTATAAAAACTAAGGTTTATCGCGTAAGACTTTAGGTTTCGTTGTGGGTTCGCACATAAAAAGTATGAGGTTTTGAGTGTAATAAATAAATTTAATAAAAAAATATAAATATATATATCCTATATATATATATATATAAAATGCGGCCAAGAGGGTTTTTAGGGGAAAAAGGAAACCCAATTTGAGTCCAAATATGATTCTTAGGCCCAAGGGTTATCCATAATTAATATATAAACAAACCAAAACACCCCAAATCCCTTTTTCTTTGGTTTTGGGTCGTTCAAGAGCAAGGGGCAAGGAATGAAAAATTAGGGTTTATAATTGTGAAGCAATAATCAAGAATGAAGATAAAATTCTTAAAACACATGTTCAATTGTTTGATTAATTATTCGAATTCATCTAATATTAAGTATGATGGATCTAGGGTTTGTAAGTTTTTGTAAATTACTTAATTAAAACATGTTAAGATCAATTAATGATTATGTTATGATGATTGATGAAGAGAATTGAGCGTAAAACATGCTTGTTATTGAGTTAGGGTTTAGATAGAAAATTAGTGCTGTAAAGATTCGAAGGTATTTAACAGATGGTGATGAGTTAGATCACGAAATTTTAGTCTAAATTGAAGTTTAATGATAGAGCTTTCCAAAAATTCCGGCCACGATTGATTTCGAGGTCCGGAAGTTAATCTTTTGATTTTTCTTTGTTAAGGTGTCAAAGCTGTAAAACCGGGATAGATTTAGGTCATAAGTTTGGAAGTGAGATACGGATGAAAAAGTGCGATTTAGCTTAGCCCTTCTGGTTGAGTTAAGTTTCATATGTACTTGGAATCCCACGCGAAGGATTTGCGAGAAAAAGTTGTAGAAGTATTTTAATTTAATTAAAACTTTTTGGTGTGCGTTTAGATCCGAATCTGGATAGTTTGTAAGTTTGATTTTATGAAGAGTACTTGTGTATGTTTTTGGACCATGGATTTTTGGTAGTAGATTCTATACATCCAAGGGACTATGGTAAATTTTTTGTGTGAGTTATTGAGCTTTAAAAGTTATTATTTCATGTGGGCGAATGTACCATAAAATTCTGTGTTTTCTGATTTTAAAAGTGCAAGGGATTTAGTGAGCATTAGTATTTGGTGGTGATTAGTATGGAGTCTAGGAGATCCATGGTGGGTCATATGAAACTTAGACATCCATCATATGCGTATTACATGGGTTATAGTTTTTAGCTTGGCCATGTGTAATGTGGACTTATTTTGTGTGATATAGATTTGTGATTTGTGTTTGTGGAAGCTGCAAAGTTTGAGGTGAGTTCGTAATCCCATTTTTAATTTGTTTTTAAACTTGGGATGGGAATGATGCTTGTGTTAATTGTTTTGAGTTACTGTGATTATGTGTGGTATTAAAAGTTTGGACTTATAATTGTTATCGTATGAATTGCTATATGTGAATGATGTGATGATAATGATGTGATGATAATGTTGGGAGCGGGGGTCACGTTCCGGCCCGAATGTTGTGATGTGTATTCAATTGGGAGGATGCTTATCCTGTTGCTCGCGCATGCGACCTAATTGATGTTGAAATGGGATCGGTGGACACGTTCTGTCCAAATGGTTTCCTTTATGTGTGTTGGTTGCCTTGCAAATACATGTAGCTTGTATGATAACTATAATTATTTGTCCAACAATGTTTTATAATCACAGTGAATCGGTTGCCTATTGTGTATGAGTCTTAAACCTATGAATCTCACCAACATTATGTTGACGTTTTAAGCATCATTTTCAGGTGAGCTTTCTAAGGATAAGATAGAAGGATGTGATTAGACGAGACCTTAGTTGCATTGGAAGTGGTTTATCATCTATGTTTGGATCTTATGTATTTGTTTCGGATTTTGTTTTGGTTATTTTGTTTTGGGGTATTGTTACAACACTTTGTGTTTATACTTTGCTCTATTTTTGTGCATGTAGTTGTTCTCTATATAGACACCAGGTGTTGTGATGATATCCATGAAGTTATACCCTCGCGTTTCCACCTTGGCGAGGTGTGACATATATAATGATCGAGTCACTTACAATACCCAAGATTTCCAATGCTCTCATCAACTACAAAGTATGTAATGAGCGCATAGAAATCTTGTAACAAAAGCCATATCATAGGAGGATCATTCATTACATTAGTAAACAAAAGTAAATGATGATGAGTCTCATTAAGGGAGATTGCATAACCTGGCTGCAAAAAAAGTTACACATAACATTCACGAGTCTTTCGAGTCTTTTGTTTTCTTGGTTGGACTTCCTTTCATCACCTAATCACCAACTTCCTTCTTTCTAGCAAGGTTCACAGTTTTTTCATGATCTTTTGAGTCTTTCGTCTTCTTGGTTGGACTTCCTTTCATCACCTGATCACCAACCTCCTTCTTTATAGCAAGAAGGGTCACAGTTTTTTCAATATCCAGATCTTTGTTAGAAAATGGAAGCGACTTTTGACAGATTTTGATTCAATTGTAGAGCTGATTTCTTCCAACGCAAGTTTTGTAGATGGGGTGAAGATTTCTTTCCCCTTGTGGGTAGGAGGTTTTGCAACAGATTCAGCGGATTCTGTTTCTGGAAGGTTGGTGATGGATGGATCAACAACAGGTGAAGTGGATTAAGATGTTTGTTTTTTTTGGTTGAAGGCTGATGAGATTAGGTGCAGGGCGTTCATCTAATTTGTAAGCTTTGATGACACTAACCTTCATTTTTGCTTGGCCACGAAACGTTGTCTCATAGGAACGTATGTAGGCAACAATTGTATGTTGATGGACGGATGCAACAATATCATCATGAAGATTAATACCCTGCCAAATATAACGTTGGTAATACTTATTAGTGAGAATATGCTGATGATGCAGGATTTACCGACCAGGTTTTATAATTTATAATAGTCTCGTCTACCTAAGGTCTACCTAATGCACTAACAGGAAGTGTACCCGGTCGTGTGAGGTATAGCTAGATGGTAAATCCGAGGTCGTCCCAAAAGCTATGCGCGTGGAAATTATCTAAGCTTAGTGTCACGTTTAAAAGGGGTTTTTAATAGAAAGATTAATTAAAACTAATAAAAATAAATAACGAAAGCAAATAAGTAAACAAAGGGAAATCGGTAGGGAGAAATAGTGTTAACCTAATTACTACTCTTGTTATTAACATAACAAGTTTTCTAAACGTGCATCCTATCGTTTCATCTGGGGGTTCAATTCAATAGGCTCAGTTGGTCAAATCACCTATCATATTTCCCATAATCCCCTACTCCGATATCCAAGGATTTTAACCTTAGTGATGAACAGAGGTCGCCGGTTGACTTTGTTGAGTCATTAAGTGCCTCTACTAACTTAGTGATGCCGGTTTTACCGACCAGGTTTTAATATTTATAAAGTGTTGATGAGGCGAAAAATGATCCGTTTTTAGGGGGTCATTTAAGCCCGGAATTGAATTTATTTGATCAAATATTGCCTAAATCGTTCCTTTTGTGATTTTAGGTACTTTTGGAGTGAATTCTGGAAAAGGAAGCATTTTGGACATTTTTGGAGCATAAAAGTGAAGAAAACGGCAAAGTCTTAATTTTCCTTGATGGGAACAGTATCTGACGGCATCACCAAATTCTACATGATGGCGTCAAAAGATAAAACAAGGGGTGAAGTGGATAGAGTCCGTGACGGTCCAGAGAGTTTTACACTAAGGGGCATGACGGCGTCACCATAGGCCGTCATGGTCCCATTACATGTGACGGCTAGAGGAAAGTTGCTCTTGACGGCGTCAAATCTGGATCTAGGCAATCCGATATTATTATGGGCGGCGAGTTGACGGCGTCAGATTTCTCTTCTTGACGCCGTCACGTTGGAAAATCTATATATAGTTTGTAATTTTCATTCAAAAGGAGGACAATTAGAGGGATAACTTGGAGAAACCCTAGCACGATTTTATCAGTATTTTCAAGGGTTTTTACCCTTTGAAACCTTTAATGTTCAATTAAGATAAGTATCCTTTCAATTCATTCAATATGTCTATGTGTTGTTTGAATATGTCTTACGCTTGTCTTGATTTTAACATGCTAGGCTAGATCTATTGTGTGTTTGCTTAGATGTAGTGAAACCTAGATGTTGATTATGGGTTGATTGATTATTTATAGTTGTTACGGATGAATGATTTCGATGTTAGGCTTAAGAAAACTGGCAGACTTCCATAGGGTAACATGCTTGAATGTCTTAAGAAACATGAACCAATGCGTACTAGGTTTTTATGGTTGTATTTAATGCATGAGCGAATTCTAATGATCCCATGTTAGGAGCTTCTTGTAGGCTCGACATAGGAGTGAAGTAGGAGCTTATAGAGTTGGGGAAGTACATACGCCACCCCACGATTGGTATTAAGGAATATAACCCGTCATCCACGCAACTGTAACAAACTATCAACCTGTAAAAGATATCTAGGGAGTAATGAAATCTAAGTAAACACAATTTTCCCATTTATTGTTCACACCACTAGTTTAATTAGCTTTGTTTACATTTTTGTTATTTTATTTTGATTGCATCTTTAGTTATTGGGTTAGTTGACTAGCAACTAATTCCGCCCACTCTTCCAAAACCCGAGATTTTATTTGCTTTTATAAAAATATAAAAATACAAAAAGAATCATCCCTCACCTCTAGACCTAGTTTTTAGGCTTTCTAATCCTAGCGACACTATTCCTGAGTTGAACGATCAGTCCCCCGGTACTTGTCACTATACTATACTACAACGATCAGGTACACTGCCTGGTGGGGGTTGTAAGCTTCTCGAGATCCCTCGAGAGGTAAAGCCTGGTGCAATTCCCACGCATCAAGTTTTTGGCGCCGTTGCCGGGGAATAGTTATTATCTAGGTTAGAATTTCTTTTTATTAGGTCTACTTGCTAGATTCCTTTCTAGTAAGTTTTTATTTTTATTTTTTAGGTTTTCTTTAGTCTATCTTATTTCTTCGTGTCTTTGTTCGTAATCTTTACCATCCGACATCATGGAAGGTGGTAACATCTTTGAACCCATCAACCCACCACAACCAAACCACCAACAAAACCCGCCACTAGCAAACTAACCTCTTACGCCCCAAACCCTAGGAGAGTATTCCCGTCCTAGCCATCAAGGCTATCGAAACACTATTGAGCTCACCCAAGGAGCCAATGTGTCCCCCTTGCGATCCGACACCATCCGGTTGGTGCAAATCGGATGTGCATTTCATGGACTTCATTCTGAAGATCCTAATCAACATCTCAAGGACTTCCTTAAAATCGTAGATTCTATAGACCTTGATGTTACAACTAGAGAGTCGACCCGATTACGCCTATTCCAATTCTCTCTACGTGATCAAGCTAGTCAATGACTTGAACGTTTACCCGCGGGATCCATCACCTCATGGGATGATCTCACCACTCGTTTCCTTGCTCAATTTTTCCCACCGGGGAGAACTACCAAGCTTAGAAATGATATCTTGATGTTCCAACAACGTCAAGGTGAAACTCTATATGAAGCATGGACTCGTTTCAAGGACTTACTCCAAAAAGTTCCTCATCATGGCATAGATCTTTGGCTCCAAGTCCAAATATTCTATGACCATATCGATCTCTCCACAAGGCGAACCATTGACCAATCAGCCGGTGGTAAGCTACGTGATCTAAGTGCGGAAGAATCGTGGGAACTCATAGAAGATCTTGCTCTCTATGACAACGAAAGTTGGAATGATCCCCGTGATTTGAACAAAATGGTCAAGGCAATATACTTGCCTTCAAACAATTCTAGCACTCCCGACCGTAGGATCATGGAACTTGAGGACCAAGTCAAGTTTCTCATGAGATCTTACGAAGCTCCTAAGCCTTTAAACCAAGTGAACAAAATCGCTTCTTCATGTAAATTGTGTAATGGCCTTCATGAAACTCATAACTGCATGGAGCTTCCAAAACATGCTTTTAAGGAATTCACATCGTCACACGTTGGTCGAGGTCCTCGAAACTTTGACGAGACCTATGAGGCATGGAAGGATAAACCTAATTTCAGAGGATACCAAACTCGGAGCGTATCCCTCAATGATTCCCTTCCACTCGAATGGTCCGAGCATTTTCCATCATAGAGCACTCCTAGGCAAAGCAATGAAGATGCCTTGCGAAAGTTCATTCTCTCTCAAGAATTACAGCTCTCTACGCTCGAGACTAAATTTAAACAACAGCAAGCCGATATGAGTTACAAGATTTGTAATCTGTTAACTGCTATTAAAGAGCACGCTGTTAATAAACCAATTCAGGCTGAAGAGGTCAAATCTGTTACCGTCATGAATCAGCCAGCCTCTCCTGTGAAAATAAAAAGTCCTAGTAAACTCTTTAAACATATGTCACCAAAGGTAAAGGACGTGAGGGACCCTGTTAACCCCCTAGGACCAATCCATTTTGTAAATACTATCACCACAATATCTGCTCCTACACCTGACCAGAGCCAACAACCCACTAGAAATAAGGGTCATGGAGCTAACGATGAAACCTCAAGGTTAGACCACGAATCGACCAAAAGCCCTGCCAACTCATTCGAGGACTCCGTCACTCAAGAGTCAGGCAAATTGGATGTAGTGAGAGAGAGAGATCAAAAGAGCATACGAAGAATCCAGAAATTTTGGGTAAATCTATTATAGAGGAACCCGAGAAAAATTTGGTGGATATAACTAAAGGGAGTAGTGATAGGATTGAGGGAAGCAACTCTAAAGTTTTCAAGATTTCCTACACTACTAGGAAGAAGCTCTTAACCGATACTCATATAGATCCTAACCTCCCTATCAACATAATCCCCCTTTCCCTTTACAACAAAGCCTTCACTGAGCGTACATTGTATGAAGGAATCAATAACATCGGAATTATAAAAAATCTATCAGTTATAATTGGAGAATTCGTCTATAACATTGACCTCACCGTAGTCGATGACATAGACTCAGTGACCAATATAACATTAACCAACCTTGTTCTCGGTAAACCATTTGTCGATGAGTCGGGAGTAATCCTTGACGAGAAGGATGGTAGTGCCTTATTCACCAATGGCGTCAGGAAGGTGATTTTTCGAAAGGGTAATGAGGAGGTGTGCGAGTACCGTCCATCACTGGAAGGGAATATATATGGATCAAGGGATGGAGGATCGGGGAGGATAAGGCGGCGTGATCCGAATAACCTCAAAATCCCTTGTATGATCGGTCACAAGTATTTCGATAATGTCTACATTAACGTGTTCCTACCTAAGAATTTTATGTCCCTATTCCACTATAACAATATCTGCAGATGGGGAATGATTTATAAAGGAGAAAATGTTGTTGGTAGAGATCATGAAGTCCAGGTATTCGTTGGAAATATGGCATTCACAATAGACTTTACAATCGTGGACAACATTGAGGACTATGTCGACCCAAGGTTGTCACAAGTTGTTTTCGGAGCACCCTTTTGTGAAATCACTAACTTAATGGTTGACGACCGGAACGGAATCATGACCTTCGCTGATGGAATTAGGAGGGTGTCATACCAAACGCCATACAAGAGAAGGGACCTCAAAGGAATTGATTGTGACGGGCTTGATAAGCTAGGTTCTCAACTTATCTTATGTGATGAAGATGTTCGGAGAGGATGTAAGAACACTTCTGATTTATCATGTGGATTCTTTAAGGATGTTGGTAAACTTGGATCCAAGTATCGGGAAGATGTCTTTGAGTTTGAAGACCCAAAATACCTGCACTATGAAAGCGATACCGATATTAGAGATGACCTAGAAAGCGAGACCAACGATGAGGTCACGTAATAGCCCATGACCTTGAGTCTAGCTACAAGACTCGTAAATAAAGAAAAGCGCTTCTTGGGAGGCAACCCATGCTTTGTGTGATTTTTATTTGTTTGATTGTTATTTGTTTCCGTATGCATGCTTTATTTTTATTGTTGGTAGATCATGTTTCAAAAATAAAATGGTGAAAATACTTTATTTTGTCGTTTGACCTAGTCTTAACTTCATCCAAAGGTATTTTGCAAAAGATAAGTGTAAGGGGAAACCCCAAATATGTTTTTAAGAAACAAAATTGATCATGATTCTCCACAATATTAAATGGACATGTATATTCGTATTTGTTAGAGTCAAATGCTTGTATCGAGTCATAATGATGTTTTGCAGGATTTTCCAGGAAGTAGGACATAAGTTTTCCAGAAATTTTCCGGAAACTTAACGTAAAGATTTCTGCAGGTCACTTCTGACGGCGTCAGGAAATAATTCCTGACGGCATCATGTGTAAAATTCTGGAAATTTTGCTAGTTTTGTTTTTCTAACGGAGTCTTAAAGTTTTTGTTAATTCTTTAGTTTTATAAACTCCAGGAAATCTGCAAACATTCATTCCACAAGCATTATATCTTACATTGTTTTTTAGGATTTGTTAGTATATATAGATTGCCGCCGATTTTACGCGAGGTTGCCTTGTTTGTTTTCTCAGGTTTAACAGGTTAGATGATTTATATTCTGGAAGGGAAGCTTTGATTGTTCATTTTCTTGGAGGAAGATCTAACCTTGTTACCACACTATCCACACCGAATGAATCAGGGGAGTATTTGATTTCATTCCTTTACCTATTTCACTTTTACATTCTTTAATTGAACATTGGGGACAATGTTCATCCTAAGTGTAAGGGGAGGGTAAATGATGATACCTTATAGGTTACACTTTCACTTGAGTTTGTTTGTTTGATGGTAGGTGTGTAATAAAACTATGAGAAATACTTGTTAGTGTAATTTTAGTGCCAAATTTAAAATTTTTTACAACATTTAGGAGTGAAACTTTAGCCTTAGCAAGCGTATCATGGATAGGAGATTGTATGACTAGCACAAAACCGTACTATTCAGAAAAATTTTCCACCCAAATATGTGAGGTTCGCCTTTAGATTTGATAGAAAAAGCATTTACTATTAGTGCTTATGAGTGTACCGGTAGCATTTAGATTCTAGAACTTGCGTTAGTGATGCATCCCGAGACCGCTAGTGAGACTACATTCGTGTAGTAGGATTTACTACATGATAAGAGGCATTAGGATCACCCTTGTGTTAAACCCGTATCATAATTACTTGACCATTTAAGTCATATTACTTGGCTAGTTAAGTCAATTAATTTTTCCCACACCTTAGCGTTGTACTCATTTTTAGTACACGAAACCCCTAGTACACCCCTCCGAGTCTATCTTTTCGTTTCTAACTTTAAGCATCTTACTTAAAGGAAGAATTTGTTACACCCCACTTAGTGATGCCGGTTTTACCGACCAGGTTTTAATATTTATAAAGTGTTGATGAGGCGAAAAATGATCCGTTTTTAGGGGGTCATTTAAGCCCGGAATTGAATTTATTTGATCAAATATTGCCCTAAATCGTTCCTTTTGTGATTTTAGGTACTTTTGGAGTGAATTCTGGAAAAGGAAGCATTTTGGACGTTTTTGGAGCATAAAAGTGAAGAAAAACGGCAAAGTCTTAATTTTCCTTGATGGGAACAGTACCTGACGGCATCACCAAATTCTACATGACGGCGTCAAAAGATAAAACAAGAGGTGAAGTGGATAGAGTCCGTGATGGTCCAGAGAGTTTTACACGAAGGGGCATGACGACGTCACCATAGGCCGTCATGGTCCCATTACACGTGACGGCCAGAGGAAAGTTGCTCTTGACGGCTTCAGATCTGGATCTAGGCAATCCGATATTATTATGGGCGGCGAGTTGACGGCGTCAGATTTCTCTTCTTGACGCCGTCATGTTGGAAAATCTATATATAGTTTTGTATTTTTCATTCAAAAGGAGGACAATTAGAGGGATAACTTGGAGAAACCCTAGCACGATTTTATCAGTATTTTCAAGGGTTTTTACCCTTTGAAACCTTTCATGTTCAATTAAGATAAGTATCCTTTCAATTCATACAATATGTCTATGTGTTGTTTGAATATGTCTTACGCTTGTCTTGATTTTAACATGCTAGGCTAGATCTATTGTGTGTTTGCTTAGATGTAGTGAAACCTAGATGTTGATTATGGGTTGATTGCTTGTTTATAGTTGTTACGGATGAATGATTTCGATGTTAGGCTTAAGAAAACTGGCAGACTTCCATAGGGTAACATGCTTGAACGTCTTAAGAAACATGAACCAATGCGTACTAGGTTTTTATGGTTGTATTTAATGCATGAGCGAATTCTATTGATCCCATGTTAGGAGCTTCTTGCAGGCTCGACATAGGAGTGAAGTAGGAGCTTATAGAGTTGGGGAAGTACATACGCCACCCCACGATTGGTTTTAAGGAATATAACCCGTCATCCACGCAACTGTAACAAACTATCAACCTGTAAAATATATCTAGGGAGTAATGAAATCTAAGTAAACATAATTTTCCCATTTATTGTTCACACCACTAGTTTAATTAGCTTTGTTTACATTTTTGTTATTTTATTTTGATTGCATCTTTAGTTATTGGGTTAGTTGAATAGCAACTAATTCTGCCCACTCTTCCAAAACCCGAGATTCTACTTGCTTTTACAAAAATATAAAAATAAAAAAAGAATCATCCCTCACCTCTAGACCTAGTTTTTAGGCTTTCTAATCCTAGCGACACTATTCCTGAGTTGAACGATCAATCCCATGGTACTTGTCACTATACTATACTACAACGATCAGGTACACTGCCTGGTGGGGTTGTAAGCTTCTCAAGATCCCTCGAAAGGTAAAGCCTGGTGCAATTCCCACGCATCAAGTGTCTCGTTTACCTAAGGTCTACCTAATGCACTATCGGGCACTGTACCCGGTCGTGTGAGGTATAGCTAGATGCTAAAGCCAAGGTCGTCCCAAGAGCTATGTTTGTGGAGTTTATCTAAGTTTAGTGTCACCTGTAAAAGGGGTTTTATGATTTGAAAGATTAATAACTAGGAAATGTAAATGACAAAGCAAATAAGTAAGTAGCAGGAAGTCAATAAAGAGAGATAGTGCTAACCTAATTACTACTCTTGTTATTATTATGATTAGTTTTCTATAAGTGCATCCTATCATATCGTCTGGGGGTTATATTCATTCAGGATCAGAGGGTTAAATCACATAAATCTATCTTACACCTTGTCCTATCCCCGACTATTGTAAAGCCGAAGGTTCATCGGGGGGCGTGAACCTACGAAGATGTAAGAGTCATTAAGTACCTCTACTAATATGGATAAATCTAGCGGGATGCGGCATGGTCAGATCTTACACCCCATCTAACTCCTTCAAGTGTATCGCATCGGTAGGTGGTCCTAGGGTTAATTCGCACATGTATGGTGATATTGCTATCACCAAGTCACATCCCTATCGGCTTGGTTCCTAGGGTTAATTACCCAAGTCTCCAAGGAACTACCAATGCTCAACACTACCAGAACTAGAGTGTCCTAAGACTCGCCATGAAAGTATACAAACAATAGACAGTAGATGCATAGAAAACTAAATCATAACAACAACAATTTCATAACTAGGCTAACACCAAGAGGTGTTTAGCCACTCATATTCATAATTGTATTAAAACAATGTTGAATTAATACAAATGTAAACATGAATTGAATACAAGACTAAGGAAACAATAAACTTATGATTGGTGTGTGAATCCTCCCTTGGAAATGACTTCTATGTGCCTAGAACTTCGTTCCTCCTGCTCCCTGAGTTTCTCCTAACTTCTGTGTGGTGAAAAGTGAATGAATAAAATCGGAATTAGGGCTGGTATTTATAGGCACGACATTGCTACGGCGTAGGTGATTGAGTTGCTACGCTGTAACCTTTGTAAATCCGGACTGCGCCGTAGCTTGATCAAGTGCTACGGGCGTAGTTTCTTCATTGGATGCTTCTACGACGTAGTTGATAGGGTAACTACGCCGTAACTTCTTCTTTGGCCTCGTGAGTTCTTTACTGCCTCAAATCAGGGTCTACGCCATAGGTGGAGAGTTGCTACTCCGTAGTGCCCTTTAGTAAATCTCTACGCCGTAGTCATGGAGTGAGCTATGCCGTAGTCTTCATAAATCTTTGCTACGGCATAGGTAGATGAACCTCTACACCATAGTTAGTGCAGAATCCATATTTTTCATGTACTTTCACTTAAGTCCTTCCATTTCCGCGTTTCTTCGTTCTTTTGCTCATCTTTGCCTTGAAACCAGAATATAAACAAATAAGAGTATATATCCTACATATGAATAGAAAAGATGAGCAATTAAGGGGGAAATTAACACTTAAATCATGGGTAAATTTGACCTTATCAAATATCCCCCACTTGAACTCTGCTTGCCCTCAAGTAGACCTTATTAGAATAATTTTTTAAAAAGATATTTCCCGAGAAACTGTAAAATATGAGTCTAAAAGCTTCCTATGCTAGAATATATCAAAGCCAAACACCTCACAAAATTGGAACAAACACTCATCTCTCTCACCTAATCTAATTTTTAATTTCGGGGTGATCACTCAACGCACAGTCATAGAATGTATTCTATCATAGGCTTGATAGTTACACAAATCTCTACCACTAGAGCTAAGGTCGAAACAATTTTTAAAGGCAATATTGGGTGAACACATATGATTGGCTTGTGGGTGTAGTGTTGTTACTAACATACTACGGCAAAGGCGACAAAGCAATGGTGCATGCCCGGAATGCCGGGAAAGACACCAATGACTGCTCAAATCCTTTACCTAAGTATGATTCACAACTAAAAGGGTATGATAAGACATGGGATACACAATAATGGTGTAAAACGAAAAAGAAAGCAAGTAGTCTTAGCCTATAACCGAGTTGCTACCACTTGCTGTTCATCCAAAGTCCAAGCTTCAAAACGCAAAAATGGGATCATGTAACAAGTGCATGACATTAGCGGACTTCATCATGGGAACCACACTTGGTCTTCATGTTGGTGATTAAGAACTAACAACTTCATTCTTCAAATATGACCGAAGTAGCCTCTTCGATACTAATTCTTTCAAAGCTCCTATTACGGTGCTATACAAGGTTGCACCAAAGATAAGATATCTACATACGGAAATTCACATTTTTTTTACTAATATGAGAAATAAATATATCCCCCCAATTGGAATGAACTATACATGTACAATAGTGGGTTTCTCATGATCTTCAAGGATTTGTCATCAGCGTAGGTGTGATTCTTGAATCTCTTGACTTTAACCTCGAACTAGAACAAATGGCAACTTCCCAACCATAAACCAAGACTACACGGTAGGCTAAGGTGTATAGGTGCATCGAAACAATAATATGGGTGAGAAACGAAAGGATAGGCTCAAAAAGGTGTATCTAGGGGTATCTTGCACTAAAGGTGAGTGCAACAAAGGGTTTAACACGGGGGTCGAATAGTCAATGTGACTAATCGATAAACACACACATAAAGGTTATTTGGGTAATAATCCTAAAATATTGCCTTCTTAAAAAGTTTCTTCCAAATGTACCAAGAAATCTCAATACACTACTCGTCTATGATTTCAAAATGATGTAAAGGCTAAGTTCTAAAGTTTACAAACTACCGGCACACTCATAATTTAGGTGGATTTGGGGTAAAACAGGGGAAACTGAAATAGGCTAAACCTCACCATGGTATTAAGGGTTAATGTGCTCGGCTAAGGTATATTCTAGTTAGGTTCGGAAAAACATGTCAAACGTTTTAAATTGGCATAATTTTTCAAAATAAACTAGAAAAAATGGGGGCAACATAAAGTTCAAGTAAATGATTCTACTCCCGTCCCCCCACTTGAGTTGTACAAAGTCCCTTTTGTACATAAAATAAATATAAAGAGGAAAAGTAGTATTAGAACGAGAACTTCCCTGAAATTTGCTCTTGAAAATGATAGAAGGATCATGTTAAAAAACGTGCCTTCTCTTCGCCTAATGAGCAAACTTCAATTCCCTGAAATCAAACAACTATCAAAAGCATAAAACCTAAAAAAAAAGAAAAAAAAAAAAACCTAACTCACTTTCGTAGGAATCACGGTTGCATTTAGCGTATGCAACAAGCCTTTTAAACCACTTGGTGTCCCAAGTGGACGAGTGAAGTCTCGTGAGGGTTTACAGGGAACACACCCATAAAGTTCATTTAAAAACTAATATAAGTTTAAGTAATGATTTGTAAAAAATAATAAGCTTTTAAGGTTCAGAAGGTAGCTACGGCGTAGCTGAAATGGGTTTCTACGCCGTAGTTGCTAAAAGTTTCCAGAATGACACCTGGGGGTTGCTACGGCGTAGTCATTGTAGGAGCTACGCCGTAGCTAAGTCCTGGGGGATTTTTCTTGGTGCAAAAGTCTAAAAATTAGTTCCCTAATGCAAAGCTTCCTCTAGGACCTGAAAATTATCAATACAAAACATACCAAACCAACAAAATAAAGGAAAATAAAAGGAAAAGGATAATTTGGGTTGTCTCCCGAAAGAGCACTTTTGTTTATTATCGAGTATTAAAGTTAGACTCACTGCCATGGAATTTCACGTGGGCGAGATCTCATCTACCTTTAGTTTGTCACTTTTTGTGGATGTCCTATTCCAAACGGTTGAAGGGATATAGGGTGCTTCTGGAAGATAATTATTTCTCAAAAAATTTTCTTGTCTTCGATATTTCATAATAACTTCTGGGTCCGGCTGAACTTCTCTAAATTTGACCTCTATCCAATCTTCGAACGAAATCCCCTTATAACCTACTTCCTTTCTCATATGTTCATTGAAACACGCCCATTCATACCTTTTAACAGTTGGTTTATCCAACCTTCCCTCGTTACATTTTCTTCTAAAGGGGTTGCAAGTAGGCCAAGCCTGAGTAGTTTCGCCTTGTTTCATTATTGTCGGCCGACAAAAATGAATTGTCCATTCTATCTCTTCTCCCAAATTAATCCCATTAAAATAATCTTTAAACCATGGCCCTTTATCAAAATTAGATCCTTGATAGAACGTCCAAACATTAGCCTCTTGTCTTAGCTGCCTCAATCTTATATTCCCTCCACCATTGCAAACTTTGTTGAAGGGTGAACATGAAGGTACGAACTCTTTCTTTCCGCTCTCCATACTTACTTTAGGTTCACAACAATGGTACACACATGTGACTACAAGTGGTTCACCTTGCCATGGATCAAATGAGCTATCTTCATAGGAACTATCTTCTCTAGAAGAATCTTTACTTTCAATGCTTAAATCTGGATTGTCATCATGCGCGATTTTTAAACATTAGGGTGTCACATAATTAAAGGTTTCACCTGATTTTTCAAGCGCATCCGGCGAGTCTTTCTTGACAATCCCATCTTCTTTTGTTGAACTAGTCATGTTCAATTTCCTTTCCGCATTTACCTTTCCCATATTGAAAGTGATCCTTTCATTGTAAAGTTCTACTCCCAAAGAAATCTCTTTTTCGAAGACATTGATACGAGCCCTAGAAGATGCTAAGAATGGCCTTCCGCGGATGAGGTCTTCTCTAGGAGTATTTGCCATGTCAATCACAACAAAGTCAACAGGGAACAAAAACATGTCAATATTAACTAGAACATTATCGATTGCTCCAATCAGAGTTGCCTTCGTCATATCTGCCATCTCGATTACCAAACTTGTTTTTCTGAGAGTTGTTAGTCAGAGTGAAAGAAATAAAGATAGAGGCCTTACATTAATGCTAGATCCTAAATCTGCCAAAGCTGATAAATTAAAGTTACCGATAATGCAAGGGAGAATGAAGCTTTTTGTGCTATCCTCATTGGATGGAAGCTGACATGGTGTTGAATTGCAACTTCTTGGTTCATCACAAGATTGATTTTTACCATTTTTAATATGATCTTCTTCCTTTTCGGCGAACATAGCCATGCATGTTCCGAATGTTTTCTTGCTTTCTTTGGTTAACTTCTTTTTGTTGATGTTATCGGCCAAATTCTCAATCATAGCTTCAAGATTCTTGATAGATTCGTCATGGTTGGTAAGGCTCTTGTTGGTGGTTTCTTGAAAGTTTTTTAACCATTCATCTTGCTCTCCTTGTTTCTTCCTTGAATCTTTAAGATATTTATTGATCGTATCTTTGAGGCTAGATCTTCTTTCTCCATAAGGTGGCCGATTGTATCCAGGTGGTCCTGTACGATAACCATTACTTTGGAATGGTCTACCTTCCCCATATTTCACTTCTTCAGTTTTTCTATCATCCTGGTTCAAAGGACAATATTTAGACAAATGTGGTCCTTCGCAAATATCGCAACCAACTTGAATAGCATGAACATTCTACTTGAGCTTCTTCATGTCATGCCCCAAGCTTTCGAGTTTGTTGGTTATCAAGGTAATTCCATCCGAGTTCCCAGCAATGCTTCTACTACTTCCACCTTCGTGCCACTTTTGAGAGTGGTTTGCCATATCTTCAATAGCCTTTAAGGCTTGAGCAGGGGTCATTCCATGGATTGGTCCTTGAGAATCTAGCATTTGTTGAGAGGAGATATTGATCCCTTTGTAGAAAATGTTGACAATTTGTTGCTTGTTGAGATCATGAGTAGGGCACTTGTACAAAAGATCTTGTACCTATCCCAAGCTTGGTACAATGTTTCATCTCCATCTTGCTTGAAGTTGTGAATATCTTTAAGCTGCCTTGCCGTCCTTGAAGGAGGGCAATATCTTTGGATGAAATGCTTCTTCAGGAGGGCCCAAGCGTTAACTGTTCCTTCTGGTAACCTATCAATCCATCTCTTGGCTGCTCCGATTAATGTCATCGGGAACACTCTGAGCATTATCGCATCATGAGATACTCCCAGAATGTTGAACAAACTAACAATATAAAGAACATTGTCAATGTGCTCGTGAGCATCTTCCGTCTTGCTTCCCGAAAATGGGTCTTTTCAGAGTTCCCTTATGAATTGATTCTTTATTTCAAACTGTACGTCATTCCCAATGGCAAGCCTAACCAAACCAGGCCCTTGCTCTTCTCGCGTAAGATCCAAATATTCCTCAATCGTGAGGGTGTTAATGTCAACTTCTCCCACGGTACCTGAAACTTGAAAATGATCGTGAGTACTGAAAATAAAAATAAAAACTCAAATAAATTCCTAATAGCTCCCCCGAAACGGCGCCAAAAACTTGATGCAGGTTTTACCGACCATGTTTTAATATTTATAAAGTGTCTCGTTTACCTAAGGTCTACCTAATGCACTATCGGGCAGTGTACCCAGTCGTGTGAGGTATAGCTAGATGGTAAAGCCGAGGTCGTCCCAAGAGCTATGTGTGTGGAGTTTATCTAAGTTTAGTGTCACGTGTAAAAGGGGTTTTATGATTTGAAAGATTAATAACTAGGAAATGTAAATGACAAAGCAAATAAGTAAACAGAAGGAAGTCAATAAAGAGAGATAGTGCTAACCTAATTACTACTCTTGTTATTATTATGATTAGTTTCTATAATTTGATCCTATCATATCGTCTGTGGGTTATATTCATTCAGGATCATAGGGTTAAATCATCTAAATCTATCTTACACCTTGTCCTATCCCCAACTATTGTAAAGCCGAAGGTTCATCGGGCGGCGTGAACCTACGAAGATGTAAGAGTCATTAAGTACCTCTACTAACATGGACAAATCTAGCAGGATGTCGCATCGTCAGATCTTACACCCCCTCTAACTCCTTCAAGCGTATCGCATCGGTAGGTGGTCCTAGGGTTAATTCGCACATGTATGGTGATATTGCTATCACTAAGTCACATCCCTATCGGCTTGGTTCCTAGGGTTAATTACCCAAGCCTCCAAGGAACTACCAATGCTCAACACTACCAGAACTAGAGTGTCCTAAGACTCGCCATGAAAGTATACAAACAATAGACAATAGATGCGTAGAAAATTAAATCATAACAACAACATTTTCATAACTAGGCTAACACCAAGAGGTGTTTAGCCACTCATATTCATAATTGCATTAAAACAATGTTGAATTAATACAAATGTAAACATGAATCAAATACAAGACAAAGGAAACGATAAACTTATGATTGGTGTGTGAATCCTCCCTTGGAAATGACTTCTATGTGGCTAGAACTTCGTTCCTCCTGCTCCCTGAGTTTCTCCCAACTTCTGTGTGGTGAAAAGTGAATGAATAAACTCGGAATTAGGGCTGGTATTTATAGGCCCAACATTGCTACGGCGTAGCTGATTGAGTTGCTACGCCGTAGCCTTTGTAAATTCGGACTACGCCGTAGCTTGATCAAGTGCTACGGGCTTAGTTTCTTCATTGGATGCTTCTACGACGTAGTTGCTAGGGTAACTACGCTGTAACTTCTTTTGCCTCGTGAGTTCTTTACTGCCTCAAATCAGGGTCTACGCCGTAGGTGGAGAGTTGCTACTCCGTAGTGCCTTTTAGTAAATCTCTATGCCGTAGTCATGGAGTGAGCTACGCCGTAGTCTTCATAAATCTTTGCTACGGCGTAGGTAGATGAACCTCTATGCCATAGTTAGTGCAGAATCCATATTTTTCATGTATTTTCATTTAAATCCATCCATTTCCGCGTTTCTTCGTTCTTTTGCTCATCTTTGCCCTGAAACCAGAATATAAACAAATAAGAGTATATATCCTACATATGAATAAAAAAAGATGAGCAATTAAGGGGGAAATTAACACTTAAATCGTGGGTAAATTTGACGTTATCACTTAGGCTGGCCTAACGGGAAGTGTTGTCACTTATACCTCCCCTTTAACTTCTTAAGTATATCTATTAGGTAGGTGATCCTTTGGTCAATTCGCAAGTGTATGGTGATGGAAGCGTCTACGGTTCGTCTTAACCATTGTTGGGAATAATACTAATAGTTACAACTATCTGGCATAGAAGAAGACACTGCTGCAAGAATGCACTAGCAGTGGAAACTACATTACCACTGCTAGTACATATACTTACCACTGCTTATTAGTTAACTGTTTTATATATTCGTGTATTTGATAAGTATAGAAAAGATCTTGTGAATATCTTATTAAGTTAGAGTTATACTTATCTTGTAAAGGACCCATTGTCCTATAAAAGGAGGTACTAGGTTTAGGTTTTATGTACGTATCAATTGAAAAAGCTTTAAGGTGTAACGCTAGTGATAACTAAGATCACTCGTATTATTCTTAATAATATTGAAGGTACAAGTTTGGTTAATTCCTGTGTTCTTACTGTTTCATTCATATACAAACCATATACATCACTCAAACATATCTTCTAAGTACTTTGTGGTAAATTCCGCGTGCTACAAAGTATATACTCAAAGTATCTATCTAACACAAGGCGTGTGTTTAGATCCTTATCAAGTGGTATCAGAGCCAGGTTCTGATAGTTTGAATTAGAAGATCCAAAGAATACAACTCACTTTTGCAAATCCAATGGAGATGGAGAACAACCAGTCGAAAGTTGCAGCAAGACTTCCAAAGCTCAAACTCAATGAGTATGAGATGTGGAGGATTATGATAGAGCAGTACTTTCTTGTACAAGATTATGCTCTATGGGAAATCATTATGTTTGGTGATTCATTCAAGCCTAGTACTTCTACAGAAATAATTAATGGCAAGGCTATTCAAAAGCTCAATACTGGACCAGTCACCAATGAAGAGAGGCTTCAGAAGAAGAATGACTTGAAGGCAAGAAGCTTACTACTTATGACTCTTCCAAAGGATGAAATAATAGCCTTCAGCAAGTACACGACAGCTAAGACCTTATTTGAAGAGATTTGCTCAGTTTTTGGTGGCAATGATGCTACCAAAAAGACTCAGAAAACATTGTTGAAGCAAAATTATGAAAACTTCTCTTCAACAAATAACGAGTCTATTGATAGTGTCTTCACAAGACTCCAGAAGATTGTAACACAATTGACTGTGTTTGGCATTGAGGTAGACAAGGAAGACCTCAACCTGAAGTTTTTAAGTTGTTTACCTTATGAGTTTCACACTAATGTTATTGTCTGGGAAAACAAACCATAAATTGAAACAATGAAACTCAATGATCTTTACAATAATTTTAAAATTATTGAGCAAAGATTGAAGAAGGCAGGAAAGTTGAGTACAAGTTCTGGGAACTTAGCTCTTATATCATCATCTGTTGATGACTGTTCTGATGATGATAGTGATGAAGATGGTGATACTGCTGATGTTGTTGTTTCCACTGGTAGTGCAAGTGTTACCACTGCTAGCTCTAAAAAGAAGGTTGCTGGACTTGGAGACCCTACCTTTTATGCTTTTCTCTCAAGCCAAGTTAGTGGTTCACTTCTAACTTATGAAGATCTGGAGCAAGTGGATGATGATGATGATATGGAAGAGATGGATATAAAGTGATAGGTTGCACTTATAAGTTTGAAGGCAAAGAAGTTTTGGCAAAGGACAGGAAGGAAAATTATCATTAATGGTAATGAAACTGCAGGATTTGATAAGAAAAAGGTGGAATGTTTCAACTGTCACAAGTTGGGACAGTTTGCTAGGGAATGTAGAAATCCAAGGAAGCCAGACAACAGATCCACTTGGTATAAGCAAGAGAAGAAGAAGGAGCCAACTGTGGAAGAACCAAAAGCCATGTTAGCTATTGATGGTGTCAGCTATGATTGGAGTTATATGGCTGATGAGGAAGAAGAACCTTCAGAATCTGCAATGGTGGCAATTGAAATAGCTCTAATGGCTTTCTTTAACTCTGAGGTACATTCTAATGATAGTTGCTCTAAATCATGCAAAGCTTTAAAAGAGTGTGATAGACTTAGGGAACTTTTAGAAGAAAAAAAACACATAGTTAATGGACTCTAACTATACTTTGTCTAACTATAAAAGAGGCTTGTCTGTCTTAGAAACACAAATAGAGCACTTTAGAGAAAATGAGTCTAAATATAATGATGACATTGCTATGTCAAATAGGGATTTAGACTATAAGATTGCTGTTAATGAGGCTCTTAGAGAAGAATTAGAAAAGCTCAAAAAGGCTAAAGCAAATGTAAAGATAACTTGTGATACATTAGCTTATCAATATAAGAGTATAGATAAAATTTGGGAAGCTCAGGTGGTCAATAAGGCTAAGTCTGGTGTAGAATACAAGTCAATTCCTCAACCATTAAGAGGTGTTACATCACCTCCAGGTATAGATCTAGCACATACAAGGATAGAAGAGTTTCAAGAACCAATCATGACTTATGGCTTAAAATTTGTGGAAAGTGCTAATGATGAAAGGTTAATGTAGAGACTGATGTCTTTGAGAGTGCTAGTGATTCATCTCTAGTGGATGAAAGTGTTAAGAATAAGGAAGAAACTTCTGTTCCCAAAGTTGTTAAAGCTGATACTGAGGTGCCTAGAAAACAAGTTCATCAAACTAGGCCAACTATAAAATATGCTGAGATGTATAGGAACAAGTCACCAGCTCCTAGGGAAAACCAGAGGAACTGGAATAATCTTAAGTCTCAACAACTTGGTAGTGATTTTGTGATGAATAACAAAGCATGTCATATCTGTGGAAGTTTTGATCACTTACATGCTAATTGTAACTACCATAAGGGAAGAAGGGGAGTTTTTGGGAACAAAAGGGTGAATGAAAACAATTTTCAAAAATCTACTCACCCTAATTCACTCAGCAATATGATTCCCAGAGCAGTTCAATTAAAATCTGGCATTAAATCTTTTACACCTGCTAGAAAAGTTAACACTGCTAACCCAAAACCACCTGTTTCAAGTGCAAAACCAAATACAACTTTTGTTAAATCAGCACAAACATGTAAAAGGACCTTTTATGATAAAAACGTTGTTTACAATCAGAAGTGGGCACCAAAAATTAAAATTTCTAAGCCAGCAGTTCCCACTGCTAGGCCAAAAGTTACTACTGCTGGTCATGTAAACAAGAACAGGGTAAATTTGGGAAATGTTGTGAAGGCCTCAGCACGTTAGAAATGGAAACCTAAAAGAATAAACACCTCAAACAATCCCGATGGTGTATCAATGACCTTTGATAGATATAATTATATTGATACACGAGGCAGATCCAAGTCAATAGTGGCTTGGGTCTCCAAAAAGAACTAATTCCTTTGTTTTATGTGCAGGAACATCCAAAGACTAAAGTAGAAGATCAAGGCTATTAATAAGTCCTATCTCATAGATTTCAAACTTTTTGATGGACAATTTGTCAGCTTTGGAGGTGGAGTTGGTGGTAAAGTTTCTGGTAAAGGTACAATTAAAACTGGAAACTTGGACTTTGAAAATGTGTACTATGTGAAAGAGCTTAAGTGTAATCTCTTTAGTGTGTCACAGATGTGTGACAAGAAAAACAAAGTTCTTTTTACTGATAATGAATGTTTTGTTCTCTCTAAGGTTTACAAGTTGCCTGATGAAGTCATGTTCTACTTAAAATCCTTAGAAAAGGCAATCTCTACAGCATTGATATGAAGAACATTGTTGCTAAAGATAATCTTACTTGCTTGCTTGCAAAGGCCACATTAGATGAGTCCATGTTGTGGCATAGAAGGCTTGGTCACATTAATTTTAAAACCATTAATAAGATTGTGAAAGATGGTTTAGTCAGAGGGTTGCCTGAGAAGAGATTTGAAAATGATCAAACCTGTGTTGCCTGTCTTAAAGGCAAGCAACATAGAGCTTCTTGTAAGACCAAGGCCTATAACTCTTGATGAGTGTCTAAATACTCATCATTTCGTTCACATTTAAGCTACAAAAACATCTGAAAACATACAGATATGCTTTAAAATATATGAAATATCAATAAACTGTGTTTTTATGAATTACAAATGCAAAAGGATTGAAAATTGATGAAAAACAACGTATTTCACATAATTTACAGTTTCAGTCTCTGAACTTTAACAAATTGGCAAAAATACTCCCTTCCACCTCACAACCTTATCCCACACCACAATAAATGCCTTTCCCACCTTTTTCCATCAAACTCTCCACTGTAGCACTCAAGCTCCTCGTTTTTCTTCCATATCACCCCAACTTGTCCAAAAACTATCTCATTTGTCCCCTGACACCTCCACAACATACCAAAATTCTTTAATTGAAGAACTTTGGCCCCAAGCAACGTGTAAGACTTTTTGGCGCCAATAAGGTTTAAACGGCTAGGATCATGTCAGAGCCATGGAGGGTCAAGATTACAAGCGGGTTATGCTCAGAATGCTCCAAGGAACCCTAATGTGAGCCTATAAAAGGAAGAGAAGCAGAAGAGAAAGATATCGAGTTTAATTAGTAAAATTGTATGTCGTATAATTAAGCATTTGAATTCTAGTGTAATATTAAAGCTTTTAAGCGTTTGGTTAGTCAATTAAGCTGTAATCTTAAGTTTTTCAAGTAATAAAATCAAGTTTGCTTAACTCTTATTGTTTATGCAATTTTCCTTTTTTATGTCAAAATCTTAGATCATATTCTGTTGTTGTTTATGTTTGTGTTATGGACTCTTAAGCTCATTTAGGTTCCAAGAAAGCTTAAGAAAGCTTTTAGATACCCTTAAATTACTGCTTAGACAAAGAAAATCAAAAATCCAAAAACAGTCAACAAAAGTCAACTTGCAGGTTAATGGTGATTGAAAGCTGGAGCATGGTAGATTGAGGATGGCCATGGGTTAGTGGTTCTGTGGAGAGCCTATAGGTTTGGTCTTGGTTCTTGGTTCATTGGTTTAAGTAGGAAAGCATTTTGTAAGCTCTAAATTCCATTTCTATCTTTTTACTGTAGCAAAGTTCGTATCACTGCTTATCTGATTTGTTTGTGCTTATTGAGTGTTGTTTAGGTAATTTATAGCTTAATATACATCACTTGTTCATTAGATATTGTAGTTACTTAAAATCCTAGGTTTCACAGTCAAACTATTTAAGTAGTATTATTTTGTGTTTGTGGTTACTCATTGTTTCTTAACACTCATTTAGGTCTATTATCTCATAAAAAGTTAAATTGAAAAGTCTCATAAGCTCTGATAACCTTTAGCTTGTTAAATCACAAAACTGCTTTTATAAAGGAGTGTTTGGTTTATTGGGTTGCTGTGGTATTCAGTTGTCATTTGGCTTTGACAGTTATTCCTTTAGCTTACATTAGGTGTAACTAGGTTTGAAGAATCATAAAACTAGCACTTATAATAGAAAAAAGTCAAAATCAAAAGATAAATCACCTACACAGTTAACTGTGTAGGTATTTGGGTATCACAATCACTCAAATCCTTGCATAAGTGCTTAAGTTCACTTGATTTAGCTTCATTGTGATTAAAAACATCATAACAAATCAGTAAACTTAGATCAAAGTTCACATAAGTCAAAGTATCAAGTTTTCTCAAAAAGTCAAAAGTGCATCACCTCAGAAATCTCAAAAATGGCATGATTTATCTAGAATTTTGTGTTTAATCTTAGGCTTTGAAACTTGTTGTGAGTGTTGTCTACCAGTAGGACTATAGATTCATGTAATTGTTTGATTTTTGTAATTTTTTCTAGTGGACCATTTTACCCTCTAAAGTCACTTGCAGGGTAACCATCTGCCCTGTGCATCAGCATACTATCCCACCACCATCACTTTGGTGGTTGTTTGTGGCTACCCCAGTAGGTCCCAAACTCCCTAATTGGTTCCTTACAACCCCCCTCCTACCAGTGTTCAAGAATTGACCTTTTGTTTGACCTGTGCATCAATGGACCCCACCTAAATCAACCTCATAACTCTGTCCCATTTCTGACCCATAACCCAAATAAGCAATTGCTTATTGTAGCTTTTTAGCTTATCCCATGAGCTTATCTCATAAATTCCAGATTATTCAAGTATAAGTAACTTAGGTAAACCAGATTTCACCCTAGTGGACCCCACATAAGTCCATTTGTGCTAAAATTCCTTCTAGGTCAAACTTGGTCAACTATCAAGGCAAATAAGCACTCACAGTGCTTATTCTGGGTTTCCAAATTAGTTGTCTTTGTAAAAGTTTCATAATTTAAGTATTTTAATAGTTCTATAAAAGAAAAACTAGAAAAAGCCAAATTTAATTATAGTGATAGCTTCTATTTAATATAAATTATCTATTTAATTTTCCTTTCAGCTTATTAATAAGCACTTTTCCATTTTTATAATTTTCTTAATTTCCTATTACCTTTAAGTATTTAAAATAATTTTCCTAGATTTTTCCTAAACAGTTTACTAATTATTATAATTAAAAGTAGTTTAAATAATTAAATAGGTAATATTAGTAATTATTTAGTTTTCTTAAATTTTAATTAATAATAGTAGATTTTTATAATTTTCCTAGGTTTTATAAATTAGTTAAGACTTTTAGAAAATAGATTTATAATTTCCACTATTCATTTTCTAATTTTCTTATTTAATTTAATTAAATTAGATTTAAATTAATTAATAAGTAATTAATTAGTCAAATAGCCTAAATATAATTTTTAGTAACTTTTTATAATTTTTTAGGATTCCTGTAATGGTTAATTAGTTTTATAAATTTTTCCATAATTTTATAAGTCATTTTAGTATTATTAGTAATTTAAAATAGTTTAATTAGTTTAAATAATATAATTAGTTTTTAATTAATAGAAAACTCATAAAAAGACAAAAATATTTATTTTTATTTTTATTTTTATTTTTTATACTTTCTTCAAATTCATTTGAAGTTTTAGAAATTATTTTTGCAAGTTTTTAGTTTAATTTGTAGTATTTAATCATTTTTAGTTTTATTTAAATTAGGTTTAATTTACTTATTAAATAGTTTTAATTAATTAAATAGTAATTAAATATTAAAATAATCAATTTCATAATTTTATTTTCATTTTAAATTTTCTTTTAATTTTAAGTTCTAAAAAGTTTCACTTGTACTCCCTGTAGTTTGTAATTTGATAAAACCCACTTTTCTCTGTCTGTTATCTGATTTCATAATTTGTGCTTTTGTGATTATATCTGTATTTCTGTTATTGTTTATATCATTTCATATTATCCAAGCAATCAGTAGTATAATCATTCCCCAATCATTTTGGTTACTGTCCTCAGTACCACTCATTCCCCTAATCGTTCAAAATACAATTTCAATCTCGTTGGGACTTAACGACCCGGGGATTTCCCTATATTTCCATGGTTAATATACCTTGCACTTTCTCCTAGGTTGGCCTATCAACTGCACCCGGTTGACTGGTTGGTTTAGGAGGAGTCCAAATTTGGCGCCGCTGCCGGGGAGGTTGTGCGCGTATTTTAAACGGTTTTGCGTATTAGTGAATCTGAATACACGCTCATTGTATATTTATCCATCCTTGTTCATATTATTATCATATAAAAACAAAACAGTTCCCAAAAACATTTTAAAATTAGTTTCCAACGAACACAAAAACCCAAAAATATTTTCCTTCTTATTATTGTTACAAAAATTTTCAAAAATATCAAAAATATTCACCTTTACCCTCCTGCCTTTTTGATTCTTCATTTCTCACCCTCCAAAACCATTTGATTCTTTCTATATCTCATTCTCACCTTCTTGTCTGTCAATGGTGTGGTAGTCCTTATAATGGTGGTAATTGCCCCAGTTGTGGCATGGTAGAGTCAGGAAACGGGTCTGTCTATAACCAGAATCCCTATTCCTACCATGATACGACTGATTCTTACCATCAGCTTCCACATCATGAGACCTAACAGTTTTACTGTTGTGAGTATTGTGGAGGCCATCACTACAGCTCTGATTGTCAAACTAGGAATCAGTTTGTCTATGAACAGGTTCCTTGTAACAATCATGAATTTGGTTTTAACCAGCCTTCACAATACACAAACCCTCAACCACTTCCTCAGAACGATTTAGCTAAAGCTGAATTGATTACTAAAATGATTATGGCTCAAAGTCAAGTCAACAAGACCATTCAAGATGGAATAAACAGTCTTAAGGATCTGATTCTTAGGAAACAAAAACCTCTTGTTAACTCATTATATCTTGAGGATGAAAGTGATGAGGATGAAGCAATTGAAGAAGAAAACTCAAAGAACCCTTCAGATATCTTGATAATGGGGAACAAGGAAGTCAAAGTAAATCCTCTTAAGGAAATAAATGACTTTGTTCCAATCCCAAAGGTATCTGAGAAACCTTTTGATTCAACTTCAGTTGAAACTACTTCAGTAGAAATACAGGGAGAAAAGAATATAACTGAATCACTAGCAGTAGAAATAATGGAACTTGTAGAATCCATAACTGCTAGTCCTTCTCAACTCCCTGAGTCTGCTATTATCACACCCGAGGTTCCCACTCACTCTCTGAGCATGGGGGACGAGCATCTTGACACAATTCCTGCAAAGGAATCTGACGAATTCATAAAGTCTAGTGTTGAGAACCTTGTCTCAATCCCAAGTGAGTCACAGGGAATTCTTGATCATGTGTGTGATATCCCTCCTCCTTTTGTCTTTCCAAATGATCATATTGAGATGTTCTCTGATTCTGATGAGGACTATTCTTTATCTTGTGGAGACATAAGTTATGTGGGGGAATTACCTTCTGAGCTTGTCAGCTTAGGAGAAGAGAATGATGAAGAAATAATCCAAGACGAAGCTCTTTGTCTTACATTATTAAATGCTAATCTTCTCATTTCAAGAATCGAGGCTTTTAATGAAAAGCCTATTTCATCTCCTATCCCCATTAAGGATAGTGAGCTTTTGATCAATGATTATATTCCGGAATTGCAAACGTTCCATTTTGATCATACGGGAGAGAAGATTAGTGGTATTACCACTTCTCATTCTCATAATTCTCTCCCCGTATATGAATCATTTACTTTTGAGGAGTTCCCCAATGAACTCACTCAAATCAATTCCGAATATGATTCATTCACCTTTGAGAAGTTCTCCTATGAACTTACTCATATCATATCTCCACTAGAGTATGATAATTTCTATTTTGATCTAGACACACCCGGGATATGTCTAGACCAAACGAGCTTAAAATAGGAGATTCGTGTTATTATGAATTCTCCTGTGGGTGATGATGAGTTAGTCATGATTTTTATCATGACTTTCTTTCTCTTCTTCATTTATCCCGTGGCTTCTCCTGTTCTTCACTCTTTCGGGAGTGAGGACATTATCTTTGACCCCGGCATTCTAATTTATAAATTTTGAGCCAGGGTCCGTATATCTCATCGGTGTGGAACTTTCACGTGCTTCAAATGTTTATCCAAACATCTTGAATGAAAGTCCGATGGAGATTGTCTCTTCCACATGATACTTCCCCATGAACAAATGAATTCGGGGTCGAGTCAAGCTAGCGACTCGGTAATCAAAAACAGTAGCAATATGGGTTTTCACCCATATTTCTGTCTTCTTTCTCTTTTCTACCACCCTAGTGTGGGAAAAAAAAAAAAAAAAAAAAAAAAAAAAAAAAAAAAAAAAAAAAAACTATGTATATAAACTTAAATAAAGGCTATGAGTATTTTCCTTCTTACGTTCTAAGTGTTGGTTAAACACCCGGTACTTTGAATATTGAGGACAATATTCAGTTCTAAGTGTGGGGGGGGGGGGGGGGGGGGGGAATTCGTTATTCTAACGAATTTAAACACATGCTCCATCAAGCACCCCCATTTTAGCCCAAATTTTAAAATTTTTTCTCACTTAGAACGCAATAAATGGTTATCAGTCCACCATGTCTAACTCACTTAAGGATTGGCTAATCCAGGAGCAAACGGCTCTTGGTAAAGATAACTCAAATCCGTTTACGGCTTACAATTTGCCCAAAATTGTATGGTATCTCAACTCGCCATATCCTAAAAAGTGAAAAAGTTGGCTAGCCCGCAAGATTATGGCTTGTGGTAAAGGCAGTGGAAAAACCATAATTGGTAATCAGCTCACCAAGATGTTGACTTTGTCCATCAAGAGTTGGCTAGTCCAGAAGCAAACGGCTTTTGGTAAAGACAAATCAAATCCGTTGACAGCTGGTGGTTTGCTCAAAATCACATGGTTATCAAGTGGACCATAGTTCTTACTTGAACTGATACATTTGGCTACTCCAGAAGTAATGGCTTTTAGTAAAGAGACAAAAATCCATTAAAATTTTCTTAAAAGATTGCTAGGGACTAGCAATAGTTTAGTGTGGGGGATTGATGAGTGTCTAAATACTCATCATTTCGTTCACATTTAAGCTACAAAAACATCTGAAAACATACATATATGCTTTAAAATATATGAAATATCAATAAACTGTGTTTTTATGAGTTACAAATGCAAAAGGATTGAAAACTGATGAAAAACAACGTATTTCACATAATTTACAGTTTCAGTCCCTGAACTTTAACAAATTGGCAAAAATAGTCCCTGTTAATCCAAAACAAGTAAAATATCATCAAAGGTCCTTAGGGATTCATAAGTTGTCAAAACTAGTCCTTTAAAAGTTAAAAATTACAAAATGACAACTTTAGTCCCTCAAGTTTGAAAAATGTCAAATTTAGTCCTTAAGGTTTTAAAAATGGAAAAATGTTAAAATTAAACCTTGTACTATTCTTAAATGGCATAATTGGTCCTTGTAATAACATTGTGATATTTACAGGTTTAGTCCCTCAAAAATCCAAAAATTACATAATCGGTCCTTGGGCTTATTTATTACACAAACCAAACCGGACCCTTTATATTATAAACCTAAACCTAATCTAAATCCAAACACAAAACAATACCCAGCCCAACCTTTTTTCCCTAGGCCCAAAACACTCTCAGCCCACGCACCCTTATTATTAAAACGGGCGTTGACCCGTTTGACCCTCCCAATACCGCCAAACCAGAACCACTGTTCATCCCTCTTCTTCCCAGCCTGAAACCAGCAAACCATGGTGGTTTTCCACCAGCTCACCAACCTACTCCCTTCCACCTCACAACCTTATCCCACACCACAATAAATGCCTTTCCCACCTTTTTCCATCAAACTCTCCACTGTAGCACTCAAGCTCCTCGTTTTTCTTCCATATCACCCCAACTTGTCCAAAAACTATCTCATTTGTCCCCTGACACCTCCACAACATACCAAAATTCTTTAATTGAAGAACTTTGGCCCCAAGCAACGTGTAAGACTTTTTGGCGCCAAAAAGGTTTAAATGGCTAGGATCATGTCAGAGCCATGGAGGGTCAAGATTACAAGTGGGATATGCTCAGAATGCTCCAAGGAACCCTAATGTGAGCCTATAAAAGGAAGAGAAGCAGAAGAGAAAGATATCGAGTTTAATTAGTAAAATTGTATGTCGTATAATTAAGCATTTGAATTCTAGTGTAATATTAAAGCTTTTAAGCGTTTGGTTAGTCAATTAAGCTGTAATCTTAAGTTTTTCAAGTAATAAAATCAAGTTTGCTTAACTCTTATTGTTTATGCAATTTTCCTTTTTTATGTCAAAATCTTAGATCATATTCTGTTGTTGTTTATGTTTGTGTTATGGACTCTTAAGCTCATTTAGGTTCCAAGAAAGCTTAAGAAAGTCAACTTGCAGGTTAATGGTGATTGAAAGCTGGAGCATGGTATATTGAGGATGGCCATGGGTTAGTGGTTCTGTGGAGAGCCTATAGGTTTGGTCTTGGTTCTTGGTCCATTGGTTTAAGCAGGAAAGCATTTTGTAAGCTCTAAATTCCATTTCTATCTTTTTACTGTAGCAAAGTTCTTATCACTACTTATCTGATTTGTTTGTGCGTATTGAGTGTTGTTTAGGTAATTTATAGCTTAATATACATCACTTGTTCATTAGATATTGTAGTTACTTAAAATCCTAGGTTTCACAGTCAAACTAGTTTAAGTAGTATTATTGTGTGTTTGTGGTTACTCATTGTTTCTTAACACTCATTTAGGTCTATTATCTCATAAAAAGTTGAATTGAAAAGTCTCATAAGCTCTGATAACCTTTAGCTTGTTAAATCACAAAACTACTTTTATAAAGGAGTGTTTGGTTTATTGGGTTGATGTGGTATTCAGTTGTCATTTGGCTTTGACAGTTGTTCCTTTAGCTTACATTAGGTGTAACTAGGTTTGAAGAATCATAAAACTAGCACTTATAATAGAAAAAAGTCAAAATCAAAAGATAAATCACCTACACAGTTAACTGTGTAGGTATTTGGGTATCACAATCACTCAAATCCTTGCATAAGTGCTTAAGTTCACTTGATTTAGCTTCATTGTGATTAAAAACATCATAACAAATCAGTAAATTTAGATCAAAGTTCACATAAGTCAGAGTATCAAGTTTTCTCAAAAAGTCAAAAGTGCATCACCTCGGAAATCTCAAAAATGGCATGATTTATCTAGAATTTTGTGTTTAATCTTAGGCTTTGAAACTTGTTGTGAGTGTTGTCTACCAGTAGGACTATAGATTCATGCAATTGTTTGATTTTTGTAATTTTTTCTAGTGGACCATTTTACCCTCTAAAGTCACTTGCAGGGCAACCATCTGCCCTGTGCATCAGCATACCATCCCACCACCATCACTTTGGTGGTTGTTTGTGGCTACCCCAGTGGGTCCCACACTCCCTAATTGGTTTCTTACAACCCCCCTCCTACCAGGTTTCAAGAATTGACCTTTTGTTTGACCTGTGCATCAGTGGACCCCACCTAAATCAACCTCATAACTCTGTCCCATTTCTGACCCAGAACCCAAATAAGCAATTGCTTATTGTAGCTTTTTAGCTTATCCCATGAGCTTATCTCATCAAGTCTAGATTATTCAAGTCTAAGTAACTTAGGTAAACCAGATTTCACCCTAGCGGACCCCACATAAGTCCATTTGTGCTAAAATTCCTTCTTGGTCAAACTTGGTCAACTATCAAGGCAAATAAGCACTCACAGTGCTTATTCTGGGTTTCCAAATTAGTTGTCTTTGTAAAAGTTTCATAATTTAAGTATTTTAATAGTTCTATAAAAAAAACCAGAAAAAGCCAAATTTAATTATAGTGATAGCTTCTATTTAATAGAAATTATCTATTTAATTTTCCTTTCAGCTTATTAATAAGCACTT
This sequence comes from Artemisia argyi, assembly GCA_030686995.1. Classification (NCBI taxonomy): domain Eukaryota; kingdom Viridiplantae; phylum Streptophyta; class Magnoliopsida; order Asterales; family Asteraceae; genus Artemisia; species Artemisia argyi. Next base: position 154,553,527 of record CM060692.1, read on the forward strand.
TTCCATTTTTATAATTTTCTTAATTTCCTATTACCTTTAAGTATTTAAAATAATTTTCCTAGATTTTTCCTAAATAGTTTACTAATTATTAGAATTAAAAGTAGTTTAAATAATTAAATAGGTAATATTAGTAATTAATTAGTTTTCTTAAATTTTAATTAATAACAGTAGATTTTTATAATTTTCCTAGGTTTTATAAATTAGTTAAGACTTTTAGAAAATAGATTTATAATTTCCACTATTCATTTTCTAATTTTCTTATTTAATTTAATTAAATTAGATTTAAATTAATTAATAAGTAATTAATTAGTCAAATAGCCTAAATATAATTTTTAGTAACTTTTTATAATTTTTTAGGATTCCTGTAATGGTTAATTAGTTTTATAAATTTTTCCATAATTTTATAAGTCATTTTAGTATTATTAGTAATTTAAAATAGTTTAATTAGTTTAAATAATATAATTAGTTTTTAATTAATAGAAAACTCATAAAAAGACAAAAATATTTATTTTTATTTTTATTTTTTATACTTTCTTCAAATTCATTTGAAGTTTTAGAAATTATTTTTGCAAGTTTTTAGTTTAATTTGTAGTATTTAATCATTTTTAGTTTTATTTAAATTAGGTTTAATTTACTTATTAAATAGTTTTAATTAATTAAATAGTAATTAAATATTAAAATAATCAATTTCATAATTTTATTTTCATTTTAAATTTTCTTTTAATTTTAAGTTCTAAAAAGTTTCACTTGTACTCCCTGTAGTTTGTAATTTGATAAAACCCACTTTTCTCTGTCTGTTATCTGATTTCATAATTTGTGCTTTTGTGATTATATCTGTATTTCTGTTATTGTTTATATCATTTCATATTATCCAATCAATCAGTAGTATAATCATTCCCCAATCATTTTGGTTACTGTCCTCAGTACCACTCATTCCCCTAATCGTTCAAAATACAATTTCAATCTCGTTGGGACTTAACGACCCGGGGATTTCCCTATATTTCCACGGTTAATATACCTTGCACTTTCTCCTAGGTGGGCCTATCAACTGCACCCGGTTAACTGGTTGGTTTAGGAGGAGTCAACTCTATTGCTCACCCACTCTATATGTTGCATATGGAATAGTTTAGTCCTACATCTGCGAGTAGCATAAACTTAAAGAAATATTGTCTTATTGTGAGTGATGATTTCAGCAGGTTTACATAGGTTTTCTTTCTTAGAACTAAGGATGAAACAACTGGTATCCTTAAGACCTTTATCATAGAAGTAGAAAACCTAGTTGATAAGAAAATCAAGATTATCAGGTGTGACAATGGGACAGAATTCAAAAATAGAGTTATGGATGAATTTTGTAGAGAGAAAGCTATTAAAAGATAATATAGTGTAGCAAGAACTCCTCAGCAGAATGGAGTTGCTGAAAGTAGAAATAGGACACTGTTAGAGGCTGCTAGAACCATGTTAGCTGATTCTAAGTTGCCAATTACTTTTTGGGTTGAAGCAATTAACACTGGTTGCTATGTTAAAAACAAGGTTTTAGTGGTGAAAGCAAAAATTAAGACACCTTATGAGTTATTTAGAGGTAGACCTCCTACCTTAGATTTCATGAGACCATTTGGATGTCATGTTACAATTCTCAATACCATAGATCATCTGGGTAAATTTGATGGAAAATCAGATGAGGGTTTCTTTGTTGGATACTCTATGGTTAGCAAAGCCTTTAGGGTATATAACTTGAGAACCAATAAGATTGAAGAAAATCTGCATTTTGAGTTTCTTGAAAATAAACCAAATGTTGCAAGTGCAGGTCCAGAATGGTTGTTTGATCTTGAGACTCTAACCCATACTATGAATAATGTACCTATTATTACAGGTACAGACACTAATGATTTTGCAGGTTTAGATGTCACACCCCAAAATACATGATTTGCAGCAGAATGGAATACCCGGGGCGCGACAGCCATATCATCACAACAACAGTTATATTGAATGACCTAAAGTGTCGTTTGAAAAATACATCGTTTGATTCATAGAAATAATTCAGAGTTTACAAAGTATAGGTCCTAAAAGGTTTCCAACATTTTTATAGAAATAAGTTTGTTATATCAAACGATTACATAAGTGCATGAAAATCCAAAAGTGAGACGTTTCATATCGCTACTCAATAAGATGACTCCATGCATGCCATGCGGGAAATGCCTTAGTTACCTGAAAATAAATTGCTAAAACGGTCAACAATAATGTTGGTGAGAAATCATAGGTTTATGAAATGAATTGAATGTATAATAGCCACAAGTATAAAGTGAAATGACAACATGTCATGTAAAATGCTACATTGGCTCTTAAACTCATGACCCCGAAGCTAGACTGAATGTGAACGCCCCAAATCGAGTGTTTTACCAGGCACTCAAATATGATTCAAATGAAATGCGTCCATTTCCTGTTGGAGCGACCAAACACGGACGGGGGAGTCACCCCCAATAGATCTATTCACTCACCCTCGCTTATTCGTAATTAACGGTTCATGATAAACTGGGGACTTATGTAAGGTAATGAAGTAACTTAAGCAATGTAATGAATTTGATACTTTGGCTAGTACTAAAAATGGTGCAACGCATTCTCCCCCAAGAGTTTTGAAATGAAATAAGAGAAATTGGTTTTCTTTTGTTTGACTATTAAACGTTTTTGGGTTTCCACTTTAGAGATGTCATTTGGAACAAACATGTAATCTTTGAAGGTGTTAAGGCTCATGTACTCAGTATTATACAAACTTGGTGCTTTTCGTTTAACCATTTCAAGATAAGATGGATTGGAAAATCCAATTCCCGGTCATAGATCCAAGATAGGATCAGATTTGGGAAGATACATATGCATAGTCTGAGGAGTCTGACCGGTAGTGCGAATTTTTAGTTCAGCTTTAGTTAATCGTTGGATACAATTAGCTTTCTCTTCTTTGAGTTTGGAAACTTCATTTTCAAGATTCTTTTTAGTTTTTTCAAAACTTGTGATATTTAATAAGAAAAATCTCATTTTGTAAATCTTGAATTTGACATTTTAGCACTAGTGGTCGTTCAGACTGCTCTTCATATAACATGTCCTTGATTTTCTTTTCTAAGTAAGCACTTTTATCTTGTTCAAGTTTTATCAAGTTAGCATAATTTTGAATTTGTTTTTGAATGGTGGCATAGTTTTGAAGCATATCAACATGATCTTGACTTGTTGATACATGATCATTATTGGTACTATTAGAAGATAGCATAGGTGTAACATTTGTAGATGTTTCACTACTCGTGTTTACTCAAGTTGTCTTGCTAGTGGTACTAATGTGATCATGTATAAATTCATCAAGATCATCATTATCACAAGCATCGGAGATGTGTACCTTGTTACCAAGAGTGTTATCATCTTCAACATCAGTGTCATAGCTTGGAGTTGAATAATCATCATGAGCTTCAAACACATCCACCTTTTCCAAAGAGGCCTTGTACACCATGTTTGTTTCCAAAATTTTACCTTCATCATCAGTATCCACCATGAAATCATTTTCTTCAGCATTGAGAATTTTACCCTTTTCTTCCATATCAGCTAGAAACATTTTCTGTCTGTAGTAGGCTTTGTCTCGTACTTTTCCATTTGGACAATTCTTAGAAAAATAACCCCGTTGACCACAACCAAAGCACTTTGGTTCTTGTATGTTTTGACCCTCTTCAACCTTATCATTCCTCTAAACACCTTGACGAACTACATCTCCTCTGGGTAGGATGTCTTGTCTTTTATTTAAGGCGGTTGGTGCAGAGGTAGTTCTGAGATTGTTGTTGGTTGGACGTTTGTAGACGGACCTTTGAATTTGTTTACCAAGTAGTGCCAAGTTTTGAACAATCTTAGTGAGTTCAACATTTGTTGGATCTTGGTTAGACTCAATTGCCTAGTCTACTGGGGAATAGTGAGATTCATTGTTTGAGCTGAATGAGGATTAGTTTTTATGGTATGAGGATACTAGAGCAAGAGGATCAGCAATAGGTGTTTGTGTGGTAGGTTGAGTTGAGTTTTACTTTTCTTTCTCTTTACGTTTCTGATCAAAGATATCACTGACCTCAACCTAGTTATGTTTCAGCAAATCAAACAATTTGTTAATGTCTTTGGCAGTTAAGTTGTCACACCCCGCCACAGCGGAAACGCGCGGGTGTAACTTCATGGATATCATCACAACACCTGGTGTCAACATAGAGAACAACTACATGCACATAAATAGAGCAATGTACCAACACACAGTGTTGTAACAATACCCCAAGATAAATAACCAAAACAAAATCCAAAAGGTATCTTCAATAGATATGAAAGTACCAAACAGAAAACATAAATGTATCAAAACCAAATCCAAATAAAGTCAAATCCCAAAACATAAGTAAGGTCTCCATATGCAACTAAGTCTTGCCTAATTGCTGCCCTCAACTTTGGCCTTAGAATGCTCACCTGAAAATGATGCTTAAAATGTCAACATAACGTTGGTGAGATTCATACGTTTAAGACTCAAACACACTAGGAAACCAAAATCACTGTGATTATAAAATATAGTTGGACAAATAATTATAGTTATCATATAAGCTACATGTATCACAAGGCAACATCACACATAAGGCAACCATCGGGCGGAACGTGCCCACCGATCCAAATTCACAATATACCAGGCCGGAACGTGACCTCCGCTCCCAAAAAAATGGGTAAATTAATACCCTCCGATCAGACCACACAGAATAAAAAGTGAGTAGGGTTGCTACTCTCCAATTAGGTCGTATGCACGAGCAACAGGGTAAGCACCCTCCCAATTGGACCACACAGACTCACACATCAAATCATTACCGTTCACATATAGCATAAATACGATAACATTAAAAGTCCGAGCTCTTTCACACACATACACATAATCACAGTAATTTAAATCATTTAAGACAAGCATCATTCCCATCCCAAGTTTAAAACAAGTTAAAAATATGGGACTATGAACTCACCTTAAACTCCGCAACTTCGACAAAAACAACTCACAATCTATAGCACACAAAAATAATCCACATTACACAAGGTCAAGCTAAAAGCTACAACCCATGTAATACACATATGATGGATGTCTAAGACTCATATGACCCACCATGGATCTCCTATACACCATACTAACCACTACCATAACTTAATACTCACTAAATCTCTTGCACTCTTAAAATCAGAAAACGCAGAATTTTTGGGTACATTCGCCCACATAAAATCACGACAAATAAAGCTCAACAACTCACATGAAAAATTCACCATGGTCTCTCATAAGCATAGAAGATAATCCCAGAAGGCCATGGACCAATAAAACACACAAATACTCAAAAGAAAATCAAACTTGTCAACTACTCAAATTCGGATCTGAACGCACACAAAAAAGTTTTGATTTACATAAAATACTTCCACAAGTTTTTATCGCGAATCCTTTTCATGGTAGTCTAATATAACCTAATACTTAACTATTCCAGACGGCCTAGTCAAAATACCACTTTTACAACCACAAAACACCCTCAAACTTTTACCCAAAATCTGTCCCGGTTTGACAATTTTGACACCTTAACAAAGAAAAATCAAAAGACCGACTTCCCTACCTTAAAATCGATCGTGGCTGGACTTTTTGGAAAGCGCTTTCATTATAGAGTCGAGTTATTCTACAAACCAAACATTTCTTACATACCAAGGGATTCATCCCTACCATCCATCTAAAAAGGAAATGAATGGTTGAGATTAAAAGCATTTTAATATTTCACCCATTTTTTTATAATTTAAATATCTCTTAAACCGTTAATCGTTAAGCGAAAATAATTACACCATTGCGACGGGCATTTAATTATCTTTCTATAGACGGGCACTTTGATATACTTTCGAAAAATAAAAAAAATTCATTTTTTTCACGTTTTTTATTCGTGGCCGAAAAAGTATCATATATGATATTACATATCATATATGATATGTAATATCATATATGATATGTAATACATATCATATATGATATGTAATATCATATATGATATGTAATATATATCATATATGATATGTAATATCATATATGATATTTTTTTGGCCACGAATAAAAACGTGAAAAAAACGAAAAAAAAAATTGTTTGTCGAAAATATGTCAAAGTGCCTATCTATAGAAAGATAATTAAATGCCCGTCGTAACGGTATAATTTTTTTCGCTTAACGATTAACGATTTGAAAGATATTAATATTTGGAAAAAAAAAAATGATGAAAGTGGGTTTTTTAAATTGTTGGGATTAATCTCATCCATTTGATCAAATAAAGATGGAGGGTGGAGATTAGTCCCTTTGTATGTAAAAAAAGTTTGGTCCTCAAATGATCTTTGCTCTTCATTATACTTCAATTTAGACCTAAAATTCGTGACTTAACTCTTCACCATCTATTATTTACACTCACATCTTTACAGCCATAGTTTTCTGTCCAAACCCTAACACATAATCTAACGCGTTTAACACTCAATTCCCTTAACCATTAACCATATTATTGACATCTAATCATCCTATCATGTTTTACTTCATTAATTTACAGAAGTATATAAACCCTAGATTCCATCATATTAAATATTAGATGAATCATAACAATAATTAATTAATTACACGTAAGGGTTAAAGATTTTACCTTGATTCTTGATTATTGCTAGCAAACTATGAAACCCTAATTTTTTTCTTCTTGTTTCTCCTTGTGTCGACTTTAATTGCAGGAAAAAGGGGTAGGGAGGTTTTGATTTTGTATTTATAATTATATTGGATAACCCTTAAGGCTTAGAGTTGTATTTGGTATCAAATTTGGTTTCATTTTTTTCCTTTATCCCCATAATCGGCCGCCTCTTTAATTATATTTATTTTTTTATTTTATTTTTATTAATTTATTTATTACACTCAAAACCTCATACTTTTCATATTTTATGTATTCCCATTACAAAACCTAACGTCTTTCACGATAAACCTTAATTTTACGACAAACCGGAAAATATTCATTTTCAAAATAAAGTTTCCAAAAATAGATTTTCACACACTCCATAAACATTTCTTCACAAAAACAACATTCCCGTAATTTACTAACGCTCAATAACTTGAACGAAGACTCATTACGCAAAACCTCAAAACGCCAAATATACACAAGCCATTTCTACACCATATGGGTGATCAAAATGAACTTTCCCAAAATCAACATCATCAAAAATCACAATAACAACCACAACGCGAAGGGATTTAGTGCTAACCCAAATACTAATCACACAACAACACACATATAACTACTCAAACCACACCAAACAAAGTTAGATTAACTCAAGGCTAAAAGTCTAACTAACCTGCTAAAATCACGGTTGTTACATCATCCCCCACTTAGGGAAAGCTCGTCCCGAGATTTAACAGCTCGTATCATCAGACTTCTCAGCAAACAACTTAGGATACTTAGCTCTCATTTGATCCTCACGCTCCCAAGTAAACTCAGGACCACTTTTGGAATTCCATCGTACCTTTACCAATGCAATCTTACTACGCTTCATACTCTTAACTTCTCGGTCCATAATCTCAACAGGTTCCTCCACAAAGTGAAGTGTTCTATCAACCTTAATTTCCTCAAGGGGCACATGCAAACTAGCATCCGCCAAACACTTCTTCAAATTAGACACGTGAAACGTATCATGCACACCACTTAATTCCTCATGCAATCTCAAACGATATGCCACAAGTCCAATCCTCTCCGTAATCTCAAATGGCCCAACATATCCAGGTGCTAACTTGCCTTTCTTACCGAAACGCACAACACCCTTCCATGGTGACACCTTCAACATCACAAAATCCCCAACACTAAACTCCAAAGGTTTGCGGCGATTATCCGTATAACTCTTTTAACGATCTCTCGCAACCTTAAGTCTTTCTTTTCTACTCAACGCATCGTCCACCACATTTGCTTTTCCAGGATGATAACGAATGTCGCAGTCATAATCACTTAACAACTCCATCCATCTTCTTTGACGCATATTCAACTCCTTCTGATTAAAAATATGCTGAAGACTCTTATGATCGGTATAGACCGTACTCTTCGTACCATGCAAATAATGTCTCCAATTCTTGAGAGCAAATACCACCGCACCCAGCTCTAGGTCGTGAGTGGTATAATTCTTCTCATGAACCTTGAGTTGTCGTGATGCATAAGCTATCACCTTCCCCCATTTGCATTAACACACATCCAAAACCTTGATTTGACGCATCACAATATACCACAAAATCATCTGGCCCGTCAGGTAACGTCAGGATAGGTGCATTACACAAACTATCCTTTAGTGTCTGAAAAGACACTTCTTGCTCATCTCCCCACTCATACTTTTTATTCTTCTGAGTCAACATAGTGAGAGGCTTAGCAATCTTTGAAAATTTTTCTATAAATCTCCTGTAGTATCCTGCCAGTCCTAAGAAAGAGCGTATCTCAGAAGGTGTCGTAGGAGCCTTCCAATTCTTGACCGCTTCTATCTTGCTAGGATCTACATGTATACCTTCACTATTCACTATATGACCAAGAAATTGCACCTCTTGCAGCCAAAATTCACATTTAGAGAACTTAGCGTACAATCTCTCATTCTCCAACAAGCCAAGTATTAACCTCAGGTGTTCCCCATGCTCTTCCTTCGACTTGGAGTAAATCAGGATGTCGTCAATGAACACAATTACGAATTTATCCAAATAGGGCCTACACACACGATTCATCAAATCCATGAATACCGCTGGTGCATTAGTCAACCCAAATGGCATAACCGTAAACTCAAAGTGTCCATAACGAGTTCTAAAAGCTGTCTTGGGAATGTACTCCTCATGCACTCTCAACTGATGATAACCAGATTGCAGATCTATCTTTGAGAAAAATCTAGCACCCTGCAACTGGTCGAAAAGATCATCAATTATAGGTAGAGGATACCGATTCTTCACTGTCAACTTATTCAACTCTCGGTAATCAATACACATTCTAAACAAACCATCTTTTTTCTTAACGAACAAAACAGGCGCTCCCCACGGGGAATGACTAGGTCGAATAAACCCCTTATCTTGAAGTTCTTTCAACTGAGCAGCCAACTCCTGCATCTCCGTAGGTGCCAATCGATAAGGAGCTTTCACTACCGGCATCGCTCCAGGAATTAACTCAATATGAAACTCCACCTGTCGTATCGGCGGTAATCCGGACAAATCCTCAGGAAAAACGCCCGAAAACTCACACACTACTGGAATATCCCCCACTTTGAGTTCCCTAGACTTCGCACTCATAAGGGATTTCAAATTCTTCTCCTCGCTTTCTCCTTGTACTCGCAGCACACCACCACCCTCTAATGGAATTCGAACCACCTTTTCATGGCATATTACTTCAGCTTTATGCCTAGCCAACCAATCCATCCCTATTACCACATCAAAGCTACCATGTCCTAAGGGTATTAAGTCAATCTTAAACACAACACCCTCTAACACGATAACACACTCACGAATAACCTTATCAACTTCTATTTCGATACCACTAGCTATTTCAATCAAAATACTAGGTCTAAGTTCACTAAACTCAACACCCAATATTCTAGCAAATTCAGTAGTAACAAAACAATAATCCGCACCCGTATCAAATAACGTAGTAGCATAATGACCATTGAGAGAGAACGTACCAGTAACAACATTCGGGTCTTGGCGCGCCTCGCTTGCATTCATTGTAAATGCCTTTCCCTTAGCTGCATTTCTATTAAACCCTTGTCCTTGTCCTCCTTCAATAGCCAACTGATTCCCAGGCCGTCCAAACATTCCAACAAGTTTGGGACACCCGTTTCGCAGATGATCAGTACTACCACACTCATAGCATGCCCTGCGATTAACCCCTGCGCCAACCGAGTTGAATGGAGTCGCTTGAGTAATCACCACACGGCAGTCCCTAGCAAAGTGTCCAGGTTTGCCACACCTGAAACACACACGACATGGAGTGTTCTCGAGATGATAGTAACCACACTTAACACATCTAGGGGCATTACCCATATATCCCCTCTTCTCATTATTACCAGTCATAGCCATAGAAACTGTTCCCACATAACCTGCTGCCATCATAGGAACCATTGCTACAAACCCCTTCCCTTTTCTTGCTTTCTTATTGTCACCACTAAAACCAGCTGTCTTAGTAGCATCACCCTCCTCTCGTTTCTTCTCTCCCGATTTTTCTAGTGTTCCACTCCTAACCGCTTCATCCGTCAGTGCCCCAGCCTTTTGAATAGCACTTAGAAGCGTTGTCGGCTCAGTCGCCCTAACCATCGAGCGAATCTGTGGAACCAATCTATGGATATACCTCTCAATATGCTTCGATTCAGGAGTTACTAAATGAGGAACCATCCTAGCTAACTCATGAAACCTATCAGTGTGCCCCATATGATTAGCTCCAACCATAGTATAATTCCACAACTCTTCTTCCAATTTCTGCATCTCATTGACTGGACAAAACTCCTCCACCATTAAGGCTTTGAAGTCCTCCCAAGTCATACCCAAAGCCGCAACTCGTCCCCTAGCCTGAAGTTGCGTGTTCCACCAGGTCAACGCCTTGTTAACCAAAGAACTAACCGCATACTTAACTTTCTGGCCCTCACTACATCCACTTATATCCATCACAGACTCCATTTTCTTTATCCATCGAGTGAGTGCAATTGCACCACCCTTTCCATCAAATTCCTTAGGCTTACAGGCCATGAACTCCTTGTAAGTATACCCATTATTTCCGCCTCCTCCACTTCCAGCATCATCAGGATGAGCTCCACTGCCTAACTGCTCACTCAATTGAGTTACAAGTTCAGGCATTAAAGCTTCTAGCTGCTGATTGATCATTTGCTGAAAGATAGGGTTGCTATCCCCAATAATAGGTGTCGACTTCTTGGACTTCTTCGGTGTCCGGTAAGCTCCACTCATAGATAGGGATGGCAAAAGCACCCGAAACCGACGGGGAAAACCGAAACCCGAACCGGTTGGGTCGGGTTCGGGGACGGGTTGGCGGGTTTGGATGCGGGTTTGGATATTGATATAATTTTTTAGCCGGGTACGGGTACGGGTTCGGGTACGGGTTCTGGTAATACCCGTCCGATTACCCGTACCCGTATCCGTTTACCCGAATCTATACCCGCTTTATTGATATTATAATTAACTAGAATATATATGTATTATATATAATTTCTTCCATTATATTTTTTTATATACGTATCTCTATTACATAACATATTTTATTTTGTACATGAATTATTCAAAAGCATTAAATCGTTTGATACTATATTCATTTTCTTTAACTTTAAAAAAAATGATTATATTACGGTGTTTTTCTTTGTTTTTCGGTGGATTTTAGTGTCACTTAATTTTAATACCGTCATTTTGTCTATATATTATTCAATTACATATTATTCAATTGGGGATAACCGAAACCCGCGGGAAAACCCGAAAAACCGATGGATAATATTAATCGGGTACCCGACGGGTTTTGGGGCGGGTTTGGGTATGGATATTATAAACGGGTACAGGTACGGGTTCACTAAAACCCGACCCCCCGACCCGTTGCCATCCCTACTCATAGGTGACTTAGTGATAGGTCGTCTTGGTTTCCTTGGCGCCATTTCCTAAACATGCAGGACAATAGAACCATTAGAGACCATTCACAAGATTCCACAATCTCCATAATCCTACTCAATCATCTACCTCCCATCACATGAGACACTCTCAATCATATAACCAAATAAACTCAACTCTACCACACATAAGCATATCACTATTGATTCAATGTAACATTGGCTGTAAGTCCACATATGTTGTGATACATTTATAATTGTGTTGGCCACCCACAATTTTAGATGTATCCTTCCACATGTATACTTACTTCCAAAGCCACACCTAACAATAGTAACATCTTAAAACAAATAGCACGCAATCAATACTAACCAAAATATACTCCCATAATACACATAATATACACACCAAAATATCCAAACTCGCCCAAGTCTTCTCATTAAAACACGGGATAAATCCCAAAAATCCGAAGGAATTCACATTCCAACATACAATCAGCGTCAAAACAACTCAACAAAACCATAAAACATTAAAAACATAACATTGAAAACAAGTCGTACGCAGTTCGAGTCCTATCTAAGACCTAAAAAGGTGTACGCGCAGTAGACTCCAAGTCCGAATCCACTTCCTCCTCCTCGCTCACCCATCCATTCTTATTTCCATGATTCTGTGGTAGAGGATGTCTTGCAAAATCATCTTCACGATTTCTTAACTCTTCATCTATCCTATCTACAAAATCATACAATCCTCGGGGTCTAGCCCAAACTACCCCATCATCTTCCAGAAACTGAGGACACCTACACGGGTACTTGGTGGTGAAACCTTCCTTATCAGCTACCTTTGTCTCATATCTCTCCACCATTTCCCCATGCACATTCTCGAGTGTTAGCTTCTCCTCAATCACACATGGTACCATGCTAGCGGGGACCAATATCCTCCTGTTGGTTCTCTTCATCTTCCCAACTCTCTTACGTCCCTTAGCGACTATTGTAGTCCAACGAAGCGTCTTTCGCGCAGGAGGTGCCATTCTATAAATGACACACACACGATGCTAAGTACAGGGTTCGATAGACGTTCAAAAACTCAGTAAAATAACTCATAATTTAGGAAAATAGACATGTAAAGATATTATACTTACACATAGGTCCTAAATGCAACTATATGAGGGACTCCAAAGCTATAGTCTAGGTTAAACCACCTAATTCTCTATAACCAAGGCTCTGATACCAATTTGTCACACCCCGCCACGGCGGAAACGCGCGGGTGTAACTTCATGGATTCACAACACCTGGTGTCAACATAGAGAACAACTACGTGCACATAAATAGAGCAATGTACCAACACACAGTGTTGTAACAATACCCCAAGATAAATAACCAAAACAAAATCCAAAAGGTCTCTTCAATAGATATGAAAGTACCAAAGAGAAAACATAAATGTATCAAAACCAAATCCAAATAAAGTCAAATCCCAAAACATAAGTAAGGTCTCCATATGCAACTAAGTCTCGCCTAATTGCTGCCCTCAACTTTGGCCTTAGAATGCTCACCTGAAAATGATGCTTAAAATGTCAACATAACGTTGGTAAGATTCATAGGTTTAAGACTCAAATACACTAGGCAACCAAAATCACTGTGATTATAAAATATAGTTGGACAAATAATTATAGTTATCATATAAGCTACATGTATCACAAGGCAACATCACACATAAGGTAACCATCGGGCGGAACGTGCCCACCGATCCAAATTCACAACATACCGGGCCAGAACGTGACCCCCGCTCCTAAAAAAATGGGTAAATTAATACCCTCCGATCGGACCACACAGAATAAAAAGTGAGTAGGGCTGCTACTCTCCAATTAGGTCGTATGCACGAGCAACAGGGTAAGCACCCTCCCAATTGGATCACACAGAATCACACATCATATCATTACCGTTCACATATAGCATAAATACGATAACATTAAAAGTCCGAGCTCTTTAACACACATACACATAATCACAGTAATTTAAATCATTTAAGACAAGCATCATTCCCATCCCAAGTTTAAAACAAGTTAAAAATATGGGATTATGAACTCACCTTAAACTCCGTAGCTTCCACAAAAATAACTCACAATCTATAGCACACAAAAATAATTCACATTACACAAGGTCAAGCTAAAAGCTACAACCCATGTAATACACATATGATGGATGTCTAAGACTCATATGACCCACCATGGATCTCCTATACATCATACTAACCACTACCATAACTTAATACTCACTAAATCCCTTGCACTCTTAAAATCAGAAAACGCAGAATTTTTTGGTACATTCGCCCACATAAAATCACGAAAAATAAAGCTCAACAACTCACAACAAAAATTCACCATGGTCTCTCATAAGCATAGAAGCTAATCCCAGAAGGCCATGGACCAATAACACACACAAATACTCAAAAGAAAATCAAACTTGTCAACTACTCAAATTCGGATCTGAACGCACACCAAAAAGTTTTGATTTACATAAAATACTTCTACAAATTTTTCTCGCGAATCCTTTTCATGGTAGTCTAATATAACCTAATACTTAACTATTCCAGAAGGCCTAGGCAAAATACCACTTTTACAACCACAAAACACCCTCAAACTTTTACCCAAAATCTGTCCCGGTTTGACAGCTTTGACACCTTAACAAAGAAAAATCAAAAGACCGACTTCCCGACCTTAAAATCGATCGTGGCTAGACTTTTTGGAAATTTATTTCATTATACTTCAATTTAGACCTAAAATTCGTGACTTAACTCTTCACCATCTGTTATTTACACTCACATCTTTACAGCCATAGTTTTCTGTCCAAACCCTAACACATAATCTAACGCGTTCAACACTCAATTCCCTTAACCATTAACCATATTATTGACATCTAATCATCCTAACATGTTTTACTTCATTAATTTACAGAAGTATATAAACCCTAGATTCCATCATATTAAATATTACATGAATCATAATAATAATTAATTAATTACACGTAAGGGTTTAAGATTTTTCCTTGATTCTTGATTATTGCTAGCAAACTATGAAACCCTAATTTTTTTCTTCTTGTTTCTCCTTGTGTCGACTTTAGTTGCAGGAAAAAGGGGTAGGGAGGTTTTGATTTTGTATTTATAATTATATTGGATAACCCTTAAGGCTTAGAGTTGTATTTGGTATCAAATTTGGTTTCCTTTTTTCCTTTATCCCCATAATCGGCCACCCCCCTTAATTATATTTATTATTTTTATTTTTTTTATTAATTTATTTATTACACTCAAAACCTCATACTTTTTATATTTTATGTATTCTCATAACAAAACCTAACGTCTTTCGTGATAAACCTTAATTTTACGACAAACCGGAAAATATTCATTTTCAAAATAAAGTTTCCAAAAATAGATTTTCACACACTCCATAAGCATTTCTTCATAAAAACAACATTCCTGTAACTTACTAACACTCAATAACTTGAACGAAGACTCGTTACGCAAAACCTCAAAACGCCAAATATACACAAGCCATTTCTACACCATATGGGTGATCAAAATGAACTTTCCCAAAATCAACATCATCAAAAATAACAATAACAACCACAACGCGAAGGGATTTACTGCTAACCCAAATACTAATCACACTATAACACACAACAACACATATATAACTACTCAAACCACACCAAACAAAGTTAGATTAACTCAAGGCTAAAAGTCTAACTAACCTGCTAAAATCATGGTTGTTACATAACTCTTGGTTTTGTCTGATAGCAATGGTTAAACGTCTCCATTATTGATGAAGGTTTGTGAGAAACATGGTATTGTGTTCAATGTTTGATCTTTTGAGGTTATGACGGTTCATTTCATTGATAAGTTTGTTGAATCGAATGTAACCATCTTCGAGACTTTCATCAGGAAGTTGCTTGAAGGATTGGTAATTCCATAGAGCTAGAGTTTGTTGAGTCTGAGTGCCGATGTCTGCTCCTTCCATCAATCTTTCCAAAGCTTTCCAGAGATCGTGTGCAGTAAGATTGCTATCAATGGCATTGTAAATGTCATTGCTTAGTCCATAGAGAATTAAGTTCTTAGCACAGATATCAGCTTCAAATTAAGCAAGTTCAGCTTGATTTAGGTCATCTTCAGTTTGTAGTCGTGTTTTGCCCTCGTGCTCAGCATAAGGGATTTCCTTCATTACATACAGTCCAGACTTGATGGAGTTAATCAACAACTGACGTTCTTTGTAGCCCATTAGAACATTCATAACCTGGAAGACCATTGAACATAGTTTCCCTGATACAGCATGGGAGGCCTAGCATCACTCCCTGCTGCCAATGCATCTTGAGTAGTAGACATTGTGATCATGGATCTTGTTATGAGATGTTGTTTTGTTTGAGTGTGGTGTTTTAGTTTGTTTGAGAAGTGATGGTTAAATGTTGGGAGAATTAATCTTGTGATTTGAGATTGATTAAAGTCTTTTACTAATTTTAAATCTTTTGAGGGATTAGGAAATTTATAAAAGTCTTCAAGTCCAAGTATCTCAGAAAAAATTCTCATGAACAGTAATTATCACAGCTTCTAGTGAAATTTGGGCAGAGTTTTCTTTCGTAAAAGGTGGGTAACAGTAAGTCTCGGAATATCAGATGTCGCGGAACCTTTGTTATAACACACCAATACAAGAGCTATCGCAGATATTTGATGCGATCCGAGCAGAGTTTTCCTACGTAATAAGTGGGTAACAAAAACTTTTGCAGTGAAAGTATCACGGCCTTTTCTTTCGTAGCACAATAAACTCCTATCTCAGAATACTATTGCAGACTAAACAAAGCCTAGTATCATGGCCAAAACCCTTGCGATGCGAGCGAACATGATGCGAACAAATCTAAACCTCTATTTTTACGAACAAAAAGTACACTTTTCCAAAAACCTTAAAACCACAATAATCAGCATAAATCTTCACTAAATACTTAAAAACTTTGAATATAATGATGAAAAACACTTCCTTTTTCACAAATATGTTATCCTAACATACATATTACAAGATTAAACACGTTAATGAGTAATCAAGTAGCTACATACGAAGTATAATATATTTTAGAGAGAGAAAGTAAAGAACATCAATAAAACGAAGCTTTTAAAGATCAAAGAAGATTATACAAACCTAAAACAATCACTACAAGAAATAACAAATCATATTAGGCTCTTGATACCAGTTGTAGTTCCAATAATATCACGTCTAAGAACTAATTTGAATAATGTAAAGTGGGTGTGAGCACTTTAGAGAGAGGAGAGAGAGAACATAAGAAACCTTCGCAATTTCATTAAGAAGAACACACACCTCATAACCCATTAGATAGGGGGTATTTATACCCAACGTCTAGCCAAGCATGCCATCGCGGTTCCGCGATGGTAACTTGCTGTCGCATACAAAACATTGCACAACATACCATAAACAATAACAAAATATAAATAGAAGTCCCTGACTAATAATTTAAACTTTTCGTGTTCCAACACGACATACCAACTATCACGCACACTATGGTCCATGACACATGTTGTCATGCATCGATCGCATTAGCCAGAGGCGGAGCTACACGGGGGGCACGGTAGGCACGTGCCCCTCACCCAAAAAAGTTGTAGTGTAAATTTTTTGAGTATTTGTAATATTTTTGTAATTTGCCCCCTCTATGAAACCGTATGTGGTATCTAAATTGAAAGTCAAAATGAGTTTTTACTCTGTTTTGAGAAGGTGGAGCTGGGTTTATTTCTTGGAACGGTGAAGAACAAAGGAGAACAATGGTTTATAGCCAAAAAAGAAAAGAATATAAAAAAGGATTAGCAAGTTTAGCTTTGTTTTGTAGTACAATTCAATCACGTAGGTAACAAATGACAACTTGATAAGGGGTGTCATTTCTTTTATTATTATTTTCTAATATTTTAGTTTATTTAAAAAAATATATTTCTTACTTTTGTTGAACATCATCATATAAGTAAGCTATTTTGTATATGTCATAATAAAATTCCGGTGTCAACCTTGTTTTTTGAAGTCTATTTTCGGTATGTCATGAAATTTTTTTTGCCTCCTCTCGATTTTTTTTGGCTCCGCCCCTGGCATTAGCCCTTTATAACATACGGAAAATTACTATAAATTCAATACCCTTAACCTATTTCGAACGAATTTGATCACTTAAAACCTACAAACTCACATCAAACACATTCCACTATTCACCATTAAACTTGTAAGAATACATTTTCATCAAACTTAAAATCATCCATAGAGATACCATTCTTGAAAATATCATAATGGGGAGACTCCAAATTACCAATTATGTCCTTCCACAAAGCAATGGATTGTTTGTCATCATTACTATTGGCAAGATGATGATGATGATTACTTTGAGCATTTGAATCATCTTCTTGCTTCAATGAATGTGCAGTATTGGCATTTGTGATAGTTGAGTGGCTACTTGGTGAATGACTAATGTTGGAGTCCTTAAAATTTAGATAAACTTTAAGAGCACCTGTGTCTGAAAACATTTGTGTGTCTTTGAGCATGTTTTGGCATGTATGATACCCAAAATATGTGACATGAAACTTTTCTGATCCATCTTCCAGTTTTTGAACTTGTTTTAATGCTTTGCAACCCTCGCTTTTATGTCTACATCTGAAATAGCACCTGCACAACAAATACTTTATGTAAGAAATTGATAGACATCTAAACTAGTCTTATTACTTAATAAAATAAAAGAAAAATAGTAGTAGAATCTTAATTTGTAACAAAAACTGATGTAAATGTAAAAGACGTCCTGTAATAATTGTAAGCAAAAAAGTAAATTACGTTAAATTTATACTTAAAATAGAAAGTTACGTCCATCACAAGCTAAAAGAAAATATGTCAACTATTTTAAAGCAAGCATAATAACCTAAATTATAGACAAAGGTTCTTCACTTTCTTAAAAGAAGGCAAAAACATATAGTTGTAACTTGTAACAAGTGTTTGATAGGTGATGTTTTCTTTTTGATCTTTCATATTTTACGTGCTTTGAATCTGAAGTGTGTACCTTTATGCAAGTTGTTATTGAAAACAAAAATTATGGGTATGTTTCATAAGGTACAATACAATTTGTTTGCAAACTTTTATCATAAATAAATTGTTATCCTTACAAAATAAAGTGAAGTGATAATTATATGCCTATATCATCTTAAGGGTGTACGAACGGTGTCGTCGCAAGGGGTTATATTTATATCAGTTTAGATATACTTTGCATACATTATTACATATCTTCTTAGTATATTATATAAAAATAACGCTGTTAACGTCTTAATTTGTTATCCACGTAGGAAATTAAATTTTTAATCCTCAAAATTTAATTACTTTCCACGCAGGAGCTATATTTTTGTTTTCTAAAATTCGGCCACACCCCATTTAGCAGCCATATCCTTCTTTTCAAAAAATGCGGGCAAAAGCAATAACATATCCTTCTTCCTAGCTTCTTCACTCTCTTTATTTATTTATTTATTTATTTATTTATTTATTATTTTTATTTTTTTTTTTACTTAAAATCTTAATATTTGCATGTGCATGAATCCCTTGCTTAAAGAAAATAGATTCTCCTTATGTGTTTGCAGACCGTAGAACAAAAGGTTGTTGACATGTTTGGGGTGGGGGTGTAATTAACTGTGTAAGTGAGAGCGAAGAGTGACGAGTGACTAACGAAAGGGAATATTGGCTAGCAAAGATGATGACCGGACCCTGTCACCTGAATTATCACTGACCCATTCATGCATGGGCTGTGCAAAGACGTACCTAGTTAAACATATATAAGACTACAATTCATATTTACATGTAACAATCTTTAATTTACAAGTGTAATGGGATATATTTGTTGTTATCGCACAGGCCAGGTTATTGGAAACTACAAAACGATTACGAATAGTTTGCCAATCCGTGACAAACTAATCAGTTTAATGTTAAATGTTACGTATAAACATTAATAGGTAAATGTCTAGGATCGAACACGAGACCTCGGGATTGCACACTTTACAAACAAGAATAATGTAAATAAATTTATATATTTATTAAATGTATGAAATATATATATTTATGTCACTTAATGGACTAAACGGTCGTTAGTTGTTAACCGTATGGACTAACTATCGTTAAATAAGAAAGACAAGGACTAGAGTGTAACTTGGGAGTCAAGGAGGTTCTAGAAACCCCCTTGGGGTGCTATGGCCGGTCGACCCAACCCTTAAGGGTCGATCCATGCATGCCTTGGGCTCCAAGAAATCACCTAGTATAAATACAAGGCCTTGGGGTTAGACTTAACAATCTTTTGTGCACACACTCTAACCCTAAAACTTGTTTTCTTTCTCTTATTTTTGTGGCCGATCGTACCACCTCCCCTCCAAGGGTTCTTGGTCGATTTTTCCATTACAAAACCATTAGTGATTTGTTTACTTGCAACAACCTTTATTCGTTGGAGTTTGTGTGTACAAGAACGAGGTAATTACTTACTTTAGTAATTATCAAGAGATCGATAAACAAAACGGTAAGGGGTTTATCATTGATCTATATTGTCCAAGAATCAAGGTTTATTTGAAGTGCATCGGGTACGTTTACTATTTACGTTTTGGTTAATATTTATGTGTTATACTTGATCCTACGCTTCCGCAATATGTGTATTTGATTGTTAAACTCTAACAGTGGCATCACGAGCCATGTATAACATGTAATTGATTACTAAAACGTAATAAAAACCGGATCTTTAATTGTTTTAGATACATGTTTTGTTGATCTAGGGTTTTTTCCTATTTTTTTTTCTAAAAATTTCGAAACCCTAACCCTAATTTTGGGGGGGGGGTCGATTTTCCCATGAAACCCTAATTAGGGTTTTGTGGTTTTCTTGATTATGTGTAATCACTAGAAACCCTAGGTCATTAACCGGTTAATTGAACGTATCTTGTGACCTTATTGCTAATTGTTAGGTTTTAATCCGTGACTTACATGCATGTTTGTCATGGATCTTGTTTTGTTGTCACATGTTTAGATAGATCTTAAATTGGGGAAGACTCCAATATATATTAAAATCAATTTTATATGCTATGTGGTGTGTTTTTAGCTTTGGCCTACGCAATTGATTCGTCAATGTATGTGGCTCACCTCCATTAAGAGGTGAAGGCCTTAGTTGATTACATGCGTTATTATACCTAGAATTGATTTTATTAGGATCTTTTCTAATATGGTTTGCATGTGGCTAATTGTTTCACTTATATTATTATTGTTTGTTTGTTTTTCTTTGCTACTTGTTTTATTGTTTTTAGTTGGACTTGATGTAAGCAATAAAATGGTGTTTTCATAAAGAAAATTAAAACGGACTAATAATTGTGAAACCCTAAAGTGATAAAGTAAGAATCTTGCAATGGTCTTATGACAATCGTGGTCCGATTCGCACGGTAATCAGCTCCCAGTCGAGACTAGCATTATTCAAACTTTATTACTATTTTGAGATTGAATCCATAAACTTTTGCTTGAATGATGTTTTGTGCAAATATACTTTTAAAATTAAGGCTTTTAAGATGATATTCATAACCGTGATTTGAAGGCTTAGAAAAGAGCCTTAGAGTCTGCCTTGGTTATCACAATCTTGAATATATCTTAAACGAATTACTTTTAAAATTATATGTTGTAGAAAGTCATCTTAGGGTTTTGGCATAAACCTCAAGTAAAACTTTGTGTATTAATTTCAGGAATCGGACATAAAAAGTTTTATGAAAACTTATGTTATAAAGATGAGTGCATGCATCTTTGTACATAATTTTGATTGACATATCAAAAATTAATACCCTTAAAATTTAAGTTACGTGCCATCTACCTATAAGAAACACTTGGAATTTTAATTTAGTAAACGTGAGACCTAGGCTAAATTACTATAACAAGGTAAAATTCTTTTAACGCGTGAGACCATAATTGTAATTTTACAGTTTCTAAGGTAGACGACTTAATTAAGTTGTGCGTGAGACCTAGAACTTAAGGCATGAGATGGGATGAAACATGCTTACAAAGGCAAATTGATGAATCAATTTGAGTAAATCCCATAATGATCTAGGAATTGGAAATCTTGTTTGCCAATTATTGTTCGACAGATTACTATCTTTTGTACTTTTACCACTAGCAGATCAACTGGTGTGGTGAAACTATGTAAAGATAGATCCTAGATTTTCAAGAAAATTAGTTGGTTATATGAATATAGCCTTGGGTATTTTATTTTCTTGAAGATATTGATTATCGAAAATACTAATATTTGAACTTTATCTGTAGATATGGCTCAACCCGATAACCAAACTGTGATCAATGCTTTCAAGAGTCATCTTGAAAGAGAGAAACTCACAGGAAAGAATTTCAATGACTGGTACCGTTCGCTCAGAATTGTCTTGAGGGCGTCTGGTAAGATGGATTATGTGACCCAGGAATGCCCTGCTGAACCTGCTGCTACGGCAACACCTGAAGCAAAGGCAGAATGGAAGGTGACTAATGCTAAGTACAATGAGGTTGCTTGTCTAATGCTCACTAGCATGAATGCTCAATTACAAAAGAAGTATGAGTATGCGTCTCCTAAGAATATGCTTGATAACCTCAGGCTATCTTATGAGAAGTCACCTGCAGTTGAATTGTATGATGAACTTGACAAGCTACACAACTGCAAGCATGGTGATGGTAAACCAGTAGCCGATTATGTGGATGAGATGAAGGACTCCTTTGATCAACTTCACAGAATTGGTTTTGGTTACCCCGAGAATGTGCAAGTGCACTTGATCAACAGATCCCTTAACAAGGATTTTGCTGGTTTTGTGCAGAACTTCAACATGCATTGCTCGGGGAAGACAGTCTCAGAATTACTCGCATTGCTTGTTGATTATGAGAAAGGTCTACCAGCCAAGGTCAAGAATCCCACCCCGCAAGTGTTGGCAATTCATGGGGGAAGAATCCAGAAGAAATCGCATGTGAACAAAGGCAAAGGGAAGGTTAACAAAGGCAAGCAGGTCATGGCCTATCAACCTGAACCCAAGATGAAACAACATCAGCCTAAGCAGAACAAGGTGAATCCGCCAAACAGGAAGGATCAGGCTTGTCACCATTGTCATGAAAAGGGCCATTGGAAGCGCAATTGCCCTCTCTACATTCATGACTTGCGACTCAAGAAGCAGGGGAATGATGCTGGTAACCCCAGCTCATCAGGTGCGTTCTTTATGATTGAATTATTCACTCTTACTCCTAAATTGAATTCATGGGTATATGATACTGGATGTGGCATTCATATCTGCAATACCATGCAGGGGTTTAGAGTTGAGAAAAAGCTGGCCTATGGACAACAATTCTTGCACGTTGGTAACGGAGCGCATGCAGGAGTTGAAGCTATAGGAGTATTTAATTTAGTGTTGCCTTCGGGCCTAGTACTATCTTTAAATAATTGTCATTATGCACCGTCAATTGTTAGAGGTGTAATTTCATTTTCATGTTTGTTAAACCTTGGTTTTGAGCATACTATTTCAAGCAATGGAATTTCGGTTTCTTTAAATAATGTTTTTTATTTTAATGCTATTGCTGTGAATGGTGTATTTGAAATTGATATGAATGATAATGATAATGCTTTTGTTAAAAATAATTCAATGTATAGCATCAACAATAAGAGAATCAAGAAAGGTCTGGATTCGTCTTATCTTTGGCATTGTCGACTTGCTCACATTGGCAAAGATCGCATGAAAAAGCTGCAACATGATGGGCTTTTAAATAAGATCAATGATGAATCATTTGATAAATGCGAATCTTGCATTGCTGGGAAGATGACTAAGAAACCCTTTAAAAATAGGATTGAAAGGGCTAATGATCTACTTGGTCTTATTCACACAGATGTGTGTGGACCACTTAGACATGTGTCAAAGAGGGGTGCTAGCTACTTCTTAACATTTACGGATGATTACAGCCGTTATGGTTATGTTTATTTACTTAAACATAAACATGAGGTGTTTGAAACATTCAAAGTGTTTAAAGCAGAAGTAGAGTTGCAACTTGGAAAGAAGATTAAAGCTCTTCGATCTGATAGAGGTGGTGAATACCTGAGTCAGGAGTTCATAGATTATCTAGCAAAGGAGGGAATTGTCCAGCACCTTACTTCTCCATATACTCCACAACAAAATGGTGTATCTGAAAGAAGGAATCGTACATTGCAAGATATGATACGATCTATGTTTAATCTAACAACTCTTCCTTTCTCGTTTTGGGATTATGCCTTAGAATCTGCGGTTCGCATTCTAAATATGGTTCCAACAAAGAAGGTTGATAAGACACCATATGAGGTATGGACTGGAAAAGCTCCTAACCTGTCTTATCTTAAGGTCTGGGGTTGTGAGGCGTATGTTAAACGTGACTCAGCAGACAAACTCCAACAAAGATCTGTGAAGTGCATCTTCGTAGGATACCCTAAGGAAACTATGGGATACTACTTTTATTACCCACCTGAAAACAAAGTATTTGTTGCAAGGTATGGAGACTTCCTTGAAAGGGAGCTCATATCTCAAGAATTCAGTGGGAGAGTATATGATCTGGAAGACGGTCATGAAGATGTAGAACCTTCTGAAAACACTAACGAACTTCCGGTAGAACCTGAAAGCTTAGGTACTCCACCAGAAGTTGAAGTGATTCCCATTCGTAGGTCAACAAGACCAGTAAAAGCTCCTACTCGTCTATGTCTTAATGTAGAGAGTGATGAGTATATACTGGGTGATCTTGATGAGCCTACAAGTTATAAAGCTGCCATGAATGGTCCTGAAAAGGCCAAATGGAAAGAAGCTATGGATGGGGAAATGCAATCCATGGAAGACAATGATGTCTGGGAAGAAGTAGACCTACCTCCGGGTGCCAAACTAGTTGGGAGTAAATGGCTCTACAAGAAAAAGACTGACACGGATGGCGTTGTACACACCTATAAGGCCCGTTGTGTAGCTAAAGGCTATACACAAACTTTTGGTGTTGACTATGAGGAGACCTTTTCTCCTGTAGCTGACATAAGGGCAATTAGGATTCTTATAGCCATAGCCGCTTACTATGACTATGAGATTTGGCAAATGGATGTTAAAACCGCCTTCTTAAATGGTCGCCTAGATGAGGACATCTATATGGCGCAGCCTGAGGGGTATGTAAATCCAGAATTCCCAAATCGTGTATGCAAGCTTAAAAGATCCATTTATGGATTAAAGCAAGCATCACGACAATGGAATAAAAGATTTGATGGTGAGATTAAAAAGTATGGATTCACTAAAAATCTTGATGAGCCATGTGTATATCACAAAGTTAGTGGGAGTAATGTGATTTTCCTTATATTATATGTCGATGACATATTGATCATGGGGAACGACATTCCAAGTTTACAAAAGGTTAAGGAATATCTTGGAAGTTGTTTTTCTATGAAAGATTTAGGGAAAGCTGCATTTATTCTGGGAATCAAGATATATAAAGATAGATCTCAGCGATTAATTGGATTAAGCCAAAGTGCTTACATTGATAAAATATTGAAGAGATTCAATATGCAAAATTCCAAGAAAGGATATTTGCCGATGCAAGAGCAACATGGCTTGAGCAACAAGGTTTGTGCTTCAACACCTGAAGAGGTGCAACGCATGAAAAGAGTCCCTTATGCTTCGGCTGTGGGATCTATAATGTATGCGGTGAAGAGCACAAGACCTGATGTGGCGTTTGCTCAGAATTTAACCAGTCGATATCAGCAAAATCCAGGTGTAGCTCACTGGACTGCTGTTAAGAATATTCTTAAGTACCTTAGGGCAACTAAGGATATGTTTTTGGTTTATGGGGGAAATCCATCGGCAGAACTTGATGTTACAGGTTACTGCGATGCTTCTTGGAAAGGTGATAAGGATGATACGAAGTCTCAGACGGGTTATGTCTTTGTCATTAATGGAGGAGCAGTGGATTGGAGGAGCAGAAAGCAGAGTGTACTAGCGATGTCTGCTACAGAAAGTGAGTATATAGCTGCTTCGGAAGCTGCAATGGAAGCTGTTTGGATTAGGAAGTTTGTCTCAGGGCTTGGAGTCATGCCTTCGATTCAAAGACCTATTAAAATGTATTGTGACAATTCTGCTGCAATCACATTTGCCAATGAGCCTGGAATCATGAAAGGCACCAGACATTTCCCGATTAAGCATCACTATGTTCGAGAACAAGTCGAAATAGGCGAAATCGAAATGCTCAAAGTTCACACAGATGATAACTTGGCGGATCAATTAACAAAGCCTCTACCTGGCACTAAGCTTTATAAGCATGCTGCAGGTGTAGGACTTAGATTAGCTGAAAGTTTCATGCCCATTTGTGATTAGTATTTGGATAAAGGATGTAATGTACAATTATTATTTTAATGGAATAAAATAAGTTTTATGTTTATTTATCATTGTCTTAATAATATATCCTATATTTGCATGTTTAAGATCCTTGAATAATTTATTATTCTAAATGTCCATTGTCGATTAATGATATGGGAATATCATTAAACTAAGACAAATTTGAGTATTGGTTAAGAATATACTTGAAAGTATATTGATGCATAGTCATACCAATTTCACATAATATTCGATGAATTGAATATTGGACTTATCCCAACAATATGATTTAATGTTTGATGTGAGAATCATATTTAAAGTTATCCTCAGACTTGAGATACCAGATAAGTGTCATGGATGTAGTGCATTTTTGTGAAGCAATCTACCGCTCACCGTAACAGGGAGTCATAAGGATTGTTTTCAGAAGTGTTGCAAAGTTCATGGGTTATTCTTGTAGTCAAGAAAGAATTCATTCCTTCTGATTTGTTTAGAAGTTTAATGCTGCTGGGCCCCTCGTAGGGTTGACAAAATGTTTGCATGGCCATGCCCAAAGTCTATCTGGAATACGTTCAGATGTTTTGGTAATTTTGTTCAATCATAAAGAAACGAGAAACAGAATTTTAATAAAGGAACTCACATCTTTATTAATGTGGTATTAGTAATGAAAGGATAATTATAACGATGAATCATTAAAGGTTTTTCCAGGAAACCTAGCTCGGTTTGAACTAGGGGCATTGGAGTGTTGCAAGACGCTAACCAATGTCATTTTACTATTAATGAATATACGAGTGGGAGCTGTTAAATGTTACGTATAAACATTAATAGGTAAATGTCTAGGATCGAACACGAGACCTCGGGATTGCACACTTTACAAACAAGAATAATGTAAATAAATTTATATATTTATTAAATGTATGAAATATATATATTTATGTCACTTAATGGACTAAACGGTCGTTAGTTGTTAACCGTATGGACTAACTATCGTTAAATAAGAAAGACAAGGACTAGAGTGTAACTTGGGAGTCAAGGAGGTTCTAGAAACCCCCTTGGGGTGCTATGGCCGGTCGACCCAACCCTTAAGGGTCGATCCATGCATGCCTTGGGCTCCAAGAAATCACCTAGTATAAATACAAGGCCTTGGGGTTAGACTTAACAATCTTTTGTGCACACACTCTAACCCTAAAACTTGTTTTCTTTCTCTTGTTTTTGTGGCCGATCGTACCACCTCCCCTCCAAGGATTCTTGGTCGATTTTTCCATTACAAAACCATTAGTGATTTGTTTACTTGCAACAACCTTTATTCGTTGGAGTTTGTGTGTACAAGAACGAGGTAATTACTTACTTTAGTAATTATCAAGAGATCGATAAACAAAACGGTAAGGGGTTTATCATTGATCTATATTGTCCAAGAATCAAGGTTTATTTGAAGTGCATCGGGTACGTTTACTATTTACGTTTTGGTTAATATTTATGTGTTATACTTGATCCTACGCTTCCGCAATATGTGTATTTGATTGTTAAACTCTAACATTTAATACCACTAGCTTGAACTTAATAAAGTTATTTTACATCAATTATTGACATTCAAAAGTTGATTGAACACGCACACACATATGTACATAACGTCCAATCACATATTTATCATTATCGCTGATTCTAAAGACAAAAATACGAACACAAACAGTGGCAGCTTTAACATAGTGATAGGTTATTAAGACCTCTCATTTTTACAAGTAATATCTTCATGTTTTTTTGGTTTTTTTATTTTTTTATTTCTATAATTTGTTTATATTAATTTTAAAATGGAAAGTGTGGAAAAAAAAAATAAAGTTTAACAAGCCAAAAGTATTAAACTGGTAAAAAGTACGGATAAAAAACTGATAAAAAATTATGTTGTACAATAAGATTTCAAAACGGGGTGGAGATGAAGTACAAAACATGTAGGCCATGGGTACTAATAACACAACCGTTTAACATATCAGGCATGAACTCGTTAGGTTTTTGCTTTTTAAACCGCATGCAAAATAAGTTAGTACTCCGTATATACAGTACTTTGCACGTTATTAAGCAGGATCGTACCTGGGAAATTTAGCATCGAGAATTTCCTTTTGTCCATATTTCCTCCATGCAAACTCATCTTCAATTGTCTCAACAATTTTAATCCTTGAATCTTCAGTCTTTCTGTATATACATAAATCAGGCTTAACAACTTGTATTTCAACTTGTGTCATGTGCATCAAAACTTTTTGAGAATAAAAAAATTTATAAGAAAAGTTTTATATTTATCCATTAGCATTTAATTAACACGACCAAATACATTGCGCTGATAAATATCAGCAATTTGGACAGTGTGGCCCGAATAAGTTATAACTCATACGAAAAACATACAAATAGGTTGGTCCAACAGTCAATTTATTATGTTTGGTTTTTGGTAGCATGCTATTCATATTTAAATAGTGACATGTGGGAATTTTATTTAATTACCCGAATAACCGATAAAAAGTTTCAAGTTAGTGATGCATTAAATAGTAAACTTTTTAGTTTGTAAATATTGGGTACTGTATAAGCAGCTTTTACCATATTATTATGTAGTAGCCTATTTCATGAAACCAAATCCTAATATATACAAGGGTCATAAAGGTGTTGCACACTTGCACTATATCTTTTCTTTGCATTTGAAAAAATTGCAATGGTCGTTTTTAGAATATGCATGCGCAGGTGTATAATCTAATTACTTTTAGGTAGCTCTATCCAAATGTTTAGAGATCTTGTGTGACCTATAAAAAATACATGCTAAATAATTCAAGCCGTATTAGTCTAGTTGGATCAAAAATGCCAGATCAAATGTCTAGCTACTCAATCAGCAACATATAAACAGTTTTGTGATTGTTTGTGTGATTATGTGTATGTAAAGGTATTTCTAAGTAACAATAACATGAGTTTAAATAGATAATACATGTTGAAAAAGACTAGTTGTTACCTTCGCTTATAACATCCTCTTCGATCCTTTGGTTTCTTCTCACTTTCATCTGAATCCAAAGCCCGGTCATTGCAACAAGCCGAAAACCGACTCAACTCACCGGGCCCCAATGAACTCAATGTCGAAAGACTGTTGGAGAATGATCCAAGTATTTTCGCCACTAGATCATTAGCCAAAACCCCGTCATTGTCGATTTTTCGACGTAGTAGATTTTGAAGCTTTTTAGTAGAATCTCTACCTTTGATCAACTCTCCTATCAATCTTTTTTTGTTGGGTGATGATATTTCCTCCATTTTTTAGATACAAATGTGTTTAGAGAAATATATGGTGGTGTTGGTTTGTGATCCACATGAAATAAAGTACTACAAATGTGCAAGTGAACAACTACTACTCAAGTTGATGTCCATTATATATAGAAAGATTTTTTTTGTAAGTGTGTGATTAATGAAGGTGATGAGAAACAACCTAATAACTTCTGAGTGATTTCAAATGTTAAAGAAGAAAATGGACTAGTGACATGACGTAGTCACAATGACGTCATGATATCCATGCTTATCTAGATATTCGCTTATTCGAGTCCTCAAATAAAGCTTTCATCTTTTTCTTTTCCTCGAATAAAAAGTAATGTTACTCACAATAGAGATAATCTCTCTCAATTTCACTGCTACGTTAGCTTTTTCTTTTTAACGACTTTCAGGCGATTGGTGTCTCACTAAGGGCGACCATGATCAATTTTTTTTTTAAACATTTTTAACACAAACTTAATTTCATTAATAATTAAAATAGTACATCAATTAAAAACATATTATAGAAACATTACATAAACATTCAATTGTAATTCGGGTGATCCAAGGTTTGAGAGTTGTCGAATCGGTAACCGTCGTCGTATGGAGAGTAGTTCGCAAACTTTTCTGCTTCTAACTCTATTTCCAACCTGCTAAGCTCCCGCTCCTTACTCTCATTCCAGCCCCCATCTTCTTCATAACTTAGCCGAAAGTAATCCAGATGAGGTTGTTGTTGTTGTTACTCAACAACTCTTGGTGCATCATATGAAGTTGATGCACCTTGCAAACCAGCTGCCACATTTTTCTCAAAACTCCAACGGATCTTGTTGGAGAATTAGGCCTGTATCTGATTTACACAAGATCACAATGTCTCAGTAACGGCAGCGTCTTTACGATATCCATCATACAAAAACTGATCAATCATAGCTTTTCGTTCTTCTGAGATGTCTATGCACTCAACATATCTTTGTCTTAAACGTTGTTTGAGTGTCTTTGCAAGATCAAACTTCTTAATAACTTCGAAAATAGCCTTTTGTCGTTCTGTGTCATCTTTGTCGGTTTGTTTTTTGACATACCTTTGAAGTTGTTCGACGGTATGAGGGAGTTTACAAGTCATTTTGAATTAAGAGAAGTGTGTTAATATGTTGTGTATAGATCGTTGATACGCGGGAATTGCGCCCTTGCAACAGGTTTTACCTCTCAAGGGATCTCGAGAAGCTTACAACCCCCACCAGGCAGTGTACCTGATCGTTGTAGTATAGTATAGTGACAAGTACCGAGTGATTGATCGTTCAACTCAGGAATAACGTCGCTAGGATTAGAAAACCTACTAAACTAGGTCTAGAGGTGAGAGATGATTCTTTTTGTATTTTTATATTTTATAGAAAGCAATTAAAATCTCGGGTTTTGAAAGAGTGGGCAGAATTAGTTGCTAGCCAACTAACCCAATTAACTACTAATGCAATCAAAATAAAATAAAAGAAATGAAAATAAAACTATTATACTAATGTGGTGGAAACAATAATGAGGAAAGTTGTGTTTACTTAGATTTCATTACTCCCTAGATATCTTTTACAGGTTGATTAGCTTGTTACAATTGCATGGATGACGGGTCATATTCCTTAATACTAGTCGTAGGGCCGTGTATAATATTCCCTAACTCTATAAGATCCTACTTCACTCCTATGTCGAGCCGTTAGAAGCTCCTAATATGGGATCATTAGAATTCTCTTACGCATTAAATACAACCAAAAATCGTAGTACACCTCCGATCATGTTTCTTAAGATGTTCAAGCAAGTTACCAATGAAAGTCTGCCAGTTTTCTTAAGTCTAACATCGAATACAATCATCCGTAACAATTATAAACAAACAATCAACCCATAATCAACATCTAGGTTTCACTACATCTAAGCAAACACAATAAAGATCTAGCCTAGCATGTTAAAGAGAAGACAAGCGTAAGATATAATCACACAACACATAGACATATTGAATGATTTGAATGAATACTTATCTTCAATTGAACATGAAAGAATCAAGGGTTTGAAACCCTTGAAAAGCTGATAAAATTCGTCTAGGGTTTATTCCCTCAAAGTTTCACCTTAATAAATGAAAATTGGAAAACTATATATAGAGTTTACATCTTGACGGCGTCATGTATTAACTTGTGACACCGTCAACTCGCCGCCATGATAAAATTCGTATTGCCTAGATCCATTGGTGACACCGTCATGTGGAGAAATACTTTGGGCCGTCACTGATAATTGGACCCTGACAGCCTTGGTGACGCCATCAGGCCATAAGCTTGAAAACTCTCTGGGCCATCACGTTATAAGTTCTCCACCTCTTCTGTAACTCTTGACGCCGTCACTTGTAGAGGCTTGACGCCGTCAGGTACTGTTCCCAGCAAGGAAATTCGAGACTTTGCCGTTTTCTTCACTTTTATGCTCCAAAACGTCCAAAATGCTTCCTTTTCCAGATTCTTCCTCAAAAGTACCTAAAATGACAAAAGGAACGATTTAGGGCAATAACTGATCAAATAATCTCGAATTCGGGCTTAAATAACCCTTACACTTGAGATTTGCTTGTCCTCAAGCAAATGCGCTTTTATTTTAATCAAAATACAAGTTAGGGGTCATTTAACACTAATATAAAAGTAATTACAACAAATAATCGTTCCACTAAAAACCAAAAACAAGCACGGAGGTCATACACTAGCACCTCACAAATAGTGTTTAGATACTCACATCTCTCGGGTGTAATAAAGTATATATCATAATAAGGAAATGGAAAACATCTCTCACTACCTGTCATAGCAAATAGATTACCATAGGCTTAGGAAAGGATCAAACCTCCACCACTTGGCGTAAGCACCTAAGATAAACTATCAAAGAGGTCTTTTAAAGGGTTATAATGTTAAGTATAGGGATATGGAAAACACGGTTTTGTTGGATAAAGGCAATATTTACTGGTGGCGAGTTAATCATCTTGGTTAATTACATGTACAATATGGCGTTGCTAAGCCAAGACTCGACTCAACTTAAGCTAATAAATCAAAAATAACAAAAAGATAAAATAAACATAGAATGAAACGGGATGGTAGTCCGTAGGTTTTTTTTTTCTCTTTTCTTTTTTTTTCTATCTATTTTTTTTTTCTTTTTCTTAATTTTTTGATTTTATTTTTCATACACTTTTGCCTTACCATCCAAAATAATACATCATAGGGAATGTACATTCCCCTTATACTTGAATTTTTACATACTTTACAATAAACTACTCTAATAACTCGAATCAAGATAATCAAAACACTTGGAGTACTTTTTAAGATTAACGCACATATGGGGGTAATGTATGATGTTCTTCCCCATTACTCCAAAACATAAGTACTTTACCCATGAGTCCCAATCGTCCCAAAATAATATGTACAAGATATGACTCGACTTAGCAACCATGTAATCAATTAGATAATTAACTAAGGGTTTAAACAAATAACAATAATGCACTAAAGATGAGTGCATACACGGAAGGCTAAGGCGATTTGGTTGCACATTTGGGTGGGTTGTAACAAATTCCACTACTACACAAAAGGCTATAAACACCCCCAAATAGAGACTAGTTATATAAAACCCTATTCCTATGATAAAAATCTAGCGGGAATGGAAGAAACTGAGATTGGTTATCTTGAAAAAACCAGTTTTCATAATACAAAACGCATAAAAACTGGGTTTGTGGTTAAAAACCAGTCTTTTTACACAATCAAAGACATTAGTGTTTAGGTAATAACATGTCTTTATGTATTTATGATAAAGACACCGTTTTTAAAAAATGATTTTCTCCCAAAGTTTTAATGATATTTGTGACTTTTAAGGAAATGCATTAAAATGATTTTCTCCGAAAGTTATATTTCCCTCTCCACGTTTTCACAAATCCCGCCCCAAACTTTTCCCCAAAATCAAATTGTCCCGCTATGCATTTTCACAGACCTCAAGATTCATTTTTCTTTTGCAATCACCAATACAACCCACATAGATATGTCGCAAATCACTAACTATCCACATTTGAAGTTAGTTCTTCACAAATCAGGCACTTTATTGTGTTTTACCTTCGATTTGATCATCGATTTGATGTGTTCATGGGTCAATTTCATGTTTTAGTGATTTTTAAATTAGGGTTTATGAACTTGCCAAAACATAGCAGTAAAGTGTAAGCTGAGTTCTATGCTTGATTTTCAATGTCAATGGTTGTGAATGATTCTCATTACTTGATGAATTTTGGGTACTTTTATATATGTTAATTGCTTTGAATAGGTCGTCTCATTACTTGTTGAATTGTGGGGGGTTTCATGTATGTTAATGGTTGCGAATATGCCCCATTATTTGCTAAATTTAAGGTGTTTTGTGTATGTTAATGGCTATTTTGGGTGTTTTTGTGTATGTTAATGGTTGCAAATAGGTCTCTTTATTTACTGAATTTTGGGCTTTTTTGTGTATGCTACTCTCAGTGATGGAACCTTTGTCCCAAATGATGTCTGTATTGGTTGTTCTGATCATGCTAGATTTATTTTACTTACTTGTCCGAACATGGGTGGGAAGTCTACTCTTTTTTGTCAAGTTTGTTTAGCAATGATTTTGGCCTAGGTGAGTCCATGTTGTCATGTAACATCTCTAATTTAGCTTTTTTAGTGATACTTACCCTAGTAGTTCTGTTTCGGGTGGGAGCAGATGTGCCAGCAGAAAGCTTTAAGATGTCCCAGGTTGATCGTATCTTTGTTCGGATGGGTACAAAAGACCATATTATGGTTGGCCATAGCACACATTTGACCGAGCTTTTGGAAATTACATATATGCTGGTATGTTTTGTATCATTTGTATGTGAGATGGTCATTTGACCAATCTACCTATAAATATGTTGCTTTAGGTTGTTTAAATGGATAACCGAGTGAAGCTATAAGAAATGGGATCAACTAAAATATAATTAAATTATTGTATAATAATATAATCCTATTGATCACCACATAAGTTATTTATAAAACTACCAAATGGGATTAAACAAATGCCCGCTGATTCACCCAACCCGACACCTGTTTAATATTTACCCATCTTACCCGTAACTTGATTTGGCATGTTACCTATTCTGCACCTGCCCGTTTTTGCAACTACAGTTTGTGTATAGAGAATCTATGCGGCATAGTTTCTTCTCTTCATATCTTTACTTGAAAAAGTAGTGTACAATTAAGCTGATGAGTCTCAGAAACTTGGAATAAATTTAGACTTTTTCATTTCACTAAAAATCTATCGATATAATAGACCCGTTATAATTTTGCTGTCACACATATTTTACACGTAAATTTCTTTAAAAAATCGTCCATTGCCAACTTATCTTTCTAAATCATCTATAGTCATTGGTGTTTATAGTGATATTTTTTATGATTAATAGTCATCAGCAACCCATAGATCACTTGTGACATTAGATGAACTTGGACGAGGGACAGCCACGTCAGATGGACAAGCTATAGCGTATGTTTTATATTCCAAAATGATGTTTGGACAGTTTTTATACCCATTCATATATTCTTTTTATTGTCACCATTTATCATACTCCATATGTTTGGTTGTAGTGCGTCAGTTCTTGAATACCTTGTCAACAAGGTCCAATGTCAGGATTATTTTCCACTCACTATCACCAATTAGCGTTGGACTATCAACAAATTCCCAAGGTATGCTCTATAGGTCTCTTTCTTATTCATTTGGAAATTTGCCATTTTTAAGCATATAAAATATAAGTATTTGGGAGATACTGACATCTATGAAATCTTACATCTTGTTTTTTGCTATAACCAAATGGAAAGCTTGAACTTAAACAATCTTTTAATACTTGTGGTTTTTCTTCCTCCTTTTTTTTTGTCTTCTTTTTTTTTTTTTTTTTTTTTTTTTTTTTTAGCCGTAGGCTTCCCTGTGTCACATGGCATGCCGAGTTGGAGATGGAGTTGGAGGTCTAGAGAAGGTAACGTTTCTTTACAAATTGACACTTGGCGCCTGCCCAACAAGTTATGGTGTCAACGTTGCAAGTTTAGTAGGCAAATTCCTTTTTCCCTGTGAATTTGTCGCAAACTGTAGTGTCCTGTGGCCCTTTTGTTTCTTTGTGCTATATTTGTTCTTTTAGTTTTGTTCTATACTATCTGATGTAAGTGAAAAACATAACACGTCAAAATGCACTACAGGTCTTCCTTATAATCTGCTTCAAAAGGTAGCAACCAAATCAGAAGAGTTTGAGACAATGTATGGTAAGAGTAGGAAGAAGTCTAATTCTACTCATAAATACTGTAAAGACGAGATGATGGTCATTTTGCAGAGCTTAAGGAATTGTCTTGTAGATACACATTGTGGTTCTTCAACTGATGGCATATTTGACCTACAAAATAGGGCAAAGATACTTTTAGATCAAGAGTAACATTATTGGCCAACACTTGTATGAGTGTCCGCATGTAAGTTTCGACGATACTAACATGATTACAAGCACAAAAATATACCAAATGACATTATATTTATTAAATATTCAACTATTTTGAACAAAACCGTTTCGACCTGCTATCTAACCCACCCGACCCACTTAGTTTCCCACCACTAATATTAATTAAGGGTAAATCTACATATTTTATAGTTTGCCCATGCTGATGCTAATTAAGTGACAAGTTCTCTTATCCCCTTGCAGCCTTGCTTCTCGCTTAATATTTTAGAATTTTACTCTTGTACTATTTTTCTTCGGTTCACATTAACTACAGGCCAAATGGAGCTTACAGTACTGGTTTTAGGGCGATTACTCATCAGGTAATCTCTAGGCATCTGGACATCGGGTTGCTAATTGTTGCATTTCAATGTTTGTTGATAGCTTATATTTTTTCATAAATTACTCATGATCCTGTTACACTTTCTTATTCCTTTCCAATTCCATCCTTTGTTAATTGCAAATTTGAGGAATTATTGATTTGTATTTCACCTGTCACTTTTTTTTAATCATGAAAATTAGAAAGAAGATTTTTTTGGCTTATGCCCAAACGAAAAGAATTTTTAACTTTAGGTTTCATGCTGAATTTTAAGGAATAGGAAAATCTTGTGAAATAGTACTAGAGGAGCAATTTTCCTAGCAGTAACCATTCTGATGTTTAATGATTTGAAATTGTAGTCCTTGAATAACGCGAGGAAAGTCCTTGCATTTATATTATGACAGGAGATTAATGCATGTTTCTTGCAACGTGTTTTTCATTTTTGTAAATCATCAATTTATGAGATTCTTAACAAGCAGTATTATATCGTCTTTGAAGGAAAATATGTTATTCATCCAGCAAGGAAATACCAAACATCTCGTGGGGAAGCAACATCATTATCATTTTTAGAATATGTTAAGTTATCCAAATCATTACATTATTCTCTACAATTTTCTTCTTGAATAACTCACTAGACGTGCAATAGTTTAATCCTTTCTTGAACTTTTTGTTTTTAGATTGCTGATGTTTTTATTTCATTAATTAATGTATAGGTCCCTTGGAGTGACGAGCGTCCGTTAGAGAACAAAGAGTTGAACGCCATCATTGGTGCATGGTTTACATTGTGGCGCGATTAATACTAGATAATGATGTTCAATTATGTTGAATTCTAGTGTTTTTCTTTATAGTTTGTTGAATTCTAGTGTTTTAATTTGGATTTTGTCTAGGATTTATGTTTAGTTGAATTGACGTATTATCTTAATTTAATTTGTTGATTTCGACATTTGTGGTGTATTTTAATCACTTTATATATATTTGCCACATGTATATAAATTTATTTATTTAAAAAAAAAAACATTTTTAAAATTTCCCAATTTATTGGAAAATTTTAGAAATGATTTTTTTTAATAAAATAGATTTACTAAAAAGACAGGTTTTGAGTTAAAAACATATCTTTTTTACTCTATAAAGACAGGTTGGATGCTTCTATAAAGACAGGTTGTGGGAGAACCGGTGTCAATGTCCAATAAAAATATGTTTGTTTACTCTATAATTGAGACCGATTTAAAGAGAAAACCGGTGTCGATGAATCTAATAGAGATAGGTTTCCAAGCCGGTTTCTATATGTTTTGATTATGGAGATACCCCCTTTCAGAGAGTGGTTCCAAAACCACTTTTCATGAGCCATTTTGACCGGTTTCTGTGACATTTTTTGTAGTAGTGTTCTTCTTTTAAGTAAGATGCTTAAAGTTAGAAACGAAAAGATAAGCTCGAAGGGGTGTACTAGAGGTTTCGTGTACTAAAGATGAGTACAACGCTAAGGTGTGGGAAAATTAATTGACTTTACTAGTCAAGTAATATTACTTAAATGGTCAAGTAATTATGATACGGGTTTAACACAGGGGTGATCCTAATGCCTCTTATCATGTAGTAAATCCTACTACACGAATGTAGTCTCACTAGCGGTCTCGGGATGCATCACTAACGCAAGTTATAGAATCTAAATGCTACCGGTACACTCATAAGCACTAATAATGAATGCTTTTCCTATCAAATCTAAAGGCGAACCTCACATATTTGGGTGAAAAATTTTTCTGAATGGTACGGTTTTGTGCTAGTCATACAACTCCTATCCATGAGATGCTTGTTAAGGCTAAAGTTTCACTCCTAAATGTTGTAAAAAATTTTAAATTTGGCACTAAAATTACACTAACAAGTATTTCTCTTAGTTTTATTACACACCTACCATCAAACAAACAAACTCAAGTGCAATTGTATCCTATAAGGTATCATCATTTACCCTCCCCTTACACTTAGGATGAATATTGTCCCCAATGTTCAATTAAAGGATGTAAAAGTAAAATAGGTAAAAGAATGAAAACAAATACTCCCCTGATTCGTTCGGTGTGGATAGTGTGCCAACAAGGTTAGATCTTCCTCCAAGAAAATGAACGTTCAAAGCTTCCCTTCCAGAAATATAAATCATCTTCTTGTCATATATAACCTGTTAAACCTGAGAAAACAATCAAGGCAACCTCGCGTAATATCGGCGACAATCTATATATACTAACAAATCCTAGAAAGCAATTTAAGATATAATGCTTGTGGAATGAATGTTTGTAGATTTCCTGGAGTTTATAAAACTAAAGAATCAACAAAAACTTTAATACTCCGTTAGAAAAACAAAACTCGCAAAATTTCCAGAATTTTACACGTGACGCCGTCAGGTGTTAAACCCTGACGCCGTTAGAAGTGACCTGCAGAAATCTTTATGTTAAGTTTCCAGAAAATTTCTGGAAAAACTTATGTCCTATTTCCTGGAAAATCTTGCAATACATCATTATGACTCAATACAAGCATTTGACTCTAACAATTACTAATATACATGTTCATTTAATATTGTGGCGAATCAAGATCATTTTCGTTCTTAGAAACAAATTTGGGGTTTCCCCTAACACTTAGCTTTTGCAAAATACCTTTATACGAAGTTAAGATGAAGTTAAACAACAAAATAAAGCATTTTCACAATTTAATTTGAAAAATGATCTACCAACAATAAAAATAAAACACGCATACGGAAACAAATAACAATCAAACAATTAAAAATCACACAAATAAAAACACACAAAACATGGGTTGCCTCCCAAGAAGTGCTTTTCTTTATTTACGAGTCTTGTAGCTAGACTCAAGGTCATGGGCTATCACGTGACCTCGCCATTAGTCTCATTCTCTAGGTCATCTCCAATCTTAGTTTTGTATTCCAGACCTAGTTGCAAGCATTCCTTGCAGAAATCGAGTATTCTACTCATGACATAATCTACTCCTCTACGTCTATCCTCATCATTCCTATAGTAAACCGCTTGCTTGTGTTCCTTTTCAAGGTTTGATAGAAGACGGTATTGTTCAATCTTATAGGGCATTTG
Source organism: Artemisia argyi (assembly GCA_030686995.1). Lineage (NCBI taxonomy): Eukaryota > Viridiplantae > Streptophyta > Magnoliopsida > Asterales > Asteraceae > Artemisia > Artemisia argyi. Next base: position 154,592,738 of record CM060692.1, read on the forward strand.
GTAAGCAATCTCATCGTTCTCATCCTTGAATCTAACTATCCCTAGGGACGGGTCATAACTCATCTTAGAGGTCTCAACAAATGGTTTTCCGAACACTACTTGACTTAGGCAACCATCTATTACCGGACGAATATCCTCTACAATCACAAAGTCGGTAACATAAGTGAAGTTTCCTACAAAGACATGTAATCCTTTCAATCTTCCTACAAAGTTGCTCATCCAATTCGTGTTAAGCATCATCCTATATCCAAGTTGCTTCTTCATTACCCAATTATAATAGGTCCTAGTCATGATGTTTATAGGAGACCTAAGATCGATGTAAGCTTTCCACACATGCATATGCCCAATGTTGCATGGTATGTTGATGTTAGAAGGATCTCCTGTTTTGATGAGTGGTGAACCAAGGACATAAGGTGTCTCGGGGTCATCGAATAGATCCTTAAGATATTCCCGTTCTTCCTTGGTGGGTAACTTATCAAAGTATTCCTCTACATTTTCCACTTCCTCTAACTTTTCTTCCTTAATATCCTCAACTTCCTTAATCTTATCCTTAGTCCTGGCTTCTATTCCAACTTCATCCTTGTCACTTTCTTCTATATTCTTATCTATTGGCTTAATGGTGACAACGTTGACAAAGTGGACGTGTTTGGATGATGAGGGGTCCTTAATTTGAATTCCGCTACTAGTGTCCCTAGTGTCCTTCCTAGGTGTAGTTAGCACTTGGTTGTTGAGGGCTTTCAACAAGTTGTCAATCTTATTGGTCATCTCCGTTTGTTGTTGAATGAATTCGGTTTCAAACTTAGATATACGAGCTTCTTGAGATGCCATAAAATTGGACATCAATCCTTCAAGATTATTGGTACTACCATAGTTATTAGAAGGATTGTTGTTGAAAGTACGGTTAGAGGGTGGACCGTTTGGTTGGTAACGATTAGGTGGATTGGAAGAATTGTTTTGGGGCATATTTTGGTTTTGTTTCCACCTAAGGTTCGGGTGATTTTTCCAAGAAGGGTTGTAGGAATCACCGTAAGGGTTTGGCTCGGGTTTGAAAGTGTACCACTTGTCTCCCGCTTCGTCGGTACGCAAGGATGCGTAGTCCGCAAAAGCTTGTCCGGGGAGTTCCACGCAATCACGAGTGTCATGGGGAGCACTACATAATTCACATGAAGAAGTGATTTTGTTCACTTGGCTTAAAGGCTTAGTAGCTTCGTAGAATTTCATGAGAAACTTGACTTGGTCCTCAAGTTCCATGATCCTACGGTCGGGAGTGCTAGAATTGTTCGAAGGCAAAGATATTGCCTTGACCGTTTTGTTCAAATCATGGTGATCATTCCAACTTTCGTTGTCATATACAGCAAGATCTTCTATGAGTTCCCATGATTCTTCCGCACTTAGATCATGTAGCTTGCCACCGGCCGATTGGTGAATGGTTCGCCTTGTGGAGAGATCGATATGGTCATAGAAGATTTGGACTTGGAGCCAAAGATCTATGTCATGATGAGGGACTTTTTGGAGTAAGCCCTTGAAACGAGTCCATGCTTCATAGAAAGTTTCACCTTGACGTTGTTGTAACATCAAGATATTTTCTAAGCATCGTAGTTCTCCCCGGTGGGAAAATTTGAGCAAGGAAACGTGGCGTGAGATCATCCCAAGAGGTGATGGATCCCGCGGGAAAACATTCAAGCCATTGACTAGCTTGATCCCTTAGAGAGAATTGGAATAGACGTAATCGGGTCGACTCTCTAGTTACAACATCAAGGTCTATGGAATCTACGATTTTAAGGAAATCCTTGAGATGTTGGTTAGGATCTTCGGAACGAAGTCCATGGAATGCACATCCACTTTGCACCAACCGGATGGTGTCGGATCGCAAGGGGGACACATTGGCTCCTTGAGTGAGCTCAATGGTGTTTCGATAGCCTTGGTGGCTAGGACAGGAATACTCTCCTAAAGTTCGGGGCCTAGGAGGTTGGTATGCTAGTGGTGGGTTTTGTGGGTGGTTTTGTTGTGGTGGGTTGATGGGTTCAAAGATGTTACCACCTTCCATGATGTCGGATGGTAAAGGTTACGAACAAAGAAACGAAGAAATAAGATAGACTAAATAAGACCTAAAAATAAAAATAAAAATCTTACTAAAAAGGAATCTAGCAAGTAGACCTAATAAAAGGAAATCCTAACCTAGAAAATAACTATTCCCCGGGCTGCGGCGCAAAAAACTTGATACGCGGGAATTGCGCCCTCGCAAGAGGTTTTACCTCTCAAGGGATCTCGAGAAGCTTACAACCACCACCAGGCAGTGTACCTGATCGTTGTAGTATAGTATAGTGACAAGTACCGGGGGATTGATCGTTCAACTCAGGAATAGTGTCGCTAGGATTAGAAAACCTACTAAACTAGGTCTAGAGGTGAGGGATAATTCTTTATGTATTTTTATATTTTATAGAAAGCAATTAAAATCTCGGGTTTTGGAAGAGTGGGCGGAATTAGTTGTTGGGACAGACTTTATTAATTCAAGTGTCTGTCATTGAATTTTGTAATAGGTTGCATTATTAAGTTAGTACGGTAGTGATTAATTATGTTTTATTAAGTTTTATGCTAAGTTTATAGGTTTGGTAAAGGTCTAAGGGCTTATTTTGTAATATTAGCAAAGTTTAGTGAAGCCCTAGTCCTCACCTATAAATAGACTTGTAACCCCTCATTTGAGGGTGTTGGTTCTCTAGTGATTTCATTTCTTTCATTTCATTTCAAGAGTTCCTTCCACTCTCTCTCTCTAAACTTACTTTCTCTCTCTAGATTTCTAAGTGTTTATGTTAAGAAATGGTGACCTAACAAGTGGTATCATTCGCCAAGGGATAATATAGGTTGTTTTAGGTTAGATTTGGTCGAAAAAACTAGGATTAGACGCGATTTCTTGGCATCAGTTACTGTTCATCGTTGATTTCGCGAGTTAGCCAGGTTTTTTTATCGAGTTAGGATCTTTCTGACTTTCGAGTTAGTTTGATTTAGCGAGTTAGGACTTTCGAGTTAAAGTTGGTTTCTGCGAGTTAAGTTTAATATTGGCGAGTTAGCCTTTCCTTATCGTTTATCGAGTAAGGATCTTCGTACTCAATACTTAGGGGAAACTCTACTTAATTGAAATCAATTTACCGAGTTAGCTAGACTAAAGGACTGGTTACCGAGTTAAGTAAACAATTCACTTTACCGAGTTAAGTTGTTTGCTTGATTTATCGAGTTAAGTACTCAAGCAAGCTTTACCGAGTTACGATTTCAGCAAGCTTTACCGAGTTAGCAGACTAACTTATCGAGTTAGAGATTCAAGCTTGTTACCGAGTTAAGTCTTCAGAAACCCATACCGAGTTAGAAATCAAGAATTATCAAGTTAACAAGTCAACCTAAAATTCAAACCTTTATTTATCCTTAAATGATCCAAGTTTAACATAATCACTAATCATCTAATCTTAACAAAGTTTATCCTTCTTCTCTTTCTCTTCTTATTTTGGCGGGAAAATTTGATTAAAATTTAATTTTTACAGGAGACTAAACGTTCAATTTTTACGCGAAATTCAAATTTTGGTTTAACAGTGAAAATTTTGGCCCAAAATTCAAATTTTTAGGGCAAAATTCAAATTTTTTCGGTGAAATTTGGCGGCAAAATTTTTTAAACTCAAAATTTTCCTGTGACCTTAGAATTGCATTTTATAGTGATTTTCAAAATTTTGGGAGAGAAAATTTTCAAATTATTTTGGAGGGAAAATCAGAATTCACTATATCGATATTGAGTGTGACATTTTTGTTTGATTATTTCGAATACGTCGCAACAATCAAGGGGGAGAGAAATGTCATTTATTATGTCTCAACCACCTTCTTCCAACTACCTTCCTCACCAATATTCTCATCAGCAACAGTCATCAGCAACAACACCTTCTTCCAACTACCTTCCTCACTAATATTCTCATCAGCAACAGTCATCAGCAACAACACCTTCTTCCAACTACCTTCTTCACCAATATTCTCATCAGCAACAACACCTTCTTCCAACTACCTTCCTCACCAATATTCTCATCAGCAACAGTATCATCAACAACAAAGTCACAGCTCCCTCATTCGTCATGTTCTGCTCTTTGGCAATGAATCAAGGCCTCCAATGTTGCTACCAGGAACGTATACTGATTGGAAACGGAGATTTCTACAATGGCTCGCAGATCGTTCTGCTGCAGATCTCATGCTTAAATCCATTCAAGATGGTCCATACAAAATGATATTTCCTACTAACTCAACAGGGATTATCAGACTACAAACTGATGAAGATTTGAATGCTACTGAACTCGCTCAGTACAATGATGACCAACAAGCTGCATGGTTCATGACACTAGCCCTTCCCAACTCAATTTACATGAATATGGACTTTCAAGCCAGTGCTTATGAAATGTGGAAATATCTTGAAGCTATGCATCATACAGAAGAACTTCATCACATCAGAATGAAGCAAATTCTTGAATCTTGTTTAAGCATGAATCCACTGAAGACCATTCTCTCTGCTCCACCATCTCCAGCTGTTGACCATGGATCCTTAATTTACATTCCAAATGGTCTCTTCTTCATTCATCCAAATCCTCTAAATGCACCTGAGCATATCTTCATTCCACAGTACCATCCTGCAACACTAAATGATCACATGCAATCTCTTCTACAAAATCTAGTGAAGCTTGGAAAAACATCTACTGATAAAGGCAAATGCATGAAGACTTCAACTTATGAATGCTTTAACACAATGGAAGATATTGATGATGAAGAAGATCTTATCAAACCAATCATGGCATTTATGACATATACAGAAAATATTGCAGATGTGGAAGCTCAAGATTATGATTCAACTCCACTCTTTGACGCTAATGTTGAATACGATGCCACACTTAGTCAAATGGAAGTTGAAGGGGGTAATCTCAATGCTGTTTTGCAAAGTTTCATGGAAGATATTCCATCAGATGATGAATATGCAGATTTGGAATCCAATACAGCAGATTTGGAAGCCGATACAGCAGATGTGATGTTAATGGCAGACATGCAGGAATCTCACATGAATAATACAGGCCCATTTGTTTATAAGGGGTAACTACAAACTATGAAATCGGCTTCAAATCAACTTATTCCACATGAAAGCAGTGATACAATGTACTATTCAAATTCCAAAGAAGATGACGATGATGAGGTCAATATTCTGAATCAAGGACGCGCACTTATTGCTCGTACCTTCAGCAAATTCTCCAACAAGACAAACAACCGTCTTCGTTCTTCTTCTAACACAAGGAATCAAGCTGTTGTGCAAGGTGAAAGAGTTGATAGACAAGGAAGGAATGTTGAAAGGACTGTTGGGAATATTGCAGATGTCAGTAATGCAGGCAATAAGGTTAAAGTATTGGATAAACAGAATGACAACAACAGATTTGGGAATGATACAGATGCAGACTGTGTAGAGATCAGATCCTCCTATGACTCAGAGCCCAACTTTGACAAAGAACAGATGGTTGAGGAAGATGTCATACCCATCTATGACACAGAACCTAGCGTTGACAAAAAGCAAATGGTTGAGGGACAATCTACTGTTGATCATCTTATGCCTGCAAATGAGAAACAACAATCTGAGCAACCTAACTTCAGTAATGAAGGAGAGGTTGACCAGAATGTTGTTCAATATCCTGACAAATATTCTGAGTCTGAGTCTTTACCTGATAATCTAATAACTGAAACATCATACCAAACTCTTGAGTCTGAAAACATTCTTCTCAAAAAGACCATTGCCCAGTTTCATAAAGATTTTTCAAAACTAGAGGCACATTGCATCTCACTTGAACTTAAATTGCAAAACGAATCTCTAACTTCGGGCAACAATGGTCAATTTCTTAATGAACAAAGTAAACATGTGGATACATTAGTTAAAGAAAATGAGCTTTTAAAGGGTCAAATTCAAGCAAAGATGTTTGCACATGATGCATTGCAAAACAAATTAAGAAGACTGACTGGTCAGAGTGTGGATACTAAGTTTGCAAAACCATCAATCTTGGGGAAACCGCTTCTTCAAACAAACAGAAAACAATCAGTGGTTAGACAACCAACTGCATTTAAATTTGAATGACCTAAATTTTCAAAATCTCGGTTTTCCTCCCAAGTTGTTGAGAAAAACAATTTGACAAAACCAGTCATTTCACATTCTTGGCCTAAAGAAAATGCATCTGTGTATGCTAAATCTCAACACGTGATTATACATGGCTTATCTAGGATTAGTTCAAAACCAGTGTCTGATACGAGCATTAAAAGTAAAGATTCTTATGGAAAATATGACATGAACACGAACTATGATCTAGAAAAGGCTAGGAAAAAGGCACTACTTCAAAAGGATGGAATTCTAGGTTCAAAACCTCATGTGATGCCTTCCACTGTGGTACAAAACATTGCTAGTAGTAGCAAACCAAAACCTAGGAGTTCTCAATAAACTAATAGGAATTGGCGAGCATCTAAGAGTAGTTGCGTAAATAATCATGTTGTATGTGCTTTAAAATATCTTCAAAAGGGAAATTCACTTGAAAAGGCTCAATCGACTAAGACAATCAAACCCGTTGAACCAAAAGTCATAAGTCAGAAACCTAAGAAGTGGATCAATATAGGACGTAGGTTTTTTCAACGAAGTGATGCTCCCACATTTCATTCCACTGCATCTAAAAGGAAAACATCTCCTAGATCTAACATTAGGTGGGTACCCACGGGTAGAATTTTCAAAATGATTGGTCTTAGGTGGATTCCTACAGGAAAGATTTTAGACATTTGCACCAAAACTAATGTGATCTCCACGACATCTACCTCTGAGACAAGAATGAACACCATCGGAATTGTGTGTTCGAGTGTCAAGAAGATTGTTGACACTACATCTTTATGCTTCTAACACCTGGAACCCAGTTACACTTGGGGCTCCATGTTCTCTGTTTTGTCTCTACTTTCTTTTTCTATAGATTCAACAGGAATGGCTTCTGAGCACAACAGCTTAGGACCCGCAATCAACCGTTTAAAAGCACTTTCAGCAATGGCTTCTGAGCACAACAGCTAGGACCCGCAATCAACCGTTTAAAAGCACTTCAGCAATGGCTTCTGAGCACAACAGCTTAGGACCCGCAACCAACCGTCTGAACTTTTCAGATTCTTCAACTGAGCCATTTTCACTTACTAGTAAAGAATTGAAATGGTTTCTCCTCTGTTTGATGATTCATTTGCAAGCCGTTCTCAAGAGGTCTTACCAAATTTCCGCTACACACCCTGAGAATATTCAAGTACCTGACATACCTCAACAAACAACAACCACTATTGAGAAAGACGGTCCTCCAAGTGAATCTCCAATAACACCAGGATAAACCGCTTCTAACTCCAGACAATCAGCTGAAGATCCATAACAACAATCAGTACCACAACCTACAGATTATGATGGAAATACTTTCTTTAATCCATTTTGCACTGACTCCAACCGTTCCTGATATAAGAGAGTCGTTTTCTCGCAATTTGGATCCGTCTAATATGCATACGTTCTACCAACATCACCCTTCGATACATCATTGGACTTAAATGGATTTGGAAAAACAAGATGGACGCAGAAGGCATAGTGATTCGCAACAAATATTGTTTAGTTACAAAGGGATACAGTTAATGAAGCAGGATTGTACATCACAATCATCAACAAAAGATTAGTATGTAGCCATGTCTGCTTTCTATGCTCACGTCATTTGGATGAGAACTTAGCTCACGGACTACGGCTATGTATTTGACTAGATCTCAATGTACTGCGACTCAAAGTGTGCTTTTGCAATCTCATGCTACACCATTCATTATCCCAAAGCCCAACAAATTGCTCTCTGCTACCATTTCATCTCAAAGCATGTCGAGAAGTGTATAATTGAATTAGAGTTTGTGAGTACTGAATACCAATTGGCGGACTTGTTTACAAAGGCATTACCTCCATCAAGGTTTGTTGATTTAGTTTACCAAATTGGTATGTGGTGTTTGACTCCAGATGATTTTCAAAATTTTCTTAAAACCTAAGAGATTCAAACATCAAACTCTTTTTGTAAATATTTTATCAAAAAGATAATTAAAAAAAAATCAAAAACTACAAAAATAATCTTCTTTCTTTGTGTACAAACTTCGTATCTTCAAAACTATGTTCCTACATTAAAACTAATTTTGCTTTACTCTGTTAAAATGGAACATGTTTTGAGAGGGAGAAAATTTTTCACAAAAACATGAAGTTTGCACACCTAATCATTATTCTTCAAGGATAAAATGTTTCTTCATCATTCGGATTAAAAACTCATTCTCAAAAAGTTCTATGATCTCTCGAATTAAAATGTGCAAAAAATGTTTCACAAAATAAATGCTAATTCGAGGGCGAGAAAAGAATTTTTTCGGGCAAGGATTCCAAGTTAACCATGTTTAGACTTCAAATGGAAAAGTAATTAACCTTTAATGAGTAAAGTTCACAAAAGTCTTAAACGTAGGTAAAAGGACATTGCATGAAAAATTAAACCTGGCTCTAATAAATATTTCCACAAATGTTCTCAAAAGTTTCACACAAAATTATAAACCTCAACGAATCAGACTAACTATTTTTTATCCTCGATTTCTTTTCGATTGTGAGTTTCTAAGTTCTTTATTATTGTTGTCTAATCGTTCCCTAAATGTTTCAAGTGTTTTCAATGGTCAAAAAAGGCAAAATCAGAAACTAAGGTTTATGTAATTATCGATCGGGGCATTTCTTTCATTTTTTTATGTGTTTAGTCTATTTAATTATTTCATATAGCTTTAGAGAACACTAAAGAATGCTCGATTGGTGTGTTTACACAATTAGAATCAACATAGGTTTGAAATCATGTGATTTAGGGTTCAAGATTTCGATGTCTTTGCTGCTACTACTAGGATGTTTGTTTGTTTAATATTCTTGCATTATGATGCTAACATGCGTGCAAAGTCTCACTTCATAACCCCAAACCATGACAATAATTGAAAATTTTCGAGTGAAAGAATGAATTAATCTATGATCATGTGTGTTAATTTGAGAATTCTGAGCACTGAGGAAGATTTTGAATGAGTTTTTGATACATCTGTATATCGGTTTGTGCCTAATGCATTTTTCTCTGTGTGCAAGTACATGTCACCCCATTGAAAGTCAAAATTTCAACATTCGACAAAATGTTTCTTATGAAACATATTTTTGAGGTTAAAGGGAAAAATGTGTTTAAAGGTTAAACTGGTAAAAGGATTCAAAATGGTGAGAAACAAATTTTTTCCCAACTCTACACTCTCGTTTTACACCGGTAAAGCAAGTGTAGAGACCAAAGCAAAGTCATTCAAAACCTTTTCAAATTTACAAAATCTGGAATGCTTTGACTTCAATAAAAGAATGTCTCTGATCTGAACATCCCAAATACCTGAAGTTTTCCATTCATCACAAAAACACATCTTCAAAAAGAACCCATGAGGTTCAACTTTAGATGGAAATCTTTTTCAAATTTTAAAACTCAAAAGAGAGACACCAGGTCTCAAACAACTTTCAACAGTAAAAGAGTTTTGAATTTGCATTCTTTGTTGTATAATACTTGGATTATGTTTTCTAAAACCTTGAGCAGAATCATCTCATGAATTTTCAAAAAGTATTTTAAAATACAATTCAAAATTCTGCTCAAGAAGACTATCTCTTGAATAAACTTCATTATTTGAGGGGGAGTATTTTGTATAAAGAAAACTAATTTTGTATAAAAACAACGACTTGTGCACACATTTCAGTGTACAACTCGGTTTTCAAAGAAAGGAAAGTGCCTTGCTAAATCATTTCTTAAAAACAAACGTGCACTTATCCTAAAAACAAGAAGCAAGTTCTCAAAAGGTTTATTCAAAATTTTGAGCAAAATTTATTCAAAATTTTTCAAAAGGTTTTTCAAAACTTTTCAAAATTTTGCTCAAGATTTTTCAAATCTTTACTCCCCAATTCGCTCCAAAGTTTAAAAAATGTCAAAACATATGCTCATTTTGAGGGGGAGTATTTCCAAATCAAAATGCTTTGTCAAAATCTATGACTTTGGTTTGTGCACATATAACAGTGTACAACCCGTGCTTGTAATGAAAGGACCCTGAGGTACGCTTCAGTGCCTCAATCCTAATATAAGGAGCGAATGCTTCTTACTGATTAAGGCAAAAGCATTCAACTAAATTCAACCACGGATGTGGTCAATATAGTCAAACTCCTTAGGCTCAATGCTCCGCGGAATATAGGGTTTCCCCGGGTCGTTATGTCCCGACGAGGTGTGAATTGTTATCAAACGGGTTTGTGATCAGGTGAATTTGGACAGGAAAGGGTTTGAGATTGGTTATACTAAGGAATCTACAAGGAAATAGCTTAAATAAGTTATATGAACAAGACTGGAAATTTGGAAAAACCAGAAATGTTTTAAACCTAAAAAACGTGTACGTTCAGTTTAAATTTACGCGAACGTACAAAATAAAACGTGAAAACTGAAATCTGAAAACCCACAGGGGGGTGGAAATGACTTTTTTACAAACTAAAGGATGAAAGAAAATTTTTAGAAAAAGAAAATAAATTTTTATACTAATTACTTATTTAATATTAATTAATTACTAATTAATTCTAATTATTAATATTTAAATAACCTAAATACAATACAATATTAATTTTAATACTAGAAAAATGAAAATTAAATTCTAAAATTATAAAATAACTAAAAACAAATTTTAAAGTTAAAAATATGTCTTTTTGTGAATTTTATATTAATTTATTACTAATTAAGTATTAATTACCTAATTAAACTAATTAAAATTATTAAAAATACTAAAAAGACTTAGAAAATTAAGAAAAATTTTATAAACCTAATTAACCATTACAGGAATCCTAGAAAAACATAAAAAGTTTCTAAAAATTATATTTAGGCTAGTTTACTAATTATTTACTTATTTATTATTTAATATCTAATTAAACTAATTAAATTCTAAAAATTACAAGATAAACAGTAATAATTCTAGAAAAATTCCTAAAATTATATTATATTATATAAAAGCTAGGAAAAATATAAAAACTAGGTGCTACTTTATAAAAACTAATTTTGCTATTTAATACTTAATTATTAATAAAACTAATATTAAATCTAATAATTACCACATGATAATATAAAAATCTGATAAAATTACTAAAAATACTTTAAGTGAAAAGGAAATTAAGAAAAATATAAAAATGCAAGTTAATTAATGAAAATCTAAAAAAGAAAATTAAAAAGATAAATAAGATTAAATAGAAACTATCACTTATAATTAAATTTTGACTTTTTTGAAATTTTCTTTTACAAAACTGATTTGATACTGATTACATGCAACTTTAATAATTTTGTTTTTTATGAAACTCAAAAATAAGCCCTTGGTGAGCTTATTAGCTTAACAATGGCTTAAAAGGAGCTTAGAAGCTGAATAAGCTTGAGATAAGCTACACAGCAGGAACCAAATGAAAAAGAAGATGAACACAGGTGAGAAGTACTAGGAATAAGCTAAAGAAGCAAGAAAGATGGGCTGATAAACTTAAGATAAGCAAATAAGCAATCCTAAACCAAGCTTCAAACCAAACAGCCCAAATGTTACAACTGCAGGCCAATGTGGGGCCCACAGGGATGATTGAGGATAAAAGGAAAGGCCTGATATGGAGAGCTGGGGTGGAGGGCTCCCAAATAAGCCAAGTTTCAGGTCCCGGGGCCCACTAATAAGCCCTAGGGGAGGGCTTGAACATGGGTAATTGAGATTGAGTGTTCAGCATTCATTCAGAAAGGGACAACTTAATTGGACTTAGCAACCCTAGCAAATCAGCCCTAAACACTAAAATAAGCCAAGAACCTTGGAGTAGGGCTTATTGGCTTTCTAAAAAGCCAATAAGCAGCCTGAGGGACCCACAAATGAACAAGATAAGGCCAATGAAAAGTGGGCTGTTGAAACAGATAAGATGGTGCAGGGCATACCCTTGCCCTGCAGGCTACTTTTAGACACCATAATAAGCACTTATAAAATTCAAAAAAATAAGCCAATTGTAGAATTCAAAAGCTTAACTGAGGGACTTGGTTATGTAAAAATCTTGAAGCCTGATTCACATCACAAAAATTATTAAAATTCTTGGGAAATCTGAGATTTTTCCAAAGGTTCACATTTGACTTTTTGAGTGAACTTGCAACTTTTGACTTTGATGAAATTTTGATGAATCCTACAAACTAAGTAGCATGTAATAAGCTATGATAAAGCTACTCTGAGCTAAAGATATAAGATATGAGCTAATGTGGGGGGTTATGGGTCTCACTGGCCACACAGTAAACAGACAAGCAAGATTTGTGGTGAGTTTGACTTTTTTATGTTTAGGGTGCCAGTTTTACAATTCCTAAAGCCTAACTAAACCTAATGCAAGCGAGTGAAACAAAGGTCAAGGCCAAACATCAACAAGTAACCTCAGCACTCAACTAAACCAAACACCCCTTAATGGGTACTGTTTGATGAATTAATGAAGAAAATGCAATAACTAATCTATGAACTTGATTCTAAACCTAATACTAACCTAAGTTGAAGATAATTAGACAGAATTAAACAACTTAGAACAACTGTAACCACTAATCACAAATATGAGTACTAATATAAAAAAAATATAATGAAATGGAACTTACAACAACCCTGAGCTCAAAACCAAGGATAGATTACTCAAATCCTACCCTAATGTCTCCCTGAGACTCTAAACCAGGTCTCCAATTCCTTCTCTGTCACTGCTTCTTTTCTTTTTTCTTTTTATATTTTTGTGATTTTTCTTCTTTGTTTTTGTTTTTGGTAATTTGAAAAGGTACTATGCCTAATGCACAGATAACTTATACTACTCTGTAAATAAGCTAAAATAGATTCAAAGAGACAGAAAGCAAAAGCTTTTACACCATAAAAGTTGAATTGGAGTTTCAAATAAAGATAATATACCAAAATGAAAATGGAACTACAATTACTTAGGATTGAAATTAAGGATTACTTGTAATACATAAAAAGCACTGAATGAAATATGGTTTACTAAGAATTGCAATGGAAATTGAAAGTTTACACTAGTTCGACATTAAACTATACTAATTATCTAATTCTATTCTAACTACTACAACTTTCTTCTTTTTCCATGACTTTTATAGACCCTGAGGTATCACATTCTCTTTCCCACTTCATTTTTAGCCGTTGGATGGGCTCAATTGATCATGGCCTTTCAAACTTCTTTTGGTGGGAAATGGGGATTTGGAAGGTAATGGGTTTGGTAAGGGCATTTATGAGGAGGAGGGTTATTGGTGAAAGGTATTAATGAGGTTGGAGTGTTGGAGGTGGAGTTGGTGAAAAAGGAGAGGGGGAGGGGGGACAAGTACCCTGGTATTCAGGGGGAAAGGTTGAAGATGGCTGTGTTTGACCCTGGTAGACCGGGGTGATATCTGTTTTAGGGATTGGGCCAGGGTGAGTTTGGGCTTGGAGTTTAGGATGGGCTGGATTGGATTTGTGAGTGTGGGTTTGTTTGTTTATTTTCAAGTTAAAAACCACAAGGACCTTTCATGTAGAAAACTGAAAATGGAGGGACTGGCTTTGCAATTTCCCCAAAGTACTCACTAGGTAATTCTTGCCACATATGAATAGTCCAAGGCCATGAAAGTCAAATTTCCATTTTAAAATTTCCAGGGACCAATTCTGCCAAACTTGCAAAGTCCAGGGACCAAACATGTAATTTCACTAAACTTGCCACCCAAGGAACATTCCTGCCAAAGATTAATAGCACAAGGACCAAAATTGATTTTTCATTCAAAAATATCCCACCAGGGACCAATATTGCCAATTTCCAAAACTCTAGGGACCAAAATTGTAAATTTCCAAAACTTTTGAGATTTTTCACCAAAGGACTAAATATGACAACTTATGATTTTAAAAGGACCTTTGGTGATAATTTTCCATATTTTGAATGACCAGGGACTAGTTTTGACATTTTATGAAAGTTGGGGACTGAAACTGCTAATTTTGCAAACTTTGTACATTTTTCATCTGTTTTTACTCTTTTTGCATCTAAAACATATAAAACACAATTTTGGAATATTTTCAGTATTTTGATGCATTTCTGAGTGTTTTTGTATGTTTTGCAGTTCAGATTTGACCAAAAATGATGAGTGTTTGAGCACTCATCACTTACTTTTGAGTAGAATTAATCAAACATTTTCTGATTTTCATAATTCTGCTCAAAAGACAAGTATTTCACCTCAATGAGTATTCACTTGTTGAGGGGGAGCACTTGAAAACTCGTCGTTTTGAAAAACAAAAAGTTCTTGTTGATATCTCCGCATAAGACTCAAAAAGCATATTTTAATCAAAAGTTTATCAAAAACAACATCTCATATGCTATTTTTGAGGGGGAGAAAAGTGAAAGTGATTAAAATATGAAAGTTCAAAGTTGCTTAAAGTCAAATCTCATGCGAGCTAGACTCAGGATTGACCCAAGAATTGTCGAAATATAAAAGTTAATAATCGAAAAGACTCATCCTCGACGGGTAATAACATCAAGTTAGTTACTAGAGCTAGTTGTCACCCAAAAGCTAACAATGGAACTCTTTAACTAGCCACGTAAGCGTGTCTCGAAAAAGATTTGTCTTAGTAGAAATGTACCGTTTCGAGAAACTTTCTGTGGACTTGACCAGGCCGGGTAATAACTTCAAGTTAGTATAACTAGTGATGTAAGCGTGTCTCGAATCGGTCCTTTTCACTGAAAGTGGATCAATTCAATAAGTGCTTGCTCCTCCCGCATGTGCAAATTAATTAAATACTTATGAGCACATGTGAAGGGGGAGCCCTTCAAAACACAAAACTCTCAAAGTGTTAAACAAAATGTTTGATAATCACAAGCACTTTGAGAGATTTTCAATCAAAGGTTTCATGGCAATGGATAATCATGGAGTTATAAGGTGATTAAGATAGGAAAAACCGTCCTATGATCCGCCAGAGCCGGAGGGATCTACCCAAGGACATCACCAATAGTTAGAATTAGAAGTCCTTAGGTATGATACGAAAAAAAGGAGAAAAGAATGAAAGGGGAAAGAAGGAGTTGAAGAATTAAAAAGAAAAGTAAAGAAAAGGGTGAAAAGAAATAGCCCTCCATATGTTCAACCTTAGGGCAGACACCGGGTTCAATTCGTATGCTAATGGTTGTTGCTAAGGCAACACCGGTATTGAAGATAAATTCGTCATGGACCCAGTGACGCAATGCACTAAACCTTCTTAACCACTCAAGTTCTCTTAAAAGAACTTGTTTCATTCTCACGGGGAACCGGTGTAAACTATCGACTTGTCACTTAGAGATGGTTGATATTGAAGTAGGAGACCCCTCCGTAGTCTCCGCATAGGAAACCTAAGAAAGCACTTATCGAGTCTAGCGCCATGAGATACATTAAAGATCTCTTAGGAACACTTAGTATTTCTACAACTGGTGTTCTACATCAATGGACACCAGCTGTAAATTATCGAGTCCTTCGCAGATCTTAGCAATCTGCCAAGAACGTTTATGAGAGAATTACAAATGTATTTCTCAATGATTGAACAGAAATTCCTGCTAGGGTCAACATCAAACAGCCCTGATAGCATGTCACTTCGGTAACCCCACTCGGATTACGCTTAGTGTTCGCGGTGGTTCTTTAGCGGTCTACAGTCGTGGAGTGATCCCCAATGACTCACCCAGTCATTGAGCTACTTAGTAGGTCTCGTAAGCTCCTTCGGGGGTATCTGACATGGGAACGGCCTTGATAAGGATTAGAAGGAGTCTTCACACTATGCTGTTGACGAGCTCTAATTCCTTATCTGTAAGTACCGGTTGATTATTGCTAACTGTTTACCTGCAAGTACATATCACCTCCATGATGGTAGATTCCAGCATGCTCATGCATACATCTTGAAGTCAAAGAAAGCTCCCCCAAAGATCTAAGCGCCACAAAGTTCAAAGAAAGATTCTATGCCAAAAAGAAAAATCTACAAAGTATAAAGACCAAAGATCAAAGTGTATGTAAAGGAACTTTGTGCTTTTGAAAGTCAAAGTCCAAAGATGTATGAGCATGTTGGAATGGCGGACAACCTCCACAGACACAGAAGTGATAAACGGCAGACAACTTCATAACATGATCACCATCACATCAACAAAGAACAAAGTACAAAGAACGATGAAAGATTTTGCTAACAATTTTTGATGACGTTAACAACAAAGTCAAAGTTTAGAAGATGACGACATCAGGCAACCTATGATGACCAACACTTAGGGGGAGATTGTTGGGAACAGACTTTATTAATTCAAGTGTCTGTCATTGAATTTTGTAATAGGTTCCATTATTAAGTTAGTACGTTAGTGATTAATTATGTTTTATTAAGTTTTATGCTAAGTTTATAGGTTTGGTAAAAGTCTAAGGGCTTATTTTGTAATATTAGCAACGTTTAGTGAAGCCCTAGTCCTCACCTATAAATAGACTTGTAACCCCTCATTTGAGGGTGTTGGTTCTTGATACGTGAGAATCGCACCAGGCTTTACCTCTCGAGGGATCTCGAGAAGCTTACAACCCCCACCAGGCAGTGTACCTGATCGTTGTAGTATAGTATAGTGACAAGTACCGGGGGATTGACCGTTGAACTCAGGAATAGTGTCGCTAGGATTAGAAAGCCTAAAAACTAGGTCTAGAGGTGAGGGATGATTATTTTTGTATTTTTATATTTTATAAAAGCAAATAAAATCTCGGGTTTTTGGAAGAGTGGGCGGAATTAGTTGCTAGTCAACTAACCCAATATAACTAAAGATGCAAACAAAATAAAATAACAGAAATGAAAATGAATCTAATTACTAATGTGGTGTAAACAATAATTGGGAAAGTTGTGTTTACTTAGGTTTCATTACTCCCTAGATATCTTTTACAGGTTGATAGTTTGTTACAATTGCATGGATGACGGGTCGTATTCCTTAATACTAGTCGTAGGGCCGTGTACAATATTCCCTAACTCTATAGGATTCTACTTCACTCCTATGTCGAGCCGTTAGAAGCTCCTAACATGGGATCATTAGAATTCTCCTACGCATTAAATACAACCAAAAATCATAGTACATCTCTGATCATGTTTATTAAGACGTTCAAGCATGTTACCAATGGAAGTCTGCCAGTTTTCTTAAGCCTAACATCAAATACAATCATCTGTAACAACTATAAATAAGCAATCAACCCATAATTAACATCTAGGTTTCACTACATCTAACCAAACACACAAGAGATCTAGCCAAGCATGTTAAATTGAAGACAAGTGTAAGATATATTCAAACAACACATAGACATATTGATTGAATTGAAAGAGTACTTATCTCAATTGAACATAAGAGGTTTCAAAGGGTAAAAACCCTTGAAAAGGCTGTGAAAATTGGACTAGGGTTTTTTTCCAAAGTTGCACCCTAAAAGTTACACTCTAATGAATAAAAATTGGAAAACTATATATAGATTTTACAGGATGACGGCGTCAAGAAGAAAATTGTGACGCCATCAACTCGCCGCCCATAATGAAATCGGATTGCCTAGATCCACTGTTGACGCCGTCATGTGTAAAGTTGTTTTGGGTCGTCACTAACATTTGGACCATGATGGCCTATGGTGACGCCGTCATGTCCTTAGTACAAAACTTTCTGGATCGTCACGTGTATCATCCACTTCCACCTCTTGTATTACTCTTGACGCCGTCATTAAGAATCTTGTGACGCCGTCAGGTACTGTTCCCAGCAAGGAAAATTAAGACTTTGCCGTTTTCTTCACTTTTATGCTCCAAAAACGTCCAAAATGCTCCCTTTTCTAGATTTCACTCCAAAAGTACCTAAAATGACAAAAGGAACGATTTAGGGAAATATTTGATCAAATAAATTCGAATTCGGGTTAAAATGACCCCCTAAAAACGGTTCATTTTTCGCCACATCAAATACCCTTACACTTGAGATTTGTTTGTCCTCAAGCAAATGTGCTTTTATTCTAATCAAAATACAAGTTAGGGGTCATTTAACACTAATATAAAAGTAATTACAACAAATAATCGTTCTACTAAAGACCAAAGACAAGCACAGAGGTCATACACTAGCACCTCACAAATAGTGTTTAGATACTCACATCTCTCGGATGTAATAAAGTATATATCACAATATGGAAATAGCAAACATATCTCACTACCTGTCATAACAAAATAGATTACCATAGGTTTGGGAAAGGATCAAACCTCCACCACTTGGCGTAAGCACCTAGGATAAACTATCAAAGAGGTTTTTCAAAGGGTTATAACGTTAGGTGTAGGGATATGGAATACACGGTTTTGTTGGATAAAGGCAATATTTACATGGGGGCGAGTTAATCATCTTGGTTAATTACATGTACAATATGGCGTTGCTAAGCCAAGACTCGACTCAACTTAAGCTAATAAATCAAAAATAACAAAAACATAAAATAAACATAGAATGAAATGGGATGGTAGTCCGTATGTTTTTTCTTTCTTTTTTTCTTTTTTTTTTTCTTTTTTTTTTCTTTTTCTTAATTTTTTTGATTTTTTTTTTTTTTTTTTTGCATACAGTCTTACCCTACCATCCAAAATAATACATCATAGGGAATGTACATTCCCCTTACACTTGAATTTTTACATACTTTACAATAAACTAATCTAATGACTCGAATTAAGATAATCAAAACACTTGGAGTACTTTTAAGATTAACGCATATATGGGGGTAATAAATGAAGTTCTTCCCCATTACTCCATAAAATAAGTACTTTACCCATGAGTCCCAATCATCCCAAAACAATATGTACAAGATATGACTCGACTTAGCAACCATGTAATCAATTAGATAATTAACTAAGGGTTTAAACAAATAACAATAATGCACTAAAGATGAGTGCATACACGGAAGGCTAAGGCGATTTGGGTGTACATTTAAGTGGGTTGTAACAAATGCTTCCTTTAAGTAAGATGCTTAAAGTTAGAAATGAAAAGATAGGCTCGGAGGGGTGTACTAGGGGTTTCGTGTACTAAAAATGAGTGCAATGCTAAGGTGTGGGAAAAATTAGTTGACTTTACTAGCCAAGTAATGACTTAAATGGTCAAGTAATTATGATACGGGTTTAACACAAGGGAGATCCTAATGCCTCTCATCATGTAGTAAATCCTACTACACGAATGTAGTCTCACTAGCGGTCTCGGGATGCATCACTAACGCAAGTTCTAGAATCTAAATGCTACCGGTACACTCATAAGCACTAATAATGAATGCTTTTCCTATCAAATCTAAAGGCGAACCTCACATATTTGGGTGGAAAATTTTTCTGAATAGTACGGTTTTGTGCTATTCATACAACTCCTATCCATGAGACGCTTGCTAAGGCTAAAGTTTCACTCCTAAATGTTGTAAAAAAAATTTAAATTTGGAGCTAAAATTACACTAACAAGTATTTCTCTTAGTTTTATTACACACCTACCATCAAAAAAACAAACTCAAGTGCAATTGTATCCAATAAGGTATCATCATTTACCCTCCCCTTACACTTAGGATGAACATTGTCCCCAATGTTCAATTAAAGAATGTAAAAGTGAAATAGGTAAAAGAATGAAAGCAAATACTCCCCTGATTCGTTCGGTGTGGATAGTGTGGTAACAAGGTTAGATCTTCCTCCAAGAAAATGAACATTCAAAGCTTTCTTTCCAGAAAAATAAATCATCTTCTTGTCATACATAACCTGTTAAACCTGAGAAAACAAACAAGGCAACCTCGCGTAAAATCGGCGGCAATCTATATATACTACCAAGTCCTAGAAAGCAAATTAAGATATAATGCTTGTGGAATGAATGTTTGCAGATTTCCTGGAGTTTATAAAACTAAAGAATTAACAAAAACTTTAAGACTCCGTTAGAAAAACAAAACTCGCAAAATTTCCAGAATTTTACACATGACGCCGTCAGAAATTAATTCATGACGCCGTCAGAAGTGACCTGCAGAAATCTTTTCGTTAAGTTTCCGGAAAATTTCTGGAAAAACTTATGTCCTACTTCCTGGAAAATCCTGCAAAACATCATTATGACTCGATACAAGCATTTGACTCTAACAAATACTAATACACATGTCCATTTATTATTGTGAAGAATCATGATCAATTTCGTTCTTGAAAACAAATTTGGGGTTTCCCCTTACACTTAGCTTTTGCAAAATACCTTTATATGAAGTTAAGACGATGTTAAACGACAAAATAAAGCATTTTCACAATTTTAGTTTTGAAACATGATCTACCAACAATAAAAATAAAGCATGCATACGGAAGCAAATAACAATCAAACAAATAAAAATCACACAAAACATTGGTTGCCTCCCAAGAAGCGCTTTTCTTTATTAACGAGTCTTGTAGCTAGACTCAAGGTCATGGGCAATTACGTGACCTCATCGTTGGTTTCATTCTCTAGGTCATCTCCAATCTTAGTTTTATATTCCGGACCTAGTTGCAAGCATTCCTTGTAGAAACCAAGTATTTTATTCATGACATAATCTACTCCTCTACGTCTATCCTCATCATTCCTATAATAAACCGCTTGCTTTTGTTCCTTTTTTATGTTTGATAGAAGGCAGTATTGTTCAATCTTATAGGGCATTTGGTAAGAAATCTCATCATTCTCTTCCTTGAATCTAACTATCCCTAGGGTCGGGTCATAACTCATCTTAGTGGCCTCAACAAACGGTTTTTCGAACACTACTTGACTTAGGCAATCATCTATTACCGGACGAGTATCCTCCACTATCACAAAGTCGATAACATAAGTGAAGTTTCCTACAAATACATGCAATCCTTTCACTCTTCCTACAAAATTACTTATCAAATTCTTGTTGGGCATCATCCTATAACCAAGTTGCTTCTTCATTATCCAATTATAATACGTCCTAGTCATGATGTTTATAGGAGACCTAGGATCGATATAAGCTTTCCATACATGCATATGCCCAATGTTGCATGGTATGTTGACGTTAGAGGGATCACCTACTTTAATAAGGGGTGAACCAAGGATATATGGTGTCTCGGGATCATCGAATAAATCCTTGTGATATTCCCGTTCTTCCTTGGTGGGCAACTTATCAAAGTATTCTTCTACGTTTTCTACTTCCTCTAACTTTTCTCCCTTATTAACCTCAACTTCCTTAATCTCATCCCTAGTCTCGGTTTCTATTCCAACTGCATCCTTGTCACTTTCTTCCATATCCTTATCTTTTGGCTTAACGGTGACAACATTGACAAAGTGGACGTGTTTGGATGATGAAGGGACTTTAATTTGGATTCCACTATTATTGTCCTTCCTAGGTGTAGTTAGCACTTGGTTGTTGAGGGCTTTCAACAAGTTGTCAATCTTATTGGTCATTGGTAGCGTAGGGATTGCACCAGGCTTTACCTCTCGAGGGATCTCGAGAAGCTTACAACCCCCACCAGGCAGTGTACCTGATCGATGTAGTATAGTATAATGACAAGTACCGGGGGATTGATCGTTCAGCTAGGAATAGTGTCGCTAGGATTAGAAAACCTAAAGACTAGGTCTAGAGATGAGGGATGATTCTTTTTGTATTTTTTATATTTTATGAAAAGCAAGTAAAAATCTCGGGTTTGAAGGAGTTTGGCGGAATTAGTTGCTAGTCAACTAACCCAATACTAAAGATGCAATCAAAATAAAATACTAAAATGAAAATAAAACTAAATTAAACTAAAGTTGTGAGCAATATGTGGGAGAATTGTGTTTACTTAGATTTCACTACTCCTAGATATCTTTTACACATTAATTACTTGTTATAGTTGCATAGATGACGGATTGTATTCCTTAATACCATTCATGGGGTGGCGTACTTACTTCCCCAATCCTATGAGTGCCTACTTCACTCCTATGTCGAGCCGGCTAAGAAGCTCCTAACATGGGATCACTAGAATTTGCTCATGCATTAAATACAACCAATAAAACCTAGTACACATCGGTTCATGTTTCCTAAGACGTTCAAGCATGTTACACAATGGAGATCTGCCAGTTTTCTTAAGCCTAACATTGAAATCATTCATCCATTACAACCATAGACAAGTAATCAACATATAATTAACATCTAGGTTTCATTACATCTAAGCAAACACAAGATAGATCTAGCCTAGCATGTTGAGATCAAGACAAGCATAAGATATATTCAAACAACACATAGACATATTGAATGAATTAAGAGAAGACTTATCTTAATTGAACATGAAAGGATTCAAGGGGTGAAAACCCTTGAAAACACTGTAAAATACGACCTAGGGTTTACAAAGTTCGGCCCTAGTTTTCTCCACACAAGTTCCTCTCTAATGAATGAAAAATAGAAAACTATATATAGATTATGATAGGTGACGGCGTCAAGAACAAATGTCTGACGCCGTCATCTCGCCGCCAAATAGTTTCTCGGACTGCCTAGATCTGGGTCTGACGCCGTCATGTATATTCCTTACGCAGGCCGTCACCATATTAACTCTTGACGCCCTTCTTGTGACACCTTCAGGTTTTCACTGGGTCATCATGGATTTTACTCTTGATGCCGTCATGATTTTCTTCTTGACGCCGTCAGGTACTGTTCTCAGCATGGAAAATTAAGTCTTTGCCGTTTTCTTCACTTTTATGCTCCAAAACCGTCTGAATTGCTTCCTTTTATAGAATTCACTCCCAAAGTACCTAAAATTACAAAAGGAATGATTTAGGGCAATATTTGATCAAATAAATTCAATTCTGGGCTAAAATGACCCCCTAAAAGTGGTTCATTTTTCGCCTCATCAGTCATCTCCATTTGTTGTTGATTGAATTTGGTTTCAAACTTAGCTATGTGAGCTTCTTGAAATGCCATAAACTTGGACATCAATCCTTCAAGATTGTTGGTACTACCATAGTTGTTGGAGGGATTGTTGTTGAAAGTACGGTTAGAGGGTCGGCCGTTTGGTTGGTAACGATTAGGTGGATTGGAAGAATTGTTCTGGGGCACGTTTTGGTTTTCTTTCCACCTAAGATTTGGGTGATTTTTCCAAGAAGGGTTGTAGGAATCACCGTAAGGGTTTGGCTCGGGTTTGAAAGTGTACCACTTGTCTCCCGCTTCGTCGGTACGCGAGGATGCGTAGTCCGCAAAAGCTTGTCCAGGGAGTTCCACGCAATCACGAGTGTCATGGGGACCACTACATAATTCGCATGAAGAAGTGATTTTGTTCACTTGGCTTAAAGGCTTAGAAGCTTCGTAGGATTTCATGAGAAACTTGACTTGGTCCTCAAGTTCCATGATCCTACGGTCGGGAGAACTAGAATTGTTCGAAGGCAAAGATATTTCCTTGACCGTTTTGTTCAAATCACGGGGATCATTCCAACTTTCGTTGTCATAGAGAGCAAGATCTTCTATGAGTTCCCATGATTCCTCCGCACTTAGATCACGTAGCTTTCCACCGGCCGATTTGTCAATGGTTTGCCTTGTGGAGAGATCGATATGGTCATAGAAGATTTGGACTTGGAGCCAAAGATCTATGCCATGATGAGGGACTTTTTGGAGTAAGTCCTTGAAACGAGTCCATGCTTCATATAGAGTTTCACCTTGACGTTGTTGAAACGAGTCCATGCTTCATATTGAGCAAGGAAACGAGTGGCGAGATCATCCCATCAGGTGATGGATCCCGCGGGTAAACGTTCAAGTCATTGACTAGCTTGATCACGTAGAGAGAATTGAAATAGGCGTAATCGGGTTGACTCTCTAGTTGTAACATCAAGGTCTATAGAATCTACGATTTTAAGGAAATCCTTGAGATGTTGATTAGGATCTTCGGAACGAAGTCCATGGAATGCACATCTGCTTTGCTCCAACCGGATGGTGTCGGATCGCAAGGGGGACACATTGGCTCCTTGAGTGTGCTCAATAGTATTTCGATAGCCTTGGTGGCTAGGACGGGAATACTCTCCTAAGGTTCGGGGCCTCAGAGGTTCGTTTGCTAGTGGTGGGTTTTGTGGGTGGTTTTGTTGTGGTGGGTTGGTGGGTTCAAAGATGTTACCACTTTTCATGATGTCGGATGGTAAAGATTACGAACAAAGACACGAAGTAATAAGATAGACTAAAGAAAATCTAAAAATAAAAATAAAATCTTGCTAGAAAGGAATCTAGCAAGTAGACCTAATAAAAAGAAATCCTAACCTAGACAATAACTATTCCCCGGGCTGCGGCGCCAAAAACTTGATAGGTGGGAATCGCACCAGTCTTTACCTCTCGAGGGATCTCGAGAAGCTTACAACCCCCACCAAGCAGTGTACCTGATCGTTGTAGTATAGTATAGTGACAAGTACCGGGGGATTGATCGTTCAACTCAGGAATAGTGTCGCTAGGATTAGAAAGCCTAAAAACTGGGTCTAGAGGTAAGGGATGATTATTTTTGTATTTTTATATTTTATAAAAGCAAATAAAATCTCGGGTTTTTGGAAGAGTGGGTGGAATTAGTTGCTAGTCAACTAACCCAATATAACTAAAGATGCAATCAAAATAAAATAACAGAAATGAAAATGAATCTAATTACTAATGTGGTGTAAATAATAATAGGGAAAGTTGTGTTTACTTAGGTTTCATTACACCCTAGATATCTTTTACACGTTGATAGTTTGTTACAATTACATGGATGACGGGTCGTATTCCTTAATACTAGTCGTAGGGCCTTGTACAATATTCCCAAACTCTATAGGATCCTACTTCACTCCTATGTCGAGCCGTTAGAAGCTCCTAACATGGGATCATTAGAATTCTCCTAAGCATTAAATACAACCAAAAATCATAGTACACCTCTGATCATGTTTCTTAAGACGTTCAAGCATGTTACCAATGGAAGTCTGCCAGTTTTCTTAAGCCTAACATCGAATACAATCATCCGTAACAACTATAAACAAACAATCAACCCATAATTAACATCTAGGTTTCACTACATCTAAGCAAACACACAAGAGATTTAGCCAAGCATGTTAAATTGAAGACAAGTGTAAGATATATTCAAACAACACATAGACATATTGATTGAATTGAAAGAGTACTTATCTCAATTGAACATAAGAGGTTTCAAAGGGTAAAAACCATTGAAAAAGCTGTGAAAATTGGACTAGGGTTTTTCTCCAAAGTTGCACCCTAAAAGTTACACTCTAATGAATAAAAATTGGAAAACTATATATAGATTTTACAGGATGACGGCGTCATGAAGAAAATTGTGACGCCGTCAACTCGCCGCCCATAATGAAATCGGATTGCATAGATCCACTTTTGACGCCGTCATGTGTAAAGTTGCTCTGGGCCGTCACTAACATTTGGACCATGACGGCCTATGGTGACGTCGTCATGTCCTTAATACAAAACTTTCTGGATCGTCACGTGTATCATCCACTTCCACTTCTTGTATTACTCTTGACGCCATCATTAAGAATCTTGTGACGCCGTCAGGTACTGTTCCCAGCAAGGAAAATTAAGACTTTGCCGTTTTCTTCACTTTTATGCTCCAAAAACGTCCAAAATGCTTCCTTTTCTAGATTTCACTCCAAAAGTACCTAAAATGACAAAAGGAACGATTTAGGGCAATATTTGATCAAATAAATTCGAATTCGGGTTAAAATGGCCCCTTAAAAACGGTTCATTTTTCGCCTCATCAGTTCTCTAGTGATTTCATTTCTTTCATTTCATTTCAAGAGTTCTTTCCACTCTCTCTCTCTCTAAACTTACTTACTCTCTCTAGATTTCTAAGTGTTTATGTTAAGAAATGGTGACCTAACATTAGTTGATAGCCAACTAACCCAATTAACTAATAATGCAATCAAAATAAAATAAAAGAAATGAAAATAAAACTATTATACTAATGTGGTGGAAACAATAATGAGGAAAGTTGTGTTTACTTAGATTTCATTACACCCTAGATATCTTTTACAGGTTGATTAGCTTGTTACAATTGCATGGATGACGGGTCATATTCCTTAATACCAGTCGTAGGGCCGTGTACAATATTCCCTAACTCTATAAGATCCTACTTCACTCCTATGTCGAGCCGTTAGAAGCTCCTAACATGGGATCATTTGAATTCTCTTACGCATTAAATACAACCAAAAATCGTAGTACACCTCCGATCATGTTTCTTAAGACGTTCAAGAAAGTTACCAATGGAAGTCTACCAGTTTTCTTAAGCCCAACATCGAATACAATCATCCGTAACAATTATAAACAAACAATCAACCCATAAACAACATCTAGGTCTCACTACATCTAAGCAAACACAATAAAGATCTAGCCTAGCATGTTAAAGAGAAGACAAGCGTAAGATATAATCACACAACACATAGACATATTGAATGATTTGAATGAATACTTATCTTCAATTGAACATGGAAGAATCAAGGGTTTGAAACCCTTGAAAAGCTGATAAAATTCGTCTAGGGTTTATTCCCTCAAAGTTTCACCCTAATTAATGAAAATTGGAAAACTATATATAGAGTTTATATCTTGACGGCGTCATGTATTAACTTGTGACGCCGTCAATTCGCCGCCATGATAAAAATTCGTATTGCCTAGATCCATTGGTGACGCCGTTATGTGGAGAAATACTCTGGGCCGTCACTAGTAATTGGACCCTGACGGCCTTGGTGACGCCGTCAGGCCATAAGCTTGAAAACTCTCTGGCCATCACGTTATAAGTTTCATATCCACCTCTTTTGTAACTCTTGACGCGTTGTAGAGGCTTGACGCCGTCAGGTACTGTTCCCAGCAAGAAAATTTGAGACTTTGCCGTTTTCTTCACTTTTATGCTTCAAAAACGTCCAAAATGCTTCCTTTTCCAAATTCTTCCTCAAAAGTTCCTAAAATGACAAAAGGAACGATTTAGGGCAATAATTGATCAAATAATCTCGAATTCGGACTTAAATGACCCCTTAAAAGCAGTACACTTTTTGCCTCATCAATCGCCCAAGCGACCAAGATTTTGAAAAAGGTGCTGACGATCGATTCCCTACAACAACTAGATCGACATGCAATCGATCGACTATGTTGATCGTGTCCCATTATTGTGAGTAGCCTTATGCGCACACACCTTTCCAATATATCAAAGTTCTTCTTAATTAGATACTACTTACAATGTTATAATTTTCTTTGCTTTTCAAAAACTTAACAGTATATTATTTTCTTAATGGTGTTATCCGAATATAAAATATAAAATGGAATAATTTAATCTTAAAAAGTTACACTTCGTGAGCATATATATTCATTTGGTGTCCCATTTTGTCACTTCAAGCGACAGGAATCATCTTTCATCAGACGTAGAACATCTTAGAGCTTAAATGTCGATCACCATGGCACTATTTTAGCTAAGATATCGAGTTACCAAAAAGATTTTCGCGGTCACATAGTGTATATAGATCGAGTCTTGTGTTGGATATAGGTTCCAAAAAGTATTGTGTGGAAGTGTGGATTTAGGCTATGCACAATGGGAGGTCGAGATGTTCGGTCGCTTGACAGTCACACTCGGTCTTCCCGTTGTGGAGGCTTGGTCACACTCGGTCGCCAAAGAAAAAGGAGCATGACTCTGTCGAAAATTCGACCTAGATCGCTGGCTTGTTTTTTGGGTATATTTTGTAAAAATAGTCCATTTGGTTTGATTTGTAAAAAAAGTTATAAAAAAAATGCTTTAAAATATTTAAATCCTATTTGATATTGAAATGAAAATACTTTAAACATTGAAATGAAAATACAAATTACAGATTAATACAAACTACGATAAGAAAATGAAAATGAAAATGAAAATACAAAATACGATACAGAAATGAAAATACAGATTAATTTGTATGATAAGCATAATAGTCTGCAAACTTACTCTCTTCCTACTCTCGTTACGCTTTGTCAAACCAGTTTTCCTTACGCTCTTCTTCTAGCCTTGCTTCCCGCTCCCTACGAGCTGCTTCCTCCCGTGCTTCTTCTTCTTCCATTTCTCACAAAGCTTCTTCATCCTGAAGAAGTAGTCGTTGCTCTTCCTCAAAGCAGAAATGGATTCTCAACAGGTTCCTCAGTAAGAAATGACAGAATGATTTCTGACGGTGGAGTATTAACTGTTTCTTCAGAAATGACGGGTGTGTTTAATTTGGTTGAGACATATTTTAGATATGGTGTTTAAAGAAATTATGAGTTGGTGTGTAAAGATGAGTGAATGAAGGGGTATTTATAAGTAAAAAAAATTAATGAAACAAAAAAACAACCCTGATCGCCGTTGTTGCAACTTGGTCGTCTGAACATTGCCGAAGAGATAAAGCTGATGTAGCAGGTCGCCCTTGATCATGGTTGTGCATAGCCTTATTAGGAATGAATGATATCCTTCACATATTTTGAGCAGTCTTCCCCACTAAATATATTGTTCTGTATTACACTTGTGTTTTAGTTGAGCTAGTGTTGGACGACGTTACACTAGTTAACAATGATTTTAGAGTCACAAATCATCCACTATCTAGCTTCTTGATAGTCACCATGCATAAAACTGCACCATTCAAAATAATAATAATAATAATAATAATAATAATAATAATGGAAGTGATGTTTATAATAAAAAAAATAAATAATAATAATAATAATAATAATAATAATAATGATAATAATGATTAACCCCACTGAATAGTATTCTAATGCTATACAGTATACACTATTGTTCTTCTCGTTTCTTATCCTCTTGCATCACTATTGTATATATTGCTCTTTGATAAAGTCACATATTATGTCCAATGCTTAAACAAAATATATTAAATGTTAAATTTAGAGGTCAATCATTTATATTACGATTCCTATACTTTTAAGAACATAATATATGGATAAATATTTTATTTTATTTCTTCTCTTAGATCTTGCCTAACTGATTGGACGCTTATGATACTATGTTTTCATTTCCAGTGATAGAGTAGTGTCATGAGTTAAAGAAAACAATATATATTATAAATCATGTTGGCACATTGATTTTTGTTATCCGTGACTGTAACGAAGACCGATTGGCCGGAGGTAGCTTCGCTCTTAGCTCCTAATTAGAATATGTACATGACAGGTGAACTGAATTGAGTCGCTAATGATTTAATAAATCAAGTGGTTTAGTATTCTAATTGGTTTTAGCTTAATACTTGATATAAAGAAAGTGTGTTTAAATCTTTTCCAAGTCAGTGGCGAAGCTAGAAAATTTTGAGTTGGGGGTCGGGATCTAAATTTTTTTTTTTCCCTAACGCTATTTTTTGGGTAATATGTTCGGGTCGATGATTCGATTCGGGTCGGGTCAAAAATTAAATACTATTATTATAAAAAAAAAGTTTCAATCACTAAAAAACTAAACATTTGTCCAAGACAACTAAACACTAAAACGGAGACAAACGGTTGGTACATGGTTCGATTCATTAAAGAAATTAGAGTTCAGTCTTTCGACCTTTAACATAGAAAACAATAAGCCTTGTGTGTTGTTGGAGAATACTCTAACCAATTAGGGAACATACCAAACCAAGCAAATTTAAATCGACGAAGATTATTCTTTGGACCTCTAGGCTTATACTCTTCAAGCTTAGGTTGATACACTTCTAATTTCTACAATTCTACTAAATCCCTAAATAAAAGACAAGTAGATAATAGATTTAAAGACAACAAACCTGACCAAAAGGGCCGCTGAGGTGGTGGTCGGCCGTCGGCGGTGGTCAGTGGTGGCCGGCGAGACTGCAGGAGTGAGGAGCCAGGAAGCAGAAAGGAGGGACTGTGGGAGGAGATGAGGGTCGATTGGGGGAGGGTTTGTAAGTTTGTTCCGTTTTTAATTTATTTATTTTTTTTATTTATTATTATTTTTTAATGGGCTAAGTAAATAAGTAATGAATTTTAGTTTGGGATTTGGTTTATTAATGGATTTTAGTTTGGGTAAATGGCCTTATGTAAAATGTAATTGATCAAAATTTTATTGCTTAATGTATACAAAAAATTTCACAATTAAAATGGATGGTCGAAACTGAATATACCAAAATTTTTCTACACAAAAACTATATACCTCCTACATCGCAAAAAAAATTTCGGGGGGTCGGGCGCCCCTCCCCGCCCCTACATAGCTGCACCTCTGTTCCAAGTAGATCATATTATATTCATATTTATAACTAACATCTTTGTTTTGAAGTTTACATCACTTTAAAACCATAGGGTATGTTCACTTGTAGTTAAAGTTTAACCCACTGCCACATCAGTTTTAACATTTTCATTTAAAAAAAAAAAAAAAGAAGAAAAAGAAAACGTTATCGTAATCAACCTTTAACCAAACTATTTTCAAATTCAACCCCTAAACTAAAACTAATATTTCATTTAATAACTAACATAACATTTAAAATACGAATTACATTAAACATTAAATTTAAAACATGAACTACATTAAACAGTAAACATAAAACATGAAATACAAAGTAGGATTAATTAAATGTATCATTTGAGTCCCAGCCCACCTCACTCGAAGTCTCTGATTCCTGAGGGCCAAGTCCCATTTCCCATCGGTATTCTGCTTCTCTTAATGGTGTTGTGTGATTTATTTTCCGTATTGTGTTTTCGTATCGTATTGTAATCTGTTTTTAAATTTCGTATCGTTATTTTATGTTTCTATGTTTTTATTGTCTGTATTGAATTTTGAAATTGAATTTATTATCGTGTTTTTTTTTTTTTTTTCCGTAGTGTTATTTTTTTTTAGGCAAACTAAACTTTTATAACGTTTAGGGGGCAAAATGTTTTTTTTTTCTTTTTTAAATAGCAACGCGTTGATTCAATTGATGGAGTGGGGGTGGGGGTGGGGGTGGGGGGGGGGGGGGGGGTTGGTAAAGTGAACTTTTTTTTTTTTTTTTAAATTCAAGAGCAAGCTTAACACCACGTTAAGCCTTCAACCACCAGCATTAACGCCACTTGGGGGGGGGGGGGGGGGGGGGGGGTTGGTAAAGTGATTTTTTTTTTCTTTTTTTTTTTTTTTTTTAATTCAAGAGTTTCAACCACCAGCGTTAACGCCACTTTAACCAGGGGGCGGGATGTTAACATTCCTTTAACGTGGAATTGGTTAAACTTTAACCACGAATTTTGTTAACGTACCGAATGCTCTAACACTCTTTAAGCCCTTTATTTGTATTGCTAATCTCTGCCAACTGGGCATTTATATATATATATATATATATATATATATATATATATATATATATATATATATATATATATATATATATATATATATATATATACACACACACACACACACATACACACACTAAGGATCAGGTGCGGATCTTTTTTTAGTGCGAATGTGCGGACAGATCTGTGCAGCTCATTCCAGATCTGATCTTGACTTTTAGTAAAAAAGTCAAAATCCAACGCAACCTTCAATCAATCAATTGATCATGTAAATGATTTTTTTAATTTTTTTTTCTTTTAAGCGCTCCTTACTATTGTTGTCTTCTTTACTTTTTTTATATTTTCAGATTTTTCTGAGAACTTTTTTGTGTTGTAATTATGACTGGTACCGTGATATTAAAGATATTTATTAGTACTACTATGATACTAATGATATTTACTTAAAAAGTTACTTTGATATTAGTAAAAAACTTAATATCACTGTTTTTTTTATTACGATATTAAGAAAAGTTATGTTGAAATTTAAAAATTTTAACTTTAATATTAAGAAAGCATGATAATTACGGTGATTTAAACAATATTATGATACGGTGATATTTATAAAACGGTGATATTATAAAACCAACCGTGATACTAATTTTTTTACATGTAAAAATGAACCATAATATTAAAAAAATATTCTATGATATCAAAAAGTTATTGTGATACTAAAATTTTTATTAAAAAACAGGTATATATATATATATATATATATATATATATATATATATATATATATATATATATATATATATATATATATATATATATGGGGAAGGGATCAGGTACGTTTTTGGATTTTAGTGCGGACGTACAGATAAATCTCAGCCCTCCATTTAGTCAACCATCTGAAAAAGGCGGAGTGGCAAAATTGTAAATATCCCGTATTTTTTAAAAACGTTAATATCACAGTAGTTTTTTTTTCTTGAAAAAAATTCAAAAAAATCTAAAAAAATTAAAAAAAGAAAAAGGTTAACAAATAATTAAGAAGCGCTGAAAAAAATTTCAAAAAAAAAAAAAAAAAAAAAAAATCGTTTTCAACGTTAAATGTATTGTGATATTAGCGTTTAATTTTGACTTTTGTAAAAAACTCAAAATCAGATTTTGATATATATATATATATATATATATATATATATATATATAGTGAGGATCACGTGCGGATGTTTTGTTTTAGTGCGGACATGCGGATAGATCTAGGCCGTCCATTCCAGATCTGATCTTGACTTTTTGTAAAAAAAGTCAAGATCTACGCAACTATCACGGTACCAAATCACCATTCAAACGATTTTTTTAATTTTTTTCCTTTTGAGCGATCCTTACTATTGTTATGTTCTTTACTTTTTTTATTTTTTTAGATTTTTCTGAGCACTTTTTTTGTTTTTGATTATGAGTGCTACGATGATATTTAGGATATTATGAGTCTTACCGTGATATTAACGATTTTACTTAAAAAGTTGCGGCGATATTAGTAAAAAAAACTTAATATCACTGTTTTTTCTATTACGACATTAAGAAAAAGTTAAAGCGATATTAAAAAAAATTAACTTTGATATTAAGAAAGCATGATAGTTACGGCGATATTAACAATTTTTATTAAGAAAAAGTTTTTGTGATATTAAAAAAGTTATTGTGATATTAAATTTTTTATTAAAAAAAAAGTTTATGTGATTTTAGAATCTGATTTTGACTTTTTTACAAAAGTCAAGATCATACGCTAATATCACAATACTTTTAACGATGAAAATGATTTTTTTTTTGAATTTTTTTTCAGCGATTCTTAATTATTTGTTGTCCTCTTTATTTTTTTAATTTTTTCAGATTTTTTTGAATTTTTTTTCAGAAAAAAAAAGCTAATACGATAGTAACGATTCTAAAAAAAGACGGGATATTTACGATATTGCCACTCCGCCTTTTTCAGATGGTTGACTAGATAGAGGGCTGAGATTCGTCCGTACCATCCGCACTAAAAGACAAAAACATACCTGATTCTCACCCTATATATATATATATATATATATATATATATATATATATATATATATATGTGTGTGTGTGTGTGTGTGTGTGTGTGGAAGGGATCAAGTAAGAATAATAATTAAAATGAGAAGGGTAAGAAGTAATTCTAGCCACACATTTCAAATTACGAGGAAAATTTTGAGTAAAGATGCATCCACTTTTGTAGGTGCATCTGAAATGTGATTCTGGTTACTTCTTATCCTTCTTATTTTAATTATTCTTCCTATTTGATCATAACACACACTCTCTCTCTCTCTCTCTTAGTCGCATGAGCCAGCCGATGGCCGGGCTTGTTTCAAGTGTATTATTTTTTATAATTTAGTAACGTGTATGTCCATGGCCTGATTGTTTTAACATGAATGGATGATATTCCTATGTTAGTGTAACTTGCATAGTTGGTAGAAAGATGTTTGACAGTTAAAATTATTGTTAACAATGGCTTGTAAAAATTGCGAAATAGCCAAATTATTACAAACATGAAACAAAGACATACTTAAAAAGACATGAATATATTTCTTGAAATAACCATTCACATGTTATTGATATAAAGTTGAAATATTACAAAAATGAATGCAAATATACAATGAAATGCTATTGTTTGAAAATAAAACTGTCATGTGAATAGTAAGAAGTTAAAACACCATTCATAAGCAAATGGAGTGCCCTACTTTTGCTCTAGTCTACTCGTCTTTTAACACCTGCAAAAAATATATCATGTTGTTCATGGAAGACTGGTTTAAAAGAACACATTATAGAATAGTTCATAAAAGGAAGAATTTTCACAATGATTTCATAAAACTTCCAAGAATGTAAAGCATCTAAAATTTTCTAATCAAAGTACCTGGAGAGGAAATATTGGCAATGGTCATTTGTAAGTGCTTGGGACGAATTAATAATCTGATGCAAATCTGTATTCATAAGCTCATAAACCAAATAAATATCCTTAAAAATTGTTCTATGAACAGGCACCTCACAACTTTTAAAGCAATAACATGTTCACCATTCAACTGGCCCAATTTGTGATCATATTAATGTGAATGGAGTATGAGATGCCTAAAACTATTTTCTTGGTTGTAGTCACTTATTTTCTATATAAACATAGTATCTACATAGTTTTTGGTATCTGCTCGACAAAATATGGGCGAAAAAGGTTCAAAATATTATGGTTTCGGGCTGTATGGACAGAACCTTTTCAGGGGCTGTTAGACGGCAAATGAAGTGCAGGAAACATTAACAAAATTTGGCTTTAAAACTGCATTAGAAACTTACCATGTAGCTGAGACATAACCATATGTTGCATGTACATGTAACGGATTCTTCACACGTATATTTTACAATCCATACACTTAGAGTCATTCTTACTCCTGTAAATGAAACATTTTAGTTTCCTCGTATATTAATACACATATATATCTAAAGTACTCGATAAAGCTGAAGACACAAATATGAAATATCTAAACTAAAAACCATACGTAAAGTAGATGTGTATTCATTTATCCAAACATTAGTGGGGCTATTTGGGATTTGCTAAATACATTTATAAGTAGAGGTCTATTCATTTTAATTTATTATTTGCTAATTTGCATTGCTTATTTAGACCTGGAAAACCTATATGCTCACTTTTAATAGCTTATGAGTCCCATAGTATCGTAAAAACAATCCTAAACACCCCATTATTATGCTATAAAAATAATCCCAAACACCCCTTTAATTCAATTGTTAACATGATCCCAAACAACCCGTTCATTCAGCTATTAAAAAAGTCTATAATGTAACCCCTCAATTCAACCTAACATTGGTAGGCAAAAATAAGCACAACGGCATATAAAATCCATACAACAAACAGGTTATTTTCTATAAGAACATGTCATTAATGACGAATTTGTTGTCTCCAGTTTTTGTACACTAGAAGCAAAGATCATTGACGGCCTTTAACAATAGGAATTTAATCAGCGAAAAGTAAATGTATATTACATGTAAATAAATAATTAGAAACGTTAAGAGCAACACTTTGTAAATGGGACATAACATACAACATATATCAAATGCAAATATCTTTGACAAGAAGTGTCAGGTAACTCGATTTGTACCAAAAGGTACTCATTTTTCCCTAATCAGTTTCCACCCATTACCTAACACGACAAGTTTGATATTGTATATCATGGCACATACGAAAAATAAAAGCTAACATGGTCCAAGTGAAATCATGTTTCCTGTTGTTAGTAATGCCATCGATATGGCAGGCCATGTATTGTTTTCGAAGATTAAACCCTTAAGGTGAATATTTTTTCAGTGTTAAGCTGACTCACCGAAAGAAAAAACCCGATGCTTTTTTATGATTTTTTTTCTCTAAAATCTCCAACGTTTATAGTTTGGAGTTGTAATGGTTAGCATAGATAGGGTCTTTGTTAGTTCGGATCAAACTCTCCTTATCTTTGCCCCATCGGCTTTCCATTTTCTCCTGTAAAAAGGTTGTTGTAACCCATCATGTTTATGTTTCATTGCATTTTTTGCGATTAAAAAAGCTATTAATAACATTACCAAACACCTTGTATTCAGCTACTAAGACAGTTCCAAACACTCCTAATCAATTAAAGAAATAAATGATTAAGAAAGTTTCAGGTTATTACCTGCTTGTTTGCATGCTCTTAAACGACTACATTTTCAGCAAGCTCTCCGCCATTTGTTTCAAAACTCAACTGCAACCAAACGAAATGAATATAACGATGAATATTAGAACCCCTTGCATGAATATTAAAAAGTAAGTTTTAAATGTAAAAATGCATTTTCACTTTACTGTACAACTACATAATTAGATATAAAATATTTAAAAAAAAAAATCACTCAATAACTTTTGAAACAGGCCTTTTTAGTACATGTCGACATTTTTTTTTTTGTTGTCCAAAACTCTAAATTTCTTTTTCTTATAAACATAATAGTTGGTGTTTAGCAAAACATGATAAATTTTGAGATGTATAAATGTTCTTACCAATTATGCTATTAGGGAAGCACCCATCAGCAAAAATCCAGGACGTTCAATAAACGACCAATTTGGGGACCAAATGACAAAGATCAAAGCTTGAATCACAATACTAGCTTGTAAATTTTAAGCATCCATCATCTCGGGTTCACTGTTCCTGGTTGATTTCACATTAAATTTTTCCTAAGAAAGGGATTAACACAAATGAGTGACAAAAAGAGGAATATTTTTGGTCATATGTGCATCAGTTTTTTATAATTTATCGTGAATAAATCAGCATATCACTCACCTTTTTATTTTGTCGTCCACTATATCCACATTTACAACATATATCTATAACATATATATAACAGGATGTACATGACGTCATCAATGCCACATATGCATCCATAACGCCACCTCAACGCCACTGGACGCCACCTAAGCAACATGCCATGTAAGCATGCCACGTAAGATATAAAAATTTCGGATTTTTTGTTTTAAAAAAAATCATGCATGAGGCTGGATTCGAACTTGGGTCTGTTAGTGTAGAAGGCAACATGATTACCACTAGACCTAACACATTTTTTTGATTATATATTGCAAAACCAAATCTATAAACCTACAAAACCGATTATTATCTTCCAAAATTATATACCACATATCCATTCCTTAATTATAGCACATGAAATTATGTGTTAACCTAATCCATTATTCAGTCACGTAACTTTTAAAAGCCACGGCATTGTGATTTATTAGGAGATAAGTTTAGAAAGGATTTCGTGATAACACATTTTTTTGATTATATATTGCAAAACCAAATCTATAAACCTACAAAACCAATTATTATCTTCCAAAATTATATACCACATATCCATTCCTTAATTATAGTACATGAAATTATGTGTTAACCTAATCCATTATTCAGTCACGTAACTTTTAAAAGCCACGGCATTGTGATTTATTAGGAGATAAGTTTAGAAAGGATTTCGTGATATATTTTAAAACCTTTCAATATCCGTACCCTAATTTTGAAGTATATATACAGAATTGATCATTCCTCTATAAACATGCGAACAATAAAAAGAAGCAAGATAAAAGATGCGTCGACAGAGGCCTTCGTTGTGGCTTTCTAATGCTGAAAAAACCCAAAAACATGATAATTCTCTGCAAGGTATTCTTCTACATATATAACTTATGATATACTATTTGTTATTTTGATGTTATAATTCATGTTATTTTATAAATATATAGTGTCTAAGCCACCAGAAGAGACTGCATCACAAGGGATGAAGATCTTAAAGAAAACAACTTCTGGTATATGAATTGCTAATTATTTTAGATATATAGTTTGATATATGTATGAATTGCTAATTATTTTATGTATGAATTGCTAATTATTTTAGATACATGGTTTGATATATTAGGTATTTAGTATATATATGTTTTAATTTTTACAGTTGCAAAAGGTTCCAAAAAGCAAAGCACACAAATTGAGCCAGTCATTATCGAAGGTGATATGCCAGCAATGTGTCCACACGGTATTAATGTTTTCTTTTAATAGTAGATGTATTAAGGTTTGATTTTAATAACCAATGAACACTTTAGTTTAAATATAGGCAGTCTAAAGGTAAGATGGTTACTTATTGTATTTGAAGAACTATGGTGGAGGCTTTTGCGTTGGTTTGGCTGGACAAAAAACAAAGGTACGTATCCTTTTCTCAAAACCCTAATGATCTTATTGTATTTACAACACTATATGTATTGATATTAATCATTCCTTTATGTTGTATTAATAAAATATCATAAAACAAGAGTAGCACACCATCCAATCCACCCATGTTTGAAGCTGACACACCAACCAGACATGCACAAGGTAATTTTATGTGTTTGTGTTGTACTTATGTTGTTGTACGTTTTATCTATATATTATTCGTTGCTATTATCATAGTTTTTTTTTATAGAGTTTAAAGAATCATCTTTAGTTGCAAAGTAGCCATCATCTAATGAAGCACAACATAGTCATGAAAACACTATCATTGATTCTTTAAACTTTTGTAGGATATTCATAATGATAGCATGTATGGTTCTTGTGTTATGGATTGAATCAAGTAAGAAAGTTTAGAGAGAGAAAGAAAAGTTGGAGGATTTCCTAGAGAGAGAAAGTGAAGAGAAAATGAGAATATTAGATTAAGTGAAATGGAAGCTCCAACCCCTTCCAAGCTAGGGAAGGGGTATTTATAGTTACAATAAAACGCCCCCTGAAACGGGCTGTAGAGCGGGCTGACAGTGGGTAAAGACCCGACCCGACTCCACAAATACTAACTAACTCTAAACTACGTTCTAACTAATATGATAACTACTACGAGCTACAATATGCTAAACTACACTCGGGGTGACCGAGTCTTTATATGAATAAACGTATTCCTAACAATCTCCCCCTAAGGGAGGTCACCCCGGAAAATAAATATTGAATCATAGCATTCAAGTCTTTGCCGACATCTTTGTAGCTCGTAGCCTTTTAATTCTTCATTGTTGAGATCTTTGTGCATTAAGTGGTAGACTCTAGATGACACCTTCAATGTGATGGATGATCTTTGGAAATAGCTTCAACTTCATCATCCAAATGAGTGTCTGAAAGTCATCTTTGTGTTGGCATGCTCACACTTTTCAAGATCATGATCTTCGGCATCAGAGTTGTAGAAGCATATATGAGGCCCAATCAATGATCATGATTTCTTAGATTGTGATGTTGAAGTGTGAGCATGTATTGATGGATCAGCATCTTTTCAGCAATCAATCACAACCGTTAGAAATTCCTGCAAGTAGACAGTTATCAACAAATCATCCGATACTTATATGTTTGGAATTAGAGATTGTCAACAGCATAGTGTGAAGACTCCTTTTAATCCTTACCAAGACCGTTCCCAATCGGTAAACCCTGAGAGGATTTACACGAACTACCTAAGTAGATCGACGAATGGGTGAGTCGCTGGAGATCACTCCACGACTGTAGACCATTGGTAACCGTCACGACCACTAAGCGTAATCCATAAGGAATTACCGAAGTGACCTGCTTTTAGGGCTGTTTGATATTGACCCTGGCAGGAATTTCCATTCAATCACGAGGAGTTACAAAAACAACATCCCTCATAAATGTTCTAGCAGATTGCTAAGATCCGCATAGGACTCATAAGTTTACCACTGGTGTCCTTAATGTTAAAAAACTAGGGTAGAAGTAGCACGTGTTCCTATGAGATTTTTTTATGCATCTCGAGGCTCTAGACTCAATAAGTGCATTTGGTTTTCCCATGCGGAGATTAGGGAGAGGTCTCCTGCTTCAATATCAACCATCTCTAAGAGATATGTCGATAGATTACACTGGGTCCCCGTGAGAATGAAACAAGTTCTTTTAGGAGAACTTGAGTGGCTAGAAGGTTGGTGCAGTGCGTCACTGGGTCCATGACGTCTTGTCTTCAATACCAATATCGCCGTAGCAACCATCAGTAGATTATGAATTGAACCCGATTTCTGCCCTAAGGTTGAATAATTTGAGGGCTATTTCTTTTCACCCTTTCTCATTTCGTTTCTTTTTAATTCTTCAACCCCTTCTTTCTCCATTCTCACATTTCTCCTTTTTTTTCATAATCATACCTACGGACTTACTAATACTATCTATTTGGTATTGTCCATGGGTAGATCCCTCCGGCTCTGGCGGATCATAGGATGGTTTTCCTAACCTTAGCCACCTTATACCTTCATGACTATCCTATGTTGCCATTCACCAAATCATTAAAAATTCTCTCAACGTGTTTATGATTGAGAAATACATTTTGTTTACACAATGAGAGTTTTGTCATTTTCAAATGCTCCCCCTTAACATGTGCTCATATGTTTTGATTTGAAAATTTGCATATGTCGGGAAGAGTTGCACTTTTTGAATTGATCTACCTTAAGTGAACATGACCGGGCATTCGAGACACGCTTACATCACTAGTTAAACTAGCTTGAAATTATTACCCGGCCCAATCAGATTCACCCAAGGTTTCTCGAAATGGTACATTCTACTCAGACTAGTCCTTTTCGAGACACGCTTACATAACTGGTTAAACCAGCTTGAAGTTATTACCTGTCCAGGACTAGTCCTTTCGATTCAAGACAATTGTGTTTCGTCAATTCATGAGTCAAGTCTGAGTCTCGAACTCTTAAGATGCAAGGATCCTTTTTCACAAATCATTTGCTCCCCCTCAATATGTGCATTGATATACAAAAGAGTTTGGCACATAGGGAAGAGCATATATTTGGGTTCAAAACATCACGTTTTAATCAGTTTTTCATATTTAAATCACATCTTCTCTCCCGATCAAAAATTTCAAACCAATTGAGATTTGTGATCCCAAGTGATTTAAATAAGTTTAAAGATTTTGGGAGAAAGATGTGTCATATTTAAGAATGACTGATTTTAAGACGACATTTTAGCTCCCCCTCAAACCTTGAGGGAGTATGTTATGTGCTAGAGATGATGAGTTTATAAATAATTGTGAGTTTAGCGAGAAACTCATGAAAAATTCATATACTAACACATAACAATTGCACTTAATCCACTGGAGTTATGCACAAAGATCTTGTTTTGATGATATATAGTTTTTGAAATCGTTCTCCCCCTCAATCGATGACACATTTAAAATTAAACATTTTGCACAAAGTATTAATTCTTTTAGCATCGATTGAGTGGCAAATTTTAAACAACATTTCGAGTTAGTTTGATCTTCAAAAACCATGGTACCACCAAGTTTGGAGCAAATACTTTCCCGAAGAATCATTGAAGGAAAAGTATTTGAGATGTAAAGAAGACTTCTCTTCTTTTACCAGAAATGATGCACTTAAGCGTACATCAGATCGGAAAGGCACGAATATAAAGTAATTCATGCCTTTGTTAGGAACAGTCGTCTTTTTGGCGACGAACTTTCCCCAATATAAGACCGGGTTGCTATCTGAAGTAATAGCAAACCATAATTTTAAATCAGGGATGCAGTCTGAAATAACTGCAAGCCATAATTTTAGGTCCGGGTTACAGCTTGAAATGACTGCAAGCCATATAGGCATGTTTTGAAAACATTTTGAACTTCTGTTCGAACTTCATTTAAAGACCCGTGTCATTATTGAATGACATTTCTAGGACCGAAAATGTTATCAATGCCAGAAGACATGCCTTAAAAAAAACAATTTTTGGTATTTTCTAATTTTCTGATTTTTATGGGTTTTTGTTGGTTTTATATATCTATATACATTTAGGTATAGTATATGTACAAAGGATACTATTAAGTTTAAGAAGATGTTGACATGAATACCGAAATGAGGATTTCGTTCAGCTTGTTGTAGACACGTGTAGTCAACATCTCTTAACCATTCACCACCAAAGCATTCGAGGCTCATGAATAATCGTCTGAACTTGTACCTTCTCATTGTGATGCTTTGGTAGCTTCCCTCCAAACCGACAATCATCTTCATGAGACCACTTCTCCCAGACAGTTGAAGTGATGCAAAAAGTCTCATTGAATGAAGCTCGAGAACCCCAAAGAAAACGATAACACTGAAGTAATAAGGTGAACCACGGATCATCTCTGCGGTAAACAATCCCGGAATGTAAGATGAAGCCCGATCACATGACCCTGTTGTACGTCCCCGATGTACACATTACTCTGCTGTTTTGAGCGGTTGTCTATTCAAGGGAATAAGATATCAACATCTTCCTTTCACCAAATGCTTTCCAGTTATCTTACACATACCAACTTAATCCATATTGTACGCATGTATCCAACATAAGAAGAAACGATGACACCAAAGTAACAGGTTGAGGCACTGATCATCTCTGCGGATATCTCCTCCGGAATATATGATTAAGCCCGATCACGTGAACCTGTTGTGCGTCCTTGATGTACACAAATCTCTCCTCTGATGGTTGCGATCTCATCGGAATCATCATACCATTGTGTATATGAAGCATTAGCCAGAAGCACTTTACCGTAAACCATATCAGCTCGTATGAAGATGTCGATAAGCAATATCATCTCATACTCCAAATGTCCTTCTCATGTTTCTTCCTACTGAAAGCTGAAGTAGTATATGCCATAAGTATCAAGAGACTACTTCCCCCATGTAGTTGGAATAATACACCAAACGCTACGAGTTAAGATACTGAGTTTCTCTACGGT
The DNA here is from genome assembly GCA_030686995.1 of Artemisia argyi. Taxonomy (NCBI): domain Eukaryota; kingdom Viridiplantae; phylum Streptophyta; class Magnoliopsida; order Asterales; family Asteraceae; genus Artemisia; species Artemisia argyi. Next base: position 154,635,277 of record CM060692.1, read on the forward strand.
TATGACATATGTCTTCCCGGGATTACTTCAATTAAGAAAAAGTATTATGTTCATCACGTACACTCGTTATGCATACAGATGTATGTCTCCTTCCCCCTTGCTGGTTTTGATACATCAGAATCAGCAACAACTTTTACGCGCATCTACTTGAATTGTTGAGAAGAACCAAATAAGCTAAAATGTATCTAGTGAGAATCAACTGCTATAGAAACGCTCACTAATTGGGTTAATCCTCCCTCCCAATTAGTAAGCCCATAAGTGTACTTGCTCCCTCCCAAACTGACAACCCGTTTGAAACAACATTGATGCTTGTTGAAGAAGTATCTCTCAATTCTGCCCAAAATGTCTTCAGTCTCTTAACATGTCATCTACAACGAAAAGTGGATCATAGACTGATAATCTGTAGCTTCTTCACAGGTTTGTTTGGGGAACATCATGTCAACATTTTCAACTCACTTAGAATGCTTCCAGTTCTTCATAAAAGACCCCAATGTACACAATTCTCCCTCCATGATGATGACGATCACTCGGAATCATCATAACTGTGTGTACATAACCTATCCACTGGAACGTGTGTACAAATCACTACCCCATGAGTAGATGTCGATAAAAATTCTCTTCAACAATTCTCTGCAGATCAACCCCTAATTAAACCTCTTTTCACTTCCACTGGCTAATAGTAAATGACCACGTATGGAGAAAACCCGATATACCAAACTTGAAACTGAAGTAGAGTTCCCCGCTCTTGTGTCTTAAGCTTGCACTAATGTTGGAAGAACGGTGTAGAGAGTTCGTGTAACATCAAATCCCTAAGTACTCTATACTCTTCAACCAACCAACCATCAAGTATACGACGTACATCACCTCTTGAATATCCACAACTTCGTGTGACACTGAGTACTACAACGTAACTCCTTAAAGTGATAGTTAACCAGGTCTTCAACCATCCACCTCGACTGCTGGTAACTAGATAAACCAAGTCTTCAACTTAAATCTCAAGCACGAGCAAGTTATCGTTTAAAGTCATACATCCAACCACCCCGACTTTAAGATAAGCTAAGATCACGCCTTTGTGAAAGTCAACTTCAATCTCAAATATGTGATACCCAATCAACTCCGTAGTCACAATCAGTCTTCCTTAGTTAGTGGAACATTAGGTGTTGGAGGAGAGGAGAGTCATTTCACGCATCAATCAACATGTATTTTATTCACACTTCTCCCCCTCAAATATTGCATATGAGGATGCGATTTTTGATTGAGCAAGTGAATAGAAATACATGTAGTTTATTCACACTTCTTCCCCTCAAAAATTGCATATGAGGTTGATCCACTATTCACACTTCTCCCCCTCAAAAATTGCATTTCACGATGCCATTTTTGATCGAGTGGATAATAACAAATACAATCCGATGAAGGTAATCCACTTGAAGACTGAACAAGCATGGAACAAATATGAAGTTTGTTGATGAGAATGGTCAGAAGCAAGAACATTTCACAACTTCAGAAGATAAAGCACACTCAAGCGTACACTTTTCTTTTCTTTGATGAACTGGGCCTGAAGTGTTGTCAGCAGACGCCATAATGATGACATTGAGGACCGAGGCTTGAACTGAGGTGTTCAAACGTCACAGTCGATGAAGAACGTGGGCTAAACTGATGTGAACAGACGTCATAATGCACACATACACCAACATTGACTTGCCAGACCTCCTTAAGCAGGAGATATGCTTGCTTTAGGCCTCCAGACTTTGAGTCTTCTTATGTTGTGAATGATTGATGTACCTACAACTGAGTAAGGACTACCTACACTAACATTACAAACTTGATTGCATATATATAGGTTAGTGACATCAGTATCCAAACCCTTAGGGGTTTCATGGTCAACCATGGCATTGCCTTCAGTAAGCACCTTTCCGGTAGGTATCCAGTTAAGTCCAACGTACTTAAAAATTCTACCAGTTGGAATCCACTTATGGCAAGGTCTAGGATTGCTAATCTTCTTATGCATAGTAGAAGGCTTATCAATATACCTAGTCTCCAAAGATTTAGCAGTTTGTATCCACCTAGGAGAAATATTAGGCTTGTTTTGCTTCTTATGCATTGTGGATGACTTACTGTAAATCCTAGACTTAACAGGTTGAACCGTTGAACCTTAGTAGTGTTCCTCAATAACCTAGGAGGCATCATACAAGGTTGTGAGCCTAAGATTCCATCCTTTTGAAGTAACGCCCTTTTCCTAGCCTTTTCTAGATCATAGTTCTTGTACAAGTCCTTGATATCATAAGATTTTTTAATCTTAATGCTTGGTTTCGACTCTGTTCTTAAACTAATCCTAGAGACACTAGAAGTGGGAGTAGCTACTTGTTGAGGTTGAAAAAAACTAGAAGCAGTTACCTTGGGCAAATAATGTGGAGTGACTGGTTTTGTCAAAACTTGTTCCGCATCAACTTGGGAGGCAAACCATGTTTTTGAAAATTTTGGTCATTCAGATCTAAACGCAGTCAATTATCTAACAACTGATTGGTTTCTATTCGATTGAAAAATTGGTTTCTCCAAGATTGATGGTTTTGCAAACTTAGTGTTCACACTATTCCTTGTTGCTTTACTTAGCTCGTTCTTTAATGCTGTTATTGTGAAACCCTTTTTCTGAACTTGAGCTTTGAGTTCATCATTTTTTACAATCAAAGACGTTGTTTGCTCAACAATTTTAGTTTTCGTTTCTTTGATTGCATCACACAATTCTTTGCAATGAATTTTCAAAGACTCATTTTCATCACGTAATATAGCCACATTATGTTCCAATTCAATAACATTGCAGTCATGTTTAGCTTTAACTTCATTACACATATCACATAACTCAGTAATACGTTTTTTCAGGTTGTTGATTGTCAAGTCCTTGGTTTCTAGCTGAGCTTTCAAATCATTAATAAAAAAGAATTCATGGAAATCAGGAAGTTCCAGATCTTTACATGGTTGGTTAGTTTGAAAACTTTCTTCCTTTTGTTGCATTGCGATTTCAAGTGAAATACAATTTTTTTCAAGTTGTAAGAATCTCTTTGAAAGTTCATTAAAAGTTTCTTTATCAACCATATCATTTGATTTAAAAGACTCAGATGTAAACAAAGAACTTGACTCATCATTACGTTCAACATCCTACTCACTTTCTCCCCCTTTATGATTCATATTTGTTAAATCAGAAATGGTATTGCTATCAGTCTTTTTCAACAAATATGTGTCATAACTGGGCATAACTTGATCAGTATGCAGTCGTTCATCAAAAAGCACATTATGATGTTCAGTTAGGGGTACCTCAGCACATGACACTTGTTCTTTTATTGGTCTGAAATCTGCATCCATGTCATGTGTAATAAGAGTTACTGAACTGCTGGTAGTGTCAGGCTTATCAGTCTCTAACCCTTTGCATATCATGACAACTGACCCAACATCCGATGCTTTACCCGAATTGCCAATACCATCACATGATTGCACCCTACATGCCTTCACCTTGTCATCATATGCAGGTAGATGCTGTGCTTTTTCTTCAATGAATCTTTTCACTTTATCCCTAAGTTGGATGAGTGTGTCTCTGAACGTATCAACCTCAATTCCCGTGTGATCAGCAAAACACTTTTTCGTCATCTGACTATAATGGTCATATTCCAGTGTGAATTTCGAGTCGATGAACACTCGGAGTTGTTTGTTGATCACACTGAAAGCAGCCATGGATCCATTTTTGGAAGATTCTCCTTGGTCAAGTTGTTGTTGTAGTTGATCTAAGTTAAGAATCATTGTGCCTGTGAAAGTCTGAACATCTTGACCAAAAAGTGTTGCAAATGCACGATTGAATCCCATCTTGAATCCAGTTCCCTCTAAAAGTACCGATAGGTGTGAATGAAGTTTTTGAAAACATTCTATGCAACAATCTTTTGCATTATCGAGCAATTTAAGTGGCTGGTGAAGTTCTCTCTCAGGTCTGACAGAGTCTGAAGTAGTAGACATGATGCAAACGTGCACGGGATTTTACAAGTCTATGACTTAAACTGAGAAATAGAATCTTTCGCGGGATTTTACAAAAATCAAGACGAAACCGTGAGACAATGAAAATTGATGCACGTCAATAACCGTGATAACCGTTGGTATCACAACCCAAATTAATTCTCAAATACGGATTCTTGAAACTCAGTTAAAGTCGTGGTCCAAAATTATATCGAATGATTTTAACCACAAATAATTTGTCCTTTGTAGATGACCACTGGCACTTTAGCAACACAGATAAACTTCAATGCCACAACCCAATTTTAAATAATAGTTTCATATGAATTCACGAGCCCAACAGATCACACACATAAACACACGGCCCAAGAAACACGGATCAGCCTAATGCCACCAAGAAAATTCATCCAACTAAACTACCCTAATTAACGGGTATATAGGACAACTAAGTCACACTTAAGCCTAAAATCAAGAAACCCTAATCCCTCAAAAAATACGAAACCACAAAGGAATAACTCTCTTCTCCCCCTACACCAAAATTAAACGCAATTTTCTCTGTTTTAAAAAAAATCCGTCACTCGTACTTGTTTAATCCAAACAATCAACAAAAAAAAAACTCACGGTGAAAATCAGAAATGGTCTATGGTAGGTTGTTTCTTCGTGTTTTTGTTTTCCAGATCGGACGCAAGAAAGAATGAAACAACTACTTGTTTTGTTCTTTCTAGTTACGTTTCATATATTGAAAGAGAAGTGTATGCTTTGAAAACGATCTATGATGGTTTTAAGTTAAAAAACATGTGAATCTTTAAGGATATGTAACCAAGTTGAACCAAAACTGAGATCAATTTACTTTCTTATCGTTTCTGTTTAAAATTAATGAGACTAAGAATGAAGCACGAGTTGTTTTGTTCTACTCTAAGATTTGGAAAATTAAAAGAAGTTCATCTTCTAAATGAATCTATGATAACAATCTCTTTGGTGTATGTCTTTGGACGAATCTTTGTGTACAAAAAAAATAACCTTGAGATCTTGCTCTTTACTTTTGTTCCTAACTTTCTTGTTATACGAATCTAGATCAGGAAAGAATATATATATATATATATATATATATATATATATATATATATATATATATATATATATATATATATATATATATATATATATATATATTCGTACTTGTTTGTTTTGATTTGAACCGAAAGAAGGATAAGATGAAAACAGTTAAGGTTTTTGATCTATCTTAAAGATTTTCAGATATGTTTCTGGAATTGATATAGGATGATGAGCCTCTTGGGGTTTGTTTAAATAACAAGCTTTGAACAATAAAGAGGCAAGCTGAGATCGTTCTTGTTTTTCGAGTCCATTTGAAGATAAGATGTAGATTAGTGAGTGATGGTGAGGTTTAGTTTGTTGTAGCCTGTTGTTGTTATGATTGCGTTGTATGTTGGTTTGTGATACAAATCCGGTTATGATCTTTCTTCTTTTTGTATTGTGATTAACCTTTTTGTTTGACTTATATTGACTAATGAAGATGAAATGGATCAGTGTCTTCAGTTAGACAAATTGCTGGTTATCAAATCGACAGTAACAACTCGCTACACTTGACAAATCACTGCAAGTAACAACTCGCTAGGACAACAGGACAAAAAAATGTCCTTTCCAGCAATTTGTCTTCTTTTCCTGTTTTGGTTACCAGCCAACTCGCAACCTCAAAACTGGACAAATTGCTTCCAAAATGTACTAGGAAGACACAACTCGCTACTAAGAATGTAAATGCGAAACACAACACGCTACCAAGAATAACTTCAAGGAACCTCACGAATTAACACTAACCTGAAGAAACAGGATATAAAAACACTTAACCAGGTTCATACAACCACTTAATAAAGAAAGTACAACAATAATACAAATCAGACCACCAACAAAATCAAGCAAGAGTGTAATCTTATGAAAGCAAGTCGAACCAAAATAAAACACAAAACCCAAACAGAAAATTCGAGAAACACAAAAACCAAACTGAAAATTCGAGAATAGACAATCCCTAAGATGAAACCATGGCTCTGATACCAATTGTAGGATATTCATAATGATAGCATGTATGGTTCTTGTGTTATGGATTGAATCAAGTAAGAAAGTTTAGAGAGAGAAAGAGAAGTTTGGAGGATTTCCTAGAGAGAGAAAGTGAAGAGAAAATGCGAATATTAGATTAAGTGAAATGGAAGCTCCAACCCCTTCCAAGCTAGGGAAGGGATATTTATAGTTACAATAAAACGCCCCCTGAAATGGGCTGTAGAGCGGGCTGACAGTGGGTAAAGACCCAACCCGACTCCATAAATACTAACTAACTCTAAACTACGTTCTAACTAATATGATAACTACTACGAGATACAATATGCTAAACTACACTCGGGGTGACCGAGTCTTCATATGAATAAACGTATTCCTAACAACTTTCAAACTCAAGGTATTGAATAAAGTTAAAGATTGGTAGCCATGTATCAATTATTTAATATTGTAGTATTTTCGATTATTGCATTTACATAAAGGATGTTCATTCCAGATATAAATGATTATGAAGAATCAATAAGTGATGTATCTTACACACGTTTGCTTGAGAACCTATGGAATCATGAATTAGAACCACCATGTGAGGAAATGGTTGACAGTATTGATGAAAGCATGATGCGTTTAATTCAAGGAGATAAGCTATATATGCATCATCATATTCTGTCTCTCGGGACAGCTCAAATACAAATTTAGGTGGTTCAATATATATCACAAATTTCCTAAACCGTATAAGGATGTACAATCTTCCACAACATACAATAAAGTTAAAGATTGGTAGTTATGTAATGTTAACCCAAAACATTAATCGAAGAGCAGGTCTATGCAATGGTACAATGCTACAAGTGCTAAGGTTGGGAGTCAATGTTATCGAAGCGAAGATCATATCTGGTGAAAATGTTGGTATGATTTGTTGTATTCCACATGTGCTAATAATCTCTTCACATATGAAGAATTCCTTCAAATTAGATAGGAGGCAGTTTCCTTTTAAAGTATGTGTATTGTGATGACTATAATTCATTGATTAGAATTTTATTTCATAAACATTAAATGTTTCAGTGTTGTATTTATTTAATGTTTTGTGTTGTTAGATAGGTTAATACCCCGTTCTTTGTTAGATTTAATTGTATCATTGTTAATTTACAAAGACATGTTATATAACATATATTTATACATCATCATAATACATGTTTTAAAAATCATAAATATATGTACACATACAAAAACAATTTATTTAAAAAGGTTCATACATATATAAATTTTTTCCTATACCATTTTAACTATAAATAATCATGTAGAAAAACGCATTCATCGTATAGAATTCAAGTATATTCAATATTTTTAAACTTATAATCTAAAAATAAAAAGTTAAAACAAATGCTAATGATAATATTCATTAACATAGTAAATCAAAGTTAAAGCAAATTTAGGTTTCCCAAAAGATAATTGTATCTTATTTTATAATGTGTTTGAAATAAAGGAATGTTCCATAATTTTAGCACTAAATAAGGTAAACATTTAACAATTACTGTAAAAAAATATATTTGACTTATAATACATTTATTTATATTACAAAGACACCATTAAACAAGAATATATATTAAAAAAGATATTTTCGGATATATTTTCCAAAATTGTAAATATAATTTTAACGAGAATTTATATGCGGTGTTTTTTAAAATTTAACTTTAATTTATAGAAAATATATTTTTGAAGATAAGTTTAGAATGTAAACTGTATAAATCTTTTGGTTCCCAAATTAAAGTTAATTGTTTATTTGAAGATCATCACAAAATTTCTGCATCCTTAATCTAATTTTATAGTATATATAGACAATAATATAACCAAACTTAATAATTATTCTGTCTTTTGTTTTATGTTATTTGCAAAAACTATTAATTGTATGTTTTCACATGAAATAATTATATCTTGTTTGATTGTTTTTAAATTGGAATTTCAATGTTATGATTCAGGTTTATATATAAAGTGACCACAAATGTGAATCATGGTTTTAGAATTTGGTGGCACATTAACATCACTATTTCTAAATTGCTTAATAAACACATATAACATATCTTCTAATTTTTAAAAATATTGTATCTTATAACCACAAATTACAAACAAAACAGTACAAGAAAAGATTTGTTTATATATTTTAATAAGATACACATATGCTAAAATTAAAAAAAATTAAAAAAATTAATAGTAATTAGTTATAGACTTCTTCTATTTCATTTTTTATGATTAAATACATGTCAAAGTTACTTCATTCCAACTTCCCATACACATTATCAAAACTTCTATTGTTCCTTGCATAAATATTCCATCTTTCTCGAAAAATACGAATGGCCGCCAACAACGATATTGCTTAGGTCCATGAAAACATAGGTACGGTAACAACCATTATTTAACCTTTTTAAACTAATTTGATGTTGAACAATTTCAATAAACAACAATTCGGTTGACTCATAATCGTTTTAAAATTTTAAAATATTTGAAGATATAAAAATTTGGGCATATGTGCTATTATATAGTATAGATATATATGCTATACCGAATTTTGTTACAATTGTAAAAAATATTCATTATAAATTATATATCCTTTCACCACCTATAAATGCTAATCGATCTCAAAGGCAGTTAGACATCTACAACTCTTTTATAATTTCGTTTAACAAAAAATATTCCAAATGGGTCGGGAGTTTTTCACAACGTCAAAATCGTCAAACAAACGCCAACGAAGTGATTCTCCACCCAAAAACCCTCATTAGAACCCAAAAAAAGGTATTTTCTACCTATAATATATATTGATCAGCTTAGGCGATCAATAAAATTAATGGAATAAGAAATTGTGAGCCACGAACAACAAATATTGGAATGCAAAGAGGCAATTGATCAACGGAGGAGAACAGTATTAGAGTATCAAGAGAGAATAAACGATGTTAAGAAGCAAATTGATGGTCATGATTGATTGTAGTTTTTATCATACGCAGTAGAATTTCTTAATGTTTTGGTTACATCCGTGAGATTGTCTATTATGTTTGAAATTATTTTTGATTTATTGCTTTGCACCCAATTTATGTGTTAAATGGTTGCATAGTTTTATTTTTTTATTTGCTTGATATGTAAAATATTACATCTATTTAATTAAATGCTTAACACATATGATAAACAACAATTATAAAATAAATAATAAACATGATATAATTTAAAAAAGCAAAAACTGTTTAATAATTCTACTTCGAAAATCTTCACAAAGATATGTATTTGGAAGCAAATTAACTTTCCAATTCAAGCCAAATGTTTGTAATTTACAAACTTTGTAAAAAAATTAAGAATATATCTTCATAAGAAAAAAACACATAATGGATACATATGAAAGAGTTTGTACACGTTAACTACATTTTTGGAAACGTTGCACCTTTTAATATCGTGCAAATATAAACCCCTATAAATACTAACCATTCCAAAACGAATTATATCACAATCTCATTATACATTTTAGATTACTATCAAAATCCTATGGCATCATCATCTTCAAGTTATGCTTCAAAAGCAACAAAACGATCGATGGATAATTCTCCCCCCCCCCCCCCCCCCCCCCCTCTATGCCTGAAAAATACAAATTCTTTGATATAACACAAGATATTTGGGAAAAATTTCATGATGGAAAATATGGAACTGAGAAACTCTTGGTGGAGTCTTATAACAAGCGTAGGAAGTTGCTGGAAGAGATGAACAAGAAAGACCAACAAGCCATACTGGAATATCACCAAAGAATTGAAAACCGAAGTAGAAAAATCGAATAAATCAAAGGAAAAATTGTTGATGTTTATGAAAGCATTGAGAAAAGTTTATATACTTCTTAATGTTTTGTATATGTATTATCATATTTAACAGTATGTTATATCGAGTTCCATATTGTTTAGAGTTTTTTGATTTTGAATTCTTTAACAAAAATAATATGGTATTATTCATCAAGAACAAAAAACAAAAAAAAAACAAGTTTAAACATAAATAAATGTTATGTAGATTTTTAGAATAAGTTATAAAAGAGAATATATGTTATATATGTTCTTCAAATATTTAACAACCTATTTAAGGGTAGGCCTTAACCATGCTGATGATTGTTGGAAATGAAAGGGATGGGAAAAAAGTACCATTCACCATAAGATAATAAAAGTTTAGTGACAAAAATCTAACGACCAAAAAAAACAAAAAATTTAACGTGTTAATCACAAATTTTTAAAGAGTAAGAAAACGAAAAAGTTATACTACATTCGTCCCTTAGTAATTGTCTAATATGATTTTTTTTAGTGTTTCTTATTAAAGTTTAACCAAGTTATAACAAAAATAAAAAAATTGGATTCAAAGATGAGCAGGAAAAAATTAAAAAAGCCAAAGTGAACAATTAAAATTGGACTAAGGAAGTAAAATTTAATATTACTTTTAAACAAAGTATGTGACAATGAGCAAAAACTATGTATTTACCTTTTTTATTTTTTATTATTATACATCGACTAAAATCAAAGGTAGTCATCACTAATGTAAGCATGTAGCCATGTACAGTACAAGTGAGAGGCACCCTGGATTATATTTTTTCCTTCAAGGACAATAGTCCTATAATAGTATAGCTGTAGAGTTATTATTTCTGGGGCTTGGTAATGAACATACTGAACTGCCTGGTAGTCAATGTCGACAAAGTCAAGATTACAATATTTGATTCATGAATATATGTACCAAAGATTTCTTATGTTAATAGTAATTTAGCTACTTTCAGTAGCACTTAATTAATCTCTTTATACGATTTTGTGCTATTGCATTCTATGTACCCTTTTAAAAGTTTACGATATGATGTTGTTCTAATACACTCGGGGACCAAAGGGTTGTTCGAGATATCTTACTAAACTACTTAAACGGTTATTTGGAATTGTTCCTTAGAGTTAAGCATGCTTATATATGATTAACAAACAATTCGTTGCATCAAATGGTTTAATGTCAAAAATGAACGTGTGAGCTAAGTAAAGGAACAATAACTCCTATACACTTCTCGAGCCATGAGATGGATTTTGATAAACCAAAAACTAAAAAATGACATTTTTTTTATTCTGGAGTTTCATCATTAGTGTTACAATTTTTTTATATGTTTTTGTATTTAAAAACATGAATCACATTGCATCACGTTAACATATCAAAACATGCTTTCATTATATACAAACCATGGTTTTTCTTCATAGTGACCATCCATAAGCTACCATGCAACATACGTTATAATTACATACCATACTTACTATTTACTACATCAAGCTAACAAATCCAAAATACACGGTTATACATACCTACTAAACAAACTGCAAATCATTGTCCATAGTTAAATACACATCAAACTACCAAATGTTCATTCCATTGTGAGAATCACAAGACCATTTCTTGACAATACTCTAACATCAATAGTGAACCGGACTGTTTCATTTTCAGCAAAACCAACCTCATTAATGTGCCTGCATAATACTTCAAATATCATCAAACGAGACTACCTTATGATGAGCAATAGTCTTATTACTAACACAAATGACTACTAATTACTAACTACATTTTATTCTAAGCAACCTATAAACATATTATAGTAATGAAAATGCGTTTAATAAAATAAATATCACATATGACAATAAACTAAATAGCAACTCATTATAAGTTGATTTACTTTGCAAACACATTTAATGATTTAACTTGGAAAATGAACCTAACCACTTCCTTAATTAACTTAGTTAAGGAAATTGTCTGTTCAGTTAACTTTTTACTCTATAAAATTAACTCATTTTCACCATCTCACAGTCACAATTCACAGACTAAGTATAATTATCAGGCTTTGAATCATGTTACCTCTAACGAAGAATGTGAAATGTTCTGCTACACATGAGAATGATGAAGTAAAGTCATCTAAGTAAGTATCACAGTTTCATGATGCATTGTTTTCCTTTTTTTATTTGCAAAGACATGTATCTTTTTATACTGAAAATACTCATTTCACATAACAGGAAGCAACGAATCCAAGCCTTGCAAGAATCTGCTCTTAAAGAGTCTATTGGCTCATCAGGTTCATAGTAATCTGTTTATTTCTCTACATTGAAAAATATATTTTGCATATGAATTCTTTGTTGATATTATTATAAATATATGTCTATGTTTTTTAGATGGAGTCAGTAAAGACTCTAAAGATGATGCAACCAGCTTGGACTTGCATCCTGAGGAGATCTATTCACGTTTCGAGGCTGAATATAGAGAGAAAAAGTTGCAGCGGTGGATAAAGAGCCAACAAAAACCAAATCCAAAGAAAAAACCAAACAAGCTCAAAGCTGCAATCAAGAGAAGACCGAGAGCTTTGGAGGCTGACCAGCAAGAACAATTTAGCGATGAGGATCATCTTGATGATTTAGATTATGATAATTTTCATGTAACATTTGATCCAGAAAAATCACCAAAGTTTAATTGTTAAACTGTTGTTCAAATTTATTTCTTTGTGTTAAATTATTTCTTTATGTCTGTTAAGCAAGAGGAAAAAAAACATATAAGCTAAAGGCTGCAATCAAAAGAAGATTCAAATTATACTAAAACAAACAATAATCATAATATGTAATTTAATTATTATGTATATATTAAAAGATAATTACTAAAATAAACGATACTCATTATATTTTTAAAAAATTCAAATCACTAAAAGGTTTCAAAAACTATAATCATCTTAAACAAATAAGGATCATTATAATCCTTATATAGATATGTAGCCTATAACATAAGGATATAATGGCAGTGTTTATATATGTATATATATAAACACTGCCAGTTATATATTTGTATAAATATATCTAACCCATAATATACTTATAAATTTATTCACTATGGTTTATGCAAGGTGTACATATATACATAATTGTAAGGCATCTTTAAAGCCTTACAATTAAGGATGCATTAACACTAAGACATAAACCTATTTATATACACATTAAGCCCTTAATTAACAGATTTTACACATATTATGCTTTAATATTATATCTATTCAAAACAGCCCTTAACTTTCATAATTTACAAGTTTAACCCCTTAATTTTAATTAATTACAATTCATACCTTTTAAGCAAATCATCCCTTATTTTCGTGAACACAACTACATCACCAAATTCCAATTCCTTTTCTTCGCAGAAAGCGTCCCAGTTATTTTGTTTCAACAAATATTTGGTAAGAACACCATGCCCATTTGGATTCAGACGGCTAACATGGACATTAAACACATGACCTTCACATCTAAAGATGATTTCAGTTTCATTCCCCAAACCGGCTAAAAAATGAGCAGGAATACTCTGAAAAAAATTATTCTGACAACTCAGATACTACAGACATTAATTAATCAAAAAGGCTACTCGGTGTACAAATAACAAATCCCTTTCATTACCCTCTAAAAACAGTGACAGTGACAACCCAAAGTATATGATATGTATTGAGTTTATAAAAAGCATATTAAAAACATAAGGTTATTACCTGACTTATTTCAAACTCTTGGTAAGGCATCACGCATGTTTGAAACCGAAAATAGCCTTGATTTCCATCTCCATAACCTCCAATTTGTATCCCGTCATTGTCATAACCTGTTACGTAAAATGAGTCGTCCCCTTCTTCTATAAAGTGCAATACATTAACATCTTCATTCAAGTTCTCCGCAACAAACTTATTCCATCTTTTACCTCTGATCTCATAAATTCCAAATCTTGATCTGAATACAACAACTTTTTTCATGTTTCTTGCCATTCCTGTCAAGTACAGATGCCTGTTTCCAGTATAGGCCTCCTCTTCAAATACATCAGGAAGTTTGAGTTTGTCAGGATACTCATCGTGGTGGATCAGTTGCACGACAAATTCAATCGGCATCTTCCTACAAAATAAGCAAACCTTAAATATTACAACATTTTTTATCTACCATATATATTATCATATAACTTCTATTCGCTACAACATTCAGCTTCATCCTTTTATTCTTATGTTGTACTAATCCGGAAACCCAAAGCATACACATTTCAAAAACTGCTTAAATCTTAATCTATGACCATACAACCAATTATATACGAGAAAATCATAATACCTTTCTTCACTTTTTTACATTCTTCAATTTCAATAAACAAATTATTATCTTCTATGTTAGTAACATTCATCGTCATACTTTTATTCTTATTTTGAACTAATCCGGAAGCAACGATCTTACACATTTCATAAACTCCTTAAATATCAACCTTTGAACATACCAACAACTATATCTAAATATAGCGTACTCCCTTTTCTACCCTTTTTCTATTATTGGATTTCAATAAAGTGATAATCAGATAAGTCAACTTTTAGACATCATACCAAAATCACTAATTTATCAAATATACCTAAATCCAAAACAACCAGTTCCACATCATACCAATATAACTAATTTCTCAAATCAACCTAAATCCAAAACAACCAAATCGATATTTATTATTGGATCCATATTTCAATGTATCTATAATCTTAGTGTAACCAAACAAATTAAAATAAAACGTAAAATTACAAGTCATGCCATACTTTGTTTTATATGACTTGATCAGCAGGTAAAATGATGTTACACAATCTATCCAAATACCTATCTGGTCAATGATCATTGCTTTTTTCCTTTGACCTAATGCGTTACATGGAAGATCGATACAGGCAAACGTGGCCGCACGTGACAAAACACGTTTTCACAAGTCATTTCAGATAAATGGCACATACAAATTACCGGATTCAGCTTGCAATCCACTAAAAGATAGATACATACCTTGCCAAACAATCGGGCAATGATATTAGGAAGGTTCGCTAACATACACCCATTTGATGGAAATGGATTTCATGCACAACACTTTAATTTTGCTAGATATAACCAAGTATCTGTACCAGCTGACAACAACGATTCAATTTTAACAGGTAAAGTTACTCTAAAAAAAAGTGTGTGTAATATATGCAGCATCAACCACAGGGTTACAAAATTCAAGCACGTCTGCTACCCACTACCACTTTAGCCCATACCTTCCAAAAACAGAGTATATACTAAGCATGTGAGTTTACAATAAGCCTTGGCAATATAAAATCACAGACCGTGGTAATGTTAAACTAAACATTAACTGTCCAGCTATGAGAAGTTGGTACCACCTCCGCTTTTACAAAATGTGCGCACATACCGATACAACAACATCGAACAGGAAAACAAATGACAACTAAAACATAAGCACGCCACACAAATGACCTGATATACTTATAACCTCTTAAAACAAACGCAAGGTCAATCGAAAAATTCAACATACCCTATGGTTGGAATGGTCTTGCAATTTCTGAGATCAATTGCTCACCTAAATCAACCCTATATCAGACCTGCTATGGACTGTTTTAGCTGGTGCAGGACAAAATGATGATCAGATAGTTAACTATAGATACCAAAAAGGCAATGAGAAATATTCTTACATACCGATACAACAACATAGAACAGGAAAACAAATGACAACTAAAACCTACGCACGCCACACAAATGACCTGATATACTTATAACCTCCGGTTTTACAAAATGTGCGCACATACCGATACAACAACATCGAACAGGAAAACAAATGATGATATACTTATAACCTCCGATTTTACAAAATGTGCGCACATACCGATACAACAACATCGAACAGGAAAACAAATGACAACTAAAACCTACGCACGCAACACAAATGACTTGATATACTTATAACCTCTTAAAAGAAACGCAAGGTCAATCGAAATATTCAACATACCCTATGGTTGGAATGGTCTTGCAATTTCTGAGCTCAATTGCTCACCTAAATCAACCCTAGATCAGACCTGTTATGGACTGTTTTAGCTAGTGCAGGACAAAATGATGATCAGACAGTTAACTTACAGACACCAAAAAGGCAATGAGAAATATTCTTAAAATTAACCTTAAATTGTTTTTGAAATCACAAATAAACGATCTCTGAGTTTTATGATGTACCTAAGCTAATTACATCTAATATGAGTTAACAAATTCCCAGCAGAGTGAAGTGGGTGTAGCCAGTGCAGGTTTCCTTGCCACTCTAGGTGGTAGGTCAAGTAGTTAACTACACCGTTTGCATCCACTCAACTGAAACACCTTTAACTTTAGATAAGAAAAAATTGACTTACAGTACTTTAAAACAAGTATTCCCAATTAATCAAGTTAAACATAACATCAGAGCATAAACCTAAACTATGCAAATTTCAAGTCAACCAACACTAACCAAACAGTATATTATTAAACATTCCCCAAAATAAAAGCTTTCAAACTGTCTAATGCTAATTATAAACACAACCAAATTACCAATAATCATATACCCATACACAAAAATCAGAAAATCCCCAATTTTGCTAATTCCAGTTCAAAATATAACAGTTTTGCAAAACTCAAAACTAGGGTTTGTCAAATCGTGACATTCACATAATAAGATCCATTTAAACAAAGATATTCTAACAAACCTAATCAATTCACAATGAAATTAGGGCAAATGAATAGATTGAAAATTGGAAAACCCTAATTTAGGGTGAAATGCATATTAAATTTCGCAAAATAGCAAGACCGTGTGTTTGAGTCATGTGTGTGTTAGAGAAAACTACCCCTTTTGTATATAAAATATGAAAAGAAAAAAATGAAAATAATTAAATAAAAAACAATAAACATAAAACTAAATACATTCATCATTAATATTGTTATAAATTACCATATCCATACATCACCAGCAGCACCACCAAGTGCTGGAAATCCATCAAAAGACTACCATACACAAAACCCTACAAACCCCACATCAACCCAACCAAAAGAACCTAAACAAAGAAAACCTAATCATCATAGAAATCCATGATTTCTATATGCTCCTCCTTCTCAGTCAACCCCTCACGAATTTCAAACAACAAACCCCTCAACACCTCCAACTTCCTTCTGTCACGGATTTGTTGCACACGCATACACTCATAAACATCACCAGAAGATTCTTCACCATCATGGTTAAGTGACTACACTTCAGCCATCCTTTCAGTTTGCTCTTCAATCTTCCTTTGTAACTCATTGCATCGCTCCCCCATGAACCTGATGAATGCTTCATCTTCTGTGTAACTCTGAATGAATAAAAACTTAAAGATTTGGTGAAACTTTCCAGAGACTTTTTTTAAGTCATTGATACGAGGGGTTTCTTCAGCCATTGAAATTATAGGTAGATGAATGTTGTTTTTGATAATAATGTATAACTATGCTAAATTAGTGGGTATATAAACAAAATCTATTGATCGGCCCCAAATGGTCAACCTAAATTGACCAGGTGATGGTCAACAAGGTCAAACTGCTCAGAGTCAATGCTCCGCGGAATATAGTGGTTTCCCCGGGTCGTTATGTCCCGACGAGGTATGATGGTTAACAAACGGTTCTGTGATCGGGTGAATTTGGATGGGAAGGGTTTGAGATTGGTTAAACTAAGGAATCTACAATGAAATAGCTTAAACAAGCTATATGAACAAGACTGGAAGTTTAGAAAAACCAGAAACGTTTAAAAATTAAAACGCGTACGTTTACGTTTGAAATAACGTAAGCGTACAAAATAAAATGTGAAAACTGAAATCTGAAAACCCCCAGGGGGTGAAAATGACTTTTTTACAAACTAGAAGATAAAAGAAAATTTTTAGAAAAAGAAAATTAATTTTTACACTAATTAATTATTTATTATTAATTAAATACTAATTAATACTAATTATTAATATTTAAAATACTTAAATACAATATAATATTAATTTAATACTAGAAAAATGAAAATAAAA
This sequence comes from Artemisia argyi, assembly GCA_030686995.1. Taxonomy (NCBI): domain Eukaryota; kingdom Viridiplantae; phylum Streptophyta; class Magnoliopsida; order Asterales; family Asteraceae; genus Artemisia; species Artemisia argyi. The sequence continues at coordinate 154,653,206 of CM060692.1, forward strand.
TTTCTAAAATTATAAAATAACTAAAAACTAATTTTAAAATTAAAAATATGTATTTTTGTCTTTTTATGGATTTTCTATTAATTAATTACTAATTAATTATTAATTACCTAATTAAACTATTTTAAATTAAGAAAAATAGAAAATGAACAGTAAAAATTCTAGAAAAATCCCTAAAATTATATTATATTATATAAAAGCTAAGAAAAATATAAAAACTATGTCTTACTTAATAAAAACTAATTATGCTATTTAAAACTTAATTATTAATTAATTACTAATAAAACTAATATTAAATATAATAAATACCAAATGATGAAATAAAAATCTAAGAAAATTACTAAAAATACTTTAATATGAAAGGAAATTAAGAAAAATATAAAAATGCTAAGTTCTTAATAAATATTTAAAAATGAAAATTAAAATTTAATTTACATTAAATAGAAACTATCACTTAGAATTAAATTAACTTTTCTGGATTTTTCTTTCTAAAAACTAATTTACAACTAAAAACATGAACTTTTTATAAAAACAACTTTAGTAGAACTTAAAATTAAGCAAATTACAAGCTTATTGGAGTGACAGTTGACTTTGGTCAACTGTCAAGGGAAGGAGATGATGTAGGCAGCTAGGGGGCCCACAAAGGTAAAATAAGCTATGAACAAGTGAAATGGGCCAAAATAAGCTTTAGGGAACAAGCACAAGCCCTGAATAAGCCAAATAAGCTGGTTAAGCTTATCTACAAACCAAACAGACAACTCAGACAAGGGACAAGGTTTATGGACCTTGCAGCCCTATCAAATGGGGCACAAATCCCAAGATAAGCCCAGGGACCTGAAGATGAGCTTATTGGCTTCTCAAAAAGCCAATAAGCTCATTGTGGGACCCACCATGTAGGCCAGGGGAAGGGATGAAAGTTGGGGTGTTGGGCTGATGGTCTGTGTGCAGGGCCCCACATTGCCCTACAAGTGACTTTGATCAAGTGTGAAGCCGAAATGAAAAATTGCAAAAATATAAGGGTTCAAGGAAATCAAAGCTGAACTGGTAGACAACAAATATAAACAAGTTTCAGAATCTAAATCATCACACAAAAATCAAAACAAATCTTTGAAATATAGGAAAAATCTGAAAATGCACATTTGACTTTTTGAGAAATTGAACCTACTTTGACTTTGTTGGATTTTGATCCTTCTTTACAGATTTGTTATGGGATATTAGACCATAATTAAACTAATTTAAACTAAAACTTTTTAGTTATAAGTTGAAATGGTGGAATCACCAATCAAAAACACTAACAGTTAACAAATACAATGGCAAGAGCAATGATTTTGACTTTCCAACTAAATATCCTAAAGTCTTATGACTTATTTATCCTACAGGAACCTAATGTGGGTTATACAAGCCAAAACATGCACAAAACAACAACCAAACACCCCTGAGCAGTGCAATGCCAAACACCCCCTTTGTGAGTGACTGCCTTGAGTTTTTCAAAGCAAAGGGATGTTGAAAGCTTGAACCATGAAAGCAAGGTATCCAATAAGTTGAGTTATGAGATAAGAAGCAATGTGGGACTAAAAATAAGCAGTGTGCAACAAACAATCACAAATAAGCTATAAATGAAATCTAACAGTGAATAAACTAATTAAGACTAAATAACTATACTAACTTCTAATAAAATATAATATGAATACCTAAGCACAGATAAGCATGAAAAATAAACAAACAAGAACAAATAAGCAGATGGGACAGTGAAATGCAATGTTATGAAAATGAGACTTACAAAGTGAAAGCAACCATGTAACACTCAAAATCAATTTCCAAATCAACCTATTGCTTCCCCTGAAGCTCTAAACCATGTTCATCCAAAAACAACCATGCTTCTGTCTTCTTTCTTTCTTGACACTGAATTTTTTATTTTTTTTTATTTTCTACTTAATTTTCTTTTATTTTTTTGTATTTAAGTGAAACTGAATTAAATACTCTCTAAACTTCAAAAAACTTATAAGCAGGCTAGAATAAGCTCAAGTGAACAGAAAAACACTTTACTTCACAACTTTAACAAGCTCAAATGAAATTTTAGATTTTAAAATTGCAGGAACTGAATTGGAACTGAATATTAGAAACAAAAGTGATACAAAGTTTTTATTACACTACTGTGACTGATTACAAGCTTTTGAAACTTAAAAGGACAACTAGGAATCAAAATTATACTAAATTGACATTACTAAAACTAAGCTAAACTAATCACTACTCTAACACCTTTCTTCTGCTTTTCTTCTTTTCTTTTATAGGTCCCAGAAGGTCTTTGGCACTTTTCCCACTTCAATACAAGCCGTTGGATGGGCTTTAGATGATCTCAGCCTTCAAAATTGTTTTGGCGGGAAATGGGATTTGGAGTTTTAGTGGGTTTGGTGAAGGTTTAATGAGGAGGGGGAGTTGGTGTTGGCAGGTGAGGCTATTAATGATAGTTGGTGGAGAGGGGGGAGACAAGGAGCTTGAAATTAGGGTGTTAATGGAGGGAAAGCAGGGAGGTTAGGGGTGAGTGGTGAGGGTTGACTGGGGATTGACCATTTGACCGTTTGACCCCCAGGTTTTATTATTAAAGGGGTGGTGTGGATTGGGCTTGGGTATGGGCTTAGGGGTTTAGGATGGATCAGGGGTGTGTTGGGTTAAAAGGGTTTAGGTTTAGTTTTGGTTTGTAATAATAAAATAGGTCTGTTTGGTTTTGTATTTAACAAGGACCAATTTTGTAATTTTGCAAAAGTTGAGGGTGGAAAATGTAATCGTTCCTAACTTATCACAAGGATCAAAATTGACAACTTAAATATCCCAGGGACCCAAAGTATGATTTTTCCAATGTTAAATTTCCCGGGGCCAATTATGCAAATTTCCAAAGTACAGGGACCAATCTTGTAAATTTTCAAAACTTTTACCCAGGGACCCATTTTGATAACTTTTGATTTCCCAAGGTCCCAAGAATGATTTTTCTTTCAAATATATCCCACCAGGGACCAAATCTGCCAAAATCTGAAACTCCAGGGACTAATTTTGATATTTTCCAAAACTATTCCAATTTTTCACCAAAGGACAAAATATGACAACTTATGATTTCAAAAGGACCTTTGATGACTTTTCTTTTCAAATAAGTGCTCAGGGACTATTTTTGCCAATTTTTGAAAGTTGAGGGACTGAAACTGCCAATATTGCAAACTTTGTACGTTTTTCATCTGTTTTTGCTCATTTTGCATCTAAAACGTATAAAACACAATTTTGAAATATTTTCAGTATTATGATGCATTTCTAAGTGTTTTTGTATGTTTTGCAGTTCAGATTTGACCAAAAATGATGAGTGTTTAAGCACTCATCAATCCCCCACACTAAACTATTGCTAGTCCTAGCAATAACTGTTTTGAAAACTTGATGGATTTTAAACTCTTTAACAAAAGCCATCACTTCTGGAGTAGCCAGATGTAAGAACTATGGTACACCTGATAACCGTGTGATTTTGAGCAAACCACCAGCTGTCAACGAATTTGATTAGTCTTTACCAAAAGCCGTTTGCTTCTGGACTAGCCAACTCTTGATGGAATAGTCAACATCTTGGTGAGCTGATTACCAAATATGGATTTTCCACTGCCTTTACCACAAGCCATAATCTTGCGGGCTAGCCAACTCATTCGCTTTATGGGATATGGCGAGTTGAGGTACCATACAATTTTGGGCAAATTGCAAGCCATAAACGGATTTGATGTATCTTTACCAAGAGCCGTTTGCTCCTGGATTAGCCAATCCCTTTTGTCGGTTAGACAAGGCGGACTGATAACCACAAAAATTTTGAAGCACCAGTGAAAAATTTTTGAAAATTTTTTGAAATTTTGGCTAAAAACGGGGGTATTAGATAGTAAAATGTGATAAAATTCGCTAGAATAGCGAAATACCCCCCCCCCCCCCCCCCACACACACACACACACATAGAATGAATATTGTCATCAATATTCAAAGCCCCGGCTATTATGCCGACATTTTGAACGTAAAAGGGCAACATTACAATCTAAGCGTGGAAAATACCTTTTTGTTTTTCACTTCATTTGTAACCACAGTGGGGTAACTCCCCCACACTTAGGGTGAAAACCCTAAGTACATGCTACTTTTTTTGTTTACCGAGTCGCTAGCTTGACTCGACCCCGAATTCATTTGTCCTTGGGGAAGCATGATGTGGAAGAAGCAATCTCAATCGGACTTTCATTCAAGATGTTTGGACAAACATTTGAAGCACGTGAAAGTTCCACACCGATGAGATAAGTATCCGGCTCAAGATAATGGTACATGAAAATGCCGGGGTCAAATATAGTGTCTTCATTCCCGAAGGAGTGAAGAAGAGGAGAAGTCACCTCGAGAGCAGGCTCATTAGCCTGAGTTTGGATTTCAAGGGTTAAGCTCAAAAACATCCCGGGAGGGTGGGTGGGAATTTGCAAATCCTCATGATGGAGTGCATCTCCCCCCGGGCTATCATACTCCGGAGGAGTCATGATAAGGTGATCAATGGTGGGCTCAGAAGGAATTTCATTAACATCACTGATATCTCCATAAGATAAAGACTTTTCATCAGTGGGTGAATCACTAAGCCCGGTATTGAGATAGGAATTGAGTGATGGATCATCATTCAATAAGCTTTCAAGGAACAGAATATCCCCCTCAGGATCAAGATAGTTATCATCAACTTCATACGAAGTTGAACTATCTAGAGCAAGGAATGCTTCGACTTCCTCCATATCATCTTTGAAATCAACGAGATAATCATCACATCCCGATAGAAGTGGATTGGAATGAGTGAGTTCATCGGCGAACTCCTCGAGAAGAAAGTCAACATTAGAGTGGGGAAGGGATGCATCAACATACTCAATGTCTCCATAAGATAAACAATCATCACTAGAATCAGAGACAATCTCAATTTGATCATTTGGATTATTAGGGTGGGAAGGAATATCACACACTTGATCAAAAGTCCCCTGTGACTCTCTCGGGATTGGGACAAGGATCTCAACACTAGACTTTATTAATTCGTCCGATTCCTTATTAGGAACAGTGCTAAGATGCTCATCCCCCATGTTTAGAGAGTGAGTGTGAACTTCGGGTGTGATAACAATAGACTGAGGGAGATGAGAGGAGCTATCATTCATGGATTGTACGATTTCCATTTGATCATCTGCTAGTAATTTCTCCGTCTCATTATTTTCTCCCTGATTTTCAATGGGAGGAATCACAAATGATGAATCTGACGAACCCTTATAAAATTGAAGGATATCAAGGGTATCTTCATTATCACTATCATCATCACAGTCTAGAAGAGCAGCTTGACGAAATTTGGCACGTGTTATAGCTGCTTGTTCTAAGACAAGTAATTCTTCCATGCTCAATTCGTTTCTAGCCTCTCGTTCTTCAGCAAGTAATTCTGCCATAGATTTTTCACGAGAGTCTCGAAACGGTGTAGTAACCAACTCCTCCTTAAGTTCTTTCAATATATCAAGAGCCTTTAGTAAAAGGTCTTGCTCAGTATCGTGAGGAGTTGTGTGAATCATATGGTACTGTGGAGGTGGGTCTGAAAACGAATAGTCGTAATTGTTACAAGGAAATGGATTCCTTGTTTGACAATCCGAGCTAGAGTGTGGACCTCCACAGTAATCACAACAGTAAAACTGATGTGGCTGTGGGTTGTATGTGCTAGAGTTATAATTGTTATCAGGAAACTGCTCATAGACAAGCGTATTTCCCGATTGACAATCAGAACTGTAGTGTGAACCACCACAGTACTCACAACAGTAAAACTGTTGAGTCTCATGGTGTGGTAACTAATGGAATGAATCAGTCGTGTCATGGTAGGAATAGGGATTCTGGTTATAGACAGACCCGTTTCCTGACTCTACCAAGCCACAGCTGGGGCAATTGCCACCATTATAAGGATTACCACACCAATGGCAAACCAGAAAGTGTGGATGAGACATAGAAAGAATCAAAAGTGTATAGAGGGGTAGGGATGAAGAATCAAAGATGTGAGAGGGTAAAGGTGAATGTTTTTGGATTTTTGGATAAACATTTTGTACAAATGAGAAAGAAAATGTTTTTGTGTTTTTGCGTTCGTTGAAAACTGAGTTTAAAAAGTTCTCGGGAACGGTTTTGTTTTGATAATAATAAAATATGAACAAAGGATGGATAGATGTACAATCGAACGAATTCCAAAATCACTAATCAGAAAAACCGTTTAGAATAGCGCGCACACCTCCCCGGCAGCGGCGCCAAAATTTGATCGGCCCCAAACGGTCAACCTAAATTGACCAGGTGATGGTCAACAAGGTCAAACTGCTCAGAGTCAATGCTCCGCGAAATATAGTGGTTTCCCCGGGTCGTTATGTCCCGACGAGGTGTGATGGTTAACAAACGGTTCTGTGATCGGGTGAATTTGGATGGGAAGGGTTTTAGATTGGTTAAACTAAGGAATCTACAATGAAATAGCTTAAACAAGCTATATGAACAAGACTGGAAGTTTAGAAAAACCAGAAACGTTTAAAACTTAAAACGCGTACGTTTACGTTTGAAATAACGTAAGCGTACAAAATAAAATGTGAAAACTGAAATCTGAAAACCCCCAGGGAGTGAAAATGACTTTTTTACAAACTAAAAGATAAAATAAAATTTTTAGAAAAAGAAAATTAATTTTTACACTAATTAATTATTTATTATTAATTAAATACTAATTAATACTAATTATTAATATTTAAAATACTTAAATACAATATAATATTAATTTAATACTAGAAAAATGAAAATAAAATTTCTAAAATCATAAAATAACTAAAAACTAATTTTAAAATTAAAAATATGTATTTTTGTCTTTTTATGGATTTTCTATTAATTAATTACTAATTAATTATTAATTACCTAATTAAACTATTTTAAATTAAGAAAAATAGAAAATGAACAGTAAAAATTCTAGAAAAATTCCTAAAATTATATTATATTATATAAAAGCTAGAAAAAAATATAAAAACTATGTCTTACTTAATAAAAACTAATTATGCTATTTAAAACTTAATTATTAATTAATTACTAATAAAACTAATATTAAATATAATAAATACCAAATGATGAAATAAAAATCTGAGAAAATTACTAAAAATACTTTAATATGAAAGGAATTAAGAAAAATATAAAAATTCTAAGTTCATAATAAAAATTTAAAAATGAAAATTAAAATTTAATTTACATTAAATAGAAACTATCACTTAGAATTAAATTAACTTTTCTGGATTTTTCTTTTTAAAAACTAATTTACAACTAAAAACATTAACTTTTTATAAAAACAACTTTAGTGGAACTTAAAATTAAGCAAATTACAAGCTTATTGGAGTGACAGTTGACTTTGGTCAACTGTCAAGGGAAGGAGATGATGTAGGCAGCTAGGGGGCCCACAAAGGTAAAATATGCTATGAACAAGTGAAATGGGCCAAAATAAGCTTGAGGGAACAAGCACAAGCCCTGAATAAGCCAAATAAGCTGGTTAAGCTTATCCACAAACCAAACAGACAACTCAGACAAGGGACAAGGTTTATGGACCTTGCAGCCCTATCAAATGGGGCACAAATCCCAAGATAAGCCCAGGGACCTGAAGATGAGCTTATTGGCTTCTCAAAAAGCCAATAAGCTCATTGTGGGACCCACCATGTAGGCCAGGGGAAGGGATGAAAGTTGGGGTGTTGGGCTGATGGTCTGTGTGCAGGGCATCACATTGCCCTGCAAGTGACTTTGATCAAGTGTGAAGCCCAAATGAAAAATTGCAAAAATATAAGGGTTCAAGGAAATCAAAGCTGAACCGGTAGACAGCAAATATAAACAAGTTTCAGAATCTAAATCATCATACAAAAATCAAAACAAATCTTTGAAATATAGGAAAAATCTGAAAATGCACATTTGAATTTTTTGAGAAATTGAACCTACTTTGACTTTGTTGGATTTTGATCCTTCTTTACTGATTTGTTATGGGATATTAGACCATAATTAAACTAATTTAAACTAAAACTTTTTAGTTATAAGTTGAAATGGTGGAATCACCAATCAAAAACACTAACAGTTAACAAATACAATGGCAAGAGCAATGATTTTGACTTTCCAACTAAATATCCTAAAGTCTTATGACTTATTTATCCTACAGGAACCTAATGTGGGTTACACAAGCCAAAACATGCACAAAACAACAACCAAACACCCTTGAGCAGTGCAATGCCAAACACCCCCTTTGTGAGTGACTGCCTTGAGTTTTTCAAAGCAAAGGGATGTTGAAAGCTTGAACCATGAAAGCAAGGTATCCAATAAGTTGAGTTATGAGATAAGAAGCAATGTGGGACTAAAAATAAGCAGTGTGCAACAAACAATCACAAATAAGCTATAAATGAAATCTAACAGTGAATAAACTAATTAAGACTAAATAACTATACTAACTTCTAATAAAATATAATATGAATACCTAAGCACAGATAAGCATGAAAAATAAACAAACAAGAACAAATAAGCAGATGGGACAGTGAAATGCAATGTTATGAAAATGAGACTTACAAAGTGAAAGCAACCATGTAACACTCAAAATCAATTTCCAAATCAACCTATTGCTTCCCCTGAAGCTCTAAACCATGTTCATCCAAAAACAACCATGCTTCTGTCTTCTTTCTTTCTTGACACAGAATTTTTTTATTATTATTTTCTACTTAATTTTCTTTTATTTTTTTGTATTTAAGTGAAACTGAATTAAATACTCTCTAAACTTCAAAAAACTTATAAGCAGGCTAGAATAAGCTCAAGTGAACAGAAAAACACTTTACTTCACAACTTTAACAAGCTCAAATGAAATTTTAGATTTTAAAATTGCGGGAACTGAATTGGAACTGAATATTAGAAACAAAAGTTATACAAAGTTTTTATTACACTACTGTGACTGATTACAAGCTTTTGAAACTTAAAAGGACAACTAGGAATCAAAATTATACTAAATCGACATTACTAAAAGTAAGCTAAACTAATCACTACTCTAACACCTTTCTTCTGCTTTTCTTCTTTTCTTTTATAGGTCCCAGAAGGTCTTTGGCACTTTTCCCACTTCAATACAAGCCGTTGGATGGGCTTTAGATGATCTCAGCCTTCAAAATTGTTTTGGCGGGAAATGGGATTGGGAGTTTTAGTGGGTTTGGTGAAGCTTTAATGAGGAGGGGGAGTTGGTGTTGGCAGGTGAGGCTATTAATGATAGTTGGTGGAGAGGGGGGAGACAAGGAGCTGGAAATTAGGGTGTTAATGGAGGGAAAGCAGGGAGGTTAGGGGTAAGTGGTGAGGGTTGACTGGGGATTGATCATTTGACCGTTTGACCCCCAGGTTTTATTATTAAAGGGGTGGTGTGGATTGGGCTTGGGTATGGGCTTAGGGGTTTAGGATGGATCAGGGGTGTGTTGGGTTAAAAGGGTTTAGGTTTAGTTTTGGTTTGTAATAATAAAATAGGTCCGTTTGGTTTTGTATTTAACAAGGACCAATTTTGTAATTTTGCAAAAGTTGAGGGTGGAAAATGTAATCATTCCTAAGTTATCACAAGGATCAAAATTGACAACTTAAATATCCCAGGGACCCAAAGTATGATTTTTCCAATGTTAAATTTTGCCGCGGCTAATTATGCAAATTTCCAAAGTACAGGGACCAATCTTGTAAATTTTCAAAACTTTTACCCAGGGACCCATTTTGATAACTTTTGATTTCCCAAGGTCCCAAGAATGATTTTTCTTTCAAAAATATCCCACCAGGGACCAAATCTGCCAAAATCTGAAACTCCAGGGACTAATTTTGATATTTTCCAAAACTATTCCAATTTTTCACCAAAGGACAAAATATGACAACTTATGATTTCAAAAGGACCTTTGGTGACTTTTCTTTTCAAATAAGTGCTCAGGGACTATTTTTGCCAATTTTTTAAATTTGGGGGACTGAAACTGCCAATATTGCAAACTTTGTACGTTTTTCATCTGTTTTTGCTCATTTTGCATCTAAAACATATAAAACACAATTTTGAAATATTTTCAGTATTATGATGCATTTCTGAGTGTTTTTGTATGTTTTGCAGTTCAGATTTGACCAAAAATGATGAGTGTTTGAGCACTCATCATCTATCTAATAGATTTGATCAGTAACCAAACAGTTTTCATCACTTCAAGTTTTAATTACACTGATTGATTGGTTTTCCCATGCAGAATAAATTACGTTTTATTAAGTTTTGCAATAACACATAAAAACTACAACTTATGATAAAAATTATAAATTTACCCATAAATTTGGCAATATTACATAACTAACACTCAAAGTTAACCATTTTTGATAAATTATAACCAAACACATTAAAAAAAATATTATCCTACCAAAAACTAAAAAACTTTTGATAAAAATCAAAATGTCAGTGCCTACGCATTACCAATAAAATTAAAAAATGCGGAAAATCATAAATACTTTGATATTACTACGAACATAACCGATCAACTATATCAAACAAAAAAAAATCATAAAAAAATAAAAATTGCTTACTTAAGTATTAATAGCATTTTTATATATTTTACAAAGATGTAAATTAAAAACAAATGAGTGTAAAAGAAGAATATGCAAGAAAGTGTACAAATTAATATCATGTATGGCAACTACTACATTTTCAAAAGCATGTACTTATAACTTCAATTAAACATTTAACATATGTAAATTAAAGATGTATGTTCCAAATATATAATAAATGTAAATGTATAGCATGAATGTAAATGTGTATAATTTTTTAAAATGAACAAAAAAATTGATAATTTTTTTAAGATCATTCTTTCATTATGGTGACGCATGTCAACGATAATTACAACGGCCTTACAAAGCATGCCCGCCTATTAGGTGGGCCATAACCACTATCCCAATCCCTATCCCCTTTCAAATCTATGTGACTGTTTATTAGGTCAAGGACAAAGAAAGGTAATCTTCACAACACAGACTACAAAAGCAAATTCAAGTAAAATCACGTGATTAGTGCAAATCACGAAACATGCCCGCCCATTGGGAGGGCCATGACCACTAGTATATATATATATATATATATATATATATATATATATATATATATATATATATATATATATATATATATATATATATATATATATGTATGTTCAAAGATAAGAGAATCCTTACATGTTCTCTAATGGCAGCTTCATAATCATCTGATTCCTTGTCGAAACTTTGCTTCTACAAATTTACCATAGTGGATTATTTTAGAGAGAGCCTGCATGTTAAAGTTGGCATTTTTAACCTTTGGGATCTTTGGTTATGCAAACATATCCATAATTCATGCATAGAAAGGGAAAAAAGGATCAAAATTTGAAATGCTTAAGATCAATTACCTGCAAGCAGATGGTGTTACAGGTTGCTATTGACCAACAATTATCCAACCTCGATAGTAAAGAGTACACTCTTTTTCAAATATTTACATACCTACATATTGTGAAACATAAATCTTGTTGAAAACATCGATTTTTTTTATTTTAATTCGTAAGTTGGTACACAATTATTTCAGTTTAAAACCATAAACAACATGTTTTAAAAAAGAAATTCATTCAAGAATTTTATCAAACACTTGGTATGCAAAAAAAAATCAATAATCAAAATCAATATGAAAGTATTTTCTAATTAATCATACCTGAAAAAAATACCGGTGAACATAATTCGATTCAATCGAAACCATAATGCAACGCCTATTCTCAAAATTTCTAGTTAATTTTCCGATATGATTTTGTGTTGATAATGATGCGAAGTAGATACCTTCGACCGTTTTGTGTGTGTTATTTTTGTGAATTTTCATTCAGCAGATATTGATTGTATAAAAGATTAGGGTAATTAGGTTTTGGTTATGATTTTTGAAGAAACACAGATCTGGACGAATTTTTGAATGACGATTCAAAAAAAATGGAGTGATAGGGTTATCAGTAATGATTTTCAATCATGAATCAAAATAAACTGATTTGGTGAGTTTTAGGAAATGAATGGAGACTTGTTTTTGAATTAAGATTGATATTTTCAGTTGACCGATTATGTAGGTTTATTTTTGGGGGATATCAATGGAATTGATTGGGATGCTGAAAATCGTGAATGAAGGAGAAGCAAGGAGGAATGTGGGAGGAGTGTGTTTTGGGATGCCAGGTAATTAAATTTTGACAGCTTGGCATTCTTTTTAGTTTTTGGGGGTTTCCACCTAATTCTTTCATGCCAAGTGACATATGTGACTTGGCAAGTTCCTCTATTATATATTTTGGGATATATATATATATATATATATATATATATATATATATATATATATATATATATATATATATATATATGGTGGGGTTATTATAAAAAGTCAGTCTCTTATAATAAAAAGTGTAAGAAGGATTGTGGTAGTGACAGTGTCACCCCCATGCCACATCATATGACACGTGTCACCCCTCCCCCCCCCCCCCCCCCCTCCACGAAAAAAAAATTCCCGCCAAAAAAAAATTTTGGTAAAAAAAAACTTTTTTCCCCGCCAAAAAATTTTACTGTATCACTGTTATAAATTTACTGCATCACAGTTATAAAGTTACTGCATCACGTTTACTGCATCACAATTATGATTTTTCTGCATCACGGTTACTGCATTCATGGTTATAAGTTACTGCATCATAGTTATAAGAAACTGCATCATCATAAGTTTTCTGCATCATATATGTATGTAACTATATCACAATGAAAATACAATTCTTTTTTAAGTTTTGATGTATCTTTATTATAAGTTACTGCATCATAGTTAATAGTTCAGTGCATCAACTATGCTGCAGTAACTTAAAACCTTAATGCACTAAAATTTATAACTGTGAAGCAGAAAAAAATTTGGCGGGAAAAAAAATTTTGCCCCAAAAAAATTGTTTTTGCCCAAAAATTTTTTTTTTGGGGGGGGGGGGGGGGGGTGGGGTGGGGTAACACGTGTTATATGATGTGGCATGAGAGTGACACATGTCGCCCTCACAATCTTTTCTACACTTTTTATTATAAGGGATTTTTTATTTTAACCCATATATATATATATATATATATATATATATATATATATATATATATATATATATATATATATATATATATATATATATATATATATATATATATCTGTGTGTGTGTGTGTGTGTAAAGGAATGTTGGAGTATTAATATCAAAGTATTGATCAATTCAGTTTAAGGGAAAAAGTAATCACAAAACAAATCATTAACAGTTTCTAAGTCTTTTAGAGGATTATAACAAATATATGAAATGAGACGAGCAGAGCTACTAGCTAATTTACCAGAAGAGAAAAGGGACAAATAATAATAATAATAATAATAATAATAATAATAATAATAATAATAACTGTCATTGGTTATTCATGTCACAAATTACTAAATTTTGAGTCATGGGTTTCGCATCAAATATAAATTATTTGAAGCACTTCTTTTTATTGAAATTAGTTGTTATTAATTCAAAAAATTAAAAGGAACTGGCAATAATTAGTTATTTCACAAATTACTAAATTCACATCATGACAATTGTAAGATCATTTATGATTTATCTCTAGAATTTGTATCAGTGGCACTTTTTATATTAGATAGATTATTGTAACTTAAGTTGTTCAAATCCGGGTATCATCAATTGTTAGGAATATAAATATTCACGTGAAAGACTCGGTCACCCTGAGTATGGATTAGCATTAAGTAGCACGTAGGTTTAATCATATTAGCTTAGATATTGTTTCACCATGGAGTCGAGTCGGGTCTTTACCCACTGTCAGCCCAGTCCATAGCCTACTAGAGGCGTTTTTATGTCTTATATAAATAGCCCTTCCCACCCATTGGAAGGGTTGGAACTTCTTATTCTTTTCAAGCTAATACATTACTTTCTTTCTATACAAATAAGTTTCCATCTCTTCTCTTTCTCTCTCTAAAACTCACGAACTAAACATCAATTCTAGGGTGTGTTATGTATTGAGATATCCTACAAATGGTATCAGGGCCATGGTTAGGCTAGATTGATTGTATGTTCGGATTTGGGGCTGACTTTTATTGTGGTTTTTTTTTTTTTTTTTTTTTTTTTTTTTTTTTTTTTTTTGTTCGATAATGTTTACTAAGAAAACCCTAACGTGAGATTTATTTCTGGTTAAAATCACTATAATCTTGAACTTTTGTGTTCACTATGATCCCTTGTATCATTTCCTTGTCGCCTACGGTTGATTTGGTGGTTTTATGTTGAGTTTTGAAGGTTTTCTTGATTGCAATTTAAATTTCGGTAAAGTTTTCTTAGTTGCGATTTGAGTTACGTTAGGAAAGGTTGTGTTGCGATTTGGGGTGGTTCTGAGTTGTGATTTAGTTGTTAGCTAATAAGGGGAATAAAAACAAAATAGGGTGAAAGTGACATATTTGTCCTCTGGTGTTGCGATTTGACCCTGCGATTTGAGGTTGCGATTTGAAGCCTACGATTTGAGGTTGCGAGTTGAAGCCTGTGATTTGAGGTTACGAGTTAAAGCCTGCAATTTGAGGTTGCGAGTTGAAGCCTGCGATTTGAGGTTGCGATTTAACTATGCGATTTGCATAAGTTTGTGACTTGGTGTTGTAATTTGGGGATTGCGCTTTGAGGTTGCGATTTGCCAACTGAAGACCAACTATCAAGCCTTACTAAACATTATGTTGCCCAAGTTTTGTCTGATCTTGCGACTTGTTCATTGAGACTCGTATACTTCATAACTTAAAATCATTTCAACTAAACCAATTTGTGGAAAACTAGAAGGGGGGTTTGAATAGTTTACCGTTTAAAATCTTTTTAACTTGTTTAGTTAGCTTTGAAACTTTCCGATTGATCAAAGATATATACACAAACACAATATATAACATGCAAGTAAATGAAAGAAACGATCAAACCACAAAACGAGTATTTATCGTGGTTCGGCTAGAAGGACTCTTTTTCCTTGCCCTACGTCCACGCCCCGAGTATCCAACTCGAGAGTTTCTTTCACTAGTCAACAAGCTCCTTTCACCGGCGGAGAAAACCTTACACGTCGCTTATACTTTTACCGACACTAAGCTAGATGTCGAGTTCTTTACCAAGGGTACAACCACTCCCGTTAGTTCTTTTACAAGGGTACAACTACTCCCGATACACTTTGTATTTTGAGGACTAAAATACTAACCGATCACTACTGAAAATACACAATCAAATGAAGTGTAAACTACACAAGTCTACACAATGCTAAGCTAACAAGTCTTGCAACGTTGTGTTGAATACTTGTTGCTTTTAATGAGCTCGTGAATCTCTTTGCTACAAAAAGAAACTTCACATATGAAATGTTAAAGGGTTAGATGAAAGAATGAATGTGTGTGTGTAAAATATGATCTAGAGTGATAAGCCAAAAATCAACTTGTGGCTTGGTATTTATAGCAAAGCCTTTTGCAGGCCTGGCAGATACGGCGGAACCCTAAGATGGGTTCCGCCGGGCTTGCAGTTGGTTTTGCAATAAATCTTGCAAACCAAACAAAGTCACATCTCATTACACCTTGCAAACCAAACAATGTCACATCTCATTACTTCTAGTCAAACACCAAACTTGCAAGCAACCACACAGTAAGTCAAACACATTTTCTTTCCATAAATGTATATTGACAAAACTTGCCATAAATGTGATGTGACAATTCTATTTTAAGAAATAAAAAGTGTTGTGTTTTATGAAATGTAAAATGTAGCAAAAGTCTAGTTTATGCAAGTCTTTAAAACTAAGATTATGTTTTACTTAGAAACTAAAGTTTACATTTTGTCGTTAACAAAACTTAGCGCAGATCGTAAAATATAAATAACGTTTTTAGGCGATATTTGTATTAACAATCTCCCCCTTTTTGTTGATGACAAAACATAAACTTTGTTTTTAAGTAACTCACAAAATCTTGGTGTTTAAGACTTTAAAAAAATTAATATTAAACTTGTTTTACTTAAGTGATGAAAATCATATTAAGTTTTGAAAGTTTAATATATTTCTCCCCCTTTTTGTCGAAACAAAAAGTAGAGTAGCGAAGCGGAATTATGCACTTGCTCCCCCTTGGTTGTTACTCCCCCTAAAAGGAGTGCCAAGATGGGAAACATGGATTTTGATCCTACAAAAAAAATGGTTAGTTGGTGATATATATAGTCAAGCTTGTAGTTACCACACACATTGCAACCACAATGACAACACAAAAATGATCAACCAACAATGCACAAAAGTAAGTAGGAAGATATATCATTCCAAGTAAAATTTTGACTTTTAAAAGTCAAAAGACAAGAAATATGAAATATTCTTCTACTTCTAAACAAAAACTAAAAAATAACCAAGAAAGAAAAATAAAAGCCTAGTTTCCTAAATTGGGGCAAACGGCCTCCAAAGGTTGTCTAGGATTTGTTTGGGTGGGAAAGAGCCTCCAAACGTTCTATGACGTGTTGGAATGCAAACCGGGTTTCATCTTGGAATTGGTGAAGCAACGTTTTGATGGTTGCACCCATTTGCTCACAATTTGAGCAAACATGGGGATGAGTGGGTGGAAATGGGTTGGTTTTGGTTTCTTGATTTGAGGGTTGGTTGGTTTTTGGTTCTTGGGTGGAGGATGGATTTGGTATTGAGTCAAGCAAGGTGGTTTAAAATTCCATTGCTTGATTCCTTTATGTGTGAAGGGTCCTTGGGGTTATTATGGTTATTTTTGAAATTTGGCGGGAAATGGTTTTGGTTGAGTTATAAGGAAAGAGAAGTACCCTATTATGCTAAACACATTGCAGGAAATGGGTTTCTATCTAAAAGGATTGGATTTTGGTGTTTGGATGTTGAAATGTTGAAAACAAAAACAAAATTTCTGCAGGCTACTGGCGGAACCCTCAGGAAACACGGGCGGAACCCATTTGAGGGTACCGTCTGGTCCGTTGGGCCAATTCTGGGTTTCCCAGAAAATACACTGGCGGAACCCAATTTTGGGTACCGCCAGATCCGCCAGGGCTGAAAAAATTGGCAATCCGCGTTTTTGACCCGCGAGACGATTTTCAAAATTTTCGAAAACTCCTAAAATCAAAAAGATAATGCATTACTGGTTAGGCAATGCAAAAAATAGACACGTAAACACACATATCATATGACTTTGACCTTGAGGTCGAGAATTTCACTATACTTAGTGAAAATAACATAAACATGAAAATTTGACAACTTGCCAAAAGTTGTCTGCCTGCAACAAAGTTAGAGACTACATGTTCCAAATTGTATCAAACATTGTACTAGCACACAAATACATCACAAATATTTTTTAAACGACCAAATTTGTTCAAATAGCACCTAGTGCCAAACACTCCTACACACCCGCACTCATTGACGGTCAATCTTGTTCTTGAGCTTTCCAAGGAATCTTCCAAGATTCTTAAACATCCCCTTTGTTTGCTTGAACTCCGCCGACTCATTAGGAATATCCGGAAGTTGGGATAGGTATTCGAGAGGTGGGAGCCTAGAGTTTGGCAAATTGTCATCTTCACTCATTGAGTAAGATGATGATGAGGTAGGAGGATGAGGACGTTTTCCTTGGGCTTTGTACACTCTCTTATCACTAAGTGGGACAAAGGTGTGTGGAATGAGAGAGTAGTCAAGACGAAGGCCGTTTAGAGTTGGTGGAATGGGTGAAATGAACCTAAAGAGACGGGTCAAGAGCATTCCATACGGCATAGCCGTTGTGCCATGCACAGGAATGTCGGCCATTCTCTTGGCCATGTAGTAGGCAAGGTTGAAGGGTTGCCTAACTGACAAGGAGTAGAGCATGTAGCAAAGGCAAAGGTTGATATGATCTCGATTTCCTATTGTGCTAATGACATTGGCTCTAAGGACTTCCTCCCATTTCTTGAATTGGGGCTTAAGATCATTCATTTCCATTCCATATGGGTCCTTATCGACCTCATTTCCCGAACGGGTTCTCCTAGTGTTGGTTGTCCTAACAAAGAGGTGGTCACGGAGTACATCTTTTGACACAAGATGTGTGTCATAAGGATGGATACGGTCTTGGAGGTTGTCAAGAGTTGAGAGGGAGTGCAAGTCGGAATAGATGCAAGTGCCACGGTTTGGGACACCTAGGATTTGAGCAAACTCCTCAAGAGTGAAGGAGTATTGATGACCACTAACCCTAAAGTTGATAGACATTTGACCATAATCATCCGTGGAGAGGACCGCGGATGCATAGAACTCTAGAATGAATCTAGGACAAATAGGCTCGTCGATATTCAAAAGACACTCAAAGTTGATTGTGGAAAATTCGGCGTAAAGGTTTGTGCCTTCTAGGAAAGACGGGTCAATGGTTCTACCCTCATGGACATAGTGTTTTTCTAAGGCTTTGAAAACGTTGACTTGGTTTGGGGTAAGGCCTTTGGTTTTGTGGTGTTTTGGTAGGTACTTAATGGTGTCCTTGTGATCGTAGTGGGTTAGAGGAGGCATGATGATTCCTAGAACAACAAAATTTCACATTTTAGTTTAAGTAAACTACTATTATAATGTGGATGTTCTAGTGTGTGCCTATATGAAAACAATGTGGAGGTGTGGTTATCTTGACTCATTTGGATGCTTCAAAAACGTTTTATAATGCAAGTTTTGTTATAAAACAAAAGATAACCCAAACGCTCCTAGTTCAATGTAGCTTCGTTTGAATGTACCCGAAAATACATATTGGTTATGTATTCCCTTTAGCATTCAAGAGACATTATGCAAGTGATGTTTTAAACATAACGTTTTGATTTTGTATTCTCAATGTGAGACGAAAAAATATTTGTCCTATTTGTGAGAAATTTTTGGAAAGATTTGACATGGGGTGTTTTAGCAAACATGTTTATACTATCTAAGAATGCAATTCCTAACTATGGGAAACATGATTAGTTTTGTTAAACACCTAATTTTATGCATGAGTTTCTCAAGTTAATGCATAACCCCAAGTTTTTGTTTTTGTGCAAAAATGGAATTCCTAGACTCAGATCAGGATTGTAATCAAGTTTAGAATACTTACAATGATGATTGATTTGCAATGTAAGTGAAAGGAAGACCAAGAATTCGTAGGTATGGATGGATGGTAAAGTGAATAGTAACAGTTTGGAAGTGGTGGTATGAGATAATGGGTGTTTGGTTTAATATAAACAAAAATATTGATTTTGCAGGTCGGCGGATACGGCGGACCCCTGAAATGGGTTTCGTCCGTTGTGTCTGAGGGTTCCGCCGACCCTGCTGAGAAAAAGAGTTATGGATTTGTTTTGATTTTTGTGATTTTTGTCTAATGTCCAGAACTACAATGTAGGTTCCATGAGTCCTAAGCCTAGCCTAAGAAGGTTAAAAGGTTCACGTTTAAGGGGTTTTGTGAGAATGTCGGCTATGTTGTCTTTGGAAGAAACTTTCTCAATTGAGATATTTCTTTTTTGAACGTTGTCACGAAGGAAATGATGACGGATTTCAATATGTTTGGTACGAGCATGTTGAACCGGGTTTTTGCTAAGATCAATGGCACCTTTGTTGTCACAAAGAATTGTGATGTCATTGAGTTGAATTCCGTAGTCGACAAGAGCTTGCTTCATCCAAAGAGCTTGTTGACATGCCTTTCCGGCCGAAACGTACTCGGCTTCCGTTGTTGAGATAGCAAGAGCCGTTTGCTTCTTAGAGAACCATGAGGTGAGACAATGTCCAACAAAAGTACAAATACCACTTGTACTTTTTCTATCGACATAGTCACCGGCATGATCCGAGTCGGCATACACTATGGTGTCTATTCCCGTTCCTTTGGGATACCATAAACCTAAATGTGTAGTGCCCTTAATATACCTAAAAATCCTTTTAACGGCTTCGAGATGGGTAGTCTTAGGATCTTCTTGAAAACGAGCACATAGACAAACACTAAACATAATGTCGGGTCTACTAGCCGTTAGGTAAAGTAGACTACCAATCATACCTCTATATTTAGTGCTATCTACGGATTCACTTTCCTCATCCTTGGTGAGTTTAGCTTCCGTGGACATGGGTGTTTTGATTGGTTTCGAATCTTCTAATCCAAATTTCTTAAGCATGTCCTTAATATATTTAGATTGGTTAAAGAAGATACCATCTTCTAGTTGTTTAATTTGGAGTCCTAGGAAAAAGTTGAGTTCTCCCATCATACTCATTTCAAACTCGTCATGCATGATTTTTGAGAAATCCACACATAATTCTTGACAAGTTGATCCGAATATAATGTCATCCAAATAGATTTGGACTATGATAATATGTGAATCTTTCTTCTTAGTGAAGAGAGTATTATCAACTAAGCCCACGGCATACTTATGGTCAACTAGGAAGGTTTTAAGTCGATCATACCATGCTTTTGGAGCTTGCTTAAGTCCGTAAAGAGCCTTTTTAAGTTTGTAAACATGATTTGGTTTTTCAAAATCGATGAAGCCCGGTGGTTGAGCAACATACACTTCTTCATTTATGACTCCGTTTAGAAATGCACTTTTGACGTCCATTTGAAAGAGTTTGAAATTATGTGCACATGCATATGCAAGTAAGATTCTAATTGACTCGAGCCTAGCAACCAGAGCAAAAGTTTCATCGTAGTCAATGCCTTCTTGTTGGTTATATCCTTGTGCAACTAGCCTAGCTTTGTTTCTAGACACAATTCCATTTTCATCCATTTTATTACGAAATACCCATTTTGTTCCAATTATAGTTTGACTCTTTGGTTGAGGAACTAATGTCCATACATCATTCCTAACAAATTGGTTTAACTCTTCTTGCATTGCAATTACCCAAGACTCATCTTTAATGGCTTCATTAATATTTTTAGGTTCAATGGTTGACACGAAACAAAAGTAGTTGCTTTCATTTTGAACTTTTGACCTTAGTGTTCTTTCGTTAATGTTGCCAATGACACCATCTAATGGATGACTTTTAGATTCTTTGACATTGACAAGTTCTTTGTTTAATAGTTTATCTTCCTTGTCATCACTTAAAATTTCTTGTCTTTCTATTGCTTGGCTTTCAACTAAGTCATCATCTACCAAAGGTGATGTCTTAGAGGGAGGTGGACTCTCGTCAAATGTTACGTTCAACGATTCCTCAACTCTTAAGGTTTCTTTGTTCAAAACAATGTAAGCTTTACTATTTTGTGAATATCCAAGAAATACACCTTCATAAGACTTTGGGTCAAATTTGATGAGATAATCCTTGGTGTTAAGAATGAAACATTTACTCCCAAACACTCTAAAGTATCCTAATGTAGGTTTTTTACCTTTATATAGTTCATAAGGAGTTTTATTCAAAAATGGTCTAATTAAGACTCGATTTAAAATGTACGTTGATGTGTCAACGGAATTACACCAAAACTTTTGTGGAATGTTTTGTTCATTAAGCATTGTTCTACTCATCTCTTGCAATGTCCGGTTTTTACGTTCTACTACACCATTAGATTGAGGAGTACGTGGAGCCGAAAAGTTATGAGTTATACCATTAATATCACAAAAGTTTCCAAATTGAAATTCATTATCAAATTCACGACCGTGATCCATTCTAATAGACACAATATTAGACCCTGCTTGATTTTGAATTTTCTTACTTAGAATCTCAAATTTATCAAAAGCTTCATTTTTACTTTTCAAAAATTTTGTCCAAGTATATGTTGAGTAATCATCAACTATGACCAAAGTGTAGAAGTTACCTCCATAACTTTGTATAGAGGATGGACCAAATAAATCCATATGCAAAAGTTCTAGACACCTAGATGTAGAAACCAAGTTTTTAGCCTTATGGCTATTATGGACTTGTTTACCGACTTTGCAAGCATCACAAAAGTGTTGGTCAAATTTCAACTTAGGTAGGTTTCGAACTAAGTCTTTGGAGGAGAGGTTTTGGATTAGTCTCATGTTAACGTGTCCTAAACGTCTATGCCATAAAGTTGAAGATTCATCTAATGAGGTAAGACAAAGTTTGTCTCTAGATGTTGGATCCATCTTCATGACGTATACGTTGTTCTTAAGGACACCTTTGGCTATGGTTATACCATCTTTAAGTATTTTACTTCCGTATTCACTAAAAAGGACATTATACTTATTACGAAAAAGTTGACTAATGCTAAGGAGATTAAAACCTAAGTTATCAACATGAGCTACATCATCTATAAAAAGGGAGTCATGAGAGATTGTACCTTTTCCGATGATTTTGCTCTTAGCTTTACTACCAAACGTAACATTACCTCCGTCACATTTGTTAAGTAGTGAAGAGGCTTTTGTTACCCGTCATGTGCCTTGAACAACCACTATCTTTAATCCATTCATCCAGTTCCAAACAAACTTTGAGGCACACCTATTTTATGAAAAACACTCAAACATTTGGTCCCCAATTTCTCATGGGTCCATTTTGGTTAAGCATACCATTAACTTGTTCCAAATATGAAAATAGAGCATAAGGGTTCCATGACATGTAATTTGGAGTTTGGTAATGTCTAGGAGTGTTTTGGTTCCAAACATGTTGGTAGTTTGGTCGAGCATTGAAGTTGCTCTTTGGAAAGGGGTGTTTGGGAATTGGAGTCTTAGGTCTTGGTTGAGTAGTCTTAGCTCTAAATTCATTTTTACTAAGTCCTACTCCAGTTTTAAACACAGGTTTTGTTCCATTTTTATACGTAACTTTAACAAATTTTGAACGATCCGATGTGGATGGAATTACTACTGCAGCAGACCTGGCGGAACCTTCGGGTCCAACGGGCGAAACCCTGGATTGGGTTCCGTCTGATCCGCAGGCTGCTGTAGCAATTTTGTTAGTTTCTTGTGCATTATTTTCTTGTTTCGTTTGACCCTTTGAAGTTTCTATTTACGTAAATCCTAGTCCTGTTTTATCAAAGGGTGACTTTTGAAGTTTCATAATTTCATCCGCACAAGAAATGCTCTTATCGAACTTCTTAAACTTTGTGGTTTGTTTTATTAGATCATTTTGAGTAATTTTGAGTTTCTCAACTTCTAGTTTAAGCTCTTCACATGATTTGCAAGATGTGTCAATACCTTTACTCATTTCTAATCTCTTAGCTTTTTCTTTTAACTCATAAACTTCATTTTCTAAAAACTCCTTTTTAGTTTTCAAAAATTTATTTTTGTTTATGATTTTTAAGCTCAATTCACAAAGTTTGTTATATTCTTTTTGTAAAGTGTCATCATCAATAGAGGAGTAAGATGAGTCGGAGAATACCTCATTTGAGTTATGAGCCATGAGAGCAATATCATCATTCTTTGGCTCATCGTCATCTCCTTCATAGTCACTCCAAGCACCACATACAAAAGCTTGTTGAGGTTTGCTCTTGGGTGGTTTAGGACATTCTCCTACAAGATGACTTGTGTCTCAACACCTATAGCATTTTCTTTCAAGCTTTCCTTTCCTATCATCACGATCTTTTCGGAAAGTTTTCTTGTCATCTTTAGGTTGCCTTACAAACTTTCCTCTTCTACGAAAGAACTTCTTGAAGTCTCTAACGGCCATAGCATATTCCTCATCATCACTATCCGAAGTAAATTCTTCACCATCACTTGATTGAACTCTAGCTTTCAAGGCAATATACTTAACTTTTTCTTTCTTGCCTCTAACTAGTTCCGAATCTTTTTCCATTACCATTTCATGAACTTTGAGGTTTCCAATTAGCTCATCAAGTGACATGCTTGAAAGATCTTTGGATTCTTCAATTGCCGTCACTTTTGCTCTCCACTTCGGATGGAGTGCTCTAAGAAATTTCCTGACAAAGTTCTTACTACAAAAAGATTCATCAAGTGCTTTAAGTGAAGTAATAATAGTGTTAAACCTAGCAAAAGCATTATCAATAATCTCATCTTCGGAAATAACAAATTGTTCATATTGTTGAACAAGAAGATCAATTTTGTTATCTTTAACTTGTGAGTTTCCTTGATGAGTGACAATTAAAGATTGCCAAATATCTTTGGCGGTTTTACACAAAAAGACTCTTTCATATTCTTTCTTAGGCAAAGCGTTGTAAAGCATCATTTTAGCTTCATTATTTTTACCAATTAATTTCTTTTGATCATCATCTTTAATGTTAGTAACTATGTTATCACCATCAATGATTATATACCATAAATCTATATCTTTATATTTCACGTAAGTTTCAAAACGGTTTTTCCAATATATAAAACCATTTGCTTCAAAGAGTGGTGGTCTTTGCATAGATTGCCCTTCTTTGTAATTTTCAAAATCCATGGATCGTTTCAAGTTTTAAAACACAATATATTTTAAAAGCTTGAGTAACGTAGCTCTTGATGCCAATTGTGGAAAACTAGAAGGGGGGTTGAATATTTTACCATTTAAAATCTTTTTAACTTGTTTAGTTAGCTTTGAAACTTTCCGATTGATCAAAGATATATACACAAACACAATATATAACATGCAAGTAAATGAAAGAAACGATCAAACCACAACACGAGTATTTATCGTGGTTCGGCTACAAGGACTCTTTTTCCTTGCCCTACGTCTACGCCCCGAGTATCCAACTCGAGAGTTTCTTTCACTAGTCAACAAGCTCCTTTCACCGGCGGAGAAAACCTTACACGTCGCTTATACTTTTACCGACACTAAGCTAGATGTCGAGTTCTTTACCAAGAGTACAACCACTCCCGTTAGTTCTTTTACAAGGGTACAACTACTCCCGATACACTTTGTATTTTAAGGACTAAAATACTAACTGATCACTATTGAAAATACACAATCAAATGAAGTGTAAACTACACAAGTCTACACAATGCTAAGTTAACAAGTCTTGCAACGTTGTGTAATACTTGTTGCTTTTAATGAGCTCGTGAATCTCTTTGCTACAAGAAGAAACTTCACATATGAAATGTTAAAGGGTTAGATGAAAGAATGAATGTGTGTGTGTGTAAAATATGATCTAGAGTGATAAGCCAAAAATCAACTTGTGGCTTGGTATTTATAGCAAAGCCTTCTACAGGCCTGGCGGATACGGTGGAACCCTCAGATGGGTTCCGCCCGTGTACCCCCAGGGTTCCGCCGGGCTTGCAGTTGGTTTTGCAATAAATCTTGCAAACCGAACAAAGTCACATCTCATTACACCTTGCAAACCAAACAATGTCACATCTCATTACTTCTAGTCAAACACCAAACTTGCAAGCAACCACATAGTAAGTCAAACACATTTTCTTTCCATAAATGTATATTGACAAAACTTTCCATAAATGTGATGTGATAATTCTATTTTAAGAAATAAAAATTGATGTGTTTTATGAAATGTAAAATGTAGCAAAAGTCTAGTTTATGCAAGTCTTTAAAACTAAGATTATGTTTTACTTAGAAACTAAAGTTTACATTTTGTCGTTAACAAAACTTAGCGAAGATCGTAAAATATAAATAACGTTTTTAGGCGATATTTGTATTAACACAATTCATAATTAAACAACTGGCGCTTTCGCAATAGTACCAGCTCCCAAGTTCTACTTCAACAAATGCTATATAGTATAATGTAATATGTTTTCAGGGTTACAATATTTTCAAAAAACTTAAATATTACGAAGCCCAATGAAAATATAATGTATTCAAATGATATAGCTTAAAGGTACAATATGATAATCTAACAAACATTTATTCCAAAACCTCATACGTGCACGGAGATCTAATACTAGTAAGGGTTATTACACATATTTATTTTTGAAACTAAAGATTTTGATTTTTCTTATATAATTTATCTACTAACACATTTTAGATTTTTGCGCAACATGATATTTACTCGTTAACATACATGTGTCACACACCTACAATTTGAGAATTGAGACAACCAATTAAACTCTTTTCATTCAAACATCTTTCTTACTTCAAAGAAATTAATAAGAATCAAACATTTTTTTTTTGAGAATCCGACTTTTTGACCGACTAATTTACAAAGTTTAAATTTGTCGCCACACTTACTCAAATCATGAGTTAACTTCAAGGTATTTGCACTTTTTTTTGTTGAAAAAGGTGAATATTTATTAACACACAAACTATACAACAACTTAACAGAGATAGAGTGGACAAGCTGTAACACCCCCATTTTTCGGTTACGTAATGGAATACAAGTTTGGGGTATTACTTCAGGTATCACAGTCATAATAATAGAAAATGACTCAAAAAGAGATGTTTTAAATAAAACAGTTATCATTCATTTATTTAAATCAGAGTTTACATAATAGAGGTCCCAACGGGAGTTCTGAAATACATATAAAAGTTCTTTATTCGTTGAATGATAATAAAATGGACACCCTTTTTAAGAAAGTCCATTTCCACTTCGTGCCAAGTTGTGCTTCAGTTACTTGAGATAAAACATGCTAAAAAGTCAACACAATGGTTGAGTGAATTCACAGTGTTTATAAATAAGTAATGGTTGAACACAAGTTAAGTAATTCTAGAACAATAGTATTGCAGTGCAGCACATTGCCCTAAGTCTCATGACACGCAAACCTTAACAGTGGGACATCATAGTAATGAACTATAATGTAATTTGCTGACATTATAAAAATGTAAGTAATAATGCCCTCGAGTAGGAGCTTGCCAACTTCCTATTGCTCTCAAATATAATGCATTTTGGCTAATTATCCATTAATACAAATGGGGCGTCAACTACCAATAGATCTATTCACTATATTTGCGTTCACTCGCAAGTGATTAATGACTCATGATATGAAGGTCTTTTAGTGGCAACAGAGCTAACTTAGGCAATACCAGGTCAGGATAGCATACAAAAAATACTTATGTTCGGTTTGTAGCATGTATCTCCCCACAAGTTTGAAAAACGTATAAAAGTGGGACTATGAACTCACCTTGGTGATTTGGCCAATTTTCTCATCCCCTCAATGAAGAATGTTCCATAAAAAGAATCTATGTAACCCCGATTATATGACCAATCATATATAGCATTTTTGATTTTGTCATAAAAATTTCTCTTCAGACCCATTTTAACAAATGAATTAATTAAATCCAAGTTTTGAAGTAGCTCCCTCTGCTTCTGGAACTATAAAAGGGTTTATTTTTCACAAAAATGGAAACACTATTATCACTGAAACAGGATAACCATACACACCTATAGGCTAAGCACTTCCTTGTTTTATATGTATTTTCATATTTTTTTAACCTGAGGTTAAGTAATCATTGTTTCTATATGATTTATTATATTTATTATATTACTACCCCTTATACCACATTATTTGTAAATGGAGTCGGGGGAGAACAAAATTTAGTTTTTTATTTTACCGCCGACTCCAACTACCGTCCAGTCTCAGCATCAACAGAAGAAAAGGACTGACCGACCGCTGTTCAAGAGAGATCCCGAAGGCTCGAACTTTTTGCTAGCTTTGAAACATGGGCCGCGTAGTAACTGCCTAGATGTCTGTAATGTTGTCAAACCATTCCGAACAACCACCTCTGATGCAGAGACTATGAGTGACGGACAACTAAATGATTAAGAACTATTGACTGTAAACGATAGCAGTTTCAGCCACTCAATGGATTTGCTCGCCTTCGGAATGAAGATGGATGAACAAGCACTTGAGCCTGGAACTGATGAAATTCGGAGAAAACATGGAACCGGTCACTATACCAGTGCGGCGAGACATGACCGCGACTTAAGATTCAAGTACCATTGAAAAGACTAAAGGAACGGGGGAATGACTACCTGTAATAAAACAAAGGCTAAACGAGCCGACCAGAAGAAGCAAGGCTTTAGATTACCAGATCTTGGACACAATGCTCCTAGCTTATAAAATTTTGAAAATACTTCTTTTGGATGAGCCAAGTCTGTAACAATTCGCAATTTCAGGTTAACTTTTATTCCCGAAAATTTCACTATTCACTTTTACTATTCACTTTTCACTATTCATCTCAGAAATTTTTATTTCATATTCTCGTAAGTTAAACTATTTTAACGATAATCCGAGAGTTTGACGCTCGTCGGATCATTTCTGCAAAAATCACAAAGCCGTGTCCGAGATTTACTTTTAGGTTTAAACGTCCTTCTAGCATCCCGATATGTCCATAAAACATTATAAACAATAGAAATATGATTTTCTCTCATTTTAGGACAATTCCAAAAGTTTCGGAATTTTACGTTTTTCAGTTCAGCGTTTTACGCGAATTGCGCGTTTTAGACCCGTGTTTCCAGTTTTTAGCAGGGTTTTCGCACCCGATAGAACCTACCACTCATTTTATATTTTATTATGGACTATATTGACATGTTTAACCATATTTATAAGTTTCATATTTTTAGGATACCCGGTTTTACGTTTCGTGACTTAACAACTTACGGTTAGCGATTAACGGGACCAAAACTCACTACGTAACTTATATAAGGCCAAGATTCATCCACCTAGTCCCTTCCCCTTGTCCATGAACGTGTATATGGTGGCCTTGGTGGCTTGATAATAAGCCTAGGAAAGTATGTGGTCTAAGAACAACCAAGTATGCATAGATGTGTTTAGTTTTTAACCATTAGTTCATTATACTTCATGTGTTCCAATTTTAACCACAAGTAAGTACTAGCTAACCTCCTCACTTGCACTATAAAAGGAAACTCATCTCTTCATTCTTTTCATCACCATTTAAAACTTCCCAACATAATTCCATAGCTTCATCATCTTTGATCTTCAAGTTACAAATTACATACCAAAGTTCAAGGTCTTAGTATTCTCTACCTAGTTCTTAAGTTTGTTTGGTGATTCCATGGTTGAATTAGGAGCTACACAAGGTTACTAGGGCTGAAGTTAAATGATTTTCACAAGGGTTATATCAAGGCTAGCAAGGGTTACAAGAGTTATGGTGAAGGGTTTACAAGCTTAGGTTTAGTGTCCTAGTTCTATACTTGACTTCCTTTCTTTAGAAAGCCAAAAGTTGTAAGAAAACCTTATGCACTTTCTTGCTCAATATCATTTTCATGCTTATTATGTTTCATTCATGCTATATATGGTCTTTGTATTGTGTTCATGATGTATAAAAATTGGTGAAACAAGTATTGGTATACATATGTTAACTTATGACAAGTAAACAAGCAAACTAGTGATTTTTATGGAAAACCACGACCACAATAGTATAACTTTGATATTTGACACTTATTTACTGTTAAAGAGGACTTAACAAGGAAAACATAGCAATTTGAATCACCCAAAACGAGTACACGAGTCAAAAGTTATGACCATTTGAAGTTAGCGAAACTAAAACGGCAAATCTGCCTAAATAGCATTCTGATCAAATTATGATTTTAAAAGTCCCACTTCTGGTCCGATTCATCAAAAAGTTAAAACATGAAAGTTGTCCGGAACGACGTTTTCGTTCAGGAGGAAAGAAGCTCGAGCCCTGAAAACACTTTCTGAGTGATAAATTTCTTCAAATTCTTAACAGCCCATTTTTAGACCAAAGTTACTATATAATCATTATAATTAGATGAGACCAAGAGGTCTAATGACCTAAAGCCGAGACCACAACCATGGCTAAAGCCAAGGTTGAGTCTCAAGATCATGGTAACAATGACCAAGGTCACGGAAAAGCTACGGCTAAAGACCATATAACTATTAAAGATCAAAAAGCTTATATATATATATATATATATATATATATATATATATATATATATATATATATATATATATATATATATATGTTATCAAATACTACAATAGTAGGGAGCCTTATGTGAGGAGTTCATTGAGTAAGCCGTCGAGACGAGTTGTGGATTTACAGTTAAAGTGTCCTGGCTCCTCGAACGTTTACTCCATGACTTCTGAATTATGTCGGCCCGAACGGTAGTAAGAGATATACAACTTATACATGTTTCATAGACCACTTATATTCAACGACTTACACTATATACTAAGTACTACATCATGAACATTATGCAAGATATATATAGGCAATTCTTCGTATTCTTAGACGTTACTCCAAACCTAAGTCGCAACGTTCTATTATAGGCTGCTCTTAGAGACTTTCGCGATTCGACTACCACTTTCATTTCTCATTACATAGACTTAAGGTGAGTCATAGCCCCTACTCTTTTCGTACTTGTTTTAACTCTTGGGGGGGATACATGCTCAACTACTTGCTTACTTGTACAAATACTCAAAACATTTATACTTGCTTGTTTTATACGTGATTGTCTTATACTTGATGGCATTATACTTGATTTCATACATACATGACTGTCTTTTATCTTTGGGAAGTGGCTCCCAGTAAACTTATATCTTTGGGAAGTGGCTCCCAGTTTTTCTTTGGGAAGTGGCTCCCAGTTGTCTTTGATACATCCTAACATTTGCGAATGTTTGGATACATCATAAAAGTGAGGTCTTCGGAGATGAAGTAGAGACTCACTACTAATTGCTTAATTGTCTTGATGAACTTATACATGTCTTTATTATACTATATGTTAGCAGTGGGTTGTGAACACACAGGTTACAAGTCTCTTATGGCGGGACTTGTAACTGAGTGGATTCACGATGCCTTTGCTGTGTGATCATTCTTTAAGGCTTTTTCAACTGTTTTAAGACAAACTCTATGAACTCACCAACCATTGTGTTGACACTTTAGCATGTTTATCTCAGGTTAGTAAGGCGATAGCTAGTGCGTGGAACTTAGAGTCAAGCTGCATATTCTGAAGACTTACGCTTTTATCATTTACCATTCAACATTTTGTATACATTTATGTATCATACTTTGGAATCTCATGTTTGTAACTTTGAATTCATTAATCGAATGGTAACTTTTCAAAACGTCTCATTTAGAGTTCGTTTTCTATAACTTGTACTTTGTATTATGAAGTAGCACCCCTATGACACAGTCTTCCGCTGCGGTATTTTGGGGGTGTTACAGATTGGTACCAGAGCCTTAGTTATAGAGAACTAGGTTGCATTTAGTGCCTAGACTATAACTGCTATATACGTTGGGACCTTCCTCTTTATTTGCCTTTCACACAATACATACACTTATGCTTTTTGGTTAGAGGTTTGCTTAGTTCCACGCTGTTAGATGATGTGACTTTAGTATTATAAGGAGCCCCAGAGATTCGTCGAGTCATTAAAAACATGGAGCTCAGTAATAACTAATTAGTTAACTTAATCTTGTGTTTGATGAGACACAAGATTTGAGTTAAATAATATTATTGCTTAGCTTTAGGGATTTGATGACTGGATTATCTTACCATCTGCCTCAGAAGGCGGATTTTGTGTCGGAAATTCTTAAGTAGGATGTTTTAGAATCTCCTTATTTAAATGGATTGGGACGCCTCTTCAGTTAAATAAAGAAATTGTAAATCACCGAACCATAAGTTTATGAGACCTTACTTACATAAATTTGGACGCTTCTTTATGTAAGTAATGTGTTATAAATAAGTGGGCTTAATTGTTTCCGATACAACTCCTTAACCAGAATCTTAGACGAATCAGAGTGAACACCACTATATTAGAGATCCCGAATTCTCTTAGACACATCGTAAGTAGTTAACATCAACAGAACTTCGGGGCGAAGTTCTCCTTAAGGGGTAGAGACTGTGACAATTCGCAATTTCAGGTTAACTTTTATTCCCGAAAATTTCACTATTCACTTTTTACTATTCACTTTTACTATTCACTTTTCACTATTCATCTCAGAAATTTTTATTTCATATTCTCGTAAGTTAAACTATTTTAACGATAATCCGAGAGTTTGACGCTCGTAGGATCATTTCTGCAAAAATCACAAAGCCGTGTCCGAGATTTACTTTTAGGTTTAAACGTCCTTCTAGCATCCCGATATGTCCATAAAACATTATAAACAATAGAAATATGATTTTCTCTCATTTTAGGACAATTCCAAAAGTTTCGGAATTTTACGTTTTTCAGTTCAGCGTTTTACGCGAATTGCGCGTTTTAGATCCGTGTTTCCAGTTTTTAGCAGGGTTTTCGCACCCGATAGAACCTACCACTCATTTTATATTTTATTATGGACTATATTGACATGTTTAACCATATTTATAAGTTTCATATTTTTAGGATACCCGGTTTTACGTTTCGTGACTTAACAACTTACGGTTAGCGATTAACGGGACCAAAACTCACTACGTAACTTATATAAGGCCAAGATTTATCCACCTAGTCTCTTCCCCTTGTCCATGAACGTGTATATGGTGGCCTTGGTGGCTTGATAATAAGCCTAGGAAAGTATGTGGTCTAAGAACAACCAAGTATGCATAGATGTGTTTAGTTTTTAACCATTAGTTCATTATACTTCATGTGTTCCAATTTTAACCACAAGTAAGTACTAGCTAACCTCCTCACTTGCACTATAAAAGGAAACTCATCTCTTCATTCTTTTCATCACCATTTAAAACTTCCCAACATAATTCCATAGCTTCATCATCTTTGATCTTCAAGTTACAAATTACATACCAAAGTTCAAGGTCTTAGTATTCTCTACCTAGTTCTTAAGTTTGTTTGGTGATTCCATGGTTGAATTAGGAGCTACACAAGGTTACTAGGGCTGAAGTTAAATGATTTTCACAAGGGTTATATCAAGGCTAGCAAGGGTTACAAGAGTTATGGTGAAGGGTTTACAAGCTTAGGTTTAGTGTCCTAGTTCTATACTTGACTTCCTTTCTTTAGAAAGCCAAAAGTTGTAAGAAAACCTTATGCACTTTCTTGCTCAATATCATTTTCATGCTTATTATGTTTCATTCATGCTATATATGGTCTTTGTATTGTGTTCATGATGTATAAAAATTGGTGAAACAAGTATTGGTATACATATGTTAACTTATGACAAGTAAACAAGCAAACTAGTGATTTTTATTGAAAACCACGACCACAATAGTATAACTTTGATATTTGACACTTATTTACTGTTAAAGAGGACTTAACAAGGAAAACATAGCAATTTGAATCACCCAAAACGAGTACATGAGTCAAAAGTTATGACCATTTGAAGTTAGCGAAACTAAAACGGCAAATCTGCCTAAATAGCATTCTGATCAAATTATGATTTTAAAAGTCCCACTTCTGGTCCGATTCATCAAAAAGTTAAAACATGAAAGTTGTCCTGAACGACGTTTTCGTTCAGGAATAAAGAAGCTCGAGCCCTGAAAACACTTTCTGAGTGATAAATTTCTTCAAATTCTTAACAGCCCATTTTTAGACCAAAGTTACTATATAATCATTATAATTAGATGAGACCAAGAGGTCTAATGACCTAAATCCGAGACCACAACCATGGCTAAAGCCAAGGTTGAGTCTCAAGATCATGGTAACAATGACCAAGGTCACGGCAAAGCTACGGCTAAAGACCATATAACTATTAAAGATCAAAAAGCTTATATATATATATATATATATATATATATATATATATATATATATATATATATATATATATATATATATATATATGTTATCAAATACTACAATAGTAGGGAGCCTCATGTGAGGAGTTCATTGAGTAAGCCGTCGAGACGAGTTGTGGATTTACGGTTAAAGTGTCCTGGCTCCTCGAACGTTTACTCCATGACTTCTGAATTATGTCAGCCCGAACGGTAGTAAGAGATATACAACTTATACATGTTTCATAGACCACTTATATTCAACGACTTACGCTATATACAAAGTACTACATCATGAACATTATGCAAGATATATATAGGCAATTCTTCGTATTCTTAGACGTTACTCCAAACCTAAGTCGCAACGTTCTATTATAGGCTGCTCTTAGAGACTTTCGCGATTCGACTACCACTTTCATTTCTCATTACATAGACTTAAGGTGAGTCATAGCCCCTACTCTTTTCGTACTTGTTTTAACTCTTGGGGGGGATACATGCTCAACTACTTGCTTACTTGTACAAATACTCAAAACATTTATACTTGCTTGTTTTATACGTGATTGTCTTATACTTGATGGCATTATACTTGATTTCATACATACATGACTGTCTTTTATCTTTGGGAAGTGGCTCCCAGTAAACTTATATCTTTGGGAAGTGGCTCCCAGTTTTTCTTTGGGAAGTGGCTCCCAGTTGTCTTTGATACATCCTAACATTTGCGAATGTTTGGATACATCATAAAAGTGAGGTCTTCGGAGATGAAGTAGAGACTCACTACTAATTGCTTAATTGTCTTGATGAACTTATACATGTCTTTATTATACTATATGTTAGCAGTGGGTTGTGAACACACAGGTTACAAGTCTCTTATGGCGGGACTTGTAACTGAGTGGATTCACGATGCCTTTGCTGTGTGATCATTCTTTAAGGCTTTTTCAACTGTTTTAAGACAAACTCTATGAACTCACCAACCATTGTGTTGACACTTTAGCATGTTTATCTCAGGTTAGTAAGGCGATAGCTAGTGCGTGGAACTTAGAGTCAAGCTGCATATTCTGAAGACTTACGCTTTTATCATTTACCATTCAACATTTTGTATACATTTATGTATCATACTTTGGAATCTCATGTTTGTAACTTTGAATTCATTAATCGAATGGTAACTTTTCAAAACGTCTCATTTAGAGTTCGTTTTCTATAACTTGTACTTTGTATTATGAAGTAGCACCCCTATGACACAGTCTTCCGCTGCGGTATTTTGGGGGTGTTACAAAGTCGATAGGAGGAACCAAATGAATTCTGCAGCATCAACTTTGAACTGCACACATCACTTAGGGAAGTTTATTGAATAAGCTGCTTCGACACGCAACCTAGGTGAATATGTCAAGTTTTAGTATTCGTATTAAAGTATATGTGGTTTTTAATATTGGTAACACAAAGTT
This sequence comes from Artemisia argyi, assembly GCA_030686995.1. Classification (NCBI taxonomy): domain Eukaryota; kingdom Viridiplantae; phylum Streptophyta; class Magnoliopsida; order Asterales; family Asteraceae; genus Artemisia; species Artemisia argyi. The sequence continues at coordinate 154,688,103 of CM060692.1, forward strand.
TTTGTTGACGATTAAATGTGGAATCATATAATATGAAGTTTCTGCAAAAGTTAGTTGATAATAACACGCATCATTTATTTTTATGGTTTATTTGTTAGTTGATATAAAAATATTACACATGTTAGTTTTATAAAATTCCCAAGTCATTTTAGTGTTATAAATATATTTTTTAGTGTTATAAATATATTCCCGAGGTAATATAAAATGTTACACTTTTTACCCTTGCAGTTTCATATATTGACAACATATATCCTGAACTTTCATGAAATGACAATTTATACCCCTCAAGTTTTCAAAAATGAAAATGTATACCCCTCAAGTTTTACAAAATGACAATTCATGCCCCTCAAGTTTCATAAAATGATAACTTTTACCCCTCAACTATGGTAAAATGACAGTTTCTACCCTATAGTTTCAAATATGATACTTAATACCCTCAACTATGGATTATTGGCAAAAACAACCCTTGTATTAATAACTTTGAAAATATTACACTTTTGGCCCAAGAAAACTCCCATTTTCAGTTTTGGCAAGTTTTACCCCTAAAGTAATAATACTTTTCATACTATGTCCTAAATTCGTTTTAATTACGTTTTTGATTTAGAAAAAGGCGAGGCTTGTTACGACTTATTGAAACAAGTTATTATAAGTTTGAAAATAAGCTAAAAAGAGCTTATTTCCTAGGTTTGTAGCTTATAGCTTAGAAAAATAAAAATAAAAATAAAAGGGTGCACTTGGTTTTATGCTCGACAAGGCCAGAAACAAAAAAATAAATAAAGGCGAGGCCTTATGAGGTTTTTACTACGTTCTCGATCCTTTCAAATATTTGCTGATGGTCTTTCATATGGTTCAGATTCGAGTTCCTAAGCTTGTGTGGTTTGCTCGCAATAATTTTCCAAAGTGGAGGGGTTGGGTCGTTTTTCAATAAGAAAGGAAAATATTTTGGTTTTCAGTGGGTGACAGGCCCAAAAGATCATCAATGTGGAAAACTAGAAGGGGGGGTTGAATAGTTTTCCCTTCTTTTTCATTTTATAAAAACTTTGTTTCAAAATGTTGATTCGAATTTATTCAATTGTTTGTTTTGAAAACCTTTAATTGGAATTTAGTATGTAAACATCATATAATCAATATGATCAATTATATATGTAAGCTTTTGGAAAAACTTAGTTTTATGAATGGAGCTTTGGTCGGTCTTTGTGTGAATACGTTTTCCTTTTAAAATCTTAAACCGTTTTGTATCAAATTATCTATCAAGTTAAACTTAATATGAGAAGTGTGAATAATAATCTATTTGACCATATCATATAACTATACACACAATCACAATATTAACTTCTATGCACAACACAATCAATCATCACAACTATATAAGCAACAACTAAGACATATAGGCAAGCATAGATGTAAAGCGATAAATGCAAGAATAAATGAAAAGAGATAAGAGAAAGGAAATGCAAACCGGACACGATGATTTATAGTGGTTCGGCTACAAGGACACCTTCCTTGCCCTACTCCACTCCCCGAGTCACCTACTCGAGAGTTTTCTTCACTACTCAACAAGCTCCCTTTTGGCGGAGAAAACCGTACACAACTTTTGCTTACACAATTTAACGACACTAAGCTAAATGTCGAGTTCTAATAGTAGCTAGAACCAATCTCACAACACTACTTCGATCACTACACAACTTCACGACTTCTTCATGACTTCACGACTTCACGACTTCTTCATGGCTTCACGACTTCACGACTTCTTCACTACTTCACAACTTCTTCTATACTCCACTACATATTCACACATCTACTTCTTCACAACTTCATGACTTCTCCACACTACTAATTTTTCCCACTACTTCTTACTCACTCATAAACTCACTACTAAGTAAGATCATCTTGATCTACTTATTACATATACATAACTCACAACATCAAATAAACACTAACTAGATCCTAATACATCTTTGGCTTTATGATAGGGAGGATTCTTCTCTTGCACTTTGAGTGGTGAAGGATTGGATCACTTGAAACAAAGACTTATAATCTTATGATCAAAGGATTTAGAAGGATGTTTTGAAGGGATTGGGACTGAAAATTTTCGTGCAAAAGGTGAGAAAAATCTGTGGAATGAACCAGTATTTATAGGGGAAAAAATAATGTTTGGGAGTGTGGGCGGTCCCCTTAATTGTGTTGTCGGTCCCCTTAATTTACTAGCCGGTCCCCTTAATTAATTAAGGGGGCCGCCTAATAAAAAAAATATTTTTTCTTTAGAATTTTTGTCTTTTTGTGGGGAAGGTTTTTCTTGAAGAATATGGCCGTTTTTTGGGTAGAAATTTGAATTCAAAATATTTATTTTGAATAAAACATTTCTTATAAATACAAAAAATATTTTGTATGATTTTAAAAATGTTTGTCCCACTTTATAAAAAATGTAAGGTTTGTAAAGATAAAAATTCCTTTGATCATAAAATGCATTAGACACTTTGTTTATTCATACCTTAAGTGATTTGGATGCTAAAGTGAATATTTACGACGAAATACTTGTTTACGTCATAATTTGTAGTTTAATGAGTTAACGTTTTGTGATTATCAAAACATAGAGATATCGATATATGTTAATAACGTTTTAAGGCATTATTTATATCAACAATCTCCCCCTTTTTGATGATTACAAAACCTAAACTCATTAAATCTAAAAATTAATTTTTAGACAAGTACTTAGTGAGTTTATATTCACTTCTCCCCCTTTTTGTAGAATCAAAAAGGTTATGCCGACTAGCTTCATGAATGAAGTTAGACGGGTAGAAAGCTCCCCCTTGATGTGTGCTCCCCCTCGTTCAAGGGCACAAAGGAATCGAGATACGGAATTCTCGCAAAAAAATATTAGAAGCACAAGCATATATAACAAAATAAGGAAAACAACAAGCATAGCAAACAAATACTAAGCTCACATAGCAATATATTCATTTATTATGCTTAATGCATTCAATAAGTAAAATATCCTAATTTGCCAAAGAGAGCCATCGGACTTGCTTGCAACAAGAGGTTGGTTGATTCTTGTTTGAAAGTGAAAGTCAAAAGCATATAGTATGCTTAGAATGGTTAATGATGGAGTGTTTGGAATGATGTAGTTTAGTTAGGGTAAGGTTGTTGGATTAATGGAGGCATATGTTTGGGTGCATGGATGTTAGATATTTTGGTGGTGGAGAGTTTGTAGCGGAAGAGGTTAATTGAGGTTCTGGATGTTGTTCAAGTGAGGGTATTGGATGTGATCTAGTGAGAAGGTATTCAATCCAAGTGAGGTGTTCATTGAATGCAATGGTTTTTAGGAGAAAGATGCAACAAGGTCAATTGTTGACATGCTTCTCAAGTTGATTTATGTTGTGTGGTGATGAGGGTGATCTAGATGAAGGTGGATCCAAATTGCGTTGAGCAAGATGTAAGGCTAAAAGAGCACTAAGCTCACGGGATTCTTTTAGCGCCTCAACGAACATTAAGTGTTCGGAGGAAGGTGATGGTGGTGGAGCATGATAGTTGTCTTGGGTGAGGGTTTGAACATGCAACATAGGAATGGCATGTGAAGTTGTAGGATGTGGTGGTGATACTCTTGGTGGTGGAGACATGTTTGAGCTTGGGTAATCATGAAAACATGATATGGGTGGAAGAGATGCTTCATGAGTGGATGGTGTTTTTGTTGAATGAGCAACATGTAAAGTGTTGGTAATGAGGTTGGGATTATTGTTTTGGGATTGTGCATGCTCATCATAAGAAGGAGCATTAGTGGAAGCACGAATGGATGATTTGTTGTTAAATGGATCATTTGTGTGAGAGTGAGGTTTAGGTGTTGGTTGATTATGAACAACATCGCTTGAGTTGTGAAAAGATTATGAGGTTTGAGTGTAATGTAGAAGGATATAGGTAAGTAAAGGTTTTTGATATGTAATGTTGGTGAGAAGGAGAGTGGGGTGTTAGGTATGTAATGTTGAAGACATAGGAGGAATTTGGTGTTGGATGTTTGACAACATCATTTGGTTTGACGGGCTTTTAATGGAAGTTAGGCTTTCTTCTCCAAATGGGTTATTTGGTGGTTTTGGTTTAATGGGAGAGGTCATGAAGAGATGAGTATAGATTGAGAGGAATGAGAGTGTTTATAATGTAGGATTGGTGGGATTAAGGATGTATAAATTTTGATAGAAGGTTTTGGATAAAATAAGTTTATGAATTTTGGGAAGTATAGAATGAAATGGGCTAAAAAGTAGAAAAAGGAAACAACACCTTCGACCATCAGATGGCCGGTCCCCTTAATTGGAGGCCGGTCCCCTTAATAATTAAGGGGGCCGCCTTATGATTTAAGGGGGCCGCCCATCTGGTGATTCCCAGATTGCCAGAAAAGGGTTTTTGGTAGTGAATTGCAGAAAGGTTGTGTTTTTGGTTTCAAACAAGTCCAACTCTTTGAGGCAATTAAGCATATACTAATTATGTAGCCAAAGCATGTTAATCAAAGAGATTAAGTAAACAAGCAATTTCATCTAGCATGCAAACATACTCATCAAGCAAGTAAAAGATAAGTGCTAGGAAACAATAAGCAAAATCAAGTATTTCATAACTACATAACTAGGAGGATTTATCCTAATGTGTATCAATGTGCAATAAGTGAGTAGTTATGATAGCATGGATTTCTAGACTTGTTACAAACAAAGTCTTAATGAACAAACCATGGTCCTCTTGATTTGATTTAGTTCACTTATAAGTGTCATTTATATAAATATAGATGACAAATATGAGATCACCATGCATGATTTTAAAAGAGACGTTTTTAGCATTATTCAACAATGTTTGAAAGTAAGTTTTCACTTAGATGTGAGAGTTATTTGAATGAAATAGATTGGGTTTTTACTTCAAAATGTGTGAATGAACGGTAAAGAATATTTTCCCAATCTTTAGTTTTGATCAAAACAAAATTGTGGATATTGATAATGAAAACATGTTATTTAAAAGTGGGATAGTTATTTGAAAAAAAAAACTATTTTCCAAAATGTGAGGTTTTTGCATATTTTTAGAGATATTAGATTTTTCACAACAAATATCATAAATCAAATATTTTAGAAAATGTTTATTAAAGATCTCATGCTCAAGAGGATTGGTTAAGCCTATTATTATCTCATGCTATTGTTTCTACATATCCTATGATCCTAAAGGAAATGAAGACGATAATTTATATGTTAGATGCGAGAGTGTTGAATGGGGTATAACCTAACATCTATAGTTCCTTTGTTTTCGCACGCTTATCTAACTTAATGCCATAAATCTAGGAATGAAAGAATCTAATGAGAAGCAAAGTTCATAAAAGTAAACTAGCGTTAGGTATATATAGGAAGAGCAATTTAATCAAGTTGGAGAATGAGTATGAGACTATTACTAGTGGTGCTCAATTCAGGCTAAACACGACCATTTTTACGGGTTACACACACCCAACTTCTCACATAGAAGCAATTCAACCGTTAGATTAAATTGAATTTCTAGTCAATAGATTCTCCAGTAGTCATTCTCTTTTTAGAAGAAATCGAGTTCCTAAATTTACCTATCGAAGATTACCAAATATGAAGTTTGCTTGATTCACTAATACTTGGCTTAATGTGACTCAAACATCATGTTTTTATGAAGGTAAATCTAGATGATATATTTTATTCACGATCCTAATAGAGACGTGTTGAATGTTTAGATAAGAGTAAACAAAAAAAATTTAATCCTTTCTTCATGATTTACCGGTTGTTTGATTTTGATGACATATTACTTGATTTAATAACTGTGCTAGACTTAAGAGTGCACCTTAGCATCTCTTGTGAAATGAATCTCATTAAGATTATTTATCTTAAATGAGTTTGTGATTCTCAAATGATATCAAAACTAGACATTAATATATTTTTAAACAAATATTATTTTCTATGATTTTTGCCAATGTTATATATCATACTTTAACAAGTATTTGAAAAAATAAATTTTACTTGTTTATGGATTGTGACAAGTTATTTTTCAATTCTAATAACTTATATTATTTAAAAAAATGTAGTGCATTATCTTGTAACACAATCATTCATGCTACAATGAAAATGAAATACATAGAATATAGAGTGTGTATTATTCTTAAATATGTATTTTATCTTGAAGTGATAATTTTAAGTAGTGTGAGCAAAGTTTACATATGTTGTTAGTTTGCTCATGTTTGGTTTTTCGGATATGACACATTTATCCATTGCATTGCAATGTAAATTGCTTGAATATTTCGGACGAAACATCCAAGTCGTCAATCCTACTTCATTGTATATTTTATGAATGTGTTTAAAATGTTATTCTAATATTTGGAACACAATTATTGGACAAGTAGATTCAATATGACATTATCAACACAAGTGTGAGTTATGATCCAATGCATACTCTTTTCATCTACAAAGGATGTAACTATTTTCATATCAATCTAATGTGATTGAGTATGTAGATTCAGGACTATATCTTTTGTTGTAATTTGATATAATCTTGAAGCTAAACAAATAGCAATCCAATTTCTTGTCCACACTCAAAAACGCGTCAATTAGATTTGATGAATATATCAACCATAATTTGAATAATGAATTATATAATATCAAGATCTTTCTTGACCCTCACAAACACTCATTTAAAATAAATAGACATTTTGATAGTGTGTTCCATTAATCCTAAAATTATTTAAGAGTGAGGTTAGTGAATGATTGAAATTTAATTTATTACTTCATGTTTGTTATATGTTTTGTTTATGTGAAAGACTCTTCATTATTACTTATTATGAACACACTTATATTTTGAAAATACTTTTTCTTTTATATAACTACTAATGTTTTAAAATAATTTAATTTCTCTTATTCAAACAACCTAAGGTAAAACAAGGTAATTTGTTAAAAATATTTTAAGTGTGTTGTGAAAAATAGATTAAATTGTTTGAAATATTTAGGTGACTAGATTTAACTCATTTACAAGATTTTTGAGTAACATTAAGCCATCTATACCTATATGCAAGGCAAGCATATTATAACAATCCTAACGCAAGAAATCTAGCATAAGAACTAGTTAAGTATAAACCGGAAAGCTAGCTATAAACTAATAGGGCACATATGCTTAGATATAAAAATAGTTAAACTTCAAGTAGCAACAATTATCTAATATATTAAAAAAAAAATCACAAAGAAGTTCACATAACATATAAAACACTTGTCGTCGTTTTGTGTATTATATACACCAATGTTTACTTAGTTCGATTTTATTTGAAAGTAAAATAGTTTCCTCCCCATTCTATAATTTAATTAAGATCAATATTTTGAAAACATGAATACTTAATTTTTCAAAAGTATATCAACTAGGAATGCCCGACTTGAAGGAAAAGGTAAAACAAAAGTTTTACGTTAAAACAAAACACAAATTTTTTACCACCGTATAGTATTTTGACTTTCTTACTTATTTAAGTTTGTAATGGTTACTTTTAAGTATTTTTAAATGAAAGTAGACTCAATTACCTTTAAAACGCCGGGTGGCACGACTTCTACGGAGTTACGGTTAATTTTATATGATTTTTCAAAGTTTCCGAAAAACTGTCGAAGAGACAGGCGGACCCCTTAAATTTAAGGGGGCCGCCCAGTATTTAAGGGGGCCGCCCAGGCAATTAAAGGGGCCGCCCATCTGATACTAAAAAATGAATTTTTTGTTAAAAATTGTTTTCTGACTTTGTGGAAAGATGTGTAACCTTCTGATTTTAAAAACGAACATATAACACTTGTTTTAAACATAATCTTATCTCGAGCTAGTATAATTAATGTATATAATATCAAAACTAACACAAGTTAATCAACAAAACACTTTTCATATTTAATCCTCCTTAATGGGTAATTTGATACATGGATCGTACTCAATTTTTAAAACCATTTGTTTTGAAAATTTGAGCGACGTGGCTCTGGTACCAATTGTGGAAAACTAGAAGGGGAGGTTGAATAGTTTTCCCCTCTTTTTCATTTTATAAAAACTTTGTTTCAAAATGTTGATTCGAATTTATTCAATTGTTTGTTTGGAAAACCTTTAATTGGAATTTAGTATGTAAACATCATATAATCAATATGATCAATTATATATGTAAGCTTTTGGAAAAACTTAGTTTTATGAATGGAGCTTTGGTCGGTCTTTGTGTGAATACATTTTCCTTTTAAAATCTTAAAACGTTTTGTATCAAATTATCTATCAAGTTAAACTTAATATGAGAAGTGTGAATAATAATCTATTTGACCATATCATATAATTATACACACAATCACAATATTAACTTCTATGCACAACACAATCAATCATCACAACTATATAAGCAACAACTAAGACATATAGGCAAGCATAGATGTAAAGCGATAAATGCAAGAATAAATGAAAAGAGATAAGAGAAAGGAAATGCAAACCGGACACGATGATTTATAGTGGTTCGGCTACAAGGACACCTTCCTTGCCCTACTCCACTCCCCGAGTCACCTACTCGAGAGTTTTCTTCACTACTCAACAAGCTCCCTTTTGGCGGAGAAAACCGTACACAACTTTTGCTTACACAATTTAACGACACTAAGCTAAATCTCGAGTTCTAATAGTAGCTATAACCAATCTCACAATACTACTTCGATCACTACACAACTTCACGACTTCTTCATGACTTCACGACTTCACGACTTCTTCATGGCTTCACGACTTCACGACTTCTTCACTACTTCACAACTTCTTCTATACTCCACTACATATTCACACATCTACTTCTTCACAACTTCATGACTTCTCCACACTACTACTTTTTCCCACTACTTCTCACTCACTCATAAACTCACTACTAAGTAAGATCATCTTGATCTACTTATTACATATACATAACTCACAACATCAAATAAACACTAACTAGATCCTAATACATCTTTGGCTTTATGATAGGGAGGATTCTTCTCTTGCACTTTGAGTGGTGAAGGATTGGATCACTTGAAACAAAGACTTATAATCTTATGATCAAAGGATTTAGAAGGACGTTTTGAAGGGATTGGGACTGAAAATTTTCGTGCAAAAGGTGAGAAAAATCTGTGGAATGAACCAGTATTTATAGGGGAAAAAATATTGTTTGGGAGCGTGGGCGGTCCCCTTAATTGTGTTGCCGGTCCCCTTAATTTACTAGCCGGTCTCCTTAATTAATTAAGGGGGCCGCCTAATAAAAAAATATTTTTTCATCAGAATTTTTGTCTTTTTGTGGGGAAGGTTTTTCTTGAAGAATATGGCCGTTTTTTGGGTAGAAATTTGAATTCAAAATATTTATTTTGAATAAAACATTTCTTATAAATACAAAAAATATTTTGTATAAGTTTAAAAATGTTTGTCCCACTTTATAAAAAATGTAAGGTTTGTAAAGATAAAAATTCCTTTGATCATAAAATGCATTAGACACTTTGTTTATTCATACCTTAAGTGATTTGGATGCTAAAGTGAATATTTATGACGAAATACTTGTTTACGTCATAATTTGTAGTTCAATGAGTTTACGTTTTGTGATTATCAAAACATAGAGATATCGATATATGTTAATAACGTTTTAAGGCATTATTTATATCAACAATCAAATAAAAACGAGGCCTTGCAATATTTTTACGACATTTTTATTCCTTCATTATCTATGCAGTAAAGTCTTTAAAGTGGCCAAGTTACAGATTTTATAGATCTCGTTTGATAGGTGAATAATTAGCTAAAGTTGGTCACTTGGGACAGACTGTCGGTATGAAACAGAAAGTAAAAACGATTTGGTTTTTGGTTTTTGGTTTTAAAGCTCACGGCCTGACCTTTTAAGTATTATAACATGTACATAAGCTTATCTAGTTTATCTCTTACAAGTTCTATGGCCTCTTGTTTAGTAAACATGTCGAAAATAAATTAATTAGGGGTGTTTATTTGTCTCGGTAAAAAAAAGAAAAAGGAAAACATGGGTTTTGACCCAAGCTATCAATTAGGACTTGTTTATTAGTAAGTTTAACAGTATTTAAAATCTACAAAAGAGTTTGAAAAGGGCTTGGACTATTTACATGCTTAAAATTCGATTTATGGGGTATTTTTGGCAAAATGACTTGGAAATGGAACACTAGGCTTCTTCCTTCTCCTAGGCTCTTCTATAGCCTTCCTTGTCTGCTACTAAGACTTCAAGGTCAGTAAATATGAGAGTGTGAGGTTGTTTGGTGTAATTCGAGTGAGGTGTGAGTGAAAATGAGGAAGGGGTGGTCGATATTTATAGGGATGAGTTCTAGGGTTTCTTAAAAGTGTCTAGATCATCTTGTTGATCAATAGGGGACATGGTGAGGTGTTGTAGTGCCAAGTGAATGACATGTGTAGTGAAAGCAAATATGGAATGATGTGGTAAAATTTTTAACCATAAGTCTTTCCTACAACATTTAACCATGGTAAAATATCTAAGGGACAAGTTGATGTGGATTTATAAGGAGCCTAGTAGATGTCTTGTGGTGTAGGGAATTTACAAGTATCATTTTGGAACTAGTTTAGATTATTTCTAGTTAGAATTGAACTAAGGTGTAACTAGGGGGTCAAATGGATTAGTTGCTTGTACATAGGCTATGATATGTTGTACATGTGGTCTTAGTGAAGTAATGACTTTAGTTTAGGGTTTAGTTAGGGTAGGAATTGGCAAAGAATTAATTTAGGGCTTGATTATCCATGTTTTGTGTCGAATTGTACAAGAAATAAAATGGGGATCGAATTGAGCTTAAAGGGTGGTACCATGGGCTATTTAGGGTTGCACTAAGGTTCTAGGGATGTAGGAAATGTATTTTTGATATTTAGTTAAGTTAATATAAATATAAATTAGCTTATTTTAAGCTTTAAGCTAGTAAATATATAGTTTTTAGGTTTTATGCATTAGGCACTTGTACATTAGGTTTAGAGACTTGTACATTTAGTTTGATTGTTGTAAAAATACTAGGGTTAGTGTTTGTGCAAAATGGCCTTGTATTGTGTGCTTAAAGATAAGTACACTAAGGTTTATAATGAATTTATATTAATATTATGATTTCATGCATTAATGACTTGTATATGAGCTTAAATGACTTGTACACTTATATTTTATAAAAATAATATACATATTAATTAGGGTTTGTGGTTTTATTACATAAAATCATATATTTGTGAAATTAGGGTTTGTATCGGGAGTTAAAGTGGATTTAGGGTTTTCGTGCTTTAAAAGCTTGTACATTATCTTTTAAGGTGTTGTACTTTAGGGTTTTATGGTTTAGTTACTTAATATCATAATTATAATAGTTTTAGGGTTTAGTGAAAACCCTAATAGATAGAATTTAGTGTGAGCATTTAATAAACTTACGTTAACGAGTTAATCGTAAAGTGGCAAATGAGATATCGTAAAGTTGTACTACTTGACATGTAAAGATGTTTATGTGAAACAAACATAAAGTAGGTTAGTGTCGGTCTGTATGGGAGCACGTTTATCAAGGAGGTGAGTTACATCACATTAGATAGTAGTTTTGATCAAATAAAAAAATATATACGTAGAAAAAGAATAAGTATTCTTTATTAGAATATAAAATGGTTTATTACAAGGTGAAATTTTTCTAGTGGTTACACAAGCTCATCTATCTTGATGAATCACATACTACCACAACATTCAAACTAAAATACAATTGAATATAAATCAGTAGAAGAAACAAAGCAAACAGCAGCAAACTCAATTCTCTTTGCAGTCCCAAACAGACCATATTCACCTTTATTCACCAAGACCATAACCTCATGACTACATTTTCCACAAACAAGCTCTATTAGATCATTTAAAATGCTTCCTCTACATTTAAATGACCAATAAAACTCATTGTAGGCATCATCATGTGGGTTATAGCAATTCCATCTTCATCACTGTGAGACATTTCTGAATTAACTATATTTCCTGCAATTTGATTAGAGGCAAAGAATATATAGTAGCTACATCCTCACGTATATGAATTAATTCCTAAAGCAAATCAGGCCTCATTAAACAGATAGATCAACAAAGTGAGAACCATCCAAACCTCCATTGGCAATATATAGATAGGACCAAAAAGGTTCATCTTTCACACCTCTTTATTCCTATCAACATGTATTGCCCACCTAGTTTATTTTACTCTTCATCAATTGGAAACCTACTTTTTGGTACAAATGTAGACTTATTTAGTTAAAAACTTTCATATCCAAGAAGGTTATTTACACTTAGCGGGAATTAATTTAAAGCCTCACGCATTTTTGTGTGATGGTCACTAACCTTTTTGTCAATAGATCACCTTTATTTTTATTGTATGTTTAACAATTTTCGTAGCACTCCCCTTGTATAAGCTTAGGTTTATTTGCATTTTATAAATGGACAGAGACTAATTGTATAAATATACTATAGAGCATTTGATATACTGCCGTTTTACACCCGCCGAAATTATTATTATATTCACATCGATAATAGATATTTTATATATAATATAAGCCCAAAAAATAGACGGGTCCAAAAACATTCAAGCTAGAAGGCTTAGGTACCAAAACGCCCACAACGGCGTTATGCTTATGTGGACCGGCGTTAGCCGACATTATCATACCGCCCCACCCGAAAACGAAACGACGTTACATCCCAAGTTACCCTAGCAACGCAGCTAGCAACGTGATTTTCTTTCTTTTTTCTTTTCTTTTTTTGTGTTTTAAATGGGTTTTCGATAGTGTGTAGTGTGTTTTTGTGTGTGTACAGAGTGTGTGGTGGTGAATAAATGGTGTCATAAATCCCGACCCGGCCCGGACCTGAACCCGAATAAGGATAATCGAGTCGGGTTACTCGGGTTCAAAATCTAACTCGGGTCAATCAGGTCAACCCGATTAACCCGAATATGAAATAGGGTTGGGAGTCGGGTTCAAAATACTATGCCTATTCGGGTTCGCGTCAACCCGACTAACCCGAGTTTTTTTTTTTTTTTTTTTTTTTTTTTTTTTTTTTTTTTTTTTTTTTTAAATCTTCGAGCTAACTTTGACAACTAGAAATGACAATAGTAATCTTGGGTTATGTACCATGGGTAAGGATCCAGTGAGAAAAAAACTTAAAATGAGAAGGATGAGAAATAATTATAACAACATATTTGAGATGCATCGACTTGATTTAGATGCATCTCTATTCATTTAGATGCATCCCAATTAGTTTTGAAAGTGATTTTGAAGTAAAAACGATGCAAAGTAGTATTAAAATCAAATTTGACCCGCAGAGGACGAAAAATGTATAGGATTCGTCTAACTTGATGAAATGCATCTAATATATGTATATGCATCTATTTTTTTGCTAGAAAATATATTATGGTGCATCTAAAAGACTAGGGATGCATCTAATTCAAGTCGATGCATCTCAAATGTGTAGTTATAATTATTTCTCATCCTTCTCATTTTAAGTTTTCTTCTCATTTGATCCTTTGTCTATGTACCATATCATATCATATAGATCAAATAAGTCTCACTTATTAGACTTCATGAGCATGGTCCAACTTTTTTGATTATTTCATTATCATCAAATGCAGTTATACAACATTGTTACCAGTGTTTCTAAGTGACCAAACCATAGTGAAGCTTCCAGACATAAATGCTGTTAGAGTATCTTTATTAGGGTCATTTCCTTTAATTATTTTATTTGATTTCGTCACAAATCCATAACGAAACATATGTTAAGAGTCAATATTCAAGTAACATTCAATAATTTATTAGTACTACTTTATTAGCTTAACATTTTATATAAACGCGCGTTCCTACAAGAGTAAAAAGACTATGTGGACTAATAGTTTATATACAACTTATGCAACAAACAATTTATGTGATTTAACTACTAAGTTTAAAAAATCAAATTTTATGATTTTGTAAATGGTGCAGACCCGAACCCGGCTTGGCCCGACCTGATTTGACCAGAGCCCGACTAACCCGACCTTAAATAGGGTCGGGTTCGGATATATTATTTTTAGCTTCGACCCGACTTGAACCTTAATCCGACCAACCCGACCCAATTAACACCCCTAGTAGTGATGTTCACTATCTCAAGGTGGGTCTCTTTCATATTATTCTCATCATAATCACTTGACTTATTTGAATGTGTAGTGAATTTTGTTTTGTGGATTTTATGGGATACACAAGCAAGAAAAAAGGATGGACGACTTAACTTTCTATTAAACCTTCCCATTAATTTCATTTCTTTCAAGTTTAAACTAAAGGGTGTAAATTTGCATGTTTTAGTCCCAAAGGTAACTAATCTCCTGTTACAAACTCTTTTGACTTACGGCCACTGGAGATCTCCATTATTCAATCAAAATTTTCTTCTTTTAATATTTTGTAACTAATTCTTTCGATGAATATGTCAGTTATGTTCAAATATAAACATGTGAGTTCCGTCGAATTAAGAAGTGTAGTTGTTGGTCATATCTAAAGATTTGTCGCTTTAATTGTCTTAAGCTTTCTATTTTTGCAGGTATCTTTGTATGTAGCTCAAGTCATTTTGGAAAAATGAACACAATGAAGAGAGAGTTTTTGTCAACAAACACCCATAAATTATACTTTGATAATTGCTTTTACTTCTATTAATAAGTGATGGTATGGTAACATTTGAATGGTCTTTCGTTCGTTTTTAAGCTTGAGTCTTCAATTATAATTGAAGTTAATATAGAGTTCGTATTATTGTACTTTCATTGTTATAACAAAAACTTTAACTTTCTTACAGTAGTTTTTTAGATACTAACGAGTATTCAATGTATTTTATGGTCCTCTAGAGTGTAGTGCATTCTGGATAATATGAAATGTGAATAGTTGAAAATGTAGCAAATCGTAATCACACGCACTTCAATTTTGGTGAATTTGTATTAGATTAAATAAGTAGTTAAGAACTATAGTTGTTATTATTGAAGGCGCGGAAGGTTATTGGCTAAACAGTCACACACACAAGCAGTCACGTTAGTTTCTGTAGTCTGCTAGATCAATTGAGTAATTAAGGTCCATATATATGTTGATGTTGTTAGGTTGTTGCTATAACAATTGTAGAATTTTGTTCTATAAAATGCAGATTTCACACTATTATTTCTAGGGTTATTTACACATATAGGTAACGAACTTAGAAAAATTTCCCGTGTTATGTAACGAACTTTGAAAAATATATAGTTAAGTAACAAAAGTTTACAAAACCGTTAAAGTTAGGTAATTTCACCCCATCATGCAACTGGTGACCTGTTGACCCGGTAATTTTGTTTGACTTATATATTTGACCACCCCTTTTGAGAATTTTTCCCCCAAATACGTTTTCCCCCAAAATTGATAAGAACCCTAATCCCCAAATACGCTAACCCTAATTCCCAAATTTCAAAAACACTAATTATCAAATCCATGTAATATTAAACATGGGTAAAGGTAAACCCGACAAGAATCGACCTTTCACAGTGAACCTAAAACATGAGGGTCTATTTACAATAAAACCGTTTGCTTATATGAACTATGGTGAGAAGCAAATTACGGATCTTAGCTTTGAAGGTATGTCATTTGTTCAACTCTTTGATGTAGTTGATCATTTAGTGCATGCTCCACTTAAGAGACTTTATTATTGCAAAATAGGAACCCCATTAAGGATAGGTATTAAGGAGATTAGGAATGATGATGATGTTCAGGCATTTGTAGCATGTGCTTATGAATCAAAATGGGTTGTTGACTTGTATGGTGAACATCTAGATGAAGATGCTATAGAATGTAGGAACAGAACAGAAGCCATAGAAACAGAAGAGGGATATGAGTCTAGTGATTGCTATTGTTCTAGTGATGAGGAGGAAGACTTAGGTGATGTTGAATTCTTTCATGAATCTGACGAAAATGTTGAAATTAAGATTGCGTCTACAAAAGACCCATTTCTTAATAAATTGTGCTCTAATAGTGGTGAGTTTAAGGGTTTCATTGATGAATCAATCAATGTTAATGACATAGAAGTCTTAGAAGACCCAGAGCCTGTAGATGCTAAGTATGTAGCTAAGCCACACATCATTTATCCTAGGCATGATCCTACACAGGATTGGGATAAAATGGAACCTGTGCTAGGAATGAGATTTGAGTCAAATGAACAACTAAAACTTGCTTTAGCCAACTATGGTGTCCACAATAGGTATCAATTGTGGTTTGAAAGGAATGATTGGAAGCAGTTGTTAGTGAATTGTGGTAGGGATGTAGAAGCAGGTAGATGTGCTGGAGCTGCAACTCTAAAAAAAAAGATCACAACAGAAAAAATTAAAAGATGGTGAGGGTTGTTCAAAAGATGGTCAGGGTTGTTCTAAAGATGGGGAGGGTAGTTCTAAGTCAATTGCAAAGGTTACTAAAAAGGGTAGAGTTAAAAGAAAACCTGTTAAGTCAACTGATGAGGAAAAAGATGTTTGTGGTTTTAGATTGTTTGCTTCTTGGATGTCAACTGAGAATTCTTTCCAAATCAAATCCTTAAAACCAAAACACAAATGTTCTAGGAACTATAACTTAGAAAGCTTGGTAACCTACAAATGGATAGCACACCATTTTGCCAAGGAACTCATTGAAGACCCATTCATTCCCTTGTTAAAAATGCAAACACAAATTAGGGCAAAGTATCATATTAATGTCAGTGTTGGGCAATGCCAGAGAGCAAAACAGAGGGCATTATTTGATTATGAAGGTGGGTTGAAAGAACATTATGCAAGATTGTGGGAGTATAGGAATGTTGTAATTGATACTAACCCAGGCAGCACATGTGTTATAGATGATGAAGAAACCTCTTTTGGAAATCATTATTTTAGAAGATTTTATGTCTGCTTCAAAGGTGTGAGAGATGGTTGGTTTGCAGGTTGTAGAAAGGTAATAGGTTTGCATGGCTGTTTTCTGAAACATAAATGTAGAGGTGAGTTGCTTGTTGCTATGGGGAGAGATGCTAATAATCAAATGTATCCAATAGCATGGGCTGTTGTTAAGGTTGAAAACTATGATAATTGGCAGTGGTTCTTGGGTTTAGTGTGTGAAGATCTCAAGTTGCATCAGGGTAATGGTGTAACAATCATTTCAGATTCTCACAAGGTATGTAAAAATCTTATGTAACTAGATTGCAACTAATTTACTTAGGTTAACACTCATGAATTTGTTATGTACTAATACAGGGTCTAGAAAATGCAGTGAGTGACTTCCTTCCTAATGCAGAACATAGAAAGTGCACAAGACATTTATTTGCCAATTTTAAAAGAAAATTCAGTGGAGTGGAGTTACAAAGACTGTTTTGGCAAGCTGCTTCTACCTCTGTGCAAGATAACTTCTACTCAAAGATGGAAGAATTGAAGGTTGTCAACCAAGAGGCATATGATTACCTGATACAGAGGAACCCTAACAGTTGGAGCAGAGCTTTCTTCAGTGTTGATAGCAAGTGTCCAAATTTTGAGAATGGAATATGTGAGAGTTTCAATAGGGCCATTCCGGTACAAAGGACAAAGCCTATAATAACAATGCTTGAGGACATCAGATTATATGTGATGCAGAGACTAGTGGCCATGAATAGGACTGCAAGGCTTTGGGAAGACACCATTACACCATCTATAAGAAAAAGATTGAACAAGATGATTGCAACTCAGGTATTACTTATGCACCTATTCACATCATTTTGTTTATTAACTAACCAATTCTTCATACAAACAGGTATTGGCATGTTGCTCCTAGTGGTTTTCAAGAACTTGAAGTGAGGAGTGGTAATCAAGCATATGGGGTTAACTTGACAAGGAAAAAATGCATGTGTGGGATGTGGGAGTTGTCTGGAATACCCTGTATTCATGTTGTGGCAGCTTATGAACACATGAATAGGGATCCTGTTCAAGGAGTACATGATTGGTATAGCCAACAGAAATGGTTTGAAGCATACCAATTTTCTATAAGGCCTGTGTATGGGAGTACTATGTGGAAAAGAACAAGGGATCCACCACTTCTACCACCCTTGATGAGAACAATGCCAGGCAGGCCAAAGAAAAAGAGGATCATAGCACCAGATGAGAACACCTCACAAGTTACTAGAAGGGGAAGAGTGGTGACTTGTAGTAATTGTCAAGAAAAGGGGCACAACAAATCTAGTTGCAAGAAAGATCATGTGCCAAAGCCACCTAAGCCAACAAGAGCTTCTAACAACACAACCACACCTGATTTCACAACATATGCATCTGCTAGAGTTGGTGGAAGAGGATCAAGGGGAAGAGGTGGAAGAGGTACAAGGGGTGGTGGCAGAGGTGCAAGAGGTGGTGGCAGAGGTCAACAAAGGAACAATATGGTATGTTTTATAAAATATTCTAAATATAAGATTATTTTATAGTTTCAGTAATTAACTCCATACTTGTAAATTATGTTCAGTTTATGGATGAGGATGAAATCAGAAAGAACATGCATCATGAATACATGGAAGAATTGCTACTTCAAGAAGAAGATAGGTTAGCTGCTATAGACAGACAAAAGCTAGAACAAGAAGGTTTTGATGAAGAAGCTTTAAGGTTGACTTTGGAAGAAGAGGCAAGGTGGAAAGAGTGGGATATTAAGATGGAACAAGAACAGGAAAGAGAAAAGGAAGAATGGGATAAGAAGATGGGTTTACACCCATCATGCTACATATCAGATGAAGAATTGAAGAAAAAAGATGTCCCACATTCAAACAACAACTCTGATGATGAATCTTTTGACCAAGAACCTTACAACAGATGATTGGTGTCTGTTAATGACACTATTGAGACTCAAGAATCCATATTTGTAGGGATAAGGGATGCACCACCTACAGATGATGATACTTTGCAAATTCCAGAAGTTGTTGATCCTGCATCAAACAAAGGCAAAGCAATAGCTGATCCTCAGCCTAAGAAGCAGGGGAAAAAAAGGCAGGCTCATGATGATCCTTTAAGGATTTACCACAAGAATAGGGGAAGATCAGAGAGGATCTTTGGTGAAAAAATGAAAAAGAAAGGCTTTGGTCAAAATAGTGAAGGGTCTACACCAGATTCTGCATTCTCAGTTGATTAACTTTGTTTGAATGTATTAACTTAATATTTGCATTATCAAGATTGTAATCTTTTGTTTAATGGTGGATGTAGTAAACAATGAACCAGGGCACAACTTTTGTTAAAGTTGAACCCAAAACACTATGTATGTGTCCCCCATTAGTTACAAATATTGATGAATGCAAATTAGTTTATGTTTAAACCTGTTATTAAGCATGTCTTTTATGCCACTTTATCATATTTTATTGCAAGTAATGTTATGCAGTTACCAACCCACTTTGGAACATATGCAGTCAATATAGTATGGTCAAATAAGGATCTTACTATTAGGCTTGTGAGTTTTGGGAAATCCTCTTGACCACATAGTAACTGCAAAAGCTTACATTGCTTTTACCATCACATTGATGACCACATATTTACTACACAATGGTTATGAAGTTTGACTGCATTACAGTATTTATAGCAATAGTCACAAAGGGAACCCAACAAATTCACTGCACAAAATAGCATCAAGCAAGAAGAAAGGTATCATTATAGTTTTTTTTTTTTTTTTTTTTTTTTTTTTTTTTTTGTTATCACTGCAATATGTATTCAGAATATCAAAACATATGATTTTTTGTTCATGTGCAGAAACCATTGCAATTTCCAGTGATAGCTCTGAATCAGATTTTGATGCAAGGCCTTGGGGATGGGAGGATTATTTTCCAATAGATTATAAGGCAACTGATTATTTTCTGCTTGCAAAGAGGGTGGAAACAAGCTCAAGTTTGACAACCATTGAGGAACAAAAAATGGCCTTTAAAGCAAGAGTTCAGGTACTAGGCATACCTAGCAACAAAAAATTGACAGACTTTGGTGTGAAACCATTTGAGAAAAAAGAATCCAAACATCAAAAGGGCAAGGGAAAAAATAAGATGCTTTGAAAGCATCTTGTGTTACTAATGCTTATGGTTACAACAATGTGATTATGTAACTGGTTTAGGTGTATAACCTACACCAGTGTAGAATAAAACACTTGTAACCATGAATTATCAATGCAATGTTAGTTAATTCACAACAAGGATACAAAAACATGATTTAAATTGCATTCAACAAGATTAAGTTCATACAATAGATTGTGTACAAGGCAGGAAAACAGACACTCCCTAAGCTAAATCTAAGCCTTACACTACACACAAAACCACACAATCTATGCCTAACAAACTAATCTATTTAAGTACAAGTAGCAAGGAAACCAGAACAACAAAAACACATAGACTTGACTTCCAAAGGGTGACTTTCTTTAAAGCTTTTTTCAAGTCAGTCTCCAACTGTTCAATCTTTCTTTGACGATTAGCCTCAGCTTGAAATTCACGCCTTTGATTAGGATTGAGTCTGCTATACATCTCAAACAAGTGCATTTTGTACCATTCACAATCCTCCTCCGGATCATACCAATCCCATTTATCACATTTTTTCCTACCAGCTTTCTAAAATCAAGAAAATGTAGTGTATTTAACATTACAATCTATAAATCTTGAAACAAAACGTATCCTATACTTACCCATCGATTTTGGCAGCATATGAATCGTCTAGCAGGGTTGGTGGGTGTCCATGATGTTACCACCATTGATGGCCTATCACAATCACAATTATCATCATACAAATAAAAGACATGATTTAATTAGATTATTGTTGGGGATTGTTTTGAATTTTTAAGATTGTGATTGTTAGGATTTATGAAAACAACGGGTCGAATAAAAGGGGAAAATTGGGGATTGGGTATATAACCGTTACATATGACGTGGCATGTGGGCCCAAATTGGTTCCCGGTTAATTACCTAACTTAGACGGTTTTGCCAAGTTTTATTACTTAACTTAATATTTTTGTAAGTTCGTTACATAACACGGGAAATTTTTCTAAGTTCGTTACCTATATGTGTAAATAACCCTTATTTCTATTATCTACTTTATTGGTTCAGCGACACTACATATAGTCACACATAGGCATGTTATTCACTTTCGATCATTTTACATATATGTTGTTCTTACAAAGGTTATTCATTACAACCGTCTTTGCAAAGTATTAATCCTTCAATCGGTCAAGTGCTTTTTTGTGGATTGTAAGGGTAGTGGCAATGTTCACTATGAATTCCCGACTTTTCAACATGTCAAGACATAAACCCACGCTTTTGCCAAAGCAACCTCTTGGGCCGTCGTCCAAGCCACTTTATCCGCCTTAGTTTTTGCTTTCACAACTTGAACATCTTCATCTAGTATAACAAATAATAACGTATAAAATTAAAACATATAAAATTGTAACGTATAAAATTGTAACATATAAAAATTAATACCGATTTGAGTTTGTGGTTGCGTTTCGGGAACAGACTCAACCTCATCATCATCATCGACACCATATAGAGGTAGTTCGCGCTCAACACTAGGCTCACGACGTGAAGGACCTTCACGGTAGTCACAAAACGGGTTGAACTCATTTGTCATTATTACATTATATTGACTTGGATTCAACGGTGGTGGAGGTCGTGCATAATATTGTTCTTGAAAGAATTGTGGATTCACCGGTGGTGGAGGTTGGGGATAGTAGCCTGATTCAGGGTGTTGTTGAATTAGAACTTGCGGACGAAAATGTTGTCCACGAACGCCACGACCACGACCTCTTGTTGAGCTTGATTTTCTTTGATCCATGCTACACTTTTTTTTAAGTATGAAATAGAGATGATAGAGTTTGATTTTAAGTATGAAATAGAGTTTGATAGAGTTTGATTTAAAGTGTATTATTTATAGGATTTTTTTTTTTTTTTGGTTCCACATAACTCCCCAACGTCTTTTTTTTTTACCTCCAACGTTCACATGCATTCAATGTCCAATGTATACTTTTGTTTCAAACCGTTGCAGTAAACTTCCCGCTTGAGCAACCCGCTGGGGTGGCGGCGGTGTTCCCAACGGTTTGGGGCAAACCGTTGGCCACCCCGCTACCACTGCCACTGCTCTAAGTGGGTGCTGGGACGTCTGCAGAAAAATCTGTAAGGACCCCATGTATCATTTAAGGTGCTTTCATTAGCTTATTTGGTTAACTTATTGACCTTATGAGTTATTCAAGTTCATAAACTCATGTTCCTAAGCTTATAAGCAATAAAAAGTGAGCTAATTAGCTTTATAGTTTTTCACTATTTTCACAGGCACATCAAAAAAGGTAAAAAAAAAATTAAAAATTAAAAATAAAATAAAATAAAATTAAAAATTAAAAATAAAAAATAAAAAATAAAATCCCATAAGAATTCAACTCTAGTCTCTAGATATGTTTTGTTGGCCTAGCGAATGACCATTGGGTTGGAGTTTTGTCACCAGCAAATTTCATGTAATCTAATTTGTTGATACTATTATACCTCTTACAAAAAATTTTGGGTTAAATGTGCTCCTGAACATTTAGATGAATGTAACAGTGCATTAGATTGTTACCCAAAAACTGGTAACTGGCCAGAAGCTCCATACATATGTACTGCCCCAAATAAGGTATAAATTCATATCTGCAAATCTTTGAAACCTTTTTTCTCTTTACTTTTGGTTTGTGCTAACAAATACTCAACGATGGTGTATGCATAAATGTTTAATGACTGTACGTGTTAATGCAGTAACGTTCACGATTAGTCGACTTAACTAAAAATAGTGGCAGGGTGTTTTATCTTACACAAATAAAATAATTTAAGGTCAAAGTTAAAAAGAGAAGACTTTAAAAGTCAATAGTGGGCACTTATTTAGAGGGAGTGAGTACTAATTACTGGAATTAACTGATGAAACATATGTGTGGTAGAATGTGTATATTAGAGAGCTACTGGTAGAATGTGTATAAAATATGTTGGTGCCCCGTGGACTACAAAGCTACTTCATGTTATTTTTTCATCAGAAAAACTATGCTGTGTTAGATTATGGACATTATTTTAGTAGTCGTATGTTAGGATCGAACTTGAGATCACGGGATTGCACACTTTATGTATGAGAGTTAAAGTTTAATAATTAAATGTAAAAGTTTATATTTAATTATTTATTACACAAATATATATAATGATTATTTAGTATTTAAGATAAATGACTAATGATCATTAGATGAATATAAGGAAAGAATGTGTATGATTAATTGGTAAGTCAAGAAGCATCCGGAAGCCCCCTTGGACCTAGATCCGATCGGCCAACCCAAAAGGAGGGCACCTCCTTTGTTTTCTTGAGCTCCAAGTTTCATACACTATATATACAAGGCTAAGGGTTAAAGGTTTGTATTTCTTGTGCACACACAAACCCTAAACTTGTTTTTCTTCTCCTTGTTTTCTTGTAGTCGATCAAACAAACACCCTTAAAGGGTTGATCGATTTTCTCCATTAAATAAAAGGTTTTGGTTTAATTTCGTGTTCTAAAAACTAGCATTACTTTAACTTGTTTTAGTACGTGTGTACAAGAACGTGATTCAAACATACTATTGTTTGATTCTTGGATTGAATTACAGAAGAGGTAAGGGGTAATTCTTATAATCCACATAAACCCTAATTAGGGTTCTTGATTTGAAGATTGCAATTGATTCTTGTTTGGGCTAGAATCACAAAGGTATGTTTACTTTTATATTTGATTAATTAATTACATATTATATGATCTTGTAATTGCTTCCGCTATGCTCACTTGATGTGTTTGGTTTATTTTATATGATTGTCATGATATCATATTTCCAACAGTGGCATCTAGAGCCATTATAATGTGTAATTAATTATCGAAACGCATAAAATTGAATCTTGATTCGTTTAATTACATGTTTTTAGGGTTTTTCGATTCCTAACCCTAATTTTTTTTTGTGTCCATTGACCTTTTAGATTTTAGGGTTTTGGTTTTGTTTTAATATGATTAGAAACCCTAGGATGTCATGTAATTTGTTATGCGTTTTAGTAAACGATCTTGGTGCAATATGTTAATTGTTAAGCTTAATCCATGAAAAAATGCATATTTGCATGGAATTTATATTGTGTGATAATTTAAATGGTTTAAATTGTATATATATATAAATTAATGGTTAAGTTATATCGAAACATGTAAATTTATTAATAGATGTCGAATTGGGGAAGACTCCAATATTAAGTAATCAATTATGTGCTATGTGGTATTTGTTTAGTTTTGGCTTACGCAATCGATTTATCGATGTATGTGGCTCTTTTTCCTAGAAGAAGAAAGCCTTAATTGAATAAATGCGTTATACACCTAGATTTGATTATTAATAGGACTATTGAATAAGATTTGCATGTGGCTACATGCTTTATACATATTTAATTGTTATGATTATGTATATGTTTATTTGGTTATTTTATTTTTTATTATGTATTACTTGTTTTTTGTTTATTATTATGTTGGACATGTTTATAAACGAAAAGGGTAATTTTTGAATAGAAAAATAATATGGACTAAATAAATGGCGAAATTATTTTGGTTTTAAGAGTAAATTTTAAAGGATTGGTTGATTGATGTTTTTGTACATAGTGTGCGAAAGGCGGACCGAAGGTTGCTATCCAATGTACTATAGATAGGGGTTTTTAAAGCTCATGCACCTACCGGTTCTCTACAACTGCTTGGTTGCCGACTCTAGACTTACCTATATCACTATATTACGTACACTATCATCTTAAGGGTGAATTCACCACAATTCCACAATGATTATCTGAAACACTAAGCCTTAGGGCTTATGCAAAAGTACGATATAAGTGGATGATAATTGTTGGTAATTCTTTAATTGGTGAACTCGATACCTCAATCAAAACTTTGTTATTTTACTCTCAGTAAATTGGTAATAAAAATGTTTTATAAAACCAATGTTATGAAGTTGTATGCATGCTTCTTCATACATTATTTTGATTACACGTCAAAATTTAATACCCTTATAAAATTAAGTCGAATGCCATCTAATTAAGAACACTTGAAGTTGTAATTTACGTCATGTGAGAACTTGGCGAGATTGCAATGGAGAGGTAAATTTCATAAATTCATTGCTAGCAGATCAACTGATGTGATGGATTTGTGAGTTTGCAGTTTTTAAGTTAGACGACTTAAATTGAGTAGGAAGTAAGATCTTGGACTCAAGGCATTAAGATGGGGATCAAACATGCTTACAATACAAAAGTTTTGTGATTGTAAATCCCATAAATCTAGGAATTGCAATATGATATTGGCAATTATTGTTCGACAATTACCTTGTTGAATACTATCATTACTAGCAGATCAACTGATGTAATGGTACTATGTCAATTAGGATCCTAGCTTTAAGAAAATACTACGGTTTATATGAATATTTACCAATGGGTATATTATTTTCTTAAAGATCTAATTATTGAAAATACTGAAATTGAATTTTGTAATTCGTTTTAATGTATTAATGCAACGTTCAAACCATAAACGCACTTTGGGCTTTGGTAAATTGATCTCGTTCTGTTTTCAAACAAATGTTTGATTAAGAATATGATGAGGCGAAAAATGAACCACTTTTAGGGGGTTATTTAAGCCCGGAATTGAATTTATTTGATCAAATATTGCCCTAAATCGTTCCTTTTATGATTTTAGGTACTTTGGGAGTGAAATCTGGAAAAGGAAGCAATTCGGACGTTTTTGGAGCATAAAAGTGAAGAAAACGCCAAAGTCTTAATTTTCCATGCTGGGAACAGTAGGTGACGGCGTCAAGAGCAATACCTCGACGGCG
This sequence comes from Artemisia argyi, assembly GCA_030686995.1. Taxonomy (NCBI): domain Eukaryota; kingdom Viridiplantae; phylum Streptophyta; class Magnoliopsida; order Asterales; family Asteraceae; genus Artemisia; species Artemisia argyi. Next base: position 154,713,921 of record CM060692.1, read on the forward strand.
TCAAGAGCAAATTTCATGAATTTCCATGACGATCCAGAGCAGATTTGACGGCGTCACAAGGAAGGGCGTCAAGAGTAAAAGTCATGACGGCCTGGAAATGAATAACACATGACGGCGTCAGAAGTAGATCAAGGCAGTCCGAGAAGAGTTTTGGCGGCGAGGTGACGGCGTCACCTATTTGGTCTTGACGCCGTCAGACCCCTTTTCCTATATATAGTTTTCTAATTTTCACATTAAAAAGAGAGAAGTTTTGGAGAAACCCTAAGTACGATTTTGGTGCGAATTTTACAGGTTTTTCAAGGGTTCCAACCCCCTGATACCTTGCATATGTAATTGAGATAAGTGTTCTTTTAATTCAATCAATATGTCTATGTGTTGGTTGTCTATATTTTGTTCTTGTCTTAATTCCATCATGCTAGGCTAGATCTATCTTGTGTTTGCTTGGATCTAATGAAACCTAGATGTTAATTATATGTTGATTACTTGTTTATAGTTTGTTTTGGATGAATGAATTTATATGTTAGGCTTAAGAAAACTGGCAGATCTCCAATTGGTAACTGATGAGTGTCTAAATACTCATCATTTTATACTAATCTGAGCTGCCAAAACATACAAAAACACTCAAATACGTATCAAAATACTTTAAATATCTTAAAGATGTGTTTTATATGTTTTAAATGCAAAATATGCAAAAACAGATTAAAAACATACAAAGTTTGCATAGTTGGCAGTTTCAGTCCCTCAAGTTTCATAAATTGTCAAAACTAGTCCCTGGTTATTCTAAAAACATGAAAAAGTCATCAAAGGTCCTTTTTAATCATAAAGTTACATATTTAGTCCTTTGGTGCAAAGTTTCATAAAATTACAAGTTTAGTCCCTCAACTTTGGAAATTGACAGAAATGGTCCCTGGGATGTAAAAACTTTGAGAAAATCAATTTTGGTCCTTATACTAATAATCTTTTGCAGGAATGGTCCTTGGGTGATAAGTTTGGTGAATTTACATGATTGGTCCCTGAAGTTTCACAGTTTGGCAAAACAGGTCCCTCAAAGTTTAAACTTGACAGTTTCAGTCCCTGGGTGTTCAAAATGGGAAAATTACCATTAAGGGTCCTAGGGAATTCATAATTTTCACTATTAGTCCCTGGATTAAAAGTTTAGAGAAATTACATAATCAGTCCCTGAAGTTTGGTGAATTGTCAGTTTTAATCCCCGGGTATTTAAAAAAATAAAAAATATCAAAAATGCCTTGTACTATTCACATGAGACAATTTAAACCCTTTTGATAACTATGGATAAATACCAAACCCAGCCCCCAAACTTTTACCAAATTACAATTTTAGTCCTTGTGATTTATTTCCTAATAAAACCAACCGGACCAAAAAATAAAAATAAAACCAAACAAAACCCAACACTTAAACCAAGCCCATCCCATCTTTTTAATCCCAAGCCCAAAACTAGCCCAGTCCATCCCCTTCGGTCAAACCAGTCAACCCCCCATTTCAATACCACCCCGTACCCTTTCCCTCTCACTCACTCACACAGCCAAATACCACCATTCCACCTCCCCTGTTTCAACTTCCAGCTGGCCAACCACTATCCCACTAGTCACCTTCCACCTCCACAACACCCCAAACATCTTTAATTATCCTCAAATCCCACACGCTACCATAAAAATATCAAGGGGACAAAAAAGGCGGGAAAAGTGGTTTTGAACGGTTGTGATTACCTTGACCATATGGAAGGCTCAGATTTGATGGGATAGTGTCAGAAAGACCCAAGGAACCTCAAAAGTCATATATAAGCAGAGGAGAAGCAGAGTTGAAAGATTATTAGTGTAGGTTTAGTTTATTTAAGTCGTAGGTAGTATAATTTTCTCATTCAGTTCTAATTTCCATCAAAAACACTTGTATTCAGTTAAGTTTATGTATTTCAATCTTTAGTTAAAGTTAATTTCACATTTCAGCTTGTATCTCAGTTTATGCAGTTTTCTTAAATTTCCAAAATCTCAAGTTTGATTCAATGTTGTTATTACTTGATTACAAGGATTAAAAAAGCTTCCATAAGACTTGACAAAACTTCTGTAAGCTTCATTAACCTTAAAATCCAGTTGAGAGATTTATTATAAAAATACTTAAAAAAATACAAGAAAATATAAAATAAATAAAAAAATCAAGAAAGATGATGATATAAGCAATGGAGCATGGTGATTTTGGATTACACTGGTTGTAGTGCTCATTGGTGAGCTTTAGGAATAGTTTATGGTACTTGGTTCACTTATTCTCAGTTGGATCCAATTTGGTAAGTTATTTTTCAATTTTTGCAAATCACTGTTTCATCTTCTAATGTTGGAATTTTTATGTGTTTTAATGTTTATTAGGATTAAAATAATAAGTTTATGAAGTTAGGTTGAATGCTTGTTCAAGAAAATCTTTGGTTCTTTAGATTTTTTTGTTAACAGTTGGCCATTAACCTCTTATGAATTCTTAGGTTGTTGTTGTTATTTTTGATATTTCTGTGCCCACTTAAGTTTATTACACCATTATATAAGCTTAGGTTTAAAGGTAATGGCCTGAATCAGTGTAAATCTTAAAAAACCATTAATCAGTGAAGTATAAAGGGTGTTTGGCTCAGCAGCTTCTACTAAGCATTAGGGAATTTTGGATCTTGATTATTGTTTCCACAAGTCACATTAGGTTTAGTTAGGTCATTTAAGTCTTTAAATCAAGTGGTCTTTAGTAGAAAAGTCAAATTCATAGGTCACTACCCCTAACAGTTGACTGTTAGTAATTTTGCAAACCATAAACCATTAATTCAACTCTTAACTAGTACATGTAGGATAATTTGGCTTAGTCTAGGGTTAGTATAACTTAAATAGTCATCTAGGATCAGTAGAATCTCATAAAGGTCAACTTATGTAAAAAATTCTCAAAAGTCAAAAGTGCAATTTTGTCCAAAACTCAAAACTGGTGGGATTTGTTATGAATTTTCTGTTTAGAATCAAGCTTTGAGCTTTTGTGGAATTATAGTCTATCAACTCACCTTTTGAACCCCATATCTTATATATTTTTGTAATTTTTTCTGAATAAGCTACATTAGTCCAAAGTAGGCTGCAGGGCTGCTTGCCTCCCCTGCACAGCAGGTTACCATCCACACCACCACCTTTGGTGGTGGTTTGTGGCCAACCCATTGGGTCCCACACCTAGGATTTGGGTTCTCCCAACCCCCCTCCTACCAGACCCTTAAGGTTGACTCTTGGTTTGACTTGAATCCAAGTGGACCCCACCTAAATCAGACCCAATTCTTTGTCCCATTTCTGTGTAGATTTTAGGTTTTTGGATTAGCTTATTTAGCTTATTGGCTTATCTACTGAGCTTATTTAGCTAAATTAAGCTTTGACAAGTTCAAACTACCTATTAGAACCAGATTCATCCAAGGTGGGTCCCACATAAGCTCATTTGAGCTTATTTGCTCATTAAGTCAACTAAAGTCAACTGTCTAGGATTATAGCTTATTACTAGCTTATTATTAAGTTCTAAAATATTTGTTTTTATTAAAGTTAGTTGTTTTTATGTATAACATAGTTTTGTAAAAGAAAAATCCAAGAAAAACAATATAAAAATAAGTGATAGTTTCTATTTAATACAATTTAATTTTAATTTTCATTTTTATATTTTTATTAAGTAATCTGTGTTTTTATATTTTTATTAATTTCCTTATATATTAAAGTATTTTTCATAATTTTCTCAGATTTTAGTTTTGTCATTTAGTATTTATTATAATTAATAATAGTTTTATTAATAATTAATCAATAAATAAGTTTTAAATAGCATAATAAATTTTTATATAGTAACACCTAGTTTTTATATTTTTTATAGCTTTTATAAGTCATAATATAATTTTAGTAATTTTTCTAGAGTTTTTACTGTTCATTTAATAGTTTTCATAAATTAAATAGTTTAATTAGATATTAATTAATAAATAGAATAATAATTAATAAACTAGTTTAAAAATACATAAAATAAAGTTTTTTATAATTTTTTAGGATTCCTATAATGGTTAATTAGATTTATAAAAATTTTCATAATTTTCTAAGTTAGTTTAATATTATTTGTAATTTGTAATAGTTTAACTAGTATAAATAATATAAATAGTTTTTAATTAATAGAAAATCTATAAAAAGACAAAAAGATTTATTTTTATTTTTTATACTTTCTTCAAGTTCTATTTTAAGTTTAGAAAATATTTTTATAAGTTTTTAGTTTAATTTGTAGTATTTATAATTTTTAGTTTGATTTTAAATAAACAGTTAAATAGTTTTTATTTAAATAATTAATAATAAATAATATAATAATCTTAAAAATAGTTTTCTTTTTAATTTAACTTTATTTTAAGTTTAAGTTTATAGAATTTTCATTTTTAACCCTTATAGTTTATTTTTCTTAAAACTCACCTTTTTCTCAGTACGCAGTCGCGTCTGATTTTAATTTGGTGAACATTTTTAATACCTAGCTTTCACGTAATCATTCCATTAGCTTTCATAAGTTATTTTAAGTTATAAAACCCTAGTTTAATCACACACACACACACACTTTTATACCTTCCCTGTTCACATTCACTAATCACAGATTCGTTTATAATATCACATCGCACACCTCGTTGGGACTTACGACCCGGGAAAACACTGTATTCCTCGGAAGCATTTGCCTCGGCTGTTTGACTATTACAGTTGGCCATTCACAAGTGGCTGATCAATAATTATCTGACTGTTTGAGGCGAATCAAAATTTGGCGCCGCTGCCGGGGAGGTTGTGCGCTTATTCTAACGATTTTGCGTATTATTGAATCTGGATATACATCCATTGTATATTTACCATATTTTATCCATATTTTTATAAAACAAAACCCAAAAATATTCACCTTTACACCCTTACCTATTTGATTCTTCATTTCTCATCCCCAAAACCCTTTGATTCTACATTCTTCTACTTATCTCATAATTGATTCTAATGGCATCTCTCGATGACGATTTCTTTAAACAAAGGGCCTTTAAAAGCGAAGTTGAAAAACTTGTGGCCTTATCCAAGATATCGAGATGTCATGTTGATTATGATAGACCTTTGATTCCTATTCCCTCTCCGGTGAGGGAAAGAGATCACGAAACCGAGGTGACAAAGGACCTTGTACTTTCCTCTGACGATGGAGGTGCTAAATACGTCCAAACCACGGTTGTCAAAAAACCTGAGCTCACAAATGCTCCTAAACCTTCAAAAATCAATCCTGATCTTTCAAGGTTTACGGTAAAAAGTTTGTCAAGCAAACGTACTGAGCTCAGGGCAGTAACTGAAAAGAACGACTTACCTAACCTTCACGTTTATCAAGAACCAAAACCCGAGACCATAACGGAAGTGGTGGGAATTTCTAGCTCTAAGAGCACACCACTTGTCCCACCTCCGGCTTTTATTCCTTGTGACGGTTGTGGTGAGCCGCTTTTCGGTTTTCCATGTCGTTGGTGTACATGTGTACAATGTGGTAATGATATTCAAAACGGGAGTTGTTTGTTTTGTGGATCAAGTAATTCATTTGCTTATGATCCTAATCAAAACTCATTCAACAACTCCTCAAATTTTTTAAACTACCCATCACATTCATACGAGCAAGAATCATATTATCCAAATATCAATGATGCTTCGTATCAAAATACACCAAACCAGACTCAACAGTTTTACTGTTGTGAGTACTGTGGAGGTCCACATTTTAGCTCTGATTGTCAAACAAGGAATCCATTTCCTTGTAACAATTACGACTATTCGTTTCAAGACCCACCTCCACAATACCAAATGAACCAAGCAACTCCTCAAAACCAACAAGACCCTTGTCTAGAGGTTCTTGAAAAACTTAAAAACATTAGGGAGGAGTTAGCTAATATGTCGCTTCGCCATGATCCAAGTTCTTCTTGTGTATATTGTGGGGGTCCTCATAATGATGATCAATGTCAACCTTCCGGTTTTGACACATCCACACCTCCACAATTTCCACTCATTCAAAATTCTCATGATAAATCTATCGCAGAATTACTTGCTGAAGAACGAGATTCTGGAAAAAGCATGGAAGATCTAATTGCTGAGCAAAGAGTAGCCAAAATACGTGCCAATATTCGCTATGCTGCTTTTTATGAGGACGATGATGACAGTGATGATACCTCATCATGTTCATCAGTTGAGACTCCTTCCATGGATATACAGGGGGAAAATAATATAACTGAATCACCAGCAGTAGAAATAATGGAACTTGTAGACTCCATTACTGTTAGTCCTTCTCAGCTCCCTCTGTATGTTGTTATCACACCCGAGGTTCCCACTCACTCTCTGAACATGGGGGACGAGCATCTTGACACAATTCCCGCAAAGGAATCGGACGAATTCATAAAGTCTAGTGTTGAGAACCTTGTCTCAATCCCGAGAGAGTCACAGGGGACTTTTGATCTTATGTGTGATATTCCTTTCACCCCTGATAATCCAAATGAACAAATTGAGACTGTCTCTGATTCCAGTAATGATTGTTTATCTTATGGAGACATCGAATTTGTTGATGCATCACTTCCAGAGTCTAATGATGACTATCTTTTTGAAGAGTTCGTTGATGAACTCTCTCATATGGATCCCATCCCACCAAGGGATGAAAATGAAGTCTTTGACTTTGAAGCGGATTTGAGAGAGTTAGAATTCTTGCCTACTCATGATCCTGCGTTTGAACTCACTCAGATCAAACCACTTTCTCCGGAAAGTGAAAATGATTTGGACGAATTCGAGGCTTTTATGACTGAAGATAGTTCAATTTCATACGAAGTTGATGATAATTATCTTGATCCCGAGGGGGACATTCTTTTTCTAGAAAGTTTGTTAAACGAAGATCCATTTCCCCCTCTTCCACTTCATAATGAGGAAATCAAATCAGTTGAGGAAACTGATAAATTTCCTGAGATCAAGCTTAAGGACTTGCCTCCTCCACTTGAATATGCAATTCTTGAGGAGGAAGTTCTTATCTTAATTGCTATTCAGATCTCCCTACTTTCCTTCACCTACCAAGTGATTTCTCCTATTCTTCACTCCTTCGGGAATGAAGACACTATCTTTGACCCCGGCATTCTCATTTATAAATTATGAGCCGGGTACTTGTCTCATCGGTGTGGAACTTTCGCGTGCTTCAAATGTTATCCAAACATCTTGAATGAAAGTCCAATTGAGATTGTCTCTTCCACTTGCTTCCCCATGGACAAATAAATTCGGGGTCGAGTCAAGTTAGTGACTCGGTAATCAAAAACATTAGCAAAAACATGGGCTTGTCACCCGTGTGGGGGAGATGCCCCACATGTTGTATATATCTTAAAAAAAAAAAAAAAAAAAAAAAAAAAAAAAAAAAAAAAAAAAAATGTACATATAGTGATAGCTTCTATTTAAGAAGTTTTATCTAAAAAATAATTGTATGTATATACACATAAAATAAAGGCTATGGAATATTTTCTTCGTACGTTCTAAGTTCGGTTTAACACCCGGTACTTTGAATATTGAGGACAATATTCAGTTCTAAGTGTGGGGGGAGATTCGTTATTCTAACGAATTTAAACACATGTTCCATCAAGAACCCCCATTTTAGCCAAAATTTTAAAATTTTTTCTCACTTAGAACGCAATAAATGGTATCAATCCTCCATGTCTAACCCACAACAGGATTGGCTAATCCAGGAGCAAACGGTTCTTGGTAAAGATAACTCAAACCCGTTTATGGCTTGCAATTTGCCCAAAATTGTATGGTTCCTCAACTCCCCATTATCCTCAAAAGCTAATGAGTTGGCTAGCCCGCAAGATTATGGCTTGTGGTAAAGGCCGTGGAAAAACCATAATTGGTAATCAGCTCACCAAGATGTTGACTATTCCATCAAGAGTTGGCTAGTCCAGAAGCAAACGGCTTTTGGTAAAGACTAATCAAATCCGTTGACAGCTGGTGATTTGCTCAAAATCACACGGTTATCAGGTGTGCCACAGTTCTTACACCTGGCTACTCCAGAAGTGATGGCTTTTGGTAAAGAGTTTTTCAAATCCATTAAGTTTTTCTCAATAGATTGCTAGGGACTAGCAATAGTCTAGTGTGGGGGATTGATGAGTGTCTAAATACTCATCATTTTATACTAATCTGAGCTGCCAAAACATACAAAAACACTCAAATACGTATCAAAATACTTTAAATATCTTAAAGATGTGTTTTATATGTTTTAAATGCAAAATATGCAAAAACAGATTAAAAACATACAAAGTTTGCATAGTTGGCAGTTTCAGTCCCTCAAGTTTCATAAATTGTCAAAACTAGTCCCTGGTTATTCTAAAAACATGAAAAAGTCATCAAAGGTCCTTTTTAATCATAAAGTTACATATTTAGTCCTTTGGTGCAAAGTTTCATAAAATTACAAGTTTAGTCCCTCAACTTTGGAAATTGACAGAAATGGTCCCTGGGATGTAAAAACTTTGAGAAAATCAATTTTGGTCCTTATACTAATAATCTTTTGCAGGAATGGTCCTTGGGTGATAAGTTTGGTGAATTTACATGATTGGTCCCTGAAGTTTCACAGTTTGGCAAAACAGGTCCCTCAAAGTTTAAACTTGACAGTTTCAGTCCCTGGGTGTTCAAAATGGGAAAATTACCATTAAGGGTCCTAGGGAATTCATAATTTTCACTATTAGTCCCTGGATTAAAAGTTTAGAGAAATTACATAATCAGTCCCTGAAGTTTGGTGAATTGTCAGTTTTAATCCCCGGGTATTTAAAAAAATAAAAAATATCAAAAATGCCTTGTACTATTCACATGAGACAATTTAAACCCTTTTGATAACTATGGATAAATACCAAACCCAGCCCCCAAACTTTTACCAAATTACAATTTTAGTCCTTGTGATTTATTTCCTAATAAAACCAACCGGACCAAAAAATAAAAATAAAACCAAACAAAACCCAACACTTAAACCAAGCCCATCCCATCTTTTTAATCCCAAGCCCAAAACTAGCCCAGTCCATCCCCTTCGGTCAAACCAGTCAACCCCCCATTTCAATACCACCCCGTACCCTTTCCCTCTCACTCACTCACACAGCCAAATACCACCATTCCACCTCCCCTGTTTCAACTTCCAGCTGGCCAACCACTATCCCACTAGTCACCTTCCACCTCCACAACACCCCAAACATCTTTAATTATCCTCAAATCCCACACGCTACCATAAAAGTATCAAGGGGACAAAAAAGGCGGGAAAAGTGGTTTTGAACGGTTGTGATTACCTTGACCATATGGAAGGCTCAGATTTGATGGGATAGTGTCAGAAAGACCCAAGGAACCTCAAAAGTCATATATAAGCAGAGGAGAAGCAGAGTTGAAAGATTATTAGTGTAGGTTTAGTTTATTTAAGTCGTAGGTAGTATAATTTTCTCATTCAGTTCTAATTTCCATCAAAAACACTTGTATTCAGTTAAGTTTATGTATTTCAATCTTTAGTTAAAGTTAATTTCACATTTCAGCTTGTATCTCAGTTTATGCAGTTTTCTTAAATTTCCAAAATCTCAAGTTTGATTCAATGTTGTTATTACTTGATTACAAGGATTAAAAAAGCTTCCATAAGACTTGACAAAACTTCTGTAAGCTTCATTAACCTTAAAATCCAGTTGAGAGATTTATTATAAAAATACTTAAAAAAATACAAGAAAATATAAAATAAATAAAAAAATCAAGAAAGATGATGATATAAGCAATGGAGCATGGTGATTTTGGATTACACTGGTTGTAGTGCTCATTGGTGAGCTTTAGGAATAGTTTATGGTACTTGGTTCACTTATTCTCAGTTGGATCCAATTTGGTAAGTTATTTTTCAATTTTTGCAAATCACTGTTTCATCTTCTAATGTTGGAATTTTTATGTGTTTTAATGTTTATTAGGATTAAAATAATAAGTTTATGAAGTTAGGTTGAATGCTTGTTCAAGAAAATCTTTGGTTCTTTAGATTTTTTTGTTAACAGTTGGCCATTAACCTCTTATGAATTCTTAGGTTGTTGTTGTTATTTTTGATATTTCTGTGCCCACTTAAGTTTATTACACCATTATATAAGCTTAGGTTTAAAGGTAATGGCCTGAATCAGTGTAAATCTTAAAAAACCATTAATCAGTGAAGTATAAAGGGTGTTTGGCTCAGCAGCTTCTACTAAGCATTAGGGAATTTTGGATCTTGATTATTGTTTCCACAAGTCACATTAGGTTTAGTTAGGTCATTTAAGTCTTTAAATCAAGTGGTCTTTAGTAGAAAAGTCAAATTCATAGGTCACTACCCCTAACAGTTGACTGTTAGTAATTTTGCAAACCATAAACCATTAATTCAACTCTTAACTAGTACATGTAGGATAATTTGGCTTAGTCTAGGGTTAGTATAACTTAAATAGTCATCTAGGATCAGTAGAATCTCATAAAGGTCAACTTATGTAAAAAATTCTCAAAAGTCAAAAGTGCAATTTTGTCCAAAACTCAAAACTGGTGGGATTTGTTATGAATTTTCTGTTTAGAATCAAGCTTTGAGCTTTTGTGGAATTATAGTCTATCAACTCACCTTTTGAACCCCATATCTTATATATTTTTGTAATTTTTTCTGAATAAGCTACATTAGTCCAAAGTAGGCTGCAGGGCTGCTTGCCTCCCCTGCACAGCAGGTTACCATCCACACCACCACCTTTGGTGGTGGTTTGTGGCCAACCCATTGGGTCCCACACCTAGGATTTGGGTTCTCCCAACCCCCCTCCTACCAGACCCTTAAGGTTGACTCTTGGTTTGACTTGAATCCAAGTGGACCCCACCTAAATCAGACCCAATTCTTTGTCCCATTTCTGTGTAGATTTTAGGTTTTTGGATTAGCTTATTTAGCTTATTGGCTTATCTACTGAGCTTATTTAGCTAAATTAAGCTTTGACAAGTTCAAACTACCTATTAGAACCAGATTCATCCAAGGTGGGTCCCACATAAGCTCATTTGAGCTTATTTGCTCATTAAGTCAACTAAAGTCAACTGTCTAGGATTATAGCTTATTACTAGCTTATTATTAAGTTCTAAAATATTTGTTTTTATTAAAGTTAGTTGTTTTTATGTATAACATAGTTTTGTAAAAGAAAAATCCAAGAAAAACAATATAAAAATAAGTGATAGTTTCTATTTAATACAATTTAATTTTAATTTTCATTTTTATATTTTTATTAAGTAATCTGTGTTTTTATATTTTTATTAATTTCCTTATATATTAAAGTATTTTTCATAATTTTCTCAGATTTTAGTTTTGTCATTTAGTATTTATTATAATTAATAATAGTTTTATTAATAATTAATCAATAAATAAGTTTTAAATAGCATAATAAATTTTTATATAGTAACACCTAGTTTTTATATTTTTTATAGCTTTTATAAGTCATAATATAATTTTAGTAATTTTTCTAGAGTTTTTACTGTTCATTTAATAGTTTTCATAAATTAAATAGTTTAATTAGATATTAATTAATAAATAGAATAATAATTAATAAACTAGTTTAAAAATACATAAAATAAAGTTTTTTATAATTTTTTAGGATTCCTATAATGGTTAATTAGATTTATAAAAATTTTCATAATTTTCTAAGTTAGTTTAATATTATTTGTAATTTGTAATAGTTTAACTAGTATAAATAATATAAATAGTTTTTAATTAATAGAAAATCTATAAAAAGACAAAAAGATTTATTTTTATTTTTTATACTTTCTTCAAGTTCTATTTTAAGTTTAGAAAATATTTTTATAAGTTTTTAGTTTAATTTGTAGTATTTATAATTTTTAGTTTGATTTTAAATAAACAGTTAAATAGTTTTTATTTAAATAATTAATAATAAATAATATAATAATCTTAAAAATAGTTTTCTTTTTAATTTAACTTTATTTTAAGTTTAAGTTTATAGAATTTTCATTTTTAACCCTTATAGTTTATTTTTCTTAAAACTCACCTTTTTCTCAGTACGCAGTCGCGTCTGATTTTAATTTGGTGAACATTTTTAATACCTAGCTTTCACGTAATCATTCCATTAGCTTTCATAAGTTATTTTAAGTTATAAAACCCTAGTTTAATCACACACACACACACACTTTTATACCTTCCCTGTTCACATTCACTAATCACAGATTCGTTTATAATATCACATCGCACACCTCGTTGGGACTTACGACCCGGGAAAACACTGTATTCCTCGGAAGCATTTGCCTCGGCTGTTTGACTATTACAGTTGGCCATTCACAAGTGGCTGATCAATAATTATCTGACTGTTTGAGGCGAATCAGTAACATGCTTGAACGTCTTAGGAAACACGAACCTATTGCACTAAGGTCTTTATTGGTTGTATTTAATGCATGAGCCACTGTTTACAATCCCTATAGTTGTGCTGGGCATGGTGTAGGAGGAGATAAGAGCTCATAGAATTGGGGAGTTATGTGTGATACCCCATGAATGGTATTAAGGAATACAATCCGCCATCCATACAACTATAACAAGTAATTAACGTGTAAAAGATGTCTAGGGAGTAGTGAAATCTAAGTAAACACATTTTCTCCACTTATTGCTCACAACCTTAGTTAATTTAGTTTTATTTTCATTTTTAGTATTTTATTTTGATTTTAATTGCATCTTAGTATTGGGTTAGTTGACTAGCAACTAATTCCGCCCAAATCCTTCAAACCCCGAGATTTTACTTGCTTTCATAAAAGTATAAAAACACAAAAATAATCATCTTTCATCTTTAGAACTAGTAATTAGGTTTTCTAATCCTAGCGACACTATTCCTAGCTGAACGATCAATCCCCCGGTACTTGTCACTATACTATACTACAACGATCAGGTACACTGCCTGGTGGGGGTTGTAAGCTTCTCAAGATCCCTTGAGAGGTAAAGCCTGGTGCAATTCCCACGCATCAAGTTTTTGGCGCCGCAGCCTGGGGAATAGTTATTGTCTAGGTTAGAATTTCTTTATATTAGGTCTACCTGCTAGATTCCTTTCTAGTAAGATTTTATTTTTATTTTTAGGTTTTCTTTAGTCTATCTCATTTCTTTGTGTCTTTGTTCGTAACCACCCAACATCATGGACAACGGGAACATCTTTGAACCCGTCATCCCACCACAAGAAAACCCACCACTAGAACCCCTTAGGCCCCAAACCTTAGGAGAGTATTCCCGACCTAGCCACCAAGGCTACCGAAACACCATTGAGCTCACCGGAGCCAATGTGAAACCCTTGCGATCCGACACCATCCGGTTGGTGCAAAGCGGATGTGCATTCCATGGACTTCGTTCCGAAGATCCAAACCAACATCTTAAGTACTTTCTCAAAATCGTAGATTCCATAGACCTAGGTGTTGAAACTAGAGAGACTACCCGATTACGCCTATTCCAATTCTCTCTACGGGATCAAGCTAGTCAATGGCTTGAGCGTTTACCCGCGGGATCCATCACTACATGGGATGATTATAAGATATTTAGGAGTTCCACACCAACCCTTGAGGAATTGAGGTACCATAAGTTCCTCCTAAAATGCCCTTGCCCCGCAAAGTACCAAAAACGCCCATGGATTAGGAAACATAATTCTATGAATCTTAAGGTTCCATGCATGATTGGTCATATGTTTAGAGAACACACTTATATCGATTTAAAGGCACCAATGAACATCATGTCTAGGCTTTATTATAATTGGATCATGAACGAAAAGTTGAAACCTAGGCGGGACCCTTACAACCCTAATCGCATGAGTAATTTTGTTGAGCGGGTTAGAGGGTTGCATGTTTTCGTTGGGGATTTTGTTTATAGGTGCGACTTCATGATCTTAGAAGATGTTAGGGGAATTATTGATCAATCTTTGTGTCAGATTGTTTTAGGAGAACCTTTTGTTAAAACCTCTAAAATGACTTACAACCATGATGAGGGCATTATCACATTCGCAACCAAAGAGAAGAACATTAGATATAGGATGCCCCATAAAGAAGAGAGGTTTAGAGAAGTTGAGGATCTCGATGTTGACAACATCCCCGTACTTAAGATTGAGAGTAAGGAAGAGAGAAACATTGGAGGTTACAAAAAGAAAGAGATCTATTACTCGAAATGTTTAGCTTTAGGCCCCGAGTATAGGAAGGATGAGAGATTGGTTAAGATGTTTGAAACCGCATTCATTTTGCGGGATAGGAAAACGTAGTAACCCATGGCCTTGAGTCTAGCTACAAGACTCGTAAATAAAGAAAAGCGCTTCTTTGGAGGCAACCCATGTTTTGTGTGATTTTATTTTTGTTTGTTTGTTATTTGCTTCCGTATGCATGCTTTGTTTTTATTGTTGGTAGATCATGTTTCTAAACTAAATAGTGGAAATACTTTACTTTGTTGTTTTGGCCTAGTCTTAACTCCGCCTAAAGGTATTTTTGCAAAAGATAAGTGTAAGGGGAAACCCCAAATATGTTTTTAAGAAACAAACCGATCATGATTCTCTACAATATTAAATGAACATGTATATTCGTATGTGTTAGAGTCAAATGCTTGTATTGAGTCATAATGAAGTTTTGCAGGATTTTCCAGGAAGTAAGACCAAGTTTTTCCAGAAATTTTCCGGAAACTTAACATAAGAATTTCTGCAGGTCAATCCTGACGGCGTCAAGTGTAAAAATCTGGAAATTTTACCGGTTTTGTTTTTCTAACGGAGTCTCATGGTTTTTGTGAATTATTAAGTTTTATAATCTCCAGGAAATCTGTAAACTTCATTCCACAAGCATTATATCTTATTTTGTTTTCTAGGATTTAGTAACTTATATAGGATGTCGCCGATTTTAAGCGAGGTTGTCTTGTCTATTTTCTCAGGTTTTACAGGTTATGTATGACAAGAAGATGATTTATATTCTGGAAGGGAAGCTTTGATTGTTCATTTTCTTGGAGGAAGATTTAACCTGGCCACCTATAATCCATACTGAGCGAATCAGAGGAGTATTTGATTTCATTCTCTTTATTTTTTCACTTTTACAATCTTTACTTGAACATTGGGGACAATGTTCATCCTAAGTGTAAGGGGAGGGTAAAAAGATGATACCTTACATATGCACTTTCGCTTGAGTTTGTTTTGTTTAATGGTAGATGTGTAATAAAACTATGAGAAATACTTGTTAGTGCAATTTTAGCGCCAAATTTAAAATTTTTTACAACATTTAGGAGTGAAACTTTAGCCATAGCAAGCGTCTCATGGATAGGAGATTGTATGACGAGCACATAACCGTATATTCAGAAAAATTTTCCACCCAAATATGTGAGGTTCGCCTTTAGATTTGATAGGAAAAGCATTTACTATTAGTGCTTATGAGTGTACCGGTAGCATTTAGATTCTAGAACTTGCGTTAGTGATGCATCCCGAGACCGCTAGTGAGACTACATTCGTGTAGTAGGATTTACTACATGATAAGAGGCATTAGGATCACCCTTGTGTTAAACCCGTATCATAATTACTTGACCATTTAAGTCATATTACTTGGCTAGTTAAGTCAACTAATTTTTCCCACACCATTAGCGTTGTACTCATTTTTAGTACACGAAACCCCTAGTACACCCCTCCGAACCTATCTTTTCATTTCTAACTTTAAGCATTTTACTTAAAGGAAGAATTTGTTACACCCCACTTAAATGTACACCCAAATCGCCTTAGCCTTCCGTGTATGCGCTCATTTTTAGTGCATTATTGTTATTTGTTAAACCCTAAGTTAACTATCTAATTGATTACATGGTTGCTAAGTCGAGTCATATCCTTGTACATATTGTTTTGGGACGATTGGGACTCATGGGTAAGTACTTATTTTATGGAGTAATGGGGAAGAACATCATTTATTACCCCCATACGTACGTTAATCTTAAAAGTGCTCCAAGTGTTTTGATTTTCTTAATTCGAGTCATTAGTTTAGTTTATTGTAAAGTATGTAAAGATTCAAGTGTAAGGGGAATTCCCATTCCCTATGATGTATTATTTTGGATGGTAGGGTAAGAGTGTATGCAAAAAAAAAAAAAAAAAAAAAAAAAAAAAAAAAAAAAAAAAATCGAAAAACCAAAAAAAAAAATAGAAAATGAAAAAGAGAAAAACATACGGACTACCATCCCTTTTCATTCTATGTTCATTTTATGTTTTTGTTATTTTTCATTTATTAGCTTAAGTCGAGTCTAGTCTTGGCTTAGCAACGCCATATTTGTACATGTAATTGACCAAGACTGTTAACTCGCCACCAGTAAAACTTCCTTTATCCAACAAAACCGTGTATTTCATATCCCTACACCTAACGTTACAACCCTTTAAAAGACCTCTTTGATAGTTTATCCTAGGTGCTTACGCCATGTGGTGGAGGTTTGATCCTTTCCCAAGCCTATGGTAATCTATTTTGTTATGACAGGTAGTAAGAGATATCTTCCGTTTCCATATTGTAATTTATACTTTATTACACCCGAGAGATGTGAGTATCTAAACACTATTTGTGAGGTGCTTGTGTATGACCTCCGTGCTTGTCTATTGGTCTTTAGTGGAACGATTATTTGTTGTAATTACTTTTATATTAGTGTTAAATGACCCCTAACTTGTATTTTGAGTAGAATAAAAGCGCATTTGCTTGAGGACAAGCAAATCTCAAGTGTAAGGGTATATGATGAGGCAAAAAATGAACCACTTTTAGGGGGTTATTTAAGCCCGGAATTGAATTTATTTGATCAAATATTACCCTAAATCGTTCCTTTTGTGATTTTAGGTACTTTGGGAGTGAAATCTGGAAAAGGAAGCAATTCGGACATTTTTGGAGCATAAAAATGAAGAAAACGCCAAAGTCTTAATTTTACTTGCTGGGAACAGTAGGTGACGGCGTCAAGAGCAATACCTTGACGGCGTCAAGAGCAAATTTCATGAATTTCCATGACGATCCAGAGCAGATTTGACGGCGTCACAAGGAAGGGCGTCAAGAGTAAAAGTCATGACGGCCTGGAAATGAATAACACATGACGGCGTCAGAAGTAGATCAAGGCAGTCCGAGAAGAGTTTTGGCGGCGAGGTGATGGCGTCACCTATTTGGTCTTGACGTCGTCAGACCCCTTTTCCTATATATAGTTTTCTAATTTTCACATTAAAAAGAGAGAAGTTTTGGAGAAACCCTAAGTACGATTTTGGTGCGAATTTTACAGGTTTTTCAAGGGTTCCAACCCCTTGATACCTTGCATATGTAATTGAGATAAGTGTTCTTTTAATTCAATCAATATGTCTATGTGTTGGTTGTCTATATCTTGTTCTTGTCTTAATTCCATCATGCTAGGCTAGATCTATCTTGTGTTTGCTTGGATCTAATGAAACCTAGATGTTAATTATATGTTGATTACTTGTTTATAGTTTGTTTTGGATGAATGAATTTATATGTTAGGCTTAAGAAAACTGGCAGATCTCCAATTGGTAACATGCTTGAACGTCTTAGGAAACATGAACCTATTGCACTAAGGTCTTTATTGGTTGTATTTAATGCATGAGCCACTGTTTACAATCCCTATAGTTGTGTTGGGCATGGTGTAGGAGGAGATAAGAGCTCATAGAATTGGGGAGTTATGTGCGATACCCCATGAATGGTATTAAGGAATACAATCCGTCATCCATACAACTATAACAAGTAATTAACGTGTAAAAGATGTATAGGGAGTAGTGAAATCTAAGTAAACACATTTTCTCCACTTATTGCTCACAACCTTAGTTAATTTAGTTTTATTTTCATTTTTAGTATTTTATTTTGATTTTGATTGCATCTTAGTATTGGGTTAGTTGACTAGCAACTAATTCCGCCCAAATCCTTCAAACCCCGAGATTTTACTTGCTTTCATAAAAATATAAAAACACAAAAATAATCATCTTTCATCTTTAGAACTAGTAATTAGGTTTTCTAATCCTAGCGACACTATTCCTAGCTGAACGATCAATCCCCCAGTACTTATCACTATACTATACTACAACGATCAGGTACACTGCCTGGTGGGGGTTGTAAGCTTCTCAAGATCCCTTGAGAGGTAAAGCCTGGTGCAATTCCCACGCATCAGAATAATTTACTTAAAAGACAAATGAAGTCTCCTTTCTATGAAAGAAGAGTGAGACACAATCCTATTCCTTTTCATGAATGAGAAAGGATAATAGGAATATTAGATATGTCTAAATTCTAATATAACTCATAGCAAATTTTTTAATAGTTAAGAAAATTGCAAATATTTTTCATAAGGATTTTATCATCCTCATTCGGTGATCAAATTCTTAGTAACAAATATGATATTTGGTTAACAGAAAATTATGTATGACATTTTATGAGTTATTATAATTAGAAGCTAGACTAATTACTGCAAAATGTTTAAAGACAAACTAGTTGTTTTGACTATTTAAATGTGCTACATACATTGTAGGATGGTAGACCTGTAAAGGAAGAAATTGCATGCCCAATTTTTCAAGTTAATAGCATTTGGTGGATAGTCCATCATTTACGTAGTAGAATACACTCTTTAGTGCATAAGTAATTGTTACGTATGGACATTTAAAGGTGTAGGAAAGTTAAAAGCACAATATTTGTTTTCACTGGATATGAAACATTTACAATGTTGTCAAATTCAGTGGGAGTATTGTATACTTATTACTGAATAAGGAATTATTGTAATGATCTTTAATTCAGTGGGAGTTACAAGCTTTGACATCTTGGTAGCTAAAGATAATTATTTTCCAAGTGTAGACAATCATACTTTTAAGGATAGTCTTGTACGTTTCCTTACTAGACATTGTTGTTCTATAACTACTTGTTATGCTATAATCTATGACACAATCATATTGATCATATAAACAAATGCATGGCGTGTTGTTTATCAATTATATGAGGTTGTTCCATGCACAAGTGGGAGAAATGTTATCTTTAATGTGTGCAAGAAACAACTCATAAAGATATGATTTAATGGATTCTCTTGACTGCAAGGTAAGAGAATAACGTTCTAATATGAATTATACTAATCTAATTCAAGAAACACTTGGTGTTACAATTTATGTTATGTGAGAGCTTAGCTGGATTGCAACAACAAGGTGAATTTCATATTTTCATTATTAGCAGATCAACTGATGTTATTGAACTATGAGAATTTGCAGTTTCTAAATTAGATACCTATTAGAACATGTGCCAACATGATATCAAGACTACTTTGATTTGTATATTTATGAATTCATGGAATGACATAAATTAATAAAGTAATCTATTGCTGCTTCAATCTGAATATTTATGTGTTCTTGGAATGACATAAATAAAGAAATAATGTTATTTACATTATTGTGAAGTAATAAATTAACTTGAAATTACTATTGAAACCAAAAGATGGTGTTCATAATTACTTTAGTTAAACATGTTTATGTTTTATTGTAAAGATATAAACATAAAGTCTTTTAATTGTTACAAGACTTATAATAAAGTAAGACGTTATCTTGTTATGTTTTTTAATTAAGACATATACATGTAGTCATTAAATTGTTAAATGACTTATAACGTATAGTGGGATTATAACAGTTTATGTTTTCTTGTAAAGACATGGACATGAAGTAACTTTGTAAAAAGTACTTGTGTTATAAAGCATGTAATTGGCTTGAAAATTATTATATTATACCATTAAAATGAATTAGTTGGTAAATAGACAAGTCAAAAGGAAATATGGTTATCTTAAATATTGTTAGATTGTCTTACAATATTAATACTAATGAAATACCAAATGTTTATGGTATGTTCAGTTAGGAAAATCAAACTCTTGTTATATTGTTTGATTAAAGATAACTATGACTTCTTTTCTTCCAAAAGTTATCAAGGTTAGAGTGTTGAGTATGACTTGGACATATTTAAAAAACTCCAACATAGAAGGTTAATAAGACATTATCATATGATGGAATGTGATGAATGTGATGAATCACAGTAAGTCTTAAATTGAAGTTCTAAATTTGTTTAACTGCTTATGAAGAGGTTATTAACAAAGTTAAGTCAGGAACTGTCAATATGTATTTGTAATATCCCAAAAGAGAACATTGTATTGTTGCTTTATTTGCTAAGTATTTAAAGATAGTCTTTAAATTACTAAAAGCAAGTGGGAGTTTTGATCTTAAAAAAATAAAATTACAAGATACATAATCTTCTAAAATACACTAGTAAATATCATGATGAAGTTTGACATTTGAATGTTAAATCTCAAGATGATAATAAAGTTTGACATTTAAATATTAAATCTCAAGATGATGGAATTACCATTCATAGAATAGTAATATATCTCAGATATTTGATTAATATGCTGAGGGCTATGATTTACAGGATTATTGTAAACCTGATAATCATTATGATACATTACCAAATATGAAATTGGCTAAAGTATACATGATATGAATGATTAAGATGTTGTCCATAAAGATAATCAATTTTAGAAATTTGGTTTATCTTAATAGTTAGACTAGAAAATGAAGATGAGTTTCTTCAAAGATTAGGTAACCCTTGTGATTTAAATCTTTGTATAGAAATCATATGGACAAAATTGTGCACGTATTTAATGCATGTTTTATGACAAGATTATTAATCACACTTAAGTAATTAACTGTGATTGAATATTCTATTATAAATACATTAAATATATATAAAGATTATGATTGTCATATTTATGAAATTGACAATGGAATATCAAAACTTGTTCTTGAGTGATTACTTGAGCGAGGACGATAAGTAATCAAAAGGAATTTATGAATTCAAAATAAATCTTTAGAAGTGTACAAAGTGCAATAATCCATGGATGAATAAATGCATGCATCTAGAAGATTACTCTTATGTTTAATTATTAAATTCATGGTTTGATTTATAATTGAAATAAGATAATTTCTAAGTATTCCTAAAAGCTAGTGGGAGTATTATGTTTAATTTCTTAAATCATATATGTTTTAGAACATATAAAAGGTAACATTCCATATAAGTTAAAAGTTAAGTCTTAGTTTGGAATGAAACTTTACTTGAAAGATTTAGAAACTAAAACATACAACCTTGGAATCAATGTTTATTGTTGAAACATGTGCGGTAAATAAATCTAATATAACATGATATATTATTTAGAAAGTCTAAATAGATATGTATGACATGAATAAAATCTAAGTATGACTCAAAGATTTTTCATGTACATCATGTTTTGTTGTATCATGCTTGATTACAAGATGATTTGGCAATATTAATATCTGATTAAAAGTTATTAGATAACTTGTGTAATATTCTAAAAAGAATATGTTTGATTATAGCATCACATCCTAAATCTGGAACAGCTTCCAAATTCTATAGATGAACAATTTTTCAATTGTTGTAAAAATTGTCATAGCCAACAAACTTGAAAGTTTGAAGGGCATCAAACATTACAAAATAGATATTAATGTTTATGGAAAGTTTTAATGGCATATTGTTGTTGCATACAATGATGCTAATGAAATTGAGATGACACTTAATACTAGTTATGGTAAGGATTTCATCCTTTGCTGTTACTAGTTATGCTTATTAAAAGCATAGTTGCATTATACATTAAGAGAATAAGAATACTTTAAACTTTAAAATGTTTGGAAGTTTAATTATCATAAATTGGTGGTTAAGGATGTCACACATTTTATGAAATATTATATGGCATTGTCAAAATAGTTGAGTATGCACATACAAGAACTTCACTTGTTGAATTCTTGAAATAAGTATTATTAAAATTCCGATAGATCAAAGTTGGATGATTTATGTTTTGTCAACAAGTAGGAATGTCATTACTTGAGACATAATTTATCAACAAGATTTTTCATGCATTGATCTATCTAGTATTTGGATAAGGGATGTTAAACAATTATTATAAATTTAAATACATGGTATGTTTAATTTATAATATATTGTATCCTATATTTATATGTTTAATCCATAAATAAATGTTATTCTAAATTGTCCGTTGTCAGTTAATAATATGGGAATATTATTAAATTAAGACAAATCTGAAGGTTGGTATAATATACTTAAAGTATATTGATGCGTAGTCATGCCATTTCAGATGATATTCAATGATACCGAATATAGGACTTATCCCAACTACATGATGTTGCTTTATGGATTTTGTTATTAAGTAAATCATGAGATGTTATCCTCAGACTTGAGATGCAAGATAAGTGTCATGAATGTAGTACATTTTTGTGGAACAACTTAACACTATACGTAACTGGTAGTCATAAGGGTTGTTTTCGGAAGTGTTACAAAGTTTGTGGGTTTTGCTTGTAGTCAAGATAGAATTTATTCCTTCAAATTTATTTTTGGAGTTTAATACTGCTGGGCCCCTCGTAGGGTTGGTAAGATGTATGTGTGGCCACACCCAAGATCTTCCCTGAATATGTTCAGAAGATTTGGTAATCTTGATCAATCACAAACAACGAGAAATAGAATGGTTAATTAAGGAATGACTTTAATCCATATCCTTATTAACATGGTATTAGAAACAAAAGGATAATAATAATAAGAAATCATTAAAAGGTTTTCCAGGAGCCTTACTCGAGATCGTACTAGAGGCATCGGCGTGTTGCTAGACGCTAACCGATGTGATTACACTATTAAAATATGTCCAAGTGGGAGCTGTTAGATTATGGACATTATTTTAGTAGTCGTATGTTAGGATCGAACTTGAGATCACGGGATTGCACACTTTACGTATGAGAGTTAAAGTTTAATAATTAAATGTAAAAGTTTATATTTAATTATTTATTACACAAATATATATAATGATTATTTAGTATTTAAGATAAATGACTAATGATCATTAGATGGATATAAGGAAAGAATGTGTATGATTAATTGGTAAGTCAAGAAGCATCCGGAAGCCCCCTTGGGCCTAGATCCGATCGGCCAACCCAAAAGGAGGGCACCTCCTTTGTTTTCTTGAGCTCCAAGTTTCATACACTATATATACAAGGCTAAGGGTTAAAGGTTTGTATCTCTTATGCACACACACAAACCCTAAACTTGTTTTTCTTCTCCTTGTTTTCTTGTAGTCGATCAAACAAACACCCTTAAAGGGTTGATCGATTTTCTCCATTAAACAAAAGGTTTTGGTTTAATTTTGTGTTCTAAAAACTAGCATTACTTTAACTTGTTTTAGTACGTGTGTACAAGAACGTGATTCAAACATACTATTGTTTGATTCTTGGATTGAATTACAAAAGAAGTAAGGGGTAATTCTTATAATCCACATAAACCCTAATTAGGGTTCTTAATTTGAAGATGGCAATTGATTCTTGTTCGGGCTAAAATCACAAAGGTATGTTTACTTTTATATTTGATTAATTAATTACATATTATATGATCTTGTAATTGCTTCCGCTATGCTCACTTGATGTGTTTGGTTTATTTTATATGATTGTCATTATATCATATTTCCAACATGCTGATAGGTATTTTATATGATGATAGGTAGAATGTGTATAAAATATGTTTGTACAGAATACTAAAACTGATTAATGGTAGTAATCAAGATCAGAACTGTGTAGTCATCAAGATCAATATCATATTGCCATACTAGCTAGCAATGGTGCTGACATGATTGCAATTTTAGGTTTGAAAAAAAAAATTATTGTGTTAACTTATAAATTCTGTTATTTACAGGAAAGGAAGATGCGTCGTCACAACTTTGAATTTTTTTTATTTTTTATTTATTTATTTTTTTTGCTGGGAATGCAATAACCATGTTTCAAATGAATACATGCTGCAAAGCATAGTTACTACACTTATGGGCGATTGAAATTGATGTGAAAAAAGGCATAAGTTTTATACTTGAGTGTCATTTGACTTTGGTTATGTACAGTTTGATTATCTTTTCAGGAAACTTATATAAATTCTCAAAAAGCCCCGCCGCAACGTGTGGGTGCCATCACCTCGTTTCATTCTACTGCATAATTGTATCATCTTTACTTCCCTTTATGATATTTCACTAGTAATAAACTACAGTATGATAGATTGATAAAAATTTGCATTATTTGCATTTATTGTACTACAATATACATCATAGTTACTAGGCGACATTCATTGAGTGATCGATCGCGACATACCAACTACCACACTATGGTCAACGACACATGTTTGTCATGCATCGATCGCATATCCCTTTATAACTTAAACCTACAAACTCACATCAACACATTCTACTATTTCACAGGCCATTAAACTTGTAAGAATACATTTTCATCAAACTTAAAATCATCCATAGAGATACCATTCTTGAAAATATCATCATGGGGAGACTCCAAATTACCAATTATGTCCTTCCACAAAGCAATGGATTGTTTGTCGTCGTTACTAGTGTTAAGATGATGATCATTACTTTGAGCATTTGAATCATCTTCGTGTTCCAATGAATGTGTGATATTGGCATTTGGTTTAGTTGAGTGGCTACTTGGTGAATGACTAATGTTGGAGTCCTTAAAATTTAGATAAACTTTAAGAGCACCTGTGTTTGAAAACACTTGTGTGCTTTTTAGCATGTTTTGGCATGTGTGATAACCAAAATATGTGACATGAAACTTTTCTGATCCATCTTCCAATTGTTGAACTTGTTTTAATGCTTTGCAACCCTCACTTTTATGTCTACATCTAAAATAGCACCTGCACAACATATATTTTATGTAAGAATTGATAGACATCTAAATCTGTAGTAGTAGTAGTAGTAGAATCTTAATTTGTAAAAGATATGGAACAGAAAATGATAAAAAACTCTCTTCTACCGTTAACATGTAAAGTTAAAAAAGAATGTTATGTACTTTTTGGTAGACCGGATACCAATAGTAGTCCCCTAAATTTACGAGTGTAATGGGATATATTTGTTGTTATCGCACAGGCTGGGCATATATAGGAAACTACAAAACGATTACGAATAGTTCCAATCCGTGAGAAACTAATCAGTTTAATACCACTTAACTTAATAAAGTTATATTACATCAATCATTGTCATTCAAAACTTGATTGAACACACACACATAACGTCCAATCACACATTTATCATTATCGCTGATTCTAAAGACAAACATACGACCACAAACAATGGCAGCTTTAACATATTAGGCATAAACTTGTTAGGTTTTTTGCTTTTTAAACTATATGTAAAATAAGTTGGTATATACGAGTACTTTGTACGTTATTAAGCAGGATCGTACCTGGGAAATTTAGAATTAAGAATTTCCTTCTGTCCATATTTCCTCCATGCAAACTCATCTTCAATTGTGTCAACAATTTTTATCCTTGAATCTTCAGTCTTTCTGCATATTCATACATAATCACGTTTAAAAAAGTTGTATTTCAAGCTTGTGTCATTTCATCAAATCTTTTTGAGAATAAAAAAATTTATAAGAAAAAAAAGTCTTATATTTATCCATTAGCATTTAACACAACCAGTGAACCAAATACATTAATATCTGCGCGCAATTTGGACAAGTGTGGCCCAAATAAGTTCAAATCATACGAAAAACATAATAGGTTGGTCCAACAGTCAATTTATTGCGGAGTATGTTTGGTTTTTGGTTGCATTGCATGTTATGATCAATATTTAAATAGTGACATGTGGGAATTATACTACATGTATAGAGAGAATGGTTAAATTTTAGTTTTGCTTAAAAACTTATTGTCGTAGTTACACGCAAGTAATCATTAAATATTGCGTACTGTATATATAACCAACGAGCTTTTACCATATTAGAATTAAGTAGCCTATTAAAGTATTAAGCAACATTTTGCGAAACCAAATCATAGACAATATGGTATATATTAAACGTGGCGTTCTATGGGCAAATCACGAAAGGTACCACAGTTAAGATTAATTTGAATTTTAGTTATCAATTTTTTTTTTTTTTTTTTTTCCCCTTTTCCAATTTATGGTAGTTTTAATAGAGGAAAATGAGATAGGAGAAATGAAAATGGATCAAATCACATTGCTTCTGAGAGAAATTAAAAGGTGATATATTTTTGTGAGATTTGCCATCTTACTATATATATCTTTTCGTTGCATTTTAAAAAATTGCTATCAATTATTATAGAATATGCACGTGTGTAATTTAACTTTTAGGTAGGTCTATCAAAATGTTTTAAAGATCTTGTGTGACCTATAAAAATATGGTAATTTAATTCACGCCTTATTAATCTAGTTGGATTAAAAATGCAACATATAGTTTTGTGATTATGTGTATGTAAAGGTAATTCTAAGTAGCAATAACATGAGATTAAATAGATAAAACACATGTTGAAAAAGACTAGTTGTCACCTTCGCTTATAACATCCTCTTCGATCCTTTGGTTTCTTCTCACTTTCAACTAAATTATCCAAAGCCCAGTCATTGCAACAAGCCGAAAACCGACTCAACTCACTCGGACCCAATGAACTCAACGTCGAAAGACTGTTGGAGAATGATCCAAGTATTTTTGCCACTAGATCATTAGCCAAAACCTCGTCATTGTTGATTTTTTGACGTAGTAGATTTTGAAGCTTTTTAGTAGAGTCTCTACCTTTGATCAACTCTCCTATCAATCTCTTTTTGTTGGGTGATGATATTTCCTCCATTTTTTTAGATGCAAATGTGGTGTTGGTTTGTTATCCACATAAAATAAAGTACTACAAGTGTGCAAGTGAACAACTACTACTCAAGTTGATGCCATTATATATAGAAAGGTTTTTTTTTTTTTTTTTTTTTTTTTTTTAAGTGTGTGATTAAGGAAGGTGATGAGAAACAACCTAAGGGCCCGTTTGGTTTGTAAGTGGTATTGGAATTGGATTTGGATTTTGGAAAGGTTTGAAAAAAATTGAATTTAAGTATAAGTTTGAATTAAATGAGGAAAGAGAAAATAAATAATTAAAAAATTGAATAATGATTTTTAATATTGTTTTATTTTAATAGAAAATATGTACCGCATATGATAAAATAAAAAAAATTAGGCAAATTGTATGATCATAATTTAGAGAGAGAGTAAATTGATCAAATTGTTGTACTAGATGTCAGAAAAGTCGGACAAAAGTCACCAACTAGTAAATTAATGGCTGTATGGGTATTGTTTCATTGATGGTAATTGAAAAAAGAAACCAAACAATGCTTTAGCGTCACATCAATTAAAAAACCCATTCCAAATCCTCAAACAAACGGGCCCTTAACTTCTGAGTAATTTCAAATGTAAAAGAAGAAAATGGACCAGTGAGGTGACGTAGTCAGAATGACGTCATGATATCCATGCTTATCTAGATATTTGCTTATTTGAGTCCTCAAATAAAGCTTTCATCTTTTTTTGGTTCTCGAATAAAAAGTAGGCGAAAATTCCTGCACAGGCTACTGTTGAAACAGGTTGCCTCTGCGAGGGGTGATTTTTTTTTATTCTTTATTAAGCCACATAATTCGTTTCAATTTTGCAGTGAACAACAATATATACACGTGTCACACTCTCCTTAATTCCTAAAAAAAAAACAAAAAAATGTTGTACCTCGTGTTTAGTTTGCAGCGAGATACATATTAATGAATAAAAAAAAGAAAAAAAAAACATGTAATTCACATACATGTTGCAGCGAACAACAATAGATACCACACACGTCGCTTTCAACAAGTCCAAGTTACCTTTTCAACCCTAAACTTTTTAATATTTACAAGTTTTTTATATAACAAACTTTATTTATCAAATGTTTAGCAAATATATAGCAAATTCGTTAATAAAAAAATTAACGTTGCGAAGAGCTCTAAATTACGAACAAAACGAGCCCAATATTGATATGCTTTTGAAGTACGTACGATTTTATAAAAAATATTGAAACAAGAAAGTTCATTGAAACAAAAAAACGTACAATTATACTAAAAAAGTAAAGGTTCATTGGACCAAAAAAACGGTATTTATCTTTTATAGAATTGTACAGTTTACCATTTTTTTGTTTATGAATGTTTATGTTTTTATTTTAAAACGATACTCCTCTTTCATAGAATTGTACGTCTTTGACTCAAAGCGTGTGTTATATAAGTTTTTTCTTAAAGAAAATATTATACATACATACATACTACCTAAACTCTTTAATCTTTATAATTTTTTATATAACAAACTTTATTCGCTAAATATATAGCGAATTCATTAATAAAATCGTACGTACGTCAAAATTATTAGTAAGATTTGTAGCTAATTGCCTACACTTTGATGTATGTAAGATTTCCCATATATATATATATATATATATATATATATATATATATATATATATATATATATATATATATATCTTGTTTCAATATTTTTTATAAAATCGTACGTACTTCAAAAGCATATCAATATTGGGCTCGTTTTGTTCGTAATTTAGAGCTCTTCGCAACGTTATTTTTTTTATTAACGAATTTGCTATATATTTGCTAAACATTTGATAAATAAAGTTTGTTATATAAAAAACTTGTAAATATTAAAAAGGTTAGGGTTGAAAATGTAACTTGGACTTGTTGAAAGCAACGTTTGTGTCAATTATTGTTGTTCATTTAATCGCTGCAACTATGCCCAGAAATATGTATATATATATATATATATATATATTTTTTATATTAAAGTGGGTTCAAAAAGTGGAGAGAGGTTAAGTGGGGCTCTAATTAATTGTATTTCACTGATTATGTGAAATACAAATATATATTTTTTTTATTATTAAAATGGGTCCATCATGAGGAAAGAGGTTAAGTGGACCTCTTTTAAAAGGTATTTCGCTGCAACTTTGCTAAGAAATACAACTTTTATTATTATTATTTTTTTTAAATCAACGAGAAGCTGACACGTGTACATATTGAATTTCTGTTACATTTTGCAGCGATTTTGGTGGCCTTTCAAAGAATAAAAAAAACCAACCCTTAAAAAGGAAACACAAAAATGCAGAGTCCTCTGCAGTAATTTTCTCAAAAAGTTATGCACACACACCTTTCCACTGTATCAACGTTATTCTTAATTAGATACTACGTACAATATTATACGTAATTTTCTTTGCTTTTCAAAAGTTACGGCACATTATTTTCATAATGTATAGGGGTGTTATCCAAATATAAAATATAAAATGGAATAATTGTGAATCTTAAAAAGTTACTTCGTGAGCATATATTCATTTGGTGCCCCATTTTGTCACCTCAAGCGAGAAGAATCATCTTTCATCGTACATAGAGCAACATCTTAGAGCTTAAATGTTGATCACCAATTCACCATGGCCCTATTTTAGCTAAGATATCGAGTTACCAAAAAGATTTTCCCCGTCTCATAGTGTATATAGATCGAGTTACCAATTCACCATGGCCCTATTTATTGAGAATGAATGATATCCTTCACATATTTTGAACAGTCTTCTTGGAAGTACTGAGTTTCGAACACATGACCAGAAGAATATAAAGCAACACTATTACCAACACTTCTACTAGCACCTAAGGCTGTAAACGAACTGAACGTTCAGTGAACATTTCATGAACCGTTCAGTTAAAAGTTCGTTTATGTTCGTTCATTTATTAAATGAACGAACATAAACAATATTTTACGTTCGTTTAGTTAAATAAACGAACATGAACAAAAGTCTCGTTCGTTCATTTATGTTCGTGAACGTCCGATTAGGCGTTCGTTAAAATTCGTTTATGTTTTTTTTTTTTTCCTGAAATGGTGAATTTTATTAATTTATGAATCAGCAAATTACAACAAACATTCACTGCAGTACAAATGAACAAGCTCATTTGACTAAAATACTAAAACAGATACATTCAAAGCTTGCATTCAGGAACTAAACTGATTCAAATTCACCATTCTTCTAGACTTAGCAAATACATGCTAACATTTAGGCAACCATGGAGAAATATCCTTTGTTGACTACATTTCCATTGAACAAACACCCTTCCTAGTTTCATTTGCAGCCCATACAAATGTCACTAGAGGCTCTTATTCAGGGCATCACCAACAAGGAGATCAAAACTCCTGTTCCATTGGGACTCTTATGCACAGAGCTAACTCACATTGCACAGAGTTGCCCAAGGACACATCTCACCTTGACTACATTTCCCATTCCTATTTCCACACCTCCATCACCATGAAAATAAGAATAGGCATCATCAGGTTGGCACTCCACCAAAAGTCTGGAAACCTACTTTTTGCAGTTGTCTACTAAGTTGAGTTGG
The DNA here is from genome assembly GCA_030686995.1 of Artemisia argyi. NCBI lineage: Eukaryota > Viridiplantae > Streptophyta > Magnoliopsida > Asterales > Asteraceae > Artemisia > Artemisia argyi. The sequence goes on from CM060692.1 coordinate 154,744,224, forward strand.
ACAGAGCAACACCCAAAATTAGTTGCCTCTCCTGGCACCCCTAATGAGTGTGTTGAGTAACCAATCACCCTTTCAACAACTACAAGATACAAGGCCCTCAGAACACCTGACAAGGAGCATTCTAAAGCATCTTTTATGTTTATTTATCTACTTATGTTCATATATCGTATCTTTTAATTTTATAATTTTAAAATTTGTTTTGTTTAAACAAAGCAACACTTATAAAACAATATATTGTGAAGAATTCAATAAAGTTTATGTTTGTTTGTCTATTTTCATTTATGTTCGATCGTTTATGTTCGTTAAGCGTTCGTTTAGTGTCTTAATGAACGAACATGAACAATTCATATTCTTAATAAACAAACATGAACAAGAAAATTCGTCCGTTTAAGCGTCCGTGTCCGTTTATTTGTCTGATTTAAATTAAATGAACGAACATGAACAGGGCTCCGTTCGTGTTCGTTCGGTTCGTTTACAGCCCTACTAGCACCACTCCAACAGTTTTCCCCCATTAAAAAGTGTTGAAAAAATTACACGGATGGTTCTTCTGGTGTAATTGAAACGAGTTAGGGACTAAACATGCAATCTGAGTAAACCACATGAACCATCCGTGTAATTTTTTCAAAAGTGTTACACTGTGTTAGTCGAGCTAGTGTTGACGACGTTACACTAGTTAACAATGATTTTAGAGGCACAAATCATCCACTATCTAGCTTCTTGATAGTCACCATGCATAAAACTGTCATTCAAAAAGAAAAGAGAAAAAGAGAAAAAAAAAATAATAAAAAAATTAAAAAAAAAAAAAAAAAAAAATATATATATATTAACCCCACTATTGTTCTTCTCGTTTCTTATCCTCTTGCATTATTATATTGCTCTTTGACAAAATGACATATTGTGTCCATACTTAAACAAAATATATTAAATGTTAAATTTAGTGGTCAATCACTTATACACGATTCATATACTTTTAAAAACATAACATAGGGATAAATATTTTAATGTTTTCTTTCGTTAGATCTGTTGAAATTATTATATCATGACATTCATATTAATAAACCAAGTACATCAAAGTGAGCATAGCGGAAGAAATTATAATAAGATCGAATAACATGTAATTAATTAATCAATTATTTAAATAGTAAACATACCTTTGTGATTCTAGCCCGAACAAGAATCAAAGCAATTTTCCGAAACAAGTACCTTAATTAGGGTTTATAAGGATTATAAGAATTACCCCTTACCTTTTTGTAATTCAATCCAAGAATCAAACAATAGTGTGTTTGATTCACGTTCTTATACACACGTACTAATTCAAGAAAAAGTTTATGCAAGTAAATAAAACACAAAACTTGATTGATCTATGAAAATCGAATCCCTTAAGGGATTGTTTAGATGGATCGACTAGACAAAGAGAAGGAGAGAAAAACACCAAGATGTGTGTGTACAAGTTATGAGAAAACAATACATCTTGGGTTTGTATATATACTAATTGAAACTTGAAGCTCAAGGCACAAAGGAGGTGTGGAAACTTCCTTGGCCAATCGGTTTGGAGAATCCCCTAGGGATTCTAGAACCTTCCCTTGTTTCCAAATATTCATTAGTATTACTTTCCTAATCTTCGTCAATAGGTCATTAGTCATTTATCATTAAATACTAATTACTATTATTAGTTTTGTGTTTATTAATAATTACTTATAACATTTATAAATAATTATTTCTTTTTCTCTTCATACGTTTTGTGTGCAATCCCGTGATCTCGAGTTCGATCCTAACATACGACTACTAAAATAATGTCCATAATCTAACAGCTCCCACTTGGACATATTTTAATAGTGTAATCACATCGGTTAGCATCTTGCAACACGCCGATGCCTCTAGTACTATCTCGAGTAAGGCTCCTGGAAAAACCTTTTAATCATTTCTCATTATTATTATCTTTTTGTTTCTAATACCATGTTAATAAGGATATGGATTAAAGTCATTCCTTAATTAACCATTTTGTTTCTCGTTGTTTGTGATTGATCAAGATTACCAAATCTTCTGAACATATTCAGGGGAGATCTTGGGTGTGGCCACACATACATCTTACCAACCCTACGAGGGGCCCAACAGTATTAAACTCCAAAAAAAAAAAATTTTGAAGGAACAAATTCTATCTTGACTACAAGCAAAACCCACAAACTTTGTAACACTTCCGAAAACAACCCTTATGACTACCAGTTACGTATAGCGTTAAGTTGTTCCACAAAAATGTACTACATTCATGACACTTATCTTGCATCTCAAGTCTAAGGATAACTTCTCATAATTTACTTAATAACAAAATCCAGAAAGTAACATCATGTAGTTGGGATAAGTCCTATATTCGGTATCATTGAATATCATCTTAAATGCCATGACTACGCATCAATATACTTTAAGTATATTATACCAACCTTCAGATTTGTCTTGATTTAATAATATTCCCATATTATTAACTGACAACGGACAATTTAGAATAACCTTTATTCATGGATTTAAACATACAAATATAGGATACAATTTATTATAAATTAAACATACCATGTATTTAAATTTATTATAATAATTGATTAACATCCCTTATCCAAATACTAGATAGATCAATGCATGAAAATCTTGTTGATGAATTATGTCTCAAGTAATGACATTCCTACTTGTTGACAAAACAATCATCCAACTTTGATCTATCGGAATTTTAAGAATACTTATTTCAAGAATTCAACTAGTGAAGTTCTTGTATGTGCATACTCAACTATTTTGACAATGCCATATAATATTTCATAAAATGTGTGACATCCTTAACCATCAATTTATGATAATCAAACTTCCAAACATTTTAAAGTTTAAAGTATTCTTATTCTCTTAATGTATAATGCAACTATGCTTTTAATCAGCATAACTAGTACATATAGTCAAAGATGAAATCCTTACCATGACTAGTATTGAGTGTCATCTCAATTTCATTAGCATCATTGTATGCAACAACAATATGCTATAAAAACTTTCCGTAAACCATAATATCTATTGTGTAATGTTTGATGCCCTTCAAACTTTAAAGTTTGTTGGCTATGACAATTTTCACAACAATTGAAAAATTGTTCATCTATAGAATTTGGAAGTTGTTCCAGATTTAGGATGTAATTCTATAATCAAACATATTCTTATTAGAATATTACACAAGTTATCTAATAACTTATAATTAGATATTAATATTGCCAAATCATCTTGTAATCAAGTATGATACAACAAAACATGATATACATGAAAAATCTATGAGTCATACTTAGATTTTATTCATGTCATACAAATCTATTTAGACTTTCTAAATAATCTATTTAGACTTTCTAAATAATATATCATGTTATATTAGATTCATTTACCACACATGTTTCAACAATAAACATTCATTCCAAGGTTATATGTCTTATTTCCTAAATCTTACAAGTAAAATTTCATTCTATTCTAAGACTTAACATTTACTTATATGGAATGTTACCTTTCATATGTTCTACAACATATATGATTTAAGAAATTAAAAATAATACTCCCACTAGCTTTTAGGAATACTTAGAAATCATCTTATTTCAATTATAAATCAAAACATGAATTTAATAATTAAACATAAGAGTAATCTTCTAGATGCATGCATTTATCCATCCATGGATTATTGCACTTTGTACACTTCTAAAGATTTATTTGAATTCATAAACTCCTTTTGATTACTTATCGTCCTCGCTCAAGTAATCACTCAAGAAAGAGTTTTGATATTCTATTGTCAATTTCATAAATATGACAATCATAATCTTTATATATATTTAATGTTTTTAGAAAAGAATATTCAATCACAGTTAATTGCTCAAGTGTGATTAATAATCTTGTCATAAAACATACATTAAATATGTGTACAACATTGTCCATATGATTTCTATACAAAGATTTAAACCACAAGGGTTACCTTATCTTTGAAGAAACTCATCTTCATTTACTAGTCTAACTATTAAGATAAACCAAGTTTCTAAAATTGATTATCTTTATGGACTGCATCTTAATCATTCATATCATGTATACTTTACCCAATTTCATATTTGGTAATGTATCATAATGATTATCAGGTTTACAATAATCCTGTAAATCATAGCCCTCAGCATATTAATCAAATATCTGAAATATTTTGCTATTCTATGAATAATAATTCCATCATCTTGAGATTTAACATTTAAATGTCAAACTTTATTATCATGTTGAGATTTAACATTCAAATGTCAAACTTCATCATGATATTTACTAGTGTATTTTAGAAGATTATGTATCTTGTAATTATATCTTTTAAAGATCAAAACTCCCACTTGCTTTTAGCAATTTAAAGACTATCTTTAAATACTTAGCAAATTAAACAATAATACAATATTCTCTTTTGGGATATTACAAATACATATTGACAGTTCCTAACTTTTCTTTGTTAATAACCTCTTCATAAGCAGTTAAACAAATTTGGAACTTCAATTTAAGACTTAATGTGATTCATCACATTCATCACATTTCATCATATGATAATGTCTTATTAATCTACTATGTTGGAGTTTTATTAAATATGTCCAAGTCATACTCAACATTCTAACCTTGATAACTTTTGGAAGAAAAGAAGTCATAGTTATCTTTAATCAAACAATATAACAAGAGTTTGATTTTCCTAACTGAACATACCATAAACATTTGATATTTCATTAGTATTAATATTGTAAGACAATCTAACAATATTAAAGATAACCATATTCCTTTTGACTTGTCTATTTACCAACTAATTCATTTTAATGGTATGATAATATTCAAGCCAATTACATGCTTTATAACACAAGTACTTTTTACAAAGTCACTTCATGTCCATGTCTTTACAAGAAAACATAAACTGTTATAATCTCACTATACGTTATAAGTCATTTAACAATTTAATAACTTCATGTATATGTCTTAATTAAAAAATATAACAAGATAATGTCTTACTTTATTATAAGTCTTGTAACAATTAAAAGACTTTATGTTTATATCTTTACAATGAAACATAAACATGTTTAACTAAAGTAATTATGAACACCATCTCTTGGTTTCAATAGTAATTTCAAGTTAATATATTACTTCACAATAATGTAAACAACATTATTTATTCATTTATTTATTCATTCCAAGAACACATAAATATTCAGATTGAAGCAGCATTAGATTACTTTATAAATTTATGTCATTCCATGAATTCATAAATATACAAATTAAAGTAGTCTTGATATCATATTGACACATGTTCTAATAGGTATCTAATTTAGAAACTGTAAATTTCTCATAGTTCAATTACATCAGTTGATCTGCTAGTAATGAAAATATGAAATTCACATTGTTGTTGCAATCTAGTTAAGCTCTCACATAACATAAATTGTAACACCAAGTGTTTCTTGATTTAGCTTAGTATAATTCATATTAGAACATTATTCTAACTTAGAAACTGCAAATTCTCATAGTTCAATTACATCAGTTGATCTGCTAGTAATGAAAATATGAAATTCACCTTGTTGTTGTAATCTAGCTAAGCTCTCACATAACATAAATTGTAACACCAAGTGTTTCTAGAATTAATATTAGAACATTATTCTCTTACCTTGTAGTCAAGAGAATCCATTGAATCATATCTTTATGAGTTGTTTCTTGCACACAATAAAGATAACAGTTCTCCCACTTGTGCATGGAACAACCTCATATAGTTGATAAACAACATGCCATGCATTTGTTTATGTGTTCAATATGATTGTGTCATAGATTTTAGCATAACAAGTAGATGTATAACAACAATGTCTAGTAAGGAAACGTACAAGACTATCCTTAAAAGTATGAGTGTCTACACTTGGAAAGTGATTATCTTTAGCTACCAAGATGTCAAAGCTTGTAACTCCCACTAAATTAAAGATCATTACAATAATTCCTTATTCAGTGATTAGTACACAATACTCCCACTGAATTTAACAACATTGTAAATGTTTCATATCCAGTAAAAGAAAATAGTGTGCTTTTAACTTTCTCACACCTTTAAATGTCCATACGTAACAATTACTTATGCATTAAAAAGTGTATTCTACTACGTAAATGATGGACTATCCACCAAATGCTATTAACTTGAAAAATTGGGCATGCAATTTCTTCCTTAATAGGTCTACCATCCTACAATGTATGTAGCACCTTTAAAATAGTTAAAACAACTAGTTTGTTTTTAAACATTTTGCGGTAATTAGTCTAGCTTCTAATTATAATAACTCATGAAATGTCATACATAATTTTCTGTTAACTAAATATCATATTTGTTACTAAGAACTTGATCACCGAATGAGGATGATAAAATCCCTATGAAAAATATTCGCAATTTTCTTAACTATTAAAAAAATTTGCTATGAGTTATATTAGAATTTAGACATATATAATATTCCTATTATCCTTTCTCATTCATGAAAAAGAATAGGATTGTGTCTCACTCTTCCTTCATAGAAAGGAGACCTCTTTTGTCTTTTAAGTAAATATTTCTTAATCAAACATTTGTTTGAAAACAGAACTAGATCAATTTACCAAAGCCCAAAATACGTTTACGGTTTGAACGTTGCATTAATACATTAAAATGAATTACAAAATTCAATTTCAGTATTTTCGATAATTAGATCTTTAAGAAAATAAAATACCCATTGGTAAATATTTATATAAACCATAGTATTTTCTTAAAGCTAGGATCCTAATTGACATAGTACCATTACATCAGTTGATCTGCTAGTAATGATAGTATTCAACAAGGTAATTGTCGAACAATAATTGCCAATATCATATTGCAATTCCTAGATTTATGGGATTTACAATCACAAAACTTTTGTATTGTAAGCATGTTTGATCCCCATCTTAATGCCTTGAGTCCAAGATCTCACTTCCTACTCAATTTAAGTCGTCTAACTTAAAAACTGTAAACTCACAAATCCATCACATCAGTTGATCTACTAGCAATGAATTTATGAAATTTACCTCTCCATTGCAATCTCGCCAAGTTCTCACATGACGTAAATTACAACTTCAAGTGTTCTTAATTAGATGGCATTCGACTTAATTTTATAAGGGTATCAATATTTTGATGTGATCAAAATAATGTATGAAGAAGCATGCATACAACTTCATAACATTGGTTTTACAAAACATTTTTATTACCAATTAGCTAAGAGTAAAATAACAAAGTTTTGATTGAGGTATCGGCTTCACCAATTAAAGAATAACCATCAATTATCGTCCACTATATCGTACTTTTGCATAAGCCCGAAAGCTTAGTGTTTCGAATAATCATTGTGGAATTGTGGATTATTCACCCTTAAGATGACAGTGTACATGTAATAGTTGTTCGGTAAGTCTAATTTACACACAAACGAGCGTTAAGACAGAATGTTGTCTCTCTAAGGCCACAATTTAATGCGTTGTCATCCTTATACCCATCTTATAGTGTGTAAACTTCGGTCGAGCCTATTTAACCATTACGTACAAAAACATCAATCAACCAATCCTTTGAAATTTTAAACTCTTAAAAACCAAAACAATTTCGCCATTATTTAGTCCGTATTATTTTTTCTATTAAAAAAATTACCCTTTTCGTTTATAAACATGTCTAACACAATTAATAAACAAAACAAGTAATATAAAATAAAACAACTAAATAAACAAATATACATAATCATAACAATTAAATATGTATAAAACATGTAGCCACATGCAAATCTTATTCAAAAGTCCTATTAATAATCAAATCTAGGTGTATTACGTATTAATTCAATTAGGGCTTTCTTCTTCTTGGAAAAAGAGCCACATACATCGATAAATCGATTGCGTAAGCCAAAATTAAATAAATACCACATAGCACATAATTGATTACTTAATATTGGAGTCTTCCCCAATTCGACATCTATAAATAAATTTACATGTTACGATATAACTTAACCATTAATTCATATAAACAATTTAAATTATAACACAATATAAAAATCCATGCAAATATGCAATTTTTATGCGTTTCGATAATTAATTACACATTATAACGGCTCTAGATGCCACTGTTGGAATTATTATATTATGACATTCATATTAATAAACCAATTACATCAAAGTGAGCATAGCGGAAGAAATTATAATAAGATCGAATAACATGTAATTAATTAATCAATTATTTAAATAGTAAACATACATTTGTGATTTTAGCCCGAACAAGAATCAAAGCAATCTTCCGGAACAAGAACCCTAATTAGGGTTTATAAGGATTATAAGAATTACCCCTTACCTTTTTGTAATTCAATCCAAGAATCAAACAATAGTGTGTTTGATTCACGTTCTTGTACACACGTACTAATTCAAGAAAAAGTTTATGCAAGTAAATAAAACACAAAACTTGATTGATCTATGAAAATCGAATCCCTTAAGGGATTGTTTAGATGGATCGACTAGACAAAGAGAAGGAGAGAAAAACACCAAGATGTGTGTGTACAAGTTATGAGAAAACAATACATCTTGGGTTTGTATATATACTAATTGAAACTTGGAGCTCAAGACACAAAGGAGGTGTGGAAACTTCCTTGGCTAATCGGTTTGGAGAATCCCCTTAGGGATTATAGAACCTTCCCTTGTTTCCAAATATTCATTAGTATTACTTTCCTAATCTTCGTCAATAGGTCATTAGTCATTTATCATTAAATACTAATTACTATTATTAGTTTTGTGTTTATTAATAATTACATATAACATTTATAAATAATTATTTCTTTTTCTCTTCATACGTATTGTGTGCAATCCCGTGATCTCGAATTCGATCATAACATACGACTACTAAAATAATGTCCATAATCTAACAAGATCTTGCCAAACTGATTGGACCCTTTTGGATTAGTTTTTCCCTCCAAATATAAGATAGGGACACATATTTTTTTTCTTTTTCTTATGATACTATGTTCTCATTTCCTGTGATAGAATACTAGAGTAGTGTCATGAGTTAAAGAAAACAATATATATATTATAAATCATGTTGGCACATTGAGTTTTGTTATCCGTGACTGTAACGAAGGCTGATTGGCCGGAGGTACCTTCGCCCTAGCTTCTAGTTAATTAGTATATGTATATGATAGGTGAACTGATTTGAGCCGCTAATGGTTTAAAACAAGTGGTTTAGTATTCTAATTGATTTTAGCTTAAGTAATACTTAAAGACATTGTGTTTAAATCTTGGGGAGGTCATCACTGCTGTGTGCAGTAGATAACTTTTCTGCAGTAGGTACAATATTTTTTTTAACATTTACATTTTAACCCTTCAAGATTTTGAATTGTACATAATATATCCTTGGCTATAATGCACAGCAGATAAGAACCCTGCTGTTTTACAGCAGGGATCATTAAGCCTTAAATCTTTTCCAAGTAGATCATAATATCATATTATATTCATATTTATAACCAACATCTTTGTTTTGAAGTTTCAACATTTATACCTTTACGTACATCACTTTATTATTTTGTGCATCTTTATCTTTTACTTTTCTCCATAATGTAACTTTAGTTTTATGTTGAGTATCATCTTCTAGAATTAATAAGGAATAATTGTCTTATAAAACTTGACATTTTTTAGAGTTCTTTGTAGCATCATTTCAATCGAACAATTTAATAATTACCTTTTAGAATTTCGATTATTTTATGCACCCGGTGATCTCCTTGTTAGATTCAAGTTATTAATTTATTTTATATTTTCTTTTATCATATCAATATATCAATCCAAATCACTTTTATAAAACTCTATTCCAAACATCACATTCGCTTCCACTTTCCCGCCACCAACCATTTTTAGCCGCCGCCACCACTACAACCGCAAATCTTTATGTGATTTAACAGAATAAGACAAGAAACTCCATTTAAGTAACTGCGAAACTTCACACAAACTCCATTTTTAATGCATACATTTTCCAAAACATTTGGTCGAGATATTCGGGATATTATTATTATTATAGAATAAAGCGTCGTTAGCATTAAAACCCCACAATACAGTATCCCTTATTTCCGATCATGATTTGGGATTTTGGGGACGAATGCATAAGGATTTTGTTCCCATGTGTATAAAACCACCACTGCAGCCGCAAATCTTTATGCGTCAGATAGAACGAGAAAGGGTTTGTGCGATTAAATCGCTTCAGATAGAACGAGAAAGATAAATACCATTATTTCCTAACATTATAGGATATTAATGGGTTTATGTAGAAGAAGGGTTTTTGTTAATGGTTTTATTTTTATTTTTTTAAAGGTTTACGTGGAAGAAAGGTTTTTGTTGTTAATGAATGACTTTATGTAGAAGAAATATTTTGAAAAGCAAGGGTTGGTGAGCTAAATGTAGAAGAAAGAGGTGTTCGGGTATGGTTATTACATGTAGAAAAAAAGTTTTAAGTTTTAATACATGTACATTATGTTCTGGAGTTTTTTTTTTAGAGGAAAGTTGAAGGAAGTGAGTGAAACAAAAAATATATCTTGTTCTTAAGTTTTTTGAAGGACTGCAAGTGAAGTAAAAGGGTAAGAAATGAGGTAAACTTCTTTGTTTTTTTTTTTGTCAAACCCACCGGCCCACATTTGGGATGAAAAGCCATGAAAGAGAAGCAAAGCATTAAATAGAAAAGGGTTAATGACAAGAAGGCCCTTGATTTCAATTTTGGTTACGTTCGTTTAAAAAGGTATAGTAGTAAATCATTAAAGATCAAGTACATTCAATAATAGGACCCTTTTATAATGTTGTATCAACTTTCATCCAGTTTCTTTCCTTTTTTGAAACTTGAGAACAAAAAAAAAAATTATTCACTTTCTTCCTTCTCCACCCCCTTTGTTTACATTTCTTTACTCACCTTTCCTTTTGATTCAAAAATAAAACTCGAGAACAGAGTACGGCACAAAATAGCCGAAATTCAAAAAGAACATTATTATTATTATTATTATTATTATTATTATTATTATTATTATTATTATTATTATTATTATTATTATTATTATTATTATTATTATTATAACATCACTTTATTAAAAACTAATATGATTTACAAGAAATTAGTGGGGAGCCGAGAGACTAACTGGGCCCTCACACCTCTAGCTATAGCAAAGCTAATCCTACTAAAAATATGTGGAGCAGCACGTGCTCTAATGTCTTAAGTCATAGAGAATCGTCGAATACGTTTTAATAAGGTCACTGCATCTTTTTCAAGTTCTCCAAAAGAAAAGAATGAAAAGGGGAGGAACCCATATCCGATATCAGCGCATTTAGCCTCGTACTTGACACGTTTACGTTGTGTGGCTTCAATAACCGCCCGACCGGGCATAAAATCAACCATACTCGAACGCGTCAAAGGTGATGATCCTTTAAGATCAACACAAACATCAAGCCCACCATCCCAAGAGTAAAGTAACATATCAGCTGGGTCCCTTTCTCCATGAAGCCCAATATCAACCTCATTTCGAGCTGAAATTCCAGACCGAGAACATATAATAATAATAATAATAATAATAATAATAATAATAATAATAATAATAATAATAATAATAATAATAATTATTATTATTATTATTATTATTATTATTATTATTATTATTATTATTATTATTATGAACGGCGGAATTTTATAAGAAAACTAGCGAAAGCTAGTAACAAACATTACATAGGAGTTATAGAGTCTATAGGATATCTAAGCCAATCAACCCAAGAAATACAAAACTTCGGATTTCTAGAAGAAATCCACAAAAACAATTGAGAAACAATATTGTCCCAAAGCAACGCCTTCATAGGAGGAGAGTTAGAGAAGATCAACCGATTTCTATAATTCCAAATAGACCACATAAGCGACCCTCCAACGACTTCAAGAGAAGATTTAACCCTATTCGGCATATGCAAAGAGTCGATCCACTCGTACCATTCCGAAATATTAACACACATGGGGATGTCAAGGTGCCACCACCTAGCCAACTTAGCCCATAAGCCCATAGCCATATCGCAAGAAAAGAAGATGTGATTGATCGTTTCAACGTCTAACAGACAAATATGACATAAGGTCGAACCAACATCAATACCTCTTCTATCTAGATTAACTCTTGACGGGAGCTTGTTAAGCATCAGTCTCCATAAAAAAAATGTTGACTTTAATCGGGATGCTACGAATCCAGCGAGTACCAATAGGAGATACGTCTAAAGTTATGGAGTTGATTAAAGATCGAACAGACACAACAGAAAAACTGGAAAAGTTTAAAGCCCAATGCCAAGTATCACCTTGATCCGAAAGCACAATATTTTCGACCTTAGCTTGTAAGTCAGTGAATTGAACTATTTCCGTACCACCTCGAGGAAGTCTTCGAAGAGCAGATCTCAAGGCTTGGAAGGAACACGGTTTTGAACGAGACATAGCCTGTCCGTGTCGAGCAGATAAATGCGAGGGAAAAGGGCTTTGAGGGCCTGATCACCACACCACACATCTTACCAGAACCTCGTTGAAGAATCATCACCAACTTTGCGCGTACAGTAAGAGAGCAGGTCGATACCTTTTTGTTTGAAGCGATTAATAGAGGATAGAATACCACCCCAAGTACTAAAGCTAGAGCAGATACTCGGGTTAGCATTGATTCCTCCATTAGAACCATGAATGCATTTTTTTGACTCCTCCTAAACCAACCAGTCAACCGGGTGCAGTTGATAGGCCCACCTAGGAGAAAGTGCAAGGTATATTAACCGTGGAAATATAGGGAAATCCCCGGGTCGTTAAGTCCCAACGAGATTGAAATTGTATTTTGAACGATTAGGGGAATGAGTGGTACTGAGGACAGTAACCAAAATGTTTGAGGAATGATTATACTACTGATTGCTTGGATAATATGAAATGATAAAAACAATAACAGAAATACAGATATAATCACAAAAGCACAAATTATGAAATCAGATAACAGACAGAAAAAAGTGGGTTTTATCAAATTACAAACTACAGGGGGTACAATTGAAACTTTTTAAAACTTAAAATTAAAAGAAAATTTAAAATGAAAATAAAATTATGAAATTGATTATTTTAATATTTAATTACTATTTAATTTATTAAAACTATTTAATAAGTAAATTAAACCTAATTTAAATAAAACTAAAAATGATAAATACTACAGATTAAACTAAGAACTTGCAAAAATAATTTCTAAAACTTAAAATGAACTTGAAGAAAGTATAAAAAATAAAAATAAATATTTTTGTCTTTTTATGAGTTTTCTATTAATTAAAAACTAATTATATTAATTAAACTAACTAAACTATTTTAAATTACTAATAATACTAAAATGACTTATAAAATTACGGAAAAATTTATAAAACTAATTAACCATCACAGGAATCCTAAAAAATTATAAAAAGTTACTAAAAATTATATTTAGGTTATTTGACTAATTAATTACTTATTAATTAATTCAAATCTAATTTAATTAAATTAAATAAGAAAATTAGAAAATGAATAGTGGAAATTATGAAACTATTTTATAAAAGTCTTAACTAATTTATAAAACCTAGGAAAATTATAAAAATCTACTGTTGTTAATTAAAATTTAAGAAAACTAATTAATTACTAATATTACATATTTAATTATTTAAACTACTTTTAATTCTAATAAATAGTAAACTGTTTAGGAAAAATCTAAGAAAATTATTTTAAACACTTAAATCTAATAGGAAATTAAGAAAATTATAAAAATGGAAAAGTGCTGATTAATAAGCTGAAAGGAAAATTAAATATATAATTTCTATTAAATAGAAGCTATCACTATAATTAAATTTGGCTTTTTCTGGTTTTTCTTTTATAGAACTATTAAAATACTTAAATTATGAAACTTTTACAAAGACAACTAATTTAGAAACCAAGAATAAGCACTGTGAGTGCTTATTAGCTTATACAGTTGACCAAGTTTGACCAAGAAGGAATTTTAGTACAAATGGACTTATGTGGGGTCCACAAGGGTAAAACCTGGTACAAATGAGTTATGTGGACAAGTATGAGCAAGAGTCACTCAAATAAGTTGTCCAAATAAGCCAAGAATCCAAAATAAGCACTTGCTTATTTTGAAACTGAGACAGAATTGGGACAGACTTTGAGTGCAAAATCAAGTGGGGTCCACTGGTCCCTAGGTCAAACAAAGGGTCAATTATTGAACCCTGGTAGGAGGGGGGTTGTATGGAACCAAATTGAGTCAGTAGGACTCACTGAGGTGGTCACAATGAACCACCAAAGTGGTGGTTGTGACTGGGTTGCTGGTGCACAGGGCAACTCCTTGCCCTGCAAGTGACTTTGGAGGTCTGTGGACCCCACAACAAAAATCTTAAAAATGAGGTGAAGGTAGAACTCAAGATTTGAGCTGGGATACTATGACCACAACAAGTTTCAGACCCTGAAACCTAATACAAAATTCACAATAAATCTTGAGATTTTTGGTTTTCTGCACAAAGTATGTTTTGACTTTTTTAGATATACTCCTCCTTTGACTTATATGAACTTTGCTTGATCCTAGCTGATTGTATATGATATGATAAGCTTAAATAAAGCCAACTTAGGCTAAAGATACAACTAATGAGCTTATGTAATGATTTATGGGACTCAAAACAACACACAGTTAACTGTGAGGTGGTGATTCATGTCATTTTGACTTTTTATCAAAGTAGACCAAAGTTTTATAACTGATATGATCTATATAAACCTAATGTGACCTGTTGAAAGCAGAAATAACAACAAAATATATCCTTAATACCTATAAGCAGCATGAACCAAACACCCCTATTGATTACTGATTTTGTGATTAACAAAGCAAATCAATGATTTGACCTTCAAATCTGTTTCCAAACCTTATGCTATCATTAACAGAGATCAAAGGAACATGAAATAACAACAACCTAAGTATGAAATCAAGATATGGCCCAAGTGGAATTTTGACTGTGAGATTTTAGAAAATGAGTAACAAGTTATTTTACTTAACAACCTAGCAATATCAAACCACAACTACACTTGAATACACTAATTAAACATAAGAAACAAAGAGAATGGCAATGATAAGCTAGAACACAGTTAAATGTAAAAATTTGTAAAGAGAGCTTACAATGAGCACTTCAAGCTAAACCAAGAACAAGAACTAGAGAACCATAGTATTCCTAACTCCTCCCTGAGGATCTAAACCCACAATCCACAGCTTTCTTGCTTCCAAATCACCTCTGAATTCCACAAATCAAATTCAAATCCCACAGTTGACTTTTATTGACCACTTTTATATTTGTGAATTTTTTTAGTTATACTGATTTGTAAGTTACTAAAAGTTTTTATTGAGCTTATTAGGAGCTTATATGAGCTTATTGATCCTTATCATCCACTACAAACAACATTAGAGATTATTGAGATTTTTTGATATAAAATTAAACTTGCATAAACTGAGACAGAGATACAAACTTGAAATTGATTACTAAAAAGGTTTCACAATACACTTATAACACTAAACAAAGTACTTGAAAGCTTAATTTTACACTGGAATTCAAAACGTAATTAATTCGACATACATTTTATTGAAAATAAACTAGATATCTTTCTCTTCTGCTTCTCTTCCTTTTATAGGCTCACATTAGGGTTCCTTGGAGCATTCTGAGCATATCCCACTTGTAATCTTGACCCTCCATTGCTCAGAAATGATCCTAGCCGTTTAAACGTTTTTGGCGCCAAAAAGTCTTACACGTTGCTTGGGGCCAAAGTTCTGCAATGAAAGAATATTGGGAGCTTGTGGAGGTGTCAGGGGACAAAGGAGATAGTAGGAATGGCTATGGGTCAATTTGGAAGAAAAAACAGGGAAAGTGGGATGGATTTGAGAGAATTATGGTGGAGAAGCATTAACTGCTAAGTGGTGAGGTGGAAGGAGGTAGGTTGGTGAGCTGGAAGGGATGAGGTGGTGGAAGCAAGTGGCAAAACCACCATGGTTTGCTGGTTTCAGGATGGGGAGGTGAGGGATGTACAGTGGTTCTGGTTTGGCGGTATTGGGGAGGTCAAACGGGATCAAACCCGTTTTAAATAATAAAGGGTGCGTGGGCTGAGCTTGTTTTGGGCTGGGGGTGGGCTTTGTGATTTGGATTGGGTTTATTTATTGGGTGGGTTTATTTATTGTTTAGGATAAAAGGGTCCGGTTTGGTTTTTATGGTTTAGTAAACACAAGGACTAAAATTGCAAATATCCAAAAGTTGAGGGGCCTGATTTGGAACTTTCCCAAAGTATTCATTAGGACCATATTTGTCAAGTATGATAAACCAAAGGACCTTAAATGTAATTTTGCATTTATTACAATTTTAAACACCCCGGGGACCATTTATGTAATTTTCTAAAGTTTAGGGGGTGAAATTGTAATTTTTCCAAAAGTTATCAAAATGTTCCAAATTAAAAGTTATGAATAGTACAAGGGTAATATTTGTTAAATTTCACTTTTTGAATACCCAGGGACTATTTTTGCCAATTTTGATACTTGAGGAGTAAAAGTTGCCAATATGTGTAAACTTTTATCCAGGGACTATTTGTGAATAAATTTGATTTCCCATGGACGAAAGTTGACTTTTTATTCATTTAAAACCTTCAGGGACTAGTTTTGCCAATTTATGAAACTTGAGGGACTGAAACTGCCGATTATGCAAACTTTTTACGTTTTTCATCTGTTTTTGATTATTTTGCATTTGAAACATATAAAATACACTTCTAAGATATTTTCAGTATTTTGATGCATATTTGAGTGTTTTTGGATGTTTTGGCAGTTCAGATTGGTATAAAATGATGAGTATTTAGACACTTATCAATCCCCCACACTAAACTATTGCTAGTCCCTAGCAATCTTTTGAGAAAAACTTAATGGATTTGAAAAACTCTTTACCAAAAGCCATCACTTCTGGAGTAGCCAGATGTATCGATTCAAGTAAGAACTATGGTCCACCTGATAACCATGTGATTTTGAGCAAACCACCAGCTGTCAACGGATTTGATTTGTCTTTACCAAAAGCCGTTTGCTTCTGGACTAGCCAACTCTTGATGGAATAGTCAACATCTTGGTGAGCTGATTACCAATTATGGTTTTTCCACGGCCTTTACCACAAGCCATAATCTTGCGGGCTAACCAACTCATTCGCTTTTTAAGATATGGCGAGTTGATTTACCATACAATTTTGTGCAAATTGCAAGCCATCAACGATTTTGAGAAATATTTACCAAGAGCCGTTTGCTCATGGATTAACCAATCCTTATGTGGGTTAGACATGGTGGACTGATAACCATTATTTGCATTTCTAAGTGTGAAAAAACTTTAAATTTTGATCAAATGGGGGTTCTTGATGGAACATGTGTTTTGAATTCGTGAGAACTCTCCCCCACACTTAGAAATGAATATTGCCCTCAATATTCAAAGTACCTGGTGTTTCACCAAGACTTAGAATGTAAGAAGGAAATACTATTAACCTTTATTTTAGTCTATTTACATACAATTTTTTTTTAAATATATACATATGTACAACATGTGGTTCATCTCCCCCACACTAGGGTGGTAGAAAGGGGAAAGAAAACAGAAATATGGGTGAAAACCCATATTGCTACTGTTTTTGATTACCGAGTCGCTAGCTTGACTCGACCTCGAATTGAATTGTCCATGAGGAAGCTACTGTTTTTGTTTACCGAGTCGCTAGCTTGACTCGACCCCGAATTTATTGGTCCATGGGGAAAGTTTGGAGATCCGGGACAACCATTGGTTGTATATCCCCTCCAAAATAGTGTTTTAACCGATGACCATTTACTTTGAAATTGGGACCGTCGGGTTGCAATAACTCAACAGTTCCATATGGGTATACTTTTGCTATAGTAAATGGTCCAGACCAACGGGTTTTTAGTTTACCCGAGAAAATTTTTAATCTTGAATTGAAAAGAAGAACTCTGTCACCAATGTTGAAAACGCGGTTCTTAATTTTAGAGTCATGTATCTTCTTTGTCTTTTCTTTATAGATTAAAGAATTTTCATAAGCTTGATCACGTAATTCATTTAGTTCGTTTAGTTGAACTTTACAGTGATCACCCGCTGTCTGAAGGTCGAAATTTGCATGTTTTAAGGTCCAATAGGCCGTATGTTCTAATTCGATCGGAAGATGACATGCTTTCCCATACAGTAGCTTATATGGAGTACACCCGATGGGTGTTTTGTAAGCAGTGCGGAAAGCCCATAATGCATCATCCAGCTTATCCGACCAAGAGGCACGGTTTTCACCAACCGTCCTCTCCAGAATTCTCTTAATACCCCGATTTGAGACCTCCACCTGCCCATTTGTTTGGGGGTGATATACTGTCGAAAGACGGTGAGTTACACCATATTTCAGCGTCACTCTTGCAAATTGTTCATTGCAGAAGTGAGTGCCACGATCACTGATAATGGCACGAGGAGTCCCGAATCTGGCAAAGAGAGACTTTAAAAATTTAACGACTACTCGGGCGTCATTGGTGGGTAAAGCTTTCTCTTCAACCCATTTAGACAAATAATCGACAGCCACGAGTATGTATTTATTCCCTCGTGAAGACGGGAATGGCCCCATAAAATCAATGCCCCACATATCAAATATTTCACAGACTTGGATGGCGTTTTATGGCATTTCATTCTTTTTGGAAATATTCCCGTGACGCTGGCAAGCCTCACAGGTTTTGATAAGTTCATGGGCGTCTTTATAGATCGTGGGCCAAAAGAATCCAGAATCAAACACCTTTTTGGCGGTGTAGTTTGGGTTATGATGTCCCCTCGTGGGTCAATCATGACAAGCTTTAAGAATTTCCATGGCTTCTTGGCCATGGACACACCGTCGGATGACTTGATCCGCACATATTTTGAACAAGTAGGGGTCGTTCCAGAAGTAATGTTTTACATCTTTAAAGAATTTTCTTTTCTGTTGGGACGACATCCCTTTCACAACGAAATTTCCCGCATGGTAATTTGCAAAGTCGGCAAACCATGGGGTAGTGGCATCATCCCGGGTAGAGATTAGATTTACAGTCTCCAGAGGAAAAGTTTCATTAATTTCTTTTCTCTCGAGAATATCCTGATGAGGATTTTCTAACCGGGACAAGTGATCAGCTGTAAGGTTCTCTGCTCCTTTTTTCATCTCTTATGAGTATATCGAATTCCTGAAGGAGCAGGACCCAACGGAGCAGTCTTGGCTTTGCGTCCTGTTTAGTGAACAGGTATTTCAGAGCCGAATGGTCCGTATACACCACGCATTTGGTTAAGATTAAGTAAGACCGAAATTTTTCAAAGGCATATACCACAGCTAATAATTCTTTTTCTGTTGTGGTATAGTGTGTTTGAGCTTCATTCATGGTCTTACTTGCGTAGTGTATTGGCTGGAAATGTTTGGTTTTGCGTTGCCCCAGAACTGCACCAATAGCGAAATCGCTAGCATCGCACATAAGTTCAAAGGGTAAGTCCCAGTCGGGGGCAACAAGGATTGGGGCTTCGGTGAGTTTTTTCTTTAAAGTAGAAAAAACTTCGATGCACTCGGGGGAAAAGACGAAAGGAGCATCCTTTTCAAGAAAATGAGTCATGGGCCGGGCTATTTTGGAAAAATCCTGTATGAATCTCCGATAGAACCCGGCATGGCCGAGAAAACTCCTTATTCCTTTAACAGTGGTGGGATGAGGCAGTTTAGCAATAACATCAATTTTGGCCTTATCGACCTCAATCCCACTTTTTGAAATTTTATGGCCGAGGACAACGCCCTCCTTAACCATAAAATGGCTCTTCTCCCAGTTTAGACAAAGATTAGTGTTTTCACAACGTTGAAGCATTTTTTCTAAATGGGAGAGGCATGAGTCGAAAGAATTCTCGATGACTGAGAAGTCATCCATGAATACCTCCATGGTTTTCCCGATCATGTCATGGAAAATAGCCATCATGCACCTCTGGAAAGTGCCCGGAGCATTGCATAACCCAAAAGGCATGCGACGATAGGCAAATGTTCCGTAAGGGCATGTGAAGGTAGTCTTCTCTTGATCCTGTGGATCAATGGGAATCTGGAAGTAACCCGAGAAGCCGTCGAGGAAGCAATAATACTCATTCCCCGCTAGTCTTTCGAGCATTTGATCCATAAAGGGCAGAGGAAAATGGTCTTTGCGGGTGGCTTCGTTAAGCTTTCTGTAATCGATACATACTCGCCACCCTGTAACCAAACGAGTTGGTATCAACTCGTTATCCTCATTTGTGATAACCGTGATGCCACCCTTCTTTGGAACACAATGAATTGGGCTAACCCAAGGACTATCTTATATAGGGTAAATCAATCCCGCATCAAGAAGTTTGATAACTTCTTCCTTAATAACTTCGTGTATTTTTTTATTTACCCTTCTTTGATGCTGCACGGCAGGTTTAAAGTCCTCTTCCATTAGGATTTTGTGTGTACAAAAATCCGGGTTAATACCCTTTATGTCTGAGAGCTTCCAAGCAATTGCTTGCTGATACATGGGGATCGCACCAGGCTTTACCTCTCAAGGGATCTCGAGAAGCTTACAACCCCCACCAGGCAGTGTACCTGATCGTTGTAGTATAGTATAGTGACAAGTACTGGGGGATTGATCATTCAACTAGGAATAGTGTCGCTAGGATTAGAAAACCTAATTACTAGTGCTAAAGGTGATGGATGATTCTTTTTGTATTTTTATATTTTTTTAGAAAGCAAAGTAAAATCTCGGGTTTTAAGGATATGGGCGGAATTAGTTGCTAGTCAACTAACCCAATACTAAAGATGCAATCAAAATAAAATACTAGAAATGAAAATAAAACTAATTTATACTAAGGTTGTGAGCAATAAGTGGAGAAGTTGTGTTTACTTAGATTTCACTACTCCCTATATATCTTTTACACGTTAATTACTCGTTATAGTTGCGTGGATGACGGATTGTATTCCTTAATACCATTCATGAGGTAGCGCACTTAACTCCCCAATCCTATGAGTGCCTACTTCACTCCTATGTCGAGCCGGCTAAGAAGCTCCTAACATGGGATCATTAGAATTTACTCATGCATTAAATACAACCAATAAAACCTAGTGCCCATCGGTTCATGTTTCCTAAGACGTTCAAGCATGTTACCATTTGGAGATCTGCCAGTTTTCTTAAGCCTAACATTGAAATCATTCATCCAATACAACCATAAACAAGTAATCAACACATAATTAACATCTAGGTTTCATTAGATCCAAGCAAACACAAGAAAGATCTAGCCTAGCATAGTAGAATTAAGATAAGAACAAGATATAGACAACCAACACATAGACATATTGATTGAATTAAAAGAACACTTATCTCAATTACACTTGTAAGGTTTCAAGGGCTGAAAACCCTTGAAAACCTTTAAAAATCGTATTAGGTTCAGCCTTAGGGTTTCTCCAAAACTTCCTCTCCTAATGTGTGAAAATTAGAAAACTATATATAGGAAATAGGGTCTGACGGCGTCAAGACCAAATTGGTGACGCCGTCATCTCGCCGCCAAAAAAAATCTCGGACTGCCTTGATCTACATCTGACGCCGTCACGTTATGACTTTTTCCAGGCCGTCATGCATTTTACTCTTGACGCTCTTCCTTGTGACGCCGTCATTTCTGTACTTGGTCGTCATGGAAATTACTCTTGACGCCGTCAGGAAGTTACTCTTGACGCCGTCACCTACTGTTCCCAGCTTAGAAAATTGAGACTTTGCCGTTTTCTTCACTTTTATGCTCCAAAAACGTCCAAAATGCCTTCTTTTCCAGATTTCACTCCCAAAGTACCTAAAATCACAAAAGGAACGATTTGGGGCAATATTTGATCAAATAAATTCAATTCTGGGGGTCTTAAATGACCCCCTAAAAGTGGTTCATTTTTCGCCTCATCATATACCCTTACACTTGAGATTTGCTTGTCCTCAAGCAAATGCGCTTTTATTCTACTCAAAATACAAGTTAGGGGTCATTTAAAACTAATATAAAAGTAATTACAACAAATAATCGTTCCACTAAAGACCAATAGACAAGCACAGAGGTCATACACTAGCACCTCACAAATAGTGTTTAGATACTCACATCTCTTGGGTGTAATAACGTATAAATTACAATATGGAAACGGAAGATATCTCTCACTACCTGTTATAACAAAATAGATTACCATAGGCTTGGGAAAGGATCAAACCTCCACCACATGGCGTAAGCACCTAGGATAAACTATCAAAAAGGTATTTTAAAGGGTTGTAACGTTAGGTGTAGGGATATGAAATACACGGTTTTGTTGGATAAAGGCAGTTTTGACTGGTGGCGAGTTAACAATCTTGGTCAATTACATGTACAATATGGCGTTGCTAAGCCAAGACTAGACTCGACTTAAGCTAATAAATAAAAAATAACAAAAACATAAAATGAACATAGAATAAAAAGGGATGGTAGTCCGTATGTTTTTTTTTTCTCTTTTTCTTTTTCTATTTTTTTTTTTTTGATTTTTCGATTTTTTTTTTTTTTTTTTTTTTTTTTTTTTTTTTTTTTTTTTTTTTTGCATACACTCTTACCCTACCATCCAAAATAATACATCATAGGGAATGGAAATTCCCCTTACACTTGAATTTTTACATACTTTACAATAAACTAAACTAATGACTCGAATTAAGATAATCAAAACACTTTGAGTACTTTTAAGATTAACGCACATACGGGGGTAATATATGATGTTCTTCCCCATTACTCCATAAAATAAGTACTTACCCATGAATCCCAATCGTCCCAAAACAATATGTACAAGGATATGACTCGAATTAGCAACCATGTAATCAATTAGATAGTTAACTTAGGGTTTAACAAATAACGATAATGCACTAAAAATGAGTGCATACACGGAAGGCTAAGGCGATTTGGGTGTACATTTAAGTGGGGTGTAACAAATTCTTCCTTTAAGTAAGATGCTTAAAGTTAGAAACGAAAAGATAGGCTCGGAGGGGTGTACTAGGGGTTTCGTGTACTAAAAATGAGTACAACGCTAAGGTGTGGGAAAAAATAGTTGACTTAACTAGCCAAGTAATATGACTTAAATGGTCAAGTAATTATGATACGGGTTTAACACAAGGGTGATCCTAATGCCTCTTATCATGTAGTAAATCCTACTACACAAATGTAGTCTCACTAGCGGTCTCGGGATGCATCACTAACGCAAGTTCTAGAATCTAAATGCTACCGGTACACTCATAAGCACTAATAGTAAATGCTTTTCCTATCAAATCTAAAGGCGAACCTCACATATTTGGGTGAAAAATTTTTCTGAATATACGGTTATGTGCTAGTCATACAATCTCCTATCCATGAGACGCTTGCTATGGCTAAAGTTTCACTCCTAAATGTTGTAAAAAAATTTAAATTTGGCGCTAAAATTGCACTAACAAGTGTTTCTCATAGTTTTATTACACACCTACCATTAAACAAAGCAAACTCAAGCGAAAGTGCATATGTAAGGTATCATCATTTTACCCCCCCCCCCCCCTTACACTTAAGATGAACATTGTCCCCAATGTTCAAGTAAAGACTGTAAAAGTGAAATAAGTAAAACAAATGAAATCAAATACTCCCCTGATTCGCTCGGTATGGATAATTAGGTGGCCAGGTTAAATCTTCCTCCAAGAAAATGAACAATCAAAGCTTCCCTTCCAGAATATAAATCATCTTCTTGTCATACATAACCTGTGAATCCTGAGAAAACAAAACAAAGCAACCTCGCATAAAATCGGCGGCATCCTACATAAGTTTCTAAATCCTAGAAAACAAGATAAGATATAATGCTTGTGGAATGAAGTTTGCTGATTTCCTGGAGATTATAAAACTTAATAATTCAACAAAAACTTTAAGATTCCGTTAGAAAAACAAAACCGGTAAAATTTCCAGATTTTTACACGTGATGCCGTCAAGAGCAAGCTCGTGACGCCGTCAGGATTGACCTGTAGAAATTCTTATGTTAAGTTTCCGGAAAATTTCTGGAAAAACTTGGTCCTACTTCCTGGAAAATCCTGCAAAACTTCATTATGACTCAATACAAGCATTTGACTCTAACAAATACGAATACACATGTCCATTTAATATTGTGGAGAATCATGATCGATTTGTTTCTTAAAAACATATTTGGGGTTTCCCCTTACACTTATCTTTTGCAAAAATACCTTTAGGTGGAGTTAAGACTAGGCTAAACAACAAAGTAAAGTATTTCCATATTTAGTTTAGAAACATGATCTACCAACAATAAAAATAAAACATGCATACGGAAGCAAATAACAAACAAACAAAAATAAAATCACACAAAGCATGGGTTGCCTCCCAAGAAGCACTTTTCTTTATTTACGAGTCTTGTAGCTAGACTCAAGGCCATGGGTTACTACGTGATACGGGTGAGTTCCTCATTGAGGACATCTTTGGGATCAAACTTAGGTTTCAACTTCCTATCGGTTTCCTTAGTATGGTATGACCTTTCAAACATCTCTCCATCCGGATCATACAAAGTCATTCTCATATGCCATGATCCGTCACCTTCTTTAGGTAGCTTGTCCCACCTCCATTTACACTTGTCTCCATCTCTTTTCCATTTATTCATCTCTATGTTAATAGGCATTACGCTCAAGAACTCAATCATCTTCCTAAAGACTAAGGGGTCCTCAAAGGGGTCTGGCTCCTCATCTCTAGCTATGAGTTGTTCCACCGAATGTGTCTTTTCAACAAAATCTTTTTCTAGATAGAATGGGCATTGAGGTCCTATAAAGTTCCTTTCTATCCAAGGTCCATATCTAGATGGTCTCCTATTCATCTCTACCCAATGCGGTGTCGGTTCATCATCACAATCATAACTATGCTTCTTAACATCATACACCGACCAAGTCTCGCCTTCACCTACCGCTATCTTAGACTCCTTACAATCTATCATGGTGCTAGCGGTTGCTAAAAAGCCTCTTCCTACCAATAATGGGCATGTAGTGTCACTAACCATGTCTAGGACGTGAAAATCCGCTAAGATAGTTAACTTTCCTACGTGAACAACTACATCCTTAATCATTCCAACCGGGTGGGCAATACTTCCATCCCCTAGACCTATCAACACCTCCGTTTCCTCTAACTTTCCTAGCTTAAGAGTTGTGAATAAGGATAAGGAAATCAAGTTGAGGCTTGACCCTAAATCGGCTAGTGTGTCGAAAGCTTCGGATCTTCCTATCTTACAAGGCAAAACAAATATACCCGGATCATCAAGCTTTTTAGGCAACTTGTTTTGAACGAAGGCGGTCCCATTTTTACCAAGTTTAAACTTCTCATATTTTTCTAGGAGGGCACTATAGTAGGGAGCACGGGCTAAGACATCAATGACGGGGCGTTCAAGGTGAAGTTCCTTGAATTCATCGTCAAGGTCTTGCGTAAGAGGTGTTTCAACTATACTTTTGCCCGGTTTTATATCGGGTGTTTTATTTGGTTGGTCCTTTTGAAGAGTTTGGCTTTGTTTGAAACACGTGCTCGTTGATTTAACCGAGTAGTATTGTGGACACGAAGTGGGTGACGAAACCGAAGATATGGAATTAACGTTTAGTTTCGGATTCTTGACCGTGTCGCTTGGGAGTGCTCCCATTTCTCGGTCATTGAGAACTTTCAACAATGCGTCAATTTTGGTGGTCATCTCGCTTTGCTTTTGTTTGAAATAGGCTTCAAACTTAGATATGCGAGCTTCTTGAGATGCCATGAAATTTGACATCAATCCTTCAAGATTGTTGGTACTACCATAGTTGTTAGAAGGATTGTTGTTGAAAGTACGGTTGGAGGGTGGACCGTTTGGTTGATTACGATTAGGCGGATTGGAAGAATTTGGTTGATTTTGTTTCCACCTAAGGTTTGGGTGATTTCTCCAAGAGGGGTTGTATGAATCACCGTAAGGGTTTGGCTCGGGCTTGAAAGTGTATCACTTATCTCACGCTTCGTCGGTACACGAGGATGCGTAGTCCGCAAAAGCTGTTCCGGGGAGTTCCACACAATCACGAGTGTCATGGGGACCACTACATAATTCGCATGAAGAAGTGATTTTGTTCACTTGGCTTGAAGGCTTAGGAGCTTCGTAAGATTTCATGAGAAACTTGACTTGGTCTTCAAGTTCCATGATCCTACGGTCGGGAGTGCTAGAGTTGTTCGAAGGCAAAGATATTGCCTTGACCGTTTTGTTCAAATCACGGGGATCATTCCAACTTTCGTTGTCATAGAGAGCAAGATCTTCTATGAGTTCCCATGATTGTTCCGCACTTAGATCACGTAGCTTACCACCGGCTGATTGGTCAATGGCTCGCCTCGTGGAGAGATCGATATGGTTATAAAAGATTTGGACTTGGAGCCAAAGATCTATGCCATGATGAGGGACTTTTTGGAGTAAGTCCTTGAAACGAGTCCATGCTTCATAAAGAGTTTCACCTTGACGTTGTTGGAACATCAAGATGTCATTTCTAAGCTTAGTAGTTCTCCCCGGTGGGAAAAATTGAGCAAGGAAACGAGTGGTGAGATCATCCCATGTGGTGATGGATCCCGTGGGTAAACGCTCAAGCCATTGACTAGCTTGATCCCGTAGAGAGAATTGGAATAGGCTTAATCGGTTTGTCTCTCTAGTTTCAACACTTAAGTCTATGGAATCTACGATTTTAAGGAAGTCCTTAAGGTGTTGATTTGGATCTTCGGAACGAAGTCCATGGAATACACATCCGCTTTGCACCAACCGGATGGTGTCGGATCGCAAGGGGGTCACATTGGCTCCGGTGAGCTCAATGGTGTTTCGATAGCCTTGGTGGCTAGGTCGGGAATACTCTCCTAAGGTCCGGGGCCTAAGGGGTTCTAGTGGTGGGTTTTGTGGTGGGATGACGGGTTCAAAGATGTTCCCGTTGTCCATGATGTCGGGTGGTGAAGAGTTACGAACAAAAACACAAAGAAATAAGATAGACTAAAGAAAACCTAAAAATAAAAATAAAATCTTACTAGAAAGGAATCTAGCAAGTAGACCTAATAAAAAGAAGTTCTAACCTAGACAATAATATTCCCTGGGCTGCGGCGCCAAAAACTTGATACGTGGGGATCGCACCAGGCTTTACCTCTCAAGGGATCTCGAGAAGCTTACAACCCCCACCAGGCAGTGTACCTGATCGTTGTAGTATAGTATAGTGACAAGTACCAGGGGATTGATCGTTCAGCTAGGAATAGTGTCGATAGGATTAGAAAACCTAATTACTAGTGCTAAAGGTGATGGATGATTCTTTTTGTATTTTTATATTTTTTTAGAAAGCAAAGTAAAATCTCGGGTTTTAAGGATATGGGCGGAATTAGTTGCTAGTCAACTAACCCAATACTAAAGATGCAATCAAAATAAAATACTAGAACTGAAAATAAAACTAATTTATACTAAGGTTGTGAGCAATAAGTGGAGAAGTTGTGTTTACTTAGATTTCACTACTCCCTAGATATCTTTTACACGTTAATTACTTGTTTTAGTTGTGTGGATGACGGATTGTATTCCTTAATACCATTCATGGGGTAGCGCACTTAACTCCCTAATCCTATGAGTGCCTACTTCACTCCTATGTCGAGCCGGCTAAGAAGCTCCTAACATGGGATCATTAGAATTTACTCATGCATTAAATACAACCAATAAAACCTAGTGCCCATCGGTTCATGTTTCCTAAGACGTTCAAGCATGTTACCATTTGGAGATCTGCCAGTTTTCTTAAGCCTAACATTGAAATCATTCATCCAATACAACCATAAACAAGTAATCAACACATAATTAACATCTAGGTTTCATTAGATCCAAGCAAACACAAGAGAGATCTAGCCTAGCATAGTAGAATTAAGATAAGAACAAGATATAGACAACCAACACATAGACATATTGATTGAATTAAAAGAACACTTATCTCAATTACACTTGTAAGGTTTCAAGGGCTGAAAACCCTTGAAAACCTGTAAAAATCGTATTAGGTTCGGCCTTAGGGTTTCTCCAAAACTTCCTCTCCTAATGTGTGAAAATTAGAAAACTATATATAGGAAATAGGGTTTGACGGCGTCAAGACCATATTGGTGACGTCGTCATCTCGCCGCCAAAATAAATCTCGGACTGCCTTGATCTACATCTGACGCCGTCACGTTATAACTTTTTCCAGGCCGTCATGCATTTTACTCTTGACGCTCTTCCTTGTGACGCCGTCATTTCTGTACTGGGTCATCATGGAAATTACTCTTGACACCGTCAAGAAGTTACTCTTGACGCCGTCACCTACTGTTCCCAGCTTGGAAAATTGAGACTTTGCCGTTTTCTTCACTTTTATGCTCCAAAAACGTCCAAAATGCCTTCTTTTCCAGATTTCACTCCCAAAGTACCTAAAATCACAAAAGGAACGATTTAGGGCAATATTTGATCAAATAAATTCAATTCCGGGCTTAAATGACCCCCTAAAAGTGGTTCATTTTTCGCCTCATCACTTGCTTGTAGGACTTTAAAACCTTAAGCAGCGCGGTTTTCTCCTCATCCTTTAAGTCTTTTGCAATAATGACTGGTAACTTATCGTTACCTTCCAAGAATGCATATTCTAGATGAGGAGGCAGGTCCTTAAGTTCGACCTCGGGGAAATCATCATTTTTCTCAACATATTTGACTTCCGCCTTATGAAGTTGTGGAGGTAGAATAGGAATGGGAGAAGGATCTTTGTTCAATAACTTCTCAAGGAGAAGTATATCCCTCTCCGGGTCAATCTCTTGGTTATCAATTCCTTCGGGAACTGAATCACTTTTGAGAAAGGCCTCTAATTCCTCAAGGACGAAATCACTTCCCTCAAACGGAGTGAGGGAAGGAGAAGAATTAGCGATTATGGGATGAGAAGAGGTAGTGGGATTGCCACTCAGAGAATTATCAGCGAATCCAAGGATTTCCTGAGCATACTCCTCGGATGCAATGTCAATGACATCAATTCGGTTGACCGATTTAGCATCATAATTCGAGGAGTATCTCGAGGTTTGATCAAGGTTGAACATTATCGCTTCAGTGCCAACTCGTAACGTGATTTCCTCATCGAAAACATCGATTAATGCACGTCCCGTTTTTAAGAATCCCCTCCCAAGAATGAGAGGAACTATTGGATCTACATCGAAATCAACAACGACAAAGTCTGCCGGAAAATGGAATTTTCCCACTCTTACAAATACGTCCTCGGCAATACCAAGGGGACGTGAAATTGAACGGTCTGCAAGCTCGAGAGTCATGCAAGTGGGACTAAGTGCCTGAAGAGAGAGCTTTTTCCAAACTGAGTGGGGAATTAAGTTGATGCTTGCACCAAGATCGGCCAAGGCAAAACACTCAACCATCCCCGGGAAAATACATGGTATTAGAAATCTCCCGGGGTCTCCTAGCTTCTCGGGGAGCTATTTCAACAGAACTGCAGAGCAGTTTTCATTGAGTGGAGTTCGTGCCATCTTAAACAGTTTTTCTTTATTGCTCAACAGGTTTTTGATTGTCGAAGCGAATTTGGGCATTAAAAGAAGAGCATCCGCGAAACTAATATCGAAGTGTAGTTCTTGAAAAATCTGAAAGAATTTTTCCATCTGATGATTAGCTTTTTCACGGAGCTTTTGGTCTTGCAATCGTGAGGGATATGGAATTGATGACTTTGGGTTGGCTTTTGGGGTTTTAACAGGACCTTCAGGAGTTTCAAATACAACTCTTTTAGGGGGAGTCGGTACTGGAATAACTGGAGGAGGGATGTTATTGGTACCTCCGTTATCAGTAGGAAGTACCGTATCCGTAGTATCCTCAGTTTCTCATTCCTCTACCTGGATAGGAGAAGAGGTAGACGGAACTGTGGGTCCTTGGTAAGAAACTCCACTTCTTGTGGTGATCGCCTTTACATCGCCCCTCGGATTAGCGATCGTATTGCTAGGTAAAGTAGTACCTGAGCCCGAGGGTCGATCATTTAAAGACTTCTTCAAATCAGATATTTGACTAACCAGCATTTTGTTCAGTTCATCTTGGGATTTCATAAACTGTTTTAATAACTCATCAGATGATGGTCCAGTTGGAACAATGGCTTGATTTTGGTTTGGAAAATTTTGAGCCCTATTGTTCTGGAAATTCCCATGTTGCTGGTTGTTATTACTCTGGAAGTGGTTTTGTTGTTGAAAATTGCCCTGAGGGTAATTCTTCTGACCTTGATTTCGGTTATAATTCCCTTGGTTCTAATTTTGTTGAACCTGGTTTTGACCAGGGTTGAAATTCCCTTGGTTGTTAAAACCTTGGTTTATTCGGTTCTGGTTCTGATTCTGGTTAAAGTTCTGGTTTCTGTTTTGACCATTTTGGTTCTGGGACTGATTAAACCCTGGTGGTCCGATGTAGTTATTAGATCGGTAGCTCGAAAGGTTTCGATCTCCTTGCGGTTGGTAAGAATTACCTCCCGTATTATAGGAACCTTGAGCTGCATACACGTTTTCACGAGCCGAGCCACCGGAGGCTGGGCACTCTGTGTAAGGATGTGGACCACCGCAAGTTTCACAACTTGGGTTAACAACTTTGACCTGATTATGATTTGTCTGATGGATACGCAAAACTGCTGTAGACAAATCATCAAGCTTTTTAGCTAGGATGGATATTTCATTGCTTGCCGGAGTGACTGATTTAAATGAGTCGTTCCTCTCGGCAGAGGAGTCCCAAAAATTATGATGGGCAGTCATGTTTTCGATTAAGTCATAGCACTCTTCAGGGGTCCTTTTCATAAAGGTGCCCCCAGCAGCAGCATTGATGGTGTCACGATGTCGAAGTGTCAAACCATTATAAACGATATCAATAATGGTGACAAGAAGCATTTTATGATTGGGACACAGATCAATAGCAAGTTTGTAACGTTCCCATGCCTCAAATAAGGACTCTTCGGGAAGCTGTCTGAAGTTGCTGATATCATTCCTCAGCTTTGTGACCATAGATGGTGGAAAGTATTTGGCCAGAAATTTAGTGATCATCTCATCAAAAGTGTGGATCGAATTTTTCGGAAGTCGATCGAACCAGGAAGTCGCATGATGAGTGAGGGAATAGGGAAAAAGGTATAAACGTAGGCCGTTGTCGGTGACGCCATTTTGTTTCATGCTTTGGGTGACAGTTAAAAATTTGTCGAGATGTTTGTTAGCATCTTCACCCGGCAATCCGTGGAACTGGCACGTATTCTGGATCTGTTGTATCATGTGGTGTTTTAATCCAAAATCCGTGGCTCCAATAGTGAGTGGTGCAATGGGTCCCCTCCCGTGCATGGTAGGATGACACATTTCCTCCATTGTTCGGGTGTCAGGAACTGGTTCCTCCTTGGGAGGGATTGGGGGCTCGTCGTTCATTTTTGATGGTTGCTTTTCTTCAACAGTACGTAACTTAGTTACGTTTTTTCCTTTATTACGCTTTGTTTGCGAACGAGTGCGCATGCACTAAAAACGGTATCAATCAAAACAAGACAGAGGCAAAACGACAGTGAACTTGAATCCAATAATCACAAATGAACAGCTCCTTTAAAAAAGGTACACTATTCACAAGGATACAATGATAAGTTTTAAATCTTAAGTTTGAGAACTTATTATGTTCACACCCCCAGTTGGTAGGTGTTCTGCCTTGGTTTTCGGTGGTAAACTTTTATGTAATTATATTCACAGTAAAATGTTTTTGGCTTTCCGTGTATGGGTGAAAAACTTGGACAATATTTTTGGAACTGATTCGTTAACCGAAATCGTTCCTTTAAGATTACTCGCAGATTGGCGGGAGGAAATAAATGGATTCCTCTTCAGTTCGCAATTTAATGTCAGAACTTACCTTAAACCAACTGTATAGGTTGTAATCTTAAAGATAACAAAGTAATTTAACTTCACAGTTTGTTTTGTTGTTTATGATTTGTTTGGTGTTTTTAACACTTCAGGAAAAGTGTTAATGAACTTTTTCAGTTTTGATTTTTGACTTTCACAAAAAATTTACAAAGTGGTGATATTTGTACAGGAGGGTTTTTGAAAACCACTAAACCTAAACCGTTTTTGAAATACGCAACAACCTCCCCGGCAGCGACGCCAAATTTTGACTCCTCCTAAACCAACCAGTCAACCGGGTGCAGTTGATAGGCCCACCTAGGAGAAAGTGCAAGGTATATTAACCGTGGAAATATAGGGAAATCCCCGGGTCGTTAAGTCCCAACGAGATTGAAATTGTATTTTGAACGATTAGGGGAATGAGTGGTACTGAAGACAGTAACCAAAATGTTTGAGGAATGATTATACTACTAATTGCTTGGATAATATGAAATGATAAAAACAATAACAGAAATACAGATATAATCACAAAAGCACAAATTATGAAATCAGATAAAAGACATAAAAAAGTGGGTTTTATCAAATTACAAACTACAAGGTGTACAATTGAAACTTTTTAAAACTTAAAATTAAAAGAAAATTTAAAATGAAAATAAAATTATGAAATTGATTATTTTAATATTTAATTACTATTTAATTTATTAAAACTATTTAATAAGTAAATTAAACCTAATTTAAATAAAACTAAAAATGATAAATACTACAAATTAAACTAAGAACTTGCAAAAATAATTTCTAAAACTTAAAATGAACTTGAAGAAAGTATAAAAAATAAAAATAAATATTTTTGTCTTTTTATGAGTTTTCTATTAATTAAAAACTAATTATATTAATTAAACTAATTAAACTATTTTAAATTACTAATAATACTAAAATGACTTATAAAATTATGGAAAAATTTATAAAACTAATTAACCATCACAGGAATCCTAAAAAATTATAAAAAGTTACTAAAAATTATATTTAGGCTATTTGACTAATTAATTACTTATTAATTAATTCAAATTTAATTTAATTAAATTAAATAAGAAAATTAGAAAATGAACAGTGGAAATTATGAAACTATTTTCTAAAAGTCTTAACTAATTTATAAAACCTAGGAAAATTATAAAAATCTACTGTTGTTAACTAAAATTTAAGAAAAATAATTAATTATTAATATTACCTATTTAATTATTTAAACTACTTTTAATTCAAATAAATAGTAAACTGTTTAGGAAAAATCTAAGAAAATTATTTTAAATACTTAAAGGTAATAGGAAATTAAGAAAATTATAAAAACAGAAAAGTGCTTATTAATAAGCTAAAAGGAAAATTAAATAGATAATTTCTATTAAATAGAAGCTATCACTATAATTAAATTTGGCTTTTTCTGGTTTTTCTTTTATAGAACTATTAAAATACTTAAATTATGAAACTTTTAAAAAGACAACTAATTTGGAAACCAAGAATAAGCACTGTGAGTGCTTATTAGCTTATACAGTTGACCAAGTTTGACCAAGAAGGAATTTTAGCACAAATGGACTTATGTGGGGTCCACAAGGGTAAAACCTGGTACAAATGAGTCATGTGGACAAGTATGAGCAAGAGCCACTCAAATAAGTTGGCCAAATAAGCCAAGAATCCAAAATAAGCACTTGCTTATTTTGAAACTGAGACAGAATTGGGACAGACTTTGAGTGCAAAATCAAGTGGGGTCCACTGGTCCCTAGGTCAAACAAAGGGTCAATTCTTGAACCCTGGTAGGAGGGGGGTTGTATGGAACCAAATTGAGTCAGTAGGACTCACTGAGGTGATCACAATGAACCACCAAAGTGGTGGTTATGACTGGGTTGCTGGTGCACAGGGCAACTCCTTGCCCTGCAAGTGACTTTGGAGGTCTGTGGACCCCACAACAAAAATCCTAAAAATGAGGTGAAGGTAGAACTCAAGAGTTGAGCTGGGATACTATGACCACAACAAGTTTCAGACCCTGAAACCTAATACAAAATTCACAATAAATCTTGAGATTTTTGGTTTTCTACACAAAGTATGTTTTGACTTTTTTAGATATACTCCTCCTATGACTTATATGAACTTTGCTTGATCCTAGCTGATTATATATGATATGATAAGCTTAAATAAAGCCAACTTAGGCTAAAGATACAACTAATGAGCTTATGTAATGATTTATGGGACTCAAAACAACACACAGTTAACTGTGAGGTGGTGATTCATGTCATTTTGACTTTTTATCAAAGTAGACCAAAGTTTTATGACTGATATGATCAATATAAACCTAATGTGACCTGTTGAAAGCAGAAATAACAACAAAAGATATCCTTAATACCTATAAGCAGCATGAACCAAACACCCCTATTGATTACTGATTTTGTGATTAACAAAGCAAATCAATGATTTGACCTTCAAATCTGTTTCCAAACCTTATGCTATCATTAACAGAGATCAAAGGAACATGAAATAACAACAACCTAAGTATGAAATCAAGATATGGCCCAAGTGGAATTTTGACTGTGAGATTTTATAAAATGAGTAACAAGTTATTTTACTTAACAACCTAGCAATCTCAAACCACAACTACACTTGAATACACTAATTAAACATAAGAAACAAAGAGAATGGCAATGATAAGCTAGAACACAGTTAAATGTAAAAATTTGTAAAGAGAGCTTACAATGAGCACTTCAAGCTAAACCAAGAACAAGAACCAGAGAACCATAGTATTCCTAACTCCTCCCTGAGGATCTAAACCCACAATCCACAGCTTTCTTGCTTCCAAATCACCTCTGAATTCCACAAATCAAATCCAAATCCCACAGTTGACTTTCATTGACCACTTTTATATTTGTGAATTTTTTTAGTTATACTGATTTGTAAGTTACTAAAAGCTTTTATTGAGCTTATTAGGAGCTTATATGAGCTTATTGATCCTTATCATCCACTACAAACAACATTAGAGATTATTGAGATTTTTTGATATAAAATTAAACTTGCATAAACTGAGACAGAGATACAAACTTGAAATTGATTACTAAAAAGGTTTCACAATACACTTATAACACTAAACAAAGTACTTGAAAGCTTAATTTTACACTGGAATTCAAAACATAATTAATTCGACATACATTTTATTGAAAATAAACTAGATATCTTTCTTTTCTGCTTCTCTTCCTTTTATAGGCTCACATTAGGGTTCCTTGGAGCATTCTGAGCATATCCCACTTGTAATCTTGACCCTCCATTGCTCAGAAATGATCCTAGCCGTTTAAACGTTTTTGGCACCAAAAAGTCTTACACGTTGCTTGGGGCCAAAGTTCTGCAATTAAAGAATATTGGGAGCTTGTGGAGGTGTCAGGGGACAAAGGAGATAGTAGGAATGGCTATGGGTCAAGTTGGAAGAAAAAACAGGGAAAGTGGGATGGATTTGAGATAATTATGGTGGAGAAGCATTAACTGCTAAGTGGTGAGGTGGAAGGAGGTAGGTTGGTGAGCTGGAAGGGATGAGGTGGTGGAAGCAAGTGGCAAAACCACCATGGTTTGCTGGTTTCAGGCTGGGGAGGTGAGGGATGTACAGTGGTTCTGGTTTGGCGGTATTAGGGGAGGTCAAACGGGGTCAAACCCGTTTTAAATAATAAAGGGTGCGTGGGCTGAGCTTGTTTTGGGCTGGGGGTGGGCTTTGTGATTTGGATTGGGTTTATTTATTGGGTGGGTTTATTTATTGTTTAGGATAAAAGGGTCCGGTTTGGTTTTTATGGTTTAGTAAACACAAGGACTAAAATTGCAAATATCCGAAAGTTGAGGGGCCTGATTTGGAACTTTCCCAAAGTATTCATTAGGACCATATTTGTCAAGTATGATAAACCAAAGGACCTTAAATGTAATTTTGCATTTATTACAATTTTAAACACCCCGGGGACCATTTATGTAATTTTCTAAAGTTTAGGGGGTGAAATTGTAATTTTTCCAAAAGTTATCAAAATGTTCCAAATTAAAAGTTATGAATAGTACAAGGGTAATATTTGTTAAATTTCACTTTTTGAATACCCAGGGACTATTTTTGCCAATTTTGATACTTGAGGAGTAAAAGTTGCCAATATGTGTAAACTTTTATCCAGGGACTATTTGTGAATAAATTTGATTTCCCATGAACTAAAGTTGACTTTTTATTCATTTTAAACCTTCAGGGACTAGTTTTGCCAATTTATGAAACTTGAGGGACTGAAACTGCCGATTATGCAAACTTTGTACGTTTTTCATCTGTTTTTGATTATTTTGCATTTGAAACATATAAAATACACTTCTAAGATATTTTCAGTATTTTGATGCATATTTGAGTGTTTTTGGATGTTTTGGCAGTTCAAATTGGTATAAAATGATGAGTATTTAGACACTCATCAGTAACCCTCACCCAAAGATCCGAAGGACAACGAAGAAACCTCCATATCCATTTGAACATAAGGCCAATATTGAGACCAAGAATACTTCCAATGCCGAGACCTCCATGGTCTTTGCTAGCTAGACATTTATTCCATCACACCCAAGTCATTTTCCTTTCATCCAAGTCCCCTCCTAAAAAGAAACAGTTGCGCATGGACTCCAACTTCTTTATGATGGATGAAGGCATAGGATAAATCGACATATAATATGTTGGAAGATGCCCCAACACTGATTTTATTAAAGAAAGCCTACCGCCAACCGATAACAAGCGAGCTTTCCAAAGAGAGAGCTTGGAAGAAAATCTTTGGATAATAGCATTCCAATTGGCACACCTAGCCATATTGCAACCTACTGGAACACCAAGATAATTCATTGGAAAACTAGTAGCCCTACAACCAATGGAGTGAGCCAAATCTGAAACGAAATCATCAGGAACACAAACGCCTAGAAGATTACTTTTATTAACGTTAATTTTCAAGCCAGAAATAAGAAAGAAACATCTAAGCATGCAAAGAAGATTGTGAGCATTCAACCAAGACCATTCTCCAACGAATATAACATCATCTTCATAGATTAGGTGGGAAATACGCATATTATCATGACCAAACGAAGCACCTTTAAAGATCCCCGAATCCTCAGCCTTGCACGTAAGCATGTGCAAACCTTCCGTAGCTAAGATGAAAAGGAAAGGAGATAAAGGATCACCTTGCCGTAATCCCCTACGAATGTCAAATTCAGAAGTCGGAGACCCATTGACAAGAACGGAAGAACGAGCGTTATGAAGGCAACCAAAAATCCATGAACGCCACTTTCCCCCGAAGCCAAGATTTTCCTTGATCAAGTCCAAGTAATCCCACCTCAAGGAGTCAAAAGCTTTTTCGAAATCAACTTTAAATACCATGAGTTTTTTCTTACGTTTGCGATGCAAGGCCATAACTTCATTAAGGATAAGAGGACCATCAAGAATGTTTCTACCTTTGATAAACGTTGATCGCTCGGGGCTGATGCAAGTGCCAATAACCGAACTGAGTCTGTTAGCTAGAAGCTTACCAATGATTTTATATTGGCACCCAATAAGGCTAATAGGATGAAAATCATTAACGAACCTAGCATTTGAGACTTTCGAAATCAAGGTAATGAACGAAGAGTTGCAACCCTTTGGAATAGAACCAGTATCCTTACAAATAAAGTAGTAAACTCAAAATAATAATAAAATGCATTTGTTTTATGTTGAATTCAGTTTAAAGGAAAAGTAATCACAAAACAAATCATTAACAGTTTCTAAGTTTTTTTTTTCGAGGATTATAATAAAAATATGAAATGAGATGAGCATAGCTACTAGCTATATTACCAGAAGAGAAAAATAAATAAATAAATAAATAAAAACTGGCAATAATTAGTCATGCCACAAATTATTAAATTTTGAGTTACGGGTTTCGCATCAAATAGAAATTATTTGAAGAACTTCTTTTTATTGAAATTATTTGCTATTAATTAAAAAAATTAAAATGAATCGGCAATAATTAGTCATTTCACAAATTACTAAATTCACATCATGACAACTATAAGATGATCTATGGTTTATTTCTAGAATTTGTATTAGTGGCGCTTTGTATATTAGACAGATTATTATAACTTAAGTTGTTCAAATTCGGGTATCATAAATTTCGCATGACAATTTTATATATTTGAAAAGGGTGTGCATAGGGCAGTTTGGGCGGGTTTTGACTAAAACCAAACCTCGAACCGAAAACTTCGGTTTTTAAGAATTGCAAACCATTCAGTTTCGGCTATTCTTTTTTTTAATTAAATCGGTTCGGTGTCGGGTCTTTTTCGGTTTTCTGTTATGCTTTCAAATTTACCAAATTCTTAACTCAAAAATTATGATTAGTCACTTGTTTACCCAACCTATAATACAAACTAACAACAAATAAACTTTTCAACGCAGCACAATAGATTATAAAGAGGACACACATGTTATTTTTATTATCAAATGTGAGACTACTCAACCAAAACAATCTAATACCTCCGTAGTAGCATTACAACTTCATCTATTTGGTATTTCTCGTGTTCAAGACAATGCTGGCAGCGGCACAAGTTATAAAAGTGGTGGTAAATTCTCAACCGGTGGCAGTGATGAAATAGTTTCCTTGTTTTTAGAGTAGTAAACATGAGCAAGGATGAGCCAATAAGATCAAGGTCAATGGATGAAAATCCTCTCAAGGCATTCACAGATGCATCTTTGAGTCCACCGATACCAGTGCAAGTTATCCCTACAACAATCTCACTCACCTTTTTAACAACACTTTCAAAAGCCAAAGCACTCTTTTTGTTCCCTGATATCTCAACTATCATCTCCAGCACCGCCACGTGGACCTTCAAATGTGAAATCTCAGCCGTTGGCTCATCCTCTGAAAGCATTTAAGCGTTTCTGTATGGATGCTGTAAGACTTTCTTTTTCTTTTTCTTTTTCTTTTTATTTTTTATTTTTATTTATTTATTTAAATTAATGGGCTTTTCTGAAACAGAGATGCACCTGCAAGTTTCCACAAGTGGGACCCGTCCGTGTGGAAATGACTAGAGAAAAATCACCTCCACATATTTGCACTAATCTACTAATCACGGCAGCACATCGCCTAGCCATATTTATTATTACTTATCATAATGCAACTTCATATCTAATAAATGGGTCAACCCGGGCTAAAATTTATCTCTAACGTGTAAAAAACAAAGTTTGAAAAAAAAAAGGGTCAAATGGGTCAAAATAAGCCACAGTGTACTTAAATGCATAAAAATAACATATATCATTTTATCCAATAAATCAGACTATCGTTGGAGTAATATACAGTTTGTAATCATATTTGACACTTTATTTATCTGTAAAAAACAATTACTTTCAATTAAAAGGTTTTGGGTTAACCTGCTTCCACTCGTACCATGATATGACCCGGTTTTGACCAGAACACCCATTTAGATGTTTGTTTCATATATTATAAATTTCTTATGACACTTATTTATATCCGAATATCCAAAAATTGGGTATCCTATCTTTTTTTTTTTTTTTTTTTTTTTTTTTTTTTTTTTTTTTTTTTTTTTTTTTGAAAACTTATATATGAATCCTAAGACTCACATTTTGGATGTCCCAATTTTCAGATATCCGGATACAGTTATCTTCTAACACTCCTAATTGTAGCCTTTTCATTTTATGTCATTTAGATAAATTTGCATTTTTAACTTCAGACATTTTACCACTACATAAGTTTTTCCGAATTGTGTCATCTACTCCAAGAAATTATCAAAAGTTGGAGGCTTACAAATTATAGGCCTAAAATGGTGACTTTAGCTGCTTTATTCTATAGACACCGTTATGTTAGGACCCCGTTTGTTTGATGCCTTTTGGCATTGGATTTGGGGATCAACCCCAAATTTAGTTGTTTGGTATAAATTTGTGGGCCTCACTATTGGGAATGAGTCATAAAAATTGGTTATCTATTAATTCTAACTCATATGACTACTATTTTAAATATTATTTTCTAAGTGGGTTCACATTTAACCTCCACCTTTCATATTTATTTTATTTTTTTCATTTGTTATAATAAAGCTTATTATATTTATTTAAAAAAATATATACAAAATTTAATTTATAATATATCTTTAAATATTATTTTCTTTCTCCTACATCAAATCAAAATCCAAATTTAAGGGTCTTTTTGGTTTGTAGATGGGTTTAGGATTAGGATTGTTTAAAAATATATTGAAACATGTAAAATAAGGCCAGGTAATGTCCTTAACCACATACTTAAAAGAATATTTATTTTCAGTTTTAAAATTTTAAACATGATTTTTTTTACTTAAGTTTCGAATTTCAGTTGAATCTATGTGTGGGCAGGAAAGAACCATTCATTATCTTTTAGTTCTTATTAGTAAACTAACAAAATGTGCGCACAATGTGACGCCATAAACGGCGATTGGTGGTGATAGACTGTAAGAGAGGAGATCAATATAGAACTCATATTTGCTATAGAACCAATGAACTAATCATAGTCACCCATTTTTATTTTTCACATTTTTTTAAAAAACAACATATTTTGCAAACGGTAAATCTTCAAGCTACAAAAAAAAAAAAAAAATACTATCGCGACGAGAATTAAATCATCTTTCTATGGATATGCATTGTTATATACTTTCGATGAACTTTTTTTTTCGACTAACTTTTTTGTTTTAAAAATTTCCGCACATAAAAATCATATATGATTCGTAAAAATCACATATGATTTGATTTTTACAAATCACATATGATTCTTATGAATCATATATGACTTGTAAAAATCATATATGATTCGTAAACATCACATATGATTTGATTTTAACGAATCACATATGATTTTTACAAATCATATATGATTTTTCTGGGCGAAAATTTTGAAAAAAAAAAGAGAAAAAAAAAGAAAAGGTTCATCGAAAAAAAAAAGTTCGTCGAAAGTATATAACAATGCATGTCTATAGAAATATGATTTAATTCTCATCGCGATGGTATTTTTTTGTAGCTCGAAGATTTACCGTTTGCGAAATATTTAAATTTTAAAAAACAGGATGAAAGTTTTTTTTTTTTTTTTTGATAAAAAAAAATGAGTGGCTAAGATTGCTTGATTGGTTCTATGGTAAAAATTGATTCTTCACGGATCATTTGGCTAGACTGTAATAGATGTGACAGGTCGGTAGTTGTTAATAATAGTAAGAAGGTAAAAGAACATAGTCTACATTTGTTTGTTTAAGTGTTGAGTTCGCCATGTCGAGGCTATAACTCTTTTCTCATTATATCAATAAACTCTACCAACATCATTCAAAAATCCCGATCCCACATTTGAGAAGTAAAATGTAGGTTACTTTGTTATAATGACGTTTTTATGTATATCAATTATAATATATTCTAAAACCCATTGTAATGTCAGGTCCACAGCAAGGCCATTAGGAAGGGATTAGCAGCCTAATTCACGTTTCTATTGGTTTGTTAGGACAAAAGGCACAACACTATTGGCAGGAAGGGTTAATTACCACACTTGCTACAGTGCCTTAGTAACAGTACACACACAAGCAATGTTTAGACACTGTTGGAGACTGTTTCTACAGTCCTTTTATAAAACACACGAAAAAAAATGCAGATACATATCCTCACCTCTCTTACAAATTCTAGAACCCTCGATCATCTTCTCCCACATCTCATTCTCTTCTCCATCTCTGCTCTCTCTGTTTCTTCCACATGTTGACAAACCTACAAACCACAAGATCCATTGAAAACATAAACCCTAAATTTAATTTACTAAAGCCAATCCCTTAAACAAATCTTATCTTTACACAAAATCACAGTAACAATGTCAAAAAAATACATCTCCCACTCGGTTTTAATAAGCCAATTAAAAAAATTTAGGCATAACAATGGAGAATCGATTTTGTGTGTTGTGTGCTTCAGGAGTCGAAGAAGAACTACATGCATGTGCTTCTATTAGTTTTTTATTTTTTATGATTTTGGAGGAAAATTGATTGCTAATTTGCTATTATGTGTTTATTTTTTTTCAGGAAGCTCTTACTACTAAATTCGTATGAAGCTTTCTTTACGTCTATGTCATTATCAGGGTGAAGGTGAGATTTTTGTAATTTTTATTGTTCAGGATCTTAATTTGTTTTGATGGTGCTATAGGGTGCCTTAGAAGTTTTATAGCAAACTATGTAGTTCCACTGATGGGTGATGCATTGTATTAATGTTTGTTTACGAGTGTGGATGGTATAGCAGCAATAAAGTGGTCGGGTGTAGACGGGGAAGAAAAAATTTTGTCTTGATTTATTGAGAATGACTCTTCAATACATGATGAGATTTTCCTTGATGTTTATAAGCTTATTGGCTTTTTTTTCAATATGAAATAAGCCCATAAGCCGACAAGTTAGGCTAACCCAAACACCCCCTGGTCTACTTGAGTTTTTGCTGGTTTTTAAGTGTGTTATAGGCTTTTTAGCTTGCTTAATGTTTAATTTATTTTCTTATAAGTTCCAGGTTTGCAAGTTGTGTTCAATAAATTGCCGCGGGGGTTCTCCTTTCGTAGGTTTGTCTTTGTTCACTGATACGTGGGAATTGCACCCTCGCAACAGGTTTTACCTCTCAAGGTATCTCGAGAAGCTTACAACCCCCACCAGGCATTTTACCTGATCGTTGTAGTATAGTATAGTGACAAGTACCGGGGGATTGATCGTTCAACTCAAGAATAGTGTCGCTAGGATTAGAAAGCCTACTAAACTAGGTCTAGAGGTGAGGGATGACTCTTTTTGTATTTTTATATTTTATGCAAAGCAAGTAAAATCTCGGGTTTTGAAGGAGTGGGCGGAATTAGTTGTTAGCCAACTAACCCAATTAACTAAAGATGCAATCAAAATAAAATAAAAGAAATGAAAATTAAACTATTATACTAATGTGGTGGAAACAATAATGAGAGAAGTTGTGTTTACTTAGATTTCATTACTCCCTATATATCTTTTACAGGTTGGTTAGCTTGTTACAATTGCATGGATGACGGGTTATATTCCTTAATACTAGTCGTAGGGCCGTGTACAATATTCCCTAACTCTATAAGATCCTACTTCACTCTTATGTCGAGCCGTTAGAAGCTCCTAACATGGGATCATTACAATTCTCTTACGCATTAAATACAACCAAAAATCTTAGTACACCTCCGATCATGTTTCTTAAGACGGTCAAGCAAGTTACCAATGGAAGTCTGCCAGTTTTCTTAAGCCTAACATCGAATACAATCATCTGTAACAATTATAAACAAACAATCAACCCATAATCAACATCTAGGTTTCACTACATCTAAGCAAACACAATAAAAATCTAGCCTAGCATGTTAAAGAGAAGACAAGCATAAGATATAATCACACAACACATAGACATATTGAATGATTTGAATAAGTACTTATCTACAATTGAACATGGAAGAATCAAGGGGTTGAAACCCTTGAAAAAGCTGTAAAATTCGTCTTAGGGTTTATGCCCTAATATCCCACACAAAGTTCCACACTTTACAATGAAAAATTGGAAAAATATATATAGACTTTGCATCCTGACGGCGTCATGTATTAGCTTCTGACGCCGTCAACTCGCCGCCATGATGAAATTCGTATTGCCTAAATCCATTTCTGACGCCGTCATGTAGGAATGAGCTCTGGACCGTCACGTGTATTTGGACCCTGACGGCCTATGTGACGCCGTCAGGCCAATAAGCCTAAAAACTTTCTGGGTCGTCACGTGATGAGGCGAAAAATGAACCACTTTTAGGGGGTCATTTAAGCCCGGAATTGAATTTATTTGATCAAATATTGCCCTAAATCGTTCCTTTTGTGATTTTAGGTACTTTGTGAGTGAATTCTAGAAAAGGAAGCATTTTAGACGTTTTTGGAGCATAAAAGTGAAGAAAACGACAAAGTCTTAATTTTCTTTGCTGGAAACAGTACCTGACGGCGTCAAGGGCATTTTGGTGACGGCGTCAAGAGTAAAAGTGGTGACGGCCCAGAGAAAATGTGAAGGCGTCACCCAAGGCCGTCACGTGTTAACTTGTCAAAACTTGCGCGCGGAGTAGCTGATATTGTTTTGGTCATAACTTTTGCATACGAACTCGGATTTAGGTGATTCAAAAGCCCACGCGAAGAGGACGAAGAGATCTACAATTTGGTGAAAAAATGGTCGTGACGGCGTCAAGAGAACGAGCTGACGCCGTCAAGCCTTGCCGACAGAAAACATGCCTATAAATATAACTTCATAACTTCACTTTTTGTAAGCCCTAAACCCTAAGGTCGATTTCTGGGTTTAGGTGGGTGTTTTTCCAGCAACTTAGAGGGTTTCAATCACTCCATAAATATCATGTATTGGTTTGATGATTATATCTCAACTATGTCTTTCATTATTCTTGTTTGCTTTTCTTTGATTATGTTTTGCTAATTCACCTTGTGTCTACTTATGATTATGTGAAACTTGTATATAATTGATTAGATCTCATTGATTTCTTGTTGATGTTGTGTCTATCTTCATCAATGAGGGGCTTGTTGATGTGTGTGTCTATCTCCATCAATTAAGGCGTGACAACTTCAATAGATCTAGTTGGTTTAGTTTATAATTCTTGTTTCCTATT
This sequence comes from Artemisia argyi, assembly GCA_030686995.1. Taxonomy (NCBI): domain Eukaryota; kingdom Viridiplantae; phylum Streptophyta; class Magnoliopsida; order Asterales; family Asteraceae; genus Artemisia; species Artemisia argyi. Next base: position 154,788,877 of record CM060692.1, read on the forward strand.
GATTCTTGTTTTGATTGAATGAATTTATATGTTAGGCTTAAGAAAACTGGCAGATCTCCAAATGGTAACATGCTTGAACGTCTTAGGAAACATGAACCGATTGCACTAAGGTCTTTATTGGTTGTATTTAATGCATGAGCCACTGTTTACAATCCCTATGGTTGTGCTGGGCATGGTATAGGAGGAGATAAGAGCTCATAGAATTGGGGAGTTATGTGCGATACCCCATGAATGGTATTAAGGAATACAACCCGTCAATTAAAACAAGGTTACAATTCAATAGGTAGAATTGGATAGCTAGCAAGGAATAACATATCATGGGTAGACATGCTTCACTCATCTTGTAGAACCTTAGTTTATTTTCTTGTTTATTAGATTAATTAGTAGCTTTTGGGTTAGTTGATTAGCAACTAATTCCGCCCACTCTCCCAATACCCGATATTTTTACTTGCTTTTCATAAAATATAAAAACATAAAAAGAATCATCCTTCACCTTTAGACCTAGTTAGATTAATTTCAATCCTAGCGACACTATTCCTAGCTGAACGATCAATCCCCCGGTACTTGTCACTATACTATACTACAACGATCAGGTACACTGCCTGGTGGGGGTTGTAAGCTTCTCAAGATCCCTTGAGAGGTAAAGCCTGGTGCAATTCCCACACATCAAGTTTTTGGCGTCGCAGCCCGGGGAATAGTTATTGTTTAGGTTGAAATTTATTTTGATTAGGTCTACTCATTAGATTCCGTTTTAGTGAGACTTTTATTTTCTTTTTATTAGCTTTCTCGTAGTCTATCTTTTCTTTGTGTATTTGTTCGTAGAAACCTTTTCATTGACTCTTCCGTTCACCACTATGGAGAACGCGAATCCACCATACTACCGACCACGAAACCCATTCACTCCTAATGACATCTTGATGTTCAAACAATATCGAGATGAACCTATTTATGATGCATGGACTCGTTTTAAAAATTTATTACGGATAGTCCCTCATCATGGTTTCGATCTATGGTACCTAACTCAAATCTTTTACTATAGTATCCACCCTTATGACCAAAGGTACATTGACGATTTTACCAACGGGGACCTTAGGGAATTAAATGCTGAAGAAGCATGGGATGCCATAGAAGATTGTGCCCAATATTATTATAGAGTAGACAACCCGACAAACAACATCACAAATCAATCAATAACAAGTTTGAAGGAGCAAACAGGAAGTTTGTCTGGGGATGATTACTTAGGGATACCTGCGTGGATGTCACCTAAAATCATAGTAGAAAACAAACAAATAGGTAATCTAGGTACAATGGAGGATGAGGTGGACAATCCAAGCCCACAAAGTACCCCACAAGTCCTACCATCATTTGAGGCACACACACCGCCCGTGACTTACCCGGAAGAAGTAGAAGAAACTTTAGGAATTCCAATGGAGGTAGAACCCTTGGACCAGGCACCACTTGAGGATATAGGTTTGAACACTTGTAGTGATAACCTTACTCCTAGTTCTAGGGAATTTCCTAATGTTGATGAACCGGAACCTCAACCTTTACACAACTTCCCATCCTTAGATTTATTTCTAAGAGACAAAAGAGGAACCGACCCACCCATCAACCAATATTATCCGGGTAGTTTTAGGATGAAGGAAGCCATTCACTCACCCCCTTCACCTCACGTGGCATATTCACACCCTAAGGGTGTGTATCGCTACTTTCACCCACACTTAATCCTAAGTGTAGGGAAAACCTCCCCTATTTCAGTTAAATAAGGGTAGAGTCAGGCTCGTGACTCGAACAAAAACAAGCGCTTGTTGGGAGGCAACCCAACCCATGTTTTTAATTGTTTGATGTTTTCATTTTATTTGTTTGTTTGTGTCATATATTCTTAATCATAGTTGTTTAATTTTCATGTTTCGAATAATTTGTAAAAATGCTTTATTTTGTTTTTAACATCGTCTTAATTGCATATAAAGGTATTTTACAAAAAGATAAGTGTAGGGAAATTTATATTTTGTTAAAAAGAACTAAATTCGAACATGAAAACTTCACAATTTATGATTAGCATATATTCTATCTTGTTTGTGTGTCAATAATTGTGGATATGTTTTATGAGTTCTGATTTGTAATTCATTCCACAAGTATCCTATCCTTTTGTTGCTTTGTCTTGTTTCTATTTCTAAGTCTGGAATTACATCTAGTTGTGATTTTTGTTCGGTTTGATGCTTTGGTTTTTGTGTTTATTGATTACAGGACAAGAAGATGATTTATATTTCTGGAGGGAAGCTTTCAACGTTCGTCTTCTTGGAGGTAGATTTAACCATGTTGTCACATTATCCACGGTGAACGAATCAGGGGAGTATTAGTTTCTTTCATTCTTATTTATTTACTTTTACATCTTTTATCTAGAACATTGGGGAGTGGGGACAATGTTTGGTTTAAGTGTAGGGAGGGTATATTAGAAACTATTACTCCACTTGGTTTTTGTTTTGTTTAATAGTGAATGTGTAATAAAACTGAGAGAAATATTTGTTAGGGCAATTTTAGCACCAAATTTAAAATTTTTTGCAACATGTAGGAGTGAAACTTTAGTCTTAATAAGCGTCTCATGGATAGGAGTTGTATGACTAGCACAAAAAACCATACCACTCAAAAATTTCCACCCCAAATATGTGAGGTTCGCCCTTAGATCTTTAGGAAAAAGCATTCATTGTTGGTGCTTATGAGTGTACCGGTAGTATTTAGATTCTAGAACTTGTGTTAGCGATGCATCCCGAGACCGCTAGTGAGACTACATTCGTGTAGTTAGGATTTACTACATGATAAGAGGCATTAGGATAACCCTTGTTCTACACCTGTAATATAATTACATTGACTTCATAGGTCAAGTAATTCTCCCCACCTTTGCGTTGTACTCATTTTTAGTACACGAAACCCCTAGTACACCCCTTCGAGCCTATCTTTTCGTTTCTAACTTTAAGCATTTTACTTAAAGGAAGAATTTGTTTACAATCCACCCCAAATGTGCAACCAAATCGCCTTAGCCTTCCTTGTATGCACTCATCTTTAGTGCGTTATTGTTAATTGTTTAAACCCTTTGTTAGTTGTCTAATTGATTACATGGTTGCTAAGTCGAGTCATATCTTGTACATATTGTTTTGGGACGATTGGGACTCATGGGTAAAGTACTATTGTAATGGAGTAATGGGGATGATGTCAATTATTACCCCCATATGTGCGTTAATATTTAAAAGTACTCCAAGTGTTTTGATTATCTTGATTCGAGTCATTAGAATAGTTGATTGTAAAGTATGTAAAAGCTCAAATGTAGGGAGGAAACGAGCTCCCTTTGATGTATTGTTTTGGATGGTAGAGTAAGAGTGTATGCAAAAAAAAAAAAAAAAAATAGAAAAAGAAAAGAGAAAAACATACGGGCTACCATCCGTTTCTTTTATTTATGTTTAAGTCAAATAGTGTCTTGAAAAAAAAATCCAAAAAGAGTCGTAGTTAGTTTAAATTGAGTCAAGTCTTGGCTTAGCAACGCCTCATTGTACATGTAGTTAACTAAGACAATTGACTTGCCACCAGTAAAATATCCGTTTATCCAACAAAACCGTGTTTTCCATATCCCCTACACCTAACATTATAACCCTTTAAAAGACCTCTTTGATAGTTTATCCTAGGTGCTTACGCCAAGTGGTGGAGGTTTGATCCTTTCCCAAGCCTATGGTAATCTATTTGCTATGACAGGTAAAGAGTGATATTTCTCCATTTCCAATTATGACGTATAAATTTACAACACCCGAGAGATGAGAGTATCCAAATACTTAATGTGAGGTGCTAGTGTATAATTTCCGTGCCTGTTTTGACTAAGGTGGAATGATCATTTGTTGTAATTACTTTTATATTAGTGTTAAATGACCCCTAACTTGTATTTTGATTGGTGGAAAAGCTCATTTGCTTGAGGACAAGCAAACCCCAAGTGTAGGGATATATGATGAGGCGAAAAATGAACCACTTTTAGGGGGTCATTTAAGCCCGGAATTGAATTTATTTGATCAAATATTGCCCTAAATCGTTCCTTTTGTGATTTTAGGTATTTGTGAGTGAATTCTGGAAAAGGAAGCATTTTGGACGTTTTTGGAGCATAAAAGTGAAGAAAACGACAAAGTCTTAATTTTCCTTGCTGGAAACAGTACCTGACGGCGTCAAGGGCATTTAGGTGACGGCGTCAAGAGTAAAAGTGGTGACGGCCCAGAGAGAATGTGAAGGCGTCACCCAAGGCCGTCACGTGTTAACTTGTCAAAACTTGCCCGCGGAGTAGCTGATATTGTTTTGGTCATAACTTTTGCATACGAACTCGGATTTAGGTGATTCAAAAGCCCACGTGAAGAGGACGAAGAGATCTACAATTTGGTGAAAAAATGGTTGTGACGGCGTCAAGAGAACGAGCTGACGCCGTCAAGCCTTGCCGTCAGAAAACATGCCTATAAATATAACTTCATAACTTCACTTTTTGTAAGCTCTAAACCCTAAGGTCGATTTCTGGGTTTAGGTGGGTGTTTTTCCAGCAACTTAGAGGGTTTCAATCACTCCATAAACATCATGTATTGGTTTGATGATTATATCTCAACTATGTCTTTCATTATTCTTGTTTGCTTTTCTTTGATTATGTTTTGCTAATTCACCTTGTGTCTACTTATGATTATGTGAAACTTGTATATAATTGATTAGATCTCATTGATTTCTTGTTGATGTTGTGTCTATCTTCATCAATGAGGGGCTTGTTGATGTGTGTGTCTATCTCCATCAATTAAGGCGTGATAACTTCAATAGATCTAGTTGGTTTAGTTTATAATTCTTGTTTCCTATTGATTCTTGTTTTGATTGAATGATTTATATGTTAGACTTAAGAAAACTGGCAGATCTCCAAATGGTAACATGCTTGAACGTCTTAGGAAACATGAACCGATTGCACTAAGGTCTTTATTGGTTGTATTTAATGCATGAGCCACTGTTTACAATCCCTATGGTTGTGCTGGGCATGGTATAGGAGGAGATAAGAGCTCATAGAATTGGGGAGTTATGTGCGATACCCCATGAATAGTATTAAGGAATACAACCCGTCAATTAAAACAAGGTTACAATTCAATAGGTAGAATTGGATAGCTAGCAAGGAATAACATATCATGGGTAGACATGCTTCACTCATCTTGTAGAACCTTAGTTTATTTTCTTGTTTATTAGATTAATTAGTAGCTTTTGGGTTAGTTGATTAGCAACTAATTCCGCCCACTCTCCCAATACCCGAGATTTTTACTTGCTTTTCATAAAATATAAAAACATAAAAAGAATCATCCTTCACCTTTAGACCTAGTTAGATTAATTTCAATCCTAGCGACACTATTCTTAGCTGAACGATCAATCCCCCGGTACTTGTCACTATACTATACTACAACGATCAGGTACACTGCCTGGTGGAGGTTGTAAGCTTCTCAAGATCCCTTGAGAGGTAAAGCCTGGTGCAATTCCCACGCATCATCACGTTATAATTTCCACATCCACCTCTTTTGCCACTCTTGACGCCGTCACTAGTAAACTCTTGATGTCGTCAGGTATTGTTCCAGCAAGGAAATTTGAGACTTTGCCGTTTTCTTCACTTTTATGCTCCAAAAATGTCAAAAATGCTTCCTTTTCCAGATTTCTCCTCAAAAGTACCTAAAATGACAAAAGGAACGATTTAGTGCAATAATTGATCAAATAATCTCGAATTCGGGCTTAAATGACCCCTTAAAAGCGGTACACTTTTCGCCTCATCAAATACCCTTACACTTGAGATTTGCTTGTCCTCAAGCAAATGCGCTTTTATTCTAATCAAAATACAAGTTAGGGGTCATTTAACACTAATATAAAAGTAATTACAACAAATAATCGTTCCACTAAAAACCATAAACAAGCATGGAGGTCATACACTAGCACCTCACAAATATTGTTTAGATACTCACATCTCTTGGGTGTAATAAAGTATACATCACAATATGGAAATGGAAAACATCTCTCACTACCTGTCATAGCAAATAGATTATCATAGGCTTGGGAAAGGATCAAACCTTCACCACTTGGCGTAAGCACCTAGGATAAACTATCAAAGAGGTCTTTTAAAGGGTTATAACGTTAGGTGAAAGGATATGGAAAACACGGTTTTGTTGGATAAAGGCAATATTTATTGGTGGCGAGTTAATCATCTTGGTTAATTACATGTACAATATGGCGTTGCTAAGCCAAGACTCGACTCGACTTAAGCTAATAAATCAAAAATAACAAAAACATAAAATAAACATAGAATGAAACGGATGGTAGTCCGTATGTTTTTCTCTTTTTCTTTTTCTATCTTTTTTTCTTAATTTTTTCGATTTTTTTTTGCATACATTCTTACCCTACACAGTCACCACTATTTTTACATCATAGGGAATGTACATTCCCCTTACACTTGAATTTTTACATACTTTACAATAAACTACTCTAATGACTCGAATCAAGATAATCAAAACACTTGGAGTACTTTTAAATATTAACGCACATATCCTACATTATATAATAGGCTAACCATGACACATCATCAACCTCTAACATTTGCCACCTCATTGCCACATATTCAACAACATGCCATGTCATTGCCTACTAGGCACACACTTTTCATCATGAAATTATCATTGTTCAAAAAGTTGCAACTAATGAGACTCGAACCCATGAACTCTTGAACAACAAACAAACACTCAACCACTAGAGCACTTGAGTATTTGTGTTGAAACATTCAAAAACAAAATATAGATGATTAAAATAAACATCCAAAACACTCACTAATAAATAGAGATATAAATCATCTTTATTCATTTCAAATGTGATTTACTTTGACCGAATATTTAATTAGCTAAAATTATGGAGCATTAATTTTCATTTAATGAGAGGAGCCTATCCATTTGAAAATCACAAAATCAAAACAACAAAAAAGACCAACACAATCGGAGATCATATTAATTGAATCATGAATCAAAACTACAGCAAAACCACACGCACTAAAATCTTCAAAACAAGCAAAACCACACACACGAAAATCAAAACAATACAAAACTGTAACTACACGCTCAATAATCAAATCATATAATTGAATCGCTGATGGTTTGATTTGATTTTCGGTTAAGATCATACAATCATCATGAAGGTAATGGATTACACAATTTTTTTTATTCCCTTACTCTTTGTATTTGGCTAATTCAATTTATAAGACTTGAGTTTGCAAATAAATTAGAAGAATGCTTATTCGGAATTCAATCCATGTTTTGAAATAATATTTAGCATTTGTTTGCGGAATTGTTTATTCAGTTTATGTCTTTATTGTTAAAGAAATGTATTAGGCACTTCTAAAGCTTAACATCGATGTTAACTTTTACTATGATTCTAGGTGTATGAACAATTTCATAAAGAGATTTTATCCATGGATGTAGTTACATCAACCATAAGTTAATCTCTTTACTTTTCTTATCTTTTTATATAAGTAATTTTTATATTTGTTAATTGTAGTAAGTAAAAAGTATTTTTGATGAACAAAAAAAAGTTTTGAAGTTTTTGATGATACATCATGCTTTTTACGAATTGCGACAAATGATGGAATGAGCCTTTATAAGCTTAACGGTATCCAACTCTACTTTGTTATATCACATTTGATGTTGCAAATATATAGACTCCAATGCCCAAGTCACATCCAAGTTCATCATTCTTTATCAATTCAATCAAAAGTTTTGTCATGAAATATAAGATTTGTGTATCTAATCTATTATCAGTCTAGGAAAAGAGATGTTTGAGAACAAAAGTTTATGATGTTTTTTTTTATTTTTTTATTATTATTTTTTTTTATCTAACAGGTTAGATTAAGATGTGGATCAAATGTTGAAGTTGTTGATAGTGACGAACCAAGACACTGTGAGTAAGATTATTTCTTTGTTTGCGTGTGCTATGCTCTCATCATGTGGAGATTCTGAAAACGTTTTGTTGTTGTAGATACTCGGCATTGTTAACAACTCCGGCCCTTTGCCAAGAAGGAAGACTCAAGGTACATATATACATTTCACCAATTTAAACATTTTTTCCCATCTATTGGACCATCTGATGGTATTTGGGTGTTCTATTAAACGTTTTAGGAACTACAAGATAAACTAGAATTGGTGAATAAGGAACAACCTCAAGGTCATGATGTGCTTTTAAATTCCTCAACTATTTATGACAAATCTTGGCTCAGAGTAACTTAACATGATAAAAGTATAAGGAATGGCCATAATTTTTATGATTACATACATTTTTAACAACATCAATGAACATGAAAAATTGTCCCTATTATAGTTTGACATGCAGAATCATAAAAAAGTAATGAAAATGACTAGATTTCAAAGGTTATATTATCATTACTTAAGAATAATGTTGAATGTTATTGCTATTGCATACGCGTCAAAATTGAGTTTATACCTCTTCAAATTATGTAGTAAATGTTCATATTATGTTAAGTAGTTGACTTGAACCGGTATACTTCTTAGGCCATGTTAAATGTGAATACCTATCATCTTGCTATTATTTCATTGCCATAACAGTCACATATAGTTGCGATACTTAATGTGAATATCAGTAATAAATATCAGTTACTGAGCTAGAACATTTTCAAGTAAGCTAAAATGAGGGAATAATTACGTACTCTCATTGTACTATTATTGTAATTTTCGTTCATAAAATTGTAGCAATGACTTATTTATTGTGGAATGAGATTTAGCGGCGTTCGTGCTTGGTTAATTAGCAATGAACCAAGTATTGTACTAAGATCATTCGTACCAACATTCCTTGCTTTAAAAATGATTTGTTTGCTTTCTTAAGTGTCATGTTCTGTCATCACTTATCGATCATGGTTAGGCCAACTATCTAATTCAAGTAATGGGATTTGGTTCATAAGAATGAACATGTAGGGGTCACTTAAGAACTATTAGTTACAATAATATGTCATAATAAATATTCTAAAAACATTCTTTACTAATAATATTTTGTTGGTTGATATTTGTTTACAGGTACTCCACAAGAGGAGCAAGAGGCTATTTGTGGAATATTGGATACCACAAAATCTGGTGCAATATAGTAAAACGCCCTTGATACCTTTCAACTGAATAATATGGTATGCTGATATCGGATCAGTTCTTGATGGGTCATATTGAGACATAATGATATTTAGATATGAATTAATAATGACTGCATTTTGAAGCCATTTAAATAAAGATGATCATGAGTTAATGAAAGTTGATTCACTTTTAAAACGTTTATTGTGCATATACTTAATTTACTTTATACCACAATCATTGTTTCACAAATGAAATATTCACATACACCACACAATCACCACTATTCATTTTCAAACATATTAAATTTAGAAATCCCTTAATTTTCGTCCCACAAAATAACTTATCCTACTTCAAGAACGATGATCACGGATGCTCTTGATCAAGGTATGAGTTGACAATTGTTTTTTCTTACAATTTATAGCGATGTTTATTAATTTATTTATGAGTTATGGTATCTACTGTTCTTCCGAGCCATTCAAATTATGACGCAGGTACACCCAATGAAAGACAACGGATATGTTTTAAATGCAAAGAGCGACTCTCATCTACAACCAATAAAGTTATTTAAGAAGGTGAAGGCACCGAAAACACTACAAATATTAGAACATGAATTGCCTTTTCTAGAGTATTTGACATACGGCTACATGTTGCATACCATCATGCCATCAATTCCGGTAGGTTATTTGCACAGTCAAAATCTTTTATCTTGCATCTTTCATATAGTCTTTTGAATTAAATTTGATATTTGTAATTTTGTTTTGTTCTGGTAATTTCAGGAAATTTACATTGATTCTCATCTACTTCAACAACCTTCATAGAACGGGATTCCATGTAAGTGTATCGGTTATAGAGTTCATTCATCTTTACATTTAATTATCTAGGGTGCGTCACATGTATGATGTATCATGTAGAGATGACCATGTTCTTTTTCTATAGTTATGCACATTGCATATAGTGGTAGTTTTATCTTTATCTGAGTCATGGTAAGCTAAATGTCCTTAGTGAATATTTTAAAAAGAATGAAATTTTGTAGTTGTAGTTCTAATTTTAAACAATATTGCATACACGTTACCTCTTTTGATGTATTGGCTGATATTTACATTTAGATGATATGTTAAACGCTCATGCAAGCTAAATTTTCGTACTGAACATTTTAGTAAGAATGACTTTTGTAGTGGTAGCTTTATTTTAGGCAATACTGTAGATACATATACCTCTTTTGGTGTATCGAGTGATATATGCATTTAGATGATTTGTAAAATACTCATGTTTATATGTATATGATCACACCTGCTCACCATTTTTTGCTTATGATATCTGTCTCAAACAGGTTGTGTATTATGCAGCAATGTTTCAGATTCTCAATATAATTGGAGAACCATGTGTAAGATCTTTGTGTTGATTAATGAAACCAAACCACCCCGTAGACCAGATAATATTTAACCTAATCCAAACAGTCCCCATAACCCAGATGATAGGTTAAACCAAACAACCTCCATATCCCACATACTTATGCTAGCCCACATAATAGGCTAAACCAAACAACCCCCAATAACAGAATGCCAAAACTATATAGTGATTAGACAATCTATGCTTCATTTTTTAGTATTTGCACTTGCACATCCACTGAATATTATAGTGTTCTGCTGGTGCAGGGCTGATAATGATGACCATTACTCTTTCCGACCAAGAACTACAATGCTGCGAATTTTTGTTTCAAGCCTCAGGGATCCTAAGAACAAACTTCATAGATTGTTTAGATCACATAATTGTTGGTCAGTTAACACTTGGTTTGGGCTAAACAAATAAATAGTGTTTGGAATTGTTTAATAAAACTGTTTATTGCGTTTAAATTCAGTAAATAAGAATGAGCATCATGTATTTATTTGTTCTCATTCTTATGATTGTTATTTTTACATATAATACATGAACACTATATTTTTGTTACAATTATTTTTTTAACATATTTGCCGTTATTCAGTATTTATTTTACGTGTAAAAAATTCGACAAACAATTTTATGAAGCGTACCCGCCCATCGGGCGGGTCATGAACAAATAAATACATGAACTACTCTAATGACTCGAATCAAGATAATCAAAATACTTGGAGTACTTTTAAATATTAACGCACATATAGGGGTAATATATGATGTTCTTCCCCATTACTCCAAAACATAAGTACTTTCCCCATGAGTCCCAATCGTCCCAAAATAATATGTACAAGATATGACTCGACTTAGCAACCATGTAATCAATTAGATAATTAACTAAGGGTTTAAACAAATAACAATAATGCACTAAAGATGAGTGCATACACGGAAGACTAAGGCGATTTGGTTGTACATTTGGGTGGGTTGTAACAAATTCTTCCTTTAAGTAAAATGCTTAAAGTTAAAAACGAAAAGATAGGCTCGGAGGGGTGTACTAGGGGTTTCATGTACTAAAAATGAGTACAACGCTAAGGTGTGGGAAAAATTAATTGACTTTACTAGTCAAGTAATATGACTTAAATGGTCAAGTAATTATGATACGGGTTTAATACAAGGGTGATCCTAATGCCTCTTATCATGTAGTAAATCCTACTACACGAATGTAGTCTCACTAGCGGTCTCGGGATGCATCACTAACGTAAGTTCTAGAATCTAAATGCTACCGGTACACTCATAAGCACTAATAATAAATGTTTTTCCTATCAAATCTAAAGGCGAACCTCACACATTTGGGTGGAAAATTTTTCTGAATGATACGGTTTTGTGCTAGTCATACGACTCCTATCCATGAGACTCTTGTTAAGACTAAAGTTTCACTCATAAATGTTGTAAAAAATTTTAAATTTGGCGCTAAAATTACACTAACAAGTATTTCTCTTAGTTTTATTACACACCTACCATCAAACAAACAAACTCAAGTGCAATTGTATCCTATAAGGTATCATCATTTACCCTTCCCTTACACTTAGGATGAACATTGTCCCCAATGTTCAATTAAAGGATGTAAAAGTAAAATAGGTAAAAGAATGAAAACAAATACTCCCCTGATTCGTTCGGTGTGGATAGTGTGTTAACAAGTTTAGATCTTCCTCCAAGAAAATGAACGTTCAAAGCTTCCCTTCCAGAAATATAAATCATCTTCTTGTCATATATAACCTGTTAAACCTGAGAAAACAATCAAGGCAACCTCGCATAAAATCGGTGGCAATCTATATATACTAACAAATCCTAGAAAGCAATTTAAGATATAATGCTTGTGGAATGAATGTTTGCAGATTTCCTGGAGTTTACAAAATTAAATAATTAACAAAAACTTTTAAGACTCCTGTTAGAGAAACAAAACTCGCAAAATTTCCAGAATTTTACACGTGACGTCGTCAGGTGTTAAACCCTAATGCCGTTAAAAGTGACCTGCAGAAATCTTTATGTTAAGTTTCCGGAAAATTTCTGGAAAAACTTATGTCCTATTTCCTGGAAAATCCTGCAAAACATCATTATGACTCGATACAAGCATTTGACTCTAACAATATACATGTTCATTTAATATTGTGGCGAATCATGATCATTTTTGTTCTTATAAACAAATTTGGGGTTTCCCCTTACACTTAGCTTTTGCAAAATACCTTTATATGAAGTTAAGACGAAGTTAAACAACAAAATAAAGCATTTTCACAATTTAGTTTGAAACATAATCTACCAACAATAAAAATAAAACATGCATACGGAAGCAAACAACATCAAACAAATAAAAATCAAAAAAATAAAAACACACAAAACATGGGTTGCCTCCCAAGAAGCGCTTTTCTTTATTTACGAGTCTTGTAGCTAGACTCAAGGTCATGGGTTCTTACGTGACCTCGGCATTGGTTTCATTCTCTAAGTCATCTCCAATCTTAGTTTTGTATTCTGGACCTAGTTGCAAACATTCCTTGTAGAAACCGAGTATTCTACTCATGACACAATCTACTCCTCTACGTCTATCCTCATCATTCCTATAGTAGACCGCTTGCTTGTGTTCCTTTTCAAGGTTTGATAGAAGACGGTATTGTTCAATCTTATAGGGCATTTGGTAAGCAATCTCATCATTCTCATCCTTGAATCTAACTATCCCTAGGGACGTGTCATAATTCATCTTAGAGGCCTCGACAAACGGTTTTCCGAACACGACTTGACTTAAGTAACCATCTATTACCGGACGAATATCCTCTACAATCACAAAATCGGTAATATAAGTGAAGTTTCCTACAAAGACATGTAATCCTTTCACTCTTCCTACAAAGTTGCTCATCCAATTCGTGTTAGGCATCATCCTATATCCAAGTTGCTTCTTCATTACCCAGTTATAATAGGTCCTAGTCATAATGTTTATAGGAGACCTAAAATCGATATAAGCTTTCCACACATGCATATGCCCAATGTTGCATGGAATGTTGATGTTAGAGGGATCACCCGTTTTGATAAGTGGTGAACCAAGAACGTATGGTGTCTCGGGGTCATCGAATAGATCCTTATGATATTCCCGTTCTTCCTTGGTGGGTAACTTATCAAAGTATTCCTCTACGTTTTCTACTTCCTCTATCTTTTCGTCCTTAAATTCCTCAACTTCCTTAATCTCATCCTTAGTCCCGGTTTCTATTCCAACTTCATCCTTGTCACTTTCTTCTATATTCTTATCTATTTGCTTAATGGTAACAACATTGATAAAGTGGACGTGTTTGGATGAAGAGGGGTCCTTAATTTGGATTTCGCTACTAGTGTCCCTAGTGTCCTTCCTAGGTGTCGTTAGCACTTGGTTGTTGAGGGCTTTCAACAAGTTGTCAATTTTATTGGTCATCTCGGTTTGTTGTTGGTTGAATTCGGTTTCAAACTTAGCTATGCGAGCTTCTTGAGATGCCATAAATTTGGACATCAATCCTTCAAAATTATTGGTACTACCATAGTTATTGGAAGGATTGTTGTTGAAATTACGGTTATAGGGTGGACCATTTGATTGATAACGATTAGGTGGATTGGAAGAATTGTTTTGGGGCATGTTTTGGTTCTGTTTCCACCTAAGGTTCGGGTGATTTTTTCAAGAAGGGTTGTAGGAATCACCGTAAGGGTTTGACTCGGGTTTAAAAGTGTACCACTTGTCTCCTGCTTCGTCGGTACGCGAGGATGCGTAATCCGCAAAAGCTTGTCCGGGGAGTTCCACGCAATCACGAGTGTCATGGGGACCACTACATAATTCGCATGAAGAAGTGATTTTGTTCACTTGTCTTGAAGGCTTAGGAGCTTCGTAGGATTTCATGAGAAACTTGAATTGGTCCTCAAGTTCCATGATCCTACGGTCGGAAGTGCTAGAATTGTTCGAAGGCAAAGATATTGCCTTGACCATTTTGTTCAAATCACGGGGATCATTTCAACTTTCGTTGTCATAGAGAGCAAGATCTTCTATGAGTTCCCATGATTTTTCCGCACCTAGATCACGTAGCTTGCCACCGGCCGATTGGTCAATGGTTCGCCTTGTGGAGAGATCGATATGGTCATAGAATATTTGGACTTGGAGCCAAAGATCTATGCCATGATGAGGGACTTTTTGGAGTAAGTCCTTGAAATGAGTCCATGCTTCATATAGAGTTTCATCTTGACGTTGTTGGAACATTAAGATATCATTTTTAAGCTTGGTAGTTCTCCCCGGTGGGAAAAATTGAGCAAGGAAATGAGTAGTGAGATCATCCCAAGAGGTGATGGATCCCGCGGGTAAACGTTCAAGCCATTGACTAGCTTGATCACGTAGAGAGAATTGGAATAGACGTAATCGGGTCGACTCTCTAGTTGCAACATCAAGGTCTATGGAATCTACGATTTTAAAGAAATCCTTAAGATGTTGATTAGGATCTTCGGAACGAAGTCCATGGAATGCACATCCGCTTTGCACCAACCGGATGGTGTCGGATCGCAAGGGGGACACATTGGCTCCTTGAGTGAGCTCAATAGTGTTTCGATAGCCTTGGTGGCTAGGACGGGAATACTCTCCTAAAGTTCAGGGCCTAGGAGGTTGGTTTGCTAGTGGTGGGTTTTGTGGGTGGTTTTGTTATGGTGGGTTGATGGGATCAAAGATGTTACCACCTTCCATGATGTCGGATGGTAAGAGTTACGAACAAAGAAACGAAGAAATAAGATAGACTAAATAAAACCTAAAAAATAAAAATAAAACCTTACTAGAAAGGAATCTAGCAAGTAGACCTAATAAAAAGAAATCTTAACCTAGACAATAACTATTCCCCGGGCTGCGGCGCCAAAAACTTGATACGTGGGAATTGCGACCTCGCAACAGGTTTTACCTCTCAAGGGATCTCGAGAAGCTTACAACCCCCACCAGGCATTGTACCTGATCGTTGTAGTATAGTATAGTGACAAGTACCGGGGTATTGATCGTTCAACTCAGGAATAGTGTCGCTAGGATTAGAAAGCCTACTAAACTAGGTCTAGAGGTGAGGGATGATTCTTTTTGTATTCTTATATTTTATGCAAAGGAAGTAAAATCTTGGGTTTTGAAGGAGTGGGCGGAATTAGTTGCTAGCCAACTAACCCAATTAACTAAAGATGCAATCAAAATAAAATAAAAGAAATGAAAATTAAACTATTATACTAATGTGGTGGAAACAATAATGAGAGAAGTTGTGTTTACTTAGATTTCATTACTCACTAGATATCTTTTACAAGTTGATTAGCTTGTTACAATTGCATGGATGACGGGTTATATTCCTTAATACTAGTCGTAGGGCCGTGTACAATATTCCCTAACTCTATAAGATTCTACTTCACTCCTATGTCGAGCCGTTAGAAGCTCCTAACATGGTATCATTACAATTCTCTTACGCATTAAATACAACCAAAAATCGTAGTACACCTCCGATCATGTTTCTTAAGACGTTCAAGCAAGTTACCAATGGAAGTCTGCCAGTTTTCTTAAGCCTAACATCGAATATAATCATCCGTAACAATTATAAACAAATAATCAACCCATAATCAACATCTAGGTTTCACTACATCTAAGTAAACACAATAAAAATCTAGCCTAGCATGTTAAAGAGAAGACAAGCGTAAGATATAATCACACAACACATAGACATATTGAATGATTTGAATAAGTACTTATCTTCAATTAAACATGGAAGAATCAAGGGGTTGAAACCCTTGAAAAAGCTGTAAATTTTGTCTTAGGGTTTATGCCCTAATATCCCACACAAAGTCCACAATTTACAATGAAAAATTGAAAAAATATATATAGACTTTGCATCCTAACGGCGTCGTGTATTAGCTTCTGACGCCGTCAACTTGCCGCCATGATGAAATTCGTATTGCTTAGATCCACTTCTGACGCCGTCATATAGGAATGAGCTCTGGGCCGTCAATAAGCCTAAAAACTTTCTGGGTCGTCACGTTATAATTTCCACATCTACCTCTTTTGCCACTCTTGACGCCGTCACTAGTAAACTCTTGACGTCGTCAGGTACTGTTCCAGCAAGGAAATTTGAGACTTTGCCGTTTTCTTCACTTTTAGGCTCCCAAAACGTTCAAAATGCTTCCTTTTACTCCTCAAAAGTACCTAAAATGACAAAAGGAATGATTTAGGGCAATAATAGATCAAATAATCTCGAATTCAGGCTTAAATGACCCCTTAAAAGCGGGACACTTTTCGCCTCATCAAATTCCCTTACACTTGAGATTTGCTTGTCCTCAAGCAAATGCGCTTTTATTCTAATCAAAATACAAGTTAGGGGTCATTTAACACTAATATAAAAGTAATAACAACAAATAATCGTTCCACTAAAAACCATAAACAAGCACGGAGGTCATACACTAGCACCTCACAAATAGTGTTTAGATACTCACATCTCTCGGGTGTAATAAAGTATATATCACAATATGGAAATGGAAAACATCTCTCACTACCTGTCATAGCAAATAGATTACCATAGGCTTGGGAAAGGATTAAACCTCCACCACTTGGCGTAAGCACCTAGGATAAACTATCAAAGAGGTCTTTTAAAGGGTTATAACGTTAGGTATAGGGATATGGAAAACACAGTTTTGTTGGATAAAGGCAATATTTACTGGTGGCGAGTTAATCATCTTGGTTAATTACATGTACAATATGGCGTTGCTAAGCCAAGACTCGACTCGACTTAAGCTAATAAATCAAAAATAACAAAAACATAAAACAAACATAGAATGAAACGGGATGATAGTCCGTATGTTTTTCTCTTTTTTTCTTGATTTTTTAGTTTTTTTTTTTTTTTTTTTTTTTTTTTTTTTTTTTTTTTTTTGCATACATTTTTACCCTACCATCTAAAATAATACATCATAGGGAATGTACATTCCCCTTACACTTGAATTTTTACATACTTTACAATAAACTACTCTAATGACTCGAATCAAGATAATCAAAACACTTGGAGTACTTTTAAGTATTAACGCACATATGGGGGTAATATATGATGTTCTTCCCCATTACTCCAAAACATAAGTACTTTACCCATGAGTCCCAATCGTCCCAAAACAATATGTACAAGATATGACTCGACTTAGCAACCATGTAATCAATTCGATAATTAACTAAGGGTTTAAACAAATAACAATAATGCACTAAAGATGAGTGCATACACGGAAGGCTAAGGCGATTTGGTTGTACATTTGGGTGGGTTGTAACAAATTCTTCCTTTAAGTAAAATGCTTCAAATTATAAACGAAAAGATAGGCTCGGAGGGGTGTACTAAGGGTTTCGTGTACTAAAAATGAGTACAACGCTAAGGTGTGGGAAAAATTAATTAACTTTACTAGTCAAGTAATATGACTTAAATGGTCAAGTAATTATGATACGGGTTTAACACAAGGGTGATCCTAATGCCTCTTATCATGTAGTAAATCCTACTACACGAATGTAGTCTCACTAGCGGTCTCGGGATGCATCACTAACGCAAGTTCTAGAATCTAAATGCTACCGGTACACTCATAAGCACTAATAATAAATGCTTTTCCTATCAAATCTAAAGGCGAACCTCACATATTTGGGTGAAAAATTTTTCTGAATGATACGGTTTTTAGAATGTTTATTGGTTTTCGAATGCTTGCAGGCAAATGGGTTTAGAGGTTTTCATATAGAGAATGCAAAAGATAAGTTATTTTTTATTTAATCATGTTGTGAATATTAAATGACTTGAATTCATGTACATTTTTCCCCATTCAATCAATTTTTTTTTTGAAAGATGAGGTTAGAAGTGTGAAATGTTTGAGCTTCAGTGTCTATAAACATGATTGTATAGGTTGTGACAGTAGATAAAAATGTGAGTAATACGCTGACAGACGCACTTGGTTCATGGTTTGAATCTTACTTATACTCTGACCTGTAAATCTGTTTTTTTATGTTGCCTTGATAAAAGTAGTTACTTGATCGGCAAAATACTTTTATTAGTAAATCAAATACTTTTATTATCTTTGATCAAAAATATTAACATATTGATTGTAATGACAGCGAAAAGAATGACCGAAAAACAGCAGAGGAAGATCTTATTCACTATACAATTTGTTTCCTCATTCATCTGATTTGTTCAGGTAATGTTCTTTTCATAGTCTTTTAATTTCCCGTGTTCATGTAAGTTATAGAACATTTTACCACAATGTATTTATGACAAAATTAACTCAATGAGCTGCTATAATTTATCGTTCTTTTGCAGGTCTTTTCTTTTGTGTTTGGCGATGGTGGTACAAATGAGGGAGTTCAAAAATAGAGATAGTTGTAATTATTACTCTTCCTTACTTTCAATCTTTCGTGTTGCTATACGTACTTCTGTAAATTTAATCATTTTCAATATTCTGTTGCAGATTGTTCGGTACATTGGATCATTAGGCGGTGTTGTTACAGCTAAAGAACTTGCTCCATATCTTCATGTAGAAACTGCTTGCAGAAAACACAACATTATCTGATTTGGTAGGTATCTATGCATCAAAGCGTCAATTAGAGCCAACTTTTCCGACCAACATAATTTCAAAGGGTCAATTTGGGGTGTATCTTTTCTCAAATTCACCATGTTTTGATTTTTAACTTAAATAGGTATGTTGGGAACATGTCATGCGCCTCCAGTAACGACAGTTGCAGAGGCAAAAAGAGGGCCACAATTGCGACCACGATGAGGAAGTGCTGCACGGAGTCCACGGACACCAAGGACGGTCCCTGCACGTGCAGGTTGGTGATATGTGACAAACCCCTGCACCTCAAAATTTGTTTCCCTTACTTTATGTTATCACATGTCGCGCCCTAACCCGTCCCATATCTGTTACATAGGACCTCCAATAGGGTATAATGCTTTTGGATCATGTGACTGTGTGTTTAAGTTGTCATACCCGGTTTTGGCTGAAGGAAAGGCTTAGCAGTTCTACCAGATATTCTGGTCCTATATACCAGCAATGTTGCCTGGGTGGGAGAGTGTAATTTTATACTTGAAGGCAAATAACATCATGTGTTCAACTTGAACACATGCCGGGTGGTGGTGACGGATAATAGACAACTTGCTGAGGTAATTTTATAAAATACATGCTATTTTTGTTGATAACTTTTACTGTATAAGTTTCTTTTGATTATGATTATCTACTTATATAAAGATGAAATATGCAATTTTGAACTATCGATTTACGAGTTGCTTATACAAAGTGCTTATCCGATCCCTAATTTTTTCAGCTTTTAGTTTAGCTTTTAACGTATTTGCTTATTGCTTATACTTTTTTTTATTTGATCATAATTCAGTAAAAGGAAGTTCATTATATGATGGAGAGATACGAAGACGATGTTGACGTCAAGGTTGAAGTAGGCGACAGATCGAGTGGAAGAGATCGCGGAGAAGGTACAAGAGTTTGTTGGAGAAATTCCTGATGATGTTCGAGAATGTGACTATTTTAGACAAACTTGGGAAAACGAACTCAACAAGATAGAAGATGTAGTAGATGTTGTGACAGACCGAGTGGAAGACATCGCAGAGAAGGTACAAGAGTTTATTGGAGAAATTACTGACGATGTTCGAGAATGTAGCCATTTTAGACAAACTTGGGAAAAGGTCGTAATGGTTACAGACACAATTGAAAAAGCTACTAAAATGGTATCTGATATTGTCAATAAGGTAAAATTCTTCTACATTTTCTGAATTGCGTGATGGTTCTGTGCAACTGCGACGTCATTTTTATTCTTTAATTGGTACACCACATTCTATTTATTGCGCTATATGTCATCTAGACAAGTTTAGATATTCTGTTTGCTATATACATATATATATATATATTTTTTTTAAATAATTCCATGTAAGTGCCAATGTGTCTTTTAATCCGTTGGACCATAAGAGAAGGCCTGGAAGCACAGAAATGCCTAATTGGTACGCCACATTCTATTTATTGCGCTATATGACTTCTAGATAAGTTTAGATATTCGGTTTGCTATATACATATTTTTTTTAAATAATTCCATGTAGGTGCCAATGTGTCTTTTAATCCGTTGGACCATAAGAGAAGGCCTTGAAGCGCATCAATGCCATATAAAGAACCACCTTCTGTCTCACATGATGTGAAGTAATGTGGGCAATGAACGTGTAGGGCCGACTGTTTTTGTATGTTGATTTCGGAGGCTGTAGTCAATAAACGATGGGAGAGGGCCATATGTGTTTAAATTTCGGGCCAAGTTTATCATTGGATGAAATCTTCCTTACATGAGTATAAGGTAAATGCTCCTTTCAATGTCTTTTATTTTCATGTCTTAGAAATTTATAGTGCTTAACGGGTGTTTCGATAGGCTTATTTGAAGTGCTTAGTGAATTATTATTTTTCTGAAGATACGACAACCTTACCCAAATATCTATTAACCGGTGTTTTGTGACTGCGTGGAAGTTACAAAATACTTTTCTACAAAATCCATTTGAAGATGTCAATTATAATAGTGTAACCCAAACACCCCAGCTGATTATATACCTTCAGTTTCTTTCTCTTTATTCTTTAATGATTCAGTTGGTAGGTTAATGTGTTTTGGCAACAAAGGAGGTCATAAAGACTACTGTACGTTAGAAATATGTATAGCCCCCTCAAAATTGAAAGCTTAACTTTAGGAATGACTAAGAATTTGTTATAAGTTATGGCATGCAAATGCGTAGTTATAAGTTAAATCAGTTAGCGATTTACCATGTGTATATTTCACACACAAGGTTTACCGTTTTTTTAAGAACCAATAAACATAGGTATAACCTAAATGCCCATTGCTAATGTGGTGCTAGATTATTTATGATTTACTGATTCTTAAGAGGAGTTAAAATCGCATGTAATTATGACTCTTAAAAGGAGTTAAAATCGCATATATGATATGGTTGGGATGCAAATGAGGTATCTAAAGTCTTTTTTATGTTATCACTTCTGTAACGAACAATCTTTAAAGAACAGTAGGGATGCATCTTTTTATTCTTACCAGATGTCTTCCATTTTTTATGTGAAGACAACTTATTTTGATCTTCCTACTGACATTAGCTAAAAGTGCCTATAAAAGAAAGTATATGTGTAAGAAAACGTCGGTCGGTTGATGGGTCACGACGGGTAGTTCTAGGTATGGGTTGGGTTAACCCGAAACTTTTGGTCGAAAAATGTCAAAACGAGTGATTTTCACTTTGTTGTACCTGCTTAACTACTTTGACGCATCTTTATTTTAAACAGATTAATTTTTCAATGTATGACTAACATGCCCCGAACCGTTTATAAGTAACAGGCGTCTTCATATGAGGAAATATAGCAGTTCAGAAAGTAGACGACATCATAGTCTGCTATGGAAGGAAGTGAAGAAAGGCGTGGCAAAATTGAGCCATAGAATACGCAAACGGAGGAAGCAACTATGTATTTTGATGACCAAACTGTATGTAAGAAGAAAAACATATACTATTATAAACTTACCGAGACTTTTTGGCAAAATTTCAAGCATTATTTAATAAACCATGAATACTTCTGTATGGATCCCATTGTTCATTTACTTTTTAACTATATTATGTCAGAGTTGTAAATTGGCGAATTGCTTATTTATTCTCACAATGGTCGAATGTGTGTATTTAGTTGATTTAATGGTGTCAAGGCAATCCCGCGGCAACGCGCGGGCTACCACGCTCGTTATATACTTTCTCTAAGTAAAAATTATCAAATTTACTAAAAAGAGTTGTAATAGTCTGCGTGTTGCAGCAGGAGCAAAATAAATTCTTTTTGTAGCTATGCAATATAAATATATAAGTTTATTAAATAAAATAATGTTACATTTATAAGAAAGATGATGTAAAATGGTAATAGTTTAATGGGTTTATGAGCTATTTTTTACTCCTTCCGTCCCAAATTCTAAATCCACATTTTGTTTTGGTTTATCTTAAACTAACTGTTCATTTTCATATTTCAACCAAGCAAGGAGATTTCAAAGGTTAATATCCTCTATATAAAAATGGCTTGTCCGCCAAGTGCGCGCATGACAAGATTTAACGTAATTATAAAAGAAAACTTTGAGTTTATTAAATTAAAAATAAGATATATTTTTGACAATTTGTAAGTTTATCGATGTGTATTAAATGCAATTTTTTATCTAGAAGAAAAAGTTTAAGTTTAGATAAACTAATAAACAACAAGAATGATAACTAGAAGGAGTAAAGTGTAAAACCCATGTATCAGAAAACCATTAATTACAAAGAAGCCCTTTAATTACACCACATTTACCAATGCACTCCCTTCCGTTACTCAGCTGCCGACACGGTAGAACTCATCTCCCCATTCTCCAACTCCTATCTTCACTAAACCCTAACCCCACCATGACCCCTGCCACGTCATCATCAAACCCTATTCCTTTACCCAGTAATCAACAGATTAAATGTAATGGTTTGAGATTTAGTTCGTTGTGTTCGGTGTCGAATAAGGTTACGGTTAGTGGTGGTGATGGAGATGAGATGAATAAGCTTGTGGTGGTGTCGTTTTATAAGTTTGCTGATTTTTATGATTATGTGGATTTTAGGAAGCCTTTGAAGGATTTGTGTCAAGAGCTGGTATTAATTTTATGCTTATTTGATTAATATTATTGAATGTGAATTAGTAGTAGATTTAATTTATTATGAATTTATGATATTGGGTATGCAAATTTGAGTTTAAGCTTATATAGTGGGCTTGTAGCTTATTTGGTTTTCGGCTTATGTTTCATAAACTCACTTTTTGTGGCTTATTTTAAAACTTTTCAGCTTATATAAGCTTATTATGACATGATAAGCTAATGTAACCACATATTTCTCAAAATAAGCCAAAAAGTTTGTGCTTATAAAACATAAGCCAAAAACCAAATAAACCATAAGCCTGCTATATAAGCTTAAACAAACACCCCCTGATTATCATCTGGAGACTTTTACCCCGTTTGCACAAGTTGCCTTATCATTTGCAGCATTTGGCTTCCGTATTATTATAAGGGGGTGTTTGCTTAAGCTTATATGATTTCGGCTTGTATTTCATAAGCCCATTTATTCTCAGCTTACTTCAAGTTTATGAACAAATTTTTTATCTCATGATAAGCTCATAAGCCAGACAATAAGCCATAAAATATGCTTTTTATGAAATATAAGCCGAAGTCATATAAGCTCGTTAGCCCACATATTAGCTTAAACAAACACCCCCTAATTCCCTAAATATTCAGATTTTTTTTTTTTTTTTTTTTTTTTTTTCTCAGATATTATTATAATGTTAAATTAGAGAAGCACGTTATCCACTATAACCTGATTTGTTACTCTTGATTATCTGATTATGGTTCCTTAAATCAGACTCTGAACACCTCTGTATTGCCCTGTTCATGTGCTAAACCACCATTATAATATATGTATTCTGCATGTTAATAAGGTTGCTTCATGTCACACAATTGGCTTTCTTAGTTCTATTATATCTTTTGTTTTACGATCCTCCATGTTCTTGTCACTCATAACTTATACCTTCCAGTACATTTCAGGTGGTATCATTCTTGCACCAGAGGGAATCAACGGCAGCATATGTGGGATCCGGAAATCAGTTGAAAAAGTTATTGACTTCATTCAGTCTGATGATCGCTTAAAGGGTCTTAGACGAATAGAGTCACCTGTTACCCCTGAAGAAGAAGCAATTCACCATGGCCACACAAGCAGTTCTCCACTTGCTGCAGGGGAAGATGCACCATTCAGATGGGACCATGTTAGGGTAAAACTTAAAAAGGAGGTAATTACTGTAACTATATCAGTATATTAGTTGCACGGGAAGTGTGTTACGGATGATTTAGTTAGGTCTTCCTAATTACTTATTTAATTCAATTGTGTGCAGATAGTTTCTCTTGGAATGCCATCAGTATCACCTAATGAACGAGTTGGGAAGTATGTCAGCCCAAAAGAGTGGAATACATTGATCACTGATCCAGATACAGTAAGTCTCTCGATTTGGTCATTCTTCCAATTTTGAGACTTATTTTGTTTGGAATTTATTTAGCTCTGTTACTTCGTTACGTCTCTTCATCTTTTTTTAATGGACAAATGGTTTTTGGATGTGCGATAATTCCAATCAACAACTTGTCTTTATACAGCATCTTCCAAATTAAACAATTTATGAGCAATCAAATCGAAACGTTGTTTGATACATTTCGCTATTGGACCTATTGCTAGTGTCTTTCTGGTCTATTTAATTAGGAGGTGTCATCTATTAAGAGTATGGAGTTAATGCCTTTGTATAGTAATTGGCTGCAATAAGAGCACTTTTAGAATGCATGCAGGAAGATGTTAACATAGCAAGGATTACAAGGTTGTAAAAATCGCTAGGCGCTAGTGAGGCGGTCGGGTAGGGCCTAGCGATTAATCGGTTAGGCGGGAGTTAATCGGGGATTAATCGGATTAGAACTATTACGCACAAAATTGTAATTTTAAATATTATATTATATTATATGTATGAGATAACCATAATACATCAAAGTTCAAATATTTCAAGTGTTCAAATATAAACATAATACATAATTCTTCAAAGTTTAAAAGCAAACATAGATATTACTCGGTTTGTTGACTATTTTAAGCGATCTTTGACTGATTTTGTCTGATTAATTGGTTTATTGATCGATTTCTAAGCGATTTTGACTGTTTTTTAAGCGATTTTGTTGATCGATTTTTAAGTGATTTTGTCCGAATAATCGGTTTGTTAAAGTTTTTTATGCGATCTTTGACCAAAGCGATTAAATAGGCCGATTATGATAAATCAAGGCGCTTAGTGAGCGATTAGCGATTATGCGGGGATTAATCGGCCGCCTGGACCGATTTTTACAACAGAGGCAAGGATAGATTCATAAGCAATTAGTTGACCTAAAGGGCATAGCACGCTCCCGTAATTCATTTATGGAAACATTTCTTCTGGGTGGCTTTTAACAAAATTTTGTGCAAATTGTCTGCATACAGACACAGGCCTTTTAAATATGAATGCATGGGAATTGAAATAACACAGGAAAACCATATTAGCACACAAATGGTGCACTAGAATGTGCAGCAAGCGCCCATAGTGCATAATCTAAAGCCGTATTTTCATATGGTACCATTAGTTCATGCAGGATTTGGATAACTTGCAATGAGCAGTTTGTGCAATAATTGCTGGTAGCTTAAACCTACCCTTTCAATTAAAATAAATGCAACATGCAACTTCTTTGTCTCATTAAAATTGAAATGTGGACCCTATGCACATACTAGATCCTATTCAATTTGACTTAGAAATAGTAATAAAAGGAACGCTTGCAGTTCATGTGGGACAGAGGCAATTCCGAAAAAACAAACACGTCCATCTCGATGGCTGCTGCTTGATTATGGGAAATTTGAAATTACTATGGTCAAGGTTGTAAATATCGCTCGGCGGTACCGTGGCGGTCGACCCCCGAAATCCGCCATATCGGTCTTGGCGGCGCCATGGCGGAGACCATAAATTATAAAGGAATATGAAAAAAACCCTAGATCTAGGCTAGATCTGAAGTGAATATGAAAAAAAAAACCCTAGATTTGAAGTTAAACGGCGTTGACCGGCGTGAATCTGAAAAAAAAAACCCAGATCTGAAGTTGACCGACCGCCGCCAAGGCCGATTTTTGACCGATTTTGACCGCCAAGCTCCGATTTTGACCGATTTGTGAATGATTTAGACCAATTTTGACCAAAAACGCCAAGTTAGACCGATATGGGAAATATCGTGGCGGTGGACTACCGAAATCCGCCATGGCGCCGCCATATCGGCCGCCATGGCCGATTTTTACAACACTGACTATGGTGGTGATGGTTGTTGTTGTTGTGTTTTTTTTTAACCTGAAACAAGGGGACCACCCTCGGAACAACATGCAATATTATTTGATGACTTGGATTCTAGGTGGCATACTACCCGACGTCCATGAATTGCAACTGACTTAATTCTGTGGATACTTCTATAGGTTGTGATTGATGTGCGGAATGACTATGAAATCAGAATAGGCAAGTTTAAAGGGGCAGTTGATCCACGTACCACAGCTTTTAGGGAATTCCCATCATGGGTAGATGATGAATTCCAACTCTCTCCATCAGATGCCCAAGTGGAATGCAGAGGTTCATCTGAAGAGGCTGAAAAACAAATCGAGGTGGAACAGAAATCTACGCCTCGTGTTGCAATGTATTGTACAGGTGGAATTCGGTGTGAAAAAGCCTCAAGTTTCCTCCTCGGCAAAGGGTTTAAAGAGGTGAGTCATGAGTGTAACTTGCACTGCTACCACCTCTCTATTACATTACTGTTATCAGCAGGGATGGCAATTACAACTAATTTAATTATGAAGGGGTACATTCGGATTATCTTTTATTCTAAGAGTCAAATGGTAACTTAAAAAGATTAGCTGAAAAAGGGGTCGCAATTCACATAGTGTATATTTAATCCATAAAACCTCCTAAGGCTATATATCATTTTAGTTATAAACTAGAGCATTATTGAAATGATAAACTTTTGGAATCATAGGACACTATTTAGCTATAAAAATGCTTAAAGTTGTGGACAATAGTACTATTTCAGTCAACCCAGTTGAAACATGTACGAAAGTTCCTTCATTTGACCCATGCCTTAACCCTTCGATTTTTCACGTCTAGTTATCAGGCAGGGTTACCTTATTATACTTCTGCAGTGCCCGTGGTAGAATATAGCCATAATGATAATCAAGAACAAATCTTTCTAGATGTCGTTTTAACTCCAAGTTGTTAACCATTTCATAGTCCTAGTTAATGGTTTCTTTTTACAGTTAATGGTTTTCTTTTTTGCTCAACATATGGATTTTTTTTTTTTTTTTTTTTTTTTTTTTTTTTTTTTGGGTAAACATGGGTTTCCAACTCGACATTGCGAGCCGACTAATCCCACGGCGACTACCCTTTTTGGATAGACCGGAGTCGACGCAGGTGAACCTCCATGGCCAGAAGGGGATTAATTTTCTCCCCGTTGGATTCGAACCCTTGACCTCCTCTTTGGAAGGTTGGTATTCTTACCGCTGGGTCACCCCTTGTGGTTCTCAACATATGATCTTCTATTAATTACAACCATCATTCTTTATTACTAGTTCTGTTCAGCAACTCTGTCAGACAAACAACTTTTAATATTATAGTTGATATGAATGTATTTATTCTTAAGGAAAAATACAAAACTAAATAAAAAGGTAGAAGCATCGTAGAAGAAGAAACCACTATAAAACAAATACTTCTAAGTTTTAAGGTCAAGCCACCGCATGCGATAAAGAAAGAATGATCGAGTAACAGGTCAAACTACGCAACATACTTTGTGTGTGAGGTTGGGTGGACCTTAAACATTTTCTCTTTTTTTAATTGATAATTAATGTGTCAATTATAATTACAAAGTTTATGTAATTTATATACTTTAGTTTATTATCATGAAATTCTATATTGAATAAAATGATTTTAGGAGGTTATGTGTATTAAAAGTATATACTGAAGTACTGAACAACTTCCGATTTATTTGACCCTTCGATGCGTATCCCCGTTTAACCTAGTTTTGTTATACCCCGGGATAACCACACCCCATAATGACCCACTTATAAGTAAGTTGGTCAAAATTGCGACTTCTTGTTCTTTTTTCTAATGTATTTTTTGTGGATGTTGTCCCTATTTCCTCCTTGACATGGCATGTAGAATGTTTGATATATCCTCTCTTTATGGAATTAGGTCTATCATTTAAAAGGCGGGATACTTAAATACCTAGAGGAAGTCCCCAAAAATGAGTCTCTTTGGGAGGGTGAGTGCTTTGTTTTTGACAAGCGAGTCTCCGTCCAACACGGGCTGGTGCCTGGAAACTTCAAACTTTGCTATGGCTGCAAGAAACCTGTAAGTGATGCTGACATGGAATCACCAGAGTGGGAATACGGTGTTACTTGTCCCTATTGTTACTCATCAAAATCTGAGGAAGAAAAGGAGAGAGCTAGAGCCCGGCAAAGGCAATTTGAAGAATGGGGCATGATAGGTGGGCCTGACAAGGGTCGTAGGCCAGCAAAAACAGCGGATACTAAAAATGCGGGTGATGCCCAAATGTCGAGGTCAGTGTGATGACAAAAGTCAACCATTTTGTTTCTTTAGACAATCAATTGTTCTAGACTGAAAATGTACCCTTATATTCAAAGTAGGTGTAGTTGAATGTTGTTGAATTTTGGCCTTGTGAAATGTGAATTACTGTTAGCTTCAATTCGCTTAATTTTGTGAACGTGTTGATTATATTATAATATCTACACATTCTAATGATTTTGAAACCGTCCCTGCTGTTATGCATAGTAGTACGGTAATGGATGGTCGGGTTATGGGGCATTTACAAGAATAGGTCAAAAGTTGTATTAGCTTTAAAGAAGTTATGCTCTAATGTAGTTTTTTAGTAGACGTGGTGGGGAATGGGTAAAGGATTGATTAAGGGCCCACATCTCTCATTGTTTGTGCTTGGTTAGTAAGGGGCAAAGGTATTGATTACCCCGTAGTGGGTAATCAACCATTATAGAGTAAATTGAGTGCTTTGTTTTTGACAAGCGAGTCTCAGTCCAACACGGGCTGGTGCCTGGAAACTTCAAACTTTGCTATGGCTGCAAGAAACCTGTAAGTGATGCTGACATGGAATCACCAGAGTGGGAATACGGTGTTACTTGTCCCTATTGTTACTCATCAAAATCTGAGGAAGAAAAGGAGAGAGCTAGAGCCCGGCAAAGGCAATTTGAAGAATGGGGCGTGATAGGTGGGCCTGACAAGGGTCGTAGGCCAGCAAAAACAGCGGATACTAAAAATGCGGGTGATGCCCAAATGTCGAGGTCAGTGTGATGACAAAAGTCAACCATTTTGTTTCTTTAGATAATCAATTGTTCTAGACTGAAAATGTACCCTTATATTCAAAGTAGGTGTAGTTGAATGTTGTTGAATTTTGGCCTTGTGAAATGTGAATTACTGTTAGCTTCAATTCGCTTAATTTTGTGAACGTGTTGATTATATTATAATATCTACACATTCTAATGATTTTGAAACCGTCCCTGCTGTTATGCATGGTAGTACGGTAATGGATGGTCGGGTTATGGGGCATTTACAAGAATAGGTCAAAAGTTGTATTAGCTTTAAAGAAGTTATGCTCTAATTTGTAGTTTTTTAGTAGACGTGGTGGGGAATGGGTAAAGGATTGATTAAGGGCCCACATCTCTCATTGTTTGTGCTTGGTTAGTAAGGGGCAAAGGTATTGATTACCCCGTAGTGGGTAATCAACCATTATAGAGTAAATTGAGTGCTTTGTTTTTGACAAGCGAGTCTCAGTCCAACACGGGCTGGTGCCTGGAAACTTCAAACTTTGCTATGGCTGCAAGAAACCTGTAAGTGATGCTAACATGGAATCACCAGAGTGGGAATACGGTGTTACTTGTCCCTATTGTTACTCATCAAAATCCGAGGAAGAAAAGGAGAGAGCTAGAGCCCGGCAAAGGCAATTTGAAGAATGGGGCGTGATAGGTGGGCCTGACAAGGGTCGTAGGCCAGCAAAAACAGCGGATACTAAAAATGCGGGTGATGCCCAAATGTTGAGGTCAGTGTGATGACAAAAGTCAACCATTTTGTTTCTTTAGACAATCAATTGTTCTAGACTGAAAATGTACCCTTATATTCAAAGTAGGTGTAGTTGAATGTTGTTGAATTTTGGCCTTGTGAAATGTGAATTACTGTTAGCTTCAATTCGCTTAATTTTGTGAACGTGTTGATTATATTATAATATCTACACATTCTAATGATTTTGAAACCGTCCCTGCTGTTATGCATGGTAGTACGGTAATGGATGGTCGGGTTATGGGGCATTTACAAGAATAGGTCAAAAGTTGTATTAGCTTTAAAGAAGTTATGCTCTAATTTGTAGTTTTTTAGTAGACGTGGTGGGGAATGGGTAAAGGATTAATTAAGGGTTCACATCTCTCATTGTTTGTGCTTGGTTAGTAAGGGGCAAAGGTATTGATTACCCCGTAGTGGGTAATCAACCATTATAGAGTAAATTGGGTGTGGGGGGTAAGGTATTTATTACCCACCTCACTCATTCCTTTGCATTCATTTTTCTTTTCCTTTTCCTTTTCCTTTCCTTTTTCCCATCCCCACTTTGAACCAAACGGACCCTAAATCTTTAAATGAAAAAGATTGATGTTATAAACATGAGCTTTGATATAGGGACCTAAAATGTGATCTAATGCATAAATAACTTCTGTACAAGTTATGTATGCGTTAGGTCACCTTTTAGCCCCCTTTAGTTTGGTCCATTTATCATTTTTGTATAAACATTAACAATAAAGTTTGTACGACATTAACAATAAACTTAGTACAACTTTGTGACATGTTTTACACTTTTACTTGTTCAGTTTTATTTGTTTGAGATGCAATGGAATTAAAATCAAGTCATTTATAACTAAGAGTTGTTGAAATTGCCACATTTGGTTATACGCCTAAAACCCTTAACGGAATTTGCCTTGCTTTGAAGAAAAGAAACCCTAAAACCCTTGGGTGAAATTAGTGAACACAAGGGGTTTGGGGGTCTTCATAGTAGTTCCGAAGTTCAAATTCTATGGGTAGGGTGTATATGTGATTTCATGATAGTTCAAATTTCTTGGTTCGTGTGCCCTGGATTTCTAGTTTACAAGATACATCATTGAAAGGTGCCTCGAGAGGAACTTTGCTCGTATCCATAAATAAAATCCGTAAACGTACTCAATTTTCTGTTCCAAGTTTGTTGCATGGCTAGATGTTCGATGAATAAGAATGAATAATAAAGCTAGTCTGGGAAATTCAATAATTTTTTTTTTTTTTTTTTTTTTTTTTTTTTTTTTTTTTTTTTTTTTAAATAAAGAACAACAAAATTTCCTCATCCCGGCAAGATGCTTGAGAACTAGGGAAATTCAATAATCTAATACTATTATGCCTCGGGGCAGTTTCATATATACTCAAAACAAATATTAATTCCATATTTCCCTAACACATGCTTTAAAAGCATTGTACTTATGCATTGAAAACTTGTCATTTGGGTAAATATGACGTTATAAAGTTTCTTTTGGGTATATATGGAATTTTCCCGCTTTTTATCTTTCTATCCTTAATTTCAAGAGTCAACTAATTGGTTCGTAACATGACAATATGAGAATCAACATAATAGTTTATAGATCATTTGACTCTTATACTCACTTGTACGCGCACACACTTTTTCACACTCTTGTGGATGTACCCTTAGGTAGATTTATGACTATCCGATAAGATTGGATATTGGTGTTGTGGTTTGCTTATAACAAATACATCTAGGGTTGGTCAAACCTTTAAAAATCAAAATAACGTTCATGAATATAAGTGAACAAACATTCATTTATCGAATATAACAAACATTAATTCTTGATCAAGTAGACCCAAAATCCTAAATAGTTTTAACGAATTTAATATATGAGGCCAAGGATTTAAACTATCAAAGCCCAAGAAAAGATGTGATGGGCTATCTATATGTACAAGACCTTAAAAACTCGAAAGCCTTAAAACTTTAAGAGTTTACTCTAACTTTATCCTTAAGCAACCTTTCAATACACCTAAGTGTCACGACCCGCCTACTTAAGACGATCATTTTCAAAGTTGGTTCGGGATTCCGGATTATTCCACACTTCTCTTGGATAAGCATGGGAGGTCTTGGAACCCTTTGGAAGAGTATGGAAAATGTAGGAAGATCTAGAACCTCTTAGAGATCCTAGAAGCTCATGGAAGTCCTAGAATTTTCCTACCATAGAATTGTCTAGAAATTGTATAAAGCTTCCTAGGAGTAGTATAAATAGAGGAGGCCTCATTTGTTCAAGGCATCCAAGAAGTTCTCTTGTAAACTATCTTGTAAAGCTCTCTAAGTAATACAAAGCGTTTTCATATTCCACTTGTTCCTTTCTTTGAAGCTTTCTTCGTTGCATACATCGTTGAGTATTCGAGTAAGGCTGAGCTTAGTCGAGACTAAGTGCCGCACGGAAGACCTTGTAGAGACAAGTCCGTGACAAGTGGTATCAGAGCCAGGTTGATTTGAGGCGATGTCGAACGTAACCGAGAAGATTGGTGCTAGTGGAAGTGTGATTCTTGATGAGAGGCAAGGTCGAGACGATAAGCGTCAAGACCCCAAGAAGAGAGGAACGTCTAAGGACGTAGTGACGAGTTTGGATACAAGATTGACGGGTATTGAGACATCCGTGATGGAGTTGAAGGACCAAGTTGAGGGCTTGGAAGGTCTTAACTCCGAGTTTACGAGCATGAAGGAGGACTTTAGGGTCGTTCTTAATGCTCTTAGCGGTGACATGAAGCTCGAAATCCATGGCTTAAAGGAAATGCTCATGGGTGAGATCAAGAAAGTGCGAGAAGAGTTTGGAGAAGAGATCTCCAACATTCGAAAGACCGTCGAAGACTTGCAAGCTGATGTGGTGCTATGCAAGCGGTCCATGGCCAATGGAGGTGGCGAAGCTAGCCATCATGCTCCGAAGATTGATGTTCCTAAACCATCACCGTTCGTGGGAAAACGGGAAGCTAGGGCGGTCGATGATTTCTTGTGGGAGATGGAGCAATACTTGGAAGGTGTCAAAATCACGGATGACGACTCCAAGATCAAGATGGCGACCCGATACTTGAAGGATACCGCGGCGTTATGGTGGAGGCGTCGATATGGAGATATCGAGCGAGGTACGTGTACTATCAACACTTGGGCTGATTTTGTAGTAGAACTTAAGAAGCAATTCTATCCGGAGAATGCTAAGAACGAGGCAAAGAGTCAGCTTCGTAAACTCAAGCAATCCGGAACAATCCGGGATTATGTTAAGGAATTCACTACACTTGTCTTGGAGATTCCGGAACTTTCCGACCAAGACTCTCTCTTCTATTTCCTTGATGGTTTACAAGGATGGGCTAAGACGGAGTTAGAAAGACGTGGAGTTCAAGACCTTGCTACGGCTATCGCCCATGCCGAGGCCTTGATCGATTTTGGTACTAGGAGGGAATCGTCTAAGCCGAAGGATCGAAAAGTGAACCAGGAGAAAGGTGGGGGAGAGAAAACCGCTCAAGTAAAGAACGATAATACACATAAGCCACCAACCGGAAAGGGCAAGGACTTGAAGACGAATTATAAGACGGGTGGATGCTTCATGTGATGGACCTCATAGAGCTCGAGATTGCCCCAAGAAAGCAAGCCTCGATGGAATAATAGCTCATGAAGACGAAAATACTAGCGAAGGTGGATGCATGAGTACGATGAGGATCTTGAATGCAATCAAGGCCAAGACGGAGGTGCCAAAAGTTGTAGGAAAAGGGCTACAATTTGTGGAAGCAACCGTCAATGGGACCAAGGTACGTGCTCTAGTTGATTCCGGTGCCACTCATAATTTTGTGTCGGTTGATGAAGCCAAGCGGTTAAGGATTAGCGCTACAAAAGGGAGTGGAACGTTTAAGCCGGTAAACTCAAAAGCCAAACCAATGGAAGGAGTGGCTAGAGATGTTCGGGTGAAGATTGGAGAATGGGAAGGGACGGTTGACTTGTCGGTGGTCCCGATGGATGATTTCGATTTGGTTCTTGGGTTGGAGTTCCTCGATAAGGTACGAGCTTTCCCTATGCCATTTGCTAACACTTTATGTATCCTAGATGGTGGAAAGACTTGCATGGTTAGCACGGAGCGGGATTCTAAGTGTGGAGTGAAGACCCTTTCGGCCATGCAATTCAAGAAAGGGTACAACAAGAGTGAACCTTGCTACTTGGCGGCAACAAGGCTAGAGACGGATGAAGAGTCGGGCAAAGTGGAGGTACCTAAGGAGATCGAGCGGGTACTTGATGAGTTCAAGGACGTGATGCCCAAGAAGCTACCACCTAGGAGGGAGGTGGATCATACCATCGAGTTGGAACCGGGTTCCAAACCACCCACTAAAGCCCCTTACCGAATGCCACCGCCGGAGTTGGAGGAGTTGCGTAAACAACTCAAAGATCTATTGGATGCGGGCTATATTCGACCCTCGAAGGCCCCATATGGTGCGCCGGTGCTATTTCAAAGGAAGAAGGACGGATCCTTGCGGATGTGCATAGACTACCGGGCACTTAACAAGGTAACGATCAAGAACAAGTACCCTATTCCTCTCATTGCGGATTTGTTTGAACAACTTGGAAAGGCGAGATACTTCTCCAAGTTAGACTTGAGATCGGGGTACTACCAAGTACGGATAGCAGAGGGAGACGAGGCTAAGACGACGTGTGTCACGAGGTATGGTTCTTACGAGTTCTTAGTCATGCCTTTTGGTTTAACAAATGCTCCCGCTACATTTTGCACCCTCATGAATAAGTTATTTCACCCGTTTCTTGATAAATTTGTGGTGGTATACTTGGACGATATTGTTGTTTATAGTCATACCTTGGAGGAGCATGTCTTGCATTTGAAACAGGTGTTCCAAGTGTTGCGAGACAACGAGCTCTATGTGAAGTTGGAGAAATGCTCCTTCGCCCAAGACGAAGTTGAGTTCTTGGGCCACAAGATCAAAGACGGTGGATTGATGATGGATGGGGCAAAAGTGAAAGCTATCCAAGAGTGGGAACCACCAACCAAGGTGACAGAGTTGAGATCTTTTCTTGGCTTGGTGAATTATTATAGAAGGTTCATCATGGGATACTCGGCAATAGCATCTCCATTGACGGACCTATTGAAGAAGAACAAAGCTTGGATGTGGGATGAGAAGTGCCAAGCAGCGTTCGAGAGTTTGAAGAAGGCGGTTATGGAGGAACCGGTGTTGAGACTACCAGATGTTACCATGCCCTTCGAGTTACATACGGATGCATCGGACTTTGCAATTGGAGGAGTTCTAATGCAAGACGGACATCCGATCGCATTCGAGAGTCGAAAATTAAATGAGACGGAGAGGAAGTACACGGTGCAAGAGAAAGAGATGACGGCAATCATCCATTGCTTGCGGATTTGGAGGCATTATTTGTTGGGTTCGAGATTCGTGATCAAGACGGATAATGTTGCCACGAGTTATTTCCAAACCCAAAAGAAGTTAAGTCCCAAGCAAGCTCGTTGGCAAGACTTCCTAGCCGAGTTCGACTACCGATTGGAGTACAAGCCGGGGAAGGCTAATGTGGTAGCCGATGCATTGAGTCGCAAGGCGGAGTTTGCGGCAATCATCCAAGCCCAATTCCTTCTCCAAGATCGAATCAAGGAAGGATTGGAACATGATCCTTTTGCCAAGAAGATCATAGCCTTAGCGAAAGATGGAAAGACTCGGAGGTTTTGGCTTAAAGGAGACATGTTGTTCACCAAAGGAGATCGGCTTTACGTGCCTAAGTGGGGTGATCTTAGACGGATAATCTTGAAAGAGTGTCATGATTCGAAGTGGGCCGGTCATCCGGGGATCAAGAGGACGTTGGCATTAGTTGAAGGCACTTATTATTGGCCAAGGATGGAGGACGATGTAGAGACATTCGTGCGGACGTGCCTTATTTGCCAACAAGATAAGATAGAGCAAAAGAAGTCCGGAGGCTTGTTGGAACCTTTACCTACGCCCAAAGGACCATGGGAGAGTGTTTCCATGGACTTTATCACATGCTTGCCGAAGTCGGAAGGAAGTGGGAGTATTATAGTGGTGGTCGATCGATTCTCGAAGTATGGAACTTTCATTGCCGTACCACCCGATGTTACGGCTGACGATACGGCTAAGCTCTTTTTCAAGAATGTGGTGAAGTATTGGGGAGTGCCACATGTGATTGTTAGCGATCGAGATCCTAGATTCACAGGGCGTTTTTTGTCAGAGTTGTTCAAGATGATGGGAACAGAGTTGAACTTCTCTACGAGTTTTCATCCCCAAACGGACGAGCAAACGGAAAGGGTGAATGCACTATTGGAGCTCTATCTTCGGCACTACGTAAGTGCCAACCAACATGATTGGGCGAAGCTCCTTGATGTTGCTCAATTCTCTTACAACATGCAACGGAGTGAAGCCACGGGGAAGAGTCCTTTTGAGTTGGTCACGGGGCGCCAACCATTGACTCCCAATGCCTTAGCCGCATCATACGAGGGGAGTAGCCCGGCCGCTTACAAGACGATGAAGGAATGACATGAGCAAGCGGACTTGGCCCGGGCATCGTTGGACAAAGCGGCTAAGAAGATGAAGAAGTGGGCGGATGAGAAAAGGAGACACGTCGAGTTCGAGGTCGGAGATCAAGTGATGGTGAAGCTCTTGCCTCAACAATTCAAGTCATTGAGGAAGGTGCATAAGGGATTGATACGTAGGTATGAAGGCCCTTTCCCGGTGATAGGATGTGTTGGGAAAGTATCTTATCGGCTTCAACTACCGCCCAAGTTGAAGATACACCCGGTCTTCCACGTTAGCTTTCTCGAGCCTTATCATGGAGACGAGGAAGACCCGGAACGAGGGGTGTCCAAGCGGGCACCAACAGCGGTTGTAACTTCGTACAATCGAGAGGTTGAAGAGATCTTGTCGGATCGTACAATACGAAGACGAGGAGTGC
Organism: Artemisia argyi; assembly: GCA_030686995.1. Taxonomy (NCBI): domain Eukaryota; kingdom Viridiplantae; phylum Streptophyta; class Magnoliopsida; order Asterales; family Asteraceae; genus Artemisia; species Artemisia argyi. Next base: position 154,826,098 of record CM060692.1, read on the forward strand.
CGAGCTACAAGTAGTACTTGATCAAATGGCGTGGGTTGCCCGATAGCGAAGCAAGTTGGGAAGTCGAAGACTTATTGTGGCAATTTGCGGACAAGATCAAGAAGTATCATGAGGAAGGCACGACGAGGACGTCGCGAGCTTAAGTGGGGGAGGATGTCACGACCCGCCTACTTAAGACGATCATTTTCAAAGTTGGTTCGGGATTCCGGATTATTCCACACTTCTCTTGGATAAGCATGGGAGGTCTTGGAACCCTTTGGAAGAGTATGGAAAATGTAGGAAGATCTAGAACCTCTTAGAGATCCTAGAAGCTCATGGAAGTCCTAGAATTTTCCTACCGTAGAATTGTCTAGAAATTGTATAAAGCTTCCTAGGAGTAGTATAAATAGAGGAGGCCTCCTTTGTTCAAGGCATCCAAGAAGTTCTCTTGTAAACTATCTTGTAAAGCTCTCTAAGTAATACAAAGCGTTTTCATATTCCACTTGTTCCTTTCTTTGAAGCTTTCTTCGTTGCATACATCGTTGAGTATTCGAGTAAGGCTGAGCTTAGTCGAGACTAAGTGCCGCACGGAAGACCTTGTAGAGACAAGTCCGTGACATAAGCCTTCCTTTTGGTCATGTGCAAAGAAATCATATGGTGAGTATGGTTCATTGTAGATCAATTTTTTTTCAAAGATCAAATGGCATAATCTCGACCCTCGATTCTCTTTCGTTTAATGGTTAAGATTAAAGAAGGCATTACACAATATATAATAGAGCGTCGAGGCTTGCGTCAAATTGACGTCACAACCGGCAGCCCAACAACAAGCCCACTTTGACCCAGGTAAAAGCCCAAAATAGTATTTACAAAACATACCATCTACTATATAAAGGGTTAAAAAACAACCCAAAACAATATTTATGAAACATACCCCCTACTATATAATGACTTGCGAAAACTACTTTAAACTTTTATCTAACATATATTTAGCGAGCCCCGCCGCAAAACTCTATCAAGAACCACGTCGTTTCAATTTTTTTATTCGGGACTTTTTAACCCCGCACCGAATACCTAACCCACTTTCTACTTAACAAAAAAAATACCGTGCAATAATCAACGACATGAAACAACGCCCCGCCGCAACGCGGCGGACCGTTGCCACCTTGTTTTAATAATATATACACGGAGGAGCAAAATTGTCATTTCATATGACTTTGATAACTCTTTATCACTCAGGCTAAAACCCAGTAAAACACTCACATCTTCCTCTCTCCTCATTCATCTCCTATTATCATCATCCTCATTCATCTACATTCTCATTTACTCTCCATTTAACACACACTCATAACCTCTCTCAAGCACCAAACTTTCGCAAATCCCCCAAAATCATCACATGTATCCAGTTGCATCATAACAAGGATCAAAATTATGGATATTAGAAGTGAAATCGTGAAGGATAACAACGTTTTTGGCAGTGTTGCAAAATAAGGCCTACAAGGCCGATTAATCGCCGATTAAGTGCTACAAGGCCACCAACCTTTTTTATTTGTGTAAATCGGTTAAACAACTCGGTCAACCATAATCAACGACAGTTAATGACGGTCAACGGTGGTCAAGCGGCACGAAACCTTCAAACCTTGCTGGAAATACCCAAAACTCATCGTAAAATTGTTTAATAAGTTATACTTGTTTATATCTATTTCAAGATGTTTTTTTTAAGAAAAATCTTGCTAGTAATACCTAAAATTTGCTAAAAATACCTAAAACTTTCCGGAAATATAGAAAACTTGTCAAAAATGTCAATCCGATTAATCACCGATTAATCCTGCCTAGACCGATTACAAGCTACGGAGGGTCGACCGCCCGACTACCGATTCACGATTTTTGCAACCTTCGTTTTTGGTAAAAATTTAACTTGATATTGATGTATTTTTTTTGATTATTGTACATATTATGACGATTTTGATGTTAATGAAAGTTTTACTCATGTTTTTTTTTGATAATTTAGGGCTTATATTCATTGATGATTTAAAACAAGTTAAGTTAGTACATCTCATTATCTGAAGATAAAAAATGATCTAATCACTAATTTAATTTTGATTCTATAGTGTGTCTAATCTGTACTACTTGTGGTAAACGACTGTTATGAATATGTTATAATGTCAATTGGACTATGCTATCCTAGATTGAAATGAAAAACATATTGATTGTAACGAGTTCTTTTTTTTTTTTGCGACTTTACATCTCTAAATTCAAAACAAATAGAATTATTGAGGACACGTCCACTAGGGATGGTCAATTAATACATCTGTGGTTGGCATTATTGCTTGATCTATGGCACCTTTGAGTCATTTTATGTTAATCGTACTGATGTTATGTACTTATGTATGTTGAAACAACTTTTCTATTACTTTTTATGATTCATGATGTTAGATACCTGTTTATAATGATTTTTAGTTATTCAAGTTGTAAGTCATCGCTTGTTGTTTAGCTTAACCTCAAGTTTTATGTCTTCAACGGTGATTATTGCTTGATTTAATGATGAGCCTACTTTATAGTTATAATGTATTCATGTGTTTTCGTTTGAATTTCTTCCATTAGCGAGTAGGATTATGCTCTACTAGTTATGGGTTTGTTTGTTTATTTATTGGTGATGTTGCATATTAAGCAATTTACTGGGTTTTCATGTTTTAAGTTAGTTATAAGTCGGGTTGTTTGTTTGATGGGTGTTATTCTAAAGCTTTAATTTTGGTATTCTATTATTGCTATGATATTTGAGATGGTGTTACATACTAGTTAAAGAATATTATCTAGCTTTATCCGGTGTAAATAGAGTGCACTTGTAGGATGGTGTAAATAGTGTGCAGTTTAAGATTAATTGACTTGTATATATAGAATTTTAGAGGCCATTGTGGGATAGGCACTTTGGCATAGTCAACAGTTGTCGCTGATTGCTCACTTATAACAAATGTTATGGGAAACACGTGGTTTGTTTATAAGATTTACCTGTTGTGAAGTCCTAGATATTATATGAGATACTCTTGTCTAAGAATTTGTTATGATATAGGAAATAATTTGATGGTATGGTTGATCGGTTTAATCTACTTGGACCTCTTTATGAAATTGAGTTTACAGTTTGATTCCAGGTTTTATGTTGTCTTGATAGCGAAGTGATCTTTGTTGTTTAATAAAAAAATGTTATGACACTTTCTTTATTTGTAGGTTTACAGCCTCTGCGCACTTTTTATTATAGTGATTTAAGATGCTTAGATGAGTCTTATGCATGAATATTTGAATATGCCGTTTGATTTAAAAATGCCCAAATATTGTAATTATACTTTTTCTTGTTATCTGAATGTTATCAGAATCTATGGTCTATTTGTATGAATCGCTTGTTGTGGAGTCCTACATCTTAAGTTATAGGCTCTCATATGATGATACATTGGTATTTTTAGTTTTTACGACATATGGTTTATTTGCTTTGAATGGGTGGTTGTTAAATTGCTGAATACGTCTTTAATTGCTCTGAGTTTGGTGTTTCTAAATGATTGCTATTTTATTTGGTGATTTTGTAGTCTTGATAGGGAAAGTGGTATCGGGTGATTATAATATCGTTTCTAATTTAAGTCCAGTGTTCTTCATCTTAAACTTAAGTGTTAAGGTGTTCACTTAAAGTCAAGGAAGGAGGTAGGAAGTATCCACCAGTGTCAAGGAAGGAGATAATTCGGAGCACTATCCTGGCTAGGAAGGAACGCGAATGGAGATAGGAAGTTTGATGAGCGGTTGCAGTAATGACCTATTTTCTACTCTTTTTTTTTTGTTTTTAAGGTCTTTTGTGTTTTACTGCAAGTAGCCGTTAAATTACAGATTTTCTTTTCAAATTTTGTTGGTGTATGAAAAGACGTGTGTAGTTATGGACAAATATTTAGTGGATCTATAGTCAATGGAAATATGATGCCAGTTTTGTTACTTTTAGTATCTGTCTAATTGTGTTTATGAAAACTAGAAAGGTGCCCGCGCGATGCGGGGGCGGATTGTTGGGGTGAAGAGGAGGGAGGTGGGGTGGTGGAAAGTGGTTGTTGGGGTGGTTGTTGAGGTGGTTATAAATTGTTGGGGGTGGTTGTTGAAGTGGTTATAAATTGTTGGGGGTGATTGTTAGGGGTGGTTGTTTCTATAATAAGTAAGTAAAAGTCTAAATTTTTAAGCCTTTCTAATTATAGAATAGTCCCAAATACATTATATAGTAGTATAGATATTTGGTCACACGTTACCAAGTCTTAGGAAATGAACGTTTTAAATCGATTCTATTAATTGTTATTTGACGTCACTTTAAGTAATAATTATGCGAATCACAGATGATTCAGGCCAAACAACAAGTGATTTGGGACATATCACTTGGTGATTTATGCCAAATCACAAGTGCTTTAGGCCAAGCCATGAGTGATTTAGGCCAAACCACGAGTGATTTAGGCCACATCACTTGTAATTTATGCCAAATCATAAGTGATTTAGGCCAAACCGCACGTGATTTAGTCCAATTAATGATTTATGATAAATCACTTGCGATTTGAGCCAAATCACAGGTGATTTGCAAATCAATTGTGATTTGGGCCAAATCACTTGTGATTTGGGCGGTGATTTGGCATGATTATCACATACCGTTTAACAAACTTGTAACAATAACAAAACAATTTAATAACAAATGAAAATTAAAATCCAACTAATGCTTTTATTCAAGTATTAATCGACACATAAAAGTTTTATCTCAAGTTCAACATCTCGCTTGTAGGAAATTCAAACGAACGAAACAAACAACAAATTCGACAAACGAAGCGGAAGCTTTATTCAAATTATCAAACCAAATTACAAATACAAATTCTAATTCAAAGGCACCAAACCCTAATTCAAAAGGTATCAACCACAAATTCAAAAGGTACAAAGAAAACTAATAACATAAATCCCTATTTATAGGCAAAACAAACTTGCAGGACAAGTAACACAAATTACCAAATAACCCCTAAAGTTTAAGTCACTTTTCTAACAATCTCCACTTTGAATTAAACTCCTCCACCTGCTTCAAATCAAATTCAAAGTTCCAAATTTCGAATTCCAAATTTCAAATTCCAAAATCCAAAATCCAAATTCCAAATGCCAGTAATACTAGCCAAATTCAAAACGAATGATCGATTCGCAAAAACGATCCAAAAACAAACCGAACAAATACAAACGCCGATAATCTTCAAAACAAACAATCAAACGTTAACCGACAAATTCAAACTCGGTCAACCAAACAAAACCAAATCGGCTCGAACGATCTTCAACAAAGACAATCAAATTCAGGTAACCAACTTCAAAAACCCGACAAACGAAGATCCCAAAATTTCAAAACTAACAAATTCCAAACGATCGAACAAAATCCAAACAACTTAAACCAAGTCTTCAAACAACAAATCCTCTTTCTTCAGATTCCAAAACAAAACAAATATATTCAAACGGCATCCAAATTTTCAAACAGATGGCCAATTTGACTTATAACCCCAAATTATAAGACTAGTCGAACAAACAAAACCCAAATCCTAAGTTACCACAAAATATTATCCAACCTAATTCCAAATTAATAAATTCAAATGTATGAGAAGAAACAAATTCTGAATGCCCAATCTTAATGAATTCTAAAGGCCCACTAACAAATAATCTTAACAAAATCCTTCATACTGCTCGAGCTATGTCAGAACCAAAACAAAAGAAGCATGCCCAATCGAATTAAATCTAAAAAAACGACTTCAGAAACTTTAGTCGAACAATTCTTCAACACCAAAACCAAACGAACCCACAACCATTTTTTTTTCTTTTTCTTCATGGTCAAACGAACCTAGCTCTTATACCACTTGTAGAAAATTCAAATGAATGAAGCAAACAAAAAATTCGACAAACGAAGCAGAAGCTTTATTCAAATTATCAAACCAAATTATAAATACAAATTCTAATTCAAAGGTACCAAACCCTAATTCAAAAGGTATCAACCACAAATTCAAAAGGTACAAAGAAAACTAATAACATAAATCCCTATTTATAGGCAAAACAAACTTGCAGGACAAGTAACACAAATTACCAAATAACCCCTAAAGTTTAAGTCACTTTTCTAACATCGCTTTTATTTCAGTTTTCCTCAAATTCCCTTGGTTCCAAAAACATATCCCACACAATCTCATTGAAGCGCCTTTTGTAGTTTGTTTCATCACATATCTCCTTACAAATCTGTCAAACATATCCCACACAATCTCATTGAAGCGCCTTTTGTAGTTTGTTTCATGATGATTCTGTCATGTAATGTTACTTATTTGGGTTTCCACAACAATAAAATTTATAGTCTACGCCAGACACTCAGTCAATAATCACCATCAAATCGACCAGGTTTAGAAACCCTAAAAACTGATTAAACTAGTATCTAAAGCTGCTTCTTCCATGAATTTTATACATCAAACAACATATAAACAACTTCCATAATGAATTAATACCAAGTAAACACGAATTCGGGAAGTTGAACATCAAAGAAACCCTAAAAATTCAACTTACATGAACTTTTTCTGCAGCAGACTTTGAGAATTTTTATCTTTTTATTGGAAGCTCAGATCGAAGATCCCTCTAGTGGAAATATTTATTGATATGTAGAAAAGCTCCAGTAAAAATTTCATCCCGAGCCAACGGTTAACGAAGTAGATATCGCTCCTTGAAAACTGACCTGCAGTGAGTTACGAAAATTGAACCAAATTCGAATTTTTCTTATTCTTTTCATCAAAAATTGTTAAGAATCATTTAAGCTCAGAATTGTTAGGTCTTTATCTAGGAATAACAATAACAACACAACAAGAACATGCACAGCGGAATATATAAACATTATTGTTATTGCTATAAGTCTTCGCCATCATCTCTACTCTATTACAATCTCCAATACAGCCCCAATACTACCTTGATCAATGGTAGTACATGTTATCTACACTATAACAAGGAATCAAAGATCTTTGAGGCTAAACAAAACTACCCTAGGTGTTTTCCCATAAAACACCTGTACACACGCTTTACTGATTTTCTGCATCTTGACACACATAAAACTAATTCCCTGTATTCTCTTTATATAATAGAGAATTAGGGTTACAAAGGATATTCCTATAATAATAAAAGATTTGCTGTAATATTTTCTTTCTTGTGAAGTTTCATCCTTTGTCTTCTTTAGTCCTTCATCTTTCACATTTTGTCAATATCAACTCAAGTATAATCCCAACACCATAGATGAAGGTACGAAGCAAAAAATAAGATTTTTGGAGGTATGTACCACCAAACGGGTGCCAAAAGTGGTCCTATAACGCGTAGTTCCAGGTGGCCATAATGGTATTAAAGCACCAAGAGGGGGAGCACGAGTGGTGACCCTCACCCTTATGGATGGTCTAAGAGGTAACAAAATAAGTTTGTGGTATACACCTTATATAGTGAAAAAGCATAATAAACTTGGGACTCCCCTAGAATTACTCAAAGTCATAGTACAATTACCCCCAATGGTCATAAACATCTGTGAAAAGGTCCGTAACCAAAGCCCAGTTGTTCACTTACAATGTCAATCCTTGTCTTCGAGTGCATAGGTGCCATCATAAGCTCTTTCATTAGAGTGTTGCCATTTATGCTACATGTTAATAATCCTAAAGGACAAATCTAAAGTTCTAAACTTTGCTTCACTAAGGTTTTAATCCTATTTATGCTCAATTGAATAACACGCAAGTGAAAAAAGGCTTAATCATTGGCTATATATAAACTAAATAAGCTATATACATCCTGTGTAAGTGAAGAACAAATCTTACTTGGTAATGATTCCATGAACATCTGAGATCACAATGCGTGTATCCCAACTCCACAGATAAATTCTAGCATCCACCTGAGAGGAATGCATGTCTACAATCTTCTTTTTCTCCATCAATCTTCGGTACAGTATCAACATCCGAATCTTTTTTATCAGATACGCTTTTACTTACTGATCTTCTAAACGGCCATAAACTTCAACTTCCACCAGCACCATCAACAATGTCAGCAGGACCACCTACATAAGGGTTTTGTTAAGTTCCCAAGAATTGCACATAGAAAGCAACGACGACAAAAAAAATTCTTACCACTTAGAATGCTACCATCTTTGAGATCCTTTGACATGTTATCTCCACTTTGTGATAGTTGTTTCTCTAAGTTTTCTATTTTGATCCTTAAAGCATCTCCCCTGATCAAATCCCAATTTGAGGATCTAAATTTGCCAACGGGCGACTAAAACTGTGGCTCCTCAAGATTATCTGGAGCGATGTTATCAACATGAGACCGCATATTGGGTAGGGATTTTGAATGCCGAAGAACATTCTTTTCTGTTATTTCATGACTTGTGTGAATATCCACATAAGTTGGACACCTTCTAAAAGTATTAACATTCAGCCCATCAGGGTAAGCTTTCGGCCGTTCTTGATGTGTTCTGACTGGAGGTGGATCTGGACGGTATATCACAGTTGTTGACTGATTGGCTCCAAACAGTCAATCTAAATTGACCAATTGATGGTCAACAAGGTCAAACTGCCTAGAGTCAATCTCCGTGGAATATAGGGTTTCCCCGGGTCGTTATGTCCCGACGAGGTGTGAATTGTTATCAAACGGGTCTGTGATCGGGTGAATTTGGACAAGAAATGGTTGTGATTGATTAAACTAAGGAATTTTGAAAGGAAATAACTTAAATAAGTTATATTAATAAGATTGTAAAGTTGGAAAACTCAGAAACGTTTTAAACCTAAAAACGCGTACGTCTGATTTAAATTTACGTAGACGTACAAAATAAAACGCGAGTTTTAAGAAATAAAATACCTACAGATATGAAAATTACATTTTTACAATCCTAATAATAAAAGAAAATTTTTAGAAAATTAAAATTAATTTTTATACTATTTATATAATTATTATTAATTAATTACTATTTTCTAATAACTTTTTAATTATTTAAATTATCCTAAATTATAACTAATTATGAAATTACACTAAAATATGAAAAATAAATTTGGAAAAATCTAAAATATTATAAAACTAATTTTAAAATTAAAATTATATTTTTAAGACTTTTTATCTAATTATTATTAATTAAAAACTAATTTAAACTATTTAATAATACACTAAATAATAAGAAAATGTAAAATAAGCCTAGAAAAGTAAAATTAAAACTTAGAAAAATCTAAAGTAATATAAAACTAATTTTAAAACAGAAAATATATTTTTAAGACTTTTTAAATAATTGTTATTAATTATTAACTAATTATTAATTAATAAAAACTAATATTAATTATTAAAAATACTAGATGAAAAGAGAAAAATATGAAAAAATTATTGAAATTATTTTAAACTATAAGAAACCTAGGAAAAATATAAAAATGGAAATTGCTTAATAAATAAGCTGAAAATAAGCTAAAGATATTAAATAAAATCTATCACTATTTGTAATTTTGACTTTTTTGAAATTTTATTTTTGAAAATTATTTAAATACTTAAAATATGAAACTTTGTTAGGTCACCATTATGTAAACACAAGTGTGATTATGTAAGAAATGAGATGAGAGTGAGAGTGGGATGATTATGAGAAATTTGAGAAAGTGAAATGCAAGAGTTTCCTTAATGTTTTCAAATAACCAACCAAGTTTACAAGAGGCCTAAGACTAGTATTTATAGGAAAGGAGCTAGGGCAACATCCTACTCCTTCCCTTCTTACAATTCGTATGGGCTTTGAGGCCCATGGATCACATTCTTAAGCCTAGTAAACTTAATACAAATTATAAATAATAACTAAGCAACCTAGCATTATTACAAATGACCGAGACTTGATAAAATAGTAAAACTATGGTTCCAATAATCTCCCCCTAAGGGTCGGTCATCATGGTTGCTTGACGTCTTCGTCTTAATCTTTGACTTTCATAGCTTTAGACGTCTTTAGAAATGATAATAATGATGGATATACTCTGCTCTTTGTCTTTGTTCTTTGATGATGTTGTAGTGATTATGTTATGAAGTAATCTGCCGTTCGTCACTCCTGCGTCTGTGGTGGTTGTCCGCCATTCCAACATGCTCATACATCTTTTGAATTCTGACTTATACATGCACGTAGTCCCTTTCTTTCACTTAAGATCTTTGGTCTTTATACTTTGTAGATTCTTCTTTTTGGCGTAGAATCTTACTTTGAACTTTGTGTTGCTTTGATCTTTGAGGGAGCTTTTGATGATAGCAAGATGCATGTATGAGCATGTGGAATCCGTCATCATGGAAGTGAGGTACCTGCGAGTAGACAGTTAGCAATAAATCACCGGTACTTACGAATAAGGAATTAGAGCTCATCAACAGCATATTGTGAAGACTCCTTCTAATCCTTATCCAGGCCGTTCCCATATCAGATACTCCCGAAGGAGCTTACGAGACCTACTAGGTAGCTCAATGACTGGGTGAGTCGCTGGGGATCACTCCACGACTGTAGACCGTAATGGAACCACCGCAAACACTAAGCGTATCCCTGGTGGGGTTACCGAAGTGACCTGCTGTCAGGGCTGTTTGATGTTGACCCTGGCAGGATTTCCGTTCAATCATTGAGAAATACCTAAGTAATCCTCTCATAAACGTTCTCGGCAGATTGCTAAGATCTGCGAAGGACTCGATAGCTTACAACTGATGCCCATTGATGTAGAACACCAGTTGCAGAAATACTAAGTGTTCCTAAGAGATCTTTGATGTATCTCATGGCTCTAGACTCTATAAGTGCACACCTAGGTTTCCTATGCGAAGACTGGGGAGGTGTCTCCTGCTTTCAATATCAACCGTTCTCTAAGAGATAGGTTGATAGGTTACGCGGGTTCCCCGTGAGAATGAAACAAGTCCTTTTAAGAGAACTTGAGTGGTTAAGAAGGTTTAGTGCATTGCGTCACTGGGTCCATGACGGCTTAATCTTCAATACCGGCGTTGTCTTTTGCAACAACCAGTAGCATACGTATTGAACCCGGTGTCTGCCCTAAGGTTGAACATATGGAGGGCTATTTCTTTTCACCCTTTTCTTTACTTTTCTTTTTAATTCTTCAACTCCTTCTTTCCCTTTCATTCATTTCTCCTTCTTTCGTATCATACCTAAGGACTTCTAATTCTAACTATGGGAGATGTCCTTGGGTAGATCCCTCCGGCTCTGGCGGATCATAGGACGGATATTCCTATCTTAAACACCTTATAACTCCGACAGTAGCCAAGAAACCTTTGATTGAAAATCTCTCAAAGTGTTTGTGATAATCAAATCTTTTGGTTAACACTTTGAGAGTTTTGTGTACACTTTTGAAGGGCTCCCCCTGCACATGTGCTCATAGGTGTTTAATAAATTTGCACATGCGGGAGGAGCAAGCACTTTTGAATTGATCCACTTTCCGTGAACCAGACCGATTCGAGACACGCTTACATCACTAGTTAAACTAGCTTGAAATTATTACCCGGCCTGATCAAGTTCACAGAAAGTTTCTCGAGACGGTACATTTCTACTCAGACATATCCTTTTCGAGACACGCTTACGTGGCTAGTTAAAGAGATACATTGTCAGCTTTTAGGTGACAACTAGCTCTAGTAACTAACTTGATGTTATTACCCGTCGAGGATAAGTCCTTTCGATGTTACTAACTTGTATTATCTCGTCAATTCCTGGGTTAAACTGAGTCTAGCTCGTACAAGATACAACTTTCAGCTTAAACTTCATATATTTTAATCACTTTTTCATTTTCTCCCCCTCAAAAATAGCATATAAAATGATGTTTTTGACAAAATTTTAGATTAAAATATGCCTTTTGAGTCTTACGGGGAGATTTACAAAGAACTTTTGATGTTGAGCAAAGTATTTTGTTTTGACAAGTGCTCCCCCTCAACAAGTGATTAGGTCTTATTGAGGTGAAATACTTGTCCTTTTGAGCAGAATTATGAAAAATCATAAATGTTTGATTAATTCTACTCAAAAGTAAGAAGCCTTCGCTCCTTATGTTTAGGATTGAGGCACTGAAGCGTACCTCAGGGTCCTTTCTTTACAAGTTCGGGTTGTACACTGTTATGTGTGCACAAGCCATAATGGAAAAATGATTCAATCAATGAAACAATTGATAATGAAAAAAAAAATTATGACCAAATGTACCAAGTTATTCTTCGTCAGGAAGTGGAGCATCGAAGTTAGTGAACTTAGGTTCTGGTCTTTCGAAGTTTCTGACAGGAAACGATGGTCTGGCACCGATGTAGCTTTCCAGTCGTCTGATCTGTTCCCGTCGAAATATCCTTTCTTCAATCTTTAAGACAAAGTTACGAACTTGTCTTCTGGAGCTGGATTTCCATCTAGGTTGTTCCCCCTTAGCTATCTTACGGCGATCATCATTCAATCTTTTGACAAGCCCATCACGAACTGATTTGAGTGTAACATCACAGAATTTGTGTACTTCATCGAACCTCATGAAGCTTTGTAGCTTTTTGCTGTTGATGTAGGTGAAACCAAATGGTTCTTGGATGAGAGTAAATTGTGGTGTGTCATAGAGACCATCAAAGTAGAATTGTGGCTTTGTCAAATTGATCTTTTGTTGGTAACTTTCCACTCCAAGCTGAAGATCTTCCACTCTTTCTTGAACAATCAGTCGTCGGATGTAAAGAAGTAGCGATGCCATGAAGTTGTACTGAACGTCTCTATCGAATCCGCGCATTCTACTCTGAACCTTTTCAAGATACATATCTTCTATGTCATTGAGATAAAGGTTGGGAAAGTCTGCTTCAGAGAACTTGTACTTCTTTTCATCTTGTCGTTTAACAACAATTTCACGCATGAATAAGTAGTTAAACCGTTTCGACTGTTGAATCTCCAAGATAGCGATGATCTTTGATTTCTGCTTCACATTTTCCAATGATGTCTCTCCTAATCTGCTTGTATAACCGAGACGATGACGATCAGGCCAATGTTGAATTCCGTGTAGAGCATCTCTGTCGTAAGCTACGATGGAGTTGCTGAAAATACGGGTGGTTTCTTCAATGGCTGGAATTTCGTATCTAGCGGCTGGTACTGAGATTGTGAGTGAGGAAGCATATTTCTTCTTGGATATCTCTTGAGTGAGCTGGATGTTACGAAGATCTTTGTTGAAGAAGAAGCTGTAAGGTATCTTGGGTTTGTCTGGAAATCCTTTCAATGGTAATGGTTTGGTCCAGTCGGTGAAGTAAGGTTTTTCATGATTCTTGGAACTTAGATCGATATTCACTTCAGGATTTAACCAGTCAAAGTCGGCAGACATTGCACTAGCTATATTCTGCATGTGATATTCGTATTCGACTTTGTTTCCAGATCTTTTCTTGAGGAATTCTTGTGCATCCCTATTGATTCTTCTAAGCTCCGCCTTTGTGAGTTTGTTGATGTGAAGATCCTTCATAATGACCTGGGTGAACTGAAGAGTGTTACCAGGAAGAGGTTCTTCTTCTTCTAGAGGAGGTTGAGCTTGGACCATTTCTGTCATCCAATCATTCTGAGGATTGTCATCATTGTCGAGCCATGAATGACGTGTTTTCTTCTTGGATTTCTTAGACTTGGATGTAGCATCTTTGTCTTTGTCTTTGGCTTTGGACGGTGATGATGGACCAGCATGAGAATCATGAGTAGGTGGAGCACGGTAATCGGTGTCATGTTGATCTTGGAAGTCATCAGTTTGTTCCATGAAAATTTCTTCATCTTCTGTTTGACCTTTACCAGTAGCTAAGGGTTGTTGTTGAGTTCCAGGAGGAGTGGAGTCCTTTTGTGGTTGTAGAGAGGATGAGGGACCTGTTCCAGACTTAGGTTTCTTGCCTTTGGAGTTTGGGTCAGGATCGTCATCTTTTCTTGTCCGTTTTCGGGTTCCAGCAGCATCTTTGCATGACTCTTTTGACATATAAGCTACCATAGCATCATACAGGCCTTTTTCTTCAGCTGTCTGTGTGGTTTTGGTGGCAAGGTTGTCGAAGAGTTTGACAAGCATGTCATTGAAGGACAATTCTTGGACGGTTGGAGCCACAGTAGAAGATTTTGCGGTGTGAAGCGTGAATGGTGTAGTAGACAACATTTTCCTTGTTACACTTCTAATTCTGTGATCCAAGTTGTCATTGATTGGTTTGAGAAGGTTTGCTACCTCAGGAGTGATCATCTCAACCAGATTTTCAGTGAGAAAATCATGTGTTGCAGTTCTGATAAATCCTTCGTAATCAGATTTCAAGAACTTGTCGATCAGCTGCGTTGACTTCTGGAATTCCTCAACTTGTTTGGTAAGATTGGTAACAATGTTGGTGAGTTTGTTCACTTGCTCCTGAAGATCAACTGGTTGTTTTGGTTCATTGATTGAATGTTGTTTAGATGCGGTTTCAGAAGGTGTGGGAGATGAGTGCTCGGGTGATGATTCGGACGAAGACTCGTTGTGAGAGTCCGAAGATGAAGCAGGAGGAGTCGGATCCTTTGGTGGAGAGTCTTGAGGAGGTGGAGGTTGTGCTGAGGAAGTCTGCTGAGAAGATGACTTAAGAAATATGTTGGTGTCGAACGCGTTCTTCTCTTCGTTTTCCTTTCTACGACGTTCCTCTGCTTCCTCTGCTTCTCGTGCAAGAAACTCTGGAGTAATAAGATATTTATGTTCCTGATCCGTAGCTAAGTTCTCTTGACCGCCAACATTCTCCTCTAAAGTAGCAGTCTCAGTCATGTGGACATCTTCAGTCTTGTCTGTATCCTTAACGTTGTCATCAGGTTGTGGAGCTGATTCTGACGTTGTTCGAGGAACCATACTGCTTGTAGCCCCTACATGTTCTGACTGATCGATAGGTGGTGGTGTTGGAGGGTGTGATAGAAGTCGGCTTTCAAGACTTGCTTTCCTCTGTTCTTTCCTAAGCTGCTTTTCTTCAGATCTAGTGTCGACAACTATACTCTTCAGTTTGCGTTTATCGACTAATGGTTCAACGATTGGTTCATCTTCATCATCATTCGGCTCATTGATAGTGACTCCTTTTCTTTTCCTTGTCTCTTCTTCATAAGTTACAAGACTTTGTTGAACGGCAATCTCTGTTGCAGGAAATGCTTCATCAGGTGCTCGGTATCTCAGTTCATAGTCTGGTTCTTCTTCTTCAGATTCTGTATCAAACTCAGACTCGGTGTCAGAAGGTAGAGGAGTAGGTTCATCCCGAATAAAGTACTCAGGAGTTGCCTTCTTCTTTGGCTTGGTAGCAGGTTTAGGTTTGGATGTAGGTATAGGTTTGGTGGAAGTCTTGGGTTTAGACTTAGGAGCACCCTTAGATCTAGTATGTGGTGAGGCAGTGGTGCTTGTGGTACTCCCAGACTTTACACCTCCTTTGCTACGAGTCTTAATTGTGGTTTCTTCCTGTTCCCCTTTGTAAGCCAGATCATACAACTTGAAGTTCGCCCTTTTCTTGATATTGTCATTCAGAAGGTATTCGGGAATCCTCATTCCTTTGATCTTGGTTGAGGAAGTGGTCGATTTGATGAATGAGGTGGTGAAGTCGTCCTCGAAGAGGTGCTTCGGCTCATTAGGATCAGCCATTCTCTTGATGAATTCTGGAGAACTTTTGCAGAGATGTTCTATGAGAAGCTTGGTGAATCTTGTGAATGGTATCATAGTCTTCACACGTTCTGTCTGAATACTGTGGACGATATCATTCATGATAGGAACTGCAAAGTCAATCGGTGTCAGAGTCACCATTCCCCAGAATGTTTGCAGGTGTTCGAGCCTTGGATGTTCATGACCACTTTTCCTTCCAGATATAGATCTCACCACCAACAGACAGAATGTTCTCCAAGGCTGAGGGATATACTTGGCATTAAATTGGGAAAGCTTGACTAGAGGTACATCATCATCAACCTCATATCCTAATTCAATGAAGAAGTCAAGAAGTTCCAGGTCAGGTAGTATTGGAGCAAATTCGTTGTCAGTTTGTGGCATGAGAAGGGCTGTACGAAGAATGCCATGATCTACAGAGTAATCTTGGCTATCTAAGGTAACAGTGAAAGACACATCATCCAAGTTGGCCCGAGCAGTAAGCCAGAACTGATGAAGGTAGAACAGTGGAACTGAAGTAGAGCATGTGAGCAGTGGTTTGCAAGGATGTGCCAGTAGGATATCTTTCACAATCATGCATGATTTCTCTGTGATGTTCAACTTGTTGAAATCGACTCTGGGATTGTTGTTGCCAATTGTGACATTGTAGTTCTCGGGAGTGATGTCATCCAAGGTGAGTAATGGAAGAGTTTGTTCAGCAACGTTCTCATTGTGTTCAGCCATGTTTATCTGAAAAGTATCACCATAAGCCAAACATCCAAAATTTGTAATGTGTTAGCACAGTTTAGAGTTTGGATACAGATATCTATTTGAAACAATTAAGCACAAATGTGTCATTTTGTTATGAGTCAAATAATGCATATTGCAAATAATCACAACATGACAAGCACAATTCACAATTACATCACACAACACTAATGAATCACACCAAGGTAACATAGATAAAGCCAAACAAGATTTCGAGAAAATATCATTGAGATAGATTTCGACAAAATGTAATAGTGGAACTTTATCGAGAAATTTGACTTCTCGAAAAATTCCACATTATTGAGTTTTATCGGAATCTATTTCTTCTGAAGTTTTCGAAAAAAATATTGTACTCTGAATGATTTCGAAAAAAAATGATGTAGTGAAAAAAATTTATCGAGAAAGTAATTTTCAAAAAAAATTTCTCAGAACTGACTTTTATCGAGATCTTTTATCGAGAAACATTATTTTTCGAAAAACATTATTTTATCGAGAAACATTATTATGAGTTATCGAAGAACATTAATTTTCGATAAAACTTTCGAGAATCAGTTGATTTCGAAAAGTTTCAGCCCAAGTAATGATTTCGAAAACTCAGGTTCTCGAAAAATGGATGATTTCGAAAAATGGTTTCTCGATAAGTTTGAAATGATTTCGATAATACTCAGGTTCTCGAAAAAATTCTTATACAAGAATTAATTCGCATTATGTAGAATTCACACGTACATTTCCTTCACAAAGAACTTTTCAATGATATAGGCCTGTCACCAAGATAGATAAACACTACTTAGACTAAATCACAAAGATTTCGATAACAGCCAAGAACATGATCTCGATAACTATACTTTTTTGAGACAAATGAGTATCTTGGAGTCTAGGATATCACAACTATATGTATAAAGCTTATAATGACATATAATGACAGTACTCAACTCATAGGACTCAGTTATTTTGACATTATCAAAGAACGAGGTATACTAGGCTATCGAGAACATAGCATCCATGGTGTATATCAACAAGAATAAATCAAACATGCATTTATAAGACCTTAGAAACAAATCCCACCAATAACATCAAGCATATATCCACAGAACCTTATGAACCCGATTCGACCTAAACCCTAGCTTTCTTAGATCGATGCAAACGTGATGGAATATGAAAATAAATGATGAGAAAGTGTTAGAAACAAGTTAAGTAACTAAACCGCATCAAGAATTAACCACCACAACATGTGAAGAGCAATTTCGAAATCCTAACCCTAGTTCTCGAAATCTTGAGAACATGAGATCGAGCCGTTGAAAATCCAATTAACCAAGATCCTATGCATATTATACCCTATTGATTACATAGGAACTTACAATTATATGATCAAGGTCGTGGATTACTTGAATGATTAAGGGCCGTTCGTCTTGAAGAAAGGGTTTAAGAGGTTTAAGATTTTTAATTTTTTGAAACTGTGGGTATATGTTTGTACGGTTTGTTTGTTATATTTGTTTTGAAAGTTTAAGGTTTAGTCACATTTGGTCCCTTTACTTTTAAGATATGTCTATTAGAGACCTAAATTAACTAGCAAACTTAAGTGAAATAAGAGATATGCATCCGTAAAGCTAACTTATGAAGACTTAAAACAAATGAGACAAAGTGATGTAAAAGAAATCATCCACACACTCTCCGAACCGTAAAAAATACGAGAAACATGCAAGTATACCAATTAAAATTGGTAAAAGATTTAAGCGTGACTCCCCCTCAACACTTGTAAAGAATGAACAAGGTGTTGAATGGAAGCGATATACTTGCATTTTTTTTTTTTTTTTTTTTTTTAATGAAATGTGAAAAATCTTTTTGTGTTTATATTAGTTTATAGGAAAGAAAGAAAAACAAACTATTCTACAAAGATAGTTGTGATGTTTGACGATCAGTGGTGTTTTAAAAACTTTTCCAGATCCTCTGGTGTCAAACATCTCATACCAATTTGATGGACTAGACTAGCAAACCTGGATGGTGCCAGAGATTTGGTAAGTAAGTCTGCCAATTGGTACTCAGTTCCAACGAAATAAAGTTCAACTGTACCCCTTTCCACATGCTCTTTGATGAAGTGATATCGGAGATCAATGTGTTTGGATTTGCAGTGATGGACAGTGTTGCAGGAGATAGCAATTGCACTCCTTGAATCACAGTAGATGGGAATCTTGTTGAATAGGTAGCCATAGTCCTTAAGTTGAGATCTCATCCAGATGACTTGAGCACAACAGGCAGACATGGCTACGTATTCAGATTCTGTTGATGACAGTGAAGTGCAGTCCTGCTTCTTAGATTGCCATGACACAAGTTTGTCTCCAAGAAACTGTAATCCACCAGATGTATTTTTGCGTGTGTCTAAGCATCCTGCATGGTCAGCATCTGAAAACGCAATTAGTTCAAAGCCAGAATCCTTCGGATACCAGATTCCCAAGTTAATGGTTCCCTTTATGTATCGAAGGATTCTTTTGACCTCACTGAGGTGTTTTTCAGTTGGTCTGGACTGATAGCGAGAGCACATGTAGACAGCAAATACTATATCAGGTCTACTAGATGTGAGATACATGAGGGACCCAATCATACTTCGGTATTTGGTAGGGTCAACAGGAGTCCTATGTAAATCAGCATCTAGTTTTGTGGTATAGCCCATTGGTGTATTAAAAGTATCACAAGACATCATTCCATGTTTCTTAAGAATTTCGAGAGCATATTTAGACTAATTTATAAAAATTCCACGGGGTGATTGATGAACTTTAATAAAAGCACTTTGCTGGAAGCTTAAAAATAAGCACTATGGTGAACCAAGTGCTTAGCAGCTTGAGCTTTTTGGCTTATCTTGATGTTTTAAGCTCAATGAAGCAAGCAATTAAGCTGGAAACAGAAGTGAAATAAGATGCAAGTAAGCTAAAAGTACTAGGAATAAGCTAAAGGGTATAAAGAATCTCACTAATAAGCTTGAAACAAGCAAATAAGCAATCTCAACCTACCCTGTGGAACAAGCAGGCCTGCAAGGATTTTGCAGGCTTGATTAAGCTAGGGGCAACAACTCAGGGGCCAAAAATAAGCTTATATGTGATGAAATTGCTTATTGAGGTTTCCAAAAAGCAAAGTATCACAGTATGAGCCCCACTAATAAGCTCAGAGTGAGCTTATTAACTTGGCTCAAATATACTGAAGGATCAGCATACTAAGCAAATGGGACAAGGTTGAGGGGCATAGCAGCCCTAGTGAACAAGCCACAAGCATGAAAGCAAGCCTAGATACTAAAAGAAGAGCTTATTGGCTTTTCAAAAAGTCAATAAGCTTCCTGTGGGACCCACTATTGAACAGGAAACAAGCCATTGAAAAGGGGTGGATGAGGCAGGGTCTGTGTGCAGGGCACCACCTTGCCCTGCAGGGTACTTTGAGCACATGGAAAAGCTAAAAAAAATCTAAAAATAAGGCAATTGTATATTTCTAAAGTTGAGCTGAAGGACTACAAAATGTAAAAGTTTCAAGGCTTATCTCTGTATACAAAAATCACAAAAAAATCATGCAAGTTTTGGTTTTTCTAAAAACTAAAGAAATTGACTTTTTGCTTTTTGAACCTACTTTGACAATTTTGAGATTTGATTGAGTCTAATTAACTGTAAACATGATGTTAAGCTATAGTGAGACCAAATAAGTGTAAACCTACAACTTATACAATGATGTTTTGGTTTGTGGATCTCAAATCCCCACATAGTTAACTGTGAGGGGGAATTACTTTTGATTTTGACTTTTGCCTTGTTGAGGAGTAAGGTGATGGTTAACCTAAGCCTACATGAACCTAAATAACTTAAAGAGACCAAATGTTACACTAATAATCAACAAGAACAACACAGAATAGCTAGAACCAAACACCCCTTAAGCCTACTGATTTAAAAGATTTGAGAATCAAATGTGGACTATACACCATGAAACTGAATCTAACACTTTTACTAACATTTAATAGTCATAAACAAACTGAATTGAACAACAAATAAAACATACAAACAGTAAATGCCAAAAAGTGAAATTGCTTACAATGGTATACAATCTGAGATAGGTGACCAGGGTGCCAAACCACAATCCTATTACTCCCCCTAGGAGTTCTAAACCATAAAAGTTCACAATACACAAGCTTCCTGTCCTTCTTCTTCCTTAATACTGACTTTTTGATTTTTTTTATTTTTTTTTTCTTGAATTTTGAGCATTTTTAGATAAGTGCCTAGAAACTGATTAAGTAGTTAAAGAAAGCTTATGCAAGCTTATTGATATCTTCTATGAACTTAGTGATCACTAAACAACAGACTTTGACAACATGAAACTTAAAATGAAATTTTTAACTAAAATTAAGACAAATGATGAGATAACAAAGAACTTTTAAATTATAACTTGAGGAAAGTTGAGTCACACTTACAGTTCTTAATAAAATCCTTCTAAGCTACTGAGTACAACTTGGAAAGTAAAAATTAATAAAAACGATTTATAAAACTATGCTACAACTACCTTACACTAACTAATGCTTGTTTCTTCTTTCTATTTGACTTTTATATGCCCTGGAGTACTCCTCTGTCTTTCCCACACTTCTGTGAGCCGTTGGATGGGCTCCAAATGATCTCTACCCTTCAAATGTGTTTTGGCGGGAAAACAGGTTTGGGTTTGGTGAGGGTAATAAATGAAGGGTTGGTATATTTAATGGAGGGGGGGGGGTATTAGTGGGGTTGGTGAGGAAATTGTGGAGTTGGAGGGGGGACATGGAGGAGGGAAACCTGGGGAGGAAGAAGGGTGAACAGTGGTGGGTGTTGGGTTTGACAGTCGTTGACCCTGGGTGTAATATCAAAGGGTTTGGAATGTTGGGCCTGGTGTGGTGGGCTTGGGGTATTGGATCAGGGGTTGGGTTGGATTTGGCAGTGTTTGGTTTTGGATTTGTTTATTAAGGCTTAGAAATCACAAGGACCATTCATGTAATTTAGTGAAAGTGGAGGGCTGAAGTTGTCAATCTTCCAAAGTATCCTCAAGGGTATAATTTTCCAAGAACCAAATTTTCATTTTTCCATTTTTCAAAATTCCCAGGGACCAAATCTGACAAGTTGCCAAACTTGAGGGACCAAAACTGACATTTCTCTAAACTTTACACCCAAGGACTAAAATTGATATTTGTGATTTCCCAAGGACCAAAAATGATTTTTCTTTCAAAAATATTTCACCAGGGACCAATCCTGCCAAAGTTTGAAACTCCAGGAACCAAAATTGAAAATTTCCAAAACTTTTGAGATTTTTCACCAAAGGACTAAATATGACAACTTATGATTTTAAAAGGACCTTTGGTGATAATTTTCCATATTTTGAATGACCAGGGACTAGTTTTGACATTTTATGAAAGTTGGGGGACTGAAACTGCCAATTTTGCAAACTTTGTACGTTTTTCATCTGTTTTTACTCATTTTGCATCTAAAACATATAAAACACAATTTTGGAATATTTTCAGTATTTTGATGCATTTCTGAGTATTTTTGTATGTTTTGCAGTTCAGATTTGACCAAAAATGATGAGTGTTTGAGCACTCATCATTGACTCCACTTTTTGCGCAATATCCTTGATACTTGGTTTAGAATCATCAAGATCATTAAAGATTAATTGTTCTTCCACAACCCGTTCACATACTTCCTTGATCAAGACAGCATCGCCGGGAACATCTTGAAATTCACCATTTGACTCCAGAGTCGTTCTAATTTCATTTGTTTCATCCACCACCACTTTTGTAAGACTTTCTTCCACGGTTTGAATAAAAGGTACTGATATTGAACTGCATGAAACACCTTCTACACACGCGTCTCCTTGATCAGAGCCAACTTCTGCATAGCTTTCTGGTACAATTTCTAAAGACTCTTGGGCTGTTATTAATCTTACTTCAGACTCATTGGTATCATCCAACTGAGTTTTTAAACTCTCTTCATCTACTGTTTTATCAACAACATTCACCTCATTAGAATCATCTAGCTAAATTATAATTATGTTATATATATATATATATATATATATATATATATATATATATATATATATATATATATATATATATATATATATATATATATATATATATATTTAAAAAATAATCATAAATAAAAAAATAAAAAAACCTTACGTTTGTTCATGCCTATTTTGTCACTGTAAACCTCGACAATGGTTGTCGTTGATACCAATTGGCAAGATCATTAAAGATTAACTGTTCTTCCACAACCCGTTCACATACTTCCTTGATCAAAACAGCATCGTCGGGAACATCTTGAAATTCACCATTTGACTCCAGAGTTCTAATTTCACTTGTTTTATCCACCTCTTTTGTAAGACTTTCTTCCACGGTTTGAATAAAAGTTACTGATATTGAACTACATGAAACACCTTCTACAGACGCGTCTCCTTGATTAGAGCCAACTTCTGCATAGCTTTCTAGTACAATTTCTAAAGACTCTTGGGCTGTTATTAATCCTACTTCAGGCTCATTGGTATCATCCAACTGAGTTTTTAAACTCTCTTCATCTACCGTTTTATCAACAACATCCGCCTCATTAGAATCATCCAGCTAAATTATAATTATGTTACATAAAAATCAAAAAAATACTTACATTTGTTCATGCCTACTTTTATCACTGTAAACCTCGACAATGGTTGTCGTTGATACCAATAGGTGTGCAGCAAAAGGTACATTTTCTCTTCAGATTAGCGCATCACGAAGAGCATGCAATATGGCTTTTCTCGCACTGCAAATGCAACAAACAGAAAACGTCATTCCTAATTAAATCTTTGTTGCTTATTGTACATTTGAAGGGTGTTTTGGATTTATTTTCTAATTGAAAATTATAAGCACCCCAAAACAGCAATTATCAGGTCTGTAACTAACTTCTCATAAGGGTATTACTTAGATTGCTTCATAATCTTAAAGTTATCATAACAACAAAAATCTTAAAGTTATCACCAGTTGCAATTTTAACACGATTCAAATAATCTTCAGTAGCTCAAAAAAATATATCTCGGTCTGCACAATACCGAAGACAAAAAGAACAATCAAGTAAGACGTTTGAGCCTTGTCAAATCCCAACACAAAAAATGATACCTCTTGTATCCAAGAATAGTTCCCTGCCATAAAGTCTAAATGACATCAAAACAAAAAATAATTAGCTTATATTAACATTAATAATAATTTATTCTCAAATATATATGATAACTCACGACATAAACATAGTTGTGATGTTTTCACTGAACAAATTCTTTTAGAAGTTTATTAATCAACTGAAGACAGTAACAAATGACCTTCATAAATATGGTTGTATCAACATAAATAGCATAATATAATACCTTCTCAAGATAAGGGCACATGTAATCAATCCAAGCTACAAAAATAAGAACAAACTGTTAGTTATATGGTGAATGCACATAGTGAGGAATAATATACTATATTAGCAATCAAATGTGATAAATAACACATGATTATTCAACATGCAATTGATATAACTGATCACTAAGAATGGCGGGTTGATTTGTGTTCAGTATAAAAACATTGTGCGATGTGTATAACAGCATACTGAGAAGACGATTGTTTCTAGAGGATACGAGATTAGGGCTGAGGAAAAATTAGGTTTTTTTCTAGGTGATGAATGAATAAAAAGTCGGATATTACAGGTTATATTTATTAGGGAATGCAGTTGTTTTCATACCTTTATAGATTTTAGTTTGCAAAATAAATACAAAACACTATGTTGGTGCAGTGGTTAACATATGTTTGGCACTTATTCACAACCATGTTCGAATCCAGCACTTTGTATTTTTGTAGAAATTAATTCTGGATTTCCCAAAGTAGTGTGCTTATGTGGACATATTTTAGATGATACAAATTAAATTAATTATAAAAATACAAATTAAATTACTTACATACTGATGTGCGTAGGGATTGCACCAAGCTTTACCTCTCAAGGGATCTTGAGAGGCTTACAACCCCCACCAGGCAGTGTACCTGATCGTTGTAGTATAGTATAGTGACAAGTACCGGGGGATTGATCGTTCAGCCAGGAATAGTGTCGCTAGGATTAGAAAACCTAATTACTAGTTCTAGAGATGAAGTATGAGTATTTTTGTATTTTTATATTTTATAGAAAGCAAGTAAATATCTCGGGTTTTGAAGGATTTGGGCGGAATTAGTTGCTAGTCAACTAACCCAATACTAAAGATGCAATCAAAATAAAATACTAAAAATGAAAATAAAACTATATTAAACTAAGGTTGTGAGCAATAAGTGGAGAAATTGTGTTTACTTAGATTTCACTACTCCCTAGATATCTTTTACACGTTAATTACTTGTTATAGTTGCGTGGATGACAGATTGTATTCCTTAATACCATTCATGGGGTGGCGTACTTAACTCCCCAATCCTATGAGTGCCTACTTCACTCCTATGTCGAGCCGGCTAAGAAGCTCCTAACATGGGATCATTAGAATTTACTCATGCATTAAATACAACCAATAAAACCTAGTACACATCGGTTCATGTTTCCTAAGACGTTCAAGCATGTTACCATTTGGAGATCTGCCAGTTTTCTTAAGCCTAACATTGAAATCATTCATCCAATACAACCATAAACAAGTAATCAACACATAATTAACATCTAGGTTTCATTAGATCTAAGCAAACACAAGATAAATCTAGCCTAGTATGGTGGAATCAAGACAAGAACAAGATACAGACAACCAACACATAGACCTATTGATTGAATTAAAAGAACACTTATCTCAATTACACATGCAAGGGTTCAAGGGCTGAAAACCCTTGAAAAACCTGTAAAATTCGTATAAGGTTCGGCCTTAGGGTTTCTCCAAACTTCTTTTTCTTTAATGAATGAAAATTAGAAAACTATATATAGATAATTGAGTCTGACGGCGTCAAGAACAAATGGGTGACGCCGTCATCTCGCCGCCAAAAGAATCCTTGGACTGCCTTGATCTACATCTGACGCCGTCATGTGTTAAGTTTTTCCAGGCCGTCACGTATTTAACTCTTGACGCTCTTCCTCGTGACACCGTCATTTCTGTACTGGGTCGTCATGAAATTTACTCATGACGCCGTCAGGAAGTTACTCTTGACGCCGTCACATACTGTTCCTAGCTTGGAAAATTAAGTCTTTGGCATTTTCTTCACTTTTATGCTTCAAAAACGTCCGAATTGCTTCCTTTTCCAAATTTCACTCCCAAAGTACCTAAAATCACAAAAGGAACGATTTAGGGCAATATTTGATCAAATAAATTCAATTCCGGGCTTAAATGACCCCCTAAAAGTTGTTCATTTTTTGCCTCATCATATACCCTTACACTTGAGATTTGCTTGTCCTCAAGCAAATGCGCTTTTATTCTACTCAAAATACAAGTTAGCGGTCATTTAACATTAATATAAAAGTAATTACAATAAATAATCGTTCCACTAAAGACCAAAGACAAGCACGGAGGTCATACACTAGCACCTCACAAATAGTGTTTAGATACTCACATCTCTCGGGTGTAATAAAGTATAAATTACAATATGGAAACGGAAGATATCTCTCACTACCTGTCATAGCAAAATAGATTACCATAGGCTTGGGAAAGGATCAAACCTCCACCACATGGCGTAAGCACCTAGGATAAACTATCAAAGAGGTCTTTTAAAATGGTTGTAACGTTAGGTGTAGGGATATGAAATACACGGTTTTGTTGGATATAGGCAGTCTTTACTGGTGGCGAGTTAACAATCTTGGTTAATTACATGTACAATATGGCGTTGCTAAGCCAAGACTAAACTCGACTTAAGCTAATAAATGAAAAATAACAAAAACATAAAATGAACATAGAATAAAAAGGGATGGTAGTCCGTATGTTTTCTTTTTTCTTTTTCTATTTTTTTTCTTTTTCTTGTTTTTTTCGATTTTTTTTTTTTTTTTTTTACATACACTCTTACCCTACCGTCCAAAATAATACATCGTAGGGGATGAATATTCCCCTTACACTTGAATATTTATTGACTCGAATTAAGAAGATCAAAACACTTGGAGTACTTTTAAGATTAACGTACATATGGGGGAAATATATGATGTTCTTCCCCATTACTCCATAAAATAAGTACTTTACCCATGAGTCCCAATCGTCCCAAAACAATATGTACAAGGATATGACTCGACTTAGCAACCATGTAATCAATTAGATAGTTAACTTAAGGTTTAACAAATAACATTAATGCACTAAAAATGAGCGCATACACGGAAGGCTAAGGCGATTTGGGTGTACATTTAAGTGGGGTGTAACAAATTCTTCCTTTAAGTAAGATGCTTAAAGTTAGAAACGAAAGATAGGCTCGAAGGGGTGTACTAGGGGTTTCGTGTACTAAAAATGAGTACAACGCTAAGGGTGTAGGAAAAATTAGTTGACTTAACTAGCCAAGTAATATGACTTAAATGGTCAAGTAATTATGATACGGATTTAACACAAGGGTGATCCTAATGCCTCTTATCATGTAGTAAATCCTACTACACGAATGTAGTCTCACTAGCGGTCTCGGGATGCATCACTAACGCAAGTTCTAGAATCTAAATGCTACCGGTACACTCATAAGCACTAATAGTAAATGTTTTTCCTATCAAATCTAAAGGCGAACCTCACATATTTGGGTGGAAATTTTTTTCTGAATGATACGGTTATGTGCTAGTCATACAATCTCCTATCCATGAGACGCTTGCTATGGCTAAAGTTTCACTCCTAAATGTTGTAAAAAAAATTAAATTTGGCGCTAAAATTGCACTAACAAGTATTTCTCATAGTTTTATTACACATCCACTATTAAACAAACAAACTCAAGCAAAAGTGTATCTGTAAGGTATCATCATTTTACCCTCCCCTTACACTTAAGATGAACATTGTCCCCAATGTTCAAGTAAAGAATGTAAAAGTGAAATAAGTAAAAAGAATGAAATCAAATACTCCCCTGATTCGTTCGGTATGGGTAATAAGGTGGCCAGGTTAAATCTTCCTCCAAGAAAATGAACAATCAAAGCTTCCCTTCCAGAAAAATAATCATCTTCTTGTCATACATAACCTGTAAATCCTGAGAAAACAGACAAGGCAACCTCGCATAAAATCGGCGGCAATCTACATAAGTTACTAAATCCTAGAAAACAAAGTAAGATATAATGCTTGTGGAATGAAGTTTGCAGATTTCCTGGAGATTATAAAACTTAATAATTCAACAAAAACTTTAAGACTCCGTTAGAAAAACAAAACCGGTAAAATTTCCAAATTTTTACACGTGACGCCGTCAGAAGTGACCTGCAGAAATTCTTATGTTAAGTTTCCGGAAAATTTCTGGAAAAACTTGGTCCTACTTCCTGGAAAATCCTGCAAAACTTTATTATGACTCGATACAAGCATTTGACTCAAACAATTACTAATACACATGTTCATTTAATATTGTTGTGGTTCATGCTCAATTTCGTTCTTATAAACAAATTTAGATCTCCCTTACACTTATCTTTTGCAAAATACCTTTATATGTTATTAAGATGAAGTTAAAAATAAAATAAAGCATTTTCACAATTTACTTTGAAACATGAGCCACGAACAACAAAAATAAAACATGCATACGGAAACAAATAAAATCAAACAAACAAACAAACAAATAAAAACACACAAAACATGGGTTGCCTCCCAAGAAGCGCTTGTTTTTGTTCGAGTCACAAGCCTGACTCTACCCTTATTTAACGGAAATAGGGGAGGTTTGCCCTACACTTAGGATTAAGTGCGGGTGGAAGTAGCGATACACACCCTTAGGGTGGAAATATGCCTCGTGAGAAAAGAGTGGTGAATTAATTATATGCTCAAAGGGGTGTGCTCCTATCATCATAACCTTACCTAATTCAATCGGGTAAATGGGTGGATTAAGATTTTCTCCTAGAAAGGGATCATTTTCTATCAACTTCGAGAGACTACTAGCTGGGGATCCATCTTGACCTAATAAACCCGGTTTAAACCCATAATGTTTCTTATGATCAATCATAAATGGGTGATGTAAGCATGTAAGGGCATTTTCCACTCCTATATTGGCTTCCTCTCTACAAGGCTTAGAGTCCACTACCTTTATCCTAAGACTACCCGGACTATATGGTTTGATGGGCGGATCGGAACCTATTTCAATTCCTAAATTTTCATCCAAGGATGGAAGATTAGGTAACGGTTTTGGTTGAGGCTCCGGTTCATCAAAAATAGGAACTTCCCTAGAACTAAGAGTAAGGTTATCATTATAAGTATTCAAACCTATATCCTCTAGTTGTGTTTGGTTCAAAGGTTCTACCTCAATTGGGATTCCTAAAGTCTTTTCTACTTTTTCCGGGTAAGTCAAGGGAGGTGTGTACGCATCAAATGATGGTAGGACTTGTGGGGTACTTTGTGGGCCTATGTTATTTACTTCACCATTCCTTGTGTTAAGATCACCTATATCCTCAACATGTGTTTCATTATAATCTAACCCTAACATTTTCCCAAGTATCTCACGTACTTCTCTAGGTATCTCAACTTCTACGTCCGAATCATAAGGATCATCCTCAATATTATGACTACTATATACAAATTGCCCAAGAGATTCATCATCTGTTTCTTGAGATTTATCATCATTAATCATAAAACCTAGGTCTTTTTGATCAATGTGATCATGTTCGGCTACATCCTCCATCACATCAAGGTCACCTATGTGTTCATCCTATATTCTGGTAGGGTCTAACCAAGACATGCAGCTAGGTGGCTCATACGAAACTATGCTAGGTGAAAGCTCATATGGTGCGTAGGTTTCACTAAGTGAGGCATTTTGAGGGGTTGATGGAGCTCTTAAGGTGAATTCTCTAAAAGCATTATGCACTTGGCCTCTTTTCTCAAGGTACTCAATAAAATCAATATAAGATCCCGTCCTCCTCATTTCGTTCCTCCATCTTGTAATATCCAAACTAGTGTAATTATATTTTTTCTGGTAAAACTCTAGTGTCGGACGTGGTGGATTCGCGTTCTCCATAATGGCAAATGGAATAGTCAATGGAAAGGGTTTTTTTTTTTTTTTTTTTTTTTTTTTTTTTTTTTTTTATACAAACAAAGACACAAAGAAAAGATAGACTAAATAGAACCTAAAAACAAAAATAAAATCTTACTAGAAAGGAATCTAGCAAGTAGACCTAATAAAAAGAAATTCTAACCTAGACAATAACTATTCCCCAGGCTGCGGCGCCAAAAACTTGATGTGTGGGGATTGCACCAAGCTTTACCTCTCAAGGGATCTTGAGAGGCTTACAACCCCCACCAGGCAGTGTACCTGATCGTTGTAGTATAGTATAGTGACAAGTACCGGGGGATTGATCGTTCAACTAGGAATAGTGTCGCTAGGATTAGAAAACCTAATTACTAGTTCTAGAGATGAAGGATGAGTATTTTTGTATTTTTATATTTTATAGAAAGCAAGTAAATATCTCGGGTTTTGAAGGATTTGGGCGGAATTAGTTGCTAGTCAACTAACCCAATACTAAAGATGCAATCAAAATAAAATACTAAAAATAAAAATAAAACTATATTAAACTAAGGTTGTGAGCAATAAGTGGAGAAATTGTGTTTACTTAGATTTCACTACTCCCTAGATATCTTTTACACGTTAATTACGTGTTATAGTTGCGTGGATGACGGATTGTATTCCTTAATACCATTCATGGGGTGGCGTACTTAACTCCCCAATCCTATGAGTGCCTACTTCACTCCTATGTCGAGCCGGCTAAGAAGCTCCTAACATGGGATCATTAGAATTTACTCATGCATTAAATACAACCAATAAAACCTAGTACACATCGGTTCATGTTTCCTAAGACGTTCAAGCATGTTACCATTTGGAGATCTGCCAGTTTTCTTAAGCCTAACATTGAAATCATTCATCCAATACAACCATAAACAAGTAATCAACACATAATTAACATCTAGGTTTCATTAGATCTAAGCAAACACAAGATAAATCTAGCCTAGCATGGTGGAATCAAGACAAGAACAAGATATGGACAACCAACACATAGACATATTGATTGAATTAAAAGAACACTTATCTCAATTACACATGCAAGGGTTCAAGGGCTGAAAACCCTTGAAAAACCTGTAAAATTCGTATAAGGTTCGGCCTTAGGGTTTCTCCAAACTTCTTTTTCTTTAATGAATGAAAATTAGAAAACTATATATAGATAATTGAGTCTGACGGCGTCAAGAACAAATGGGTGACGCCGTCATCTCACCGCCAAAAGAATCCTCGGAACTGCCTTGATCTACATCTGACGCCATCATGTGTTAAGTTTTTCCAGGCCGTCACGTATTTAACTCTTGACGCTCTTTCTCGTGACGCCGTCATTTCTGTACTGGGTCGTCATGAAATTTACTCATGCGCCGTCAGGAAGTTACTCTTGACGCCGTCACATACTGTTCCCAGCTTGAAAAATTAAGTCTTTGGCGTTTTCTTCACTTTTATGCTCCAAAAACGTCCGAATTGCTTCCTTTTCCAGATTTCACTCCCAAAGTACCTAAAATCACAAAAGGAACGATTTAGGGCAATATTTGATCAAATAAATTTAATTCCGGGCTTAAATGATCCCCTAAAAGTGGTTCATTTTTCGCCTCATCACATACATAGACAGAATGTGATGACATGGCTGATAATGAATTACTGGGCATTAACTGGACAATGACGTGACATTATGTACGTTTAACGCCTCCTGTTATATATATATATATATATATATATATATATATATATATATATATATATATATATATATATATATATATATATATATATATATATATATATATATATATATGGTTAACGAAAAGTGTTTGATCGAATCGGTTTTATCTAAAATACTTATATATATATAATATAAATTATAACATTTATATTTTATTAAAAACCTTTAAGTTTTGAAAAGTTTACGTTTTTACCCCCTAACGGAATAACTTTACACCGTTAGTCCAAAAAACGTTATTTATTTTTATTTATAGTCCAAAACTCTTTTATTTTTACATTTTACACCCAAAACTTTCTAGATTTA
Source organism: Artemisia argyi (assembly GCA_030686995.1). NCBI lineage: Eukaryota > Viridiplantae > Streptophyta > Magnoliopsida > Asterales > Asteraceae > Artemisia > Artemisia argyi. The sequence goes on from CM060692.1 coordinate 154,857,614, forward strand.
CAATTTTCATCACAAAAATGTCAAAATGACAGTTTTCCCTTAAACTTTGCATATTTACAGTTTTAGTCCCTCGGTTTGAAATTTTTGCAAATTTAGTCCAAGTTTCACCCACTTGAAAACTTAACATTTTTATTTTCTAAATAAGTTGGAAATAGCTTATTTAAGCTATGAAAACAGCTTATTTGTGAAAAAAAGCTTATTTTGAGTTAAATGGGCCTTTAACGAGCTAATCTTAGGCCCGTTAAGGTTTTTAAAATCTATGGGCTTGGGAAACTATTGGGTTTAGCTTTGGGCTTATATTTGGACTCTAAAAACTTTGAAAAACAGCTTGTACCGTCAACTTATTACATAAGCTTATTTTTGGCTTAATAAACCCAAACATATATTTGTAAGTTTTATAAAAATGTGACATGCTTTAGGGCTATACGAGGGATCAAATGGGTTTGTGAGAGTGAGTTATTTACGTGTATCATTAGTTTAACATGTGGTCTAGTAGTTCAAGTCATAAAAATAGGGTGTCGTGTATATAATTTCGAAAATACATGGCCAAAGTGAATCGACTCTAACCAAGCCAAAACAATTTTGTAACTCTAAAATTTTCTAAGTGTTTAGAGTTTAAAACGTATAGGCTATACGACTTAGAAACGTGTTACTTATAGTATTTATAAGTGGTTATAAATGAAATACGCCTTACTTAACTTGGTTTATATTGTGATAAACTTATGATCGAGCTCCTAATACTTATAGGTTATATCTTAATTTTAACGAGAAACTTATTAAAGTAAACATGGTGAAACAAAAATAAGACGTATGGGAAATATTAGCAAGGGTGGTTTTAACTCACCTCACCAAGGGGTGGTGGAGTAGAATCAAGACTTGGAGCTAGGAACGACCAAGGAAAGCTTGAGCTTGACTCCCACGTACACACAAGTCACCCAACATATAAAATTTACTTGGTACGAGACTTCCAAAGGCTTACCAAGGTTATACATTAACCAAATGACTTAGAAACAAGTTTTTGAGTGTAAGTGAGATTTTGGAAGTGTGCATGAGTCGTATACATGCATGTAGGCATGCATATATATAGGAGAGACTTAGAAAACGTGTGGAATTCTAAACGTGGTGACCAAGGAGTATGATACGAGGAATAGAAACTCAAATATTGTAGAAATGATGGAAATTGGTGGTGGATCATCCTTGTGTGCATACGAGCAAAAGAAAGACAACAATAAGGTTCATGTTTGTGTTTGTATGTTGTAAAAAAAACGTGGTCAACAAGGGGAAGGGTAGGATTCTCATGCAAATAGTGGAGTTGGTGCATGATTTCGTCCTTGTGGAGTGTTTGCCGAAAGAAAACAACAAGATAACATGAAAGGAGGTTGAGTTTATTGGTAGAGAGATGGTCAATTCCTTTTAAACTATGCATGACCTTTGTAAGAGATCTCATAGTGCCTCTTAAGTCCAAAACGAGTAGAATATGGAAGGGATTACACGTATACGTCCTTGTGGTATGTTAACAAGAGAAAACAACAATAAAAACTGTCATTATACTTGTCTTGACTCATTTGTGGGTTTGTGGAAGTCAAAATCACACTAAAAATGTTTTTTAAATGTTTTTGTGAAACTTTGGTATCAAGTTTAGAAAGATACGAGGGGTTTTGAACTTGGAAATGTATTTTGGTTCTTGTGGTCACGTAATAACGAGGCTGAGCTTGGTTTGATTTTCAATGACTAAACGTACACGTTAGGAAAAACATTTTGTCACGTATGATACTTGGGCAGGAGTATTAACGAGGGGTGCAAAAATATCTAAGTGTCGTTTATAAAAATCGAGAGTAAACGGGGCAAAGTAAACGAGTAGAGGCATGGTTCGAAAATATTAAAAGGTATTTTGGGCTTGGATTTGGTTTGTTGGGCTTACAAGTGGACTAGGCCCAAAGAGAAAAATAAAATAAATAAAAAGGATCCGTTTGGCTTGTGTGGTGTGTAGCAGAATTGGGCCGAGGCCCAATGAGGTTTGTAGGCCCATATGGTTCGTCTCGAAAGTTGTGTCGAAGTTATGATTAGTTACTGAGTGTTCGTGGAAGTTTTCGTGAGCTCGGGAATTTATTAGGACGTATTAGGTTTTAGTTATCGGATTATATATATATATATATATATATATATATATATATATATATATATATTACGTTACTTAATAAACGTTATTTATAAAAATATTTATTCGCGATACTTAGACTATCTAGGTTCGTGTGTAAGCGCATTCCAAAGTAAACGGTAATCACAAACGACGTTGTGATTAGGGGTGTCAGTAGGGTCGGGTTGACCCGACCCGAACCCGAACCCGAACCCGAACCCGATAAGGCTAATCGGGTCGGGTCTAATCGGGTCAAAAAATTTAGTCGGGTTGTTTTGACCCGACCCGATAACCCGATAGTGTTATCGGGTCGGGTTCGGGTTAAATTAAAAATACTATCGGGTTATCGGGTCAACCCGATAAGACCCGACAAGATTCAATTATTGTTTTTTTTTATTTTACTTTTCAAGTCTCTGTTTCAATTTCCTATGCAAGTATGCAACCACCCATTAGTACACTAATCCCTTCCCTCCCTGACAAATCCATTCTTCTACTCAACCCCTAAAAATCAATCAACCATTATCATCATTCATCTCCCATACTTTCCCCTCACAGTCACAATCACAACTCACAAGATCAACAATTTATCATCATTCAAAGAAAAGGTAATTATTCAATAATAAGTTTTATTGTTTGATTATTATTAGATGACGTTGGAAAAAAAGTTAATTATTCGTGGGTCTACAAATGATGTTTCATTGTTAGATGACGTTGGAATAAATCCTTACCTTTGAATACATTGTTTGAATTAATCGTTTGATTATTAGCCGCAGTTTTTTTTTTTTTTTTTTTTTTTTTTTTTTCTTACTTAATCGGGTAACCCGATAACCCGAATCACCCGACCCGACATAACCCGACCCGACTACCACCCGAACCCGATAACCCGATTCCTTATCGGGTCGGGTGTCGGGTGAGTTTTTAAAAAATCCAAACCCGACACAACCCGACCCGATAACACCCCTAGTTGTGATTAAAAAAAGTGTATCTCGACTAACAAACAAAAATTTTTGTTATTGGTAAAAACTGTTTTTAAATTATCGTAATGATTCGTAAATCATAAGTTTGCATTTACTATTCATGATGGAAAATTACGGGAGGTTACAGTTTTCATCATCTGTTTCACCACTTCCGAGATCATCTTCAACAACAAACCGAACTTGTTCGGCATCATCAACACTCATAACCTCGCTACCTTCTTCAACATTCTGATCTTGTTCAACAGAATCAACAACCATACATATGTTACTTACGCTACCTAATTCAACACTCTCAATTTGTTCAACATCAGCGACACTACCTACACTACCTTCAACACTTTTAACGTGTACAATTTCTGCAATATTATCCATAGCTTCGATAATATTGATGATTTTCGATCAGATTCAAATGAATTTGATGATTTTGGAATGAATTTGATGACTAAATCTACTCTAATTGAATTATATTCGACCTAATTTGATGATTAATTATAAATTTAGTAGATGATTTTGATTATTTTCAGATCGGATTTGAATGATTTTGATGATTTACGAAAGGATTTGATGACTAAAGTGCTGTAATTGAAGAATAAGTGATGAATTAAATGGATGATTTTTGGATCTTTCATGTGTGTGTTTTATTTTGTGTGAGGGAGAAAAAAAATTGTGGCTATGTATGTGTATGGTTCGTGAATTAAGAAGGAAAAAAGAAAAATTTTGGGGAAAAAATGTTTTTATTTTGGACCACAATGCCCCTTTAGCGTAAATATCAGATTTAATCTTGGCTTTTGGATGAAAGTAGATTGGATGGCTATGATCTTACCATTTGATCTTTGAAAATAATATATACTATATGGATCTCACCCCTATCATCATATGGTAACCCTGCATTGATTATTTGATGAGATTGTTAATTTTCTGAGAAAACTTTATTTATCTTGACCTTTTGATTGAAAATATTATATTCATTCAAATTTAATACATAACTAGAATGGTACATGTGCAATGCGGCGGCGGGTACCTGTGACTATATTTTGCATTATTCGGTTACACATTTAGTTGTCTTTATGCTTTATAAGTACATATGGTAGAGATGGTTAAGCCAAATAATTTTAGTTTGAACAATCAACCTGCTTCCTAACAAACTTCCTAACCAACTTGCTTCCTAACCAACCTGCTTTCTAACCAATTAATTTTGAAATCATTCTATAATAAGCAAGTAAAAGTTTGAATTCTAAGCCTTTCTAATTATATAATAGTCTCAAATGCCTTATATAGTAGCATAGATGTACAATGGATGTAAGACAAGTTTTGAGTAAATATATTTGCAAGTTTTAGAAAAGGCTACTGATTTGCACACTCAAAGTACAAGCGGTTAAAGCAGAATATTTAATATTGTACAAGTATTTAATGCAGAGATGAGTGTCTCAATCATTCTACAAAGTGTGCAAATTAATTCCTTTTAGAAAAAGACTAGGCGTGTATCCTTACATAATGATTAGCATGAGATTTTACAGCTACAAATGGTTATAGTAATTTAAACGTGGTCTCTATTTTCCTTGTTTCCAAGAAACATTTGTAACACACAAAAGTGTTTTTCCATATAAACACTTTACACTTCCATAATATTTTCTGTTCCATTCATCCTATATATGAGCCCACAAACAAGAAAACCATAGGCCCAAAAGAATCCCAAACATCACGCGCCATAACAAACTATAATAAACCATGCACTTCAAACAAACACAACTGACAACCCTAAACACAAGTTACCTCTCAACCCTGAAACGCACGTGCCAACTTCTCGAACTATACGGACTCCCTCCACCTCCTCACACCGTCAGATCATCCCACATGTGTCAAAACAACGGCCAAGATATTTTCATTACCATATCCATGTATAAAAACCACATTGTGTGAATGAAATAGTAATAACAAAGAGAGGAGAATGGAGAAAGAGCTGATTGAATTGTTTGAGTCGGTGAAGAAAGCGGCAGATGCGGGGGAGGAAGAGCGGTGTTTGGAAGCCTTGAATTCTTTGAAGAAGTTTCCTGTTAATTATCAATTACTCGTTTCTACACAGGTATTTACTTTCTTCTTTTTATGTTATATATTATTCAATGTGAGTAATTAATTTGTTTTTTTGAATGTGTTTTGTGTTTAGGTCAGTTTCGGTTTTTTGAGGTATAAATAATGTGAAAGTTTTGATTTTTAATTTTTTTTTATATTAAATTGTTGTTATTTAATTAGCTTTTTTTTGTGAAATTGAATGTGTTTTAGATAAAATTTGATTTTACTATTTTCGATTTTATGTTTTTTTTTTGTTGAAATTGAGAGTTTTTGTGGTATAAATAATGTGAAAGTTTTGATTTTTATAAAAAATCAATTGATTGACAATAATAATAATTTTTTTATTTTACAGTAATGTTTCTGATGTGAAATTGGATATGTTTGAATTTTAGGCGAATTTAATCCAATTTTTGGCTGTTTTTGTTGAAACCAAGATTTCTTTTTGGTACAAATAATGTGAAAGTTTTTATTTTTATAAAATTTCCCAATTCTTTGACAGATAAAAACAAATGTTTTAAAAACAAGTTTTGATTTTTATAAAAATTTTGGATGTTTTTTTTTGGTATAAATAATGTGAAAGTTTTGATTTTAAAGTTTATGTTATTGACAGATAATATAACGCTTTTTTTTTTTTTTTTTTTTTAATATATCAAGTGTTGTTATTGTGATTGGTTTTTTATTATGCTAGTTGTGATAGGATGTTATTTATGTGAACTTGAATGTGATTTGAATTGTGTGGAATTTTGAGATACTAATAGCAGAAAGTTTAAATTTTAATTTACTGCTGTGTTATAAGGCGGAGGTAGATGTTTGTGAACGGAATAGTTTTCAATTTGATGGTCACAAGCTCTAAAGAAACTGGATTTTGGAAGCAGGCTATACGATTTGCTGATGTTTTGATTAATATCGAGAATATGAGGTTTAAATTATATGAAAATTTAAATTTATAAATAATAATATGCTGGCTTGTCAAGGACAGGCATGCTATTGAAGGAACATGTATACGAGAATGAAAACATAGGAGTAAACTGTAAAAGTGAATGTAAGATGTGGGGAAATTTAATTTGTTATGAAATTTAGGTGAAATTTAATTTGATATTTTGATGAAATTGGGATTTTTTTAGGTAAAAGTAATGTGAAAGTTTCGATCCCATATATATTATGTGACGTTGATTTGCGTTTTGTGTAATGATTTATCTGTGTGTAATGGAATGCATATATATTAAGTGTTGTTAATCTAGGTTTGTGTTATGTTTAATCTGCTGGAATTGAATGCATGTAGTTTCTGTTTGAAGTTTAGGTTAAATTTGATTGGATTTTGGAAGTAGGTTATCTGATTTACGATGTGTTAGTTGAATTGGAGAATTTGTGGTACAAGTAATATTAAAATATTTATTTGTGATTAATTGCGTGTTGCGAAATGACGAAAACAGCGTAAAAAGGAATGTATGTTATCCAATTTCTGGACGTTTCTTTATAAATCGAGAATTTGTGGTATTGATAATATGAAAATTAGAAACTCTAGTTCGTGAAATGTACTGACATGCTTGATGTAGAAACAACGAAAATAAGGTTTAGATGAAATTTGATTTTGCTATAAAATTAGGTTTTTCGATTTTATGATGTTTTTGTTGAAATTGAGAATTTTTGTGGTATAAATAATGTGCAAGTTTTGATTTTTATAAAATTTCAATTCTTGACAGATAAAACAAAGTTTTATAGTACAGTAATGTTTTTTATGTGAAATTGGATATGTTCGAATTTTAGGCGAATATAATTTAATTTTTTGGATTTTTTTTGGGTATAAGTGAAAGTTTTGATTTTTTTGGGTATCAAGTGATGTTATTGTAATTGGTTTTTATTATGCTAGTTGTGATTGGATGTTATTTATGTGAACTTGAATGCGATTTGAATAGTGTTGAATTTGAGATACGAGTTTAATTTTTAATTCACTGGCGTGTTTATAAGGCGAAGATAGTTGTTTGTGAACAGAATAGTTTTCAATTTGATGGTCACAAGCTCTAAAGAAACTGGGATTTGGAGGCAGGCTATGTTACTGAAATAACCAAGGAAAAAAAACGTTAGAGAATTTAGGTTATCCGATTCTTAGATGTTTTCATTCTAATCGAGATTTTGTGATTTAAAACTTTAACTAATATGAAGATTTTGATTTGCAATTGATGGGATGTCAAAGATAGTCATGTTATTAAAGTAAAGAAAAAAATGTGTAAAATAGAATGTAGGTTATCTTATTGGATATTTTGTCCAATTCGAGAATTTGTCGTGTAAATAACTAAATACTAATAACACGTAGAATTTGATTTTTAATACTTTGACATTCAAAGACAGACATGCATAGTAAGTTAAGATAAGGAAAATAAGGTGTAAAAACGAATGTAAGACGTAAGAAAAACAGAGGCTAGCCAAGGTCTCAAATGTTATTAAAATTGAGAATTTTAGGTGTATAGATAATATGGAAGGCTTGATTTTATATGTTATTGTTGTTAATCTAGGTTTGCGTGACTTTTAATCTGTGTTTAATTGAATGCATCGAATTTCTGTTTGAAGTTTAGGTTAACATTGATTTGATTTTGGAAGTAGGTTGGTTATCTGATTTTATGATCTTTTCGTTGCATTGGAGAATTCGAGGTACTAGTAATATTAAAATTTTATTTATGATTAATTGCTTGTTGTGAAATAACGAAAAAAGCGTAGAAAGGAATGTATGTTATCCAGCTTCTTGATGTTTCATTATAAATCGAGAATATGTGGTATCAATAATATAAAAATTAGAAACTCTAGTTCTTGACATGCTTGCTGTAGAAACAACTAAAAGAAGGTGTAAAGCCGAATGCAGGTTATCTGATTATCAAGTGTTTTCATTCAAATAGTGAGTTTGTGGTTTACATGATATGGAGATTTTGATTTGTAATCTACTAACATGTAAGGACCGGCATGTTATAGAAACAACAAAAAGGTGTAAAAAGGGATGGAGGATGTGAGATAAATAGAGGCTTGTGAATAAATTAGTTTTTGATTTGGTGGACACATGCTGTAAAAAACCAGATCTTGATGTACGTCACTTGTTAGTGTAAAATTGAAGGCAACGCTTTCGGAAAAGTTGTGCTAATAAATTTGAAATTTATCTTTTATTGTTGTTTCTTGAAAGTGGCTCTTAAGTTTATTTCTGATTGCATTTGCAGTAATGATTGTGTATGAATTTCACTACAGATACAGAAACAAAAGCAAATTTTAAAGGTGTTGTGGATGTGTACCAAATTATATACTACGAGAATTGCGTAATGCTTGCTGATGGAAAAAACAGTAAATTTCATTAACGACATCTGTGAAAGGAATTTTACTAAGAAACATTTCATTAACGACATCTGTGAAAGGAAACTGTTGAGTTAATATTGGAATAGAATAATACTTGAATTGATATGTGGCTTGTGCGGTGGTTATTGACCTGGGGATTATTAATTACACACTGATGAATATTTATTGATATGTGATTTCTGTAGGTGGGAAAACGTCTTCGTCAGTTAACAAAACATCCAAAGAAGAAGATTCAGTCACTTGCGTCTGAACTAGTCGAGATTTGGAAAGGCATAATTGTTGAAGAAACAATAAAGAATAAGAAAAATGGCAACTTGGACATCATTGAATCTCCAAAATCTAATAACACACCAGTTATGTCCCAAAATAAATTTCATAGGACCAATTCCGTCAAGTCTTCAAGGGAGGAGGAACTAAAGGTTATTAAGACGGAGGAAATAAAAGCTGAGAAAAATGGTCATAATAACACACCAACTTCTGAAATAAAGCTTAATAATGTGAAGGTCGAAAAGAAACCCACAATAAATGATGTTGCTCCCCCGAAGCTGACATCCCTCGTTTATTGCAAAGATCCCATTCGTGACAAGATTCGTGAACTTGTTGCAGAAGCATTGTGCAAAGTTTCAGGGGAAGCTGATGACAAATCAAGGAATGAAGTGAATGCCTGTGACCCTTATAGGGTCGCTGTATCAGTTGAGTCAGCAATGTTTGAAAAATGGGGAAAATCTAACGGGGCTCATAAATTGAAGTACAGATCAGTAATTACTAATGCTAAGGATCCAAAAAATCCAGATTTCAGAAGGAAAATACTACTTGGCCATGTGAAGCCTGAGAGGATTGTGGAGTTAACACCCGGAGAAATGGCAAGTACTGAAAGACAAATGCAGGATGCGAAAATAAAGGAGAAAGCTTTATTTGAATGTGAACGCGGGGGCCCACCAAAGGCTACTACTGATCAGTTTAGATGTGAGCGATGTGGGCAACGGAAGTGTACTTACTATCAGTTGCAGACTCGGAGTGCTGATGAACCTATGACAACGTTCGTGACATGTGTCAACTGTGATAATCACTGGAAGTTCTGTTGAAGGATTATTGGACTGTTGGTTAGTTAATAACTTCTTTGAGTTAGAAGCTGCAGTTGTGAAAAGTTCTGTTATCAATAAAGCTTTATCACATCTGCACCAGCTGAAAATATCAGGTCAGATTAGGTGTCGAATGAGTTCTATTCTTTCGTTTAAGTTTTTTTCTTATTGCTGTAAGATATAGGAATTTGTTTGTTTTTTAATGCTCTTAGGTGTAGGAGATTATCCGCGCCTTTATGTGCGTGAGGCCATTGTGGTTGTAAGAGATAGTTTACCTTCTTTGAAATGATTTAGTTTTATCTTGGGGATCATTTGTTGCTTTCCTTTTAATCTGTTTGCTCTTCTTTATTGCTATCTATAAGTTTAGGTACCAATTTTGCCTATTCAATTATCAATGGGCCGATTAATTTAGTAGCGGGTCAAATGTGTGAAATGAAGATTTTTTTGTGCAAAAAAGGGATCGGCTTGAATAGGATGAGTGGGTTGAAAGTCATCCAAAATGTATCTTTGATTCACACAACCAGCCTGATAGCTTTATGTTAATACTTTTACAATCCGTAGCATCTTTAAAACAAAGTGTACGTCAGACGGTTTAGGGTCAACCTGACCTGACCAAGTGACCCATACGAAATTTACCATTTTAACTTGTTATTTACATGTCCATTCTGCCGTTTTCATATTACAACTTACTGTTTTCAGTTTGCTTTTTGTGTTTTTTCCACATATGGAGTCTTTTGCTTTGTATCTTTTATCGGTGATTTCACAATCCGTTGCTTTTATAATCTGTAGTGATATATGCAAGGTTTGTATGTGTTATACGCAAATGTTTAATATATATGTTATTATTCTCCAAATACTTTCTTTATTGCTACCATGCTAGAATTACATTCTTAAATTTCACTTTTTGGTACAATAACAAGAAATACAAGCGTGTGTTTGGCAAAGATAAAATGAAACAATGGCCAGAAAGATATCACTTAAAACACATTTACAAGAAGGTTGCGATGAGCTATCTGTAGCCGTTTCTGAAATATTTTCGATCCTTAAACCTAGTAGTTATGACATATGTATTTGATGAACATTGGTTATGAAGTTTTGGTGGGAAACTACAAATTTATAATGAAATGAGTGTTGCAGATTGTCGACAAACAAACAACGAATTGGTGATAACATGACTGCATAAAATTGGTTGCAAGATTTGTACTTTATAAGTATCAAATATTTACATTAACAGTGTGTTTGTGTTATAGCCTTTTATCTTTCATTATATATAATGAAACCACTCCTATCACACCATCTTCCACAGTTTATGGTCAAAAAATAAAGAGTAAATTACACCGTTCGTCCATGTGGTTTACTCCAAATCACTACCGTAGTCCCTGATCTATTTTTTTTGCTTTTTTGATCCTTATGGTTTACATATTGCACGTTGTCAGTCCTTGTCGCTAACTGTCGTTATATTCTCTGTTAGGAGACAATCGTCAAGTGTCAACGTTAGTCCATTAACCAAACGATCATTTGCAACGTTAGTCCTTTATACTAACGACCGTTACTAATTAACTCAAATTTTGGTTTTCTTAAAAAAATTCTTTTCTACGCGGTTTTTATCGTTTTCGCCCGTTTTCATACATTTTCTTAGTTTTCGTCCGTTTTTATACGTTTTCGTCCGTCGTTATACGTTTTCATCTTTTTTTCTTACGTTTTCATTCGTTATAACGTCTTTTGGTACATTTTAAATTTTGTTCTTTTACTTGAATTATCATATGTTACAACATTTTTAAATAAAGTTTTGATTATTTTACATTGTATAAATAAACGTTACGCGAAACAATCAACGAATATATCGAAATTATAATTATAAGCCGTTATAAAATCTCGTTGCTATGATCGTTTACTATTATTCTATATGCACAATAAATAAAACTATTGATCTATGGTTTTTTATTTAAAGTTTTAAGTTTTGTCAACTAAAAACGTTTGCTATAACATAACTGTGAAAACTAAAACGCACTGTATAGAATTCTGTATCATCAAATATATTGTCTTCACTCACACAAAGTAGCAAAATGGCCTATTAGCTCAGCTGGTTAGAGCGTCGTGCTAATAACGCGAAGGTCGCAGGTTCGAGACCTGCATGGGCCATCTTTTTTAATGCAACAAACAAAAATATCCATGTTCAGCTTACATATCCAAATTCATTTTTGGAGTGTTGCATATCTACACAATGAGATATGATCATGTCTTAGAAATGGCTCAGTCGATGTCATGAATACTCATTTTAGGACAGGCACGGTAATCTAACACGAGAGTAAATCTTCTATGTAAAGTTGTAATTAAACCACCTCGACAATAACATAATCACAATACGTACTACTCTTCGTGTATACATGTACTATTTATGGCTCATAATCTTAAGGACTCACCTATCGCAATTAAGCTAAGCAATCTGTTTGTGCATAAAGTTTCTTCTTTAGCGGTGATTGTGAATAACCGGCCTATCAAAATTCACACATATATAAGGCTACTAAATTTAGCTTTTCATTTTACTGAACTACGGATGAAACCACTAGCAGCCGCTTCTATGTTCTTTACAAGCTCATTCTCATTTGCTCCTACGAATCCACCTACTGGCCGGCCGTTTTTAAGAAAAAAGAAGGTTGGAGTGGCTTTAATCTTCCATGATGTGCTAATTTCCTGTAACACCATAAAAAATATCAAATTTGATTTTGTTTGCCATATGATGTAATCTAAAAGTGGTAATTTGACCAGTTTACTTTTAAACAGGTCGATTCAGGTTATGTTTTATCGATAACTGTCAAATACGGAAACTTAAAGAAGTTTTCAGAAATTATTTTCACCCAAAATAGTTGTTGCATTGGACTGACAGGTAACTTATCAACGTCGACGGTCAAGAACACAAGTGAGTCATATTTATCAGCCAGATTTCGGTATGTTGTTGCAATGAAACGACAAGGAGTACTCCAAGAGGTGCTAAAGTTGGCCACAACCTATGGAGTAAAAAAAAAAAAAAAAAGTAAGCAAATGGCAACATTTATGCGTGTTTGCGTGTTTCTTTGTGATTATCGTCTTACTAAAAAACACAGTGAACAAAAAGACGAACCATCTTCCTTCGATTCGTTGCTTCTGATAGCTTTTCATCCCATCTCTCGGTGGTGGTTATAAGGATAACGTTTCCTCCACCAAGTTCAGTTGCAAGATATTGTTCACTTTTTTTTCGTCTAGCACATTGCGTCCAGTGTCCTTTTTTTAGACCCTGTGTCGAAAAATAATCAAGCAAGTCAATTAGAAAAATGATGTTTGTTAACTATTCTGATTTCTGAATGAGAACTTTCCCGTGGGTAAAATAGTAATTTAAACCGTCCATTCAGATTACTTGTCAAACACTCATTTTTCATTCATGACCATATTAAATTATTAATACAAAGCCTCTAAATAATTTGTGATTCATTTGCAATAAATCATGCTTATTTATCACTTTATCAGGAAGGAAACATTAAGAAAATAACATCATGCATTCTTGCCTAAGATTAGGAACCATAGCTAAAAGGGATCTTTGAAAACAGGGATCTTTGAAAACAGGCACATCGTTGCATACCTTAATCCATCGATTTCCCGTTGATTAAATAGTACTCTGAGGACCATATTATGACACGAACCTACACGTTGAAATACTAGCATATTAGAGCATGTTATGTCGAAGATAACCAAGTTAAAGGTTATAATCACCGGCTCATAGAGATTATAAAAATCTTTGAATGTACACACAATATTTTCTAATGTTTTATTGTACATAGAAAAATTTAAAATATAAATCATTTCAGCTATGCAACGTGAATGTTGTTTTGTCAAAAGAAAAAAGAACAAGACAACCTCAATGTAACATCTGAATTCTAACAAATTTTGTAACAATTTCTTACGATAGGAATGAACAAGACAACATTATATCATTGAGATATACCTGCTGATCATGTTGATCGTTTAAATATAGCTATCCAACACGTTTGAATATTTTCTGATAAACTCGAAATTTTATGATTAACGCAAAGTTGAAGGCGGCACAATTGGCTGAGATAACAAACATTTGAAGAATATGGTTGTTGGTCGTGTTCCCGGCCTCCACCAATGAAAATGGAGAGAAACGGCAACAGATGAAAATGGGAGATGCTGAATAATATATGAAGGAGTTGTTTGGGAATGTTACCTAGATTGCTTGTTCAATCGACATAATCTGTTTTAAAAACCATTCCCAAACATCCCTTAAGTACCGACGATCCCGAATTTACAAAAAATAAAATAGTAGATTTATAAATGTTGTAAAAATTGTGTGGGTAGAGCATTACTCCAAATAATAATACGTTTAGCAAGATTGTATGTGCATGCCTTTTTCTTTTGGTGTAAATATAACCATTATTTTTCAAAAGAATATTAAAGCATATAAAAACATGAAAGAAATTAGTGAATCTATTCAAAATTTTCAGTTTTTCACAATATAAATATAGAACTTTCAGTTTTTGCTTGACAATTGTAACCATAACACCCATTCTAATTAAATGTTCTCATTGCTTTCTGATTCAGATATAAGAAATTGTTGTTTAGGGAAAAACAGGCCAAGTAAAAATTTGTTCCTGCTTGAGCTATGTTTTGCCATGAATAGATTGTATGAAACCTGCATCCTCATGAGATCCCTACATATATATCACAAAGCATGAAAGCGAATGCTCGATGTATACAAAATCTGAATTACATAATCAACTTATTACGCAATTTACATAGACGTCGCAATTAGCTACTTTAACTAATTTTGGAGATATTATCAAAAACATTCTCAACATATATTACTGTATTGACCATTCAAACAAAGCTAAGGTGGTCAAAACTGGAAACACTTAAGGAATAAAGAAGAAACAGCTTTTTGTAGTCTTAATAAGATGATGCAAATGTAAATGCAATGCAATGTTTTCTTGAACTCTTTCTTCAAATCACTTTGAAGAACATATGAAACAAAAACAATCAAGGAGTCACCACATTAGACCTGTTATCTTCAGAAGATGGTCGATAATCAGAAGAATATGAAGGTCTTAAATCAACAATCATCTTAACAATGTCCTCCATTGACGGTCTATTATCAGGAACTCTAGTCACACAAGCAAGCCCAATCTGAAGCATCTGCACCATCTCTTCTTCAACATGATGTTGTTTCATTAATTCCACATCAAACACTTCAGCAGTCCATTCTTCACGGACCACAGACCGGACCCACCGAGGCAAGTCAACCACGTCCTCTTGACCCAATTCCGGCAAAGGAGCTTTGCCAGTCAAAATTTCGAGAAGGAGGACTCCAAAGCTGTAAACATCTGATTTATGTGTGAATTTTCTGGTTTCGATCACTTCAGGTGCGTAGTATCCTATGCATCGGGGTTTTGTAGGGAGGAAGGTCATTAATGGGGCTAAGCCCAGATCAGCTATGCAGCCGTCAAGGTCTCGGGTGAGAAGAATGTTTGAAGACTTGATGTTACCGTGAGTAAACTTAGGACCTCCTTCTGAGTGGATATGAGCAATTCCTTTAGCAGCTTCAAGTGATATCTTTACTCTTGCATCCCAATCTAATGGAGTTCTTCCTAAGCCTCGGTTACCTGTAAGTAAAGAATATCATAAGCAAGCTATGTTTGTATGAATGAATTGATTTAGGCTTTATTTTTATACTAATGGGTTGAATTGGTGAAATTTTAAGAGTTGACTCCATGAGAATTGAGTCAAACGGTTTGAAGGTAGCCATGACAGTCATAAGTTAACACCTCCTATGATAGTTCCTTTTTAAAAGATTGGATCATTATTAATGGTAGCAAAATGAAAGGGTCAAAATGGATATTCTGGTATCGGTCGAAATGGAACGGGTTGGTTTGACCCTAAACACTTTTAGTTATGAGCAGAAGTTTAGCCTTTTGTTCTATAATAATAATCTAATTTGCATATTAAATGATTTAGAAGGTTTTATGCATTGAAAATGCAATCTAGATGACTTCAAGACCCCTTTGAAGTTTGAACCATTTCATTATAAAGCTAACCTTTTCTATTTTACCCATTTTACCTGTTATAGATAAAACACAACTCAATGGACCTATTGATGAGGTAATAGGTTATATTGTCAAACAACATTATTGCAATTAAAATTAAAATCGTATTTTATTTGGAAAGGCATAAGAGTACTTGATATGGTATTTAAAAAAGTTTTATACCAAAAGTACAAAACAAAGATAGCCGGTCAACCTCACTTGACCTGTTTTAGATCTGTACCAAAAAATAAACCGCCGTAACATCTTACCCAACCCGCTCGACCCTAAGATTATACCACATATACAAAAAGCAATTAAACCACACCAATACATAGGGATTAATTTCCTTACCATGCAAGAGTGACGAGAGGCTGCCAGTGTGCATGTACTCATACACAAGAAGCTTTTCATCCTTGGAATAATAGTAAGCGCATAGTGGCACGATGTTAGGGTGCCTACCTAACCTCCCTACAAATTCCATATGCTGATCAAAGTCTTTCTTAGGAACCCCAACTTCACGTATCCGTTTGACCACCACAGCAGTTTCCTCATCCAATATAGCCTTATAAGCTGTCCCATAACTACCTTTTCCAAGAACCTCAGCTGATGCTCTCAACAAATCTTCAAGATCAAAATTATACACACTTCCTTCCAAAAATACTAGCTTATTTTTCTCAGCTGCTTGGACCCCACTTCCAAAATCATCAGACTTTTCATTTTTCCCGGGAGCAACAGCTTGGACTTTTAACTCACTAACCGTATCTTCCTTTTTCTTCTTCAAACAACAAAATAAGAACAATGCAAGTAAAAGTAGGATAAAAAAACCACCTACAACAATTGCCACGATAACACCAGTACTGAGTGTCTTATGTTTCTTTGAGTGACCGGGTACAGATGGGAGATCAATAGAAGGCGGGGTGGTCAAAGATGAACATTGACTCAAAGGGGGCCCACATAAGAAAGAATTCCCTTCAAATGAAGAAACTGGAAATTTTTCCAGGGAAATGGGAATTGAACCATTTAGCATGTTATGACTAATGTTTAGTACCCGAAGCTTTGTGTGGTTAATCTCGGGAACAGATCCAGAAAATGAGTTGAACTGGAGGGACAATGAGGTGAGTCGGGTCAAATTATTTATTGTTTCCGGAATATTACCAGAGAACGAGTTAAAAGAGAGGTCTAATACAGTCATTTGGGGCGAGATAATAAGAGGAATATTACCAGAAAAGTTATTGTTTTGAAGGTAAAGTGATTGAAGTGAAGAAATAGATAATATATCAGAAGGAAGATTCCCACTTAGAAAATTGGATCTTAGGCTAAGAATTCTTAAAGCATCTAACTTTCCGATGGTGTCGAGAGGAATTTGACCGTAAAGTCCAACTCCGGGGAGATGGATACCTACGACTCGTGTTTTCTCGTCGTTGCATTTGATACCAACCCAAGAAGTGCAAACAGGGATAGTGGGATTCCAGTTTAGTTTTCTCAGGTGTGGTACTGATGAAGCGAAAGTAAGGAGGGCTTGAGCATCAGAATTTAGATCAGCAGCTGTGACGTAAAGATTGTGCAGTAAAAGAATGAAAGTGGTTACTGATAATAATCGGAGCTTCATTGCAGTTTCCATTGTGGATTTGTATGCACAATTACATAAATAACCTTGAGCTCGGCCCTCTGATGAATCTTTCTTGATCAGGCACCTAAATGAAGAAGAAAAGATAAAAATTTGTTTACATAACTGAAGACAATGCTGTTAAAGGAGAACAGACAAACAGAAGAAAAAGACCATCAAATATTAGATTGAATCAACCACAAGAACACCTTTCAAGATATCTAACCTATATGAATGAGCAACAAGAACCTAAAATGTATGAACTCAAGACTAATAGGCACAAATTAAGAACTGATGAGAGAATGGCTTGTTACCTTGCAAGATCTGCATGGTGGAAGTGATGAAGCAAAGAAATGAATTCGGTAAAGTTTAAACTTTCATAAAGACAATTATGATTATCTTGACCTCCTCAACTTTTATTTCCATATGGGAAAAAGCAGAGAATAACTATTTGAACTTTAGTTTTCTCGGTATAAAGTATGTGCTTAAATGTTTAGCAAACAAAATATCACAGGGGGAAAAAACTCATTTCCTGATTATACGATTAAAAGAAACCGAAATATTTTCATATATTCATTTATTTACACTAATCAAAGATTTGGTCTTGATATAAAGAACCATAAGCAAGATTTTAGATATGTTCCGCATTAACCTTTTCTATAGTGGAAAACAGGGGTCATTTTCGGTGTTGATAGAGAACAAAAATATTATACAAAATACAAAATAAAGGAGGTTAGTGACAAGGAGAATCCAACCTAAAAGAAAAAGATGGAACACTAATAAAAAGAAAAAGCAAAAGTACACTCCTTTCTTCTGCCAAAAGCAGAGAAATTTGTGACCATAAAGTAAAATGCATAATTCCAATCATATAATATAAACTGCAAGATAAATTGGCTTCACTATATTCGTGTGTATTGTCTACTTACATGCAGGGAACAAAACTGCACTTATTAGGCATGGGTTGCTCGATGGGACCAACTTGCATGATGGATCATAATATGGTTTTTAAACTAATTGTAGAGCTGTGGTTTCTGTGAAGTTAATATCAGCATAGCACCAAGTTTTGGTAACCTGATAGGTACTAATGATATAGAAAGTCCAAAATGTTCCCAGTTTCTGGACCACCCAAACACTCAAGTAGTGCAGCTTTTCTTAACTAAAACATAAGGCAACTAAAATATTTGGAGTTCTAATAATATTTTAACTCCTAATTTTTGTTAAAATTTTCTTCAGTGTACTTAATTTTTGTTTAAATTTGCAGACCGTTTCTCGGTTAGCAAAATTAAAGTAGCAAGATATGTCTAAAATTTACAGCATATGCCTGCTGTTTAGTTTTATTTAGAGCTTTTTCCATTTCCGAACCCATTAGTTACTTATTTGTTTATCGAAATGTAATTCATAAAAAAAACAAAATAAAACAAAACTTACTTCACAAACTAATGTACCACGTAATGAAGAGACGTTAAGGGTAATAAAAGGAAATAGTTATTAAAATGTTTGAATTAGACATATGATTAACACCAGATTGATGTATCATTAAAGGACATTTCATCAAACTGTTTTGGGGTTTCAAGAGGATTACAGCTAAAACGTAAAGCAAATTCTGTTTTTCCATCATGGTTTTATGTCTTACACAGAAAGCAAGATACTGATTAGTGAAAGTACTTGCCCAAAAGAATATATTGACTTTTCCCAAAATTAACGCTAAGGAATATCGTATCCATGTAGATTCCCGTTATAAACAGAACTGGACTACATTAAAGGTAAATTGCAGCATCTTATCGATATTGTATACCATAAGGCCTTTATTCGAACGTCCCCTGGTGCATTATCTGGTAACCTTAAATTAATTGTTTCAAGTAACGAATCATAAGTATTGCATCTTCGATTTATCGTTTGTTATAATATTATTCCTATATATTTCTAACAGTAACTATTAATCTCAAAACCTCATTGAAACTTGCAGAAAAATGTATGTGCCTATGTTTGTTTATGTACTAAAATTTCAGTTAACTATTATCCTAGCTTTACTAATGATCTCAACTAAATTATAAACAGAAAATATACAATTACGGAGTAATTATAGAAGGCACGTGTTGGAAGAAAAAACAAAGGTGACCGAAAACGAAACAATAAATATGAACTGACACAGACTATACAGAGAAGTATTTAATAAAACATACATAAACAGAGTATCCAAACAAAATTTGTTCTCAGGGTTAAATCTAACAAAAGAGAATAAAATTTGACCTGCATACTTGAGTCTTAATTATATAATCCACATGTATGTATATCCAAATCTTCCAATCTTACTTAATTTAATATATTAAAAAAAAATCACCTAACCACAAAACAAAATCCACCTTTCCAGATTTACATTTTTTTTTTTTCTCACAAAATTTTAATTCGCATATATTTATATTTGGATTTACACAGGGGTATAAGGCCAACTAGCAACAAGCTGCGCCGCTAGCCTTTTTGGATTGCAACACTACATTATATTAACATAATTCAACTTTTCTACTTTTCACCTCAAAAACATACTAAGGGTTTTTTCTTTTCTTTTCTTTTTTTTGAGCTTATGAGCTTATCTGTTTTCGGCTTATATTTCATATACCCACAAGTTTCAAAATAAGCCGAAAAAAACGAGCTTATAAAAAAACCAGAAAACAGATAAGCTCATAAACCCACCTTAAACAACTCTTTACCTAGCCACCTCCAAGATTTATAATGTATTCAAAATGATAAAATGAGCAACCAATAAATTAATAAAGTATCACATTAGCAGCATATATAATTCAAAAATAATAAACACAAACTAGTAAAAAAAAAACAATAAATAAATTACCTGTAATCAAATTTATAAAATGAGCAGCAGACTCCAATGGCAGCAGAGCATAAAAAATAAAATAAAATAATACTTTTTTTAAAAATGTGGGTTTAATTTATGTAACGAATGGAATGTAGTGTTAAAATTTTGCAACGGTAATGAATTGAAAGAAAATGAAATGGGATTTAATTTTTAATGGAAAATAGCGGTGCTGCATTAAAATGGAGTTTTAATTTATTATTTTACCGTTGGGATGAATTATGGTACTTTTGAGGTTTTAATTATCTCTAAAAAATAGTAATTCATTTTTAATAAAAGTTAATTTTGGGAGGTTTGTTGGCCCAGGCTTTAAATGCTTTTCCATTTGCTGTCTTCAATTTTTTTTATTTATTTATTTTTTTTTTTTTCTCTTCCTTCTTTTTTAATTTATTTTATCATCCTTTTTAAGGTTTCATTTTACTTTCAATTTTTTTGTTTACTTTCTTGAGTTCTTGAATAAATGCTAAATTAGTTTAATGATTAATGTTTTTTAGACTTAAAAGGCATGCTTAAATACATGTATAATCTATAAATCATGTGATAAGTGTATTATGCATTCTTTTTCGAAATTATCATCCTATCATTTTTTTTAAAATCAACAAATCAAATCATTAAGGGCCCGTTTGATACACCTTTTTTAGGGGTATGGATTCATAGATTTTTTAAAAGTTTGTTTGGTTGCATTTTCATTCCCTGACATATTCCCAACGGTGAACTTTCATTCCACTTTTTTAATCCACACTATTTTTGTATTTTTTGGGCGGGTTTCCACGATTGAACCAATAAGAAAAAAGGAATTATTTGATAGAGTACTTTTTAGCCACAAATTTTGATATTCTTTTTTTTATATTTTATTTTTCTATACTAAAAAAATATATAAAATAAACTTACTAGTATCATTTATTTTTCTCTCTCCTTATTTAATTCAATTCTATACTTAAATACAATTTCTTTCAAACCTTTTTCAAATCCAACTCTAAGGGCACGTTTGGTATGTTACTAAGGGAATGAAACAATGACTTTGATAGTCATTGCAAGTGTTTGTTTAAGACTGTTGGGCCCACTACTATGACTATGAAAGTTACATATTTTCCATACTCCATATATGACTAGAGATGGAGGAATGGATTCTTTCATAGTTGAGGGACCCACCACTACTATCAAACTCATTCCCATTGTCATTCCTCGCAGCATACCAAACGCACCCTAATTTCAATCTCACTTACAAACCAAACAAGCCCTAAATACACAAGTATTCATTTTTATTAGTGATAATTCCAAAACTTGTCCATTTTCTCCAACATAGTCCACTTTCTTCGAAAAAAAATGTTTTCAAATTTAGTCTTGTGCGACCGCTACATGAAAAAGTTGACAAGTGTCCAAAAGTTGGTAATGTTTTTTTTTTTTCTAGACTGAATTGACATTAATGTTATGTATGATAGATCAGTTTATCTTATTCAAAAAGTCAACGATGGGTTTCATTTTTTTACTCGTTTATATACTTTTTGAAAAAAAAAAAAAAAAAAAGAAAGAAAGACACATGATTAACTTTTTGAAATAAGACAAAGTTGATTTCTTATTTATGAATTTCCAAATTCGTTATTTGTGAATGTATGTTTGAGTTGTAAAGTTAAAAAAAAATAAATTGTTTTCAAATTTAGTCTTGTGCGACCGCTACATGAAAAAGTTGACAAGTGTCCAAAAGTTGGTAATGTTTTTTTTTTCTAGACTGAATTGACATTAATGTTATGTATGATAGATCAGTTTATCTTATTCAAAAAGTCAACGATGGGTTTCATTTTTTTACTCGTTTATATACTTTTTGAAAAAAAAAAAAAAAAAAAAAAAAAAAAAAAAAAAAAAAATGATTAACTTTTTGAAATAAGACAAAGTTGATTTCTTATTTATGAATTTCCAAATTCATTATTTGTGAATGTATGTTTGAGTTGCAAAAAGGTAAAGTGAATTTCCAAAAATAAAAATAAATTATTCAAACTATTATAATCCCCCCCCCCCCCCTCCCGAAAAACCCTATTTTATTTTAAAGATAGAAAAAACACTTTTTAAATTTATACTAAACCTGTTATTTGAATTTGGTTAATAGAAAATAGTTATTTTATGTGTAGGTATAAACTAAAAGGATTTTTTGAAGGTCGTGTTAGCTTATTTATTTCACTTTTTTCTTGTGAGAATTTTACCATGTTATTTTTGGTAACAAGCTCTTAGTTCAGGACAATTTACCATAATGCATGACTCATATAGCATTGTAAATGAGTAGCTCTCTATAAACGTGGATTATATGATTAGCGCAGTGCCTCGCTGAGATTGCAGCTAGCGAGATTCAAAAATTATAATCTTATGTTTTGGGACTCATATATCAAATTTATATGGTTAGCGCAATGCCTCGATGAGATTACTTCGGACTTCGTGAGAGTATTATTTTTGTAATTATTAATATTGTTATTATTTATTTTAGGTTATTGCATGTTATATTATTTAGCAAGTTACAAAGGATTTTATATTATGTTATATTATGTTATGTTAACTAACTAGTATATATTAATATTAGAATGTGACATTGAGAGAAATTATGAAATTGCATATTAATATTAGAATGTGACATTGAGAGAGAAATTATGAAATTGCATTGATATAAAATGAATTGTTATTCTGAAATGAGTTATTACAAACTATTTAAACTAAGGGTGAGCAAACGGACGGATGGATCGGACAGACCGATAAAACCGACCGGACCGGACCGAGACCGGACCGACCACATTCGATCCGGTCTCGGCCTAGGGATCTTCATAATTTCGGTCTCGGTTCGGATCGGTCCGGTCCGGTCCGGCTTAAAAACCGGACATTTAGCCTATTTGGACCGAGACCGAACCGGACCGAGATTGGACCGACCATATTCGGTCCGGTTTCGGTCTAGGATTTTTTCCAGATTCGGTCTCGGTCCGGTCCGGTTTTTGGACCGTGAGCACCCTTAATTTATACTACTCTACCACTATGTACTGTTACATTGCCTAACAGCTATTACATTGAATCTAGACATGTTATAGTTACAGATACATTTGATTATATCTTGTCACAGTATACTTGAGCAGCTTCATGTAGAATTAACATCTTTGGAGCTTGTCTCGACCTTTGTACATGAGAGACTAAGTGTTGTCCAGTAGACTTGACTTGACTGTCTTGAGTTGCTGATACAGAATTGGTAGTAGTCTCATTATCCCCCCCCCCCCCCCCCCTCCCCACAAGTTGGCATACTGTAAGGGTTACAGATGCCTAACTTGGAGAGGCAATTATAATGTAAAGCTCTCTGCAAAGACCTTTTGTGAAAATGTCTGCAACTTGGGCTTTTGAGGGAACAAATGTGGGTAAAATGTCTCCTGATTTGATTTTGTTCCTTACAAAATGGCAATCTATTTCTATATGCTTTGTTCTAGCATGGTGTATAGGATTAGATGCCAAGGCTATAGTAGAAGCATTGTCACATAAGATTGGAACAGGAGTTGGAACCTTGATATGTAGATCTTTGAGAAGACAAGTGAACCAACTGATTTCACAAGTGTTGTCTGCTAATGCTCTGTATTTTGCCTCAGTTGAAGATCTTGAAACCACTCCTTGCTTGTTTGATTGCCAAGAGATTAAGCTAGTACCCAAGAAAATACCATAACCTGAAACCGACTTCCTTGAAAAAGAGCAACTAGCCCAATCACTGTCACAATAGGTCAATAGGCTGAGGTTGTTTGAGGCTGAGTAGAATAAACCTTGGCCAGGACATAATTTAAGATATCTGAGGACTCTAGTTAGTGCATCCATGTGAGGAGTCCTAGGTTCTTTGAGAAACTGACTTAGAGTTTGAGCAGCAAAGGAGATGTCAGGTCTAGTGATGGTTAGGTAGATTAGTTTGCCTACAAGTGTTCTTCACAAAGCATTCAAAGACTTATCCTCGACGGGTAATAACATCAAGTTAGTTACTAGAGCTAGTTGTCACCTAAAAGCTGACAATGGAACTCTCTAACTAACCACGTAAGCGTGTCTCGAAAAGGATTTTTGTGAACATAAAATACGAAAAAGGAAATATATAGATAAATTAATCGGTGAGAATGTTGATCTTGAAAAACAACTCAAATAATTTCGTAATGTTGTTTACAAAACCGGGGGGCTCTGTCACAACAATTCAGAAATTTACTTTAAAACCGAGACCCGATAAAGGTTTTGCACTTGGTGATTACAAATCAATGTTTCTTCACAAAGCATTCAAAGAAAATCCTAAAATTTATAGTATGGAATATATGCGTGATGATACGATTGTGCGTACTATTGTTTATGATACTGAGGAAGAGGAAGAAGTTGAAGAAGAGAGTCGATAAAAAATGAGTCAAGTTGAATATTGGAAACCATATGATTATTCAAAAGCTCCTCACATTTCTAAATCTTTTGTTCCTCAAAAGGAAATACCTGAGAAATCTTGGTTTGTCACTGAGTCATATGTTTCATCTTCTAATGCGAATCCTGTCCAAACTGTGGCACAAATAAATTGTCCTTTACCATCTTCAGGTGAAGTTTCACCTTTACCAAAAAGTTGTCGTGTTTTAAATTATTTCAAAACTTTTATGGAAGACATCGAAATTTTGGAGGAAACAATTGAACGTAATTCAGAAATAAAAATTGAAACTTTTCAATCCGCTTACGAGCGAGAAAAGAGAGATATTTTTCAAAAACAAATGTTGCCAATCGTTCAACACCTCCGTCAATGTGCTACACGTTGGGAACATGAACTTCAAAAAGAAGTCAAATCAATGATAAACGTTTTCAATTCAACTGAAAATGCGATTTTGGTTCAAAAGCAAAGAAACAGAGTTTTAAAAAATGATGATGATCGACTCTTGGAAAAAGTTCTCAATGCTGATATTTTGTCTATTATCATGAATGATCTCTATAAATCTGGTACTTCTATGCTTGTGGAAGATCACTGTGCTGATAATGATTTGCTGAACACCGAAATTGAGATATTAAAACAAGAAAATGATAAAATGAGGAAAAACAATGATGATGTGAGAAAACAATTTTCAAAAGAAATTTGTCAACTCAAACAAAGGCTTGAATGGTGTCAAGCTCAAAGTCTTAAACTGGAATTGCAACTTCAAAGTCAAAATGTTTCAAAATCTTGTCAGATTTGCAAAAACAATGAGTCGTTCAAAACTAAATGTCTTCAATATGAAAAAGAAATTGCGGATTTAAAAATTGAAAACGTCGAATGCAACAAACCAGCGATCACATTCATTATTACAATGGTTTACTTGAGTCTGATATTCAGGATAAAAATCACATCATCATTATAGAATCCAAGCTTCACCTTCTGGAGGACGAGGTTGATCAAAATATGCCATTATTCTAGAGAGAGAAAGTAGAGAGAAGGTGAGGTGAAACAAAGATACTTTTATTATGATAAATTATGTTGCACACCCACACCCCTCAAGTGAAGCCTTGAGGGGTATTTATAGGCCTTACATAAGACAACTTTTACAATATTACATTAGTAGTCCCTGCACTTTATGCATTCTAGTTGTCTACTCCAATTCACGTAAATATCGCTCAGCTTCATTTCTAACAATCTCCCTCCAGCTGGAGATATACGTGAATTGGTTACAATGATTCCTAACAAGTAAAATAGAAACAATCAAAGTAAGCGCAACAATGCTGAGGAGGACTTCATAGCTCTTTTCTTCATAAATATCCCCAGCAATCTTTGTTTACTTGTAGACGAATCACTTGCTAATCTAATTGGGTTATTACTCCCTCCCAATTAGTAAACCATTTTCTTTTACATGCTCCCTCCCAAATAGACAACCCGTTTGATATAACCTTGATGCTTGTTGAAGAAGTATCTTTGAATTCTGCCCATATAATCTTCAGTCTCATGCACAGCGGAAAATGAATCTTAGACTGATAATATGTAACTTCTTCACAGGTTTGTTTGGGGAGCATCATATCGTCATCTTCAACTCACTTAGAATGCTTTCAGTTCTTTAATAAAAGCCCTGATGTACACATTTCTCCCTCCTGGATGATGACGATCTCTCGGAATCATCATAAATATGTGTACATAAACGTATCAACTGGAAGCAACATACAAATCAATACCCCATGAGTGAAATGACAATAACTATTCTCTCTACAATTCATCTCAGATCAACCTCTTTTCACTTCCATTGGCTAATAGTAAGTGACCACGTGTGGAGACAACCCGATATGACAAACTTGAGTGTGAATTAAAATTCTCCAGACTTGTGACTTACGCTTGTACTATCCTGATTAAGAACCTATACTGAGCACAACAACGTTACTCCTTACAATATAGGTAGTGGCATATACCCAACCATCCATCCTTTATTGTATATCCGTCTCTTGAACAATCCACAACCTTTTGTGACACTGAGCACTACAACGTAACTCCTTAAAGTGATAGCTATTGTGAACATTAAGAACCAACTTATGCGTTTATAGATCTCACACATAGCTAGATGTCCAAGTCTTAATCACTATCCCATGAATGCTCAAACAAGGATCTTCAAAAGTCTTGCATCCAACCAACCCCTAGACCTTGAGATACTAAGTATACGCACCCGTGAAACGTCACTTCAAGCTCAAATAAGTAATAAACAAATTATCCCCGTAGTCACCTTTTGATAACGTTCAAAATTTAGCCATCGATCTTTGGTGAATCTTGATCAGGATCTTTTAAGCAATTCGTGGTGTGTTTTTTGGTGAAGCTAGAAATTCAATCTCGTTGATTCGTAGTGATTTCGGATTTTCCCTCCAAAAATAGAATTGGAAAATTTTCTCGCCAATAATTTGGAAATCACTAAGAAATACAATGCTAAGGTTACCAGAAAAATTTGAGTATTAAAAATTTTTACGCAAAATATCACCGAAAAAATTTGAATTTTGGCCTAAAAATTTGAATTTCGGGCCAAAATTTTCAACGTTATACCAAAATTTGAATCTCGCGTAAAAATTGGTCGTTTAGTCTCCTCTCAAAAATAAATTTTACTCAAATTTTCCCGCCAACTCGATAAACTCGATAAACCCATCAAACACGATAAAGCCCCTAACTCGATAATCTCCTAACGCGGTAACCTTCAAACTCGATAAGCTCCTAACTTGGTAACCTTCCCTAACTCGGTAACCTCAAACTCGGTAAATGCTCCTTACTCCCTAACTCGGTAACCATCTCAAACTCGGTACACATTTCAAACTCGGTAAGATCTTGAAACTCGATAAGATGAGTATAACTCGATAAGATCTTTTGTAACTCGATAAGCTCAGAAAAAATTTGGCAGAGTTTCGTCTAGGTATAAGCCACAAAAAAACTTACTCGATGAACGATAAGGTAAAAGGCTAACTCGCCAAACTTGAGTTCAAACTCGGTAAGTCTTAAGTATCCTAACTCGATAAGACTCAACCCAAACTCGGTAAAAACCTAACTCGATAGGAATTTTCTAACTCGCAAGAATTTTTCTAACTCGCAAGAAAAAAGTCTAACTCGCTAAAAAAACAATTCTAACTCGCCAGAAAAATCCTAACTCGATAAAAACACTTCTAACTCGAAAGAATGGCGATGAACAGTACCAGATCCGCTTATTCCACCCAAAAACACGATTTTTTCACCCAAAAACACCACGATTCGCCCCCGGTTAGCTCTGATGCCAATTGTAGAAACCAAGAAACACCTTTTGGAGGACGAGATTGATCAAAATATGCCATTATTCTAGAGAGAGAAAGTAGAGAGAAGGTGAAGTGAAACAAAGATACTTTTATTATGATAAATTATGTTGCACACCCACACCCCTCAAGTGAAGCCTTGAGGGGTATTTATAGGCCTTACATAAGACAACTTTTACAATATTACATTAGTAGTCCCTGCACTTTATGCATTCTAGTTGTCTACTCCAATTCACGTAAATATCGCCCAGCTTCATTTCTAACAATCATTGATTTGAAAGAAAAAATTAAGATACTTCAAATAGGAAAGTTTGTTGACACCACTGTAATAGCATTAGAATTGTATCAATTAGACAAAACTGATAAGGGAAATAATGTTCAAAACACTAATGTTGACCCTTCCACTTCCACAGGACTAGTCTCCACTAATAGCGTTAGCAGACCCAAGCGAAAAAGTAACAAGAAGAATAGGATCTTGCAACATAAAAGAGGAACACTAGAAGCTCAAGAAGTAGAAGATTAACTTAGGAATTTGAATAAAACTCATGTTGCATCTGATTTAGATTCTAATCTGGCAAATTGTAATCAAAATCTTAATGTAACGAATGATGAACTTTTGAATGTTTTGAATATTAATGCATCTTGTGTGTTTTGTCGTAAAAGTGTATCATCTGGTGATCATGCAAAATGTGTAGCTAATTCTTTCTTAAATCATCATAAGAAACATAGGACATGCATTCCTTCTGGGCCCACTATTGCCTCTAAGTCTATATTAGGAAAACCGCCATCTACGGCTTCTAATGATGTTGCAGTTACCCCCATAATTGAAGAGAACAAATCTAGGAACAAGCCCAAAACTAGTGAGTTCACCAAAAAGAAAGCGAGAACTAGTTGTAATTGGCAACGTTGGTTACAATATAAACCAAAATTTAAATGGATTCCTAAATTATTGAATACGTGTGCTTCTAACCAACAGGAACCCGCACTTTCTTTGGGTTCCACCCTTACTTCTGTTCCATCCTCGTCGTCTTCTTGTGATACAGGTGGTGCAGATTGTTCTCTGGATTATTGATAGCGGATGCACCCGACATATGACAGGCAATCTCAAACTATTAGTCAACTTTGTTTCAAAGTTTATAGGAACTGTCAGATTCGGGAATGATCATTACGCTCTAATTATGGGATACGGTGACTATGTAAGTGGGAACATTGAAATAAGTCATGTATATTATGTGGAAGGCCTAGGTCACAACCTCTTTTCAGTCGGTCAATTTTGTGATGGAGATCTAGAAGTAGCATTTCGTGAGAAAACTTGTTTCGTTCGTGACTTACAAGGAAATGATCTTATGTCTGGCTCACGTGGTTCAAATCTTTATACTATCTCAATGTCTGACATGATTGCAACATCTCCGATATGTCTTCTCTCCAAAGCAGAATCAACTAAATCTTGGTTATGGTACAAACGTCTTTCGCACTTGAATTTCAAAACTATGATTGAACTTGCTCGTCATAAACTCGTTGATGGTTTTCCAAGATCCCGTTTTACCAAAGATCACTTATGTTCGGCATGTGAACAAGGAAAAAGTACTCGAGCTCATTTTCCTTCAAAAACCGAGCACAGTACGAATCATGTTTTACAATTACTTCATATGGATTTGTGTGGCCCGATGCGTGTTTAAAGTATCAATGGTAAATGCTACATACTTGTAATCGTTGATGATTACTCCAAATGGACTTGGGTTTATTTTCTTTAAAGTAAAGATCAAGCTCCTTCAATGATCATCACCTTTCTCACTAAAATTCAAGTTCAGTTACGCAACACGGTCCGAATGGTCAGAACTGACAATGGTACAAAATTTAAAAATCAGACACTTCGGTCATATTTTGAGAAAGTGGGAATTGAACATCAGACATCTATTGCAAGAAGCCCAGAACAGAATGGAGTTGTTGAAAGACGCAACAGGACGTTAGTGGAAGCTGCAAGAACCAAGTTGATAAATGCTCAATTACCAGATTACTTATGGGCGGAAGCTAATTCAACTGCATGTTATACCCAAAACCGTTGCATGATCACAAAACGCCATCGCAAAACACCTTATCAACTTGTTCACAAAAGAAAACCAAACATCGATTACTTTCATGTATTTGGAGCACTTTGTTATCCGAAAAATGATCGTGATGATTTAGGTAAACTTAAAGCAAAGGCTGACATCGGAGTGTTCATTGGATATTGTGAAAATTCCAAAGGCTTTCGGATATGGAATCGTCGTACAAGGGAAATTCAAGAAACTATTCATGCTAATTTTGATGAACTCACACAAATGGCTTTTGAGCAAAACAACTTAGGACCCAAATCCAACCGTCTCAACTTTCCGGACTCTTTGGCTGATCCATTGCCTCTCAACCGCAAAGAATTGGAAACCCTGTTTGCTCCACAGTTTGATCATACAATTGAATACCGTTCTTCTGAGGTCTCACCAATTTCCGCTGCACAACCTGAAAATATTCAAGTACCAGACTCACCCCAGCAAACAACTACAACTGTTGAGAAAGACGGTCCTCCAATTGCATATCCCATAACAGCAGAACACACTATTTCCAATTCACGACAATCGGCTGAAGATCCTACACCACAATCAGTCCCACAAACCGCAGAGTATGATCCAAATGCGTTCTTTAACCCGTTTGCACCGGCTCCAACATTTCCTGAAGTAGCTGAGTCGTCCACACGCAATTTGGATCTTGCTAACATGCGAGATACCTATCAACTACACCCTTTGACACACAAATGGACTCGAGATCATCCCTTAGTTCAAATTATTGGCCATCCAGATGCACCAATCATGACGAGACAACAGCTTCACACAGATGGTGAAACTTGCATCTATGCACTCACAGTTTGTCAAGAAGAACCTAAGAACATTAAAGAAGCAATGACTTATAACAACTGGATTGAATCTATGCAAGAGGAATTTCAGC
Source organism: Artemisia argyi (assembly GCA_030686995.1). Taxonomy (NCBI): domain Eukaryota; kingdom Viridiplantae; phylum Streptophyta; class Magnoliopsida; order Asterales; family Asteraceae; genus Artemisia; species Artemisia argyi. The sequence goes on from CM060692.1 coordinate 154,888,481, forward strand.
AATTCAAAAGATTAGAAGTCTGGGAATTAGTTGAAAGACCTGACGGAGTCTTTGTCATTGGGCTAAAATGGATTTGGAAAAACAAACTGGATGCAGAGGGCACTGTCATACGTAACAAATCACGCTTGGTAGCTAAAGGATACTTCCAAGAAGAAGGAATTGATTTTGAAGAATCTTTTGCTCCAGTTGCTAGACTTGAAGCTGTTCGGAAGGATCTTTCTGGCATATGCTGCTCATAGGAACATGGTTGTTTATCAAATGGATGTGAAAACAACATTTCTGAATGGTGAACTCCGTGAAGTGGTCTATGTCAGCCAACCAAAAGGCTTCGTTGATCCTGAGCGTCCCAATCACGTTTATCGACTCAAAAAGGCTCTTTACGGACTCAAGCAAGCCCCAAGGGCGTGGTATGACAAACTATCTGCTTTTTTGCTGGGCAATAAATTTTCTAAAGGTTCGGTGGATCCAACATTATTTACTAAAACATACGGGGTGGACTTACTAATTGTTCAAATATATGTCGATGACATTATTTTTGCTTCAACAAATAGAACTTACTCAAATGATTTTGCAAATTTAATGAAAGAAAATTTTGAAATGTCCATGATGGGTGAACTTTCGTTCTTTTTAGGACTACAAGTTCATCAATCACCCTGTGGAATTTTTCTAAATCAGTCCATATATGCTTTGGAAATTTTAAAGAAACATGGAATGATTAGTTGTGATACTTATAATACACCAATGGCCTATACCATAAAACTAGATGCTGATATACATGGGACTCCGGTTGACCCAACCAAATACCGAAGTATTATTGGGTCACTCGTGTATCTCACAGCTAGTAGACCTGATATAGTATTTGCTGTCTACATGTGTTCTCGTTATCAGTCCAAACCAACTGAAAGGCACCTCAATAAGGCTAAAAGAATCCTTCAATACATAAAGGGAACCATTAACTTGGGAATCTAGTATCCGAAGGATTGTGGTTTTGAACTAATTGCTTTTTCAGACGCTGACCATGCAGGATGTTTAGAAACACGCAAAAGTACATCTGGTGGATTACAGTTTCTCAGAGATAAACTTATGTCTTGGCAATCTAAGAAGCATGACTGCACATCACTGTCATCAACAGAATCTGAATACGTAGCTATGTCTGCTTGTTGTGCTCAAGTCATTTGGATGAGATCACAACTTAAGGACTACGGCTACCTATTCAATAAGATTCCGATCTACTGTGACTCCAAAAGTGCCATTGCCATTTTCTGCAACACCGTTCATCACTGCAAATCCAAACACATTGATCTCCGATATCATTTCATCAAGGAGCATGTCGAAAAGGTTACAATTGAATTATATTTTGTGGGAACTGAATACCAATTGGCAGACTTACTCACTAAAGCATTACCTCCAACAAGGTTTGCTGATCTAGTCCACCAAATTGGTATGCGATGTTTGACTCCAGAAGATCTGGAAAAGTTTTTAAAACACAAGTGATTGTCAAACATCAAAACTATATTTGTAAATATTTTTTCCAAAAATAAAATACAAAAATATAAAACCAACAAAAAAACAAAAAAATTTTATCTTTTCTACTCTTTCATTTATCTAAAAAAAATGCAAGTACAAACCTCTCTTTTCAACACTTTATTTTTTACAAATTTCTATAATATTTCAAAAACAAGTGTTGAGGGGGAGTTATAGTAATTTTAAAATTTTCAAAACTTTTACTTCGTACTTGCATTTTACCAAAATATTTTCTATCTCTTAAAATTAAATGTGTTGTTTAAAAGGTTTTTCGGGTTTCTCTCCTTGACTATTGAAACAAATTCTTCAAATCAAAAAGACATCGGTCTAAGGTCGAGGGGGAGCACTTGTCAAACAAAACAACTTTGTTCTTAAAAGTTAAAAGTTCTTGGTGAATCTCCCCATAAGACTCAAAAAGGCATATTTTAATCTAAAAAGATCTTCAAAAACATCATTTCGTATGCTATTTTTGAGGGGGAGAAAATGTAAAAGTGATTAAAATATAAGTGGTCAAAAAGCTAAAAATTGTATCTTGTGCGAGCTAGACTCAGAATTGACGAAACATGAAAGTTAGTAAACTTGAAAAGACTTATCCTCGACGGGTAATAACATCAAGTTAGTTACTACAGCTAGTTGTCACCTAAAAGCTGACAATGGAACTCTCTAACTAACCACGTAAGCGTGTCCCGAAAAGGATTTGTCTTAGTAGAAATGTACCATTTCGAGAAACTTTCTGTGGACTTGACCAGGCCGGGTAATAACTTCAAGCTAGTCTAACTAGTGATGTAAGCGTGGCTCGAATCGGTCTTGTTCACTGAAAGTAGATCAATTCAAAAAGTGTTTGCTCCTCCAGCATGTGCAAATTTATTAATTACTTATGAGTACATGTGAAGGGGGAGCCCTTCAAAAGTAAACACAAAACTCTCAAAGTGTTAAACAAAATGCTTGATAATCTTAAAACACTTTGAGAGATTTTCAATCAAAGGTTTTATGGCAATTGTCGGATAATCATGGAGTTATAAGGTGATTAAGATAGGAAAAACCGTCCTATGATCCGCCAGAGCCGGAGGGATCTACCCAAGGACATCACCAATAGTTAGTAATAGAAGTCCTTAGGTATGATACGAAAAAAAAGAGAAAAGAATGAAAGGGGAAAGAAGGAGTTGAAGAATTAAAAATAAAAGCAAAGAAAAGGGTGAAAAGAAATAGCCCTCCATATGTTCAACCTTAGGGCAGACACCGGGTTCAATTCGTATGCTACTGGTTGGTGCTAAGACAACACCGGTATTGAAGATAAAGTCGTCATGGACCCAGTGACGCAATGCACTAAACCTTCCTAACCACTCAAGTTCCCTTAAAAGAACTTGTTTCATTCTCACGGGGAACCAATGTAATCTATCGACTTATCTCTTAGAGATGATTGATATTGAAGCAGGAGACCCCTCCCTAGTCTCCGCATAGGAAACCTAAGTGTGCACTTATCAAGTCTAGAGCCATGAGATACATCAAAGATCTCTTAGGAACACTTAGTATTTCTACAACTTGTGTTCTACATCAATGGACACCAGTTGTAAATTATCGAGTCCTTCGCAGATCATAGCAATCTGCCGAGAACGTTTATGAGAGAATTACTTAAGTATTTCTCAATGATTGAATGGAAATTCCTGCCATGGTCAACATCTAACAGCCCTGACAGTAGGTCACTTCGGTAACCCTTCACGGGTTATGCTTAGTGTTCGCGATGGTTCTTTAGCGGTCTACAGTCGTGGAGTGATCCCCAGCGACTCACCCAGTCATTGAGCTACTAAGTAGGTCTTGTAAGCTCCCTCGGGAGTATCTGACATGGGAACGGCCTTGATAAGGGTTAGAAGGAGTCTTCACAATATGCTGTTGACGATCTCTAATTCCTTATCTGTAAGTACCGGTTGATTATTGCTAACTGTTTACCTGCAGGTACATATCACCTCCATGATGGTAGATTCCAGCATGCTCATGCATACATCTTGAAGTCAATGAAAGCTCCCCCAAAGATCTAAGCACCACAAAGTTCAAAGAAAGATTCTACGCCAAAATGAAGAATCTACAAAGTATAAAGACTAAAGATCAATCTGAATGTTAAGGAACTTCGTGCACTTGAAAGACAAAGTCCAAAGATGTATGAGCATGTTGGAATGGCGGACAACCACCACAGACACAGAAGTGACGAACGACAGACAACTTCATAACACAATCACTACATTATCACCAAAGAACAAAGACTAAGAGCAAAGCACATTCTTCTAACAACATTTTTGAAGACGTCAAAAGTTATACAAGTCAAAAGTCAAAGACAAAGATGAAGATGTCCAGCAACCGTGATAACCGACCCTTAGGGGGAGATTGTTGGGAACATACTTTTGTATTTAGTCAAGTCTCGGTCATTACATTTTGTAATAGGTTGCTTAAGTATTATTTATGTTTATGTTTAAATTAATGGGCAAGTTGTATAAGCCCAAAAGGCTTAGTAAGCCCACGTTGAGATCATGAAAGGGACTAGGGAGTGTTGCCCTAGCTTCCCTCCTATAAATACAAGGCTTATGTTGCCTTAAACTTTGTTGGTTATTTTGATATCTTAATGAAACTATTGCACTTTTACTTTTCATAAATCTTATAATCAACCAATCCTTATATCTACCTCATTCTTACTTGTGTAACATCAATATGCGCACCTAACAATAGAGTGTAGGATCAGATATTGGAGTGCCATCAGTGAGATTGAGTTTGGTGGTTGGTTCCATGGGTGTAGCATAAGGTTTAGCATCCAAGACATTACCTAGTCTTAAGAGATCTAGGGTGTATTTCCTCTGTATCATAGCAAGACCATGGGAGTTTCTAAGAAATTCTATGCCCAGATAGTAGTTCACTGCTCCAAGATCTTTGATGTTGAATTTGGTATGAAGCTCAGTTTTGAGGTGAGTGATATATGATTTGTCACTTCCTGAAATAAGGATATCATCCACATAGATTAGCACTGAGATGAGTGAACCTTGGTCTTTGATTGTGAGGAGAGAGGTGTCTGCATAACTTTGAGTGAAGCCAAGAGATAGAAGAAAGGTGGTTAACTTCTCAAACCACTGTCTATTTGCTTGCTTGAGGCCATAGAGTGATTTGGTAAGTTTACACACTGTGTTTGGAGAAAAATATTGAGAATAACCTTGTGGAATGGTCATGTAGACTTCCTCATTGAGATCACCATGTAGGAAATCATTGTTGATATCTAACTGCTCAATATACCATCCTTGAGATACTGCAATTACAAGGAGTGTTCTTACTGTTACCATCTTAGCAATAGGGGCATAAGTTTCCTTGTAGTCTATACCTTCTTTTTGGTGAAACCCCTTTGCTACAAGCCTAGATTTATACCTTTCCACAGTTCCATTGGCATTATACTTAATTCGAAATACCCATTTACACCCAATAGCAAATTTACCAGCTCGAAGTGTGATAAACACCCATGTGTGGTTGGCTTCAAGAGGATGAAGTTCTTTGTTCATGGCTTCAACCCACTAAGGATGCTTAGAGGCTTGAAAGTAGGTGTGTGGTTTAACTGATCTATCTATGCTATTGATGAAGTGAAAAGATTTTGAATGCAAGTTTGAATAATTAAGAAAGTTTGAGTAATGATGTTTTGATAATGATGGTGGTAAAGTGCAATGATAATCAGTGAGTTTTGAAGGTTGGTGTTTTGTTCTGGTTGAAGTCCTTTTTGGTGGTGGTGGAGGTGGTGTATTGGTTCTGAGTGGAATATCCTGTGGTGGTGGTGTATTGGTGGTGGTGTTGGATGGTTGGTTGTTTGATGAAGATGAAGATGAAGATGATGGATTAACTGTCTTGGTGGTGATTGGAGGTGTTGGTGTTGATGAAGCAGGAGAATTAGTTGATAAAGGAGTTTTTGGGTGAGTATGTAAAGATGAGTTTGGGGTGTTGGTTGTATGAATGGGTGAGTGTGGTTGTTGAGTAGGTGTGATATGAGGTGTATCAGTGGTGGAGAAAGGAAAATGGTTGTAAAATGGTGTTGGAGATGGAGTGGATGGTTGTACAGATGAGTTATTGGGTGAGTGAAGTGGAAAAATTGTTTCATCAAATGTGACATGTCTGCTTGTGTGAATTTTATGGGTTGTAGGATCATAAAGGAGATAACCTTTTTGATTTTGAGGATATCCAATAAGAATAGTAGGTATTGCTCTCGGGTTAAACTTGTCATGGGTGTGTTGGTGAACAAAGGCTCTGTATAACTTTGAGGTGATCAAGTGATGGTGGATGGTTATAGAGAATTTCAAATGGGCTTTTATTGTGTAGAAGTTTTGAAGGGAGTCTGTTTTTCAAGTATGTGGCTGTGAGAATGCAATAACCCCATAGATGTTTAGGAAAATTGCCTTGAAATTGAAGTGATCTAGCTACTTCCAAGAGGTGTCTGTGTTTTCTCTCTACCCTTGCATTTTGTTGAGGTGTGTATGGGCAAGATGTTTGGTGGATAATTCCTTTTTCATTGAAAAATTCAGTGAGAGTTGAGTTTACAAATTCTGTCCCATTGTCACTTCTGACTTTTTGAATTTGAGTTTTGAATTGTGTTTGCACATAAGAGTGAAAGTGCTTGATTGTGGTTGCTACATGATGTTTGCTGGGAATTAAATAAGTCCAGGTAGCTCTGGAAAAATCATCCACAATGGTAAGAAACAATTTGCATTTATTGATTGTGAAATGATGGTAAGGACCCCATACATCCATATGTACAAGTTCAAAGATGGAAGTAGCATTTGAAAAACTAGATGGAAAAGGTAAACTGTGACTTCTGGCTAAAGGACAGATGGTACACTTGTTATCTAAATTGACACTATCTGAAAATGAAAGTTGTTTGATGCTTCTGAGTACTTGGGGTGATGGATGTCCAAGTCTTGCATGCCACACTGATGTTGTTGTTGTTGGTGCTGGATAGAATAGTAGATGTTGGTGAAGTAGAGAGTGTAGAAGATACAGAATTGGTTGGGAGAATGTAGAGGCCACCACAGAGTGTTCATTGGGTTTGAAGTCCATCATGGCCCTGGAAAATGCATATATTGTGAGTGAAAGTGATGGACTTGAGTGTGTTAAAATTTTGCTTATGGAGATTAAATTATAAGTGAATGTGGGGATGTATAAACATTGTGTAGTGTGATGTTATGTTGAAGTGTGACAGAGCCAATGGTATTACATGTTACAGTTTGACCATTAGGAAGATGGATCATGATAGGTGTGATGTTAGTGATAATGTTATGCATGAGTGTGATGGAAATGCATAGTTGCTCCACTATCTATAATCAAACCTCTTTATGCATAGTAAGATAAGTTGCAATAAGCCTTTTACCTGCCATGAAGTTGCAAGAGCTTGAGGTAGATGCTTCTGTGTTGTTTTGCATCATGTAAAGTACCTGATTCAGTTGATTTTGCAGCTGATCCATCCTTGCAGTCACTGAATAGTTAGGTGGCGGGTTCCTCATTGGGTTGGTCACTGGTTCAAGAGGTGTTTCATCTATCATAGTCATGTTGACTGTCTTATGTCTTGATGGTGTGTTTGTTGCCTGAGTGTTTGAGTTATAGGTTCTTCTCTATGATGGTTGATACTTGTTGTGAAGTGGATGGCCAATTGGGTATCCCACAAGTTTGTAACACTCCTCTTTAGTATGTCCTTCCTTGAATCAGTTTCCACAAATCACTCCAACCTTGAAGTTGCTTCTTCTGTTTTAAGTTTGTGATGAGGTTTGAGCAGATCTTGCAGACCTTGTGGTATCACTTTCTGATGGATCAGTGTTGAAATTTCTATAGTTGTTTAGTGTAAATGGGACAGAAGTTGAGTTTGCTTAGGAACCTCTCTCAGCTTTTCCTCTTGCCTCAACATGCTATAGGCTTTAGCTACCATAGGCAAAGGCTGTAATAGTAGAATTTGGCCCCTAATGTTGGTATAACTTTCATCAAGGCCCATTAGAAATTGAATAAGTCTCTTTCTCTGATCTCTCTCCCCATTTGCCTTACCATTTTCACACATACATTTGCAAGTACAGTTGTATGGTGTTTCTAGTGCATCTAATTCATCCCAAAGTCCTTTGAGTTTATGATAATAGACTTCAATTGAACCATTTGCTTGTTTGAGGTGAACAATATCAATGGTGAGTTGGTAAATCCTATGTCCATCTAGCTGTGAGTAGTGATCATGTAGTTGGTGCCATAAAGAATGTGTTGAATGAACAAAGTTGAGATTGTTACCAATTTGCTCTGAAACAGTGTTAAGTACCCAAGAAATAACCATATCATTTGCTCTTTCCCAATAAGGCCTTATTGGTGATGTCACAGCAGGTTCTTCAAACTCACCATTTACCAATTTCAACTTATTCCTAGCATTTAAAGCAATCATCATGGATCTTTGCCAAGAACTGTAATTCTCTGAACCAGTAAGCTTTTTGGAGATAAGGATCATTCCTGGGTGATCCTGTGGATGAAAGTAAAGAGGGTGGTTCACATTGGTGATGTCTTCTATTGTGGATGCCAAGGTTGAAGTGTTTGTATCAGTTTTGATGAATCTTGATCATGTTATTGAAATTGAAAGTGATCTGAGATGATAATTGGATTGGTAATGATGTAAGGATAAGAAATCTGTATGATTTGATCAGTTTTAATGGTGAAAGATGATAGGTGGTGGTTAGTTATGGTGGTTTGTTATTCTGATATGGTGGCCTGAGTTAGTTACAGGTGAGAAAAGTTGTTAGAGGTGGCGGAATTGTGGTGGTTAGTTATGGTGGTGATGGTTGATCAGAATATTTGCTCTCATACCATATTAGAATGTGACATTGAGAGAGAAATTATGAAATTGCATTGATATAAAATGAATTGTTATTCTGAAATGAGTTATTACAAACTATTTATACTACTCTACCACTATGTACTGTTACATTGCCTAACAGCTATTACATTGAATCTAGACATGTTATAGTTATAGATACATTTGATTACATCTTGTCACAGTATACTTGAGCAGCTTCGTGTAGAATTAACATCTTTGGAGCTTGTCTTGACCTTTGTATATGAGAGACTGAGTGTTGTCCAGTAGACTTGACTTGACTGTCTTGAGTTGCTGATACAGAATTGGTAGTAGTCTCATTAATTAAGATATATTTTTAACTATTACATAGCATTATGTTTTGATTATCTATATTTTTATTTGAGAAAAGAGAATATGAGATTGTTAGACATGTAGGTTATGTTTGGCGTGGAGCTTTTTTGGAGCTTTTTGGGGTAATGAGCGGTGAGAATGAGCTTTTTTATTTTTGATGTTTGTTTGGCATGAGAGTTGTGGGCTTTGCTATTTTTTAGGAAATCTCATTTTTCCAATGCTTCTTTATGAAGCTGTGAGCTTTTTTGGCTACTGCTCACAGCTCACAGCTACTGCTCAATGCTACTGCTCACAGCTACTTTTGTCAAACATAGCCGTAAGCTTATATGAAAAACTCACCAAAACTGCATCGTATTGTTTAGAAACTATGTAGTTTTGATTATTTGACCTCAAACTAAATTTCCTAAATCCACTCAACTCATAGAAATGCAAGCTTTTTTGTTTCAAAGTATTCATCTCAAAAAAATTCGTATTTTGGAATGCTAATAAATGAAAACAGCCCCACCATTACTAAATATCCTAAAGTACTATTGTTTCCAAACCACAATCGGTATTCGTATTATTTTTCTTTAGTCATGAAAATGAGCAATAAAAATGATTATATATATATTCAAACACAAGTTAGTTTTTGCAAAATAAAAATGATTATATATATATATATATATTCAAATGAAGATATGAGTTGTTGCGATCAAGATGCTTATTTAATCAATGTTGTTTGTGTATTTAACAGAAAATGTACATTTATTTGAGATAATAAATAAAGATTAGAGCAGTTGGGGAAAATATAATGAAATTATTCATTTTGAATATAAGTAAATTTTGCTCAAAACAATATATTATAATGGATTTTTCATGTAAGCTTAGATGACAAACAACCTCATATTCCCTTTTCTCTTATTATTTACTATAATTATGATATACATTATTAGATTAAAGTAAATTCATTAAATTAATAAACTATTTTGATTTACACTTCATTTTTATGCCGATTACACATGTCATAGTTTTGAAAATTTGAATTCAATCAAATTCAAATTCATACAAAGTCCAATTCCATCAAATTCATGCATCCTCATAAATTTTGATCGCATAAACGGAATGACGCAAACCAAATGAGCCATTTAGTGTTAACATTGATAATCTATGTAGGTGATTATTATCATCAAATTAGTAAATTATAATCATCATCCATCTATTAAAATGATAAAGAGTTGATTTGAGTAGTCTTTTATTCTAAATGGTAAAATCACAATTTTCAAATAAAGAGATAGTAACAATGGAGAGATGCATTTATTTTTATGATTGCATCAAAAATTTGTTGTTTTGCATTTTCTTAATCTTATTTTCATCTTAATTATATTTCTCATTTGTTACTAACTATCAAAAAATAAGCTAAAAGTACGGTGTAAAATTGTTTCCAGTAAACGAGTCATATGAAAAAAAAAAAAAAAAAAAAAAAAAAGCTAAAACGGTGTAAATGTGCTTCCAGTTAGCTTTCTTTTCGTGTTGGTCATCTCCAAGATGTCTTTAATTTTTGGGAAGAGTTCGTTTAACAAATATATGTTTTATTTGAGAATTTTGACCCGATTAACAGATAATGTAAAATTGTAGATTATACTAAGCAAATATATTTACTTTTTACCAACATACACGATCTGTAGAAAGTTATTTGACAGTTGCATTCATTTGAATTTTGAACATTTCGGTGAAGTGATGATGATGCATACTTTGTTTAGTAGTGTGACACATTATTTCATTATTGCTAAAAATAACTTTATCTTGAACTTGAAATATCAGCTAACACCTACTTGAATAGGAGATAATCATGTCCAATAAAAATAAATAAATGTGGTAGCAATTAAGGGTGGAGGTCGTTGTTGTACAGCAAAATCATGATTCGCACTTGTTTGAAATTTTCTATCAAAAATGTCCAAATTCAACCTTATTTTTGTCAATGCCACAACATCATCATATATCACATGGTATGTCCTTCAAAGTAGGGGTGTAAACGAGCCTAGACAACTCGCGAGCAACTCGAGATCGACTCGAAAAATACTCGATTCGACTCGATTTTAAACGAGCCGAGACAACTCGCGAGCTACTCGACTCGACTCGATTACACATTTACACCCCAATATATATATATATATATATATATATATATATATATATATATATATATATATATATATATATATATATATATATATATATATATATATATATATATATAAGGGTGTAATCGAGCCGAGACAACTCGCGAACAACTCGAGATCGACTCGAAAAATACTCGACTCGACTCGATTTTAAACGAGCCGAGCTCGAGCATGTCAATACTCGGCTCGACTCGGCTCGTTTACACCCCTACTTCAAAGTAAAAAAGAAATATTAGAGATATCACATTTTAACTTAATCGACTTTTTAGTTGTACTTGTTTATTAACTAAATGAAACTAACGGCAAGAAGACTTGTTCTTTAAGTTATTCTTCTAGTTCAAATTTAAACTACATAACTGACAACATGTATATTTTAATGAGGTTGTGTTTACTTGTGATGACAATTATTCCTTTTGTAACAAAGATTTCTTCGTATGAGGCCACAGCTCAAGAAATTTTATTTAGCGCGATCGTATGAGCTGCAAAATTACTATTACGACCAACGTAGGTGAAATACTTGTCTAGTTAAGATGACTATAATAGCTAAGGTGCATGTATGAACCATTTTTGTTGAAGCAAGATAGATCAAAATTTATTAGAATTTAACTCGGTTATTGCATTCTGTTAACTGTTATAGTTGATTTTGAAGATTTTTTTACAACTATTAAATAAAATTCAAAAGATAGACGGTCATTCAACAGAAATTAAATCTGGTGAGTATCATGGAACTTTATAAACGCATAAAACATTTTGATGTCAAACTGAATTTTCTTGAATGGTAATTTTGTATGATTATCTAAAACTAAAAAGCTTTAAAGCTGAGGCTTGTTGGGCCTCCTTTCTCTTTAGAAACTTTGAGCAATCAAAAATAACAAACGTCTTTATAATTTGGTCCGGCCCACAAAAAAAGCCCAAAGTTGGAAACTTGATTTTTGGTTTTCGTACCAGAAAATGGAAGGTCAATAATCTAGAGCTAGATTCGACACATGTCTTAATAAGTAGTTAAAAGTAGCTAAGCTGCTAAAGTACTGATAAATAGAAGACGATGTGCATTTATGGTTTGTACACATCAAGTATAATCAGACAAAACATGAAGCATGTAAACGTGTATCAATAGAAAATAAATATGCACAAACGAATTCCTTTAATAAATACTTCTTTTTTCGTTACAAAATAAAATAAAGTTTTAGATAATCTCGCTAATTACTACTTTAACTACTCACTAAAGTCTCTTCTTATTTGTTGAAATGGATGTCTCACTAACAGGAAGAGCATATCATAGACCATAGTTTCTCAAAATATATCACGTCTATATTTTCATAAAGACAAAAAATAAAGACGGTTTTCTAATTAACTTTAGTGACTTCTAAACTCCTTGGATATACTTTTGTTGATAATGACATTAAGCCTTACTTCTTAAGAAATAAATTTGCTCCAATTAAGAAACTTGCTAAACAACTAACGTTGGTCTGAATTTATTCTCTTTTCCTTTCATATAAATACAATTGTCTAAATGTGTTAATATAATTATAATCCACCTAATGCTCGTACGAGTATATTACAAGGCCTTATATTATATCATCATCTACCTGCTTTACGAATGTCAAGAGGTTTGTTTATCAAAAAAAAAAAAAAAAAAAATGTTATTTATTTTCTCATTTAATACTTACTTAAAAGTATGAGTATTATTGTTAGAATTTTCTAAATGTAGCATCAAATTTATTACATAAATTGTCCTTCTTAAAATATCTGTTTACGAAATAATCAGATATCTAAAACAACCTGTGAACTACTCCTATGTCACAATCTGAACTTTGTGACGTCCAGGTATTGTTAGTCAACTTTGTTTTTGTATTTTATTGGTTTTTGGATGAACAATAAAGCAAGCAATTAAAGTTTGTGGTTTTGGTACAAGATTATATGTTCTATTTATATATCTCAAAATCGAGTATGAGTCGCTTTCATTTATGAACTGTAACTTGTTAGATATGAGTTTTAGTTCATATTTCAACTACGTAGAAGCAAAAATGTGTCACATGTACATTAGAATATTAATGGTTGTTTTAACTAACAATCGAATAATATAATGCCTAGATTAATTACATTAGTTAAATATTAATTATTATGATTGTCTAAGGGGTGCTTGAGGGCAATGTTTAGCATTATTATAAAGGGACTTTGAGTTTATTGAATTAAAAACAAGATTTAATTATGATAATTTAAGAGTTTAATTAATGTGTATTGAATGTAATTTTTAATTTAAAAAAAAAAAAAAAAAAAAGTTAAGTTGGTGTTTAATGAATTGCCTTCAAGGCACTTGAACCCTTAAATATTTTCATGACTTGGTAATGTCCCATTTTGCCACAACGAAAGTATGAGATAGACAATATTTGAAAAAGTTATGAGATAGTCAATATTTGAAATGATGTATAACATATTACATACATATAACATTATCTTTTCACTTGTAGTAATACCTGCAAGAGGGTGTGAAAAATCAAAATGAGAATTTCCTAAAGCTTCATTTAACATTATAGAATCATGTGTTGTGCCTTCATATTTGGCTACAACGAAAGTAAAGATCATGTTAAAATCACAAATGGCTAAAACTTTTTGATAACAATCACAAATACCTCGTTCACATAGCAAACTAATGACTTATACTCCATTTTTTTCCTGTAGTTGTCTAACATATTATACGTGAGTTCTGTAAAGTTTGAGATTCACTGGACAAAAGGTGTGATTATAGTCTTTTTTTCGTACAAGAACACATAAACATAATATGAGTTGTTGTTCCGTTTGCGCAATCGTGGCAAAATGCCTCATTCACACAACTAACTAATGACTTATAATCCAAATTATTTTTTGTAGTTATCTAACACATTAGACATGAATTTTGTAAAGTTTGAGATTCATCGAAACAAAGGGTGTGATTATAGTTGTTTTTTCGTACAACAACAAATAAACATATTACGAGTTGATGTCCCATTTGCGCGGCCGTGGCAAAATGCTTCGTTCACATAGCAAACTAATGAGTTTTAATCCAAAATTTTTCTGTAGTCAGCTAACACATTACACATGAGAAGTTTGAGATTCATTAGATTAACTGTGTGATCATAGTTTTTTTTTGTACAACAACAAACTTCTGGACATAATAATGCTTTGACCACCAACTTGTAAATTGTATGATTCTTTTCTTTTTTTCAAGTAATCTAACATGTGTTAGAGCTTAATTGATAAACAAAAATGACAAAGGATATACACCAACAAAAACCTACTGTTATGCATGAATAACTATAAAAACTTTACCTAAAATCTTGAACCCATATTTATTAGAACACATCAGCATTACAATTGAACAAACATCTTGTATTTTAGATCAAACAATATTATAATCGAACGAACATGATGAATTTAAGATTAAACAATGTGAACATTGCAAAGAGAAAAATAAAACATCTACCAACCACATGCATTAGCATGAAAAAAAAAATATCATTTTAAAGACTGAAAATCAATCAATAATACTTGTTTAAAGAGTTGATAGGGCAGAGAAGTCCAAGAAAAAGGTTGTGTCAGAGGTGTCAAGCCCACCGACGACGATGGAGGTGTAGAGATGAAGATGGGCAACTTCAAGAGGGGAGAGAAGGATAAGAGGCGTGATTTTGTGTTTTAGAGTTTATCAGATGTGTAATTAGGTCAAATTTATTAAGAGGCTACTCAGACATATAAGCCTCTGAATCTGAAAAGGAAACAAACACATAAATGTCTTATAATGTCTGATCGAATCAGACTTCAGACAGACATATTTTGAAAAAACAAACACCCTCATAATGTGTTCGAATTAGCTTATTTAGCATTTTTATAGTCTTCTTCAACTACTGAAAAAGCAATAAATCGGATTTAATGACTTGTAAATTCTCACTTTCAACTCATTGACAAAAAGTTATTATGACTTAAAAATGATAATTTATCGCGAAATATGACAAAAAATTAGCAATGCACATAAAAACTCAGTGACTTGACAACTCAAATTTATAACAATTTCTTAGACATCTCACATTTATCATTTCGTGAAAACTAACTTTTCATCACGAAATCTAATAAAAGTTGACAATTTATATAGAAACACATTGGAATATTGATTTGTCAACTCGCATTTCGAGAAAAGTGATTCTTCACCATGAAATATGACAAAAAGTTGACAATTTATATTTCATCAAAAGAAATTGAGTTATGTGGTTTTACACACCACTTTATATACTTGTTCTGTCACATTTTTCAATGTAATTTTTTTTAATATTTCTAAAAGATGTAAAGTCTGTGCATGTGGATAGACAACAAATTTATTTATTATACCTTTTCACTCTTTTATACTATCTCTCTTTATCATCCTCTACATCTTTAACTCATTCATCACCATCCAAAACAACCACCATCACCGATTTAAGATATTTTTTTGGTTATTTTTTGTGTATATAGAACGATGATTTTTTGCTTGAGATTAATGTTTCAAAAGATTTTTATCTTTGTAAAATATAGATAGTGGTAGTTTCAGGTGGTGAGAGAAAATATTAAAAGAAAAGAAAAGCTCATGTGTGTGAGAGAAACGATTTGTGTTGTGTGTGAGAGAAACTGAAGAGAGGATGGTGTTTCAGGATTGATTGTGTAACTAAGACAAATGAAAAATACTTTGGTTATGTTTTATCAGTGTACTTTTGTTTTGACAATAAGAAAAAAAAAAGTAGTTATGACTGTGTACATGGCAGTGATGTGTGGATCCAAATTTAATGGCGTTTAAACCCGGCAAGCCAAGAAATTTCCCCACCATGAAATCCAACCAAAAAATGACAAATTATACCAATTTTATTATTGAGTTAACAATTTATATAAACAAATCATGTTTTGCTTTTAAACACTTTGAACACTCGTTCCTGAAATGGATTTTGTAACTAGAACTAATTTAACAAACATGTGATACTTCCAACAACAACAACAACAACACCCAATCCCGCCGAGGCAGGGTATGGGGGAGGTATAATATAGACAGATCCTACCCTTACCCCAGGATAAACTCAGGAGTAGAGAGACTGCTTCCAACGAGACCTCTGGCAAGTGCAGGTGTGCGGGGTGAGAGAAAAGCAAGAGAACAAAAGGCAAAAAGCAACATGTAAAAGCAAGCAGAGGAAAATAAGCAATACAAGGAAACAAACCGAGGAAACAAACAAGGAACCCGCAAAAGGCACAAGCAAGGGGCTTAGGCAAAAGCACAAGCAAAGAAGCACGAAACAAAGCTCAAACGAAAACAAAAAGCCAAAGCACCCAGAAAAGAGAACAAACCTAAAGTAGCAAACCTAGCAAAGCAAAGCAACGCACGGGGCCTAAAGATAAGGCAAAGCAAAACGAGGCACTAAAAACCAAAACCGCAGGGGCAAGAAAAGCAGACAACCTAAGGGAGCAACAAAGCAAAAACAAGGCACCAAAGACTAGAGCGCAAGGGGCAAGGCAACCAAGTAACACCTAAAAGGCTAAACTACTACAACTACCTAACCCACTATGCACCTAGCTGGGACTACCCGCAGATCCTAATTCTATCTCTCAAGATTCAAAGAATAACGTTTTCCTTTAATGAAAAACCATCTTTCGTTTACAAAGAATTTATCCCCTCATTTCTTCTTTAAATTTTCTTTCTTCTTCAATTTCAGATTGTAGTTTCTCAATGATACATAATAACATCATTTGAATTAGTAGCCATGATTAACTAGATGTCAATGAAATATATATTTTAAAGTGTGAATAACTACATCACAATTCCTTGCTCTAAATAAAAGACAAGTAACTATTAAAATTGACATGTCAAATTAATTTCAGGTATGTTAATTTTATTCATAAACACATTTTTTTTGTTCACGTATCAAAATAAATCTTACACTATCTTTGGTCCATCCTGATGCAATATTACGCAAACACGTCATCGTTTCACCTTGAGGCCCTCGCAAAATGCATGTTCGCTTGTTGTCATGTTAAGTTTATTAGAAAAACTAGGTAATATATAGGGCCGTGCTAAGCACGGCCCTTGGTGTTTATATTTGAGGTTTTCAGCGACTTATAAAAGACGACTTTTTAAGAAGATTTTGAATAAAACACTACTATGGCGATTAGTTAGAGAACGATCATTAGTTTGAGAACATAAGTATCACAACTGATACTATGATATCATAAAAAGACTTGCAACCGTGTTGCTCAAGAAAATTAAAATTTATGTTTTAAGTATGATTTTGTTTAGAGACTTATACTCATTGACATCGTCCCTTGTATCCAAACTGAAGTCGATGATTATAAGTTGATGTATACAAACTGAAGTTGATGATTATAAGCTGATGAGATATGAAATTGTAAAGAAAAATGAAACAATATTGAGGTATTTATACTAATCAATACTAATCAACGTATACATTTTTGGTCGTTAAGTGTTTTTAGTGTGCAACATGTTAGGTTGGGGTACCACGTAACGGTTTGGTGACCTTTAGGGGTGGTCTAAGATACAAATAAATGCGTACATCAAATGGTATTGCGTAAAAGAAGGAAGTTTACAACATTAAAAGTTGAGTCAAATATGTATGACACATTATTATATCATGTACATCCCATACATGCCCTATGCCTCAGCCTAAGAAGTAACCATCATCCAAATCTTTTAGACATATAGGTCTCATCAATATCATTATATAATCATTCTACAACTGGCTTTAAGATTTAATAGATGAAAAGTAGTGCAAGCAAGAAAATGAACACGACAATATTATGTGATGTAAAGAGTTACTGTAATAATTTACTTATTTTGAACATAAGTAGTATTTACTACTTAAATTGAGTAATTAAAAACACGCAATGTATATGAAATGAGTATATATGGTCAACAAATTCAACTTATACATATATTTATAGTTAAGATAATTTTGCAACCAATAAGTTTAATCAAAATCAGCTACAATCAAATGACAACGATCACCGTATAAAGTCGCAAAATTCATGATTTATCTACAACGCAATTGATTTGCTATTCTCCGTATATCTACTTCATCACAACATCATAGTCACTATATCAACTTTGGAGTTATTTTTGGTCAACAAAGATAACCCACCTCTCAGTAACAAAATTCTATGACCTTAGCATAAAATATTTAAAATTTCAAGCAATAATGTTGCTACATGTTCCCCCTTATAGGGTCATGCGCAACAGTTAAAACAAGTAACATCTATCTATTTCAACGCACTATTCTTTATCTCTTAGTGACTGTACCAGCCAATTTCTCCAACTTATCACATGCTTCGTCATTGATTTTTTTCTTTAAGAAAATTATTACTGTATTTTTCTTGAATCCTATTTCTTTTAGAAATCTATCTCAATAGTGACTTTAAAAAAACATGTTAGATATGCACAATTGGTTCTACCAAAAAAATCTAATATAAATTAGTACTCTAACCAAAAACTTACATCACAACTTTTATTGTACACATTGTTTAAGTTATATGCCAACTATCAAAAGCATTGAATACAAGAATAAAATAAATAAATCTAACATATTGAATTTTATCTAGTTCTTATTTCTCTTTTGACAACGTCACATATAACAGTGAGAAAATACGGGATAACAAAAACATGTGAAACAATTGTTACTATCAACTTATCTACTTGATTATAAAAGTTAGTACATTTAGTTTAATTACCATTTGTAGAGATTCATTCATAACTTACAAAATTTAATATTCTTTGCCAACCAAATCATGTCTACGGAGTGTCGTGACATCTTCTTCTTTGCGTCGACCACCATCAACGGCAACAGCATAAAGCTCTTCTTTAGCTATGACCAATCAACTATCTGAAGCCCTTAACGATAGCATCATTCAGTCATTATGAGCTGCAAACAAAAAAAAACGAAAAATCAAAAGCAAAACTTAGTTACGGAGTACTTGTTACTTTGTTAGAGTATAGTGAATAAAAAAATGCAAATATAAAAACAAAACCCACCTTTGAGTACTTATGAGCTGCAAGTAAGGAACAAAAACAAAAGCGGGTATAACCACCAAAAAATAAATCGAAAGGTTGAAAAATGTACCTTTTGTTGTTGGACCACCCCTCTCGTAAATCTAGCTATACAAACAAAAATATCAAACAATGAAAACATAAATACATAAAATATAATGTTGATCTTAAAAAAGTTTAAGAAAAAGTTAGTAGTAATTTATCATCTTCTGTATCCAAATCCTAAATACCACACAAAAAGCCATCTAGTATCTCACATTCTCACCATAAACTATCATAAAACCAAACAAAACCCAAAATCAAATATTTGCAGCATGAAACCCACGTATCTCAAAGTAAAAACAAGGCATAAGGAGTAACTTACACGATTTCTTGAGATGTTTCTTTCTTAAAGAATCCAAAAATGTGACTAAAATGGAGACATAACTAAAGGCGTGCATATTCCGATCACCGATATAAAATTTATTTTGCCCGGATTTGTAGAGAGAAAAAGAGAGGAAGTGGTGGAGTGCAATTGTGTGTTTTGACTTGTGATATACAGTAACCACAAAGTTATCTATAAGGCTACTAGGCAATGATACACCATTTTTCCATGTCATTGGTGGTCCTCCTTGCCCTCTTGTCCACTTCACACGGGACCACAAAAACCAAAACAACAATTGGTGATCTGTTAACCAAATGAAAAAGAAAGAAAAGGGCCCCATTTATATTGTTTTATATTTTATGTGTGAGTGTGTGTGGGATATTTAATAGGGTATATTTGTATAAAGTGGGTATTTAATAAAAGGTGAAGTTGGAGGTAACCTTGACTACTAATTAGTGAAGGTTGGTGAAGGGAAGTGAGAGGAGAGAAAAAACTGAGGTGGCGCTGAGGTGTCAGGTGAAGTCACCACCTCCTTACCCACTAGTCTAAAAGGAGGAAGAGAAAATTGTTAGGAAGGTGTAGAGTGGGTGCTAGCACAATTCGTAATTGTATTGGTGCTTATATGTCTTTTTTGTAAAGTGCTGATGTGTCTTTTTTGTGAAACCTCTTGGTGCTGATGTGTCATTTTATGGGATGACTATAGTAAAAAAGGCCATTACTTATAATATAGGTAGATATATGGTGGACACATGTCGTCTTCTGAATGGTTCACATGCATTTCACTTCTCCTGCGAAATGGATGAGAAACTAGGTTACCAGTAAAAAATACGTTAATGTATGATACTAATCAAGTTGGAAACATGAAGAACTTGTGGTTATGTGTGGCGTTAGAAGAGAGAGTAAGGAAGAAAGAGTGGAACCTTGAGAGAGAAATAGGAAGATTAGATTAGTGTGAATGAAGGTCCAAACCTCTCCACATGTGGAGAGGGGTATTTATATTAAGCTACAAATAAATATAAAACGCCCACATCCGGGCTGTGGATCAGGCATACAGTGGGTAAAGACCCGTCCTTCTTCCACGGTGTTACTTAAACTAAACTAATATCTAACTAACTAATAAACAACCTACGAGCTATCTTAATGCTATTACATCATTTAGGTGACCGAGTCTTTTATAGGAATATTTGTATTCCTAACAATCTCCCCCTAAGCGAGGTCACCTTGGAAATTAAGCTTTTTGATCTTCAAGCATTCTTTAGTCTTTGTAGCTCGTAGGTTCTGATTCTTCACTTTTCAGCACACTTTGTACTTCAAGCAATGAACTTGTGATTTGAGTTCCTTTGAGATGAGTGATCTTCGAGCTTTCTTTGATATCATCAGCCAAAGTAAATCTCCAAGCTCATTCACAGTAGTATCGCCTTCATGTGATGTTGTGACTTTGGGACCATCATGCTCATACCCTTCTGGATCAGGAGACTTTACATCAGAGTTGCGGATCAGGAGACTTTTCATCAGAGTTGCGGAAACGTTGTTGGTAGTCTCTCAACATTCGTTGTAGTAAGTCTCTCATCATTCATGATCATCATTGATAGCGCGTAGGATGTGTAAGCATGAGGTATGGATTGACCCGATTCAGCTGGAAATAGGAGCCATCAACGCCATCTTTATATGTGTCCCAGAAATAAAACAGTTAGCAATAAAGATAGAGAACGAATATGGCTTTGTCATTCGTTCTGCGAGGACAGACTACCCTCCGGTTTTGTGAAAACCGACCTGTGATCAGGTAGAGTCTCTTTTAAAGAAGACTCTCCTTGACAGGAATTTCCAGCTTCTAGTAATGAATTTTCCAAAGAATCCACTTCGGAATCTTCATACTTAGCATGTTCTCATACCGGAACGTCTCAAAGCAGACAACACGATAGAGTGAATCGGTGAATAAATATTCACGGATTGATGAGAAATTGATTTATAGAGATCACTCGCGTGTCATATGATAAACATTGTTTGAGACACGACGAGAGTTTTAAGCATTGAATCATATTTCCATAAAAAATACTTTTGTTTGACAGGTTATACACAATCAATGTGCTCGAAAAATTAGTTTGTGAGCACATTGAAAGGTTTTAGCAAAAGTATCCGTCAATCCATATCCTGGAACAAGTTTGATTCAATTTTGAATCGCACCATTGTTGCTTTCCAGTTGTCACTTGATCATTGATCCAAGATGGATCTCACATGTCACCTACCAAGAGCTTGAAAGATGTTTGCTCTAGAAGGATTTCCATCTTCATTGTAAATATTTTCATATCACTCGGATGTTCTGGCAATACCACAAGGATAATGCGTAGGACTCTAAATATTTTATCTTATTTTCTACATTGTGTGAAACAATAAGCATATTTGGAATGTGTGTCCTATTGAGATTTATGGATGATCTCTTTGGCTCTAGACTCAATAGTGCGTTTTGATCCGCTCCTGGAGACTGGGGAGGCGTCTCCTGTTTAGGTATCAACATAGCTTGCAATGAGCGGTCGATACGTTGCACAGGGTTCCCCGTGAGAATGAAACAAGCTCTTTTAAGAGAACTTGAGTGGTTGGGAAGTTTAGTGCAGTACGTCACTGGGTCCATGACGTTTTGTCTTCAATACCAGTGTTACCTTAGTAACCACTAGTAGCATATGAAAGTTGAACCCGGTTTCTGCCCTAAGGTTGAATATTTGGAGGGCTATTTCTTTTCACCCTTTTCACATTTCATTTCTTTTTCATTCTTCAACCCCTTCAGTGCTTACCGAGACTTCACCACTAGAACCTTGTTGGGTTTGTTCCAGTCCTAGCTCTATCTCAGTCCGCACTCTTCCCTTTCTCACTTTACTCCTTTTTTCAATCATTCCTAAGGACTTCTAATCTATCTATGGATTGTCCCTGGGAAGATCCTTCCGGTTCTGGTGGATTATGGGAACTCATACCTAACCTTAACCATCCTTATAACTCCATGCATAAAGATAAATGGTCGGTCTTTGGTATTACTTCCACAAACGGCTTTTGCTCCCCCTCAATATGTGCATCGATATTCGAAAGTGTTTAGCACATATGTGGGAGCCTATTTATTGAGTCCAAAAGATCACTTTTGATTATCAGATTTCATATTTAAATCACATTCTCTCCCCCGATCAAAATTTTCAAATCTTTCGAGATTTTGGATCTCAATTGATTTAAATAAGTTATGAAACTTTTGGGAGAGAAATGCGGTCAGTTTTAATATTTTCTGATAAAAGAGGAACCTTTTTCATGCTCCCCCTCAATCTGTGAGGGAGGTTGTTATGTGTCAGATTTGATGAGTTTACAAAAGATTTGACGTTTTAACGAAAACTCTTTGAAAAGGTTCTCATTCTGACACATAACCATCACAAATCATTTTATTGCAATGTTTTTGTACAAAGTGTGGGGAGTTTGATGATACATAAAATTTTTAGAGATCACTCTCCCCCTTAATCAATGACGGATGTTAAAACTGAAATATTTTCATAAAATAAAAAAGTCATTGATTGAGTGAAAATTTTTATCAAAATTTTGAGTTCAATTTGAGTTTCAATCAAAATCTCATGGTACCACCAAATTTTGCACCAACACTTTCCGGAAAAATCATAAAAGGGAAAATATTTGGCGACAAAAATAAGATTTCTCTTCTTATACAAGAAATGATGCACTGAAGCGTACATCAGATCGAGGGTGCACAGATGTAAAGTAATCCATGCCCGGATGAACTTCACATGGCAAAAGGAACAACAGTCTTTTTGGCGACGTGTTTTCCCCATTTTTGAAAACCGGGTTGCTATCTGAAGTAATAGCAAGCCATAATTTTTTAAGTCCGGGTTACAGCCTCAAATGACTGCAAGCCATTTTGAAAGAATATTTTTAGAGACGACATGTTTTAGAAAAGCATTATTCAAAGGAAGAACTCATGCTCAAGCATATGTATGTTTCCGTGTCATTATTGAATGACATTTCTAGAAACGTACATACTATTGATTACACAGAAAACATGTCAAGAGAAGAATATTTTTGGTTTTTATGATTTTATGATTTTTATGGATTTTGAAGATTTTATGTTTTTCTATTTTCTTTTTGTTTTGAATACTATGTAGAAAGGATATGTGAAACAATCCCTTTACTCCTCCTGATCTTCCTGAAGACTTATGAGATCCTCAGGCGTGAGACTCTTCATACCAAGACGAGGGAGGATGAATTGGAATCGGTCCCTAGAAAGTGCTGTGGTGAAGATATCAGCGAGCTGGAACTCAGTCCTCACGAAGTAAAGTTCCACAATTCCTTTCTCAACTTGCTCCCTGATGAAGTGATGTCGAATGTCAATGTGCTTAGTCCTTGAGTGTTGGACATTGTTGCAGCAGAGTGCAATTGCACTTTTGTTGTCACAGTACATGGGAATCTTGTTGCATACGAAGCCATAATCCAAAAGTTGAGATCTCATCCATATGATCTGAGCACAGCACGAGGACATGGCAATGTATTCAGCCTCTGTAGAGGAGATTGATGTACTCATTTGTTTCTTTGACGACCAACTGACTAGCTTATTACCCAAAAACTGAGCACCCCCAGATGTACTTCGACGAGTATCTTGACATCCCGCATGGTCAGCATCAGAGTAGGCGGTGAGTGTAACAACCCGTAATTTTCCACGTCTACATTATTTCCAAACTTCGACAAGTTACTATTGATCATTTACTATTCACTGATCACTATTCATCGTTTTTGGAGTCGGTTTGAGATTTCGAGAAGCGTTCAAAAATTTTACTATTCACAAAACACTATTCATGATTATCGTTCATCTGTATATTAGGTCATGTACGGATACACATTATTTTAATTTACGTATGTTCAAATATTTAATAAACGTTACCACTTAGTTTTTACTACTAACGTATACCCAATACTCCCGACTATGATCCTAACACATTTTTGTACTCATTATAATGATATAAAAATTATATTATTAATTTACACGGTGTTTTCAAGTTAACTACTACATTTTACGTTAGGAGCTTATTACTCCGCCGGTTTGCGTTATTTCAACCTGATAATTATTTTAACACCCGATTCTCATCAGGAATGTAATTTCATAATTTTTACAACTTCGTCATATTTTAATTCAACTCGACACGATTTATTTTTAGTTAACATGGTACCCGATAACACCCAATGTACAAGACTTCTACACAAGAAAAATGCATTTTTTTTTTCTTCTCAAAATACATGTGCAAGAGTTTTACTTCCACTTGACCTCTTATTTACCATAATACCCTAAACTAGATATTTGTAGCAAATAAACTTCATTTTTCACATAAATATTCATTTTAAAAATCATAAAACTAGGTTTTCTCTCATCTCTTCCTCTCTTCTCCATATGATCGGCCAAGAACAAGATCCAAGAAGAAACCATTGATTTTTCAAGAACCAAGTATTTATCAAATCCTAGTAGTGATCTAGTTTGGGTTTTGAAATAAAAACCACAAATATTAAATGGGTTTTCATCACCATCTTTCAATAATCATCACAAGTAAGTTACTAATAATTTTCCTACTCTTTTAAACATTTACTTGATGTATTTTCATGATCTAGTAACAAAAACATGCAAATATAATATGATCCATACCACTTTTAATTTGTTTTACTACATATAACGAGTTTTTGATTATCCCATGATTATTCCCATGAAACCCACCAAGATTAGTGATGTTTAGGACCTCATGACACCCTAAGAAGGTGTATGGTAGGATTGAGTACTTGTGGAGTTGATTTGAAGTAGTTTGGTTAAGTTTTGTACAAGTTATTAACTAAGAAAACCAAGTTTTGACAATATAAATAGTTGCTGTCCCATTTTGTAAAACGTGGGAAACTCAGGGGCTAGGGTGTAACTTTGGACCAAAGATTTCGAAAATACTTTCAAAAACGAAGCTATGGGCGAAAGAACGGATTAAAACGAGTTTATAACGAAGGAGATATGATTTTTACAAGTTTAACGACGAAAACTATTTTTTGAAAATATTCTTGCTGTTAGACGACTTTCGACGGACAAAACGAGATGTTAGACGTAACCTAGATAAGCCGAACTACTAAAAATATATATTAGTATATGTTAATACGTAACCGGGGATATAAAGAACGTAGAAAACAAGCTTATAACGACCGAGATACAAGCTTTTAAAACTCGACGTACACTATACTTTTTCTTCAGCACAACTAATAGAAATTTTTTAAGTGTTGACCCTTTCGCCAAGTGACCATGTTCAACCCCACTTTTCTCATTGATAAACCCATTTCTGGAAAATTTATATTATTGACAAAAAGTTAGTTCACCCAGCCTAGTTTTCAACACATCCAACCGTTTGTCAAAAAGATTAATAACGAATAACTTATAGCCTTCTAAACTTTCCCGAAAACTGCCCAGAATCTGCCAAAACAGTCCAAACACCTCACTTCACGGCTATTTTTATTTATGATCAAGACCCATATGGACAAAATTTCAGTGTTACGACTTTTAGATAATGTGAAAATCTTCCTAAAACTACTGGGCTTCTTTCCTAACTCTTAATATTCACTATTTCACGACTAGTTTTGTGAGGCCACTTGGTCATATTTTCAAAGTATGAAAAATGTTATTTTTGCAACGAAAACACTATATTTTCCGATAAAACACCAAACAAGGATCGTGGAGTACCGTTTCAACATATTTACATGAAAAATGTTTATTAACTTAACGAGACGTCAAAAATATATTTTTCGACTTTAAACGTTATTTTCAAATTTCACGAGTGGTATCGATAACATACGTATTTGCATGTATAGCATTGTATCATTGCTTACCTTAGATCATATCATTCATATTAGGTTGCGGCTAGAGTACGCGCCTTATTTCAGTTCATACATTTTGTCATCATATCGCTTGTAACAGGTGAGTATTCACGAACCACTTTTTCTAACTATTTTAATCGCTTTGGGGTGGATGCAAGAATTATTAATTGAACTCTTTGAACATTGTTTTGAACCCTTTGATTATTTTGAACTCTTTTGACTTGTCTTGACCTTATAACTTGTTTTGAACTCTTGAACTTGACTTGATCTTTTGAACTTAATGCACCATACGTACTATGACCTAAAGTCTCGCCATTTTTGGTGGAGCGTGCAAAGTCTCACCTTATTGGTGGAGCATTCTTGACCTAAAGCCTCACCTTATTGGTGGAGGTGCTAAGTCTCTTACGTTTGGAGCGTTCTTAATCGTATATAATAGTTGTATGATGTACTGTTCGTACATTCGCATTGTTCGACACCTATTAGTAGTATGGATAGCGCTATTAGAGGTCGGCCAACCTCTCGTTCACTATGTTACGGGACACATATTATTTAATTAGGGGCTTTGCCTGACATACATTATTATATATGTGGTGCTTATATTGTGACTTAATATGACCGCGTGTGCTTGACTACAAGACATAATGCTTTACCTGCAAGGGGTTGTGATCACACAGGTTGCAAGTTTTGTATGGACGGGATTTGCAACTGAGTGGATTTACAATGCCTTTGCCTTGCGAACTTTCTCAAATGGTTTTTCATATTATATAAAACGTGTGTGCTCACCAACTATTTTCATAGTTGACCCGTTTTCTCTCATGCATTTCAGGTGATTGTCAGTAAGCTTTTCTTCAAGGTCTTTGCATAATGAAGTTTTCACATGTCACTACGGATCATTATGTACTAAAATGCTATCTTTTGGAAACCAAACTTTATATTTTAAATTGCCAATGTCGGCCATAACAATGTTGTAATGATATACTTTTCCTTTAATGTAAATTATGGTATTGTTCTATATCTTTTTGCGATGTATATTGATTTCATCGCACCTCGCGTTTCCGCCTTCGGCGGGGTGTGACAGTGAGCGCCATAGAAGTGTCCTTGGGGTACCATAGGCCCATGTGGATTGTTCCTTTGAGACACCGAAAGACTCTCTTGACAGCTTCCAGGTGTTTCCTGGTAGGTTTGGATTGATACCGAGCACACATGCAAACTGCAAACAGAAGATCCGGTCTGCTAGCAGTAAGATACAATAAGGAACCAATCATGCTTCGATACTTGGTTTGTTCGACCGGGATCCCAACATCATCTTTATCTAGTTTTGATCTTTCAATCATAGGAGTATCAACTGAGTCACAGGAATCGAATCCAAATTTCTTCAAAATTTCATTAGCATACTTGGATTGATTGATGAAGATGCCATTGGGATTTTGAGATATTTGCAAGCCTAGAAAGAAAGACATTTGACCCATCATGGACATCTGGAACTCAGAACTCATCTCTTGGGAGAAACGATCACACTCTTTGGGATCAGAGGAGGCAAATATGATATAATCAACGTAGATTTGTACATGAAGAAAGTTTTTGCCCGTTTTTCTAGAAAACTTGTTGGCAAGAAGGAATTTTGACAAGGTGTCGTACCAAGAGCCTTCTTCAAACGATACACATAGGTAGGACGTTCTGGATTCACGAATACTTCGGGTTGGCTTACATACACCACCTCTTTTAGATCGCCATTTAAGAATGGAGTCTTAACATCCATTTGATAAACCACCATATTCTGACTTGTAGCATTTGCTAGAAATATTCTTATGGCTTCAATTCTAGCAACATGTGCGAAGGATTCTTCAAAGTCTATTCCTTCTTCTTGACGATATCCTTTTGCCACAAGCCTAGCCTTGTTCTTCAATACATCTCCATGCTCATCAAGTTTAACTTTAAATATCCATTTGGGAGCAATGATCATAGCACAATCGGGAGGTGGTACTAATTCTCATACTTCAAGTCGATCAAACTCATGAATTTCGTCCACCATAGCAGTGAACCATGAGTGTTTAGAAATTGCATCCTTGAAATCTTTTGGTTCAACTTTAGAGAGGACAGAATTGAAGAAGCACCACAATGCGTCGGTTGCAAGTTTCTTACGGGTTGATACCGGACGAGAAGGGTTTCCAACAATGTTGTCAATTGGGTGATCATTTGTCCATTTCCTAAGGTGTTCATGGGGTTGAGGATAGGGAACTGAGGTATCCGTGTTAGATTCGTCTGAGGATGTAGCATCATTTGATGATTCAGGAGCAAAGATGTTAACAAACGACTCATTATCGGGTGGAGCGAAAGGATTTACTTCAAACGAATTATCCATAGCTGCTACTCGTTGTACAAACGAAGATTGACCATTAGATGTTGTCACAATTCGCATTTTCGGATTACTATTCACTTTCACTATTCATCTTAGAAAAATTTTATTTCATATTCTCGTAAGTTAAACTATTTTAACGATACTCCGAGAGTTTGACGCTCGTCGGATCATTTCTGCAAAAATCACGAAGCCGTGTCCGAGATTTACTTTTGGATTTAAACATCGTTCCAGCATCCCGATATGTCCACAAAACACTATAAACGATAGAAATATGATTTCTCTCATTTTACGACAATTCTAAAAGTTTTGGAATTTTACGTTTTCCAGTTCAGCGTTTTACGCGAATTACGCGTTTTAGACCCGCGTTTCCAGCTTTAACAACGTTTAAGCAACCCGATGGAACTTACCATTCATTTTATATTTTATTATGGAGTATTTTGACAAGTTTAGACATTCTTTCAAGTTTTATATTTTTACGATACCCGGATTTACGTTTCGCGATTTAAAACTTTACGTTTAGCGATTAACGGAACCAAAACTGACTCCGTAAACCAGATAACACCAAGCTTCTTACATACTCATCCACCATGTGCAGCCCCCACCCTCAAAATATCTAGTCAACTTGACCAAGTATTTACAAAAATGCCATTGGATGAGATATTTCCTACAAAAACACAAATAACACTTTCATACTTATTTTCATAAATCAAAAGTGAGGTTTTCTCTTGTTCTTCCTCCCTAGCCACTACCCAAACACCAAATCCATCAAGATCCATTATTTTTTTAAGATCAAAGCATAAGAGTTGTTCATTTCATCATTCCAATTAAGAGTTTTGCAATATAAACTCAAGAAACACAAGGTTTTGCCTCATCTAATCATCTAATATTTCAAAGTAAGTTATCAAATTTATTTTCATGATTTCATCTTATATTTAATAGTATCACATGGTTTTCATGCTTAATTTCATGCACAAACTAGTTATACCACTTTATTTTTGTATACTTTTTGAACATACAAACCCTAGATTGTGATTTAGGTGTTCCCTTGTTAAATTAACTTGATTACTAGTGATTAGGAACCCATGTCACCCTAAGAAGGTGTATGGTAGGATTAGAATAGCTTTGTGGTGTTTGCAAGAGATTTGGTGATGTTAGAAACTAGTTTTGAACATGGAAAATGGATTTGTAACAAGTATTTATACCTACTGTCCCATTTTTGCAAACCCAGGAAAATCAGGAAATATAAAGTAAACTTTGGCAAAAATTTTACAAAATACTTTCAAAAACGAAGCCGTAGGCGAAAGAACGGATTAAAACGAGTTTATAACGAAGGATATATGAATTTTTCAATATTAACGACGAAAACTATTTTCCGGAAAAATACATGCTGTTGGACGTTTTTCAACGGGCAAAAAGAGGCTTTAGACGTAACCCGGAGGAGCCAAGCTTTCCAAAATATATTACTACATACTAAGACGTAACCATGTATATAAAGAACGAGTAAAATGGACTTATAACGACCAAGTTATTCATGTTTCAATATCGGCAAAAACTCACTATAATTGGCAGCTTTTACTAGAAATAATAATAATACTACTTCTACGTACTAAATTCTAGATTTTCTAGAAATACTACTAAATTGCCGAAATTTATAACTAACGAAGTACTTATGCTTATGAGCTTATTTTTACGACCATTAGACTATACTTCAAGGTTTTCAATGCGAAGTTTATAACACTAACTTTCTATAAATATATTACGACAAGTTTACACAAGTCTAGTTAAGACTTATTTTTCTCAAGTATGGAATATATTTTCATATGACTATAACAAGTATTTTTCAAGTTAAGAGTGGTATAGGTAACATGTGCATGGACATTTTCAACATCATTTCATGATCTAAATTAGATCGTTCATAACATTTATATTAGGTTGCGGTTAGAGATCGAACCTCATTTCTGTGTATCCACTTTATCATCGTAGCTATCGCTCCAGGTGAGTCATAGCCCCTACTCTTTTTATACTTGTTTTAACTCTTTGGGGGAGATACATGCTCAACTACTTGCTTACTTGTACAAATACTCAAAACATTTATACTTGATTGTTTATTCTTGGTTGTCTTATACTTGATAACACTTATACTTGATAACACTTATACTTGATTTCATTATACTTGATGGCGTTATACTTAAACTTGTAAATCTCCTTGGGATAACACATGCATTGGGTTTCGGAGATGAAGTAGAACCAATGCTATTACCTTCCTTCTGAGCAACATAAAGTCTCCTTGGATAACACATGCATTGGGTTTCAGAGATGAAGTAGAACCAATGCCACTACCTTCCTTGTGAGCAACATACTAAAGTGAGGTCTTCGGAGATGAAGTGTAGACTCACGACTAATTGCTTAACTGTTGTGATGAACTTATACATGTCTTAATCATATTTATTTTAGCAGTGGGTTGTGAACACACAGGTTACAAGTCTCTTATGGCGGGACTTGTAACTGAGTGGATTCACGATGCCTTTGCTGTGTGATCATTTTCTATGGGCTTTACTTGTTAAACAAACTCTATGAACTCACCAACCTCGTGTTGACACTTTAGCATGTATTTTCAGGTTTTAACCAATGGCATGCTACTGGAGGTTTTGGCAGGGCATGGCATGGTCATAGAAGACTCTGATTATTCATTTGGGGACCGTTTTAAACTATTTTAAGGGCCTACTTCTGCACTACTTTTAACAATGTAAATTTAACATTTTTGATTTAACTATTTTATTCTAAATGATTGAAGTGAAAACCATTTTTGAACTTGTGTTGTAATACCAATTGAGTTACACCCCAGCTACATGTATGCTTCCGCTGGACCCGATTTTGGGGGTGTGAAAGATTGGCATCAGAGCTTTGGCTATAGCGAACTAAGTGTTTTTAAAACCTAGACTATAGCTACTTTCAAGAAAACTTAACCCTATGACCGTCACATGCCTGCCTGCCAAGCTGAAGCCTCATTTGTGGTTAGTTGCTGACATAGGTGATGAGATTTGAGTCTCATTATCTGATATAATATATTCATTTATTATAGTTGATTACTATAATTGTCTTTCATATAAGCATGTTCACGTATCATATATATCAACGCATTATGTTTTTCCTTGCATAGTTTCATCATTTGACCTTAAGTTTGGTCACCTGCCTTAGTCTTTCAGAACGTCTTGGTATTTGTGAAGGACATAGTATTAGTATAACTGAGCTGAGTATTTCAAAATTCATGGAACCTCGGTGGAATATAGACTAGTCATCTATATTCAACCCGGGATAGTGGGACATAGGCTGACTACCTATATCCGACTCAGAAATGAATTTTGCAACACTAAGAATAGTTATAATGATATTTTGTCTGGATTGTGTGTAAGCAATTCCAAAGTCGAGCCAATCTTTCAAAAGACCTTTTTCAAGGATGTTGAATCCAGACCTTGATTTTTAGCTTGATTCTAGTGACAGTTCTTGTTTGATGAGTTGCGAAAATCAAGCTAAAAGTTAAAGTCATCACTCAAACCGATTTAGCCTAATCGCATGAAAGTTCTTGTTTGATGAGTTGTGGGATTAAGTAAAAATCGGTTACCTAAAGGATTAACCTAAAGGAGGTCTTTTGAGGGCTATGCTCGGGATTGGGAAGGTTTGCCTCATCAAGTCTGACCACGAGAACATACCTAGTTGGATAGGAAACCCACATACATAAGCTTTGACACATTTTCTTAAACACACACTTAACTGATTTACATAAACTGAACTTCGGGACGAAGTTCCCTTAAGGGGTAGAGACTGTCACAATTCGCATTTTCGGATTACTATTCATTATTACTATTCACTTTCACTATTCATCTCAGAAAAATTTCATTTCATATTCTCGTAAGTTAAACTATTTTAACGATACTCCGAGAGTTTGACGCTCGTCGGATCATTTCTGCAAAAATCACGAAGCCGTGTCCGAGATTTACTTTTGGATTTAAACGTCGTTCCAGCATCCCGATATGTCCACAAAACACTATAAACGATAGAAATATGATTTTCTCTCATTTTACGATAATTCTAAAAGTTTTGGAATTTTACGTTTTCCAGTTCAGCGTTTTACGCGAATTACGCGTTTTAGACCCGCGTTTCCAGCTTTAACAACGTTTAAGCAACCCGATGGAACTTACCATTCATTTTATATTTTATTATGGAGTATTTTGACAAGTTTAGACATTCTTTCAAGTTTTATATTTTTACGATACCTGGATTTACGTTTCGCGATTTAAAACTTTACGTTTAGCGATTAACGGAACCAAAACTGACTCCGTAAACCAGATAACACCAAGCTTCTTACATACTCATCCACCATGTGCAGCCCCCACCCTCAAAATATCTAGTCAACTTGACCAAGTATTTACAAAAATGCCATTGGATGAGATATTTCCTATAAAAACACAAATAACACTTTCATACTTATTTTCATAAATCAAAAGTGAGGTTTTCTCTTGTTCTTCCTCCCTAGCCATGACCCAAACACCAAATCCATCAAGATCCATTATTTTTTTAAGATCAAAGCATAAGAGTTGTTCATTTCATCATTCTAATTAAGAGTTTTGCAATATAAACTCAAAAAACACAAGGTTTTGCCTCATCTAATCATCTAATATTTCAAAGTAAGTTATCAAATTTATTTTCATGATTTCATCTTATATTTAATAGTATCACATGGTTTTCATGCTTAATTTCATGCACAAACTAGTTATACCACTTTATTTTTGTATACTTTTTGAACATACAAACCCTAGATTGTGATTTAGGTGTCCACTTTATCATCGTAGCTATCGCTCCAGGTGAGTCATAGCCCCTACTCTTTTTATACTTGTTTTAACTCTTTGGGGGAGATACATGCTCAACTACTTGCTTACTTGTACAAATACTCAAAACATTTATACTTGATTGTTTATTCTTGGTTGTCTTATACTTGATAACACTTATACTTGATTTCATTATACTTGATGGCGTTATACTTAAACTTGTAAGTCTCCTTGGGATAACACATGCATTGGGTTTCGGAGATGAAGTAGAACCAATGCTATTACCTTCCTTCTGAGCAACATAAAGTCTCCTTGGATAACACATGCATTGGGTTTCGGAGATGAAGTAGAACCAATGCCACTACCTTCCTTGTGAGCAACATACTAAAGTGAGGTCTTCGGAGATGAAGTGTAGACTCACGACTAATTGCTTAACTGTTGTGATGAACTTATACATGTCTTAATCATATTTATTTTAGCAGTGGGTTGTGAACACACAGGTTACAAGTCTCTTATGGCGGGACTTGTAACTGAGTGGATTCACGATGCCTTTGCTGTGTGATCATTTTCTATGGGCTTTTCTTGTTAAACAAACTCTATGAACTCACCAACCTCGTGTTGACACTTTAACATGTATTTTCAGGTTTTAACCAATGGCACGCTACTGAAGGTTTTGGCAGGGCATGGCATGGTCATAGAAGACTCTGATTATTCATTTGGGGACCGTTTTAAACTATTTTAAGGGCCTACTTCTGCACTACTTTTAACAATGTAAATTTAACATTTTTGATTTAACTATTTTATTCTAAATGATTGAAGTGAAAACCATTTTTGAACTTGTGTTGTAATACCAATTGAGTTACACCCCAGCTACATGTATGCTTCCGCTGGACCCGATTTTGGGGGTGTGACAGATGTGGTAACTGAACGACTGATGGTGGGGGGCTTCAGGATCCCATGACATCGAAGTGGATGGCCCAGCATTAACATCTGGGACATTTGCTACCCCAGCTGGTTGTGGAACGACTGTGGCTTCTAGAGCATCCACGTTTTGAGGTTCAAAGTATTCATCAAACATTGGGTCAAACAGTTTCTTCCAATCTTCACTTGTCAGAGGTACAAAAGGAGTAGCAGGAGTGGGATTTTGTACAAGCCTGGAGCTTATAGGTCCAGGAGACAAAAGGTTAGGTACGAGTCCAGAACCTGATCGTCCAGGAACCGGTTGCTCAGTCAGCTCATCGAAAGTAACGTGGATTGTTTCCATTATGTCTTTGGTACATTTGTTGTAGATTCGGTACCCCTTTCGTTCTGGAGCATAGCCAACGAAGAAACCAATGTCGGCCTTGGCCTTGAGTTTCCCAAGGTCTTCACTGTCACTTGTTGGATAGCACAATGCACCAAATACTCGAAGAAATGAAAGATCTGGTTTTCTGCCATGAACCAGTTCATATGGAGTCTTGCAATGGAGATGATGTATCAAGGATCGGTTTTGTGTGTAACATGTTGTTGCAATTGCCTCAGCCCAAAGAAACATAGGAGCTTTGGAGAAGATGAGCATAGTCCTTGCAGCTTCAACTAAGGTGCGATTACGCCTTTCAACAACTCCATTTTGTTGAGGAGTACGTGGAATACTCTTTTGATGACTAATGCCGACACCTTCATAAAATTGAGTAAGTTGTTTGTTCACGAACTCCGTTCCATTATCAGTACGAATGAACCTAACTGTTTTGTTGAGTCGAACTTGCAATTGCTTGATGAGTTTGATGATGATTTCCAGAGTTTCATCTTTTGATCGTAGAAACTTTACCCACGTGAAACGAGAATGATCATCAACGATAACAAGCACATATTTCTTTCCGTTGATACTTTGAATCCTCATTGGTCCACATAGATCCATGTGAAGAGTATGTAGGACTTCCATGATGGAATTGACAGTTTTGGGTTTATGGGTGTGCTTTTTGCTCTTGCCCATTTGACATGCGGAACATAGATGATCTTTTTCATACTTAAGTCTGGGCAAGCCTAGAACAAGATCCTTACGTGTGAGTTCATTGATGGTACTGAAGTTCAAATGGTTTAAACGACGATGCCACAACCATGATTTGTTCTTAGAGGCTTTTGAAAGCAGGCAAATTGGAGAGGACCGCAACATGTCTTCAATAGAGATGGTATAAAGGTTAGTGCCCCGACTCCCTTTGAGGAGATCTACACCATCTAATTCTCTAACAAAGCAGGTGTGCTTTCTAAAGGCAACTTCAAGATCAGAGTCACATAATTGACCAACAGAAAATAGATTGTGTCCAAGTCCTTCCACGTAGTATACTCTGGATATCACACTGTCTCCAAAGACGTAATCACCATAACCCATTATAGATCCAAAATGGTCGTTCCCGAATCTGACCGTACCAATGAACTTTTCCACGAAATTCTTGAGCCGCGAGCGATCTCCAGTCATATGTTTTGAGCAGCCTAAGTCCAAATACCAAAGGACGATTTGTACGACCTGCATTTGAAACCAGACAATAGTGGATAACTGAAAAAGCTGGAGCCCCACAAACAGTTGGGGTCCGTTTGGTTAGCACACACAAATATTGGATTATCATATGTCACGGATATATCACTGGAATTTTCACATTTTGATGCACTAGACCTAGGAGTGGTACTAAATGCTTCTACTGGGAACATTCTACCAGTAGGTCTCCATTTCTTAATTGGCACAACTTTGGAGTTAGTGATCCTAGTCAATGGGCACTTTTCTCCTAGGGTGAATTTCCTTCCAGTAGGTCTCCATTGATAACCAACATTAGTGAACACTTTTCCTGTTTTATTCCAGACTTATTTTACCCTTTTAGCACTTGAAACATTCATGACCGGAGATTGCACAGTGGATTTCAAGAAGGACACAACACAAGCATCATGATTACCAAAAAATAAACATTCGTTACAAGTTTTACAAATAGCCCCAGAATTCGAATTAATTACATCATTGTTAACACAAATGTTTGATTCAACTCGATTCCTTTCATTAATCATAACTTTATTGTTCCTAGAGGATTCTTCTACTTCCTTCATAAGTGCACTCTTAGCCGGAAAAGTCCTATCATTCTTTGTATTGCACCTAGGCTGTGACTTGCTAGCTTTAGATACACCGTTTACTCTTGTAGAAGCAATGACGGGAACATTAGTATGCTTAATTGCTACTTGTTTACCGGTAATCATGGTGGTGGATTGTGGCATGGTTTAGGGATGATTAAATGTGACATGTTTGTTGCCAACTTTAGAGTGCGACGCAAACGACCTGTCCGACATGTTATCATTCTTGGGGCATGATCCTATAGCATATTCTAATAATTCCTGGGCTCTATTAGTGAGGAAGCATGCACCAACAACAACATCATCCAGCGGTTTAGACAACCTATCATTTTCAACAGTTTCTCTAAGTATGACAAGGCAATCCTTAAGATGTCTAAGATAGTTGCTGTGAACTAACTTATTGTTCCTAAGGGGAAGAGAAATGTTCAAGGCATCACACGCATATTTCTTACAAACATGAACATTGGAAATTGCATGATCACATGAGACAGCATGGATTTTACCTTTCACCATAGTCCTTAGATTCTCATTCTCGTTTAACAAAGAAGTGACTATATCATTGTTTTGGTCACGTGTTATCTTAATAGACTCAAATAACTCTTTGTAACGTTGTTTAGCGTTTGACATTTCAGCACGAAGCCACTCATTTTCATGTTGCAATACATTAATGATGTCTGGTTTCTGAAAATTTTGAGAGTCTAGTGACATTTGGTGACTGGTATTGGTTATGTTGCCCATTTTAGACTTTAATTGTGCAATTTGGGCCTTCAATTTCCGAATCGTGTTTGAGTGAGCTTGAATTACTTCATCCTTTTTGGCTAATTCAAAACATGTGTCAAACTCAGGAGCATTCGAAGATGTCTTGGCATTTGATATTTTTATGCTTTCTTCTAGATGTTGATATTTTAGTTGCAAGTTAAGATTATCAACTTCTAGTTTTGAGAAATTCCTGACCATGTTATCATGGTCGTCGTTTTGAATTTTTTCATTAAGTTTGTAATTCTCCCCCTCAAGCTCAATTACACGATTCTGGAAGACATTCAAAGTGACCGACATTTCATGAAATTGTCGAGCAGATAATGCTGAGTCGGTGACGGTGTAAAAAACATCATGTGCAATGCAATTAGCAAGCAATTTTTCATTCATAATGAGAATGTTTTTCTTGTCAATTTCACTGTATTTGAGATCAATAGCCAATTGGTTACCCTAACTTTCCACATCTTTAAAAACCTTTTTCATTTGAGTCACATCATTATTAATGGTATTTTTAAGGCCCTCAAAATGTTCTTTGAGAAGTTTGAAAAATGGCATGACTTCAGTTAGGTAACACTGTTTTGTTTGCTCAAAACCCCTTTCCCCTTCTGTAATCCCTGTTGGTGTAATTCTCATTTTACATGTTTTCTCAAAGTCATTAAACAATTGACCTAGAACATATAACCCAATTAGAGTATTACACTGTGTGGGAAGAGTAAATGGTACAAGGTGCCTGGGTGTGTTCAGAGGATAAATAGTTGGGTCAGCAATCCTAAAGATAGTGCGTGTGTTACCCACAATTCTTTCAGCTTTCATTTTCTCTATGTCTATATTCCAAAAAACTTTGTCAGGGAGGATTCTCTTTTGAGGAACAAAAATGGCTGAATGATTGTCATTAGCATAATCATAGTGAAACACAATATTTTTAGCTATGCACTGAGGATCCTTTAATCGTTCAACAAGTTTTTCCCTAGTTCTATCCTCCGCCTCATCAATCTCGTCATAGGATCTCATATCAGGAGGGGCATGGTTAGGTTCAAGCATAATGTTTGCATCATATAATGTAGGTTGAGCACCTATACCATTTCTAAGGAATTTGGCTTTAGGCTTAGAGGCATCCCGTTTACTAAATTCATCACTTAGTTTCCTATGGTTTTGCATCATTTGAGTAGATTGAATGGTTTGGCCTTGTGTGTACAACTTATCTTCCAATTTATTTTTCAACATTTTGAGTTTTGAGAAATCGTTTAGAAGTTTAGTCTCTTTATCTTTGTATTCGAGTTTGATTGAAGTCAAACCTTTTTGAATTTCTTGTTTTTGTTTAACAGTTTGATCCAATTGTTTTTTCAAAGAAATTAACTCCTTTTTCAATGTTTCTTGTTTGGAATTGTTTTCAGATATGTAAGTACGCATTTGCCATTCCATTTTCTGCTCACGTTCATTAAGCTCAAATTTAACACGCTGTTCATATATAGTCACCTGATCCTTAAGGATGTTAACTCTAGTGGTCAAGGAATCATCAGGGTTGTATATAGTGTGCTCATGCAGTTCATGTTCACTAGAATCAATAGACGGCGTGTCACTTGGTACAACAGGCAGTCTATTGTCATTCACATACCTTTCATATGGGATATTATTGGTATTTCCCATATCAGTGGTGTCTGTGTTGTCAATATTCTTCAGTTGTACAGAGTCACACACCCCCTGTGAGTTGGTAGGATTATTCAGATTAGGATTAAGTGATGCTGGTACCTCAGAAATAGCAGATGTGATGGAAGAGTCAGAATGCTGTGGAGAGGAAGCAGCTGCAGACAGATTAGCCATGAAGATGGTTTGAGCTGTAGGTTCGTCATCAACATCTGAGTCAAATGCATCACATTCTTCAACTTGAAAGATGTTCGGATCATTTAGTGCCATGTACTGAACAGGCTGATCATCCACATCAGCATCAAACGTGTTCCCGTCATCACCAGCCAGAAAGAGCAGAGCTTCTTCTTCCAAAGCAGTCCCATTCTCTTGCGCCTACATTAGCAACATCTTGTCCTTGAAGTACTCAGAGTTTTGAGGACGCTTTGGGTGAGTGCAATTCCTAGCTATGTGGCCCAACCCTCTACAGTTATAACACTTAGGCTGCTTAGCTTGTACTTGAAGAGCATACCCAACTCTATATTGCCCATTTTCTCTACCAGCATTTCTTTGATTGAGGTTTTGTCTTCCTTGCACATTCTGCACCACCACCCTACCATCTTCTATGACTGCCTGATTACATGGGTTAGACGAAGTCCTAAGTTGGTTATTAGTTGGTGGAAGTACTGTTGGTCCCTTTTACTTGGTTAACAATAACTACAAAGCTAAAGTAACCAAGTTATATGACTTTAAACAAAGATGTATAAACTGATTAACAATAAAGTAACGTAGATATAAGAGACAATATTTTTCAACGTTTAATTCTTTATTAGAAGTTAATCAAAAAGAATCGTACCCAAGTGTTTGTGGAATAACACTTGGGATTGAAAACGACAAGTGTGGTATTGACTCCTCACTAAACTCAAACAATGTTGAGTGACAACTTTCAGGACCTACTGAGCTATCTCAGGGGTTATGTTGTTCTTTGGAGGAGTAAAAGTGGTTTGTGAATGCTTTGCATTAATTGCACAAACTTGTCAACTTTTACTCCTCTCTTATGCTACCTATTTATACACAAATGTGAACAACCCTATTATACAATGGACCTAAGTGTTCCTCAATAAAATCTTGATAGATTTTATTCTCTGGCAAGGGAAACTTCTTTGGGTTAAGTCCAAAAAGCACTTTCTGATGACAGCCTGGTTTTAACCATTTGAGGAAAGTTTGACCTTAAAGTGATAAAGCACTTTAGTGAAACAGATCAAACTTTCCCGCCCAGTCCCGCTAAAACTCCAGTCTTCTAGTCATCAGTCTTCAGTACCATGAAGTTGTTGAGGAGTCTTGGGGTTCAGTGAGTTATTGTCATCCTCACTGAACCCATCACCTTCTTCTTGGCTTAGATCACACTTCACTGAGTTCCGCCTCACTGAATGGAGAACCTTTCTTCTTAGGCTCGGTCTAAGTATCCTGAAGATGACTCACTGAGTTACTGTTCACTCAGTGACTTGTTTATACTTAATTTATTTTACGTTCAAATCCTTGTTAGAAGAAGATTGGGGAATACAGTGACCCAACAATCTCCCCCTATTTGAACATACAAATAGCCTAAGTGTTTCTTGATTCAGTGTGAGTTGGCAGGGGTCTTCATCTCTTACTGAATGTTGATGTAATTTTAAGTAGGACACATAATTTAACAAAAACATCAAAGTTTATTAATAGTTATTACAAGTCCTATAAATTACAAGAAAATAAAAGGATAGTTGTTGCAGATCAGATGTTCAGGTGGTATCCAAGGTTTTCAAGCTTTGCTTTCTTTGATCTGAGTAGGTGTCTTTTAGGATGTTCATTGATCATTGCTTCCAAGTCCTGGCAGAATCTTTTGTTCTCATCACTCTTGAGCATTGCTTTGATTCCTGCCTTATCCATATCAGACCATCTTTGGAAAGCCAGGCTTCCATACTCATCAGTGAAGCATAAGCCTCTTTCAGGAGCTTCAAGGACCGCATTGTTCACGAAAGTGATCCCTTCAGGAAGCGACCTGTCACACTCTAACCCTGGTACTTTGATCTCAGGCTCCACCTCAATTTGCTTCCTTTTCCTCTTGGAAGCCTTAAATGGAGCAGTCTCTTTTACTGAGTCAGGAAAAAGTGAGGGAATGTTAAGAGCTTCAGGCATTGCTCTCAGTCTGTCGTACCTTTCCTTCAGTGATTTGAGAAGTTTAGGAACCACAACATTGTTCTTTTTGGCAATGATAGAACGAAGCTCATCAAGCTCAGTGATGCCAAAGTCAGCAAACTTGAAAGGCTTATGGACGTCAAGTATTCTTTTATCACGTCCCCTGAAGACGGTGACCATTGCAGGATCGGTGTTTCTGTGGATTTGAATGTCAGTGATGGTTTCAGGTCTTAACCTTTCTTTCATCACCCAAGTATACTTTTCGATCCTGTGTTTTCTGATTTGAGCGTCCTTCCTGAGCTTGTTTTCCCTTTCCTTTTTGAGAGCATTTAGCTCTTCTTCTTGAGCCTTTTTAAAGGCTGCACCAGCTTGCTCAGTTGCTAGTGCCTCAGTATCCAAACCAATCTTTTCAGCTTCCTCATGAACAACCTTAATGAGAGCAGGCTTGCTCATTCTCTCTTCTTCAGCCACCTTTAGTAGTATCTCAGTCCTTTCCATGTGAGCTTGAATTTCGTCATTGGTGAGATGATGTACTACTCCATTGATTTCAAACGGGACTCTGATAGGTGCATCAGGGTCATATCTGACCAAGGTTGAGGCTGGCTTGAGCACAATTTCAGGACTAGAGGTGGTAGCAATACTTTTGCCTCTGTCCTGCCCGAGAGTAGAGGAGACTGGTTCCTCCTGTGGTGGAACTTCAGTGATTGGTATGGCTTCAGTGACATGCTCCCCCTCAGTGTGAGAGGGCTGTCCAGCTTCTTGTTCAATAGTATTAGGGGCTTCAGTAGCATTCTCCCCCTCAACATTTGCCTGAGTGTCAATGATGGCAAGTGTTGGCTGTACTGAAGCAGAAGTAGATGATGCCTTGAAGGCTTGAAAAATTTCAGTCATCATAGACTTGATCTCCTGAGTATCCTGCTGAATGATGGACACCCTGCAGTCAAGTGTAGCCTGTGCTTGTTCAAGAGCTGTCATCCTGGATCCCAAGGTCCATGCCAGAGAAGTAGACCTTTGGGACTGAGCTGTCACTGATTCTTCCATTTTGATGAAGGAAGATTTGAGAGACTCCACAGAAGTGGTGAGACCCTGAAGATTAGAACCCTTTAGCAAGTCAAGTAACTCAGTGAGGGCCACTGAGTTTACCTGATACATCTCAGATGCCTGAAGTAGCTTCCTGGTGATTTCAGGATCATCCTTGACTGATTCTTGAACCGACTGAACCCCTACATTCAGCTGGTTGGGGTTATCAAAAACTGATTCAGACGAGTGATCATCTGTGTCAGGGAGTGGTTAACTGAGGCATGTTGTTCCCTGACATCGTCATCGAAGTCTTCGACAACATAGTGAATCGCCTGTTCAGTGTGCATGTCAAAGACCTCATCAGTGATCCCCCTGTACAAAATGTTAGTAATCTTTTTGATGAATTTGGTGAAGGTTTTCACAGTGAGAGGAGCCTGATCATCTCCTGAGGACTCTGGCTCGGAATGTGTGTCAGCATCGTCATGGTTAGAAGATTGAGGAGACTAAGGAATTGGTTCAGGGACTGTCTCTAGTGAGTGCTTATTCACTCACCCTTTCTAAGCCAAAATTGGACCAAATAAACCAAAAACTAACCAATAATGCCAAAGAATGTGTGTTTTTGTGTTTGTGAATGTGCAGGAACGGATATTTAAGAAAATGATGAAAAATCACGAGAAAATGACAAAACAGGCACGAGATTTGGAAAAGTGTTAAAAGCCGGAGCCGGGGAAGCTTAGTGGTCGAAGTCAAAGCTTACATGGTCATAGGAGTCCTCAAAGTTTCAGAATTGCAAGAGTGACCCGGGAATAAAGTTTGATCAAGTTTACACAAATAACCCCGCAAGTTCATGAAGTTGTCACTTTTGGTCCTTTTGAAGAATATTTTGGAGATATGGCAACTGGAGCCCCTCATCATTCAAGAAATGCCACAAAAAGTCCTTGAATATTATTTATCAAGATTGGCAGCCATGGTCCTTATAGTTTCAGAATATACACTTTTGGTCCCTTGGTTAACTCTATTACTACAACCGGATCCACATCCATATTATCCACTTAATCCAACAAACATTACCCACCAAAACCCCAGCCCATAACGCCTAAGCCCAACACTCCCTTTTGTGTTAACCCCTACCCGGCCTGAAATCAAAACCCGACCCACAAATCAAAATAACAATAAAATAACCCCTAGGCGCGTTTACTGTGCATCTCTCCCACCTATTTACCCTTCACCCCACCCCTTTTTACCTCGTATCAATCCTAAACCTAAACCTCGTACTAGAATCTTTCTAGAAACATCTGACACGTTGTCAGATGGTGTCATAAATCCTCCACCGTGGCACCATCAAGCTCCCTGATTGGTCTAAGTGATGTGAAATGAAGATAAGGTTTGAATTAACGGATAGATGAGGTGGGATGTCGACATTCTGAGTGGGATTGAAGATATGTGGCCATCATTTGAGCTCTAGATCCTTCCATCAAACCCTAGCTCACCTCCCCTGCTCCTATATAATCCCCCCCCCCCCTTTGATACGTTTGAGTAGTAGGATTTAGAGTAGAGTTATGCTGTTAAATTTATTACTCAGTTATTAGTTTTATAAATTTTCTTTGTAATCCAGTTTTCATTTCTAATAAAATATAAAAAAAAATAAGAAAAATATAAAAACACAAAAGATGTTCACTTTACTTGATTTCAACTTAAGTCTAAGCTTATTCTAGTTTTAGAAAGGTAATTTGTGGTTAAAACATTCAAAATCTAAAAAATTTCTAAAAGTCAACAAAAGTCAAACTGAGCTTATTCAATAAGCTCAGCTTATTGGTGGTTGATTGGCAGCCAAAAGGTGTCCACTTGGCCTGTCATAAAGACAGGCAAGCTTAGTGAACCCCCTCTGTTTGAGCTGAGGGGGAGAGCTTTGTAAGTTTCTTATTTCCCATTTTGTACCTTTATTGCTTATCTAATTTCTAGTAGTGTACTCTTGGTAGTAGTAGTCATTTACTGTCTAGTTATTTATGTTAGAGGTGATTGAGCTTACTTGAATGATTAAGTTTTGTTCTTGAATGTTTAGAGTAACATTTACTTTTACTGCCATATAATAGAGTAATATGCAAATCTGTTGTCTTGGTATTTTGTGATGCT
This sequence comes from Artemisia argyi, assembly GCA_030686995.1. Classification (NCBI taxonomy): domain Eukaryota; kingdom Viridiplantae; phylum Streptophyta; class Magnoliopsida; order Asterales; family Asteraceae; genus Artemisia; species Artemisia argyi. The sequence goes on from CM060692.1 coordinate 154,932,613, forward strand.
TTTGTTGGTTCTATTAGCTTTAATATAATCTATTTAATCTATTTTGATCATAATATCAGTAAGTCTAACGCTTAAAATCAGATTTGTGGTATAACTGTTAGTATAAGGTAGTGTTTGGATTAGTGATTTGTTGATAGTTGTTGTGGTAGTTTTTCAATTAATGCTTCACTAGTAGATCACCTAAGGGTAGTAATAACCTGTTAGAAAGTAAAATAGAAGCATAGTTTCATAAAAAGTCAAAGTTAGATTTTGAAATAAGCTAACTGTTAGATGGATTTAAATTAGCTAGTGAAATTAAAGAGGTAGTTTTAATCTAGTTTGAAGTAGCTTATTCTAGTTTAGCTGTAGCTTAACATAATTAGTAGAAGTAGATTCAACCAATTTAAATTGGAAAAAGTCAATTAGTATAAGCACTTAATAAGTCAACTGATCCAGGTTCATCATCTCTTATGGCTGCTGAATTTGGACCTTTTTTAGAATAGCTAGTTGTAGATTTAGAGTAGTTAACAAGTTTTTTTGTGTTCTCACCATAGTAGTAATTAAATTGCCCCCATTAGTTTTACCTTTTGAGCTTATTAGAACTGCTTAATCTGCTCATCTAGTTGATAGGATTTAGCAAATATCTGTTTTTAGAGTAGGGCTGCAAATTGGATTTGATCATCATAAGTTGAGTTTTATTGTTCCTCTGAGCTTATTTGTGCCTGTAGTTGCTATTTCAGTTGGTGTTTAGCTTATTGCTTCACTGCTTATGCTATTTGCTTATTACATAGTGCTTATTTGACTGTTTGTGATCATACCTGTGCTTCTGAGTTCATTTTGATTTCAATACTGTTCCATTAAGCTTAAGTTAGTCTAAAAATCATTTGGACAAAGTTTGGTCAACTTTTGGTCAAGTTTGCTTATCAATAAGCACTTAAATAAGTTGATTTTAAGCTAATAAGCACTTCCAGTGCTTATTTTTCACTTTTTATATTTTTCCTAGCTTTAAAATATTATTTTAGATTTTTCCTGAAATTTTCATATTTTTCTGAATTGATTTGCTACTTTTCTTATTTAATTTTCATTTTTAATCATTATTTAATACTTTTTAATTACTAAAAAAATCAGAAAAAGCCAAGAAAAATCCAAAAATATTTTAGAAAATAGTTTTCAGTTATTTTAGAATTTTAGAAAGTAATTTTGCATTATTCTCACTTTATTTACATTTTCTTTTAATTATTAAATAGTTTAAATAGTTTATAATTCATAAAAATTAAATAAAAAGTCAAAAAAATATTTTTCTTTTTCTTAAAATTTTCTTTTATCATTTTTAACTTTTTAAAATTATTTTGAAGTCCGTAGGATTAGTGTAGCATAAAACTCGCGTTTTATTTCGCGCGTTACGTTTAATAATCGCGTTTACATTTCCGTTTTTGCGTCTTAGACTTTGGTGCATTACTAGCTTGTACTCTTTGCACATTTCATAATTGTTAGTTGATAATTGAACTATTTGATCACTATTTGATTTTTCACCACTTCTCACTACACGATTTACACGAATCGATATTCTTGATTCCATTCACACCTTCACTTGGAAACGACTTGGGTGATTCGTATTTCTTGCGGATCACTTCGATACTATACTACTATTATATATAATTGGTTTTCACGACAAATCAATTTTTGGCGCCGCTACCGGGGAAGGCTTGAAGTGAATTTTTGAATATTGTTTTGAAAAATCGTGTTTTGTTAAGCCTTCCTCTATTTTGTATATATATTTATATAAAAATTGAAAAATTCGAAACACTTTTTCTAAAGTGTTTACAAAATACCAAAAAAATAATAAAAGTTACAGCCTCGACTCGATCGAAAGAAAGGGCGTTGTAAACCAAATAAGTCTCCCAATATAACGAAAACGTAATTTAGTTGTTTATCGGACTATTTCAATTACTACAACCGATTAAGCGGGAAATACGGAAGCTAAGACATTAAATTGCTAGCTGAAGAGAGATCCATTCTTCTCTCCCGTCCCGTCGCACATGGTTTTAAAAGAAACGGTTTTCGATTAACGTTACGTTTTAAGAAAAGAAAAAAAAAAGTTTTTGAAAAAAAAAATTTGAAAAATAAATAAAAACAAAAAGATTTTCTTTTCTATTTTCTTTTTCTTTTTAATTTTGATTTTGGTGTATGCACACCCGTTCTACTTCTGAGAATCTTACTTCTCCGCTCTCAAACCCCGAGCGGGTTTTACGACATACGAGTCGGGTTCATTTCCTTGACGACGAGGAGATGAACCATAACGAACAACACAACGGGCCCCCGCCGATGGGTGGTCCGCAGCACAATGTTATCCCACCGATGGGACAACAACCGGCATTTGATCCGCGTCCGATGGAAGAACAACTCCAATCACCATTTAACGGTGTGAGGAGAGCTATTGTGATTCCGGACATCAATGCCAACTTTGAAATCAATCACGGATTACTCAATTTAACCACGCGTATATCCTTTCACGGGTTTGATAACGAAGACCCCTATGCTCACATCCGAAATTTCACCGACATCGCTGAGACTATTAGAATGAATCAAGTTCCTCACGATGTGGTGAAATTGAAGTTATTTCCTTTCTCCTTAAAAGGAGCAGCCCGGACTTGGCTGGAAAAGGAACCGCCTAATTCGATTCACACTTGGAATGACCTTGCTTCCAAGTTTTTGAATTACTTCTATCCTCCCTCTAAAACTTCTAATCTTCGATCTCAAATCTTTCGGTTCCAACAAGCTTTTGATGAGTCGTTTAGTGAAGCTTGGGACCGGTTCAAAGATTTGAAGGAAAAATGTCCGAACCATGGGTTCACCGACCTTCAGCAGATTGATACTTTCTATAATGGGTTGTGTCACGTTGACCAAGACTCACTCAATTCTGCTGCGGGTGGGAACTTGTTGGCTCGAAACACGAATGATGCTTTCATGATAATTGAAAATAAGGCTTGTGTTAGAATGTCAAGAAATAAGCCTCTAGTGTCTAATAATGGTAAAAACAATGATGAAGTGATAAGTATGATTGTGGCTTTAACAAAGAAAGTTGATGCTATGTCTATTGAAAAACCAAACCATCAAGTCAATATGGTTAGTCATGGTTGTGAGACTTGTGGTGGTCCACATTTGTATTATGAATGTCCGGCCACCGGTGCCTTTTCTCAAGAGAACGTGTATGCTGCAAATATGGGTAACAACGGTTATCCACCGCAAGGAGATCGAAATCTTCTCAGCTACTGGTCCACCCATTTTCTTGGACCACCCGATTTCGAACAACCAAACCAAGTCAATCAGAATCATAATATGCAGAATCGTAATAATCATGGAAATCAAAATCAGAGTCGAGCTAACAATGGTTTTCAAAATCATAATCAAGGATTTAATCAAAACCGGGGTTTTCAAGGTAATTACAATCAAGGCCCGTCTCAAGGGAATTTTCAAAACCAAGGGAATTATGGAAACTCCGGAAATTTTCAGAATGCTAATCATGGAAATCAGAATAATAGTAATTTTCAAAACCGTGGGCAAAATTTCAATAATAATCAAAATCAAGGTGTGATTCCAAATCCGTCGCCCACGGATGAGTTGATTAAGCAATTGATTCAAAGTCAACAAGCTTTAATTGCAAAACAAGATGAAACAACAAGGTTGTTTGCTAATCAAATTAACGATCTTAACAAGCGTTTAAATGATCGACCCTCAGGTTCGGGTACTACTTCTTTGCCAAGCAACACGATCGCAAACCCGAGGGGCGAAGTAAAGGCGATCACGACTCGCAGTGGTGCTAAATATGATGGACCCACAGCTCCTACTACCTCTTTTTCTTCGTCTCCGCCTAAGGTAGTGGACTGTGAGACCGAGGCGAAAAAGGACCCGGTTCCTCCTATTAATAATGGAGGAGCTGAAAACGTCCAACCTCCGGTTGTCCAAAAGTCAAAAGATAAAGATGTGGAAAACTAGAAGGGGGTTGAATAGTTTACCTCTTTTTAAAATCCTTTTCAACATAAAAATCCTTTAATAACTTTATGTTTGCTCAATAATATAAACACACCATTATATGTTTGTTTCTTTCAAAAGCTTTTAGTGTAAGTATCAATTCTAATTATACTTGTTTCTTACTTTGAAAAGCTTTACTTGTGATGATCCTAACTTTGCTTGTTTAGTTCTTTGAAAAGCTTTTACACTTGTTTGAAAACATAAAGATAACTTTAATTGTTTTACTTCTTTGAAAAGCTATATATGTGGTTAACGATTCTAACTAAACAATAACATGCAATAAGCAAAGATAGATAAAGAAACGATCAAACCAATACACGATTGTTTATCGTGGTTCGGCTACAAGGACTCTTTTTCCTTGCCCTACATCCACGCCCCGAGTTTCCAACTCGAGAGTTATAAACACTAATCAACAAGCTCCTTTCACCGGCGGAGAAAACCTTACACGTCGCTTATACTTTTACCGACACAAAGCTAGATGTCGAGTTCTTTTACAAGGGTACAACCACTCCCACTCGTCGCTTACACTTTTACCGACACAAAGCTAGATGTCGAGTTCTTTACCAAGGGTACAACCACTCCCGTTAGTTCTTTTACTAGGGTACAAAAACTCCCAACATACTACGTATTTTGAGGCATAAAATACTAACCAACAACTTCTACATACATGACACAAATGAAGTATAAACTACCAAAGCTTATACATGACCAAGCTACCAAGACTTGCAACTTTAGAGTTGAAGCTTGCAACTTCTTGAATGATCTTGTGGAATTCCTTGCTACATAAGAGAATCACACAAGTCAAGGGTTACTGAGTTAGTTTAGAGAGTATGTGAAAATATGTCCTAAAGGGTTACACAAAACAAACAAATGGTTTGGTATTTATAGCAAACCAAACTGCAAGCTTGGCGGATCAGGCGGAACCCTCAGATGGGTTCCGCCCGTGTACCCCCAGGGTACCGCCGGGTCTGCAGTAGGTTTTTGCAATAACTTCCCAAACCAAACAATGTCTTGTCTCATAACTTCTAACAACCAAACAATGTCACATCACTTAAAGTAAGTCAAACATGATACTTGCAAGCAACATGAAAGCAAGTCAAACACATAACTTGCCATAAATACATAATGACAAAACTTGCCATAAATGTGATGTGACTATTTCTAATTTAAGAAATAAAACCAATGTTTAGTTTAAAAGGAAATGTAAACATTAGTTAAACAAGACTTAAACACTCAAAGTGATAATTTACTTTTAGCTAAAGTTCATACTTTGTTATTAACAAAACTTAGCAAAGATCGTAAAATATAAATAACGTTTTTAGGCGATATTTGTATTAACAATCTCCCCCTTTTTATTGATGACAAAACATAAACTTTATTTAAAAGTAAGTCATAAGATTTAGTGTTAAGTCTTATAAAGTTAGTAATGAAACTTGTTTTTGCAAAGAGTTAGCTACGCGGAAGTTTAAAATAATAGAGCAAGGTTCATATAAATTCTCCCCCTTTTTGTCGAAACAAAAAGAAGAGTATCGAAGCGGAATTATAGGCATGCTCCCCCTTGGTTGATACTCCCCCTAAATGGAGTGCCAAGAGAGGAGACATGGATTTTGAACCTACAAAAGAAAAGTTAGTTTCCGCACAAGATAAGTCATGAAAGCATTTCATGTTTAAAAACACAACTAAGAGTTGTGAAGCGGAATAAAGCAAGACTCATGCTCCCCCTTGAATGTTACTCCCCTAAATGGAGTTTTCAAGGAAGGAAAACATGAATAATGAACCTACAAAAAGAGAGGTTAGCACAAGATTTATGTATGGTACCATATCAAGGTATAGTTCACTCATTATACCTAAAAGGTCAACAAACCCTTCAAACCTTGTTGTAGAATTAATTTCATTTAACTTGTAAAATTTTGACTCTTAGAGAGTCAAAGACATAAAATTAAGATGACAACATCCTACAAAGAAAAACTAAAAAAATAAACTAAGAACATAAAATGCTACAAGGAAATCATCATTTTCCTTAATGAGAAACATTATCCAAGAACAAGGATTGGGTTGTTTTAAGGATGAAAAATGTGGGTTGAAGGTTGTAGCGGGTTTTATTTGGAGAGGTGAGGAGGTGTCTTGGTTTTGGTTTGTTGGTTAAAATGGGGACATTTTCCAATAGAAACGGTTTCGTTTCATTTTGGAGACTCTAAGGTTGAGGTGGGTGAGACAAGGATTGTAGATGATCCAAAATGTGGTTTAGAATAAACCTCATTTCTTCGGTTAACTCGCGAAGTTCCGTTCGATATCTTTCACTAATGCGAGCGGTTCTTTCGCAATGTCCGCAATCAAGGCGGGGAAAGTATGATGGAAGAGAGGTTTGATTTGTTGGTGGTGGATGGGTTGAACTTGAAGGAGCAAAGGTGGATGGTTGAGAAGTGTTTTTGCTTCCTTCACTTGTTGAGTCTAATGCCATATGAAATTCCATAACATGGTTGATTAGAGAGTCAACCATTCGTTTGAAGGCCTTAAGGTGGGCTAAATGAGTACTTATTTCCTCATTCATGGTTGGAGGTTTTTCCCATAAGGATGTTTCTATTTTCTTATAAGAAGAAAGTAGAGTTTCAAAATTTTGGGAATTTTGTTGTTGTGGTGATTGTTGTTGTGGTTGTGGTTGTTGATTTTGAACAAAATGGCGGAAGCTTGGTTCGCCGGAAGGATTGCCATGAAGGTCTTTGTAAATTGGGTGAAACACAAATGATTGTTGGTGGGTATGACCTTGATCATTTGGAAAAATGGAGGGTCTAGCATAACGGTAAGCCAACCGTTCTACCGTAGATGGGTAATGGGGTTCATCATTAAGTTGCTCACTAGGTTGTTGTTGGGTTTCCATTTGAGCAACGGTATCAAAAAGTGAGAAAGATGGTGGACTTGATGATAGATCATCAAAAGTTTCCAAATTGAGTGTTGGTGATGTTGGTGGTGTATGGAAAAGTTCCATTGGTGTAGGTGTTGGTGATTGAGGTGAAGGAGTTTTTGATTTAAAGGCTTTTTGAGAAGATGAAGTTGACTCACTCGAAGGTTTAGTTGATGATGGGTTAATTGCTAGGTTTGAGTTCCAAAGTGGTGGAGAAGGTGGTGGAGTAGCAAGATTAAGTAAATCTTGAATGGTGATCACATTGGTATTACAATGTGTTGAGGGTGTAGTTGAGGTAGTAAGGTTAAGAAAATCTTGGATAGGTGAGGAGATATTAAGTGAAGCATCACTTGATGATGATGAGCTTGACTTTGTGGTTTTGTTGAAGCAACAAGGTTTCACACTAATCCTAGTGGTTTTAGCATATGATTTTGATGACTCGGATGAAGTGTTGGATTTGGTCATTTCAAAGGTTTTGGTTTTGATGTTTGAGGGAAGAAGTCTTGATTGGTGATGGTATGATTTGAATTGTTGTGAAGCTTTCAATTTTATAGGATGAGAAAGGTGTTGAAATAGTGTTTGGATTTGATGTTTTACTATTCAAAGATTGAGGTGTCAAATGATTTTCATGACCATGTCACATCATTTGAGGTCAATCCAATGAATAGGATGGAGTGAAAGACCAACCTAAGCACTCAATGCTTTGTGATCATGGGAAGTGGTTTGGTTGAAAATGTATCAAAGGTTTGAAGGATCCTTTAAAAGGGTTCCTTTGGGTAGTTATGTTTTGAATTTGAATTTTGGCGGGAAGTGTCTTCCTAATCGTTTTAGTGAGTGAGGTTTGTTCCAATATGGTTGTTGGTGTTAATGAAAGATGTTTCTCACTTGGGATAATGATTTGACACTTTACAAGTTATGATCTTAAGAAAAATGTTCACAAATTTTCTGCAGGTACTGGCGGCACCCTGAGACTACACAGGCGGAACCCAGTTTTGGGATCCGCCAGGTCCGTTGGGCCATTTCTGGAATTCCCAGAAATTGTACTGGCGGAACCCAAATTTGGGATCCGCCGGATCCGCCAGGCCTGAAAAACTTCACAGTCCGCGTTTTTGACCCGCGAAACGATTTTCAAAATTTTCGAAAACTCTTGGAAATGAAAATTTACTATATGACAGATTAGGAAATGCAAAAATTGGGCATATAGACATTCATCTCTTAGGACTTTGACCGGGGGCTAACGATTTTCACTTAACTTAGTGAATTTTACCATAAGCATGAAATTGACACATACCACCAATATTGTCATTAATCATAAAAGAGCATACAAAACATAATCCATCAAACGTAATAAGACATGAGTATGAGAAGTAATACAAATCACATAATTCACATAGTTTTAACACAAAGACGCTTCTAAAGCACACATAAGACAAACGCTCCTTAATCTTCTCACAACCGGTCAATCTTCTTTTTGAGCTTGTTTAGGTACCTTCCAAAACACTTGAACATTCCCTTTGTTTGTTTGAATTCCTCGGATGAATTCTTAATGACCGAGAGTTGTTGAAGGTATTCCAAAGGAGGTAGCTTCGAATTAGGAAGATTATCGTCATCGCTCATGTCGGATGATGATGATGAAGGTGAAGGTGAGCGAGTGCGTTTGCCCTTAGTTTTGAAGACTCGTTTATCACTTATAGGAACGAAGATGTGAGGGACAAGAGAATAGTCAAGGTATATTCCTTTGTCAGTTGGAGGAATGGGTGAAATTGCTCTAAAGAGGCGAGTAAGAAGCATTCCATATGGAAGGGCGGTTTTTCCAACTAAAGGTATGTCGGCCATTCGTCGGGCTAGGTAGTAGGCTAAGTTGAATGGTTGACCAATGGAAATGCTATAAAGCATGTAGCAAAGGCATGTGTTAACATGATCCCTATTTCCTATGGTACTTATGACATTGGCTCTAAGAATTTCTTCCCACTTCTTAAATTGTGGTTTAAGCTCATTGGTCTCCATACCAAATGGGTCCTTATCCACAATATTCCCCGAATGATTTTTCCTAGTGGTAGAGGCTCTAACAAAGAGATGTTCCTTAATTGTTTCCTTACTAACAAGAGGATTGTTGTATGGATAAAAACGCTCAATTGAGTCTAGGCTTGAAATAGGCCACTTATCCGTGTAAAGACAAGTACCTTCATTAGGAACACCAAGGATGATAGCTAAGTCTTTTAGGTCTATGAAATTTGGTATTTGATTTGTTTTGAAAGTTAATGATATCTTACCCGACTCATCGGTGGAAAGTTCTACGGTTGCATAGAATTCTAGTACGAACCTAGGGCAAATTGGCTCATTAATATCAAGAAGACAATCAAAGTTGATTGCGGCAAAGTTTTGGCGAATAGATGTTCCTTCTAGAAAGGATGATTCAATTGCTCTACCTTCGTGAACATAGCATTTTTCTAGTGCCTTAAAGGTTTCTACTTGAACTTTGTTAAGACCTTTAGTCCTATGGTGTTTGGGCAAGTACTTAAGGGTTTCCACGTGATCGGATTGATTTGCGTTAGGCATGTTGATTCCTAGAAAACACAAGGATTATATGTTAATGACTTTTTAATCAATGTGCATGTTCTAATGTGTTCCTATATGCAAACAATGAGGAGACTTGGTTATATTGACTCATTTTGATGCCCAAATTGTTTTGTTTGAGAAGTAATGTTACGAAAACAAAAGATAACCAAAAACTCTCCTAATTGAATATATCTTCGATTGAATGTACCCGAAAATACATATTGGTTATGTATTCCCTTTAGCATTCAAGAGATAATATGCAAGTGATGTTTCAATGATGTTTTTCATTTGTTTTAACAATGTGGTGATGAATTGTGTTGCAATTAGAAAAATAATGCTCTTGGTGTGTTTGGTAAATTAAGGTAACAATGAAAAGATACATTTCTTAACTTAATGAAATACATAATTGACTAGCCACCAAGTTTTTCATGAATCATGAAGTTTTTATGCAAAAGCCCTAGGATTCTAGTTAATGATTGTAAGCAAAAATGTTATGATTAAATTAAAAATGTAGTTGTGATTAGAATACTTACAAAGTTAGTTGGATTGGAAGAGATTGGATTAGAAGCCCTAAAATTCGTATGGTTATGTGTTTTTGAGAGGGTAATGACAGTTTGAAGGTGAATGACTAAATGAGGAGGGTGTTTGGTTTTGAAATTTAGAGTAAAAACAATATGTGGAATCGGCGGACCAGGCGGAACCAAAAAATGGGTTCCGCCCGTATGGTCTGAGGGTGCCGTGGGTGTTTGCAGGAAAAATCAAAAGGGGATTGTCTTGATTTTTGTGGTTTTATCCTAATGTTCAAACCTAAGATTTTAAGTCTTATTGTGTATGACTAAGCCTAGGAATGATGAATGTTTCACATTCAAGGGGTTTAGTGAAAACGTTGATGGATTGATTAACGTAGAAAAACTTTCTTAGTTAAGATGTTCCTCAATGAACAATTTTAACAAGACAATGATGATGGATCACAATATGTCTGTAAAGACTGTGATGATTTAAATAGTTGCTGAAGTCGATGCATCCTTTGTTGACGAGATAACATTGTTGATGAAGAAATTCCTTTGTTGATAAGAATTAACTTGTTCAAGCGGAGCTTGTTGATGTGCTTCTTCATTAAATTCTCAAATGAGATCCTTCAGCGTTTTGGAGAATCATTGGGTAAGTAAGTATTAAAAGTGCAAGTACCACTTGTGCTTTTCTTATCAACTTATTACCGATGCAATTCTATTTGGCATACACTATGGTTTCTAATCCCATTCATTTGGGACACCATAATCCTAGTGGTGTAGTACTTCTAAATGAATCCAAGCAAGCTCTTTCGAAAGAGTTGTTTAAGGATCTTCTCTAAAATCGAGCACATAGACAAGCACTAAACATAATGTTGGGTTACATTTGTTGTAAGAACAAGTATACTTCCAAACATATCTCTATGTTTAGCTCTACCTACGGATTTACTAATCTCATTCTTGATAAGTCATAAAGGACTTAATCATTGTGAACAAGTGAATAACTAGGAATGTTTTTGAGTGATTATCCCTTACTTTTGGAGCTTGCTTAGGTAAATAAATAGTCTTTCAAAGATTAATATTCTTTTCTATTTTGAAAGTCTATTTTGTTTTAGTAATTGCTTTACACTAATATCCAAAAACACTTTTTATTAATTTGTTTCAATTACTATTATGACCCATGTTTCAGGTTTTTATGACCTTGTTGATATTGCTTGACTCAATGTTTTATACAAGACGAAAGGATGTTGTTTTTCAATTTTTAATAGTCCATCTTCCTTGTTATTGATCTTGACATACTTGTCTTATCAATGTTGGGCTTTCGACTAAGTCATCATCTACCAAAGATGATATCTTAGAAGGAGGTGGTCTTTCATTGAATTTTAAACTCAATGATTCCTCGACTTTTTGGGTTTATTTTCTTAAGACCTCATAAGTGTAAATGTCTAAGATATGCAACATCATAAGACTATGGGTCGAATTTGATGTTCACATCCTAGAAGTTTAATAAATCATTTTCTCCCAATCATTCAAATAAAATTCAACTGATTTATTTTACTTTGTGTGTCTTTCGTGAAGCTTTTAGCAAAAGAATGATTGGACTTAGGATGCTATTGAAAATATAGGGTATAATACCAAAAGACTTTTGTACTACAAGTGTTTATGAAATGTTTTGGTTTTGCTAGATTTGCAAGCATCACAAAAGTGTTGGTTGTCTTATCACTTAAGAAGTTCTTAGTTCACTCACTTGTAGATAAGAATTAAGTGAGACTTACTCAAGAGTTACTCGTGTATTTTCCCGAAAGATTAAGCGAGGCAAGACACCTTATATCTCCTACTAGAAGTAGTATCAAACTACTTTACCTATGAAGGATCTAATCCTTATTGTTACTCACACAATCATAGACACCTTATAGTAAATACTACTACTAATACTTATGACAAATCATACTGTTAATCAACAAGAAACATTTAAAAGGTAAGTTGAAGAGACGTGTACCTTTTAAGCTCCATAGATTAGCCATCAAGAAGAAAAACATAAAGCAAATAATCTTGATACGTAGAGAGGCTAAACACAACTTCTTATAAATCCAAGAAAGTTAGAAAGACACATAAAAGTATTGACCATGATATTTTTATCCCTTTATCATGTGTTCCTATTAGAGCTAGAGTAACTTCTACAGTACACCCTTAGGTTTCACAAACACAACATGTTTTGTTTTACTTGTTGATGATTTATTAGAGTTAAATCCTAATCCGGTTCTATCTCTAAATGACCTTTGATTCTTCAAACAACTTTCAAGAGTTTTTGAACTTTCTTCAAATTTAGGAAGCATTTTTCCTTTTTCATTTTGTTTTAGAATTTCATGTTTGTACTCTAGACATACTTTACATTCTAAATCAATTTCAACATGACTCTCAAGTCTAGACATCTTATCTTCTAACTTGATTTCATTTTCAAAAGTGTTTACACAAGATCTTGAAGTTTCATTGTTAAAGATAGTTTTTAGGTCCATGTTGTATGAAAGTTTAAACTCATTTTCTATTTTAGAAAACTCTAGGATAAATGTGTCAAAGCAAACATGTTTGGTTTCAAAATGTACCTTGCTTGGTGATTTAGCTAAGAGAGAATCATAAACCAGATGGTTGGCTACATCTTCATCCGTGTTAGTCCATGAATCACAAGCAAGTCCACCAAAGAGCTCGACATGAGAAGTCATCTTCACTTACACCTTCATTTAAAACATTTAAACTAGTAGTACATGTATTAATCTCAACTAAATGTTTATCAATTAATTTTTCTAAGACCTCTAACTTAAATGTGAGATCAAATTGATCATCTTGGTTTTCAAATTTACTTTTCCATTTAAGCATGCTTTCTTTTTCAAATAGTGGTGGGTTTTGAATAGGTTGCCCTTCTTTGAGATTTTCAAAATCAATGGATCAATCCAAGTTTTAAAATACAGTTTATTTTAAGGAACTTGGGTAACGTAGCTCCTGATGCCAATTGTGGAAAACTAGAAGGGGGGTTGAATAGTTTACCTCTTTTTAAAATCCTTTTCAACATAAAAATCCTTTAATAACTTTATGTTTGCTCAATAATATAAACACACCATTATATGTTTGTTTCTTTCAAAAGCTTTTAGTGTAAGTATCAATTCTAATTATACTTGTTTCTTACTTTGAAAAGCTTTACTTGTGATGATCCTAACTTTGCTTGTTTAGTTCTTTGAAAAGCTTTTACACTTGTTTGAAAACATAAAGATAACTTTAATTGTTTTACTTCTTTGAAAAGCTATATATGTGGTTAACGATTCTAACTAAACAATAACATGCAATAAGCAAAGATAGATAAAGAAAACGATCAAACCACAACACGATTGTTTATCGTGGTTCGGCTACAAGGACTCTTTTTCCTTGCCCTACATCCACGCCCCGAGTTTCCAACTCGAGAGTTATAAACACTAATCAACAAGCTCCTTTCACCGGCGGAGAAAACCTTACACGTCACTTATACTTTTACCGACACAAAGCTAGATGTCGAGTTCTTTTACAAGGGTACAACCACTCCCACTCGTCGCTTACACTTTTACCGACACAAAGCTAGATGTCGAGTTCTTTACCAAGGGTACAACCACTCCCGTTAGTTCTTTTACTAGGGTACAACAACTCCCAACATACTACGTATTTTGAGGCCTAAAATACTAACCAACAACTTCTACATACATGACACAAATGAAGTATAAACTACCAAAGCTTATACATGACCAAGCTACCAAGACTTGCAACTTTAGAGTTGAAGCTTGCAACTTCTTGAATGATCTTGTGGAATTCCTTGCTACATAAGAGAATCACACAAGTCAAGGGTTACTGAGTTAGTTTAGAGAGTATGTGAAAATATGTCCTAAAGGGTTACACAAAACAAACAAATGGTTTGGTATTTATAGCAAACCAAACTGCAAGCTTGGCGGATCAGGCGGAACCCTCAGATGGGTTCCGCCCGTGTACCCCCAGGGTACCGCCGGGTCTGCAGTAGGTTTTTGCAATAACTTCCCAAACCAAACAATGTCTTGTCTCATAACTTCTAGCAACCAAACAATGTCACATCACTTAAAGTAAGTCAAACATGATACTTGCAAGCAACATGAAAGCAAGTCAAACACATAACTTGCCATAAATACATAATGACAAAACTTGCCATAAATGTGATGTGACTATTTCTAATTTAAGAAATAAAACCAATGTTTAGTTTAAAAGGAAATGTAAACATTAGTTAAACAAGACTTAAACACTCAAATTGATAATTTACTTTTAGCTAAAGTTCATACTTTGTTATTAACAAAACTTAGCAAAGATCGTAAAATATAAATAACGTTTTTAGGCGATATTTGTATTAACAAAAGAAAAAGTCGTTTTTGAGAATAATGTGAAATACAAGTCTAAATTGCCATATCCGTCACGATTTAACGATGAAGAGCTCCGTGCAAAGTCTAAAAAACAAATGGAAAAATTTCTGGATATTTTTCAAAAATTGCACTTTGATATAAGTTTTATAGATGCTCTCGTGTACATGCCGAAATTTGCTTCCACGTTCAAAAACATCATAAGTAATAAAGAGAAATTGCTTGAATTAGCCGAAACACCAATAAATGCTCAATGTTCCGCGATTCTTCTCAAGAAGCTTCCCGAAAAGCTTGGTGACTCGGGAAAGTTTCTCATTCCTTGTTCATTGAAAGATCAAGACGTTTGCAACGCCCTGGCCGATTCGGGTGCGAGTATTAACCTCATGCCCTTATCGATCTATGAACAACTTGGAATGGGGGAACTTAAACCGACGAGAATGACTTTGGAGCTTGCTAATCGATCGATAACTCATCCAGTTGGAATTGCTGAAGACGTTTTTGTTCGTGTGAATTCGTGTACTTTTCCGACAGATTTTGTTGTTGTTAATTTTGAAGCTGATCCGAGAGTTCCTCTAATACTAGGGCGACCGTTTTTACGAACCGCTAAAGCCCTAGTAGATCATTTTGAGGATACTTTAACTTTACGACATGATGACGATATTATGATTTTTAAAGTCGATGCTCCGAAATCAAAGAAGTATTCCATCAACAGCATTGATGTTTGTGATTATTCATTTGATGATTTTGTGAAAACGTTCGTCTCCGACTCTTCCCCATCATTTCCTCCGCTTAAGGAATATGAGTCGTTTTGTTTTGACAAAATTGAATGTGAAATCGAACAGTTTTCTAATCCAAAATATGAAAGTTTCAGTTTTGATCTTATAATTGATCATGATCCGGGTGGTTTTCTTAAAAATGAGAGTCTTAATGAAAATTTTATCCCATCCATCCCACCCGGAAAAGTTTTTAAAATGAACTTGAATGATAAGATTCATAATTCCATAATTATGAAGTCTTCTTTTGATGATAATGAGTTTTTCATGATGGTTATCATGACCTTCTTGCCATTTGTAACATTTGGTGTGATTTCTCTTATCCTTCACTCCGTGGGGATTGAGGATGTTGTTTTTGACCCTGGTATCGTTTTTAAAAGTTTTCACTAATTAAAATACCATCGGTTGTCTCTTCGGGGTGGAACTTTCAAATAAATAATATATATTTTTCAAAATATTTTGAATGAAAGCCCGAGAGAGATTATGTTTCCACGGATTTTTCCCCAAGGACGAATTAATTCGGGGATCAAGTCAAGCTACGTGACTCGGTAATAAAAAACAAAGCGCTTCGTGGGAGGCAACCCATGCTTATCCAATTCATCTTCTTAATTTTCTTATTTCTAATAAATAACGTGAGGAGGGGGTACCTCTTCCAATCTTGTGTTTCGTGGTTGTTTGTGATGATTGTCCAGGATTGTTCCCGATTTATGATGACTCTCGTGCTCGTGGTTTTGTCTTTCTCTCCACTCGAGTCTCATTCATCGATGCTTATGGAAATCCTATATCCGAAAATCTTATCGACTAACGTTTTCTTTGGCATAATTAATAAACGGCCCTAGATATTTGTTAGAATTACCTTTGCCCATAAAACATTGAGGACAATGTTTCATTCTAGTCCGGGGGGGGGGGGGGGGGGGGGTGAATCTTCGATTCGATTTTGACCTTGCAGTTTTCACCATGTCATGTACTCTCGTAACTCCGTTTTTCCACCAAAAATGAAAAAAAAAAAAAAAAAATTGAAAATTTCAAAAATTTTGAAGAAAATGAATGAAAAAGTCATGAAAAAGCACAAAAATATGAGAAAAAGTTGAAAAAGTTGTGCAAAAATATAATAAAAGTTTGAATAAGTTATTTGACACTTTGTTGACTTTCTTGCTGACGAGAGTGGGAATAAATATTTTGACTTGACCGGGCGTGTTGAGCCCTAGCTTGTTCCCTTAACCAATGATAATCATAAAAGTTTGTGCTAGCCTTGTACACAAGGAGCTACTGTTTTGTTGGCTCCCGTACTTGACTTTATACATGCACGGCTTGAAAAGCTTTCGCTAGTCACTTACACTAGGAGCTACAAAACGCGAATTCTCTCCAAGAGTTTGCAAGCTCCCGTATTTGACTTTATATATGCGTGGCTGATTATTGGCTAAGCATCTGCTAATCTCATTATTTGAGGTGTTAAATTTGCAGAGAACGAGAAATGATAGAGTTTATTTACAAGTTTAATGTTAAACGTGGAGTAGTGGTTCTCTTTAGAGCTCATAAGAGGTACTCGTGGCTTTTTACTCCCATCAGATACGTCACCAATATATAATAGATGTTCTAGGTTAATTAGTGGTATTTCGGTTTGAATAATATTTAGTTATTTGATTTCTTAAGAGAATTTTTGCTTTAGAAGTTGGGTACATATCAAGGAACATCACAAATAAGAGCAAAAAAGTAAAAAAAAAAAACAAAAGTCAAAAGTTGATTATCTATGTGGTTTTGGAGCTACCCGATAAGCTTCCATTGATGTTATGAGAAAAAGTCAAGAAAGAAAAGTAAAAAGTATGAAAAGTATGAAAAAAAAAAGTATGAGAAAAGTGAAAATGAAAAAATTGAAAGTTGTAAGTATTGTTGAATAAGAGCTTATGTATAAATAAGTTGTTGGCACGTGAGGTGCATGTGATTAGTGATTAGTAATCAGTCACATGCAGGGACGGAGCCAGAAAGTAATATGACCGGGTGCACAAATATTTTTGAAACTTAATATAATAGAGTTAAAACGTGAATTAGAACGAAGATTTCATTAAAACGATAAATAAATGAATATATTTCTTTCGAATTAGTGATTCTACGATCTCCCTTAGCAAAATAACACTTACATGCACCCTCATTTTTAATATTAATAAGTTCTTCTTTCTCTATAGCACACAAGTTAAAGCGTCGTTAAAATAATCATCACCCATCCGATTTCGCAAATCAGTTTTAATGAGCTTCATTTAAAAAAAACATCTTTCAACCGTAGCGGTAGCAACATGCAAGACTAAAGCCAACTTCAATTAAGCACTACTTTTCATATATATTGTAACTACGACAACAATAAAAATGCCCCATGACAACACAATTGGGGTGCTATTTATATTCTAATATATTGTTGACTATCACTTAAACTTATTATCCCTATTTGTCTTAATAGAAATTGCATAGTTATTCACTTATTCTTATTGCCCTAAGCCCTTATTGATGATGATAGACTATACGGAACCAACAAATTAGTCAAGATTTCCTACAAAAAATCAAAACATGAAAACATTAAAAGACATAATAAACAAATGAAAGGTATATGTTACGACTTACGAACCTGTTTCATCTTTGTGTGTTGGTTAAATTTTGGATTTTGTAAATTGTTAGGATGATGAATAAAGTTGTTCCATTAATAAACCTATTTCATTTTGGGGTTTTTGTGCTTGAATTTATTAAACTTGTTTTATCTTTGGGCATTCACAAAATTTTATATTTAAAGTATACGAACTAAATAATACTAGAGACACATTTAATACACAGGGTGCATTTAAAATACATTTAGGTAAAATTGGTATTTTTTTTAAAAATTAACACTATATCGAAAAAATCCATGGGGTGCACGTGCACCCGCGGGCACCCCCTTGGCTCCGTCCCTGGTCACATGAGGTGCACGTGATTGTACTCCGCAACTTATATCTTTGATATTGTATGTACCCCAAATTCCTTGATGTGGACCGAATTTCTATTGCAGTGGTTCTTAAGAGAAAATGAATAACTACTTAGTGTTTAAACTTAGGTGTCACTATCGGACTAAAAAAAAATATTGAAACGAGAAAATATGAAGCGATTCATTTCTCAACAAAAATAAAATAATGAGATACAAAAACTTAGGACATGGGAGTAAGGAGTTTCCACTAAGTAACTGTTATGATTAGTGTTAGCATCTAATTTGTAGATAAGCTGTGATCTCGTTTTTACGCTTAGTTTGGGAGCTCGTGAAAAATCAAGGATGACGATTTTTATCCGTATGGTCACTTCTTAAATAGAAGTGTTCCTACTCGTAGACCCTAAGAATTATTGCAAAAATAATGAAAGTTCAACAAACCGTCACAAGTATGAAGTGTAAAAAGTCCAAAAATAGAATAAAGTGGAATAAAGAAAATAAATTTTGGAAAACGGAGCGTTTGCGGGAATAAATGATTTTGTAATCTCTTTTGAACCTCTTTGCTACTTTACAAAGTTAGCAGAAAGAGTTATGAAATTATTTATCTCGTGAGCGTGAATTGATCACATTGCGTGAGGACACGGCAATACTTTAGTCCGGGGGATTTTGGTGAGTGCTTATTCACTCACCTTTTCTAAGCCAAAATTGGACCAAATAAACCAAAAACTAACCAATAATGCCAAAGAATGTGTGTTTTTGTGTTTGTGAATGTGCAGGAACAGATATTTAAGAAAATGACGAAAAATCACGAGAAAATGACAAAACGGGCACGAGATTTGGAAAAGTGTTAAAAGCCGGAGCCGGGGAAGCTTAGTGGTCTAAGTCAAAGCTTACATGGTCATAGGTGTCCTCAAAGTTTCAGAATTGCAAGAGTAACCCGGGAATAAAGTTTGATCAAGTTTACACAAATAACCCTGCAAGTTCATGAAGTTGTCACTTTTGGTCCTTTTGAAGAATATTTTGGAGATATGGCAACTGGAGCCCCTCATCATTCAAGAAATGCCACAAAAAGTCCTTGAATATTATTTATCAAGATTGGCAGCCATGGTCCTTATAGTTTCAGAATATACACTTTCGGTCCCTTGGTTAACTCTATTACTACAACCGGATCCACATCCATATTATCCACTTAATCCAACAAACATTACCCACCAAAACCCCAGCCCATAACGCCTAAGCCCAACACTCCCTTTTGTGTTAACCCCTATGATTGGCTCCAAACGGTCAACCTAAACTGACCAGGGGATGGTCAACTGAGTCAAACGTCTAAAACCAATGCTCCGGGTAATATAGTGTTTCCCCGGGTCGTTATGTCCCGACGAGGTGTGAATGGCTAACAAAACGGTTTCGTGATCGGGTGAATTTGAATGAAAAGGGTTTAAGTGAGTGATTACACTAAGGAATCTACAATGAAATAGCTTAAAGAAGCTATATGAATAAGACGGGAAACTAGGAAAAACCAGAAACGTTTAAAACTTAAAAACGCGTACGTTACGTTTAAATAAAACGTAAACGTACGAAATAAAAAGTAAAAATTGAAATCTGAAAACACCCAGGGGGTGAAAATGACTTTTTTACAAATTAAAAGATAAAAGTAAATTTTTAGAAAAAGAAAATTAATTTTTACACTAATTAATTATTTAATATTAATTAATTACTAATTATTACTAATTATTAATATTTAAATAACTTAAATATAATACAATATTAATTTAACACTAGAAAAATGAAAATAAAATTTCTAAAATTATAAAATAACTAAAAATAAGTTTTAAAGTTAAAAATAAGTATTTTTGTCTTTTTGTGATTTTTCTATTAATTAATTATTAATTACCTAATTAAACTATTTTAAATTAAGAAAAATACTAAATGAACAGTAAAAATTATAAGAAAATTTCTAAAATTATTTTACATTATGTAAAAGCTAGAAAAAATATAAAAACTAGGTTTTGCTTAATAAAAACTAATAATGCTATTTAATACTTAATATTAATTAATTATTAATAAAACTAAGATTAAATCTAATAAATGCTTAATGACAAAATAAAAATCTGAAAAAATTATTATAAATACTTTAATATATGAGGAATTTAATAAAAATATAAAAAAGCTAAGTACTTAAAAAAAATTTAAAAATGAAAATTAAAATTAAATTACATTAAATAGAAACTATCACTTAATATTAAATTGTTTTTTTCTTGATTTTTCTTTTACAAACCTATTTAATACTTAAAAACAAACACTTTTTGTAAAAACAACTTTTTTAGAAATTAAAAATAAGCAGAATACAACTTAAAAAAGGTGACAGTTGACTAAGTTTGACCAAGGGTGAAAATGAGCTAAAATGGCATTAGGTGGGACCCACAATGGATGATTGAGATTCAAATGAGTTATATGAACTAGATTAAGCCAGAATAAGCAGAGGTGGACCACGCAATAAGCAATTAAGCTTCAATAAGCACCTTGGAAACTTGTTTAGAAACTGAAAATGGGGACAGATTTGGGGGCTAGATTCAGGTGGGTCCCAGTGGATCTCAGGTCAACCCAATGGTCAAACCATGCACCCTACCAGGAGGGGAGTTGGGAGGAACAAGATTTGGACCTTGAAACCCACTGAGGTGGTCAGAAACCACCACCAAAGTGGTGGTGGTGGCCTGAAGTCTGTGCAGCAGGGCAGGGTTCCCCCCTGCAGTTGTGTTTGGGGCAAAGTGGGGCCCAGCACAAAAATCTTAAAATTACAAACAATATGGGATAACAAAGATGAACTGATGGGCTATTACTAGGAACAATTTTCACAACTTGAAAGCAAATACAAAAATCAAAACAATTACATGAACTTTTGGAAAAATCTGATGTCTACAATTTTGACTTTTGCTAAAAACTTAGTACTTTGACTTTTTTGGATTATGATCACAATTTACTGACTAACAATGAAGTTATGAGCTATGTGGGACCTGGATTAAGCTGTAAACTAAACTTATACAACAATGGGATAAGATTTGGAACTCCAAATCCTATCAGTTAAGTATGCAAGGGGAATTGAAATCGATTTGACTTTTTTTGTGAATTACCCTACTGATTTTGAGCCTTAACTACCCTAATACTACTTATTAGAACATGTTTACAGCAACTACAACTACTCACAACCACTAGACCATAGAGTAAGCTGTTAAGCCAAACACACCCTATATGTTGGACTGTGATGAGTTTGAGGTTATAATTGTAACTAAAAGCTATACTATTTGATGCAAACTAAGGAAATAAGCTAAGTGGAATAGTTACAAGCTACTTGGAACAGAAAATGAGCACAACAACAAACTTAGGCATAAACAAGTACTTGAAATTAGTGTATGATCCACAACAATGATTTATGGTGAGAATTGAAGATGCAAACCTCAAATCAGTGGCATGAAACTCACACAAGCTTGTCACCAAGCTAAATGAAACAGAAAGTATTCCCAAACACCCTGCTAAACCACCATAATTCACAAGCATGAACCTCAGTTGACTTTTTGACTTGTGGATTTTTGAGCTAAAACTTATTTTAAACCTTACACAGCTATTGAAATCTTATAAATGACTTGTGTGGACTTACAAGAACTATTAAACAACAACTTTTAATCCTTAAACAAGAAATTTAATTTTAACTTGAAAAATACAATTTGGAGTTGAAATATTGAGAACTTGGATTTAATAACTGAAATAAGTTTACAAGATGATTAATACAGAAAGTTTGAGCTGAGAAATTACAATAAAACTAAGATTCAAACTAAATTGTAACCTAAACTATTCTACATTACACTACTGCTACACTACTCTATTCTAATACCACTTCTTCTCTTTTTTTTCATTTTATAGACCCTGGAGGATGTTTCTGACTTTTCCCACACCTCTGAGCCGTTGGATGAGCTTCACACGATCTCAACCTTTCAAAACCAATTTGGCGGGAAAACGGGGTGGGTAAATTTGAGTGGGGTTTGGTGGGCAGTTGGGGTAATAAATGAAGAGGGGGGATTGGAGTGGTGTGGTTGAGTGTTTGGTGGAGTTTGGAGAGGAGGGGAGAACACGGTTACTGGAAATTAGGGAGGGTGTTGGGAGGTTAGGGATGAAGGTGGAGCGGGGTTGTGTTTGTTTGACCGGGTCAACGAACGGGTGTTATATTAGAGGGAGTGGGCCGGTGGTTGTGGATTGGGCTGGGGTGATGGTATTTGGATTTGGTTTGGTTTATAGTTTTTATTTTGGGTTGTGTTTTGTGTGTTGGGTACTAATGATACAAAAGGTCCGTTTGGTTAAATATGTCACAAGGACCATTTTTGTAATTTCAGAAAATATGGGGGACTGAAAATGGACATTTCCCAAGTTGCAACAAAGGACAAAAATTGCCAATCACCAACAAACCAAGAACCAATTTTTTCCATTTTCATTTTTCAAAATTTCCCGGGGACTAAAAATGGCATTTTTCAAAGTTAAGGGACCATTCTTGCCATTTTGTGAAAAAATTTTATCCAAGGATCCATATTGAATATTTTATAACTTCCAAGGATTAAAAATGGTTTTCCATCCAAAAATATCCCACCGGGGACCAAATCTGCCAAAGTTTGAAACTCCAGGGACCAAAAGTGTAAATTTCCAAAACTTTTCCAATTTTTCACCAAAGGACTAAATATGACATTTTATGATTTCAAAAGGACCTTTGGTGATAATTTTCCATATTTTGAATGACTAGGGACTAATTTTGTAATTTTATGAAAGTTGGGGGACTGAAACTGCCAATTTTGCAAACTTTGTGCGTTTTTCATTTGTTTTTGCTCATTTTGCATCTAAAACATATAAAACACAATTTTGAAATATTTTTAGTATTTTGATGCATTTCTGAGTGTTTTTGTATGTTTTGCAGTTCAGATTAGACCAAAAATGATGAGTGTTTGAGCACTCATCAATCCCCCACACTAAAGTATTGCTAGTCCCTAGCAATACTGTTTTGAAAACTTGATGGATTTTAAAATCTTTACCAAAAGCCATCACTTCTGGAGTAGCCAGGTGTAAGAACTGTGGCGCACCTGATAACCGTGTGATTTTGAGCAAACCACCAGCTGTCAACGGATTTGAGTAGTCTTTACCAGGAGCCGTTTGCTCATGGACTAGCCAGCTCTTGATGGAATAGTCAACATCTTGGTGAGCTGATTACCAATTATGGTTTTTCCACGGCCTTTACCACAAGCCATAATCTTGTGGGCTAGCCAACTCATTTGTTTTCGGGGAGTTGAGGAACCATACAATTTTGGGCAAATTGCAAGCCATAAACGGATTTGAGATGTCTTTACCAAGAGCCGTTTGCTCCTGGACTAGCCAATCCCTTTTGTCGGTTAGACAAGGCGGACTGATTACCACAAAAATTTTGAAGCACCAGTGAAAATTTTTTGAAATTTTTGAAATTTTGGCAAAAACGGGGGTATTATATAGTAAAATGTGATAAAATTCGCTAGAATAGCGAAATACCCCCCCCCCCCCCCCCCCCACTTAGCATGAATATTGTCCTCAATATTCAAAATCCCGGCTATTATGCCGACATTTTGAACGTAAAAGGGCAACATTACAAGTTAAGCGTGGAAAACACCATTTTGTTTTTCACTCTTGTAACCATAGCATGGGGGACTCCCCCACACTTAGGGTGAAAACCCTATAAGCATGCTACTGTTTTTGTTTACCGAGTCGCTAGCTTGACTCGACCCCGAATTCATTTGTCCTTGGGGAAGCATGATGTGGAAGAAACAATCTCAATCGGACTTTCATTCAAGATGTTTGGACAAACATTTGAAGCACGTGAAAGTTCCACACCGATGAGATAAGTATCCGGCTCAAGATAATGATACATGAAAATGCCGGGATCAAATATAGTGTCTTCATTCCCGAAGGAATGAAAAAGAGAGGAAGGAACCTCGAGAACAAGCTCATTAGCCTGAGTTTGGATTTCAAGGGTTAAGCTCAAAAACATCCCGGGAGGGTGGGTGGGAATTTGCAAATCCTCAAGATTGAGCGTATCTCCCCCCGGGCTATCATACTCCGGAGGAGTCATGATAAGGTGATCAATGATGGGCTCAGAAGGAATTTCATCAACCTCATTGATGTCTCCATAAGATAAAGAATTTTCATCAGTGGGTGAATCATTAAGCCCGATATTGAGATAGAAATTGAGTGATGGATCATCATCATTCAATAAACTTTCAAGGAACAGAATATCCCCCTCAGAATCAAGATAGTTATCATCAACTTCATACGAAGTTGAACTATCTTGAGCAAGGAATGCTTCGACTTCCTCCATATCATCTTTGAAATCAAAGAGATCATCATCACTTCCCGATGGAAGTGGATTGGAGTGAGTAAGTTCATCGGCGAACTCCTCGAGAAGAAAGTCAACATTATAGTGGGGAAGGGATGCATCAACATACTCAATGTCTCCATAAGATAAACAATCATCACTAGAATCAGAGACAATCTCAATTTGATCATTTGGATTATTAGGGTGAGAAAGAATATCACACACTTGGTCAAAAGTCCCCTGTGACTCTCTCGGGATTCGGACTAGGATCTCAACACTAGACTTTATTAATTCGTCCGATTCCTTATTAGGAACAGTGCTAAGATGCTCATCCCCTATGTTTAGAGAGTGAGTGTGAACTTCGGTTGTGATAACAATAGACTGAGGGAGATGAGAGGAGCTAGCATTCATGGATTTTACAAGTTCCATTTGATCTTTTGCTAGTAATGTCTCCGTCTCATTATTTTCTCCCTGATTTTCAATAGGAGGAATCACAACTGATGAATCAGACGAACCCTTATAAAATTGAAGGATATCAAGGGTGTCTTCATTATCACTATCATTATCACAGTCTAGAAGAGCAGCTTGACGAAATTTGACACGAGTTATAGCTGCTTGTTCTAAGACAAGTAATTCTTCCCTACTCAATTCGTTTTTAGCCTCTCGTTCTTCAGCAAGTAATTCTGCCATAGATTTCTCACGAGAGTCTCGAAACGGTGTAGTAACCAACTCCTCCTTAAGTTCTTTCAATATATCAAGAGCCTTTAGTAAAAGGTCTTGCTCAGTATCATGAGGAGTTGTGTGAATCATTTGGTGTTGTGGAGGTGGGTCTGAAAACGAATAGTCGTAATTGTTACAAGGAAATGGATTCCTTGTTTGACAATCCGAGCTAGAGTGTGGACCTCCACAGTAATCATAACAGTAAAACTGATGTGGCTGTGGGTTGTATGTGCTAGAATTACAATTGCTATCAGGAGACTGCTCATAGACAAGCGTGTTTCCTGATTGACAATCATAACTGTAGTGTGAACCACCACAGTACTCACAACAGTAAAACTGCTGAGACTGATGGTGTGGTAACTGATGGAATGAATCAGTCGTGTCATGGTAGGAATAAGGATTCTGGTTATAGACAGACCTGTTTCCCGACTCTACCATGCCATAGCTGGGGCAATTGCCACCATTATAAGGATTACCACACCAATGGCAAACCAGAAAGTGTGGATGAGACATAGAAAGAATCAAATGTGTATAGAAGGTGAGAAAATGCGAATCAAAAGGGTAGGAGGGTGAAGAAGGATATTTTTGGGTTTTTGGAAAGACATTTTGTACAAATGAGAAAGAAAATGCTTTTGTGCTTTTTGTGTTCGTTGTAAACTGAGTTTAAAATGTTTTCGTGAACGGTTTTGTTTTTAAAATAAGGAAATATGAACAAAGGATGGATAAATGTACAATGGAACGAATTCCAAAGACACTAATCAGAAAAACCGTTTAGATACGCACACAACCTCCCCGGCAGCGGCGCCAAAATTTTGGTTGGCTCCAAACGGTCAACCTAAACTGACCAGGGGATGGTCAACCGAGTCAAACGTCTAAAACCAATGCTCCGGGTAATATAGTGTTTCCCCGGGTCGTTATGTCCCGACGAGGTGTGAATGGCTAACAAAACGGTTTCGTGATCGGGTGAATTTGAATGAAAATGGTTTAAGTGAGTGATTACACTAAGGAATCTACAATGAAATAGCTTAAAGAAGCTATATGAATAAGACGGGAAACTAGGAAAAACCAGAAACGTTTAAAACTTAAAAACGCGTACGTTACGTTTAAATAAAACGTAAACGTACAAAATAAAAATAAAAATTGAAATCTGAAAACACCCAGGGGGTGAAAATGACTATTTTACAAATTAAAAGATAAAAGTAAATTTTTAGAAAAAGAAAATAAATTTTTACACTAATTAATTATTTAATATTAATTAATTACTAATTATTACTAATTATTAATATTTAAATAACTTAAATATAATACAATATTAATTTAACACTAGAAAAATGAAATTAAAATTTCTAAAATTATAAAATAACTAAAAATAAGTTTTAAAATTAAAAATAAGTATTTTTGTCTTTTTGTGATTTTTCTATTAATTAATTACTAATTAATTATTAATTACCTAATTAAACTATTTTAAATTAAGAAAAATACTAAATGAACAGTAAAAATTATAAGAAAATTTCTAAAATTATTTTACATTATGTAAAAGCTAGAAAAAATATAAAAACTAGGTTTTGCTTAATAAAAACTAATAATGCTATTTAATACTTAATATTAATTAATTATTAATAAAACTAAGATTAAATCTAATAAATACTTAATTACAAAATAAAAATCTGAAAAAATTATTATAAATACTTTAATATATGAGGAATTTAATAAAAATATAAAAAAGCTAAGTACTTAATAAAAATTAAAAAATGAAAATTAAAATTAAATTACATTAAATAGAAACTATCACTTAATATTAAATTGTTTTTTTCTTGATTTTTCTTTTACAAACCTATTTAATACTTAAAAACAAACACTTTTTGTAAAAACAACTTTTTTAGAAATTAAAAATAAGCAGAATACAACTTAAAAAAGGTGACAGTTGACTAAGTTTGACCAAGGGTGAAAATGAGCTAAAATGGCATTAGGTGGGACCCACAATTGATGATTGAGATTCAAATGAGTTATATGAACTAGATTAAGCCAGAATAAGCAGAGGTGGACCACACAATAAGCAATTAAGATTCAATAAGCACCTTGGAAACTTGTTTAGAAACTGAAAATGGGGACAGATTTGGGGGCTAGATTCAGGTGGGTCCCAGTGGATCTCAGGTCAACCCAATGGTCAAACCATGCACCCTACCAGGAGGGGAGTTGGGAGGAACAAGATTTGGACCTTGAAACCCACTGAGGTGGTCAGAAACCACCACCAAAGTGGTGGTGGTGGCCTGAAGTCTGTGCAGCAGGGCAGGGTTCCCCCCTGCAGTTGTGTTTGGGGCAAAGTGGGGCCCAGCACAAAAATCTTAAAATTACAAACAATATGGGATAACAAAGATGAACTGATGGGCTATTACTAGGAACAATTTTCACAACTTGAAAGCAAATACAAAAATCAAAACAATTACATGAACTTTTGGAAAAATCTGATGTCTACAATTTTGACTTTTGCTAAAAACTTAGTACTTTGACTTTTTTGGATTATGATCACAATTTACTGACTAACAATGAAGTTATGAGCTATGTGGGACCTGGATTAAGCTGTAAACTAAACTTATACAACAATGGGATAAGATTTGGAACTCCAAATCCTATCAGTTAAGTATGCAAGGGGAATTGAAATCGATTTGACTTTTTTTGTGAATTACCCTACTGATTTTGAGCCTTAACTACCCTAATACTACTTATTAGAACATGTTTACAGCAACTACAACTACTCACAACCACTAGACCATAGAGTAAGCTGTTAAGCCAAACACACCCTATATGTTGGACTGTGATGAGTTTGAGGTTATAATTGTAACTAAAAGCTATACTATTTGATGCAAACTAAGGAAATAAGCTAAGTGGAATAGTTACAAGCTACTTGGAACAGAAAATGAGCACAACAACAAACTTAGGCATAAACAAGTACTTGAAATTAGTGTATGATCCACAACAATGATTTATGGTGAGAATTGAAGATGCAAACCTCAAATCAGTGGCATGAAACTCACACAAGCTTGTCACCAAGCTAAATGAAACAGAAAGTATTCCCAAACACCCTGCTAAACCACCATAATTCACAAGCATGAACCTCAGTTGACTTTTTGACTTGTGGATTTTTGAGCTAAAACTTATTTTAAACCTTACACAGCTATTGAAATCTTATAAATGACTTGTGTGGACTTACAAGAACTATTAAACAACAACTTTTAATCCTTAAACAAGAAATTTAATTTTAACTTGAAAAATACAATTTGGAGTTGAAATATTGAGAACTTGGATTTAATAACTGAAATAAGTTTACAAGATGATTAATACAGAAAGTTTGAGCTGAGAAATTACAATAAAACTAAGATTCAAACTAAATTGTAACCTAAACTATTCTACATTACACTACTGCTACACTACTCTATTCTAATACCACTTCTTCTCTTTTTTTTTTTTTTCATTTTATAGACCCTGGAGGATGTTTCTGACTTTTCCCACACCTCTGAGCCGTTGGATGAGCTTCACACGATCTCAACCCTTCAAAACCAATTTGGCGGGAAAACGGGGTGGGTAAATTTGAGTGGGGTTTGGTGGGCAGTTGGGGTAATAAATGAAGAGGGGGGATTGGAGTGGTGCGGTTGAGTGTTTGGTGGAGTTTGGAGAGGACGGGTGATTGAGGCAAAAGCAGTCAACTAAATTCAACCACGGATGTGGTCAAACAAGTCAAACTCCTAAGGCTCAATGCTCCGCGGAAGTATAAGGTTTCCCCGGGTCGTTATGTCCCGACGAGGTGTGAATTGTAAACAAACGGTTTTCGTGATCGGGTGAATTTGGATGGAAAGGGGTTTTGAGTTTGGTTTAACTAAGGAATCTATAATGAAATAGCTTAAACAAGCTATCTAAACAAGACGGGAAAGTTTGAAAACCCAGAAACGTTTAAAACTTAAAACGCGTACGTTACGTTTAAATAAAACGTAAACGTACGAAATAAAACGCGAGTTTTAACAAAATAAAATACTTACAAAAGTGAAAATCACATTTTTACAATCCTAATAATAAAAGAAACTTTTTAGAAAATTAAAATTACTTTTTACACTATTTAATTATTTAATATTAAATAAAAACTAATTAATACTTATTAATAATATTTAAGTAACTTAAATATAATACAATATTATTTAAATACTAAAAAGGTGAAAATAAAATTTCTAAAACTATAAAATAACTAAAAATAAGTTTTAAAAATAAAAATAAGTATTTTTGTCTTTTTGTGAATTTTATATTAATTAATTACTAATTAATTACTAATTACTAATTACTAATTAAACTAATTTAAATTAAGAAAAATACTAAATGAACAGTAATAATTATGAGAAAATTTCTAAAATTACTTTATAACATATAAAAGCTATAAAAAATATAAAAACTATATTTTACTTAATAAAAACTAATTATGCTAATTTAAACTTAATATTAATTAATTTCTAATAAAACTAATATTAAATCAAATAAATACTAAATAAAAAGATAAAAATCTGAAAAAATTATTATAACTACTTTAATATATGAGGAATTTAATAAAAATATAAAATAGCTAAGTACTTAATAAAAATTAAAAAATTAAAATTAAAATTAAATTACATTAAATGGAAACTATCACTTAATTTTAAATTGATTTTTCTTGGTTTTTCTTTTACAAACTTATTTTACATATAAAAACAGTAAACTTTTACAAAACAACTTTTTTTATAAACTTAAAATAAGCTAATTAAGAAAGAAAAAGCCACACAGTTGACTTTGGTCAACTGTGGAGAGAAATAAGCAAAAATAAACCTAAGTGGGACCCACAATGCTTGATTCTAGTTCCAATAAGCTAATAAGACAATAATAAGCTGGAAAAGGTGCTTGGGGACCTCAGAATAAGCAAATGAGCCACAAATAAGCTCTTGGAAACTTGGTTTACTCAGAAAAATGGGACAAGGAAAATGGCTTGATTTAGGTGGGGCCCAGTTGGTATGAGGTCAAACCAAGGGTCAAATGAGGAACCCTACTAGGAGGGTGGCTGATAGAAACAAGAAAGGGACCATGGGGCTCCCTGAATTGCTCAGAAAACCACCACCAAGTGGTGGTGGTGGTGGGGGTGCTGCTGATGCAGGGGAGTTATGCCCCCTGCAAGTGTCTTTTGGGCAATGTGGGGCCCAGGGATAAAATCACAAAAATCTACCCAAGATGGAATGGTGAAGGAGAGGTGGTATGCTATCAATGGAAACAAGTTTCACATTCCAAATCAACTCACAAAAATCACAATAATTGCTACAACATTTGGAAAAATCTGAGAAAATGACTTTTGACTTTTTGCTTAGAACTTGGAGTGTTGACTTTGATCAACTTTGATTTGGTCTAACTGATTTAGATTGATGTATTAAGTTCTAATAAGAGTAACTAAGCTTGAAAATCAACTTTATAATCAAAATGGGTTGGTTTGGAAACCAACTGTCCCAACAGTTACTAGTATGGGTCAATGTGGGTGATTTTGACTTTTGAGTACTTAACACTTGGATTTTAAGGTTTGATAAACTTAAATACACCTAATGTAGTATGAATAAACAAAAATAACAACCAAGCAACAGCTACAATGATCAACACAGTGCTGATCCAAACACACCTTAACTTTGACTGTTTTTGGTTTTTCAAAGCAAATGAGCAAATTCAACTATGAAACTGATGTACAATGATCTAAAAAGGTATAATAAGCCAAATCAAACACAAAAAAACACAAGCTTAGTCTATAAGAACCTAGGATTCTAAATTAGCTAATTCAGACACATTAATTAAGGTTTTGAGCACAAATTGAGTTTGTTACACTAATATCCTATATTAAGCAATACACTGACCTAAATAACCTAGTTAAGCAGATATTGGTACAAATAAACAATAAATAAACACTAGCACAGGAACAAGCAAAAGATTGAGATATAGCTTACAACTGATTCTGAGCAAAGACAATAGTACCAAGGTCCAATATACTTTCCTATCACTCCCCTAAACCATTACAATCCTTAATCCACCCTGCTTCTTGCTTCCACTCCCATCTACACTGACTTTTGATTTTTTTTTATTTACGAGGTATTTTTGAGATTTATAGTAAACTGAGTTAAAACTAATTCCATCACTTTAAAAACTTAAGAAAACTTGTAATTAGGATAAAGTGAGCTTGAACAAACACATATCAACAGATTTTAATGCATAAGCAGTAAAATGGAATTTTGACTTGAAATTGCAATTTGAGAATTTAAAACTAAAAACTGAAATTTAATAACTGAAATGGATTACAAGTTAACTAAGAATGATCAATTCATTAGTTTTAAGCTGAAAATTACACTTGAATATGAAAAAAATATTACAACGACATTATTCTATCCTAATTAACTAATACTACTCTCACTACTACTTCTGCTGCTTTCTCTCTTTTCTTTTTATAGTCCTGGGGTGTTGTAGTATCTTTCCCACTTCTTTTTGACCGTTGGATAAGCCTCAATCAATCCCCACCGTTCAAACTCCATTTGGCGGGAAAATGGGTAAGTGTAGGTTTTAGTGGGTTAGGTGGGCAGTTGGGAGCATTAATTGAGGAGGGGGAATTGGAGTGGTGTGGTTGAGGGTTTTGTGGAGTTTGGAGAGGAGGGGGGAGGCAAATTACCCTGGAAATTAGGGTGGTGTTTAGAGGTGGGAAGTCTGAGGTTAGGGATGGGTTTGACTGGGTCAACGAACGGGGTGAGGTATTATTTTTTTGGAGTAGGCCGGATGCTTGGTGGGCTGGGGTGGTAACTGGATCAGATAGGCTTATGTTGGGTATTGGTTTTGGGTTAAAATAAGAATGGGTCCATTTGGTTAGTTAATAATACACAAGGACCACTTTGTAATTTCAGAAAACATGGGGGACTGAAAATGGTGTTTTTCCAAAGTTCTCATAAGGGACCATTCATGCATATCTTAAGTATCCAAAACCATTTTTTTGCAATTTTGTACTTTTCAAAATTCCCGGGGACTAAAAATGATACTTTTCAAAGTCCGGGGACTAAAATTGCTATTTTATGAAAACTTTTGTCCAAGGAGTAATTTTGAATATTTTTAACTTTCCAAGGACTAAAAATGGTTTTTCTTTCAAAAATATCCCGCCAGGGACCAAATCTGTCAATATTTGAAACTCCAGGGACCAAAAGTGTAAATTTCCAAAACTTTCCAATTTTTCACCAAAGGACTAAATATGACAACTTATGATTTCAAAATGACCTTTGGTGATAATTTTCTATATTTTGAATATCCAGGGACTAGATTTGTAATTTTATGAAAGTTGAGGGACTGAAACTGCCAATTTTGCAAACTTTGTGCGTTTTTCATTTGTTTTTGCTCATTTTGCATCTAAAACATATAAAACACAATTTTGAAATATTTTCAGTATTTTGATGCATTACCGAGTGTTTTTGTATGTTTTGCAGTTCAGATTAGACCAAAAATGATGAGTGTTTGAGCACTCATCAATCCCCCACACTAAACTATTGCTAGTCCCTAGCAATACTGTTTTGAAAACTTGATGGATTTGAAAAACTCTTTACCAAAAGCCATCACTTCTGGAGTAGCCAGGTGTAAGAACTGTGGCACACCTGATAACCGTGTGAGGTTAGGGATGAAGGTGGAGCGGGGTTGTGTTTGTTTGACCGGGTCAACGAACGGGTGTTATATTAGAGGGAGTGGGCCGGTGGTTGTGGATTGGGCTGGGGTGATGGTATTTGGATTTGGTTTGGTTTATAGTTTTTATTTTGGGTTGTGTTTTGTGTGTTGGGTACTAATAATACAAAAGGTCCGTTTGGTTAAATATGTCACAAGGACCATTTTTGTAATTTCAGAAAATATGGGGGACTGAAAATGGACATTTCCCAAGTTGCAACAAAGGACAAAAATTGCCAATCACCAACAAACCAAGAACCAATTTTTTCCATTTTCATTTTTCAAAATTTCCCGGGGACTAAAAATGGCATTTTTCAAAGTTAAGGGACCATTCTTGCCATTTTGTGAAAAACTTTTATCCAAGGATCCATATTGAATATTTTATAACTTCCAAGGATTAAAAATGGTTTTCCATCCAAAAATATCCCACCGGGGACCAAATCTGCCAAAGTTTGAAACTCCAGGGACCAAAAGTGTAAATTTCCAAAACTGTTCCAATTTTTCACCAAAGGACTAAATATGGCATTTTATGATTTCAAAAGGACCTTTGGTGATAATTTTCCATATTTTGAATGACTAGGGACTAATTTTGTAATTTTATGAAAGTTGGGGGACTGAAACTACCAATTTTGCAAACTTTGTGCGTTTTTCATTTGTTTTTGCTCATTTTGCATCTAAAACATATAAAACACAATTTTGAAATATTTTTAGTATTTTGATGCATTTCTGAGTGTTTTTGTATGTTTTGCAGTTCAGATTAGACCAAAAATGATGAGTGTTTGAGCACTCATCACCCTACCCGGCCTGATATCAAAACCCGACCCACAAATCAAAAAAACAATAAAATAACCCCTAGGCGCGTTTACTGTGCATCTCTCCCACCTATTTACCCTGCACCCCACCCCTTTTTACCTCGTATCAATCCTAAACCTAAACCTCGTACTAGAATCTTTCTAGAAACATCTGACACGTTGTCAGATGGTGTCATAAATCCTCCACCGTGGCACCATCAAGCTCCCTGATTGGTCTAAGTGATGTGGAATGAAGATAAGGTTTGAATTAACGGATAGATGAGGTGGGATGTCGACATTCTGAGTGGGATTGAAGATATGTGGCCATCATTTGAGCTCTAGATCCTTCCATCAAACCCTAGCTCACCTCCCCTGCTCCTATATAATCCCCCCCTCCTTTGATACGTTTGAGTAGTAGGATTTAGAGTAGAGTTATGCTGTTAAATTTATTACTCAGTTATTAGTTTTATAAATTTTCTTTGTAATCCAGTTTTCATTTCTAATAAAATTCTTATTTAGCTTATAAAGTTATTTCTACTGTCTCATTTATTTACAAGTTACTATAGTAATTGTTTGCTCAAAGTTTTTAAACCTTGTTTTCAAATGACTTTCATAATTACATCAAGTTTTTAGAATAGTCTTACTGTCTTGAAAGTTTTTCAATAGTAAATTCAGAAAATCAAAGAAAATATAAAAAAATAAGAAAAATATAAAAACACAAAAGATGTTCACTTTACTTGATTTCAGCTTAAGTCTAAGCTTATTCTAGTTTTAGAAAGGTAATTTGTGGTTAAAACATTCAAAATCTAAAAAATTTCTAAAAGTCAACAAAAGTCAAACTGAGCTTATTCAATAAGCTCAACTTATTGGTGGTTGATTGGCAGCCAAAAGGTGTCCACTTGGCCTGTCATAAAGACAGGCAAGCTTAGTGAACCCCCTCTGTTTGAGCTGAGGGGGAGAGCTTTGTAAGTTTCTTATTTCCCATTTTGTACCTTTATTGCTTATCTAATTTCTAGTAGTGTACTCTTGGTAGTAGTAGTCATTTACTGTCTAGTTGTTTATGTTAGAGGTGATTGAGCTTACTTGAATGATTAAGTTTTGTTCTTGAATGTTTAGAGTAACCTTTACTTTTACTGCCATATAATAGAGTAATATGCAAATCTGTTGTCTTGGTATTTTGTGATGCTTTTGTTGGTTCTATTAGCTTTAATATAATCTATTTAATCTATTTTGATCATAATATCAGTAAGTCTAAGGCTTAAAATCAGATTTGTGGTATAACTGTTAGTATAAGGTAGTGTTTGGATTAGTGATTTGCTGATAGTTGTTGTGGTAGTTTTTCAATTAATGCTTCACTAGTAGATCACCTAAGGGTAGTAATAACCTGTTAGAAAGTAAAATAGAAGCATAGTTTCATAAAAAGTCAAAGTTAGATTTTGAAATAAGCTAACTATTAGATGGATTTAAATTAGCTAGTGAAATTAAAGAGGTAGTTTTAATCTAGTTTGAAGTAGCTTATTCTAGTTTAGCTGTAGCTTAACATAATTAGTAGAAGTAGATTCAACCAATTTAAATTGGAAAAAGTCAATTAGTATAAGCACTTAATAAGTCAACTGATCCAGGTTCATCATCTCTTATGGCTGCTGAATTTGGACCTTTTTTAGAATAGCTAGTTGTAGATTTAGAGTAGTTAACAAGTTTTTTTGTGTTCTCACCATAGTAGTAATTAAATTGCCCCCATTAGTTTTACCTTTTGAGCTTATTAGAACTGCTTAATCTGCTCATCTAGTTGATAGGATTTAGCAAATATCTGTTTTTAGAGTAGGGCTGCAAATTGGATTTGATCATCATAAGTTGAGTTTTATTGTTCCTCTGAGCTTATTTGTGCCTGTAGTTGCTATTTCAGTTGGTGTTTAGCTTATTGCTTCACTGCTTATGCTATTTGCTTATTACATAGTGCTTATTTGACTGTTTGTGATCATACCTGTGCTTCTGAGTTCATTTTGATTTCAATACTGTTCCATTAAGCTTAAGTTAGTCTAAAAATCATTTGGACAAAGTTTGGTCAACTTTTGGTCAAGTTTGCTTATCAATAAGCACTTAAATAAGCTGATTTTAAGCTAATAAGCACTTCCAGTGCTTATTTTTCACTTTTTATATTTTTCCTAGCTTTAAAATATTATTTTAGATTTTTCCTGAAATTTTCATATTTTTCTGAATTGATTTGCTACTTTTCTTATTTAATTTTCATTTTTAATCATTATTTAATACTTTTTAATTACTAAAAAAATCAGAAAAAGCCAAGAAAAATCCAAAAATATTTTAGAAAATAGTTTTCAGTTATTTTAGAATTTTAGAAAGTAATTTTGCATTATTCTCACTTTATTTACATTTTCTTTTAATTATTAAATAGTTTAAATAGTTTATAATTCATAAAAATTAAATAAAAAGTCAAAAAAATATTTTTCTTTTTCTTAAAATTTTCTTTTATCATTTTTAACCTTTTAAAATTATTTTGAAGTCCGTAGGATTAGTGTAGCATAAAACTCGCGTTTTATTTCGCGCGTTACGTTTAATAATCGCGTTTACATTTCCGTTTTTGCGTCTTAGACTTTGGTGCATTACTAGCTTGTACTCTTTGCACATTTCATAATTGTTAGTTGATAATTGAACTATTTGATCACTATTTGCTTTTTCACCACTTCTCACTACACGATTTACACGAATCGATATTCTTGATTCCATTCACACCTTCACTTGGAAACGACTCCGGTGATTCGTATTTCTTGCGGATCACTTCGATACTATACTACTATTATATATAATTGGTTTTCACGATAAATCAGTCTCCTCAAGCTCCATGTCATCTCCGGCCTTTAAAACTTCCTCATCACTGTTGAATTCATTATCAGAGTACAAAACTGCCTGAGCATCAGCTAGGGACTGAATCTGCAAAGTAAGGTTATCCGGCTCCTCTTCATAAGAAGACTTGCCTTCGTTTTGGCCAGGTCCTGACCCCTCAAATCCGGTAGATTGGGTTTTATCTACCTGGTCCTCAGGGTCAGTTCCCGAGTTATGCGCACCTTCGGGGGTGGTTGTGGGTTCCATATCAGCGGGTGGTATGTGTCCCTCTGAATCTTTGTCCCCCGTCACCCCTTCAGGCACTGATGGGTGTTTTCCAGTGCCATCCTGAGGAGCCGTGAATGTTTTGCCCCTATCAACGGGTTGTATGTTTCCCTCTGAGTCTCTGGGATGAGTTTTTGTGCCCTCAGACAAAAGCTTTGATTTGTGAATGTCCTCATCAGGCACCTGAGTGGTTATGCCCCCCTTTCCAACAGGCTTGTGCTGGCCTGTCGAAGATTTAGGGGCGAGAACTCCCTGTTGCTTGGGTTGTGATTTACCCGAGCCTTTGGCAGGATGTGAATGTTTGTGGGTCCCCGTCTCAGTGGAGTAGTGTTGCCCCACCGAGGGTATAGGACCCCTTACTCCCTGATACTCTGGTTGTGATTTGCCAGAGTCTTTAGCAGGATGTGAAGGTTTAGTTGATTCCAACCCCACTGACTTGTTTATGCCAGCAGGGCCTTTGGGAACGGGTTCGCCTGAGGACACTGAGTGTGATGTCTCAGTGCCCTCCGTTGGCCTTTGTTTTGTGGCCAAAGATTGGCTAATGATCCTGATGGTGTCAGCAGTCAGGGTCTGTTGTTGTTGCCCCCTATTGTCAGGTTTAGGGGCAGAGGTCTCAGTAGCGAGTGGCTTGGGTTGAGCCACCTTCCTGGACCCCTGTCCCTTCTTCCTCTTCACTTTTTGGTGGGAGAGGGAATTGGTGAAATGATGTTGTGATGAGGCGAAAAATGATCCATTTTTAGGGGGTCATTTAAGCCCGAATCCGAATTTATTTGATCAATTATCGCCCTAAATCGTTCCTTTTGTGATTTTAGGTACTTGGAGAGTGAATTCTGGAAAAGAAGCCATTTTGGACGTTTTTGGAGCATAAAAGTGAAGAAAACGGCAAAGTCTCAATTTTCCATGCTGGGAACAGTAGGTGACGGCGTCAAGAGTACCATCTTGACGGCGTCAAACATCAAGAATAAAAATCCGAGAGTCATGAAGGCGTCAAGAGTTGTCCTGACGGCGTCAAAACCCCAAGAATAAAAATCCGTAGTTGGTGACGGCGTCACACACAGGGCGTCAGGAGTAAATTGTGTGACGGCCTAGGCTTGACGGCGTCAGAAGTAGATCAAGGGCGTCCGAGGAAGTATTTGGCGGCGAGGTGACGGCGTCACATTGTTTGTCTTGACGCCGTCACCCCTATTTTCCTATATATAGTTTTCTAGTTTTTCACATTAAAAAGAGAAGTTTTGGAGAAACCCTAAAGACGATTTTGGTGCAACTTTTACAGGTTTTTCAAGGGTTCCAAACCTTTGATACCTTGCATTGTAATTGAGATAAGTGTTCTTCTAATTCAATCAATATGTCTATGTGTTGGTTGTCTATATCTTGTTCTTGTCTCAATTCTATCATGCTAGGCTAGATCTCTTTTGTGTTTGCTTAGATCTAATGAAACCTAGATATTGATTATGTGTTGATTACTTGTTTATTCTTGTTCTTGGATGAATGATTTATATGTTAGGCTTAAGAAAACTGGCAGATCTCCAAATGGTAACATGCTTGAACGTCTTAAGAAACATGAACCGAGGTGTACTAGGTCTTTATTGGTTGTATTTAATGCATGAGCCACTGTTTACAATCCCTATAGTTGTGCTGGGCATGGTGTAGGAGGAGATAAGAGCTCATAGAATTGGGGAGTTATGTATGCCACCCCATGAATGGTATTAAGGAATACGATCCGTCATCCATGCAATTATAACAAGTAATTAACGTGTAAAAGATATCTAGGGAGTAATGAAATCTAAGTAAACACATTTTCTCCAATTACTTCTCACAAACTTAGTATAATTAGTTTATTTTCATTTTTATTATTTTATTTTGATTGCATCTTAGTTTTGGGTTAGTTGAATAGCAACTAATTCCGCCCACTCTTTCAAACCCCGAGATTTTACTTGCTTTCTAAAAATATAAAAACACAAAAATAATCATCCCTCACCTTTAGAACTAGTAATTAGGTTTTCTAATCCTAGCGACACTATTCCTAAGCTGAACGATCAATCCCCCGGTACTTGTCACTATACTATACTACAACGATCAGGTACACTGCCTGGTGGGGGTTGTAAGCTTCTCGAGATCCCTCGAGAGGTAAAGCCTGTTGCGATTCCCACGCATCAAGTTTTTGGCGCCGCAGCCCGGGGAATAGTTATTGTCTAGGTTAGGATTTCTTTTTATTAGGTCTACTTGCTAGATTCCTTTCTAGTAAGATTTTATTTTTATTTTTAGGTCTTCTTTAGTCTATCTTATTTCTTCGTGCCTTTGTTCGTAACTCTTTACCATCCGACATCATGGAAGGTGGTAACATCTTTGAACCCGTCATCCCACCACAACAAAACCCACCACTAGAACCCCTTAGGACCCGAACCTTAGGAGAGTACTCCCGACCTAGCCATCAAGGCTACCGAAACACCATTGAGCTCACCGGAGCCAATGTGACCCCCTTACGATCCGACACCATCCGGTTGGTGCAAAGCGGATGTGCATTCCATGGACTTCGTTCCGAAGATCCAAACCAACATCTTAAGGACTTTCTCAAAATCGTAGATTCCATAGACCTAGGTGTTGAAACTAGAGAGACTACCCGTTTACGCCTATTCCAATTCTCTCTACGGGATCAAGCTAGTCAATGGCTTGAGCGTTTACCTGCGGGATCCATCACCACATGGGATGATCTCACCACTCGTTTCCTTGCTCAATTTTTCCCACCGGGGAGAACTACTAAGCTTAGGAATGACATCTTGATGTTCCAACAACGTCAAAATGAATCTCTTTATGAAGCATGGACTCGTTTCAAGGACTTACTCCAAAAAGTCCCTGATCATGGCATAGATCTTTGGCTCCAAGTCCAAATTTTTTATGACCATATCGACATCTCCACGAGGCGAGCCATTGACCAATCGGCCGGTGGTAAGCTACGTGATCTTAGTGCGGAACAATCATGGGAACTCATAGAAGATCTTGCTCTCTATGACAACGAAAGTTGGAATGATCCCCGTGACTTGAACAAAACGGTCAAGGCAATATCTTTGCCTTCGAACAATTCTAGCACTCCCGACCGTAGGATCATGGAACTTGAGGACCAAGTCAAGTTTCTCATGAAATCTTACGATGCTCCTAAGCCTTCAAGCCAAGTGAACAAAATCACTTCTTCATGCGAATTATGTAGTGGTTCCCATGACACTCGTGATTGTGTGGAACTCCCCGGAACAGCTTTTGCGGACTACGCATCCACGCGTACCGACGAAGCGGGAGATAAGTGGTACACTTTCAAGCCCGAGCCAAACACTTACGGTGATTCATACAACCCCTCATGGAAAAATCACCCAAACCTTAGGTGGAAACAAAATCAACCCAATTCTTCCAATCCGCCTAATCGTTACCAACCAAACGGTCCACCATCCAACCGTACTTTCAACAACAATCCTTCTAACAACTATGGTAGTACCAACAATCTTGAAGGATTGATGTCAAAGTTCATGGCATCTCAAGAAGCCCGCATAGTTAGGTTTGAAACCGAATTCAACCAACAACAAACGGAGATGACCAACAAGATTGACAACTTGTTGAAAGCCCTCAACAACCAATCATTAATCACGCCTAGGAAGGACACTAGGGACACCAATAGTGGAATCCAAATTAAGGAACCCTCATCATCCAAACATGTTCACTTTGTCAATGTTGTCACCATTAAGCCGATAGATAAAGAGATAGAGGAGAGTGACAAGGATGAAGTTAGAGTAGAAGCCGATAGTAAGGATGAGAGTAGGGAAGTTGAGGTTAACAAGGAAGAGGAATTAGAGGAGGTAGAACCTATAGAAGAATACTTTGATAAGTTGCCAACCAAGGAAGAATGGGAATACCATAAAGATTTATTCGATAGTGCCGAGAGAACATATATCTTTGGCGACCCCCTTATCAAAATAGGAGACCCCTCTAACATTAACATCCCATGCAATATCGGGCACATGCATATATGGAAAGCTTACATCGACCTTAGATCCCCCGTGAACATCATGACTAGGACTTATTACAATTGGGTGATGAAGAAGCAACTCAATTTTAGGATGATTCCAGGTAAGAATCTGATAAGTAATTTTGCAGGGAGAGTGAAGGGATTACATGTGATTATAGGGAATCTTACCTATGAAATCGATTTTATGATAGTAGAAGATATTCGTCCGGTGATAGATGCTTGCCTAAGTCAAATAGTATTCGGAAAACCATTTGTTGAGGCCACTAGGATGAATTATGATCCGACTTTAGGGATAGTTAGATTTAAGGAAGAGAACGATGAGGTTGCTTATCAAATGCCCTACAAGATCGAACAATACCGCCTTCTCTCTAATTTCGAAAAAGAACACAAGCAAGCAGCTTATTATAGGAATGAGGAGGATAGACGTAGGGGAGTAGAGTATGTTAGAAATAGGATGCTTGGTTTCTACAAAGAATGCTTGCAACTAGGTCCGGAATACAAAACTGGTTTAGAAGACGACCTAGAGAGTGGAACCAATGATGGAATCACGTAGTAACCCATGACCTTGAGTCTAGCTACAAGACTCGTAAATAAAGAAAAGTGCTTCTTGGGAGGCAACCCATGTTTTGTGTGATTTTATTTGTTTGATTGTTATTTGCTTCCGTATGCATGCTTTATTTTTATTGTTGGTTGATCATGTTTCTAAACTAAAATGTGGAAATACTTTACTTTGTTGTTTAGCCTAGTCTTAACTCCACCTAGAAGTATTTTTGCAAAAGATAAGTGTAAGGGGAAACCCCAAATATGTTTTTAGGAAAAGCATTTACTATTAGTGCTTATGAGTGTACCGGTAGCATTTAGATTCTAGAACTTGCGTTAGTGATGCATCCCGAGACCGCTAGTGAGACTACATTCGTGTGGTAGGATTTACTACATGATAAGAGGCATTAGGATCACCCTTGTGTTAAACCCGTATTATGATTACTTGACCATTTAAGTCATATTACTTGGCTAGTTAAGTCAACTAATTTTTCCCACACCCTTAGCGTTGTACTCAATTTTAGTACACGAAACCCCTAGTACACCCCTCCGAGCGTATCTTTTCGTTTCTAACTTTAAGCATCTTACTTAAAGGAAGAATTTGTTACACCCCCACTTAAATGTACACCCAAATCGCCTTAGCCTTCCGTGTATGCGCTCATTTTTAGTGCATTATTGTTATTTGTTAAACCCTAAGTTAACTTTTTAATTGATTACATGGTTGCTAAGTCGAGTCATATCCTTGTACATATTGTTTTGGGACGATTGGGACTCATGGGTAAGTACTTATTTTATGGAGTAATGGGGAAGAACATCATTTATTACCCCCATATGTACGTTAATCTTAAAAGTGCTCCAAGTGTTTTGATTTTCTTAATTCGAGTCATTAGATTAGTTTAATGTAAAGTATGTAAAGATTCAAGTGTAAGGGAAATGTTCATTCCCTATGATGTATTATTTTGGATGGTAGGGCAAGAGTGTATGCAAAAAAAAAAAAAAAAAAAAAAAAAAGAAAAAAAAAAAATCGAAAAAAATAAGAAAAAAAAATATAGAAAAAGAAAAGAAAAAAAAAACATACGGACTATCATCCCGTTTTATTCTATGTTCATTTTATGTTTATGTTATTTTTCATTTATTAGCTTAAGTCGAGTCTAGTCTTGGCTTAGCAACGCCACATTGTACATGTAATTAACTAAGATTGTTAACTCGCCACCAGTAAAACTTCCTTTATCCAACAAAACCGTGTAATTCATATCCCTATACCTAACGTTACAACCCTTTAAAAGACCTCTTTGATAGTTTATCCTAGGTGCTTACGCCATGTGGTGGAGGTTTGATCCTTTCCCAAGCCTATGGTAATCTATTTTACTATGACAGGTAGTGAGAGATATCTTCCGTTTCCATATTGTAATTTACACTTTATTACACCCGAGAGATGTGAGTATCTAAACACTATTTGTGAGGTGCTTGTATATAACCTCCGTGCTTGTCTTTGGTCTTTAGTGGAACGATTATTTGTTGTAATTACTTTTATATTAGTGTTAAATGACCCCTAACTTGTCTTTTGAGTAGAATAAAAACGCATTTGCTTGAGGACAAGCAAATCTCAAGTGTAAGGGTATATGATGAGGCGAAAAATGATCCGTTTTTAGGGGGTCATTTAAGCCCGAATCCGAATTTATTTGATCAATTATCGCCCTAAATCGTTCCTTTTGTGATCTTAGGTACTTGGAGAGTGAATTCTGGAAAAGAAGCCATTTTGGACGTTTTTGGAGCATAAAAGTGAAGAAAACGGCAAAGTCTCAATTTTCCATGCTGGGAACAGTAGGTGACGGCGTCAAACATCAAGAATAAAAATCCGAGAGTCATGAAGGCGTCAAGAGTTGTCCTGACGGCGTCAAAACCCCAAGAATAAAAATCCGTAGTTGGTGACGGCGTCACACACAGGGCGTCAGGAGTAAATTGTGTGACGGCCTAGGCTTGACGGCGTCAGAAGTAGATCAAGGGCGTCCGAGGAAGTATTTGGCGGCGAGGTGACGGCGTCACATTGTTTGTCTTGACGCCGTCACCCCTATTTTCCTATATATAGTTTTCTAGTTTTTCACATTAAAAAGAGAAGTTTTGGAGAAACCCTAAAGACGATTTTGGTGCAACTTTTATAGGTTTTTCAAGGGTTCTAAACCCTTGATACCTTGCATTGTAATTGAGATAAGTGTTCTTCTAATTCAATCAATATGTCTATGTGTTGGTTGTCTATATCTTGTTCTTGTCTCAATTCTATCATGCTATGCTAGATCTCTTTTGTGTTTGCTTAGATCTAATGAAACCTAGATATTGATTATGTGTTGATTACTTGTTTATTCTTGTTCTTAGATGAATGATTTATATGTTAGGCTTAAGAAAACTGGCAGATCTCCAAATGGTAACATGCTTGAACGTCTTAAGAAACATGAACCGAGGCGTACTAGGTCTTTATTGGTTGTATTTAATGCATGAGCCACTGTTTACAATCCCTATAGTTGTGCTGGGCATGGTGTAGGAGGAGATAAGAGCTCATAGAATTAGGGAGTTATGTATGCCACCCCATGAATGGTATTAAGGAATACGATCCGTCATCCATGCAATTATAACAAGTAATTAACGTGTAAAAGATATCTAGGGAGTAATGAAATCTAAGTAAACACATTTTCTCCAATTACTGCTCACAACCTTAGTATAATTAGTTTATTTTCATTTTTATTATTTTATTTTGATTGCATCTTAGTTTTGGGTTAGTTGAATAGCAACTAATTCCGCCCACTCTTTCAAACCCCGAGATTTTACTTGCTTTCTAAAAATATAAAAACACAAAAATAATCATCCCTCACCTTTAGAACTAGTAATTAGGTTTTCTAATCCTAGCGACACTATTCCTAAGCTGAACGATCAATCCCCCGGTACTTGTCACTATACTATACTACAACGATCAGGTACACTGCCTGGT
The DNA here is from genome assembly GCA_030686995.1 of Artemisia argyi. Classification (NCBI taxonomy): domain Eukaryota; kingdom Viridiplantae; phylum Streptophyta; class Magnoliopsida; order Asterales; family Asteraceae; genus Artemisia; species Artemisia argyi. The sequence goes on from CM060692.1 coordinate 154,977,002, forward strand.
GGGGGTTGTAAGCTTCTCGAGATCCCTCGAGAGGTAAAGCCTGTTGCGATTCCCACGCATCATGTTGTCACCCTGGATAGCAGTCAGCATGTATGTGGTCAGGGCGACAGGTGTTACCTCATTAGGGTCACGTGAGTAATTTGCCTTATGTAAGACATCAGGTTCAAAGCCGACACTGTCAGGCTTGATATACTTAGACCTAGTAGGTCATTCAGGGCACAGGAAATGAATCTAGGGTAAGACATGTGTTTTTGCCTAGACTTCCCACCCAATTTGCCTATGAGGTCCCTGAAGATAATTTCTCCAATGTCAATCTTTTTACCCTCAATGCGACAATACACTATCATTGATTGAGTAGTGTTTAGTTGCTCAGTTGAGGACTTATTCCCCCCAAGGACCTGAATTACAAATGTAATTAGGATCCTCCAAGGGGCAGGGAACCATGTTTTGATGATGGGTGCTTTGTTCAGTAGGGCCCCTTGAGTAACATCAGGATGATGTTTATCATAGGGCCCTAGTTCTAAGAGGAGTTGTTTAAAATCCTCTTCAGTAGGTGGGGCTACAAAAGTCTCAGTGTAGTCAAGGTCAGTGGCTTTGACAAAGGTTTTGTAGTCAAGAGTAAGGGACTTAGTCCCATTCTTCACTGAGAACTTGATTTTGGCCTCCTTTGGCGCATCAAGGTTTTCAACCACCGCTGTGCACCAAAATTCCCTCAAGTAGTCATGATAGATGACTGAGGGGGTCTTTGTGAATGTGGTGGTGAGAAAACAGTTTTGTAGGAACTTCACCACATCCCTGTATTCAGGGAGCCCTTCAGGGTACGCAAAGTTCCCCACCACATTGTTTTTGGTGAGGTCTACGCTTTCCATTTGGAATTCCACATTGGGTGCGTATTTTATGACCTTTGAAGATGCCATTTTAGTTTGATAAAAAGGTCTGGTTTTGAATAAAGAAGAAGCACACATAGATTTTGAAAGCAAATGAGTTCTTGAAATAATTTTGCAAGAGTTTTGTTAAGATTTTTAAAGCGTGTGTGTGTTCTTCTTTGTAGGGTATTTATAGGGTGGGAATTAGGGTAGTGATGTTGCGGATACCAAAGGTTTAAATTATTGAACCGAAACAGCATAATAATGTTGGTTTGATATCCGCATTAAATATCACGATTCCCATTACCCCTATTTTCTCTCACATCATGGGTGAACAGTTGTGAGGCTCTGCAAATAATGCACTTTTGCAGAGAAAAAAAAATCATCACAACTTTTGTGTGTGAGGGAGCATTTAATGCTCAGTGGTGTTTGGTGAGAGGGATGTGGGGGCCCAAGGAGTGGATGCCAGTTGTGTAAGTGACATATATTCCTATATTTAATAGGATTCAGTTACTTACCTGGGACATTAACTAACTAAGTACTTAGAGCATTTAGTTAGGGTATTCAATGCCATTTTTCATCCTGAGCCCCCTGAATGAATTTTCATTCGAAAAAAAATGAGTTTTCAGGAAGGGTGTGATCAGGGACCTAGAGAATTTACATCAGGTTGGAACACTTTTGATCAGTTTCCTGATTCTATGTCCAACATGCCCAATTCAGCTTTCAATCTTGTGAAAGTTGGTTCACCCAAAGGTTTTGTGAATATATCAGCTAGCTGATATTCAGTGGGGATGAAATGTAGTTCAATTTCTCCATTAGTGATGTGGTCCCTGATGAAGTGGTATCTGATGTCAATGTGTTTGGTTCTTTGATGAAGTACTGGATTGTTTGAGATGGCTATGGCACTTGTATTATCACAAAAGATAGGTACCATCTTATACTGAATGCCATAGTCACTCAGTTGGCTCTTCATCCATAGTACATTTGCACAACATCCTGCAGCAGCCATTTATTCAGCTTCAGCTGAGGACATGGCCACTGACTGTTGTTTCTTTGTACTCCAACACACAAGTTTACCACCAAGAAATTGGCAGGATCCTGAAGTACTTTTCCTATCCATATTACATCCTGCATAGTCAGAGTCAGTGTACCCTTTGAGATCAAATCCTGAACATTTTGGGTAATACAAACCAAGGTTTGGAGTACCCTTCAGGTACCTGATGATTCTCTTGACAGCAGTGAGATGTGATTCTTTAGGGTCAGCCTGGTATCTTGCACACAGGCAGACTGAGAATTGGATATCAGGCCTTGAGGCAAGTAAGTACATCAGGGAGCCAATCATTCCTCTGTATTGGGTTTGATTCACTGATTTTCCAGTGAGATCAGGGCCAAGGTTGTTTGGAGGAACCATAGGAGTCTTTACTGAGGAGCAGTCAGTGAGCTCATACTTCTTTAGTAGGTTCCTGAGGTATTTTTCTTGGCAAATGGATATTCCTTTTTCAGTTTGTTTAATTTGGAGTCCAAGAAAGTATGTGAGTTCACCCATCATGCTCATTTCAAACTTTGTGGTCATCAGTTTCTCAAACTGTTTGCAAAGTTTGTAACTTGTTGAGCCAAAGATGATGTCATCAACATATACTTGGACAAGAATGACATCACTCTTTGTTCTGTAGATGAACAGTGTGTTGTCAATCTTTCCTCTGACAAACTTGTTTTGGATCAGGAAGGCTGAAAGAGTTTCATACCATGCCCTGGGTGCTTGTTTCAGTCCATAAAGGGCTTTGTTAAGCTTCTAGACATGGTTGGGGTATTCACTACTTTCAAAACCAGGAGGCTGTTGCACGTAAACATCTTCTTTGATGTTACCATTCAGGAATGCACTTTTAACATCCATTTGATAAACCTTAAAGTTCATGTAAGTTGCATAGGCAATGAAGATCCTGATGGCTTCCATTCTAGCAACAGGTGCAAAGGTTTCCTCATAGTCTATACCTTCCTGTTGATTATATCCTTTGGCAACCAGTCTTGCTTTGTTTTTGATGACTGTGCCATTTTCATCGGTCTTGTTTTTAAAGACCCATTTCATACCTATGATTAAAACGCCCTGGGGGCATTCAACAAGGGTCATGACATCATTTCTGTCAAATTGTTCCAATTCATCTCTCATGGCCTAAACCCAACTTTCATAAGTCAAGGCTTCTTTGACATTTTTAGGCTCAATCTCTGAGAGATAGTTAGCATAAAGACATATATTGGTTGTGGCGGCCTTGAGTTTCGCAGCCTTGCTTCTTGTGAGCATGCCTTCAATGGGTTCACCAATGATGTTCACAAGCTCAATGATTTTGGATCTAGTCCAGCTATCCTGAGGTTTGGGATAGGAATTTGAGCTTGAAGGAGCCTGATTAGGTTCAGACTCAGGAACATGAGGTGACTCATCACTATGTGCTTCAGTGACATTTGTAGGAACAATATGCTCTGAGGGTTCCTGAACAATTTGTTCAGTGGTTTCAGTCTCATTTGAGACATGCTGAGTTTCAATGAACTCACTGATAGGTGGTTGGGGTAGGTTGTGAGGGATGATGTAATAGGAGACGTCAGCATCAGCTTGGTATTGGGTTGAGGGATTGTTCTCAGGATGATACCTATCAGGAGGATACCTTGATGAGTCATCAATACCAATTTCTTCTACTGAGGAATTTGAGAACCTGATGGATTCAGTGCTCTCATCAACAGTAATGTGATAAGTTTCCTCAGTTTGTTGTCTCCTTGTGTTGAACACCCTGAAGGCTTTAGAAACCAGGGAATATCCCAGGAAGTATCCATCATCAGCTTTGGCATCAAATTTACCCAAGTGATCCTTGTGATTATGTATAAACACAGGACACCCAAATACATGAAAGTAGCTGATGTCAGGAATCCTTCCTTTGAATATCTCATAAGGAGTCTTATTGTGCCTTTTCACAATGATTGACCTATTTTGAGTGTAGCAGGCTGTTTTAACTGCCTCAGTCCAAAAATGTTTTGAGAGGACTGAGCCATTTAACATTGTTCTTGCTGCCTCAATGAGTGTTCTATTTCTCCTTTCAGCTACTCCATTTTGTTCAGGAGTATAGGGAGAAGTGAAATTTTGAGAAATTCCTTTCTCATCACAAAAACACTCAAGGTCTTGGTTTTTGAATTCAGTGCCATTGTCAGTCCTGATCTGTTTAACTTTGACATCATTTTGATTTTCAATGTTCCTGACAAATGACATGATGGTTTCAGCTGCCTGACTCTATTTGGTCAGGAAGTAAACCCAAGTATATCTTGAGTATTCATCCACTATGACCAGAGTATACTTCTCATGGTGAATGGACATTGGACTGACAGGTCCAAAAAGATCCATATGAAGAAGATGTAGGCAGCTTTTGATGGAAAAGGTTTGTTTGGTTTTGAATGATGCCCTGTGGTGTTTTCCTTTTTCACAAGCAGAACAAGGCTTTTCTTTGGTATACACCAGGGATGGAAGGCCTAGAACTTTGTTCTGTTTGTCCAGGTTGTTGATGCTCTTGAAGTTCAGATGAGAGAGTCTCCTATGCCATAGCTAGTTGATTGTCTCACTTGCCTTTGAGAATAGACAAGTCCCATTCTGAGTCAGGGATGACATGTCAAGGACATATACATCATCCCTCCTAGGGGCAATCAACATAACTTCCTTATTGGCATTAAAGATGGTCCCTCTCTTGTCATCAAACTGAACTATGTATTTGGCATCGTGATGAGTGTGTAAATACTCATCATTTTTACCATTTCTGAACTGCCAAAACATCCAAAAACACTCAATAATGAATCAAAATAGTGAAAATATCCCAGGAAAGTGTTTTACATGTCTCAAATGCAAAAATACCAAAAACAGATGAAAAACGCACAAAGTTTGCATAATTGGCAGTTTCAGTCCCCCAACTTTCAAAAGTTGTCAAATCTAGTCCCTGGTCATTCTAAAAACTTGAAAAAGTCACCAAAGGTCCTTATAAATCAAAAAGTTACATAAATAGTCCTTTGGTGAAAAGTTTCACAAAATGTCAAGTTTAGTCCCTGAACTTTGAAAATTGTCAAAAATGATCCCTGGGATATGAAAAACTTTGAGAAAAACAAATTTTGTCCTTGCACTAATCTCTTCTGGCAGGATTGGTCCTTGGTGGAAAGTTTGGTGATATTTACACAAATGGTCCCTGAAGTTTGAAAGTTTGACGGTTTCAGTCCCTGATGAAAATAAATTGGAAAAATCAACAAGGGACCTTTTACTATTCATCATATGGCATTATACACCCTTGAAAACAAATTAAAAGGATGCCAAGTTCACACCCTCAACTTTCCCAAAATTACAAAAATGGTCCTTGTGAAAATAAGCTAAACCGGATCCAAAATAAACTAATAAACCAAATCCAATCCAAACACCTTATTCCACTTGGGCCCAAAACTAATCCAGTCCAACCCTTAGCCCAACCCATCCCACAAAAACCGTTTTAAAAAATACACCGGTCAAACCCAGTTTGACCAAACCACCTTCACCCCCCCAAAACCACCCCGTAACCTGCAAAACCACCCTCATCCACCACCACCACTTGCTACCAAGCCATCATCACCCTCCCACACCCCTCTGCACCTTATATCACCTCATCAATTAATGCTACCCCCTCCCCATTGCGTGTATCAGAGCAATTTGCAAATTGCTTCTTTCCCGCCAAAAATACGTGGCAGCTCAGGAGTGGACCAAAGCTTGAAGAGAGAGGTGGGATTTGATCAGAAGCTTGTGGGAACCCTAATTGGTGCTTATAAATAGAAGATGAATGCAAGGAAGAGAGGCAGTTAGTTAATTTAGTTTTATGTATTTTGTTTAAATGCAATTTCAATTATTAGTGTAACTTAAAGCTTTTAAGCAATGTTTTAATCATCTTTCATGTATTATAATTCCTTTTGATCAATAAATTTCAAGTTTCTCCAACTGTTTCATCTATTGCAAGTTTATTTCAAAATTTCTATAAGCTGTTTAGTTTAATGATAGTTAGTGTGTAATGTACTGGACACCTAGGCTCACATAAGCTCCCTTATAGCTTATATAAGCTATTAGTAATAATAAAAATCAGTTTAGTAATCAAAAGCTCAATATATCAAAAAGTCAAGAAAAGTCAAAGGGTTCACCATCATGGTTATCAAAGCTGGAGCAGGGTATATCTTGGATGGCCTTGGTTTAGAATCCCATGGGGGATGTTAGGTAATGGTTTGTGGTTCTTGGTTCATGATATTGGCAAGAAAGCAAAATTGTAAGCATATTCCATTTTATTTCAAAACTTCTCTTTACAGTGTTTAATAGTAGTGTAATCTTGTTTATTTAGTTTTCTTTTAGTCTATTTAATAGTTTCTAATCCATAGTTTTAGTTGTATTCATTGTTTTCTTAAAATTCATTCACAACTGTCTAAATTAGGGGTGTTTGGATGTGCAAGTTTCTGTGAGTATAAGTCTGAGATTGTTGCTGTTTCTTGATTCTCATACCTCATTTAGTATCATACAACTCAGAACAAGGCCTAAAAGCAAGTTTAGTGCATAAAAAAGTCAAAATCATATTCTATTTACCTACACAGTTAACTGAGTAGGAGTTTGGTATCCATAAGCTCATAATCTAATCATAAGTTGTTAATTTAGCTTATAGTAATCTTATATTAGCTTAATACTTCATATACAGTAGTTTAGATCACTTAGAATCTCACCAAAGTCAAATCTCCAAGTTCTTGTCAAAAGTCAAAATAACTAGTCCTCAGTTTTTACAAAACTTGCTTAAACATTTCTGAATTTTGTGATTTAATTTGGATTGTGAAATTTTGAGATTTAGTTGCCTACCAGTTCATCTTGGAGATTTTACCATCATTTCATTTTTAGCAAAATTACCCTGGGCCCCACAGACCCTCAAAGTGACTTGCAGGGCAAGGGTGTGCCCTGCTCACATCAGACCTCCACCACACCACCACCTTAAGTGGTGGCTGCAGCCCACCACAGTGGTCCCTACACCTAGGACTTGGGTTCTCCCAACCCCTCTCCTACCAGTGAACAACCATTGACCTTTTGTTTGACCCTCAGCTCAGTGGACCCCACCTGGAAATAGCCACAAAGTCTGTCCCAGGTCTGAGTCAATTGTGAAAAGTGCAAAGTGCTTATTTCTCTTTAAACAGCTTAATTGTGTTCATTGCTTATTGTTTCTGGCTTATTTAAGTTTGTCAAGCTTATTTGTAATCACTTTTACCATTGTGGACCCCACCTTAAGCCATTTGACCACAATTGACCACACAGTCAACATAAGTCAACTGTGTAAGCCAAGGGGGTGCTTATAGCTTATTTTTAAGCTATTTTGAAAAGTGTTTTCATAAAAGTTTGTTATTTTAGGGTATAAAGTAGTTCTGTAAAAGAAAAATCCAAAAAAAATCAAAGTTAAAGTAAGTGATAGTTTCTATTTAATTCAATTTAATTTTAATTTTCATTTTTAAATTTTAATTAAGTCTCTAGTGTTTTTATATTTTTATTAAATACCTTATATAGTAAAGTAATTTTGATAATTTTTTCAGATTTTTATTTTGTCATTTAGTATTAATTAGATTTAATTTTAGTTTTATTAATTATTAATTAATAATAAGTATTAAATAGTTTATTTAGTTTTTATAAGGTTAAACTTAGTTTTTATAATTTTCCCAGTTCTAATATAGTCTAATAAGTTTTTAGAAAATAAAATTTGAGATTCTACTGTTCATTTTCCATTTTCCTTATTTTAATTATTTAAATTAGACTTAAGTTAATTAAAAGGTAAATAATTAGTGGTTTAATCTTAAAACATAATTTTTAGAGTTTTTATAATTTTGTAGGATTCCTGTGATGGTTAAGTAATTTTATAAATTTTATCTTAATTTTCTAAGTTAATTTAGTATTAATATAAATTAAAAGTAGTTTAATTAGTTTAATTAAGTTAAATAGTTTTTAATTAATATAAAAATCATAAAAAGACAAAAATATTTATTTTTATTTTTTTATACTTTCTTCAAGTTCTATTTTAAGTTTAGAAATTGTTTTTGCAAATTTTTAGTTTAATTTGTAATAGTTATAATTATTAGTTAAATATAAATTAGATTTAAATTAGATTTTAATTAGTTTAATTAATTAAATAGCATTTAAATAGTATTTTAATCATTTTTATAATTTCATTTTCATTTTTAATTTTAAGTTTTAAAAAGTGTCAAAAGCACCCCCTGTAGTTTGATAAGTACCAAAAACCCACTTTTCCAGTCCGTTACGTGATCTTAATTGTGAATTTGTGCATATATCTGGTATCTGATTTTTGTGAATATTATATCTGTGTACCAATACCAAAATAACAGTAGCAAAATCAATTCTATATCATCTGGGCTACTGTCCTCAGTCCCACTCACTCATAAACGATTTCCAAAGCACCATTTCAATCTCGCTGGGACTTTAACGACCCGGGAAAACACTACACTATAACCGGAGTATTGATTCTAGGCTGTCTTTGACTTGTTGACCTTGGTCAATAATAATCTGACGGTTTAGACGCAATCACATCACATAGTTGGGAAACACTTATCAGGTTGTACTTGAGACCATTAACATAAGCTATTCTTGTAAAAACTATACCATTGCAGTTTACTGAACCATAACCTTCAGTGGGAGCTGATGAGTTATCACCAAATACTACTTTGGGTCCTGGTTCTTCCACATATTTGTGCAGAAAACTTTTCACACCAGTCATACTTCTGGAGCATCCACTGTCTAGATGCCAAGTAGGATCCTTGATGTGTTTCTGCACAAACAGTAAACTGGGTTAGTTTTTCTTGTTGACCCACTTTCTAGTGGGCTTAGTCCTCAGGGACTTTTTGAACTCAGTTAATGAATCATGGTCTGAAGTTGTGTGACCTGAGCTTCCACATGTTTTACATTTTGTGGAGGTTGATGCCTCAGGTGACTGAGAAGTGTTGGTCTGGTTTTTCCTTCAGGATTGAATAACTTTGTCATGTCCCCTGGTTTCATGGGAGGGATCTCCACAGATGTCACAACAATTTTTCATCATACAATCATCAAGAAGATTATCATTGAAACCACAGTGAGGACATGGCGAGAAAGGCTTAGCCTTCAGTCTTTGTTTGGAAGGAGTGGCATACTGATAGCCTTGGTTTTTGTATAGACCTCTTGCTTTTAAAGAATCAGTGTGGGGGATGTGATCACAGGTTCTGTGGTCCTCGTGTTTGCATATCATGCAAAACAGGACTCTGTAGCATTTATCAGTGCTGTGATTTGGATAATTGCACAGTTCACATCTCCCAGAAGGTCTGGGTGTGGTTTTTGGTTTGGAAGAACTTGAGGATACTGAGGGCTTAGTAGATTTTGAGTCAGAGTTTTTCTCAGTAGACTCAAATTTCTCACTCAGCATCCTGACAAGTTCAGCAAGCTGATCAACCTTTGAATCAGTGCTTTCATGCTTCACTTCAGTGGGTACTGAAGGTTTTCGGTGTTCAGTGGGTGCAGTAGTAGGTCTTTTCAGTATAGTCTTTCCTAAACCGGATTTCTCTTTGGGAGAATGTGGTTGATAGACTAATGGTGCAAGGTCAGAATTGGGTTCAGCTCCCTGAAGTTGTTTCAGTGGAGGGAGTGGTGAATCAGACTTAGACTCAGTGATGGACTTAGTAGGACTAAGTTCATCAGTGACTCCTAGCAGCTCCTTGATAGCCTGACTTTCAGGCTCCAAGATTCTTCAAGTATTAAAATTTGGCATTTTACTGTCAGGATTGTTTCTTTCAATCCAATCACTGGGTTTAGGAGCAAGTTCTTTGCTAGAAAGTATGTTGGCTGACAGAAAAGTTGTTGAATGGCTACTTTCCCCAGAAACTTCAGTGAGTTGATCATCACCCATACCAGCCCTTTTGGAGCAGGGTGTGAGACTCATTGTTTCATAAAGTTTGGGGTTTTTATGAGTCCATTTCCAAATAACATCCTTTTCTTTCTTAAGTTCTTCCTGAAGAGCTTGATTTTGTTTTACTAGTTCAGAATTTTGAATTTGAAGTGTAACATTTTCAAGCTTGGCTTGTTTTAAAGCAAGTAATTCATCTCTACTATGATTTAATTCAAAACTCAGTTTGTTAAATTTTGAAAACAAATTAAGTCTTTGCTCTTCAACATACTTAAGATCAACATTAATATAATTTAAGTAAGATTTCCAATCATCATCATCATCCATAGAAAGTAAAAGATTTACCTTCCTCATAGTGATGTTAACCCATTCACCATTTCTTGCATGACTTTTCCCCACAGCAAGCTTGTTGTCATCTGATAGGGCCATCAGGGCACTGATGTGAACTTCATCATCATTAGAGGACACTTCAACCTCATCCCAGTCATATGTTTCAGCAACAAGCCCTTTGTTCTTGGCTTGAGAAGGCTTTGGAGCCTGAGGAGGCTGAGAGACTGTTGAGGATGATTCAAGAAGGGCAAGTTTAGCTTTTGCCTTTCTGTACTTGGCTTCAAAGTCAATTTGAAGGACTTTTTCAAATCTTTGACTAGACTGAAGCATTTTTTGTTGAAATTTGCTGGGGCCTGAAAAAGAGTTATTTCCTGAAAATTTGAAAGATGGTTCTGAGGTTGTTTTTGAAAAACAATCTTTAGCAAAATGGTCCATTTTGCCACATTTAAAGCATTCAGTGTTTTCATTTGCTTTTGAAGGGAATTTGTTTTTCTTAAAAAACCTTTTTGAATTAGCAAGGAGTGCTCTTTCATGAAATTCAATTTGAAGATCATTTAGGTACTCCTCACTGGTTCTTTGGTCAACCTCATCATCAGATCCATCATGAAAATCCTGCACAACACCTTTTGAATAGAAAGCAGTTGATATGGGTGAAATTGTCAAGGCCTTTTTGGTCTCCTGAGCTTTACCAGGGTATCTCCTGGTGATAAGATTGTCTTCATAGACAAACTTCCCATAGATGGCAGGGAGCTCAAGGTTCTGAATGTGGTTTGAATTTCTCAATCCCTGAGAGAAGTTTAACCACTTCTCAGGGAGACTATTGACAAAACCAACATTGATCTCATGTTTTGACAGTATAACACCATCATTGGTCAGCTCATTCAGGAGGGTCTTATACCGAGTATAAGTCTCAGAGAGACTTTCAGAATCCTTGGCCCTGAAGGTATTGAATTCAAGCTTCAGGTCCATGATTCTATTCTCTTTGGTATCAGAAGGCCCTTCATAGCTATGAACCAGGTCAGTCCATGTCTGCTGAGCAGTGGGACAGTTGATCACTGATTCCATTATATCATCAGGAAGGCATGATATAATGATGCTTTTCAGGCGATGGTCTTGATTGACCACCCTCCTTTCATCTGGGGTCCACTGAGCTTCAGGTTTAATTAAACCTTGGGCAGTTGTTGGGACATATGGACCATCATTAATCAACTTAATGTAATATGGTTCTATCCCAGTTAAGTAGCAAAGCATTCGCTTTTTCCACTTATTAAATTTGCCAACTTCTAGTCGAGGGGCAGTTGCTGAATAACTTCCACCCTTTTTGTCGACAAGTTGGGAAACATCTATGTCAGTCATAGTGAGATCTTGATTTTAAAAACTTGAGCACTCTTAAGTTTTGAAAACAGGTTTAAGTTTTACAAATCAGAGGCTCTGATACCACTTGTTGGTCCCTTTTACTTGGTTAACAATAACTACAAAGCTAAAGTAACCAAGTTATATGACTTTAAACAAATATGTATAAACTGATTAACAATAAAGTAACGTAGATATAAGAGACAATATTTTTCAACGTTTAATTCTTTATTAGAAGTTAATCAAAAAGAATCGTACCCAAGTGTTTGCGGAATAACACTTGGGATTGAAAACGACAAGTGTGGTATTGACTCCTCACTAAACTCAAACAATGTTGAGTGACAACTTTCAGGACCCACTGAGCTATCTCAGGGGTTATGTTGTTCTTTGGAGGAGTAAAAGTGGTTTGTGAATGCTTTGCATTAATTGCACAAACTTGTCAACTTTTACTCCTCTCTTATGCTACCTATTTATACACAAATGTGAACAACCCTATTATACAATGGACCTAAGTGTTCCTCAATAAAATCTTGATAGATTTTATTCTCTGGCAAGGGAAACTTCTTTGGGTTAAGTCCAAAAGGCACTTTCTGATGACAGTCTGGTTTTAACCATTTGAGGAAAGTTTGACCTTAAAGTGATAAAGCACTTTAGTAAAACAGATCAAACTTTCCCGCCCAGTCCCGCCAAAACTTCAGTCTTCTAGTCATCAATCTTTAGTACCATGAAGTTGTTGAGGAGTCTTGGGGTTCAGTGAGTTATTGTCATCCTCACTGAACCCATCATCTTCTTCTTGGTTTAGATCACACTTCACTGAGTTCTGCCTCACTGAATGGAGAACCTTTCTTCTTAGGCTCGGTCTAAGCATCCTGAAGATAACTCACTGAGTTACTGTTCACTCAGTGACTTGTTTATACTTAGGTTATTTTATGTTCAAATCCTTGTTAGAAGAAGATTGGGGAATACAGTGACCCAACAAGTACAACCCTGAACTGTTGGACTAGTAAGGAGACTTGGTTGGAGAGATTATCAATCATCATGTGAGTGTGAGAATACCCAGAGTCCAGATGGGTGTTCAAAGCAGATGGTGAGGGAGTTAGTGATTGACCATTTGTTGGTGTAGACCTGGAAGAAGGTTGTAGTGGTAGAGATTGATCATTTGAAGATTGGGTAAGTTGTTGAACATTAGAGACAAAGGCAAGAGATTCATTTGTTGTTGAAGGATTGAGCTTTTCTCGCATTAACCGATCACAAGCAGCATGTTTCTCATGTTGTTGGAGATATGCATAGAGTTGTTCATGATTAGTATGCCTGAGACCTTTGTTGAGTTTAACAGCTGTAACAAACCTATCCCATTCCGGTGCCATGTTATTCACGAATTTAGAGTTAAGCTGAATATTGGGCATTGTCATCTTGATGGATCTCATATCATTGACCAGCTTGTGAAATCTGACGTAATAGTCAGTGATGCTTTCACCTGGGTTCATTTTGAAATGCTCAAATTCATCGTATAGCTGAGACTCCCGATCTTCTTTGGTTAACTCAGACCCCGCAAGAAGCATTTTCACGTTATCCCAAACAGCCTTGGCTTCTGTGTTGTAGTTGATAAGTTTGTAGACATCTTTAGGAAGCCCTTGAATGACAATATTCGATGCTCTGATGTCGGCATCATAGCGTTTCTTTTCTTCATCTGACAGCTCATTGTAGGTGCGAGGTCTATCTGGACCAACTACAGCAGGTTGTACATCAGTAGCTGCGACCGTGTCTCTAGTGGTGCCCATTTGAAAGGGTCCCTCATCAATGGATTTCAAGATGTTAACTCCATTTTCCTTACCCAAGCAATAGAGACGAATCCTTTGTGCCCATGATTCATAGTTAGTTCTGTCTAGCATTGGGGGTCGGGTGTCGGACCCAACAGCTTGAATGTCATCTGAGGCTGTCGACATCTCAAAGTCTTCAAACGGACAAAAGAAACCGGAAGATATTTTCAGCAGATTAAGCTAAGAGAGAGATACCAGACGAGTCACAGTTTGCATCAAGTGTTAAGTTGTGACAAGTTAAGTTGCAATATATCCAATTGAGATTAGTCAAGTCGTAAGGATTAACTCACAACGTCAGATCACAATTAGATTAATTGAAACGACTAAAGTTACAACAATTCACGAATTGCAAAATGATTATCCTATCACATGAATCTCATCACTTAGTAAATTGCTAAACAACAAGAGAAAGTCGCAACTGAAACCACCAAACCGCAGCGTAGGAGATAATCGCAACAAAGTGCACAAGTCGCAGGAAGAGTTAAACGCAAGTTGACCAAAACGCAGGAATATTAAACCGCAGGGTAGGTAACCACAACGAGAGTTAACCGCAAGGCACTAACCACAGGAGCTGGTCGCAGTCAGCAAACCACAGATACTAAACGCAAACCACCTAACCGCAGGAGCTAATCGCAGTTGACAATAGTCCAAAACTGTCACTTTCCTTGCGATTTGTTTTTATTCCCAAAATAGTAATCGCAGACAAACTAACCACAGAGATCAGGAGCTAACCGCTGATAAGCAATGTAATAGTAGAGCTAATCGCAGCAAGGAATATCGACCTAAACCCAATCCAAACTACAAATAGGCTTATGATATGGAATAACCAACTGAACCCCAATGTTGTACTAGCACCAAGGATCATAAAAGTACATCTCTAACACATCAAATAACCAAAGAAAGATCAAACCAAGATGTTTTCAATAAAAACTCTACTAACTCACAAAAACTACACAAAACCACACCAAATTCGATTCTACAAGGCCCTAAGATGAAACCTTGGCTCTTGATACCAATTGTATGATACTAATCAAGTTGGAAACATGAAGAACTTGTGGTTATGTGTGGCGTTAGAAGAGAGAGTAAGGAAGAAAGAATGGAACCTTGAGAGAGAAATATGAAGATTAGATTAGTGTGAATGAAGGTCCAACCCTCTCCACATGTGGAGAGGGGTATTTATATTAAGCTACAAATAAATATAAAACGCCCACACCCGGGCTGTGGATCAGGCATACAGTGGGTAAAGACCCGTCCTTCTTCCACGGTGTTACTTAAACTAAACTAATATCTAACTAACTAATAAACAACATACGAGCTATCTTAATGCTATTACATCATTTAGGTGACCGAGTCTTTTATAAGAATATTTGTATTCCTAACACTTAATATCTTATTATTTTAGCTCAAAAGCTCAAATGCGTGGTGTGTAGTAGTTTTGTATTTTTTTTCTTTTAGGAAAATTCTAAACATGGCCATTAGGATATGTTTAAAAAATTTAGAAATTTATAAATTGTTAACATTTTCAATATAACCATCCACTTCATGAATTTACTAATTTACAATCAACTAAATGTATCACTATTAATGCATGCTTTTAACTTTTAATTTTTAACATAACGTTTAAGACTAGAAAAATAAAATGATTTTTTCTATACACATGCCATTCAACAATTGTAAAAAAGCCATAAAAGGTGACCGGAGTGGTAAAGCTACTTGTAGCTACGAAAGCTACGAAAATTAGCCTCCTTGTAGCTACGAAAGCTCACCTGCGCTGACCGTGAGCCATAAAAAAAAGTAATCATTCTGAGATTAGTCGGCTCGAATTGTCTCAAAACCTATATAAATAAATAAATAAATAAATAAAGTTGTAAAGAAATAGAAAAGGTTGAAAAATAGGTTGTCCGGAAAAAGTCGCCACATACTCCATAACACCTCTTCTTTCGCCGGTCCTGTTACTCACTCCTTGAAACCAAACAAAACAACACGCTCTGGTCTCCTCTTCTCCTCTCCACTCAACTTCACTTTTATTAATTAATCCCCTCATTTTCCTCCCTAAATCCTTCTTCAATCTCATTCCACACCCAATCAACCAAAACAAAAATAATAATAATAACATCCCTTTCTTATTATTATTATTATTATTATTATTATTATTATTATTATTATTATTGCCCCTATAATAATTATTATTCAAAACCTAATCCATTGACTTTAATCCCCTCTTCATTATTATCAATCACAACTCCTATTTTCTATATTTCATCACTCTTACAATTAATTTATATACCTTTATTTTCGTTACTTGTTTTACGAACTTTAACAACTTCTCAAAAGTTAGGGTTTCGTATTGTCCGTATGTGTTTTGATCAATTGTAGAGTTTGTTAGATCAACGGTTTTATATATTTATATATTGAGCTGTTTTCGTATTTGTTTTGATTAATTTGTAGAGTTTGTTAGCTCCAGTATCGTTAATTAAGGTCACGGTTAGGGTTTCGTTTAGTGCGGAACCTTTTCGACCTCTTTTTATGTGTTTGGTTAGCTCGAATATTGATAATTAAGGTTTGAATTCGTTCGAGCTATTTTTGTATGCGTTTTCATCAATTTGCGGAGTTTGTTAGCTTGAAGAATTGTGAAGTTTAGGGCTTTATATTGCGATTGAATTCGGAATAGTGTTTGATCAATTTGTAGAGTTTGTAGGTTGAAGATTGTGTTAAGAGTTTGAAAGTTGCGTTTTTTATTTATATAAAAAGTGATTGATGGAAACAATAGGTGCTGGTGTTGATACGGCGAATTCAGATACAGTTTCGTCTACGTCGAATTCGTTTCCCATAGTTCGTTTTTTACAAGCGCCTGTAACTACTTTATTTGAGTACTCTGGTGTTTTACGACCCAGGTCAAGTAACGATATTCGTGAATCGGAGAGTTTGATTTCGCATAGTCGTAATCATAGTTCGAGTGATTCCGGAAGTAGTCGGGGTAGTAGTGATGGGGGTAATAATGAAGGGGAGGTTTCGATACGGATAATCGGGGATGGAGAGCAAGAGGAGGAAGATGGTGGGGACGCTGGGGAATCGGGGGTTGTTGGCGGAGATGGTGTTGGTGGTGGTGGCGGAGAGAGGGAAGTGGGTGATTCTAGTGACGTGGATGGTAGGAGTGGTGGTGAGGGGAGTAATAATAATACTAGTGATTCGTCGAATCAACAGAGGTATGATTTGCAGCAAGTATCGAGGTGGATTGAGCAGATTCTTCCGTTTTCGTTGCTGTTGATTATTGTCTTCATTCGTCAACACTTGCAAGGTACCGATGGCCGATAACTTATCTTTATTTGTTTGAAATTATTTATACGGTGCTCAATTGTAAGCTTTAGTTGTGCAACTCTCGTTTTTAGTTCCATTGAATAGCATAATATCTCGCTTGCAGACTGGTAGTCATAGACGTGCATATGTTAGGGCATAAAAAGTATGTTGGCTAATAATTCTCAGTCATAACTGAGTGTTCATGTTTTATTAGTTTGTCGTAAGTAAAGCGTGTTTCGTTGCTAGTGTGTTGGCTGTTCTCAAGTTGCAAGACCTTACAAGTTTAGCAATTTTGGAACCATGGCCAGTTACTTTGGATCGCACTATCCCAATGGCTGCATTTCTTTACAAATTATATTAGAACCGGAAGTTTGCAAGCGCATCATATGGCATCACTCTTATATAACATAAATCCTATGAACTGTGTTTGTTAGCCTGAAAACCAGTAATCGAGTTAGAATTTAAAGCGATAAACTGTCTAGTGACTAACTATATTACAGAAGAACCAACTTAGAATCACTAATGTCTTCTTTTTTGTTGCATGCAAATATGCAATCCATTCATCTATTCCTACAACAATGACTGATCAACACATATTGGTAGCTAAACCAGTTATCAGAAGCCTTTTAGATTGTTACTTATCAACTCTATGTGGGCCAGGACTAGCTGCCTCTTCTACCTTTCACATCAGATTTTATTTGTTTGCTCAATAGACAACAATATAGTGATATAAAATGTCAACTGGAAAGGTGCACTCATTTAATTAGATTTAATAATAATGTGAAAGTTTGGCCATTTGTTTTCTTCACTCTTCATTATCTACATATTTGCTGAACTTGTTGCGTTTCACTATTAACTTTGGCATTTTTGCCTTTTTGGTATGATTGAGGGTTTGTTATTTTACTAATACTACATGCTGCTCATGTTATCCTTTTGAACTGTAATATACTAATATTCACTTGAGAACCTGTGTTAATGATTCTTCATGATTGATTGTAGGTTTCTTTGTAACAATCTATGTAACTGCTTTCATGTACAAGTCAAACGATATTCTTCGTAAGCAGACAGCTCTCAAGGTAAGAATTTACATTAACACTAAATGATTTAAAACCCCTTTTAGTAGTCTCCTGACAAACTTAATAATTTGTGAATTTTGCAGGGGGAAAGAAAATTATCTGTTCTTGTTGGCTACAGTATTATTTTTATGCTCCATGTGGTTGGAGTGTACTGGTGGTATCAGAATGATGATCTTAGCTATCCGTTATTGATGGTTCCGCCCAAAACAATACCTCCATTCTGGCATGCTGTATTTATAATAATTGTAAATGGTATGAGTTTGATGTAATTATATTTTCTTTAATGGGAAGTTTATTCTGCATATGTTTTGAACACAGAAAATATATAAAATTATAAATACAAATCTATTAACATAGTACATCAATTTTACAGCTGCCGTGGCATAGTGAGTACCTAATTGCTTTTATGAACAATTTATTGCCTGCAGATACAATGGTCCGGCAGGCAGCAATGGCTTTCAAATTGGTACTTCTTATGTACTATAGGAATGGCAGGGGTCATAATTTCCGTAGACAGGTAAGTTTATGTAGCTTAAAGATGTAACATATGAATGACATTTGCCATGAATTATCATGATTTCAGAGTTTTCTGATGGGTACTTTTGGTATTTTAGGGTCAAATGCTGACACTGGTCGAGTACGGCCTATTGTTATACCGTGCATTCTTGCCTGCTCCAGTTTGGTATCGATTCTTTCTAAACAAAGAATACGGCGGGCTATTTTCTTCATTTATAACAGGGTTATATCTAACTTTCAAGCTTACTTCATTAGTAGAGAAGGTATATGATAGAAAAGTCGTTTGATTCTTTGTTTCACTTGACTTATGAAATATACAGATGTGACTGTTACATTTTTCTAATACCCGATGTGCATGATGATGCAAAGCACACATAGCACAACTATTTATGCTCTATATGAGTGAACTGATTAACTTCTTCTATTGTCCTCTGCAGGTTAGGTCCTTCTATGCTGCATTGAAGGCTTTATCACGTAAAGAAATGCATTATGGATCATATGCAACATTAGAACAGGTGTGGCAATTAAGACATTCTGTAGTCTGTACTCTGTGGTAGAGTTGGCAACATGGGGATTGGATGGGGTTGGGTCACGGGTCAAAACGGGTTGGTTTGACCCTAAGCATTTTCCTTTTAAATTTTGTACACTTCTTATTTAATATTTAGCGTTTCAAGCATGACTGTAAAAGTTCATGTTCTTTTCAAATTATCAAAGTTTTTAAATAAAATGACTGGAGGTTTTATGCATTAAAAATACACTTTGGGCAGCCTTCAAACCATTTCGTGTAAGCCAATCTTTTTATTTGACATTTTTGATATAAAACATAACACTTATTAACGTTCGTAAGTAAATGGTCAAGATTGACACCTCTAGACTGTTGTACAAGATGCCATAACAATGGTCAAGGATGTGCCACATAAATTGTATAACTTTTCAGTTCAGCAAAAGTAGAAAAACCAAAATAACCGCCCTTTTTTTTTTTAATATAATATAACAAAAAATGTCATACTATATTATTCAATTATGTATTGCAAATATGTACCTTAATAAATTAATTTTGTGGATCAAAATTGATGTCTTGAATATTTGCAATGATTGCTAAAGTTAACACTTAACAGTATGATTTGGAGTGGACAGTTACCAAATTGAGAAGATATGTTTTTATTTTTGGACATAGGGAGTACAATCCTTTATTTTATTTTATTTTTCTGTATGAATGTATGATAGTTGACGATGTGCTACAGAGGGTAACTTTGAAAGCTAAAACTACACTGATAGCAATAACGAATACTTCCTCTATTCTAAAATAACTGCTTTGATTATCTTTTCGATATGGCTTAAATACAGTTCAACTTTTCCTTTTCTTTGGAAAAGTTTAAATTTGTAATTACCTTGCTTCCTGTTAATAATCATTTCTGAAAATTTGTTGCATTGATTTTGCATGAGATCTTGCTAGCTATGTGTTTTAAGGGGCATTTGATGTATTCAACTACTAACTAAGCATTTATCTAGTAAAGTATCGAACTGCTTTTGTTGGCTTGTTGCGAGACATGAGTACATTCTATTTTTTTCCTTTCTGTTTTCATATTGTTTTTGTTTTTTTACTTGCAGGTAAGTGAGGCAGGCGACATGTGTGCTATATGCCAGGAAAAGATGCAGGCTCCAATACTGTTGTGCTGTAACCACATCTTCTGCGAAGACTGTGTTTCAGAATGGTTAGATTCTCAAACAAAACAATCTTTTGGTTAGATAATACTTACTAGCTACCCTATATGCGTGTCTGTATGCATATGTGCTTGTTTTATGTATATGCATCATCTTCTACAATATCATGGGGGGAGCTTGAATATTTCTCTAAGGAGAGGCAAGTATATATATTATTTTCGTTATAGAGGACCCAAAATTTAGTTTTCTTGTAAACTATACACCTCTCAAAATAGATTTAGTGTTAGTTTAGTAATAAAGATCAAAGCTCTAGGGGGCCGTAGACCTTCCTAGTCTTCACGAACCTCCGCCTTTGATTGTATATGTATGTGCATTTTGTTTTTATTTTTGGCCTGAGACGTTTACTTCTACATGTTCGTATATGTCACGCCTGTTATTCTTAGAATATTAGTCGAGTGAAATCGACTAGTATTAAACTTCTTCTTTTGGTTTTTTTTCATAATTCTTTCTTTTGGTTGTTGGTGCAAGTTGTTTCAAAAGTGTTTAGGAAAGAGTTCCGTGTTGATCAGTTGTTTTGTTTTGCAGGTTTGAAAGAGAGCGAACGTGCCCTTTATGCAGAGCTCTGGTTAGGCCAGCTGATATACGATCGTTTGGTGATGGTTCCACAAGTCTTTTCTTCCGGCTGTTCTAAAGTTCCATTATCGGACATGGGGTTTCTTATGGCCGTTGCGTTCTGTGCAAAACGTTACAGTTAGCCTTAAAGTTTGCTTGGTCCATTGTTCTTGCCTCACTCTTGAGCGGCGTTACAGTAAATTCTTTTCTTTTTCTCCCCAAGTTGTACAGCTGAGCTTTAAATGTCACTCAAAGAATTACTATATTTTGATCATATAGAACCAAAAAATTCTTTACTACTTACTTCGACATTATGCTGAATTGCTGATATTATATATATTGCATCTTGAAATAGTTTACAGGCTTTAATCATGAGTTCAACCATGCGGTTATGTTACTACCACAATTTGTAGTTTGTGTGTCGAGCACAGAATGTAAAGGTTATTGACAAGGCTTAATTTTCAATAAATTCTGGTCACTTAATATGCGTGACTGGTTTTGTGTTGGTTTAGCCTGCAAAGCAGCCAGTCTTTTAGAAAAGCTTAACAGATCGAGTGTGGCAAAGTTTCTTGTAGGGTAATTTTTGGGACATTATCATGAAAAAGGGGCTTATCTGTTAAGACTGTTAGAAACAAAGGCCAAAGACTGCTTTGTTGATTTATTTGAACGTCATGAAGTTCCAGATAAAGACTCCAAATACTTGGGCAAAATTTCTAAAGCGTATGCTAAATTGCTAGTGATTGCATTTGTATGCTACATTAAAAAAAAAAAAAAAAAAAAAAAAAAAATCCGAACTTACGATAGTATTATAAATTTTTTTCTATCTAAAAATGTTTGAATGGTCTTTTTAGCCATATTACAGGCGAAGAATTGTGCATAATTTGAGTCGATCAAAAACTTGAACGGTTTTTACGTTTTGCGGTAGGATAATATTTCGTTTTCATCTAAAAGTATCACACACGATTATTTCCTAGTTATGATATTGTATGTGAAGAATTGTGTGTAATTTGGGGTGTCCAAAAACTCGAATGGTCCAATAAGATCCGAATTCATAAATTTAATAGCTGTGAAAAATTTTCTTTGTTTTTTCATTTTTAAATTTCTTGAGAAGCGAATGTTTTTCGTTTTTTAGAGAAGAGTCGAGAATTTTGAAAACCCGTTTAGTTGGAGTTATATTTTTTCTTTTTCAAAAAATTACCTCGAATTACGACGGTGGCAACGACAGTGGACGGTGAAGAATGACATGAGAGATTTGGGTTAGAACGTGTTTGTGTTTTTTTGAGATATCATTTTTTTTTATTGAGAAAAAAATGAGGGAAAAAAATGAGAATGATAGGATGACCTTTTTAATTTCTTAGTTAAAATTTAGAAAATGAAATTTAATTCTTTTTGAAAATTGTTGAAAAAAAATGTAGCTAAACGGATTTTTAATATGAGTGAAATGTAAAGCTGAATTATCAATCTTATGCAACATAAGTGATTGTAGGGATTATTTATTTATTTATTATTTTTTTTAAAGCATTGTTGTAAGGTGATTATTTTTAATTGAAAATTCTTAAAAAACTTAACGAGGAAGGTTAATAAGAAAATTAATCATTTTAGAATTTTAGAGCAATTAATGAGAAAGTTAACAAGAAAACTGATTGAATTCAAATAGTCAATTTTTTTTAGAACAAATTAAAATAATTAGATAGCAGGAATACCAAATAAGAGTAAGATGATAAGCTTGTTGGGTGCAAAAGGTTAATAATTGGTAATTCGAACTGGCTCACAATCGGTTACTTTTCTATAAAGAAGATCACGAAGAATGATACCGCATAAGGGTTAGGGGTGGTTGGTGAAAATACTGGAAATTGAAAGGTAGACCATTTAAGCTTGAGAAGCAATTGGAGGACAAAACATCCAAATCACAAGACAAGTGAAATGAGACAGAATGACGCATCTTATTAAGATGGGTGTTTGGAAGTAGGATATATGAGGATACAATGAGTTATAGCTTTTAGTTTCGTATTTTAATCCATTAAATGTCTATGAATCTTTCTGCCACATATAATCTTTGTACAATAATGTAATGGCTATGTTAAAACTTTTTTTTAGTCTTATTATTTGTTACAATGGGTTGGACATAAACCATTAATTTAGCTTGCAATTTCTCATTGAAATGTTTGAAACAAAGACACATCGTTGGTGGAGCTTGAACTCATGAATTGTTGATCAAAATTTTGGTTAATACCAATTATAGCTTTATGTGGACGATCCTTTGTAATTTGTTATATACGTATATCTATTCTTATGATTAAGAGCCAAAGTGACAAATATGTAGCTTGACGTCTTCACATCTTGAGGGGTTAGAAACAAGTTTGTCCAAGCATTCAGTGTGAAAAATATTGGTGGGTCAGGGACTTGGGTAACAGGTCTAAACAACTACATTGGTAGTCGTTGAAGCATGCTGGGTTGACCGAAAAACTTTTTTGTCCAAGCATTCAATGTGAAAAAGATGATAAAAAATGCTTATGTTATTTTAATAAAATCAATCTATTACAAGTTTACTATACGGGTGGTTAGGGCTTCTAATAAATTTTTACTATACGGGTGGTTAGGGCTTCTAATAAATTTTACCAATGAAGCGTACATTCAAGCTCCTTCAAAGGGTCAACCATTTACTATACGGGTGGTTAGGGCTTCTAATAATTTTTAGTCATTATATCTTAGCTTTTTTATGACTAACTAATTTATTAATTACATTTACAAATATAGCGTATATAGATAATATCCTAAATCTATGAGTTTAAGCAGTAAAAAGGTTGTATGCTCTAACAAATAGACTTTGAACAACACTTAACCTGTTTACGTTCGTTGTTATTTACTACTTTATTCATACACTAAACTTTTACTTACATTTTTTATGATTATTAGGTGTTCACGAAATAGACATAACTAATTAGCGACTTCATTTGCTATTCAGGACCATCAAATTCGGAGACGACAACAAACGTTTATTGATTTAATTATAATATATTATCACTAACAACATGCATTTACTCACATCAGATATGTACTATTAGGTGTCCAAGGCATGGACAGTGGGTTGCAAATCGATAGGTGCTCACACACATCTTTTGCTACTCAAGACAATCAATTTTCGAGACCCCAAACTTGGACGTTTGTTAGTGTAATTGCAACAGAAACAATTTTTTATCTAATAATGGACGCATTGTCTCATTCTTTGTTTCATATTTTAAATAGAATAAATTTAAGTTATTACTTTTCTTATCATCTCATTTCTCTATTTCTTAAAAAAAATTACCCGATGTCAACGGGTTCTCTAAGCTAGTCAGGTAATACACCATTCCTTAACAATGTGAGAGGAATGAAAATTTATCCTCATTTTCCTTCCGTAACTGTCACATACAGATTAGTTTTTTTTTTTTTTTTTTTTTTTTTTTTTTTTTTTTTTTTTTTTTTAGTTTTTTTTCCTTAACTGCCATATTCGGAATACCTTTTTCCAAAGCCCTTATCAGTAAGTCGGTAACTAACACCATGACTATACTACATGTTGATACAAAAGTTGGGCGTTCCTGATTATGGGTTCTTGCTCTCATACCAATTCGCTTCTTAGTACTTGTAACCTGCGCACTAAGAAAATAAACAACACCGTTAGGCTTATCGTGGGATTGTTTCCCACGATTAGACTCCGGCGTGAGAGTAAGTAATCGATTTAGGGTTCTCGTAAAGAGTTAGGGTTTGTATATCGTACCTTTGAATGAGAGATGTCATTCCTTATATAGGGGCTGAAACCGTGTAGGTTTCTTGCTCCTTACTCTTCGCACGCGTAGTGCTTATCCGGGATAAGGATATCTATTCCATGAATAGAAGATCCTTCTCACATGCCCGGTTAATTTGGTTGGGCTTTGGGCTTCGTGAGCCCAAGCCGTTATTATTATGGCCCGAGTCATTCGTTATGATAGCCCACTCGTGGTGGGTTTGGGCCGAGTAATGTTTATCATTTGGGCTCGTGGCCCATATATAGACTATACGTCATCATGTCCCCCCAGTCTAGTGTGCGCAGCTCGTAGCCGCGGATACTAGACTAATATTAACAGCGGTAAGCGTGGCGGGAGAACATTGAAATATTGCCGCCCATTTTAAAGTGCAATGCACCTAGTCATAGGTATTTCAAACGGATACCTCGAAAATTGGGGGTTGTGTCCACGTGGCCCTCGTAAATCGGGAAAAAGTGCATGTACCGGTTCAGTTCCAGCCACACGTTTTTGTTAGTGGGATCCACGTGGGGATAATCTAGGGTTTTCTTCCTCCTTATATAATAGTTACCGGCCCCCTTTTTACAATTACACACAGTAAAACACACACTCAACATTTTCACTTTCTTGAAAGCTATCTTTTCGCAAATAAGCATTTCTGTAGGTGCGTTTTTCTAGTGAATAAATGAAAATGGTTGCCCAGTTAGGGGATTTTCGCTCTGCGATGACGGTTGAGGATGTCACTGAGTTTTCATCTGACTATTTTATTCCTCTGGACGTGCGTCTAGAGGCTCCAGACGTTAACGCGTGTATAGTTGATTTCCCCGAAGGGAAAATAGGGCTATACACGAAATTCTTTGAGTACGCGAATTACCGCATGCCAATTTCTATTTTTCTGAGCGATTTGCTCAACCACTATCGCCTCCACATCTCACAGCTGCACTATATAGGTGCGGCTAAGGTGTCGAATTTTGAAGTAAACTGCCGTTTACTTGCGATAGAACCAACCATATCCCTATTCCGCATCTTTTACCACACGACGTGGTCAAATGGGTGGGTATCTTTTGCGAAGCGCCCGGGGGCGCTTCAGTGTTACACCGATAAGGTAGACTCCCTAAGAAATTGGAGGGAGTATTTTTTCTGGGTTGATGATGTGGTCTTTCCATCGCCCTATGAGTTTTATACTCAGGATACATTGCCAAGGGATGGGCGCCCCGCACCCGGTTCCTATAGGCTGGTTGATGCGCAGACTCTTGATGTCAACTGTCTGTCCATTAACCCTTATCCGGAGGCGTTTTTGGTTCACATGGGGTTGAGTCGCAATTATTACGGCGCTGCAGACGAGGTGCCAACCTTTATTAGTGAGGATGGCCGGGGTGGGTGTTCGTCCCTTCTTCTTCAAGTTTTGTAAGTCTTTTTTGTATGCGCACCTTTAATAACTAATCCTTTCTTCTTTGTTGTTTTGGTTATGTGCGCAGAGATGGATCTATTTGCCGTTGTGAAGCTGGACAGGCCGAAGCAGGTGACGATAGGGGTGCGCCCTCTAAGAGAGGGTGAGCAGCCACTATTGAAGGCGACTGAGGGTCGCTTGACCGTGCTGCCAGAGGTTGTCTCTGAGAACACGCCACCGCTCCAGGTGACGCCTGTTCAAAGCGTAGCGCCTGAGGTTGAAGTGGCGCAAGAAGAGGCGCGCGCTGAGTTGTCCGACAGCATAGAGATCCTAAAGCCCGAGGAGGTGCTGAAGGAAGAAGTGGCCCAGAATATTAAGCGCAAAGGGGAGGCGGAGACCAGTTGCCCCAAGAAGAGACGACGCTACCTCATTGGGGATGCGGAGTCGTCTGCGGAGGCTACATCTGCGTCTGGCGCGGATAAGAAGGCTGCTGAGGCCTCTCCCATTCTGTAAGTGTCTGCATCTTTATTATATTTTCTTGTATATTACTTGTCGCAATATTTATTAACTGTCTTCTTTATGTTTTTGTAGGGATGATGCCGCGAAGAATGATGGAGTCTTCGTGGATGTGGTTTCTTCTCCGCAGAATGAAAACAAGGAGGGGAAAGCCACGGTAGATGAGGGTGGAGAGGCGCAGCCGTTGATAGATGAGCTGGCTGCGACTGCTGCGCGCCAGGCTGAGCTGGTGGCTCAGTTGAGGGAGAAGTATGCTGGGGAGAGCAGTACTCTCGCCCAGAAGGATGAGGAGCTAGCGAAGCTCCGTGCGCAGTTGGCGGATGCGCAGGTGGAGTTGGAGTCCTCGCGGGTGTATACTGAGAAGATCACCCATGAGAAGTTGTCCGCCTTGGTTGAGGTGGAGAAGGCGCGTGGAGAACTGCATCATTATAAGTCTGACTTGACTTGGGCCGTGCGCTTCTTGGAGGAGAAGAAAGTGGAGCACTTTGCTAATATTGCCAAGTTCAAGGAGGATATGATGAAGATCATCCAGCTGCAGGAGGACAAGCTGCGCAGCATGAGCATTGAGTACGACGAGGAGTTATATCCTCATTTGATGTCGACCATTGCTGAGCGCAGGTATTTCTTATGTATTTTTCTCCTTCGTAATACTTTTTGTTGCTATGCTTGTTACTAACACAAATTATCTTTGTTGATGTAGGTGGTTGATTAGCCACGGGCTGCGCCTGGCAGGAATGGGTACTCTTGAGTCCCAAGAGGTATTAGAGGCCTTTGGGAAGGTTGTTCACTACGCGGTAGCTCGTGGGAGATCGCAGGCTATGGAGGATCTCCATGAGGCCAAGCTGCTGAAGAAGGACTTGGCGGAAGTCCCTGGGTATAGTGCTGCTGCGTATGATGAGCTGATGCAGGCTATGGCGGGGTTGAAGGTCCTCGAGTTGCCGCATATTGGTAGGTTGGAGCGCGACCAGGACAACCCCATAGACGTACTTATGGTGGGGTTGACGCTGGAGCACCACCTTGCAGAGGATGCAGATGCGCAATCAGATTTCTTTCTGAAACCTGACGTGTCGCAACTGCAGATTCCTGTGTTTGCGCAGCCTCGCGACATCCTTAACCCATTTGCTCTTGAAAGGCAGATTCCCTTGAAAGAGGTTTTGGAGCGTCACGAACAGAGGGCTGCTCAGAAGAAGGGCATCAAGGGCAAGGCAGTGTTGTGTGGCGTGGGCGCTGCACACATCCCTAGGTCTGATGGTGTGCCCGTAAGTGTTCTTACCGTATCTCTTAAGGACGCTTTGATTCTGAGGAAGCTTTAGGAGGCGGGGAGTTCTACTGCTCCGGAGGAGAGCCCTGAGCATCGCCATAGCGTGTAGGCTTTTTTTTTTGTATATGTACTATGTATCTTTCCTTGTAATTTTGAATAAGATACCTTTTTGTTGATTAAGTGCATAACTTAAGAAATGTACTTGCATTGTTTGCGAAGTTTTATTATTTTTGACCAAGTATATTGGCTGCGTTATTATACTTGCATTGTTTGCTAGGGGTTTTTTATTTATTTTTTTATTTTTTTTTTAATATATTTGACCAAGTGTATTGGCTCATTAAGTGCGTGACTTTAAGAAATATACTTGCATTGTTTGCTAAGTTTTATTATTTGACCAAGTGTCTTGGCTCGTTATTTGCTAAGCTTGTACGGTGTACTTAATATTTGCGCATCCGTCGTGAGATGCGCACGTGAAACTTACTTCGACGTCTCAAAAGTAAGGCGCTTAGCAAGGATGCGTGATCCAATGTTGATGGGTTTGCAACCCTCTTACTCAACGAGTGAATTAGTAGGTTAACTCATCCTTTATGCCTTCGTGGGTTTTTAATTAGTGCATGCACGCCATGTAGGCAAAAATATAAGATAACAATATTGACATATATAAGTATGTATGTAATAAAGTGAAATACGCTATGGAGTTAGCTAGAAACCATAACATTTTTATTGATACTTGCAAGTTTTAGAAAAAAGAAAAATATAATTCCTGGGAAAGTAAAGAAAAACAAACACTTATTGGGCATCTCGTAGGATGAAAAGGTGTCTGTGTAGTGGCCGTAGCCTAAAAATAACATCTTTAGAGATTGCAGATGTTCCAAGTGCGCGCTAGGTCGTGACCTTCCATGTCGCGCAGTCTGTATGCGCCGTTGCCAAGCGCATCTGTGACCTCGTAAGGTCCTTTCCATTTTGGTCCGAGCTTGCCTGTGTCTTCTGCGTGGCTCGCATCATTAGCGCGGTAAACAAAGTCTCCTGGTCTGAATGAAGTGTGTTTGACCTTTGCATCATAATACTTCTTCATTTTCGCCTTAGCCTTTGCTTCGCGTATAGCTGCGCGTTCACGCCTTTCTTCCAGTAAATCTAAATCTATGCGCCGTTCCTCGTCGTTTGTTGTGACGTTGACATCTGCTGTGCGTATAGTTGGCATTCCTATCTCAGCTGGTATGACGGCTTCTGTTCCATAGACTAGGGAGAATGGCGTGTCGCCAGTACTGGTTTTGATTGTTGTGCGATGCGCCCATAAGACATGCGAGAGCTCATCCACCCACCTTCCTTTATGTCTGTCAAGGCGCGCTTTTATTCCTTCGCCTAGGCTGCGGTTTGCGCGCTCAACTAGGCCATTGGTTTGTGGGTGTTTTACTGAAGCGAAGTGTTGCGTGATGTTCAATTGCGCGCACCAATCTTTGAATGGGTTATCACAGAATTATTTTCCGTTGTCTGATATAATCTCTCGTGGTAGTCCGAAGCGACAGACAATGTTGTCCCAGACAAAGCGTTTGACTTGGTTTCCTGTGATGCTCACCACCGCCTTTGCTTCAATCCACTTCGTAAAGTAGTCTATGGCTACGATGAGGAACTTTATTCCTCTTGCTGCTACAGGAAAGGGTCCTGCGATGTCTATGCCCCATTTATAAAATGGCCATGGTGAGGTAATAGGTGTTAGCTCTTGTTGTGGTCGGCGCGGGATTGGCCTATGTACTTGACAATTGCTGCATTTCTTTATCAGATTGCGTGCGTCGCGATGCATAGTTGGCCAATAATACCCTGACCTTAGAGCGCTTGCCACCACAGATCGTGGCCCTGAGTGCATACTACATGATCCAGAGTGGATTTCTCTGAGTACGTAGCCTGCTTGAAGAGGTCTAACACATCTGAGCCAGGGTTGTAAGAAAGAGCGTCGATAGAGTATGTTGTCTCGTAGTTCAAACCGTTGCGCTGTGCGCCGCACTCTTCGAGCGTCCTTATGATCTTGTGGTAAGATTCCCTTACTGATGAATTCAATGATAGGCGTCATCCATGTAGGATCTTGTTCTTTTATCACTGTGGATATCTCCATTTCCAAGATTGACTTGTTTTTTAGGGTTTCTACCAATACCTGTTTTGAGAGGTGCGCGAAGCTTGTGGATGCGATTTTGCTGAGCGCATCTGCTTTCCTGTTATCTCCTCTGGGCACCTGTTTTATTGTGAACCTGTCAAAGTTTTTTATTAAGGACTTGGTCTTTTCTAGGTATTGGATCATGTGTTCATCCTTGGCTTCATATTCACCTAGCACATGGTTAGCAACTAGCCGAGAATCTACATTCGCTTCCAGGTTGCGTACACCCATTTGGATTGCGATGCGTAGTCCGGCTAGTAGGGCTTCGTATTCTGCCTCATTGTTTATGGTTGTGAATTCAAAGCGCAGCGCGTAGGTGAATTCCATACCTTCTGGATTTGTAAGAATAAGGCCCGCGCCTGATCCATCTACACATGAGGATCCATCTGTGAACAGAATCCAGGGTTCCTGTAGATCTGTTTTAGTTGCAGATGTTGGGCTGTCACTATCTGGCTTCTCCACAATGAAATCGGCTAATACTTGTCCTTTGATTGCAGTGCACGGTCTGTATGAGATGTTATACTCACTTAACAGTACACTCCACTTTTGTAACCGTCCTGATGCGTCAGGTTTAGAGATAACTTGTTTGATTGGCTGATCAGTAATTACCACTATTGGGTGCGCTTGGAAGTATCTGCGCAGCCTTTTGGATGCGAATACTAGGGCTAAAACCAGCTTTTCCATAGCGCTGTAGTTAGTCTCTGTTTTCTTCAGGGCTTTGCGTACAAAATATATGGGCGTCTGGACGGAGTTCCTATCTGTCAGTAGTACTGCGCTAACTGCTCCATGAGTTGCCGATAAGTACATGATTAGCTCTTCCCCTGGTCGCGGTGCGACAAGTTTGGGAAGATATGCCAGATGGTGTTTAAGTTGTTGGAAAGCTTCCTCCGCTTCTTTGGTCCAACGAAAGTCTCCCTTTTTAGTACACTTCGTGAGCGTTTTAAAAAGAGGAAGGGATTTGTCTGCTGACTTGGATAAGAAACGGTTTAGCCCTGCTAACTTTCCATTCAATGACTGGACCTCTTTGAGTGTGCGCGGTGAGGGAAGATCAATAACAGCCTTTGTTTTTTCTGGACAAGGCTTGATTCCATCGGGTTCTATTAAGTACCCAAGGAACATGCCCTCGGTTGCGCCAAAGGTGCACTTCTTGGGATTTAACTTCATGTTTATTCGCCCCAATGTTCTGAACGTTTCCTCGATGTCGCGCACTAATTCATCCTCTGTGTGGCTTTTGATGACAAGGTCGTCAACGTAGACCTCCAAGTTGCGGCCTACTTGTTTTTCGAAAGCTGTGTCCACCAGTCGTTGGTATGTCGCGCCTGCGTTCTTTAAGCCAAAAGGCATTTTTGTGTAGCAGTACACTCCTTGACTGGTGTGGAAAGCTGTTTTTTCTTTATCGTCGACTGCCATCTGAATTTGGTGATACCCTTTGTATGCGTCTAGGAAGCATTTGAAAGGGTATCCGCACAGGGATTCTACCTTCCAGTCTATTTCTGGCAGTGGGTAGCAGTCCTGTGGACATGCTTTGTTGAGGTCCGTGAAGTCCACGCACATTCTCCAACTGCCATCGCTCTTCTTTACCATAACTGGGTTAGAGAGCCAGTCGTGGTAGTACACTTCGCGCATGATGCCTGCGTCTACAAGCTTGTGTACTTCTTCCAGAATAGCCTTTGCACGATCTGGGGCCTGGCCGCGCTTCTTTTGTCGTATTGGGGGATATCCTTGTCGGATTTGTCGCTTATGCTCTGTGATAGAACGTGGCACTCCTGTCATGTGTTTTGGTTCCCATGCGAAGATGTCCAGGTTTTTCTGCAAGAGTGCGCATACGGCTGCTTTACCTTTGTCAGATAAAGATCCACCAATGGAAACTTGTTGTTCCGGGTAATCGGGATGAATAGCGACTTTCAGGTTTGGTGTTTTTTCTGCGCGCTGTTCTGGAATAGTCTCTGCTTCAGTTGTTACCGCATTGCATTCTCTTGGTGGTACTGTTGTGTTATAGAGGGTGACAACTCCTCCTCCCACTGGAAACTTAAGCATTCCGTGCGCTGTGGATGGCACTGCGCGCATAGATGATATTCCAGGTCTCCCGATTATACCATTGTATGGTGAGGGAGATTTTATTACCATGAAATTTATCCATGTTGCGGTTGAGTGTTGTTCATCTCCTACGACCACTAGCAAGCGTAACTGCCCCATGGGCCAGATCTTTTCTCCTGTGAATCCAGTCAATGACGTTGTCGCTGGTATCAATTGATTTTGGATTTCAGGTCGCAATCTCTTGAAACAATGATCATACAGGATATCTGCGGATGCTCCTCCGTCAATGTACATGCGGTGGATGTCATGTCCTCCCGTATGTATTTCAATAGTCAGAGGTTCTACAACTGCGTTGTCCGCAGCTAAAGTAGGGAAAGATATCTCTTTTTCTGGAGAGAATTTTTGGTTGACTTTTTGCTTTATCTTGCGCTGCCATGACTGTATCATGTATATGGTATCAGCTTTTTCTTTGGGGGGCTCTTTCTTACCTCCGCTCCTTTGTTTGTCTTTCCCTTCTTTGATGTGTTTTACAAGGTGGTCCATCCTGCCTTCTCTTACTAACTTTTCAATTAGTTGTTTTAGCTGGACGCACTCATTAGTTGTGTGGACTTTTTGACCATGGTACTCGCAGTATCCGTTCCCTATGCGCTTTTCCTCTGCAATGCGCATTGGTGGCGGTTTTGGGAAGTTTGCACCTTCTGTTACAAATATTTCCCTCGGAGTTTTTGTAAGAGGGGTATATTTGTCATTGTCTCTTCCACTGCGGTAATTCCCGCTGCGGTTGTTATTCTGATCATTGGATTGTCTCCGAGGCTGCTCTTGCTGCCTATAGTTCGAGTAACCCTTTTTGCTGTCCGCAACAGCTGCTTCTCCTTGTATAAAGGATCTAGTGCGCTTTGTTAGCTCATCAAAAGTCTGTGGAACTTTGTCGTTTAGCTTTCGGATGAGTTCTGGGTTATTAATCCCATTCAAGAACCCTGAAATTTTTAGGATTTCAGGACATGCTTTGACTTGTATGCACTCATCCTTGAAGCGTTCCATAAAAGCGCTGGTTGATTCCCCTTGACGCTGTTTCACTCTTGCTAGCTCAACAGGGTTTTTAGCGCACTTCTTTCGCTGAGTGAAGTTGAGACGGAATGCTTTCCGTAATTCCTCGAACCCACCGATGCTCCTACGTGGGAGTTTGCTAAACCATGTGCGCGCGTTTCCTACTAACGTAGAATTAAACATGTGGCACCACACAGGTTGTGGCCAGTTTTCGATAGTGGCGGCTGATTCGAAAACTTTTAGGTGATCATCCGGATCACCTGTTCCATCATATGTTTTCACGTTAGTGGGCATGCGCCTGCGTTTGCGGTCTGAGTAATCGCTGATGCGCCGTGTAAACGCGTCAACTTTCTGGCGACGCCATGGAAGAGACATATCTTCGTTCTCTTCATCGCGACGCCTTCCTCTTGACTTCCAGTGTCCTGTCTCTTTATCCTCATTGTCCGAGGAGTCACTGGAGGAGTAGTCTCTTTTTCGGCGCTTGCGCCGGCTTCTTTCAGAAGAAGAGCTTGAGGGATCTCTACTTGGGGATCTTCTTTTCCCCAATCTGTCTTGGGTCCTCTTACTTCCAGGTTTGGAGGATCCTTGACTTGGCGAATGTTGAGGTCCTAATCGGTCTTGTATCCCCCGACTGCCAAGTCTGGAGTGAACATTGGTGCGCCTCTCGCTATTTTCTGAGTATTGTGAATCAGATATCGTACCCAGCCTATCATGGATAGTGGTACGTTCTGCGCGTCTTCCTCGTGGGTGGCGCAATGGTGATGGTTCGCGTTCAGGACCAAAATTTAGTCGAGCTTGTAAGCTCGTACTTGCCCTTCTCCTTGCTTCTTCCTGCATGAGGGCGGTTAAGGTTTCATAGTTTTGGGACACAAAATTTCCCAAAGTTAGATTGGGTGCGTCCTCAGTTGTTGCAAGAATGTCTGCCTCAGCATTAGGCACCCTATCTCGGTTAGGCGCGCCTGGTGGCACAGTGTTGTTCACTGCAGGTACAGTTTGGTGAGGAGTAGTGAAGAGGGTGCGCTGGAGTTCCTCAACGCTTGGGACCACTGGGGTGACTTGGGTAGTCCTTACAGGTAGTTCTACCGCTGGAAGAGGTTGGGTAGTCCCTGCCTCTTGGTGACCAGGTGCGCTGGTTGTTCCAGCGACCTGTCTAGAGGTCAAATCTTGTTGATTCTTCCTCTGATGGTCACGTTTTTCTGACTGCGGAGTCCGCTGGCTTGAATTCTTATTCTTTGTCATTCTAGTCTTTAGTTCTTAGTATGGTCCCACGGATGGCGCCACTTGTTGATACAAAAGTTGGGCGTTCCTGATTATGGGTTCTTGCTCTCGTACCAATTCGCTTCTTAGTACTTGTAACCTGCGCACTAAGAAAATAAACAACACCGTTAGGCTTATCGTGGGATTGTTTCCCACGATTAGACTCCGGCGTGAGAGTAAGTAATCGATTTAGGATTCTCGTAAAGAGTTAGGGTTTGTATATCGTACCTTTGAATGAGAGATGTCATTCCTTATATAGGGGCTGAAACCATGTAGGTTTCTTGCTCCTTACTCTTCGCACGCGTAGTGCTTATCCGGGATAAGGATATCTATTCCATGAATAGAAGATCCTTATCACATGCCCGGTTAATTTGGTTGGGCTTTGGGCTTCGTGAGCCCAAGCCGTTATTATTATGGCCCGAGTCATTCGTTATGATAGCCCACTCGTGATGGGTTTGGGCCGAGTAATGTTTATCATTTGGGCTCGTGGCTCATATATAGACTATACGTCATCACTACACAAGCAGTGTTGCAATTTCACGAAATAATTTAACCTTTTTTTTACATATCTATAGAAGTTGACGTTTTTAGAGAACTGCTTTATGATTATGACACATGTTTCATAATAAGTGACATCGAACTCAAGCAAAGTTGCAACTGAATAATCTGAAGAAGGACAACAAAAAACCTTTCGTTGACAACCTTAAGGGCCAAACTTTTTGCATGAATCATCCTTGAGAGGAATGATTTTGGTAAAACTTTTGGCTTTTTTAAAGATTTAATTCATGCCAATAGTTTACGAGGAAATTAGATTGTTCCAAAATGAATGCCCAAATAGCTTTTATCAAATAATTTTGCACATGAGTTTTAACCTTTGACCGACCGATGTAGTCAAAGACGTTGCCGCTAGGGCTGATCACCAGACCGAAATTTGTTTGGTCTAGGTTCGGGTCGGTCCGGTTTGGTTTTTCGGTCCAATAAAAGATAATGGCCGGTTTTGCCTAACACCGAATCAGCCCAGACGAGACCGAAAACTGAATATTAAAAAAATGATGGCCCAAAAACTGGACTGAAATATGTTCAATCCAATCCGATCGGTCTGCTTCTTGATTCAATTTGATCAGCAATCATGCTCAAATCAAAATTGCCACCCAAAAAGTATAAAGTGAAACAAACCATCAAACTCGTGTCTTGTCCACACACACCATGATTCTTCAAACAGAACCAACAAATTCACCCACTTCCAACCCATCTCAACTTCTTTAAACCCTAAGAGCCGGGGGTGTAGCGGCGTTTTGGCTTGTGCTAAACCCACCAGCCCAAAACTCACGATGACACACGACTACAGAACTCGCGCCGTTTCCTCCAGCCCACGCCATTTTTTTTTCTCTGGTAAAATTTGAATGTTGGATTTGAATTGGAGAAGAAATGGAGCGTTTGGTAACGGTAATATTACCGTTTGGAAGTAATTTTGACAAAAAAAAAAATAATAATAATAATAAAAAATAACCCACAAAATCACTTATAAATACACTAAAAACTTTTTAACAAATCACACTTTTAGATACCAACATCAAACATACTCATCAAACAACAATTCAAACACAAAATTATGGCTTGTCTTCTCTCTCATATCGTCGAACAAATGAAAAGGTATATTCAAAAACAATGCGATAAAGACGACACGGCTCGAGAACAAGCTCTTGTCGAAGTTATCAAGCAATTTGAGCTAGCAAAGGCACTGAAACAACGATTGAGACAACGATACGCGAAGTGCAAAGATATCTCCGCAGAAAGAAAAGCTGTGATCGACCAATTTTTGAACGATGAAGCTCACAAAGACTGCGCCATTAGTGAGACGTTGTGGGATTGTGTTTCATAGATACAAGCCCAAATCACCAACAAGATCCGTTGGAGTTTTGAGGAAAACAAAATTGTTGGTTATCACAACAGAACCAACAATTTGGGCAAGGTGCATAAACTTCATTTGCACCAAGATTTGTTGAGCAACAAGAATATCAACCTCAGCTGACTCAATTTGGGCCAGGTTATAAAGAAGATGCGAGTTGAAACGAGAGTACTGAGTAGGAGCTTAGCAAATTGGAAGCAAAGTACGAAGAGAGCAGGTTTGCGAACTACTTTGCGTACGACGACGGTTACCGCTCAGACAACTCTCAAACTTGAGATCGCTTGGATTAAGTTTACAGATCGTAGTTTATGTAATGTTATTTTATGTTTATGTAATGTTTTAAATCTATGTTTATGTAATGTTTTTTTATTTTTAAATTTATTGTTTTAAAATGTTTGAAAAAAAAATGAAAAAAAATGACGGAACCACATTTTCTGATGCCAACGGTAATGGCACAGAATATAGTGTCAAAGGTTTTCTAGTGTCGTTATGTGTTTTGTTGACGTAACAACACTTTTAGAGAATGGCACGAGCCGAACGACTCCACGATACCCATTGCTCTAAAACACTATCAACCCAACAACGTAAGTGATCTCTAAAGTTCCATAAGACAAGTTTACTAAAGTTATGAGATTGTGAGCCAACGCCTCAAACCAAAATCACCTTCCCCAATAACCACCTTCCCGCCAAAATCACCAACATTAACTTACCTCTTCACAAACCCCACCATAAACCCATAAAACCCATCAAAACCCTCAAACCAAAACCCATTACAACCACCACACCATTTTATATCCTCCGCTTACTCGACACGCTCCGTTTCCCGTACCCGATGCCGTCTACATTTCACTTATAAAAGAATGCACCAGTTTCATTATTCTAATGAGGCGGTTTTAGTACACACCCATATGACAAAAACCCGTAAAAAGCGACTTTCCTTAGCGCTAATCAACCGTGGTTTGATGATGTAAGTGTCTTGTGGAAGTTTGGACAATGCGCGTAAAGTGTTTGATGAAATGTCTATAAGGGATTTTAATTCGTGGGCGATTATGATTGCGGGCTATGCTGATAATGGTGAGTATGAAGAAGTGATTAGGCTGTTTGTAAGTGATAAGTTTCAGTATATAATGTATAGTTGTGGGAGTTTTCCGGTTAGTTGGGTTATGGTGTGTGTGCTTAAGGCGTGTGGGAGTTCATGGGGGGTTGATGAAGTCGGGGTATGCAGGTGATTTATTTGTTGGGAATTCGTTGATTAGTTTTTATGGGAAGATTGGGTGTTTTGAAGATGGAGATATGGTTTTTGATCAGATTGGTTCGAGGAGAAATGTAGTGGTGTGGACGGCTAGGATTATTAATAATTGTAAGGAGGAACGGTTTCGTGAGCTTTTTGAGGTTTTTAATGAAATGGGGAAAGAGGGTGTTAGGAAGAATAGCTTTACGTTATCTAGTGTGCTGAGTGCTTGTTCGAAGATAAGTGATGATGGGAACTGTGGTGAACAGGTTCATGCTAATGCGATTAAGTTAGGATTGGCTTCGAAGAGTTATGTGCAGTGTGGGTTGGTTAATATGTATGGGAAGTTCGGGTTGATGAGTGATGCGAAAAGGGTATTTGATATGAATGGAAGTAGGAGGAACCGTGCGTGTTGGAATGATATGCTGACTAGTTTGGTACAAAACGGGTGCCTTGTTGAAGCCATTAAAGTTCCTTTTTCAGATGAGGGCGGCGGGTGTGCAGCCTCAGGAATTGCGGCTGAATAAATTAAGGTCATTGTGTGGGAGTGAAGTTATAGAAATCAAATAGCCCGTGAGATGGTTAGGCTCATTGCTTTGTTGTGACTTGTGAACCACCCTTTCGTAGCTTAAAATTCTAAGTATCAATACCTATTTCCGTTAGTTGTAATGGCAGAAAGGTCAACTATCTCAACTCCAGTGTGCTTAAATGTGTGTATATAACGTCATGTTCATGCCAAAACATAGATATAATCAAGCTGTATGTAAGTTTTATGAATTACTTAGCTTACGATATGATACGACTCTAAATCCTTTGTATGACTGACGAGCAAGAACAAAAATGGCAATTTTTTCCACCATACCATGATGCACCAAAGTCATTGTAATGTGTTACTTAAGGTGGTGGAGGAGCTATTAGTTCTAACTATCTTTATTAATGGATATCTCTTGCTCTTTTATTTAGTACAGTGGTTTATATACCGGGATACACAGGCTTGAAGTGTGTGAATACTGAATAGTGGTTGATTTGGTCATTTATCTAAATTTATTTAGTCCTACTCCAAGTATTACCGGTGGTTACCTTCCTAATCTTTAACACCTTCTTGAATAATATTTCCTTCGGAAGCATTGTTGATGGTGGTTAGTTTTGTGCCGGAACAATGATGGGTTTTAGGGCGATGAAGATGGTGATTGGTTGTTTGTCAGCAGTGGTTTATATGCCAACAGCCACAGTCCACAGGTATGTATGTTTGGAGTTATTTCAATTTTATGAATTTGATTTTTTGCTAAATTATAAATTCAAAAGTACATTAAAGGTTGTAAGGACAAAAAATATCTTTTGCACATAGCGGATTTCACGGAAGCCAGACAGAATCGGGGTGCGGGTGCATCCTGAGGGTTCACAACCACTGGTGGATTTTTGCAGGGTAGTGCTAACTTATTCTAAAAATCTCAAAATTCTTTAAAATGGTCTTGGTTCAAAAAATTGTGTAACTAGTCTTTGTTTACTTTTTTTGACGGATGCTTGGTCCAAGGACCTGCTAAAAAGCGTCAACTACATGGATGGAATGCATAAATTTTTGAAGTAAAAGAACGGTAGATGCATTAAGATGTAATCACATTAACAATTTATGTAATTAACTGTAATTTTATAATATAAAAAGGTTAAACAAACACTGAATCCTCACTAAAATCTACAAGTTTTAGACCTGTTATTGAACCCGTCTGTCAGTTGTACCACCATTAGTGAGTTTAAATATATCAATTGATCGAATTTATCACTATTTTAGCTGACTTAGAAAAGTACAATTTGTCAAGGACAATAGAATTAGGAATGAAGTCACTGCACACAATGACAATAAGAAAAGATTAGCATCTAATCACACAACTAATAAGCAACAGACGGTTTATATTTTATTCCAAGTTGCTAATGATATACAAGACATGTAATTAGTGTTAGCCAAACCAATAAAATATAAAGAGAACTAAGACTTGTTTATAAATTTTTCACAAGTTCCCATTCTGTGTTTCTTCTGACTTTTTTTCTCATCAACAACCCCCTGCTAAGATTAAAATATATACCTTGTGAAGACTTTTGAGCTACTATGTTAGTACACTAATAAGTAAGTTGCATAATTAATATATTTTTTACCATAAAATTATACTAATATTATATGCACAAAAACAATCAACAAATTAAAGGTAGGAACAGGTCTCTAACCTAATGAAACCACTGCGCGGCTTCACAATCAAAACGTCATGAGTTAAAGTCTTAGCTGGGACACAAGTATATACAGACGTATGATGAATGTCTGACTGTATGCCCTTGATAAAACACTTAATTGTGGCTTAAGTTTGGCTTTTGGGACCATTCAACCTTTTTTTTAGAACGGCTAGTTGGGACCATTCAACCTGCAAAGTTGAATTTAATTGTGTTCATTTAAAACACATGAAGAAGTTAAAGTGATGTACTACACGCATGAACAGAAAAGGAGAAACTCAAACACAAGATGTTTTGATTAGTTCAACTTGACTATACTTAAAAAACAATTAAAATAACTTTCAATTTTAGTATTGAGGTGGTTGCTGTAGATATGTAAGAGATGACGTGTTTTAATTGTGGGAAAAGAATCTTATGAAGAAATTTTAATAGCAAAACTTGCAGGTCTACTTTTAGGATAAAAGAAAAGTAGGACGGTCGGTGGAGGTTGCCTATACATACATGATACATACAACCATTCACTTTGCATTGACTTGTGAATTAATTCTATCCTCTTCCTTCTTTTAGATCCTTTTGTAACCCAAACTCCCTTTTCTTGTAGCTCACTTGTTTACTTGATAAACAAATGTCTTCGCTCAACGATCTTGCTCACCTAAAAATCCCCCTTGAAAATATACTATCCGCCACCAATAACTTTAATGGTTTAAATCTTGTCCGCATAACTGGATTTGCAAAGGATTACAAGGGACACCTCTTGTGGTCCGGTGAGTTGATTAATATTGTTGCTCGGAGGCTAAATAAAGAAAGGGAAGATAGAGAGCAACAGTTTTGGATGGAGATTTTCTTGCTCTCTAGTCTCAAGCATAAAAATCTGGCTTCCATTGTTGGGTTTTGTGATGAGAATGATGAGAAAATCATCATTAAGAAGCGTCAGAGCAGGGGAAGTCTCGGGAACTATATAAGTGACCCGATGTTGTTGACATGGGTGAAAAGATTGGAGATATGTGTCGGTCTTGGGCATGCATTGAGCTACATTCATAAGGATGAGCCACGCGATTTTAGCGTAATACACCGGAACATTGACAGTTGCACAGTTTTATTAAATGATAACTGGGAACCCGTGTTATCTTATTTTGAACTTTCCATGAAGATTAAAGCATCCCAAAGGCACCATTCTTTCCATACTGATAAAGTGTGGAGTACGAACGGGTATACAGACCCAATATATATAAAGACTAAAAGTGTGAACCACAAGTCGGATATGTACTCTTTTGGGATAGTTTTGTTTGAACTACTGTGCGGCAGGGAATCAATAATTGACAACAAAGATGATAATCATTTGGCTCTGCTAGCCATTAACCATTATCGAGAGAAAAAGCTCGATACTATAATTGTTCCGGGACTATGGAAACAAATGAACTGGCATTCATTCAACATGTTCGCGGACATAGCGTATGAGTGTTTGGACGAAGAACGATCGCGACGCCCAGATATAGATGACATTGTCCCAAGACTCGAGAAAGCTTTGGAACTTCAATCGTCTCATGAAAACAGGCTCGTAAGAACCTCTTTTTCTTTCTTTTTTCTCTTTCATGGTTACTGTCATAATGCGTACCAAATGAAACCGTATTTATTACTACTAGTTTACTAATTAGTGTATTTATTGCCATTGATGTTGAAGGATATGGACGAACCTGAAGGTACGGTAGCATGGGATCGAAGTTTCCGGAGCCGGGTATGCACTATCTAGTACTAGACTTTTTTTTTTTTTTTTTTTTTTCCCTCCCCATATGTTATCCATGATTGTTTATGTTACAGTTATTTGTGGCAAAAGTATATGGGTTGATGTACTCAAATAGAACTAGCAAGGTAGTAAAAGCCACATACTCAAACTTTGCATCTTATAAGTCCTAGATAATACTCCAATAAAACCATACTAATATGCAAAACTAAGTTTTCAAATGTGCTAATATGACATTTTATGATTTCTATAGGATTAAATTTTATATTGAATAAGCAAACATGCACATGAAAGCAGAAATAGCATTAGTACCCTAATTTATTAAATCAAATTTCAAATTCATTTCTAAATTATAAATGAAATCTTTCAAGTAAAACTCTATAGATTTATAATATTACTGAATGCAAATATGAATGAAACTTTAACTTCTTGAAACTTTAACTTCTAGATTAGTAAAAATTCTAAAGAAACGAGAAACACTTGGAAGAATACTAGGAAACTTTTTGGTTGTATCTTTGGTGTTGTTTTATCTTATTATGAGGACTGTGTTGTTTTATGTTGGTTCCCCAACATGGGGATCTATTCTTTGTACTTTGTCATTGAAATGATATAAAGGTTATCTTTGCCTTAATAAAGTAAAAAATACTAGGAAACTTTTAAAGCTAACATGTATAAGTTTTTAAATGTGTAAAACGGTAATCATAACAGACGGGATTAAGAAATTGAGTGATTCAGTATATTTACTAGTTTTGGGCCATATCCATTCAAGATGATAGAGAAACGTAACGAAAATATACCCCTTCCAATGATGTTTGGCGTCCAAATTAAATCTATTTAGAACTCAAAATTCTGCAAAACAAAGTCTTGCCACCCTCCTCCCCCCCCCCCCCCCCCCCCCCCCACCAGTTCATGACCCTTCCTTTAAAAAAAAAAAAAAAAAAAAAAAAAAAAAAAAAAAAAAAAAACTTGGCATTCTCTATTTGATGAAGCGCACCCCTTAGGTTTTTTCTATTTTCTCTTGTGTAAGCACACTTTGTAATTTGATTGATAAAAGATTCAAACGAAATTAAATCTACACTACATGTAAAAATAAGAGGGTATATGCACGTGCATGCTGTGTGTTAGCAAGGTAACTGAATTCTCCTTAATTTAGGAAATTGTGGTTAATTGTTGCCAACTAAAAACGAAAAAATAAAATAACAAAACCTCACGGGTCTAGTTTGGAGCAAGCATTTTCAAAGTTGATTTCTACATTTTGGTGTCGTAGCACTACTTCGAAATGTTCATTTTGGTGATTTATTCTATATTTTGTTTAAAAAATCATTGCACCTATCCTATATATTTATTGACAACAGGTCACCTAGTCGATTTTGTTCTTAAATCAACACTCTCTGCCTAAGACATCTTTTTGGTGAACTCTAGGTTAGTAGGATATCTTATTTTAGATATGATTTTGTTTTCAATCTTTGATCAATAATTAAAATGATATTTGTCAAATGACAGTTCCAACACCTCAAAATAGAATTAGAAGCTATAAGATCAGCAACCAACAAGTTTGATGATGCCCACTGCATTGGAAAAGGAGGATTTGGGAAAGTTTATAAGGGAGAACTCGTCCATTTGAAGGGCCGGTCAGTTGTCGCTGTAAAGCGTCTGGATCGTGCATTTGGCCAAGGAAATCCTGAGTTTTGGAAAGAGATCACTATGCTTTCTCTCTACAAGCATGACAACATTGTCTCTCTCTTAGGGTTTTGCGACAATTGTGGTGAGATGATTCTCGTTTACGAATATGCATCAAAAAGAAGCCTCGACTTGTATCTTAATGATAGAGATCTGACGTGGGTAAAGCGACTTGAGATATGCATTGGGGCGGCTCAAGGGCTTGCTTACCTTCATAATCCCGGTCAGACCCAACAAAGAGTCTTGCATCGCGATATTAAAAGTTCCAATATTTTATTAGATGAACACTGGAATGCAAGGATAGCAGACTTTGGTCTATCCAAGTTTGGTCCTGCAAACCAAAAATACACTTTTCTTGTCTCCAATGGTGTAGGGACAATCGGGTATTGTGATCCATTATATGTAGAGACAGGTTTGCTAACTAAAGAGTCAGATGTCTACTCCTTCGGAGTAGTGTTGTTTGAGATGTTGTGCGGGAGGTTGTGTATCAGCAATAACCACGATAAGCGCAAACCTTTAACCAAATTGGTTCGTGAATGCTACAAACAAAACACCCTAGATGAAATTGTTTATGGTAATATTAAGGATGAAATAAATCCTCATTCTTTGAAGGCGTTTACAACAATTGCTTATCAGTGTTTGAAGAGAGAACAAGAACAGCGTCCATTAATGACCAAGGTAGTGAAAGAACTTGAAAGTGCACTAAAATTGCAAGTAAGTTGTTTTTTTGTGTTTGATCTAAACTATTATTTCGCTTAACGATTATATTATCTGTAGAGTAAATTACACTCATGGTCTATGTGGTTTTTGAGATATTATGGATTTCGTCCTTCAACTTTGTTGATTGCATGAATAATTTGTAATCAATAGTTCGCATATAGAGGTCTCTTGTTTGATATAACCATACGTACTTATAACATAATCTACGCTTTCTTATTAGGTCTCTAACGTGCCACCGCCACCTAGCCTATCTCCTGCAGAACCCGTCAGCTTCTCCAAAGAAAAGACCTTTTAGTCGACGTTAATGCAACAAAGGTATCTGGATTAGTTGAATCACACAATTAACTTTGTATTGTTACTTTGTAGTTCTCCTTCTTGGTTTAATTTTGAACCACACCCCCGAAAGTGAGTGATCAGCCAACACCTGAACGTTTAAGAGGGCGCAGACCAAGAAAAGCTGGATCGTAGTTGATTCAACATTAATACCAACAAGTGTATTGGAATTTGATGTTGTGTCTTTGTATCCTCTATTAGTTATGGACCTTTTAGACTGAGATTCTCTTCACTTGCTTAATTAGTTATGTTGCTTTAAGCTCTTGGTTTAGTCTACCACTAATCTTCAAATAATCCTATTAATCTTCAAAATCTTCATAATTATTTGTAAAATGTCTACAAAATAGAAGTAATATTTGCAATTTAAAGAATAATTTTGTTATTTATCTAAGTTAAAATAAAGGGATTTCTAAAAAAGTGGTTCTGCTAAAATCCCTTGAACAGTTGAAAGGATTGCTAATCTGGTGCCGGAGTGTAGGTTCCCTAACATGTTACCTGGAGTCCGTGTATTAATATCATGGGCGGAGCTTGAATATTTCTGTAAAGAGAGCCAAAGTATATATATATATATATATATATTATTTTCATTATAGGGGGCCCAAATTTAGTTTTCTTGTAAACCATACACCTCTCAATATAGATTTACTATTAGTTTAGTAATAAAGATTAAAGCTCTAGGGGGCCATAGACCTTCCTAGTCTTCATTAACCTCCGCCTTTGATTGTATATGTAAATGCATTTTGTTTTATTTTTGGCCTGAGTCGTTTAACTTGTACATGTTTGTAACATGTCGCGTGTGTTAGAATTCCTAGAATATTAGTCGAGTGAAATCAACTAGTATTAAAACTCTTTTGGTTTTTTTTCACAGTTCTTTATTTTGGTTGTTGGTGCAAGTTGTTG
Organism: Artemisia argyi; assembly: GCA_030686995.1. Taxonomy (NCBI): domain Eukaryota; kingdom Viridiplantae; phylum Streptophyta; class Magnoliopsida; order Asterales; family Asteraceae; genus Artemisia; species Artemisia argyi. The sequence continues at coordinate 155,021,634 of CM060692.1, forward strand.
GTGCAAGTGTTTAGGAAAGAGTTCCGTGTTGATCAGTTGTTTTGTTTTGCAGGTTTGAAAGAGAGCGAACATGCCCTTTATGCAGAGCCCTGGTTAGGCCAGCTGATATACGATCGTTTGGTGATGGTTCCACAAGTCTTTTCTTCCGGCTGTTCTAAAGTTCCATTATCAGACATGGATTTTCTTATGGCCGCTGAGTTCTGTGCAAAACGTTGCCGTTAGCCTTAAAGTTTGCTTGGTCCATTGTTCTTGCCTCACTCTTGACCGGCGTTAGAGTAAATTCTTTTCTTTTTCTCCCCAAGTTGTACAGATGAGCTTTAAATGTCTCACTCAGAATTATATTTTGATCATATAAAACAAAAGAATTCTTTACTACTTACTACGGCATTATGCTGATATTATATATATTGCATCTTAAGTAGTTTACAGGCTTTAATCATGAGTTCATCCATGCGGTTATGTTACTACCACAATTTGTAGTTTGTGTGTCGAGCACAGAATGTAAAGGTTATTGACATGGCTTAATTTTCAATAAATTCTGGTCACTTAATATGCGTGACTGGTTTCATGTTGGTTTAGCCTGCAAAGCAACCACTCTTTTAGAAAAGCTTCACAGATCGAGTGTGTCAAAGTTTCTTGTAGCGTAATTTTTGGGACATTATCATGAAAAAGGGGCTTATCTGTTAAGACTGTTACAAACGAAGGCCAAAGGCTGCTTTGTTGATTTATTTGAACGTCATGAAGTTCCAGATAAAGACTCCAAATACTTGGGCAAAATTTCTAAAGTGTATATGCTAATGATTGCATTTGTATGCTAACTGTTTGATGATGGTAATACTTTGATAATAAAAGGTATAAATTGCCCGTGTGTTACGAACTTACGACAGTATTATATATATATATATATATATATATATATATATATATAGATTGAGGTTCATGTGAAATAGTGCTTAATGTAGGAAGAATAAGAAGCCAATAAAATAGTGCCATGTGGAAATTAATCATTTAAATTGAAAGAAAAACAACAATAATATTAAAAGGGCATTTGTGGTATTCACCATCTCAATCTCTCCTCTATTAATGCAACCATCTGAAAGCCCCTATGTCTATTTATCTCATCCAAAAGCAAAACAAGAACAATAACATGATTATTGTTCTTGTTTCTTTATCTCGTGATTTTTTTTACGTCAAACTCTGTCAAATTTTTAAGTCCATGTATTTTTGGAACGAATCATGATTTTTTTAAGCAAAACAAGAACAATAACATGATTTTTGGAACGAATCTGTAACAAAGATCGCATGTATTTTCCATCTAAGCCTTTGGTTGGTTTTTATATCTTGTTAATAAGTTGTGTATCATTTTTTTTTTGTTTAGTTTATTATTGTACGTTTGTAGTATATCACAAAGACACAAACTATGCAAAAGTTGTGTAAAGATAGGTATTCGTGTATCAAGATTAGTCAACTATGTATCAAAATTATTTGTATGATCATGTAAATAGCCAATAGGTATATGTGTAGCAATATTTTATTTGAACAAATTTGTGTATATTAATAATTTGTTTATCACAAATTTACCAAAACAATAAGTAAAAATATGATAGTTAATGTATCATGTTAGCAGCTTCGTGTGTACTGTCGATAGATTGTGTCTCAATGCTACTGTAATGTGTCAGGCTTATATGTGTATTGTAACTAAATAAAAAATAACATATTCAGGGCCGTCCCATCAATTGATAATATTTTTGAGGGCCCGGTACAAAATTACATAATGAGGCCTTTCGAGAAAAAATGTTATATAAAAAGTGTTACCGTTTATTAGATATAATGCAATTAGTTATCTAAACGTTCTAACATATTACTCATTTAAGATATTTTCTCATCTAAATACTTTTTTCTTCGTAAAAAATATGTGTACACATACATATAATTTGATGAGACAAATTTTGGGGCCCCTCAGAATGTTGGGCCCTGAACGGTCACTCACCTTGCACACCCTCAAAGCCGGCCCTGAACATATTGATTTCATATTCTACAAGATACAACATGAGTATGATCTGGTGCAATGTAAATTTAAGAATATTAAATGTAAAAAAAATAGATTTCAAATGACTACGAAACCGAAACGTATGGAACACATGAAAGGGACGTTAGTCAAACGAATGATGTTTCAATATTAGTCATTTATTTCATTTTATTCACCAAAATGCCATTCAATTTATTAATGTCTAATGAGATCATCCTTGATACATCTAATGGTCCACATTACTTCCTATTCTAAATACTATCTTACAATAATCTCTCTCTCTCTCTCTCTCTCTCTATATATATATATATATATATATATATATATATATATATATATATATATATATATATCTTTTTTCTAATAAAATAAAACCCCTAGTGGGGACTTTTCCATTTCAAAATAATTAAATCATACCTTATTAAGTAATAATTAAATTATAATTATTCTTTTAAAGATATATGTTTATTTAAAAAACCCTAAATTTTTCCTTATTTGGCTAAAGTTTTGTTTATTTTCGTTTTTTTTAGAAAAAAGAGTAAAAAAATACATGTGTCAAATATATAAAAAAACAAAACTTTGACAAGGTGGGGTTAAACTAAAAAAAGTTAAAGGTTAAAACTGAAAACAATGCGTCTTCCTCACATTGTGTTTCTCCTTTCTTCCACAAATCTTTATCAAAAACACACACACACACACACACCAAACACGATGAAAAAAAAAATAAAAAAATCCTATAACATGATTAACTAAAGGTATCTTTTTCAATCAATGCATTCAAGTTTAATTTGTCATAAGTATAATTGATCTATGTATTGATTTAGGGTCTTTTGTATCTTTTTTTGGTAAATCTTCAACACATTAATAAATCTTAGAAAAAAACAAACAACCCTAATACCCAACTCCCTTCATGCCACCATTCGCGCATCATGATTTTAGAAGCATAGTACTCTTTAGTGCAGAGTACCAAACTTTAATCATAATGGTCGTCTTCAAGCCATGGATCCAAGTCATGTTCCTATTAAAATCGCACAATCTCAGCTCTTTGATTAATCAGTTGTATGTTTCTCCGGATCCTATTAATCTTCGGTATGTATATTTATGTTTCTATACAATTCTATGTTTAAATTTGAATCTTTTGTTTTTTTTACTCTTCTTTTGTATTAAAATTTGAAGCTTTTAGTTTAATTATGTAATCTTTTAATCAAATATATTGATTACTTGATTTTCAGTTATTCTACATGTGTTGAACTGAAGTTGCCTCATGAAGGTGATGCTTTCAAGTTTAGGTTTGTTAGTGTTGCTTTATGTATTGAGGAATTTTACATTCTTAATGAGTTGCACAGCTAGATGCATCTATGTATTAATTGAAGTTGTTTCCTTTCATTTTTTTATTCATGCTAAATTTTTAAAATTTATCAAAATTGCGAGAATCACATATGTTTGTATCGCAGAATTATTGAACATGATAGTTGAATGTGCCAATGTGGTTGATTGTTTTGTTTTGTGTTTGTTATTGTGCATTATTAAGGTGATCATAGATGAAAAATGATATAGAATTGCCAAAAGATGGTTATATTCATTTAGTAGAATTATAAGTGCCATTCAGCGGGTGGTTTTATTCATATGGTACCAATTATGGGAAAAGAATACGGGAAGGAGCTTGAGGTTAGAGATTACTTATAAAGGGGTCGAATTGGACTATGTTAACTACTTAACAAGTCAAACAAAAATGGTTATAAGAAAACAATTTGAAAGTCGCCTGTAATTTTTTCTTTTTATGGCCTTCTATGTTCAGTGAGCTGTTTGGATGTGCTTTTTATAAAGTGGTTTTGTGACTCTGAATTATTAAAATCATATACGGAGTAATTACTTGCGGTAAAACAGGTTGGGGTAGATGGTGTTTGCATGTGTTTGTGTTTTTTTTAAAGATGTAATAATGAGAATGATATATTTTGATTTTTTGAAGCATGCACCTCCATATTTTTGTTAAAAAAAAGTTTCTAAACTTAATAACTGTGCAGGTCTCTAGGTCCATTGGAATGTTTATATGAAGCAATATAGAACCAAGAGCAGCAAAATTTACTTCCAGAACTGACAATGATGCCGATCTTTCCTGCTAGCCCATCTATCCTTTCTCACCCAATCCAACCAAACGATTCTTTTATAATATTTCCTTCTGGTGATTTATGGAAACACTTGAGTAACGATGAAGCAGTTGATATTGTTCACAATAACCCACATGCAGTAAGTTTATCACTGATTTCCCATGTTTGCACTTTTTTATCATTAATAGAAGTGGCTAAGTGGGCGGGTCTCGGAGAGTTTGGGTTCAAATGAGTAATTTATCACCTGAAACATTATTTTATAAATAAACAGGTTTGTTTTTATACATTTGTTAATAAATTTATGTAATTTGATATGAGCTAGGGCTTGTTTGGATGCCATAATAACTTTCATGACATCGTGCATATGATAACAATTAGGGGCTTTTTATGATAATTTGTGAACTCATATTGAGCCATTTTAAGTGTATTCTACTGTTTTTGATAATACAAATAGTGACTGATAGATGTCATGGAAGGAATTAATGCTTTTCGAGTTGTGTATTGCCGAAAGGGATGTCCTCAGCGAGTTGAACATATTGCATAAAGTCCTTGATGATGGCTAAGAGGATTTTATTTAGTTTTAACCTAGGCAATTTAGGTAGTCATGATTTTGCTACCTTTAGCTATTACTTAAGAGTTAAGAAAGACTGATGCAAACATGGTAATCCTGGTGTTGGGTAAAAATGGATTGGGTCAATCTGGAATTTACTAATTACACGGCAAAAAATGTAAGGTTGTTTTTATAGATACTTTTACTACATTGGAACACAGATACAAGGACACAACTGGACTCATAATGCCCAGAAGTGCAGAAACCCGCAAAAGATGGGTGGCAACTTCTCTATGGTAGGTCTTGATTTAAGTGAAAACATTATTTTCATCATTTCATTTCATTGCTATCCCTATTCATCTCTATGGTAGTAATTTTTAGGATTATGATGTCACATTCATGTAAAAGGCTCATCTGAGCCTTACCGCCCATACATTAGGAATGATTAGAATTTATGTCATATGTTAAAGGTATTATATGAAAAGAAAAACTAAACATAAGGAATAGACGATGAAGGAATAACATAGATTTTGCTGCCTTTTAGTTGAATAACGCAAAGTTTTAAATTTATGTAAGTTCCGGATGTAGTTCATGGGTATAAGATTGATTGTATTTATTAACATATATATGTCCCTTTATACACAACTGTTTTTAACACTTATTGTGTATTTTTTTGGTCTCCTTGGCTTGAAGTAAAATAGTTGTTCAACTGTAGAAGCATACTGAGATTGTTTATAGCACAAACAAATATTTGTAAAGTTAGATGTGGAAATTTGTCCCTATTTACTTATATTAGAGTATGCTTCATCCCTAACAGGTCAAACAATCCAATTAAATAACTAAGCTAAAAAGAAAAAAAGTCAAACAGGTCGAAAACGGATGGGCTAATCCTAACCAACCCATTTTAGCCTTGGCCAAATATTACCCGTTTTGACTTTGTCAGTATAAAATGATCTGTGTTATATTGTTTCATTACTGTTTCTTTCTTTGGATTAGTATGTTTCCTTAATGATATCCGGCTATCAACATCTCACAGGATCTATATAGAAGCATCTTACGCAGTAAAAAATCTATTTTTTTATCCGGTCCATCGGCCAACGTCATTGTCGGGGCTGCATCCAAATGCACTACGTTAGTTATCATCTACCCACTAGACATCGCACATACTCTGCTAGCCGCCGATCTCGGATGAAACGAATCCCGTCAATTCAAAGACATTCGTCACTTCCTTACTACATAGGACCAAATTGTCCAATTTCTACAACTTGGCGGTACAAGTAACCTCTGCGTAATCAGAGCAACCAAGAATATGATCAGAGGTGAAACCATAAACACAGTTACTCAGTTATTTTATTCAACTCAAAACCAGCTGAAAATCTTGGTGTGGACTCGATGGCTGAAAGTTTGAAGGTATGCTTTATGATGATTCTGATGCATACATGTTTCCTGTAAGTATTAATGTGGACTACTTATTATCTTATAATAGTATTTTATAAATTAGGACCACTTATTATTTTACAATGACTCAAAAATTAGTCATAGATGTAATATCTAAATACAGTATATATGGCTTTGCCTGTGTCAAAATCACTCTGCTTATAGCTTTCAAAAATGAAGACACTTCAATAATTGACTGTTTATAGCTTTCAAAAATTAAGACACTTCAATAATTTAAAGGGAAATAAAGAAAGATAGGATTTGAGCATTTAGGTATCCATATGCGTCTTTTGATTTGAGCATTTAGGTACGCATATGAGTTTTTTGGTCTGTTTGTGTATTGAGAGATTTTCTTCGGTGCATGTAAAGCAAAAATGTTCAGTTATATTTACTATGGCCATGACCCCTTAAGTAATGAGTATTTTCTTAACTTTTGTGATTAGTTTATAAAGTTAAGGTGTCTCATTAGCTATGTTTTGTGTATACTGTATGAGGTGGGAGATTTGCAGCCATGTTTTAGATTCAGTCAACACCTATTTGGAGTAAAGGTGAATCAAATGTGCAGTTTGGAGATTAGATGGCTGTATAAGATCTTATAACAGATTGCTTAGTTTGTAATTTGGACGCGTAAAATTTATAATGTAATGTTGTTCACTATAATGTTTCTTTTTCTAGGACAATCCATGCTCATAAATATGTGATGGCTAAAAAGCTTGGGCTACTTTGTGCCAATAAAGACCAAAAGTACGGTTTACTTGAATCTCCAAATTTGGTACACTGGTGGGAATTTGCAATATGTTTTTATTAAATTTAATATAAAATTTTTACTCCGTAAAAGATTTGATTTATTCATTGTAACCATTTTGAAAGAGGTAAATGTACTGTTTTTTGATTTTCCTTATGGCATTAGATTGAAGAGTTCCTAATTTTTTTTTTTGAATGACGAGCAACTATATCACAATATAATACACCACAAATATATCATCTATTAAGTAAATCACGCGTGTTTTTCTCGTCATTTTGTTTCTCCCAGTGGTCATCCTAATTATATTCAATGCGTGAAGTACAAAATGTTATTGGTAACTCGCAAGAATAAAACTTTGATTGAACATAATTAGGTTTGTGGTATTTTGAGACGTTATTTAAGTTTTTCGTTACACTTTTTGTATTCATAATTATCTCTCTTTTAAGAATATGGCAAGGTTCTTGAGAAGATCTAGGATGTCGAGTCCCAACGGTGTTATTATTTGTTGTGTTCGCTTCATTTTCATTTCATGTAAAATAGTATACTATATTTTGATTTATATCTAACACGCTAACAGAAGCGTTGATAGAATCTCTTCTGAACTGAAGTAATGACCAATCACTTTTGTTTTTGTTACTTCTTTATTCTTTTTGGCAATATGGATATTTTGAAACAAGAATGCATCTACGAGAGTAAAACAATCCTAACTACCGAGTTTGTAACGGAAGTCACCCGATAAAGTTTCGGATGATAAAAAAATGACAATGATATGATATGTCTATAGTTAAGACACCTTTTATCCTATTAGAAATTGAGTTGAATTTATGTTGATTACGAATTAATTCGAAAAGAAAATACATGTGTGAACCCCGTGCGTGCACGGGCCTTATAACTAGTATATATATATAAGAAAAGTTCTTTTGCGAACCAGTTTTTTGCTACAAACTAATGGACAAATCCCCACCATCTATCTAGTTTGATCTAATGGTGGGGATTAATCTAAGATTTAAAAATGGAACATAAGTCCATTTTTTTTTCTTATCCTTTTATCCTTCTTATTTATTCATTGTATTTTTCTTTTTTTCTCCCTATCTTACGTCTTTACCTTTTCTCTTTTTTTGTCTTCCTTTTTTGTTCACTTTTTTTTCAAGTTTTTTTCAAGTTTTTTTTTTTTTTTTTTTTTTTTTTAATGAACGTTTTCTATTCATATTTTTTACTTTAAAAAAATATCACGTTTTTTTTTTTCTTTTTAAATTCATGTGTAATTTTTTAAAATTCATATTTTTTTCACTTTCTTACGTTTTCGTCCGTTTTCATTCGTTTTCGTTCGTTTTTGTCCGTTTTCATACGTTTATACACGTTTTCGTCCGCTTTCATTCATTTTTATACGTTTTCGTCTATTTTTTTTAAGTTTTCATTAATTTTTAGACGTTTTCATCTGCTTTCAGATGTTCGTCCAATTTTATACGCTTTCGTCCGATTTCATAAGTTTTCGTCCATTTTTATAAGTTTTCGTCCGTTTTCAAACGTTTTTGTCCATTTTCATACGTTTTCGTCCGTTTTATACATTCTTGTCCTTTTTCAGACGTTTTTTTTGTCCGTTTTTGGCAGTTTTTATACGTTTTCAGGCATTTTTGTCTGTTTTTGTACGTTTTCGTCTGTTTTCTTACGTTTTTGTCCGTTTTCATGCGTTTTCGTTCATTTTCATACGTTTTTAGACGTTTTTGTTCGTTTTCATACTTCTTCATCTGTTTTTATACATATTTATCCATTTTTTACGTTTTCGTCTGTTTTTATACGATTTCGTCTGTTTGTGTTTGTTTTCATACGTTTTTGTCCGTTTTCTTTCGTTTTTATACATTGTTGTCTGTTTTTAGACATTTTCATCTGTTTTAATACATTTTCGGCAGTTTTTACACGTTTTCATAGGTTTCGTTCGTTTTCATACGTTTTCCTCCATTTTCGTGTGTTTAATTTCGTTTTCGTCCATTTTTATACGTTTTCATCCGTTTTCAAACGTGTTTTTACACTTTCATACGTATTCGTTTGTTTTCGTATGTTTTCATGAGTTTCTAAATATCACAATTGACATTCTTAATATCACAAGTGATATTTAGAATATGGCATAATATCACTTGTGATATTAAGAATATCAATTGTGGTATTCAGAAACGTATGAAAACGGACGAAAATTTATGAATACGGACAAAAACGTTAGAAAGTGAAAAAAATGTGAATTAAAAAAAATGTGAAATCACTTGTGATATTCAGAATATCACTTGCGATTTTCATGTTACAAAACATTTGTTGAAAATCACTTGTGATATTCAGAATATCACTTGTGATTTTCATGTTACAAAACTTTTGTTGAAAATCACTTGTGATATTCAAACACACAATGGTGTTTTAGTATCACTTGTTCAGAATAGTTTTAGTATTGTGATTTGTTTAGTTTGCGTTAGTTAGTGGTCTGATTTGTTGTTTAGGTGTTTGTTAAGATGTGATAGCGTCATGAAATGTAATGAGATTGTTAACTTTAACTGATGTGGGATTATTTGTATGGTGAAATAACTTTAAAACCGGAGGAGAGTTGATTTACCTCATAACTTTTATAGTTTTATATTTCATCTAAGTAGCAGTTTTCTTTTACATAAGATCAATAATACATTTTATCGCCGCCACATTACACGACACTATCACATCTTAACAAACACCTAAACATCAAATCAGGCCACTAACTAACGTTAACTTAACAAATCACTTGTGTGGAAAACTAGAAGGGGGAGTTAAATAGTTTTACGGCTTTTTCGTTTTATTTGTTTTATAAAAGTTAGCTTCTAAAGAGTAGACGTAAGTTTTCAAAAGTCTTTAATGCAAAAATATAGATGCTAGTTTATTTAAGATTTTGTATAAACACTACTTATATATATCTAATGTTGAAGGAGGATTTGCAATCTCATATATCATATATAAGTATATGTATATGTATAAGTGTTTTAATATAAGTTTATGTACTTGGTTTGTTTTTGTAAAATTAATGTTATGAATGAATTTTAGTTTGATCTTTATGTGAAATCAATATATGCACAACACAAGCAATTATAACTATGTATGAAATGCTAATAAGTAATTAATCAAAAAGTGAGAGATGGAAAGATCAAACCGAGAGACAAAGGATTTATAGTGGTTCGGCTACAAGGACACCTTCCTTGCCCTACTCCACTCCCCGAGTCACCTACTCGAGAGTTTTCTTCACTAGATCAAAAACCTCCCTTATGGCGGAGAAAACCTTACACACCAAATTACACACCACAACTTTGTCACAACACAATCACAACTTCTACACGACTTCTTCACACCAATTTTTCCTCACACCTTTCTACTTCACTCCTAGCTTCTTCACAACTTTCTACTTCGCTCCTAGCTTCTTCACAACTTTCTACTTCGCTCCTAGCTTCTTCACAACTTACTACTTCCTAACTCTTTTTCTTCACGCCACTTGTTTCTTCACACCTTCACTACTAAGTCCTATCCACTACTCCAGGATATATACTACTTCACAACTTCTAGGCTTTAAGGTCTTCTCAACTTCAAAGCTTCAACTTCTTTGTCTTCACAACTATCTCCACTTCAATATACTACAACAACTTATTTCTTCTATCACTAATCCTATCCACCTCTACTTCTTCACTTCTAGTACTACTTCACACCTTCAATAAATCTAGATCCTATATCTAAATCTAACTAACCAATGTATACACTATATTCACCAAAGAATGAATGATGTACAAGATGAAATGATCAAACAACTTAGATAGCAAGATGATACTAAGTTGTAATACTCCTAGTTTTGATAAATAGGAGTATTCTTCTCTTTGCACTTGAATGAATGAGGCTTTGGATCACTTGGAAACAAAGGTTTATGAATTATATGATCAAAGGATTTTTAAGATTGAAATGAAGGTTTGAATCAGAAAGTTTTTAAGGTGGTATTTATAGGCAACAAAATCCAGATTTAAGGTGGTATTTATAGGCAACAAAATCTGACAGAGGAGCGTGGCCGGTCCCCTTAAATCAAGGTCGGCCCCCTTAAAATTAAGGGGACCGCCCTTTATAATTAAGGGGGCCGCCCAGCTGTAACGGCCAGATTTTTTGTTTTTTAGTGGGAAAAGTTTATTTGGTGAAAAACTAACTGATTTTGGTTAAAAATTTGAAATCATATATTTAGTATGATCAAAACATTTTTCTTTATTACCAAAAGTGTTTTTTTTAAATATATAATAAGTTTATATATTAAAATAAACTTTGTAATAATATCCCTTTGATCTTATAATGCATTAAACACTATGTTTATTCATACCTTAAGTGATTAGATGGTGAAAGTGATTATTTACTACTAAATACTTGTTTACGTCATGATCTTTGGTTTGATGTGTTTTCGTTTTGTGATTATCAAAACATAGAGATATCGAAAGATATGAATAACGTTTTTAGTCATTTATTTATATCAACAATCTCCCCCTTTTTGATGATTACAAAACCTAAACTCATTAAATCAAAAAATTAATTTTTAGACAAGTATTTAGTGAGTTTATATTCACTTCTCCCCCTTTTTGTAGAATCAAAAAGGTTTAAGCCAATAAGATGAAAGCTCCCTCTTGATGTATGCTCCCCCTCGTTTGAGGGCACCAAGGGTTCTAGTATTGGAATTCTTGCAAGAAAAATATTAGAAGCACAAGCATGGCACAAGCAAACACATATAGCATAATACCAACTAATAATAAGCATGGCAAAAGATAAATAGAAACACATATTAAATCATTCATTAATAGAAAATGATTATGTCAACCCATAATCATTATTACAAATGCCATAAAAATAGGATTCTAAACTAATTAGAGCATCCTAATGTGTCAACAAGGAGTGTCACCAAACTTTCTTGAATCCCAAAATGGTTGAGGAGTTTTATTTGAAAATGAGAAACATAAGCATATACAATGCTTGGTGGTTTAGTGGAGGTAAACTTTTGGTTGCATGGATGTTGGTGAGTTTGGAGATGTGGAGCTAGGAGGTGGTGGATTTGAAGTTGGGTTTGTTGATTGAGGGTTTTGATGTTGCTCAAGTGATGGTGTTTGTTGAGATCTAGTAAGAAGATACTCAATCCAAGTAAAGTGCTCATTCAATGCAATGGTTTGTTGTTGGAGGAAGATGCAACAAGGGCAATTGTTAACATGCTTCTCAATTTGGTTGATGTTGTGTGGTGATGATGGTGAGCTTGATTGAGGTGGATCCAAATTGCGTTGAGCAAGATGTAATGCTAAAATAGCACTAAGCTCATGAGCCTCTTTTAGCTCCTCAACGAACTTCAAGTGTTCGGAGGAAGGTGATGGTGGTGGAACATGATAGTTGTCTTGGGTGAAGGTTTGAACATGTAACAAATGAATGGCATGTGAAGTTGTAGGATGTGGTGGTGGTGTTAGTTTGACGGATAATAAATTAATATATCATGACCGGATTCGAACTCGAGACTTCGGGATTGCACACTTTACGTATGATTTTCAATGAATTAATAATTATTGTTTTAGTGACGAATAATTATTAAATACACGAAATATAAACTTAACGGTAACTAACGACCGTTGGACGAGACATGAAGGACTAAATGTGGATAAGAGTGAAAGTTTGGTTCGGGTTGGGCTTTGAAAACCCATGGCCGGCCAAGGCCCCTCTCCCATAGGGTTTTGGGATAGCTTTTGCTCCAAGCCTCTTGATTAGTATATAATGAGACCCCTCTCATTCATTCTAATCATCCCTTGGTTCCATTGCAACCTAATCTTCTCTAATCTCTTTCTTTGTGTCTAATCGATCTTTGATTGATAGGACCAATAGTTTAATCTTTTCGTGTACTACGAATCTAGCATTTCCATTGAAACGCTTATAGTACGTGTGTGTGAGAACGAAGTGTTAGCATACTTTTGCTAACGGTGATCTTGCCTTGTGACTAGCCCTAGTTGATCCATATAAGCCCTCTCCTAGGGTTTATAAGTTCTTGTTCTTGCTAGCAATCAAGAGGTATGTATCCATTTATATTTCGGTTAATTTATTATTTGTATTTGATCTATTCCGTTGCGTACTCTTTGATGTTTATATGTTTATTGTTTTACATTATTCATATATTCAAACAGTGGCATCAAGAGCCGTTAATACATTATAATGAATTACCGAAACACATAAAATTGAATCGTTTGATTATAACATGCTTGGTGTTCTTATGTTTTTATATTTTTCATAAACCCTAGTTTTTATTTTTTTTATTTCGAATTTATTTAAATGTCGAAAGTTTTTTTTATTTAAAAAGAAATTAGGGTTTGATGAATTATGTAATAAAAACTTGTAGAAACCATAGGTTGCATGTAATTTATGTGTATGGATATTGTTATATGCCGTTTGGTTGCGTTCCTTGATTGACATGATTATTTGTATAATATGTGCAATATGGGCATCCATGACAAACTATGCATGTGTTGTTATGGATTATGATTTGTTTTGATTTCATGCTTATTTATGCGATTTATTATAATTGATAAATGGTTTAGTAAATACTATGTATAAAGATTACTAAAATTTGATTAATTATAAAATTAGGGAAGACCCTATTAATCGTATATTAAATCAATAGTGTGTTTTATATTGATTGTAATTTGCATGACCATTATTGTTGTTGTTTGTTTATTTTATTTTATTACTTTTGTTTTATATGTTTTTTGCAACATGATAGTAACAAAGGGTAATTTCAAGAAATAAATTATTAAACGGACTTAATAATGGTGAAATCTTGTTTTGAGCTTACTTATAAATCTTGAACTTTTGGTTGATTGATCGCGACTGTATTAAGTGGTTGAAAGGTGGAACTAATTATGACAAACTATTAAAGTGGGTATAAGGTTGGCTACGCATTAAATTGCGGCCTTAGTGAGCCTCCATTCTGGCTTACCGCTCGCCTGTGAGTCATATTTTAGTCTTTACCTAACATCCATGATAACTACGAAGCACTTAAGGCAAAGTTGTAAGTTTCTCAACGCCTCAATCAAAAGTTTAGAGATTTAAGCTCGTAAAGAAACTAATGAGTAAAAGTTTTTTTACATGAAACATATGCTACAAGATGAATGCATGACATCTTTGTACATATATTTTGATTACACACATCAAAAATACTACCCTTAAATTTAAGTTATATGCCATCCAATGAAACGGAAACACCTAAAATTGGATCTACGCCAGGGCGTAACCTGACTAGATTGCAATGGAAGGACAAATTACATGATTTCATCACTTGCAGATCAACTGGTGTGGTGTCATTATGTAAGTTTGTTGTTTCTTAAATTGGTTAACTTAATTGAGTTGATAGTGGGAACTGATCACTCAAGGCATAAGAAGATGGGGATAAAACATGTTTACATTGCAACTGCGGTTGGCAAATAATGTAAATCCCATCGATTCTAGGAATTGCAATTGAATATTGGCAATTGGGACACGACCCGTACCTTATTGAATAACGTCATCACTAGCAGATCAACTGATGTGATGAACTTATGTCAATTTGGATCCTAGTATTTCAATGTAAAATTAAAATGGTTATATGTTTATGAACCTAGGGTATTTAATTTTATTGAAATTTAATTATCGAAAGTACTAACTTTTGAATTTTTTCTGTAGAAATGGCTACACCTGAAAACACTAATATGAGCAACATGAGTTCTGCGTTCAAGCAAATGATTGATCGAGACAAGTTGACTGGTGAAAATTTCAATGACTGGTATCGATCTTTAAGAATCACCTTAAGGATGGCCAGAAGATATGATTATCTTGGTGAACCTCTACCTGAGAAACCTGCTGATGATGCAACACAAGCCGTAAAGGATGCATACAACATTGAATATGAGAAGCACAATGATGTGGCTTGTCTCATGTTGGCTAGGATGGATACTCAATTGCAAAAGCGGTTTGAGAACTTTGGTCCCATGGACATGATCAATGAACTCAGACGAATGTTTGAGAAACCACCTGCTGCAGAATTATATGATCTAATAGAATCTCTGCACAATTGTAAGCAGGAAGCAGGAAAATCCGTGAGTGCCCATTTTTTGTCCATGAAATACTATATGGATCAATTGGAGCGACTTGGTTGCGGATATCAGGAAAGTGTGTGCATTGGTCTCATTTTGCGATCCCTTAATCAGGATCTGTATAGTGAGTTTGTACGCAACTATAATATGCATTGCAAGGGGAAGACAGTAAGTGAAGTTCATGCAATGCTTATAGATTATGAGAAAAGCCTGAATAAGAAGGCACCTACACCTGCTGTAATGGCGATACAGGGTGGTAGGATCACCAAGAAACCCAACAAACCGCATAATGCGAACGTCAAGGGTAAAGGCAATGGTAATGGTAAAGGCAAGCAGATTGCAAATCACCAACAGAAGCCTAAGAAGCAAAATCCTCCTTTTCAGAAGAAGAAGGAAAATTTCAATAAGGATTTGGCTAAATGTCACCACTGCAACACTCCTGGTCATTGGAAGAAAAACTGTCCATTGTTTCTAGAGGAGTTGCGCCTCAACAAAAGTAAAATGCCTGGTAACGTCGCAAGCACTTCAGGTATGTTTATGATTGAGTTATTTTCTTTTCCTCGTAAGAATAATTCCTGGATATATGATACAGGATGTGGTACTCACATCTGTAATACATCGCAGGGACTTAGAGGAGCAAGGAAGCTGGCCTATGGAGAAAGATACTTGTACGTAGGAAATGGAGTACGTGCAGCAGTTGAAGCCATAGGGACTTTCGATTTAGTTTTACCTTCGGGAATGATACTAGTATTGAATAATTGTCACTTTGCACCCTCTATTGTTAGGGGTGTCATTTCAGTTTCTTTGTTATTGGATAATGGTTTTGTTCACACATTTATTAATAATGGAATTTCTGTTTCTTTAAATAATGTTTTTTACTTTAATGCAATTCCAATAAATGGTGTGTTTGAAATTGATATGGAAGATTCCATGTCCAATAGAAATAATTCTGTGTATAGCATTAACAATAAGAGAATCAAGTCTAACTTGGATTCGTCTTATCTTTGGCACTGTCGTCTTGCTCATATAGGCAAGGATCGCATGCAAAAGCTGCAACATGATGGGCTTTTACAAAAGATCAATGATGAATCATTTGATAAATGCGAGTCCTGCATATCTGGGAAGATGACAAGGAAACCTTTTTCACCACAAGTGGAAAGGGCAACATATCTACTTGGATTAATACACACTGATGTGTGTGGTCCACTTAGACATGTGTCAAGACGTGGTGCTACCTACTTCATAACCTTCACGGATGATTATAGTCGTTATGGTTATGTTTATTTACTTAAACATAAACATGAAGTCTTTAATACCTTCAAGGTTTTTAAAAGTGAAGTAGAATTACAACTCGGTAAGAAGATTAAGGCACTTCGATCCGATAGAGGCGGTGAATATTTAAGCCAAGAGTTTAAAGATTATCTAACTGAGTGTGGTATAGTCCAACATCTCACGGCTCCTTATACTCCACAGCAAAATGGTGTATCTGAAAGGAGAAATCGTACTTTGCTAGACATGGTACGATCAATGTTTAATCTTACATCTCTACCCTTATCCTTTTGGGATTATGCCCTTGAAACTGCTATTCGCATATTGAATATGGTTCCAACAAAGAAGGTTGATAAGACTCCATATAAATTATGGACAGGAAAAGCTCCTAGCTTTTCTTACTTAAAGGTCTGGGGTTGTGACGCGTTTGTTAAACGTGATTCACCAGATAAACTCCAACAGAGATCTGTTAAGTGTATCTTCGTAGGATACCCAAAGGAAACAATGGGTTACTACTTTTACTTTCCACCAGAGAATAAAGTCATTGTGGCTAGGTATGGAGATTTCTTTGAAAAGAATCTCATATCTCAAGAATTCAGTGGGAGAGTTTATGATCTAGAGGATGAAGATACATCACCTTCTGAAAACACTAGCACACTTCCTGTGGAACCTGAAAGTTTAGGTCCTCCACCTGAAGTGGAAGTGGTACCCATTCGCAGATCTTCAAGAACTGTGAAAGCACCCGAACGTCTATGTCTTAACGTAGAGTGTGAGGAAACGATACTAGGGGATCTTAATGAACCTACTAGTTATAAGGCTGCCATTAATGGTCCTGAAAAGGAGAAATGGCAGAATGCTATGAATGGGGAAATGCAGTCCATGAAAGACAATGAAGTCTGGGAAGAAGTAGACTTACCTCCAAATGCTAAGGTAGTTGGAAGTAAATGGCTCTATAAAATGAAAACAGACATGGATGGCATTGTACACATCTATAAGGCTCGTTTGGTAGCTAAAGGCTATACTCAAACATTTGGTGTTGACTACGAGGAGACCTTTTCTCCTGTAGCTGACATTAGAGCTATTAGGATTCTCTTAGCCATAGCTGCCTACTATGACTATGAGATATGGCAAATGGATGTCAAAACCGCCTTCTTGAATGGTCGCCTAGATGAAGACATCTATATGGCGCAGCCTGAGGGGTTTGTGAATCCAGAATTTCCAAACCGTGTATGCAAACTTAAAAGATCCATTTATGGATTAAAGCAAGCATCACGTCAATGGAATAAGAGATTTGACGCAGAAATCAAAAGTTTTGGATTTAGTCAAAATCTTGATGAGCCATGTGTATACCAGAAAGCTAGTGGGAGTAATGTTACTTTCCTTATCCTATATGTCGATGACATATTAATATTAGGAAATCATATACCAAGTTTAAACGAAGTTAAAGCTTATCTTGGTAGATGTTTTTCTATGAAGGATTTAGGAGAAGCAACATTTATCCTTGGAATCAAGATCTACAGAGATAGATCAAAGCGGTTGATTGGATTAAGTCAAAGTACTTACATTGATAAAGTATTGAAGAGATTTAATATGCAAAATTCCAAGAAAGGATATTTGCCAATGCAAGTGGAACATGGCTTAAGTAGCAAACTATGTGCCTCAACACCTGAAGAGGTTGCAATCATGAAGAAGGTTCCGTATGCTTCAGCAGTAGGATCTATCATGTATGCGGTTAGATGCACAAGACCTGATGTGGCGTTTGCACAAAATATGACCAGTCGTTATCAACAGAATCCAGGTGGAAAGCACTGGCACGCTGTTAAAAGCATTCTTAAGTATTTAAGGAATACTAAAGATATGTTTCTAGTGTATGGGGGAAATCCAGAAGCAGAACTTGATGTTACAGGTTACTGTGATGCGTCCTTTGAAACTGATAAAGATGATACAAAGTCTCAGACGGGTTATGTCTTTGTTATTAATGGAGGAGCAGTTGACTGGAAGAGCAAGAAGCAGACAACAATTGTGATGTCTGTTACAGAAGCTGAGTATATTGCTGCATCGGAAGCTGCGATGGAAGCTGTTTGGATCAGGAAATTCATTTCGGGGCTTGGTATTATGCCGTCAATTGAATTACCTATTAATATGTATTGTGACAACTCTGCCGCAGTTACATTCGCCAATGAACCTGGAGTTATGAAGGGCGCCAGACATTTTCCAAGAAGATATCACTATGTTCGAGAACAAGTCGACATAGGTGAAATCAATCTACTCAAAATTCATACAGATAACAATCTAGCTGATCCATTTACGAAGGCTTTATCTAAGGAAAAGCTTACTCGACTTGCTGATGGCATTGGACTTCGTTTAGCTAGTAGTTTCATGTAGATCTGTGGTTAGTATTTGGATAAAGGATTGTAAACAATAATTATTCGAATGAAATGAAGTATTGTGTTATGTTTATTTCTATTCATAAATATTGTATCCTATATTTGCATGTTTGATCCATGAATAACTTAAGTTATTCTAAAATTGTCCGTTGTCAATTAATGATATGGGAGTATCATTGAACTAAGACAAATGTGAGATTTGGTATAATATATATAAATTATATTGGTGCGTAGACATGCCAAATTCACATGATATTTAATACTGAATAAATTGAATATAGGACAAAATCCCAACTACATGATTGTACTTATGGATGTTGTCATTATAGTAAATTATGAATATTTATCCTCAGACTTGAGATACTAGGTAACTACTGTGGATGTAGCTCATTTTCTGTGAGATAATCTAACGCTATCCGTAACTGGTAGTTATAAGGATTATTTTCAGAGGTGATGCGAAGTTCATAGGTTATGCTTGTAGTCAATACAGGATTTGGTTCCTTCAAATTTGTTTTGAAGTATAATACTGTTTGGCCGCTCGTAGGATTAACAAGATGTTTGCATGGCCATGCCCAAGGTCTATCTGGAATACGTTCAGAAGAGTTGGTAATCTTGCTTAATCATAAATAACGAGAAACACTAGTTAATTATGGAATGACTTCAATCCATATCCAAATTAACATAGTATTAGAATCAAAAGGATAAGTATGATGATGAATCATCAAAGGTGGTTTTTTCCAGGAAACCATACTCGAGATCGTTTTGGGGGCATTGGCGTGTTATGCTAGACTAACCATTGTCATTGTTACATTAATCTATATCCGAGTGGGAGCTGTTAGTTTGACGGATAATAAATTAATATATCATGACCGGATTCGAACTCGAGACTTCGGGATTGCACACTTTACGTATGAGTTTCAATGAATTAATAATTATTGTTTTAGTGACGAATAATTATTAAATACACGAAATATAAACTTAACGGTAACTAACGACCGTTGGACGAGACATGAAGGACTAAATGTGGATAAGAGTGAAAGTTTGGTTCGGGTTGGGCTTTGAAAACCCATGGCCGGCCAAGGCCCCTCTCCCATAGGGTTTTGGGATAGCTTTTGCTCCAAGCCTCTTGATTAGTATATAATGAGACCCCTCTCATTCATTCTAATCATCCCTTGGTTCCATTGCAACCTAATCTTCTCTAATCTCTTTCTTTGTGTCTAATCGATCTTTGATTGATAAGACCAATAGTTTAATCTTTTCGTGTACTACGAATCTAGCATTTCCATTGAAACGCTTATAGTACGTGTGTGTGAGAACGAAGTGTTAGCATACTTTTGCTAACGGTGATCTTGCCTTGTGACTAGCCCTAGTCGATCCATATAAGCCCTCTCCTAGGGTTTATAAGTTCTTGTTCTTGCTAGCAATCAAGAGGTATGTATCCATTTATATTTTGGTTAATTTATTATTTGTATTTGATCTATTTCGCTGCGTACTCTTTGATGTTTATATGTTTATTGTTTTACATTATTCATATATTCCAACAGGTGGTACTCTTGGTGGTGGAGACATGGTTGAGCTTGAGTAGTCATGAAAACATGAAATGTGTGGAAGAGGTTCTTCATGAGTGGGTGGTGTTTTTGTTGAATGAGCAACATGTGAAGTATTGATTGAGAGATTGGGATTGAGCATGCTCATTATAAGAAGAAGCACTAATGAGGGCATGAGTGGATGATAGGTTGTGAGATGAGTCATTAGTGTGGGTTTGAGGTTTAGTTGTTGGTTGACTTGGAACAACATCACTTGAGTTATGACAAGAATCAAGTTTCCTCCTCCAAACGGGTTTGACGGAGATCCTTGCGGTTCTTGAAATCTTTGGTTTTTGGTTGTTGGGAGATGACATGTTTGGATGTGATGGCATTAATGATGGGAAGAGGGTATTTATAGTGTATGAGAAATGTAGTTTAGGAAGGTAAATTTTGAGGGATAGTATGGGACAAAATGTGTTTGTGAATTTTGGGAAGTATAGGGTGAAATGGGTCAAAAAGTGATAAAAAAAACAGTATCCCCGACCATCAGATGGCCGGTCCCCTTAATTAGGGGTCGGTCCCCTTAACATTAAGGGGGCCGCCTTATATAATTAAGGGGGCCGCCCATCTGGTGATTCCCAATGGGTTTTTGGCAGAAAATTTTCAAAAAGGTTGTGTTTTTGGATTTGGATTCAAGTAAGTTCAACTCTTTGAGGCAATATAGGGCATACTATTCATGAATGTAGAGAGTGTTATAGAAATAAGTAAAGTAGACAATTAATTTCTAATAATCATGCAATCTACTAATTGATCAATAAAGATAGGCAACCAAGGAAGCAATAAAGCAAACTAGTTAAATATGCAACTATATGAAAATGATAATATGTAGGCTAGTGCAAACATATTGATGAGTGCTTACAAGTAACAAGTAGGAAGATATGATTATATGGACTTCAAGACTTGTTACAAACAAGATCCATATGGGCAAACCATGATTCTCATGAAATGATTTGATCAAATTGTGAATGTCATTTCCATAGAAGTGTATGACACATGTGACATAATCAAATATGTTTTAAATAAAACATTTTTAGTTTTATTCAACAATGCTTTGAAATAAATTCAAGTGTGCATTACAATAAAATAAATTGAGTTTTGTTTCATAACATGTTAAAAAAAAATTTAATCTTGATTTTGATTAAAATAAAGTTATGGTAGCTTATAGTTAAGCATGTTGTTTGAAGAAAAATAATATAGATATTTGAAAGATTTTTATTCAAAGAGAGATGTTTTAAACATGATGTTTTGATTTTGATAACAAGAAATTGCAAATGAAAGATTTGAAATGGAAACTTATCATCAAGAGAATCAATTAAGCCCATTGTCACATATAATCATCTCTAATGGCAACTAAAGATATGGAAAAGAGATGGTAGATATTTATGATCTAAATGCAATGAGATAGAGAGGGACAAAGTAAATCATCTATGGATAAAAGATAGACATATGTATATATATATATATATGTATACAAAACACATCATAATATTAAGTTACTAACAAGTCTTAATTATAACACATCTATTAATGCAACTAGTAAGATCATATAGTTTAAATGGTAAATATTCTACTATAGATCATAGAAGATTTTCAATATAAATGAAGACTAAGAAAAATGATAATAGACTTAACAACAAGAGGGTTAATTATCCTAATATCATGTATACATATATTAGTATTAATGATCTAAAAGCATGACAACTTATAAATTAAATCATATTAATATACTAATTAAAGCATACTCTAATATAATGTAATATTGACAAGTTTTTGAAAAGAAAACTTACCTCAGGTCCAGCTTTTCTTTAAGAATGGGCATGAGAGTAATAGAAGACATCTTAAAAGTTTGCCCAAAATATTTCGAAGTAGCAAAGTAAAATCCCAACGCAATAAAGATCAAGGAGGCTTGATCCGAAAAACTTAATCGATCACAACAATCATCACAAATCGTGTAGATCAAGAATGGTAAAACAAGAATCCTTCGTCATGAGGTAGTAACGAACACACCATAAAGTCAATGCTCCAAAAGTGAAGAACAAACCGCCAAAACCATAGATGACCGCAACAACGTCATAAACAAATCGTGTGTAGAATGTGAAATAAAGTAATAGGAACCAATAGTCATCAAATGAAAGAAAGTGAAGAGAGCGATCCAAAAAGTAGTATTCCCTTCGTTCGTTAATTACCTAAACATGACAAAGAGCTTGGTACCCATATTCTCATGGGTCCGAGTTGGTTAGTTGAGAACATCCATTGCATTTAAATGCACATGATGAGGATGTCGACGAGAAGTACAAGAATTCATCAATAGTTTGTTTTAATTAACAAACAATGACTTTCTTTACTAGAGTAATAAATAATGGATGTAAATAATATTAGTTCTAAATTTCTCCACTAGGTTTAACAAATTTTATTTGTTTTGATACATTTGTTAAAGGATCATTTGCGGTAAATCCTAAGCCTGTTTTATCATAAAATGACTTTTGAATGTTAAGTAAATATTTTAAAGATCTAGAACTATTTTCAAATTTGGCTAATATTTTTGCTTTTTCATTTTTCATTTTAATTTCATGTTTGTAGTCTTAACAATATTTACATTTAAGATCAATTTCAATATTACTTTCAAGTCTAGACATTTTATCTTCTAAAATTATTTCCTTTTCAAAATTGTTTTCAATGGATATTGAAGATTTATTTTTAAGAATCATTTTTGAGTCAATGTTGCAAAAATGTTTGAAGTTGTTTTCCAATTTTGAAAATTATAATATAAATTGATCATAGCAAAAATGTTTAGTTTCAGATTGTACCTTATTTGTAGTTGTACATTCTTCACAAGCTATACGGCGATCAATTACATCGTTCATGTAGCTCCATGTTTTCTTTGTAGTTTCGCTTAGATCTTGAAGCATGTAGTCCTTGCCATCAATACTTGTATTCACATTTGTTTGAATATTCTCACAAGCCATATTTTCATCATCTTCTTCGTTATTGCTACCTTCAATGATCACATTTGAACTAGTAGTACATGTGTTTATTTCAACTAAATATTTATTTATTAAATTTTCTAGAGTGACTAATTCTTGTGCAACATCAAGTTTATCATCTTTGGTTTTACATTTCTCTTGGTGAAACTTTAAAAGACATTTCCAAATATCATTTGCCGTTTTACAAAAGAATAATCTTTCATATTTAACTTTTGGTAGAGTTTTGAAAATAAGTAATTTAGCTTTAGTATTTTTATCAATCTTTGTTTGAAGATTTTTATATTGATTTTCAAAATCCATTTTGGTTGGTTTAAGATCACCAATTGAAATGATATGCCAAAGATCAAAATCTATTGATTTCACATAATTTTCAAATTTGTTTTTCCATTCAAGAAAATGATCATTTTTAAATAATGGTGGTTTTTGCGTAAATTCCCCTTCTAGATATTTTTCAAATTCCATAGATCGTTACAAAATTTAAAATACAATATATTTTAAAAATCTTGCTAGACGTGGCTCTTGATACCAATTGTGGAAAACTAGAAGGGGGGGGGGTTGAATAGTTTTACGTCTTTCTCGTTTTATTTGTTTTATAAAAGTTAGCTTCTAAAGAGTAGACGTAAGTTTTCAAAAGTCTTTAATGCAAAAATATAGATGCTAGTTTATTTAAGATTTTGTATAAACACTACTTATATATATCTAATGTTGAAGGAGGATTTGCAATCTCATATATCATATATAAGTATATGTATATGTATAAGTGTTTTAATATAAGTTTATGTACTTGGTTTGTTTTTGTAAAATTAATGTTATGAATGAATTTTAGTTTGATCTTTATGTGAAATCAATATATGCACAACACAAGCAATTATAACTATGTATGAAATGCTAATAAGTAATTAATCAAAAAGTGAGAGATGGAAAGATCAAACCGAGAAACAAAGGATTTATAGTGGTTCGGCTACAAGGACACCTTCCTTGCCCTACTCCACTCCCCGAGTCACCTACTCGAGAGTTTTCTTCACTAGATCAAAAACCTCCCTTATGGCGGAGAAAACCTTACACACCACAACTTTGTCACAACACAATTACAACTTCTACACGACTTCTTCACACCAATTTTTCCTCACACCTTTCTACTTCACTCCTAGCTTCTTCACAACTTTCTACTTCGCTCCTAGCTTCTTCACAACTTTCTATTTCGCTCCTAGCTTCTTCACAACTTACTACTTCCTAACTCTTTTTCTTCACGCCACTTGTTTCTTCATACCTTCACTACTAAGTCCTATCCACTACCCCAAGATATATACTACTTCACAACTTCTAGGCTTCAAGGTCTTCTCAACTTTAAAGCTTCAACTTCTTTGTCTTCACAACTATCTCCACTTCAATATACTACCACAACTTATTTCTTATATCACTAATCCTATCCACTTCTACTTCTTCACTTCTAGTACTACTTCACACCTTCAATAAATCTAGATCCTATATCTAAATCTAACTAACCAATGTATACACTATATTCACCAAAGAATGAATGATGTACAATATGAAATGATCAAATAACTTAAATAGCAAGATGATACTAAGTTGTAATACTCCTAGTTTTGATAAATAGGAGTATTCTTCTCTTTGCACTTGAATAATGTATGTTTTATTAAGTATTAACCTGCAAATCGGTCAAACAGGTAAAAAAATGGGTCAACATTGCGTATATTATGCAAAATTTGAAAGTATCTTAGCAATACAAGTAATAGGTATAATATGTTACGTATTTCGGTACTTTTGAGAAAGTATGTTGCGTATCTACAAACTTAGTCCATAATTTTTATTTTTTAATATTTTTTTATTATATTTTTTTCTAAATTTCTTGAGAAGAGAATGGTTTTTCTTCTCTGAAGAAGAGTCAAGAATTTTAAAAACACGTTTAGTTATAGTTACATTACGACGGTGGGCGGTGAAGGATGATACGAGAGATTAAGGTTAGAATGGTGTTTGTGTTTTTTTGAGATACGTTCTTTTTTTATTGAAAAAAAATGGGAAAGAAAAAAGTTGGAATGATAGAATAACCTTTTCAGTTTCTTAGTTAAAATTTAGAAAATGAAATTGTCTTTTTGAAAATTGTTGGAAAAAAAATGTGACTAAACGGATTTTTTTTTTTTTTTTTTTTAAATTTAAAGTGAGATATTTTTCACTAACTAAACACACCCTAAAGCCTTTTATTAAGGCTAATCTGAGTTAGAGTGTGTATTTTGAGTTCCGCACGAAATCCAAATAATAAGATGATTTGAAGTGTTAAATCGTAATAAAAATGGATTATCTAGCATTCGCAAGCATAAATAAAGAAATGAGTGAAATGTAAGCTGAATTAGCACAATCTTACACAACATAATTGTTTTTTTTTTTTTTTTTTTTTTTTTTTTTTTAAAGCATTGTTAAAGTTACGTTGATTATTTTTAATTGAAAATTCTTAAAAAACTTAATGAGGAAAGTTAATAAGAAAATTAATATTTTAGAATTTTAGAGCAATTAATGAGAAAGTTAACAAAAAAAACTGATTGAATTCAAATAGTCAATTTTTTTTAAAACAAATTAAAATAATTAGATAGCAAGAATACCAAATAAGAGTAGATGATAAGCTGGGTTTAAAAGGTTAATAATCGGTAATTCGAACTGCCTCACAATTGGTTGCCTTTCTATAATATGATGGCATACATGATTCACTCAACGATTATGCCTGTGGAGATGCCAAGGTTCTTCTTTCGTTTTAAATTAATTGTTTTATAAGAGAAGTGTGTTTTTGGGAAACATAAATATAATAGATTTTTCTTTTTTTTAAAATAACAATCGTATTTTCAAAAAACATTTACTTTTATTTTTATTTTTTATTTTTTATTTTTTTAGTTTTGTAATTTTTTCTGTTAGAGATATTTTAATACACTTGATTATTGTACATTGTTTTTTCTTTTCTTTTCTTAGTAAATAATTAATTTATGACAAATACTAGAGCTTTGAAGAAAAAAAAAGTTTTTGTTATTTGTACTCTTAAGTGAGTAAGGTGGTGTTTGTTTTTCATTAAGAGGCTTTTAACAACCTTTTAATCTGAACCGTTCAGACGCGGTCAGACATTTTGGTCGTTCAGACCATTTGTTTTTTTTCCCCGTTTAGACGTGTTCAGAGGCAGTAAGATCTTAATGGTCTAGACTTGAGAGGGGTGTCTGAATGCCTCTTGTTGCCTCTTGCTGACGCAAAAGAAAAGTACAAGCAAATATGCGGTTCAAACATGAGTTTTTTTTTCCCGTTCAGATGTGGTCAGATTCAGACATTTAGACCTCAGATTCAGATTTAGATGTGCGGTTCAGATTCGCCTATTAAAAAACAAACATCAGCTAAGTTCTTATAATTTACATACATCTCATGTACACATTAATATTTACATATTTTTTTAAATACAAGTGTTCAATGCATTATGTACAAGGCTATTAAAATAAGATTTGATAAAAATATGTAAATAATGTTATGTATATGAGGATGTATGTAAATGCCTCTAATTAAGCAAAGACTGGACCGGACCGACCAAGACCAATACCGAAATAGCCCAAAAGCCAAGAACGAGACCGAATGTGTTCAATCTAGTCTGGTCCAAGAAGGCAAAATGGTTAGTTTTTAGACCGGACCGAACCGAGACCGAAATAAGGAAAACCTAAGACCAGGACCGGGCCGCTGGTCTTTCGGTCCGGTCTCGGTCAGTTCTGACCAAACGGTTCGTTTGCTCAGCCTTACAACTATTTTGCTCAGCCCTACAACTATTAAATGCACGCACGAACTGTTCAAATAAGAATAAAATGTATAAAGAGATATCTTAATCTTTCATTAAAGAAAAAAAAAAAAAGAAAAAAAAAAAATTAGCAATGAATTAGAGATCCACAGATAAGCTAAAAAAAAATTGTAGCTAATATATTCCGAATGTATAATGCATTAGTTGGTTCCATAATTATTTGGCAACCATACCCCTCCCTTATTTGAAGTCTATCAGTCGACTAAACGCAAAACTGAGTGAAGCCACACACATAATAAAATTGGTGTGGTTATCTGATAGTTACAAATCAGGGGTTCCCCTCCATTCCATTATTGTATGGTATAAAATGCTCCAAATCTCCTCATTATTACTAGTAAATTAATATTCTCAAAAAAAAAATAACTGAATCACATTACAGTTACAGACTTATCAGACACTGAAGTAACAACCAGACCAGAGCACCGGTTATGGTTTGAAGAATAAATTATGAGCGTGTTTGTAGCTTATAATCACCACCTCTTATTAACTCCGCTTGTTGTCAAGTTTCCGGTCGTTAAACGGGATATTTTGGGTCAAGCCCGTTTATCGGTTAAAGCTGCAGCTTCGTCTTCGTTTACGGGCTCCGGGGCCGAATATATCGGTACTTAATACTACTATTTGAGTATTCGTTACCTGTTGTAGCTATGTATTTTTGTTTTCCTGTTTCTACTGTTATCAATGTTAGGGTTTTTACTTCATGATGCATACTGCTTGTTTGGACCTCGGAATTAAGGTATCACTAGTCTTATTAAGGAGATTATTTGCGACTAGGTCTTCTATTGGACCAGAAGCAATAAGATAACAAAAGCGGACTAACCTATGTTGTAGACTAGGGTATTTGTACTCCTTATAAATTTTTGTAAGAACTGTATTTTCTTCGGGAGCTACTTTTCATGGGTCTAGTTCTTATCGTCTTGTCTTTTTTCTTTTCTCGATTGGTTATACCCGCAAGAAAGAAATCGAAATCGAAAATCAAAGGACTGCACCGTTTCATTACTCATATTACAACGACTATAAACACCCTCATCGGCAAGTGCACTTTTCTTATATATGTACATTTTTGGTCTAAATTGGCATAATATAAACACTTACTTGATTGCCCATCGGGGCTTGATTACGAGGTTAACGGTTTTCTTTCTTTCTCACATCACGTGTACTTTCAAATGAAACAACATATACCTACTTCAAGCACTTTAGCTAGATCTTGGTACAATAGACCCAATTACATTGCTATGTGGAGATCAGGAGATGCAATCACTCCACATTGCCACAAATCTATGATAGTTGATGAACTTCACATAAAAAAATTTGTTTCATTTTGGTTTTGTTCCTTAGAATATCAAGATACTTTACGCGCACACGGATTATAATAATTTACTAGGAAAATTATATGTAATAGTAACACACTTGTATTTTGATACCAATTATCACAAATAACTTTCAATCTTGTTCTCGTAGTATCTTAAATGAAAACAAGTAAAATATCTTATTGTTCTATGATAATACTGTATGCATATTCACTAATGCCCAACCCAATGCATATCCGCTAATGGTAAATTTTGGTGCTTAGAATAGCAGGAGACTTTACATGTTTAAAGGTTAATAGTAAATTAGTAACTTGCTGCAACATTATGAATAACAATAACATACTTGTATTTTGTTACCAGTTGTACAGCAATTTACTTACAAACTTCTTGTAAATAATAGCAATGGTTTTTGGCTCATGTTGCTATAATTGGTAACAAAAGGCAAGTATCTTGCTATTGCTGATAATCGGTAAAACATGTAAAGTATCTAGTTACTCTAAGTTTTTGCTTGGATAGTATAGATTATAGTGACGTATCTTGTGCGAAGCAGGATAGAAACATAATTTGAACTCTTGGATATGACACAGCCGATAACTAGGATGAAATGACAAAGAATGTGTAGCGTTGATGGAGCTTATATTATAGTTATATGTAATGGAACAATGTGAATTTAACTGTTCATCATGAGATTAAATCAGGGTTAACATATGAATAGATCTTTGAAACCATAAGATAAGTTTTTAATCAATTGGTTCTGGAATTTTCTTCGCTTAATAACTATGTTGTTCTGAATGTTTATTACTTGTACAACATCCAGAATTTGGATAATTGATGGGATGCCATTTTAGTCATTTCCAGAACCATTACCCGTAGCCCAGAAGAAGAAGAAAGGAAGGACAATAGTTGGCATAGATCAGGATGAATTAGTGGACCCTACACTTTTAGCTGACCCTGACAGCTGTTTTTGTGAATTTCAAGGATTGCAACTACATCATAAAATATGTGATCCAGAATCTGAAGCAGATTCCGATTCATCTCAAGTAAAGGAAAAACTTAAGTTCCCATTGATCTTATTACATGGGTTTGGAGCTTCTTTGTTCTCTTGGAATGAAGTTATGAAGAGTTTGGCAAAAGTTGCTGGCTCAAAAGTTTTATCATTTGATAGACCGGCCTTTGGATTGACAACAAGGGTAGATAATCCATCCAATTATGTTCCAAAAAGTGGTGACCAGGATACAAAGCCGGTCAATCCATATTCTATGGCATTTGCTGTACTGGCAACTTTGTACTTCATCGATTTCTTGAGTGCTGATAAAGCAATACTGGTCGGGTACGCACAGTTTCTCTATTTTCATATATGTTTCTATATATCCTGGCTCACACATGATAATTATTTTACCAAGTTCAGTTTTTACATATATATTCTTTTATCAAGTTCAATTTAACTCAAAATGTTAAAAGTGATCAAATATTCTGAAGATAAATTGATAAATTCAGGGTTTTATGTTACACTTAAATATCAATGTACCTTTTCATATGTCCCTTTTTAATCATTGTTTTTTATGGGGTACGTTTGAGTTATTAAAAGATGGCTTTCTGTTCTGGTTGGGTCATTTAATAACAAAAACCCCCAAAACCTGACTTTCAAAAAGGATTAGTTTTATATAAAAGCGGCAGCTTTATATTATATATGTAACATATGTTTAGTAATGTTAGATTTATATATTAAGATATATACAATGACTAAACAGAACAAATGAAAAAATATGTTGATATTTTTATGCATTAAAATCCATATATTTTTGACGGGAATAGAGGTAACACTTTTGAAAACCAATGATAATGAGATGCAGGCATTCTGCTGGCTGCCTTGTAGCAGCTCAAACATATTTTAAAGCACCTGAACGTGTTGCTGCTATGATTCTTGTCGCCCCTGCAATTATAGCTCCTTTGACTCCACCCAAACAAGTCAAAGAAAATGATCAGCAAGACAGTTCAAGTTCAGATACTCCCAAAAACCCCGGTTTCAATCTTTTCGCTATTGTGTCAACGTTCTCTAGATTCCTATTACGAACCGTAATTAATTTGTTCAAAGGAATGGCTAGTATGGTTGATTCACTGTACAAGAAAGCTTTATCTGCTTTCCTTAGGTCCCGTATTGCTGTAATGCTGGTAATTAATTTTTATTTTGCGATGCTTAGCAAAATTTGGTATTCAATTATAGTATTTCTTAAGAGCTGTAACATTAGTTTGTGTTCTTGTTAGGTAAGGATGGTTATAGATAAATTTGGAATAGCCGGCATAAAAAATGCTTGGTATGATGCAAGCAAAGTTACTGACAGCATTCTTGAGACTTATACCAGAGTAAGTATGTTTTGTCTCACACACAGAACCGCCAAAAAAGAATCATCCTATTAGTGCCTTTTGAACTATCTTGTTTGCCTTTTCATTGCAAACTAATGGGTAGTTTTTGCATGAATGCCAAAGAAACATAAAACTTCTTAGAAAAATAACTTTGGACAGTTGTGGAAATTCAAATGCAGAAAATACCATCAAAACCTGAATTTTTTTTAAGTGCAAGAAGTAACCCATTTGGTACATAAAAGCCAAACGTAGACTTTCTAAAATATATGTAGTATTAGCTAGTCGTTTCTATCTGTTTTGATCATCTTGTATTCTTGTGACTGTTTGTAGCCTTTGCGAACGAAAGGCTGGGATAGGGCTCTTTTGGAATTCACTGCAGAAATGGTTGCTAGTTCATTGCCCGAATCAAATCCGTCATTGACAGAAAGATTGAATGAAATCTCATGTCCAGGTTCATATGCTGGCACTATCTTTCTTAAGTTTCGTTTTCATTATGAAAATATTATTAATCCCATAAATAAGTTTGAGTTATTGCTGATCAATGACATTCAAAACATTATTAAACAACGCAAGAAGTGGAGGTTCATTATAGTGTTATATCAATTTGTGGGTCTCAGTTTACGAATCACACGGTGGACAATAAAATTAAGTAGTAATGGAAATTTTGAACCATTTACTTATGGTTTATTTATTATCCAAGACACATGCAATCAAAAGTTTAGCTGTAAATGAAAATGGGTCAAATGTAATTATGTACCTCTTATATTCATATTAAAATGGACAAACAAAGTGTTTGTGGGTCAACCCCCAACCCTTTTTGACACTCGTAGCAATAATGATGAACAAACGGAAATAGCATAGTCACAGAATATATATTTACATCTTTGATACAGTTATGTCAAGCTATTTATTAATGTTTTGACCAATGAAGCAGTTCTGATTGTGACGGGTGATAGTGATCGTCTTGTACCATCTTGGAACGCAGTGAAACTTTCGCAAGCCATCCCTGGTTCTCGCCTTGAAATAATAAAGAAATGTGGTCACTTGCCTCAGGAGGAAAAGCCACAGGAATTTGTTGCGATTGTTGATAACTTCTTGACAAGTGTCTTCTTCAATAGAATAGAATCACAACCACTTCAAGCAGCAATATAAAAAACTCATATAAGCATCTTGAGCTGTGCCACATGAATATTGGAGTTCAAATATCTTCACAACACATTAGAAATTCCTGTCAGTTTGTACAGTGATAATGTTGTTTAGGAAATAGGGTTATTTGATGTATGTAATCTATATTGTTAGATTAGAAACACTTCCATTGTGCGACCTATTCTTGCGAGGGGTTGCTATTAGTGAGTGCATATAAAAAACCATACTACATTATGTCATTTCTTGATTT
Organism: Artemisia argyi; assembly: GCA_030686995.1. Lineage (NCBI taxonomy): Eukaryota > Viridiplantae > Streptophyta > Magnoliopsida > Asterales > Asteraceae > Artemisia > Artemisia argyi. The sequence continues at coordinate 155,053,760 of CM060692.1, forward strand.
TATCTTGGCGTGCACTTATTTATGCAATATAGATCGAACTACTGTTATATATAGACCTGGAAATTTGTTTTAAATGAGTAATAGGTTAAGCCGGAATCTAGTTAAAACAAACATTAAGGCTCATGATCATTTGTTTTTCTATTGTTCATTTACTAAGGAAATATGAAATCAAGTCCAAAGTAGAATGAAAACAAACATTAAGGCTCAGAGATGGAACAATGTAATCAAAGAAATGGCTAATAGCCTTGCGGAAACAACATATGGAGTGTAGTCAGCTGGCTTTGTTTTGCTGCAAGTGTATATTTTATATGGCAGGAAAGAAATGATAGAATTTTTAGAGATGAAAAGAGAAACTAGGAAGTAATCTTTGAATTAATTTGTGATACAGTGAAAGTGAGACTTTTGGGGCTAAAGGTTTAAGAATTCCATGGCTGTATCACAAGTTGCAGACAAGTGGAGTATTAGTTTTGATATTCAAAGGAAAACTCTCAGTTGAATCAAAATTTAGGGTGTTTGGGATAGCAAAGAATTGATATGTATAAAGAAAGAATCACTGTATTGGGTCAAAACTAGATTTTATATGGGGGCTAGTAAGTTGTGAAAGATAACTACTTTGCCCTACAAAGTATAAATATGAATGTGGAAGTGGATGTACTTGCAGTGGTATCACTCTATGTGATCTAAGGGTTAAGATGATGCCTTTAAGGATTCTGTAGTCTTATTATTATTGGTGTGAGTTGAGGAGTACATCTACACAATAGTAGTAATATGATTGTTTGATTCCTTAAAGGAAATGTGTTCTGGTCCTGAGATATCCATAGAGTTTTGGTATTCAAAAATTGGTAGAGTTCAAAACAAATGGTGATGCCATCACAGTTTGTGACCCTTTAAGCTTGTGTGGAGGTACACTGCAGGTTTAATGTGGTTTAAATTCTAGAATGGAAATATAGCATTTGTTTGGATGAACTGGCTCTAAGTGATCATTTTCTGTTGATGATGCTTACATGTGTTCAAAAACTTATTTTACTACTGTGGGAGGTTGGTAGTTTTTTGCACTTTGGTGAATAAAGTATGTCTAACATTTTGGAGCAAATGTAGTCACAATTGTATGATATCCTTGTATGCTTTTGGTGAAACATAAGGGTAGTTTGTTTGTACAATTTCTCTTTATTTTCTATCTTTTGTGGTGTTTGGGACTGTAAACTCTTACCAAAAGTTATAGTACATATATATAGTTTGGAGTAATATATTTTACCTTTTTAACAAAGAAAAAAAGAAATTAAAAAATCTAGGGTAAATTGCAAAAATAATCACTAAAGTATCGCAAAAACGCAAAAAAGACACTGAGTCATAAAGGCGTGCAAAAATGCCACTAACGTTACGTATAAGTGCAAAAAAGCCACCGAGAGCCAAATCCCGTTAGTTTTCTCGTTAAGTGCCAAGTCATTGAGGGTAGTATCGTCATTTCACTGTTCATACTATTTCCCGCCAATTATAATTGAAGGACTATATTTGCAAACAAACGTAAAGTCTTTAGTTAAAGCAACTAGATTACTACTAGAGTTGCTTTTTCAGAACATTAACACTGTGTTCTCAAAAAAAATTAAAAAGAAAGTGAAAGTGAAGTAAAGAAAAAGGAAGTAAAGAAAAGGAGAGGAAGTAAAGTGATGTTTCACTCCAAAAGTGGGGTGAAAGTCTTAAAGCCAAAATCCATCCACTTTCACTCCATTCCTTTCACTTTCATTCTTAAAAAAAAAAAAAACTTGAGAACATGAGCCTTTTTACATTTCATCACTTTCACTTTCTTTCACCCCTTTTCATCAACTTGAGAACATAGTGTAACTCCCCAAAACCACCCACTTATCCGACTCAAAGATAACCAACTGTCAAACCCTAGCTTTAAAAAAAATCCTAAATCGGAAAAATTAAAACCAGCTATGGCGAATAATGATAAGTGAAAGTCTTTGATGATTGGGGCGGAGGAATCATCAGAAAAGTCGTAGGGGAAGGTTTTATTGAATGATCATGTCTTTGATGAAGTTTTGGAGGTATTTGGTGATGAAGTAATTGCCACGTATGGTTCGTATGCAAATATAGGGAAGGAGATGATAGAAGAAATTCTTCAATGGCTTTAGAACAAAACTTACAACGAACCAAACGTGGGTGGTAGTGGTGCGATATCTATTCCTACCCTTGAAAGTGTAGCGGTTGCTCCAATGAGGTAGTTGCATAGACAAAAAGAGGGAGGGGAAGACCCAGGAAAAAATAACTTTTTCTGTACCAATCGACAATCCGAGTACAATGTCACCAAAAAGGAAGCGGGGAAAGCCTGTTGGGAGTGGGAAGAAGAAGGAGGGGAGTCATAATCCGAGTACAAGTACACAAAAAAGGAAGAGGGGAAGGCTTGTTGGGAGTGGAAGGAAGAGTAAGGGGAAGGAGGAGCATACAGATATTGGTATGTTAATGTAGTATATTTCATTTACGTTTCATTTTTAATTTGCTTATGTTGGATGCTATGATAATTTTGATAGAATTTTATATGCATCCCCTTTGAGTGGCATGATTGAGTGCCCTGATTTGTAGGTTTAGGATAAACAGAGTATTATGGTTTTAAGTAGGCTATTAGAATATCATAAGTGAGAGTGTTTGGCATTGCAGTTGTACTACTAAAGAAGCTACAAACAAGAAGATCCCATCAATCATATCTTCTAATTACTCTCACCATCTTAAATGTCTTAGTTGCTATACAATGTTGCAAATTAGGTTACTGATTGTAATGTAGTGACAGCTTATCAGTTGTAGTAGCTTATAGCAATAGTCAATGTGGGTCAACTGTTTCAAATTTCAAATGTTACTTTAATTGACTATTGACGTTTGAATTTAAAATGTGGCAGATTTACTTGGTTATGGGGGTGAAGTTGTGTTCAGCATGCACAATAATGGAGTCTTTGAATTTGGTCCATTAAGGTATGTACAAGGGAATGTTTCAACACTTTGTGGCTTTGTCTGTGATAGACATGTCTTTAGCCTAGGTCTGAATGATATGTTATCACGCATTAGGGGAGAAAAATGAGCTGTGTTCTTTTGTTTGCCTGACAAATCATTAGAAGAAGGTTTGAAGTTAATTCACACTGACAATGATGTGCATACAATGATCAAACTAGGTTGTCAGGCTCGTCCTGTAGAGTTGTTTGTTGCTCACACAAAACATATGCTATCTGAATACTATTTAAAAAACTTTGATTCTGAGGGTGAAGGTGAGGAGGTTGTCGGATGGGTAGAAGAAGATGCTAGCTTGCGGTGCTCTAGCACTTCAACTCCTTTTAGGACTAGCACTTCAAAACCTTTTAGGATTGTGGATGATGCTGCTGCTTCAAAACTTGAATCTGGGAGGCATGAAAAGAGGGTGAAGTGGTCTGGGGATAAGGGAAAAGGAAACATGGTTGATGAGGATGATGTTCTTAACAGGAATAAACCGACTGGTATTGTCATTAGAGACAGTGGTTCAGTGAATGTGGGAGCAAGGGGTGGGGTCTTTTGAGACCAAGAAGTGAAGTTAGAATCACTAAGCGTACTGGGACTAAGGGCACCAAGATCAATGGGTAACAATGTGGTGTTATTTTGACTATGTGAGTCTAATGAATTGTTTAGCAAATATTTTGGATATATTACATTGCCTATTATAGTAACCTCATTTCATGGCATATTTTGACTGTGTAGGTGTAGTTGATCACCTGTTGGTTCATCCAGTAGAAAGTTTTGAAGATTGACATATGGGTTCATCTATTGGGAATATGTAATCTGTAGAAACAAAAACACTTTAATTTGGTTGTATTTACTAATGTAACTTGAACTATTTTACATCTATTTCGAATACACCAAAGGGTATGTGCAGGTATTGTGATGGGTTCATCTTTTTGGTACATGACGAACAATATTATGTAAATTGAAGTATTTCATATGGATTAAATGTTTAGTGATGCTTGACTCCTATCAAATACTATGTTTTGTGTGCCTGTTATACTATGTTTGTGTTTGTTTCTTTTGTTTTTTGTGTTATATACTCCTATCAATACTCCTATCATTACCTTGTTTTGGGTTAAATGTTTATTGATGCATGACTCCCATCAATACTTTGTTATTTGTGTTTGTTTTGTGTTTCTGTTATTTGCTTCGATTAATAGCATTTACAAGTTTCTTTTGTGTATTATGGTTAGAATTATGTCAGTTTCATGTTTGTGTTTGTGATACGAATCAAACACTGTATATCAAGAAAATCGGGATCAAACGACCCCTTCCATTCATAAACTATAGATTTACAACCTTAGGATAGGGGAAACCACAACCCCTATCTACATCTAATCCTACATCTACCTTACGACAGGGGCACCAAAAGGAACAAAAGAAACCACAACTCCACAAGTGCCCAACCAACTACTACCTACATTTATCATACACAACAAAACAACCCACCCCAGCCTCCAGCACCCAACCCCTTCACATGTAAGTTTGCCTCACAGCAAACTCAATCTTGGAAACAATGATGTCGTTAGTTTGCCTAAGCATCCTCATCAACCCCCTCACCTTTCTCATATTAGCTGACTGAATCCTCCTAAGCTTGTTCACATTGGCCCTTGCAGCTCTCGAGCCCCTTAAGATTTGGAGCTCCGCAATTAGGTCCCCCTAATATTGAGCATATTAGACAGCTTTTGACACCTACTCATCAACTCTTGTGCATGATGAATGTCCTCCTCAACCTCTCGCTAGTAATGGGATAGCATCATTTCTGATATGACAAACGATTTACAGGGAATCACGAGATCAAGACAGCGAGACATGTTACTGGAAAAGGGAATGACAATTTTTTGGTTACGGGTGTGTGTGTTTCTGCTTGTGTATGTGTGTGTGCGTGTGAAGGCTTTGACAATTTAATATGGAAACATAAAAATAACTTTGCAAATTAGCTATTGAGGTCATGTCACAGTTATACCAAAAGGTTGGCGGGAGATAGTATGAACAGTGAAATGACGATACTACCCTCAATGAGTTGGCACTTAACGAGAAAACTAACGGGATTTGGCTCTCGGTGGCTTTTTTGCACTTATACGTAACGTTAGTGGCATTTTTTGCACTCCTTTATGACTCGGTTTCTTTTTTGCGTTTTTGCAATACTTTAGTGACCATTTTTGCAGTTTACCCAAAAATCTATCATGATATGTGGATTCAGGGTCTATTTGTTTCGAGAGGATTGGTGGGTTTGAGATATGATGTGGGACTGATAAACTTTGTTTGTTTAACGGTTTGGGATTATATAGTAGGTCTCATCCTCACTAACGTGCACTATTCTAAAAAGATCAATTAGATGGGACTTGCATTATTTAGAGGGCCGATTCACATAATGTCTCTATCTGTCTCCACATATTATATTCAAACTAAATTATTTAATTACAAATAACACTTTTCATTTATAAATGAATTATATTTGTAGTGAATAATATATTTTCTTACTCATACTTTTTTCTAAAATTTATACCAAATCATAATCCAAATTTAAGGGCCAGTTTGGTTGGGGGTATTTGAACTTAAGGAATGGAGTGAAAGATATAATTTATTGTTTGGCATCCAACTTTTAAACCAAATATTAGGGAGTTAGTCCTAAATTATAATCACATGCACACTAGTATGTTTTCTCTCTTTTATATGACACACATATCACTTTAGTTGTATGCACATATATAATTTTTTAGGGAAATGCTAACCACGGCTCTAAGGGTTATCATTAACAACAAACTTCAATTTTTTTGTTTCAAAATAATACTAACATTAAGACATGAACAAAAACATGCGCCATCTTTTTCGCTTATACAACCAATGAATGAAATGAATTACAAATGTGTTTGAGAAATAATATGAACCAATAACTAATTCATGATGATTTTGTTTGGACAATGCAATATTTTAGTGAAAAGTTTGTTGTTAATGACAACCTTAAAGACTGTTGTTAGCAAAACTCAATTTTTTATTTCAAAGTATGTAAGTGATATAAATAAAAATGAACCCACATATTTTGATTGGACATACAAATATATTTAAATAATTAAAATAATTTATAATTTTGTCTTTTGTCAAATCCTAATTATGAGCCAAATCATAACCCTATTCCTAATCCGACAACAAACCAAACGCACCCTAAATCATAAATCCTAAACTCATCGACAAAACCAAATAGGCCCTCAACTTAAGCCCATGATATAAAATTAAAAAAAAAAATATATTCATACTCACAACTCATTCACAAACTGAAGGACCATTTAGGCTAGACGCAGTGGGAAACAAAATATCAGTCGAGCATGCCATGTGACCGATTTCCAAATCGGTCGACTCCTTTGTGGAGTGTCGAGCAAATATCGGTCGAGCTAGAGGAAAAACAAGAATCGGTCGTTTTGCGACCGATATTTACACAACACAAACATTCAAAAAACTTTTAAAAAATCTTACCGTTTGTAATTAAAAAAAATGAAAAAAACCTTAAAAAAAAAAAAAAAAAACACAAAAAACTTTACCACTTTACATCCATAAATACCAATCTCAAACACATTTCTAAACACAGAATCTCAAACACAATTCAAACACAAAAATATGGTTTGTCGTCTCCCTCATACCGTCGAACAAATGCAAAAGTATATAAAAAACAAGCCGAGAAAGACGACACGGATCGAAAACAGGCTATTGTCGAAGTTATTAAGCAGTTTGAGCTCGCAAAGGCACTGAAACAACGATACACAGAGTGCAAAGACATCTCTGAAGAAAGAAAAGCTGTGATCGACCAGTTTTTGAATGATGAAGCTCGCAAAGACGTTACCGTTAGTGAAACGTTGTGGGGTTGTGTGAATAGATACAACCCAAATCTCCAACAAGATCAGTTGGAGTTTTGAGAAAAATGTGGCAGTTGGTTCTGTATTACAACAGAACCAACAATTTGGGTAAGGTGCATCAACTTCATCTGATGCATCAATCTTTGTTGAGCAACAAGAATATCAACCTCAGCTGACTCAATTTGGGCTAGGTTATGAAGATGATGCGGGTTGGAACGAGAGTAAGGAGCGGGAGCTTAGCAGAGTACAAAGAGAGCAAGTTTGTGAACTACTCTGCTTACGACGACGGTCGGACAACTCTTAAACCTGAGATCACCCAGATTACCAATTAATGTTTATGTAATGTTTTTAATCTATGTATTGTTTTAATTTCAAGAAATATATGCAACGTTTTAATTTCTTGCGTTGTGGTTTTATATTTAAACGTTTATATTTTTATATTTTTAAATTTGTTATTTAAAATGTTTAAAAAAAAATAGTAAGTCGGTCATCACTGTAGCACTTGGGTCATGTCTGATCAGGAGAAAGAAAATTGATGTGACGATCAGGGGCGCAGCTACATAGGGGCGGGAGGGGGCGCCCGACCCCTCGATTTTTTTTTTTTTTTTTTTGTGATGTAGGGGGTATATAGTTTTCGTGTAGAAAAATTTCGGTATATTCGGTTTCGACCCTCCAAAATTTTAGTATTACCTGAAAAATAACGTTAAAAAAAAAAATTTAGATTGCGACCCCACTAAAAATTTTCTAACTTCGCCACCGGTGGCGGTGACCTGTGGCCAAAGTACAATACCACTCCGTAGTAAAAATCCAAATTCAAAATCATTACACGGACTCCAAAGACATCATAAAACTCTAACATAACATTTCATTTCATTTCCATTTCTACATTTCTAACCCCTTTGTATTACACTCACAAAATCAACAAAAAAATTATATAAAAAATTAACACATCAATTCAATTTGTGTTAATAACTATCACTCAGGACCATTAACAATCCAAAACCCCCAATTTTTTCTTCAACGGTCCTGAGTCTTTTTAATTATTATTTATTTAAAAAAAAAAATTGTTGAATTAAATTAGTATCTTTAAATAAGTATTGAACCGTTAATTATGTTCAATTAATTTAATTTAAAACAAAATGATTAATTGTATATTCTGATATAAGTATTGTAATATTGAATAATGAGATGTGTTGTATTGAGCTCAGGAAGGTAGATATTGTGTATATGTGATTTTTGGGGTTATTTTTTAGGGTTAGGGTTAGGGTTTGGGGTAAGGGGAGATGGATGGGAGGAGGATAACAGCGAGCCCGAGGCCGTGTAATGGGCGGAGAGTAGTGGCGAAGAAGCGAAGGAGGGGTGGATGTGGGGAGGGGTTTTTGAATAGTGTTAAGAAGTTGCAAAGGAGGGAGATTTGTTCCAGGCGCGATAGGTCGTTTAGTATGTGTGATGCTCAAGAGCGGTTTAGGAATATTAGATTGCAGGTTGTTTGTGTTTTCGATTTGTTTTGATATTTGAATAGTTTATGTATTGATTTGTTGAAACTGGAAATTATGTAATTTTGGAAATGATTGTGTTTTAGGTTAGATGTGGATGAGTTACTTTAAGTGACTGTTGCTAAATTACTTGTTTGTGCGGCTGATGAGCTTATTGAAATTTTGAAAAGCTAAAAAGTTCAATTTTTTTGGCTTACGAACAACAGCTTATGAACTTGTTTGAGTTAAGTTGATAAGCTTGCAAGCCTTAACTTTTTAGCTTTTCAAAAGTGCAGTAAGCTTATATGCCGGACAAGTAAGCTTAAACAAGCACCCCTTAGTAAGCAGCTATTGGTGTATGATGAACAAGCTCATAAGTTGTTGCTGATTGTTTGGATTATTATGATAATAAGTTGATAAGCAAAGGTGTTTGGATTAGGTTATGCTTGCAAAACGTCTAAAGTAAGCTTCTACACCTAAAGCCCTCTTAAATAAGCCACAAATATGGGCTTACCAAAATTCCCTGAGTAAGCTCATAGGCCCAAGCTTATTAGCTCATTAAAAAATTAGAACATTTTTATGTTTGCTATAAAATCTCACCAAATAAGCTTAAACAAATACCCTGTAAGTAGAATTAAAAGAGAATCCAGTCACTTGGCTTTTAGAAGTTTACTGCTGGTTTGTATTTATGTTTAAGTACTTATCATGCATATTTCTTTTGTTTTGGATCTTGAGATGCTTGAAATTGTAATTAATATGATTTAATCACTGCGTGTTGGCTGAATCGTTATCGAACAAAGTAATGCCTGTTGGTTTAAGATTCGATGCTTATAGGTTGTGATTGTTTTTGTTTGGTCGTACCTTATAGCTGCCTTCTTAAAAAGTTATATCTAAACCATGTAAAATTTAGTTTGAAAACATTAAGTACTTAAGGGCAGGTTTAATGTTCTTTTTTGAGTTGGTGTATTGATAAGCTCTCGTTGAGAAGCGAGTATTACCTTTTAACATTTTTCATAGCTCGTACCTTAAATTTGTTCTGTAAAAGGGATAAGATTCACATGCCATAATTGGTTAACAAAATTAAGGACTTGATGGGTGTGTTCAATATTCTTACTTCTCAGTTGGTTTATTTGTAAGTTTCCATTGATAAGTGACTCTTATCTCATTAAGTTTTTATTAAATGATTGATGACGTCAGGAGGAGTATGATACCCATGATCCAAAGGGACACTGCTCTATGGTATTGCCATTCCTTAAAAAGAGGTCGAAAATTGTTGAGATTGTTGCTGCTCGCGATATAGTTTTTGCTCTTGCACAATCTGGAATATGTGCTGCATTTAGTCGAGGTATAATTATGAACTAGAAAAAAAGTCTTTTTGATATATGTAGTGAATGATGGAAGTTAGTGTTTGACGTTATATTTATTTAATGCAGAAACCAACCAGCGAATATGCTTTCTGAATGTTAGCCCTGATGAAGTTATAAGAAGCTTGTTTTACAATAAGAACAATGATTCACTCATTACGGTTTCAGTCTATGCATCAGACAGTTTTAGTTCCTTGAAATGTAGAACGACAGGGATCGAGTATGTGAAATCTAACCTGTTATGTTATAATGCTGTTCTATGTATATCTTACATGATTTAGTACTAAGTTTGTTGTACCTTTAAATATGTCAGATACATACGGAGGGGTAAGCCAGATGCAGGTTTTGCTCTTTTTGAGTCTGAGTCTTTGAAATGGCCTGGTTTTGTTGAGTTTGATGATGTGAATGGGAAAGTACTTACCTTCTCAGCACAAGATAGGTAATTTTTTAAAGAGTATGATTACTATCTGTCCGTTCAATCTTGCCGTTTCTTGGGGCTGAGTTTAATATCTGTTTTTGTTTGTTTTTCTCAGCATTTACAAGGTGTTTGATTTGAAAAACTACATGATGTTGTACTCCATATCAGATAAAAATGTTCAAGAGATCAAAATTAGGTAAACATCTGCTCTTTCTATTCTTATTTACATAATGTAGTGTTTACAGTCTATTGTCCCTGACATTATGTTCTTTTAATTTTCAAAAACAGCCCTGGAATCATGTTGTTGATATTTAATAAAGCCAGTGGTCATGTCCCGTTAAAGATTCTCTCCATTGAAGATGGAACTGTTCTGAAAACTTTCAACCATCTCCTTCATCGAAATAAGAAGGTGGATTTCATTGAACAGTTCAATGAAAAGCTTCTTGTCAAGCAAGAGAACGAAAATCTTCAGATTCTTGATGTAAGGATCTTTCTTATTTCCCCACTTTGTTATTATGTCAGATAGAGCCATTTACTTATGAACTAGTCCATCTGAGTTAGGTTGTGTGATGGTTAACTGGTCAAATGGATATTTTTGATGATAAAGACTAGCATTTTTTGTTCGCAGAATCTGATGATTATTGAAATAATGTTTTTGTATCAATCGTATTCGACCAGTTAAAAAAAAACCCATCTTTGACCTAAAACAACTTTGCTGCCCCTGCTCAGTTTGAAATCTAATAACCATTTCTTTATGCAGGTACGTAACTCTGAGTTAACAGAAGTTAGCAGAACAGAATTTATGACACCATCGGCCTTCATATTTCTATATGAGAACCAGCTGTTCTTGACATTCAGAAACAGAACAGTGGCTGTTTGGAACTTCCGTGGGGAGCTTGTGACTTCATTTGAAGATCATTTGTTGTGGCATCCAGACTGCAACACTAACAACATATATATCACTAGTGATCAGGATCTTATAATATCTTATTGCAAAGCTGATTCTGATGACTCTGAAACTGAAGGAAATGGTAACTCTCCAATTCACCTATTTAAATGCTATCTTCCATAGAGCTGGGACTGATATCACGTTTTGATATGATAGCATGTGGAATAAATAAACTTGAACAGGGAAAAAAAAAGCATATCGAAACAAGAACATAAAGTGTTCCCCATTCATCTTATAATATCCTGTTGCAAAGCTGATTTTGATGATTCTGAAACTGATGGAAATGTTAAACTTCTGATACACCTTTTTAATTATCTTTGATAGAGCTGTGGCCCGTGACCGATATCTACAATTTGATATGATAGCATACTAAAATTATAGAGTGTTCCTTTCTGATCACATTCTGTTTATTAATGCAGCAGCAGGTTCCATCAATATAAGCAATATTCTGACAGGGAAATGCCTTGCTAAAGTAAAGGCAATGAATGGTGCAATAATAGATGATTGTCTTTGCAGTAGCATTAACAAAGCTAGTGGGTCTAGTAGCAAAAGGTGCACGTGCAACTCAAAGCAGCGAATCCAGGGTAGAAGGATCACAAGCTCTGTTTCAGAGGCCCTGGAAGACATCACTGCTCTTTTCTATGATGAAGAACGTAACGAGATCTATACTGGTAATAGGCTTGGCTTAGTCCATGTGTGGTCTAATTAGAGGGGTGCTTGGTTTGGAAGTATGGGGTTTGATTGGGGGTTGAGACCTGAAAAGTTGGGAATCCTCCATATGCGAAGGGTTTGGTTTTAGAAATACTTGCGCAGTTCTCATTTTCCCCGTTTGTAAACTCAAACTCGTAATTTATTCCTGACTGCAAACCAAACACCGCCTAACTGCACGGTTATCTCCTTCGTTTCCCTTTTGGCTGGCTCGGTCGTACATCCAGATGGATGAATTATCCATGGTCTGGCTGCATGAGGAGCAGTTAATGTACCATTAATCCTTCTTTCAATAGTCATGTTGTTTTCTTGCCCTTGTAGTTTTATCCATTGAATGTATTTTTATCTCCTTTGACTCATTTTGAGCCGCTGATTGTTACTTTTCCTGAGTTTTTAGTACACATTCTTCTGTAAGATCCAGTGGTTGTGCAGTCTCTTAATTTAACAAGAAGCTGTATGCCATTAATGTACCATTAATCCTTCTTTCAATAGTCATGTTGTTTTCTTGCCCTTGTAGTTTTATCCATTGAATGTATTTTTATCTCCTTTGACTCATTTTGAGCCGCTGATTGTTACTTTTCCTGAGTTTTTAGTACACATTCTTCTGTAAGATCCGGTGGTTGTGCAGTCTCTTAATTTAACAAGAAGCTGTATGCCATTTTCAATTTAAAAAGTGTGATTAGTTTACTGGTGGTTACTTGCATCCGCTTGCTATTTTTGTTGTGTTTTTATATCAAAAGGGTCGAGTAAAACTTGTGGCAAGTATTTTTCGTCAACCTATCTCACAAATGTCTCCAACTATACTTTAATACACAACCTCTATGTTTGCGAGCACACTCACATACCACTAGGCAAAAAGCCTTGGGTCTACTGAGATGTATTTTTTAGAAGTCCTGGATGTGTGAGGATTGCCAGCAACGGCGTTCTAATGTGTTGTCAAATCTTATCCAATAAAGTAAGAAACCAAGACTTGTATCATCTGGAGAGTTTGTCAACAAGAGTGTTCTAATGAGTTGTATGTACTTGTCTAGCAGACCACGAGAGATGAATGGCAAACTAAATAAAGGAAGTTTCATTAGGGAACAACACCATGAGACAAAAAGTATCAGAGGTCCAGTTAAACGATGCGACATCCTAAGTTATCTTTATGCTTTGTTAACTCATCATTAACGTACTTGCCAATAGAAAAAAGTGTTTGTGGTTCTATCACTCCCAGCTCACTTGACCCAAGATACAAGTCGGTTTGGTTTATTATACACCTAACTGATTGCTCTATGCCTCTATGCATTTTGCCATACCAGTTCAAAGATGGACTGGCTTACAAGGACTTGACCAAAAATCATATTTTAGAAATAGACCCAATAGGAAGAGTACTTACATGGGTACCGATTAGAACCAACCAACCCTCGATTATGATCAACTAAAACAAAAGATCACTTCGTGGAACAAAGCCGAATCAGGGTGCATGTAACAAATTGGGATGAAAACTGAATTATTTTCATGCCGTGTACTATTTTTTTTGAACGACAATTTTTTATTTTCTTTCTTCACATCGTATACCACATATCTCACAATATATCTCACAAATGCCTCAAGCGAGGCTTGAATCCACAACCTCTAAGATGGTGGGCAACTCACATACCATGTCGATAACTTGACCGCACATCTTGGACCAATCAAGTTTTGGTTCTTTTGTTGTTGCTGATTTCACCGAGGGCGCTTAGTTAAAATTATAGAGTAGAAAAGGACAAGTAAATGGAACACTAAATAATATAATGAGCAATAATTAGTATATTTGATGGTGGTCAAAAGAATGCCAGAAAAGAGTCATGGATACTCCAATTAAACTGCGTACATTTGAGTGAAAGTACCAACGCTCCTCTAACTAAAGAAAACCTATGTTTTAAAAAAAATTGCCCTGCTAGGGTTTGGCTAATGTCACATTTCAATTTTGTTGTTGCTTTCCTAGTGCACTCTACTCGTGTTTCTTTAGGTAATTGGTTTTATGTTTCAAACCGGAAATCTAGGAAGACATATTTAATCAAATTTATCTCAAAACGAGTATAAAGTGACATGTGGGGGGTCAAACTTTACACTTCAAATGCTTTTTTGGATTATAAAGCAAAAGTAGATAATGGATGCGTTATAATAACTTAATAATGACCCCTTTAGTCTTTAGACATTGGTGGGAGTTCCATAAAAATTTACATTAAATTTTTTGTTGCTTTAAGATTCACCCATTACCACTTTCGGTTTAGTGCTAGTGGATTCATAAATGAGTCGAATTATTGACATTGTGTGTTGTTATTTTTGATGTTATAGCATAAATATAATTAGTCTTCTTCTAAAATGTTGTCTTATACAAAAAAGGTTTTGCATGCTCTTGTGTCTCGGAGTTGGTTTATTTGTCATATCATGTAACAACTATATGATTTTTTCAAGTGGCAAGATGATATAAACATATTAATGTGTTTGGTAATTATTGGATGATCTATTTATGAAATGTGGTTAGCTGAGTGATAACTATCGGGTACAAATGAACAAAGTTGTAATTTTTCATGTGTGCTTTTTCTTTTTATTGTAGCTTGTTCATGAATATGAGTCTTTCAGTTATGGAGTATAAAGTTAAATAACAAATTGCTATCAGAATAACAAGCTACAATAAAAAGAAAAAGCACAATGTGACGTGATGAAATAGTGCATGTGGAATTTTTTTCTTTGTTAGCACTTATTGAAATAACACCAATCATGCATATAAAAAAGAAATAAATACACTCCTCATCAAAAGTTTAGGTAACAGAAAGGTTTTAAATATTTATATATTCGAGGTTGTCATATAACACCAGCAATGTTGAACATGCATCGTAAAATATTGGCGGTGGTAGGATAGATCTGTTTTAACAAAAGACTTTCTTTTTTATGTTTTGAGTGTGAGATCTCATCTGCCACTTGCAGATTATCTTCTTGGAATATATTGATTATATTCGTGTAAAAAATTGAGTATAACAGTCTTCCCATGTGGCCAACAATATTAACATAATTACACAGACTGATAAGGCTGAAGTGGTAGTTTATCATCATCCAATATTGTGGTTTATAAATCGGGCTAATTACCCAAAATGTATTATACGAGGATGTCAGCCGCGCATTGTCGCGGGCATTATACAATATTACATTGTGAGGACTGAATTATTATTTTTTTTAAATTGTTGAAGATAACGGTTGTTAGCTACTTAACATTAAGTTAGTGATCAATGACTGACTTTGCAATAGATGTATAACATGAAAGACCAATTATTTAAATTATGAGAGGAGTAAATTTGCAACGAACTTCTAAGATGAAGGACCATTTTTGTACAGATTTTTTTTAATGTTAAAGATAACGGTCGTTAGTTAACAGTCGTTAAATAACTAACGACCGTTAGTTACTATAGTAGATATTATTATTTTAAAGAATTACTATTCACCCACTCACAAAATCACTATAGCCAAAAATATTGTTTTAAGTTGAGGAATAGTGGATCTTCGGTAACTGTAATGTATATATAATTTGATACATTGGATTATTCTATGTAGCTTTAAATTTTTCGGATTATTCTAGTGTAAACTTTTTTTTTTTTTTTTTTTTTTTTTTTTTTTTTTTTTTTCAGGTTATTATGTGCAAATTCTGACTTCCCAACCGGTTCTGCTTATGTGTATCAAGTTATCAGCCACGTCAATTTTATTTTTTGCCATGTCACTTAAAACTCTATAACACACACCCACCTCATCACTTTTCATTTACACTGACCCAAATTAAACACCTACCCCACCACTTCTTCCTCCTCTCAAACCCTAACCATGGCCTATTCATCATCTTCTTCATCTAGGTATTATCACAGACAAGTTCAATCCGTCATCAACCGTATTCACCGCAAGTGTCCATTGCCCATTTAGGAGCAAGTGGCATGGACTAGGACAAACTAAGGGAAGAGGGTTTTTATGTAAACTTCTTTGTTTATAAACTTACATTATTATTATATGTTAAACTCTTGATTGATTTGTTGTTGATTATGAACTAGGACAAAGAGAAAGTTGTCATCTTTATGGGTTTCTTGATCTGGGGCTTCCTTCACAGTATTACAAAGATTTGTTGTTCAATTTGCATGTTGAGAATGTTCAGTTAAGGAACATGTGTATAATTGATGATATGGTTCTGACTAACAGTAATGTTTCAAAAATGAAGGAGGAGTTGACTTTGTTAAAGTAAAAAATTGAAGTTTTATTAAAAAATCAAGTTTTGGGACTCAAACAATCGAGGGTTACATGGCACAGATTCGTGACAACTCTGCTCGGGAATTGTTAGGCCAACTTTTGGAGAAGCAACTACTTTTGAACTAAAGGGTCAATTTTTCAAGGAACTTCGTGAGAAAACCTTCAGTGGATCTGATTTGGAGGATGCTAACGAGCACGTCGAGAGAGTGCTTGAGATTGTCGATTTGCTTCAATACCTAAATGTGAGTCAAGATCATGTGATGTTGCGTGTCTTTCCTAAGACACTTACTGGACAAGCAAATCGATTAGGGAATAAGAGAATATTCTGAGCATACACGTGCGTATCTTTAAATACAACTTATAGTGGAATAGCGATACGCCATATTCTTCATAAATCGTGACAGCTTGGATTGGGATAAGATCATCAATACGACGTATGGCCAGAGTTTCATACTTCGTATTCCTTCAACGGTTGACTTGAGCTTTGACTGCAAAGCTTCAGATACGGCGCATTGCCAGAGTTAAATACGCCGTATGTCTTCTAATTCACCAATACTAATTGACTCCTACGAAAAATACCCAATAACCTGACCAATAGAGGGCACACCCAAGTAGCATATAGCTGCTCACTTTCCTTAAGTTTACTTACAAGCATATATAATAAACTACTATTTATGTGCAAAGCATACAAACACCTAAAAGATGCACATTAGTTGTTTTCCCAAATTGCAATCATAAGAAACTAGGATATCATGGAGTAGCTATTGATGTTGATCCTACACACGTTAACTTTGGTTCTTTGTTCTGGTTGTTGATCCTTTGGCTTTTGTATGTTGGAATAAACTGCACTGTTCCCCCATTTCCACTTGGTGTGACATTGGGTAAGTTACTTTCAAGTTAAAACATGTATGCAACAAGTTAAAATTTTATATAGATACAAATTTACCTTCAAAAGCAACCTGTGTATGTGCATTATTTGTTGTATAGTCAGCAACATTTACTCCAAAACTGCCACCTTCCATTATTTCTACACAAGCTTTGAGTGCTAGCACAACATCATTGTCAACATTGTCTGCATTTTCACCACTTTTTGCATTCACAATTCCAACATGAATCACAGTTTCATTCTTCATACATAAGCTTTGAGTGTCATCCAAAGATTCCATAGCATCAACAGTTGCATGTACAACAGTTTCATCTATACTTTCATTAAGAACCTCTATATCAACATCTAATCTGATAATTTCAATACCACCTTCCCCAACCTCAGTTTCATCATTCAAAGTTTCATTATGAACCTCTATATCAACATCTAGTATAATCTCATTCTCAACACCACTTTCCCCAACCACATTTTCAGCCACATTACCATCTACTAGATAATCCTCAACACGTAAATCTTCTTGAAGTAAACCATCACCAAGTACACTATCAAATGAATCAACTACATCTCCATCAGCCATGTAATCCTCAACTTTTAAATCCCGTTGAGCCACAAGTTGACCAAGTACCGAGTCCATGAAAACATCCAAATTCTAAGCATCTAGAATATCCAAAACATCAAAATCTTCCTCAACTTTAGGTGAGAGAACTAAGTGCACATCAACTAAATTATCATAAACTACTTGGTTATCACCAAAGTATCATCAACTAATTCCTTAGCAACAACATTATCGGTAGAAACACCAATATTATCATCGACTTCTTCCTTAGTACCAACATTATCATTAGAAACACCTATATTATCACGAACTTCTTCCTTAGTACCAACATTATCATTAGAAACACCTATATTATCAACAACTTCTTCCTTAGCAACCATGTTATCAGTAAACTTTTCATCCTCATTATCATCAATGATCATTTTACTAACTTCACCTTCCATAAATAACCCTTTTCCCTTAAACTTAGCCTTAGACTTGCTGCTATATTTTTTAACATCATAGTCATCTAACTAAATTAACTGATTTTCAAATAAAGGTCTTTTATCTAGATGCCTTTGTGGTGTGTGTAAGTAAGGTGACTAGGCTTCTTCTCTACACAACTTATACTCTCTTTTTCAACAAATCCTCCAAATGCCTAGTGTAGTTTGGTGCTTCATTGCTTCCACAATAGGGATGTTTACCTGCAATTTCATTAAATCAGTTAAAACCTGCTTCTCTTGATCGCCATCCTTTCCTTCTATGAGCTTTTTGATAGAAGGTGGTCGATATGGTTCAACCACTTCTCTTGTTGCCTTGCACTCTTCCATCATTGTCTCCTCTTCCCTGTCCTTCATGAGTTCTTGTTCAGCCTACAAATATAAACTAAAGAATAAAGGAGTTTCGTTAGTAGTAGTATCAATAAATGATTCATAAGTTGGTTCCTCAACAATAGATATTGCTTTGACATGGTCCCTTAGGTTAGTTTCTGTGTTGCTTGGTAGAGTACCAGAAAACTTTTCTTGAAGAAACTTAGATAACTGCCCAATTTGGTTCTCTAGAGCACTAATGGCATCTCCTTGATTTATGAATTTCCCTTCATTAGTACCCTTCAGTTCATTAATCAACTGAGAAGTCTCGTCATGCCTCTTAGCTGACTTAGTCATGAACTTGTTCAAAGTCTCCTTCAGACTCGAACGCTTCTCCTAGTAACCGAATTTTTTGCCGTCCCTTTATATCTTCCAGGTCCAGGGTATGGTGGCCCAAACTGTGTATAGTAGGCTTACTCAAGTGTCCCTCCTTCTTACTTTGAAGGACAATCCTTTGACAAATGCTTTCCATGGCATATTCCACATCTTACTTCAATGGAGTGCACCATTTCAGTCATTTTCTTCATATCCGTTGCAAGGTTATTCAATTGAACGTTAATTGCAGCCAAACTATCAGAACTGTCGTCACTCCTATAGTAGATACTCCATCATGCCACATGTGAAAGTGGCAATCATGAATTGCTGTCTTAGCATCTTCAGGACTCATCTTAGTAATTGGACCTTGAGAGTCCAACATCTGCGTTGTTGCTACATCCAATCCCTTATAGAAGAAGATCACAATCTGCACCTCAGTCAGGTCATGTTGGGGAAGTCTATCATAGTAGATGATCTAAATATAGTCACATCAACGTCACATTACTTTTTCACTAGTTTTTCTCTGGCAATATTGCCACTTTTACTCTCATAGTGGTTACCGTCACCGTCACTCTTCATTGTTTATTTTCCTCCAAACACCCCAAGGGTCACAAACCTCTCCCAACCTCTCTTTTTTCTTCCTCCCCGTTCTGTACCACCACATGGTCATGCACAAATTGTTACCACCATTCATAGTGGTGGCCTTGGTGTAACAACGACCACTCATGGTGGTGGTGCTACCACTCGTGGTTTTAACCCTAGCTTACAACGTCCGGCCTAAGCGGGGAAGTGATGATGCGCGTTACGACAAATCATTCGAAAAATACATAATTTATCGATAAAACATTTTCCAGTTAAAAGTGAATAAAATTAAAAATTTGAATGCTTCTAGGAAAATAGTTCCATGATCGACAGGTAAGAATTAAATATAGATAAAATATGGAAAATAAAAAAACTAAGTTCCTCCTAGTTTCATGTTAGTGACCGGTCGTTGCCGAGTAAAAACATTATTAGCAGTAAAAATTATTAATGTCGAAAAGGGTGTTTGTTTATGCTTATTTACAAGCTTATGAGCTTGTTTGACTCAATTCATATCTTGTAAGCTAGTATGTTCTAGTTTATTTTCTTTAACTTGTAAGCTCATTATGCCATAAATATTCCTAATAAGCTTAAAAAAAAGATTATAAAATGTAAATCAAGTCAAATAAGATAACTTAAACAAACACATATGTCAATCATATGTGTATTTGGAAAATAACTTGGATTGTAAGAAAAACCTATAGCTATCATTTAGGTAAATAGGCACAAAGTTTACGAAAGAGACATTGTTATGTTGCTTGTAATTTTCTTATGGAGTTATGGTTTAACTCAAACATTTATTACAGACTTGATCATAAATAAATGAAAAAAGACATGAAATTTGTTATATTATACTGTAGTATTTTTTTATATAAATAATTGACGTTTTAGCTATAGAAAAATACACGAGTGGTAGCATAGAAGGTTCTTGAAATTGTAATCGTCATTCTTAACTGTTAAGAAAATGGACATTTTAGCTATAAAACAATATAACAATGGTATTATTCGCAAACTTGATCGTGCAACGACCAGCTGAATGAGTAGTTGAGTACAAAATTGAATTGTAGTATTTTTATTATTGTTTAAGAATAACGTTCGACAATAGAATTAATAATGACAAATGCTATGCTTAGATCATTTCATGTTTAAAACATTAAAATATAATGAAAGAACTAGAAATTAAATCGACTTGAATAACACGTATTTTTAAACTAAAGAGTAACTGAGTAAGATACATATCTAAGCATTTGTTTTCGGGTGATTATATCTTTAAAATTATATTTATTTATTCGGATTCACTTGAAATTTTTCTTTCTTTTCTCATTAATAATAATAATAATAATAAATTAAGGAAAAAAAAAAGGAAAGAAAAAAGGAGGAGGAAGAAGAAGTTGCATAGTATAACGTTGTATCACACAACTTTGATTGCTTAACATTGAACATTAGGTTTGATAGATCCCATAACACAAAAGAGTCATGACATTTAGTCATCTAACTTTATCATGCTATATTCTTTTATACTATAAAGTAGCAAATTTCTTTCCGAACTAGAAAAATACTTGCGACAATCAATGGATCTAATTGAAATTGAAAATCTCATCTCAAATCAAACACTTTTATATCACTCACATAACATAACTTTTTAGGTTAACTAGCATAACAAAACTTTACATTATAACGAAAACTTGAGTTTAAATAACTTTAAGCAATGGCAAAATATTTTATATAATACACTTGTGCGATATTGCGATAAAACAGAGTCAGTGGTTAATAGGCGGTGTGATAAACTTGATCACATTTTATACGCCAAAAAAAGTTACACCTCTGTTGGTGCAAATGATGGCTAAGATCTCTTTTACGTTTTAATGTTGATACTTAAAATCATTATCGAAAGCTTAAAAACCGAAAACACGCGGATTAGGCCTGGTGATATGATCAAATAAGTAAATCTGGAGGGGGGGGGGGGGGGGGGGGGTTACACCGTATACATGTCTTTGAAGAGAACCAAGTGAAGAAACAAAGCAAAAAGAAGAAATCGAGTTTACATGATAACCTTAGAAGTTGCTTAAGTATTTTGGTCATAACTCCTTCGTCCGAACTCCAATTTATTTGATTCAAAAGGCCATGGAAAGGGTAAACGAAGATCTACAATTTTAGAGTGGATATGGCATATCACCTAGCGCGCCATGTTCACGTGTTTGTAACAATTCACATTTTCAGATTACTATTCACTTTTTACTATTCACTCCCGAAATTTTTATTTCATATTCTCGTAAGTTAAACTATTTTAATGATAATCCGAGAGTTTGACACTCGTCGGATCATTTCTGCAAAAATCACAAAACCGTGTCCGAGATTTAAGTTTAGGTTTAAACGTCATTCCAGCATCCCGATATGTCCATAAAACACTATAAACAATAGAAATATGATTTTCTCTCATTTTACGACAATTCCAAAAGTTTTGGAATTTTACGTTTTCCAGTTCAGCATTTTACGCAAATTACGCGTTTTATACCCGCGTTTCCAGTTTTAGCAGCGTTTAAGCAACCCGATAGAACTTGTCACTCATTAAATATGCTAAGATAGGTTATATTAATAAGTTTTAACATATTTATAAGTTTCATATTTTTAAGATACCCGATTTTAAGTTTCATGACTTAACGACTTACCGTTAGCGATTATCGGAACCAAAACTCACTCCGTAAACACAAGATAACATCAAAACTTCACCTAGTCATCCAATATAAGACCTTGAACGAAATACATGGCTAGTCATAAGCCTTGTTGTCTTGAGATAAAGCCTTGATCACTTAATATTAGAACAAGTGTGCTTTAGGTTGCAAATTTGATAACTACTACCTAAATATCCTAAAATCTTGCACCTCCTCACTACACCTTCCTAACACCTCCTCAACTCACTATAAAAGCCCTCCCCATCTCTTGTAGTCGTTCATAACACAAAACAAACACAAAAACACTCTTTATTCAAGTTTTATTCAAGAATCAAGTGCAATATCAACACACAAACCCTAGTTAGGTTTTGATTCATCAAACTACTTCCAAACCCTAGAAACTCTTGGTGATTCTCTTGAGTTTAGATCCAATCAAGTCACCTAAACCTTCATCACAAATCCTTCAATAATACAAGAGTAGAAGGATTGCTAAAGTGAAGAGAAGCTTGTCAATCAAAGTCCTAGTTCCTAGTTCTTGTCCTAGTTTCCCTTTTCATTAAGGCCAAAAGTTGTAAGAACCCTAATACACCTTCTTGCTCAATATCATTTTCATGCTTATTATGTTTCATTCATGCTATATATGGTCTTGTTATTATGTTCATGATGTATAAAAATTGGTAAAACAAGTTATGGAAACTATATATTAACTTATGTTAAGTAAACAAGCAAACTAGTGACTTATATTGAGAACCACGACCAAAATAGAGTAACCATGATATGAAACACTTACCTACTGTTATAGAGGACTTAAAAAGGGAAACGTAGCAATTTGAATCGCTTAAAACGAGTACACGAGTCAAAAGATACGGCCAAAAGAAGTTAGCAAAACCAAAACGCCGAAACTGCCAATACCCTACTATTTGCAATCTGACCATTTTGAAAGTGGCCCTTCTGGTCCGATTCATCAAAAAGTTAAAACACGAAAGTTATCCGGAATGACGTTTTCGTTCAGGTATAAAGAAGCTCGAGCCCTGAAAACGCTTAACGAGTGATATTTTTCTTCAAATTCTTAACAGCCCATTTTTAATACCCAAATGACTATGTATTGGTTATGGCTAAGTAAAACCAAGAGGTCTAATGACCTTAAAGCCAAGACCACAGCCATGGCTAAGGCCAAGTCTGAGTCTCAAGACCATGGTAGCCATGATCAAAGCCACGACAAGGCCACGGCTAAGACCTTAAGGCTTTCTAAACCAAAATCATTATAACTATTATACATGTTTTACCTATTGAATACTACAACACTAGGGAGCTTCATGTGAGGGGTTTCATTTGGGTAAACGGATCGACGAGTTGCTGGATTTACGAATTAAAGTGTCCTAGCTCCTCGAACGTTTACTACATGACCTCTGAATTATGATGGCCCGAACGGTAGTAAGCGATATACAACTATACATGTTTCAAAAACCATTTTTATTCAACGACTTACACTATATACTAAGTACTACATCATGAAATATATGCAAGACATATATAGGCAATTCTTCGTATTCTTATACATTACTCAAACCTAAGTCGCAACGTCATATTCTAGGTTGCGAGTAGAGACTTCCTGGCTTAATCCATCGATTCCGTTATACGTTTTGATATTATTAGTTCAAGGTGAGTCATAGCCCCTACTCTTTTTATACTTATTTTAACTCTTTGGGGGAGATACATGCTCAACTACTTGCTTACTTGTACAAATACTCAAAACATTTATACTTGATTGTTTTATACTTGATTGTCTTATACTTGATTGCATTATACTTGATTTCATACATACATGATTGTGTTATACTTAACTGCGTTATACTTAATTGTGAGACTTCCAGTGGCTCCAAATTAAGTTGTTGGATGACCATTGAGACTTCCAGTGGCTCCAAATTAAGTTGTTGGATGACCATTGAGGCTATCTAGTGGCTCCAAATTAAGTTGTTGGATGACCATTAGCTTTGATACATCCTAACATTTGCGAATGTTGGATACATCATAAACGTGAGGTCTTCGGAGATGAAGTGTAGACTCACGACTAATTGCTTAACTGTTGTGATGAACTTATACATGTCTTTATCATACTATATTTTAGCAGTGGGTTGTGAACACACAGGTTGCAAGTGTTGTTATGGGCAGGACTTGCAACTGAGTGGATTCACAATGCCTTTGCTGTGTGAACATTCTTTATAGGCTTTCCAACTGTTTTAAGACAAACTCTATGAACTCACCAACCATTGTGTTGACACTTTAGCATGTTTAACTCAGGTTAGTAAGGCGATAGCTAGTGCGTGGAACTTAGAGTCAAGCTGCATATTCTGAAGACGCTTTTTATCATTTACCATTCAAAACATTTTGTATACATTTATGTATCATACTTTGGAATCTCATGTTTGTAACTTTGAATTCATTAATCGAATGGTAACTTTTCAAAACGTCTCATTTAGAGGTCGTTTTCTATAACTTGTACTTTGTATTATGAAGTAGCACCCTAGTGACACAGTCTTCCGCTGCGGTATTTTGGGGGTGTTACAGTGTTGACTCGCTAAAGCCAGCGTGCCAGAGTCAAATGTTGCGTGCTCGGTTTTTCAAACGTCGACTTTCCTCTTACCCGACAAAAGTTGGTCTTTCAATTCAGGTTCGTACATGATATTTAAGATATTTTGTAAAGTCACAACATGATTGGAACTTAGAGAAATGACTGAAATACCTCATTTCGTTTTACAAAACGTCAAATCATAAACGTTTTTTAAAAAGCCATTAGCCAAGCCTAAATGTTTTTCTCTGATTTATTTACGCTAAACTTTCAAGTAAAAACATCTAAATGACTATAATCCTTACGTATGTCTTTGCTAATCACGTAACGAGTTTTCTATCTTATTGGTCAAATAAGTTAAGACAACTCCGCGTAAATGCAACTTTCACTTTATGGGTTAATGCTTTACTTAAGATGCAAAACACTTATCTTAGTTGCATCAAGGTGATTAGTGAATATGTTAATTGTGGATTAACAAGGATTATGATATTTAATTTTAAATTTTAAATCTTCTTTGCATACTCGTGCTTGTTCAACACTCAGTCTTTTACACACTCTTCTCATTTTTCACCTTTCCACCATGTCGTGTCTCCAACACTGCAACATAGGCTCCTTCCGCCATTCTTGTCTCCTACACCACAAGCAAAGGCTCTTCTTCACCTTCTTGTCTCTTAGTCTTGAACAAAAACTTACATGTCTCATCAAGCCAACACACAATCCCTTAGAACACTCCACTTGGTCAAACTACCTCTATCCCTATTACAACTCTTTTTCCCCAATTAAACTTGAATTTCAAAATTTTTTCTCCATCCACAACATAGGCCTGTCAAGCATATATTCATTTATTTTTCCTATTTTACAGATTCATTTCATTTCTGCTCAGAATCCCGATATGTATTCCTATTCCTATATGGCAACAATAGCTGTTTGCCGCTATAAAATCCTGTTTCTATGCACACGTACTCGTCTAATTACTTAGAATGCACAAAACACTTTTTCACCATTAATTGCACAAAGAAATCTCTTTTAAAATTTAAATTAAGGTATATACAAAGCTAAAAGCTAAATGTAACACATCTCTTCTTAAACTTAAGTAAATACAACTAACTAAGCTATTAGTGCAACTATTTAATACAACAAATATTCAACAATTTGACTTTTTAACCCTTCATTTAATGTAAAAAAACACCTCTACATAAAAGTTACATGTTATTATACTTATTTCAAACACAAAAAACTTATACAATTAATATAACCTTTCTTTTTATCATCATAAACATGGTTTCTAAAACTGGACGGTTAGGTTTTCAAAGCACTCGTCATATATGTTGTATTTCTCATATTCATGTTTTCTTTTCATTAAACGCCTCTTGTTATACTTATTATCGTAAGAAACAATGGACGAGTACCTTTTAATTTCAGAATATTATCATCATTCGTCATAAAAAATATATTAATCGCAAAAAATTTATTTACAAAATATCCGTCGCCGCAACACATGACGTTGTAAATTATAAAGAAGAGACAAATAACCTCATGAACCTCGGCTAGCTTATCTTAATCACCCAAACAAACATCGATATTAAAAAACACTAGACGAATACCCGTGCATAGCAACGGGATTTTATAACGACAGATCGTTTAGTGATAAAAGAAAGTTTATGGGTTATAAATGAAAAATAATAAAAGTTGGGGGTGGCAAATCTTGCCCAATTTGTAATTTTTGGGCGATTTTTGACACTTTTTGACACGTTTTTTGCCCCCTTGCATTTATTTGATGGGCTCTTACAGGCAAAAGATAAAAACATATATTATTAGATGGGCTTTCGAATCACACAATTCAACTTTCAAGCAATTACTCTCATTTTTTTTAATTAGTTGCATTTTTATTCATTTGTCCCAGCAGATTTTCTCAATTTTTTTTTTTTTTTTTTTTTTTTTTTTTTTTTTTAAGAAAAAATAATTAAATATAGTTAAGACTTAGATGCTTGAAATTTTTTTACAAGATGAATTAAAGGGGTTTTTAGGACTGTTCCGAATGTTTTTAATAGTTGAATTACAATTTGCTCGTTTTAGCCCGTGCCCGTTTGGCCCGATTTATAATTTGTCCGTTTAGCCCGTGCTCGTTTTAACCCGTGCCATTTTAGCCCGTGCCCGTGCCATCCCGTTTTGCCACATCTAATAAAAGTTTGAAGATTTAGTGATTAAACATATGATATGAGCTTAAGTATCAAAGTCAATAACTCAACACATTTAGTAACTGATTTTCCCACCCAAATTGATATGAAAATCAGTTACTAAATGTGTTGACTTATTGACTTTGATACTTAAGCTCATGTCAACATAATGTTTTGAAACCCGGTTGAACCATTCCGGTCGAAAAACGGGTCGATTTAAACCGAGTCATGCTTTTAATAACTGAACCCGTCGTGTCCAGTTTTCAAAACTATATGTTTTTCCCAGTTGAACCCGTTGGTCCGGTCCAGTTTTCAAAACTATATGCAACATCAACTTGTTAGCTTGTATAAAGTTTTGTGTTTTATTAATTTGTATAATGTGTATAATAACATATACTTTTCATTTTAGGGTGTTTTAAAAATAACATTAATTAGTGTGTTTAATTATTTTATATTATGTTGTAGCTTGTTTAAATTGTATATTGCGAAAATTTTATTGTACTTTTTTAGTAAGGGGTGTTTTAATTGTTTGTTTTTAATTTAATATAGATGTTTTTAATTGGTTGTACCATATGAATAAATTATTGTAATTTTAAGTTATGTGGTGTTTTAATAAAAGCATTAATTACACAATTCATTTTCTCACCCTTGACTTTCAAGAGCATTAATTAGAAGGGCAAAATGGGGATTGACTGAAAATTCAGTTTTCCACTTTTCTCCTTTGACTAAATCTACATTATAAGTAGTTAAGGGGGTGGCAACCCATCGGTAAAAGGTGCTCGGCAACACTTGCCGATCGGCAAACACCATTGCCAACCAAGCGGCAAAGGAAAATCGGCAGCTCTTGCGGTAGAAGTCACCGATTCGGTGGGGAGGTTTTCAAGATAGATGTTACCGTTTGGCAATAAATATGGGGAGCTTGATTGGTTGTTTGGTACAAAGGAAAATTAGGCAAGATTGCCACTAAAAAAGAGTGTTTAGGCAAGATTAGGCAAAAAATGTGTTGGACAAACTTGATTGGTTATTTGGTTTAAAAGAGGAGGCAATGTGTGGCAAGGTTGCCACCCCTAAGATTATTATTAGTTCAAGAAAAAACGGACATAAAAAGCACAAGAGAATAAAAAATTAAACAAAAATCAACATCACTTTCACTCATACAAATTTCAGAACGTAACACCCACGCGCCACTTACAAAAACAAAAAAAATCACTATTATATAAACACAGATCACTCCAGTCTCTGTCTGTCTCCAAAATTTCCCTATAAACCACGCGCGTACACTCCACGCGCCTCCACCAACAACCCTGTGTCCATTACTACTAAAAACACACACACATACATACAGAGAGTGTAGCTGAGAGCAATCAAGATCTGTAAGAAATTTGTGGTTAGTGAATCAGGTAGAGCTTTTTAATAGGTAGATAGATCTGTTTTTTTATAATTGGTTTTTAGTATTAATAATGTTTATTATTGAGTGTTTTTGGTAATTGAAATGAAATGTATATGTTTATTTATTGAATTTGAATTTGAGTGTTTTTATTAATTAATTGATTGATTGATTCAGATGGAGAGGAGAATTGATCCGGATGCGGTGCTTGATTATGTCGAGCTTCAGATATTTCCCAATCATAACAGGTTTTTCAATTCAATTGGAACTTATGGATTTTAATTATGTAGTATCTTGACTTCATTGCATGTGACAACCTGCAACTCTATGAGTATGATGTATGCTAGTTATGTCAATGTATTATTAGATGTAATTTCAAACGGCCTCCTTAGTTAATCATCTAGTCGGAAATTTTATTAATTAGACATGCCAATTGTTACAAACAAGAGGTTTATTAGTTCGCGCTTTGCTGCTAAGATAGCTCATCAAAATATCGGCATCACAAATTTGTTTGAATATACAGATTATCGCACTTCATTATTAGAATATTAATTAAATAAAAAAAGAAGCCCTGTGACCTAAAAAAAATAAAATAAATAGTAGTAGTGTAAGACTCAAACACTTAACTCCTCTCAAATTCTCGTAGTTTTGCCTATCAGACTAAATTTACATTTGTGTTGCATTATAAATTCTATCACTTTTAAAAAAAAAATACTAATACTAATCCTTTTTTATTACTCTTCTTATAAACAGTAAAACAACACCCACAATTGTATTTATATGCTGATAGAGGTTGAATATAAGTTTTAGATTTCTTTATCTATACAATATATTCAAGTGATTTCAACATAGAATTGTTTTCGTACAATAGAAAGATATCCATCACCCCTCACAGTCCTAGGAATTAATCTTAGAAATCAAATAGGATAATGTCCAGAGCACCAAACTTTAAGCAGACTTATAAGAAGGTGGCTTATACCAATTTAAACTACACTACTGTTTATATGTTGTACATAGTTAAACTCTTGAGCTCACTCGTAAGTGTTGATTTCTATAAATATCCGATGCATTTTTTTATGGTCATTCGCCCATTCCATGTCTAACCTTTTTTCCATTCTTTAGGTATGAGGCATGCGTGTCAACTAGCAATAGAGTAGAAAAGGTCGCATCTGGAGACTTGGAACAACTCTTGTCGCACTTACCTCAGGTGAAAGATTTGTCATCCAAAACCTCTGACTCAAACTTCAGGATTCTACCACCCGATGATGTAAAAAATGCTCACTGGTTTACGATAGCCACATTGACAAGGTAACCATGTCGCTTTTTTTGTTCCATGTTTCTTTGTTTCCCGTGGATTATCATTATCTTCTTGCTCACTCTAATTTTTTTCAATTCGTCAGATTTCTAAAAGTTGCTGGCTCACCGGAATTTGTTAGTTTAGGAAATGAAATTACTCAATTAGAGGAGACCAGAAAATTTCAACTTGCATTGTTTGCGAAGGTATGTACTGTTATTGTTTACCTTTCTATATCGACCTCACTAGCAATTTATGTTTTTGTATAGTTTTTCATTTACTCTAATTGATCATTGTGATTTGTGTTCTACAGGCTGAATTTGATATGACATCATCTTTTGAATCTAAGTATGTTATTTTTCTTTGAATCATTATAAATTATTATTTTTTTATTTTTTTATTATTATTATTTTTTTTCATGCATTGGCTCAACCAACTTATGTTCTGATAGGAATGAATTGCTGCGAGCAGTGGATTCAAGGCTCTCAGAATTGAAAGAACAATTAGCTGACGCCCTCAACAAGGCTATTGGTGCAATTTGCTCACCCAAGGATATCTCCGAGCTGGAAAACTTTGCTCATCATTTTGGAGCAGAAGATATAAGGTATATCCTTATGAAACACTTATCTTCCAAAATGTTCAGTCGTTTTTCAAATATTCAGTGCTTCATATTGATTACAGGCATTATATTATTTAATTAAAACGCATAATTTTGAATACTGTATTTAGCAGGTTTTATGAATTAAAAGTAAACTCTTGTGACTAATGACTCATTTTCTTAATATCTGATTTTTTATTTATTTATTTACACTTTTCACCCATTCAAGATCAATAACCCAGACCAACCAATTAAGATGTAAGCGGGTCAAAGTTGCTAATTATGATATAGAATACACTCTTCCACGTGTATTGCTCAACTGTTAAATTCTGTGGTATATCAATATAAGATCTCGTAATGTTTCTTATTTCCTTCTGGCTTTCCTACATGCACTGCATTACTGATCACAAGATAGTTCAATCAATATTTACCATTTCACTTACCTGTTTCAGGGACTCATTACAAAAGTTTCTAGAATTGAGTCAATTCTCATCATCAAAAGATTCTACCAGCGAAAAACGTCTTTTTGCTTCTCAGCCTTCACAACTGAATCCGCCTGTAAAATATGGCGTCTCTCCAGCAAAAGCTGCACAGATTGAACGACAAAGCTCAACAGATAGTGAAAACTCTTTTTCAAGTGAGGAAGACCAACCATCTGTTGAAAGAAGCCGTGCCATTGCAAGATCTGCAATGCCTAGAAGGTCAGCATCTCCAATGAGACGAGTCCAAATTGGACGAACGGGCCCACGCAGGTCAGCCGCAATAAGTATCAAGAGTCTCAGCTATTATCCAAATAGAGACAAGGCAGCAATTCAAAGAGATGGCACTGGTCACAGTAGTGAAGAGGAAGAAGACTCACAAACACCCGCCAAGAAAAATGCATTGAGAATGAGCGTACAAGATAAAATTAGTCTATTTGAGAACAAACAGAAAGATAAAATTGTAGAAACCGAGAAGCCAAAGATAGTGCTGACTGCACCTGTTGCAAATAAAGCTGTACTTAGAAGATGGAGCTCTGGAATGAGTGAAAGTGCTAATGAAACTTCTTCTCGAGTCACTCACAAAGATGATGCACCAGGTGTTAGTGCAGAGTCATGTACTAAAATTTCTGCAAGTCAAACTTATGAAACTGTAGAAAATGTCGAATCATCCTTGCCCAAAAAGGGTACTGTGGATATATTAAACTTGGAAAACGAGTATTCAGATGATGAAATAGATGGAAGTTATGAAAAGCATCCTGCCTCTATTGAATGGAATCAACAGAAGGAAGCAGAATTAAACCAGTTGTTCAAGAAAATGATGGAAAGCAAGCCAGTAAGACGTCATAGTGTGACCAATGATAATAGCAAAAGTAAGAGTCAACCAAAGGAGCAAAGAGGTGGATTCTATGATAGTTATAAGCAAAAAAGAGATGAAAAGCTAAGAAAAGAAGCCTCTGGAAAGAAAGCTGAAAAGGAATCCCAATTCAAGGAGATGGAAAAGTTTCTAGACGAGAGAAAAGCTGAGATGACTTCCACTAACACAAGCGATGTTAGTAGAAAAAAAACAACCGTGAATAAAGTTAAACCCCAAAGTTCTCAAAAGAACACAACCAAGTTGCCAAACATAAAAAAGGAAGCCCCAAAAGCTTCTGTTGTGAAGAAAACTACAACTACAACTAAACCATCTTTGCCTGCTACACGTAAGTCATGGCCATCAACCCCATCACCAAGACCTACAGGAGCATCACCTGCTAAAACTCCATCAGGTCCCATTTCTTCTAGTGCTAACTTAACTCGAAAATCCCAATCTGCAATACCTGCTGTTCGTTCTAGCACTAAAGTTGAAAAGCCACAACCACGATCCAAGACCGTAAAGGCAACTCAACCTGAGGCTAAAACAAGCCTCAAAACTGTCGCCGAGAAGAAGCAACCAACGGTCACAAAAAGTACACAAGCAGCAAAGCCAAAATCCCGAACCAAAGTAGACTCTTCTATTGCCCCTGCCATCACCACTGTGGCTGCCGCTAAACCCAGTTTTTACAACAAAGTTACTAAGAAAAGTAGTGTGGTCCCACTGGAAACAAAACCTTTCCTTCGCAAGGGAACCGGGATCGGCCCACCAAAAGCAGTTGTTAGGAGTAAAGTTGTGGCTCAACCTGAGGAACAACCTCTTAGCACTCCAGATGTGATTCAAGCTGAGAAAATTCAGGAGGGTGAGCTTGAGACTATTGAAATCCCAAGTCAAATTCCAGAGACAAAGTGTGAACCACCGGAATCCAATACCGACTTAGACTTGGAAACACATATGGTCAGCCCTGTCAAACGTGAGGAACGAGAGAGTTCTGATCAGAATCAAGTGGACGTTAGCAGTGATAATGGCGTTAAAACAATAGAGTTGGTCGATAATAACATTGGGATTGACAATGAATCGACCATTTCAATTTCCCCAACTGCATGGGTGGAAGTTGATGAGCATCATCAGGATGAAATTATTCCATGCAGAGAGGTAGCTGGTCCAGCCAATCGTGATGCGTCAAATGGAGTTTCGAGTCCACGTGTTCGTCACTCTTTATTTCAAATGCTTCTTGAAGAGACCAGCGAACCTGATAGTTGTGAGTGGGGAAATGCTCAGCACCCTCCTGCCATGGTCAATCAAAAAGATGCACCAAAAGGATTTAAGCGACTTTTGAAGTTTGCTCGGAAAACGAAAGCTGATTTAAGTCTGACTGATGGTTCCAGCCCATCAAGCATTTTCAGGAGAGGATGATGCTGAAGAATCTAAAGGTAACAAGAATATTGCTGTTCACATTATTAATTGAAAATTCTTTACTCTTGGCATCTAGGCCTGTCAATGGCGGGTCTTAATCTCGATCCATACATGTGATCCGATAGATCAAAAAGACAAAAAGATTGGTACATTGTTCCGATATCGATTCATTTAAGTGGATCAATACTTGGATTGATTCATGATCAGTTTGGGTCGTGGGTCAGGTTGGACCACTAGCTGACCATATAGATGGGGTTGGGTCAGATCAGATCACTATCTGATCCCATCCAATTATGCTCCATTTTCATGCCTTAGTGAAATCGGTGATCTGATCTGACCCACAACAAATGTAGTAATATATTTAAGAAATCGGTGTTAAAAGCAATAAAAACACATAACAGAGCAGCTCGTTCATTACAAAAGATATTATTACTTTTACATTATAGCAGCACATGACAAATATGATCCGACTTCTGCCCTAAATAACTAAAGTCATTTTTACGATATAGCGCTCCCCCCCCCCCCCCCCCCCCCCCCCCCCCCCCCGAGATAAATAATACTTTGGGAAGAGATTTTAAAGCTATGGGTCCATAATTACAAGTAACATCATAATTTTCTGAGTTCCACTGCCCACTTTCTTCTATTATCTAAAACCAAGACCGAAATTTTGCATTTGAAAAATAGCTGTCCAGTTTTTTATGATGTTTTCTTTTTTTGCTCAGATTAATCAGGCTACAAAAGACAAAAGCTTATTTGGGGGAACCAGAGGATCAACTTTCATATGTTGAGTGTTATGTATAGCCTCTCAGTTCAACAGCGTGGGCAGCAAGATAAATGAGACCAAGGATCACCAGAGAGGCAGATTTGTGAAGTAAACATTGTGATATGTAGTTGAATATGGTCTAGGCTAAGCTTTCTTCTTCACATCTCTGTCATATTGTTATTTTGTTAGTTAAAGGTTAAGAAACGGTCACTCCTTTTTTCCAGCATGGTATATGCTTCTGGATTTTTTTCATAGACATAACATTGTAAATCAAGTCCTATATTCATCTTGAAGTCTAAATATTCATATGCTTCAAAAGGTGAATAGGTTCATCTTTTGTATAATTTATGTTGTATTCTTTATTGTGTATCGTGTTACCTGTAAATTTTGATCATTCAGTTGTAGCTCAAATATGTAACCTGTTGCAGTTAAAAACTCGTTAGTTTAACTATTGCTTACTTGTGGATGTGGGTGGGTGTCTTGTTCATCCTGTCATCAGTGTGCACTGCTCCAAAACTTTTTAATTCTTAATCGTCTTCAGTCATCCGTTACTCAGAAATTTGAATTTGTTCATGCAAAAGCATACAAGTGATAACATTGGCTGTGCTATGTACTACTCTGTTTACAAACTGGTAGTTTCTATCTTAAGTTTGCACATGATAAAAATGCTGGCAAGCTTCTGAACAGCTGATAATGTACACAAGATGCCTTGTGAGACTAGGTTATTTGGGCAAGAACAAGATATTCTTGGCTAATTTGTTGAATTTAATTGAAAAGTTGGTTAGCATCGTTAATTTTTCTTACACAAGGAATGATCAATATTTTCACTAACACGAACGTGTTACAAATACAAATCCAGAGGGGCCTTCTATCCGTTTGACCATTTCCTTTTTAGCAATTTTGTTTAATACAACATGGTAAAATATTTTACACAATTGAAAACACAACCGACACTGACTATACATAAGTAAACGGGACGAAATTGCTACATATAAAAGATCCAGGCTATCATACCAAAACTGTTGATGGTTGTAGGTTTAACACATAAGGTTAAAAAAGACACATTAGAAAAGGTACTTCACTTCCAGCGCCTAACGAACAACTCTATAGGCATCTCTTTAAGAAATGCAGATGGGGGAATATGATGTCAACATGTGACCCATAATGAAGTGAAAAAATCAAGTTGATACGATTTCTGCTTTTCTCGAAAGCAGGTTCACCCAAAGACGGTTGAATGGACGCTAACTTCACCAACTCATTTCCAATCACAATGTGGTCGTGACCATAGAGCTTCTCTAGTATCTACACACAAAACTACAAATGTTACACATACAGAGACACCCCCATTCATCAGTATGTTAATTGGTAGGGTACCTTGATGGATGCTTGACAATGATTGCGCGCCTGTTGCAGTTCTCCAATTGAACAAAACGTCTGCGCCAAGTAATCCTCCACCTGCCAATTGGTTTTGTCATGTTTTGCAAAAAATGGATTGCATGATGAAAAATGTATGTGTTGATATGTAAGAGAATGTAGATGTATATATAACTCACCTCAGCAACTTTCTTGTTGTATGGATGCAGTACTGATCTCAAAAGATCTAAAGATCTCAATGCATTCGAAAGTATATTGGCAGACAATTGGGAAGAATCCTCCAACCTATGAGTTATAATGCAAGAGATAGCATATCATTGGTTAAAAAAAGTGCCTATGATTATAGCAAATAAATAAGCGTTTGTAAAGAGGCAAATGAACAACATTCCTTATGTTGACTGCATTCCAGATGAAAGAAGTATCAAGTGGCCGTATTGCTCTTATTTAAAAGGAAAATGATTTATCTTCCTACAAATCTTCCTAATTATCTTCCTAATTCAACATGTCTTGTTATCATTGGATGATTAAAATGAGCCACAATTTCACCATTTGATAATTTCATCACATTTTGAATTAGGAAGATAATTAGGATGATTTGTAGGAAGATACATCATTTTCCTATTTAAAATTACTATACGTGACTCCTAATTCTTTTAATTGATAGGAAACTCATATCTTTGTTTCTTTCCTCTTTTTCAAAGTATTCTTCACACATGATGAAAAAACTAAGGAAAAAAAATCTTCAAAGATAGGACAATGCAAGTGTTTATGCAAGATAGTATTAGACTGGAGAAGGAAAAGAATCTCAAGATTTTTTATCTTGATATTGTTTGGAAAATAGAACCTCGTGAAGTCCTTCAGTGAAAAAAAAAAAAAAAAAAAAAAAAAAAAAAAACACACATTTTGCTAAATACATTTTATTGCATTATTAACCAAAAAAACCATGACTCGATTTATAAAAAAACTAAAACAATGACTATACAGTTACCAAACAAGGTCTTCAAACTCAACTGCTGGTGGCATATAATAGAATTTGCAATTATGGATCTGATACTAAATACTAGAAATTTATTTTTAAGCAGCCAATGTACTTATGAAGAAGAAAGTAAAAAACAAATTAAAAGGGAAATATAACACTCTCCGCGAGTAATCAAATAGTTGGTCATACCTTCTTATACCAAGCTCAGCCTTTTTTACCACTGCATTTGAAGCTTCCACGTCACGATAAACACCACAACTCAAACAAAATCCAGGTTCAATCTGATTTTCCGAACCAGTACTTTGGCACAAAAGGCTTGCCACTCTCTTGACTTCATCAAGTTCAAGCCTACCAATCTTTTAAAATGCCAATCATCAGCTATATAAAAGGGTTATAAATTTATAATAATATGAATTGAACACTTTAACATTGAAATATTACCTGCAAAGGTAAACTACCATGAAATGGATTAACTTTCCGCCTTTCATGATTAACCAAATGACTATCTAAAACTACACCTGAACAATTTAGATTCAAACACTGGAAAGAGCTTATGACCAGATCAGATATGTTTAATTGTGAACAGCCGGTGCAAGAACATACAAAGGCATATTGCGCTTCTAGAGATGATTGACGCTCGTTGCAACTCCACTGGCCAACCTGTGATTCAAAAACGTCAACCAAATTCAATATATCGTTAACATTACTTTCTCTCTCTCTCTCTCTCTCTCTCTCTCTTTTTCTTTTTTTTTCTTTTTTTTTTTTTTTTTTTTTTTTTTTGTTGCAAAGGTGCAGTAATTTGCTAAACTAAAGGTTGGGATAACGGGACAAAACTGTTTCAGGTAAGAACGACTCAGTTTTAGTACGGGTCCACACATTTTTCCAATTTTTATTATCAACGAGTTGGATCACCCGCGCGTTGCCGCGGGATGTTTTGCCAAAGAAGTAGTTAAAAAAAAAAAAAAAAAAAAAAAAAAAATTAACGGATGAACAGTAAAATGTACAGTAACTTAACGACCGTTAGTTACTGTACATTTTACTGTACACTCACTCACAAAATACTGTAGCATAACAGTGCTAAAAAGTATTTGCTAAAAATCCCGCTCTTTAGTATATTGTTATAATTAATCCGTTATTGAAGGAACAATATTATAAACATAATACTTTAAATTTCATAATCTACAATTTAGAATGTTGCATGCTTTAAATTTGTAGACTTTGGACACTTTAACTTGTTTGAAATAAAGACAACCCAATCTGAGATGTCACAACAATGAGTCCAAATTGCCAACTCTAGTTAAACTCAAGATGTTTCATGAAACCTAGTAAATAGTTCTTAAAAAGCCAATGGATGTTTCCAGGAGTATATTTACCTGTGGCCCGTAGGAGAGCTCAAGCGGATGACGTGCAGCCACAGAATCTATTGTTCGTATATACAGAGTACGAGAAAGGAAATATGTGTGGATGTTTGGCTGGCAAGAATGGTTGAACATGCTCCCTGCTAAATATATAGCTTGACCAACTCTCACCTATTAACGCATAATCAAAAAACACATATATAGCATGAAAACAGTCTAGCGTAAACTTAAACATATATATGGTAACGTAAAAGGGTAGATGGGTCAGGCAGTGAGACAGGACAAGTAAAAGGTCAAAACGAGTAAATTTTTTGTACAGCTTGAGTTATCTTAAAATACATTTGTCCAATGGAAAAAATCATTTTGTTATGTATGATTAGAAATTTTCAAATATATTCAAAAATAACACAGATATTCAAATGAGAGGTTTATGCCATTAAGAGCACTATCTGGGCGACTTTTGACCTGTTTAACAGGTTCCCTTTTCAGATATATTCTTATTTTACCAGTTTGACTTGTTTGGGATAAAACAAAACCTAGTCAACCCATTCATTAAATAGGTCGAAATGTCCACCTCTATAAATTAGTGTTCCGAACTGTTCTAGTTGCCCAGAGAATGTATTACACTCACTGCCAAAATTACTTTCAATTAGATTTTATTACTCTTTAGAAGAGAGGTCGTGAATGCCAATAGAAAGATCGTGCATTGGGGTCACATGTTTTTCCTGAAGAATACTACTGAAAAATATCATCTATAGAAAAAACTAGGGAAACACCCACACGGCAATATTTAAGTGGTTTGAACTAAATGTTGCAAGTAAACATTAGTTGACCATATATATATATATATATATATATATATATATATAGATGATGTGTTGAGTACCATGGTTTGACAGATTGCTAGTAACCAGCAAATCCCTGATAAATGTCTAAAAAAAATAAAAACTAGACATAATCCAACTTTATTTTATCATAGGAAAAAGCACATGGATAAGGGAAAGAAAAACTCAAATTTGAAAGAAATCAACGTTGAACTTTTACTAGTCACATAGTTTAAGAAAAGTTTCGTCTATTTGTAAAATATCTAAATCTGACCTTCAAGAAAGAGAAATAAAAAATTCTTCACATGAGAGCATGATTATAGATAATGACCTGTTCCACAGTGCTAGTTGTAAGATTCCCAGCTGATTTCGACGGACCAGATGTATCAGAAGATCTCATACGAACGATCGCCATAGAATTCACGTTGATTTGTGAGATAAGTAAAACACACTGCATAGAGACAAAAGACGGTAGAAGCTAATCAATAATTATGAGTGAAGAAACGAAACTATTCTAAAAAAATGATATGTTAAAAAAGATGCATGTTGGCAAAAAAAATAGTGCAAATAAGCGCAAGTCCCTGTTAACTGTCCTCATTAGGGTTTTATGTATAAAAGGTTATTTAGGCTGTATATGTGTTTGGGCACACACACACATGCATGCATATATAATATACATGCGGTGCATATACTTGGCTAATTATCACGGTGTTGTGCCGGTCCAGCTTCTACGTACTTCCTTGCTCCAAAAATAGGACTTGAAAATGCAGGTTCAAGCTGAGTTTTGCTTACTCCTACTACCAAAATTGACTTTCAATTTTCACCCCAAAAAATAAATTGACTTGCAATTTGTTTTATATTAAATCTTAGCATATTGATACTATTCTTTAGAGTTGTTCCTTTTGTTAGTTCACTGTTATGTTTGAGTGTACTTAACAATTAGCTATGGTGAGAAAGACAGGTTTATTTTTAGACGAATAGTTTTGCCACGATGTGTAAAGAACACCAGAGTAGAAAGGGATAATCAAGAATCTTCAAGGGATGATAACCCCCCCCCCCCCCCTTCATGAGTTGAAATCCTACATTTTCTAAACAGAACATGATGTTGAAATGGGTCTATCTATGTCGAAATACCCGACTGATATGCAAGATGCAAATAGATGAGCTTACTTACGATATCTGACTCTATAAGATGGCGTTGAAAACAACATACTCAATTTTGCAGTTTAAAAATACTGGAAGCCAACATATTCAGAATACCATTTAGTTTGAAAGTGACATGCATGACTATATAACTAGTTACACAAAGTCTCAAGTCTCAGATCTCAAATCTCAAATAGTCCTGCTTGATCTCATCTCGTGTCTTAACTGGATTTTCTACATAGGTATACAGTATATGATTAGCGAGCCAAAATGCACATACAACTATTGAAGACCGTGGTGGTTCTCGTCCCTTTAAGATCCTCAAAAGTCCCTTTCAATTGCAGTGATCACTACCAATCTTGGAAAACTTTTTGTGTACAAATGACCAGTAATTTATTTGCTTTCTCCTCATTACGAATTGATAAACATAGTATGGAGTAATAGTTTTAAAAATCCTATTCTAATTATCTTACATACTAAGTATGATAGATCAACACAAAATGAAAATTAGTCAAATTTGTGTGGAGTAGTGAAGTGTCAAGAAATTCAACCAACACAACACCACAAGAAAAGCAAATTGGAAATATGATATAGTTGTATAAATAGTTCTTCTGAGTGGACCAGAGTAGTTAACGTGAAATACTTATTGCCACTTGATACTACTCCCCACTACATACTATATACGTTGTTCACTTATATTAACGACCCTATTTCTTAAGAAAAAAGCCCAAAATCACCATGAATGTACTAAACCCTCTCACTTTCAACATCCAATCTCTCCTTTTATAAATCCAATTATGTTCTCTAAGTGACTTCCTTATTACAAAACCAGACACAAACACTCTTTTACCTTAAAGATCTCTGATCTTACGGATTTAGTGTATCCTATTTCCCCTTAATCTAGTTGATTAGAAACCTTTACTGATTAGAGTAATGGGATCTTATCTTTATACTCTGTTTTGTGGGATTTGGATAGCGGATTTATGCCGCCCTTAACTCTTGTTATTTTTCCAGCATATTACTTAGTGCTCATTATTCTAGCCTCACTAATCTATCAAGAAAGTTCATAAACAGTCCAACACTCAGAATCACATCAGTTTTCTTAGCCTTGATTTTTTTACAAGTGCCGGAAGCTATCGTTTTAAAAAGAAAGAGACAGCCAAGAACAAAGATGTCAACAGATAAATGAAACAATCAACTTCCCATATGGCTATATATAACAGACATATTTGTGTAAGAGAATAGTTATATAATAATAGAAAGAAGGCCATATGTTACAATCATATGCTAGTTAAGAAGATGTCTAATCTAATTGGGCTCGGATTTCATTTGAAGTAAAAGGGTCTAAAAAGATTTAGCCATTAATAAGAAGTAACGATAAATTAAACTTAGGGATCCCTTGAACTTAATCCCACATGCTGTGAACCTTAGGCCTAAACCACATCAAAGCCAATGAGCCTCAACAAGAGAAGGTCCCAAAGGCTTTAGGGCCAGAGTGCTAGACATCCTTTTCACAAGAATATAGAGATTACTCTGCAGTGGAGGATGTCTAGGCGTATTTAAAGGCGTGTAAGAACTCGAAGAAGGGTAGAAGAAAAGGGAACCCACCTGTGAAATAGTGTCCCCATTTAATGGAACATTTGAGCCATAACAATTGTGAAGACACTTCAAAAGAACAATGGAAGATATGTGTAACTCCAGTTTAGCTTCTGAATTAAGTTGTATATAATTGTGACAAAGATCCTGAAACAAAGATGAATGGCAGCTGTTTAGTAAGCTTTTATTATATACTTAAGTCAGCGAGTCAATGGAACAAACGAAAACAACAGGATCTATTATGTACCAAATTTACAATAGTGGACGATTGACCAAACTTCCCATCCTGCTCTATGGACTTCACTATAACCCGACCGGCCAAAACTATTTCAGCTGATAATGCTGCAGGCCAATTTACACCACATTCATGCCTATGCTCGGCATTTTGCTTGATATTTGCGTCATTAACAGTTGCTTCAGTAACACTTGCAACATACTTTTCAAGATCAC
This sequence comes from Artemisia argyi, assembly GCA_030686995.1. Taxonomy (NCBI): domain Eukaryota; kingdom Viridiplantae; phylum Streptophyta; class Magnoliopsida; order Asterales; family Asteraceae; genus Artemisia; species Artemisia argyi. Next base: position 155,094,919 of record CM060692.1, read on the forward strand.
TAGACAACTCAACACCAATTTCATGATTTTTTGTATCATGCTGTAAATCTTGTCCTCTGGCGTGTATTTGGCAAACTTGAGAGCAATATAAAGCCATTGAACAGGATGGACATGGAACAATATCTGCTTGTAGTTCATTGAAGCAGAAATGGCAATGAGTTTCACGACAATGCTTTGATACTATCTGCAATCATCATCCAAGTGAAAACTATGAGGTAGGAAAAAGAAGCATTTTAATGCACCAGGTCAGCAGAAAAAATAAGAATTTTCAAATAATAACGAGAAAGAACAGCAATAATACGAAGGTGCTGAAATTTCAAAAATGAAATGGTAACTTTTCTGATGTTAGATGTAGTACTTACCGCAGCATATGGTTCTTCACTATGAAGCAAAGTGGCTTGAGGTACATCAGTCAAAGACACCATGCCCCTTCCTTTTGTTTCTGTAGAAACACACTGCAACTGTATTTGTTGTGGCTGATCTGTTACAGATGACCTACATGGTAAGGATCATGGAAAATCATATTGAGAACCAGGATTAAGTTCCTAAAAGTAATCAGTGTTTTTTACATTTTTTTGATAGTTTGATAGAGAAACCAATATTAAATTAAGATATACTTGATAAGATCCATTTTAATATCTTCATTTCTTCTAACACCATATAATGAGTACCAAGACAAAGAAATGAGTAAGATATATGAAGGACAATATATATAACCAAAGATGACTTATGTAGTCGATAAAGGTAAAAATTATACCATTGGTGAAGGAATCCTTGTAATTAGCTACATATGGTTGAAAGTCTTTCCCATTATGTTGGACTACGATAAGCTTAAGCTCGCCTTCTATCTGCCGCTTTCCACTTAAAGACTGTTCTGTGCATAGTGAAACTTTCAAGTCACAGACTGCGTCATCATAATTTCCCATAGATGTGTTTGCCTTCCCTCTTCTATACCATGCCTACAGTGGACATATGCCGATATCAGATAAAGACAAACGCATATACAATAGAACCTGGTAAAAGCTAGTACAGAAAGTGTCTATACTTTTTGGTTATCATTGTGACAAGAAAAAAAAAACAGCAATAAACAGAGAAGACGTAATATCACATGATCATGACATATAGTGATAACTACCAAATAGAAAAAGCGTATAGAAATTGAGAAAGAGAAGAGCTTGAGACCTTTGAGTAACTTCTACTGATTGCAAGAGCCCGATTGCAATCCTGTAAAGACTCCACCAGAAGGCCCATTTTCTATATCGAAGTTAGAACATAGCACAGGTATTAGTCATACACTCGAGGGGTGGTGACAAACTGACGATCAGTATGCGTGTTTCTTATTGCTTATGACTGTTAGTCAACGTTACAGTGCTACATTCCAAATAAAACAAATAGATAAATACACTACGTCCAATCCAATAAACATACAGTGTTTCTCTCCACATGTTCAATAAAGGTGTAAATGTCTAAAACAAGCTTCGATATCACAAAAAAGGGGGACCTTATATAAATTACAATCTGTAGCAATAACACGTTCTTTGTGATGGGGAGAGAAACAGTTCAAAGGCAACAGCTGCAGTAAATGAAAACAATGGAATTCATTCAAACCTGCAATACAGTTGCACGATTTACATATAACATTGCCACCAGATTTTTGCCCATGTCATCCACATCTCTTGGAGCGACTCGTAACGCCTGTTCATATAATGTAATAATATCATATTGCTTTTCACATTAGAAAATAATTTTAAGCAAAACAAAATATTATTGATTAACTTCATCGATAATCAAACCATCAAACATGAACAAAATTAATAGTTAACTACATCAGAATATAACTTATTTTCATTTTTATAATTGTACATTAATTTTTTTTCTTTTTTTTTTTTTTTTTTTTTTTTTTTTTTCATGTATATTGCTATCAACTTTTTACCATTGTATGCAAGTCAATATTTGTTCAAGGTGAAGTGGTGACATGGCACCAGTTTCTTGATGACAGGGCAGTCACCACTTTACCTTTTATAGATAGTTACTTATATACAATGTAAGAAATTGGTAGTATGCGGCATACAACGGAAAAAAAAAAAACATTTTTTTAGCATACAATGACAAAAAGATGACAGCAATTTACATTTTGATGTAATAATACATAATTCTAATCATGTAGTTGTTTGTGCGTAAGGGTGTAATCAAGCTGAGTCAAATAAACATATTTATAGGGTCCTATGAACAATTCTATGGTCTTATGAAGTTATGAACATGTGATAAATATAATTTCAAAATTTATATACAAATATAAGTACTCCATGCCTAAGCCATGTACTCGCTACAAGGTAGCCGAGCACTCGAGTACTGCCTCTTACAGCCATGAGACTATCAAAAAAAAAAAAAAAAAAACCTAATTACCACGAATAACAACCCTGCCAAATTCATTATCTCTAACAAAAGCAACCTAGCCTAAGATCAAAATTAAAAAAATAAAAAAACCTGGGTATAAAATCGCAACGCATTAGCATTATCACCATTTTTGACGCAACCATTTCCTTTGATCTTCAGCTCCAATGCAGACTCCTTATTCTTAAGAAACAAGGATGTTTCCTTGGTCGCTAAATCTTCAATCATCTAATTAACATAACAAATACAATTCACATCAAATGTCTAATACATGATCACTATGGCTGTAAACGTTCAGCAAACCGTTTGTGAACTGTTGGTATTAAGTTATGCTTCTTCTAAATGTTTTATGCTTATTCATTTGGCGTCTTATAAAAAAGCATGAATAAGCTTATTTTCTAAACCAGCAAACGTAAACACAATAATTATAAAAAAGCATGAATAAGCTTATTTTCTAAACCAGCAAACGTAAACACAATAAAGCCTTGTTTGTCACATGGGCTTATGGAGGCTTTTATAAGCCATAAGTCTCGGTAAGCCCAAGCCCAAGCCCATAGAAAAAGGCTTAACGGGGCTTATAGCTAGTCAAATTACTTAAATACCCTTCAAAATATAATGGATTATCATGTAAAAGCTGGAAATATATGTGAATTTAATTTGATCTATTTTTATGTGATTTTACATTAATAAGCTTCAGCTCCAACTAATTCACCAAACAACTTTATAAAAATATAAGTTTGCTTTAAGCTTTCCCATTGCACCAAACATACCCTAAGTCCGTCAGAAAACGTATCCGTGATTGTTCTTTTATCCAGTTTTAACTTAAATGGACACGAACAAGGGGCGGAGTTATTTACAGCCTAAAACTGTTAGAATAAAAACAGTAAAAAATATAAAAGCGTGGAGTAATAGAGAGGTGTCAACTAAACTAAATGACAGACATGTGATCCTATCTAATCTCACTAAACGGAGCTGTCGTAATAATGATTATTGGATTGATTAAAATAAAAGTGAAAATAAATTTAGTACCTGATGAAATTGAGGCAGTTGATTGAAGAAATGAAGGAGTGAAGAGCAAGTTATTGGAAGTGTGTTTGGGTTACTAGTGTGTGAGATTTCTGAGATTAGGGCTTGCGGGATTGTTGATTTTAGTTTCTCCATTGCCTGGTTTCAGAGAACATGAAGCAACAGGGGTTTCTACTTTGTTGTTGCCTTGTTGGGTTTCTACTTTTGTTTTTTATTGTACTGTTGCATATATCTTCACTAAATAGCTATTTGCATATATACCCGAAATAACTTAATTTGTATTGTATATCATGCATTGAAAAATTGTATTTTGAATAAATATGCAAGTTTTTGAGTTTTAGTAGGTATACTAGGTCTCTACCCGTCCGATGAACGGCTTACTCAATAGCTGACCAAATTGTAATATGTTATATTCAAGTGTAAAGGTTCAATAACTGTAGCATAATTCACATAGTTTGCACGTGGTATATTAAAGGATTTATGAAAGAATAATGTGATGTTTCGGTTGTATAGTTAAGAAATCATATGCAATATAAGTTAGAGTACCCCAAATAAAAAGCAACAAACATCCATTTTGATTAAAGCATCCCAAATAAAGCATCAAAATCCAATTCGATTACACAAAGAACACATTGAAAATGGTAAATAAGCCTAGCCAAAAAGAAAGAACGATATGAAAACATTAAAGAACAATGCTTAAACAACATTCAAGGAGCTACTTCATTTCTTGTTCCAACTCCTTTCCCTAAACACATATTAATAAAAGAACTTGTTAGGTTGAGTTGTTAGAATTACGAAACAAATAAATTGCATGTGATTAAAGTTAAAAGACTGACCGATTGTGATGCAAGTATTTCATTGAACACGTTGATGAGGACATGATCATCCAAAATGCAAGACACAATATTAGCATCATAAGTACATCCATTAAGGTTGTTCTTTGGTAGTCTGAATAACCATTGTTTCCTAACCATTTCGTATAACTCATGCGGAATCGTGTCTCGGTTATCAGCAAATAGATCATACAAACTAAGAGCAGATTTACCAATTATTTTGGTAACTTGACTGCCAAATAGGATCAAAGAAGTAAATAACTAAATATCTTAGTTTGCTCATCAATTGCAGTAACTTGCACCCTAAACTTGTTTGACATGTGAGAAGATAATAAATAAAACACTTGTTATAACATATTATTTAAATTGTTAAAAATTAATTCACGTGTCTAGTAAAAGCATTACAGCGTAAACTTAATCAATCTCATCGTTACATTGGAACAACACATTTAAACTTTGCTGAGCATTAGACATTCAAACACTGAATAGCCCTTGTCATGATAAGCTGATTCCTTAATAATTGGTGAGACATTTTTGTTGCAGTTTACGCATGCTATATACACCCACCCTTGGTTACTTATATCAGTCAAAGTAGTCAAAAGTATGCATGATTTAACCTATTATTTGTAATGAAAATTAATTAATGATATGTACCATACAAAAATCAAAGATTGTATATGTATAAAATTTATATTTAGTTAATTAAATTATATAGTACCTGACATATATCAGTGATTTGGTCGAGTTGACGTGTGCATCTTGAGTTAGCAAAGAATCTCTCGGGAGATAAGTAAACAACTTGTTTTGCAAGTTGACTCGTACTTGTTGTTGATGATGTAATACTGTATATCCATTAGATAAATAAGTATATAACTTTGTAAGTAAATATTGGATTGCATAATTTATTTTATTTGGTAACATATGTTATTAAAAAGGATTAGAAGAATGTAACTGAATTATTATCTACTTGTTTAATGCTTATTGTTGTTATAATTTTAAAATGTACGATTAATAAAAAATCAATAATATATATCATTTTACAAAGATCATTACCTCCTTATATACGCATGATATCCAGGAACATCTCCATTTAAAAACAACCTTGTTGCATATTTTGAGTTTCTTACTTTCACAATACCTAAAAAGTAAAGACGAATTAGAGTTGTATAAGTTTAAAAAATATGCTTAAAAAAATTACATTTGAGTGTAATAAGTTGGTTTTTTTTGCACTTTTTGCAAGCCATGATTATCAATAATTTTAAGTATCAAACCTATTTTTACCATTATACAAGTTATACTAACATAAGAAAATCTTTAATCAATGTATCAATTGATATGCAGTTTTTAATTTGTAATTAGATCTCTTGTTATTTTAAATTGTAATAATTGATATGTATTTTTTATATGTGAAAAGGACTAATGATATATGTTTTTTAAGTTGTGACAAACCAATAATCAATATTTACATGTGAAAATGATCTCCAAGTAATGGGATGATCAATACAGTTTTGTTGTAGTACTCGAAATTGGTTATCTAAGACTAACAGTCGAAGACTCGTCATATATAAGTTGCAGGGGTGTTTTAGATTGCTTATTGTTATGATACAATTTGGGGAAGGGGAAATACGTAGTTGTTTCGAATAATCAATTTCGAAAGCTGCTTATTTTAAATTGCTTACTTATTATCTAGTAAAGTAATAAGGCGTACACAGTTGGAGTTATAATCAATCCCAAACGCCCCTTACTATACTGAATTTAACCACTGTTATTTGCTACTTCAAAATGCAGAGACCATCACTTTCAATTTGACATACTCGCATAGACATATAATTGGTACCAAACATCAAACAACCACCAAATAAACAACTAAACAACTTCATAACTTAGACATTAAACATAAACAGACACACTTAAAAGTCTTTGGCATAATAGCCTAAACACAAGACTGAAACTGACACTTCAGGACACCTGGCATAATAGCCTTGATTCATAATACTAACAACGCACATTAAAACAACTTAGACATAGAATCCTAACACAGACACAAACTTTAATTTAGTAATACATAAAACAACCAATGCAAACTTCAAGGTATCCACCTTCATCTGAACTGCTCACTTGTCTCTGCGTGCAAATACGTTCTTCTTCTTGTTTATTGAAGTAACCGACGGAGCACCCTTATCTTTATCAGCTTCAACAATACCGCGCTTTTTGGGAGGAGGGGTTGCATTCACATCATTTGGTTCGACAATTACCACATTTTCAGCCATAGATGATTCCACACCCTGCCACATTATTGTATCACAATATTATTATTATTATTATTATTATTATTATTATTATTATTATTATTTTGGTAATCATGATATTGAAATACATTAAATGACTTTTTATTGAGTCAATATATAAATATATTAATAGTATACCTTAGATGAAGTAGTTGTTTCCAGTTTTGGTTCTTTAGTTGTTTGTAATATTGGTTTTTCATTGTCTCCATTTGTTTCATTCACATCTTCGACTTCAGCCTGCAATTGCGAAACATGTATACATAGCTTAGGTAAATAAATGTCATTTACAGTTTATGACTAACTAATTTATAAATATCCAATTCAAGTCATAAACTTACCATTTTATCAGCATAAAGCTTGATGAATGATTTAATGAATATGTCACTTGAAGTCATTCGACCAACAGTGTAAACATCATAGTTGTTGATCAGGTTGTACCTACTGACGTCCACTCACATCAACAATGCTAAAAACTTCTCGGTCAAACAATAAGAATGAGGCACATGCTGAATCATCATTGACCCTCACTTGCACTCTAAATCTGCAAATAATTACAAAGTACTTACATTGTTACATGAATAAATTTTTTTAACATTCTTTAAAAAAATGCATAATTGTTTTTTAAATATTATTGAACCTTGGAACAACATCAACGACATCAGGACCATAGGTTTCACATTTATAAGTATTATGGATCTTCCTTTTCCCACGTTTGCTGCTACTCGATTCAACATCATCGTTAGGAACAGCCTTGCAATTGCAGGCACAACAGGCAAGGTAAACCCAACCTTCTTCATGTTCAATTGACGTAATTGTTGCCAAAGCAACACAGATACATGGCTACAAAGATGAACAGAAGAGAAGTTACAAAAATTTATTCATAATATGTTTCCATATATTTATACTAATACAGTAGTTAAAAAAACAATTCAAGTTATAGAATCAAACCTCATCAATGTCAAAAAGTTGTTCGAGATTAACATATCTCGTTCCAGAAAAGAAATACTTCTCCTGTGACTCAGATGATTCAGATGTAAGGTTTGAAACTTGAAGTGGGGAAGTGTCATCACCAACTCATTCAAGAAGCCTGAGCAAATAGAAGAAACATGTATGAATGAAGATAGTACTTGAGAGTAAATGTTCATATAGCTCGTAAATGTATAAAATTAATTAAGTATAAGATAGTCATACCTTGACCTGAAGTCATCAATTTCAGGTATCGCATCATTGATGAAAATTCGGCTCGAGTGAAAGGTATTTGAAACACTGATGGATCATGATAAAGTAGACAATTAACAGTTAGCTTAAATATAAGTTAATAGTTATGTAACAAACTAATTTATATAATTTGGTGTTTGGTATGCAGTTTTACTGTTTGGTACTTATGTTTCAAATTATATACACACATTTACAGCAAATATACACAGTTAGGACAATAAATACACACATATGCTTCAAATTGCAGCCTACTTCTATCAATTAGTACATACAAAAGCCTGCACAAATCAACCTCAATATACAAATGCCAAGATTTTTTGTTGTGCCAAAAATTATCAATTTATAACTTTACTTACACATATTTCGCACAATTTAGTATTTTTTTTTAAGTGCTTAAGATTCTCAGTTTAGCACATCAATCAAGTTCATTACATATATTAGTATTTGCATACAATAAACCACATTCATTGCAAACAGTAGAATGATGACAGACAAATTATTATTTAAATCTCATAACCAAAAATTTGACATACACATTGACGCAATTATTTCACCTAAGTCACCTCAATTAAGATCAACTAATCAAATCACCAAGCAATAGCTTATAATCATTCAAGCAAGAATAATTAGTGAAAGTTATTATGATTGAAAGGAAAAAATCACTAAAAAGTTAAACAACAATTGCAACATTGAATAATATCCCAAACACACCCAAATAAAATTGTAAGATGCTCGAAACTGATCACCGAATACATAATAGAGAAACATACACATAAAACGTAATAAAGAAATAGATTTAGACTTGTTCACAACATTCACATACACATGTTTAAAATTATATGAATAATCACATAGTATCATATATAGATTAGAACATCAGATTCAACCAAAAAACCCAACATTTGTAAGAATTTTGTTTTATCATTTGACATACGTACCTCTGTATTTACGGACACTGAAAATCTGAAAGACACACAACTTAATGTGATCTGCTGAAGATTCCATCTGGGTCTTGAAGTCATCGATAAAAGCATCCCAAATTGTGCATTTTATTTTCAGACCCCTGTTTGTAACAACAGAATTGGTAAATAAAAATGTAATGGTACTATATTTACAATTTTAGTACATTGTTTGAAAAATTAAACAGGCATATAACTCACTCAATATCTTCCACCTCAATAACCATTCTCCTATTCGGTTTCCCTTTCTTTTCTCCAGGAATAACATCACCAACATCAGCAACATGTCCGATTACATTTGAAATACAACATAAATATTATTTACCTCTTGTGACGTCACTTAAATACAAATCTATATTTATAGTAGAAAAAAACATTGACAAAACTCACCTACAACTTGTTCTTCCTTGACTTTGTCTCCAACAATGTCAGTAAAAGGGATAAAAGAGAACCCATACTTTGATGCAAAAACCGATTGACAAGCCTTAACTTTTGTCTTCCTGTGAAAGTTGATCTTAAAAGCATGATTGGTGACTTTGAAAGGACCATTATTTTTGGCGACATAAAAGTTTCTCAAATGCACGCTTCCTCCCTCCCTTAAAAGAGTATCGAAGTCAGAAACCATCTTGTTACCAATTGAGGCACCTATCCTTGAACCCTGAAAAATAGAAACATAAATATGGGATAGTTAAGAACATAAGACAATAATGTTGCAAACATAAGCTGTATAACTAAAATAAATAACATATTGTCAAATAAATACCTCTTGATCCATCATAATCATGTCCATGCTAGCCAAAGTGTCACCACTCACCACCATAGTAATATTATCGCCACAGACGAACCACCTTTGCCTTGACTTCGAAAGTATCTTTCACTGCATTTATGTTGTTGATAAGAAATAATTGACTAATCATTTTGATTAGTTTTTGAGTTTGTTTGAGAGGACAATGTGTTGATAACACTTGCCTTATGACAACAATTTATAAACCCACAACGTATAAGATCGTGTGATTCATTAACAGTTATAGTCCTCTACCACATTTTACCAATTATCTAGGAGATCATGGTTAGCAGTTGTTGACTGATTCAATATGTTTTGAATAACCTGGAGATAGTGTTCCTGATTTCATGGTTCAAAAATTTTAAAGATTTAAACTTTATATTAAAAGATAAGTAAAGTAAATTTTTTGTTATACTATGATAATTTTATTAATGTTATATACTACAAAAGCCACAAAATTCAAAGACAATCACTTAATTATTAAGAACCCTAGAATTTGAAAAATAACAACATTCAATATGAAGAGAAACAATAATGTATAAAACCTGAAATTGATTGAGTTGAAGCGATAGATGTGAAGAACATCATTGATCGAGTCATCTTTATCAAGCAAAGTTTTCCCCAAATTGATTGAGATGAAGCGCTGGCTGTAGTCTATTTTTTTAAACATATCTATATATACACTATTGTGGTTAAAGTCGGTTATCTTGTGCCACGTTTTGTGCATTACAAAACACTATATGGATAGTTTTTGTTGGGTTACCATATCATATATATTTGTATTCATATACTCTCTTTAACCAAATAGTGTTAAAAAATGTAAATTTGATAGTTGGTAACCATTTCAAAACCATATCATTATTAGGCTCATTTTGAAAGTAGAAAAATATCGTTTACGTTGGCGAAAGAATTACAAAAAATTATTGCAGTATGTGACCGTAGTTGATAAAAAAACTATCAATTAGTGTTAATTGAATGTCAAAAAACATTGTAAATAATTATTGTCTAAAGGACAATATTGTAATTACACATACTTTGCTTTCCCAATTGAAGACCAAAAATTTTCGAAATTTACTCGCATAGTTACATGTGCATTTGTTTTGTATGTCTTTTGTTTAGAATTGTGCCACGTGTTTAAAAAATTATCTTGATTTAGTGTATAGATAGATATGCGATTATCCCTACGTGTTTTTTCTAAAGTACCTTTAACAACTTTTTAATACACTTTAACCTTAATCAATTTTAAATTTGGCAACTTTTCAAAAATACGCATTATATTAATTTAAAAAACATATGCTTTATATTTCAAAAAACACATGTTTTGTATCAAATGTCGAACCATAATCACGATTTCACAAATATTACTATTTGTCGCTATAAACCATCGCTTTACGCGAGCATTCGTCTTGTTCACATAAATTGCATTGCACAACAGTCCCTAACTTAAGCTCTTACATGCTTTATATTATCTTCTTATTATTCAAAGTGAACGTAACTTGTCACATGTATGTATATCGATCAAGTTTTCTATTAAATGCACAAACAATCTAATATGTATGTACTATTGTTGTGTAGCACGGGTATTCTGCTAGTAATAAGAATAGATAGTTTGATGTACTTAATAGTATCATTTAATACACACAATAGAAAGATTAGGCAGTTGGTGTATCTAACCGGGAAAAAAGAACTATATTGATATGCGCTAAAGAATTTTGTGTTAGATTACATGCATTTAAACTAATTATATATCCTTGTATCTCCGACATTTATTTCATATGATCCTATGTGTGAAGTGTAAACAAGCGAGTACAAATTCTGTGTGGTTAACTAATTGAGAAAGAGTATGCTGAATTGTTTATGCCCAAGATTGTTAACATGCACATCTAGAGTAAGATTAATTAACTAATATGTTTATTGTTCGTGCCCAACATGTCTTTTACTTTTTTTTGAACGACGAGTTAGTAGTTAGTGATCTGAGCCCACAGTGACATCCAATTGGGCAGTATGCAAGCCTCGAACCTTTCTCTTTAGGGGATAAACCCCACTCCTGCTTCTATCTATTTCGGGCTCCTGAAGGTCCATGATGAGACGTAGAATTTCAAGTCTGGGCAACGGGTTTTAACATGTATATATCTAGACAGTGGGCATGAGTCGAGCATCTAACATCATGTGTACTATTGGTTGGTGAATAGTTTAGACAATGACATGAGTGACCATTTATCTAATTTGTATAAGGGTTTTAAAGGAGGTTGATCTTTAGACTGGTGATTCCCTGCTGGTAACTCGCATTATGTATGTAGTTTTACGCCATTCTTTTTATTGGTTAATGGGGATATAATTTACCGCTAGGTTTCTCCCTGGTATATATATTCTAATAATGATATGAATAATAATGCTAGTGAGGGAGAGAGTTGAGGAGATGAGATGTGTCCTGATTTCAATTTCTTACTCCCAATTTATAGAGTTTGTGAATACCAATTTGATGGAATAATATCACAAGATAAGATCTATCCACGTCATATCCTTGTGTATATATTTGATTATGTCTCATATCCAAATCTTCGCACATGCATGTAAATCCTTGTAGTAGGTTTATTAATTTGCAAGTTGTTGTATACATCACTTCAATTAAAATAGGTTATTTCAAATGGCATATATCATCAACGCCTAATTCATATGAGTATAGTTATCTAACACGTATGAATTCGAATAACGTTTTTGGAGTTTGTGTTTTTAGATGGAGTTGTTGTTTTGCGTGATGAAATTACACGCCTATAATGTGGTTATCGCTTTTACGCGCTATGATTCCGCTTCTTTGGGGGGGGGGGGGCATGCCACCTTGTGTATTAGCTATTTATAACTTTTTATCCCTTTCATGGCGGGACGATGTCTTCGTCCGTACTTTTTTGCTTTGTTTTATATCAAGCTTTGCATATTAGCTATTTATAGCTTTTCGTCCCTTTAATAACGGGAGATTATTACTGAACCTCGATAGACTTTCTTGTATTATATTGAATAATCCACTTTTCATGATGATCACTCCCGTGCTTTTTAGACTCAACGTGTTGCTTCGTGCGAGTATTTATTTCTAGTTCAACCGCATGATCTTGCGAGTATACCTTGTTGAAAATACAAAATTTAGAGGGTAAACGGGCAAACTAAATAGATTACCGCAAGCATACGAGGCAAATACTTTACTAGCAAGTTGGTTTTGAAAAATATAATATGGCCTCAGGCACAACGTCGTCACTTGACAGTCAGGTATGTCTTCTTGATTTCATGCTCATATAAATCATGCCTTACTCAAAAGTTGATGATACAACCATTAATCAATCACTTGTTGCTATTCGAAACGATAACATCATTTTCTATCTATTTATATAACTGATCTAATAAGAAAAAGGCGAGAATCTTATGTATCTTCTATAGGAAAGAGCTACATAATGATGCAATGAAGTCAAGAGCGGATAAATCATGCAACACTGTAAGGACTTTTCAAAGACGTGAAACCATATCACGCAAAAGTCGTGAAACTCCATCATGCAAAAGTGGCATGACCACTGATGTGTAAGGAAAGTTTTAAATTTATAATACTAGTTTCATCGATTTTAATAAACCAAACACACGGGTAAAGTATAACCCCCGTTGGTAGTATTAGATTAAGGTAAGACCATGTCGTATCCACAAGGACTTAGTTCGTTCAGTTTAAGTATAACAATTAGTAAAAGAAGACAAGTAAGGATTATAGGAATAAAAGGAATTCAAATATTAAGACAAATGATTGCTTGGATAGCTTAGATAATCTAGTGACAATGTTTATGTTTGATCTCAGTTTGACAAAGGAGCACAACTTATAAGAGAGCTATTTTCGTCAAAAGAGCCATTTCATAACTCGTAGGTTCAATTCAAGATTCATATCTACCAATTAAGTGATTTCTCTCAAAATAGTATTTCATATCAAGTCTAGATTATTACTGATTCTTCTAAGTGGATTTCTCCTTTCAAAGACTAGTAACGCAGACAAGTTCCTAGAATTGCGTTTAACACGTTGGTTCTTTCGACCTATCCCAACATATTATATTCAACCAGTTTCAATAAATAAACGTGATAAGACTAGAAATGAAATAGTTCGCAATATAAACTTGAAATTGGTAGAGATCAAAACATAATCATAAGTCGCTTTATTATATTCACATATCCAAGCAATCACAAGAGGTTTAGCCTCTCATTGCTAATGAGTTCATAATAACAGAAGTGCGTAAATGATAAACAAGAGACATATAGATTGGATTGATCAAATGATTACACAAGTGTCACAAGTAACCAAGAATTCGACACCAACAAGTATTTAACACCCCTTATTCTGATTCGTTCACCCCTGCAACTTGGCTCTGGATCACGTGTTACTTCAGACTTAGCTTTGTGGAAATTGATTATAGAGTGGAGAGTTCAAATGCTTGCAAATGATCTCTATTTATAGGCAATCTAATATGCGAAGCACGACGCACTTGCTTTATGAGTGCGGCGCACTTTCTTATTTTCTTGGCGCTAAAGCTTCATAAATGCAGGGAAAGTACGGCGCACTTAGTTTGCAAGACCGGCGCACTTTTATTTAATATTATATATTTGACTTCCTTTGACCGAGAGGTAAGTGTGGGGCACTTTCTTGTAAAACCCACGCACTTGGCTTACATGAAAAGCTAATTGTAGAAAACTAGAAGGGGGGGGGGGGTTGAATAGTTTTGCGTCTTTTTCGTTTCAAAAAGATTTTGCTTTCAAGTAATTAATGGTAGTTTGTAAAAACTCTTTAAGGCTAAAGTATAGATACAAGTTAATTTACATATATCACATAAATACTTCTTATTTAAAGTGTTGAATAGAAATTATAATTTCATATATCTCACTTAAGTATAAGTTTGTATTTATATATGTATATGTGTTTTAATGATTGTATATACTTTAATTTACTAATGTATAATTTATATTTTGAATGGAACCTAGTTTGATCTTTATGTGAAACCAATATATGCACAACACACAAGCAATTGTAACTATGAATGATATGCAAGTAAGTAATTAATCAAAGAGTTAGAGATGGAAAGATCAAACCGAGAGACAAAGGATTTATAGTGGTTCGGCTACAAGGACACCTTCCTTGCCCTACTCCACTCCCCGAGTCACCTACTCGAGAGTTTTCTTCACTAGATCAAAAACCTCCTTTATGGCGGAGAAAACCTTACACACCAATTTGCACACCACAATAATATCACACCACAATCACACCTTCAACACAACTTCTTCACACAAATCTTCTTCACACCTATCTTCTACACACCAATCTTCTACACTTCAAATTTCTTCACAACTTTCTACTTTGCTCCTAGCTTCTTCACAACTTAATACTTCCTAAAACTTTTTCTTCACGCCACTAGTTTCTTCACACCTTCACTACTAAGTCCTATCCACTACCCCAAGATATATACTACTTCACAACTTCTAGGCTTCAAGGTCTTTTCAACTTCAAAGCTTCAGCTTCTTTGTCTTCACAACTATCTCCACTTCAATGAACTATCACACCTAATTTCTTTTATCACTAATCCTATTCACCTCTACTTCTTCACTTCTATTACTACTTCACGCCTTCAATAGATCTAGATCCAATATCTAAATCTATCTAACCAATGTATACAATTTGTTCTCAAAGGAATAAATGATATACAAGATGAACTAAACAAACAACTTAGATAGCAAGATGATACTAAGTTGTAATACTTCTAGTAGAAGTATTCTTCTCTTTGCACTTGAGTGTTGAGGCTTGAATCACTTTGAAACAAAGATCAAAGTATATAAGATCAAAGGATTTTTTAGAAGATGGAGAGGGATGTTTAGATCAGAAAGTTTTAGTGCAAAAAGGTGAGGAAAAAATCCAGATTTAAGGTGGTATTTATAGGCAACAGAATCTGACAGAGGAGCGTGGCCGGTCCCCTTAAACCATGGCCGGCCCCCTTAAAATTAAGGGGACCGCCCTTTATAGTTAAGGGGGCCGCCCAGCTGAAACAGCCAGATTCTTTGTCTTTTAGTGGGGAAAGTTTATTTGGTGAAAAACTAACTGATTTTGGTTAAAAATTTGAATTCATATATTTAGTATGAATAAAACATTTTTCTTTATTACCAAAAGTGTTTTTCAAAAATATATAATATGTTTATATAATTAATTAAACTTTGTAATACTTAATTAAACTTTCCTTTGATCTTATAATGCTTTAATCACTATGTTTATTCATACCTTAAGTGATTAGATGGTGAAAGTGATTATTAACTACTAAATACTTGTTTACGTCATTATCTTTGATTTAATGTGTTTTCGTTTTGTGATCATCAAAACATAGAGATATCGGAAGATATGAATAACGTTTTTAGTCGTTTATTTATATCAACAATCTCCCCCTTTTTGATGATTACAAAACCTAAACTCATTAAATCTAAAAATTAATTTTTAGACAAGTATTTAGTGAGTTTACATTCACTTCTCCCCCTTTTTGTAGAATCAAAAAGGTTTAAGCCAAGAAGGTAAAAACTCCCCCTTGATGTATGCTCCCCCTCGTTTGAGAGCACCAAGGGTTCGAGAAATGGGGTTCTTGCATGAAAAATATTAGAAGCACAAGCATGGCACAAGCAAACACATATGGCATAGTACTAACTAATAATGAGCATGGCAAAAGAGAATTAGAAACATATATTAAATCGTTCATTAAATGAAAATGATTATGTCAACCCATAATCATTGTTACATAGGCTACAAAGATGAAATTCTAAGCTAAGTAGAATGTCCTAATGTGCCAACAAGAAGTGTCACCAATCTTTCTTGAATCCCAAAATGGTTGAGGAGATTTATTTGAAAATGAAAAACATAAGCATGTAAAATGCTTGATGGTTTAGTGGAGGTAAACATTTGGTTGCATGGATGTTGTTGGGTTTGGAGATGTGGAGCTTGTTGGTGGTGAAATTGAAGATGGGTTTGTTGATTGAGGGTTTTGATGTTGTTCAAGTGATGGTGTTTGTTGAGATCTAGTAAGAAGATACTCAATCCAAGTAAAGTGCTCATTCAATGCAATGGTTTGTTGTTGGAGGAAGATGCAACAAGGGCAATTGTTAACATGCTTCTCAAGTTGGTTTTTGTTGTATGGTGATGATGGTGAGCTTGATTGTGGTGGATCCAAATTGCGTTGAGCAAGATGTAATGCTAAAAGAGCACTAAGCTCATGTGCCTCTTTTAGCTCCTCAACGAACTTCAAGTGTTCAGAGGAAGGTGATGGTGGTGGAGCTTGATAGTTGTCTTGGGTGAAAGTTTGAACATGCAACATGGGAGTGGCATGTGAAGTTGTAGGATGTGGTGGTGGTATTCTTGGTGGTGGAGACATGGTTGAGCTTGGATAGTCATGAAAACATGAAATGTGTGGGAGAGGTTCTTCATGAGTGGGTGATGTTTTTGTTGAATGAGCAACATGTGAAATGTTGATTGAGAGATTGGGATTGATGTTTTGGGATGGAGCATGCTCATCATAAGAAGAGCCATGAATGAGGGAATGAGTGGGTGATGGGTTGTGAGATGAATCATTGTTGTGGTTTTGAGGTTTAGTAGTTGGTTGACTTGGAACAACATCACTTGAGTTTTGACAAGAATCAAGTTTCCTCCTCCAAAAGGGTTTGACGGAGATCCTTACGGTTCTTGAAATCTTAGGTTTTTGGTTGTTGGGAGATGACATTTTTGGGTGTGATGGCATTAATGATGGGAAGAGGGTATTTATAGTGTATGAGAAATGTGGTTTAGGAAGGTAAATTTTGAGGGATAGCATGGGACAAAATGTGTTTGTGAATTTTAGGAAGTATAGGCTGAAATGGGTCAAAAAGTGATGAAGAAAACATTATCCCCGACCATCAGATGGCCGGTCCCCTTAATCATTAAGGGGGCCGCCCATCTGGTGTTTCCCAGAATGCCAGAAATGGATTTTTGGCAGAAAATTTTCAAAAAGGTTGTGTATTTGGATTTGGATTCAAGTAAGTTTAACTTTTTGAGGCAATATAGGGCATACTATTCATGAATGTAGAGAGTGATATAGAATAAATGGAAATAATCAATAAACTTCTAATAATCATGCAATTCATTTATTTATCAATTAAGATATGCAATTAAGGAGGCAATAAAGTAGATAAGCTAAATAAGCAACTATATGAAAATGATAACACTTAGCCTAGAGCAAGCAAGTTGATGATTGTTAACAAGTAACACATAGGTGGATATGATTATATGGACTTCAAGACTTGTTACAAACAAGATCCATATGGGCAAGTCATGATTCTCATGAAATGATTTGATTAAATTGTGGACGTCATTTCCAATAGAGGTGTATGACACATGTGAGAAGATTAAATGTGTTTTGAGCAAAACGTTTTTAGTTTTATTCAACAATGTTTTGAAGTGACTTCAAGTGTGCATAAAAAAAATTTAATCTTGTTTTTGATTAAAATAATCGTTATGAAAGAAATCTTAGTTAAGTAAAGAGATATTTCATACAAAAAGATAGGAGTTTTAAATATGATGTTTTAATCATAATAGTCAAGAAGTTGCAAGTGAAGGATTTGAAATGGAAGCTTGTCATTGTCATGAGAATCAATTAAGCCCATTGTCACATATAATCATCTTTAATGACACCTAAAGATATTAAAGTGAAATAATAGATACTTATGATCTAAATGCAATGGGACAGGAGGAAACAAGATAAATAGTTCATGGATACAAGATAGACATATGTATATATATATATACAAAGGACATCATAATATCAAGTTGCAAGCAAGTATCAATAATAATGCATCTATTAAGACAACTAGTAAGACATATAGCTTAAGTGGAAGGATTCTACTATAGATAATAGAAGATTTAATAAAAATGATACTAGACTAAACAGCAATAAGGTTAATAATGCTAATATCATGTATGCATATATTAGTGTTGATAATCTAAGAGCATGGCAGAATATCAGTTAAATTTTATTCACACACTAATTAAAACATTCTAGAGTATAATATAACATTGACAAGTTTTTAGAAAGGAGAAACTTATCTCAGGTCCAGCTTTTCAAAAAGGATGGGCATGACGGTGAAAGAAGAAATTTAGGAGGCTTCATCATGAAAAAGTAACCGATACACCATGATACCAATACTCCAAGAGTGAAGAACAAAATGCTGATACATGAATAAATCTGCAACAACATCATAGGCGAGACAATATGTAGAGAGTGAAACAATATGATAGAGACCAATATCCGTCAAAGGTAATAAAGCGAGATGAGTAGATTAACACGAAATAGGCTCTTCATTTATAAATTTCCTGAACAAGATAAACAGCTTGGTACCCAGATTCTCATGGGTCCTAGTTGGTTAGATGACAACATCCATTGCATTTGAATGCACATGATGTAGATGTCGTCGATAAGTACAAGAATTTATCAATAGTTTGTTTTAATTAACAAACAATGACTTTCTTGACTAGAATGAAAAGTAATGAATGTTAATAGTATTAGTTCTAAATTTACTCACTAGATTTAACAAATTTTATTTGTTTTAATGCATTTGTTGAAGAATCATTTACGATAAATCCTAACCCGGTTTTATCATAGAATGGCTTTTGAATGTCGAGAAGATATTTTAAAGACTTAGAGCTATTTTCGAATTTTGCCAATGTTTTTGCTTTTTCATTTTCCATTTTAATTTCATGTTTGTAATCTCGACATTTTTTACATACAAGATCGATTTCAATATTACTTTTAAGTCTAGACATTTTATCTTCTAAAATGATTTCTTTTTCAAAGTTGTTTTCAGCAGATGTTGAAAATTTATTTTTAAAAATAATTTTTGAGTCAGTGTTGCAGAAATGTTTGAAGTTGTTTTCCATTTTTAAAAATTCTAATATAAATTGATCATAACAAAAATGTTCAGTTTTGAATTGTACCTTCTTTGTAGTTGTACATTCCTCACATGCTATACGGTGATCAATTTCATTTTCCATGTCGCTCCATGTTTTGTTTGTAGTTTCACTTGGATCTAGGAACATGTAGTTCTTGCCATCAATACTCATGTTCTCATTTGTTTGAATATTCTCATGAGCCGTATTATCATCGTCTTCTTTGCACTTGTTGCACCATGATTTATTCACGCTCTTTCTTTGGATTTGACTCATGTATTCTTCGTTGTATATACCTTCAATGATCACATTTGAACTAGTAGTACATGTATTTACATCAACTAAATATTTATTTACTAAATTTTCTAGACTAACTATTTCATGTGCAATACCAAGTTTATTATCTTTGGTTTTACATTTCTCTTGGTGAATCTTTAAAAGACATTTCCAAATATCATTTGCCGTTTTACAATGAAATAATCTTTCATATTTAACTTTTGGTAGAGTTTTGAAAATAAGTAATTTGGCTTTAGTGTTTTTATCAATACTAGTTTGAAGATTATTATACTGATTTTCAAAATCTATTTTGGTTGGTTTAAGATCACCAATTGAAATGATATGCCAAAGATCAAAATCTATTGATTTCACATAGTTTTCAAATTTGTTTTTCCATTCAAGAAAATGATCATTTTCAAATAAAGGTGGTTGTTGTGCAAATTTCCCTTCTACGTATTTTTCAAATTCCATTGATCGTTGCAAGTTTTAAAATACAATCTATTTTAAAAAATCTTGCTAGACTTAGCTCTTGATACCAATTGTAGAAAACTAGAAGGGGGGGGGGTTGAATAGTTTTGCGTCTTTTTCGTTTCAAAAAGATTTTGCTTTCAAGTAATTAATGGTAGTTTGTAAAAACTCTTTAAGGCTAAAGTATAGATACAAGTTAATTTACATATATCACATAAATACTTCTTATTTAAAGTGTTGAATAGAAATTATAATTTCATATATCTCACTTAAGTATAAGTTTGTATTTATATATGTATATGTGTTTTAATGATTGTATATACTTTAATTTACTAATGTATAATTTATATTTTGAATGGAACCTAGTTTGATCTTTATGTGAAACCAATATATGCACAACACACAAGCAATTGTAACTATGAATGATATGCAAGTAAGTAATTAATCAAAGAGTTAGAGATGGAAAGATCAAACCGAGAGACAAAGGATTTATAGTGGTTCGGCTACAAGGACACCTTCCTTGCCCTACTCCACTCCCCGAGTCACCTACTCGAGAGTTTTCTTCACTAGATCAAAAACCTCCTTTATGGCGGAGAAAACCTTACACACCAATTTGCACACCACAATAATATCACACCACAATCACACCTTCAACACAACTTCTTCACACCAATCTTCTTCACACCTATCTTCTACACACCAATCTTCTACACTTCAAATTTCTTCACAACTTTCTACTTTGCTCCTAGCTTCTTCACAACTTAATACTTCCTAAAACTTTTTCTTCACGCCACTAGTTTCTTCACACCTTCACTACTAAGTCCTATCCACTACCCCAAGATATATACTACTTCACAACTTCTAGGCTTCAAGGTATTTTCAACTTCAAAGCTTCAGCTTCTTTGTCTTCACAACTATCTCCACTTCAATGAACTATCACACTTAATTTCTTTTATCACTAATCCTATCCACCTCTACTTCTTCACTTCTATTACTACTTCACGCCTTCAATAGATCTAGATCCAATATCTAAATCTATCTAACCAATGTATACAATTTGTTCTCAAAGGAATAAATGATATACAAGATGAACTAAACAAACAACTTAGATAGCAAGATGATACTAAGTTGTAATACTTCTAGTAGAAGTATTCTTCTCTTTGCACTTGAGTGTTGAGGCTTGAATCACTTTGAAACAAAGATCAAAGTATATAAGATCAAAGGATTTTTTAGAAGATGGAGAGGGATGTTTAGATCAGAAAGTTTTAGTGCAAAAAGGTGAGGAAAAAATCCAGATTTAAGGTGGTATTTATAGGCAACAGAATCTGACAGAGGAGCGTGGCCGGTCCCCTTAAACCATGGCCGGCCCCCTTAAAATTAAGGGGACCGCCCTTTATAATTAAGGGGGCCGCCCAGCTGAAACGGCCAGATTCTTTGTCTTTTAGTGGGGAAAGTTTATTTGGTGAAAAACTAACTGATTTTGGTTAAAAATTTGAATTCATATATTTAGTATGAATAAAACATTTTTCTTTATTACCAAAAGTGTTTTTCAAAAATATATAATATGTTTATATAATTAAGTAAACTTTGTAATACTTAATTAAACTTTCCTTTGATCTTATAATGCTTTAATCGCTATGTTTATTCATACCTTAAGTGATTAGATGGTGAAAGTGATTATTAACTACTAAATACTTGTTTACATCATTATCTTTGATTTAATGTGTTTTCGTTTTGTGATCATCAAAACATAGAGATATCGGAAGATATGAATAACGTTTTTAGTCGTTTATTTATATCAACACTAATCATGGAATACTTCATTATTTATTCACTTCAAGTGGCGAAATAGTAGGTTTTTAGGTGTTTCATGCTCAGATCATCCAAGAGTGAACCTGCATTCATTTTATGCTATTAAGTACCAAAAGTTCACATAAAATGATCATAAAACATATAGAATAATGCTCAAGAAATATTTATAATTAGAGCGTTATCAAATACCTCCACACTTAGCTATTGCTTGCCCTCAAGCAATCAGGCGAGAAAATTAAGTTTGTTTTGTGATCATGGAGATATATTATCAGATTTATTATTTTGTTAGAAAGGCATTGACACATAACTAAAAACAACTCATGAAGGATTATTTTAAATGATTCACACAATTCACTCGAATAGGGTTTAGTTCACTCAATATATGCACAGACACGACTAAATAGCAACCATAGGCTTTCACAAATCACAAAGACAACTCCGACAAGGCGTAAGCACCAGAAAATGATATCAATGAGGACTTTTTCGGGTTGGCTTAGGGATTAACGGTATGAACAAGGCATGGGTAATTTTCTTTGTTGTTTCTTGTAGGATTCGTAGAAGGATGAACCAAACAGCTACATAACATCAATATACAAGGATCTTTTTTATTCCATCATAATAATCACTTCTTTTCTTTTCTCTTTTTCTTTTTGATTTTCTTTTTCAACATTTCCCATAACTTTTCTTTTCTTTTATACTATTTTCATTTCTCAGCGATAATCAATTCTTCATTCTTTTTAAGCATAAGAAATTTGGTTTAAGAACAGGAAAAAGGCTTAGGCTCAGCATGTTGTTCTAGGTGGCAATAGCACTAAAAATGAGCGCTAGAAGGTTATTTTCTTTAATATACTAATGACCAGTGTAGTCAACTAGATTATGATTTCATAGGATGGCTTTTTGGTGTAAATCCTAAGTTTGTCTCAATATCATCTAAAATTGTCTATAAAGTATAAGTAATGCAATCTCACTGCGGCATTCGTTATTGATGAATAAGTGCAAGTTCTAGAGCTAATTTAAATCGTCGGCTCACTCATATGTTTGGAGAAAGTGTAGCAGATATACACTCATAAAGGCTTATAAGAATCTCACATTTGTTGGTGAATGAAATTGTGTCTAGCTATAGTGTCAATCCAAGTGGATTTGCCTTAATAACTTGTAAAAGCATATGATTTTTAAGTTTTAAAATGGTTTAGTCATATAATCAGGGTTTTTTTTATTTATTTTTTTTTTTTTTTATTTTTTTTTTTTTGGAATAAATATTTTTACTATTTGACTTCCCCTACTCAAGTTGGACATTGCTCTTGATGATTGCTCAAACACTCATCATTTTTGGTTAAATCTGAACTGCAAAACATACAAAAACACTCAGTAATGCATCAAAATACTAAAAATATTTCAAAACTGTGTTTTATATGTTTTAGATGCAAAAAGAGTAAAAACAAATGAAAAACGTACAAAGTTTGCAAAATTGGCAGTTTCAGTCCCTCAACTTTCAAAAATTGACAAAACTAGTCCCTGAGTATTTATTTTGCAAGAAAAATCAACCCAAGTCCTTTAAAAGTCAAAATTTATCAAAAATAGTCCTTGGGTAAAAAGTTTTAAGAATTTAGACTTTTGGTCCCTGAAGTTTGAAAATTGACATAATTGGTCCCCGGGTGTTTTATTTTGAAAAATATTAATTTTGGTCCTTGTAATATTCAAACTTGTCAACTAAGGTCCTTATGGTTACTTTGGTAAAACTACAAATCAGGTCCCTACGGTTTCAAGATTTACAAAATTGGTCCTTGTTAATTACAAATACCAAACGGACCCTTGGTTTTATTTACCCAAAACACAACCCCAAAACCAAAACAAATCCAGCCCACCCAAGTAAACCCCAAAGCCCATCCCATTTTTAATATTACCCCGGTCAACACCAGGTCAAACCCCATCACCCCCGCTCCACTGTTCACCCATCTTCCCTCCCCCATTTCCTGCTACTATGTCCCCCCTCCTCCCTCAACTTTTCACCAATTTCCTCACCAACCCCACTAATAACCACCTCCTCCATTAAATATACCAACTCTCCAATTAATTCCCACACCAAACTCCCCAACTGCCCAATCCCATTTTTCCCGCCAAAACAGTTTGAAGGGTTGGGATTGAATTGAAGCCATCCTACGGCTGATGGATGTGGGAAAGTGAAAGGAACCCCCCAGGGTCTATAAAAGTGAAAGAGAAGAAGGAAAGGGCAGTTAGTGAGAGTAGTTAGTTAGTTTAATTTTCCTTAGTGTAATTTAGGTCATATGCAATTTAAGTTAGTAAATTATGTCTAAATTAATCTTGTAATCCTTCTGTTTGTACTAAAATTATCTTTTTAATGCAAATGATTCAGTTTTTGTTGCAAGTCATTCACAGTAAACTTTTATTATTTAGCCTAAAAATCAATTGTGGTCAAATAGCTTTCATAAACTTCAACAAGCTTAGCTTTGGTTAATTAAAGCTCATTGTAGCCTTATATAGCTATTGGCAAGTATGAGGGGTTCAAATTCACTGTAATGCTCAAGAGTTCTAAAGTGGTCAACAAAAGTCAAATATGGTGTTCATGGTGATTGACTGTTAGGCAGTAGTTCTGAGATGGTATTTTAGCTTGTTTGAAAGGTAGGCTTGGGTTGGAATTCATCTTATTGCAGTTAGTGACTTGACTTTGTAAGTTTCTTATTCATATTTCCTTAGTAATTGCATAATAAGCTGTAAGGGTATAGATCTTTTTCTAATTGCTTATTGCTATCCAATAGTTATTGTTAAGCTTTTATAATTGTAGTGTGATCATTATTAGTTTAGTTTAAGTTGGTTTAAAGTCTATAATTGTTTATCATCTGTTGTTTAGTGCATATTGGTGATTTGTGTGATTCTGTGTTTGAGTTTTGTGGTTGTGAGTTTCTATTGGCCTATTAGATCATAATCTCAAGTTGTGTGTCGGATTTGTGGTTTGTCTCTCACAAATTATCACACATAGGCAAAGCAGATAAGCATAAAGGAGTGTTTGGCACAGTGGTTTTCACCACTGTGCATTAGCTTTTGATTGTTGATTTTGTTTTACACTTACCATATTAGGTCTCTCTAGGATCTTTCTGTCATAAAAACATAAACCAATCCACTTAAAAGTCAAAATTGCTCTTTAGTTGCTTATTTAACTTAACTGTTTGGGATTTGAGATTCTAGATTGCATGATATCATTGTATAATTGTTAGATACAGCTAAGTTAGTTTCATTATAGCCTAAATCATCATTTTCAGTTAACTAGGACAGATCAAAATCCATATTAGTCAACTTTGCTTCAACTTTCAAAAAGTCAAATTAGCAAAGTTCAGGAGAAAACCAAAAATTGGATGATTTTTCAGGAATTTTGTATTGGGAATTAGCACTTTTGCTTTTTAAGATAAGCAGTCTCCCACCTCATCTTTGAGGTCCTAGCATTCTTTTATTTTTGAGAATTTTCTTATGGGGTCCACACATGTTCAAACACGCCTGCAGGGGAACTGCCCTCCCCTGTGCAGCAGTTAACCACACCATCACCACCACTTTGGTGGTGTTTTCTGGCCACCACAGTGGTCTACAGCCCCCCCTCCTTGGTCCTTTCAACCCTCCTCCTACCCCTCTCTCCATTTTGACCATAGGTTTGACTTTAAGACCCCTGGGACCCACCTGAATCAGCCCCTAAACCTTGTCCCATTTTCAGTGTTCTAATAAGCAAACCAATTGCTTATTCTGCTTTCTTAGCTTATTATGTGGACCCTACTTGCTTTTTCTAGCTTAGTCAAGTTCAAATAACTTATTTAGACCAGAATTCACCATAGTGGGTCCCACTTAAGCTCATTTGAGCTTATTTCTTCATTTGGTCAACTAAAGTCAACTGTGCTGCTAATAAGCATCCACAGTGCTTATTTTTAAGTTACAAAAAGTTTGTTTTTACAAAATTTGTTTGTTTTTAGGTGTAAAATAGTTTTCAAACATAAAAATCCAGAAAAAACAATTTAATTTTAAGTGACAGTTTCTATTTAATGTAATTTAAATTTTAATTTTCATTTTTAAATTTTTGTTAAGCACTTAGCTTTTTTATATTTTTCTTAAATTCCTTTTATATTAAAGTAATTTTAGTAATTTTCTCAGATTTTTATTTTGTCATTTAGTATTTATTATATTTAATATTATTTTAATTAATAATTAATTAATAATTAAGTTTTAAATAGCATAATTAGTTTTTATAAAGTTACACCTAGTTTTTATATTTTTTCTAGCTTTCATATAATATAATATAATTTTAGGAATTTTTCTAGAATTTTTACTGTTCATTTTCTATTTTTTATAATTTAAATAGTTTAAATAGTAATTAATTAATATTTAATATAATAATTAGTAAAATAGTGTAAAAACTTATAAAACAAACTTTTTATAATTTTTTAGGATTCCTGTGATGGTTAATTAGATTTGTAAAATTTTTCTTAATTTTCTAAGTTAGTTTGTTATTTTTAATAATTTAAATTAATTAAAACTAGTTAAGTAATTATTAATTAGTAATTAATTAATACTAAATAATTAATTAGTGTAGAAATTAATTTTCTTTTTCTAAAAATTTTCTTTTGTCCTTAAGTTTGTAAAAAAGTCATTTTCACCCCTTGGGGGTTTTCAGATTTCAGTTTTCACTTTTTATTTCGTACGTTCGCGTAAATTTAAATTGAACGTACGCGTTTTTAGGTTTTACACGTTTCTGGTATTTCAAACTTTCCAGTCTTGTTCATATAGCTTATTTAAGTTATTTCTTCATATATTCCTTAGTTTAATTACTCACAAACCTTTTCTTGTCCAAATTCACCCGATCACAAATCCGTTTGTTAACCATCACACCTCGTCGGGACATAAGGACTCGAGGAAACACTATATTCCGCGGAGCATTGAGCCTAAGGAGTTTGACTATATTGACCACATCCGTGGTTGACTTTAGTTGACTGCTTTTACCTCAATCAGC
This sequence comes from Artemisia argyi, assembly GCA_030686995.1. Taxonomy (NCBI): domain Eukaryota; kingdom Viridiplantae; phylum Streptophyta; class Magnoliopsida; order Asterales; family Asteraceae; genus Artemisia; species Artemisia argyi. The sequence continues at coordinate 155,121,949 of CM060692.1, forward strand.
TCTCAATGTTTATAACTAGGAAATAAAAATAAAATAGAAAAAATATTAGTAGAATAAGAGAGTAACTTCCCAAGGACAAATGAAAAATCATGAAGAGCAGTGCTTCCCAAATGTGGTCTTCATAGTAATCTGCAAAAGATAAAACAAGCACAAAAAAATGGAAAATATTTTTGGGTTTTGTAGGTTTTACATACTTTATATATATATATATATATATATATATATATATATATATATATATATATATATATATATATATATATATATATATATATATATATATAGTGTATCTTTATTTTCAGAACCCTGTTAAGTGCGGGAACTGCGAGAACTCGCTTTACACCGTTAGATGAGTTTGATCAATGGCTATAATTGATTGTGCCATTAATGTAATTAATCAAAAGTAAAAATATTTTCCTTTTTGGCTCGAAGGGCAATATAGGAATTTTAGGTCAACCAATTTTGAAAACCATCCTAAATTAAGGGCATGATTAAAACCGTCTCTCCTTCTCACATAACTGCCTCTCTCCCCTACAATGAAACCCTAACGGCCCCCTTCTCTCTTATCTGCTACCATTCGCCTCCATCATCATCAACTAGTTCTTGTTAAAAAAAAGCAGGTAATCAAATGAAGAAACTGCCACCGTTCCCATTCCCAAGATCTGAGAGCCGCCCTCTTTTTTCTTCACAAACTCGTCGGAACTAATTTTTAAAGCATAAGAGAGACGAGGAGAATTTTTGGAGCAGATGTTATCGTACAGAAGCAGATCCGGTGAATGGTTGAGGTATAATCGGTTTTATTTTTTATCGATTCGTTATGATCTGATACAATAACATGCTAATTCATTATACCTCGTACTCTTTCTTTTCGGATATGGGTTATGATGACGTATAGTTTATATATGAGCCACGAGCCCAAATGATAAATATTACTCGGCCCAAACCCACCACGAGTGGGCTATCATAACGAATAAAGGGCCATAATAATAATAACGGCTTGGGCTCACGAAGCCCAAAGCCCAATTAAACTAACCGGGTATGCGATAAGGATCATCTATTCATGGAATAGATATCCTTACCCCGATAAGCACCACGAGTGCGAAGAGTAAGGAGCAAGAAACCTACGCGGTTTCAGCCCCTATATAAGGAATGACATCTCTCATTCAAAGGTATGATATACAAACCCTAACTCTTAACGAGAACCTTAAATCGATTACTTACTCTCACGCCGGAGTCTAATCGGGGGAGACAATCCCTCGATAAGCCTAACGGTGTTGTTTATTTTCTTAGTGCGCAGGTAACAAGTACTAAGAAGTGAATTGGTACGAGAGCAAGATCCCATAATCAGGAAAGCCCAACTTTTGTATCAACAAGTGGCGCCATCCGTGGGACCCTACTAATAACTAAAGACTAGGATGACAAAGAATACGAATTCAAGCCAGCGGACTCCGCAATCGGAAAAACGTGACCATCAGAGGAGGAATCAACAAGATCCGACCTCTAGACAGGTTGCTGGGACAACCAGCACACCTGGCCACCAAGAGGCGGGAACAACCCAACCTCTTCCAGAGGTAGAACTACCAGTAAGGACTACCCAAATCATCCCAGTGGTCCCAAGCGCTGAGGAACTTCAGCGCACTCTTTTCACCACTCCTCACCAAACCATTCCCGCAGTGAACAACAATGTGCCACCAGATGCGCCTAACCGAGATAGGGTGCCGAATACTGAGACAGGCACTCTTGCAACAACCGAGGACGCACCCAATCTCACTTTGGGAAACTTTGTATCCCAAATCTATGAAACCTTGACCGCCCTCATGCAGGAAGAAGCTAGGAAAAGGGCAAGCACGAGCCTACAAGCTCAATTAAATTTTGGTCCTGAACGCGAACCATCACCACTGTGCCACCCACGAAGAAGACGCGCAGAACGTACCACTATCCATGATAGGCTAGGTACGACATCTGAGTCACAATACTCAGAAGATAGTGAAAGGCACACTAATGTTCACTCCAGACTTGGCAGTCGCGGGGTACAAGACCGATTGGGACCTCAACATTCGCCAAGCCAACGATCCTCCAAACCTGGAAGTAAGAGGATCCAAGATAGATTGGGAAGAAGAAGATCCCCAAGCAGAGATCCATCAAGCTCTTCCTCTGAAAGAAGTCGGCGCAACGCCAAAGAAGAGACTACCCTTCTTCCAGTGACTCCTCCGACAACGAGGATAGAGAGACAGGACACTGGAAGTCAAGAGGGAGGTGTCGCGAGGAAGAGAACGAAGATATGTCTCTCCCATGGCATCGCCAGAAAGTTGACGCGTTTACACGGCGCATCAGCGATTACTCAGATCGCAAACGTAGGCGCATGCCTGCTAACGTAAAAACATATGATGGAACAGGTGATCCGGATGATCACCTAAAAATTTTCGAGTCAGCCGCCACCATCGAAAACTGGCCACAGCCAGTGTGGTGCCACATGTTCAATTCTACGTTAGTAGGGAACGCGCGCACATGGTTTAGCAAACTCCCACGTAGGAGCATCGGTGGGTTCGAGGAATTACGGAAAGCATTCCGTCTCAACTTCACCCAGCGAAAGAAGTGCGCTAAATACCCTGTTGAGCTAGCAAGAGTGAAACAGCGCCAAGGAGAATCAACTAGCGCTTTCATGGAACGCTTCAAGGATGAGTGCATACAAGTTAAAGTGTGTCCTGAAATACTAAAAATTTCAGGGTTCATGAATGGGATTAATAACCCGGAACTCATCCGAAAGCTAAACGACAAAGTTCCACAAACTTTTGATGAGCTAACAAAGCGCACTATATCCTTTATACAAGGAAAGGCAGCCGCTGCGGACAGTAAAAAGGGTTATTCGAACTATAGGCAGCAAGAGCAGCCTCAGAGACAATCCAATGATCAGAATAACAACCACAGCAGGAATTACCGCAATGGAAGGGACAATGACAAATATACCCCTCTTACAAAAACTCCAAGGGAAATATTTGTAACAGAGGGCGCAAACTTCCCAAAACCGCCACCAATGCGCACTGCAGAGGAAAAGCGCATAGGAAACGGATACTGCGAGTACCATGGTCAAAAAGGCCATACAACTAATGAGTGCGTCCAGCTAAAACAACTAATTGAAAAATTAGTAAGAGAAGGCAGAATGGACCACCTTGTAAAAAACATCAAAGAGGGGAAAGACAAACAAAGGGGCGAAGGTAAGAAAGAGCCCCCCAAAGAAAAAGCTGATACCATATACATGATACAATCATGGCAGCGCAAGATAAAGCAAAAAGTCAGCCAAAAATTCTCTCCAGAAAAAGAGATATCTTTCCCTACTCTAGATGCGGACAACGCAGTCGTGGAGCCTCTAACTATTGAAATACATACGGGAGGACATGATATCCACCGCATGTACATTGACGGAGGAGCATCCGCAGATATCCTGTACGAGCACTGTTTCAAAAGACCGCGACCTGAAATCCAAAGTCAATTGATACCAGCAACAACGTCATTAACAGGATTCACAGTAGAAAAGATCTGGCCCATGGGGCAGTTACGCTTGTTGGTGGTCGTAGGAGATGAACAACACTCAACCGCAATATGGATAAACTTTATGGTAATAAAATTCCCTTCACCATACAATGGTATCATTGGGAGACCGGGAATATCATCCATGCGCGCTGTACCATCCACAGCGCACGGAATGCTTAAGTTTCTGGTGGAAGGAGGAGTTGTCACTCTCTATAACACAACAGTACCACCAAGAGAATGCAATGCGGTAACAACAGAAGCAGAGACTATTCCAGAACAGCGCACAGAGAAAACGCCAAATCTAAAAGTCGCTATTCATCCCGATTACCCGGAACAACAAGTTTCGATTGGGGGATCTTTATCTGACAAAGGTAAAGCAGCCGTATGCGCACTCTTGCAAAAGAACCTAGACATCTTTGCATGGGAACCAAAACATATGACTGGAGTACCGCGCTCTATCACAGAGCATAAGCTACAAATCCGACAAGGATATCCTCCGATACGACAAAAGAAGCGCGGCCAGGCCCCAGATCGCGCAAAGGCTATTCTGGAAGAAGTACATAAGCTCGTAGACGCAGGCATCATGCGCGAAGTATACTACCATGACTGGCTTTCTAACCCAGTTATGGTAAAGAAGAGCGATGGCAGTTGGAGAATGTGCGTAGACTTCACGGATCTCAACAAAGCATGTCCACAGGACTGCTATCCACTGCCAGAGATAGACTGGAAGGTAGAATCCCTGTGCGGATACCCTTTCAAATGCTTCCTAGATGCATATAAAGGGTATCATCAAATCCAGATGGCAGTTGAAGATGAAGAAAAAAAAGCTTTCCACACCAGTCAAGGAGTGTACTGCTACACAAAAATGCCTTTTGGCCTGAAGAACGCAGGCGTGACATACCAACGACTGGTGGACACAGCTTTCAAAAAACAAGTAGGCCGCAACTTGGAGGTCTACGTGACGACCTTGTCATCAAAAGCCACACAGAGGATGAATTGGTGCGCGACATCGAGGAGACATTCAGAACATTGGGGCAAATAAACATGAAGTTAAATCCCAAGAAGTGCACCTTTGGCGCAACCGAGGGCATGTTCCTTGGATACTTGATAGAACCCAATGGAATCAAGCTTTGTCCAGAAAAAACAAAGGCTGTTATTGATCTCCCCTCATCGCGCACACTCAAAGAAGTCCAGTCATTGAATGGAAAGTTAGCAGGGCTAAACCGTTTCTTATCTAAGTCAGCAGACAAATCCCTTCCTCTCTTTAAAACACTCACGAAGTGTACCAAAAAGGGAGACTTTCGCTGGACTAAAGAAGCGGAGGAAGCTTTCCAACAACTTAAACACCATCTGGCATATCTTCCCAAACTTGTCGCACCGCGACCAGGGGAAGAACTAATCATGTACTTATCGGCAACTCACGGAGCAGTTAGCGCAGTGCTATTGACAGATAGGAACTCCGTACAGACACCCATATACTTTGTAAGCAAAGCCCTGAAGAAAACAGAGACTAACTACAGTGCCATGGAAAAGCTGGTCTTAGCTCTAGTATTCGCAGCCAAAAGGCTGCGCAGATACTTTCAAGCGCACCCAATAGCTGTAATCACTGATCAGCCAATCAAACAAGTTATCTCTAAGCCTGACGCATCAGGACGCTTACAGAAGTGTAGTGTACTGTTAAGTGAGTATAGCATCTCATACAGACCGCACACTGCAATCAAAGGACAAGTACTAGCCGATTTCATCGTGGAGAAGCCAGATAGCGACAGCCCGACATCTGCAACTAAAACAGATCTACAGGAACCCTGGATTCTGTTCACAGATGGGTCTTCATGTGTAGATGGATCAGGCGCAGGCCTTATTCTTACAAATCCAGAAGGTATGGAATTCACCTATGCGCTACGCTTTGAATTCACAGCCACAAACAATGAGGCAGAATACGAAGCCTTGCTAGCCGGACTACGCATCGCAATCCAAATGGGTGTACGCAACCTGGAAGCAAATGTAGATTCGCGGCTAGTCGCTAACCACGTGCTAGGCGAACATGAAGCCAAGGATGAACACATGGTCCAATACCTGGAAAAGACAAAATCCTTAATCAAAAACTTTGACAGGTTCACAATAAAACAGGTGCCTAGAGGAGATAACCGGAAGGCGGACGCACTCAGCAAGATCGCATCCACAAGCTTTGCGCACCTATCAAAACAGGTATTGGTAGAAACCCTAAAAAACAAGTCAATCTCGGAAATGGAGATATCCACAGTGATAGAAGAACAAGATCCTACATGGATGACGCCTATCATTGAATTCATCAGCAAGGGAATCTTACCACAAGAGCATAAGGACGCTCGAAGAGTGCGGCGCACAGCGCAACGGTTTGAACTACGAGACAACATACTCTATCGACGCTCTTTCTTACAACCCTGGTTCAGATGTGTTGGACCTCTTCAAGCAAACTACGTACTCAGAGAAATCCACGCGGGATCATGTAGTATGCACTCAGGGCCACGATCTGTGGTGGCAAGCGCTCTAAGGTCAGGGTATTATTGGCCAACTATGCATCGCGACGCACGCAATCTGATAAAGAAATGCAGCAATTGTCAAGTACATAGGCCAATTCCGCGCCGACCACAACAAGAGCTAACACCTATTACCTCACCATGGCCATTTTATAAATGGGGCATTGACATCGCAGGACCCTTTCTTGTAGCAGCAGGAGGAGTAAAGTTCCTCATCGTAGCCATAGACTACTTTACAAAGTGGATTGAAGTGAAAGCAGTGGTGAGCATCACGGGAAACCAAGTCAAACGCTTTGTCTGGGACAACATTGTCTGTCGCTTCGGACTACCAGGAGAGATCATATCAGACAACGGAAAACAATTCTGTGATAACCCATTCAAAGATTGGTGCGCGCAATTGAACATCACGCAACACTTCGCTTCAGTGAAACACCCACAAACCAATGGCCTAGTTGAGCGCGCAAACCGCAGCCTAGGCGAAGGAATAAAAGCACGCCTCGACAGACATAAAGGAAGGTGGGTGGATGAGCTCTCGCATGTCTTATGGGCGCATCGCACAACAATCAAAACCAGTACTGGCGACACGTCATTCTCCCTAGTCTATGGAACAGAAGCCGTCATACCAGCTGAGATAGGAATGCCAACTATACGCACAGCAGAGGTCAACGTCACAACATACGACGAGGAATGGCGCATAGATTTAGATTTACTGGAAGAAAGGCGTGAACGCGCAGCTATACGCGAAGCAAAGGCTAAGGAAAAAATGAAGAAGTATTATGATGCAAAGGTCAAACACACTTCATTCAGACCGGGAGTCTTTGTTTACCGCGCCAATGATGCGAGCCACGCAAAAGACACAGGCAAGCTCGGACCAAAATGGGAAGGACCTTACGAGGTCACAGATGCGCTTAGCAACGGCGCATACAGACTGCGCGACATGGAAGGTCACGACCTAGCGCGCACTTGAAACATCTGCAATCTAAAAAGATGCTACTTCTAGGCTACGGTCATTACACAGACACATTTGCACCCTACGAGGTGCCCAATAAGTGTTTGTTTTTCTTTTCTTTCCTAGGAATTGTATTTTTATTTTTTCAAAAAACTTGCAAGTATCAATAAAATGTTATGGTTTCTAGCTAACTCCATAGCGCATTTTACTTTATTGCATACATACTAATATATGTCAATATTGTTATCTTATATTTTTACTGCCTACATGGCGTGCATGCACCAATTAAAGACCCACGAAGGCATAAAGGATGAGTTAACCTACTAATTCACTCGTTGAGTAAGAGGGTTGCAAACCCATCAACATTGGATCACGCATCCTTGCTAAGCGCCTTACTTTTGAGACGTCGAGGTAAGTTTCACATGCACATCCCACGACGGGTGCGCATATACTAAGTACACCGTACAAGCTTAGCAAATAACGTGCCAAAACACTTGGTCAAATACTAAAACTTCGCAAACAATGCAAGTATAACTCTTAAAGTCACGCACTTAAAACACTTGGTTAAATAATTTTGGCAAACAATGCAAGTATATTTTAAGTCACGAACTTAAACAACGAAAAGGTATCTTATTCAACATTTATTCACAAAAGTTACAAGGAAAGATACATAAATATACAAAAAGCCTACACACTATGGCGATGCTCAGGACTATCTTGCGGAGCAGAAGAACTCCCCGCTTCCTGAAGCTTTCTAAGAAGCAAAGCATCATGGGGAGATACAGTGGGAACACTCACGGGCACACCATCAGACCTGGGGATGTGCGCACCACCAATGCCACACATCACTGGCTTACCCTTGATGCCCTTCTTCTGAGCAGCCCTCTGCTCGTGACGCTCCAGAACCTCTTTCAAGGGAATCTCCCTTTCAAGAGCGAAGGGTTTGAGGATGTCGCGAGGTTGTGCGAACACAGGGATCTGCAGCTGCGACACATCAGGCTTCATATAGTAATCTGATTGCCCTTCCCCATTCTCTCCAAGGTGGCGCTGCAATGTCAACCCCGCCATAAGCACATCTATGGGGTCGTCTTGGTCGCGCTCCAACCTCCCAATATGCGGTAACTCAAGGACCTTCAACCCCGTCATAGCCTGCATCAACTCATCATACGCAGTAGCACTATACCCAGGGACTTCCGCCAAGTCCTTCTTTAGCAGCTTGGCCTCATGGAGATCCTCCATAGCCTGCGATCTCCCATGAGCTACCGCGCATTGAACAACCTTCCCAAAGGCCTCTAATACCTCTTGGGACTCAAGAGTACCCATCGCTGTCAGGCGCAGCCCGTGGCTAATCAACCACCTACATCAACAAAGATACGTTGTGTTAGTAACAAGCATAGCAACGACAAGTATTACGAAAGAGAAAAGCACAAAAGAAATACCTGCGCTCAGCAATGGTCGACATCAAGTGAGGATATAACTCCTCATCATACTCGATGCTGAGGGCGCGCAGCTTGTCCTCCTGCACTTGGATAATCTTCATCATATCCTTCTTAAACTTGGTGATATTGGCGAAGTGCTCCACCTTCTTCTCATCTAAGAAACGCACAGCCCAAGTCAAGTCAGACTTATAATGATGAAGCTCCCCACGCGCCTCCTTCACCTCAGCCAACGCAGATAGCTTCTCATGAGTAAGCTTCTCAGCATGTACCCGCGAAGCCTCCAACTCTACCTGCGCATCAGCCAACTGCGCACGAAGCTTCGCCAGCTCCTTATCCTTCAGGGCGAGAGTGCTGCTCTCCCCAGCATACTTCTCCCTCAACTGAGCCACCAGCTCAGCCTGGCGCACAGCAGTCGTAGCCAGCTCATCTATCAACGGCAGCGCCTCTCCACCCTCATCCACCTTGGCTTTCCCCTCCTTGTTTTCATTCTGCGGAGAGGAAACCACATCCACGGAGACTCCATCATTCTTCGCGGCATCATCCCTACAAGACATAAAAGAATGCAGTTAGTATCGCGACAAGTAATATACAATCAATTAGATATGGATGCAGAAGCCTCCACAACCTTCTTATCCGCACCAGAAGCGGATGCCTCCTCTGCAGACGACTCTGCATCCCCAATGAGGTAGCGACGTCTCTTCTTGGGGCCACTGGTTCCAGCTTCTCCCTTGCGCTTGACATTGCTCGCCACCTCCTCCTTCAGCGCCTCCTCGGGCTTAAGGATCTCAATGCTATCGGAGGACTCAGCACGCGCCTCCTCTTGCGCCACCTCCACAGCGGGCGACACGCTCTGAATGGGCGCCACCTGGAGCGGTGGCGTGTTCTCAGGGACAACCTCGGGTAACACAGCCACGTGACCCTCAGTTGTCTCCAGCAGGGGCTGCTCACCCTCCCTCAGAGGTCGCACCCCTATCATCACTTGCTTCGGGTTATCCAGCTTGACGATGGCGAATAGATCCATCTCTGCGCACATAAACAAAAATAACAGACAAAATGGTTAGATATTAAAAGTGCGCATATGAAAAAACTTACTAAACTTGAAGAAGAAGGAACGAACACCCACCCCGGCCATCCTCACTTATGAAAGTGGGCACCTCGTCAGCAGCGCCGAAATAATTGCGACTCAACCCCATATACACCAAAAACTCCTCCGGATAAGGGTTAATGGCTAGGCGGTTGGCATCAAGAGTCTGCGCATCAACTAGCCTATAGGAACCGGGTGCGGGGCGCCCATCCCTTAGCAATGTATCCTGAGTATAAAACTCGTAGGGCGATGGGAAGACTACATCATCAACCCAGAAAAAAATGCTCCCTCCAATGTCTGAGGGAGTCTACTTTTTTAGTGTAACACTGAAGCGCCCCCGGGCGCTTCGCAAAAGATACCCACCCATTTGACCACATCGTATGGTAAAATGAGCGGAAGAGGGATATGGTGGGTTCTATCGCAAGTAAACGGCAGTTTACTTCAAAATTCGACACCTTAGCCGCACCTATACAGTGCAGCTGCGAGATGTGAAGGCGATAATGGTTGAGCAAATCACTCAGAAAGATAGAAATTGGCACGCGATAATTAGCGTACTCAAAAAATTTCGTGTATAAACCTATTTTCCATTCGGGGAAATCAGCTATACACGCGTCTACGTCTGGAGCCTCTGGACGCACGTCCAAAGGAATAAAATAATCGGACGAAAACTCGGTGACATCGTCAACCGTCATCGCAGAGCGAAAGTCCCCTAATTGAGCAACCATTTTCACCTATTTACTAGTATAACGCACCTACAGAAATGTTTATTTGCGAAAAGATAGCTTTTGAGAGAAAGAAAATGGTGAAGTGTGTGTTTTACTGTGTGTAATCGAAAAAGTGGGGCGGTAACTATTATATTGGGAGGAAGAAAACCCTAGATTACCCCCACGTGGATCCCACTCACAAAAACGAGTGGCTAGAAATGAACCGGCACATGCACTTTTTCCCGATTTACGAGGGCTACGTGGACACCACTCCCATTTTTCAAGGTATCCTTTTTGAGATATTATTGACTAGGTTCATTGTACTTTCAAAATGGGTGGTAATATTTCAATAAAACTCCCGCCACGCTTACCGCTGTTAATGTTAGTCTAGCGTCCGCGACTACGAGCCACGCACACTAGACTGGGGGGACATGATGACGTATAGTTTATATATGGGCCACGAGCCCAAATGATAAATATTACTCGGCCCAAACCCACCACGAGTGGGCTATCATAACGAATAAAGGGCCATAATAATAATAACAGCTTGGGCTCACGAAGCCCAAAGCCCAATTAAACTAACCGGGTATGCAATAAGGATCATCTATTCATGGAATAGATATCCTTACCCCGATAAGCACCACGAGTGCGAAGAGTAAGGAGCAAGAAACCTACGCGGTTTCAGCCCCTATATAAGGAATGACATCTCTCATTCAAAGGTACGATATACAAACCCTAACTCTTAACGAGAACCTTAAATCGATTACTTACTCTCACGCCGGAGTCTAATCGGGGGAGACAATCCCTCGATAAGCCTAATGGTGTCGTTTATTTTCTTAGTGCGCAGGTAACAAGTACTAAGAAGCGAATTGGTACGAGAGCAAGATCCCATAATCAGGAAAGCCCAACTTTTGTATCAACAGGTTATTTAATTGATTGGCATATTAATTGGTCGCATGATCTGTGGTCAATGGATTAATTAATTGGTGGGTCGGTGAGTTATTATCCAATTTGTTGCTTAATGGTTTCATAGAAGTAAATATTTGGACAGCAAGTGGGATTATTTTAATCGGTTATGGGGCTGATTTTTATTCTGATATGGTTTATTCAATGGTGGTTTGTCACTTGCTGTTTGAAATTATTTGGTCAAACATGTGGGGCTGCGTTTAATTGTTTGTCTCTTGGTGTTTGAATAAATTGTATGATTGATGTTGAACAGATCAATGAATCTGTTTGTTACTTCTTGTTATTAATTGATCGGTTCAAGGATTGTTTGAACATACTCGTTTTTTAGTGAACATACTTGTTTTTCACATTGAACATGGCTGTTTTTCATGTGTAGATAATACATGTCTAGATTAAACGTGGAATTCGTGTTTGAACGTACTTGTTTTTTCGGTGAACATACTTGTTTTTAAGTACACATTTTGGTTTTCATTGAACATACTTGTTATTCATTGAACATACCTGTTATTCATTAAACATACTTGTTTTTACATTGAACATGGCTGTTTTGTTATAAATTGTGCCTATGCGTTTTAGATTGTGCATATGTGTTATCTTTTTAGATTGTGCATATGTGTTATCTTATTTGTTGTGATTAATTTTTGTTTCCTACTTTTGTAGTTTAATTGTTTTTGTGTATGCTTTTTTCAGATTGATGAAGATGATCATCATTGAAGACCTAGAAGTTGATGAACACATATGTACATGAAGATAATGTGCGATTTTTTAAGAGATGTGATTATTGTAAATGTGTTTTTTGTACTTGTAATTAACTGAAATGTAACATATAATTATATCAATCTTGTTTGTTCTTATGTAAAGCTCTATGTTCCTTGATTTGTGTTTTAAACTTTCAGAGAAAATAATGGCTAGGCAAAAGTATTTGTAGCTTAATAAAAAAGTGTAAAAAGTTAAATACTAAAAACGTATGTAAATTGACATTATTTATAAAACATACAAGCAGCTAGTCTTTTTTCAAATAATGCATGCTGGAAAAAAAAAAAAAAAAAAAAAAAAAAAAAAAAAAAAAAAAAGTTCCTAAAATTATGGGATTTTAAAAAACGAATTTAATAAAAAAATCACAAATAAATAGAAATTGTCTTTTACTATTATACCCTTTTGATTAAATAAAAATCTTTAATATTTAAAAAAATATGATTGGTCTAGGGGAGTTCTCGCAGTTCCCGCACTTAACAGGGTTCTGAAAATAAAGCCCCCTATATATATATATATATATATATATATATATATATATATATATATATATATATATATATATATATATATATATATATATATATATAGGGTGAGGTTCTTTTCAGAACCAAATAAATTGCGAGAACTGTGAGAACTAATTTGGACCAATCATCTTTTTTTTCTCTATATTAAGGGTTTTCTTTAAATATAAAAGGGTATTATGGTACTTTTAATATTTAGAAGTTGCAGATCAACTTTTTCATCCTAAAATAATGGTGACTTATTTATTTATTTATATATATTTAATTCAAACCAAATTTAAAATAACACAGTTTTGTTAATTTGGGTTGATATAGCAACGCTTTTTACAATCATCATTCTTTTAGCCTATTAATACACCTAGCTACCACTTATATTCACATGAAAAGTCTAACAATTAATAATTTTAGAACTTAAAATTAACATGTAAGAAAACATGTACAAAAAGGAGATGAAATTCATATCAAAATTTATATCAATTACAATTATATATATATAAAAAAAATGATCAAAATCTTTAATGTTTATACATGTGCAATTAACATTTGTCAAGGCCATACACATGTATAATAACAGTTTTCTTCAATATAAGCTATCGAAAATTCTAAATTGAGTTGTTGTGCACATGTGCAGTCAACGTTTTCGAATGTGTTCACATCTGCACACTTGGTAGTCGTTAAAATGAACTTTAGGTGCGACATATGCATCTTCTTCGGCGTAGACTTCAATTTATTACACATGCATCAACACACGTGGTAGCTCATGTACGTTCGTGTTTGTCGATGTCCTCATGTGCACCAGTTTCATCATTGAGTTCGTTTTAGTGGTGTTCATGACATAAACACATGTGCATTCATTTTAAACACTCATGTTCAAGATATAAACACATGTGCATTCTTCGTCAAATTCTTATTTTCATCACGTAAATGCATGTGCATTCGTTTGAAACTCTCATCTTGATGATGTAAATACGTGTGCATCAGATACACTCATCTTGAACTATACATTCGGCATTCCTCTTCATCATCATTATCTAACAAAAAGAGCAAATAAATGAAATAAGCATAACATGAATAAACATATAAAATACACAAGTACTTGATAATAAAAAAGAAATCCATAAAAACATGTATGCACAAAAGCATCAAATTCACCGGAAAATGTAAAAACACATATGCACAATTAATAACATATATGCGCACTTATTGAAAGTTAACATTTTACACTTTTAGTATGAAGACCTGAAGTATATTTCCCAAAATATTACGAATTATACAAATCCTCTATTTGCAAGAGTCATGTAACAAACAAGTTTCAACCAACATCAAAACTACTATCAATTATAGCCACCATAACAAACAGTGATCAAATACTTGTATCAATATCAAATATAAGCATGTTATTCAACGCAATATTCATCCACCATCATATTTTAATACCATCTTGCCAATTATATTGCCTAAATAAAATACGCAAGACAAATCCCCCATTTACTGTTTTTCAACCTTCATATCAACCTTAATTAAATAATAAAAATCCTACAAATATTTTTTTTTCGTTTCCAATATCTAAAGAATGTAAACAATTGGTCACCTAATTCAAAAAACAAATAATAATAATAATAATAATAATAATAATAATAATAATAATAATAATAATAATAATAATAATAATAATAATAATAATAATAGTAATAATAATAATAATAATAATAATAATAATAATAATAATAATAATAATAATAATAAATTTAAAAAATGATTTTTAAATATTGTTGGATATCAGATCTATGACTTTAAAGGATGAAGAAAGATGTACCAAAGATTCTAAATGATGAACTAGATCTTGTACATGTTTGTTGAAATCGATCACACCTCATTTGCCTATAGGAATTTATGAGCATATCATTAATTGATTAACAAAGAGTCAAAGATGTATATAACTGATGTGGTGGCGTAAGATGGTTATGTGAGAGCGATTTGAGGAGGTTAATTGATGTTGGAGATTATGTTACTTGAGAGTATTATAGAGAGGAAAAGGATGAACTAATCTCAGACCCAATTCCTTTTTTTTAGTCGACAGTTATTGAATGTGAGTTAAATGAAATCCCTATCCTACCCCTCACTCATTTACAAAAACTTTCCTTATCTTTCCTTTTATGACACAAATAGAACAAATCATCTCATCCATTGATCTAATACTTTAATGGCTCAGATTAGTTCTCGCAGTTCTCGCAATTTATTTGGTTCTGAAAAGAACCCTACACTATACATACATACATACATATATATATATATATATATATATATATATATATATATATATATATATATATATATATATATATATATATATATATATATATATATATATATATATATATATATATATATATATATTACCTCCACAATTAAGATTTACAGTGTGGTTTAAAACAAAGTTTTAATATAAGTGAAAAAGGAAATAAAACAAAATAAAATAGATTAAAACGGGTTGCCTCCCGCCAAGCGCTAATTTCAGAGTCTATAGCTCGACTCATGTGATTAGTTTGTTTTAGTCAATTGGAAAGAATGGTGTTGATTCTTCCCTTCTATTGTTGAAACTTTTTTCCTCATTATATAGTTTAAGCCTGTGTGTAACACCCCCAAAATCGGGTCCAGCGGAAGCATACGTGTAGCTGGGGTGTAACTCAATCGGTATTACAACACAAGTTCAAAAATGGTTTTCACTTCAATCATTTAGAATAAAATAGTTAAGTCAAAAATATTGTATTTACATTGTTAAAAGTAGTGCGGAAGTAGGCCCTTAAAATAGTTTAAAACGGTCCCCATATAAATGATCAGAGTCTTCTATGACCATGCCATGCCCTGCCAAAACCTCCTGTAGCGTGCCATAGGTTAAAACCTGAAAATACATGCTAAAGTGTCAACACGAGGTTGGTGAGTTCATAGAGTTTGTTTAACAAATAAAGTTTATAGAAAAATGATCACACAGCAAAGGCATCGTAAATCCACTCAGTTACAAGTCCCGCCATAAGAGCCTTGTAACCTGTGTGTTCACAACCCACTGCTAAAATAGTTTAGGTCTAGTAGTCAAGTACCCGCGGTCATAATAAGTCACAATATAAGCACCACATATATATAATAATGTATGCCATGCAAAGCCCCTAATTAAATAATATGCGTCCCGTAACATGGTGGACGAGAGGTTGGCCGACCTCTAATAGCGCTATCCATACTACTAATAGGCGTCGAACAATGCGAATGTACGAACAGTACATCATACAACTATTATATACGATTAAGAACGCTCCGAACATGGGAGACTTAGCACGCTCCACCAATAAGGCGAGACTTTAGGGTTAAGAACGCTCCACCAATAAGGTGAGACTTTGCACGCTCCACCAAAAATGGCGAGACTTTAGGTCATAGTACGTACGGTACATTAGGGTCAAAAATTTAAGTCAAGTTCAAAAGGTCAAGACAAGTCATAAGTTCATAATAAAGTTCAAGTCAAGTTCATGTTTAAAGAGTCAAGTGATAGTTCAAGTAAAAACGAGCATGTATTCTCCCCCGAAAGTTGACAAAACAATTTAAAAGAGTAGGGGCTATGACTCACCTGGTACGATAGCTACGAAGACAAAAGTGGATACACAGAAATGAGGTTCGATCTCTAACCGCGACCTATAATGAACGAATGATACGATCTACTTAAATTATGAGGGGATGCGATGAATGTACATGCACATGAAGCCTATACCACTCGTAGTTTGAAAATAAGTGTTGACGTTGATTTATAGTGTTTCCATAACTTAAGAGAATATGTGTTATTAGAAGTTGTCAAATATATATATAGTTCGCCTAGTTTCAAAAGTGTATATCTTGGTCGTTTTAAGCTTGTTTTCTACGTTCTTTACATTCCCGGAATCGTGAGACAACATACTAACATATTTTTGATAAGTCGGGATGGCTAGATCAAGTTTTATGCCCAAAACAGCCCGTGACAACTGTTCATCAGCAAGCAGTTTTTCAGAAAATATAGTTTTCGTCGTTAAACTCGTTTTTAGCGTATCTCCTTCGTTATTAACTCGTTTTCATCCCCGTTTTCGGCCATAGTTCCGTCTCGGAATGTATTTTCTAAATATTTGGTCAAAAGTTACCCCAAACCCACTGAGTTGGCCACGTTTTCATTTTAAGGACAGTAGGTTTTTATATGTGTTTAAAATCCATTTTTAATGTTCCAAACTAGTTTCTAATCCAACCAAACCACTTTCAATCACCACAAAACTAGTCTAATCCTACCATACACCTTCTTAGGGTGTCATGGGTTCCTAAACATCATAAATCAAGTGGATCTAACAAGGATCTAACAATAATCTATTTCTAGAGTTCAAAAGTTAGATATATATATAAATGAGTGGTATATACTAACATATGCATGTAAACCTTGTATGAAATTCATATGATCATTGTAGGAACTTAAATAAATTATCAAAATGGTTTTGACAACTTACTTGAAAGATTAGTGAGCTTGTGATGATGAAAAACCTAATAACCTTGAGTTTTTATTTCAAAACTCAAACAAGGACAACAAAAGGAACAAGAAAATGACTTGATCTTGGAAAACCCATGGTTTCTTCTTGGTCTTGTGGCTTGGCCGGTTCATGAGCAAAAGAGAAAGAGAGAAAAATTTTACTTGTTGTTATTTTGTGAAATGAGAAATGAGATGAAAAATGTAGATAAGTATAGATATGTATTATTGTAAATGGGACAAGATCCACCATTTAAGGAATTAAATGGGGTGGAAGAGTTTTGCAAAAATCTTGTAAGATATTAGGTAGATTATGCTAGATATTAAATCTTTTAGGAGATACCGGGTACCGAGTTAACTAAAAATAAATTGTAACGAGATAAAATAAAATATAATGAAGTTGTAAAAATTGTAAAATAATATTCCTGATGAGAATCGGAAGTTAAAATAATTATCTTATTGAAATAACGCAAACCGACGGAGTAATAAGCTCCGACCGTAAAATGTATCAATTGGTTTGAAAACACCGGGTAAATTAATAATATAATTTTTAAATTATTATTATGAGTATCAAAATGTGTTAGGACCATAGTTGAGATTGTCGGATAATTATTCAAAATAATAGCTCATAAAATAACGTTTATTAGGTAGATAACCGTACGTTTACAAAAATGACGCAACTCACGCATAAATGACAAATACGCATAAATGACAAATTTTCTCCGGAGGTGAATAGTGTTTTATGAATAGTAAAATTTTTGAACGCTTCTCAGAATCACAAACTGACTCCGAAAAAGATGAATAGTAAAATGATGAATAGTAACCGATGAATAGTAAATGTGAAAGTTCGGGAAAAGACCAGAATTTACGAGTTGTGACAGTCTCTACCCCTTAAGGGAACTTCGTCCCGAAGTTCAGTTAACGTTGGTCTCTGAAGTGTTATAAAGGTGAAAATTCATGAGATGAAATGACGAGTTGACGTGCTTCCAGGCGGCGGTTCACAAGGTGAGGAAAAGTATAAGCGTTCTGACAACGAGGGTACACACACACATAAATGAAACATTTGGAAATTGAGTAGAGGATTCAATCCAGACAGAATTTTATTATAACCATTCTCAGTGTTGCAAAATTCACTTCTGAGTCAGACATAGGTGGTCAGCCTATATCTCACTATCCCGGGTTGAATATAGATGACCAGTCTATCTTCCACCGAGGTTCCATGAATTTTGAAATACTCAGCTTAGTTATACTAATACTATGTCCTTCACAAATACCAAGACGTTCAGAAAGACTAAGGCAGGTGACCAAACTCGAGGTCAAATGATGAAACTATGCAAGGAGAAACATAACAGGGTGACATATATGATACGTGAACATGCTTATATGAAAGACAATGATAGAAATCAATTAGAACAAATGAACATAATATGCCAGATAATGAGACACAAATCTCATCACCTAAGTCAGCAACAAACCACAAGTGAGGCATCATCTTGGCAGGCAGGCACGTGACGGTCATAGGGTTAAGTTTTTCGTAAAAGTAGCTATAGTCTAGGTTTTGAAAACACTCAGTTCGCTATAGCCAAAGCTCTGATACCAATCTGTAACACCCCCAAAATCGGGTCCAGCGGAAGCATACGTGTAGCTGGGGTGTAACTCAATCGGTATTACAACACAAGTTCAAAAATGGTTTTCACTTCAATCATTTAGAATAAAATAGTTAAGTCAAAAATATTGTATTTACATTGTTAAAAGTAGTGCGGAAGTAGGCCCTTAAAATAGTTTAAAACGGTCCCCATATAAATGATCAGAGTCTTCTATGACCATGCCATGCCCTGCCAAAACCTCCTGTAGCGTGCCATAGGTTAAAACCTGAAAATACATGCTAAAGTGTCAACACGAGGTTGGTGAGTTCATAGAGTTTGTTTAACAAATAAAGTTTATAGAAAAATGATCACACAGCAAAGGCATCGTAAATCCACTCAGTTACAAGTCCCGCCATAAGAGCCTTGTAACCTGTGTGTTCACAACCCACTGCTAAAATAGTTTAGGTCTAGTAGTCAAGTACCCGCGGTCATAATAAGTCACAATATAAGCACCACATATATATAATAATGTATGCCATGCAAAGCCCCTAATTAAATAATATGCGTCCCGTAACATGGTGGACGAGAGGTTGGCCGACCTCTAATAGCGCTATCCATACTACTAATAGGCGTCGAACAATGCGAATGTACGAACAGTACATCATACAACTATTATATACGATTAAGAACGCTCCGAACATGGGAGACTTAGCACGCTCCACCAATAAGGCGAGACTTTAGGGTTAAGAACGCTCCACCAATAAGGTGAGACTTTGCACGCTCCACCAAAAATGGCGAGACTTTAGGTCATAGTACGTACGGTACATTAGGGTCAAAAGTTTAAGTCAAGTTCAAAAGGTCAAGACAAGTCATAAGTTCATAATAAAGTTCAAGTCAAGTTCATGTTTAAAGAGTCAAGTGATAGTTCAAGTAAAAACGAGCATGTATTCTCCCCCGAAAGTTGACAAAACAATTTAAAAGAGTAGGGGCTATGACTCACCTGGTACGATAGCTACGAAGACAAAAGTGGATACACAGAAATGAGGTTCGATCTCTAACCGCGACCTATAATGAACGAATGATACGATCTACTTAAATTATGAGGGGATGCGATGAATGTACATGCACATGAAGCCTATACCACTCGTAGTTTGAAAATAAGTGTTGACGTTGATTTATAGTGTTTCCATAACTTAAGAGAATATGTGTTATTAGAAGTTGTCAAATATATATATAGTTCGCCTAGTTTCAAAAGTGTATATCTTGGTCGTTTTAAGCTTGTTTTCTACGTTCTTTACATTCCCGGAATCGTGAGACAACATACTAACATATTTTTGATAAGTCGGGATGGCTAGATCAAGTTTTATGCCCAAAACAGCCCGTGACAACTGTTCATCAGCAAGCAGTTTTTCAGAAAATATAGTTTTCGTCGTTAAACTCGTTTTTAGCGTATCTCCTTCGTTATTAACTCGTTTTCATCCCCGTTTTCGGCCATAGTTCCGTCTCGGAATGTATTTTCTAAATATTTGGTCAAAAGTTACCCCAAACCCACTGAGTTGGCCACGTTTTCATTTTAAGGACAGTAGGTTTTTATATGTGTTTAAAATCCATTTTTAATGTTCCAAACTAGTTTCTAATCCAACCAAACCACTTTCAATCACCACAAAACTAGTCTAATCCTACCATACACCTTCTTAGGGTGTCATGGGTTCCTAAACATCATAAATCAAGTGGATCTAACAAGGATCTAACAATAATCTATTTCTAGAGTTCAAAAGTTAGATATATATATAAATGAGTGGTATATACTAACATATGCATGTAAACCTTGTATGAAATTCATATGATCATTGTAGGAACTTAAATAAATTATCAAAATGGTTTTGACAACTTACTTGAAAGATTAGTGAGCTTGTGATGATGAAAAACCTAATAACCTTGAGTTTTTATTTCAAAACTCAAACAAGGACAACAAAAGGAACAAGAAAATGACTTGATCTTGGAAAACCCATGGTTTCTTCTTGGTCTTGTGGCTTGGCCGGTTCATGAGCAAAAGAGAAAGAGAGAAAAATTTTACTTGTTGTTATTTTGTGAAATGAGAAATGAGATGAAAAATGTAGATAAGTATAGATATGTATTATTGTAAATGGGACAAGATCCACCATTTAAGGAATTAAATGGGGTGGAAGAGTTTTGCAAAAATCTTGTAAGATATTAGGTAGATTATGCTAGATATTAAATCTTTTAGGAGATACCGGGTACCGAGTTAACTAAAAATAAATTGTAACGAGATAAAATAAAATATAATGAAGTTGTAAAAATTGTAAAATAATATTCCTGATGAGAATCGGAAGTTAAAATAATTATCTTATTGAAATAACGCAAACCGACGGAGTAATAAGCTCCGACCGTAAAATGTATCAATTGGTTTGAAAACACCGGGTAAATTAATAATATAATTTTTAAATTATTATTATGAGTATCAAAATGTGTTAGGACCATAGTTGAGATTGTCGGATAATTATTCAAAATAATAGCTCATAAAATAACGTTTATTAGGTAGATAACCGTACGTTTACAAAAATGACGCAACTCACGCATAAATGACAAATACGCATAAATGACAAATTTTCTCCGGAGGTGAATAGTGTTTTATGAATAGTAAAATTTTTGAACGCTTCTCAGAATCACAAACTGACTCCGAAAAAGATGAATAGTAAAATGATGAATAGTAACCGATGAATAGTAAATGTGAAAGTTCGGGAAAAGACCAGAATTTACGAGTTGTGACACTGTGACCATTGACTATAAAACTTTTATCGTCACGTCCATATAATTCAACATATCCGGATGGATATTGGTGTTTCACAGTATAAGGTCCAACCCAGCGGCTTGTAAGTTTTGGTTGTCTGATTTTGAATTTTGATTGTAAAAGTAGGACTTTATCTCCTTTCTTGAATTCTTTTCTCATTTTTAATTTCTGATCATGCCAAACTTTAGTTTTTTCTTTATAAAGACGAGAGTTTTCATAAGCATAAAAGCGTAGTTCGTCTAAATCATGAAGTTGAAACATCCGTTTTTCACCGGCTGCTATAAGATCTAGGTTACAATTTTTAAGTGCCCAGTATGCACGGTGTTCTAATTCAAATGGTAGGTGGCATGCTTGACCATATATGAGTTTGTATGGTGTTGTTCAAGTTGCAGTTTTATAAGCAGTTCTGAATGCCCATAGAGCATCATCTAATTTCCTTGACCAAACAGCTGGATTTTCTTAACTGTTTTTTCAAGTATTCTTTTAAGAGCTCTGTTAGTATTTTCAACTTGACCACTAGTTTGAGGGTGATATGATGTAGAGAACCGATGGTTAACTCCATATCTTTTCATAGCTTTTTCCATTAATTTATTGCAAAAATGAGTTCCTCTATCGCTAATTATAGCTTTAGGTATTCTAAATCGACAGAATAGTTTCTTAACAAATGTTATAACAACTTTGGTATCATTAGTTTGAAGAGCTTGGGCTTCTGCCCATTTTGAGACATAGTCAACATGGACTAGGATATATTCGAATTTTGATGATTTAGGAAATGGTCCCATAAAGTCTATACCCCAGATGTCAAAAATTTCGCAGATTTGAATGTAATTCATAGGCATTTCATCTCTTTTAGAAATGCTTCCAGTTTTCTGACATGATTCGCAAAGGTGAACTAGAGTATGTGCTTCTTTTAGATTTGTTGGCCAATAGAATCCAGATTCGAATACTTTTTAGCGGTAGCGTTAGCACCATAATGTCCATCAGTGGGTCCATGGTGACATTTATCAAGAATTGCACGAGTTTCAGGTCCAGAGATACATCTACGGATTATTCCATCAGGACAGATTTTGAATAAGTATGGTTCATCCAAAAAATATTTTTTATATCTGAGAAGAATTTTCTTTTCTCTTGGTGAGTCATTCCTTTTCTTAATATGTCCCCCGCCAGATAGTTTACAATGTCTGCGAACCAAGGCGTGTCTGGAGAACTAATTGAATTAAGGGTTTCGTATGGAAATTTATCATTATTCAATTTCTATTTCTTCATCCTCATTTTCTAAACGAGACAAATGATCGGCGGCTACGTTTTCAACACCTTTCTTGTCTTTGATTTCTATATCAAATTCTTGCAAAAGCATAATCCAATGAATAAGACGTGGTTTAGCATCTTGCTTTTTAAACAGGTATCTGAGAGTGGAATGATTTGTATAGACCACAGTTTTGGATAGAACTAGATATGCTCAAAATTTATCGAATGCAAATACAACGGCCATGAGTTCTTTTTTGGTAACCGTGTAGTTTTGTTGAGCAGCATTGAGTGTTTTGCTAAATGTCTACCATCTTTCTGTCCTAAGACAGCTCCGATGAAAAAATCACTTGCATCGCACATTAATTCAAATGGTAAGTTCCAATTTGGACTTATTATAATCGGCGTACATGTGAGTTTCTCTTTGAGAGTTTCGAAAGCTTTTTGACATTCGTCATCGAATTCAAAGGTAATATCCTTTTCTAGAAGTTTAGTTAAAGGTCGAGCGATTTTTGAGAAATCTTTTATAAATCTTCGATAGAATCCGGCATGTCCTAACAAGCTTCTAATGCCTTTCACATTAGTAGGTGGTGGAAGTTTCGAGATTACATCAACTTTTGCTTTGTCAACTTCAAGTCCTGCTCCTGACACTTTATGACCGAGCACAATACCTTCTTTAACCATGAAGTGATATTTTTCCCAATTAAGCACAAGATTTGTGTCTTCACAACGTTGAAGCATTTTATCTAGATTACTTAGGCATTTATTGAAAGAATTTCCAAAGACTGAAAAATCATCCATGAAAACTTCCACGGATTCTTTATTCATATCATGAAATATTGCTATCACACACCTTTGAAAAGTAGCAGGTGCATTACATAAGCCAAAGGGCATACGTCGATACACAAAGGTTCAGAAAGGACAAGTAAATGTTGTTTTCTCTTGATCCATTTGATCGATTGGTATTTGGAAATATCCGGAGAATCCATCTAGAAAACAGAAATATTCATTTCCTGCTAGTCTTTCTAACATTTGGTCAATGAATGGCATAGGAAAATGATCTTTTGCTGTGGCTTCATTTAGTTTTCTGTAGTCAATACATACGCACCAACCAGTGACAGTTCTAGTCGTGAGAAGTTCGTCATTTTCATTAGTCACTACTGTTATACCACCTTTTTGGGTACACAATGAATATGACTTACCCATGGGCTATCTGCTATAGGGTAGATGATTCATGTGTCAAGGAGTTTGACAACTTCCTTCTTGACAACTTCTTTCATATTCGGATTGAGTATTCTTTGCTTTTGAACCACTGGTTTCTTATCATCCATTAACTGAATTTTATGTTTACAGAAGGATGAACAAATCCCAGGTATGTCACTAGTTTTCCAAGCAAAGGCTCTTTTGTGGTTTTTTAGAACTGAAATTAATTTTCCTTTTTTTCTTTTAGAGAGTTTAGATGAAATTATGACTGGAAGTAACGATTCTCCTTCCAAGAAAGCATATTCCAGATGGTCTGGTAATGGTTTGAGAATAAGATCAGTAGGTGGTTCTTCTATAGAGTTTTTAATTCTAAGTTCATTGTCAGGGTTTATTTTCTCAAATGATAATTCTTCTTCATTATCTTCCTCGTCATCGGAACTTTCATTTTTATCTTCGAGGGTCATAGCCATGAATTGATCATATTGAGCCATAACTTCGTGTTCAAGAAGTGTTCCATCGACTGAGTACAGTAATTGATTAAATTCATCTAGCAGTTCATCAAAATCTTCTTCGAGAATTTCATCGATAACATCAATTCTAAAGCATGTGTCATCGTTAGAGTAAGAGTGTTTCATAGCCTTGTCTATGGAGAAAATCATTCTTTCTTTTCCAACTCCAAGATTGAGTTGTTTCTGTTTAACTCGAATCATAGCATCGGTTGTATGGAGAAAAGGTCTTCCTAAGATTAGGGGTACTTTGCTATCTTCTTCCATTTCTAGGATAACGAAATCAACTGGAAAGGTGAATTTTCCAACTTCAACTAACATGTTCTCAACTATTCCAACAGGATATTGGAAAGATCGGTCAGCTAATCGAACACTCATCTTAGTTGGTTTAAGCGTTTCAATTGATAATTTAGCATATATATATATAATAAGGCATCAGATTAATGCTAACACCAAGATCGGCTAGAGTATTGCACGAGAATGTTTTACTGAAAGTACAAGGAATCAGGAAACTTCCTGGGTCTCCAAGTTTTGGTGGAATTTTATTTTGAACGATAGCTGAACATTCTTCATTAAGTAAAGTTGCTGAAATTTGTTTGAGTTTGCTTTTGTTACTAACAAGTTCTTTGAGAAATTTCCCATAGTTGGGCATTCCGGCTAAAACATCAACAAGAGAGACATTAATTCGGACAGCTCGAATTATATCAATAAATTTTCCATACTTAGCTTCCATTTTTTCTTTTCTTAAGCATTGAGGATATGGAATTCTAGGTTTGTAGGGTTTAGGTACTGGTGTTTCAGGAGTTGTGGTTTCTTTACGAGGGACAATTTCTTCTTCTTCTTCTTTATCATCAGTGAAAACTTCAACAGGTTGTTGAGTTTGACTGGGATCAATGGGTGGATCATAAGAAGTACCATTTCTTGTGGTAATAACATTCACATTCTCATGACGAGCTTGCGGTGGTTGATAAGGTTTGTTTTTAGGATTAGGTTGAGTGTTACTAGGAAGGGATCCATAAGCTCGACCTAATTGCTTTTCAGCGAATCTGTCAAATTTGGCTTCAAAATTTTGCAACGCGGCTTGGTGATTTCTAGCAGCAGATTCAACTATTTCTTTTAAGTCCATGTATTGATCTTTTACGAAAAGGTTTGTTGATTTTTGTGCTTTAATAAAATCATTCAGTTGAGTTTGAACATCAGGTTTGTCATCGGTGTTTGCTTGTTTGTAAGGTTCTCGATTATATTCGTTCTTCGCACTAGGTCTCCATCGTTCTCGTTCTCGATCACGATCACGATAGTTCTCATAGAAACAGGTGCATCTAAAAGTGTTCATAAATTTAGCTTCTTCTTCATGTGACATAAGTGTGTCATCATCACTGCAATTTGCGGTAGCATGGTTTCCGCCACAATGATTACAACTTTCACGTTGTTCTTTCATTTCTTTGTATTGAGCATCCATTTTAATTGCCATGGCATCCATTCTTGCCATAATTTTATTAGTATCAGAATTGCTACTGCCTTCATCAGCGAAAGCAACAGTTTTACGAAGAGAAGTTTTTGGTTTTTGTTCTTTTGCCCAATCTAGCTTAAGTAAGACTTTGTCTTCAAAGAGTTGATACGCTTGATTTGGTGTTTTATAGAGGAATATACCACCGCCCGCAACATTTAAAGCTTCTTGAGTTATTTCATCAAGACCGTGGTAAAAGATTTTGATTATATTGCCTTTTGTGAGACCATGTCCATGACAATTTCTTAACAATTCTTTCATTCGAAGCCAGGCTTCAGTTATATTTTCATTTTCACGTTGTGATAATCCTCGGATTTCTCCGAGAAGTTTATCAAATAGAGCTGGAGGAAAATATCTACTAACGAAAGCAGTACGAAGTTCGTCCCATGATTCTATGGTTCCTTCATCGAGTTCATCAAGCCAAGTTTTAGCTTCTCCTGTTAGATATAGAGGAAACATCATGAGTCTTACCGCTTCAGTTTCAGTAGCTCCGTATTTGAACATATCGCATACGCTTTGGAATTCATGAATATGTTTGTGAGGATCAATTTTAATTCGACCATCAAATTGGTTTCCCTTGACAAGGGTCAGGTGATTCCCTTTGATTGCAAATTCATTTGCAGTTTCAGGAATAGTAATAGCTGATCCAGGTGTAGGTGCAACGGTACGATCGTTTGCCCACATTGGTTCATTATCAGCGTCATCCATTGGATCATAAATTTAGATTAATTTGACGCAAAATCTAAAGTTTGAGATATCGTCAACAGGTGTGTAGTGAACACGAGGTTGTTCGGGTCTTTCGTCTTTTTTAGAAATAGGAACTCTTTTGTTATTATGTTTTCTTTTGTTTAAAGTTCTTTCAGGTTCTGATAGAGGTGAAATGGGTTCAGTTTCAGCCGAGCGAGTGTGCATTCAAGGATAGAGAGCAAAATTTAAATCAATTTGATAAATTTCGTTTTATAAGTTAGTGAGTGCGGCGTACACTATATAGTGTGCGACGTACTTGTGTGTAATGGCAATGTGCGGCGTACTTAAGTATAAGTATGGCGGTGTTGTTTTTACCGAGAGTATTAATCTCAAAAGATGGTGAAAAAGATGATTCTTTTTTGTTTTTTTATAAAAGGATATGTGATATTTACGAAAAATGTTATGGATTGAAGTAAGTGCGTCGTACTTGGTGACAAGTACGGCGGTCTGTGTGTGCTCCGTGTAAAAGTGCGGCGTACAAGTGTGTAAGTGCGACGTGCTTTCTGCAACAGAAGAAACAGAGTGATCTGGTTTTGGAGAGATTTTCGGTATTGTTTACTAATTTTACTTCGACAATACTTAAGGAACAGATTTAAGTCCCCG
The DNA here is from genome assembly GCA_030686995.1 of Artemisia argyi. Lineage (NCBI taxonomy): Eukaryota > Viridiplantae > Streptophyta > Magnoliopsida > Asterales > Asteraceae > Artemisia > Artemisia argyi. The sequence continues at coordinate 155,149,155 of CM060692.1, forward strand.
GCAGCGGCGCCAAAAACTTTGATGTGTAAGGAAAGCTTTAAATTTATAATACTAGTTTCACCGATTTTAATAAACCAAACACACGGGTAAAGTATAACCCCCGTTGGTAGTATTAGATTAAGGTAAGACCAGGTCGTATCCACAGAGACTTAGTTCATTCAGTTTAAGTATAACAATTAGTAAAAGAAGACAAGTAACGATTATAGGAATAAAAGGAATTCAAATATTAAGACAAATGATTGCTTGGATAGCTTAGATAATCTAGTGACAATGTTTATGTTTGATCTCAGTTTGATAAAGGAGCACAACTTATAAGAGAGCTATTTTCGTCAAAAGAGCAATTTCATAACTCGTAGGTTCAATTCAAGATTCATATCTACCCATTAAGTGATTTCTCTCGAAATAGTATTTCATATCAAGTCTAGATTATTACTGATTCTTCTAAGTGGATTTCTCTTTTCAAAGACTAGTAACACAGACAAGTTCTTAGAATTGTATTTAACACGTTGGTTCTTTCGAGCTATCCCAACATGTTATATTCAACCAGTTTCAATAAATAAACGTGATAAGACTAGAAATGAAATAGTTCGCAATATAAACTTGAAATTGGTAGAGATCAAAACATAATCATAAGTCGCTTTATTATATTCACATATCCAAGCAATCACAAGAGGTTTAGCCTCTCATGGCTAATGAGTTCATAATAATAGAAGTGCGTAAATGATAAACAAGAGACATACAGATTGGATTGATCAAATGATTACACAAGTGTCACAAGTAACCAAGAATTCGACACCAACAAGTATTTAACACCCCTTATTCTGATTCATTCACCCCTGCAACTTGGCTCTGGATCACGTGTTACTTCGGACTTAGCTTTGTGGAAATTGATTATAGAGTGGAGAATTCAAATGCTTGCAAATGATCTCTATTTATAGGCAATCTAATATGCGAAGTACGACGCACTTGCTTTCTGAGTGCGGCACACTTTCTTATTTTCTTGGTGCCAAAGCTTCATAAATGTAGGGGAAGTACGGCGCACTTAGTTTGCAAGACCGGCGCACTTTTATTTAATATTATATATTTGACTTCCTTTGACCGAGAGGTAAGTGCGGCACACTTTCTTGTAAAACCCACGCACTTGGCTTACATGAAAAGCCAATCATGGAATACTTCATTATTTATTCACTTCAAGTGGCGAAATAGTAGGTTTTTAGGTGTTTCATGCTCAGACTATCCAAGAGTGAACCTGCATTCATTTTATGCTATTAAGTACCAAAAGTTATCACGTAAAATGATCATAAAACATATAGAATAATGCTCAAGAAATATGATAATTAGAGCGTTATCAACCACTTACATGATTATCTCCATACATTAAAGGAATGAAAATCTTTAAGTAGCTAATTGCAAGCTTAATATAAAGCTAAGCGAAAAGGTCCGAACCAATACAATATCCCACTATTAAATGGATAAAAAGCTATATATAGCCAATACACAAAATGGCACGCCCACTTCAAAAAAAGGGAATCGGGCAATAGCGAGACCATACACATATGCGCTTCAAAGACATGACATCCCATCATGCAAAGCAACAAACCATGAAACATCACTCAATATGTGTATCTAAATTCAAAAGGATGATGTTGAAATGCTCATGCAGTAATAGATCAAAAAAGAACGTGTGTGTGTGTGAGTGTGTATATATAAAATAGTGTGGACATATAATTTGATAGCTCTTCCATGTGTCACACTATGGGACTTAATGAATAAAGTATTTACACATATGAAATGTTCAGTGATATGATATTCATTTTGATGGGTAGAATCTTTCAACTAAGAAGTGTTTGAAAAATATCAATTGTGGGACCCTGAGAATATTAAGACTAGTTATTTTAGAAATCAAGTAGGCCCAGAGAATATTTACATTGAGAATATATTTGATCCTAAGGGATATTATTCGATTTATATTCGATTGTTATTCGTTTTATATTCGATTGTTATTCGTTTATAGCACTATAAAAAGAGCACCGGTAAGCTCGATGAAAACACAATTTCTTGATCTCTCTCTATAAAACAAAGTTCAAACTATTGATATTTATTATGATATTTATTACGCCATCTGACTAGAGCTTAATACGAGGATAAAATCCCGTATTACTCATAACGTCGTCTTTCTTTTATTAAATGATACAGATAAACAGGCCAGGTTGTTGGAAGTTGTAACTCTTCGTAGAAGCCAGTGGACATGAACTTAGTATCTAACATCACTTATTAGAAATGGGTGAATAGTTTCCAATGACGTGAGTGATCACGTATGGAAATTGTATGATGGTTTAAATGGGGGGGGGGGGGGGGGGGGCGGTTTAATTTGGTGATTCCTAATTGGTAACTCACACCATCCATGCAGTTTTACACCACTTTTCCTACTTTGAAGTTAGTAAGTGTTAAGCTTGTTGGGGTTTTTTCCCTTATGTATATTCTATCAATATATGATTGTTTCTTGTAGGAAATAATGGTACATTTAGAGAGAGTGTGAGGAGGAGCTGTGTGTTTCATTTCGATTTTGTAAGCTCTACTTATAGACATTCTTTGTAGCCGATAATATCTAATGTATCTTGCAAGATCTTATCAAATCTTTGTTGCTTTAACCAAATCTCATTTTGATTTGATCATCTCGAAATATTTTGTGCAACTTGTATCTTACAACTTGTTTGATATTTATTGTACATTATATTAGTTATACTATCAAGTCCCCCAATTCATGTGGTAAAAATATTTAAAACATATGAATTTGAATAACGTTTCCAGAGTAGTGTTTTTTTAGATGGAGTTATTGCTTTGCGTGATGAAATTTCACGTCTTTAAAGCAGTTTTCCGTTTTTGCGCGCTATGATTTCGCGTCTTTGGGGTGGACATGCCACTTTGTGTATTAGTTATTTAATACACAAGATGGCATGTCCACCTCAAAGATGCGGAATCATAGCACGCAAAAAGTGAATAACAGGCTTGCCTATATGGTCTTACTCACCAAAATGTTCAACCTGTTTACCTGTATCACTCAACACAAAGCATGCATTGGAGGGTACATGAGACTTTTCTCCCCATATCACACTTCGACGCTTAAGTCAGTCAACTGGATAACTTAAATGGGAGATATATTTTGTGAGAGAGGGAGAGAGTAAGTCCTTGGCCCTTTCCATTGCTTCCCATCGTTGCTATTTATAGAATGCGAGGATTTGTATGGATCGAATATAATCTTTGAATATTGAATGTATCTTTCACATATCTCTTATCAAATATAATTTCAAAAATATATTCTCTTTGATATCCTATATCCTTAATAAGATTCTATATCTTTGAAGATATCTACCAAATCAACATGCAATCTACGTATGATATATGCTATGCATGCATGGTATGCAAATTCATGAATCTATTCCTGCATGATGTATGTTGTGTATTGATGACATCAAATATTCATGGTATTTTAGTATCAATTTCCCCTAATTATGCTCATAGTTACTATAGTTTCATACGAATATATACTTTAAAGGCTTTATATTTTGTTTCAGATTATGATTGAGCATTGGAATGAAGAAACGCGGAATTGGAAAGAAAATTTTGAAGATATACTTGAAGTTGCTGGAACAATGAAGGTTACGGTGTAAATGAGTCGATAAACTTACGCTGTAGTAGAAGATGTCATGCAAAGACCAAAGTCAACACATCACAAAGATACGGGCGTAACCCCGTCGACTGTTACGCGGTAAATATTTATGGGACTTAGAAGAATTCAGTGATAAAGAAGGTTGCACCGTAACCACACTCAATGGGTTACGGCATAGATTTGCACATGGAGTAAATATTGTCCATGGAAATAAACCTCGTGAGTTAGCAAGTAGTCACCGATAAGCATTTCATACATTCTAAATAGGGGTACATACCAAAGAGAAAGAACACACTCCTCACTTACAGCTCTTAGCTTCTCTTCACATTCTCCCTATGCATTCTTTTATACTAATATAAAATATGTGCTCTAAACAAAACTATAAATACCCCTAAACTAAATTACTCGGTTGCTCTCATATGTAATGTGAGTTACCAACAGGGAATCACCACCTGAGAAATTATACCCTTTAATAAACCTTCGTCTAATTCTCCTATAATATTAGTTGCAATATTACACATCATCCGGATAAACCCGTTACCATAAGGTATGATAGCAGAAACATAAACCCGGTTACCATGATGTAATCCAAAACCCACGTCCATAACCTTGACCCGTGATCTTAGTATTTTACAAATGGGTTTTGGTTGTAAAATAGCAACGTACTTTTTCAAATGTACCGAGTTAGTACCTGTACTATTTTTTGTTCCACTTAATATAATGTACTTTCATGTTTTGTTCCAATCTAGTACGTGATGATGACATGGCATACCTGAAAGTCTGACACATGTCACCATTTATAATGTGACACGTCATCATCACGTACTAGATTGGAACAAAATATGAAAGTACGTTACATTAAGTGGAACAAAAAATAGTACATGTACTAACTCGGTACATTTAAAAAAGTACATTGCTATTTTACGACCAAACCCCCTTACAAATCATAATTCATGTTTTGTCGAAACTAGCGTGTGAGCTAACATTATTTATCAAGAGGAGCTCACCTTTACCTACAAATAGTAAGCACATATCAATACAAATAAATCATAAAGTATCAAGAACGAAAAAGTAGCAAGAAAACCTGCCTTTCTTTTTCATTTGGTCCTCATCCATACTTCTTTGAGAAAAGAACCCTTTTATGACCAAAGTCATACAAAAAAGGAAAGGGTACATTAAAGGTTTTATACAACTATTGAGTAATCCTCGTCATCATTTATCACCGAACAAGTTATCTAGTAAAAATGCAACAACACATTTTACTTAAGTGGTAAGTCACTACTAGTTACTAACACAATCATGAAACCTAAAATGGATAGAGTTACATCATAGTAGTAGGCCAATTTGCTATCCAAATATATTACCCATTTGGCCTAGTACGCATGATAGGCCTTAGTAGGATTCATGACATAATTTTTTTATATGTTATAATATATGATACGTGCATGACATATGAGAAATTAAATAGGATACACACCATGCATGCATGCATACATGATATGTGTGTAGCATGTGAAAATATAAAAGATTGATATCTTAAATCTTACTAAGGATACGACCATATCTATCTACAAAATCTTCAAGCAACTTACAAGTGGGTGTCTACTTGCACAAACCTTATCGATTAAGTATCAATTTTGCACATGTTAAACTTCACATACTATCCTATAAAAGGGGATGCTCGAATGGTTATAAGAACACACCGATTCCTCTCTACTTCCTCACCTATAGCTTAACACTCTTATAAGAGTGTCTAAGCATTCTTATGCAAACATAGCAATATATGCCAAATGATGATACGTAAATCCACATGCTTCTACGAAGAGCTACAGCTTCCAACATCCTTGCCTGTTTATCCGTATCATTCAATAAAAGAAAAACGATGTTAAGATAATTGATGATAAGTAGAATTTCAGGACATGAACCGAGTATCTAACATCACTTATTAGAAATGGGTGAATAGTTTTGACAATGACATGAGTTATCAGATATTTAAATTGTAGGAAGGTTTTAAAAGGGGGGGGGGGGTGATTTTTAAGGTGGCGATTCCCAATTGGTAACTCACACTATTCGTGCGGTTTTACGCCACTTTTCCTACTTTGAAGTTAACAAGTATTAAGCTTGTTGGGGTTTGTTCCCTTATGCATACGCTATCAATATATGATAGTTTCTTGTATGAGATAATAGTACATTTAGAGAGAAGTTATGAAGAGGAGTTGTGTGTTTCATTTTGATTTTGTAAGCTCTATTTATGGACCTTCTTTGTAGCCAAGATAATATCTAATATATCTTGCAAGATCTTATCAAATCTCTGTTGCTTTATTCGAATCTCATTTTGATTTGATCATCTCGAAATATTTTGTGCAACTTGTATCTTACAACTTCTTTAATATTTATTGTACATTATATTGGTTATACTATCAAGTCCCCCAATTCATGTGGTAAAAATATTTAACACATATGAATTCAAATAATGTTCTAGAGTTTGTGATTTTTAGACAGAGTTGTTGCTTTGTGTGATGAAATTTCACGTCTTTAAAGCGGTTTTCCATTTTTGCGCGCTATGATTCCGCATCTTTGGGGTGGACATGCCACTTTGTGTATTATTTATTTATAGCTTTTTATCCCTTTCATGGCGAGACAATGTCTTGGTCAGGACCTTTTCACTTTGCTTTAAATTAAGCTTTGCGTATTAGCTACTTATAGCTTTTCATCCCTTTAATCATTGAAGTGGTCATGCCACTTTTGAGTGATGGATTTTCACGACTGTAGAGCGGTTGTTCCGCTTTTGTGTGATATGGTTTCACATCTTTGAAAAGGCCCTGCAGTGTTGCATGATTTATTCGCTCTTAGCTTCATTGCATCTTCATGTAGCTTTTTCCTACAAAACATATATAAACTTTCTCGCCTTTCCTTGTTAGATTTACAATTAGCAGTAAAACAAATTTAAGTTTAAGGTATCCTCACGCATAGTGTCAAGGATTAACCGTAACCTAAAATAAACAAAAATTTGAATATTTTCTTTGACACAACATATTATTCTAAAAAAAATAGAAGTATATGATATGTTTATAAATCCTTAATACTATACGCATATATTGTGAATACTCGATCCTTGCTCCACAAGGTGAATTTACAAATAACTTAAAGTGCACTCTTTACCTTAATCATCATGATATGTAATGATCATATATGATAATTACTTCACACTTCTGATCTCTTATGTAAAGAGATCATGGGAGTTAGAATTTGTTGCTTTGCAACTTTGGATTTGTTGCCTTAGACCAATGTAGGTTGTCAACTATTTGAGACTTCATTGAGACCAATGTAAGTTCTTTTTTCAAGATAAATCTCATTTGTATTATGAGATAAAACTTCACATATTTTTCCATGGTTATCATTGGACATATAGTTTAAAATACTAGGACTAATTTCATATATCTCTCTTATTTCATTATTAATTTCATATATACCCAAAGTGCAAGTATTGAATGCATAATGTACAATATTTTTAATGCATGTTTGGGTATATATGAAATTTGCAACTAAAATAAGGGGAGATATGAAATTGCCCCAAAATATTAAATAGAAGCTATAATATATGAGACTAGGTAAATTAAGAAATGAATAAATTAAAATCTTATTGCCATATTCTATGTTTACCATCTTGTTTGAGTGGTATTGAGGGACGTTGATTACCAGTAAAACGTTGAAAAACCAATCATCTTAATCTCTATTAAAGATGAAATATGTTGATGTATGGTGAGTATACGAGGCAAATATTTTGCTCGTGTCCCACGGATGGCACAAATGAAGCTACCAAAATCCGCATTGTCGTCAAGGTGCTGACTTGGTCGCTGATGAGGCGAAAAATGATCCGTTTTTAGGGGGTCATTTAAGCCCGGAATTGAATTTATTTGATCAAATATTGCCCTAAATCGTTCCTTTTGTGATTTTAGGTACTTTGGGAGTGAAATATGGAAAAGGAAGCAATTCGGACATTTTTGGAGCATAAAAGTAAAGAAAACGCCAAAGACTTAATATTCTATGCTGGGAACAGTGTGTGACGGCGTCAAGAGTACTTTCCTGACGGCGTCAAGAGTAAATATCATGATGACCCAGTACAGAAATGAAGGCGTCACAAGTAGAGCGTCAAGAGTTAAAAGTGTGACGGCCTGCAAAAATGGACAACATGACGGCGTCAGATGTAGATCAAGGCAGTCCGAGGATTATTTTGGCGGCGAGATGACGGCGTCACCCATTTGTTCTTGACGCCATCAGCCTCTAATATCTATATATAGTTTTCTAACTTTCATTCATTAGAGAGGAAAAAGTTTGGAGAAACCCTAAGGCCGAACCATATACGAATTTTACAGCTTTTCAAGGGTTTTCAACCCTTGAATCCTTACATGTGATATTGAGATAAGTCTTTTCTTAATTCAATCAATATGTCTATGTGTTGGTTGTCTATGTCTTGTGCTTGTCTTGATTCCACCATGCTAGGCTAGATTTATTTTGTGTTTGCTTAGATCTAATGAAACCTAGATGTTGATTATGTGTTGATTACTTGTTTATGGTTGTATTGGATGAATGATTTCAATGTTAGGCTTAAGAAAACTGGCAGATCTCCAAATGGTAACATGCTTGAACGTCTTAGGAAACATGAACCGATGTGTACTAGGTTTTATTGGTTGCATTTAATGCATGAGTAAATTCTAATGATCCCATGTTAGGAGCTTCTTGCAGGCTCGACATAGGAGTGAAGTAGGCACTCATAGGATTGGGGAAGTAAGTACGCCACCCCATGAATGGTATTAAGGAATACAATCCGTCATCCACGCAACTATAACAAGTAATTAACGTGTAAAAGATATCTAGGGAGTAGTGAAATCTAAGTAAACACATTTCTCCCACTTATTGTTCACAACCTTAGTTTAATATAGTTTATTTTCATTTTCAGTATTTTATTTTGATTGCATCTTAGTATTGGGTTAGTTGAATAGCAACTAATTCCTCCCTATATCCTTCAAACCCGAGATTTTAACTTGCTTTCTAAAAAAATATAAAAATACAAAAAGAATCATCCCTCATCTCTAGAACTAGTATTTAGGTTTTCTAATCCTAGCGACACTATTCCTAGCTGAACGATCAATCCCCCGGTACTTGTCACTATACTATACTACAACGATCAGGTACACTGCCTGGTGGGGGTTGTAAGCTTCTCAAGATCCCTTGAGAGGTAAAGCCTGGTGCGATCCCTACGTATCAAGTTTTTGGTGCCGCTGCCGGGGAATAGTTATTGTCTAGGTTAGAATCTCTTTTTATTAGGTCTACTTGCTAGATTCCTTTCTAGTAAGATTTTACTTTTTATTTTTAGGTTTTCTTTAGTCTATCTTATTTCTTTGTGTTTTTGTTCGTAACTCTTCACCACCCGACATCATGGACGATGGTGTAACACCCCCAAAAGTCGTTAATAACAGCGGAAGACTTAACATGTCAGCGAAAGACTTTCGGGGTATTACTTCGAGGATCTTTGTCACAATCATAGAAAACGACACAAAAGTGACACTTTAAAGTTTAATTTATTTAAAATACCAATTATTCGAGGTATCAAGATGTTTCATAATTTAAACAACAAGTTTAGTTGAAATATGTCAAAGTATTTATTATGGTTCTTGTCATGCTTTTGCCCACTCCGTGCCATCCAGATCCGTCTTGTTTAGTTACCTGAAATAAACATGCTAAAGTCAACATAAAGTTGAGTGATATTCATAGGTTTGAATTTAAGAGTTTGAATCACAAGTTAAGAATGTATTGTAATCACATACAATCAATATGTTAAAAATCAAAGTTCCTGTTATTGCCTTAAGCTCATGATACTCAACGATTAACAGCCAATCATAATCTCAAGTTATGACGGTAAGTAGTAGGCCCCCAAGATAGGTATTTGCCAATAACCTATAATAAGAACAATAAAGTGCGCCTGGTGTTTTCTCTAACAACCAAACGAGGATTGTCAATCACTAATAGTACTATCCACATTTATTTACGTTCACCCTTCAAGTGATTAAGGTTCATGATCGAGGGACTTTTGGCAATAGTAACTTAAGCAAATAACATTGGCCTGGCGGTATTTCAATACCCGGTATAAAAGACTTGTGTTCGAGTTTTAAGCATGTATCCCCCCCACGGGAAAATAGTTAAAGAGTGGGCTATGAAATCACCTTAGTAGTACAGTGGTATCGTAGTCTCAACAAAGCAAGGAAACGGCTTCACACAACACAACCTAAAAGATAATGCAAGTTTCAGTTGATAGTCTAAATCTGGTTTTATCGCGAATACTTGTTATTTAGTTACGAACGAATCTCGTGTTTGTTTAAGTGCCTAAAGTTCAAAAACAAAGTTATATATACATATAACTCGTAAGTAAAATGATCGATGATTGATATAAAGTTAGTTTTTATAACGGAAATAAAATAAACGTATCGTTTAAAAGAAATAAATAATGTATCGTTATATCGTTTAATTTTTAATTACGAATATATAACGTATATATAAGTTTATGTTTATATTAATTATATATTTATATATGTAAAAGGTTAATATTATTTTTGTAAAATAATATTTACAGAAAATTCCTTTAAGTTTTACCAATTTACACTTTTAACCCTAACGATATATATTTTACACCGTTAGTCCAAAATATATATAATTTACATTTTAGGTCCAAAAGTATCAATATTTACATTTTTCAACTCCAAATATCATTTTTAACAGTTTAGAATTCAAAGTTTTCTGTTTTGACAGTTTCTACCCATAGTTTACCATTTTGACACTTTTAGTCCCTCGGTTAAGAAAATTTGCAATCTTGGTCCAAATTTCACCAAATTAAAAGTTTAACATTTTCATTATTAGATTAAGCTCATAATATTCAGAAAAGCTTATTTCTTCAGCTTATTTGCTTAAAAAGCTTATTTTCCACCTAATGGGCTTAACGTGTAAATTTCAAGGCCCGTTAACGTTTTGAGATCCGTCGAGCTTATGAAAGGTTTGGGCCTGGGGTTTGGCTCATTTTTATGTTATAAAAATATTACAGATAAGCTTATACGATCAGCTTATGTGATAAGTTTACAAACAGCTAAATGGGCTTATAAGCCCATGTTAGCTTATTAATTGTTATAGAAAACAGTTTTTGTAGGTCAAAAAGAGGTCGAGCAAACAGCTTAAACGATCTTATAATTTCGAACCAAATACATTTCCTGATTGTAAGTCATGTCAATAATGAGTTCGAGTTTTAAAATTAATATGTTATGTATCGAATTTGGGAATTAACGAGGTTAAGTAAGTGAGCAAAGTAAATTCTGAAAACAGTTTTCCTTAGTCAAAATATTCTAAGTCTTTTGTTAAAAACGTATGGGTCCAAGTGACTTACAAACGTGTGATTTATATTAAACAAACGTTACTTTTAGACTAAAAACATTATACCAATCGGTTGTTAGCATGTTAAGCTTTTAGTATGTCGAATAAAAAGTATATATTACGTTTTTAATTAGCGAGATAACGGATCAAAGTAAAATGCCAAAAACAGAAAGTTATGAAATGAAAAATATGAAATAGGTGTCGAGTGACTTACTTTGCTTCAAAAGGGGGCGTAAAAATTAAGATGTGGTTCGAATGGGTGCAAATGGGGATTGTGGATCGATTTGTGGCCAAGTTAGGATGTAGGATGAGCAAAGTTGACCCTTGTACGTGTTCCTATGCCTTCGAACTTCTCGCCAACTTTCTGTCCCGTTTCTTAGTATGATCGACTTAAATTTTTGCTATTTTGGTTCGTTTGGGTGTATTTGAGTGTGAGTGATCAACTGAGGACACTTGAGGATGTATATAAGGACATGTTAGAGTGTAGATAACTCAAAGTTGAGTGTTGGAGACCAAGGGATTTGCATGTTGCCTCCTCAATTAACCAATCGAGGGTTTATAAAGGAATGAATATGTAAGAAGTAGATCCTGACATTCCTGACAAGATAGATTACGTGTGTAGGTGTTTTGTAGGGATTGGGGAGCAAGGGTGGCTCGTAAGAGGGTTTGGGACACGTTTGGGTAAAAATGCCAAGGTGAGTTTCCAAGGTTTACTTGGGTCGTTTTTAGGGCAGTATATGAGTGAGGGAGGGTGTATCTTTTATCACTTGTGATCCTCGGGCACTAGGTTAAACGAGAGGAGCAATAATATGTAGGTGTCGTATGTTGAAATCGCGAAATAACCATGGTGTTTTGGGGCTGGGTCGCGACTGGAAACAAAGGAGAAAGAAAACAAAATAAGCTATAGCAAACACCCCTCGCTGGGCTGGCCTGGTGGGCTTGCTGGTGTGGATTGGGCCCAAAACAAAAAGAAAAGGTTAAGTAGTCCGTTTGGTTTGGCTGTTTGGGTTTAAGTGGCCCAATGGTTCAACGGGGCCCACCTGGTGTGTTTTGAGAGTCGGGTTACGATCAAATAATATTAATGAGTGATCTCGGGAATTTTCGTAGGCTCCGGGAATATATAAATATTGTACCTTAAATATACAAAACGTATATTATAAAAATATAAACGTTTAAAAATATATATTCACGATAATTAGACTATCTAGGTTTGTGTGCATGCAACGTTTCTAAGCAAAAGATAAATCATAATGTCGTAGTGGTTCACATAATATGTCATGCATAATAAAAAAATTTTGTTCCTGTAAAAATGGTTAATCTATGTTATGGTAACGTGTTAATCGTAGGAAAATTTTACGGGGTGTTATAGATGGGAACATCTTTGAACCCGTCATCCCACCACAACAAAACCCACCACTAGAACCTCTTAGGCCCCGAACCTTAGGAGAGTATTCCCGACCTAGCCACCAAGGCTACCGAAACACCATTGAGCTCACCGGAGCCAATGTGACCCCCTTGTGATCCGACACCACCCGGTTGGTGCAAAGCGGATGTGCATTCCATGGACTTCGTTCCGAAGATCCAAATCAACATCTTAAGGACTTCCTTAAAATCGTAGATTCCATAGACCTAGATGTTGCAACTAGAGAGACAACCAGATTACGCCTATTCCAATTCTCTCTACGTGATCAAGCTAGTCAATGGCTTGAGTGTTTACCCGCGGGATCCATCACCACATGGGATTATCTCACCACTCGTTTCCTTGCTCAATTTTTCCCACCGGAGAGAACTACTAAGCTTAGAAATGACATCTTGATGTTCCAACAACGTCAAAATGAATCTCTTTATGAAGTATGGACTCGTTTCAAGGACTTACTCCAAAAAGTCCCTCATCATGGCATAGATCTTTGGCTCCAAGTCCAAATCTTTTATGACCATATCGATCTCTCCACGAGGCGAGCCATTGACCAATCGGCCAGTGGTAAGCTACGTGATCTAAGTGCGGAACAATCATGGGAACTCATAGAAGATCTTGCTCTCTATGACAACAAAATTTGGAATGATCCCCGTGATTTGAACAAAATGGTCAAGGCAATATTTTTGCCTTCGAACAACTCTAGCACTCCCGACCGTAGGATCATGGAACTTGAGGACCAAGTCAAGTTTCTCATGAAATCTTACGAAGCTCCTAAGCCTTCAAGCCAAGTGAACAAAATCACTTCTTCATGCGAATTATGTAGTGGTCCCCATAACACTCGTGATTGTGTGGAACTCCCCGGAACAGCTTTTGCGGACTACGCATCCTCGCGTACTGACGAAGCGGGATAAAAGTGGTACACTTACAAACCCGAGCCAAACCCTTATGGTGATTCCTACAACCCCTCTTGGAAAAATCACCCAAACCTTAGGCGGAAACAAAATCAACCCAATTCTTCCAATCCGCCTAATCGTTACCAACCAAACGGTCCGCCCTCCAACCGTACTTTCAACAACAATCCTTCTAACAACTATGGTAGTACCAACAATCTTGAAGGATTGATGTCTAAGTTCATGGCATCTCAAGAAGCTCGCATAGCTAGGTTTGAAACCGAATTCAACCAACAACAAACGGAGATCACCAACAAGATAGACAACTTGTTGAAAGCCCTCAACAACCAAGCGTTAACCACACCTAGGAAGGACACTAGGGACACCAATAACGGAATCCAAATTAAAGATCCCTCATCATCCAAACATGTCCACTTTGTCAATGTTGCCACCATTAAGCCAATAGATAAGGAGATAGAAGAAAGTGACAAGGATGAAGTTAGAGTAGAAACCGAAACTAGGGATGAAAGTAGGGAAGTTGAGGTTAATAAGGGAAAGGAGTTAGAGGAAGTAGAAACCATAGAAAAGCACTTTGATAAGTTGCCCACCAAGGAAGAACGGGAATACCATAAGGATTTATTCGATAGTCCCGAGAGACCATATATCCTTGGCACACCCCTTATCAGAATGGGAGACCCCTCTAACATTAACATACCATGCAATATCGGGCATATGCATATATGGAAAGCTTACATCGATCCTAGATCTCCTATAAACATCATGACTAGGACTTATTATAATTGGGTAATGAAGAAACAACTTGATTTTAGGATGATGCCCAATAGGAATTTGATAAGTAATTTTGTAAGGAGAGTGAAGGGATTGCATGTGATTATAGGTAATTTCACTTATGAGATCGATTTTATGATAGTGGAAGACACTCGTCCGGTGATAGATGATTGCCTAAGCCAAATAATATTCGGAAAACCATTTGTTGAGGCCACTAGGATGAGTTATGATCCGACTTTAGGGAAAGTTAGATTCAAGGAAGAGAATGATGAGATTGCCTAACAAATGCCTTACAAAATTGAGCAATACCGCCTTCTCTCTAATATACAAAAGGAACACAAGCAAGCGGCTTATTATAGGAATGATGAGGATAGACGTAGAGGAGTAGAGTATGTGAAAAATAGGATGCTTGGTTTCTACAAAGAATGCTTGCAACTAGGTCCGGAATACAAAACTGGTTTAGAAGACGACCTAGAGAGTGAAACCAACGATGAAGTCACGTAGTAACCCATGGCCTTGAGTCTAGCTACAAGACTCGTAAATAAAGAAAAGCGCTTCTTGGGAGGCAACCCATGATTTTGTGTGATTTTATTTTGTTTGTTTGTTATTTGCTTCCGTATGCATGCTTTATTTTTATTGTTGGTAGATCATGTTTCTAAACTAAATAGTGGAAATACTTTGATTTGTTGTTTTGGCCTAGTCTTAACTTCACCCAAAAGGTATTTTTGCAAAAGATAAGTATAAGGGGAAACCCCAAATATGTTTTTAAGAAACAAACCGATCATGATTCTCCACAATATTAAGTGAACATGTATATTCGTATTTGTTAGAGTCAAATGCTTGTATTGAGTCATAATGAAGTTTTGCAGGATTTTCCAGGAAGTAGGACCAAGTTTTTCCATAAATTTTCTGGAAACTTAACACAAGAATTTCTGCAGGTCACTTCTGACGGCATCATGAGCTTGCTCTTGACGGCGTCACGTGTAAAAAATCTGGAAATTTTACCGGTTTTGTTTTTCTAACGGATTCTTAAAGTTTTTGCTGAATTATTAAGTTTTATAATCTCCAGGAAATCTGCAAACTTCATTCCACAAGCATTATATCTTATTTTGTTTTCTAGAATTTAGTAACTTATGTAGATTGCTGCCGATTTTATGCGAGGTTGCTTTGTCTGTTTTCTCAGGGTTTACAGGTTATGTATGACAAGAAGATGATTTATTTTTCTGGAAGGGAAGCTTTGATTGTTCATTTTCTTGGAGGAAGATCTAACCTGGCCACCTTATTATCCATACCGAGCGAATCAGGGGAGTATTTGATTTCATTCTTTTTACTTATTTCACTTTTACATTCTTTACTTGAACATTGGGGACAATGTTCATCCTAAGTGTAAGGGGAGGGTAAAATGATGATACCTTACAAATACACTTTCGCTTGAGTTTGTTTGTTTGATAGTAGATGTGTAATAAAACTATGAGAAATACTTGTTAGTGCAATTTTAGCGCCAAATTTAAAATTTTTTACAACATTTAGGAGTGAAACTTTAGCCATAGCAAGCGTCTCATGGATAGGAGATTGTATGACTAGCACAAAACCGTACTATTCAGAAAAATTTTCCACCCAAATATGTGAGGTTCACCTTTAGATTTGATAGGAAAATCATTTACTATTAGTGCTTATGAGTGTACCGGTAGCATTTAGATTCTAGAACTTGCGTTAGTGATGCATCCCGAGACCGTTAGTGAGACTACATTCGTGTAGTAGGATTTACTACATGATAAGAGGCATTAGGATTACCCTTGCGTTAAACCCATATCATAATTACTTGACCATTTAAGTCATATTACTTGGCTAGTTAAGTCAATTAATTTTCCCACACCTTAGCATTGTACTCATTTTTAGTACACGAAACCCCTAGTACACCCCTCCGAGCCTATCTTTTCGTTTCTAACTTTAAGCATCTTACTTAAAGGAAGAATTTGTTACACCCCACTTAAATGTACACCCAAATCGCCTTAGCCTTCCGTGTATGCACTCATCTTTAGTGCATTATTGTTATTTGTTAAACCCTAAGTTAATTATCTAATTGATTACATGGTTGCTAAGTCGAGTCATATCCTTGTACATATTGTTTTGGGACGATTGGGACTCATGGGTAAAGTACTTATTTATGGAGTAATGGGGAAGAACATCATATATTACCCCCATATGTGCGTTAATTTTAAAAGTGCTTCAAGTGTTTTGATTTTCTTAATTCGAGTCATTAGATTAGTTTATTGTAAAGTATGTAAAGATTCATGTGTAAGGGGAATGTTTATTCCCTATGATGTATTATTTTAGATGGTAGGGTAAGAGTGTATGCACAAAAAAAAAAAAAAAAAAAAAAAAAAAAAAAAAAAAAAAAAAAAAAAAAATCGAAAAAATCAAGAAAAAAAGAAAAAAAATCGAAAAAATCAAGAAAAAAAGAAAAAAAATAGAAAAAGAAAAGAGAAAAAACATACGGACTACCATCCCTTCTTATTCTATGTTTATTTTATGATTTTGTTATTTTTCATTTATTAGCTTAAGTCGAGTCTAGTCTTGGCTTAGCAACGCCACATTGTACATGTAATTGAACACGATTGTTAACTCGCCACCAGTAAAGACTGCCTATATCCAACAAAACCGTGTATTTCATATCCCTACACCTAACGTTACAACCCTTTAAAAGACCTCTTTAATAGTTTATCCTAGGTGCTTACGCCATGTGGTGGAGGTTTGATCATTTCCCAAGCCTATGGTAATCTATTTTGCTATGACAGGTAGTGAGAGATATCTTCAGTTTCCATATTGTAATTTATACTTTATTACACCCGAGAGATGTGAGTATCCAAATACTATTTTTGAGGTGCTAGTATATGACCTCCGTGCTTGTATTTGGTCTTTAGTGGAACGATTATTTGTTGTAATTACTTTTTTATTAGTGTTAAATGACCCCTAACTTGTATTTTGATTAGAATAAAAGCGCATTTGCTTGAGGACAAGCAAATCTCAAGTGTAAGGGTATATGATGAGGCGAAAAATGATTCGTTTTTAGGGGGTCATTTAAGCCCGGAATTGAATTTATTTGATCAAATATTTCCCTAAATCGTTCCTTTTGTGATTTTAGGTACTTTGGGAGTGAAATCTGGAAAGGAAGCAATTTGGACGTTTTTGGAGCATAAAAGTGAAGAAAACGCCAAAGACTTAATTTTCCATGCTGGGAACAGTGTGTGACGGCGTCAAGAGTACTTTCCTGACGGCGTCAAGAGTAAATATCATGACGACCCAGTACAGAAATGAAGGCGTCACAAGTAGAGCGTTAAGAGTTAAAAGTGTGACGGCCTGCAAAAATGGACAACATGACGGCGTCAGATGTAGATCAAGGTAGTCCGAGGATTATTTTGGCGGCGAGATGATGACGTCACCCATTTGTTCTTGACGCCGTCAGCCTCTAATATCTATATATAGTTTTCTAATTTTCATTCATTAGAGAGGAAAAAGTTTGGAGAAACCCTAAGGCCGAACCATATACAAATTTTACAACTTTTCAAGGGTTTTCAACCCTTGAATCCTTACATGTGTTATTGAGATAAGTCTTTTCTTAATTCAATCAATATGTCTATGTGTTGGTTGTCTATGTCTTGTGCTTGTCTTGATTCCACCATGCTAGGCTAGATTTATTTTGTGTTTGCTTAGATCTAATGAAACCTAGATGTTGATTATGTGTTGATTACTTGTTTATGGTTGTATTGGATGAATGATTTCAATGTTAGGCTTAAGAAAACTGGCAGATCTCCAAATGGTAACATGCTTGAACGTCTTAGGAAACATGAACCGATGTGTACTAGGTTTTATTGGTTGCATTTAATGCATGAGTAAATTCTAATGATCCCATGTTAGGAGCTTCTTGCAGGCTCGACATAGGAGTGAAGTAGGCACTCATAGGATTGAGGAAGTAAGTACGCCACCCCATGAATGGTATTAAGGAATACAATCCATCATCCACGCAACTATAACAAGTAATTAACGTGTAAAAGATATCTAGGGAGTAGTGAAATCTAAGTAAACACATTTCTCCCACTTATTGTTCACAACCTTAGTTTAATATAGTTTATTTTCATTTTTAGTATTTTATTTTTGATTGATCTTAGTATTGGGTTAGTTGACTAGCAACTAATTCCGCCCCATATCCTTCAAACCCGAGATTTTAAATTGCTTTCTAAAAAAATAGAAAAATACAAAAAGAATCATCCCTCATCTCTAGAACTAGTATTTAGGTTTTCTAATCCTAGCGACACTATTCCTAGCTGAACGATCAATCCCCGGTACTTGTCAGTATACTATACTACAACGATCAGGTACACTGCCTGGTGGGGGTTGTAAGCTTCTCAAGATCCCTTGAGAGGTAAAGCCTGGTGCGATCCCTACGTATCAGTCGCCTAATTAATGCTAACCTTTACTTGTGGGTCTTTGGTAAGCAGTGCTTGACTTTTTGGTCTTCGGTATGCAGTGTTGAATAGACAAAGAAAGCTCGTTAGAAAGGGCCGAGCCCAAGGAACCCCTTCAACGGTCAAGTCAGATTCTATAAAGCCATCGTTAATCAATATACAATATTAGAATAGAGAGATATGAATAAAGTTGTGAGCTAGGTGTGAACCAAGTTGCCCTTATGTAATGATCAGACCATTCCTTTTATAGGAGAACAAGTTGATAATCAAATATTGTGTTAAGATTTGATTCCAAAAGAATATAAATGATTCCAAATTTGATATGATCTTATATTGCTTGTGTAACATGGTTGAGGTGTAGGATAGATTCATTATACTCATCTGATTTCAACCATTTTAGTTCATGTGAGATACTACATTTTCCATTCCAACTTTCTAGTTCATTTGCAAGAGGTTGTTAGAGAATCCTTGAACTTCTTTACACTATATAATAAGGGTAATACCATCATTGATGTGAAACACTATGATGCTAATATCTTTGGATGTTGTTTTCAACTTGTGGTGAAAAACAATTTGAGAAAGGGTGACCAAAATAAAAGGCACAAGTTTTATGAAAATTGATACGATATCAGTGAGATTAAATTGATCATATCATGATACTTAAATAGTTTTTGATCACCTTATTTTTGTGGCTTTGAAAGACGTTATTAACCTTTTACCAACATATACTTCAGACCTCAATAAACTTATTTGAGATGAAATTCGATAATAGGTTATGATATAACAGAGCATACAAAGTTGGTTTTGCTCGAGTCACACGGATGGCGCCAACTAATGATACGTAGAATTTCGGGTCTGAGCCACGGGTTTAAACATATATATATTTAAACCGTGGGCATGAGCCGAGCATCTAACATCATCTACTAGAGGTGTGTGAATTGTTTAGACAATGACATGAGTGACCATGGATCAAGATCATCTCAAGTTCACTTTCAACTTGATAGATCAAGTTGAGGTTTTTGTAAGGAGGAAAAAAAGTTGGTCCTCTAAAGTGAGACTATTATTTTATTTTAATTCAAATCTCACAAACAACAACATTAACTTGATCTATCAAGTTGAAAGTGAACTTTGAGAAGATCTTGATCACGAGGGTTTTAAAGGAGGTTGATCTATAGAGTGGTGATTCCTTGCTGGTAACTCGCATTATGTATGCGGTTTTACGCCATTCTTTTTAGTGGTAAATGACGATATAATTTACTGTTAGAGTTTGACAATCAAATAACACATTATGCGGAAGCTAGGATCAAGTATAACAAGTATAACGATTAACTAAAACATAAATAGTAGCATACCCGATGCACTTCAATAAACCTTGAATCTTGTGTATAATAGATCAATGATAAACCCCTTACTGTTTTGTTTATCGATCTCTTGATAATTACTATAGTGAGTAATTACCTCGTTCTTGTACATACAAACTACCAACGAATAAAAGGTTATGCAAGTAACAAACACTTGTTTTTGTTTAATACAAAAATCGACCCAAACACCCTTTAGGGTTGTAGGACCGATCGGCCAAGAAAGAAAAGAGGCAAGGAAAAACTTTAGGGTTTTGTGTGTGTGCACAAAAGATGTGAAAGCTTTACCCTATGCCTTGTATTTATACTAGAGATATCTTGGAGGACAAGTTTGAGTGGGTTTGGGTTTCCCCTCCCCTTTGTCGACCGGCCTAAGAGTCCAAGAGGGATTCCAGAACCTTCTTGACTCCTAGTTACACTCTAGTCCTTTTTTTTTCGTTACTAATGATAGTTAGTACTTACATTTAATATTTAACGATCATTAAGTCCCTCAAGTGTTAATTTAAATATATATTCGATACATTTAACATATATATTTAATATACTCTTATTCTTGTTTGTAATGTGTGCAATCCTGAGGTCTCGGGTTCGATACTAATCATTTACATATTAATATTTATATGTAACTTTTAACAGCTCCCACTCGTATATCTATTAATAGTAAAATGACATTGGTTGGCGTCTTGCAACACTCCAATGCCCCCAGTTTGACTCGAGCTAGGTTTCCTAGAAAACCTTTAATGATTCATCATTATAATTATCCTTTCGCTTCTAATAGTACATTAATAAAGATGTGAGGTTCTTTATTAAATTCTGTTTCTCGTCTCTTTATGATTGAACAAAATTACCAAAACATCTGAACGTATTCCAGATAGACTTTGGGCGTGGCCACGCAAACATTTTGTCAACCCTACGAGGGGCCCAGCAGTATTAAACTTCTGAACAAATCAGAAGGAACAAATTCTCTCTTGACTACAAGAATAACCCATGAAATTCGCAACACTTCTAAAAACAACCCTTATGACTTCCAATTACGGTAAGCGGTAGATTGTTCCACAAAAATGCACTACATCTATGACACTTATCTGGTATCTCAAGTCTGAGGATAACTTTAAATATGATTCTCACATTAAATATTAAATCATATTGTTGGGATAAGTCCAATACTCAATTCATTGAATATCATGTGAAATTGGTATGACTACGCATCAATATACTTTCAAGTATATCCTTAACCAATACTCAAAATTGTATTAGTTTAATGATATTCCCATATCATTAATCGACAACGGACAATTTAGAATAATAACTTATTCATGGATCTTAAACATGAAAATATAGGATATATTATTAAGACAATGAATAAATAAACATAAACAATACTTTATTTTATTAAAATAATAATTGTACATTACATGATTACATCCCTTATCCAAATACTAATCACAAATGGGCATGAAACTTTCAGCTAATTTAAGTCCTATTCCTTCAGCATGCTTGTAAAGCTTGGTGCCAGGTAAAGGCTTTGTAAATTGATCTGCTAAATTTTCATCTGTGTGAACTTTGAGCATTTCGATTTCACCTATTTCGACTTGTTCTTGAACATAGTGATGCTTAATCGGGAAATGTCTGGTGCCTTTCATGATTCCAGGTTCATTGGCAAATGTAATTGTAGATGAGTTGTCACAATACATTTTCATAGGTCGTTGAATCGAAGGCATAACCCCAAGCCCTGAAACAAATTTCCTAATCCAAACAGCTTCCATTGCAGCTTCTGAAGCAGCTATATACTCATTTTCTGAAGCAGACATCGCTAGTACACTATGCTTTCTGCTCCTCCAATCCACAGCTCATCCATTAATGACAAAAACATAACCAGTCTGAGACTTCGTACCATCTTTATCACCTTTCCAAGAAGCATCGCAGTAACCTGTAACATCAAGTTCTGCGGATGGAGTACCCCCATAAACTAAGAACATCTCTTTAGTAGCCCTAAGGTACTTAAAGAATATTCTTAACAGCAGTCCAGTGTTTCTCACCTGGATTCTGCTGATATCGACTGGTTAAATTCTGAGAAAATGTCACATCAGGCCTTGTGCTTTTCACCGCATACATAATAGATCCCACAGCCGAAGCATAAGGGACTCTCTTCATGCGTTGCACCTCTGCAGGTGTTGAAGCACAAACTTTCTCGCTTAAGCCATGTTGTTCTTGCATCGGCAAATATCCTTTCTTGGAATTTTGCATATTGAATCTCTTCAATATTTTATCGATGTAAGCACTTTGGCTTAATCCAATTAATCGCTGAGATCTATCTCTATATATCTTGATTCTCAGAATAAATGCAGCTTCCCCTAAATCTTTCATAGAAAAACAACTTCCAAGATATGCCTTAACCTTTTGCAAACTTGGAATATCGTTTCCCATGATCAATATGTCATCGACATATAATATAAGGAAAATTACATTACTCCCACTAGCTTTGTGATATACACATGGCTCATCAAGATTTTGAGTGAATCCATACTTCTTAATTTCACTATCAAATCTCTTATTCCATTGTCATGATGCTTGCTTCAATCCATAAATGGGTCTTTTAAGCTTGCATACACGATTTGGGAATTTTGGATTCACAAACCCCTCAGGCTGCGCCATATAGATGTCTTCATCTAGGCGACCATTTAAGAAGGCGGTTTTGACATCCATTTGCCAAATCTCATAGTCATAGTAAGCGGCTATAGCTATAAGAATCATAATAGCCCTTATGTCAGCTACAGGAGAAAAGGTCTCCTCATAGTCAACACCAAAAGTTTGTGTATAGCCTTTAGCTACCAAACGGGCATTGTAGGTGTGTACAATGCCATCCATATCAGTCTTTTTCTTGTAGAGCCATTTACTCCCAACTAACTTGGCACCCGGAGGTAGGTCTACTTCTTCCCAGACTTCATTGTCTTCCATGGATTGCATTTCCCCATTCATAGCAACCTGCCATTTTTCCTTTTCAGGACTATTCATGGCAACTTTATAACTTGTAGGTTCATCAAGATCTCCTACCAAGTTATCATCACACTCCATGTTAAGACATAGACGTGTTGGTGCTTTCACAGGTCTAGTTGACCTACAAATGGGAATCACTTCAACTTCAGGTAGAGGACCTAAACTTTCAGGTTCTTCAGGAAGTTGGCTAGTGTTTTCAGAAGGTGCTACATCTTCATGATCGTCTTCCAGATCATATACTCTCCCACTGAATTCTTGAGATATGAGCTCCTTTTCCAAGAAGTCTCCATACCTTGCAACAAAAACTTTGTTTTCAGTTGGGTAATAAAAGTAGTAACCCATAGTTTCCTTAGGGTATCCTACAAAGATGCACTTCACAGATCTTTTTTGGAGTTTGTCTGCTGAGTCACGTTTAACATACGCCTCACAACCCAGACCTTTAGATAAGACAAGTTAGGAGCTTTTCCAGTCCATAACTCATATGGAGTCTTATCAACCTTCTTTGTTGGAACCATATTAAGAATGCAAACAGCAAATTCTAAGGCATAATCCCAAAACGAATAAGGAAGAGTTGTTAGATTAAACATAGATCGTATCATGTCTTGCAATGTACGATTCCTTCTCTCAGATACACCATTTTGTTGTGGAGTATATGGAGAAGTAAGGTGCTGGACAATTCCCTCCTTTGCTAAGTAATCTATGAACTCCTGACTCAGGTATTCACCACCTCTATCGGATCAAAGAGCTTTAATCTTCTTTCCAAGTTGCAACTCTACTTCTGCTTTAAACACTTTGAATGTTTCAAACACCTCATGTTTATGTTTAAGTAAATAAACATAACCATAACGGCTGTAATCATCCGTAAATGTTAAGAAGTAGCTAGCAACTCTCCTTGACACATGTCTAAGTGGTCCACACACATCTATGTGAATTAGACCAAGTAGATCATTAGCCCTTTCAATCCTATTTTTAAAGGGTTTCTTTGTCATCTTCCCAGCAATGCAAGATTCGCACTTATCAAATGATTCATCATTGATCTTTTCTAAAAGCCCATCATGTTGCAACTTTTTCATGCGATCTTTGCCAATGTGAGCAAGTCGACAATGCCAAAGATAAGACGAATCCAAACCTTTCTTGATTCTCTTATTATTGATGCTATACATTGAATTATTTTTAACAAAAGCATTATCATTATCATTCATATCAATTTCAGAGACACCATTCACAGCAATAGCATTAAAATAAAAAACACCATTTAAAGAAACTGAAATTCCATTGCTAGAAATAGTATGCTCAAAACCAAGGTTTAACAAACATGAAAATGAAAGTACACCTCTAACAATTGATGGTGCATAATGACAATTATTTAAAGATAGTACTAGGCCCGAAGGCAACACTAAATCAAAAACTCCTATAGCTTCAACTCCTGCATGCGTTCCGTTACCAACGTGCAAGAATTGTTGTCCATATGCCAGCTTTCTCTCAACTCCAAACCCCTGCAAGGTATTGCAAATATGAATGCCACATCCCGTATCATATACCCATGAATTCAATTTAGGAGTAAGAGCGAATAATTCAATCATAAAGAACGCACCTGATGAACTGGGGTTACCAGCTTCATTCCCCTGCTTCTTGAGTCGCAAGTCATGAATGTAGAGAGGGCAATTGCGCTTCCAATGGCCCTTTTCATGACAATGGTGACAATCCTGATCCTTCTTGTTTGGCGGATTCACCTTGTTCTGCTTAGGCTGATGTTGCTTCATCTTGGGTTGACGTTGATAGGCCATGACCTGCTTGCCTTTATTACCTTTCCCTTTGCCTTTGTTCACATGCATTTCTTCTGGATTCTCCCCCATGAATCGCCAACACTTGCGGGGTAGGGGCCTTGACCTTGGCTGGTAGACTTTTCTCATAATCAACAAGCAATGCCAGTAATTCTGAGACTGTCTTCCCCGAGCAGTGCATGTTGAAATTCTGCACAAAACCAGCAAAGTCCTTGTTAAGGGACTTGTTGATCAAGTGCACTTGCACATTGTTCGGGTAACCAAATCCAATTCTGTGAAGTTGATCAAACGATTCTTTCATCTCAGTCACATAATCTTCAACTGGTTTACCATCACCATGCTTGCAGTTATGTAGCTTGTCAAGTTCATCATACAATTCAACTGCAAGTGGTTTCTCATAAGATTGCTGAAGTACTTCAAGCATATTTTTTGGGTAAAAGTACTCAAACTTCTTTTGTAATGGAGCACTCATGCTAGTGAGCATTAAACAAGCAACCTCATTGAACTTAGCATGTACCACCCTCCATGCTGCCTTAACTGCTTCTGGTTCAGTAGCAGCAGGCTCAGCAGGACACTCTTCGGTCAAGATATCTAGCTTTCCGGACGCCCTCAAGACAATTATGAGCGAACGGTGCCAATCATTGAAATTCTTTCCAGTCAATTTTTCTCTTTCAAGATGACTCTTGAAAGCAGAAATCACAGTTGGGTTATCGGGTTGAGCCATATCTACAGATAAAAGCTCAAACATTAGTATTTTTGATAATAAATATCTTCAAGAAAATAAAATACCCATAGGCTATATTCATATAACCACCAAAATTTTCTTGAAAATCTAGGATCCAACTTTACATAGTTCTACCACATCAGTTGATCTGCTAGTGGTGAAAGTACAAAAGATAGTAATCTGTCGAACAATAATTGGCAAACAAGATTTTCAATTCCTAGATCATTATGGGATTTACATCAAATTGATTCATCAATTTGCCTTGTAAGCATGTTTCATCCCATCTCATGCCTTAAGTTCTAGGTCTCACGCACAACTTAATTAAGTCGTCTACCTTAGAAACTGTAAAATTACAATTATGGTCTCACGCGTTAAAAGAATTTTACCTTGTTATAATAATTTAGCCTAGGTCTCACGTTTACTAAATTAAAATTCCAGGTGTTCCTTATAGATAGATGGCATGTAACTTAAATTTTAAGGGTATTCAATTTTGATATGTTGATCAAAATATGTATAAAGATGCATGCACTCATCTTTATAGCATGAGTTTTCAAAAAAACTTTTTATTACCAATTCGTGAAATTAATACACAAAGTTTTACTTGAGGTTTAATAAACCCTAAGATGACTTTCTATAAGAATGATTTTAAAAGAAATTCGTTTAAGACGTTTTCAAGATTGTGATAACCAAGGCAGACTCGAAGGCTCTTTTCTAAGCCTTCATATCACGATTATGAATTTGTCTTAAAAGAGTTACTTTTAAAAACCATGTTGTACAAAACATCAATCAAGCAAAAGTTTATGGATTCAATCTCAAAATCATGTAATAAAATATGAATCTTGCTAGTCTCGCCTTGGAGCGAATTACCGTGCGAAGCGAACCGTTGTTGGCACATAAGACTCCACAAGATTCAATCTTTATTATTTAGGGTTTCACCATTATTAGTCCATATTATTTTCTTTATGAAAATCACCCTTCTTATTGCTTACAACTAGTACAACAATTAAGAAACAATAAAACAAGTAATTTAAAGAAAAACATAACAACTAATAATAATTGAAGTGAAACAAATAGCCACATGCAATCCTTATTAGAAAAGATCCTAATAAAATTAAGTCTAGGTATAATCATGCATGTAATCAACTAAGGCCTTCTCCTCTTGATGGAGGAGAGTCACATACATTGACGAATCAATTGCGTAGGCCAAAGCTAATATACACACCACGTAGCATATAAATTGATTTTAATATATATGTATTGAAGTCTTCCCCAATTTTAGATCTATCTAAAACATGTGACAAATAATCAAAACAACAAGATCCATGACTAACATGCATGTTTCGTCATGGATTAAACCTAACAATTAGCACATAGGTCACAAGTACGTTCACATAACCGGTTAAAGACCTAGGGTTTCTAGTGATTACAAATTAATCAAGTTAAACCAAAAACCCTAATTAGGGTTTTATGTGGAAAATTGACCCCTCCCCAAAAAAAATTAGGGTTAGGGTTTAAATTTTATAAAAAAAAATTAAAGAAAAACCCTAGATCAAAAACAATTAAAGATCCGATTTTTATTACGTTTTAGTAATCAATTACATGTTATACGTGGCTCGTGATGCCACTGTTAGAGTTTGACAATCAAATAACACATTATGCGGAAGCTAGGATCAAGTATAACAAGTATAACGATTAACTAAAACATAAATAGTAACGTACCCGATGCACTTCAATAAACCTTGAATCTTGTGTATAATAGATCAATGATAAACCTCTTACCGTCTTGTTTATCGATCTCTTGATAATTACTATAGTGAGTAATTACCTCGTTCTTGTACACACAAACTACCAACGAATAAAAGGTTATGCAAGTAACAAACACTTGTTTTTGTTTAATACAAAAATCGACCCAAACACCCTTTAGGGTTGTAGGACCGATCGGCCAAGAAAGAAAAGAGGCAAGGAAAAACTTTAGGGTTTTGTGTGTGTGCACAAAAGATGTGAAAGCTTTACCCTAGGCCTTGTATTTATACTAGAGATATCTTGGAGGACAAGTTTGAGTGGGTTTGGGTTTCCCCTCCCCTTTGTCGACTGGCCTAGGAGTCCAAGAGGGATTCCAGAACCTTCTTGACTCCTAGTTACACTCTAGTCCTTTTTCTTTCGTTACTAATGATAGTTAGTACTTACATTTAATATTTAACGATCATTAAGTCCCTCAAGTGTTAATTTAAATATATATTCGATACATTTAACATATATATTTAATATACTCTTATTCTTGTTTGTAATGTGTGCAATCTTGAGGTCTCGGGTCCGATACTAGTCATTTACATATTAATATGTATATGTAACTTTTAACATTTACTGCTAGGTTTCTCCCCGATATATGTATTCTAATAATGATATGAAATAATAGTGCTAGTGAGGGAGAGAGTTGAGGAGATGATATGTGTCCTGCTTTTGATTTCTTACTCCCTATTTATAGAGTTAGTGAATACCAATTTGATGGAATAATATCACAAGATAAGATCTATCTTGTGTCTCATATCCAAATCTTTGCACATGCATGTAAATCCTTCTAGTAGGTTTATTAATTTGCAAGTTGTTGTATACACCACTTCATTTAAAATGGGTTATTTCAAATGGCATATATCATCACATATTATGGTGAACGATTAACAAAGAGGTTTTTGAGTCATTCCTTAGCTTAACACATTGTTGATATCAGCTTGAGTGATCGAGTAAGATTGGGTGATACATAGGCGTGCTACAGTGACACTCAATTTAGCAATTTACTTGCATGAAGTGAATAATTTCGGCCAATTTTTTAGCATGTGTTTCTTGTACTGTAACTTACTTGAATTGTAACACGTTGCCAGTTGCAGATCGATTTCAAGGTTTAGATTACAGCTAGTAAAACTTTGAAAAATGATAAAGGGTAGCAAACGTGACCTCACTAACTGGTATAACAAGCGTGTCTTATCAACCAAAGATTGCCTGTTCAAACCTTATCAAAGGCGTGTGTGAGTTAACTGCAGTACAACAAAATGTATGAATTCTAAAATATGGCTTCGATAATTATATATTCTCAATGATGAAATACAGTAATACAGTGGACAGTTCCGTAGTAAAGCAGCACATATTATAATAACGACCCACAGTCCCCAACAATCACACATCGAACCAATGTTATATTAATTTAGTGAAAAAACTGTACAGATGGAAAGAATCAACTTGAAGCAAGAGCCGGAGGTTATGCGTTAAAGGGAAAATCGCTTTGTATAAACGTCAAATGGTTCACTTGCTGTGAGTTGTGGTTCCTGCAACAAAATATTGCAGAGTTAATTTAGATCCGAAGATAAAACACTTCCTTTAATCTAATACTAAAAGTGCAGAGAAGAAAAACTACACATCCTTTCATGAAAATTGCAACCAGGACTTTGCAATATCTCAATTTACGGAAAATTTTCATTACAATTGCTTATTTGCAAGTTGTCCTAACAGCAATAACTGATAATTAGGTTCGTGCAATTGCTTTATCTTCAAAAGGCATATGTGACAAATACTTAATCACTTCATTTACTTTTTGTTTAGTAAAATGTTAAGATTAGTATCCAAGAAATGGGGGATGAGCTTAAATGATATCTTTAATAGACCTCATAATTGATATAGATCATTTTTCAAGCTTATTATTGGAAGATAAAAGATTGACGATAACATAGTGTAGTTGGAATATTTGACTAAAGAGAAAAATGTAGCATATCATTGCTCAATCATTTGCTTCTTTATAAACAAACTATTTGATTTTTTTCTCTTTAGTTCTCAAAAACAAACTATTTTTCATTCATATCATGAAAATTGAAATAGTTGACTAGATATGTAGCTTAATAATAATGTCTAACTCTTGACCAATTTTCTAAACAACCATTGCATACAAAATAAGAGGATCTTAAAAAATCCGATTAACTGCTGGGCAAGTTAAAGACTAATGTACTTAAAAATACAAGCAAGTTAAAAGATGTAGATACCTGTCTTATTCCACCAAGACTTCCTCCGCTTAAAAGCATACCAAGAAGAGACGTGACAGCACCACCACCAGCATCACTTTCATTTTTTCGTATGGTGTTTCTCATTGAAGTCAGCATATCACCATAAGTTGTTGCATGCCCACGTTCAATTGCTTGTATAAACGAAAATGTCATTGCTCCAGTTGAAGTTACCTTTGACAGAGCCTGCACATTTCGTAATAATTGTATTAGAACCATTATATTGCTTAAACAAGGACATTTTTATTTTACCACTATTCGTCAGATGGGCAAATTGTGTGGAAGAAACCTTCAAACATAGATATTAAAAAGGTAATCTTCAACCTTGTCAGCTAGGTAACAGGTTTCCAGACACCTTGTTAGAAAAAAAGTCAACGTGGTAAAACTCATTAACATGACAGCCGTCATGTCTTCATTATGACCTTAAACCAAAAATACTGACCGTTTAAGCATTTTTTACAAATATTTTGAAATGTAGCAAGTTTCTAGACAATAAAATCATTCCCTGAACTAAATACTAGACCAAAGTGGCAAAGTATAACAGAGTACCTATTTATGCAATTAGTCTATCGTCATATGAAAAAATACTAGTGTTGGTATAAGGAAGGATAACAATTCACAAACGTTGATAATAACTAGCTAAGACTTAATTAAAAAATTCCAGAAACATAATATTGCACTTTGTATGGGACGAAAAGACTACTATTTCATGCATTAAACAAGAAGACAAATGAGAGAAAAGAATAGGAATTTACAGATGTATCAGCAGAGGATTGATCATCGTCACATCCACTAAAAGAGATGACTTCCCCTCCATTTGTGCCTTTGAATATTCCCGATTGAGGGCTATGGTCCTCCCATACATATCTCCCATTCCTACATCAGTGAAGCAGTTACAATGTCAGTTATATGAAAATAAGACCATTAGGACCGATTAAGTATACAAATAATCATAAACTTTAGCATTATATAATACCTGTCCATTCTACAAAGAAATGGTAAATCCAGCATGGTGCCACTATGGCAAGCATCAATAATGGCATGAAGCTTGACACCATGAGGTAGTGGCTTAACCATAGTTGCATTTATTTCATCATCAACAATCATTCCTTGAGTCTCAAAATCCACTGGGCAGAGAGTTTCATCGAATCCATCAATCTCATCGCCTGTATAGTTTCTTTGTTGGGAACCATGACCAGAAAAATGGAACACTAAGGAGTCTCCGGCTTGACAACCCTGTACGAGCCAATACATTGCCATTCTAATGTTGTGTTTTGTTGGAATCCTGTATGGATCAGTTTCTTCTTCTGAAAAATATCAGTTAAAGAGAATAAAGATGTTAGCTTAGCCTTGGAAAAAAAGTCAAAGGTTCGATAGAATAGAAGTTAACGTCTGACTTTTTAAAGTCAAACATGTGACTTTTGCAGTTTTGTGATTCTGACTAGACATCAACTTCTCACAACCTTAAATGTATTCTGTGTAATGTATATGGATTTTTTGATTATCCGAATACTACAACCGTTGTTTTTCTTAAATTTTACAAAATCCATTTGAATTTTAGCATGGAAAGGTCAAACATAAGAAAAATACACACAGCCAAACAAAGAGCACTAAATGAACTATTCTTTCGCAATTTATTGTGTTATTCTACTTTATCTTAGATTCTTGATTCTTGATATAGTTTGTTGAGAACTTTTTCTCTTTTTTACATTTATGCGCCTGTTTATGATTTGTAAGTCTCAATTTCCTCAAATGATTGATCAATCATTGACTGTAGCATATATATTCAGTCATGTTATACAAATATTCCATTATTGATTCAAGGTTTTGAACCTATCTGATTGAATATCCTCCACAATGTACATAAAGAAACAAAACAGATTTCAACACATTCATCGCATATATTTTACATACAACTAATAATAAAATTTACTGTAACTAACTCGAATACACCCCCCCCCCCCCCCCCCCCCCCCAAAAAAAAAAAAAAAAAAAAAGGATGAAAATATGTTACATATTGGTGCAAGTAAACCTACATGTAAGAACATTTTTTCCCCTTTGTAATAACTTAATATCTATATCTATAGAAGAAAATCCCAACCGAGTCCCTTTCGGTGGCCTGACAAGTAAACACTGGAACCCGTATCTATGACTTCTAATCTACATTTTTTAAAAACTTAAACATTTAGGTTTACTTGCACGAATGTACCGTAGAAATTAAGTCATTTTAATACCTTTTCATAACTATGACTTTTTTTTTCTTTTTTTTTTTTACATTGTGAGCCGACTAATCCCGGGCCGGACGACTATCTTATTGGATACCCTTTTCATAACAATGACTTCTAATCTAGACCATCTATTACTACCGATCATAGAAACAAATACATCTACATAACCCAAAAAAAAATAGTATTACCTGTAAGCATAAGAATAGATGACTCAGGAAACTTAAACTTATGAATCAACAAATACTTCATACACTTAGCATCATTAATACATCCTTTAAGCTCATTTTTAGTTCCTTTATACGAAATCCCACATATCACAGCTTTTTTACGTCCGTTGACCCCAGGAACATGTCCATGAACACGATCATACGACGCAGAAACATGTCCAGAAACACGATCATACGTTGCGGGAACATGTGGGGGGTGCTGCGGGGGCGGGTAGTAGTTAGAAGAAGTGGCATGTTGTGGAGGTGGTGGAGGAAGACTACGTGGGTCAGCTACATTTGTGATTGCTTGACAAATGGAACAACGTATTGTTCTTGCTCCTGGTGGGAGTTGTAAAGGTGTATGGCAGTTTGAACAATCTACCAACATTAACATGTTTCAATGTTTCTTGTGTTTTTTGTTTGTGTTGTTATGTTTTTCTGATGAGAATGTGGTTAGTTATTGCTTGGTGAAGAGTTTTTTAGGATGTGGTGGAGTTGGTGACTTGGTGTATGTATGTGAATTTGACCAAGTAATTTTACTTCTGGAAGTTGCATTTCGCTCCTTGTGGTTTGAAACTTTTGCCAAAAAAGATTATTGCTCTCACCGTCTAAAATTAATAGGAGATGTACAAATGGATTTTACCATATTACCTTTGCTTAAATAAAATTATTACTAGTATTACAAACTTTAAAGAAGACTTTAATTAATTAATTAAAGATAAAACAATTATTCTGCTAAAAAGTAAGAAAGAGAAAACAACTTAAACTGTGTGTTTTTTTATCAGAAGACAAGTATTTTGTGACTGAGGGAGTAATTTTCAAGTTTTTAACTTTATAACTATGGAATACGAAGACATGATGATGAAGCATTTTTTATGTGATGGTTTGGAATGATATATATAGGCAATAAGTAAAAGTAGAGACAAGGTAAGATTGTGGCTAAAGTATGGGTTTAAGTCATCCGTTATTTGTATGTGTGGTAAAAGATTCACATGGTCAAGTTATAAGTTTGGTTTTTGTAAGGACATTCCACCAACTTTTGATTAAAAGAATTTGAGTTAAATGAGTAAATTCATATTTAGTGGAGAAGTGTACCAAATTGCTTTTGATGTTAGTGGTGTTCCAGTTATAAGCGTGTGCATGTATCTGATGTAAAATCTAATTACTACTAAGAAAAAAAACCAAAGCCCTTTGCGGTGTCTCAGTTCCTTTTCTAGTGATCGGATAGTGTTTTCGGTAGCTAGATTTTGGTCATTTGGTTGTGAATAAATATATAAAAGTTATAAAAGTTATAAACTTATAAGGACTAGTTTTGCAAATGTTATTAAGTTAAAGGTATAAATGGTAAATTTTGAAAACTAATAAGTCTAAGGGTCATTTCTGTCATTTCCTCAAAATATATAAGTACAGGGACTAGAATTGAATAGTTTAGAAAGTTAAAAGTCTAAATTATATAAAGTATATAAGTTTATGGTAGATATTGTAAATATATGAAACTTAAAGGTTATTAAGTAAAGTGTTATCATAAAAACAAAAGCATGACACAATAGTAGGGAGCTTCATGTGAGGGGTTTCATTTGGGTATTCGTTTTGACGAGTTTGTTGGGTTTACGAATTAAAGTGCCCTGGCTCCTCAAACGTATACTACATGACCTCTGGATTATGATGGCCCGAACGGTGTTATGTTATAACTAAATCTAAAATACTTAACAACTTAACACAATAGTAGGGAGCTTCGTGTGAGGAGTTATATACTTCTGAATTATGATGGCCCGAACGGTATTATGTTGGCAGCATAATACAATAGTAGGGAGCTTCATGTGAGGAGTTATACTTCTGAATTACGATGGCCCGAACGGTGTTATGTTATAACTAAATTTAGGAACCCTAAGAGTAATTACTTAAGAAACTTAAAACAACTAAAGAACTTAACCCACACAAACACACCTATAAAACCCCCAGGACACGTGAGTAAGGCAATCTAGTATCCGAGTCACTTTTCACATCAATCAGATCATCCTTAGGCCCATGTGAGTTCATAGCCTCACTCTTTCTAAATGCTTTATAAACCCTGTGAGGGGGTTACATGCTTACTTTTTCTTTAAACCGAATACAAGTCTTTTTCTTTGATTATTGCACGAGTGTTACTTTCTGCCACCATTACATAACTAAAATTCATGAAACATAATCACTTGTGGGAGTGTTACACAAGTGAACGCGAGTATAGTTGATATATCTATTGGAGTTTGATAACTCCCGTTGGTTTGCCCTAGCCGGGTACCAATAAGTACTATACTTGAAACCTCTAAAGGTTTAACTTTGGCAAGTTAACCTTATATCTGTCCCATCATGTAAGGGTCTACAGTGCCCCATGATCTGGACTGTTAACGTGCGATTTCATGAGCTTAGTGCAATAACTCTTTTCTCATGATAATTGTATATGCATTGCAATTATTAAAAACCCTACATTTTCCTTTAAGGGTGTAACAACTTAACCCTGAGGAACTTGTATTCACCCTATCACTTAAAGCTATGACTCTCACTCAACACCTAGTGTTGACTTTTAAGCATGTATCCTAGGTTTTAGCTGTTACGGAACCCATGGCACGAAGTGGCACTGGACTTGGAGGACTTTCAACCCTATTATCATTCAAAATACTACTTTCAAACTTAGATTTACAGGACCTCTTCTTAATAAAACTCT
Organism: Artemisia argyi; assembly: GCA_030686995.1. Taxonomy (NCBI): domain Eukaryota; kingdom Viridiplantae; phylum Streptophyta; class Magnoliopsida; order Asterales; family Asteraceae; genus Artemisia; species Artemisia argyi. The sequence continues at coordinate 155,183,853 of CM060692.1, forward strand.
GATAATTTAATGAATGATAACTCATTTTATAAAAACGTCTCTTTTCGAGTTGTTTTCTATTACTGTAACTGTGATTCCATGAGGTAATACCCCAGATCTAAATCCGCTGCGATCTGTGAAAATGGGGGTGTTACACCTAATGAAGGGATCTTTACTGAAGCTTCTTATGATGAAGAAGGTGTGGTCACTGACTTCACCAACTTACCCACAAAAGTTGATGTCAGTCATGTTCCTACTCTTAGGATGCACAATATTCATCCACAAATTCAAATACTTGGTGATCCTAAGTCAGCTGTCCAAACTAGAAGACAAGTGCAACAGCAATCAGGAGCTCATGCACTTATAAGCTTTATGCAGAAGCAGCAAAGGAACAATCACAAAGATCATCAACATTGTATGTTTGCGTATTTCCTCTCTCAAAAGGAACCCACCAAGATTTCTGAAGTTTTGGAAGATGAGAGTTGGGTAGAAGCCATGCAAGAAGAATTATTGCCGTTTAAGTTGCAAAAGGTATGGGTTCTTGTAGATCTACCTAATGGAGTAAAGGTTATTGGCACAAAACTATCTTCAAAGATTAGAATGCTAGAATTCAAGTTGTAATTTCCGGGGTGACCTCCCTTAGGGGGAGATTGTTAGAAATACAATTTTTCATATGAAAGACTCAGTCACCCCGAGTATCTAATAGCATTAAGTTAGCTCGTAGTCATTACTATCATTAGTTAGTATTTGTTTGTTTTAAGTAAGATCGTGGAGTTGAGTCGGGTCTTTACCTACTGTCAGGCGTCAGCTCACTCCACAGCCCGTTTTATGGGGCGTTATTATGTTTGTATAAATACCCTCTCCCACCAAAGGAGAGGGTTGGACCTTTCATCACATTAATCTAATATCTTTCTTTCTCTCTCTAAATGCTCCCACTCTCTTTACTTTCTCTCTCTAACATTTCTCTAGTTTTCTTCTTCTTAATTCAATCCATATAACAAAACCATACGTGTTTATGTATTAGAGTTACTTACAATTGGTATCAAGAGCCATGGTTACATCTTAAGGATTTTTTGTACTCGGATTTATGCTTGGTCTTTGTGGTTTTCATTTGGTTCGAATGGTATATGAAGAAAACACCTTAGTTTGATCTTGTTAGTGATTTGTTTTGTGATTTTTATGTTACTCTTAAAAGAGAAAACACTGAAAGCCAAGAGAAATACCTTCATTTCCTCATCCTTCTACTTAAGGCTTATATAGCTCTTCAAATCTTTTATATATAGGTTCATATGAAGTACTCTATAATAAGATTGCGCAAACATTAATACTTTTAAACGTTATATATAAGTATTGAGTTGCCAAACAAGTTATAATTGCTTGTCGTAATGGTATATTTTTCACTGTTTTTAATCATAGCATATTTTCTGTAGCATAATGAGAAGAAAAATGTACACAAATAAAATTGTCAAATGTAACTACTTTCAATATTCATTAATTGCATTTCAGAAAGCAGTCTCCTGATCCCAGTTTTTCCATTTTCATTTGTGTCTCAATGGCACCTTTTGTTGTGTGAGAAGCTCCTTAACCAAAATAGTTGTGGGTTCATGTCATGCCTAGGACATGTGAGATAATCTTTAGTGTTTATATTGTGACATACTTAGTTTCCGTTCTAAAAAATATATGAATGTCTATGTATACTTAGTTATTCTTCGTAATACTTGTATACTCTTGTAGAGTCATGTGGATCATGCCTTTCTAGAGAGAAGGAAAAAAAAAAAAAGTCATGTTGATCAGGAGGGGGTGAATTGTAGAAACAGAAACCATAGGGGCTTTCATGGAAGAGAAAAATGATAATGAGCAGTACCTCATTGACCTCGCTAATTGTGTCAAAGACCTTTTATGAGGCGCGTGAAACGCAGGCCAATGAACCTTCGTTCCACTTTTCGGACAAAATAAAAAATGACTACTTGTCAATTATTCTAGATAAATTCAAAGAGATATTATTAAGACAAAATTACACGGATGGTTTATGTGGTTTATATGGATTGCAAGTTTAGTCCCTAAATTAAAATAAGTACATCAGACATTTTTAATTTTGAAACCTGTCACCTTTTTAGTCCCTAATTTAGATGGGCCGTTAAGTTATTTGCACCGTTAGTCCTTCGTTAATATTTTTTGCACCGGTAGTCCTCATTTTCTAAAAAAAGTCCCCATTTTTTGCACCGTTAGTCCCTCCATTAATATTTTGCACCGTTATCAATCTTTTTATGTTTTTGTCCATTTTTAACGTTCTTGTCCGTTTTTTTAACGTTTTCATCCATTTTTTTACGTTTTTGTCAATCTTTTTACGTTTACGTTCATTTTCTTACATTCTCGTCCATTTTTTTAAAAGTTTTTGCCAATCTTTTTACGAATTTCTTTTTTTGGAAAATAAATTGTCGAAAAAATTCAAAAAATAATTAACGAAAAAAATTCTTAAAATATTCGAAAAATAATTTTTTTTGGAATTTTTTATAAAAAAATTAAAAAAAAAATCCTTTTTTTTTAATTTCGAATTAAAAAAATTTCGAATAAAAAATTTTTGTTTAAAAATTTTATTTTATAATTTTTTTTTGAAAAAAATTTTGAAAAAAAAATTCAAAAAATAATTATCGAAAAAAAAATCTTAAAATATTCGAAAAATATTTTTTTTTTGGAATTTTTTAGAAAAAAAATTAAAAGAATCTATTTTTTTTTTAAAAAATCGAATAAAATTTTTTTAGAAAATTAAAAAAAATAGAAATATTATTGTTTTTCCAATATTTTAAGATTTGAATTTTTCTAAAAAAATATTTTTTCTAAAAAATATTTTTTTAAAATATTTTTTCTAAAATTTTTTTTTTTTAGTTTTTATTCTAAAATATTTTTTATTTTTTTATTCGAAAAAGATTGACAAAAACGTTAAAAAAATGAACGAAAACGTTAAAAAAACAGACAAAAACGTTAAAAAATGGACAAAAACGTAAAAAGATTGATAACGGTGCAAAATATTAATGAAGAGACTAACGGTGCAAAAAATGGGGACTTTTTTAGAAAATGGGGACTAACGGTGCAAAAAATATTAACGAAGGACTAACGGTGCAAATCTAAATTAGGGACTAAAAGGGTGACAGGTTTCAAAATTAGGGATGTCTTATGTACTTATTTTGACTTAGGGATTAAACTTGCAATCCGTGTAAACAACAGGAACCATCCGTGTAATTTTGTCTATTATTAAACTTGAATACACCAATGAAAAAAATATGCCACGGAACATGTATCACTATAAGATGTCACATGTTTTCATGACAAGATAATTGTTTTGGTGATATTTTTTTTATTGAGTCGTATCACTTTTCATACGTTAATATGATGACGTGAAACAGATGAGTCGAGATGTTAAACAAAGAAGATGTTATCACTATACATACATGAGATGTTAAACAGATGAGTTGAGACGATATCGTTATACAAGACATGTTAAAGAGATCAGTCGAGATGATAACGTTATACATGAGATGTTAAACGGACAAGTCGAGATGATATCGTTATACAACAAATTTGGCGCCAAAAGTTCCCGCCACTTAATGGACACCAAAACCTAGTTAACTCTTATCCTCACAAATTTGGGGCCAAAAGTTTCTACCAAAAGCTCTCTTTTTTACCATAAAAGCATATCTGGTTAATAGGGGTGTGCACGGTTCGGTTTGGGTCGGTTTTTGGCTAAAACCAAAACCGAACCGAAATGTTCGGTTTTTATAGAACCAAAAACCGAAACCGTTCGGTTTTTGGCGGTTCGGTTTTTTTGGTTTATTGTCGGTTTCGGTTCGGTTTTTCGGTTTGTTCGGTTTCTAACCGTTTATATTTCGGCATGAAAAATTTATACAAACAAACTTGCATTACATAGTTTTTTTTTTTTTTTTTTTTTTTTTTGTCAATCTAAGCATAATAAATTAATAATGTTTATTGCATAATTCTATAATTACACATATATAGACGAGACACACACATGCGAACATACACATAGTATGATCATCGTCATATATTTATTGATATATTCTCAAGTAAACACACGACTCGACAAACACGCATATAAACATAAATGTTAAGATAAATATATTATAAATCTACTCAAAAATGAATTTTAATTTATAAATTTGATTTATTTAGTTATTTATTCATATTATATTAATTATATATTATTATATAGTAAAATCGGTTCGGTTTTACGGTTTGTTTTTGGACGAAAACCGAAACCAAACCGTATTTTTCGGTTTATGAAAAATTAAAAACCGAACCATCGGTTTTTAGTTTCGGTCGGTTTTTTCGGTTTTGTTTGCTCACCCCTACTGGTTAACTGTTATCCTCACAAACACATTACTCTCTTATCCTTACAGCCACCAACACATTACACTCTTATCATCACAACCACCAACATACACACTGTTATTATGAAGATGGTGGCATATGAAGCTTTTGCATGTCCTTGTGAACGAGAAAATGTAGTTTTGCGAGAATTGCATCAACCTCTCACCCGTGGTAAACTATACTATGCATGTTCTTTATCAAATGTCAACATTTTAGTCAAACCTTTCCCAGAGGACATGTCCTCGGGAAAACCGAGCGCCAAAATATGCGGGGTAAAAGTCAAAGATGACCAACTTATTACCAAGGACACGTCCTCGAGAATCATTGTGGTCAAATTTTCAACCCCATTTGGCCTCGGTCAATGAATCTAAATGGGTTTTTTGTCGTTTAGTGGTTTTCGCCGAAGACACCTTGTCCTCGGGAAAACCTTCGACGCCAGTTCTCCTCTTTCTACTACTCGTTCCCAAGCTTAGCACATTGTTGCTATCGGTTTGAGAGATCATGTCAGATTGATTGATGGAGAACATATTACATTGATACTCAATTTAGCAATAAACTTGTGAAATGATCAAGGAATGGAAACATGACCATACTAACGGCTTTTTATAGTCTGTCAACATCAGAATCATGATTTGGCATGAAAACCTTGGTCAAAGAACCATAAGAATTCTATTATCTATAGACTATCATTCAGTTATAATAAATGTATGAATTCTACCAACATGGCCTAGCCCAAATGATACCGTGTCAATGTGTCATGGCACTTGAAATTGTGGGTTCGTTCTCCAACCTTGGAAAAGGCGGGTGCCATGAGTTATTTGCAGCTCAACAGAATATACAAATTCTAAATCTATCAGAATCAACCTCTAGAACAAGCAAAATATGGCTGCAATAATTATATATTCTCAAAATGAAGGAATACAGAGGACAAATTCAGTAGCTTATTAGAAAAAGCAGCACATACAATAACAAAGAACCCACACACATTGAACCAATGTTACATTAATTTACTGAAAAAAACTGTACAAATGGAAAGAATGAACTTAACGCAATAGCTCAGGTTACAAGTTAGAGGGAGAATCGCTTTGTATAGACGTCAAATGGTACATTCGCTGTGAGTTGTGGTTCCTATAGTAACAGAAAACAGAATTTGTATTAGTGTTCCCCACATAAAAAACCTCACACGATTCAAATCTGGAAGGAAAAAAAATAATGGCTACACATGTTGTTCCATGACAATTGTAACTACAAATTTTCATCTCAAGTTACAACTGCTTAGCTAATTTTCATTGCTGCAAAAACTGGATATACTGAATTAGGTCCACGCAGTTGCTCAATCTTTAAAAAATTATTAGATATAGGACAAATAGTTGAACACTTATGTCTAGTAAAATGTAGTACAATACTTATGAGATGAAGGCAAAGTGAGTTTATAGAACATTGATGATAAATCTTACAAGGAAAACCAGCCACTAAGAGTTAGTAAGCTTGACAACATAATTCAAACTATTTTCAATTTCATCCAGTGTAAATTGGAACATTTTGCTTGCTAGGCAGCTCGATGAAAATGTCTAACTGATAGACCAACTGTCTAAACAACCCTTTGGATAAATATTTAGCGGACCTCAAAAAATCATCATGGACTGATTGACATATAGATCAACCATTATGCATAGATACACTTCGATGATACTTAAAATATGAGTAGCTTGAAAGATGAAAATACCTGTTTTATAGCACCAAGACTTCCTCCGTTTAAAAGCATACTAAGGAGAGATGTGAAAGCATCACCACCCACATCAGTTGCAACTTCTTGTATGGTGGTTCTCATTGAGGTCAGTATATCACCATACGTTGTTGCTTTCCCACGTTCAATTGCTTGTATAAATGAAAATGTCATTGCTCCAGTTGAAGTCCCCTTTGAAAGAGCCTGTACATATGACCTCATTAGATTGGAACGTTTGATCGAGCACGTAATTTTAACAAAGTACTGTATTACATTATTCTTCAAATGGGAAAATGCATTAAAATGTAACCAACTTTGGTACAGTTTTACTATGTATTGCTTGTATAACAAAGAACAAAATAAGTAAGAATGTTTCCAGAAACAAAATATGACTTTTATTGGAGGAATTGATTACTATTCATGCATTAAACAGGAAGACCCGTGAGAAAGGAATAGGAATTTACAGATGTATCGATAGCGGATTGATCATCGTCACATCCACTAAAAGAGATGACTTCCCCTCCATTTGTGCCTTTGGTTTTTCCCGATTGAGAGCTATGGTCCTCCCATGCATACCTCCCGTTCCTACATCCATACAACGTTTACATTGTCGGTTGAACGAAAATAAGAACATTCGAACCAATCAAATATGCAGATAATGGTAAAACTTTGGGCAAAAGGGCACGAAAATGTAATTAACTTGCCACATTTTGTTTTGTTATGTATTCATCTTTATTTTTTCTTATTGTATACATTATAATTTTGAATTTCGTCTATTGTGTGTACCTTATTACCATTTTCTCCCTATCTATTAATTGGAGTGTTGATAAATTAGAAGGGTAAAATTGTCACAAAATACATACAATAAACGGAATTCAAAAGTATGATGTATAATAAGAAAAAATAAAGAAAGCAAAAGGTGACAAGTTACTTACATTTTCGTTCTGTTTTGACCTAAAACTTTAGCATTGTATACCTGTTCATTCTACAAAGAAACGGTAAATCAAGCATGGTGCCACTATGACAAGCATCAATAATGGCATGGAGCTTGACACCATGAGGTAGTGGCTTAACCATAGTTGCATTTATTTCATCATCAACAATCATTCCTTGAGTCTCGAAATCCACTGGGCAGAGTGTTTCATCGAATCCATCAATCTCGTCGCCAGTGTAGTTCTTTTGTTGGGACCCATGACCGGAAAAATGGAATACTAAGGAGTCTCCGGCTTGACAACCTTGTACAAGCCAATGCATGGCCGTTCTTATGTTGTGTTTTGTTGGAATCCTGTAAGAATCAGTTTCTTCGTCTGAAACATCAGTTAAAAGTGTTAACTAGCCTTGATGACAAGTCTAAGGTTCAATCTAATAGATGAATCGAGTTTGACTTTCAAAAGTCAAACTTGCGACTTTTGTTATTCAGACTCGACATGAACTTATCACAAGCTTAAAAAATGTTTCATATATATGGTTTTGTGGTTAATCCTAATGCTACATGGTTGTTTTCCTTAAAATATGAATAATACATATCAGTTTTGAGCATATAAAGGTCAAAAGTGAATGAATTATATCTCTCTCTTTGTCACAAAGGGAGTGTATGATACTGTATGCTAAACAATGAGCACTTAGCGAACAATTACTTGTCTATAATGTTGTGTTATTCTACTTTCCATTAGGTTCTTGATCTCTTCTATCTAAAACAGTTACTTTTCTACATGTATGCACCCCCTTACGATCTATCAAGTCTTCGGTTACCTCAAATGATTAATCTTCAAAGGTAGAGTATATCTTTTCCATTAGATTCTATAAAACATTGAAAGCTTAAAACCTATCGCGTTATTATGCTCCTTAACAATGTTCCAGTTAGATCAAGCCAAAGAAGAATGAAAAAATATAGATTTGAACACATGTAAATTTTGCATGAAAAGAAGTTGTAGCACATAAATATTGTTCCATAAGAAACTAGTTTACAAAAGCATATCTATACCATATCAGAGAGCATTTGGATCTTAGGTAACATTAATCTCGATCATCCGACACTATTGTTATCATATGCATGGGATCAAGTCAAGGGAGCGTTTAATTATGTGGTGCATAGCGCGAAATAAACTATCAAATTTATACGATATATAGAGATTATGAAAACTAAATATACTATATCAAAAAGCGCTTAGATCATCACTTAATAAGCGTTAATCTAGATTGTCCAATGCTATTCTAATCATGTCCATTCAATCTAAGCCTTCTAGCTAATAATCAATTCAAAACGAGATTATAAAAAACATTACCTGTAAGCATAACAATAGACGATTCAGGGAACTTAAACTTATGAATCAACAAATGCTTCATACACTTAGCATCATTAATGCATCCTTGAAGCTCAAGTTTACTTCCTTTATACGATATCCCACATATCACAGCTTTTTTACGTCCGTTGACCCCAGGAACATGTCCATGAACACGATCATACGACGCAGGAACATGTCCAGAAACACGATCATACGTTGCGGGAACATGTGGGGGGTGCTGCGGGGGCGGGTAGTAGTTAGAAGAAGTGGCATGTTGTGGAGGTGGTGGAGGAAGACTACGTGGGTCAGCTACATTTGTGATTGCTTGACAAATGGAACATCGTATTGATCTTGCTCCTGGTGGGAGTTGTAAGGGTGTGTGGCAGTTTGAACAATCTACTAACATTAACATGTTTCAATGTTTCTTGTGTTTTGTTGTGTTGTTATGTTTTCCTGGTGAGAATATAGTTTGGTTTTATTGTTTGGTTGGTCTTCAACTTGGTGTATGTATTTGACTAAATAATTTCACTTGTGACAATTACATTTTGCTCCTTTTGGTTTGAATAATTTGCAGAAAAAGTTTTTAAGTTTTAATTAAGGTGATCTGAGGTGAAACTTAACTTTATTATAACCATGTAATAAAAAGACATGATAATGAAGCAAATTTTTTATGTTGATGGTTCGGAAAGATATATAGGCCCCAAGTAAAAGTAATGCAAGCTATGTTGTAATTGTACACATCTCAATTTCTTCAACTTTTGGTTACTTTCAATGTTCCTTCAGGTAGAGATGGTTTGAGACATCTTACATGTCATATACACCCATCTAACGGAATTGAGTGTCGTTGTTGTTGATGTTTTTTTAATTGTAGTTTCGTCCCATTTAGTCACGTTTGATATGAGAATGTAATACGTTTATGTAGTCCGATGGACAGGTCATTTATCTAGTATGTTTATGTAAAACAGTAGAGACCTCGAAACGCTTTCACAAATGTCTCATGTTGACTTTTTATATAAAGAGGCCAATTTGTAATTCTTATATAGAACTGACTTAAAAACATTTAATGCCAACTTACAAGTTCTGTTTTATTCGCAAAAAATACCATCTGTCAGTTATTTATGACATATAATACAAATTACTAATCATGACTTTATTTTTTATTTTTTAAATTAAAAAACGAGCTGCTAAAACTGATAATAACCTGCAACAAATTACAAGGCATAAGGTTACACGCCAATAGCAATTACGCCTTTATTTAGACAAGGCATAACCCTACACTTTGAACTCTTAAAAGATATCCATAGCCTTGCCAGTTACAAAAAAGAAACAGTAAAATAACAGTCATTTTGTCTACTACCCACGGAACTTTATGTGCTGGTGCACAACTACAGTTTCCGGTTAGTCAAAAATCTCTCATCGTTTTTGTCCAACTATCACAAAAACACCATGACTAAAAGTTCAATAAGTCTTAACCATTTGATGCAGTATGTAGATGTAAAATATGGGTAAGAGACGCATGTTGAGGACATCTGGGCATGCAAACAAAATGGTACACAATGGAACTAAACCGTCTACTACTCAGCAATGGTTCCAGCCTTGATCGCAGTTGTCATCAATAAGGCCTGTACCACATAGGCCTCCTGGCTCTTGGAATCCTTCTGCAATATATAAACATATATGTTAGCTTCCCCAAGTTGCAGCATAAATCCCATGACAAGTGTATATGAAAAGATGTAACAATATAAAACATGTAGCCAGCCAGGCACGAGGATGGAGACAAAAGATTGATCATATTGACTAAAAAATTAACAAAATTTAGTACAAAAAATTGAAAATATATGATAAGAAACTGGAAAAATTATTCAGCTTCATTCACCGGATATTCACAGGATAGGAAATTACACCAAACACGTGTTAATAATTAACCTAGTCCATGCAAGCGTGTCATTTACTAGATTCATAATAAATGGTCAATGATGTAAGCATGCATATCCTAATGCCCATATAGGAGAAATGCAAGATGCTGAAAACACTATAAACCGTGTCTATACACGAGAAGTATGAAAACACAAACGAAACAGCAAGATGGTGTCCTAATTTTCTTCTATCACAGTGTCACAGAGCAATGATATATTGTGCAAACTGCAAACAGTTTTTTTATAGGCCAAGTATCATAAAGTCAAGTCAAGAGATTTGGCTTCACAAGAAATAACCAACGTGGGTTCAAAGAGGTAAGAGATCAGGCAGAGCTGTGTTTCATTTTAAAAGCCTCAGCAAGTGGACATATAGATGAAGTGCAAGTGCCAAATAGAAAAAACCACTTAACTAGTCAAATGAGGTGGCAACTTTGACCATTTACTTATAAAAGAAACAATTTGGGTTATGTTCTATTTCTTAAAGGTCATATGAGCCAAGTAGCCCTAAAAAACAAATGGGTGGAACAGGTCAAATGGATTGGAAGTCACCAAAAGTGTTTTTTACGTGCACAGCCTCCTAGTTGCATTATGCCAAATCTCATATTGATAGTGTCACAGTACAGTCTGTAATCATAATATTGATTGATGAAATTATAACTTAGTGAAAAAGTTATTTGGTCAACCTGGGTACCAGCCCCATACAAATAGCCTGAACCCAATTCAACAGTTGCCTAAAGTGGTTTTGACTTTTGACACTGTTTTATATTAGAAAAAAAGTGCTAAGATGCTAAAGAAAATTGAACACATACTACAGCTTACGATCATTACTGTTACAGCTAAGGCTACTAGACAAAGAAAAGGTGGAAGTTGCAGAATCAGGCATATGGTGCAGGATAGGCACTGATTATAGATCAAAGAAATGCTACATAATGGGCCCATAGGCTTCTCAATGGTTTCAAATGAGCAAAAAAAAGTCAACTTGCAACAAATCAACTCGATTGATCAATACTCTCTTTTACAAAATACAAACATATAATTACAGTGTATCCAACCCCTCATACAACAACAACACCCAACCCCGTATCTAACCCCTCATAGTAACTCTTTTTTAAGCTCAGATCTAACCTTGAAATAGCTACCAAGATATGGAAACTATCGAAACCCTTAAGTGTCTATGAATTTTACATTGCCCATTTGCACCTAATAGTTTCAAAACATGGTTGAGACAATATGTTCCAAGTTTCTAAAGACAATTTTATTCATTTATTGTGCCTCGCTATCGTAGAAAACCTTCCATGACCACAGAATTCAATTACCAGAGAGTACTACAAGGATATAATCACGAAAAAAAATTGAAAACAAATGTTAAGCTTTGCAGCATGTAGAATAATCAGATGTTGAAGGTTCTTTGATTTTAGTCAGCTAAGGCGAATGAAAGATAAAAATAATGCAATCAATGGCTTGATCTCTAAAGGTTGGATAACCACTTGATTACACTCCATATTTCCTAAAATAAATGTCCACCTTTCTATTTTAGTTTCTTCCTGTATAAGTGTTTTGCCAATTTGTGTTATAATTTATCTCTGACTGGTCAAATGGTAAAATTTAAAGGTTTAGCCAATAAGAAAACAGGTCAAATGGGTTGAGCAGGACCAAATGCCCATAGTGTAAAATCTCTTTATTTGAAAGCTCAAATCATTATTGTAGTAACAGATTTTGCCATTACGTACCCAATGCACCCAATTTGGCACCTCTATTGTAACTATAAGTCTACCTACGCAGCTAAACGGCATACTAGACACTTCCAATGCACCTAGAAACTGACAACTTTGCAGCATTCCTTCAGCAGATGCCAACTGCAGTATGCTTCAAAATTATATCCGATAAAGACCTAGCATATGTAGCTGAAACAAGTGCAAGTACCACCACAAAGAGGGATATGATCTCTTTCTCAAAGCTAAATACCTTACTTAACAAATACATCCCACCCATACAATTACTGCAACAGATAAATCATTCCACGTTCTGGTAGGCCCTTAGCCAACTGGTGATAGATACAAAAATAAAAATAACACATAATTAAAAATAGATTCTGATACGTACCCGTAGCCATATGGAGAGAACATTGGTGGGCCAGCCATGTAAGGCCTTCGTGAGCGAAATCCATATGGGCTGGGACGCCTCGCTCTGAATTGCTTCAATCCAGGAACATTGGTTCTTTTAGCAGCAACCTGCACCAAACCAAAAACAACAAATCAGAATTCATAGCCCAAATGAGAAAAAATATCAAACTGGATATAAGTATATAACAAATATTTGAGACCTTGAGTTGACGCCCATGCAATTCGGATTCATTCAAAAGCAAAGAATTCTGAACAGATTCAAGCTCCACGAATTCCACGTATGCAAAACCTTTTGGTTGACCAAATTTGTCAGTTAATATTGTCACCCTATTTACAGTTCCACATGACTGGAAATGCTGTTGAACCTCTTCCGGTGTGCACGCATAGTCTACCTGACATTCATAACGACTAAGTTAGCACCTATCTAGGAGTGCATAAAAACGACTTCTCACAGACACATAGATTGATAGATAATGATACAACTTGTAATGCTTAAGCGTAAGAACATAACAAAAATAGAGATGAACCCATACTCGATCAAACCATAGCAATTGACACTAGTAACAAAGTCATTAATCTATCGAATGCACTTCTTCCAACACTTAAAAAAATTAATGACAAACTCCATATTTCCGTAAAGTAATTCACTTTTTCCAAAACGGAAGTGCTAATAGTCTAGTAGATCGTATCAAAATGCAAGTGAAGCCTAGAAAATTACAGAATACTGGTGCAATTATAAGTTATACATGAAGCAACCTCGTGAAAACCTCTCCATATGTAATAACATGCAATATATCGTACACATAATATATTGCTCAGGATGTAAGTGGAGTCGCATTAGCACGTAAGGATTATGCTTATGAAAAATTGGCATAAACAGGCACTTTCACATGCAAAAGGAACATGACACATACACAAACTCTGCTTTCATTTCATACCATGCAAACATTCAGGTTTTAGTTTCCCTGAGTTTTTAAGGCACTTTCACTTATTTAACATGGCAGGAAACAAGGGCTTTGTCCAAAAGGGTTGATAGAAACCATAAATTAACTGAACTTTTGTACATAATTTGCTGCCTCATCCATTTGTGTTCATAACAATCCGACGTGTGCATGGAAGGTCATCTGTTGTCATTAAGTTGTATTTGCATGTGCTAGATAGCGAGTTGCCATAATATCAGCATTATCAGTTTTCAAAAAAAATAAATAATGCTTCATAGGCCTTGAAAAGCAACAAGAAACACCAGCCAATAATAAGTCTGACGCTGGAAGAAGTTACCAAAATAGGATCGTTGACAAATAAGTGAAGAACACAACAACACTCTGAAACACAAGATACCAGTGACATCTCTTTTCTTAAAACACAAAAAATCATATTGCATATAGATTGATTTTGAGTTTGTGTGCTTGATACAAAAATTTTTCACCAATTATTTGCTGTCCGCAGTAATAGTTGCACAAAAATACAAATTATACTTTAGGTTAGCACACCATATCAGGTTTAATAAAATAGAATAAGGCAAAGGATCAACTCACATTGCCGACATATATTGAACGGGCATCAGCCTCTTCCTTCTCAGCCTGCGTAGCAGAAGCGGTAGGATCCTCTGAAGGTTTCCATCATAGAAAGAACAAAATGAAATGTCAAACAAATTAGGAAATATAGCTACAAATCATTTATATCTTAAAAGTAGGTGCAGTAGCAAGCACAGTGCAGGAAAGAAGGTTTTAGCTGAGAAATATTTAACGCTATGAAGCGAAGAAAGGAATCTATGCATGACATTTGAAACTTAAAAGTAAGGAAACAAAAACATTTATTCAAGTGAAAGAGAAATGCAAGGACCAGGGACATTAACAGATCATGCAATAAGACCATATCTCTCACTATTGTTTTAAACATGAAAATCACGATCTATACAACCATACACATATTTTTACTAAAAGCTCAGTAATTTAGTTTCCTCTTGCAAATTCTAAATTTTCAGTTCAAAAACTATTGCATATTAATCTTCTTGTAAAAGTAATAGGACAAGGTTAGAAACCGGTAAGAATCCATACCCAACATATATGTTACTTAGTTGTATAAGTAATGGCTCAACTAGACCATTCACCATGTTAGAAATTCCTTCCCAGGTAAGTGTATTGATTATCTTGGATCATATCATAGACTCATTAACTTAAGTATGTTATGGCTTTTGGTTGTGAACATATATGACATATAAGGGTGAATAACTTTGGTTAATTCACCGGGTATAAACCCTTTACCCAAAAATAAATAAATAAATAAATAAATAACTTAGACTATGGTTTTCGGTTTTAGTAGGGTATTTGGTTATGCCTGCTTTAAATTCCAGAATAAGGAATTCTTTGAAATTCAGCAGGGTGAACTCTTTGGATTTTAGCAATAAAACTATTTAGACTGCCCCAGGAAAAAATAAAGAAGTAAATAAATAAAAAGTTACTCAAGGCTTAAAACACTTCATTTTCCTAGTGTAAAAGACAATAAACGGATGCTTCTGTCTGAATGTACTTAATTTCCGTTTCCCGGTCTTTGAAGGCGGACGCGTCTAGCTTAACATAGCTGTTAATAGTTCATAAATTTACAAACTTTTTAGTGCCCTTCTTTCAGTTTCTTATGCTTTAAGGTAAATTGGTGGGCCACTGAGATTTTTCAATGTAAGAAATAAGACCCTCTTATGTGATAAAAAGATATAAAGTGAAATGAGGCTAACAAAACCAACATAAAGCCAAACTATCACCGCAAAACTGGTTACTTCTTTGCGAGACAATAGCAACAACGATACTAACTAAAAGACAAACTACCACCACAACGATTTCTAAAATCACTATAATTGTAAAAATGTTAGTAATATACAGGCCTACAGGGTTAAAAAATTGAGGAATAAGGACTTGCATAAAGAGCCCTAGATATAACTACTTAATATAACTTAATCCATGTATCACCCTCCTGGAACACAAGTCTAGTCCGACATACACTGAATTATATAAAATATCATCCAGCTCCACAGAACACAAATCAAATAAACGTATAACTTCCATGAAAATAAAGAAACTATAAGTGAACACCACAAAATAATTTAAAAACACTACCGTAAATATAAACAAAAACATAACCACCCAAGTTAAAACTAATACCTTGGGCTGAACCCATCTCCTTCTCAACTTTCGCCTGCATTTCACGAAGAGCACCTGCTTCCTCTTCGATCTCCTTCAATCTCTTCTTCATGTCCTCTAAATCCTAAATTAACAAAAGCCAAAAAGAACCCTATGTTTAAAAAAAAACCTCAAACTCGACTCTAAAACATAACGAGTATTTATCAAACAAACATATAAAACACATAATAGAAACATCAGTTAAACCTCTAGATCCTAAACTAACTCGATGCAAAAACAAAAACGTAAATTTCGTAGAAGAAGCCTCAAATTCAACTCACAAACATACACTGAATCACAAACAGCCCTAATTCCAAACTTAATCCTCGAATTCAACTCATGCATACAATTAATCATCAAACAGACACATGAATAAAAATATCAATTAAACCTCTAAATCCCAAATTAACAGCACAACACAGTCATTATGCATTAACAAGCCCTATTTTCAAAATCAATGTGCAAAGCGACAAATTCGACCGTAATGCATACCATTAACCATCATACATAACCAAACCCTAATTCCAAACTAAACTTCAAACTACAAATTCAACTAACACATTTAACAATCACGAGCAAATCGCACAAAAAGGTACTAAACATTATTCCGAATTTAAACCAAGGTATTCAGCTTTTTTTCTCAATTTAAGTTACCAAAGTTATAATTGCGCGCAAGGCAATGTATTTTGTGTTTTCGGAAAGAGGTTGTCAGTCATAATTTTAGCCCGAATAACTTTTAAATGGCCAACCATAACGATTAATCACATTGCATAAATTCATACCTCTGATACCTTAACTTGCGAATATAAAATGCTGGGGGTATTTGTTTAAGCCTATATATGTGGGCTTACGAGCTTATTTGATTTCGGCTTATATTACATAAGCCTCAATTTCTGGCTTATTTCGACACATATGGGCTTATCCGCTTATATAAGTTTATTATGATATAATAAGCTTATATAAGCCCAAAAGTCAGAAAATAAGCCAAAATTTTGAGGCTTATGTAATAAAAGCCGAAACCAAATAAACTCACAACACCACCTATAATTCACCTTATTAAGTATAGTACTACGCGCAACAATCAATTATCATACAAACATTATTAACACATATTTACACTAATATATTAGATCAACACCAAAAAATAAATCAAAACCCTAAATTCACCATCAAGCCTCAAATTAAAAAATTATAACTAAAATAAATACAATTAATAAGCATCAAACAAACAAATATAAATAATTATATTGACAAAAAAAGGGATGAAAAAAGACCTTGTTGTTATTATTATCGACATCTTCAGATTCATCACGAGACATCTCGAAATCAGTATCCATCTCCGGGATATCTCCGCCGTACACTTCGTGTTCTTGATCTGTGTTATCCATTATTACCACACACTTTATCACACACGTTAGGTGTGTGTTTGTTAGTGAGTGGGTGGGATTAGGGTTTTGTAAGGTTTTTCGTCAAGTGCGGGAATTTGGGGCTGAATAAATGAATAAAACGTAAAAAGTAAAACTATTGTTCTTTTTTTAGGGCACTTTTAGGATTTTTTTTTTTTTTTTTTTAGAAAATTCTCAAAATGATACAAAAATCTTTTGGGTATTTTATGATTTGGTCACCAATTGACATTTTTACTTATTTTGGTCATGCTTAACTACTCGATTGCTCGACTCAACACAAATTTTGACACGTGTCATTTCTTTTGTACTTTTTCTTAAAAAATACAAAAGAGTGACACCTGTCAAAATTTAGATGGAGTTGAGTAGTCAAAGTCGAGCAACTAAGCAGTCAAAGGATGACACATGTTAAAAATTCGGTTGAGTTGAGCGATCAAGGATGACCAAAATGGCAAAAGGGGTCAATTGGTGACCAATGGGAATTTTCTCTTTTTTATTAAAGCACAAAGTTTTTAGATTTTAACTTTTTTATGTATTTTGTGATAATTCTGTCTTTATTTTTTTTTAATTTTAAAAGGTAAAATTGTTATTTTACATACACAAAATACACATAAAAGTTAAAATTTGAGAACTTTATGTTTTAATAGTAAAAAGAAAATGACTACATGGAAGCACAAAAATTGATAAGTTATATGCATTTTTAAGCCATTAGCCTTTAAAAAAAGTGATATTATAATATTGTTAATTTGTGTGTACATATTTATTTGGGAAGAAAGTGAGAGTAGCAAAAGTTTGTAACTTAAATTATAATTCATGTGTTAAATCATGCTTTAGTATTTATATAAACCAACGCAACAAGTCAGACTAATACTCACGGGTAGTGTACCCAATCGTGTATAGTATAGACTTAGTAAGACCGGTTCGTTCAAGAGGAGCGACGCACTAAGATGATATAATGAAAATGACAAATAAAGTAAATAACAATAAACACTTAAAATGGGGGGTTTTCGATCTGAGAGACCGGTACGATTTAAGAATTTAAATTAAATGACAAATAATAAAATAGATGTAAAATCAATAGATAAGGAACGCGTTAGCCTAATTACTTACCTACTTGTTTCAATGATCTGATTTCATATGCAGTGTCCTAATGTCTTCCATATCTATACATTTTAATAAACGAAAATAATTTACAACCCGATGAAGCTATCTATGCATTTAATTCTCTGGCGTGTACAACACCTCATTGCTTTCTTTGATTCAATTCTTCAATGAGGGATCACACGATGTTATTTTTAGTAATGAATTAATGTATTCAATTTCTTTGTAACTAATTTGTGAAAAACTAGAAGGGGGGTTGAATAGTTTGCCGATTAAAATCTTTTTAACTTGTTAAGTTAGCTTTGAAACTTTCCGTTTGATCAAAGATATATTCACAAACACAATATATAACATGCAAGTAAATGAAAGAAACGATCAAACCACAACACGAGTATTTATCGTGGTTCGGCTACAAGGACTCTTTTTCCTTGCCCTACGTCCACGCCCCGAGTATCCAACTCGAGAGTTTCTTTCACTAGTCAACAAGCTCCTTTCACCGGCGGAGAAAACCTTACACGTCGCTTATACTTTTACCGACACAAAGCTAAATGTCGAGTTCTTTTACAAGGGCACAACCACTCCCGTTAGTTCTTTTACTAGGGTACAACAGCTCCCAACACTCTTTGTATTTTGAGGACTAAAATACTAACCGATCACTACTGAAAATACACAATCAAATGAAGTGTAAACTACACAAGTCTACACAATGCTAAGCTAACAAGTCTTGCAACGTTGTGTTGAATACTTGTTACTTTTAGTAAGCTCGTGAATCTCTTTGCTACAAAAAGAAACTTCACATATGAAATGTTAAGAGGTTAGATGAAAGAATGAATGTGTGTGTAAAATGTAATGTCAAGTGATGAGCCAAATTTTAACTTGTGGCTCAATATTTATAGCCAAAACCTTCTGCAGGTCTGGCGGATCAGGCGAACCCCTAAGAAGGGTTCCGCCCGTGTACTTCCAGGGTACCGCCAGGCTTGCAGTTGGTTTTTGCAATAACTCTTCAAACCAAACAAGGTCTTGTCTCATAACTCCTAGCAACTAAACAATGTCACATCTCATAATAACAAGTCAAATACAAAGCTTGCAAGCAACAACAAAGTTAGTCAAACACATTTCTTTCCATAAATGCATAATGACAAAACTTGCCATAAATGTGATGTGACAATTTCTAATTTAAGAAATAAACTTGTGTTGTGTTTTATGAAATGTAAAATGTAGCAAAAGTCTAGTTTATGCAAGTCTTAAAAATTAAGATTATGTTTTGCTTAGAAACTAAAGTTTACATTTTGTCGTTAACAAAACTTAGCGAAGATCGTAAAATATAAATAACGTTTTTAGGCGATATTTGTATTAACAATCTCCCCCTTTTTGTTTATGACAAAACATAAACTTTGTTTTTAAGTAACACGCAAAATCTTGATTTTCAAGACTTGAAAAAAATTATATTAACCTTGTTTTACTTAAGAGACGAAAAGCATATCAAGTATTTGAAGGGTTAATATATTTCTCCCCCTTTTTGTCGAAACAAAAAAAAAAAGAGTAGCGAAGCGGAATAATGCCAATGCTCCCCCTTGGTCGATACTCCTCCTAAATGGAGTGCCAAGATGGGAAACATGGATTTTGGACCCTACAAAAAAAAAATTGTTAGTTGGTGATATATATAGTCAAGGATGTAGTTGCCACACACATTGCAACCACAACACAAACATGATCAACCAACAATGTACTAAAGTGAGTAGAAAGAAATATCATTCAAAGTAAAATTTTGACTCTTAAAAGTCAAAAGACAAGAAATGAGAACTATTCTTCTACTTATAAAAAAACTTAAAAAATAACCAAGAAAGAAAAATAAAATCCTACTTTCCTAAATTGGGGCAAATGGCCTCCAAGGATTGTCTAGGATTTGTTGGGGTGGGAAAGAGCATCCAAACGTTCTATGACCTGTTGGAGTGCAAAACGGGTTTCATTTTGGAATTGGTTAAGCAATGTTTTGATGGTTTCACCCATTTGCTCACAATTTGAGCAAGCATGGGGATGAGTGGGTTGAAATGGGTTGGTTTTGGTTTCTTGGTTTGATGGTTGGTTGGTTTTTGGTTCTTGGGTGGAGGATGGATTTGGTATTGAGTCAAGCAAGGTGGTTTGAAATTCCATTGCTTGATGAAGGTGGTTCTCAACCATGCTTTGGATTTCCTCATATGAGGGAAAGAAAGTCTCAAAGGTTTGGGCTTTAGAATGTGGTGGATTTTGGTGATCATTGTTTTCAAAGTTTGGTTCTCCATATAGAGGACCATAGATGTCATGGTAGATGGGGTGAAACAATAATGGTTTTGGTGGGTGGTACACTTGTTGTGGTGGTTGAGTGTGGTTAAAAAGGTTATCTTGGTCAAGAATTGACCTTGGTGATTCATTTGCAAAAGGTGGTGGTTGTGTAGGTCTTGATGGAAGATCATTAAGATCTTGGACAATTGGGTGTGGTGATGTGGGAAGAGACCCAAATAGTTCCATTGGCTCAATTTTGGGTAATGGTGATGGTGATGAAGTTTTGGATGGTTGAGTTGGAGCACTTGGTGGAGTTGGGTCAATAGGTGATTTAGTTGGTGGTGGAGTGAGGTCATTTGGTTCATTGGGTGATGGTGATGGAGATGCAAGGTTCGAAAAATGTTCATTTTTTATAGGTGATGTAAATTCATCCGATGATGAGGAGCTTAGGTTGATGGGTTGATTGCACCATAGTGGTTTAACACTTATCCAGACGGTTTTCCGGATGGGTCTTGATGGTTGAGAGGTGTTTGTTGACTTAGTCATGGTGAAAAATGGTTTATAAGTTTCAGAAATTGTGTTGAGGAAGGTGTGATTTGATGGTGTTTAGGATGGCTTAATTTATAGTGTTGATGAATTATGGAAAGGAGTGTTTGGATTTGATGTTAGTCCATACAAAAATGGAGGTTTCTAATGATTTGGAAAACTAATTGTGGGTTGTCAAATCATGGAAGTCAATCCAATGAAAATGGTGAAGTGAGAAGACAAGTTTTGCACTAAATGCATAGTGGTTTTGGTGGATTTGTGGTAGTATAAATCTCAGGGATTTCAAGGATCCCTTAAAAGGGTTCCTTCCTTTATGTTTGAGGGGTCCTTGAGGTTGTTATGGCTAATTTTGAATTTTGGCTGGAATTGGTTTTGGTTAAGTTTATGGAAGAAGGAGTATCCTATTATGCTAAACATATTGCAAATAATAGGTTTCTACCTAAAAGGATTGGATTTTGGTGTTTGGATGTTGAATTGGTGAAAATGAAAATAAAATTTCTGCAGGTTGCTGGCGGCACCCTCAGAATACACAGGCGGAACCCATTTGAGGGTGCCGCCTGGTCCGTTGGGCCAATTCTGGAAAGAATTTGCATTGGCGGAACCCAATTTTGGGTACCGCCAGATCCGCCAGGGCTGAAAAAAGTGGCAGTCCACGTTTTTGACCCGCGAGACGTTTTTCAAAATTTTCGAAAACTCCTAAAATCAAAGAGATAAGGCATTTCTGGTTGGGCAATGCAAAAATTAGACACATAAACATGCATTTCATAGGACTTTGACCTTGAGGTCGAGAATTTCACTATACTTAGTGAAAATATTATAACCTTGAAAATTTAACAACTTGCCAAGAGTTGTCTACCTGCATCAAAGTTAGATATTACATGTTCCAAATTGTATCAAACATTGTACTAACACACAAATTCATAACAAATATTGTTTAAACGACCAAATTTGTTCAAATAGCACCTAGTGCCAAACACTCCTACACACCCGCACTCATTGACAGTCGATCTTGTTCTTGAGCTTTCCAAGGAACCTTCCAAGATTCTTAAACATCCCCTTTGTTTGCTTGAACTCCTCCGACTCATTAGGAATATCCAAAAGTTGAGAAAGGTATTCTAGAGGAGGGAGCCTAGAGTTTGGCAAATTGTCATCTTCACTCATTGAGGAAGACGAAGATGAGGTAGGAGGATGTGGACGTTTTCCTTGAGCTTTGTACACTCTCTTATCACTTAGTGGGACAAAGGTGTGTGGGATGAGAGAGTAGTTAAGGCGAAGACCGTTTGGAGTTGGTGGAATGGGTTAGATGAACCTAAAGAGACGGGTCAAGAGCATTCCATACGGCATAGCCGTTGTGCCATGCACGGGAATGTCGGCCATTCTCTTGGCCATGTAGTAGGCAAGGTTGAAAGGTTGCCTAACGGACAAGGAGTAGAGCATGTAGCAAAGGCAAAGGTTGATATGGTCACGGTTCCCTATTGTGCTAATGACATTGGCTCTAAGGACTTCCTCCCATTTTTTGAATTGAGGTTTGAGTTCGTTCATTTCCATTCCATATGGGTCCTTATCGACCTCATTCCCCGAACGGGTTCTCCTAGTGGTGGTGGTCCTAACAAAGAGGTGGTCACAGAGAACGTCTTTTGAGACAAGGGGTGTGTCATAAGGGTGGATACGGTCTTGGAGGTTGTCAAGAGTTGAGAGGGAGTGCAAGTCGGAATAGAGGCAAGTACCACGGTTTAGAACACCTAGGATTTGAGCAAACTCCTCAAGAGTGAAGGAGTATTGATGACCGCTAACCCTAAAGTTGATAGACATATGACCATAATCATCCGTGGAGAGGACGCATGATGCATAGAACTCTAGAATGAACCTAGGACAAATAGGCTCGTTGATATTCAAAAGACACTCAAAGTTGATTGTGGCAAAATCGGCGTAAAGGTTTGTGCCTTCTAGGAAAGATGGGTCAATGGTTCTACCCTCATGGACACAGTGTTTTTCTAGGGCTTTGAAAACGTTTACTTGATTTGCGGTAAGGCCTTTAGTTTTGTGGTGTTTTG
Organism: Artemisia argyi; assembly: GCA_030686995.1. Lineage (NCBI taxonomy): Eukaryota > Viridiplantae > Streptophyta > Magnoliopsida > Asterales > Asteraceae > Artemisia > Artemisia argyi. Next base: position 155,206,807 of record CM060692.1, read on the forward strand.
GTAGGTACTTAATGGTGTCCTTGTGGTCGTAGTGGGTTAGAGGAGGCATGAGGATTCCTAGAACAACAAAATTTCACATTTTAGTTTACGTAAACCACTATCATAATGTGGAAGTTCTAGTGTGTGCCTACATGAAAACAATGTGGAGGTGCGGTTATCTTGACTCATTTTGATGCTTCAAAATCGTTTTATGCAAGTTTTGTTATAAAACAAAAGATAACCCAAACGCTCCTAGTTCAATGTAGCTTCGTTTGAATGTACCCGAAAATACATATTGGTTATGTATTCCATTTAGCATTCAAGAGACATTATGCAAGTGATGTTTTAAACATAACGTTTTGATTTTGTATTCTCAATGTGAGACGAAAAAATATTTGTCCTACTTGTGAGAAATTTTTGAAAGGATTTGACATGGGGTGTTTTAGCAAACATGTTTATACTAATTAAAGATGCAATTCCTAAGTATGGGAAACATGATTAGTTTTATTAATTACCTAATCTCATGCATGAATTTCTTAAGTTAATGCATAACCCCAAGTTTTTGTTTTTGTGCAAGAAATAGAATTCCTAGACTCAGATCAGGATTGTAATCATGTTAAGAATACTTACAATGATGATTGATTTTCAATGTAAATGAATGAAGGACCAAGAATTCGTATGTGTGGATGGGTGATAAAGTGAATAGTAGCAGCCTTGAAGTGGTGGTATGAGATAATGGGTGTTTGGTTTAATATAAACAAAGAAAATGTTTCTGCAGGTCGACGGATACTGCGGAACCCTGAGTTGGGTTCCGTCCGTTATGGCTGAGGGTTCCGCCGACCCTGCTGAGAAAAATGGTTTTGGATTTGTTTTGATTTTTGTGATTTTTGTCTAATGTCCAGAATTACAATGTAGGTTCCATGAGTCCTAAGCCTAGCCTAAGAAGATTAAAAGGTTCACGTTTAAGAGGTTTTGTGAGAATGTCGGCTATGTTGTCTTCGGAAGAAACTTTCTCAATTGAGATATTTCCTTTGAACGTTGTCACGAAGGAAATGATGACGGATTTCAATATGTTTAGTACGAGCATGTTGAACCGGGTTTTTGCTAAGATCAATGGCACCTTTGTTGTCACAAAGAATTGTGATGTCGTTGAGTTGAATTCCGTAGTCGACAAGAGCTTGCTTCATCCAAAGAGCTTGTTGACATACCTTTCCGGCCGAAACGTACTCGGCTTCCGTTGTTGAGATAGCAAGAGCCGTTTGCTTCTTAGAGAACCATGAGGTGAGACAATGTCCAACAAAAGTACAAATACCACTTGTGCTTTTTCTATCGACATAATCACCGGCATGATCCGAGTCGGCATACACTATGGTGTCTATTCCCGTTCTTTTAGGATACCATAAACCTAAATGTGTAGTGCCCTTAATATACCTAAAAATCCTTTTAACGGCTTCGAGATGGGTAGTTTTAGGATCTTCTTGAAAATGAGCACATAGACAAACACTAAACATAATGTCGGGTCTACTAGCCGTTAGGTAAAGTAGACTACCAATCATACCTCTATATTTAGTGCTATCTACGGATTCACTTTCCTCATCCTTGGTGAGTTTAGTTTCCGTGGACATGGGAGTTTTGATAGGTTTTGAATCTTCTAGTCCAAATTTCTTAAGCATGTCCTTAATATATTTAGATTGGTTAAAGAAGATACCATCTTCTAGTTGTTTGATTTGGAGTCCTAGGAAAAAGTTGAGTTCTCCCATCATACTCATTTCAAACTCGTCATGCATGATTTTTGAGAAATCCACACATAATTCTTGACAAGTTGATCCGAATATATGATGAGGCGAAAAATGAACCACTTTTAGGGGGTCATTTAAGCCCGAATCCGAATTTATTTAATCAAATATTGCCCTAAATCGTTCCTTTTGTGATTTTAGGTACTTTGGGAGAGAAATCTGGAAAAGGAAGCAATTCGGACGTTTTTGGAGCATAAAAGTGAAGAAAACGCCAAAGTCTTAATTTTCCATGCTGGGAACAGTAGGTGACGGCTTCAAGAGCAAAATCTTGACGGCGTCAAGAGCAAATCTCATGAATTTCCATGACGACCCAGAACGGATTTGACGGCGTCACGTAGGAAGGGCGTCAAGAGTAAAAGAGTCGTGACGGCCTGGAAGTATATATGTCTTGACGGCGTCAGAAGTGGATCTAGGCAGTCCGAGGAGAGTTTTGGCGGCGAGGTGACGGCGTCACATTGTTTGTCTTGACGCCGTCAGACCTGTTTTTCTATATATAGTTTTCTAATTTTCACATTAAAAAAAGAGAAGTTTTGGGAGAAACCCTAAGTACGATTTTGGTGTAACTTTACAGGTTTTTCAAGGGTTCCAACCCCTTGATACCTTGCATGATTAATTAAGATAAGTGTTCTTCTAATTCAATCAATATGTCTATGTGTTGGTTGTCTATATCATGTTCTTGTCTTAATTCTATCATGCTAGGCTAGATCTCTTTTGTGTTTGCTTAGATCTAATGAAACCTATATATTGATTATGTGTTGATTACTTGTTTATTCTTGTCTTGGATGAATGATTTATATGTTAGACTTAAGAAAACTGGCAGATCTCCAAATGGTAACATGCTTGAACGTCTTAAGAAACATGAACCGAGGCGCACTAGGTCTTTATTGGTTGTATTTAATGCATGAGCCACTGTTTACAATTCCTATAGTTGTGCTGGGCATGGTGTAGGAGGAGATAAGAGCTCATAGAATTGGGGAGTTATGTGTGCCACCCCATGAATGGTATTAAGGAATACGATCCGTCATCCATGCAATTATAACAAGTAATTAACGTGTAAAAGATATCTAGGGAGTAGTGAAATCTAAGTAAACACATTCTCTCCAATTACTGCTCACAACCTTAGTTTAATTAGCTTAATTTCATTTTTAGTATTTTATTTTGATTGCATCTTAGTATTGGGTTAGTTGAATAGCAACTAATTCCGCCCAAATCCTTCAAACCCCGAGATTTTACCTGCTTTCATAAAAATATAAAAATACAAAAATAATCATCCCTCACCTTTAGAACTAGTATTTAAGCTTTCTAATCCTAGCGACACTATTCCTAAGCTGAACGATCAATCCCCCGGTACTTGTCACTATACTATACTACAACGATGAGGTACACTGCCTGGTGGGGGTTGTAAGCTTCTCGAGATCCCTCGAGAGGTAAAGCCTGTTGCGATTCTCATGCATCAATATAGTGTCATCAACATAGATTTGGACTACGATAATATGCGAATCTTTCTTCTTAGTGAAGAGAGTATTATCAACTAAGCCCATGGTATACTTATGGTCAACTAGAAATGTTTTAAGTAGATCATACCATGCTTTTGGAGCTTGCTTAAGTCCGTAAAGAGCCTTTTTAAGTTTGTAAACATGATTTGATTTTTCAAAATCGATGAAGCCCGGTGGTTGAGCAACATACACTTCTTCATTAATGACTCCGTTTAGAAATGCACTTTTGACGTCTATTTGAAAAAGTTTAAAATTGTGTGCACATGCATATGCAAGTAAGATTCTAATTGACTCGAGCCTAGCAACCGGAGCAAAAGTTTCATCGTAGTCAATGCCTTATTGTTGGTTATATCCTTGTGCAACTAGCCTGGCTTTGTTTCTAGACACAATTCCATTTTCATCAATTTTATTTCGAAATACCCATTTTGTTCCAATTATAGTTTGACTCTTTGGTTGAGGAACTAATGTCCATACATCATTCCTAACAAATTGATTTAACTCTTCTTGCATTGCAATTACCCAAGATTCATCTTTAATGGCTTCATTAATATTTTTGGGTTCAACAGTTGACACGAAACAAAAATAGTTGCTTTCATTTTGAACTTTTGACGTTAGTGTTCTTTCATTAATGTTGCCAATAACACCATCTAATGGATGACTTTTAGATTCTTTGATATTGACAAGTTCTTTGTTAAAAAGTTCATCCTCTTTGTCATCACTTAAAATTTCTTGATTTTCTATTGCTTGGCTTTCAACTAAGTCATCATCTACCAAAGGTGATGTCTTAGATGGAGGTGGACTCTCGTCAAATGTTACGTTCAACGATTCCTCGACTCTTAAGGTTTCTTTGTTCAAAACAATGTACGCTTTACTATTTTGTGAATATCCAAGAAATACACCTTCATAAGACTTTGGGTCAAATTTGGTGAAATAATCATTGGTGTTAAGAATGAAACATTTACTCCCAAACACTCTAAAGTATCCTAATGTAGGTTTTTTACCTTTATATAGTTCATAAGGAGTTTTATTCAAGACTCGATTTAAAATGTATGTTAAAGTGTCAACGGCATTACACCAAAACTTTTGTGGAATGTTTTGTTCACTAAGCATTGTTCTACTCATCTCTTGCAATGTCCGGTTTTTACGTTCTACTACACCATTAGATTGAGGAGTACGTGGAGCCGAAAAGTTATGAGTTATACCATTATTATCACAAAAGTTTCCAAATTGAAATTCATTATCAAATTCACGACCGTGATCCGTTCTAATAGACACAATATTAGATCCTACTTGATTTTGAATTTTCTTACTTAGAATTTCAAATTTATCAAAAGCTTCATTTTTACTTTTCAAAAATTTTGTCCAAGTATATCTTGAGTAATCATCAACTATTACCAAAGTGTAGAAGTTACCTCCATAACTTTGTATAGCGGATGGACCAAATAAATCCATATGCAAAAGTTCTAGACACCTAGATGTAGAAACCAAGTTTTTAGCCTTATGGCTACCATGGACTTGTTTACCGACTTTGCAAGCATCACAAAATTGTTGGTCATATTTCAACTTAGGTAAGTTTCGAACTAAGTCTTTTGAGGAGAGGTTTTGGATTAGTCTCATGTTAGCATGTCCTAAACGTCTATGCCATAAAGTTGAAGATTCATCTAATGAGGTAAGACAAAGTTTGTCTCTAGATGTTGAATCCAACTTCATGACGTATACGTTGTTCTTAAGGACACCTTTGGCTACGGTTATACCATCTTTAAGTATTTTACTACCGTTTTCACTAAAAATGACATTATACTTATTACGACAAAGTTGACTAATACTAAGAATATTAAATCCTAAGTTATCAACATGAGCAACATCATCTATAGAAAGGGAGTCATGAGAGATTGTACCTTTTCCGATGATTTTGCTCTTAGCATTACTACCAAACGTAACATTACCTCCATCACATTTGTGACAAGTTGAGAAGAGGCTTTTATTACCCGTCATGTGCCTTGAACAACCGCTATCTTTAATCAATTCATCCGGTTCCAAACAAACTTTGAGGCACACCTCATTTGAGTTGTGAGCCATGAGAGCAATATCGTCATTCTTTGGCTCATCGTCATCTCCTTCATAGTCACTCCAAGCACCACCCACAAAAGCTTGTTGAGGTTTGCTCTTGGGTGGTTTTGGACATTTTCCTACAAGATGACTTGTGTCTCCACACCTATAGCACTTTCTTTCAACCTTTCCTTTCCTATCATCACGATCTTTTCGGAAAGTTTTCTTTTCATCTTTAGGTTGCTTTACAAACTTTCCTCTTCTAAGAAATAACTTCTTGAAGTCTCTAACGGCCATAGCATATTCCTCATCATCACTATCCGAAGTAGATTCTTCATCATCACTTGATTGGACTCCAGCTTTCAAGGCAATGGACTTAACTTTTTCTTTCTTGCCTCTAACTAGTTCCGAATCCTTTTCCATTACCATTTCGTGAACTTTGAGGTTTCCAATTAGCTCATCAAGTGACATGCTTGAAAGATCTTTGGATTCTTCAATTGCCGTCACTTTTGCTCTCCACTTCGGATGGAGTGCTCTAAGAAATTTCCTGACAAAGTTCTTACTACAAAAAGATTCGTCAAGTGCTTTAAGTGAAGTAATAATAGTATTAAATCTAGCAAAAGCATTATCAATAATCTCATCTTCGGAAATAACAAATTGTTCATATTGTTGAACAAGAAGATCAATTTTGTTATCTTTAACTTGTGAGTTTCCTTGATGAGTGACAATTAACGATTGCCAAATATCTTTGGCGGTTTTACACAAAAAGACTCTTTCATATTCTTTCTTAGGCAAAGCATTGTAAAGCATCATTTTAGCTTCATTATTTTTACTTATTAATTTCTTTTGATCATCATCTTTGATGTTAGTAACTACGTTATCACCATCAATAATTATATACCGCAAATCTATATCTTTAGATTTCACGTAAGTTTCAAAACGGTTTTTCCAATATATAAAACCATTTGCTTCAAAGAGTGGTGGTCTTTGCATAGATTGCCCTTCTTTGTAATTTTCAAAATCCATGGATCGTTTCAAGTTTTAAAACACAATATATTTTAAAAGCTTGAGTAACGTAGCTCTTGATGCCAATTGTGGAAAACTAGAAGGGGGGTTGAATAGTTTGCCGATTAAAATCTTTTTAACTTGTTAAGTTAGCTTTGAAACTTTCCGTTTGATCAAAGATATATTCACAAACACAATATATAACATGCAAGTAAATGAAAGAAACGATCAAACCACACGAGTATTTATCGTGGTTCGGCTACAAGGACTCTTTTTCCTTGCCCTACGTCCACGCCCCAAGTATCTAACTCGAGAGTTTCTTTCACTAGTCAACAAGCTCCTTTCACCGGCGGAGAAAACCTTACACGTCGCTTATACTTTTACCGACACAAAGCTAAATGTCGAGTTCTTTTACAAGGACACAACCACTCCCGTTAGTTCTTTTACTAGGGTACAACAACTCCCAACACTCTTTGTATTTTGAGGACTAAAATACTAACCGATCACTACTGAAAATACACAATCAAATGAAGTGTAAACTACACAAGTCTACACAATGCTAAGCTAACAAGTCTTGCAACGTTGTGTTGAATACTTGTTACTTTTAGTAAGCTCGTGAATCTCTTTGCTACAAAAAGAAACTTCACATATGAAATGTTAAGAGGTTAGATGAAAGAATGAATGTGTGTGTAAAATGTAATGTCAAGTGATGAGCCAAATTTTAACTTGTGGCTCAATATTTATAGCCAAAACCTTCTGCAGGTCTGGCGGATCAGGCGGACCCCTGAGAAGGGTTCCGCCCGTGTACCTCCAGGGTACCGCCAGGCTTGCAGTTGGTTTTTGCAGTAACTCTTCAAACCAAACAAGGTCTTGTCTCATAACTCCTAGCAACTAAACAATGTCACATCTCATAATAACAAGTCAAATACAAAGCTTGCAAGCAACAACAAAGTTAGTCAAACACATTTCTTTCCATAAATGCATAATGACAAAACTTGCCATAAATGTGATGTGACAATTTCTAATTTAAGAAATAAACTTGTGTTGTGTTTTATGAAATGTAAAATGTAGCAAAAGTCTAGTTTATGCAAGTCTTAAAAACTAAGATTATGTTTTGCTTAGAAACTAAAGTTTACATTTTGTCGTTAACAAAACTTAGCGAAGATCGTAAAATATAAATAACGTTTTTAGGCGATATTTGTATTAACATAATTGTTGAAAGATGTTCAAAACCAAATCAATGCTGCTATTTTTGTAAAGTAATTCAATTATTCAAATCCTTTGTAACCGAATATCACAAATGTTCAAAAGCATCTCAAAACAGTCAATCAACCATCGCCTCCTCCACAAGTCAAGCAACCCTAAAATTTGCAATGATCTTGATTCAAGGCAAAAGCTATTTTGGGTTTCGATTGTAAGTTTGTTTGTTTGTTTTTTTTTTTTTTTTTTTTTTTTTTTTTTTTTTTTTTTTAATACATTTGTTTTTATATATTATTTGTTTGAATGATATTCTACAAAAAAATCATTTCTATGCAGTCAACATAGAAGAACCCTAGAAAAATAACATTGGAGATTTTGCTAATTGGTAAGTAATATTTTTTTTTTTTTTTTTTTTTTTTTTTTTTTCATTCAATTATAATACATTTTTCATTTATTTGTTTAAATCTGTTTGATACAAGATTGTTCATATTCAAGTTTGTAATGACTGAGTATTTGATCAAATTGGTTTATAGGTTACAAGAACTGAAAAATGTTTGATGTTTGCAGGAGTTTATCTATTCACCTTTAAAAAAAATTGTTTTAGGATATGATACTTTGATATGTAAAGGAGATTAATCATCTATTATGTTAATAAGCTTTAAAGTTAAGTTAACATTAAAAGTGTTAAATGTTCCTAATGAAAGATTTTATATGTAACAGGTTTCTATTAGTTCATATATGTGTTGTTGGAATGCTATTGGATGTTGAACTCAATTTGAAGAAAAGTTATACAACCAAACAACCGGTTATTGTGTTTGTGTTTGTGTGGAGAGAAATGAAATTAGGTTTGTGTTTGTGTGGAGAGGGGGACTTTTATATGCTTAGGTTATTGTGTTTCCTAACATGTTTCAGCAATCATTTTGACACTCCAATAGTCCAGCAATGTTTCCTAACATTTTCCCTTGTCCATCAATGTTTCCTAAATCGTTTCCTAACATAGAATACGTCAACTTTCTTCTCCTTTGCATTGAATACTTTCCTTAGTACATTCATCAATTTTATATATTACAATCATGGGTGAATGAGCTTTAAGAATATTACAAACTCTCATATTACATATCTCTTTTAAATTATTTCAAGTAAACGCATTATATATTGATAGTTTCATATACATAAGTTTAGCATATAAAGGCAAAACATTGTAGTTTAGTTCTCGATCAAAGTCATAGTTTGTAAATCGCCAAGTTAGTTGACGTAAAATGCAATTATGAATCATAGGTTGGTATTCAACTCAACTGAAAACGTAGATGACATTCATTCACACATTGTATCTATCAAGATCTTAGAATCACGGACTATAGACATGAAATTAAAGTTTTGATCAAATAACAACATACCAATTCAATTGACATACATAGATAATTATAAAGAAGGCACATATACCATTGATAGTTGTAACAAAAGGCAATCCATATTTCCTTCAGTACGCAAAATTTATTTGTCTTAGATTTACTAATATTCCGATTATATGTCAATAGTCATAATTTTCTAACCACCTTAAGATAAATCACATGAAAAGTTAATTTATAACTTCAAACATGGCATCTCTTTTATGTTGTCTTTCGGTGTGTGATAAAATCTCAAATCAATAATCAAAAGTTTTAAATACCAGAAAAGTAACAATGTAACATATGTAGCATATAAAATATATATTAAGATTCAAGCATGTACGTCCAAGCAATTGGCAAAAACTTTAAGGATGTTATCAAGTTTCATGATACTTTTTAATTAGTATTTGAACTTGCAAGCATATGCTAGATTGACAATCTTAAACAAATAAAACAACAATCATGTAATACGAATAAAATTATGGATGCTATAATAACTTATAAAAATCAATTTTCCAAACCAGCTAGAATTCTACATACAGTATGCCATATGGAAGCATATATCATATATTGAACAAATCATAATAAGTTGGAGATAATTACTCACTTTAGTATACGCATGTCAAAAACTCTACACAAATTTAAACCGATTAAGCTAGATTTGCAAAAGAAACATCATAGGAAGATATAATCACTTAGAATAAATATCAAATCGAGAAGTTTCAAAGGTTATAATATCAGTCACATGTCACTATTTACAAAAACAATTAAAATGCAACTATAGTCATCCCTAAAACACACCTACGCATATTAATAAAACGTACCTCTGGACATAAATCCATAATCAAAAATTGCATGCATGTATCGTATAAAGGTTTAAAAGTTACCGATGATCTAACAGGATACAAAGAAACATTTAAAACTTTCTTCTCCTTTGCATTGAATACTTTCCTTCAATAACCTTACGAATTTCAAGTTTTCACTTTCAAGGTTTGACCATGTTTCAAGATTCCACTTTCAAGATTGACCATTTATCCTTTATATGTAGTTAAGATTCATTAAACACACAAAAATTTATAAAAGTTAACAAGTTGATGGTACATATAGTTTTGAAAACTGAACCGGACCAACGGGTTCAACCGGGAACCGATGTCGCCACCGGTTCGGCTAACCAATCTTTTATATAATAAAACAAACCCCTACTGGGAATTTTGCATTTTCAAAAAATAAATTCATACCTGATTTAGTAATAATTTTATTTAAAAAAAAGATTATTTTCTTATTATGTAATATTTTATATTTATCAATAACACAAGTAGAAGATAAATACAAAAAATATAGATAAAATATTAAAAAAAAAAAATTATTTATTTTATATTTATCCACAACACAAGCTGAAGATAAATACAAAAAATATAGATAAAATGCAATTAACAATAGGATTAAAAAATTTAAATAATTATTTAAAAATATTTATTAAAAAAACCCCCGCTTGCGCGGGCATTATAACTAGTAAAAGCGATACGAAAACATATATTTCAAAAGGAAACTATTAATACACATCGAAAACCGGGTTGACCCGGGACACTTCAAACCCGACGGGTTGACCCGATTTAATTTGACGCGTTTTCGACCCAACTCGTCAGGTTGACTTGGTTTAAATCGACCCGTTTTTCGACCAGAACAGTTCAACCGGTTGAACCACCCGGGTCAAACCGGGTTTCAAAATATTATGTTTAATCCCCAAATCTTCAAACTTTTATTATTTTTCGTTTATAACCTATAAACTTTTTTTTATCACTAAACGATCTGTCGTTATAAAATCCTGTTGCTATGCACGGGTACTCGTTTAGTATAAAATAAGGAGCGAAATTTTAAATTCTTTGCTAACATGAGGAAATTAAATACTCTTCAATCAGTACATTTAATTTTCTTGGCCCCACATTTTTTTTGAACCAAACACAACATCTCAAGGCAGGGGGGTCAATCGGGTTGGGTTGGTCGGGTTCGTGTCATTCGGGTCGGGTCGAAGTTGGGTCAAGACTAAAAAAACATACCCGAACCCGACCCTATTTGAACTCGGGTTGGTCGGGTTCGGGTCAATTCGGGTCGGGTCAAGTCGGGTTCGGGTCTGTTCCATTTATATAATAGAAATTTGTAAGTTGTATTGTAACCATGCATGATAACAAGCTAATAATGCTGTTAAAAAAAAAACAAGCTAATAATGCTATGAAACTCTATAAGAATATACATGAAGAAGAAAAGGGTTTTTCTAACATGTGCCCTAGGGCACATGTTAGGATACATGTTAGAAAAACCTAATTTACATACAAAGCCCTCAATACATTTATAATGCTAATCACTAAGATGACTCGAATGCTACTTCCTCCGCTACGTTAAATGTGTCCACAATGAATGTGAAACACATGTATAGTAAAGTCATTGTCAACAAATAATATGTCACATTTTCTGTTTAGAACAGAGTACTCTGTAATTCTGTAATACTTATTATGAGACCAATGGAGTACATATATAACATAAGCAATAAGAATACAAGTGCCGTCACTGCAGTAGCAATAAAAATCCAACCATAAGAATTTCAAACTAGATAGCAAAAAGAAAAACAATTACATCCGGAAAAAAAAAAGTCGGGTTAGTCGGGTTGACCCGAACCCGAATAGGCAAGTATTTTGAACCCGATACCCGACCCTAGTTCGTAATCGGGTTAGTTGGGTTGACCCGATTGACCCGAGTTAGATTTTGGACCCGAGTAACCCGACCCGAGTATCTTTATTCAGGTTCAGGTCCGGTTTTATGACACCCCTATTTCAAGGTATTTAAAATGTAAATTCCATCAAATTGCTCCAATATAATCGAACCAAACAGCCCCTTAGATCGTAAATTAAGGCTGTGTTTGTTTTTTGTTTTTTTTGCCTCTTAACAGCCTCTGAATGGGCACTGTGTCTGAATCGATCAGATATTTTGACGTTCAGACCATTTTTTTTCTTCGTTCAGACGCGTTCAGATGCAGTAAGATCTTAATGGTTTAGACTTAAGAGGGGTGTCTGAATGCATCTTGTTGCCTCTTGCTGACAAAAAAAAAAAAAAAAAAAAAAAATTAGTACGAGCAAGCAAATGTGCGGTTCAAACATGAGTTTTTTTCCCGTTCAGATGCGGTCAGATTCAGACATTTACGCATCAAATTCAGATTCAGATGTGCGATTTAGATTCAGACCCTCTTAACAAACAAACACCACCTAAAACTTTCAACTTTATTCATTTATTGTAGCAAAGGAGATTAAAGTAAAGATAACCCAATAAAATTCGTAAGTTGTATTTTTGAGATGGGCCTTGGTAGAAAATGAGTGGGCTCATTACAGTCCAGATAACTCATTACACCTTCTTCCTTCTTCTTCTTCAAAACCTGCCTGCCGCTTCCTTGCTTAAAATTACCAGGCACAATTTTTCTGTGTAAGATTGTTCCAAATTTGTTTCTTTTACAAGGTGCATATTGTTTGATTAGCGTTAGAAGAAGAAAAGATGGTGCAGCATAAGGCTCAGTTGAAGAAGCAACAAAAGAAGCAGCACGGTGTTGACTTCAAAGTAAGGAGCTTTTTTATATTTTCTAACTTAATAATAATAATAAGCTATTCCTATTGACTTTGTGTTTTTGTTGCAGAAAATAAAGCGAAAAATTGGGAGGAAATTGCCCCCTCCAAAGAATGCTACCAATACCCAAGTCAAATCCAAAGGTCTTTAAATAAGCTGCTTTTTGTTTAAGCTTTTTTTCTGGGCTTATGAGCTTATTCATATTTGGCTTATATTTCATAAGCCCACATTTTCTGTCTGGCTTACTTTGAGACTTACAAGTTTGTTATGACATATAATAAACTTATATAAGTGTATAAGGTCATAAAATAAGCCAAAAAATGGAGCTTATGAAACATAAGCCGAAAAAAGATAAGCTCATAAGCCCATAAATAAGCTTACACAAACACCCCCTAAATACGCTTGCTTGCTGCTCATGTTATGATAACACATTTAGTTAGTGGAGATGCTAATGGTTTATTTATTTTTTGCAGCAATTGTATTACCGGAACAAAGTTTGGCATCTGACAAGGCCGGCCTAGCTGTTAGCAAAAAAGGTTTGACTCTAAAAGAGCTGCTTACCCAGACATCTCATCACAACGCTAAAGTCCGCAGAGGTAGCCATCCTTTCTTTCTTTCTTTCTTTTGTATGTCTTCGCAAGTGTTTTTTTGAGTAACATATTAAAATTACACTCGTAGGTCGTAGTGGCATTCATCAATTGCTTAGTCTAGATTTTTAATATATACCAACTCCAGTCTCAAATTAAGAGGGACCCTGTTTTGCCAAGAGTCTACTCAACACAGTTTGAGCTAATTAAGTAATGCGTGGTGAAATTTGTGTGAACATTTAAATGCTGATGCACGATGAAAACTCTAGTACATATAAGTGTGATATTGTTATAGTGTTGAAAGTTTAAATATGGTAAGGGTAGCACTAGATGATGATCCATAGACTTTGAACATTGAAGTATTGGCGTAGAAGTTAAACTGTTGTTGATATTAACGCTGTCTATTTCTCTTTCAAGATGCGTTGATTGGTATCAGGGACATCTTCCTCAAGCATCCAGCAGAACTGAAAATGCACAGATTGTCTGTTATAGAAAAACTGCGTGAACGTATGGGCGATGAAGACAAAATTGTGCGTGAGACCCTGTATCAACTTCTAAAGGCAGTCATATTTCCTGAATGTAAAGAGGTAGTTTTTTTTTTCTTGCTCTCTCTGTATAATATTCTTAAAAGAATCAAACATTTTGTATAGCTTATTACGCATGTACTCGAATGATCAAATTGCTTGCTTGGGTTTATGTATCACACATGTTTGTTGGGCCGGGATTTGTTTTCTGGTTGTAAGATATTTTCAATGCAGAATGCTTATATAAAAGGGGGCAACAATGGTTCCTTGGAGGCTTGGAGGGCTTTGTTTATATGGTTCATAATGCCTAAAATGTATTTTCTGCTGAAACAATATATAAGACGAAGTTTTTACCCTCTATGAACATGATGTATTTGTAGGATACAATTTTTTTAGTATATTTTATGGCAGCCTAGGGCCTCTCATCTAGTTTTAGTGCAGGTTTAATTAATTTGGTTGTCTTGAACCAGCATATATGGTACATTTGTTCTGTAAATGTAGCCTAGGGTTTGCCATGATCACATGCTTAAATAAATACACGTACCTGTATTACCTGAAATCTTCAGCTTGGCGTATCCTTCCTTTAGCTATTGCTGTCAGTTCCGAATTAACTCACGAGTTTACCTTTACTTACTTACAAGTTACATCTTATTCTTTAACATCTCCAGGAACACCAGGGTACTTTCATATCGTTGATGATGACATATGTTTTCAATGCAATGACTCATCTGTCGATTGATGTCCGTTTGATGGCTTTCAAATTTTTTGATCTCGTTGTCCAGCACTACCCAGCATCATTCTCCATGTATGCTGAAAAGGTATTTTGTTTTATGGAATATTTTACTCGGAAAATAATTTGTCATAAGAAGTGTATGGCGTATATCATTTAGTGCTGTGAAATTCTCAGGTCATGCAAATATTATTTAGGTACATGTATTAATGTGAATGGTGACGTTCATGCTATTTTTCGCTCATATCTTTTAGAGTTGTGTATGCTTGTTCTAGTGATGGTTATGTTTGAAAATCATTGCTTGTAGCGCTGGTTTGAGTTTATGCAGATTATGCCTTTTTTGTTTATGTGTAGCCAAAGAAACAGATTTTTTTAATATAAATATAATCAAATTGTGCAATATTCATTTATTTGGTTTGATTAAGACAAAATATGTTTATAACTGCAATGTCTTTTTTCCATCTGCAGATCATTCAACAATACAAAGAGATATTGCATAGGAACCAGTTTAATTTGCATGACAAGGGAAAGCTTAAGAGCGTTCTTGCTGGCTTGGCGTATTGTCTCTCCCTTTTGCCGTGCAACAAGAAAGATGATAACTCGTCAACCATAAATGTACTTTTTAACACTCTAATGCTTTATGATTCAAGCCGCCCCTGCACCACTTTTTCTTTTATAACTTCTTTCAAAGTTGTTCCCACAAGTAACTTCAGACTATTATATTTGCTGTTCCATTTGCCATCCACAACTGGATTTTTAAATTTCTTCTCCCCTCACTTTTCCTCTCTTGCTTTGCTCTTCCCTATAGGCTACTACTGACCGAAGAATATTGCATGCTTTTGAGTCTGAAGTTCATGAAGATCGTTCTGGTAAGTGAAAGAACGGGATTTTGATAAGTTCTGTGTGTAGACATATTTATGAGGATATGTTTGCCTCTGATATTGTATGCAGGGGCGCAGCTTCTAAGGGGCCGGGGGGGGGGGGGGGGGGGGGGGGGCGGCCGACCCCCCGAAATTTTTTTTGCGATGTAGGGGTATATAGTTTTCGTGTAGAAAAATTTCGGTATTTTCGGTTTCGCCCCCCCAATTTAATTCGGTTTCGACCCCCCATAGTGTTAGGAAAAAAAAAATTTAGATCTCGACCCCCCACTCGAAATTTCCAAGCTTCGCCCCTGATTGTATGTGTAGCATTCATAATGCTCTTTCGGAATGGTAACAATGTAAAATATCACAACCATAGGCAAACAAAACGAAAAGGGCTTGCACATAAATTATTGTCCCTTCTGTTTTTACTAATTAGTCAATTTCGCTAGTAAAACGTTCAGTTTTTTTTCTATTTATATGTACGTTTTGTATGTTTCTTGTCTTTCTCCTTTTAACATTTTCCTTTCAGCAGGGTTTTCAGTGACTGCAAATGAATTGAAGGGTCTTTTGCCTATTTTAGTTAGTGGGCTTCAGGATTTTATGCCATCAGTTCTGACAAGGCCTACTTTGGAAGCACAATCGTTTGATTGTGTGCTTTCTATATTGAAAAGTATAGATCTTGTTGTGAAGTTTTTTGTTAATGGGAAGGGGCGTAGTGGACCACAACTAATAGTCTCACCACCTTCCAACAGAAGTGATCAAGATGCGTTGCAGATGCTATTAAAGAAGTTGTTTACTGTCTTTCCCTTGAACCCCACAAATCAGTCATCAGAGAAGGTATATAGTTTCTTTGCCGGCAAGGACCATTGTATTCACAGGTCCTTGTTCTATTTCCAGGATTCTATATGTTTGGCTATTATGGCAAGGACCCTCGTTTCTCTGTTTTTTCTTTTTTTTTTTTTTTTTTTTTTTTTTTTTTTTTTTCAGTTATATATGTTGTTATTTTTCAGTTCACCATCTGATTCAAGTTTCTGACCTTTGTGTGCCTGCAGGATGATAATAGGTATTTTGTCTTTAATGTCATAATCGCAGAGGTGTTCTTTTGCTTAATTGATTGGTCAGCTCCACCCTCCGTCTTTCTGGATAAATTCTTGGTGTTTATTGTAGATGCATTGTCTGAGAAGGTATAACACCTAACTCAAACATCACGTGATTGTTTTACGGCTCCTTTTATTCTATCCGCCGCAAAGCGCGGGCATCTTGCTAGTTTACTCCTAACAGTGGAACTATGAAGATTATTATACCATTGAGTCAAGATTGGTTAAAAACCAATGGAACCTGACATGCTATGTACAATTTTGCAGGCACATTCTGGCAAAGCATTTTTTCAGAAGCATTCACTTCCACTTATTCCTTTTATTCCTAAACTGATAATGAGAGTGGATGATACATGGAAATTACACATTCTTCAGGTTTTACACATTTCTATCTTTGTGCTTTACTTCTTTATCCTCACAATGCTAAGATTCTGAATGAAAATTCTTCAATGATATATATTTCAGGCTTTTACAGAGGTCTTCACGAAGTGTGATCCAGAGTCGTCGATGAAATTAGTTTGTCTTTCAGCAATCGAAGAGATGCTATTTCCTGTAAGCTCTTTCACCTCTATCTCCATGTGTTCACCATGAATCATTGGTTTTAAGCAACAAAAGATGGTTTTTTCTAGCATATTTTAATCTGATATTATGTCCAAATTGCAGAAAGACAGCTGGCTATCCACAAATACAAGTGATTCAGAAATTGTAGACTTCCAGATTACCTGGATAAGAGAGATTCCTTTGTTGCTAACCGCCTTGGTTGATAAATGCCCATCATCGTCCAAGGTATATGTTCACTGACAACCATTGCTTGAAAGTTCATCTACAGATGTTCCAGCATTTGGATTTTTGTAATGCTGATATTCCACTCTTGAGATCTTGATCATGTTGATTTTCCACTTACATTAAGCGTGCTTTCTGCAGGCTGTATTGAGTCTTCATCTTCACTTGGGACAATGTGTTATTATGAACTCTCCTCTATCGCAGGAGCTTGACAACATGCAGTACTCTCTGAGAGGATTTTACAGTACATGTCATGATGGTAGGAAATTTCATTGCTTAATCCTACATCTTATTGGTTATTTTATGGCTCTATGAGTACTTTCTGATAAAAGATAAAACAAACTTTGGCAGGAGTTATTTCGTATGGCCCTTTTATGAAGCTTCCGAGAGAGATTCAGGAAATTTCTATTTGTTGTCTGTATTACTTCTCTTTCCTGGACCCATCTCTGCTTCAGTCGCTAGCTGCTTGTTGCTTGTGTGAGTTTTTCAGTTTTCCTTAAATTTTATAGAGAAAAGAGAGTATCAAAGATTCTTTTTTCTTATTCACCAACTTTGTTTAAAAAGTAATATTCAGCAGTCTGATATGCAATGGTGAATAAATGAGTAGAGAAGACAAACAAATCCATTATCGATCAATGGTTTCTTAATTGTTGATCATTGCAGGCCGTGATCTAGAGCCGTTTCTCTTATTTCGTCTCTTGGAAGTTCTGAACTCTGCCTATAGGGCTGGGCACCTCCAGATTGCTGACTATATTAGTTTCCTTATCACGCTGCTGTCCCGATACGAAGTTTTTCCTGGTATTTTTCAAGAACTTTCTATTTTCATCATACTTTTTGTCAATACTTATCACTGAATATACTCTTTGTTAAACTTCTGCTAAGCATAAGTAATGCTAATAGTGCTGTTTTAATGTTGCTATTTGTTTATCAGACAGCAGTTCAGTTGCCATGGAGAAATGTAAGAACTCAAATTCTGGAGTGTTTAGGTCTGTCACTAGTACCGTTTGCTCTTACCTGTCTCAGATTGGGGATGATCATCTTGTTTTTAAGATACTAGAGGGAGCAGTTATTGATCAAATTGTAAGTTGGATAAGTCTTCATGCCCCTATTCTTTTACAGATGTCACTTGAATGACTTCATATTTGTATTACCTGCAAGCATGAGTTTAACGTCTTGTTTTCACTTCCAGTCAAATAAACCACCCTTGGAGAACACCTGTGCATTACTTAGAATGATTATCACACTTGATTCAAAGCCCTCCAAACTTTCCGAGGAGAGCATTTCCAAACTTGGCAACGTTATTCCAGGATACTTGATAGATGTTGTTTCTGTAAGTGCTATGCATCTTCAGTCTCATTATTTATTTATTTATTTATTTTTATTTCATCACTTGGATTGTGTATATTATATGCCTCTTATATTTGATGAAAGATGAAAAACACAAGCTACTGAATATAATCTCTATAGTTAATATCAACCATGTTTCTTGGTCAGGCATACTATGATAAGAGTCGAATTGATCCAGACACTAACTTGTAACAAATAACACTCAAACAACGATTACACACAACGATCTGATACACGAACGAGTGAGAACAGCTCACAAGTTCTAATCACACAAGAACAGCTTGTGGATTCAACAATTAGAGAGCAACTCTCAATTGTATTCTAATTATCAAATGATCAAAGATACGAATGACTGACTGTTTTACATCTTTTAAACTAACTCAATCTAACTATCAATAACATAATCGGTCCCTGAGTTATGGATAATGAGCTGCTTAGCCCATATGCTAAATTGACCCTTAACAATACCCCCTCTTCAAAACATTCTTGTCCTCAAGAATGTGCACCAGCTTCCCAAATAGCACCTCATGAACATCAACATTCTTCTTCTTAAGCATCTCTTTGTCCAAAATTGCTTCCACTTTCTTCGAAGATCTGTCTTTAGTGATTGAGCAATCAACTAAGTTCAGTTCCAAGTTCTTGCAGCTCGTAGCTTTAAAATGTGCAATTTCAGAGCAACCAACATCAGTTGCGTTTAATCCCTTGTCACTTAGTAAAAAGCAATCACTAATCATTAGACTCTTAAGCTTTTTCCATTCCTCCTCAATGGCATAAAGATACTTGTAAGCAAATCTCCCAATACCATATAGTGCTAACGAATCCCCTGCCAAACAGAAAACACTAACAGCAACCATAGCCTCGTAAGTGACATTAACACTTTGCACACCCAAATTTTTCACAAAAGACCGCCCATTTTTAATTGCTTGCAAGAAAGTTGCAATAAAAACCTCTGTTGAATAAAAAATAGCCTTCGATGCCCAAAAATGTAGTAATTGTTTCTTTGTATCAACAACTTTAACATCCAAAGATTTCTTAAGCAGATTACTATATTCATCCAACCACAATTCTAGAAGTCTTGGCCACACATCACATATCAAAGTCACATCTCTTGAACTCCACATGAATATAATGCTTCAATAAGTGAAGGTTATTCATAAACTTATGCATCATCTCAGGCCCTATCAAACCCCAAAGAATATCAGCCTTAAGTTCACATTTGCCTCACCATGTACGTGGATTAGATACCATTTGAGTTAAGTCAGTCAAGTTTAGGAACCAACAAAGCCTTGTAACATCCCAAGTTGTATTCACATTGACGTTAATGGGTCTTGCATAAGGTTTCTGAAAAGGTTGTGATACAAGTGTTCTTTGGTTTGAGTCATAAGTGTGAGTGATACGAGGTAGTGTGACATGATATTGAGTACCTGAAACAACTTGGGTGCAGGGGAGTTAGTGTGGTTAACCATAAGCAAGAGGTTAAGGTGAGGCTTAGAAGTGTGGCTAGCCATAGTGTGAGCTGAGAACACTAAGTAGACTCCATTTGTTAAATTCTCTAAACCAGTAGGTGAACTAATGTACTCACTTAGCTGGTCCTGATGCCCCAATATAGCAATCTGCCCAACCCCATGAGTCACATACATATTGTAACAACCTAAAAGGGAACATAAATCTAATATACCCTTCAACTTCTACTTCCAAAACCACCTCAACAATCTTGCCACAAACGATTTACAAATAGTTATATATTTGAGCTGCAAAAAATGACAGTCAAGTACCTTTGGATGATTTTCCAGTTTCCAGCTTTCCATTGACATCACAACTAACCAAATTAGCTTGTACATGAGAGGCTCAATATTAGCAGTCAAAATGTATGACTTCCACATCTCAGCAACTAGCTTAAAACCATTCCCAAAGTAACAAACACGTATGTCTACATGCACCTCTTTTTTAGCTCTGATCTGCCATAGCTCGTATTCCACACTACTACTGACGCAATTGCTATTATGGATCACATTAATTTCTAACATGTACTGCGATAGGTCGTAGCATCTTGACCTTGTAAAGTTGAATAGCAAGAGCTTTGGTCCGGGAAATAGCGTAAGATAGATTTTCTTGTTGGTGTTTGAATAGCAAGAATTACTTACTGTCATAAGGGATCTCAAACAATCGTCTGACTTTAGAGGCACATAACGACAACATAAACAAGTGAAATTTGGGGGTTTAGGTAGTTTACGACCCCTTGAAGTACACACATACATCAAAGTATTGCAACTATAGTCAGGAGGTTTCGGTAGCTTATTACACCATAAAGCATACACCAATGGCAAATTAAAGTCAGGTGCAAAACTTACAGCAAACAGGTTATGTGCACACCTAAAAACTTTACACTTTGGAACTACAACAACCCCCTTTTGATCTGAATTCAATTCCTGCAACAATCTGATACACGACCGAGTGAGAACAGCTCACAAGTTCTAATCACACAAGAACAGCTTGTGGAATGTGGATTCAACAATTAGAGAGCAACTCTCATTTGTATTCTGATTATCAAATGATCAAGGATACAAATGACAGACTGTTTTACATACATCTTTTTTTTTTTTTTTTTTTTTTTTAATTATTATTATTATTTTTTTACATACATCTTTTAAACTAACTCAATCTAACTATCAAAAAGATAACATAATCGGCCCCTGAGTTATGGATAATGAGCGGCTCAGTCCTTATGCTAAATTGACCCTTAACATATTATGCTCTAATTTTATTCAGGGTCATGATCACATGTGGTATGTTTTAGTTTTGATCACTTAGCTTGGTTGGTTACTGGATTTACCATTTTTTTGTTGAATTCAGAGCATTCGTGAAGAGGAAGATGGGCCAAGCAACACCATACGTACTAGCAGAAGCCGTTACTATGTTATGCCATGTTTCCTTTTGTTCTCTAAGAGTAAAAAGCTCTTCAACAATGTCTTGAGTGTGATATCATCCATCTCTGCAAATGATTCTCCAATTGTTGATGGTCAAAATAGTCATGTTATGCTTAACCATATAAGCAGGATAAATGCAGTTGTTCGTATCCTCATGCTAATGCATGAGGATGTCAGAGTTTGGAAAATATTATCGTCTTACAAAGAAGAGATTGACAGTGTACTGCACAAGACGCTCAGAGTAATGGTAGGCCTTTCTTCTGAAACTGTTTTAGTTTCTCGTTAACCCAATAAGTTAGAGTAACTTATTGGGAGGACAAAATATTTGATGTTTATGTTGAATGTTTATGATGGTCTTTCTACAGTCTCATGAAGTAAACAACTCAAACATTCAAGAGAAGCACAAATTACAATGGGCATATGATCAATTAAAGACTCTTACTAGTAGATAATATGGGGGTGGTGGCGGAAATGTGAACTGACTGCTCCACCAAGTAAGTGTTCTTCCATCTTGTTCCAACCATTGAACGCGCATCGAGTTATGATTAGCATGGTGATTTTACATCTAACATTCGTTTTATTAAATAATCTAGCTAACCCTTCTTTACAGGTATGTGGCAATTTCTGTGGCTAGTGGTAGTAGATCAAGGCTTTTGTTAGAGCTTCTCCCAGCTAAATTGACCAACTGACTCTTTTGGAAGAAACAATACGTGGAAACTGTATATTGATGATGCGCAAGCTGCAAAGGCACACATATGATCACACTGTTCGTGAGATCTTTTGTTTAATGTTAAGAAAGTCTAAAGGTGGCGAACAGAATTGGAAGTAGAGATTGGTTTTGATTATTGTGGCTAAACTGGGCGGACCCAAGGGGGGAGTCCGGGGGTTCTTGTGAAACACACAGATTTTTGTGGTGTAGTGTAATTTTTTGTCAAAAATTTTGATTTCTCCAATGTGAACCTGGTTTCAATATTTTGTGTTACATGTTTTATTTATTTAGTCCATAACTTATGTCAAACAAAATTTTTGCACCCAGACATTTATGGCACTGTGTCTCTCACTGTGGGAAAAGTTATCGGGTCTCAAGGATTCAGTAAACCTTCCATTATAAGCTTGCATGATGGTATTATTTATCAGCATGTCAACATGCCATTTACACACAGATATGGCTACTGGACTTAAAATTGCTTGTATCAATATTCTCATTGTTTGTTTTTCCTTATTACTTTTTCTGTTGTCTAATTCAGTATATTTGAGATCAGTAGTTTTACTCACATTCTTGATGATGCTACAAGAGCTTCTGATTGCATTAGTATGGGCTACTATGTAGGTAGGGTGTTTGTATGAGGGAAATTTAGTCAAGGGGTGTGGTTTCTCCATGGTTGCCTGGGACTGGTACATTAGTTCAGTATGTGTACTAGACTAGAAGAATGGTGACTGTATGCAGCTTCTTATCTTTGTATGTAGCTGTGTGGTTTTATTCTCTGCTGTGTGAGACTTAACGGGTCTGATTATTCTTTATAATCTGTTGTAAACTGATTATTGAAGTTTTGAGTTATAATAAACATTCACCATTTCAGAGAAAAACTAACTCTTAAGTTTCATAAGTGATAATTTTCACAATACAAATCATAGAGAAGTAGAACTCTAAGTTTCATAACTGATAATTTTCACAATACAAATCATAGAGAATTGTTCTACTGTTCAACTGAATTACATTGTAATAACATAAGATAAAGGTATATAAAACCAATTTAAATCATATAAGTGAACCAAGTACTTAAATAAAATAAAGGATAATTACCAAAATGGCCCGCTGCCTTGCGGTCTAGGCATTTTTAGCCCGATTTTGAAATATTCTTGATTTAGCCCGTGTTGCTCTGGGCAACAAGCGTATAGCCGACCGCATGATGACACGTGTCTTCCAGTTGCCCAAAAATTACAAAAGTTGCTCAAAAACATAAAAGCTACCCCCAAAAATGACACTTGTCATCATGCGGGTGGCTATACGCTTGTTGCCCAGAGCAACCCGGGCTAAAACGGGAATATTTCAAAATCGGGCTAAATATGCCTAGACCCAGGACAACCGGGCTATTTAACCCATAAAATAATATCCTAAAAAAAAAACTTCAAACATTAAATCAAATAATTGAACAAAGATTATGAGAAGAGCATGTGCTCAATCTCAGGACCACCAATTTAATTTGAACTCATCTGAATTGTAGTCGTTGCCCTCGTCATTTATGAAACTTCTCCCAGGCAGTTCAAAAAGAGAACGAGAACGAGAACTTCTCCAAGAATTTGTTAGGCTTTCCCATTTTCCATCACTAGGATTTTTTATTTCAATATCTTTTAGATCACACGTTTTCATTTCCATCATCCTCACTGTTGGGAATTATACTAATAGTTACCACGGCTAGTGAAGATGTTACAACTGCAGAAGATTGTACTTGCAGTGGAAACTCATTACCACTGCAAGAACAAATATTACCACTGCTTACTTGATAACTGTTAGAGAAACGCGCTTAGATAAACATAGAAAAGATCTTGTGTATATCTTATTCTATTAGCATTATACTTATCTTGTAGAAGAGGACTCCTTGCTGTATAAAAGGAGATCCTAGGTTATAGTTAGAATATATCTTTCTAATACGTTTTTATTAGAGCTTCAAGGTGTAACCCTAGTGATATCATAGATCACCCGTATTATTATCATTAATAATATTGGAGCTATTTGTTTTGTTACATACATTGTTCTCACATACATACAATTGTTTCATTCACAATCAATCTTCTAAGTATCATTAAGTAGATTCCGCATACTTAGTGGTATCACTCAAAGTATCAATATTAACACAAGTTCAAGGTGTTCATGATCCAACAAGTGGTATCAGAGCAAGGCTTTGATATTTTGATTTAGAAGACCCTATGGCAGACTCAAAAGAAACAATGGAGACAGAAACAAGCCAATCAAACATTGCTGCAAAGCTTCCTAAGCTTAAGATAAATGACTTTGAGATGTGGAGGCTTATGATAGAACAATTCTTTATGGTTCAAGACTACACATTATGGGAGATTATTATGTGTGGAAATTCATTCAAACCTGGTACAACTGTAGAGCAGGTTGGTGACAAGACAGTAACAAAAGTTAACACTGGTCCTGTCACTAATGAAGAAAGAAGTCAGCTAAAGAATGATTTGAAGGCTAGAGGTTTGTTATTGATGGCTCTACCCAGAGAACAAGTTCTGGCTTTTAGCAAATACAAGTCTGCAAAGACTCTTTTTGATGAGATCTGTGAAGTGTTTGGTGGTAATGATTCTACCAAGAAGACTCAAAAGACTTTACTAAAGCAGACTTATGAAAACTTTGGTTCAACAAGTAATGAATCTCTTGATAGCATATTCACAAGGCTACAAAAGATTGTTACTCAACTCACTGCTTTTGGAATTGAGGTGGAAAAGGAAGATCTCAATCTTAAATTCCTAAGAAGCCTACCTTCTGAGTTTGACACCAATGTTGCTGTTTGGGAAGATAAGCCAGATCTAGAGACCATGAAGCTTAATGATGTGTACAATAACTTCAAAGTTATTGAACAAAGATTAAAGAAAGCTGGCAAATTAAGAACAAGTTCTGCAAGTGTAGCACTCATATCATCATCAATTAATGATAGCTCAGATGAAGAAAGTGAAAGTGATGATGACAGTGGTAACATGATTGTTTCCACTGGTAATGGAAGTGTTTCCACTAGGAGCTCAAAGAATCAGGTTGCAGGACTAAGTGATGCTACTTTCTATGCCTTTATATCAAGCCATGTGGGTGGTTCAATTCTCAATCATGAGGATTTGGATCAAATTGATGAAGATGATATGGAGGAGATGGACATTAAATGGCAGGTGGCATTACTAAGCTTAAGATCAAAGAAGTTCTGGAAGAAGACAGGGAGAAAGATACATATAAGTGGCAATGAGACTGTAGGTTTTGACAAAAAGAAGGTGGAGTGCTATAATTGTCACAAGATGGGGCACTTTGCAAGAGAATGTAGAAAACCAAGGAAATCTGATAACAAGTCAACTTGGTACAAGAAGGATAAGAACAAAGAACCTACAACAGAAGAGCCAAAGGTGCTATTGGCTATTGATGGAGTAAGCTTTGATTGGAGCTTTATGACTCAAGATGGAGAAGATGATTCAGAATCTGCAATGCTAGCTACTGAGCATGCACTCATGGCTTTCTCTGACACTGAGGTACATACTGACAATGCTTGTTCTAAAAACTGTAAGGCCTTAAAAGAGTTAGAGATCTCTAAAACACAAAATGATGCACTGATGCTAGATTTACATCATACTAATTATAATTTAGCAAATCATAAAAGAGGTCTAGGTGTTTTAGAAAAACAGATAGAGCATTATTGGGCAAATGAATCTAAGTTCAGTGATGACATTGCTGTTTTAAAAAGAGACTTAGATTTTTATGTTGAAGTGAATAAAGCTCTTAGGGAAGAGATTGAAAAAGTCAAGAAGGCTAGTGAGAACATTCAGATAACTAATCAAACACTAGACCATCAATCTAAGAGCATTAGCAAAATTTGGGAAGCCCAAGTTGTGAGCAAAGCTAAATCAGGTCTTGGATACAAATCTGTTCCACCACCTCTAAGAGGTGTTCCAGCACCTCCTGGTATTGACCTAGCTCACACAGGTTTAGAAGAATTTCAGGATCTACCTATGACCTATGGACCAAAATTTGTTAAACCAGTTGAAACTGAAAAGGTTCAGGTTGAGGTTGAGACTTTTGATAGTGCTAGTGACTCATCTCTTAAAGATGAATGTTTGAATGTTGAGTCTAAATCTAGTGTTCCTGAAAATGTTAATGTAGAGGAAAGAAAAAGTATTCCTGAAGTAGTCAAAGAGAAGCCTAGGACACAGACAAATTACACTAGGCCTACTACTAGGTATGCTGAGATGTACAGGGATAGGTCTAAATCTCCTAGAGGGAACATGAGAAGTTGGAATCATGTTAAAACTAGGCAGTTTGGTAGTGATTTTGTGTTCAACAATAAGGCCTGTCATATTTGTGGTAGCTTTGATCATCTTTCCTATACTTGTAACTACCACATGGGAAGAAGGGAAGTGTTTGTGAATACAAGGGTGAATGGACATAATTCTAATAAAATAACTCATCCAAACCCCCTAAGCAAGATGGTTCCCAGGTCTGTTTTACTTCACACTGGCATAAAACCAATTTCCACTGCTAGACCAGCAGTTGCCACTGCCAGTAGTAAAAACAGAGTTTATCCTAAGTCCCCTGTCACTACTTTTGTTAAATCTTATCAAACAGGGAAAAAGACTTATTTTGAAAAGAATAATCACAAGAATCACATGTGGAGACCCAAATTTACTAATCCAGCAGTTTCCACTGCTAGGCCTGCAGTTACCACTGCAAGACCAAATGTTTCCACTGGTGTCTATGTGAATAAGAAAAGGGTAAACATGGGTAATGCTGTTAAGGCCTCAGCTCGTTGGGAATGGAAACCAAAAGGAACAACAACCTCAAACAATCCCAATGGTGTATCAATGACCTTTGATAGATACAATTATATTGATACACGAGGCAGATCCAAGTCATTTGTGGCTTGGGTCCCCAAAAGGTACTAATTCCTTTATGTTGTGTGCAGGGACATTCAAAGACAAAAAAGGATCAAGGTTATTCAGATAGTGGATGTTCTAGGCACATGACTGGCAACAAGGCCTATCTTTCAAATTTCAAATCATTTGATGGGCAAGCTGTCAGTTTTGGAGGAGGAATTGGTGGCAAAGTTTCTGGCAAAGGAACAATCAAGGCTGGAAACTTGGACTTTGAGAATGTATACTATGTACCAGAACTCAAGTACAACCTCTTCAGTGTGTCACAGATGTGTGACAAGAAAAACAGAGTTCTATTCTCAGAAGATGAATGCTATATCTTATCTAAGGATTATAAGCTACCTGAAGAAAAAGACATTTTGCTCAAAATCCCTAGAAAAGGTAATCTATATAGCATTGACATGAAGAAGATAGTGGCTAAAGATGATGTTACTTGCTTACTTGCTAATGCCACTTTGGATGAATCTATGCTTTGGCACAGAAGACTTGGTCATGTTAATTTCAAGACCATCAATAAGATTGTAAAAGATGGTCTAGTCATAGGTTTACCTGAGAAAAGATTTGAAAATGATCAAACATGTGTTGCTTGT
Organism: Artemisia argyi; assembly: GCA_030686995.1. Lineage (NCBI taxonomy): Eukaryota > Viridiplantae > Streptophyta > Magnoliopsida > Asterales > Asteraceae > Artemisia > Artemisia argyi. The sequence goes on from CM060692.1 coordinate 155,234,417, forward strand.
CTTAAAGGTAAACAACACAGAGCTTCTTGCAAGACCAAGGCAGTAAATACTATTGATCATCCACTCTACATGCTGCATATGGACTTGTTTGGTCCTACTTCTGTTAGCAGCATCAATTTGAAGAAGTATTGCCTAGTTGTGACTGATGATTTTAGCAGATTTACATGGGTTTTCTTCTTAAATACCAAGGATGAAACAACAGGCATACTCAAGACTTTCATCACTGAAGTTGAAAATCAAGATGAAAAGAAGATAAAGATCATCAGATGTGACAATGGGACAGAGTTCAAGAATAGAGTAATGGATGATTTCTGCAAAGACAAAGGTATTAAAAGAGAATTTAGTGTTGCAAGAACACCTCAGCAAAATGGTGTTACTGAAAGAAGAAATAGAACACTAATTGAGGCTGCTAGAACCATGTTAGCTGATTCAAAGCTTCCAGTGACATTTTGGGCTGAAGCAGTTAACACTGCTTGCTATATTCAAAACAGGGTATTAGTGGTCAAGTCAAAGAACAAGACACCTTATGAGCTTTTCAGAGGAAGACCCCCACTTTTGGATTTCTTGAAGCCATTTGGATGTCATGTCACAATTCTCAATACCATTGATCATTTGGGAAAGTTTGCAGAAAAGGCAGATGAAGGTTTCTTTGTTGGTTATTCCATGATTAGTAAGGCTTTTAGAGTCTACAACTTAAGAACAAGGAAGATAGAAGAGAATTTGCATGTTCAGTTTCTTGAAAATAAAGCTAACATAGCAGGTTCAGGACCTGAATGGCTATTTGATCTTGAGACTTTATCAAATACAATGAACTATGTTCCTATTACCTCAGATTCAAGTGATGCTGATCTTGAGGACTCAGAGGAGTTTATTGATGAAGATGAATCTTGCCAAGATGATGAAGATGATAAAGATCAATTTGTTATGCCTATTTGGGAATTTAATGCAGACTCACAATCTTCAAAGAATACTGTTTAGGAAGATGAATTTGTGAATTTTGATGTTCTGCATGATGATATTCCTGAAGGCAGTGGTAATCCAGTTACCACTGCAACACATGATGTTTCCACTGACGGTCCAGATGTGGAAAATATAGCTCAGGAGACACCAATTGATGATGTTGAAATCACAAATATGCCATCATCATATGATATTCCTAACACATCACAATCTACAATTCATAAAGCTCACCCAATTAAGAATGTTATTGGTGAAATTAATTCAGGTGTGAAGACAAGAAGGCAAACAAGGATGACAGATGTTCATGGATTCATAAGTGAAGTCTATGAGTCCAAGAATCACATTACTAAGAATGAATGTTTATTCTTCTGCTTTCTATCACAAATGGAGCCTAAAAATGTTTCTATGGCTTTAGGAGAGTCAAGCTGGGTTGAAGCTATGCAGGATGAGTTGTTGCAGTTTAAGCTTCAAAAGGTTTGGGTTCTTTGTGATTTGCCTGATGGTATGAAAGTGATTGGTACTAAATGGGTGTTCAGGAATAAGAAAGATGAAAGAGGTATTGTTATTAGGAACAAAGCTAGATTAGTTGCTCAAGGATACACTCAAGAAGAGGGTATTGATTATGAAGAAGTCTTTGCTCATGTTGCAAGGATTGAGGCTATTAGACTATTTCTAGCCTATGCATCATTTATGGGCTTTACTGTCTATCAAATGGATGTTAAGAGTGCCTTTCTGTATGGTACTATTGATGAGGAGGTATATGTTGCTCAACCTCCAGGTTTTGAAGATCCTCATCACCCCAATAAAGTTTATAAAGTAGTCAAGGCTCTTTATGGCCTTCATCAGGCTCCAAGGAAGTGGTATGAAACCTTAGCTACTTATTTATTGAATAATGGGTTTCATAGGGGCAAAATTGATCAAACTTTGTTCATCAAGAAAGACAAGGGTGATATTCTACTTGTGCAAGTATATGTTGATGATATTATCTTTGGATCTACTAAACAAGAGATGTGCAAAGAGTTTGAGAAGCTGATGAAAGATGAATTTCAGATGAGTTCTATGGGGGAACTCACATTCTTTTTGGGGCTGCAAGTACAACAGAGTAAAGAAGGCATCTTTATCAGTCAAGACAAGTATGTGGCTGAGATAATTAAGAAGTTCAAGTTCACTGATGCAAAATCTTCCGATACCCCTGCTGACAAGACCACTCACTTATTGTTAAAAAATGCTAGTGGTGTAAATGTTGATGTTCATACTTACAGGTCTATGATTGGTTCTTTGATGTATCTCACTTCATCAAGGCCAGACATTATGTTTGCTGTGTGTGCCTGTGCAAGATTTCAAGTGACTCCAAAGACATCACATCTGACAGCAGTGGAAAAGATTTTTAGATACTTGAAGACTTATCCTAATCTAGGATTGTGGTATCCAAGGGAATCTCCTATGGAGTTGATTACTTACTCAGATAGTGACTATGCTGGTGCAAGTTTGGATAGAAGATCAACCATAGGAGGATTTCAATTCCTTGGATGTAGATTGGTGTCATGGCAGTGCAAGAAACAGACAATGGTTGCTACTTCAACTACTGAAGCAGAATATGTTGCAGCTGCTAGTTGTTGTGCTCAGATTCTTTGGCTTCAGAATCAACTCTTGGATTATGGGTACAATTTCATGAACACCATCATATATATAGACAATAGTAGTACAATTTGCATTATTAAGAATCCTGTGCAACACACTAAAACTAAACATATTGAAATTAGACATCACTTTATTAGAGATTGTTTTGAGAAAAAGCTTATTCATGTTGTCAAAATTCACACTGATGACAATTATGCTGATTTATTAACAAAAGGGCTTGATGTGGGTAGATTTCAGTACTTGGTAACAGGTATTGGAATGCTTAATCCATAAACTTTTGATGTCTAATACTTTTTAGTGTTGCAGGATAGTTTTAAATGTACTATTATTGTTTGTATATGTTTGTATGGTTTTCCACTAACACTTATGAAGGAGAAACAAGCTCAGTGGAAACTATACATCATCCAGTGGAAAGATTTGCTCTCACAGTGGTAATAAGGAAATAAAGAAGATCATTTATTTATCACTTCAAAAGGTTGCAGAGTACATTCTTTCACTAAGACAAGTTCAAAACACATGTAAACTTAAACTAACAACTCACAACCTAACAACCTAAGATCTTCAGACACTACATAGGCTTTTTCCCTTTGCCCTCATAAGCATGCTTGTCCTTAGCTGGCTTGTTTCTCTTCTCATAAAAGGAAAGCTGCTTTCTTGGACAAGCAAGCCCAAGCACTTGTGGTGGAGGTTTCAGATCTTTTGCAGGTTTTGACGACTCTGGCCACTTCATGTTGTGTATGGCAGTCTTCAGGGCAGTTGTAAGTGCCTTTGGTAGTTCCTCAGAAAGGTTGAAGGTTGGATCATCTTTCTCTGAATCGACATCAACAGATGGAGCTGATGCAGTACTTGATGGAACAACACTTGGTGGAAAGTATCCACTCCATCCAGAAGAATGCTCCTCAGAATCTGAAACATAGCTGATCACTTCATCAGAAGAGCTGTCAGAGGAGATGTAAACGATTGGGAAACTTATATTTAAGATTAGGGTTTGTTAATGTGCTGATTTGGTTGATGCTGATAGATGTGTTTTGAGACCCCTATTTATATGCAAAGTTAAGGCCAATGAATAATTAATGAAGTATCTTTACTTCTATCCGTTTTGGTAGTTTGAAGGAGTAATTATGGATGATATCGGGTTGACTTTGGAGCAATAAATGTATAAATAGTAACTTGGTTAAAAGTTACTTGGGTTAACTAATATTGGTTAAGTTTGGTTCTTAAGATGTTTAATGTGAATGGAGTTATAAGATGTGTAACTTAAGACACATAACAAATGGTTATTGATTCACCATGTCTAATCCACATAAGAATCAACTAGTCCTGAGCAAACGGCTACAGGTAAAGACACATCAAATCCGTTCATGGTTGATAGTTTACCAAAAACTAGGTTATCAACTCACCATACATCTTTGTGATCAAGAGTTGGCTAGTCCATAGCAAACGGCTCATGGTAAAGACATATCAAATCCGTTGATAGCTGATAGTTTGCTAAAAACTATGATAAGAGCAGCAAATTTTACATGTTTTTCTTACCACTGCTCTTTGAAAATTCTGTTGATTTTTACCATTGCAGGTTCACAGTTACCACTGACAGTGTAAAATTTTTCCTTAATATGTGTAGATCCAGGACATGACAATATCATTCAGAGCTCTACCATGGCAACACTTCATGTGTCTGATTCTAAGGGATTGGATACAGGTTGTGAAATCCCTAGCCAAATTAAAACATATGGGTGGTTCAGAAGTACTATCTAGTTAACTAGGTACGAAATTGAATCTTTGTCTAAAGATGCACCTCTCCCAGAAGGTAATACATCTGGAAGTGCTGAAGGCAGTATGTTACAAAAGGAATTGATGGAACTGTGTACCAAATTCTCATAACAGGTGGATACAAAGGAAATTGATGGAAGTTCTTCTGAATTTTATCTGATTGTGTTGATTTTGGTGGAGATTCTCCCAAACAGGGGAGGAGAAAAATGATGATCAGATTCAGGGGAGGATTGCTCTCAGCATGTCAAAGTTAAAGATCAATATGAGATATTCAAATTAGAGCTTTGATTCAGAAGATTCAAGATCAATATGCAAGAGTTGATAAAGTGTTGAGAAAAACAAGATAAGTGTTTGGAAGAATTCCCATATCCTCAGGTTTATTGTATACTTGAAGAAACTTGTTGATTTACCTATAAATCATAAGTTTAGGGGAGGATTGTTGGGAATTATACTAACAGTTACCACGGCTAGTGAAGATGTTACAACTGCAGAAGATTGTACTTGCAGTGGAAACTCATTACCACTGCAAGAACAAATATTACCACTGCTTACTTGATAACTGTTAGGGAAACGCGCTTAGATAAACATAGAAAAGATCTTGTGTATATCTTATTCTATTAGCATTATACTTATCTTGTAGAAGAGGACTCCTTGCTGTATAAAAGGAGATCCTAGGTTATAGTTAGAATATATCTTTCTAATACGTTTTTCTTAGAGCTTCAAGGTGTAACCCTAGTGATATCATAGATCACTCGTATTATTATCATTAATAATATTGGAGCTATTTGTTTTGTTACATACATTGTTCTCACATACATACAATTGTTTCATTCACAATCAATCTTCTAAGTATCATTAAGTAGATTCTGCATACTTAGTGGTATCACTCAAAGTATCAATATTAACACAAGTTCAAGGTGTTCACGATCCAACACTCACCATTTGCTCATACCAGTAGTTCTTACCGTTGGACGACCTATAATATGCCTTAGCGTAACATGGATAGCAAATTGAAAAGAGCAAATCTAAAAGCGGTGAGTGCTTCCACAACTCTTTACCCCAATGTTTTCGAAACGATAATTGTTGAACGTTCCTAGCTGGAAACGGAACCATTCTTCTGAGATGGTCAAGGTCTATGTTCAATGGCACAAAATTATCTTCTATTTCAATGTCAAAGTTGCTTGATAAATCAAGTGTTTCTCTCATCTTAAGAAAATACGACAGATCCTTGGGTTCAGACTTACAAAAACTTAGCGTGAGCTTAATATGTGCAGGTGTACTATATGGAAATAAGAGGCTATGCATTTCCAAGCCATTGTAACTGTAATTGATGACGTATAGTCCATACTCGGGTCACGAACCCGATTAATGAACATTACTAAGACCCAAACCCACCACGAGTGGGTTATCATAACAGTGATTGGGCTATCATACTAATGGTTTGGGCTCACGAAAGCCCAAACCCAAAGTTATTTATGGTTTTGATATAGATATCTCTTATTTAAGGGATATATATAAAAAACAACCGGATATATACCGAAGAGTAAGGAGCATGTATCCAATAAGGATTTCATGCCTATATAAAGAATATCATAGCCCTCGTTAAAGGTACAACTTGCAACCTTAACTCTCCTATACAACCCTAAAATCGATTACTTACTCTCACGCCGGAGGATAATCGTGGGAGACAATCCCACGATAAGCCTAACGGTGTTTGTTTGTTTTCTTAGTGCGCAGGTCTCAAGCATTAAGATCTGATTGGTACGAGAACAGGAACCCAAATAAGGAACGCCCAACTTTTGTATCAACAAGTGGCGCCATTCGTGGGACCCGAACCCACCATCAGCAGCAGCCTTGCGCTTAGCACCTTGGCGCTCCTCTTCAGAGTCGGTGTCAACCTTGAGGATCCCAACACTATCAGACGACTCGGTGCGCACGGGCTCAGGAGCCGCCACTCCCTGCGCGGGAACAGTCTGCACCGGAGTTGCATTCACAATAGGCTGCGCAACATCGGAGGATTCTTCTTGCACAGGCTCGAGAAGACGTCCGGCGGTAGCCTCCAAGATAGGCAATTCACCCTCCCTCAGGGGGCGCACACCCACAGTTACCTGCGTGGGCTTTGTCAACCTCACCACAGAAAACAGGTCCATCTGTGCGCAACACATGAACGAATAGAAAAGAACAAGCTAGTTGATAAAATTAAAATATACAAGAGCGCTTACATTATAAACGCGAGGATAAGAAAGGACAAGCACCCACCCCGGCCGCTTCCATCAAAAAATGTTGGCACTTCATCACTTCCTCCGAAGTAGTTGCGACTCATTCCCATATGAACCAGAAACTCCTCGGGATAGGAGTTGATTGGGATGCGGTTACCGTTAATGGTCTCCGCATCCTCCATGTTGTACGTACCAGGATCTGGGCGCTCATCCTTTGGAAGTGTCCCTTGAGTATAAAACTCAGAGAGCGTGGTGAATACCCTATCATCTATCCAGAAAAACTTTTCCCTCCAACCCCTAAGGGCGTCTATTTTTTCAGTGTAACATTGATAGCACCTTGGGCGCTTCGAAAACGTTATCCACCCGTTCGACCACGTTGTGTGGTAAAACGCGCGGAAGAGGTTGATAGTAGGATTTATCGCAAGTAAGCGACAATTTACTTCAAAATTTGTTATTTTCGCTGCACCTATACATTGCAGCTGAGTGATATGCAGACGGTAGAAGTTGAGCACGTCGCTCAAGAATAGGGATATAGGCACGCGCTGGTTCGCAAACTCAAAAAAGTGCGTGTATACCCCTATTTTCCCCTCAGGGAAGTCTGCGATACATGCGTTCGCATCCGGTAATTCCGGATGCACCGCGAGAGGGATGAAATAGTCGGAGGTGAACTGACGAAGTTCATCCTCGTGCATCTCAGAACGAAACTCCTCTAATTGACGAACCATTTTTCCTAAGGTGCGCACACGCAATTACCTTCGAAGATACTAGCTTTTTCTTGAACAAGGATTCGCAATATGGAGAAAATGGTATTTTTCACTGTGGTAAACACAGTGAAAATGGGAACCCTTTATATAGGGTTTCCCCTTGCCTTGGATGAACGACACGTGGATCCCACTACCTCCATCGTGTGGTTAGAATACCAACAGGTACATGCACTTTTTCACGTATTTCAAGGGATACGTAGGACACTTGGAAGCTAGATACATCGTATCTCCCCTTTTGGGCGGGAAATAGTAGAATCTTCCCCGCCACGCTTGCCGCTAATATTACTAGTCTAGCATCCGCGGTTACTACCTACGCATACTAGACTGGGGGGACATGATGACGTATAGTCCATACTCGAGTCACGAACCCGATTAATGAACATTACTAAGACCCAAACCCACCACGAGTGGGCTATCATAACAGTGATTGGGCTATCATACTAATGGTTTGGGCTCACGAAAGCCCAAACCCAAAGTTATTTACGGTTTTGATATAGATATCTCTTATTTAAGGGATATATATAAAAAACAACCGGATATATACCGAAGAGTAAGGAGCACGTATCCAATAAGGATTTCGTGCCTATATAAAGAATATCATAGCCCTCGTTAAAGGTACAACTTGCAACCCTAACTCTCCTATACAACCCTAAAATCGATTACTTACTCTCACGCCAGAGGATAATCGTGGGAGATAATCCCACGATAAGCCTAACGGTGTTTGTTTGTTTTCTTAGTGCGCAGGTCTCAAGCATTAAGATCTGATTGGTACGAGAACAGGAACCCAAATAAGGAACGCCCAACTTTTGTATCAACAAGTGGCGCCATCCGTGGGACCCGAACCCACCATCATCAGCAGCCTTGCGCTTAGCACCTTGGCGCTCCTCTTCAGAGTCGGTGTCAACCTTGAGGATCCCAACACTATCAGACGACTCGGTGTCAACCTTGATCATTGGAATTATATTCATCCTAACCTGGTAGAGCCCGATGTTATTAGCAGCTACTAAACTTAAAGTATATAGGTTTTCATTAGAGAATATCGCATTCGGAATATTAATTGTAAGCCATTGATCAGCCTCATTTGTATTCCTAGCAAGCTTCTTACCAAATATTGTTAGGGAAAGCTCCTTGAGACTATTTTTAGAAGCTAGTACTTGAAACCAATTTTCAACAGGAGAAGGCAGTGACAATTTCTCAATGCCTAAGTGAAGACGAAGAACATTCGATGGGCATGTTGTCATTTAAATACCGTAAAAGAGTGCGATCAATCAACTTAATGTAGTCTATATCTTTTTGTTTGGTGAGATAACCATTCGTTACAAATGTAGTAAACCTGAGGGTAGGGATGGTAGACCAAGCGGGTAGCCATGACTTGGACAAGACACATGTGCGGGCGACATCTTTTTCGGGCAACAGTGATTGTATATGATGGATCAACTCATTCGGAACATATATAGATTGTGGTGTGATGCTTAAAGTCCCTTCTTCCTCCATGTCTTTTGTGGCATGACAACATTTTTGCAATTACTATGATCTAAAAACACCTTTAAGAATTTGATAATCATCTTGCAAAGTAAAAACAACAACAACAATAAACCCAGTCCCGCCGGAGTAGGGTAAGGAATCATCTTGCAAAGTAAAGAAGTTAATTACCTTCAAAATCGTTACCTGTCCGTCTTCAAAAGTTTGCAGAAGAAGAAATCATTTTAAATGCTCCTTTTCTTTTATATATATATATATATATATATATATATATATATATATATATATATATATATATATATATATTCTCATAAGAAAGTCTCCTTATATATGAGAATATCTCTCTCTCTCTCTCTCTCTCTCTCTCTATATATATATATATATATATATATATATATATATATATATATATATATATATATATATATATATATATATATATATAGATATATAGATATATTCTCATATATAAGGAGACTTTCTTATGAGAATATATATATATATATATATATATATATATATATATATATATATATATATATATATATATATATATATATATATATATATATATATATATATATATATATAGGGTGGGGTTATTATAAAAAGTGTGTTATAATAAAAAGGGTAGGAAGTCATCTCCACCGTTGGATCAGATTTGGTAAGAGCAAAAAGGGCGGTGTCATTATTGTAAATAATGCAAACTTCAGGGGCAAATCTATAATAGTGCTTTTAACACACAGGTACCTAACCATTTATTACACCCTTAAATCATTCATACGATCTTATTTTCTCTCTCTAATTTTCCACACTTTCTCTCTCAAAAAACACACATACACCTTCATCATATTTCTTTTTAATCAAATCGTTAATGCATATTCTCATCGCAATCGAATCATAAACGAATTTATCACATAGAATCGATACTGCATCAATGTGATAATGATGTAGAAGATGAATCTACCCCATCTTTAACGAACTCGTAAGTTTTTTTATGAACCTTAATTTTGTTATTGCATCATTTTGTTGATATTTGTTTATTAAATCGTGTTTTGTTGGTATTTGTTTGTTAAAATCGTGTTTTGTGGATCTAAGTATGTTATATTCAGAGTTTAATTCAAATTCACAGCATGTTTTCTTTTAGATCTGGAACAAAATGTAGAAAAATATAGATAAAAAACGTGTTTAATAAAGTTGCATAAAAGGTGTTTGATAAAATGTCTCAACCAATTTTATAACTGTGATGCACTAAATTTACATTATGATGCAGTAGGTTTTTATTTTAACTGTAATGCAGTAGGTTATTTGTGTTTGTATGTTTGGTTATTTGTTCGATGTACTTGATTTTGTAATGTGATGCACTAGGAGCTGAGTTGTCATGTATAAGGATGGATTAGGTTAAGCATAGGTTGCGTTATGTGCGTAAATGTCTTTTTTTGGTTGATTGTATGTCTGATGCATTCGATTTTGATCTGTGATGCAGTAGGTGCTGACTTGTCATGTCTAAGGATAAATTAGGTTAAGTGTAGCTTGCTTTATGTGAGTAAATGTGTTTGTATGGTTGATTGTATCTCTGATGCACTTGATTTTCTACTATGATGCAGTAGGTGCTGAGTTGTCAAATATAAGGATAAATTAGGTAAAGCGTAGGTTGTGTTATGTGAGTAAATGTGTTTGTATGGTTGATTATAAGTCCGATGCACTTGATTTTGTACTGTGATGTAGTAGGTACTGAGTTTTCATGTATAATGATGAATTAGGCTAAGCATATGTTGCTTTATGTACGTAAATTTGTTTGTATGATTGATTGTATGTACTAAATTCACATTGTGATGCAGTTGTATTTCATATTATAATGTAGCAGGTTTTTATTTTAACTGTGATGCATAAGGTTATTTGTGTTTGTATGTTTGGTTATTTGTGTGATGCAATTGATTTTGTACTATGATGCAGTACGGGTTCAGTTTTTGTGTATAAGGATGCATTAGGTTAAGCGTAGGTTGTGTTATGTGCGTAAATGTGTTTGTATGTTTGATTTTTTGTGTGATGCACCTGAAACTGAACTGAGATACAGAACGTTTTAAGTTGCCACGTATGAGCATCAGTTAGGTTAAATGTAATTTGTGTTAGTGCATCCCAGTGTATATATTCTTTTAAATCTTTAATGCACTAAATATAAAACACGTGAAACTTTGATGCACTATATTATGAATTGTGATGCAGTAGGTCCAGATTGTCGCGTGTATAGCTTCTAAGGATGAATTAGGTTAGGTGTAGCAGACATTATGTGTCGAAATGTGTTTGTTTGCTTGGTTGCATGAACGATGCAGGTGGTTTTGAATTGTGATGCAGTATAACTTGAATTAGTGAATTTGTTATGCACTAGTAAGTAGAACTTGAATTAGTGAATTTGTTATGTTTATATTAAGTGCATCAGTTCGTTTATAAATAGTGCATCAGTTTAATTATCTATCTTGGTACTCACAGGTTAAAATGTTTCTAACAACTTGCTTAGGAAACATCATGTAAAAGGAGACGAGATACGCAAGATTCTAAATCCTGAAAATGGAGTGAAGATCAACCTAATATGTAAAAGAAGGATTAATACACAAAAAAGTTACTAATCTTTACAAAAAAGTTCGCCTAAGTTACTGAACTTTCATTTTGTTCACTTAGGTTACTGAACTTTGAAACTTTGTTCAATCAGGTTACTAAACTTTGAAACTTTGTTCAATCAGGTTACTAAACTTATCAAAAAATATATGTTCAGGTTACTCGGACTAAGGCTAAATTTTCGAGTTTATCTTTCCCGAAAGTTCAGTAACCTAAGTGAACAAAATGAAAGTTCAGTAACTTAGGCGAACTTTTTTGTAAAGTTTAGTAACTTTTTTGTGTATTAACCCTGTAAAAGAATTCAAGTATCAATGAGAGATATTTGAAGTGCTGTCATTCGTAGAGGAATATAAATTGTTGTTTCAAACCAATGTTTTTAATTCTATTGGATGTTTCAAATTTTTAGTTGTAATACTTTGGATTACTGAATGCTTAATACTAAGTATTGTACCTCTTAATGAGCATAATGTTTGTTTAATATTAAGTAATTTTGATTACTGCTGATTCTGAATGAACATATATGCAATATATTATAAACTGTGATTCACTAAATTTTCCACTGTGATGCACTGTATTGTTAACTCTGATGCACTTAAAATTCTAGTGTATGAAAGTATACAACTCATGCATCATAGTGTATACAACTGGTGCATCATAATGTATATATCAGATGCATCTCAGTGTAAAATCTGGTGCATAACATTGTATATATTGACTTAAATATAAAAAATATTTAATGAACACTTAGATACTGTTGAATTGATTTTTGTTAATAAATTCTATACGTTTTATAACCGAAAACTTGTCATGTAAGTAATGCTTTAATATCTACAGAGTACAAAAATGTATATGTCTACTGTAATTCAATGTTATACATCTACTGCATTACAATGTTTATATCTACTGCATCACAATGTTATAAATATACTGCATCACAATGTATAGATCTACTACATCACAATAAATATGTTTATTATATCAGAATGTTATAAATCTACTACATGAAAATGTACAAATCTAGTGCATCATAATGCATACATATACTGCATCACAATGTACAAAAACTTCACTTTGCTAGCTCAAATTTGATGCACCAATAATTATAGGGCATGAGACGTGCCATATGCTCGTTAGGTACGTATGATGGGATCAATCTTTCCCTCATCTCAAACATATCTTTTAACCACTTGTAGTCATCAAGTTCAAACTTAATGATCATAGATTCCCGCTCTCTCAAATTCTGCAGACAAAGTCTAATCGGTCCACACTATATCACATATACATCTGCGAAAAACAAAGTTTTATAACAGACCCAATCTGCAAAAAACAAAGTTTTATTGTTACTACTGCATAACAAGAATAAATCAACTGCATCAGCTTGTAACAAACAATGCATTATAGGTATGAACTAAACGATCAACTTTTATAATCAACTGCATCATAGTCCATTAAGTATTATACTATCAACTTATAAAAAAAAATACCCTTATAGTCAACTCTTGCACGATATCAAAGCGCATAACAAAAAATAATAATAATAATAAACAAAACTGAGAAGATACTAGCAGTTTAAACATACGTATTGTTAGTGCATGAATGTGTTAAATAAGCAGTATCACTATGTTATATCAAGCACAATTGAATTAAAAATTGACAAAACACAAATGGAACCTTATTCACCTACTGCAACAATGTTTTAAATCAAGTGCATCACAAACTTGCGATTAGTAATTCACTCTAGATAGACTTGCGATTTAAACTCAATACTCCGAGGTTATATTGGTAAAGACTAACCAGCTGAGCAAAAGTAATGGCAACGTTGCAATCACTCATCCGTCACCAACTCACAATATCTCTAGTTCGTAATACTAACAAAGGCATAAGATCATTCACATATTCACATTATAACCAAAATCTATTAACTTTAATTGAACAATAGGAAACCACAAACAAAAACCTACTGTATCAACATTTCTATTCCCATTCACCATACATATAACTACACATATAAGCCTTTTCCACTAAAAATTAACCAAAAAAATTAAAGCATAACAGTCGATGCATTACAGTGTAAACTCAGTGCATCACAATTATAAAATATCAGATACACATTTTAACAAACATCTTGTGTGCAACTTTCCAAAACATGTTTTGTATCTATTTTTTTCTCAATTTTGTTTCAAGTTCAAAAAGAAATATGATATATTGTTGATCAAACTTCAAATATTACATAACTAGATCAATAACAACACAAAAAACTACTAAAAGCAATATAACATAAAAAAGCAAACGCCTTTGAAATAATCACCAAAACTGAAGAAAAAAAGAAAATGACCTTGAAATAGGTTCTTACTATCATTAAATGCGGATGAACGACAATCATAACGGTTTGATGATAGAATCAACATCTTCAAAACCGATGTAGAATTAGGATTACAAAATCAAAATGTTGAATTAGTTTAGTTATTAGATATTGATGAATGGTGGTTATCGATTGATGATTAAACATTGATCGGCAGTTAACGAGGAGGAAGGTGGTGGTGAGCGGTGGGGAAAGCGGCGGAGAACGGTGGGGAAGATATTGGTGATGGAGGGAAAAGTAATGATGATGGCAGGATGAAAAGTGAGATCCAGGAAGAATGGATAATGAAGATGAAAGGTTTATAAAGGGTTGGTTGTAAAGGACGAAAATAACCTTGTAGGTATAAAAATTAGGGGCGGGGTAATTGGGACAGGTGGCGGGCTGAGAAGGCTTCCTACCCTTTTTATTATAACACACTTTTTATTTTAACCCAAACCTATATATATATATATATATATATATATATATATATATATATATATATATATATATATATGTGTGTGTGTGTGTGTGTGTGTGTATATATATATATATATATATATATATAGGGAGACTTTCTTATGAGAACCATCTTATCTGCGAGAACTGAGAGAACCACAAAAAACATGCATGCACGCCTTATAAAATACATGCAAATCATCAATAAACGTAAGTATCCACCTATGTTCTTCAATATCATCATCAACTCATCATCTTTTTTCAGAAAAACCTTACACACGGCCGCAATATTATCGTTGCACGCCTTATAAGAACATACATGCACACATTCAAAGAAAAATTTTGTATTTCCAATTTCTTATCAAATTCTTTAGAACAACTATGTTTTTTTAAAAACATATGTGTTGTTTTTAGAACATATGTGCAAAAATATAATTATTGAAGGCATGCATGTATGTTTTTAGTGGTTCTCTCAGTTCTCGTTGATAAGAAGGTTCTCGCAAGAAAGTCTCACTATATATATATATATATATATATATATATATATATATATATATATATATATATATATATATATATATATATATATATATATATATATATATATATATATATATATATAGGTTGAGGTTCTTTACAGAACCAAATAAATTACGAGAACCGCGAGAACCAACATCAACCAATCAGATTTTTTTAGATATTTATTTTTATTATTTAATCCAAAAGGGTACAATAGTAAATATACATTTTTTTAAATAGAAAACGTTTTTTAGGTCCTAAATTTTAGGATTTTTTTTTTTTTTTTTTTTTTTTTTTTTTTTTTTTTTAATTATTTTTCCATGCATAATTTCAAATAGTAAGGTGCATACGTGTTTTTTTTATATAAGGTAAATTAACATATATTTTTATTGTTCAATTGCTTTTAAAATTAAAAATATTTACAGAAGTGCATTGAATGACAAACCTCTAATGTGTTTTGTTCAAAAATATTTACACAAGTGCATTAAATGACCAACATAAATATTTTACATGTATCGTATACATTTCAAAACAAAAACATTATCCACAAAATTAAAATTATATTATATACAATTCATATACAAAATTTTAAAAGTAAAGAATAGCCGTGTATACTAATCTTCTTGCAACTTCATTCGCTTGTGTCTTTACTCTTTACTTTTTTATCATAACTATTTTTTCGCTAGATATTATGTACAAAACACATGTGCACTCGTGACATCGCTCATCATACTCGCACCTGTAACCACAACCAATTAATAAACGAATTATTTAATCAGGACATCTAACAAAACACATATACACAATGTATTTCTGACTTGTTGAGAAATTAGTACAACCTTAAAACACAAAACACAAGTGCACCCTTAAATAAAAACATATATGCACTTTTAATACATTTAAACTCAGAAATTATGAAAACACATATGCATAGAAGGCATTAAATTCACAAGAAAATGTTAAAACACATATGCACTTTAAATAACACATATGCACAACCCTTGAAACACAAAAAAAACAATTCAAACCATCAAAGCAAACATATCCTCATATCTTGTAATTACGATTAACATCTAAAATTGCAAACCATGATCAATTTTTTAATATTTAGTACAACAGCTAGTGGAAGTTATTAGTATGGCAATTGCCAAATCCAAAATAATAGGACGCTAATCAAAACAAAACAAAAATATATAAGGCATGCTAAAACTAAAAGGGAAATTCGATAAGTGTGGTGACTCACATATTTTTAATCGATTATTGCATCACTATTTTTTAATCCTTTCACTTTGTAATTGAATATAAAAAGAAGATACCATACACAGAACTAGCATAATACCCGTACGTTGTATCGGGGCAGTTTTATATCAAATAATTTATCATTTACATAACACACGAATAAACTAAAAACCTTACATAACGATACACACGGATAATTACCAATACAAACATGTTTAAAGTGAAATACTTTGTTATAACCGCCTTTAAAACATACTTTGAAACACTAACCAACGCATATAAATGAAACATGATTGAATTTGAAGCATTCAAACATTAACATTACCAACAGATTCAGACTTTCCACCAACACGATTACTTTCGTTGACAAACGGAGGACTGCTAAAATGTCTTTCAAGATTTTCAAGATGCGTAAAATTATCAGAAACATAATCATCTTCATGAAAATCAAATGTAGCATCATCATTATCATAAGCGAGAGGATCAACACTTGGGAGACAATCCTATGAAAAAATAGTTAAAAAAGTTCAACTGTTAATATCACACATAATAAAAATATAAACCGACAGATATCTTATAATAATAACTTACGAACATTATCATTCACTTCAGGAAAATCCGTATTATACAACTCAACATCAATAATTTTAGATTCGACGGTTTCTTCAGCAGACATGTAACCATCCTGGGTAAAGGGGAGTAATCCTGCACCCTGGTAAATATATTAAGACCAAAACGTTTGAGTACAAATGGAATGTGGCTGAATACCACATTAACCTCAAGCAAATACAGCTTGATAGACAACTAACCTAGAGCTTCTGACATGCCAAAAGCTCATGACAACTCTAGAAACAAAATGAACCTAGACCAAAAACAAAAACAAATCAAACTAACCAGCAGCATCATCCGTGAAAGAAGAACTTCCACCATAAGCAACATTAGGGAATAAATTAGTTGATTCATCAAACATGTTATCAACACAATCATCTTCACCATCTTCATCAGTAGCTAGAACATCATAAGGGTTGGATGTAGACACTTCACCCCCCTTAGAGGAGAGACCTTTAGACTTCAACTTAGATGACGATGTAGGCACACTACTAGTAGCTACCTTTTTAGGTTCACTAATAGTCTTCTTTGGCTCATACCTGATAGTCTGTTTGACAGAAGTACCAACAATACCAGACTGGCTTTTACCTTTTTTCTTCTTACGACTCACCTTTTGGAAACCACCATAAGCAGGAGGAACCACATTTGAAGTAGTAACAACAGGGGGAGTAGTCTCTTTTTTAGTACAATGCTCATAGATGTGCCCAAAAATCTTACATAAAGTGCACCTAGGAGGCCTCCATTCATATTCAACCCGGATAGATTCTTTAGTAAAACCATCCCCTGTAAGAGAGGGGACACCAATAGTGATAACTTCTACGAGCTCATCCACTGAACCCACTTCAATTAAACACCGAGCAAAACTGCTTCTACCCCAAGAATCCTTGCACATAGAACTTGTGTACGAATCCAACATAATAGGTTTGCCAATAAATGAAGCAATCAAGTTAATACCATCATCTTCAAAGACTTGGAGAGGCACATCATGCAGTTTAACCCATATCGGAATGCGAGTCAACTCTTCCTTACATAAACTAGTACCAATAGACCATTTCTTGAGAATGATTGGAGATTTACGAATCATCCAAGGTCCATTTTCCAAAACAGATTCTAAACCAGCTTGAGTATCAAATTTAAAAAAGAAAAAACCTTTGTCATTCATCATGATCTTTTTCAAACCATACTTAGCCCAATTATTCTTAACATAGTAATCAACCACTGGAAACGCCATTCTATTACCAATAAAATAGCCATAAAGAGTGTGCTCTAGGCGTGCACTAACCTTTTCAACTATTCTTCGAGGAATAGACACATTAACACCTTCACAAACAGCCTCAGCAACCAAAGAACTAGAATTAGTTGCATTAGTTGTATTAACCTCCACGTAGTCATTAGTTGTAGTAACTTTGCCACTCACATCAGAATTTGTTGCATTAGCCGTCATGCTAGGTACATAGACCTCCATTAAACCACTCATAGCCTCATACACTTGTGAACGCGTTTCACTATCTAAATTAGGCCATATCGGATATTTACCCGCTTCAATACCCTTAAGGAATAAGTCAAGATCAATGGCAGATTTAATCGAAACACCCAACACCCCTTCAATAGTATCGTGTTTACACTTAATAGACTCACGGATGTTATCAACCTGAACATGAGGAGATGTATCACAAGAATTTACAGCTATAGGCTGCATCGCCACACCTGTAACATCCTTAGGTTTAGACTTCTTATGTTTCCTCATGGTCACCTTTGACAAATCAATAGTAGCACTGTTATCATCAGCCATAGTGCGTGACAAAGTATTTTTCTCCTCTCCCAAATTCGACATTAAACACAACCAAAAACCCTTTAACAACCAGATCGTAAAATCAGAACCAGAAGAACACGCTTAATCAGAAAGCAAACGATTCAAACCCTAGATAACCTAGGGTTTATAAGATAAGCGTGCATAAATAATTACATGATCAGAGAATCGGTAATGATTGCAAATAAGAATGGAATTAATTACAAACCAAAACCAAGTTCAGTGAAACCCTACACCAGCGATTATAAGAAACCCTAAAAAATCTAAAAATCGATCCTAAAACTAACCAGGAACACAATACGGATTAAGATAGGTTAATCAAAAGATATAAACTAAACTTAAATCAGAATTGTGATGGATAATTATGAGGATCAATTAGAAGAAAAGCATTAAGGGTTTAGGGATCTCCATATTCGCCAGAGGTTAAACAAAAATGGGATATAACATAAATTAAGTGAAACAACCTTACATATTAGAAAATAGCACAAAATTTTTATTTTCATAACTCACAATATCAATGCGTCGGACACGAGATGAGTGGAAACTATAGGAAAATATATAAAAACTGATAGAACGATACACCTCACGAGGAAATATAATTGAAACCGGATTATATGTCATGTTGAATACAAATAAAGCGTATTGATGTTTTATGATGCAAATATAAAATATATATATGAAGTCTAAAATAATATATAGCAGTTGAGGTATACTTACAAATAAACTGAAAATAACTACTACCGCCAATAATACATTTAAATCACAAAATAACTACTACCACCAATCATACAAATAAACTGAAAAAAACGTATATCTTAACATATATCGACAGTTAAACACGTATTTTCTAATTTTATTAGGTTTGGGCCTGGACATAAGCCCATAATGCCATTATCCATAAAAAGGCATGAGTAACCTTTAAACTTCTAGACCTAACAAAACTGAAACTTTTTTTTTTCCTATATAAATCAACATACACAAATTATCAACACACACAATATCTATAAATAAAAAAGCATAAAAAAAAACAACAAAAAAAGGGGGGTTTCTTTTGCAACAGCTAAATGGCAGAAAACAACGCTTTCAAACTGAAGATGAGCATTCAAGCAATTCAAGAAACAGACCGACAATTGGAGAAAGCAAAGTCTCTAAACACGATTCTGGAACAAATAATAAAAACAGCAAAAGGAAGACAGGATCTCATTCAAGTTCTTTCGAAATTAGGAGGTTTAGATATGTATAAGAAGACAGAAGACTTCCTCATCAAAGTTCGTACTAAAGAAATGGAAGTGCTTAACGAACTTAGGGATATTGAAAACGGCACATCAGAAAATATGAATCTGAATGTTAAGTTTATTGAAAATATTAAGAATGTGTAAAGAATTATGAATGTAATTTTATTTTGGTATGTAACTCAATATGAATTTTATTAATATAATATTAAGTTGTCTGAGTTATGTTATACATTAAATTATTATTGTTCAGAATGGTTCACATTCAGCATCATATAATGATATGATGTATAAACATGTTATTTTGATGTTTATGTTGTAATCTGATATAAATTTGTTCACTTACTTAAAGTAGTAAGAAAGTAGTAAATAACAATAAACTTTTTATGGTTTCAGATGCTGGTTTCAGTTTGTAGATTACACATGCTGAATAGAAAATATCAAACGAACCAACACATGGTTTAATATGCTGGGTTCAGTTTGTGGATTACACATACTGGTTTCAGTTTAGCCATTGGAGTTTATAGTATAATCTGAAATAAGATAGTTGTAATCCATAAATGTTCAGCGTGATATTCAAAATGCTAAATGAGCGTGTCAAGCATGATAACAAATTAAATGACTTTATTTGGGAATATAAAAAAACTAAACACGCTTATACAAAAATTAAATTAACAGTCTGTCAATAGTAAGGTTAATAATGGAGTAGGAGGTGTTCAACAAGAAATTGAAATGTACATACACGTGAATCTATAACTAATTCTGTAGTTTTTTAATTCATTCATTTATTTATTGAATATGAAATACCATTTGGATTAACCGATCGATTCAATGATAAAGCATTCGTATCAACACCGAAAAAAATCATATGGACAGTGTTGACAAAATAAATCAAAAAGCTATTAAATAAATAAATAACAAAAGGCGTAAGCCACCTAAACACAAAATCATTACCTTTTCGTCGTCGGTTATGCGGCATCATGTGAAAGATCGAAATAGAAGAGCGTCGTCATTGTAGTGATGAATACAAATGAACCAATAAACATAATTAATAAATTAGTATAATAAGTTACAAGTATATCATGCATTCATACATCACATTAGGGGGAAACTTAATTCAGATAATAGAATTGCAAATGAATGAAACATTATGTATTGATATTTGATTTTAAAAAAAGGATTGTAAGCAGTTGAAGAGTGGAGGCGGAAGAGAATCAGAGAGAAAACATTTGTGACCTAATCAATATTTCAAAGTCCCTTAATAGATGGACGGTTATCAAAAAATAATAAAGACAAAATTCCTATAGTACCCCTCCAACTCATATTAATTTATTCTTTATCTTTCACTTTATTACATTTTTTCCACAAATGATTTTGACCATTGATCAAGTAATCTAAGGGTGGAAAATGGTTCTCGCAATTTATTTGGTTCTGAAAAGAACCTTACAATATATACATACATATATATATATATATATATATATATATATATATATACATATATATATATATATACATATATATACATATATATACATATATATATATATACATATATGTACATATATGTATATATATACATATATATATATATATATATACATATATATACATATATATATATACATATACATATATACATATATGTATATATATATACATATATATATATATATATATATATATATATATACATATACATATATATACATATATATATATGTATATATACATATATATATATATATATATATGTATATATACATATATATATATATATATACATATATATATACATATATATATACATATATATATATATATATATATATATATATATATATATATATATACATATATATATGTATACATATATATATGTATACATATATATATGTATACATATATATATATATATATGTATACATATATATATGTATACATATATATATGTATACATATATATATGTATATATATATATATATATACATATATATATATATATATATATATATATATATATAGTGTTGTATTCTATGCAGTACCAATATTAGATACAGTACTTTACAGTACTATTAAAATGAATCTGGGTCATTGGATGAGTTAATCAAAGGATAAGATTAAAAGTGTTAAAATTGTAATTTAACTAAAGATGAGGTATTATTTTGTTAAGGCTGAAAAAGTATTATAATTGATGTAAGGGTAATATAGGGAGTTTATATTTATCATTTTAAAAAACCGTCCCTTGTTTGAAGGATACAGAGAATTATTTTCTCACATATCATCTCTCTCTCTCACACGTATTTCTCTCAAACACTGATTCATCTTTAGTCAGCCACCACCAAAATCTCCATCAACCAAGAAAAAAGACGATCTTTAAAAATGGTTTGTTTGACGGCACCATTTCTCTAAGTATTGTAAACCGTGCCTACCACCGACGAACCAAGAGAACATCCCACCAGATTTGAAGACAACTAAAGTGATCCGGGTATCTCGTTCAGATCTGTAATTGGCTGGTTAAAATGAAGATCCACAATGACAATTAAAAACTTTTTGTTGTCATTGGTTAGTAACAATTTTTATGACGTCGTTAGGCTGACTATGGGGCAGTCGGTTCTGTTGGTGCAGACCTTCTTTTTGGTAAGCATGTATTAATTATTTATTTAACACCAAGAAAGCGGATTTGTTTGGTATAATATAGGCATAATTGCATATATATCCCTCCAAAAATAAATAATTGCATATATATCCTTTGTACAAGTTTTTTATGCACATAATACAATGGTTTTTATGCATGCTTTGGATATATATATGCAATTATGCATTTTCAGAAGGATATATATGCAAAAACCCCTATAATATAGTTCCAAATTGGGTTAACTGCTTTTTAGTTGAATGGTGAATGATCCCTTTAAATTATTGGTGTTGTTGGTCAACTGCAAAACAAGGCAAATACTCAAACATTCGAGGTTGATTTGGTTGTTGTCTTTTGAACAAGCACATATCTCATGCTATATTATTAGAAGTTTTGTTCATTTTTTATGTGTGAAGTAGGGGGCTAACGTGGGTTTATCCCATGAACTTGTTTGGTTTACTTTTGTAACTAAAATATTTACATTTGCATATTTTATTCAAATATCTTAACTTCTTTTTTGAATTATGATGTTGTTAATATATTTTTGGAGTGTTAATATGATTCTATGAGATTGGGCACACATGATAGGAGAATGTAACAGTTATTTCTTTTTGGAAAGTGTTAGTTCCATTCAAATGGTACATATGTGGTATATTAAAATGTTCAACCATAAAAGTGTGCATAAGTGTTATGCAAATTGGTATACGTAAATTGATATAAGTAAAGATTGTGCATATATGTTATGATATTTATTAGGTCTATGGTTCTTATTAAAAAATCAATTAAATGACGTGCATATGTGTTTCAAAGTTAATATAAAATTAATGGAAGAGTGTTTATGTGTTTTATGACGGATACAAAATCAATAAATGGGGGTGCATATGTGTTTTATGATGGATAGAAAATACAAGGGGGGTGCATATGTGTTTTAACCTTGATATAAAATCAAGGAAAAATCTATGCATATATGTTTACAATGTGCGTATGTGCTCGTTAGTTATTCATAATAAAAAATATTAATTGTTTGTAATTTTAGGTATTAAAAAGACACAAGTGTTGATCATGATAAAGATGTAAAGACACAAGTGTAGAATGAGATACAAGTGCACTGATGAACACGCACATACAAAAGTCATGAGAGTATTTAATGATGAGAAATACATGTACATATACGGATAGCGCAAAATCTAATTAGTGCACACGTATGTAATTAAATTGTACTTTTTTTTTTCTTTTAGACATTAGGATTTGAATTGTATTTCATGTGATTATTGATTTCTGTATTTCAATTATACATTATCTACAATTAGGGGTGTAAATGAGTCGAGTTGAGCCGAGTACTGCCAAGCTCGAGCTCGAATCGAATACTAAAACTCGAGCTCGAAACTCGACTCGAGCTCGATCGAGCTTTCTATTTCGAGCTCGAGCTCGACTCGTTATATAAAACTCGAGCTCGACTCGAGCTCGATTATTTTCATATTTAAGGCTCGAACTCGATGAATACTCAATATATCAAGTTTGGATCGACTCGATTTGTATGAAAATTAAGCAATAAATGTATATAAAAAGGTAAAAGTGTAATTTAGTTGAAGCTCGTTAAGGCTCGCGAGCTTCACGAGCAAAGCATTTTCGAGCTCGAGCTCGACTCGAGTTGTCTCGTCTCGTTTAGATCCCTATCTACAATCTACTTGTATAACATTTAAGTGTGTAAACCAAAATAAAAAATGTATCATTTTATAATCCCATTTTATATGTTGGGATCACAAAGATGAGTTACACTGGCTTGAAGCAACCGCCAAGCATGCCCCACCCAAATCATTGACCCCCTAACCTGTCGCATCACCCACTTGTACCTTCCCCATCACCACTTGTACTTTCACACATCCCCCAACCTAAACAAACTCTCAATCACATCACACCATATCCCTTTCCCTCTTCCAAACCCTCACTTCCCCCAAAAAACCAAACCATGCAATCCCACACCAACTCCGTCGCATCTCCGCCGTCCGACGACGGCGCGTCCGCCGAACGCCGCTTACACGAAGCGGAGGAGCGGTTGCGTGAAGCGATCGAGGAGCTGCAGCGGCGGCAACGGCGAGCGAAGATGCTGTATCCGCCGTGTGATCACGGTGATGAGACGTCGTGTGTTGCGAATGCGATTGGGAATTTGTGTCAGAGTTTTTTGTTAAGTTATGGTGTCAGAGTTGGGATTGGGATATTGCTGCGTGCGTTTAAGCTCGCGAGACGGAAGTCGTATTCGTCGCTTATTGATCTTAAGGTGAGGAGATGTGTTGTTGAATTATGAATGTTTGTTAAGTTGAATTTTGCGCGTTATGTGGTTTGAATGAAATATGAGACGCGGTGTAGGTTGAGCGTGGTTCGGAATTGAAAATGTTGCGAAATGTGGTGGTTTTTGGATTCGTTGAGTTATTGATTTGTTTATTTTAGGAGTACTAGTGTTTATGTGATGTCGGATAACGAGTGAGCGAAAGTACTTGGGCTATGTTTGGCAACGGGCTTATCGGGGCTTATAAGGGCTTAAAACTAGTTAAATTACTTAAATACCCTTCAAGATATAATGAGTATCACGTAAAAGCTATTTTATGTGATTTTACATTAATAAGCTTCAGCTCTAACTAATTCGCCAAACAACTTTATAAAAATATAAGCACCCCAACCCCAACTCATTGCACCAAACATACCCTTAATATGTTACATGATTGTAGTTTATGAAATCAAATGTGGCAATTAGCGTATGCTTAGTGGTAGAGTGGATGATTTATGGTTCTGAATTGTTTACGTATGGTAGTTTTAGTGTTCATGTAATGTCTGTTAACAGGATCGCTAAAGTACTCAAATGCTACTTGATTGTATTGTAAGAAATGAAATGTGACTTAGTGTATGCTGAGCGGATGATATGTGGTTCTGAATTGGAATTGTAGCGAAATATGTTCGAATTTTGAATTAATTTAAAGGATTTATATATGGTTAGTAGCTGTAGTGTTTATGTGATGTCGAGATTTGTAGACGCTAGCAGTGGTTAAGGTGTTATTTGGTTGTACCGTTGTAGTTTAAGAAATGAAATGTGATTAGTTAGTGTATGTTGAGGTGGTGAGCCGACATATATGATTCTGAATTGGAATTGTAGCGAATTATGTTCGAATTTTGAATTAACCACCTATTATAAGGTGGTTATGTGATTACATAGTAAAAATCTTTAAGTTTAGTTTAGTTTTGAACATAGTTTTTGCCTGTAGAAGCTAGAGTATAGTTTTCGTAGTCTCTTTAAGGGAGAAATAAAGTCAATTGTATGTGTTATGAATTAATGTTTTCAAGATGTGTTTAATTTGAATAAAATATGTCAAGTAGTATATGTTGATTGATGGTTCCAAATCGGAATTGTAGGTAGAGATGCTTAAATGACGAATCAGTTTAGTTAAAGATCTGTTTATGTTTAGCAGTTGTAGTATCTATGTAATGTCGGTTAATGAGTTACGTGAATTAATAGTACTTAACATGCTACTTGGTTGTAGTTTAAGACATGAAATGTGACAATAGTGTATGCTGAGCTTGGACTCTTGGATAGAAATTATAGCGAAGTATGTTCGAATTTTGATTTTGATATGTTAAGCGCGAGTACAATTGTAATGCCGGTTACTGAGAAAGTCTATGAGCTTTGCACACACACATACTTAAAGTAGTTAACATGCTATTTGATTGTGTGTGTTACATATATACTTATGTTTAGCAGTTGCTGTTCTTATGTAACGTCGGCTAACGCGAGTTACTGAGACTTGCACGCACTTAAAGTAGTTAACATGCTATATGATCGTCGTTAAAGGGGCAATTGGCAAGCATATCAAGAATGTGACAGTTAGTGTAGGTTGAGCGCATGATCTATGGTTTGGGATTGAACTTTTTACTAGTTATGTTTATTTTCAATCAGTTAGGTCATAGATTTTGATAACTGATTATGCCAATAATTAAATCTCATAGGCTTCAGTGTATTTGTTCAAAAAGTTATAACAAACCTGCCAATTCTTCAAGACAGGTTGAATTGGTTTGAACTGTCATAGATAAATATTTATTTCCTCTTTATATATATACTAGAAAGGTGCCCGCGCGATGCGGGGGCGGATTGTTGGGGTGAAGAGGAGGGAGGTGGGGTGGTGGAAAGTGGTTGTTGGGGTGGTTGTTGAGGTGGTTATAAATTGTTGGGGGTGGTTGTTGAAGTGGTTATAAATTGTTGGGGTGATTGTTAGGGGTGGTTGTTTCCATAATTAGTAAGTAAAAGTCTGAATTTTTAAGCCTTTCTAATTATAGAATAGTCCCAAATACATTATATAGTAGTATAGATAATATATGTATATATATATATATATATATATATATATATATATATATATATATATATATTATATTTATTATTCATTTATGGAGCTTTCTTTGAAACATATATGTTGTAGTAAATAGCTGAGTTGTATGCAGCAACTCGTATCAGAGAAGGATTTGATTGTGCGTGAGGAGGCATGCAGGGTCGGTTTACTTTTTGGAGGGTTTACTGGGTCATACCATGCTCTTAGATGTTTGTTAAGGAAGTGCAGAAAGAAAGAAACACCTTTTAATGTGTAAGTTACTTTGTAATAAGTTAAATAATTCTTGTTTATATATTTTTTTTGGTGATAAAGATTAGTATCCTGAATAGAAGTAGACTTATATTTAGATATTTAGATACTTTAAATATATTATCCCAGTTTATCCAGTTCACACATATGACTTTGTTAAAGGTGATGATGGAGCAGAATTTTAGCAGGTTCAGTCGCAAGTTTGTCTATTTTGGCATTAGATGATCCCAACCGGAGGCGTACACTTGCTCTATATCTTCTAGCTAGACTTGCTCAGGTACTAACTAACCTTACCATCCATGTTTATGTCATATAAAAAAACAAATTCAGAATTTATGTTTGGAGAATCGGTTGGTGGTGCAAAACTTAGATTTTCTCCCATGATGCAAACCTTAGATTTTTTTCTAAGATGCTCTAATTTGCTGTTTAATAGTGTGCGTATAATTCTGCAAAATCTAAGAACAAGTTCCACTTTTGGGGAAGCTCGTGGAGACATGGGGATTCATTACTCTTTGCTTTATCATG
Source organism: Artemisia argyi (assembly GCA_030686995.1). NCBI lineage: Eukaryota > Viridiplantae > Streptophyta > Magnoliopsida > Asterales > Asteraceae > Artemisia > Artemisia argyi. The sequence continues at coordinate 155,261,864 of CM060692.1, forward strand.
TGCTCAGGTAACATGGATTTCTATTGCTCTTTAGATTTTTTTTAGTTGCAATATATATTGGTTCAGATGGTCGTCTTGTTTCTTTTTTCAATAAGATCTAATAGTACGCATAATGATGACCTTTCTCGAAAAATTTCAAAAACTCACCCATACTTATGCATATACTAATCCTAATTATCATTTTGCTTAATGGGCTGCATATTTGCATTCCAGTGATGTAATAACAGATGAATTTACATTTAAAATACACTGTTCAATCACCACAGGTCATGTATGCTTTTGTGATGCGTCCTGAGAGCTTGCCAAAATCATATCAAGATTTTATTCAGAAAACTGGGCCCGTTGCTAAGCCGGTATACAAGGCTGTGAGAGAATGTTGTAGAGGTTCTCCGGTAGATGTTGCATCTCTCTCTTCCTACTTATCAACCGTGAAGGGTGCTGATTTAGTTGCTTTGCAAGAGTTTCCTTCTATCATACCTTGTTCAGTAATTCATCCAGGCACAAAGTCATGTTTGGCTCATAATGCTTATGCAACATCGGCTACATTTAGGAAAACGTTTCCGCTATACTTTTCACTAACTTTTGTACCTTTTGTTGTTCTGCGTCTACAAAAGGTTAGCTTTCGCATGCACTCATGTTTTTCTCTTAAACACTTTATATTACATGATCTCCGAGGTGGCAATTTCTACTTATTTACTTACAAATAGATCAATTTGGGTTATGTTCTGTCTCTGATGGGTCAACTAAAAAGGTATTAGCTCAAAAGGAAACGGGTCAAATGGCTTGATAATCACACATCTGTTTTTAATCACACACATCTGTGATAATATAATTTTGTAGTTATATTTAACCCACCTAAACTGTGCTAGTGTATGGGTCAACCGGACCTGTTTTGACTCATACCCAATGACACCTCTATATGGTCTCACGTGGTCATTGTTGAATATATCGTTCTCCTAGACTCTTATCTTCTTTGAGTTGATCTTAGTAATGTTCCAATTCTTGTTCAGTTTATGGATGCCCCATTTAAAACCAGCTGGTATGCAGTCACGGGAGCAGTTCGGTCAACAGCATTCTTGTCTTCTTTTGTTGGAATCTTTCAGGTACCTCGTGTTCATATACATACCTATTTATAATGTCATATCTATATCTGTGTCTCACAATTTTTTCTTTGCAATGCTAGGGAGTCATCTGCTTGCACAGAAAGGCGGCAGCACAAGACCACAAGCTTGTATATTGGTTTGCTGGTGGATTAGCTGCATTGTCTGTACTTTTGGAGAAGAAAGGTAGAAGAGGGGAACTTGGATTGTATGTTCTTCCACGTGCTGGAGAGTCTTTGTGGTATATATTAGTCAACCGCCGGGTACTTCCGGATGTCAAGAATGCTGAGGTACTACTTTTTGCTTAACTTATAATGTCGCCATTAGAACTTCATCTCTGCTGCTCCCCCAAACTAATTGAGGCCTTCTGCGCAAAAATCTAACGTCAGTGTGCCAGAATGCTTTCAATTAATAATCAGCGTCTAAAACATATCGTTATCCACATTTCTTAAAAAAAAACATATAGTTGTCATTGTTCATAATATAGTTTAACAGTTTTGCTAAAATGTCAATATCTGGCAAGTTTCAAAGTTGGATGTGATTATACTGGTTAGGTAACTCATTTGTATGCATAAAGCCATAAACTAGATGTTGGACCTCGGATTTCCTTAGACGTTATGTTGATTGGCATATAAAGTTGATGTCTGAGCTTTACAGTGATACATCTGAATGGCTGAGAGATCAATATGACTGCTCTAGAGTGACCCTTTGCTTTGTTGGTTATATTTTGCTCCTACAAAAATTGCTGTTCTAAATCCACACAAATGAACATGTTAATCGTCTTTGATGGTCCGATATATTATACATTTAGCGGGGTTCCTTATCATAAAGATCACTCTTGCATCATGGCACTTAACATCGTAATAGATAAAAAGGATCTGTTTATAAACAAAACTTGTTTGTTATTTGAAAATATAAGATAAGATAGTTCATTTCTTTATAAAAGATTCAAATATATAAAATGACAGCACTTAGTTCAGAAGATGAGAGAAGATAAAAGGGATATGCCATTTTGACATCCATGGAGAACATGTCTGTTGAATGTTGATCATCTAGATTTTAGACATGTTGGTCATTTTAAAATCATAAGCATCTATTTTTTACCTGGCACTGCTAGATTGTTGCTTCCAAAGCTTTTCAATGCTAAAGTCTGCAGGTGTTGTATCTGACTTTTTTGTAACTTGTTAAAGGTGGCTTTGTTCTGTGCCTGCATGGGTGGAATGATGTACTACTTGGAACACGAACCTGACACTATGTCTCCATTCCTGAGAAGCTTAATTCGTCGCTTTCTTGCAAGTAGAATTAGTAATCCAGCCCCACCATCAACTAGAAATCCCTCTTACAACTACTTACAAACTCTTGATGCCATAAAAAAACCAACGTTGCAGAACCAAGAAACTGAATTACAATCTTCCGAAAAATACAATCTTGAATCTATACCTGGACTCTGAGCAACCTGCATAACCATACACACTTATTGTTTCATTGACGTTCAAATCATTAGCAGAAAGAAACTAATGGTGAATTTATTCACACTCACCAATGAGATGATTGTTACATGCTATTAGCATTCCGATATTTGATTTCTCATAACCGGGTCTCTTGTGCCAAAGACCCATCTTGATTAAACTTTTGTAGGTCTTTGTTGTACAATGGAGTGCACTTTGCTCATAGTTTTGTAAATATTAGATGCATAAAGCTGTTATGTGATTGCTGGGCCAAAAAAAAAAAAAAAAAATGTTATGATTGCAATTTTATGAATTGTTGTCTTTATGTGTAATACATCTTTGATTGTTCTTTGATGGCAATGCTGCTGGAAAGATAACTGTTTCTACAGCTGTGGGTTTGATATGTACAGTTGTTAGAGGTGATAATATGTGGTAGGGGTACTTTGATAAAGTGGCCAAATGAGTTTAGCTAATGAGTTCTGTTAATTTTTCAGATTGACAAATACTTAATGTTAATGAAACGTCTGTACAACTGCACAAGGCTTGTAATAGGTTGACCGGTTTGATTCATATATTTGACCTTACCCGTTTATAGCACCTACATAAGCAAGCAAACCGGGGGGGGGGGGGGGGGGGGGGGGGGGATTGAATTTCAGGGGAATGGTTGTGAGGGTAGGCAGATTGCGTGACACATCCTGTTTCGACATCTGCATAGCTGTCAATGACCTTAACACTAGTTTTTCTTTTAAGCATCAACAGCCTATTTTGTCACCAGGATCTTCCATGAGCTCATGATCAAAGAACCCATCTGTCAGTGAACTAAAATGCTTTGATCACAATCCATTGCAAATATACATCGAACCAAACAATAACATAAGCCCCAAGGTTCCAACTGATTCTTCACATTGAGAACATACAATAGAGTGAAGATCAATCCTGCCAAGAAGTGAACAAAGAGGAAGACTTGCAAACAAAAATGCGCTTAAGAAGCTTGTTCTCCAACAGATATTTGAGAGCCTTGACTGAGAATAGACCACTATCCTTTAATATTATTTGGCTTGCTAATTTCCGCACGACATATGTAATCTAAAGTTTCCTGCTCATTAATATGACATAAAGATAATAGAGCTATTATTTTCTCAACTCTAAATTTTGAATCAAGCCTGAAATACACTCCACAATTTTCTAGATAAAAACCCATCCCCTTTTTATATTCTGCTACAAGAGATCCTACATGCACCACTAGTTCTAACATTGAAGCCCGTTTCTTTTGCTACGAGACGTGCCCACTTCGCATATCTTCTCATTCTTCAATGAAAATACATGTTGTTACAACCTCTTAACGTTGAAGTCCGTTTCTTTTGCTACTAGACGTGCCCACTTCGTCTAACTTCTCATTCTTCAATGAAAATACATGTTGTTACAACCTCTTTCCAGTCCTTCTTATCTCAATGAGTATTCACAATCATGGTAATAACAAAGATGGATAAACCTATGATATTTGTAAGAAGAGTCTTGTTGTCCATTGACGCTAGAGAAGGCATTATGTTAACCATGACTGTGCAGATGAAAGCCATACTCCTGAGCTTGGTTACTGTTCCATCTCACCTGGCATCTTTCTAGTGAGATCCACAGGCATTTTCATTTCAACAATGATAACGATGCAGCTGTTATAGTGAAAAAATTACAGGGAAACCATAATTTTTTATTTCAAACACCATAACCAAATTCCACAAACATGGCAAGGTGCAAACTAAAGATGCTATTGCAATATAGATCCCAATCCACACCATAGGTTGAAATTTGAAATCTGCATTAGATGCATCATTACAATATTGCAATAACTCTAATGCATCGTCTACATATAGGGTATTGTTTGGAGTGAAAGAGCATTCGCGGGTTTCACGTCACCTCTTAAGTAATTCATCCGCAATCTTGTAACATATATTTTGGTATGGAACCATTTGGTTTATACTAGAAAGTGGTGTCACAAATTTGTAAGATCCACAATTTCAACCAGTATGTAATGAAATCTTGTTTCAATAGTTATACTTGAATTCAAATTGAGAGATTAAAGTAATTAAATAACTTTAGATGCGAAAAGGGGAGTGATGAGTGGTGAATATGCAAAAGTTGGAGTTTATTGATTGGCATAGAGTATGGTCATATTGCTAAAAGTCATACATGGAATAAATGATGTGATAAGAACGAAAAAGAAAAAAAGGAAGTAGTAGAGTATGGTCATATTGTTAAAAGCCATATAGAGAATAAAGGATGTGATGGGAATGACAAAGAAAAAAAATGAAGTAGTAGAGTATGGGTCTCTACCACTTCACTTTTTTATTTGTTGTTCCTATTACATCATTTATTCCCTGCATGGCTTTTTTGTTATTTGGTCTCTGAACAAGATTGTTTGTGGAATTTAGTACACTGATTTAGAAGCGATAAATTCTTTAGGAATTATGTTCTCCACCATTATTTCACGAGAACTTTTGATGATCTCTATAACAATTCCTTCAGCTTTATCAATAAACCACTTCAGAATCACTATTGTCGTCTTCCCTTCAAAAACATGTTTTGATAGACTATTCTGTAAACACTTGCGGTTGTTTTAGACCTCATCCCATAACATCATAGTGGCCTTTCGAATATTCACATATTCACTTGATGTATTGAGGCTTTCCTCCACAAGATGGGTGTATGATAGACCTTCAACAACACTTTTCACTAAGCTCTCAACTATGTCTTTCGGAATACGCGGAAGTGAAACAGCGATACATGTTAAGGTCACTATTAGTAAGCTCCAACTGTTAACTAGCTCAACGGAATGCATAGGTTGAATTTGATCCATGTCGAATTGCTCTACTCCATCGAATCCAGTAGATTTCTTAAGAAGGTCTAAAAGAATGTTGTCTTGTTCCTGTTCAGACTTTAAGACAAAGGAATGCACGGAATTTGAAATGCCCTTAAGTGTTCTAAAAAAAAACTTCACCCCATTTTAAATTTGTAAAACATACCTGCTAAGGTCATCGTTTATTTCGTCGATGGGTGGAGTAAACAATTTTGCCTTCAGTGACTTGAAAAAATATGCAACAAGTTTAGAACGACTATTGAAAAGAGCCATATCACTTTGCACAATACGACTAATAACTTTTGAAATCCAATGCAAAGGCTCAAAAAGACATTTTTCAAATAGCAGAGGACTGCTCTTGTTGATAGAAAAGGTGTATGATTTTATTTCCAATCATACCGCTTTTGGGTCTAGTACTTCTCTACTTTAAAACACATCAAATCAATCTTATCTTGTTTAGTGACAAATTTGAAGCTCAAAACTGAAAAACAACTGAACATAGCAACAATAGTACCCACCACGACCCAATGAACTGTTTCTTGAGAATGAAACTTATCGACCTCTTGTATACCTACCATATTCATTTGTAAGATTTTGAACTACATATTCAAGCATGACAAGTGATTGCATGAGTAAAACAACAACATAAATTACTCCAAAAACAGTCGATAATGGACTATTAGCCATTACAAATTGAGGGATACCCGTTTCTGCCATCATCCAAAGCCTTTTTGGTTTTTTCAGTTTAGTTTTTGGATATCCGAAATTTGAGTTGATGATTTTACGTTAGACCCCTTATTTTAGCTAATGTCTTTAAATTCGGATATCCGAAATTTTGAATAACAATTTTATATATACAAAATATCTATAATTTTCGGAAAACTTTTATATGAGTTTCAAAATTAACATTTCATAAACCCAACCTTTTAATAAATTTTGATCAATTTTTCGGATATCCGAATACGAATATTTTTGTGGCTTGATACTTTAATACTAAAATTTCCTTTGAGATTGGAATTGTTAGCGATGAAGAAATGGTTATTATTAGTAATATCCCATGACATCATAGTGGCCTTTCGAATATTCACATATTCACTTGATGTATTGAGGCTTTCCTCCACAAGATGGGTGTATGAAAGACCTTCAACAACACTATTCAACAAGCTCTAAACTATGTCTTTGGGAATACGCGGGAGTGAAACAGCGATACATGTTAAGGTCACTATTGGTAAGCTCCAACTGTTAACTAGCTCAACGGAATGCATTGGTTAAATTTGATCCATGTCAAATTGCTCTACTCCATCGAATCCAGTAGATTTCTTAAGAAGCTCTAAAAGATTGTTTTCTTGTTCCTGTTCAGACTTTAAGACAAAGGAATGCACGAAATTTGAAATGCCCTTAAGTGTTCTCACAAAAGACTCCACCCCATTTTAAATTTGTAAAACATACCTGCTATGGTCTTCATTTATTTCGTCGATGGGTGGAGTAGACAATTTTGCCTCCAGTGACTTGAAACAATATGCAACAAGTTTAGAACAACTATTGAAAAGAGACATATCACTTTTCACAATACGACTAATAACTTTTGAAATCCAATGCAAAGGTTCAAAAAGACATTTTTCAAATTGCAGAGGACTGCTCTTGTTGATAGAAAAGGTGTATGATTTCATTTCCAAACATACCGCTTTCGGGTCTAGTACTTCTCTACTTTAAAAACCATCATATCAATCTCATCTTGTTTAGTGACAAATTTGAAGCTCAAAACTGAAAAACAATTAAACATAGCAGCAATAGAACCCACCACGACCCAGTGAACTGTTTCTAGAGATTGAAACTGATCGACCTCTTGTATACCGACCATATTCATTTATAGGATTATGAACGACATATTTGTCACACCCCCAAAATCGGGTCCAGCGGAAGCATACGTGAAGCTGGGGTGTAACTCAATTGGTATTACAATCACTAGTTCAAAAATGGTTTTCACTTTAATCATTTAGAATAAAATCGTTTAACCAAAAATATTGAATTTACATTGTTAAAAGTAATGCGGAAGTAGGCCCTTAAAAGTAGTTTAAAACGGTCCCCAAACGAGTAATCAGAGTCTTCTATGACCATGCCATGCCCTGCCAAAACCTCCTGTAGCGTGCCATACGCTAAAAACCTGAAAATACATGCTAAAGTGTCAACACGAGGTTGGTGAGTTCATAGAGTTGTTTAACAAATAAAGCCTATAGAGAAAAGATCGCCCAGCAAAGGCATCGTAAATCCACTCAGTTACAGGTCCCGCCATAAGAGACTTGTAACCTGTGTGTTTACAACCCACTGCCAAAAGTTTTAAAGTCTACGTGAACAAAAGCAATATTAGTATCCAAATTCCCAGATAAATATAGCAAAACGGCTATATAAATAATTCAGTCAATGAGGTCATATGATAAATCAGTCAAGCGGAAAAACCCGTAATAAGGGTAATGCAAAAGGCATCGCAATTCAGTCAAGAAATGAAACAGTAATATTACGTTTGACATCACAGCCAAGTGGGGAATACCACAATACGTTTGACATCACAGCCAGGTGGGGAAAACCACAATATTACAATGGACATATAGGTCAATCAAGTAGGGAAACAAAAGTAATATGTGGACCAATAATCAATGATAAGTGTAGTTTGACCAATACATTTGGTTACGTGACCAATTCATTCGGTATGTGACCAATTCATTCGGTATGTGACCAATTCATTCGGTCGTATTACCCGTACATTCGGTTATGTGACCAGTTCATTTGGTCATGTATGTACATAGTGGGAAAGCCGGTTCATTCGGTTAAGTGTGCATAATAGTGGAAAAGGCTTGGGTCCAAAGGTAACAAAGATTAAGTGTGATGCAATTGAATATACACTGCATTCGAATGAGTAAGAAATTCATAAATGGAGCAAGTAAATGTTTGACTAAGCATGTAGCAAAAACCACTTAAATCAAGTATACATTTAGATGGAAACGAGCATGTATTCTCCCCCAAAACCGTTATAAAACAAGTTAAAATAGTAGGGGCTATGACTCACCTGGAGCGATAGCTACGACGACAAAAGTGGATACACTGAATTTAGGCACGATCTCTAACCGCAACCTAATATGAGTAATAACGATCTACCTTAGATCATGACATAATGAAATGAATGCACATGCACATGATGCCTATACCACTCGTAATTTGGAAACACTAGTTATTGCCAAAGTAAAATAGTTTTCCATACTTAGGAAAAATAAGTCCAATAGGAGTTATAAAAACTTGTCGTAGTATATCGTATAAAAATGTTAGTGTTATATTCCTCGTTTTTGAAAACCTTGTAACAATATTTAGAAGTCGCGTCATTTAACCTTTGGCGATACGGGTCTCGATCGATGAGAAAATCGACTCTTATTGTTGTTACTTGAAAGTATTATGTTCAACACTTAGAAAATTTCATTATAGTAAAAGCTGTCAAAATATATCTAGTTTATCGGGTATATAGATGAGGTCGTAGTTTATTCGTTATAAGTCTATTCGACGAACGGCCAATTGATTTGAAAAGCTTGCTGGAAGGTCTTGATTTCATAAAACTACGGCTCGGACTCAAACTGATCCGATCATAAGGAAAAACAGCCGAGAAAGTGGTGTCTCGCAAAGACAGTTTTACGGCAAAATAATAATAGAAAAGCTGATGGAAATTTGTAAAAATCGTCTAAGTTCAAACGCTTGTATCTTTTTCGTTATAAGCTCGTTTCCTACGTTCTTTATATCCCCGGAATCGTGGGATGGCATACTAATATATTTTTGATAAATCGGGACGGCTAAATCAAATTTTAGGCCTCGAAACAGTCCATGAAAATCGTGGGACAGCAAGGTATTTTTCAGTAAATAGTTTTCGTCGTTAAAATAGAAAATAGTATATCTTTTTCGTCGTAACTCGGATTTTAGTGATTCAAGCGGCCACGGTTTCGTTTTTGAAAGTACTTTCTGAATATCTAACCCAATGTTACCCGGAAACCCCTGAGTTTTCTGAAATTGGCGATTTGGGACAGAACCTATATTTGAAAGTATTTTTCGTTCTTAATATTCGGAAAATCATATCTCCTTCGTTATTAACTCGTTTTTATCCCCGTTTTCGGCCATAGTTTCGTCTTGGAATGTATTTTCTAAATCTTTGGTCAAATATTACCCACAACCTACTGAGTTGGCCACGTTTTCAAAATAAGGACAGCCACTTTTCTATTAGTGCCAAAAATGAGTTTTCTAGTTTGTAACTTGTCCCAAAACCAATCAAACCACTTTCAATCACCACAAAACTAGTCTAATCCTACCATACACCTTCTTAGGGTGTCATGGGTCCTTAAACATCATCAATCCACTAGGTCTAACAAGGGTTTCTCATGTTTTCATTTCTAGGGTTCAAAGTTAAATATGTACAAAATAGAGTGGTATAAATCATTATATGCATGAGTTCTTGTAAGAAATATATATAAACATGGTAATAACTTGTAAAAATCATAAAAATGAGTTTGTTAACTTACTTGAAGGTTTAGGGAGTTAGATGATAAAAATCCTACTAATCCTTGAGTTTCTATTTCAAAACTCCAACAAGGATGACTAAGTGAACAAGTTTACACCTAGATCTTGGAAAAATTGTTGTTCTTGCTTCTTGGATCACCCTAGGCCGAATATACACAAGAGAGAATGAGAGAAAAAGTTTGCTTGCATATGTAAAAATGGTAATTGTGAGAAATGGGTGAAAAAGTTTAATATATATTTAGGGGACAAAAGTTAGGTTAGCATTAAATTGAGTTGGTGAGATTAAACACAAGAGATGGCTTAGGAGGGGGGGGGGGGCCGGTTCACAAAGGAGGGAAAAGGGGGGGTTTGTCTTGGGTTTAATTAGGGGAATTAGTGGTAAAGTGTAGTTATGTTAGTTTTAGGTTTAATCGGGTACCGGGTTTGTTAGAAATAAATTTTATTGAAGTTATTCGGGACGTAATAAAGTCGTAAAAATTGTAAAAATATGTCGGGTACAAGTACGGAGAGTTTGGGTAATTATAGTTTAATTTTTGTGAAAACCGTCGTTAAAAAGTTAGACGTACGATACGTAATAAATAAATTTCCAAAATACCGGGTAAATTAATATTATAGTTTTTATATTATAGAAATGAGCATAAAAATATATTGGGATCATAGTCGGGAGTGTCGGACATGTTAGACACATTTATAGTTCGCGTATTAGTGCTTATTCAAAATAAACATACGTAAATCGTTAATTATACCAAAAGTATAAATTTAATTACCCTACGAGTGGAATAGTATGCAAGTGCCATAATGATAAAATAAAGACTATTTCTAGTCCGTACAAAGTGTCCCAATGATAAAGCATGAATTCGCTCCTGAACCAATACGGTTACGCGAATTTTGAATACTCGTAACTAAATTTACGATGAAATGAGTAATGCACGTGAATAGTGAAATTTCTTCCGGAAATGAATAGTGTCAAGTGAATAGTAAAATTTTTGAACGCTTCTCAGAATATCAAATGGACCTCAAAAACGATGAATAGTGATCGATGAATAGTGATCTGTGAATAGTAAATTGTCGAGGTTTGGAAAATGACCGGAAATTACGAGTTGTGACAGTCTTCCCTTCTAACAGGAACTTCGTCCCGAAGTTCAGTTTTGGTTGGTCTCTGAAGTATATTGGTGAGAAGATGATAATAATTGAAAATTCCAGCGAACTTTCACGATAGGAATTCGACTCCGCTTCAACCGTTTGACCTAACGGTCCATGATTTCTATTGGTTATTTCATGAATGCCTACTAGACTAGTGAGTTAGGATTTTCCAATTTCGATTCGTCAATGGATAGGGGCACTTCGACCATAGAGTGCTTCAAATGGTATAGTCTCTAGGCTCGTGTGGTAACTATGGTTATAAAGGAATATGATTTATGGAAAATGGTTAGTCCAACCATTTCTAGAGTCAATCACTCATGCTTTGAGTATATCTCCCTATATTTGAATCGTTCTCTAATTCTGACCATTGGTCTACAAATGATAGGTGGTGTGGTTCCAAAGAGATCTTAATGAAATCGCTAGGAGTTGAGGTGAATTAAATTCCTTTATTAGGAATAATTGAAAAGGGTATCATGAATCTTGTTTTGAAAGGCTTACAAGGTTAGGTCCGTCAAGGGTGTTGTTGAAAATAATAGATTAGGATAAGGTTGTGATTCCTCCGCAGGAATGTCAGGAATTAGGGTCTCTCTCCACCTGCGGTGCTTTAGTCTCCATTACTAAGAATTTTCCCCAAGTTATAGGTCATCAAATTACAAACTCCTAAAGGTATAAGTGATGTATTATAGTGATTGATTTTCAAAGTTTGTTTTGAGATTATGTGATTTGTTCATAACCCTTCCCTGAGTAAATGAATTTACAATTTTTAAGCAAACGGCTTTCTAAGTAACATTTTTCTTAATGTTTCAAAATTTAATAGTTATGTAAGATAGAACTATTTTCAACATAAGGTGAATAATATGATTTACCAAAAATCGATGTTTAAAATTCCTTAGCATCTAGTAGTTTTGTAAAAGATTAACCAAAAGGAATTTGCTTGTCAAAATAAGTGCCTCAGGAAAAGTATTTCTTACTAGATATATGTTTTGTATAACGGTAGTTTGGAGAAAAATCCATTTAAAAGTGAAAATATTAAGAGGATAAAATAGTCAGGTATGTATATCTGCACAAGGGCATAGGTGTCTAACACGTTCGAATAAAGTCTATTGGTGAGGACATGTTCAATTTATAGTCTTAGTTAAAAGGTTGGATTTATCTCTATGGCGTTGCTTAGTGAGCACTCGTATCGAAACTAATCCTTATAATTTAGTTAAGCCAAATACTTTCCAGATGATGGAATTTTTTTTTTTTTTTGGTGATCAGGCCAGTGATAGTGGTTCGAATGGTTTTGTGATATCTTGGGATTTCTGTTGAGTTTTGAATGATCTTACTGTACCGAAGGATCCTCCTCCTAGAAGGTATGGAAAGTCTTTCCTAGGGAGGTCATTGATAATATCCACTTATCAATATTGGTAGTAGTGAGTGATGGTGAGAAGGGAAGAGACTATGACAACTGCAGCATAATGAGATCGTGATATAAGAAAATACTGTGATGCAAGTGTATTGTGCATAAATATGAAGATTCATGAAATAAAATGACTAGTTGACAAGCTTCCAATCGGTGGTTCACGAAGTGATGAAAAGTAGGAATGTTATGACAACGAGAGTATACACACACGTAAATGAAGCATTTGGAAAATGAGTTGAGAATTCAATCCAGACATAATCTTATTATAACCATTCTCAGTGTTGCAAAATTCATCTCTGAGTCAGACATAGGTGGTCAGCCTATATCTCACTGTCCCGGGTTGAATATAGATGACCAGTCTATATTCCACCGAGGTTCCATGAATTTTGAAATACTCAGTTCAGTTATACTAATACCATGTCCTTCCCAATACCAAGACGTTCAGAAAGACTAAGGCAGGTGACCAAACTCGAGGTCGAATGATGAAACTATGCAGGGAGAAACATAACAGGGTGACATATATGATACGTGAACATGCTTATATGAAAGACAATGATAGAAATCAACTAGAATAAGTGAGTATAATATACCAGATAATGAGACACAAATCTCATCACCTAAGTCAGCAACAAACCACAAGTGAGGCATCATCTTGGCAGGCAGGCACGTGACGGTCATAGGGTTAAGTTTTTCGTAAAAGTAGCTATAGTCTAGGTTTTAAAAACACTTAGTTCGCTATAGCCAAAGCTCTGATACCAATCTGTCACACCCCCAAAATCGGGTCCAGCGGAAGCATACGTGAAGCTGGGGTGTAACTCAATTGGTATTACAATCACTAGTTCAAAAATGGTTTTCACTTTAATCATTTAGAATAAAATCGTTTAACCAAAAATATTGAATTTACATTGTTAAAAGTAATGCGGAAGTAGGCCCTTAAAAGTAGTTTAAAACGGTCCCCAAACGAGTAATCAGAGTCTTCTATGACCATGCCATGCCCTGCCAAAACCTCCTGTAGCGTGCCATACGCTAAAAACCTGAAAATACATGCTAAAGTGTCAACACGAGGTTGGTGAGTTCATAGAGTTGTTTAACAAATAAAGCCTATAGAGAAAAGATCGCCCAGCAAAGGCATCGTAAATCCACTCAGTTACAGGTCCCGCCATAAGAGACTTGTAACCTGTGTGTTTACAACCCACTGCCAAAAGTTTTAAAGTCTACGTGAACAAAAGCAATATTAGTATCCAAATTCCCAGATAAATATAGCAAAACGGCTATATAAATAATTCAGTCAATGAGGTCATATGATAAATCAGTCAAGCGGAAAAACCCGTAATAAGGGTGATGCAAAAGGCATCGCAATTCAGTCAAGAAATGAAACAGTAATATTACGTTTGACATCACAGCCAAGTGGGGAATACCACAATACGTTTGACATCACAGCCAGGTGGGGAAAACCACAATATTACAATGGACATATAGGTCAATCAAGTAGGGAAACAAAAGTAATATGTGGACCAATAATCAATGATAAGTGTAGTTTGACCAATACATTCGGTTACGTGACCAATTCATTCGGTATGTGACCAATTCATTCGGTATGTGACCAATTCATTCGGTCGTATTACCCGTACATTCGGTTATGTGACCAGTTCATTTGGTCATGTATGTACATAGTGGGAAAGCCGGTTCATTCGGTTAAGTGTGCATAATAGTGGAAAAGGCTTGGGTCCAAAGGTAACAAAGATTAAGTGTGATGCAATTGAATATACACTGCATTCGAATGAGTAAGAAATTCATAAATGGAGCAAGTAAATGTTTGACTAAGCATGTAGCAAAAACCACTTAAATCAAGTATACATTTAGATGGAAACGAGCATGTATTCTCCCCCAAAACCGTTATAAAACAAGTTAAAATAGTAGGGGCTATGACTCACCTGGAGCGATAGCTACGACGACAAAAGTGGATACACTGAATTTAGGCACGATCTCTAACCGCAACCTAATATGAGTAATAACGATCTACCTTAGATCATGACATAATGAAATGAATGCACATGCACATGATGCCTATACCACTCGTAATTTGGAAACACTAGTTATTGCCAAAGTAAAATAGTTTTCCATACTTAGGAAAAATAAGTCCAATAGGAGTTATAAAAACTTGTCGTAGTATATCGTATAAAAATGTTAGTGTTATATTCCTCGTTTTTGAAAACCTTGTAACAATATTTAGAAGTCGCGTCATTTAACCTTTGGCGATACGGGTCTCGATCGATGAGAAAATCGACTCTTATTGTTGTTACTTGAAAGTATTATGTTCAACACTTAGAAAATTTCATTATAGTAAAAGCTGTCAAAATATATCTAGTTTATCGGGTATATAGATGAGGTCGTAGTTTATTCGTTATAAGTCTATTCGACGAACGGCCAATTGATTTGAAAAGCTTGCTGGAAGGTCTTGATTTCATAAAACTACGGCTCGGACTCAAACTGATCCGATCATAAGGAAAAACAGCCGAGAAAGTGGTGTCTCGCAAAGACAGTTTTACGGCAAAATAATAATAGAAAAGCTGATGGAAATTTGTAAAAATCGTCTAAGTTCAAACGCTTGTATCTTTTTCGTTATAAGCTCGTTTCCTACGTTCTTTATATCCCCGGAATCGTGGGATGGCATACTAATATATTTTTGATAAATCGGGACGGCTAAATCAAATTTTAGGCCTCGAAACAGTCCATGAAAATCGTGGGACAGCAAGGTATTTTTCAGTAAATAGTTTTCGTCGTTAAAATAGAAAATAGTATATCTTTTTCGTCGTAACTCGGATTTTAGTGATTCAAGCGGCCACGGTTTCGTTTTTGAAAGTACTTTCTGAATATCTAACCCAATGTTACCCGGAAACCCCTGAGTTTTCTGAAATTGGCGATTTGGGACAGAACCTATATTTGAAAGTATTTTTCGTTCTTAATATTCGGAAAATCATATCTCCTTCGTTATTAACTCGTTTTTATCCCCGTTTTCGGCCATAGTTTCGTCTTGGAATGTATTTTCTAAATCTTTGGTCAAATATTACCCACAACCTACTGAGTTGGCCACGTTTTCAAAATAAGGACAGCCACTTTTCTATTAGTGCCAAAAATGAGTTTTCTAGTTTGTAACTTGTCCCAAAACCAATCAAACCACTTTCAATCACCACAAAACTAGTCTAATCCTACCATACACCTTCTTAGGGTGTCATGGGTCCTTAAACATCATCAATCCACTAGGTCTAACAAGGGTTTCTCATGTTTTCATTTCTAGGGTTCAAAGTTAAATATGTACAAAATAGAGTGGTATAAATCATTATATGCATGAGTTCTTGTAAGAAATATATATAAACATGGTAATAACTTGTAAAAATCATAAAAATGAGTTTGTTAACTTACTTGAAGGTTTAGGGAGTTAGATGATAAAAATCCTACTAATCCTTGAGTTTCTATTTCAAAACTCCAACAAGGATGACTAAGTGAACAAGTTTACACCTAGATCTTGGAAAAATTGTTGTTCTTGCTTCTTGGATCACCCTAGGCCGAATATACACAAGAGAGAATGAGAGAAAAAGTTTGCTTGCATATGTAAAAATGGTAATTGTGAGAAATGGGTGAAAAAGTTTAATATATATTTAGGGGACAAAAGTTAGGTTAGCATTAAATTGAGTTGGTGAGATTAAACACAAGAGATGGCTTAGGAGGGGGGGGGGGGGCGGTTCACAAAGGAGGGAAAAGGGGGGGTTTGTCTTGGGTTTAATTAGGGGAATTAGTGGTAAAGTGTAGTTATGTTAGTTTTAGGTTTAATCGGGTACCGGGTTTGTTAGAAATAAATTTTATTGAAGTTATTCGGGACGTAATAAAGTCGTAAAAATTGTAAAAATATGTCGGGTACAAGTACGGAGAGTTTGGGTAATTATAGTTTAATTTTTGTGAAAACCGTCGTTAAAAAGTTAGACGTACGATACGTAATAAATAAATTTCCAAAATACCGGGTAAATTAATATTATAGTTTTTATATTATAGAAATGAGCATAAAAATATATTGGGATCATAGTCGGGAGTGTCGGACATGTTAGACACATTTATAGTTCGCGTATTAGTGCTTATTCAAAATAAACATACGTAAATCGTTAATTATACCAAAAGTATAAATTTAATTACCCTACGAGTGGAATAGTATGCAAGTGCCATAATGATAAAATAAAGACTATTTCTAGTCCGTACAAAGTGTCCCAATGATAAAGCATGAATTCGCTCCTGAACCAATACGGTTACGCGAATTTTGAATACTCGTAACTAAATTTACGATGAAATGAGTAATGCACGTGAATAGTGAAATTTCTTCCGAAAATGAATAGTGTCAAGTGAATAGTAAAATTTTTGAACGCTTCTCAGAATATCAAATGGACCTCAAAAACGATGAATAGTGATCGATGAATAGTAAATGATGAATAGTGATCTGTGAATAGTAAATTGTCGAGGTTTGGAAAATGACCGGAAATTACGAGTTGTGACAATATTCAAGCATGACAAGTGATTGCATGAGTAAAACAACTACACAAATTACTCCAAAAGCGGTCGATAATGGACTACTAGCCATTACAAATTGAGGGATACCTGTTTCTGCCATCATCCAAAAGTTTTTTGGTTTTTTCGGTTTAGGTTTTGGATATCCGAAATTTGAGTTGATGATTTTACGTTAGACCCCTTATTTTAGCCAATGTCTTTAAATTCGGATATCCGAAATTTTGAATAACAGTTTTATATATCCAAAATATCTATAATTTTAGGAAAACTTTTATATGAGTACCAAAATTGACATTTCATAAACCCAACCTTTTAAAAAATTTTGAACAAAATTTTCGGATATCCGAATACGGATATTTTTCTGGCTTGATACTTTAATACTAAAATTTCCTTTGTGATTGGAATTGTTAGTGATGAAGAAATGGTTATTATTAGTAATATCCCATAACATCATAGAGGCCTTTCGAATATTCACATATTCACTTGATGTATTGAGGCTTTCCTCCACAAGACGGGTGTATGATAGACCTTCAACAACACTTTTCACGAAGCTCTCAACTATGTCTTTGGGAATATGCGGGAGTGAAACAGCGATACATGTTAAGGTCAATATTGGTAAGCTCCAACTGTTAACTAGCTCAATGGAATGCATAGGTTGAATTTGATCCATGTTAAATTGCTCTACTCCATCGAATCCAGTAGATTTCTTAAGAAGCTCTAAAAGATTCTTTTCTTGTTCCTGTTCAGACTTTAAGACAAAGGAATGCACGGAATTTGAAATGCCCTAAAGTGTTCTCACAAAAAACTCCACCCCATTTTAAATTTGTAAAACATACCTGCTAAGGTATTCATTTATTTCGTCGATGGCTGGAGTAAACAATTTTGCCCCCAGTGACTTGAAAAAATATGCAACAAGTTTAGAACGACTATTGAAAAGAGCCATATCACTTTGCACAATACGACTAATAACTTTTGAAATCCAATGCAAAGGCTCAAAAAGACATTTTTCAAATAGCAGAGGACTGCTCTTGTTGATAGAAAAGGTGTATGATTTTATTTCCAATCATACTGCTTTTGGGTATAGTACTTCTCTACTTTAAAAACCATCAAATCAATCTCATCTTGTTTAGTGATAAATTTGAAGCTCAAAACTGAAAAAAAAACTAAACATAGTAGCAATAGTACCCACCACGACCCAGTGAACTGTTTCTAGAGAATGAAACTTATCGACCTCTTGTATACCGACCATATTCATTCGTAAGATTATGAACTACATAATCAAGCATGACAAGTGATTGCATGAGTAAAACAACTGCACAAAGTACTCCAAAAGCGGTCGATAATGGACTACTAGCCATTACAAATTGAGGGATACCCGTTTTTGCCATCATCCAAAACCTTTTTGGTTCTTTCGGTTTAGTTTTTGGATATCCGAAATTTGAGTTGATGATTTTATGTTAGACCCCTTATTTTAGCCAATGTCTTTAAATTCGGATATCCGAAATTTTGAATAACAGTTTTATATATCCAAAATATCTATAATTTTTGGAAAACTTTTATATGAGTTCCAAAATTGACATTTCATAAACCCAACCCATTTTAATAAATTTTGAACAAATTTTTTGGATATCCGAATACAAATATTTTTGTGGCTTGATACTTTAATACTAAAATTTCCTTTGAGATTGGAATTGCTAGCGATGAAGAAATGGTTATTATTAGTAATATCCCATAACATCATAGTAGCCTTTCAAATATTCACATATTCACTTGATGTATTGAGGCTTTCCTCCACAAGATGGGTGTATGATAGACCTTCAACAACACTTTCCACCAAGTTCTCAACTATATCTTTCGGAATACGCGGTAGTGAAACAGCGATACATGTTAAGGTTACTATTGGTAAGGTCCAACTGTTAACTAGCTCAACGGAATTCATAGGTTGAATTTGATCCATGTCAAATTGCTCTACTCCATCGAATCCAATAGATTTCTTAAGAAGCTCTAAAATATTGTTTTCTTATTCATGTTCAGACTTTAAGACAAAGGAATGCACGGAATTTGAAATGCCCTTAAGTGTTCTCACAAAAAACTCCACCCCATTTTAAATTTGTAAAACATACCTTCTAAGGTCTTCGTTTATTTCGTCGATGGGTGGAGTAAACAATTTTTCCTCCAGTGACTTGAAACAATATGCAACAAGTTTAGAACGACTATTGAAAAGAGCCATATCACTTTGCACAATACGACTAATAACTTTTGAAATCCAACGCAAAGGCTCAAAAAGACATTTTTCAACTTGCAGAGGATTGCTCTTGTTGATAGAAAAGGTGTATGATTTTATTTCCAATCATACCTCTTTTGGGTATAGTACTTCTCTACTTTAAAAACCATCAAATCAATCTCATCTTGTTTAGTGATAAATTTGAAGCTCAAAACTGAAAAACAACTAAACATAGCAACAATAGTACTCACCACGACCCAATGAACTGTTTCTAGAGAATGAAACTTATCGATCTCTTGTATACCGACCATATTCATTTGTAAGACTATGAACTACATATTCAAGCCTAACAAGTGATTGCATGAGTAAAACAACTACACAAATTACTCCAAAAGCGGTCGATAATGGACTGCTAGCCATTACAAATTAAAGGATACCCGTTTCTTCCATCATTCAAAACCTTTTTGGTTCTTTCGGTTTAGTTTTTGGATATCCGAAATTTGAGTTGATGATTTTACGTTAGACCCTTTATTTTAGCCAACGTATTTAAATTCAGATATCCGAAATTTTGAATAACAGTTTTATATATCCAAAATATCTATAATTTTTGGAAAACTTTTATATGAGTTCCAAAATTGACATTTCATAAACCCAACCTTTTAAAAAATTTTGAACAAAATTTTCGGATATCCGAATACGGATATTTTTCTGGCTTGATACTTTAATACTAAAATTTCCTTTGAGATTGGAATTGTTAGCGATGAAGAAATGGTTATTATTAGTAATATCCCATAACATCATAGAGGCCTTTCGAATATTCACATATTCACTTGATGTATTGAGGCTTTCCTCCACAAGATGGGTGTATGATAGACCTTCAACAACACTTTTCACGAAGCTCTCAACTATGTCTTTGGGAATACGCGGGAGTGAAACAGCGATACATATTAAGGTCAATATTGTTAAGCTCCAACTGTTAACTAGCTCAATGGAATGCATAGGTTGAATTTGATCCATGTTAAATTGCTCTACTCCATCGAATCCAGTAGATTTCTTAAGAAGCTCTAAAAGATTGTTTTCTTGTTCCTGTTCAGACTTTAAGACAAAGGAATGCACGGAATTTGAAATGCCCTTAAATGTTCTCACAAAAAACTCCACCCCATTTTAAATTTGTAAAACATACCTGCTAAGGTCTTTGTTTATTTCGTCGATGGGTGGAGTAAACAATTTTGCCTCCAGTGACTTGAAACAATATGCAACAAGTTTAGAATGATTATTGAAAAGAGCCATATCACTTTGCACAATACAACTAATAACTTTTTAAATCCAATGCAAAGGCTTAAAAAGACATTTTTCAAATTGCAGATGACTGCTCTTGTTGATAGAAAAGGTGTATGATTTTATTTCCAATCATACCGCTTTTGGGTCCAGTACTTCTCTACTTTAAAAAACATCAAATCAATTTTATCTTGTTTAGTAACAAATTTGAAGCTCAAAACTGAAAAACAACTAAACATAGCAGCAATAGTACCCACCACGACCTAATGAACTTTTTCTAGAGAATGAAACTTATCAACCTCTTCTATACCGACCATATTCATTTTTAAGATTATGAACTACATATTCAAGCATGACAAGTGATTGCATGAGTAAACCAACTACACAAATTACTCCAAAAGCGGTCGATAATGGATTACTAGCCATTACAAATTGAGGGATACCCGTTTTGGCCATCATCCAAAACCTTTTTGGTTCTTTCGATTTAGTTTTTGGATATCCGAAATTTGAGTTGATGATTTTACGTTAGACCCCATATTTTAGCCAATGTCTTTAAATTTGGATATCCGAAATTATGAATAACTGTTTTATATATCCAAAATATCTATAATTTTTGGGAAATTTTTATATGAGTTCCAAAATTGACATTTCATAAACCCAACCCATTTTAATAAATTTTGAACAAATTTTTCGGATATCCGTATATAGATATTTTTGTTGCTTGATACTTTAATACTAAAATTTCCTTTGAGATTGGAATTGTTAGTGATGAAGAAATGGTTATTATTAGTAATATCCCATAACATCATAGTGGCCTTTCAAATATTCACATATTCACTTGATGTATTGAGGCTTTCCTCCACAAGATGGGTGTATGATAGACCTTCAACAACACTTTTCACCAAGCTCTCAACTATGTCTTCGGGAATACACGGGAGTGAAACAGCAATACATGTTAAGGTCACTATTGGTAAGCTCCAACTGTTAACTAGCTCAACGGAATGCATAGGTTGAATTTGATCCATGTCAAATTGCTCTAGTCCATCGAATCCAGTAGATTTCTTAAGAAGCTCTAAAAGATTGTTTTCTTATTCCTGTGCAGACTTTAAGACAAAGGAATGCACGGAATTTGAAATGCCCTTAAGTGTTCTCACAAAAAACTCCACCCCATTTTAAATTTGTAAAACATACCTTTTAAGGTCTTCGTTTATTTCGTCGATGGGTGGAGTAAACAATTTTGCCTCCAGTGACTTGAAAAAATATGCAAAAAGTTTAGAACGACTATTGAAAAGAGCCATCACTTTGCACAATACGACTAATAACTTTTGAAATCCAATGCAAAGGCTCAAAAAGACATTTTTCAAATTGCAGAGGACTGCTCTTGTTGATAGAAAAGGTGTATGATTTTATTTCCAATCACACCGCTTTTGGGTCTAGTACTTCTCTACTTTAAAACACATCAAATCAATCTTATCTTGTTTAATGACAAATTTGAAGCTCAAAACTGAAAAACAACTGAACATAGCAGCAATAGTACCCAGCACGACCCAATGAACTGTTTCTTGAGATTGAAACTTATCGACCTCTTGTATACCTACCATATTCATTTGTAAGATTTTGAACTACATATTCAAGCATGACAAGTGATTGCATGAGTAAAACAACAACATAAATTACTCCAAAAACAGTCGATAATGGACTACTAGGCATTACAAATTGAGGTATACCCGTTTCTGCCATCATCCAAAGCCTTTTTGGTTTTTTCTGTTTAGTTTTTGGATATCCGAAATTTGAGTTGATGATTTTACGTTCGACCCCTTATTTTAGCTAATGTCTTTAAATTCGGATATCCGAAATTTTGAATAACAATTTTATATATACAAAATATCTATAATTTTCGAAAAACTTTTATATGAGTTTCAAAATTTACATTTCATAAACCCAACCTTTTAATAAATTTTGATCAATCTTTCGGATATCCGAATACGAATATTTTTGTGGCTTGATACTTTAATACTAAAATTTCCTTTGAGATTGGAATTGTTAGCGTTGAAGAAATGGTTATTATTAGTAATATCCCATGACATCATAGTGGCCTTTCGAATATTCACATATTCACATATTCACTTGATGTATTGAGGCTTTCCTCCATAAGATGGGTGTATGAAAGACCTTCAACAACACTATTCACCAAGCTCTAAACTATGTCTGTGGGAATACGCGGGAGTGAAACAGCGATACATGTTAAGGTCACTATTCGTAAGCTCCAACTGTTAACTAGCTCAACGGAATGCATTGGT
Organism: Artemisia argyi; assembly: GCA_030686995.1. NCBI lineage: Eukaryota > Viridiplantae > Streptophyta > Magnoliopsida > Asterales > Asteraceae > Artemisia > Artemisia argyi. The sequence goes on from CM060692.1 coordinate 155,284,718, forward strand.
TGAATTTGATCCATGTCAAATTGCTCTACTCCATCGAATCCAGTAGATTTCTTAAGAAGCTCTAAAAGATTGTTTTCTTGTTCCTGTTCAGACTTTAAGACAAAGGAATGCACGAAATTTGAAATGCCCTTATGTGTTCTCACAAAAAACTCCACCCCATTTTAAATTTGTAAAACATACCTGCTAAGGTCTTCATTTATTTCGTCGATGGGTGGAGTAGACAATTTTGCCTCCAGTGACTTGAAACAATATGCAACAAGTTTAGAACAACTATTGAAAAGAGACATATCACTTTGCACAATACGACTAATAACTTTTGAAATCCAATGCAAAGGCTCAAAAAGACGTTTTTCAAATTGCAGAGGACTGCTCTTGTTGATAGAAAAGGTGTATGATTTCATTTCCAAACATACTGCTTTTGGGTCTAGTACTTCTCTACTTTAAAAACCATCATATCAATCTCATCTTGTTTAGTGACAAATTTGAAGCTCAAAACTGAAAAACAACTAAACATAGCAGCAATAGAACCCACCACGACCCAGTGAACTGTTTCTAGAGATTGAAACTTATCGACCTCTTGTATACCGACCATATTCATTTATAGGATTATGAACGACATATTCAAGCATGACAAGTGATTGCATGAGTAAAACAACTACACAAATTACTCCAAAAGCGGTCGATAATGGACTACTAGCCATTACAAATTGAGGGATACCTGTTTCTGCCATCATCCAAAAGTTTTTTGGTTTTTTCGGTTTAGGTTTTGGATATCCGAAATTTGAGTTGATGATTTTACGTTAGACCCCTTATTTTAGCCAATGTCTTTAAATTCGGATATCCGAAATTTTGAATAACAGTTTTATATATCCAAAATATCTATAATTTTAGGAAAACTTTTATATGAGTACCAAAATTGACATTTCATAAACCCAACCTTTTAAAGAATTTTGAACAAAATTTTCGGATATCCGAATACGGATATTTTTCTGGCTTGATACTTTAATACTAAAATTTCCTTTGTGATTGGAATTGTTAGCGATGAAGAAATGGTTATTATTAGTAATATCCCATAGCATCATAGAGGCCTTTCGAATATTCACATATTCACTTGATGTATTGAGGCTTTACTCCAAGCTCTCAACTATATCTTTGGGAATACGCGGGAGTGAAACAGCGATGCATGTTAAGGTCACTATTGGTAAGATCCAACTGTTAACTAGCTCAACATAATTCATAGGTTCAATTTGATCCATGTCAAATTGCTCTACTCCATCAAATCCAGTAGATTTCTTAAGAAGCTCTAAAAGATTGTTTTCTTATTCCTGTACAGACTTTAAGACAAAGGAATGCACGGAATTTTAAATGCCCTTAAGTGTTCACAAAAAACTCCACCCCATTTTAAATTTGTAAAACATACCTTCTAAGGTCTTCGTTTATTTCGTCGATGGGTGGAGTAAACAATTTTTCCTCCAGTGACTTGAAACAATATGCAACAAGTTTAGAACGACTATTGAAAAGAGCCATATCACTTTGCACAATACGACTAATAACTTTTGAAATCCAATGCAAAGGCTCAAAAAGACATTTTTCAACTTGCAGAGGACTGCTCTTGTTGATAGAAAAGGTGTATGATTTTATTTCCAATCATACCTCTTTTGGGTATAGTACTTCTGTACTTAAAAAACCATCAAATCAATCTCATCTTGTTTAGTGATAAATTTGAAGCTCAAAACTGAAAAACAACTAAACATAGCAACAATAGTACTCACCACGACCCAATGAACTGTTTCTAGAGAATGAAACCTATCGATCTCTTGTATACCGACCATATTCATTTGTAAGATTATGAACTACATATTCAAGCCTAACAAGTGATTGCATGAGTAAAACAACTACCCAAATTAGTCCAAAAGCGGTCGATAATGGACTACTAGCTATTACAAATTGAAGGATACCCGTTTCTTCCATCATTCAAAACCTTTTAGGTTCTTTCGGTTTAGTTTTTGGATATCTGAAATTTGAGTTGATGATTTTACGTTAGACCCTTTATTTTAGCCAACGTCTTTAAATTCGGATATCCAAAATTTTGAATAACAGTTTTATATATGCAAAATATCTATAACTTTCGGAAAACCTTTATATGAGTTCCAAAATTGACATTTCATAAACCCATCCTTTTAATAATTTTTGATCAATTTTTCGGATATCCGAATACAGATGTTTTTGCGGCTAGATACTTTAATACTAAAATTTCCATTGAGATTGGAATTGTTAGCGATGAAGAAATGGTTATTATTAGTAATATCCCATAACATCATAGTGGTCTTTCAAATATTCACATATTCACTTGATGTATTGAGGCTTTCCTCCACAAGATGGGTGTATGATAGACCTTCAACAACACTTTTCACCAAGCTCTCAACTATGTCTTTGGGAATAGGCTGGAGTGAAACAACGATACATGTTAAGGTCATTATTGGTAAGGTCCAACTGTTAACTAGCTCAACGGAATGCATAGGTTGAATTTGATCCATGTCAAATTGCTCTAGTCCATCGAATCCAATAGATTTCTTAAGAAGCTCTAAAAGATTGTTTTCTTATTCCTGTTCAGACTTTAAGACAAAGGAATGCACGGAATTTGAAATGCCCTTAAGTGTTCTCATAAAAACTCCACCCCATTTTAAATTTGTAAAACATACCTGCTAAGGTCTTCGTTTATTTCGTCGATGGGTGGAGTAAACAATTTTGCCTCCAGTGACTTGAAACAATATGCAACAAGTTTAGAACGACTATTGAAAAGAGCCATATCACTTTGCACAATACAACTAATAACTTTTGAAATCCAATGCAAAGTCTTAAAAAGACATTTTTCAAATTGCAGAGGACTGCTCTTGTTGATAGAAAAGGTGTATGATTTTATTTCCAATCATACCGCTTTTGGGTCTAGTACTTCTCTACTTTAAAAAACATCAAATCAATTTTATCTTGTTTAGTGACAAATTTGAAGCTCAAAACTGAAAAACAACTAAACATAGCAGCAATAGTACCCACCACGACCCAATGAACTTTTTCTAGAGAATGAAACTTATCGACCTCTTGTATACCGACCATATTCATTTTTAAGATTATGAACTACATATTCAAGCATGACAAGTGATTGCATGAGTAAAACAACTACACAAATTACTCCAAAAGCGGTCGATAATGGACTACTAGCTATTACAAATTGAGGAATACCCGTTTTTGCCATCATCCAAAACCTTTTTGGTTCTTTCGATTTAGTTTTTGGATATCCGAAATTTGAGTTGATGATTTTACGTTAGACCCCTTATTTTAGCCAATGTCTTTAAATTCGGATATCTGAAATTTTGAATAACAGTTTTATATATCCAAAATATCTATAATTTTTGGGAAATTTTTATATGAGTTCCAAAATTGACATTTCATAAACCCAACCCATTTTAATAAATTTTGAACAAAATTTTTGGATATCTGAATATAGATATTTTTGTTGCTTGATACTTTAATACTAAAATTTCCTTTGAGATTGGAATCGTTAGCGATGAAGAAATGGTTATTATTAGTAATATCCCATAAGATCATAGTGGCCTTTCAAATATTCACATATTCACTTGATGTATTGAGGCTTTCCTCCATAAGATGGGTGTATGATAGACCTTCAACAACACTTTTCACCAAGCTCTCAACTATGTCTTTGGGAATAGGCGGGAGTGAAACATCAATACATGTTAAGGTCACTATTGGTAAGCTCCAACTGTTAACTAGCTCAACGGAATGCATAGGTTGAATTTGATCCATGTCAAATTGATCTACTCCATCGAATCCAGTAGATTTATTTAGAAGCTCTAAAAGATTGTTTTCTTATTCCTGTTCAGGCTTAAAGACAAAGGAATGCACGGAATTTGAAATGCCCTTAAGTGTTCTCACAAAAAACTCCACCTCATTTTAAATTTGTAAAACATACCTTCTAAGGTCTTCGTTTATTTCGTCGATGGGTGGAGTTGATGCGCAGGGATTGCCCCAGGCTTTACCTCTCGAGGGATCTCGAGAAGCTTACAACCCCCACCAGGCAGTGTACCTGATCGTTGTAGTATAGTATAGTGACAAGTACCGGGGGATTGGTCGTTCAGCTAGGAATAGTGTCGCTAGGATTAGAAAACCTAAAGACTAGGTCTAGAGATGGGGGATGATTCTTTTTGTATTTTTAGGTTTTTTATAAAAACAAATAAAAATCTCGGTTTTGAAGGAGTTGGGCGGAATTAGTTGCTAGTCAACTAACCCAATTACTAAGATGCAATCAAAATAAAATACTAGAAAATGAAAATAAACTAAATTAAGATAGTGGTGTGAGCAATATATGGGAGAATTATGTTTACCTAGGTTTCACTACTCCATAGATATCTTTTACAGGTTAATTACTTGTTACAGTTGCATGGATGACGGATTGTATTCCTTAATACCATTCATGGGGTGGCGTACTTACTTCCCCAATCCTATAAGCGCCTACTTCACTCCTATGTCGAGCCGGCTAAGAAGCTCCTAACATGGGATCACTAGAATTTGCTTATGCATTAAATACAACCATTAAAACCTAGTACACATCGGTTCATATTTCTTAAGACGTTCAAGCATGTTACACAAATGGAGATCTGCCAGTTTTCTTATGCCTAACATTGAAATCATTCATCCAATACAACTATAAACAAGCAATCAACCTATAATTAACATCTAGGTTTCATTACATCTAAGCAAACACATGAAAGATCTAGCCTAGCATGTTAAAATCAAGACAAGCACAAGATATATTCAAACAACACATAGACATATTGAATGAATTGAAAGAGGACTTATCTCAATTGAACATGAAAGGTTTCAAGGGGTGAAAACCCTTGAAAATACTGTTACAAACGACCTAGGGTTTATTAGGTTCGACCCTAGTATTCTCCACACAAGTTCCTCCTCTAATGAATGAAAAATAGAAAAGTATATATATAGATTTTGTGAGGTGACGGCGTCAAGAGCAAATGTCAGACGCCGTCATCTCGCCGCCAAATAAATTCTCGGACTGCCTAGATCTGGGTTTGACGCCGTCACGTGTACTCCTTATCCAGGCCATCACAAAAATTACTCTTGACGCCCTTCTCTTGATGCCTTCAGGTTTTCTCTGGGTCGTCATGGATTTTACCTCTGACGCCGTCACAATTTCCTTCTTGACGCCGTCAGGTACTGTTCTCAGCATGAAAAATTAAGTCTTTGCCGTTTTCTTCACTTTTATGCTCCAAAAACGTCCAAAATGCTTCCTTTTCTAGAATTCACTCCCAAAGTACCTAAAATCACAAAAGGAACGATTTAGGGCAATATTTGATCAAATAAATTCGATTCCGGGCTTAAATGACCCCCTAAAAACGGTTCATTTTTCACCTCATCATATACCTTACACTTGAGATTTGCTTGTCCTCAAGCAAATGCGCTTTTATTCTAATCAAAATACAAGTTAGGGGTCATTTAACACTAATATAAAAGTAATTACAACAAATAATCGTTCCACTAAAGACCAAAGACAAGCACGGAGGTCATATACTAGCACCTCACAAATAGTGTTTAGATACTCACATCTCTCGGGTGTAATAAAGTAATATCACAATATGGAAATGGAAAACATCTCTCACTACCTGTCATAGCAAAATAGATTACCATAGGCTTGGGAAAGGATCAAACCTCCACAACACGGTGTAAGCACCTAGGATAAACTATCAAAGAGGTCTTTTAAAGGGTTGTAACGTTAGGTGTAGGGATATGGAATACACGGTTTTGTTGGATATAGGCAGTCTTTACTGGTGGCGAGTTAACAATCTTAGTTAATTACATGTACAATATGGCGTTGCTAAGCCAAGACTAGACTCGACTTAAGCTAATAAATCAAAAATAACAAAAACATAAAATGAACATAGAATGAAAAGGGATGGTAGTCCGTATGTTTTTCTCTTTTCCTTTTTTTTTTTATTTTTTTTTTATTTTTTTTTCTTTTTCTTGATTTTTTCGAATTTTTTTTTTTTTTTTTTTTTTTTTTTTTTTTTTTTTTTTTTTTTTTTTTTTTTGCATACACTCTTACCCTACCATCCAAAATAATATATCATAGGGAATGAACATTCCCCTTACACTTGAATTTTTACATACTTTACAATAATCTAATCTAATGACTCGAATTAAGATAATCAAAACACTTGGAGTACTTTTAAGATTAACGCACATATGGGGGTAATAAATGATGTTCTTCCCCATTACTCCATAAAATAAGTACTTTACTCATGAGTCCCAATCGTCCTAAAACAATACGTACAAGGATATGACTTGACTTAGCAACCATGTAATCAATTAGATAATTAACTTAGAGTTTAACAAATAACAATAATGCACTAAAGATGTGTGCATATACGGAAGGCTAACGCGATTTGGTTGTACATTTAAGTGGGGTGTAACAAATTCTTCCTTTAAGTAAGATGCTTAAAGTTAGAAATGAAAAGATAGGCTCGGAGGGGTGTACTAGGGGTTTCGTGTACTAAAAATGAGTACAACGCTAAGGGTGTGGGAAAAATTAGTTGACTTAACTAGCCAAGTAATATGACTTAAATGGTCAAGTAATTATGATACGAGTTTAATACAAGGGTGATCCTAATGCCTCTTATCATGTAGTAAATCCTACTACACGAATGTAGTCTCACTAGTGGTCTCGGGATGCATCAATAACGCAAGTTCTAGAATCTAAATGCTATTGGTACACTCATAAGCACTAATAGTAAATGCTTTTCCTATCAAATCTAAAGGCGAACCTCACATATTTGGGTGGAAAATTTTTCTGAATGATACGGTTTTGTGCTAGTCATACAATCTCCTATCCATGAGACGCTTGCTATGGCTAAAGTTTCACTCCTAAATGTTGTAAAAAATTTTAAATTTGGCGCTAAAATTGCACTAACAAGTATTTCCCATAGTTTTATTACACATCTACCATCAAATAAACAAACTCAAGCGAAAGTGTATCTGTAAGGTATCATCATTTTACCCTCCCCTTACACTTAGGATGAACATTGTCCCGAATGTCCAAGTAAAGAATGTAAAAGTGAAATAAGTAAAAAGAATGAAATCAAATACTCCCCTGATTCGCTCGGTATGGATAATAAGGTGGCCAGGTTAGATCTTCCTCCAAGAAAATGAACAATCAAAGCTTCCCTTCCAGAATATAAATCATCTTCTTGTTATACATAACCTGTGAAACCTGAGAAAACAGACAAGGCAACCTCGCGTAAAATCGGCGGCAATCTATATATGCTAACAAATCCTAGAAAACAAAATAAGATATAATGCTTGTGGAATGATGTTTGCAGATTTCCTGGAGATTATAAAACTAAAGATTCAACAAAAACTTTAAGACTCCGTTAGAAAGACAAAACTGGCAAAATTTCCAGAATTTTACACGTGACGCCGTCAAGACTAAACTCGTGACGCCGTCAAAAGTGATCTGCAGAAATTCTTATGTTAAGTATCCGGAAAATTTCTGGAAAAACTTCGTCCTACTTCTTGGAAAATCCTGTAAAACATCATTATGACTCGATACAAGCATTTGACTCTAACAAATACGAATATACATGTTCACTTAATATTGTGGAGAATTATGATTAATGTTTGTTTCTTAAAAACATATTTGGGGTTTCCCCTTACGCTTATCTTTTGCGAAATACCTTTGGATGAAGTTAAGACTAAGCCAAACAACAAAGTAAAGTATTTTCATCATTTTAGTTTTGAAACATGATCTACCAACAATAAAAATAAAACATGCATACGGGAGCAAATAACAAACAAATAAAATAAAAATCACACAAAACATGGGTTGCCTCCCAAGAAGCGTTTTTCTTTATTTACGAGTCTTGTAGCTAGACTCAAGGTCATGGGTTATTACGTGATTTCATTGTTGGTTTCACTCTCTAGGTCATATCCTATACCAGTCTTGTATTCCGGACCTAGTTGCAAGCATTCTTTGTAGAAACCAAGCATCCTATTCATCACATACTCTACTCCTCTACGTCTACCCTCATCATTCCTATAATAAGCTGCTTGTTTGTGTTCCTTTTCTATATTAGACAGGAGGCGGTACTGCTCAATCTTATAGGGCATTTGGTAGGCAATCTCATCATTCTCCTCCTTGAACCTAACTATCCCTAAAGTCGGATCATAACTCATCTTAGTGGCCTCAACAAATGGTTTTCCGAACACTACTTGGCTTAGGCAAGCATCTATCACCGGACGAGTATCCTCTACTATCATAAAATCGATCTCATAAGTGAAATTTCCGACAATCACATGCAATCCCTTCACTCTTCCTACAAAATTACTTATCAAATTCTTATTGGGCATCATCCTATAACCAAGTTGTTTCTTCATCACCCAATTATAATAAGTCCTAGTCATGATGTTTATAGGAGATCTAGGATCGATATAAGCTTTCCATATATGCATATGCCCAATGTTGCATGGTATGTTGATGTTAGAGGGGTCTCCCATTTTGATAAGGGGTGTGCCAAGGATATATGGTGTCTCGGGGCCATCAAATAAATCCTTATGATATTCCCGTTCTTCCTTAGTGGGCAACTTATCAAAGTACTCGTCTACAGTCTCTACTTCCTCTAACTCTTCTCCCTTATTAATCTCAACTTCCCTACTTTCATGCTAGTTTTGGTTTCTACTTCAACTTCATCTTTGTCACTTTCTTCTATATCCTTATCTATTGGCTTAATGGTGACAACATTGACAAAGTGGACATGTTTGGATGATGAGGGGTCCTTAGTTTGGATTCCGTTATTGGCGTCCCTAGTGTCCTTCCTAGGTGTAGTTAACGCTTGGTTGTTGAGGGCTTTCAACAAGTTGTCAATCTTGTTGGTCATCTCCGTTTGTTGTTGGTTGAATTCGGTTTCAAACCTAGCTATGCGAGCCTCTTGAGATGCCATAAACTTGGATATCAATCCTTCAAGATTGTTGGTACTACCATAGTTGTTAGAAGGATTGTTGTTGAAAGTACGGTTGGAAGGTGGACCGTTTGGTTGGTAACGATTAGGCGGATTGGAAGAATTGGCTTGGTTTTGTTTCCACCTAAGGTTTGGGTGATCTTTCCAAGAAGGGTTGTAGGAATCACCATACGGGTTTGGCTCGGGTTTGAAAGTGTACCACTTATCTCCCGCTTCATCGGTACGCGAGGATGCGTAGTCCGCAAAAGCTATTCCGGGGAGTTCCACACAATCACGAGTGTCATGGGGACCACTACATAATTCGCATGAAGAAGTGATTTTGTTTACTTGGCTTGAAGGCTTAGGAGCTTCGTAAGATTTCATGAGAAACTTGACTTGGTCCTCAAGTTCCATGATCCTACGGTCGGGAGTGCTAGAATTGTTCGAAGGCAAAGATATTGCCTTGACCGTTTTGTTCAAATCACGGGGATCATTCCAACTTTCGTTGTCATAGAGAGCAAGATCTTCTATGAGTTCCCATGATTGTTCCGCACTTAGATCACGTAGCTTACCACCGGCCGATTGGTCAATGGATCGCCTTGTGGATAGATCGATATGGTCATAGAAGATTTGGACTTGGAGCCAAAGATCTATGCCATGATGAGGGACTTTTTGGAGTAAGTCCTTGAATCGAGTCCATGCTTCATATAGAGTTTCACCTTGACGCTGTTGGAACATCAAGATATCATTTCTAAGCTTGGTAGTTCTCCCCGGTGGGAAAAATTGAGCAAGGAAACGAGTGGTGAGATCATCCCATGAGGTGATGCATCCCGCGGGTAAACGCTCAAGCCATTGACTAGCTTGATCACGTAGAGAGAATTGGAATAGGCGTAATCGGGTCGACTCTCTAGTTGTAGCATCAAGGTCTATAGAATCTACGATTTTAAGGAAGTCCTTGAGATGTTGATTTGGATCTTCGGAACGAAGTCCATGGAATGCACATCTGCTTTGCACCAACCGAATGGTGTCGGATAGCAAGGGAGACACATTGGCTCCTTGGGTGAGCTCAATGGTGTTTCGATAGCCTTGGTGGCTAGGTCGGGAATACTCTCCTATGGTTCGGTGCCTACAAGGTTGGTTGGCTAGTGGTGGGTTTTGTGGGTGGTCTTGTTGTGGTGGGATGATGGGTTCAAAGATGTTACCATCGTCCATGATGTCGGATGGCGAAGAGTTACGAACAAAAACACGAAGAAATAAGATAGACTAAAGAGAACCTAAAAATAAAAATAAAATCTTACTAGAAAGGAATCTAGCAAGTAGACCTAATAAAAAGAAATCCTAACCTAGACAATAACTATTCCCCGGGCTGCGGCACCAAAAACTTGATGCGTAGGGATTGCACCAGGCTTTACCTCTCGAGGGATCTCGAGACGCTTACAACCCCCACCAGGCAGTGTACCTGATCGTTGTAGTATAGTATAGTGACAAGTACCGGGGGATTGATCGTTCAGCTAGGAATAGTGTCGCTAGGATTAGAAAACCTAAAGACTAGGTCTAGAGATGGGGGATGATTCTTTTTGTATTTTTAGGTTTTTTATAAAAACAAATAAAAATCTCGGTTTTGAAGGAGTTGGGCGGAATTAGTTGCTAGTCAACTAACCCAATTACTAAGATGCAATAAAAATAAAATACTAGAAAATGAAAATAAACTAAATTAAGATAGTGGTGTGAGCAATATATGGGAGAATTGTGTTTACCTAGGTTTCACTACTCCCTAGATATCTTTTACAGGTTAATTACTTGTTACAGTTGCGTGGATGACGGATTGTATTCCTTAATACCATTCATGGGGTGGCGTACTTACTTCCCCAATCCTATAAGCGCCTACTTCACTCCTATGTCGAGCCGGCTAAGAAGCTCCTAACATGGGATCACTAGAATTTGCTTATGCATTAAATGCAACCATTAAAACCTAGTACACATCAGTTCATGTTTCTTAAGATGTTCCAGCATGTTACACAAATGGAGATCTGCCAGTTTTCTTATGCCTAACATTGAAATCATTCATCCAATACAACTATAAACAAGCAATCAACCTATAATTAACATCTAGGTTTCATTACATCTAAGCAAACACATGAAAGATCTAGCCTAGCATGTTAAAATCAAGACAAGCACAAGATATATTCAAACAACACATAGACATATTGAATGAATTGAAGGAGGACTTATCTCAATTGAACATGAAAGGTTTCAAGGGGTGAAAACCCTTGAAAATACTGTTACAAACGACCTAGGGTTTATTAGGTTCGACCCTAGTATTCTCCACACAAGTTCCTCCTCTAATGAATGAAAAATAGAAAAGTATATATAGAATTTGTGAGGTGACGGCGTCAAGAGCAAATGTCTGACGCCGTCATCTCGCCGCCAAATAAATTCTCGGACTGCCTAGATCTGGGTTTGACGCCGTCACGTGTACTCCTTATGCAGGCCATCACAAAAATTACTCTTGACGCCTTCAGATTTTCTCTGGGTCGTCATGGATTTTACCTCTGACGCCGTCACAATTTCCTTCTTGATACCGTCAGGTACTGTTCTCAGCATGGAAAATTAAGTCTTTGCCGTTTTCTTCACTTTTATGCTCCAAAAACGTCCAAAATGCTTCCTTTTCCAGAATTCACTCCCAAAGTACCTAAAATCACAAAAGGAACGATTTAGGGCAATATTTGATCAAATAAATTCAATTTCGGGCTTAAATGACCCCCTAAAAACGGTTCATTTTTTGCCTCATCAGGAGTAAACAATTTTTCCTCCAGTGATGAAACAATATGCAACAAGTTTAGAACGACTATTGAAAAGAGCCATATCACTTTGCACAATACGACTAATAACTTTTGAAATCCAATGCAAAGGCTCAAAAAGACATTTTTCAAATTGCAGAGGACTGCTCTTGTTGATAGAAAAGGTGTATAATTTTATTTCCAATCATACCGCTTTTGGGTATAGTACTTCTCTACTTTAAAAACCATCAAATCAATGCCATCTTGTTTAGTGATAAATTTGAAGCTCAAAACTGAAAAACAACTAAACATAGCAGCAATAGTACTCACCACGACCCAATGAAATGTTTCTAGAGAATGAAACTTATCGACCTCTTGTATACCGACCATATTCTATTGTAAGATTATGAACTACATATTCAAGCCTAACAAGTGATTGTATGAGTAAAACAACTACAAAAATTACTCCAAAAGCGGTCGATAATGGACTACTAGTCATTACAAATTGAAGGATACCCGTTTTTGCCATCATTCAAAACCTTTTTGGTTCTTTCGGTTTAGTTTTTAGATATCCGAAATTTGAGTTGATGATTTTACGTTAGACCCTTTATTTTAGCCAACGTCTTTAAATTCGGATATCCGAAATTTTGAATAACAGTTTTATATATCCAAAATATCTATAACTTTTGGAAAACCTTTATATGAGTTCCAAAATTGACATTTCATAAACCCATCCTTTTAATAAATTTTGATCAATTTTTCGGATATCTAAATACAGATATTTTTGCGGCTTGATACTTTAAAACTAAAATTTCCTTTGAGATTGGAATTGTTAACGATGAAGAAATGGTTATTATTAGTATTATCCCATAACATCGTAGTGGCCTTTCGAATACTCACATATTTACTTGATGTATTGAGGCTTTCCTCCACAAGATGGGTGTATGATAGACCTTCAACAACACTATTCACCAAGCTCTCAACCATGTCTTTGGGAATACGTGGGAGTGAAACAGGGATACATGTTAAGGTCACTATTGGTAAGCTCCAACTGTTAACTAGCTCAACGGAATACATTGGTTGAATTTGATCCATGTCAAATTGCTCTACTCCATCGAATTCAGTACACTTCTTAAGAAGCTCTAAAAGATTGTTGTCTTGTTCCTGTTCAGACTTTAAGACAAAGGATTGCACGGAATTTGAAATGCCCTTAAATGTTCTCACAAAAAACTCCACCCCATTTTAAATTTGTAAAACATACCTGCTAAGGTATTTGTTTATTTCATCGATGGGTGGAGTAAACAATTTTGCCTCCAGTTACTTTGAACAATATGCAACAAGTTTAGAACGACTATTGAAAAGAGCCATATCACTTTGCACAATACGACTAATAACTTTTGAAATCCGACGCAAAGGCTCAATGATGACGTATAGTCCATACTCGGGTCACGAACCCGATTAATGAACATTACTAAGACCCAAACCCTCCACGAGTGGGCTATCATAACAATGATTGGGCTACCATACTAACAGTTTGGGCTCACGAAAGCCCAAACCCAAAGTTATTTATGGTTTTGATATAGATATCTCTGATTTAAGGGATATATATAAAAAAAACCGGATATATACCGAGGAGTAAGGAGCACGTATCTAATAAGGATTTCGTGCCTATATAAAGAATATCATAACCCTCGTTAAAGGTATGACTTACAACCCTAACTCTTCAAGATAACCCTAAAAACCGACTACTTACTCTCACGCTGGAGGATAATCGTGGGAGACAATCCCACGATAAGCCTAACGGTGTTTGTTTGTTTTCTTAGTGCGCAGGTCTCAAGCATTAAGGTCTGATTGGTACGAGAACAGGAACCCAAATAAGGAACGCCCAACTTTTGTATCAACAAGTGGCGCCATCCGTGGGACCCTACACTAAGAACTAGAATGACGAAGCACAAAAACTCAAGCCAGCGGACTAATCGAGATAGGGGATCTAATCGAGATAGGCGCGCCTAATCGAGATAGGGGATCTAATGTTGAAGCAGATATTCTTGCGCTGGAAGAGGATGTGCCCGAGTTAACGTTAAGTAATTTTGTATCTCAAAATTACGAAACTCTAACCAACCTTATGCAAGAGGAGGCGAGGAGAAGGTCAAGTCAGAGCCTACAAGCCCGGCTTAACTTTAACCCAGAGTACGAAACATCCCCATCGCGCTACCAGAAGGAGAGGCGCGAGAGGCGTACCAATGTCCACGCTAGACTTGGTGCAGCATCTGATTCACAATACTCGGAGGAGTGTGAGGACAATGAGAGACGTAGCAATGTCCACGCTAGACTTGGTAATCGCAGGATACAAGATAGACTTGGACGACAACGCTCACTGAGCGAGAGCTCTTCAAGGTCTGGAAGCAAAAGGATTCATGATAGACTGGGAAGACGAATTTCCCCAAGTGAAAGCCCCTTAAGCTCGGACTCCGAGGAAAAACGACGTAAGCGCTGCAGAAGAGAAGACTCTTCCTCAAGTGACTCCTCGGACAACGAGGACAGAGAGACAGGACACTGGAAGTCCAGAGGAAGACGTCGCGAGGAAGAAGATGAAGACATATCTCTTCCTTGGTGCCGCCAAAAGGTTGATGCATTCACACGGCGCATCAGCGATTATCCGGATGACAAAAGAAGGCGCATGCCCGCCAATGTTAAAACATATGATGGAACGGGTGATCCTGATGATCACCTAAAAATTTTCGAATCTGCTGCCACCATCGAAAATTGGCCATAACCTGTGTGGTTCCATATGTTTAACTCCACATTAGTAGGGAATGCGCGAACTTGGTTTAGCAAGCTTCTACGAAGAAGCATAAATGGGTTTGAAGAGTTACGAAAAGCATTCCGATTGAACTTCACTCAAAGAAAGAAGTGCGCCAAGAATCCTGTTGAACTGGCTAGAGTAAAACAACGCCAAGGGGAATCAACAAGTGCTTACGTGGAGCGCTTTAAGGATGAATGTATACACGTCAAGGCGTGTCCTGAAGTGCTAAAAATCTCAGGGTTCATGAATGGGATTAATAACCTAGAACTCATTAGGAAATTAAATGAAAAGGTTACCCAAACCTTTGATGAGCTAATGAAGCGCACAAGGTCCTTTATCCAAGGAGAAGCAGATGCCGCAGATAGAAAAAAAGGCTACTCAAATTATAGGCCACAAGAACAGCCTAGGAGGCAATCCGATGACCAGAGTAGCAACCGCAACAAGAATTATCGTAGCCAGGGAAGTGGACGAGATAATGACAAATACACTCCCCTCACAAAGACCCCGAGGGAGATATTTGTGACAGAAGGTGCAAACTTCCCAAAAACTACACCAATGCGCACCCCAGAGGATCGGCGCGTAGGAAATGGATACTGCGAATACCATGGACAAAAGGGCCATACCACTAACGAGTGTGTCCAACTACGACAGCTAATCGATAAGTTAGTAAAAGAGGGTAGAATGGATCACCTTGTTAAGAATATCAAAGAAGGAAAAGATAAACAGAAGAATGGAAGTAAGAAAAAGACACCTAAAGAAAAGGCTGACACCATCTACATAATACAGTCATGGCAGTGCAAGACAAGGCAAAAAGTCAGCCAAAATTTTCCTTTGGGAATGAAATTTCCTTCCCCACCCTCGCTGCGGACAACGCAGTAGTAGAACCACTCACCATCGAAATACATACGGGGGGTCACGATATCCACCGCATGTATGTCGATGGAGGGGCATCTGCAGATATTATGTACGAACATTGTTTTAAGAGGCTGCGACCTGAGATACGAAATCAGCTAATTCCGGCCACGACATCGCTGACTGGATTCACAGGAGAGAAGATATGGCCCATGGGGCAATTACGCCTACTTGTGGTCATTGGTAATGAGCAACACTCTACGGCAGCTTGGATGAACTTTATGGTAATCAAATCTCCCTCGCCGTACAACGGCATCATTGGGAGACCTGGAATATCATCCATGCGCGTTGTACCGTCCACAGCGCATGGGATGCTCAAATTCCCAGTAGAAGGAGGCATTGTCACCCTCTACAATACCACTGTGTAGCCTAAAGAATGCAACACAGTAACCAGTGAAGTGGAGGATGTTCCAGAACAACGCACAGCCAAAGTACCAAACCTAAAAGTTGCCATTCACCCTGACTACCCAGATCAACAAGTATCAATTAGAGGGTCGCTGTCTGATAAAGGCAAAGCAGTTGTGTACGATTAGTCACGTAGCACAAGCTACAAATCCGACAAGGATATCCTCCAGTACGACAGAAAAAGCGCGGCCAGGCTCCAGATCGTGCAAAAGCCATCCTGGAAGAAATACACAAACTTGTAGACGCAGGCATCATGCGGGAAGTCTACTACCATGACTGGCTTTCCAATCCAGTAATGGTAAAGAAGAGTGATGGCAGTTGGAGAATGTGCGTGGACTTTACTGATCTTAATAAAGCATGTCCACAGGACTGTTACCCGCTACCAGAGATAGACTGGAAAGTAGAATCTCTGTGTGGATACCCCTTTAAATGTTTCCTAGACGCATACAAAGGGTACCATCAAATTTAGATGGCTGAGGAAGATGAAGAGAAAACAGCCTTCCACACAAGTCAAGGGGTCTATTGCTATACAAAAATGCCCTTTGGTCTAAAGAATGCGGGAGCAACGTACCAATGATTGGTGGACAAGGCGTTTGAAAAGCAAGTAGGTCGCAACCTGGAAGTTTATGTCGATGACCTTGTCATCAAGAGTCATACTGAGGAAGAATTGGTGCGCGACATCGAGGAGACATTCAAAACACTGGGAAAGATAAACATGAAGTTAAACCCCAAGAAGTGTACTTTTGGCGCGACGGAAGGCATGTTTCTTGGATATTTAATAGAACCTGATGGCATCAAGCCCTGCCCAGAAAAGACAAAAGCTGTCATCAATCTCCCTTCACCACGCACATTGAAAGAAGTCCAGTCATTAAACGGAAAGCTAGCTGGGCTAAATCAATTCTTGTCCAAATCAGCAGACAAGTCACTCCCTCTCTTTAGGACACTCACGAAGTGCACAAAAAAGGGAGACTTTCGTTGGACTGAGGAAGCGGAGGAAGCTTTTCAACAGCTTAAGCAACATCTTGCAGCGCTTCCCAAACTTGTCGCACCCCGACCAGGGGAAGAATTGAACATGTACTTATCTGCAACTCATGGAGCAGTCAGCGCGGTGCTATTGACAGATAGGAACTCCGTTCAAACACCCATATACTTTGTAAGCAAAGCACTTAAGATGACAGAGACTAACTATACTGCTATGGAAAAGCTGGTCCTAGCTTTAGTATTTGCAGCTAAAAGACTGCGTAGATACTTTCAGGCGCACCCAATAGCTGTAATTACGGACCAACCTATCAAACAAGTTATCTCTAAACCCGACGCATCAGGACGGCTACAAAAATGGAGTGTGTTATTGAGCGAGCATAACATCTCGTATAGACCACGCACTGCAATCAAGGGGCAAATATTAGCCGACTTCATTATTGAGAAGCCAGATACCGATACTCCACCTTCAACAAGCAAGGTAGAATTACAAGAACCATGGGTTCTATTCACAGACGGATCCTCGTGCGTGGATGGGTCAGGCGCATGCCTTATCCTCACTAACCCAGATGAAATGGTTCACCATCAAACAAGTCTTTAATTCAGAATTTCGATAGGTTCACCATCAAACAAGTCCCTAGAGGGGAAAACAGGAAAGCAGGCACGCTTAGCAAAATTGCATCCACAAGTTTTGCACACTTGTCAAAACAAGTATTGGTGGAAACACTGAAGAATAAATCAATCTCGGAGATGGAAATATCCACTGTGATAGAGGAACAGGACCCTACGTGGATGACACCTATCATTGAGTTCATAAGCAAAGGGATCTTGCCACAAGAACAGAAGGACGCTCATAGGGTACGACACACAGCACAGAGATTTGAACTCCGAGATGGCATCCTATATCGACGTTCATTCCTACAACATTGGCTCTGGTGCGTTGGACCTCTTCAGGCAGATTATGTACTCCGAGAGATTCACGCTGGTTCATGCAGTATGCACTCAGGACCACGGTCTGTCATGGCCCGCGCCCTGCCGGCAGGCTACTATTGGCCCACTATGCACCGCGATGCGCGGGATATGATAAAGAAGTGCAGCGATTGCCAAGTTCACAGACCAATCCCGCGCTGACCACAACAAGAGCTGACCCCCATCACCTCACCATGACCATTTTATAAATGGGGCATCGACATTGCGGGGCCTTTTCCAGTTGCATTGGGGGGGGGGGGTGCTAAAATTCCTCATAGAGGCCATAGATTATTTCACCAAGTGGATTGAGGCAAAAGCAGTGGCAAGTATCACAGGTAACCAAGTCAAACGCTTCGTTTGGGACAATATTGAATGCCGCTTTGGCCTACCTGGAGAAATTATTTCAGACAATGGAAAACAATTCTGTAACAACTCGTTCAAAGACTGGTGTACGCAATTAAACATTACACAACACTTTGCGTTGGTTAAACACCCACAAACCAATGGTTTGGTTGAACGCACGAATCGCAGTCTGGGGGAAGGCATAAAAGCGCGCCTTGACAAACATAAAGGAAGATGGGTGGATGAGTTGTCGCATGTCTTATGGGCGCACCAAACGACAATAAAAACTAGCACTAACGATACACCATTCTCTCTTGTCTATGGGACAGAAGCTGTCATACCAGCCGAGATTGGAATGCCAACTATCCGTACGGCAGAAATCAATGTTACAACAAATGATGATGAGTGGCGCATAGACTTGGATCTGTTGGAAGAAAGGCGCGAACGCGCAGCCATACGTGAAGCAAATACCAAGTCAAAAATGAAGAAGTATTATGATGCAAAAGTCAGAAACACTTCTTTCAGGCCAGGAGACTTCGTATACCGCGCCGATGATGCAAGCCACGCAGAAGACATGGGCAAGCTTGGACCCAAATGGGAAGGACCCTATGAAGTCACAGAAATACTAGGCAACGGCGCATACAAGCTGCGTAATATGGAAGGCCATGAGCTAGCACGCACTTGGAATATCTACAATCTCAAGAAATGCTATATTTAGGAAAGGCTACGGCTCAGGCACAGACAACTCTGCACTTTAGTACGTGCCTAATACATGTCCGTGTATTTGAATTTTCTTTTTTTAGGAAATTGTCTTTTATTTTCAAAACTTGCAAGTATTAATAAAACGTTGTGGTTTCTAGCTAATTCGATAACACATTTAACTTTATTGCTTACATTTTTTCTTATGTCTCAATATTGTTACTTTATATTTTGCCTACATGGCGTGCATGCACTTACTAAGACCTACGATGGCAGAAAGGATGAGTAAACCTACTAAATAACTCGTTGAGTAAGAGGGTTGCAAACCCATCAACACTGGATCACGCATCCTTGCTAAGCACCTTACTTTCAAGACGTTGAAGTAAGTTTAAATGCGCATCCCACGAAGGATACGCAACATAACGTACATGTTTAGCAATTTACGAGCCAAGACTCTTGGTCAATTGATATAATATTTGCAGCACGCTGCAAGTCTGACCATACACTTATGAATCTTTTCTTCACAAATATTTATTAAGTTATGGACTTAATACATATTTTCCTACGTACATTTTAATTTTGACTCTTGGTAAGTCTTTCACGAAAAGACAAATATTCTAAGTACAAAATGATACAAACAAGACGTACAAAAAAGTTAAATATTATTATTCATAAGAACCACGAGTTTATACAAATTACATATACAAAAATCCATAGATATCTACATGCTATGAGCACGTCTATGCCCTGAGCTACTAGCCGTAGACGCCGACTCCCCAGCCTCACTCAGCCTTCTCAGCAGGCTGCTATCCTCCTGAGATACTGTCGGTACACTGCCGGGAATCCCATCAGACCTGGGGAGATGGGCCGCTCCAACACCGCAGAGAATAGCCTTCCCTTTCACGCCCTGCTTACGAGCAAGCCTTGTTGCGTGCGCTTCCAAAAACTTCTTCAAAGAAATTTCCTTCTCAAGGGCGAAGGGATTGAGCATGTGGTGGGGAGAGCAAAGATAGGCACCTTCAGTTGAGACTCATCTGGCTTCAAAAAGAAGTCTGGATGCGCCTCCGCATCTTCGGCTATGTGTCTGGCCGAAGTCAGGACCTGCATGATCACGCTGATAGGATAATCTTGATCACGCTCTAACTGGGCGATATGGGGAAAGTCAAAGACCTTCATCTTCTCCATGACCTCCACAAGCTCATCATAAGCATCCGCCTTATAACCAGGCACTTCTGCAAGCGGCACCGTCAGCATCTTGCTCTTATGAAGCTCCTCCATAGCCTGAGCCTTGCCACGCGCCATGGCGCACTCCACAACCTTCCGAAAGGCCTCCACAACCTCATAGGACTCCAGCGTGCCCATGGCAGCCAAGCGCAGACCATGGCTGATCAATCACCTGTGAATACAACAACACACGCATTAGAAGATAATAAAGGAGTTACCAAAAAAAAAGAAAAAGAAAAGAAAAGAAAAGGAAAGAAATAAATGCATGCGCTCAGCAACAGAGGAAACTAGATGAGGATACAGCTCCTCATCGTACTCAAGACTCAACTTGCACAACTTGCCCTCCTGCACCTTCAGAGCCGCCTCCACACGCTCGCGGAACTCATCAAGCTGGGCGAAATGCTTGCCCCTATTCTCTTGGAAGTGTTTTAATCCCCAGGCGCAGCTAGATCTGTACTGCGCAGCAGTAGAACGCTCGCGCTTCAGCTCCACCATCAAGGACAACTTCTCATCCGCAAGCCTCCTAGTGTGCGCAGTTGTGGACTCTACATCTGTTCGCGCATCAGCAATCTCCTCATCCTTCTGTGCGTGGCTGCTGCTTTCACCAACATATCAAGCCTTGAGCTGAGTAACCAACTCAGCCTGACGATCAGCAGCCGCACCCAACTCCTCAATCAGCTGCTACGCAGACATCACCTCACTCGTCCTCAACAGCTCCTCCACATGATAATGAGTCGCTTGGGGTGGCACCGGCCCCTCAACAAACGCTGCATCACCCCCTGCAGCTTTGTCACTACACGTAAACAGAAAGAAGTCAAGGCATTGTATGGTGAATAAGGAAAAAGAAAATAGATAATAAAACAATTGTCACTTACGTAGGAGGTGAAGTCTCAGCAGTATCATGCGCAGCAAAGGATATCGACGCCTCCTCATCTGTGGACTCATCCACAATGATAGTATGACATCTGAGCTTGGAGGTACCCTCACCACCATCATCAGCAGCCTTGCGCTTAGCACCCTGGCGCTCTTCTTCAGAGTCGGTGTCAACCTTGAGGATCCCAACACTGTCAGGTGACTCAGTGCGCACGGGCTTAGGAGCCGCCACTCCCTGCGCGGCAACAGTCTGCACCGGAGTTGCATTCACCACAGGCTGCGCAACATCAGAGGATTCTTCGTGCGCAGGCTCCAGAAGACGTCTAGCGGTAGCCTCCAAGATAGGCAATTCACCCTCTTTAGGGGGCGCACACCCACAGTCACTCTCGTAGGCTTTGTCAACTTCACCACAACAAACAGGTCCATCTCTGCGCAACACATGAACGAACAGAAAAGACCAAGTTAGTTGATAAAGTTACAATATACAAGAACGCTTACATTACAAATGCGAGGATAAGAAAGGATAAGCACCCACCCTGGCAGCTCTCATCGAGAAATGTTGGCACTTCATCAAACCCTCCGAAGTTGTTGCGACTCATTCCCATATGAACCAGAAACTCCTCGGGATAGGAGTTGATTGGGATTCGGTTACCATTAATGGTCTCCGCTTCCTCCACGTTGTACGTACTGGGATCTGGGCGCTCATCCTTCGGAAGCGTCCCTTGAGTATAAAACTCTGAGAGCGAAGTGAATACCCTATCATCTATCTAGAAAAACTTTTCCCTCGAACCCCTAAGGGCATCTTCTTTTTTAGTGTAACACTGATAGCGCCCCTGGGTGCTTCAAAAACGTTACCCACCCGTTCGACCACGTTGTGTGGTAAAACGCGCGGAAGAGGTTGATAGTAGGATTTATCGCAAGTAAGCGACAATTTATTTCAAAATTTGTTATTTTCGCCGCACCTATATAGTGCAGCTGAGAGATATACAGACGGTTGAAGTTGAGCACGTCACTCAAGAATAGGGATATAGGCACGCGGTGGGCGCAAACTCAAAAATGCGCGTGTATACCCCTATTTTCCCCTCAGGGAAGTCTGCGATACATGTGTTCGCATCCGGTACTTCCGGATACACCGCGAGAGGGATGAAATAGTCGGAGGTGAACTGGCGAAGTTCATCCTCGTCCATCTCGGAACGGAACTCCTCTAATTGGGGAACCATTTTTACTAGGGTGCGCACACGCAATTACCTTCGAAGATACTAGTTTTTTCTTGGCTGATGATTCTTAATATGGAAGAAAATGGCGTTTTTTTTACTGTGGTAAACTCCACCCCATGTTAAATTTGTAAAACATACCTACTAAGGTATTCGTTTATTTCATCGATGGGTGGAGTAAACAATTTTGCCTCCAGTTACTTTAAACAGAATGCAACAAGTTTAGAACGACTATTGAAAAGAGCTATATCACTTTGCACAATACAACTAATAACTTTTGAAATCTAACGCAAAGGCTCAATGATGACGTATAGTCCATACTCGGGTCACGAACCCGATTAATGAACATCACTAAGACCCAAACCCACCACGAGCGGGCTATCATAACAATGATTGGGCTACCATACTAACGGTTTGGGCTCACGAAAGCACAAACCCAAAGTTACTTATGGTTTTGATATTGATATCTCTTATTTAAGGGATATATATAAAAAAACAACCGGATATATACCGAGGAGTAAGGAGCACGTATCTAATAAGAATTTCGTGCTTATATAAAGAATATCATAACCCTCGTTAAAGGTATGACTTACAACCCTAACTCTTCAAGATAACCCTAAAAACCGATTACTTACTCTCACGCTGGAGGATAATCGTGGGAGACAATCCCACAATAAGCCTAACGGTGTTTGTTTGTTTTCTTAGTGCGTATGTCTCAAGCATTAAGGTCTGATTGGTATGAGAACAAGAACTCAAATAAGGAACGCCAAACTTTTGTATCAACACTCAAAAAAACATTTTTCAAATTGCAGAGGACTGCTCTTGTTGATAGAAAAGGTGTATGATTTTATTTCCAATCATACCGATTTTTGGTCTAGTACTTCTCTACTTTAAAACACATCAAATCAATCTTATCTTGTTTAGTGACAAATTTGAAGCTCAAAACTGAAAAACAACTAAACAAAGCAGCAATAGTACCCACCACGACCCAATGAACTGTTTCTTGAGAATGAAACTTATCGACCTCTTTTATACCTACCATATTCATTTGTAAGATTTTGAACTACATATTCAAGCATGACAAGTGATTGCATGAGTAAAACAACAACACAAATTACTCCAAAAAGAATTGATAATGGACTACTAGCCATTACAAATTGAGGGATACCCGTTTCTGCCATCATCCAAAACCTTTTTGGTTTTTTCGGTTTAGTTTTTGGATATCCGAAATTTGAGTTGAGGATTTTACGTTAGACCACTTATTTTAGCTAATGTCTTTAAATTCAGATATCTGAAATTTTGAATAACAGTTTTATATATCCAAAATATCTATAATTTTTGGAAAACTTTCATATGGGTTCCAAAATTGACATTTCATAAACCCAACCTTTTAATAAATTTTGATCAATTTTTCGGATATGCGAATACGGTAATTTTTTGTGGCTTGATACTTTAATACTAAAATATCCTTTGAGATTTGAATTGTTAGCGATGAAGACATGGTTGTTATTAGTAGTATCCCATAACATCGTAGTGATCTTTCGAATATTCACATATTCACTTGATGTATTGAGGCTTTCCTCCACAAGATGGGTGTATGATAGACCTTCAACAACACTTTTCACCAAGCTTTCAACTATGTCTGGGGATAGGCGGGAGTGAAAAGCGATACATGTTAAGGTCACTATTGGTAAGCTCCAACTGTTAACTAGCTCAACGGAATGCATTGGTTGAATTTGATCCATGTCAAATTGCTCTACTCCATCGAATCCAGTAGATTTCTTAAGAAGCTCTAAAGGATTGTTTTCTTGTTCCTGTTCAGACTTTAAGCAAAAGGAATGCACGGAATTTGAAATGCCCTTAAATGTTCTCACAAAAAACTCCACCCCATTTTAAATTTGTAAAACATACATGCTAAGGTCTTTGTTTATTTTGTCGATGGGTGGAGTAAACAATTTTGCCTCCAGTGACTTGAAACAATATGCAACAAGTTTTGAACGACTATTGAAAAGAGTCATATCACTTTGCACCATACGACTAATAACTTTTGAAATCCAATGCAAAGGTTCAATAAGACATTTTTCAAATAGCAGAGGACTGCTCTTGTTGATAGAAAAGGTGTATGATTTTATTTCCAATAATACAGCTTTTGGGTCTAGTACTTCTCTACTTTAAAAACCATCAAATCAATCTTATCTTGTTTAGTGACAAATTTGAAGCTCAAAACTGAAAAACAACTAAACATAGCAGCAATATTACCCACCACGACCCAATGAACTGTTTCTAGAGAATGAAACTTATCGACCTCTTGTATACCGACCATATTCATTTGTCAGATTATGAACTACATATTCAAGAATGACAAGTGATTGCATGAGTAAAACAACTACACAACTTACTCCAAAAGCAGTCGATAATGGACTACTAGCCATTACAAATTGAGGGATACCCGTTTCTGCCATAATACAAACTTTTTGGTTTTTTCGGTTTAGTTTTTGGATATCCCAAATTTGAGTTGATGATTTTACGTTAGACCCCTTATTTTAGCTAATGCCTTTTAATTCGGATATCCGAAATTTTGAATAACAGTTTTATATATCCAAAATATCTATAATTTTCGGAAAACTTTTATATGAGTTCCAAAATTGACATTTCATAAACCCAACCTTTTAATAAATTTTTATCAATTTTTTGGATATCCGAATACGAATATTTTTGTGGCTTGATACTTTAATACTAAAATTTCCTTCGAGATTGGAATTGTTAGCGATGAAGAAATGGTTATTATTAGTAATAGGATGATCATAGCCACATAGAAGTAAGCGCAATCAAGAATGTGAATGTATTGACTTGAACCATTAGGATAATAATTATTAATAATACCATTTCTTATCTCAATGATAGTATTCATAATCATGTTAATAACAAAGATAAACAAACCTATGAAATTTGAAAGAAGAGTCTTGTTGTCCATAGACGCCATTGAAGGCATTATGTTAACAATAACCGTGCATATATAAGTAGGGGAGAGCAACAAAAACGAAAAACTAACCAAAACCCAAAAAACCAAAAAAAAAAAGCCCTAGAAAAACCGAACCAATTCTAAAAGCGATTGTGAAGTTTTGGTTTTTAAAAACCCGAAAGTTTTGGTTCAGTTTTTGGTTTTATATGAAAACCCAAACCGAAAAAACCTAACCGCCACATACTTATATTTATAGAACTAATAAAAAAAATGCAAGTGCATTAGTTTTGGTATAAGTAATCACCAAAGCTTAAAAACTAAGAGATTAAATATTCATAACAGGTGTTTACTTAGCTAATACTATAATAAATTCATAAATTTATTCATCTCATCTTTATATACATGCATGTAATCTTACTATTTTACGACAAAATATTCAACTTACATTCTTGGATTTCTTGATTTAGGTTTTCGATGTTCAAAAAATATCCGTATTTGGATATCCGAAAAATTGATCAAAATTTATTAAAAGGTTGAGTTTATGAAATGTCAGTTTTGGAATTCATATAAAAGTTTTTCGAAAATTATAGATATTTTGATATATAAAACTGTTATTCAAAATTTCGGATATCCGAATTTAAAGAAATTAGCTAAAATAATGTGCCTAACATAAAATCATCAACTAAAATTTCGGATATCCAAAAAGTGAACCGCAAAAACCAAAAACTAAACCAAAATTTTGGTGCGGGATTTGGTTTTAAAAAATTTAAAACCGAATTTTTGGTTCGAGGTTTGGTTTTGGCCAAAAACTTCCCCATGCTTACCCCTACTTGAAAGCCAGACTCCCGAGCTTGGTTACTTGTTCCATCTCACGTGGCATCTCACTAGTGAGATCGACAGGCTTTCTAGTGACTTGAAACAATATGCAACAAGTTTTAGAACGACTATCGAAAAGAGTCATATCACTTTGCACAATACGACTAATACCTTTTGAAATCCAATGCAAAGGCTCAAAAAGATATTTTTCAAAGTATAGAGTACAACTCTTGTTGATAGAAAATGTATATGATTTTGTTTCCAACCATACAACTTTTGGGTCCAATACTTATCAACTTTAAAAACCATCAAATTATTCATATCCTGTTTGGTGACAAATATGAAGCTCAAAACTGAAAAACATCTAAACATAGGAGCAATAGTACCCACCACGACCCCTATGGACTCTGTCCAGAGAATAAAAAGTATCGACCTCTTATACACCGACCCATATTCATATGTAAGATTACGAAATACAGATTCAAGCATGATACATGATTGCATGAGTAAAACAACTACACAAATTACTTCAAAAGTAGTCGATAATGGACTACTAGTCATTACAAATTAAGGGCTAACCGTTTCTGCCATTACCCAAAACCTTCTAATATGTTGTCTTAGTTTCTCAACCAAATATATTTAGGTTGGTTGTTGATCAGTTGAAGTTTTTTTTTTTTTTTTTTTTTTTTTTTTTTTTTTTTTTTTTTTTTTTTTTTTTTTTTCGAAACTTCAACTCTAAAATTTCCTTTGATATTGGAATTGTTAGCGATGAAGAAATGGTTATTATTAGTAATAGGATGATCATAGCCACATAGATGTAAGCGTAATGAAGAATGCAAATGTATTGACTTGAACCATTATGATAATAAATATTAATACTACCAGTTCTTATCTCAATGATGGTATTCACAATCACGTTAATAATAAAGATGAACAAACCTATGAAATTTAAAAGTGATTGCATGAGTAAAATAACTACAAATTACTCCACAAGCAGTCGATAATGGACTACTAACCATCACAAATTGAGGCTACTTGTTTCTGCCATCACCCAAAACCTTCTAACATGCTGTCTTAGTTTCTCAAGCAAAGGCATTTGGGTTGGTCGTTGATCAGTTGAAGATTTTTTTTTGGCTTGATACTTTAATTCTAAAATTTCCTTTGAGATTAGAATTGTTAGCGATGGAGAAATGGTTATTATTAGTAACAGGATGATCATAACCACATAGATGTAAGCGCAATCAAGAATACAAATGTATTGACTTGAACCATCATGATAAGAATTAGGGTCAATGACTTAAATTGATCAAGAGAAAATTTTTATTCAGTTCACTGACCATTGGATATGTTTGGGAAAAAAAATCCAAATATAGCATGCTCGACTGCACGACTTTTTTTTGCTCGACTTCATTATATGCTCAAATCCACTATTGAGAAAAAAATAGTCAAGCGTCTATAGGCTGGAAATCAAATTTCTTTTGGTCTATTTAAGTAATTAAATCTAACAATTATTAATAATACCATTCTTATCTCAATGATAGTATTTACAATCACGGGAATAACAAAGATGGACAAACCTATGACATTTGCAAGATGAGACTTGTTGTCCATAGACACCAGATAATGCATTATGTTAACCATAACCATGCACATGAAAGCCAGACTCACGAGCTTGGTTACTTGTTCCATCTCACCTGCCATCTAACTAGTGACATCCGCAAGCAATTTCATTGCAACAGTGATAACTTTAATGGATGCACAATTTAAAGTGAAAAATTACATGGAAACCATAATTTTTTATTTAAAACAACATGACAGAAATACAAAAACATGGCATGGGTAAAAACTAATGATGATATTACAATATTGATCCCAATCCACACCAGAGGTTGAGTTTTGAAATTTGTAGATGCATCTTTACAATATTGCTATAACTCTAATGCATCATCTACATATAGGGTGTTGTTTGGAGTGAAAGAGCATTTGTGAGTTCAGGACGCCTTTAAGTAATTCATCTGCAATCTTGTAACATATATTGTTGGGAATTATGCTAACAGTTACCACTGATAAGCTTGGAGGAAGACATTGCTGAAGAATGCACTAGCAGTGGAAACATCATTACCACTGCTAGTACATATTGTTACCACTGCTTATTAGATAAATGTTATGTAACCGTATATTAGATAAGTATAGAAAAGATCTCCTGTATATTCTATTTTGTTAGGCTTATACTTATCTTGTAAAGGACTCCTTGTGTCCTATAAAAGGAGGTCCTGGGGTTAGGTTTGATATACGTATTAATAGCAAAAGCTTCAAGGTGTAACCCTAGTGATAACTAAGATCACTCGTATTATTATCAATAATATTGAAGCTACAAGTTTTTGTTAAACCCTGTGTTCTTACTGTTCTATTCATAAACAACTCATACACATCACTCAAATACATCTTCTAAATACTTTGTGGTAAATTCCGCGTGCTACAAAGTAAATACTCAAAGTATCTATCTAACACAAGGCGTGTGTTTAGATCCTCATCAAGTGGTATCAGAGACAAGTTCTGATACTTTGAATTAGAAGATCCAAAGATTTCAACTCACTTTTGCAAGTCTAATGGAGATGGAGAATAATCAGTCGAATATTGTAGCAAGGCTTCCAAAGCTCAAACTCAATGAGTATGAGATGTGGAGGATAATGATAGAGCAGTTCTTTCTTGTACACGATTATGCTCTATGGGAAATCATCATGTATGGTGATTCATTCAAGCCTGGTACTTCTACAAAAACAATTGATGGCAAAACTGTTCAGACACTTAATACTGGACCAGTCACCAATGAAGAGAGGCTTCAGAAGAAAAATGACCTGAAGGCAAGAAGCTTACTGCTAATGACCCTTCTTAAGGATCAAATCATAGCCTTCAGCAAATACAAAACTGCTAAGACCTTGTTTGAAGAGATTTGCTCAGTTTTTGGTGGCAATGATGCTACCAAAAAAACTCAGAAAACATTGTTGAAGCAAAATTATGAAAACTTCTCTTCAACAAATAATGAGTTTATTGATAGTATCTTCATAAGACTACAGAAGATTGTAACACAACTTACTGTGTTTGGCATTGAGGTAGAAAGGGAAGACCTCAACTTGAAGTTTTTAAGAAGTTTACCTTCTGAGTTTCACACTAATGTCATTGTCTGGGAAGACAAACCAGAACTTGAAACAATGAAACTAAATGATCTTTACAATAATTTTAAAGTTATTGAACAAAGATTGAAGAAGGCAGGAAAGCTAAGTATAAGTTCTGGGAACTTAGATCTTATATCATCATTTGTAGATGACAGTTCTAATGATGAAAGTGATGAAGATGAAGATGCTGCTCATATTGCTGTTTCCACTGGTAGTACAAGTGTTACCACTGCTAGCTCCAAAAAGAAGGTTGCTGGACTTGGAGACCCTACCTTCTATGCTTTTCTCTCAAGCCAAGTCAGTGGTTCACTTCTAACTCATGAAGATCTGGAACAAGTGGATGATGATGATCTGGAAGAGATGGATATCAAGTGGCAGGTTGCACTGCTAAGTATGAAGGCAAAGAAATTTTGGCATAGAACAAAAAGGAAAATTACAAGACTAGGTGGTGAAACATTCTTCTTCATGCAGTTTGAAGATCTTATCAGATCATGTGATAGAGATGATCTTGATACATTATGGAGAATGGTGAATGATAGGCATAATGCTGGAAAGCTTCAAGATGACAAGGAAAAAGAGCTTTGGGTTCACTTTCAGAGATTATATGAACCTTATCCAAGTGATAGATTTTGGAAGTTTCAAACTTATGATCAGAGAACACTTTGGAAATTCTATAACTCCTATTACATTCATCATATTTCAACACAAGAAGGAGTTGATGTCTTCATGTTAGTAGAAAGAGAATATCCACTTAGAGCTAGAGTTTCGAATGTGTTGATTACTACAAGGCTCAGATGTACAGAAAGAATTGAAGTGGTGAATGATCTGGTTCAAAGAATCTACAACCAGAATATAAGATAATGTGTTTGGAAGAATCCTCCCATCGTCAGAGAAACTTATTGATTTGCACAGAAATCATAAGTGATGAGACGAAAAGTGTACCACTTTTAGGGGGTCATTTAAGCCCAAATTCGATATTATTTGATCAAATATTGCCCTAAATCGTTCCTTTTGTCATTTTAGGTAGTTTGGAGAAGAAATCTGGAAAAGGAAGCATTTTGGACGTTTTTTGAGCGAAAAAGTGAAGAAAACGACAAAGTCTCCAAATCATGCTGAAATTGGTACTTGACGACATCAAGATTTGCATGTGACGCCATTACTCATGGACAAAGAGGTGGATAAATTAAATACACGTGAAGTGCCTGAATGTTTTTGAGATTTAACACGGGACGGTGTCACCAAGGCCGTCACGTTCAAATTGCAAGAGACGGCCAAGAGAAGAATAATACATGACGGCGTCAGATCTGGATCTAGGCAATACGAGAGTTTTTATGGCGGCGAGTGGACGGCGTCAGGATTTACACGTGACGCCATCAGACCCAAAAATCTATATATAGTTTTCTATTTTTCATTTGTAAGAGGAGGAGAACTTTGGGATAGTTTTGGAGAAACCCTAGCACGATTTTTACCTTACTTTTAAGGGTTCCAAACTCTTGTTTCATCCATGTTTAATTGAAGATAAGTTTTCCAATAATCGTTCAATATGTCTATGTGTTGTTTGATTCTATCTTATGCTTGTCTTTACTTTAACATGTTAGGCTAGGTTTTCTTTGTGTTTGCTTATATGTAATGAAACTTAGTTATTGATTATTGGTTGGTTGTTTGTTTATAATTGTTGTGGATGAATGATATCGATGTTAGGCTTAAGAAAATTGGCAAACTTCCAATTGGTGACATGCTTGAACGTCTTAAGAAACATGATCGGATGTGTACTACGATTAATTGGTTATATTTAATGCATAAGTAACTATTAAGGAGGCCATGTTAGGAGCTAGTAGTCGGCTCGACATAGGAAGAGGTAGAAGCTTATGGAGTTAGGGAAGATCGTACACGGCCCTACGAATGGTATTAAGGAGTATAACCCATCATCCACGCAATTGTAACAAACTAATCAACTAGTAAAAGATAGCCAGGGAGTAGTGAAATCTAAGTAAACACATTTCTCTTATTATTGTTTTTCTCCACATTTACTTTAGTGTCATTTTATTTTATTTCTATTGCATTTGTAGTTATTTGGGTTAGTTGACTAGCAACTAATTCCGCCCATTCTTCCAAAACCTGAGATTTTTACTTGCTTTCCATAAAATATAAAAATACAAAAAGAATCATCCCTCATCTCTAGACCTAGTTTAATTAAGTTTTAACCCTAGCGAACACTATTCTTTGAGTTAAACGATCAATCCCCCGGTACTTGCCACTACACTATACTACATCGGTCAGGTACACTGCCTGGTGGGGATTGCAAGCTTCTCAAGATCCCTTGAGAGGTAAAAACTTTTGCAAGGTTGCAAAACCACGCATCAAGTTTTTGGCGCCGCAGCCCGGGGAATAGTTATTGTCTAGGTTGAAATTTCTTTTATTAGGTCTACTTGTTAGATTCCTTTCTAGTAAGATTTTTATTTTTATTTTTATAGATCTTCTTTAGTATATCTTTTTCTTCTTTCCTTTGTTCGTAACCATTGCCATCCGCCATCATGGAAGGTGGTAATCTCTTTGACCCCATCAACCACCCACAAAAAAACCATCCACAAAACTCACCACAACCAAACCAACCTCATAGACCCCGAACTTTAGGAGAGTACTTCCGTCCTAGCCACCAAAGCTATCGAAACACCATTGAGCTCACTTAAAGAGCCAATGTGTCTCCTTTGCGATCCGACACCATCCGGTTGGTGCAAAGCGGATGTGCATTCCATGGGCTTCGTTCCGAAGATCCTAATCAACACTTCAAGGATTTCCTCAAAATCGTAGATTCCATAGATCTTGATGTTGAAAATCGAGAGATGACCCGATTGCGTCTCTTCCAATTCTCTCTACGTGGCCAAGCTAGTCAATGGATTGAGCGTTTACCTGCGGGATCCATCACCTCTTGGGATGATCTCACCACTCGTTTCCTTGCTCAAATTTTCCCACTGGGGAGAACTACTGATGTGTGCTGATTCACACATCATTTTTAGGCCTTAAATCAGACCAAATACACCAAATACTAACCAAATATGCCAAGAGAATGTATGTTTTTGTATTTGTGTGTGTGCAGGTACGGATATGTGAAAAATGAACAAAAACAAAGCCAAAACCGACAAAAACGAGCACGAGATTGGAAAAAGGTCAAAAGCCGGAGCCGGGGAAGCAAAATGATCAGAGAAAGTTCAAAATGTCAATGGAAGTCCTCAAAGATTCACAAAGTTGCATAAATGGTCCCTGGTGAAAGATTTGAAGAATTGACAATTTTAGTCCTTATACTTTCAGGAAATTACAAAAATAGTCCCTTGGAAGAAAAGTCAAAAGTGGTCCTTGATGAATCAAAGAATTACAATACAAGCCCTTGGAAAATACATTGGATGATTTACAGATTTAGTCCTTATGATTCTTAGAATTACAACATTAGTCCCTATATATTCCTAATAAACCTAACCGGATCCAAAATTACTAGTCCAAAAATACCCCAAAGCCCAAGAGTAAAACCAGGCCCAATCCTTTTAAAAAAATATTACCCAGTCCACTCCTTACCCCGGTCAAATGACCCGGTCAAACCTCCCAACAAATATAACACCCAAATCCCAAATTACCCGCCCCCCAATTTGATAATTACCCAGATATTATAAACCCTAACATTGTTCACCACAAGTAAAATCAAAAATCACAACAATTAAGGGTAAATTAAGTATTGTACGTGGGATTCTAGAAGACCCTGACATGGCAGGCCTGCCATGTCAGTGATCCGCGTGCATTTCCGTGTCAAATGATTGGGCAAATGATGATCAATCGGCTATGGAATAAGGATTGGGGACCAAGTGTAATCCAAGGGACGAGATTGAGGCAAAGAAACACAATTATGGCATGGATCAGTGACGTGGATAACCTAGAAGCTTCACCCAGCCTCATGCTTCAAGTATAAAAACCCCTCTCAATCACATATATTAGTGTGTAGTTGTGTAGTAGGTTTTTAATATAGTTTTTGTTTTATTATTGTAATTTCAATTCAGCTTTTGTACTCAACTTCTTAAAATTTTATATAATTCAGTTTTTCTTTTAGCTTATTGTTTTTATTTTTAGTTTAATTTGTTTATTGTTACTGTCTAATTAGTTAATTCAGTAATTTTTAGTTTACTTAAATATTTCATTTATATTTCTGTTTCATTTATATTGAAAAATCCAAAAAAAAAAAAAAATCATAAAAAATAAAAAATAGTTTCAATTCTAGATTCAAGCTTCTTTCCTGGTTATCATAAGCTCATATAAGCTGGCTTATAGCTTTTTGTAAGTTGATGAGGCGAAAAATGAACCACTTTTAGGGGGTCATTTAAGCCCGAATTCGAATTTATTTGATCAAATATTGCCCTAAATCATTCCTTTTGTGATTTTAGGTACTTTGGGAGAGAAATCTGGAAAAGGAAGCAATTCGGACATTTTTGGAGCATAAAAGTGAAGAAAACGCCAAAGTCTTAATTTTCCTTGCTGGGAACAGTAGGTGACGGCGTCAAGAAGGAATTTCTGACGGCGTCAAGAGTAATTTCCATGACGACCCAATACAGAATTGAAGGCGTCACAAGGTAGGGCGTCAAGAGTAAAATGCATGACGGCCTGGAAACACATAACACATGACGGCGTCAAAAGTAGATCAAGGCAGTCTGAGAAGTATTTTGGCGGCGAGATGACGGTGTCACAAATTTGTTCTTGACGCCTTCAGACCCTATTTCCTATATATAGTTTTCTAATTTTTACACATAAAAAGAGAGAAGTTTTGGGAGAAACCCTAAGTACGAACTTGGTACGAATTTCACAGGTTTTTCAAGGGTTCTCAGCCCTTGAACCCTTTCATGTGTAATTGAGATAAGTATTCTTTTAATTCAATCAATATGTCTATGTGTTGGTTGTCTATATCTTGTTCTTGTCTTAATTCTACCATGCTAGGCTAGATCTATCTTGTGTTTGCTTGGATCTAATGAAACCTAGATGTTAATTATGTGTTGATTACTTGTTTATGGTTGTATTGGATGAATGATTTCGATGTTAGGCTTAAGAAAACTGGTAGATCTCCAATTGGTAACATGCTTGAACGTCTTTGGAAACATGAACTGACGTGCACTAGGTTTTATTGGTTGTATTTAATGCATGAGTAAATTCTAATGATCCCATGTTAGGAGCTTCTTAGCCGGCTCGACATAGGAGTGAAGTAGGCACTCATAGGATTGGGGAATTAAGTGCGCCACGCCATGAATGGTATTAAGGAATACAATCCGTCATCCATGCAACTATAACAAGTAATTAATGTGTAAAAGATATCTAGGGAGTAATGAAATCTAAGTAAACACAACTTCTCCACTTATTGCTCACAACTTTAGTATAATTTAGTTTATTTTCATTTTTAGTATTTTATTTTGATTGCATCTTTAGTATTGGGTTAGTTGACTAGCAACTAATTCCGCCCAAATCCTTCAAACCCGAGATTTTTACTTGCTTTCTAAAAAAATATAAAAATACAAAAATAATCATCCCTCATCTTTAGAACTAGTATTTAGGTTTTCTAATCCTAGCGATACTATTCCTAGCTGAACGAACAATCCCCCGGTACTTGTCACTATACTATACTACAACGATCAGGTACACTGCCTGGTGGGGGTTGTAAGCTTCTCAAGATCCCTTGAGAGGTAAAGCCTGGTGCGATTCCCACGTATCAAGTTTTTGGCGCCGCAGCCTGGGGAATAGTTATTGTCTAGGTTAGAATCTCTAGTAAGATTTTATTTTTATTTTTAGGTTTTCTTTAGTCTATCTTATTTCTTTGTGTTTTTGTTCGTAACTCTTCACCACCCGACATCATGGACGATGGGAACATCCTTGAACCCGTCATCCCACCACAACAAAACCCACCACTAGAACCTCTTAGGCCCCGAACCTTAGGAGAGTATTCCCGACCTAGCCACCAAGGCTACCGAAACACCATTGAGCTCACCGGAGCCAATGTGACCCCCTTGTGATCCGACACCATCCGGTTGGTGCAAAGCGGATGTGCATTCCATGGACATCGTTCCGAAGATCCAAATCAACACCTTAAGGACTTCCTAAAAATTGTAGATTCCATAGACCTAGGTGTTGAAACTAGAGAGACAACTCGATTACGCCTATTCCAATTCTCTCTACAGGATCAAGCTAGTCAATGGCTTGAGCGTTTACCCGCGGGATCCATCACCACATGGGATGATCTCACCACTCGTTTCCTTGCTCAATTTTTCCCACCGGGGAGAACTACTAAGCTTAGAAATGACATCTTGATGTTCCAACAACGTCAAAATGAATCTCTTTATGAAGCATGGACTCGTTTCAAGGACTTACTCCGAAAAGTCCCTCATCATGGCATAGATCTTTGGCTCCAAGTCCAAATCTTTTATGACCATATCGATCTCTCCACGAGGCGAGCCATTGATCAATCAGCCGGTGGTAAGCTACGTGATCTAAGTGCGGAACAATCATGGGAACTCATAGAAGATCTTGCTCTCTATGACAACGAAAGTTGGAATGATCCCCGTGATTTGAACAAAACGGTCAAGGCAATATCTTTGCCTTCGAACAATTCTAGCACTCCCGACCGTAGGATCATGGAGCTTGAGGATCAAGTCAAGTTTCTCATGAAATCTTACGAAGCTCCTAAGCCTTCAAGCCAAGTGAACAAAATCACTTCTTCATGCGAATTATGTAGTGGTCCCCACGACACTCGTGATTGTGTGGAACTCCCCGGAACAGCTTTTGCGGACTATGCATCCACGCGTACCGATGAAGCGGGAGATAAGTGGCACACTTTCAAGCCCGAGCCAAACCCTTACGGTGATTCATACAACCCCTCTTGGAAAAATCACCCAAACCTTAGATGGAAACAAAATCAACCCAATTCGTCCAATTCGCCTAATCGTTACCAACCAAACGGTCCACCCTCCAACCATACTTTCAACAACAATCCTTCTAACAACTATGTTAGTACCAACAATCTTGAAGGATTGATGTCTAAGTTCATGGCATCTCAAGAAGCTCGCATAGCTAGGTTTGAAACCGAATTCAACCAACAACAAACGGAGATGACCAACAAGATTGACAACTTGTTGAAAGCCCTCAACAACCAAGCGTTAACCACACCTAGGAAGGACACTAGGGACACCAATAACGGAATCCAAATTAAGGACCCCTCATCATCCAAACATGTCCACTTTGTCAATGTTGTCACCATTAGGCCGATAGATAAGGGAATAGAGGAAAGTGACAAGGATGAAGTTGGAGTAGAAACCAAGACTAGGGATGAAAGTAGGGAAGTTAAGGATAAAAAGGAAGAGGAATTAGAGGAGGTAGAGCATATAGAAAAGTACTTTGATAAGATGCCTACCAAGGAAGAACGGGAATACCATAAGGATTTATTCGATAGTCCCGAGAGACCATATATTCTTGGCACACCCCTTATCAAAATGGGAGACCCCTCTAACATTAACATACCATGCAATGTTGGGCACATGCATATATGGAAAGCTTATATCGATCTTAGATCTCCTGTTAACATCATGACTAGGACTTATTACAATTGGGTGATGAAGAAACAACTTGATTTTAGGATGATGCCCAATAGGAATTTGATAAGTAATTTTGTAGGAAGAGTGAAGGGATTGCATGTGATTATAGGTAATCTCACCTATGAGATCGATTTTATGATAGTGGAAGACACTCGTCCGGTGATAGATGATTGCCTAAGCCAAGTAATATTTGGAAAACCATTTGTTGAGGCCACTAGGATAAGTTATGACCCGACTCTAGGGATAGTTAGATTCAAGGAAGAAAATGATGAGGTTGCCTATCAAACACCCTACAAAATTGAGCAATACCGCCTCCTTTCTAATATAGAAAAAGAACACAAGCAAGCGGCTTATTATAGGAATGAGGAGGATAGACGTAGAGGAGTAGAGTATGTGAAGAGTAGGATGCTTGGTTTCTACAAAGAATGCTTGCAACTAGGTCCGGAATACAAAACTGGTTTAGAAGACGACCTAAAGAGTGGAACCAACGATGAGGTCACGTAGTAACCCATGACCTTGAGTCTAGCTACAAGACTCGTAAATAAAGAAAAGCGCTTCTTGGGAGGCAACCCATGTTTTGTGTGATTTTTATTTTGTTTGTTTGTTATTTGCTTCCGTATGCATGCTTTATTTTTATTGTTGGTAGATCATGTTTCTCAATTAAATAGTGGAAATACTTTATTTTGTTGTTTTGGCCTAGTCTTAACTCCACCTAAAAGTATTTTTGCAAAAGATAAGTGTAAGGGGAAACCCCAAATATGTTTTTAAGAAACAAACCAATCATGGTTCTCCACAATATTAAATGAACATGTATATTCGTATTTGTTAGAGTCAAATGCTTGTATTGAGTCATAATGAAGTTTTGCAGGATTTTCCAGGAAGTAGGACCAAGTTTTTCCAGAAATTTTCCGGAAACTTAACATAAGAATTTCTGCAGGTCACTTCTGACGGCGTCACGAGTTAACTCTTGACGGCTTCACGTGTAATAATCTGGAAATTTTACCAGTTTTGTTTTTCTAACGGAGTCTTATTGTTTTTGTGAATTATTAAGTTTTATAATCTCTAGGAAATCAGCAAACTTCATTCCACAAGCATTATATCTTATTTTGTTTTCTAGGATTTAGTAACTTATATAGGTTGCCGCCGATTTTATGCGAGGTTGTCTTGTCTATTTCTCAGGATTCACAGGTTATGTATGACAAGAAGATGATTTATATTCTGGAAGGGAAGCTTTGATTGTTCATTTTCTTGGAGGAAGATTTAACCTGGTCACCTTATTATCCATACCGAGCGAATCAGGGGAGTATTTGATTTCATTCTTTTTACTTTTTCACTTTTACATTCTTTACTTGAACATTGGGGACAATGTTCATCTTAAGTGTAAGGGGAGGGTAAAAAGATGATACCTTACATATGCACTTTCGCTTGAGTTTGTTTTGTTTGATGGTAGATGTGTAATAAAACTATGATAAATACTTGTTAGTGTAATTTTAGCGCCAAATTTAAAATTTTTTACAACATTTAGGAGTGAAACTTTAGCCATAGCAAGCGTCTCATGGATAGGAGATTGTATGACTAGCACATAACCGTATATTCAGAAAAATTTTCCACCCAAATATGTGAGGTTCGCCTTTAGATTTGATAGGAAAAGCATTTACTATTAGTGCTTATGAGTGTACCGGTAGCATTTAGATTCTAGAACTTGCGTTAGTGATGCATCCCGAGACCGCTGGTGAGACTACATTCGTGTAGTAGGATTTGCTACATGATAAGAGGCATTAGGATCACCCTTGTGTTAAACCCGTATCATAATTACTTGACCATTTAAGTCATATTACTTGGCTAGTTAAGTCAACTAATTTTTCCCACACCATTAGCGTTGTACTCATTTTTAGTACACGAAACCCCTAGTACACCCCTCCGAGCCTATCTTTTCGTTTCTAACTTTAAGCATCTTACTTAAAGGAAGAATTTGTTACACCCCACTTAAATGTACACCCAAATCGCTTTAGCCTTCCGTGTATGCGCTCATCTTTAGTGCATTATTGTTATTTGTTAAACCCTAAGTTAACTAAATTGATTACATGGTTGCTAAGTCGAGTCATATCCTTGTACATATTGTTTTGGGACGATTGGGACTCATGGGTAAAGTACTTATATTATGGAGTAATGGGGAAGAACATCATATATTACCCCCATATGTACGTTAATCTTAAAAGTGCTCCAAGTGTTTTGATTTTCTTAATTCGAGTCATTAGATTAGTTTATTGTAAAGTATGTAAAAATTCAAGTGTAAGGGGAATGTTCATCCCCTATGATGTATTATTTTGGATGGTAGGGTAAGAGTGTATGCATAAAAAAAAAAAAAAAAAAAATCGAAAAAATCAAGAAAAAGAAAAAAAAATAGAAAAAGAAAAAGAGAAAAAACATACGGACTACCATCCCTTTTCATTCTATGTTCATTTCATGTTTTTGTTATTTTTCATTTGTTAGCTTAAGTCGAGTCTAGTCTTGGCTTAGCAACGCCATATTGTACATGTAATTAACCAAGATTGTTAACTCGCCACCAGTAAAACTTCCTTTATCCAACAAAACCGTATATTTCATATCCCTACACCTAACGTTACAACCCTTTAAAAGACCTCTTTGATAGTTTATCCTAGGTGCTTACGCCATATGGTGGAGGTTTGATCCTTTCCCAAGCCTATGGTAATCTATTTTGCTATGACAGGTAGTGAGAGATATCTTTCGTTTCCATATTTGTAATTTATACTTTATTACACCCGAGAGATGTGAGTATCTAAACACTATTTGTGAGGTACTAGTATATGACCTCCGTGCTTGTCTATTGGTCTTTAGTGGAACGATTATTTGTTGTAATTACTTTTATATTAGTGTTAAATGACCCCTAACTTGTATTTTGATTAGAATAAAAGCGCATTTGCTTGAGGACAAGCAAATCTCAAGTGTAAGGGTATATGATGAGGCGAAAAATGAACCACTTTTAGGGGGTCATTTAAGCCCGAATTTGAATTTATTTGATCAAATATTGCCCTAAATCGTTCCTTTTGTGATTTTAGGTACTTTGGGAGAGAAATCTGGAAAAGGAAGCAATTCGGACGTTTTTGGAGCATAAAAGTGAAGAAAACGCCAAAGTCTTAATTTTCCTTGCTGGGAACAGTAGGTGACGGCGTCAAGAAGGAATTTCTGACGGCGTCAAGAGTAATTTCCATGACGACCCAGTACAGAATTGAAGGCGTCACAAGGTAGGGCGTCAAGAGTAAAATGCATGACGGCCTGGAAACACATAACACATGACGGCGTCAAAAGTAGATCAAGGTAGTCCGAGAAGTATTTTGGCGGCGAGATGACGGCGTCACAAATTTGTTCTTGACGCCGTCAGACCCTATTTCCTATAAATAGTTTTCTAATTTTTACACATAAAAAGAGAGAAGTTTTGGGAGAAACCCTAAGTACGAACTTGGTACGAATTTCACAGGTTTTTCAAGGGTTCTCAGCCCTTGAACCCTTTCATGTGTAATTGAGATAAGTATTCTTTTAATTCAATCAATATGTCTATGTGTTGGTTGTCTATATCTTGTTCTTGTCTTAATTCTACCATGCTAGGCTAGATCTATCTAGTGTTTGCTTGGATCTAATGAAACCTAGATGTTAATTATGTGTTGATTACTTGTTTATGGTTGTATTGGATGAATGATTTCGATGTTAGGCTTAAGAAAACTGGCAGATCTCCAATTGGTAACATGCTTGAACGTCTTTGGAAACATGAACTGACGTGCACTAGGTTTTATTGGTTGTATTTAATGCATGAGTAAATTCTAATGATCCCATGTTAGGAGCTTCTTAGCCGGCTCGACATAGGAGTGAAGTAGGCACTCATAGGATTGGGGAATTAAGTGCACCACCCCATGAATGGTATTAAGGAATACAATTCGTCATCCATGCAACTATAACAAGTAATTAATGTGTAAAAGATATCTAGGGAGTAATGAAATCTAAGTAAACACAACTTCTCCACTTATTGCTCACAACTTTAGTATAATTTAGTTTATTTTCATTTTTAGTATTTTATTTTGATTGCATCTTTAGTATTGGGTTAGTTGACTAGCAACTAATTGCGCCCAAATCCTTCAAACCCGAGATTTTTACTTGCTTTCTAAAAAAATATAAAAATACAAAAATAATCATCCCTCATCTTTAGAACTAGTATTTAGGTTTTCTAATCCTAGCGACACTATTCCTAGCTGAACGATCAATCCCCCGGTACTTGTCATTATACTATACTACAACGACTAGGTACACTGCCTGGTGGGGGTTGTAAGCTTCTCAAGATCCCTTGAGAGGTAAAGCCTGGTGCGATTCCCACGTATCATAAGTTTTCTTAATAATTTCTCAAAAATTCAAAGTAAGTCAACAAAAGTCAACTGTTAGCTTATTGTATTAAGCTCAGCTTATTTGGAGTTTAAGGCAGCCAATAAGGTGACCATTTGACCTGTCAAAAGACAGGCAAGCTTAGTGAATCCCCCTCTGTTTTGCTGAGGGGGAATTGGTTTTGTAAGTTTCCATTTCAATTCTAATTGCATCAGTAGTGTAGTTCTATTGCTTGTTTCTGTTTCATTATAGTAGTTGCTTAATAATTTTGTTTAGTAATAGCTTGTTTCATCATTAGTAGTTTAATATTGAGTTTGGTTCATTTCTGTTTCATAATTGCTGTCATACTCTATTGATCAGTGTTGATTTGGTTCTGAGTCTTATTGATATCTGAGATCTATGTTTTCTGTGTTCATATTGGAA
This sequence comes from Artemisia argyi, assembly GCA_030686995.1. Lineage (NCBI taxonomy): Eukaryota > Viridiplantae > Streptophyta > Magnoliopsida > Asterales > Asteraceae > Artemisia > Artemisia argyi. Next base: position 155,326,325 of record CM060692.1, read on the forward strand.
TATTGGATCATAATTAGTACTAGGATTGAGATTTTTGGTTGATTTGGATTAGATTTGAGTGGGAAATAGTTGAGACAGTCATATCATAGGGGTGTTTGGATTTAAGTGGTTTGCTGGTACCATTATTGTTTCAGAGGTTGTGTTCAGTTTAGTTAAGTCACTTAGGTTGCATTTAGGCTTAGTTAAACTTAAAAATAGTAGGTTGTAACATTTGAAGTCAAATTAGCCTTTCATTTACTTAATAGTTAGTTTTTAATTGTAAAATCTCAACAAGCAGTTGCCTATTAGCATTGGAAAACTTAATATAGTTTAAATTTAGCTTATCACAACTTAGGTAATCAATTAGAGCAGATTTAAATTCATTTTGGTCAAAGCTTTTGTCAAAATCAAAAAGTCAAATAAAATTGATACTCAGTTTTTGGTCAAGTTATTGAGAGCTTTTCTAGGGCTTATTTCTAATTGGAAATACTTTTGGTAAGTTGTTTTATAGAGTTTGGCAGTTAATTAATTAATATCAAAAAGAAAAAGTTGTTTTGGAACTCATTTGCTTATTGAAAAAGCTGTTGGAAGTTGTCTATTTGGGCACTTATATACCATGTGCGTCAGTCTTTGTTCAAATTTCTAGGCTACAAATTGATTAGTGAATTGGATTGGGAATCACTTCTGTTGGTAGATTTAGCATCTCAGTTGGTTAGTTAGTTGTTTGCCCCTAATCTAATCATCATCAGCTTATTTGGATATCTTAATTGCTTAATCAGATTGGGTGGTTGAACTTAAGGTCTGAATTCAAGTTATAGGGCTGAAATTGTGATTAAGTGTTTGAAACCTGAGATTAGTGGTTGATTTAAGTTCCATTATACCTGAAGTTGTTTCAATTGAGCTTTTACAATTTGCTTATCTATTTGCTTAAGTGTTAATCTCATTTGTGCTTATTCTTATCTGTTTGGCCTTTTTCTGAGCTTCTGAGTACTTTTTGGTCTTATAACTGTTCCATTAAGCTTAATTGAGGCTAAAAAATCATTTGGACAAAGTTTGGTCAACTTTGGTCAAAGTGTGCTTATCAATAAGCATTTTCCTATAAGCTGTTTTAAAGCAAGTAGCATTTCCAAAGCTTATTTTACAACTTTTAAATTTTTCCTAGCTTTAGAATATTATTTTAGAATTTCCCTGAATTTTTCATATTTTTCTGAGTTAATTTGCTATTTTTCTTATTTAATTTTCATTTTTAATCAATTTTTAATACTTTTTAATTACCAAAAATACCAAAAAAAATCGGAAAAAGCCTAGAAAAATCAAAAAATATTTTATAAATTAGTTTTCATTTATTTTTGATTTTTAGAAATTAATTTTGCATTTTTCCCCTTTATTTTGAATTTTATTTGAATTTTTATTACCCTTTAATTAGTTTTAATAGTTTTTAATTCCTAAAAATTACATAAAAAGCCAAAAAAAATAGTTTTTAGTTTTAAAATTACTTTTTAGTTATTTTATAATTTTCAAAATTTATTTTGCATTTTTCTCACTTAATTTCTATTTTCTTTTAATTTTTAATTAGATAAATGAGATTTAATTCATAACAATTATATAAAAAGTAAAAAAAAAATATATTTTTCTTTTTCTCAATATTTTCTTTTATCATTTTTAACTTTAGAAAATTATTTTCAAGTCCATAGGAGTAGTGTAGCTTAAAATTCACGTTTTATTTCGCGCGTTAACGTTTAATTTACGTTTAAGCTTACGTTTTCGATTCTACGTTACGTTTTTGGTTTAATTACTTGAAATACGTGCTTAAGTGATTATTTGTGTAATCTCTTTAAAAACACTTTTTACCACTTTTACGACACGTTTCACAAATCAGGAATTCAAAATTCTATTCACCCTTCACACGGACTACGACCTCGGGTTATCCGTATTTCTTTGTGGATTACTTTGAGTACTTTTACTATGTATACTATTGATTTTCAAATCAATCAAAATTTTGGCGCCGCTGCCGGGGAAGGTTGAAGTGAATTTTTGATTTTCTTTTTTGAAATTGTGTTTTGAAAACCTTCCTTTGTATATATTTTCTATATAAAAACCAAAAAAATTGAAAAATCAAAAACGCTTTTCCTAAAGTGTTTTCAAAAATACTAAAAAGAAAGTTACAGCCTCGACTCTCCCTTGGAAGGGCGTTGTAAACCAAATAAGCTTCCCAATATAAGAACGCGTGAAATTAGTTGCTAATCGGATTACTTTAAATTCTACAACCGAATAAGCGGAAAATACGGTAAGCTTTGACATTAAATTGCAAGCTGAAGAGAGAAACACTCTTCTCTCCCGTTCCGTCGCGAGTAGTTTTGAAGGAAACGGTTTATGATTAACGTAACATTTGAAAAAAGAGAATAAAAGTTTAAGTTTTTGAATTTTGTTTTCCAAATATATATATATATATATATATATATATATATATATATATATATATATATATATATATGACTGGGCAATGAGGTGACATATTCTTTAAATGCATCCTGTTATATATAATGTGTATATATATATATATATATATATATATATATATATATATATATATGACTGGGCAATGAGGTGACATATTCTTCAAATGCATCCTGTTATATATATATATATATATATATATATATATATATATATATATATATATATATATATATATATATATATATATATATATATATATATATTGATGAGTGTGTAAATACTCATCATTTTTACCATATTTTAACTGCCAAAACGCGTGAAAACATTCAAGAATGCATCAAAATAATGAAAATATCCCAAAGAGCGTGTTTTATATGTTTTAAATGCAAAATGATTGAAAACAAACGAAAAACGAACAAAATTTGCATAATTGGCAGTTTCAGTCCCCCAAACTTTCAAAATTTGTCAAAACTAGTCCCTAAGCATTTATTTTGAAAGAAAAGTCAACCCAAGTTTCTTAAAAATCAAAAGTAAGAAAAAATGATCTTTGGGTGAAAAGTTTTCAAAAATTTACGAGTTTGGTCCCTGTACTTTCAGAATTTGCAAAAATGATCCCTGGGAAATTTTGTTTTTGGAAATCTCATGTATGGTCCCTGGATTATTGAAACGTGGCAGGAATCACCCTTGGAAAATAGTGGAGGATGTGCAATTTTGAACCTTTAATTTTCAGCACAAGTCACATTTAATCCCTAAACTTAATAATCCTACAAACTAAACCAAACCACCCTTTTTTTATTAAATCCCAGCCCAAACCAAACATAATCCAACACCTGATGGCTGATCCACTACCAATCCTTGGCCCAACTGAATCCCTAGCCCAAATCACCCAAACCCTAAACGTTTTATACAAAACGTATACTACCATTTTTTTTGACCTAGTCAAACCAATACACTTTCTTCCACCTCCCCATTTTACCCAGTATACTCACCCTTCCTTGCTCTCCATTACACGCCAAACCCCCCTCTACCAAACCTTCACGTGATACCACTCCATCCCCATCAAATGCATTTCCCAAGTAGGAGTCACATGATACCACAACCAAGTCACAAATCCATAACTCACTTTTGGGCGCCAAATACCAATTAGGGGCTGTGATGAATCTAAAAGCAAACCAATGGTTGGGATTCGCTCACAAAAGCATACATCAGAAGGGGACAAGAAAGAGAAGACCAAACCCTAATTTTTGTTTCGAGTATAAATACATCTTCTTGTAAGCCTTTCAAAGGCAGTAGTGGATAGTCAAAAATTAGGTTTTAGTAGTCTTAATAAGTTTTTAATAGTCAGTCAAATAGTAGTTTTTTTTAGTTTAAAATTCAAGTTTCTATGTTCTTTAGTTTCAGTTCTTAAAAGAGTTTTATTGTACTCAAGAATTTCAGTTTTTAATACAAGTTCAAGTTCTTCTTAAAAGTGTTGATTAGCTTATTAATTTTTGTTTATTTTTTTTATCTGATTCTGCTTAATTATTGTCAAAATATCTTTGTCAAATTTTATATTTAGTACTTGTTGCAAAAGAAAAAAAAAATCAGTTGAGGCAAGCTTAAAATCCAATACAGTTAGGCCTTAAGGGAGTGTTTGGTAGTATGTTATTTTTCCAGCTCTTAAGTCGATTTAACCAAAACGTGAATTCCAATCAGCTTTTTACCATTGTTGTTGGTAGTTTTAGAGTAGAAATCAGTAGGTTCTGGTTGTTTACAAGATTTTACATTGGTCTTCTAGAATTTTAAATTCAACTATTTTTATTATAGGGTAGGACAGATTTTTAGATTTTGCTCTTGTAGTGTTTTAATTGCTTCATACTAGTTTCCTATAGGCTAGTGTAATTTTTAGCTATCTAGTATGCCTAGTTTTTAGTTATATAATCACCCACTTTGTACCCCTACTGCATCAGCAGCTATTCTGTCCAAATCAGCCTGCAAATTGCTTCATAAGCTAGCAGGTCTGCTCTCAAGCTGTCCCAAATTAGCAGACTGTAGGTTCCGAGTTGGTATGGAATGTATAGTGAACTTGCTAAATGATTGGCTTACGAAATTTGGTTGTAAAAAAAAAACACTCCATTTGACCCATTCAACCCACTGGTTCAGCAGTAAACAGCCCGAAACCCCCTTTTCAATCTCATAAGTAGGTACGTTAGAGTAGGAATTAGAGCATGATTTTAGATTTTTTAACTGTTAGTAGTATAGACTTCAGATTTCTTGTCTTGCTTTAGCTTCTTAAGCCCATTTGCTAACTTATTTTTGGGCGGCAAAACCCCCCCATTCAGCCACTTTTCATGTAGCCTGCTGTCCAAAATTTCCCCACATCAGCAGCTTTTATAAGCCCCAAACAAGCCTAACTGTCGCTGAATTTTGGATTGTAGGATCATTGGTAGGTGTGCTTTGGTGTTTTGCAAGGTTTAAAGTTTAACTTTCAGAATTAAAGCTCGTACATTAGCTCAAAGTCAGTCCATGGTCTGCTTGTGTTTGTTCGTTTGTTTAAATTTGCTAAATTCCCTTTTGCTTATTTTGCTTAGATTAGTGCTTGTTTTTGCTTAGTTTCTCTAATTTTCAGGATGAATTTTAGTTTTTGTTAGGGTTACAGCTTATTGGTAGTTCAACTATGTAACACCCCCAAAATACCGCAGCGGAAGACTGTGTCACTGGGGTGCTACTTCATAATACAAAGTACAAGTTATAGAAAACGAACTCTAAATGAGACGTTTTGAAAAGTTACCATTCGATTAATGAATTCAAAGTTACAAACATGAGATTCCAAAGTATGATACATAAATGTATACAAAGTGTTTTGAATGGTAAATGATAAAAGCGTAAGTCTTCAGAATATGCAGCTTGACTCTGAGTTCCACGCACTAGCTATCGCCTTACTAACCTGAGATAAACATGCTAAAGTGTCAACACAATGGTTGGTGAGTTCATAGAGTTTGTCTTAAAATAGTTGAAAAAGCCTTAAAGAATGATCACACAGCAAAGGCATTGAGAATCCACTCAGTTACAAGTCCCGCCATAAGAGACTTGTAACCTGTGTGTTCACAACCCACTGCTACAAATATAGTATAATAAAGACATGTATAAGTTCATCAAGACAATTTAAGCAATTAGAAGTGAGTCTATACTTCATCTCCGAAGACCTCACTTTAGGAGCCAATTCCCAAGGACAACTGGGAGTCAATTCCCAAAGACAACTGGGAGCCACTTCCCAAAGACAACTGGGAGTCAATTCCCAAAGACAACTACTAGTCAATAAATAGAATAACGCAATTAAGTATAACGCAGTCATGTATGTAAGCAATCAAGTATAATGCCATCAAGTATAAGACAATCAAGTATAACACAGTCACGTATAAACATTTTGAGTATTTGTACAAGTAAGCAAGTAGTTGAGCATGTATCCCCCCCAAGAGTTTAAAACAAGTACGAAAAGAGTAGGGGCTATGACTCACCTTAAGTCTATGTAGTGAGTAATGAAAATGGTAGTCGAATCGCGAAAGTCTCTAAGAGCAGCCTATAATAGAACGTTGCAACTTAGGTTTGGAGTAACGTCTAAGAATACGAAGAATTGCCCATATATGTCTTGCATAATGTTCATGATGTAGTACTTAGTATATAGTGTAAGTCGTTGAATATAAGTGGTCTATGAAACATGTATAAGTTGTATAACTCTTACTACCGTTCGGGCCGACATAATTCAGAAGTCATGGAGTAAACGTTCGAGGAGCCAGGACACTTTAACTCGTAAATCCACAACTCGTCTCGACGGCTTACTCAATGAACTCCTCACATGAGGCTCCCTACTATTGTAGTATTTGATAACATATATATATATATATATATATATATATATATATATATATATATATATATATATATATAAGCTTTTTGATCTTTAATAGTTATATGGTCTTTAGCCGTAGCTTTGCCGTGACCTTGGTCATTGTTACCATGATCTTAAGACTCAACCTTGGCTTTAGCCATGGTTGTGGTCTTGGCTTTAGGTCATTAGACTTCTTGGTCTCATCTAAATATAATCATTATATAGTAACTTTGGTCTAAAAATGGGCTGTTAAGAATTTGAAGAAAATATCACTCGGAAAGCCTTTTCAGGGCTCGAGCTTCTTTGTTCCTGAACGAAAACGTCGTTCCGGACAACTTTCGTGTTTTAACTTTTTGATGAATCGGACCAGAAGTGGGACTTTAAAAATCATAATTTGATTAGAATGCAATTTAGGCAGATTTGCCGTTTTGGTTTCGCTAACTTCAAACGGTCATAACTTTTGACTCGTATACTCGTTTTGGGTGATTCAAATTGCTATGTTTTCCTTGTTAAGTCCTCTTTAACAATAAGTAAGTGTCAAATATCAAAGTTATACTATTGTGGTCGTGGTTTTCCATAAAAATCACTAGTTTGCTTGTTTACTTGTCATAAGTTAACATATGTATACCAATACTTGTTTTATCCATTTTTAAACATCATGAACACAATACAAAGACCATATATAGCATGAAAGAAACATAATAAGCATGAAAATGATATTGAGCAAGAAAGTGTATAAGGGTTTGCTTACAACTTTTGGCTTTCTAAAGAAAGGAAGTCAAGTATAGAACTAGGACACTAAACCTAAGCTTGTAAACCCTTCACCATAACTCTTGTAACCCTTGCTAGCCTTGATCTAACCCTTGTGAAAACCATTTAACTTCAGCCCTAGTAACCTTGTGTAGCTCCTAATTCAACCATGGAATCACCAAACAAACTTAAGAACTAGGTAGAGAATACTAAGACATTGAACTTTGTAGTGTAACTTGTATATTGAAGATCAAAGGATCATGGTGCTAGGTATGGAGGTTGTGGCGTTTTTATTGATGAAGAATGAAAGGAATGAGCTCTCTATTTATAGCAAGAATGAGGAGGTTAGGAAGGTTACTAGGAAAGTGCTAAAACTTGGAGACAAAGTTGTAATTAAATATGATCCAATGGCTAAAGTCATGAGATGATGCCACAAGTGTGAATGCCCCCCCTAGTGGCGGTTTGAAGAACTTGGAGAACAAGGTGTGGACTTTTGATGGTATTATCCTAAGTATGTAGCTAGTTTTGACTCCGTAAATCGCTAACCGTAAATGATTAAGCCTCAAAACGTAAAACCGGGTATCCTAAAAATATGAAACTTATAAATATGGTTAAACATGTCAATATAGTCCATAATAAAATATAAAATGAGTGGTAGGTTCTATCGGGTGCTAAAACCCTGCTAAAAACTGGAAACACGGGTCTAAAACGCGCAATTCGCGTAAAACGCTGAACTGAAAAACGTAAAATTCCGAAACTTTTGGAATTGTCCTAAAATGAGAGAAAATCATATTTCTATTATTTATAATGTTTTATGGACATATCGGGATGCTAGAAGGACGTTTAAACCTAAAAGTAAATCTCGGACACGGCTTTGTGATTTTTGCAGAAATGATCCGACGAGCGTCAAACTCTCGGATTATCGTTAAAATAGTTTAACTTACGAGAATATGAAATAAAAATTTCTGAGATGAATAGTGAAAAGTGAATAGTAAAAAGTGAATAGTAAAAGTGAATAGTAAAAAGTGAATAGTGAAATTTTCGGGAATAAAAGTTAACCTGAAATTGCGAATTGTTACAGTCTCTACCCCTTAAGGAGAACTTCGCCCCGAAGTTCTGTTGATGTTTACTACTTACGGTGTGTCTAAGAGAATTCGGGATCTCTAATATAGTGGTGTTCACTCTGATTCGTCTAAGATTCTGGTTAAGGAGTTGTATCGGCTACAATTAAGCCCACTTATTTATAACACATTACTTACATAAAGAAGCGTCCAAATTTATGTAAGTAAGGGATCATAAACTCATGGTTCGGTGATTTACATTTTCTTTATTTAACTGAAGAGGCGTCCCAATCCATTTAAATAAGGAGATTCTAAAACATCCTACTTAAGAATTTCCGACACAAAATCCGCCTTCTGAGGCAGATGGTAAGATAATCCAGTCATCAAATCCCTAAAGCTAAGCAATAATATTATTTAACTCAAATCTTGTGTCTCATCAAACAAGAACTGTCACAAGATCAAGTTAACTAATTAGTTATTACTGAGCTCTATGTTTTTAATGACTCGACGAATCTCTGGGGCTCCTTATAATACTAAAGTCACATCATCTAACAGCGTGGAACTAAGCAAACGTCTAACCAAAAAGCACATGTGTATGTATTGTGTGTAAGGCAAATAAAGAGGAAGGTCCCAACGTATATAGCAGTTATAGTCTAGGCACTAAATGCAACCTAGTTCTCTATAACCAAGGCTCTGGTACCAATCTGTAACACCCCCAAAATACCGCAGCGGAAGACTGTGTCACTGGGGTGCTACTTCATAATACAAAGTACAAGTTATAGAAAACGAACTCTAAATGAGACGTTTTGAAAAGTTACCATTCGATTAATGAATTCAAAGTTACAAACATGAGATTCCAAAGTATGATACATAAATGTATACAAAGTGTTTTGAATGGTAAATGATAAAAGCGTAAGTCTTCAGAATATGCAGCTTGACTCTAAGTTCCACGCACTAGCTATCGCCTTACTAACCTGAGATAAACATGCTAAAGTGTCAACACAATGGTTGGTGAGTTCATAGAGTTTGTCTTAAAATAGTTGAAAAAGCCTTAAAGAATGATCACACAGCAAAGGCATTGAGAATCCACTCAGTTACAAGTCCCGCCATAAGAGACTTGTAACCTGTGTGTTCACAACCCACTGCTACAAATATAGTATAATAAAGACATGTATAAGTTCATCAAGACAATTTAAGCAATTAGAAATGAGTCTATACTTCATCTCCGAAGACCTCACTTTAGGAGCCAATTCCCAAGGACAACTGGGAGTCAATTCCCAAAGACAACTGGGAGCCACTTCCCAAAGACAACTGGGAGTCAATTCCCAAAGACAACTACTAGTCAATAAATAGAATAACGCAATTAAGTATAACGCAGTCATGTATGTAAGCAATCAAGTATAATGCCATCAAGTATAAGACAATCAAGTATAACACAGTCACGTATAAACATTTTGAGTATTTGTACAAGTAAGCAAGTAGTTGAGCATGTATCCCCCCCAAGAGTTTAAAACAAGTACGAAAAGAGTAGGGGCTATGACTCACCTTAAGTCTATGTAGTGAGTAATGAAAATGGTAGTCGAATCGCGAAAGTCTCTAAGAGCAGCCTATAATAGAACGTTGCAACTTAGGTTTGGAGTAACGTCTAAGAATACGAAGAATTGCCCATATATGTCTTGCATAATGTTCATGATGTAGTACTTAGTATATAGTGTAAGTCGTTGAATATAAGTGGTCTATGAAACATGTATAAGTTGTATAACTCTTACTACCGTTCGGGCCGACATAATTCAGAAGTCATGGAGTAAACGTTCGAGGAGCCAGGACACTTTAACTCGTAAATCCACAACTCGTCTCGACGGCTTACTCAATGAACTCCTCACATGAGGCTCCCTACTATTGTAGTATTTGATAACATATATATATATATATATATATATATATATATATATATATATATATATATATATATATATATATATATATATATATATATATATAAGCTTTTTGATCTTTAATAGTTATATGGTCTTTAGCCGTAGCTTTGCCGTGACCTTGGTCATTGTTACCATGATCTTAAGACTCAACCTTGGCTTTAGCCATGGTTGTGGTCTTGGCTTTAGGTCATTAGACTTCTTGGTCTCATCTAAATATAATCATTATATAGTAACTTTGGTCTAAAAATGGGCTGTTAAGAATTTGAAGAAAATATCACTCGGAAAGCCTTTTCAGGGCTCGAGCTTCTTTGTTCCTGAACGAAAACGTCGTTCCGGACAACTTTCGTGTTTTAACTTTTTGATGAATCGGACCAGAAGTGGGACTTTAAAAATCATAATTTGATTAGAATGCAATTTAGGCAGATTTGCCGTTTTGGTTTCGCTAACTTCAAACGGTCATAACTTTTGACTCGTATACTCGTTTTGGGTGATTCAAATTGCTATGTTTTCCTTGTTAAGTCCTCTTTAACAATAAGTAAGTGTCAAATATCAAAGTTATACTATTGTGGTCGTGGTTTTCCATAAAAATCACTAGTTTGCTTGTTTACTTGTCATAAGTTAACATATGTATACCAATACTTGTTTTATCCATTTTTAAACATCATGAACACAATACAAAGACCATATATAGCATGAAAGAAACATAATAAGCATGAAAATGATATTGAGCAAGAAAGTGTATAAGGGTTTGCTTACAACTTTTGGCTTTCTAAAGAAAGGAAGTCAAGTATAGAACTAGGACACTAAACCTAAGCTTGTAAACCCTTCACCATAACTCTTGTAACCCTTGCTAGCCTTGATCTAACCCTTGTGAAAACCATTTAACTTCAGCCCTAGTAACCTTGTGTAGCTCCTAATTCAACCATGGAATCACCAAACAAACTTAAGAACTAGGTAGAGAATACTAAGACATTGAACTTTGTAGTGTAACTTGTATATTGAAGATCAAAGGATCATGGTGCTAGGTATGGAGGTTGTGGCGTTTTTATTGATGAAGAATGAAAGGAATGAGCTCTCTATTTATAGCAAGAATGAGGAGGTTAGGAAGGTTACTAGGAAAGTGCTAAAACTTGGAGACAAAGTTGTAATTAAATATGATCCAATGGCTAAAGTCATGAGATGATGCCACAAGTGTGAATGCCCCCCCCCTAGTGGCGGTTTGAAGAACTTGGAGAACAAGGTGTGGACTTTTGATGGTATTATCCTAAGTATGTAGCTAGTTTTGACTCCGTAAATCGCTAACCGTAAATGATTAAGCCTCAAAACGTAAAACCGGGTATCCTAAAAATATGAAACTTATAAATATGGTTAAACATGTCAATATAGTCCATAATAAAATATAAAATGAGTGGTAGGTTCTATCGGGTGCTAAAACCCTGCTAAAAACTGGAAACACGGGTCTAAAACGCGCAATTCGCGTAAAACGCTGAACTGAAAAACGTAAAATTCCGAAACTTTTGGAATTGTCCTAAAATGAGAGAAAATCATATTTCTATTATTTATAATGTTTTATGGACATATCGGGATGCTAGAAGGACGTTTAAACCTAAAAGTAAATCTCGGACACGGCTTTGTGATTTTTGCAGAAATGATCCGACGAGCGTCAAACTCTCGGATTATCGTTAAAATAGTTTAACTTACGAGAATATGAAATAAAAATTTCTGAGATGAATAGTGAAAAGTGAATAGTAAAAGTGAATAGTAAAAAGTGAATAGTGAAATTTTCGGGAATAAAAGTTAACCTGAAATTGCGAATTGTTACAGTCTCTACCCCTTAAGGAGAACTTCTCCCCGAAGTTCTGTTGATGTTAACTACTTACGGTGTGTCTAAGAGAATTCGGGATCTCTAATATAGTGGTGTTCACTCTGATTCGTCTAAGATTCTGGTTAAGGAGTTGTAGCGGCTACAATTAAGCCCACTTATTTATAACACATTACTTACATAAAGAAGCGTCCAAATTTATGTAAGTAAGGGATCATAAACTCATGGTTCGGTGATTTACATTTTCTTTATTTAACTGAAGAGGCGTCCCAATCCATTTAAATAAGGAGATTCTAAAACATCCTACTTAAGAATTTCCGACACAAAATCCGCCTTCTGAGGCAGATGGTAAGATAATCCAGTCATCAAATCCCTAAAGCTAAGCAATAATATTATTTAACTCAAATCTTGTGTCTCATCAAACAAGAACTGTCACAAGATCAAGTTAACTAATTAGTTATTACTGAGCTCTATGTTTTTAATGACTCGACGAATCTCTGGGGCTCCTTATGATACTAAAGTCACATCATCTAACAGCGTGGAACTAAGCAAACGTCTAACCAAAAAGCACATGTGTATGTATTGTGTGTAAGGCAAATAAAGAGGAAGGTCCCAACGTATATAGCAGTTATAGTCTAGGCACTAAATGCAACCTAGTTCTCTATAACCAAGGCTCTGGTACCAATCTGTAACACCCCCAAAATACCGCAGCGGAAGACTGTGTCACTGGGGTGCTACTTCATAATACAAAGTACAAGTTATAGAAAACGAACTCTAAATGAGACGTTTTGAAAAGTTACCATTCGATTAATGAATTCAAAGTTACAAACATAAGATTCCAAAGTATGATACATAAATGTATACAAAGTGTTTTGAATGGTAAATGATAAAAGCGTAAGTCTTCAGAATATGCAGCTTGACTCTAAGTTCCACGCACTAGCTATCGCCTTACTAACCTGAGATAAACATGCTAAAGTGTCAACACAATGGTTGGTGAGTTCATAGAGTTTGTCTTAAAATAGTTGAAAAAGCCTTAAAGAATGATCACACAGCAAAGGCATTGAGAATCCACTCAGTTACAAGTCCCGCCATAAGAGACTTGTAACCTGTGTGTTCACAACCCACTGCTACAAATATAGTATAATAAAGACATGTATAAGTTCATCAAGACAATTTAAGCAATTAGAAGTGAGTCTATACTTCATCTCCGAAGACCTCACTTTAGGAGCCAATTCCCAAGGACAACTGGGAGTCAATTCCCAAAGACAACTGGGAGCCACTTCCCAAAGACAACTGGGAGTCAATTCCCAAAGACAACTACTAGTCAATAAATAGAATAACGCAATTAAGTATAACGCAGTCATGTATGTAAGCAATCAAGTATAATGCCATCAAGTATAAGACAATCAAGTATAACACAGTCACGTATAAACATTTTGAGTATTTGTACAAGTAAGCAAGTAGTTGAGCATGTATCCCCCCCAAGAGTTTAAAACAAGTACGAAAAGAGTAGGGGCTATGACTCACCTTAAGTCTATGTAGTGAGTAATGAAAATGGTAGTCGAATCGCGAAAGTCTCTAAGAGCAGCCTATAATAGAACGTTGCAACTTAGGTTTGGAGTAACGTCTAAGAATACGAAGAATTGCCCATATATGTCTTGCATAATGTTCATGATGTAGTACTTAGTATATAGTGTAAGTCGTTGAATATAAGTGGTCTATGAAACATGTATAAGTTGTATAACTCTTACTACCGTTCGGGCCGACATAATTCAGAAGTCATGGAGTAAACGTTCGAGGAGCCAGGACACTTTAACTCGTAAATCCACAACTCGTCTCGACGGCTTACTCAATGAACTCCTCACATGAGGCTCCCGACTATTGTAGTATTTGATAACATATATATATATATATATATATATATATATATATATATATATATATATATATATATATATATATATATATATATATATATATATATATATAAGCTTTTTGATCTTTAATAGTTATATGGTCTTTAGCCGTAGCTTTGCCGTGACCTTGGTCATTGTTACCATGATCTTAAGACTCAACCTTGGCTTTAGCCATGGTTGTGGTCTTGGCTTTAGGTCATTAGACCTCTTGGTCTCATCTAAATATAATCATTATATAGTAACTTTGGTCTAAAAATGGGCTGTTAAGAATTTGAAGAAAATATCACTCGGAAAGCCTTTTCAGGGCTCGAGCTTCTTTATTCCTGAACGAAAACATCGTTCCGGACAACTTTCGTGTTTTAACTTTTTGATGAATCGGACCAGAAGTGGGACTTTAAAAATCATAATTTGATTAGAATGCAATTTAGGCAGATTTGCCGTTTTGGTTTTGCTAACTTCAAACGGTCATAACTTTTGACTCGTATACTCGTTTTGGGTGATTCAAATTGCTATGTTTTCCTTGTTAAGTCCTCTTTAACAATAAGTAAGTGTCAAATATCAAAGTTATACTATTGTGGTCGTGGTTTTCCATAAAAATCACTAGTTTGCTTGTTTACTTGTCATAAGTTAACATATGTATACCAATACTTGTTTTATCCATTTTTAAACATCATGAACACAATACAAAGACCATATATAGCATGAAAGAAACATAATAAGCATGAAAATAATATTGAGCAAGAAAGTGTATAAGGGTTTGCTTACAACTTTTGGCTTTCTAAAGAAAGGAAGTCAAGTATAGAACTAGGACACTAAACCTAAGCTTGTAAACCCTTCACCATAACTCTTGTAACCCTTGCTAGCCTTGATCTAACCCTTGTGAAAACCATTTAAATTCAGCCCTAGTAACCTTGTGTAGCTCCTAATTCAACCATGGAATCACCAAACAAACTTAAGAACTAGGTAGAGAATACTAAGACATTGAACTTTGTAGTGTAACTTGTATATTGAAGATCAAAGGATCATGGTGCTAGGTATGGAGGTTGTGGCGTTTTTATTGATGAAGAATGAAAGGAATGAGCTCTCTATTTATAGCAAGAATGAGGAGGTTAGGAAGGTTACTAGGAAAGTGCTAAAACTTGGAGACAAAGTTGTAATTAAATATGATCCAATGGCTAAAGTCATGAGATGATGCCACAAGTGTGAATGCCCCCCCCCCTAGTGGCGGTTTGAAGAACTTGGAGAACAAGGTGTGGACTTTTGATGGTATTATCCTAAGTATGTAGCTAGTTTTGACTCCGTAAATCGCTAACCGTAAATGATTAAGCCTCAAAACGTAAAACCGGGTATCCTAAAAATATGAAACTTATAAATATGGTTAAACATGTCAATATAGTCCATAATAAAATATAAAATGAGTGGTAGGTTCTATCGGGTGCTAAAACCCTGCTAAAAACTGGAAACACGGGTCTAAAACGCGCAATTCGCGTAAAACGCTGAACTGAAAAACGTAAAATTCCGAAACTTTTGGAATTGTCCTAAAATGAGAGAAAATCATATTTCTATTATTTATAATGTTTTATGGACATATCGGGATGCTAGAAGGACGTTTAAACCTAAAAGTAAATCTCGGACACGGCTTTGTGATTTTTGCAGAAATGATCCGACGAGCGTCAAACTCTCGGATTATCGTTAAAATAGTTTAACTTACGAGAATATGAAATAAAAATTTCTGAGATGAATAGTGAAAAGTGAATAGTAAAAGTGAATAGTGAAATTTTCGGGAATAAAAGTTAACCTGAAATTGCGAATTGTTACAGTCTCTACCCCTTAAGGAGAACTTCGCCCCGAAGTTCTGTTGATGTTAACTACTTACGGTGTGTCTAAGAGAATTCGGGATCTCTAATATAGTGGTGTTCACTCTGATTCGTCTAAGATTCTGGTTAAGGAGTTGTATCGGCTACAATTAAGCCCACTTATTTATAACACATTACTTACATAAAGAAGCGTCCAAATTTATGTAAGTAAGGGATCATAAACTCATGGTTCGGTGATTTACATTTTCTTTATTTAACTGAAGAGGCGTCCCAATCCATTTAAATAAGGAGATTCTAAAACATCCTACTTAAGAATTTCCGACACAAAATCCGCCTTCTGAGGCAGATGGTAAGATAATCCAGTCATCAAATCCCTAAAGCTAAGCAATAATATTATTTAACTCAAATCTTGTGTCTCATCAAACAAGAACTGTCACAAGATCAAGTTAACTAATTAGTTATTACTGAGCTCTATGTTTTTAATGACTCGACGAATCTCTGGGGCTCCTTATAATACTAAAGTCACATCATCTAACAGCGTGGAACTAAGCAAACGTCTAACCAAAAAGCACATGTGTATGTATTGTGTGTAAGGCAAATAAAGAGGAAGGTCCCAACGTATATAGCAGTTATAGTCTAGGCACTAAATGCAACCTAGTTCTCTATAACCAAGGCTCTGGTACCAATCTGTAACACCCCCAAAATACCGCAGCGGAAGACTGTGTCACTGGGGTGCTACTTCATAATACAAAGTACAAGTTATAGAAAACGAACTCTAAATGAGACGTTTTGAAAAGTTACCATTCGATTAATGAATTCAAAGTTACAAACATGAGATTCCAAAGTATGATACATAAATGTATACAAAGTGTTTTGAATGGTAAATGATAAAAGCGTAAGTCTTCAGAATATGCAGCTTGACTCTAAGTTCCACGCACTAGCTATCGCCTTACTAACCTGAGATAAACATGCTAAAGTGTCAACACAATGGTTGGTGAGTTCATAGAGTTTGTCTTAAAATAGTTGAAAAAGCCTTAAAGAATGATCACACAGCAAAGGCATTGAGAATCCACTCAGTTACAAGTCCCGCCATAAGAGACTTGTAACCTGTGTGTTCACAACCCACTGCTACAAATATAGTATAATAAAGACATGTATAAGTTCATCAAGACAATTTAAGCAATTAGAAGTGAGTCTATACTTCATCTCCGAAGACCTCACTTTAGGAGCCAATTCCCAAGGACAACTGGGAGTCAATTCCCAAAGACAACTGGGAGCCACTTCCCAAAGACAACTGGGAGTCAATTCCCAAAGACAACTACTAGTCAATAAATAGAATAACGCAATTAAGTATAACGCAGTCATGTATGTAAGCAATCAAGTATAATGCCATCAAGTATAAGACAATCAAGTATAACACAGTCACGTATAAACATTTTGAGTATTTGTACAAGTAAGCAAGTAGTTGAGCATGTATCCCCCCCAAGAGTTTAAAACAAGTACGAAAAGAGTAGGGGCTATGACTCACCTTAAGTCTATGTAGTGAGTAATGAAAATGGTAGTCGAATCGCGAAAGTCTCTAAGAGCAGCCTATAATAGAACGTTGCAACTTAGGTTTGGAGTAACGTCTAAGAATACGAAGAATTGCCCATATACGTCTTGCATAATGTTCATGATGTAGTACTTAGTATATAGTGTAAGTCGTTGAATATAAGTGGTCTATGAAACATGTATAAGTTGTATAACTCTTACTACCGTTCGGGCCGACATAATTCAGAAGTCATGGAGTAAACGTTCGAGGAGCCAGGACACTTTAACTCGTAAATCCACAACTCGTCTCGACGGCTTACTCAATGAACTCCTCACATGAGGCTCCCTACTATTGTAGTATTTGATAACATATATATATATATATATATATATATATATATATATATATAAGCTTTTTGATCTTTAATAGTTATATGGTCTTTAGCCGTAGCTTTGCCGTGACCTTGGTCATTGTTACCATGATCTTAAGACTCAACCTTGGCTTTAGCCATGGTTGTGGTCTTGGCTTTAGGTCATTAGACCTCATGGTCTCATCTAAATATAATCATTATATAGTAACTTTGGTCTAAAAATGGGCTGTTAAGAATTTGAAGAAAATATCACTCGGAAAGCCTTTTCAGGGCTCGAGCTTCTTTGTTCCTGAACGAAAACGTCGTTCCGGACAACTTTCGTGTTTTAACTTTTTGATGAATCGGACCAGAAGTGGGACTTTAAAAATCATAATTTGATTAGAATGCAATTTAGGCAGATTTGCCGTTTTGGTTTCGCTAACTTCAAACGGTCATAACTTTTGACTCGTATACTCGTTTTGGGTGATTCAAATTGCTATGTTTTCCTTGTTAAGTCCTCTTTAACAATAAGTAAGTGTCAAATATCAAAGTTATACTATTGTGGTCGTGGTTTTCCATAAAAATCACTAGTTTGCTTGTTTACTTGTCATAAGTTAACATATGTATACCAATACTTGTTTTATCCATTTTTAAACATCACGAACACAATACAAAGACCATATATAGCATGAAAGAAACATAATAAGCATGAAAATGATATTGAGCAAGAAAGTGTATAAGGGTTTGCTTACAACTTTTGGCTTTCTAAAGAAAGGAAGTCAAGTATAGAACTAGGACACTAAACCTAAGCTTGTAAACCCTTCACCATAACTCTTGTAACCCTTGCTAGCCTTGATCTAACCCTTGTGAAAACCATTTAACTTCAGCCCTAGTAACCTTGTGTAGCTCCTAATTCAACCATGGAATCACCAAACAAACTTAAGAACTAGGTAGAGAATACTAAGACATTGAACTTTGTAGTGTAACTTGTATATTGAAGATCAAAGGATCATGGTGCTAGGTATGGAGGTTGTGGCGTTTTTATTGATGAAGAATGAAAGGAATGAGCTCTCTATTTATAGCAAGAATGAGGAGGTTAGGAAGGTTACTAGGAAAGTGCTAAAACTTGGAGACAAAGTTGTAATTAAATATGATCCAATGGCTAAAGTCATGAGATGATGCCACAAGTGTGAATGCCCCCCCCCCTAGTGGCGGTTTGAAGAACTTGGAGAACAAGGTGTGGACTTTTGATGGTATTATCCTAAGTATGTAGCTAGTTTTGACTCCGTAAATCGCTAACCGTAAATGATTAAGCCTCAAAACGTAAAACCGGGTATCCTAAAAATATGAAACTTATAAATATGGTTAAACATGTCAATATAGTCCATAATAAAATATAAAATGAGTGGTAGGTTCTATCGGGTGCTAAAACCCTGCTAAAAACTGGAAACACGGGTCTAAAACGCGCAATTCGCGTAAAACGCTGAACTGAAAAACGTAAAATTCCGAAACTTTTGGAATTGTCCTAAAATGAGAGAAAATCATATTTCTATTATTTATAATGTTTTATGGACATATCGGGATGCTAGAAGGACGTTTAAACCTAAAAGTAAATCTCGGACACGGCTTTGTGATTTTTGCAGAAATGATCCGACGAGCGTCAAACTCTCGGATTATCGTTAAAATAGTTTAACTTATGAGAATATGAAATAAAAATTTCTGAGATGAATAGTGAAAAGTGAATAGTAAAAAGTGAATAGTAAAAAGTGAATAGTGAAATTTTCGAGAATAAAAGTTAACCTGAAATTGCGAATTGTTACAAACTAAGCTTTTGGGAGCTTATTGCCTTTCAACAGTTTAAGCTTATTTGTGTATTAATCTAGTTATTTGATTCCTCTTTATATCTGTTGAGCTAGTAAGCTCGTAGCAGCTTATTAATGAGTTTTTAGATAAAAAAATATTTGCAAAAAAATTAGGTTTGTGGGGCTCGAACCCCTGACCTTGTGGTTCACAACAAACTAACACAACAACCCCCCAACCAACTGTGCTACTAGGAGTCTTTGTAATTATTTTCCAAATTTGTTATTTAATGTAATTCACTTTCATTTATTATAAATACAGTTTTTAAGATTGCTTATTTGCTGCTTATTTGCCATTGTACCCCAGCTTCTTTTATTTTTCTTAGCTTATTTTTCTTGCTTATTTGTCGTTTAGTACGTAGGAAAACTAATTTGAGCCCCGTAGGACTAGTGTAGCCTTAAATTCACGTTTTATTTTGCGCACTCACGTAATTTTTAATTAACTTTCTATTTATTATGAATTTAACTCTAATTAACTATCATTGTTTATGTTTTACGGTTACCTATTTCCCTATCATTGTTTCCGTAGTCTTTTAAGTAGATTTTAAGTTTTATTTTCATTTATTTGTTTGTATTCCTAGTTTAGTTGCGTTTATTTTATTTTTCGTACGTTATTTGCAATTTCTCGTAATTCCACAATACCAAATAATCTTAAACCATTCCTTACAAGCATTTTAATCTCGAATCTCACACGATATTGCCCATTCACATCTCGTTGGGACACGACCCGGGGAATCACTTACCCGGTATCACATATATATATTGTATTCACGAGTTTTCGCAAGTCTTCCTTTTCCTAAAGGTTGATTAGTGAATTCCACTCACGTCTACTTTGTATTAATTTGATACGCACTCAAAAACGCAATGTCAAAATGGCGCCGCTGCCACGGAGGTTGTGTTGCGACAATATCATTATGATTTCAGCGATTAGTGACTTGTAGAACCTTCGTCAAGAAGTTATCGTTTTTTTTTTTAAAAAAAGTATAAAACACAAAAATATTTTCCTTTTCTTTTGTATATATATCTATCATAAAAAAAATATACAAAAACATTTTCCGTTTTTCTTGTTAAATAAAAAAAAATAATAAGCATAAAACACACCGCCAAGAACCAAGGCAGAACACCTACCAACCGGGGGTGTGAACATTAATAAGTTCCCAAACAAAAGATTAAAACTTGTCATTGTATCCTTGTGAGTGGTGTACCTTTTCTAAAGAAGCCATTCATTCGTGATTATCGGTTTAAGTTCACAATTGTCTTTTTGAGTTGGTCTCGTTTTAATTGATGTGTTTTTCGAAAAACCCAAAAATAATCTTCGTCTCCTATGCGTTTAATTCTTTCTTCTCATCCCTCGTTAATGTTTAATTCTTATGTCGTCACTCGACTACAATTGTTTTCATTGTAAAGGTCCAGTGGATGACAATCATTGTTGTTACAAGTACGCGTGTAGGCGGTGTGGGAGTGATATTAGTGACAGATTTTGTAAATGGTGCAAAGCAAATCCGAATGCTTTCAATGATTCTCAAAGTCTTCCTGACCACCCTCCACAACCCCAACTATCTTCGTTTGATCAACACTATTGTTATGTTTGCAGAGATCTCTTAGAAGATGGTTCACTTTGTAAACGATGTTTTTGCAAGGAATGTGGGTTTACCCATGGACTTTGTACTTATTGCACTTTTGAAATCGAAAATACATTCACGTTTCCAAACTTTCAAAACGATTTCAGTTACCCTCCTCAGAATTCCTTTGAACAAGAACTGTGCTATTTCAATAATACATCATTTCAAAATGCACCGAATATTTCTTGTGAGTATTGTGGAGGTCCTCACCTTAGCTCGGATTGTCAAACAGGGAATCCCTTTCCTTGTTACAATTATGACTATCCGTATCATGACCAACCTCCACAGTACCAAATGATTCACACAACTCCTCAAGAAACTCAGCAAGAACCTTGTCTAAAGGCTCTTGAAATATTAAAAGAACTTAAGGAGGAGTTGGCTACTACATCGTTTCAAGATTCTCGCGAGAAATCCATGGCAGAATTACTTGCTGAAGAACGAGATGCTAGAAACGAAATGAGCATGGAAGAATTACTTGCTGAGCAAAGAGCAGCTAAAATACGTGCCAATCTTCGCTATGCTGCTCTATATGATGACGATGATGACAGTGATGATGATGAAGATAACATTGTTATTATTCAAAAAGATTCATCAGATTCATCGGTTGTAATTCCTTCCATTGAAAATCAGGGAGAAAATAATGTGACGGAGAAATTACTAGCAGAAGATCAAATGGAACCCGTACAATCCATGAATGCTAGCTCCTCTCAACTCCCTCAGTCTGTTGTTGTCTCACCCGAAGTTCACACTCACTCTCTAAACATGGGGGATGAGCATCTTAGCACTGTTCCTGATAAGGAATCAGACGAATTCATAAAGTCTAGTGTTGAGAGCCTTGTTCCAATCCCAAGAGAGTCACAGGGAACTTTTGATCATATGTGTGATTTACCTTCCCCTCTTGAGTGTTCAAACGATCATTTTGAGACTCTCTCAGATTTTAATGATGATTGTACATCTTATGGAGACATCGAGTATGTTGAAGCATCAGTTCCACATTCTGATGCTGATCATCTTCTTGAGGAGTTCGCCGATGAACTCACTCACATCAATCCACTTCCAACGGGAAGTGACGATGATCTCGTTGACTTTGAAGCCGATCTTGGAGAAATTGAAAGTCTCCTCTATCATGATCAGTCACTCAGTTCTTATCCCAGCAGTCCAAGTGAGAATATTAATCACTTTGTTCCTGAAGCATTCAAAACAACTCTCACCAATCCTCTATTTGAATTCGAATCCGAATTCACTTTGATTTCTAATAACCTAATCTTTGGTGTTCAGAACGAGGATAGTGATGAGTTTATATCGGAACATGAATTCACAGATTCACATCTTGTGAATAATTCTCTTCATGAGGAGTTCTCCGGTGAACTCACTCATATCATGACTCCTCCGGAGTTTGATAGCCCGGGGGGAGATGCACGCAATCATGAGAATTTGCAAATTCCCACCCACCCTCCCGGGATGTTTTTAAGCTTAACCCTTGAAATCGAAACTTAGGCTAATGAGTCTGCTCTCGAGGAAGAAGATCAAATCATGATTTTCATCCTGGTTTTCTTCCTTTTCTTCACCTATACGGTGACTTCTTCTCTTCTTCACTCCTTCGGGACTGAAGATACCATCTTTGATCCCGACATTTTCATTTACCTTTATCTTGAGGCGGGTACTTATCTCATCGGTGTGGAACTTTCACGTGCTTCAAATGTTTGTCCAAACATCTTGAATGAAAGTCCGATGGAGATTGCTTCCTCCACATCATGTTTCCCCATGGACAAATGAATTCGGGGCCGAGTCAAGCTAGCGACTCGGTAAACAAAAACAGTAGCATGCTTATAGGGTTTTCACCCTAAGTGTGGGGGAGTTACCCCTACTGTGGTTACAAATAAAGTGAAAAAATGGTGTTTCCACATTTAGCTTGTAATGTTGCCCTTTTACGTTCAAAGAGTCGGCATAATAGCCAGGACTTTGAATATTGAGGACAATATTCAATTCTAAGTGTGTGGGGGGGGGGGGGGGGGGTATTTCGCTATTCTAGCGAATTTTATCACATTTTACCATCTAGTACCCCCGTTTTTGGCAAAAATTTTAAAAGTTTTTCACTAAAGTTCAAAATTTTTTGTGGTTATCAGTCCGCCATGTCTAAACGACTAAAGGATTGGCTAATCCAGGAGCAAACGGCTCTTGGTAAAGATAACTCAAACCCGTTGATGGCTTGCAATTTGCCCAAAATTGTATGGTTCCTCAACTCCCCATGTCCTCAATAGTAAATGAGTTGGCTAGCCCGCAAGATTATGACTTGTGGTAAAGGCAGTGGAAAAACCATAATTGGTAATCAGCTCACCAAGATGTTGACTATTCCATCAAGAGCTGGCTAGTCCAGAAGCAAACGGCTTTTGGTAAAGACTAATCAAATCCGTTGACAGCTGGTGGTTTGCTCAAAATCACACGGTTATCAGGTGTGCCACAGTTCTTACACCTGGCTACTCCAGAAGTGATGGCTTTTGGTAAAGAGATTTTCAAATCCATCAAGTTTTTCACAAAAGATTGCTAGGGACTAGCAATACTCAAGTGTGGGGGATTGATGAGTGTGTAAATACTCATCATTTTTACCATATTTTAACTGCCAAAACGCGTGAAAACATTGAAGAATGCATCAAAATAATGAAAATATCCCAAAGAGCGTGTTTTATATGTTTTAAATGCAAAATGATTGAAAACAAACGAAAAATGAACAAAGTTTGCATAATTGGCAGTTTCAGTCCCCCAAACTTTCAAAAGTTGTCAAAACTAGTCCCTAAGCGTTTATTTTAAAAGAAAAGTCAACCCAAGTTTCTTAAAAATCAAAAGTAAGAAAAAAATGATCTTTGGGTGAAAAGTTTTCAAAAATTTACGAGTTTGGTCCCTGTACTTTCAGAATTTGCAAAAATGATCCCTGGGAAATTTTGTTTTTGGAAATCTCATGTATGGTCCCTGGATTATTGAAACGTGGCAGGAATCACCCTTGGAATATAGTGGAGGATGTGCAATTTTGAACCTTTAATTTTCAGCATAAGTCACATTTAATCCCTAAACTTAATAATCCTACAAACTAAACCAAGCCACCCTTTTTTTAATTAAATCCCAGCCCAAACCAAACATAATCCAACACCTGATGGCTGATCCACTACCAATCCTTGGCCCAACTGAATTCCTAGCCCAAATCACCCAAACCCTAAACATTTTATACAAAACGTATACTACCCTTTTTTTTTACCTAGTCAAACCAATACACTTTCTTCCATCTCCCCATTTTACCCAGTATACTCACCCTTCCCTGCTCTCCATTACACGCCAAACCCCCCTCTACCAAACCTTCACGTGATACCACTCCATCCCCATCAAATGCATTTCCCAAGTAGGAGTCACATGATACCACAGCCAAGTCACCAATCCATAACTCACTTTTGGGCGCCAAATACCAATTAGGGGCTGTGATGAATCTAAAAGCAAACCAATGGTTGGGATTCGCTCACAAAAGCACACATCAGAAGGGGACAAGAAAGAGAAGACCGAACCCTAATTTTTGTTTCGAGTATAAATACATCTTCTTGTAAGCCTTTCAAAGGCAGTAGTGGATAGTCAAAAATTAGGTTTTAGTAGTCTTAATCAGTTTTTAATAGTCAGTCAAATAGTAGTTTTTTTTAGTTTAAAATTCAAGTTTCTATGTTCTTTAGTTTCAGTTCTTAAAAGAGTTTCATTGTACTCAAGAATTTAAGTTTTTAATACAAGTTCAAGTTCCTCTTAAAAGTGTTGATTAGCTTATTAATTTCTGTTTATTTTTTTTATCTGATTCTGCTTAATTATTGTCAAACTATCTTTTTCAAATTTTATTTTTAGTACTTGTTGCAAAAGAAAAAAAAAAAAATCAGTTGAGGCAAGCTTAAAATCCAATACAGTTAAGCCTTAAGGGAGTGTTTGGTAGTATGTTATTTTTCCAGCTCTTAAGTCGATTTAACCAAAACGTGATTTCCAATAAGCTTTTTACCATTGTTGTTGGTAGTTTTAGAGTAGAAATCAGTAGGTTTTGGTTGTTTACAAGATTTTGCATTGGTCTTCTAGAATTTTAAATTCAACTGTTTTTATTATAGGGTAGGACAGATTTTTAGATTTTGCATTTGTAGTGTTTTAATTGCTTCATACTAGTTTCCTATAGGCTAGTGTAATTTTTAGCTATCTAGTATGCCTAGTTTTTAGTCATAGAATCACCCACTTTGTACCCCTGCTGCATCAGTAGCTATTCTGTCCAAATCAGCCTGCAAATTGCTTCATAAGCTAGCAGGTCTGCTCTCAAGCTGTCCCAAATTAGCAGATTGTAGGTTCCGAGTTGGTATGGATTGTTTAGTGAACTTGCTAAATGATTGGCTTACGAAATTTGGTTGTAAAAAAAAAACACTCCATTTGACCCATTCAACCCACTGGTTCAGCAGCAAACAGGCCGAAACCCCCTTTTCAATCTCATAAGTAGGTACGTTATAGTAGGAATTAGAGCATGATTTTAGATTTTTAAACTGTTGGTAGTATAGACTTTAGATTTCTTGTCTTGCTTTAGCTTCTTAAGCCCATTTGCTAACTTATTTTTGGGCGGCAAAACCCCCCATTCAGCCACTTTGCATGTAGCCTGCTGTCCAAAAGTTCCCCACATCAGCAGCTTTTATAAGCCCCAAACAAGCCCAACTGTGGCTGAATTTTGGATTGTAGGATCATTGGTAGGTGTGCTTTGGTGTTTTGCAAGGTTTAAAGTTTAACTTTCAGAATTAAAGCTCGTACATTAGCTCAAAGTCAGTCCATGGTCTGCTTGTGTTTGTTCGTTTGTTTAAATTTGCTAAATTCCCTTTTGCTTATTTTTCTTAGATTAGTGCTTGTTTTAGCTTAGTTTCTCTAATTTTCAGGATGAATTTTAGTTTTTGTTAGGGTTACAGCTTATTGGTAGTTCAACTAAGCTTTTGGGAGCTTATTGCCTTTCAACAGTTTAAGCTTATTTGTGTATTAATCTAGTTATTTGATTCCTCTTTATATCTGTTGAGCTAGTAAGCTCGTAGCAGCTTATTAATGAGTTTTTATATAAAAAAATATTTGCAAAAAAATTAGGTTTGTGGGGCTCGAACCCCTGACCTTGTGGTTCACAACAAACTAACACAACAACCCCCCAACCAACTGTGCTACTAGGAGTCTTTGTAATTATTTTCCAAATTTGTTATTTAATGTAATTCACTTTCATTTATTATAAATACAGTTTTTAAGATTGCTTATTTGCTGCTTATTTGCCACTGTACCCGAGCTTCTTTTATTTTTCTTAGCTTAATTTCACCTTGTAGTATTTACTAAAAAATTCTCAGATTTTTAGGAGTAGTTTTAATATTTATTAGGATTAAAATAGAGTTAATTAGAGTTAAATTCATAATAAATAGAATTTTTGTTAAAAAATTAATTTTCTTTTTTTACAAAATTTTCTTTTGTCGTTTAGTACGTAGGAAAACTAATTTGAGCCCTGTAGGACTAGTGTAGCCTTAAATTCACGTTTTATTTTGCGCACTCACGTAATTTTTAATTAACTTTCACGTTTTTAAAACTTAGTTTATGTTTTAAGGTTACCTATTTCCCTATCATTGTTTCCGTAGTCTTTTAAGTAGATTTTAAGTTTTATTTTCATTTCATTGTTTGTATTCCTAGTTTAGTTGCGTTTATTTTATTTTTCGTACGTTATTTGCAATTTCTCGTAATTCCACAATACCAAATAATCTTAAACCATTCCTTACAAGCATTTTAATCTCGAATCTCACACGATATTGCCATTCACACCTCGTTGGGACACGACCCGGGGAATCATTTACCCGGTATCACATATATATATTGTATTCACGAGTTTTCGCAAGTCTTCCTTTTCCTAAAGGTTGATTAGTGAATTCCACTCACGTCTACTTTGTATTAATTTGATACGCACTCAAAAACGCAATGTCATATACACACACACACACACACACACACACACACACACACACACACATATATATATATATATATATATATATATATATATATATATATATATATATATATATATATATTACTGGGTAATGAGGTGACATATATTCTTCAAATGCATCCTGTTATATATATATATATATATATATATATATATATATATATATATATATATATATATATATATATAAATACAAAAAGATTTTCATTTTCCATTTTGATTTTCCTTTTTTCAAATTTGTGATTTTTGTGGTGTATGAACACCCGTTCATCTTCTAAACGTCTTATTTCTCCACTTTCGAACCCAGAAAGTTTGATTCGTCACACACACAAAGTTCGTTTCCCAAACGTTGCGGAAATGGAACAAAATAACCACGACAATCAACACCCTCCAGTGGGTGTTGTTCAAAATGCGCCAGCTCCCTATCTTCGAATGATGGAGGAGTTGTGCCAACCAACAATGCACGGAAGAGACGGTCCGATTGCCCCTCTTAATATCGAGGCTACGGATTTTGGACTCAAGAATCACATATTTCAACAAGTCCAAAATTCATGCCAATTTCACGGTTTACCGGTTGACGATGCCAACAAGCATCTCGACAAATTTTTAACTGTCACCCGAAGTATAAAACAACATGGGGTCTCCGATGACGCCCTTCGTCTTTCTCTCCTCCCCTATTCTTTGACGCATCATGCCATGGCTTGGTTTGATCGTCTTCCCAAGAACTTGATTCATACCTTCGAAGAAATGGTATCGAAGTTCTTGGCGAAATATTTTCCACCATCGATGGTGACGAAACTCCGAAACGACATTAGCAATTTCCGACAGCTTCCCGATGAATCTTTATTCGAAGCTTAGGAACGCTATAAGCTTGCTATTGATTGGTGTCCAAACCATAATATGCTTCTCGTTACGATAATCGATACATTTTACAACGGTTTGACTTTGCGACATCGGGACACGATCAATGCAGGTGCTGGTGGAACTTTTATGAAACGACATCCTGAAGATTGTTACGAACTAATTGAGAATATGACTGCTCATTACAATTACTGGGATTCCTCAGCCGAGTGGAATGAGTCAACAAGAGCAACCACTGCTCACAATTCTTCTACGTCTAATTCTGTTTTACGAATGCATCAAACGACTCAGAATCAAAATCAAGTCAAAAACCATCAAGTCAATATGGTCAACCATGTTTGTGAGACTTGTGGTGGTCCTCATTCGTATTTTGAGTGCCCAGCCTCCGGTGGCTTCACTCATGAGAATGTGTATGCTACTTCGGGAACCTACAATATGGGCAGTAACGGATACCAACCACAGGGTGACCGAAATCTTCTTAGTTACCGTTCCAACAATTATATTGGACCACCCGGTTTCAATCAACCGAATCAAGTCAATCATAACATTCAAAACCGAAACACTCAATTTAACCAGAATCAAAATCAAAACCGGATGAACAATGGATTTCAAAATCAAAATGAAGGTTTTCATCAAAATCGGGGGAATTATAATCAAGGCCCGAATCAAGGGAATTTTCAAGGAAATTATGGGAATTTTCAAAATGCTAATCATGGGAATTACAATCATGGAAATCAAAATTTTCAGAATCAAGGTTTCAATAACGATAATCGTGGACAAAATTTTCAAAATCCAGTTATGAATCAAAATCAGTCGTCCTCGGATGATTTACTTAAGCAGTTTATGAAAACTCAAGAGGAAATGAATAAAATGCTAATTAATCAAATGGCTGAATTGAAAAAGTCTTTAAATTATCGACCCTCGGGCTCGGGTACTCTTCTAAGCAACACAATCGCTAACACGAGGGGCGATGCTAAGGCGATCACGACTAGGAGTGGTGTTACAATCGATGGACCAACGACTCCAACTACCTCTTCTTCTTCTTATCCTAAGGTAGTCGCCCGGGAAACCGAGGCGACAACGGATATGGGAATTCCTATTGATAATGGAAGGACCGAAAACATCCAACCTCCAGTGGTCCCAACATCAAAAGGAAAAGATAAAGTCGTTCACGAAACTGAGAAAGAAATTCCTGTCAAAACAAAATTACCTTATCTGTCACACTTAAATGAACAAAAGCACCGTGAGAGAGATAAAAACGAGATGGAAAAGTTTTATCAGATTTTTCAAGAATTACATTTTGATATAAATCTCGCGGATGCTATACTTTTGATGCCTAAATTTGCTTCAATGTTAAAAGGTCTTTTGAGTAATAAAGAAAAATTGATTGAAATGTCAAAAACCCAAATGAATGAAAATTGCTCGGTGGTTATCCTCAAAAAGCTTCCCGAAAAGCTTGAAGACCCCGGTCGGTTTCTCATTCCTTGCAATTTTCCTGGGATGGTTCAATGCTTCGCCTTGGCCGTTCTTGGTGCTAGCATTAACCTAATGCCGTTATCCATTTGAAAAAAGTTGATTTTACCCCGATTTGACTCCGACTTGCATGACCCTCGAGCTTGCCGACCGAACTACTTCCCGACTGATGGGAATAGCCGAGGATGTTTTTGTCAATGTGAGAAAATTTCATTTCCCTGCCAATTTTGTCATTGTTGATTTTGATGCCGATCCACGGGTACCTCTCATTCTCGGAAGAGGTTTCCTAAGGACTGTTCGTGCATTAATTGATGTTTTCGATGAAGAAATTACCCTAACCGTTGGTACCGAAGCCGTAACGTTTAATTTGGATCAAACCGCGAAATACTCCTCCGATTATGACAAATTTTCCGTGAATCGAGTTGATGTTATCGATGAAGTTACGGAGGAGTATTCTCAAGAGTTACTTGGATTTACCGAAAATGCTTCGAGTGGCAATCCCACTCCTTCTTCTGAACCAATTATTTCTGATCCTTCCCCTTCCCTTACTCCGTTTGAGAGAAGTGATTTCATCTTGGAAGAGATCGAGGCCTTTCTTTCTAATGATTCGATTTCACCGAAAATTGATCATACCGTTTACGACCCGGAGGGAGATGTTCTTTTGATTGAAAAATTGTTGAATGAAGACCCAAATCCGTCTCTCCCTCTGATGGACCTTAAAATGGCCGATGTTAAAGAATTTAAGCCGTCTACTGAGAATCCTCCGGAGCCCGAGCTCAAGGATTTACCTCCTCATCTTGAATACGCTTTTTTAGAAGGAACCGACAAACTTCCCGTCATTATTTCAAAAGAACTTAAAGATGAGGAGAAGAACCATCTCTTAGATGTGCTCAAGAAGCATAAAAGTGCAATCGCTTGGCAAATTTCCGATATCAAGGGTATCGACCCTCGTTTTTATACCCATGAAATTTTACTTGAAGACAATTACAAACCGTCCGTCCAACAACAATGACGGGTTAACCCGAAAATTCATGAGGTTATCAAAAAGGAAGTTATCAAACTCCTCGATGCCGGAATGATTTATCCAATCTTGGATAGCTCATGGGCTATCCTGGTCCACTGTGTTCCGAAGAAAGGTGGAATGACCGTAGCGACTAATGAAGATAATGAATTGATTCCGACACGTCTTGTTACCGGATGGAGAGTGTGTATTGATTATCGAAAATTGAATGATGCGACTCGTAAGGACCATTTCCCACTTCCATTTATGGATCAAATGCTCAAACGTCTAGCAGGAAATGAGTTCTATTGTTTTCTCGATGGCTTTTCTGGTTATTTTCAAATTCCAATTGACCCTCCAGACCAGGAAAAGACCACTTTTACTTGCCCTTACGGAACGTTTGCTTACCGACATATGCCTTTCGGCTTATGCAATGCTCTAGGCACGTTCCAGAGGTGCATGATGTCTATATTCTCAGATATGATTGAGAAAACCATGGAAGTTTTCATGGATGATTTCTCGGTTTATGGAGATTCTTTCACTTCTTGTCTCTCCCATTTAGAAAGAATGCCGAAACGGTGTGAAGACACCAACTTGGTTCTAAATTGGGAGAAGTGCCATTTCATGGTTAAAGAGGGCATTTTCCTCGGCCATAAGATATCGAAATCCGGGATTAAGGTCGATAGAGCTAAAGTCGATGTGATTGCGAAGTTACCTCATCCCACAACTGCTAAAGGAATTAGAAGTTTTCTCGGTCATGCCGGCTTTTACCGTCGTTTTATCCAAGATTTTTCAAAGATAGCCCGACCCCTGACCCACTTACTTGAAAAGGATGCTCCGTTTATCTTCTCAAATGAATGCATCAAGGCATTTAATATCCTTAAAAAGAAGTTAACGGAGGCTCCTATCTTAGTTGCCCCCTATTGGGACTTGCCTTTTGAGCTAATGTGCGATGCTAGCGATTATTGATGAGGCGAAAAATGAACCACTTTTAGGGGGTCATTTAAGCCCGGAATTGAATTTATTTGATCAAATATTGCCCTAAATCGTTCCTTTTGTGATTTTAGGTACTTTGGGAGTGAATTCTGGAAAAGGAAGCAATTCGGACGATTTTGGAGCATAACAGTGAAGAAAACGCCAAAGACTTAATTTTCCATGCTGAGAACAGTACCTGACGGCGTCAAGAGGAAGATCTTGACGACGTCAAGAGTAAAAACCATGACGACCTAGTGCAAACCCGAAGGCGTCACAACAAGGGCGTCATGAGTTAAATTGGTGAAGGCCTGCACAAGGGGAATACATGACGGCGTCAGATCCAGATCAAGGCAGTCCGAGAAACTATTTAGCGGCGAGATGACGGCGTCAGACATTTGTTCTTGACGCCGTCACCTATCAAACTGTATATATAGTTTTCTATTTTTCATTCATTAAGGGAGGAACTTGTGTGGAGAAACTAGGGCCAAACTTTGTAAACCCTAGGTCATATTTTACAGTGTTTTCAAGGGTTTTCACCCCTTGATTCCTTTCATGTTCAATTGAGATAAGTCTTCTTTTAATTCAATCAATATGTCTATGTGTTGGTTGATTTTATCTTTTACTTGTCTTGATTTCAACATGCTAGGCTAGATCTATCTTGTGTTTGCTTGGATCTAATGAAACCTAGATGTTAATTATGTGTTGATTACTTGTTTATGGTTGTATTGGATGAATGATTTCAATGTTAGGCTTAAGAAAACTAGCAGATCTCCATTGTGTAACATGCTTGAACGTATTAGGAAACATGAACCGATGTGTACTAGGTTTTATTGGTTGTATTTAATGCATGAGCAAATTCTAGTGATCCCATGTTAGGAGCTTCTTAGCTGGCTCGACATAGGAGTGAAGTAGGCACTCATAGGATTGGGGAAGTAAGTACGCCACCCCATGAATGGTATTAAGGAATACAATCCGTCATCTACGCAACTATAACAAGTAATTAACGTGTAAAAGATATCTAGGGAGTAGTGAAATCTAAGTAAACACAATTCCCCCACATATTGCTCACAACTTTAGTATAATTTAGTTTATTTTCATTTCTAGTATTTTATTTTGACTGCATCTTAGTATTGGGTTAGTTGATTAGCAACTAATTCCGCCCAAATCCTTCAAACCCGAGATTTTTAATTGCTTTCATAAAAACTAAAAAATACAAAAAGAATCATCCCTCATCTCTAGACCTAGTCTTTAGGTTTTCTAATCCTAGCGACACTATTCCTAGCTGAACGATCAATCCCCCGGTACTTGTCATTATACTATACTACATTGATCAGGTACACTGCCTGGTGGGGGTTGTAAGCTTCTCGAGATCCCTCGAGAGGTAAAGCCTGGTGCAATCCCTACGCATCAAGTTTTTGGCACCGCAGCCCGGGGAGTAGTTATTGTCTAGGTTAGAATCTCTTTTTATTTGGTATACTTGCTAGATTCCTTTCTAGTAAGATTTTATTTTTATTTTTAGGTTCTCGTTAGTCTATCTTATTTCTTCGTGTTTTTGTTCGTAACTCTTCACCACCCGACATCATGGACGATGGGAACATCTTTGAACCTGTCATCCCACCACAACAAAACCCACCACTAGATAACCAACCTCTTAGGCCCCGAACCTTAGGAGAGTATTCCCGACCTAGCCACCAAGGCTATCGAAACACCATTGAGCTCACCGGAGCCAATGTGACCTCCTTGCGATCCGACACCATCCGGTTGGTGCAAAGCGGATGTGCATTCTATGGACTTCGTTCCGAAGATCCAAACCAACATCTCAAGGACTTCCTTAAAATCGTAGATTCTATAGACCTTGATGTTACAACTAGAGAGTCAACCCGATTACACCTATTCCAATTCTCTCTACGTGATCAAGCTAGCCAATGGCTTGAACGTTTACCCGCGGGATCCATCACCTCATGGGATGATCTCACCACTCGTTTCCTTGCTCAATTTTTCCCACCGGGGAGAACTACCAAGCTTAGAAATGACATCTTGATGTTCCAACAACGTCAAAATGAAACTCTTTATGAAGCATGGACTCGTTTCAAGGACTTACTCCAAAAAGTCCCTCATCATGGCATAGATCTTTGGCTCCAAGTCCAAATCTTCTATGACCATATCGATCTCTCCACAAGGCGAGCCATTGACTAATCGGCCGGTGGTAAGCTACGTGATCTAAGTGCGGAACAATCATGGGAACTCATAGAAGATCTTGCTCTCTATGACAACGAAAGTTGGAATGATCCCCATGATTTGAACAAAACGGTCAAGGCAATATCTTTGCCTTCGAACAATTCTAGCACTCCCGACTGTAGGATCATGGAACTTGAGGACCAAGTCAAGTTTCTCATGAAATCTTACGAAGCTCCTAAGCCTTCAAGCCAAGTGAACAAAATCACTTCTTCATGCGAATTATGTAGTGGTCCCCATGACACTCGTGATTGTGTGGAACTCCCCGGACTACACATCCTCGTGTACCGATGAAGCGGGAGATAAGTGGTACACTTTCAAACCCGAGCCAAACCCTTACGGTGATTCCTACAACCCCTCTTGGAAAAATCACCCAAACCTTAGGTGGAAACAAAATCAAGCTAATTCTTCCAATCCGCCTAATCGTTACCAACCAAACGGTCGACCCTCCAACCGTACTTTCGACAGCAATCCTTCTAACAACTATGGTAGTACCAACAATATTGAAGGATTGATGTCTAAGTTTATGGCATCTCAAGAAGCTCGCATAGCCAGGTTTGGAACCGAATTCAACCAACAACAAACGGAGATGACCAACAAGATAGACAACTTGTTGAATGCCCTCAACAATCAAGCGTTAACTACACCTAAGAAGGACACTAGGGACGCCAATAACGGAATCCAAATTAAGGACCCCTCATCATCCAAACATGTCCACTTTGTCAATGTTGTCACCGTTAAGCCAAAAGATAAGGATATATAAGAAAGTGATGAAGTTGAAGTAGAAACCGATACTAGGGATGAAATTAGGGAAGTTAAGGTTAATAAGGGAGAGGAGTTAGAGGAAGTAGAGACTATAGAAAAGCACTTTGATAAGTTACCTACCAAGGAAGAACGGGAATACCATAAGGATTTATTCGATGGCCCCGAGACACCATATATCCTTGGCACACCCCTTATCAAAATGGGAGACCCCTCTAACATCAACATACCTTGCAATATCGGGCATATGCATATATGGAAAACTTATATCGATCCTAAATCTCCTATAAACATCATGACTAGGACTTACTATAATTGGGTGATGAAGAAACAACTTGGTTATAGGATGATGCCCAATAAGAATTTGATAAGTAATTTTGTAGGAAGAGTGAAGGGATTGCATGTGATTATAGGCAATTTCACTTATGAGATCGATTTTATGATAGTAGAAGATACTCGTCCGGTGATTGATGATTGCCTAAGCCAAGTAATATTCGGAAAACCATTTGTTGAGGCTACTAAGATGAGTTATGATCCGACTTTAGGGATAGTTAGGTTCAAGGAAGAGAATGACGAGATTGCCTACCAAATGCCCTACAAGATTGAACAATACCGTCTTCTCTCTAACATAGAAAAAGAACACAAACAAGCGGCTTATTATAGGAATGATGAGGATAGACGTAGAGGAGTAGAGTATGCGAAGAATATGATGCTTGGTTTCTACAAAGAATGCTTGCAATTAGGTCCGGAATACAAAACTGGCTTAGATGACGACCTAGAGAGTGAAACCAACAATGAGGTCACGTAGTAACCAATGACCTTGAGTCTAGCTACAAGACTCGTAAATAAAGAAAAGCGCTTCTTGGGAGGCAACCCATGTTTTGTGTGATTTTTATTTTGTTTGTTTGTTATTTGCTTCCGTATGCATGCTTTATTTTTATTGTTGGTAGATCATGTTTCAAAAATAAAATGGTGAAAATACTTTACTTTGTTGTTTGGCCTAGTCTTAACTTCATCCAAAGGTATTTTTGCGAAAGATAAGTGTAAGGGGAAACCCCAAATATGTTTTTAAGAAACAAAACCGATCATGATTCTCCACAATATTAAGTGAACATGTATATTCGTATTGTTAGAGTCACATGCTTGTATCGAGTCATAATGAAGTTTTGCAGGATTTTCCAGGAAGTAGAACCAAGTTTTTCCAGAAATTTTCTGGAAACTTAACATAAGAATTTCTGCAGGTCACTTCTGATGGCGTCACGAGTTTACTCTTGACAGCGTCACATGTAAAAATCTGGAAATTTTACCAGTTTTGTTTTTCTAACGGAGTCTTAAAGTTTTTGTTGAATTATTAGTTTTATAATCTCCAGGAAATCTGCAAACAGCATTCCACAAGCATTATATCTTATTTTGTTTTCTAGGTTTTATTAGCATATGTAGATTGCCGCCGATTTTATGCAAGGTTGCCTTGTCTGTTTTCTCAGGTTTTACAGGTTATGTATGACAACAAGATGATTATTATTCTGGAAGGGAAGCTTTGATTGTTCATTCTCTTGGAAGAAGATCTAACCTGGCCACCTTATTATCCATACCGAGCGAATCAGGGGAGTATTTGATTTCATTCTTTTTACTTATTTCACTTTTACATTCTTTACTTGAACATTGGGGACAATGTTCATCCTAAGTGTAAGGGGAGGGTAAAATGATGATACCTTACGGATACACTTTCGCATGAGTTTGTTTGTTTGATAGTAGATGTGTAATAAAACTATAAGAAATACTTGTTAGTGTAATTTTAGCGCCAAATTTAAAATTTTTTACAACATTTAGGAGTGAAACTTTAGCCATAGCAAGTGTCTCATGGATAGGAGATTGTATGACTAGCACAAAACCGTACCATTCAGAAAAATTTTCCGCCCAAATATGTGAGGTTCGCCTTTAGATTTGATAGGAAAAGCAATTACTATTAGTGCTTATGAGTGTACCGGTAGCATTTAGATTCTAGAACTTGCTTTAGTGATGCATCCCGAGACCGCTAGTGAGACTACATTCGTGTAGTAGGATTTACTACATGATAAGAGGCATTAGGATCACCCTTGTGTTAAACCCGTATTATAATTACTTGACCACTTAAGTCATATTACTTGGCTAGTTAAGTTAATTAATTTTTCCCACACCCTTAGCGTTGTACTCATTTTTAGTACACGAAACCCCTAGTACACCCCTCCGAGCCTATCTTTTCGTTTCTAACTTTAAGCATCTTACTTAAAGGAAGAATTTGTTACACCCCACTTAAATGTACACCCAAATCGCCTTAGCCTTCCGTGTATGCACTCATCTTAGTGCATTATTGTTATTTTTTAAACCCTAAGTTAATTATCTAATTGATTACATGGTTGCTAAGTCGAGTCATATCCTTGTACATATTGTTTTGGGACGATTGGGACTCATGGGTAAAGTACTTATTTTATGGAGTAATGGGGAAGAACATCATATTATTACCCCTGTATGTATGTTAATCTTAACAGTACTCCAAGTGTTTTGATTTTCTTAATTCGAGTCATTAGATTAGTTTATTGTAAAGTATGTAAAAGTTCAAGTGTAAGGGGAATTTTCATTCCCTATGATTTATTATTTTGGATGGTAGGGTAAGAGTGTATGTAAAAAAAAAAAAAAATGAAAAATCAAGAAAAAAAATTGAAAAAGAAAAAAAAGAAAAACATACGGACTACCATCCCTTTTCATTCTATGTTCATTTTATGTTTTTGTTATTTTTCATTTATTAGCTTAAGTCGAGTCTAGTCTTAGCTTGGCAACGCCATATTGTACATGTAATTGACCAAGATTGTTAACTTGCCACCAGTAAAGACTGCCTATATCCAACAAAACCGTGTATTCCATATCCCTACACCTAACCTTACAACCCTTTTAAAAGACCTCTTTGATAGTTTATCCTTGGTGCTTACGCCATGTGGTGGAGGTTTGATCCTTTCCCAAGCCTATGGTAATCTATTTTGCTATGACAGGTAGTGAGAGATATTTTCCGTTTCCATATTGTGATATTACTTTATTACACCCGAGAGATGTGAGTATCTAAACATTATTTGTGAGGTGCTAGTGTATGACCTCCGTGCTTGTATTTGGTCTTTAGTGGAACGATTATTTGTTGTAATTACTTTTATATTAGTGTTAAATGACCCGTAACTTTTATTTTGATTAGAATAAAAGCGCATTTGCTTGAGGACAAGCAAATCTAAAGTGTAAGGGTATATGACGAGGTGAAAAATGAACCACTTTTAGGGGGTCATTTAAGCCTGGAATTGAATTTATTTGATCAAATATTTCCCTAAATCGTTCCTTTTGTGATTTTAGGTACTCTGGGAGTGAATTCTGGAAAAGGAAGCAATTCGGACGTTTTTGGAGCATAACAGTGAAGAAAACGCCAAAGACTTAATTTTCCATTCTGAGAACAGTACCTGACGGCGTCAAGAGGAAGATCCTGACGGCGTCAAGAGTAAAAACCATGATGACCCAGTGCAAACCTGAAGGCGTCACAACAAGGGCGTCATGAGTTAAATTGGTGACGGCCTGCACAAGGGGAATACACGACGGCGTCAGACCCAGATCTAGGCAGTCCGATAAACTATTTAGCGGCGAGATGATGGCGTCAGACATTTGTTCTTGACGCCGTCACCTATCAAAATCTATATATAGTTTTCTATTTTTCATTCATTAAGGGAGGAACTTGTGTGGAGAAACTAGGGCCGAACTTTGTAAACCCTAGGTCATATTTTACAGTGTTTTCAAGGGTTTTCACCCCTTGATTCCTTTCATGTTCAATTGAGATATGTCTTCTCTTAATTCAATCAATATGTCTATGTGTTGGTTGATTTTATCTTTTACTTGTCTTGATTTCAACATGCTAGGCTAGATCTATCTTGTGTTTGCTTGGATCTAATGAAACCTAGATGTTAATTATGTGTTGATTACTTGTTTATGGTTGTATTGGATGAATGATTTCAATGTTAGGCTTAAGAAAATTGGCAGATCTTCATTGTGTAACATGCTTGAACGTCTTAGGAAACATGAACCGATGTGTACTAGGTTTTATTGGTTGTATTTAATGCATGAGCAAATTCTAGTGATCCCATGTTAGGAGCTTCTTAGCCGGCTCGACATAGGAGTGAAGTAGGCGCTCATAGGATTGGGGAAGTAAGTACGCCACCCCATGAATGGTATTAAGGAATACAATCCGTCATCCACGCAACTATAACAAGTAATTAACGTGTAAAAGATATCTTGGGAGTAGTGAAATCTAAGTAAACACAATTCTCCCACATATTGCTCACAACTTTAGTATAATTTAGTTTATTTTCATTTCTAGTATTTTATTTTGACTGCATCTTAGTATTGGGTTAGTTGATTAGTAACTAATTCCGCCCAAATCCTTCAAACCCGAGATTTTTAATTGCTTTCATAAAAACTAAAAAATACAAAAAGAATCATCCCTCATCGCTAGACCTAGTCTTTAGGTTTTCTAATCCTAGCGACACTATTCCTAGCTGAACGATCAATCCCCCGGTACTTGTCATTATACTATACTACATCGATCAGGTACACTGCCTGGTGGGGGTTGTAAGCTTCTCAAGATCCCTCGAGAGGTAAAGCTTGATGCAATCCCTACGTATCAATTATGCTATTAGGGCAGTTCTGGGGCAACGCAAGTCAAAATATTTTCAGCAGGTACACTATGCTAGTAAAACAATGACTGATGCTCAATACCATTATACGACTACTGAAAAAGAGATGTTAGCCGTCATTTACGCTTTTGAAAAGTTTCGACCTTATTTGCTCCTGAAGAAAAGCATAGTGTATACGGATCATTCAGCTCTTAAGTATTTAACGGCAAAGCAAGATGCTAAGCCAAGATTGATGCGGTGGGTTCTTCTCCTTCAAGAATTTGATGTTGAAATTCGAGATAAAAAGGGAGCTGAGAACCTTGCTGCCGATCATCTTTCGCATTTAGAGAATCCCCATCAAAGTGATTTCGAGAAAAAGGAAATTAACGAAACATTTCCTCTCGAGACACTTAGGAGTTTATCACATTGTGATCCTAGTACCCAATGATTTGCCGATTTTGCGAATTACCATGCGGGGAATTTCATTAAAAAAGGAATGTCGTTCCAACAAAAGAAGAAATTTTTCAAAGATGTTAAGCATTATTTCTGGGACGACCCCTACTTGTTTAAAATTTTTGCGGATCAAGTGATCCGGCGGTGTGTTCACGGCAAGGAAGCCGTTGAAATTCTCATGGCATGCCACAATGGACCCACGGGGGGACATCATGATGCCAATTTCACCGCTAAGAAAGTATTTGATTCCGGCTTCTACTGGTCGACGATTTATCGGGATGCACATGAATTGGTAAAATCATGTGATTCTTGCCAGCGTCAAGGAAAAATTTCTCAGAGAGACGAGATGCCTCAAAATGCTATCCAAGTCTGTGAGATTTTTGACGTCTAGGGTATCGATTTCATGGGACCATTCCCGTCTTCTCGAGGAAACAAATATATACTCGTGGCCGTCGATTACTTATCTAAATGGGTTGAAGCGAAAACGCTCCCCACCAATGACGCCCGAGTTGTAGTGAAATTTCTTAAAAGTCTCTTCACCCGATTTGGTGCACCTCGTGCTATTATAAGTGATCGTGGGACCCATTTCTGTAATGACCAATTCGCTAAAGTTATGCTCAAATATGGTGTCACACATCGTCTTTCTACTGCATATCATCTACAAACGAGTGGTCAAGTTGAGGTGTCCAATCGTGGCTTGAAACGAATCTTAGAAAGGAGCGTAGGAGAACATCATGCTTCATGGGCTGATAAGTTAGATGATGCATTATGGGCTTTCCATACCGCTTACAAAACACCCATTGGGTGCACTCCTTACAAGCTGGTTTACGGGAAGGCCTGCCATTTGCCCTTTGAACTTGAGCACAAGGCCTACTGGGCCTTGAAACATGCTAATTTTGACCTTCAAACCGCGGGTGATCATCGTAATGTTCAATTGAATGAATTAACTGAGCTTCGTGATCAAGCCTATGAGAATTGTTTGATCTACAAAGAGAAGACAAAAAGGATTCATGATGCTAAGATTAAAGATCGCGTTTTCAACGTTGGTGATCGAGTCCTTCTTTTCAATTCTCGATTGAAGATATTCTCGGGCAAGCTTAAAACCCGTTGGTCTGGACCATTCACCATTACCCAAGTTTTTCCTTATGGAACCGTCGAGCTAGCTCAATCTAATGGTCCAAACTTTAAGTTGAATGGTCATCGTCTCAAACATTATTTTGGAGGGGACATACCACCCATGGTTGTCCCGGATCTCCAAACCTTCCCTAAGGATAACTAAATTCGGGGATCGAGTCAAGTTCATGTGACTCGGTAATCAAAAACAAGGGATTCGTGGGAGGCACCCCATGCTTATCCATTTTCATTTTCTTTATTTTCTACTTTCTTTAAGTAACGTGACGTGAGGGGGGCGACCCTTTCCAAACTCGTGTTTTTCGTGGTTGTTTGTGAATGTTCAGGAATTTCCCCGAAGTTTGAGGACTCTCGTGCTCATGTTTTGTCATTCTCTCCACTGGAGTCTCATTCTTCGCTGCTCTTTCGGAAATTCACCATATCCAAAATCTTATCGACTAACGTTTATCTCTTGGCATACTTAATAAACGGCCTTAGATTTTACGTAAGACTACCCGTACCCTTAAAACATTGAGGACAATGTTTCACTTTAGTCTGGGGGGTGAATCTTCGATTCGATTTGTCCTGACACCTTCGCCTGAGCTGTTAACTTACGCAACTCCGTTTTCCCACCAACATTTTAAAATTTTTGTCACCTTTGTATTGTTAAAAAAAAATAATAAAAATAAAAATAAATAAATAAATAAATAAATAAATAAATTATGAATGATATATGATATGAATAAATAAGTTTTGACACCTTGTTTTGACTTTCCTACCGGCGAGAGTAGAAATAAATGTTCCGACTTGACCGGGCGTGTTGAGCCCTAGCTCGTCTCCCTTAACCAATATAATCAAAAGATTATCGGCTAAGCATCCGCGGATCTCATTACTTGGGATTTTAAATTTGCGGAGATCGAGGAATGGTAGAGTTTATTTAGAAATTTCGTGCTAAACGTGGAGTAGTTGGATCTCTTTAGAGCCCACGAAAGGTACTTGTGGCCTCCTTGTTCCCACAAGATTGCACACCAATAATAATAGATCTCTAGGATTAATTAAGTGTATGGGGTTTGGGCAATACTTAGTTTTTTCTCGTTCTCAGCAAAATCTCTACATATGGGGGTTTGGTACACATAGGGGTACTGCCAGTGTTACGGTGAAGTAGACTATAGCATCTTGCCGGTTCGCAGCCGATGTTGTGATCTTAGTAAAGGCCGTAGGACTCGTGGTTTGGCATATGATTATAATATCAATAATAATAATCCAAAGCCAATAAAAAGGTAGAGGAATAGAAAGCTATAAAAAGAATAGGATATAAATCCAAAGTCATAATAAAGCTCTTACATCTTGGCGGATCATAAACCGTTGTTGTAATTGAAATAAAGGACTAAGGACCAAATATTATTAAAGTGCTTATAATTATGCAAAAATGCCAAGCTTCGACTCCGGGGGTTTCCCTATAAAAAGCTTCCGTCTCGGGTCTCAAACATGGGATGTTTCGGCTGTAAATAAAAAGGGGGCCCCCACAAATCGTGTTAAATCAGAGACCTTCATGTGGACCCGATTTCTGTATGCAGGGGTTTTTGAGGGAAAGTTTGGAAACTACTTAGCGTTCAAATTTTGTGCTCTTATCAGACTAACAACTATCAAAACGAGAAAATATGAAGCAATTCATTTCTCACAAATTAAAATATTGAGATACCAAACTTAGGAACTGGGAACAAGAGGTAATTACACAATTAACTTTTGTGGGTAGTGTTAGCATCTAAACTTGTGGATAAACAATGATTTCGATTTTACGCTTAGTTTGGGAGCTTGTGAAAAATCAAGGATGACGATTTTTATCCGTATGGTCTCTTCTCTGTGAGAAGTGTTTCTACTCGTAGACCCTGAAAGTTATCAATAGATAAGAATTGATAATGAAAGTCAAGGCAAACCGTCACATATATAAAAATGAAAAATACAAAAAGAGTAGTAGTAGTTGTATTTCATGAAAATCGGAAAACGGAGCGTTTTTTGGAATAAATGATTTTAATATCTCTTTTGAACATCATTGCTACTTTACAACATCAGTAAAAAGAGGTTTTGAAATTATTTATCTCTTAAGCGTGAGGTGATGACATTGCGTGAGGGCACGGCAATACCTTCGTCTGGGGGAGTTTTGATGTGTGCTTATTCACACATCATTTTTAGGCCTTAAATCAGACCAAATACACCAAATACTAACCAAATATGCCAAGAGAATGTATGTTTTTGTATTTGTGTATGTGCAGGTACGGATATGTAAAAAATGAACAAAAACAAAGCCAAAACCGACAAAAACGAGCACGAGATTGGAAAAACGTCAAAAGCCGGAGCCGGGGAAGCAAAATGATCAAAGAAAGTTCAAAATGTCAATGGAAGTCCTCAGAGATTCACAAAGTTGCATAAATGGTTCCTGGTGAAAGATTTAAAGAATTGGCAATTTTAGTCCCTATACTTTCAGGAAATTACAAAA
Organism: Artemisia argyi; assembly: GCA_030686995.1. NCBI lineage: Eukaryota > Viridiplantae > Streptophyta > Magnoliopsida > Asterales > Asteraceae > Artemisia > Artemisia argyi. Next base: position 155,369,360 of record CM060692.1, read on the forward strand.
ATAGTCCCTTGGAAGAAAAGTCAAAAGTGGTCCTTGATGAATCAAAGAATTACAATACAAGCCATTGGAAAATACATTGGATGATTTACAGATTTAGTCCTTATGATTCTTAGAATTACAACATTAGTCCTTATATATTCCTAATAAACCTAACCGGATCCAAAATTACTAGTCCAAAAATACCCCAAAGCCCAAGAGTATAACCAGGCCCAATCCCTTTAAAAAAATATTACCCAGTCCACTCCTTACCCTGGTCAAACCTCCCAACAATATAACACCCAAATCCCAAATTACCCGCCCCCTAATTTGATAATTACCCAGATATTATAAACCCTAACACTGTTCACCACAAGTAAAATAAAAAATCACAGCAATTAAGGGTAAATTAGGTATTGTACATGGGATTCTAGAAGACCCTGACATGGCAGGCCTACCATGTCAGTGATCCGTGTGCATTTCCGTGTCAAATGATTGGGTAAATGATGATCAAACGCCTATGGAATAAGGCTTGGGGACCAAGTGTAATCTAAGGGACAAGATTGAGGCAAAGAAACACAATTGTGGCATGGATCAGTGACGTGGATAACCTAGAAGTTTCACCAAGCCTCATGCTTCAAGTATAAAAACCCCTCCCAATAACAGATATTAGTGTGTAGTTGTGTAGTAGGTTTTTAATATAGTTTGTGTTTTATTATTGTAATTTCAATTCAGCTTTTGTACTCAACTTCTTAAAATTTAATATAATTCAGTTTTTCTTTTAGCTTATTGTCTTTATTTCTAGTTTAATTTGTTTTTTTGTTACTGTCTAATTAGTTAATTCAGTAATTTTTAGTTTACTTAAATATTTCATTTATATTTCTGTTTCATATATATTGAAAAATCCAAAAAAATAAAAAAATCATAAAAAATAAAAAATAGTTTCAATTCTAGATTCAAGCTTCTTTCCTGGTTATTATAAGCTCATATAAGCTGGCTTATAGCTTTTTGTGAGTTTTCTTAATAATTTCTCAAAAATTCAAAGTAAGTCAACAAAAGTTAACTGTTAGCTTATTGTATTAAGCTCAGCTTATTTGGAGTTTAAGGCAGCCAATAAGGTGACCATTTGGCCTGTCAAAAGACAGGCAAGCTTAGTGAATCCCCCTCTGTTCTGCTGAGGGGGAATTGGTTTTGTAAGTTTCCATTTCAATTCTAATTGCATCAATACTGTAGTTCTATTGCTTGTTTCTGTTTCATTATAGTAGTTGCTTAATAATTTTGTTTAGTAATAGCTTGTTTCGTCATTAGTAGTTTAATATTGAGTTTGGTTCATTTCTGTTTCATAATTGCTGTCATACTCTATTGATCAGTGTTGATTTAGTTCTGAGTCTAATTGATATCTGAGATCTGTGTTTTATGTGTTCATTTTGGAATATTGGATCATAATTAGTACTAGGATTGAGATTTGGGTTGATTTGGATTAGATTTGAGTGGGAAATAGTTGAGACAGTCATATCATAGGGGTGTTTGGATTTAAGTGGTCTGCTGGTACCATTATTGTTTCACAGGTTGTGTTCAGTTTAGTTAAGTCACTTAGGTTGCATTTAGGCTTAGTTAAACTTAAAAATAGTAGGTTATAATATTTGAAGTCAAATTAGCCTTTCATTTACTTAACAGTTAGTTTTTAATTGTAAAATCTCAACAAGCAGTTGCCTATTAGCATTAGAAAACTTAATCTAGTTTAAATTTAGCTTATCATAACTTAGGCAATCAATTAGAGCTGATTTAAATTCTTTTTGGTCAAAGCTTTTGTCAAAATCACAAAGTCAAATAAAATTGATACTCAGTTTTTGGTCAAGTTATTGAGAGCTTTTCTAGGGCTTATTTTTAATTGGAAATACTTTTGGTAAGTTGTTTACTTGTTTTATAGAGTTTCACAGTTAATTAATTAATATCAAAAAGAAAAAGTTGTTTCGGAACTCATTTGCTTATTGAAAAAGCTGTTGGAAGTTGTCTGTTTGGGCACTTATATACCCTGTGCATCAGGCTTTGTTCAAATTTCTAGGCTACAAATTGATTAGTGAATTGGATTAGGAATCACTTTTGTTGGTAGATTTAGCATCTCAGTTGGTTAGTTAGTTGTTTGCCCCCTATTCTCATCATCATCAGCTTATTTGGATATCTTAATTGCTTAATCAGATTGGGTAGTTGAACTTAAGATCTAAATTCAAGTTATAGGGTTGCAATTGTGATTAAGTGTTTGAAACTTGAGATTAGTGGTTGATTTAAGTTCCATTATACCTGAAGTTGTTGTTTCAATTGAGCTTTTACATTTTGCTTATCTATTTGCTTAAGTGCTAATCTCATTTGTGCTTATTCTTATCTGTTTGGCCTTTTTCTGAGCTTCTGAGTACTTTTTGGTCTTATAATTGTTCCATTAAGCTTAATTGAGTCTACAAAATCATTTGGACAAAGTTTGGTCAACTCTGGTCAAAGTGTGCTTATCAATATGCATTTTCTTATAAGCTGTTTCAAAGCAAGTAACATTTCCAGAGCTTATTTTTCAACTTTTAATTTTTTCCGAGCTTTAGAATATTATTTTAGAATTTTCCTGAATTTTTCATATTTTTCTGAGTTAATTTGCTATTTTTCTTATTTAATTTTCATTTTTAATCAATTTTTAATACTTTTTAATTACCAAAAATATCAAAAAAATCGAAAAAAGCCTAGAAAAATCAAAAAATATTTTATAAATTAGTTTTCATTTATTTTTTATTTTTAGAAATTAATTTTGCATTTTTCCCCTTTATTTTGAATTTTATTTGAATTTTTATTACTTTTTAATTAGTTTTAATAGTTTTTAATTCCTAAAAATTACATAAAAAGCAAAAAAAAAATCGTTTTCAGTTTTAAATTTACTTTTTAGTTATTTTATAATTTTCAAAATTTATTTTGCATTTTTCTCACTTAATTTCTATTTTCTTTTAATTTTTAATTAGATAAATGAGATTTAATTCTTAAAAATTAAATAAAAAATCAAAAAAAAAATATTTTTCTTTTTCTCAATATTTTCTTTTATCATTTTTAACTTTAGAAAATTATTTTCAAGTCCGTAGGAGTAGTGTAGCTTAAAATTCACGTTTTATTTCGCGCGTTAACGTTTAATTTACGTTTAAGCTTACGTTTTCGATTCTACGTTACGTTTTTGGTTTAATTACTTGAAATACGTGCTTAAGTGATTATTTGTGTAATCTCTTTAAAAACACTTTTTACCACTTTCACGGCACGTTTCACATATCGGGAATTCAAAATTCTATTCACCTTTTACACGGACTACGACCTCGGGTTATCCGTATTTCTTTGCGGATTACTTTGAGTACTTATACTATATATACTATTGATTTTCAAATCAATCAACTACCAAGCTTAGAAATGACATCTTGACGTTCTAACAACGTCAAGGTGAAACTCTCTATGAAGCATGGACTCATTTCAAGGACTTACTCCAAAAAGTCCCTCATCATGACATAGATCTTTGGCTCCAAGTCCAAATTTTCTATGACCAGATCAATCTCTCCACAAGGCAAACCATTGACCAAGCGGCCGGTGGCAATCTATGTGATCGAAGTGCGGAAGAATCATGGGAACTCATAGAAGATCTTGATCTCTATGACAACGAAAGTTGGAATGATCCCCGTGATTTGAACAAAACGGTCAAGGCAATATCTTTGTCTTCTAACCATTCAAGCACTCCTGACCATAGGATCATGGAACTTGAAGACCAAGTCAAGTTTCTCATGAAATCCTACGAGGCTCCTATATAACAACCCACAAATACCCGTTACTATCATTCCCATTACAAATACCTATAGTAGGTATTTCACAAGTAAATTTTTGCTTTTTATATGCATTGTTACTTGCATGACTCACTAGACCTGCTCACGGATCACTCCATGACTGTAGACCGTTTGAAACCACCGCGAACACTAAGCGTAACCCACAAAATATTACCGAAGTGACATGCTGTCAGGGCTGTTTGATGTTGACCCTGGCAGGAATTTCCATTCAATCATTGAGAATCACTTGTGTGAATTCTCTCATAAATGTTCTGGCAGATTGTTAAGATCTGCGTAGGACTCTTAAGTTTCCATCTGGCGTCCTTAATGTTGAACAACCAGTGTAGAAATATCATGTGTTCCTATGAGATCTTTTGATGAATCTCGGGGCTCTAGACTCGATAAGTGCACATTAGGTATCCTATGCGGAGATTAGGGAGAGGTCTCCTGCTTCAATATCAACCATCTCTAAGAGACAGGTCGATAGATTACACCGGTTCCTGTGAGAATAAAACAAGCTCTTTTAAGAGAACTTGAGTGGATAAAAAGTTAAGTGCAGTGCGTCACTAGGTCCATGACGTCTTTATCTTCAATACCGGTGTCACCTTAGCAACAACCAGTAGCATACGAATTGAACCCGGTGTCTGCCCTAAGGTTGAACATTTAGAGGGCTGTTTCTTTTCACCCTTTTTCATAACTTTTCTTTTTAATTCTTCAACCCCTTCTTTCTCCTTTCTCATTCTCTCCTTTTTTCAATCATACCTTAGGACTTCTAATACTAATCTATTGGATTTGTCCATGGGTAGATCCCTCCGGCTATGGAGGATCATAGGACGGTTTTTCCCTAACCTTAGTCACCTTATAACACCATGACTATCCTATCATTGCCATGAAACCATTTATTGAATATCTCTCAAAGTGTTTATGATAATAAAACACATTGTTGTTACCACTTTGAGAGTTTTGCATTTCATTTGAAGGACTCCCCCTTCCCATGGGCTCATGTAATTTTTAAGAAATTTGCACATGCGGGAGGAGTTTGCACTTTTTGAATTGATCCACTTTCAGTGAACATGACCGATTCGAGACACGCTTACATCACTAGTTAGACTAGCTTGAAGTTATTACTCGTCCTGGTCAAGTCCAAAGAAAGTCTCTCGATACGGTACACTCTACTCAGACAAGTCCTATTCGAGACACGCTTACATCACAAGTTAGACTAGCTTGAAATTATTACCCGTCCAGGACAAGTGTTTTCGATTACGGACATTTTAAGCTTCATCAATTCATTGGTACTATCTGAGTCAAGCTCTTTTGAGATTCAGCCACAATCTTTACACATTTTGATCACATTCTAATCATGTCTTCCCCTCAAAAATAGCATATTGTGATATTTTTGATATAAATTGATTAAGAAAAAGCTTTTGGAGAGATAGACAGATTCTATTTTGTATGAATTTGGAACATTTTGTTTTTATACTCCCCCTTAATGATAGCTCATTTAAAATCAATTAAGGGTTTAGAGGGAGTTATCTTGAGCACTCATTTTGAGAGATTTTGAGAAATCTTTTGAACAATCTTGAAAAAGTGCTCAAGAATTCTGTTTGAAAACGAGTTTATGCTTGAAATCTTTTTAGTTTGTTTAGACTCGAACTTTTTGAAAAAGATTTCATCATTGAACGCACGAGTCCTTGATTTGAAAATAATCAGAAGTCATCATTAGGGTCCGGGTTTCGTACTGAAGTATACGAAAGCCATTGTGAAGAAATTTTTGAGAAACGACATGTTTTAGAAAAACATATAAAGAACTCCCGTTCAAGCATTTGTACATGTCCGTATCATTGTTGAAAGACATTTCTCGACACGTACAGAATATTGATTTATACGAGAGATATGTCGTGAGAAGAATCTTTTTGGATTTTTGATTTTATATTGTTTTTGTATTTTTTGAAATTTTTCTATTTTTGTATTTTGTTTTTGTTGGTTTTTCAAATTTTTTATTTTGTTTTTTTTTTCAAAAATATTTACAGTGAAGCGATTTTGAAAATATTTTTCAAGAAGATTCGAGAAGACGTTCTAACTCTTCAGGAGTTAGGCTTCACATGCCAATTCGTCGAACTAAATAGTCAAACCGTTCTTTTGGAAGGGCTTTAGTAAATAGATCGGCGAGTTGGTAATCGGTCTTAAAGAAAAATAATTCAACAGTACCCTCTTCTACGTGCTCTTTGATGAAATGGTAGCGGACTTTGATATGCTTTGTCTTTGAGTGGTGTACAGGATTGTACGAGATGGCTATGGCACTTTTTGAGTCACAATACATAGGTATTCTGTCAAAAGTAAAGCCATAATCTGTGAGCTGTGTCCGCATCCAAAGAACTTGGGCACAACACGCAGATAGAGACACATACTCGGCTTCGGCGGTTGATAGAGCAGTACAATCCTGTTTCCGTGACGACCAGCTTACAAGCTTTTCACCCAAAAATTGTGCTCCACCTGATGTACTCTTTGCTGTAACTTGATCACCAGCATGGTTTGCATCTAAAAATGCTGTTAGATTAAACCCCGAATCCTTCGGATACCAAAGTCCCATGTTAATGGTGCTTCGTAAGTACCGAAAGATCCGTTTAACCTCTTTGAGGTGAAGTTCGGTAGGCTGTGCCTGAAACCGTGCTAATAAACAAACAGCAAATTGAATATCAGGTCGACTAGCAGTTAGGTACATGAGAGAACCGATCATGCTCCGATATTTCTTCGGATCGATGGGTTTCCCAAACAAATCAGCACCTATTTTTGGTGAAGTGACCATTGGTGTACCAACAGAATCACAGTTATCCATTCCATGTTTTTTCAAAATCTCTATTGTATATTTAGCTTGATTGATAAAAATACCACGAGGGGATTGATTTATTTGTAAACCAAGAAAGAATTTTAGTTCCCCCATCATGGACATTTCAAATTTGCTTTTCATGAGATTTTCAAAATGTTTTGAATGATTTGGATTAGTGGACCCAAAGATAATGTTGAGGCAACATGATCAAGATCTCTTTATGTTTTAATGATGACAAATAAACCATCAAAACACATAAAATAACAAACGTTAGCTCAAAATCGCCGGAGCCAATGTCTGCCCCTGGAGCGCTACCCGCGCGTCAACGCGCGGGTGACGCGCCAGGAGTCTGTATGGTTCCGGGCGAATTTTGAAAGTCGGCTTTCCCCTTACCCGACAAATGTGGATCTTTCAATACAGGTATGAATATGTTATGTGCTTAATTGAGAACACTCGAAACGAGTTTTGAGACTTGAGAGATCCTACTTTTAAAGTACCCATTTACGGGAAAACGCCAACTCATGTTTTCTAACTATCGCCTCTAGCCAAGGCTTTTCTAAACTTAGGGATCTTATATATTTCACGAGACATCGTGTTGAAGCGTCCATATGCTCATATCCCGTGCTTACGTCTTCTCTAATTACGTAACGGGTTTACTCCCTCATTGGTCAAACTAAGTCAAAGGTCACTTTGCGTAAACGCATCCTTTCCCACTTTGGTTATGCTTTACATCAAGGAAAAGCACTTAACTTGTTTGAACCAAGGTATTAGTGGAGAACGTCGAGTCATGGAAAGTCACGAGATATGAACCTATGGATTATCGACGTTGTGTTACTTGAACTTATAAGTAACCTATGATTTTCTCAACTTATAATCTTAATTGTCTAAACCTTTTCCTCTTAATGACAATTAGATTATGTCTTAATCTTCTCTTAATCTCATCTTTGCTAAATACAAATCCAATCATATCCAAATCAAATATTCTCTTACACAATCTCTTACACTCTTACATATTCTCTTACACACTACATCTCAACCATTCACTCCCTTACAACACATCCTAACCCTTCATTTTCAACACATGGGAATTGTTTGAATTCCAAAAAGGCTCCATCTCATCCTATCCATTGAATTCAAACTACAACACATCTCAACCATTCATCTCATCCTCCTCCCTATACCACCACATGTGCTTGATTTCAACCATTGAATTCAAACCAAAACTGTTAGGATCATATTTTATTTATAGAAAGTGTCGGTCATTAATATTATGTAATAGGTTGCTTTAGAATATCATTATGATGAAGTTTATATTTAGTATTCATGATTTGTAAAAGTCTAAGGGCTATTAGTGTAATAAAGTAAAAGATAAGAGATGCCCTAGACTACAAGTATAAATACTCATGTAAGACCTCATTTTGAGGTTGGTTCTCTTAGTAATAACATAGTCTCATATTTCACACACTAGGAGTTCCCTCCCACTTTCTCTCTCTACTTACTTTCTCACTCTAGGATTAGGCAAGATTCATAAGTGAAATAGGTTGTTCTATGGTCATACAAGTGGTATCAATCGCCTAGGGATAATTTTAGGTTGTTTTAGATCATTTTTTGGGTGAAAAATCGGTTTTCTTAAGAATCTGGTACTGTTCATCGTGAAATTATCGAGTTAGAATTGGGTTTTATCGAGTTAGCTTGGTGTGTCGAGTTAGGTTAGCGAGTTAGAGCCTTCTGTTTATCGAGTTAGCTATAAATATTGTATCGAGTTAACAGTTTGGCGAGTTAGCCAAGTTTTAGCAAGTTTGCTATCACCTTATCGTTTATCGAGTAAGGTTTTCTCTTGGTTACTACTTAGGCCAAACTATACTTCATTATTTTCTTCTTATTGAGTTTGAAAGCTCTATCGAGTTAAGACTTCAGTTATCGAGTTTGAGATTCTCATCGAGTTAGTAAGACTTTACCGAGTTAGCACCTATCTAAGATTTACCGAGTTCTAAGGTTTTACCGAGTTTGAAAGGAGTTATCGAGTTCTAAGGTTTTACCGAGTTTGAAAGGAGTTATCGAGTTCTAAGGGTTACCGAGTAAGGCAGCAATACCGAGTTAGGAATAATACCGAGTTTGACAAGCTTTATCAAGTTAGACAAAAAAAAATTACAGGAGATTAAACATTCAATTTTTACGCGAGATTCAAATTTTGGTATAACGTTGAAAATTTTGACCAAAAATTCAAATTTTTAGGCCAAATTCAAATTTTTTCGGTAAAATTTGGCGTAAAAATTTTTAAAACTCAAATTTTTCTGGTAACCTTAGAATTGCATTGCATAGTGATTTTCAAATTTTGAGAAAGAAAATTTTCGTATTCAATTTTTGGAGGGAAAATTCGAAATCACTAAAGAACATCCAAGAACGCTTTTCATCTTCACCAAAACATCTAATCTATAACAACAACCTTTGTTATCTTTCAAAAGATCCTAAGAACAACTTTTCACTTAGAATTGAATCAATGGCAACTCACCATGACAGTTTCACAAGTACTTTGTCCAATGGTTTTGCCTCACTCTTCAAGGCATTAAACATCCAACAACACAACAACAATCAGCAAGGATATGCTTCGAGTATACAGATGGGGAATTAGATGCAATATGCAGGGCAGTATGTCAGAAATCAAATAGATCAGATTATGAATCAGAATGTGCTTAATCAAAATGGGATTGATTGTTTTATGACTTCGATTCAAAAACCTACATCTGAAATTCACCGCAGTGATATTGGTAATAATTACGATGTCAATGCAATGATGAAGGTAGAAAAGATCCAGTACTTGTTGATGCTAGCCAATAAAGAAGAATCGGGTATACCGTTGACTGCTGAGGAAAACAACTTCATAGCTACAACAAGAGTTAATGAGAATTCCGCAGATCTCAATGAAACCTACAACTGTATGGCAAATCAGCAGGCAACAGCATCAAGCAGTCATTCTGATCTTCCTCCTACTTATGATTCAGATTAACTCTATAAGGTACCAAATCATGGTAATGATGCTAATCCGATTGCTCATGAGAAGCCACATTATGTGCCACCTGAACCTAATTATGATACATATGTGGGGGAACAACTTAATAGCAATGTTAACTATGAAACTCCATATATGGATCCTAATGGAGTTCAAGTTGCACAAAATGGTGCTAATGATGAGGAAACACATGCCTTTTTTGAATCATTATTGAATAATTGTCGTATTGAAATTGAAAATGTGAAAAAGGTCAATCGCGATGTTAAGGCCGCGAATGTTAAATTGACCACTGAGCTTGAGAGTTACAAGAAAAATGTTAATGCTTTTGAGTTTCATAACAAAAGATTGTCAGAATTAGAAACTGGTTATCAAAATTCCGTTTCAAGGGGAAAAATTTTGCAAATCAAGTTTGATACACTTGATAATTACATGAATGGTCCATGTGGTTTGACGAAAATTTCACCTATCGTCCCTCAATCTTAAAAGTTGCATGTATGGTCCCTGTCGCTGCCAAAGAATAACATGAATGGTCCCTCAGACTAAATGTCATTAGTTTTTTCCGTTAGTCCATTTGCACCGTTAGTCCTTAACGACCGTTTGCAAAAACATTTGCACCGTTAGTCCTTTCATACGTTTTTGTGTGTTTTTATACGTTTTCGTCCGTTTTTATACGTTTTCTCCCATTTTCTTACGTTTTCATCCTGTTTTCTTACGTGTTTGTCTGTTTTTCTTACGTTTTTTCCATTTTCATACGTTTTCACCCAGTTTCTTACATTTTCATCCGTTTTTCTTACGTTTTTGTCCATTTTTCTTAGGGTTTTCCAGTTTTCATACGTTTTTGTGTGTTTTTACACGTTTTCTTCCGTTTTTATACGTTTTCGCCCATTTTCTTACGTTTTCATCCGTTTTTCTTACAATTTTGTCTGTTTTTCTTACGTTTTTTCATTTACATACGTTTTTCTTATAATTTGGTTTATAAATTTTTGTTTTCTAATAATTCTTTTTCTTATAATTTTTTTTCCTAATAATTTGGTTTTATTATAATTTTTTTTCTTATAAATTTTAAAGATATATAGGAAAAAAAATTATAAGAAAAACGGACAAAAACGACTGAAAATGAAAAAACGTAAGAAAACGAGACAAAAACGTAAGAAAAACAGACGAAAATGTAAGAAACTAGGCAAAAACGTAAGAAAAATGGACGAAAACGTATAAAAACCAACAAAAACGGACAAAAACATATGAAAACGGGAAAAAACGTATAAAAATGGACGAAAACGGATACGAACGTATAAAACAGATGAAAATGTAAGAAAACGAGCCAAAACGTATAAAAATGGGCAAAAACTTATGTAAACGTATGAAAACTGGAATAACGTAAGAAAAATGGACAAAAACGTAAGAAAAACGGATGGAAATGTAAGAAACTGGACGAAACATATAAAAACATACGAAAACGTATGAAAACGGACAAAAACGTATGAAAACTGGAAAAACGTAAGAAAAACGGACAAAAACGTAAGAAAAATGGATGAAAATGTAAGAAACTGGGTGAAAACGTATGAAACGGAAAAAACGTAAGAAAAACAGACAAACACGTAAGAAAAATGGATAAAAACGCAAGAAAATGGGCGAAAACATATAAAAACGAACGAAAACGTATAAAAACAGACAAAAACGTATGAAAGGACTAACGGTGCAAATGTTTGTTGCAAACGGTCGTTAAAGGACTAATGGTGCAAATGGACTAACATAAAAAACTAACGACAGTTAGTCTGAGGGACCATTCATGTTATTCTTTGGCAGCGACAGGGACCATACATGCAACTTATAAGTTTGAGGGACGGCAGGTGAAATTTTCGTCAAACCACAGGGACCATTCATGTAATTTACTCTAATTCATTCAAGAAAATAAAATCTTTAAACGTGAAAATTTCTGATTTGCAAAACCAACTTTCTAAACAAAAATCAGCTTATTCCAATCTTGAAAAAGAAAGGGATGAGTTGAAAAAGGAATTTGCAAAGAAAGAAGATAAACTTTTGGAAGAAATTGTAGAGTCAGAACACATGATTGCACATCTAGAAGAATTAGTGGTTAAGTCGGGTCAGTCAAGTCAAACAATGAAAATGATTTCAAATCAAACTAATCCGATTTACCATACGAAACATAAAATGGCTCTTGGTAACTCAACTCCTTGTAATCTCAAGAAAGCTCAGCAAGAACAGAATGTTTTGTATAATGGTAATGTGATTTACACCAAACATGATCCTCCCGTTGTTCGGGATTCTGTGCAAATGATGGAACTTGTCGAAGAGAGCATGAATAAAATGAAACAAAAGGATTTGAAACCCATTGATTACAACAAATTGAACAAACTTTCAGGTATTACTTTTTTTCCACAAACAGAACCATCTGTGTTTTCCATAAAACGACCATTTGCGAAATTCTTTTCTAAAAAGATAGTTGTTTCCAAATCTCTTTCAAAAATGGAACAAATGTCTTCTAACAACACTTTTAATACAAGTGAGGCTAGAGACATTCTTGATAACGTTAAAAAGAGAATTCAAGAACTTCAAAATATTATTAAATCTAAAACTACTATCAGTATTAACGACTGGCATTCTAGTTTTCATATTGAGCATAAAAAGGTGTTTGAAAACGAAATTACTATCCCCCTGAATAACAACAGTGCGAGGGTAATCCATTTCGAAAAAGCTTTCTTAAAAGAAACAGCCGACTTTGTCAAGGACCACAAATCCCTGGTAAACGAAGCTAATGAAACTCGTGAAAACATGAATGTTTTGGAAAGGTTAAATGATTCTCTCTTCGAAGCAGTTCTGTCTACTGATATAATGTCTATCATCATACAAACATAATCGGTTCAAGATGATGAAAGACTGAGAGCTGAGACCTCCAAAATTGTTTCCAAATATGAAAATGCTCTTATAAAGCTTGAAAAAGAAAATGTGTCATGTTTTAAACAACTTGATCGAAAAAGAGAAGAATGCAAGTATGACAAACTATCATATGAGCGTGCCTTCAAGAACATGAAAGAGCAAAATGATCTTTTGCGGGATCAACTTGAAAGTCAAAAAGGGAAGGGTGAGGAAACTAAGTTTGCAAAACCATCGACTTCAGAGAAACCAAATGTTTCAAACACGGTTCAAAAACCAAAAATGTCAATTTCACGGTTTGCTTCAAAAGTCGATGAGAAAAAGGATTTGACAAAACCAGTCACTCCAACACCCTTCCCCCAGCAAAGTGAAAATGCAAAGATTGTTGAAAAACAAAAATTGGTTGTTGAAAGAAACACAAATGTGAGTACACCTGGCCCTTCTAGGAATCATACACCGAATATAACCATAAAAACTGTTAAAGAGTCTGTTGGTTCTAATGACATGGTCCAAAATCACCATCTAGAGGAAGCTAGGAAAAAGACACAACTTCGAAAAGACGGAATTTTAGGTGTAAAACCTAGTGTGATGAATTCTACGAGATTCCAAAGCACTGCTAGTAGTAGTAAACCATTACCTAGGAACAATCAACAAAATACTAGGGATTGGCTTGTATCTAAGAGTAGTGGCACAAATGAGAATGCTAGGAACGTAGAATGCAACACAAAGAATTCCAAGGTCTCATTGAACAACAAACAATTTCCAAATGACTGTAGTGACAAAATTAAAGTTGTTATGTTTAACAAGGATGTTGCATTTGTCTGTCCTACATGTCAAAAATGTGTTTTTTTAGCTAACCATGACGCATGTATTGCACAATTTCTCAAGAAAGGAAAATAAAGTGTCAAGGCACAATCCACTAAGACACCAAATAGAAACAAACCCGTTGATAACAAGAAAATGGATAAGAAACCTAATAGGTGGATATCTAAAGGATGTAGTTTTTCAAAAACTGAGACTTCCGCTGCATTTGATACGAAAACTACGTCTAGATCTTACCTTAGGTAGATTCCCACGGGAAAAGTTTTTAAAACAGTTGGTCTTAGATGGATTCCCACAGGGAAGATTTTTGATAGTTGCACCAAGACAAATAATAGTGATAATCAACAGGATAAGGAAGTAGAAACCATTACAACCGTTGATATTCAACACCTGCTGAGTGATGATTCATGTACTTCTAACACTGTTATTTGTGAAACCTCTTCGTCTTTGGCTGCAGGTGCTTCAACTATCTCAGAACCTAGTTCTTCAAAGGGTTCAAATTTTGTAAATTCTATAAAATCATTCTTTCAATCTTCTATTTTTGATTTTCCATTTCTTTTATAAAAACAAAAACAAAATACAAAAATAGAAAATTTTCAAAAAATACAAAAACAATATAAAATCAAAAAATCCAAAAATATTCTTCTCACGACATGTCTCTCGTATAAATCAATATTCTGTACGTTTCTAGAAATGTCATTCAACAATGATACGGACATGTATAGATGCTTGAACGGGAGTTCTTTAAAATGTTTTTCTAAAACATGTCGTTTCTCAAAAGTTTCTTCACAATGGCTTTCGTATACATCAGTACGAAACCCGGACTTAATTGAATGGCTTCTGGACACATCAGTTCAGGACCCGTGCTTCAAAGAAAGGAAAGTGCTTAATCAAAACAAAGATTTCAAAATTTTTTTTGAGCACTTATCCTAAAAGGAGAACCAAACACTTATCTGGCTTGAGTTTTCTTTAGAAAAACTTTCAAAATCTTTAAGCTCAAGACCATGATTGTTGATCTAATGATAAATTAGATTTTCAAAATTCTCTTACATTCTGAGCACCACTTTTTCAAGTTTTTTCACAAAGATTTTCTAAATCTATCAAAATCGGTGCTCATCATCAAAATGACTTGTGTACACCTTACAGTGCACAACTCAAGTTTTCAAAGAAAGGAAAGTGTTACGCAAAAATGATTTTTGATGACGTATAGTCTATATTTGGGCCACGAGCCCAAATGATAAACATCACTAAGGCCCAAATCCACCATGAGTGGGCTATTATAACTTGGGCTGCATTGTTAACGGGATTGGGCTCACATAGACCCAAGCCCAACAAAACTACCCGGGCATATATAAGGATCTTCTATTTACGGAATAGATATCCTTAACCCGGATAAGCACCACGTGTGCGAAGAGTAAGGAGCAAGAAACCTACGAGGATTCTGCACCTATATAAGGAATGACATAATTCTCATTAAAGGTACGATTCACAAAACCCTAAACTCTTTACGAGAACCCTAAAACCGATTACTTACTCTCACGCCGGAGGATAATCGTGGGAGACAATCCCACGATAAGCCTAACGGTGTTTGTTTATTTTCTTAGTGTGCTGGTTTCAAGCATTAAGAACGAATTGGTACGAGAGCAAGAGGCCAAACTAGGAACGCCCAACTTTTGTATCAACAAGTGGCGCCATTCGTGGGACCTACACTAAGAACTAAGGAACTAGAATGACGAAGAATAAAAATTCAAGCCAGCGGACTCCGCAGTTGGAAAAAACACGTGACCCCCAGAGGAAGAATCAACAAGATTCGACCCCTAGGCAGGCTTCTGGGACAACCAGTGCGCCTAGTCACCAAGAAACGGGACCAACCCTACCTCTCCCAGCGGTAGAATTTCCTGTAAGGACTAACCAAGCCACCACCACAGTCCCGAGTGTTGAAGAACTTCAGCGCACCCTCTTCAATACTCCCCACCAAACGGAACCTATAGTGGACAACACTGTGCCACCTGGTGCGCCTAACCAAGACAGGTTGCCCAACACTGAGGCAGATATTCTTGCAGCAAATGAGGACGCACCTGACCTAACGTTGAGTAATTTTATATCCCAAAATTACGAAACTCTAACCGCCCTCATGCAAGAAGAAGCAAGGAGAAGGTCAAGTACGAGCCTGCAAGCCCGACTCAACTTTGGTCCTGAACGCGAAGTATCACCACCGCGCCACCTACGAGGAAGATGCGAAAATAATGAAAGACGTACCACTATCCATGATAGGCTGGGTATGACATCTGAATCACAATATTCAGAGGAATATGAAGACGGCGAGAGGCGCACCAATGTTCATTCCAGACTTGGTAGTCGAGGGACACAAGACAGATTAGGACCTCAACATTCACCAAGCGAAGGTTCCTCCAGGTCTGGGAGCAAAAGAATTCATGACAGATTAGGGAGGAGAATATCCCCAAGTGAAAGCCCCTCAAGCTCTTCCTCTGAAGGAAGTCAGCGCAAGCGCCGCAGAAGAGATTACTCTTCCTCCAACGACTCCTCGGACAACGAGGATAAGGAAACAGGACACTGGAAGTCTAGAGGAAGACGTCGCGAGGAAGAAGACGAAGACATGTCTCTTCCATGGCGTTGCCAGAAAGTTGATGCATTCACACGACGCATTAGTGATTACTCTGATGATAAGAGAATGCGCATGCCCACTAATGTTAAAACATATGATGGAACAGGTGAGCCGGATGACCACCTCAAAATTTTCGAATCAGCTGCTACTATCGAAAATTGGCCACAACCTGTGTGGTGCCATATGTTTAACTCTACCTTAGTAGGGAATGCGCGCACGTAGTTTAGTAAGCTTCCACGAAGAAGCATTGGCGGGTTTGAAGAATTGCGAAAAGCATTCCGCTTAAACTTCACCCAAAGAAAGAAGTGCGCTAAAAACCCTGTTGAACTAGCCAAAGTAAAACAGCGCCAAGGGTAATCAACCAGCGCTTATATGGAACGCTTTAAAGATGAGTGTATACACGTAAAAGCGTGTCCTGAAGTCCTAAAAATTTCAGGGTTCATGAATGGGATTAATAACACAGAACTCATCCGGAAGCTAAACGACAAGGTTCCCCAAACCTTCGATGAGCTAATGAAGCGCACAAGATCCTTCATACAAGGAGAAGCAGCCGCTGCGGACAGCAAAAAAGGCTATGTGGAAAACTAGAAGGGGGGGGGGGTTGAATAGTTTTACGTCCTTTTAATTTTATTATGAAAACTTAGTTTAGTTTTAAAACCTTGTTTTCTTTTAAAACTTTGATTCAATCTTATGTGAACTCAAATCTTGAACAATATGAACAACTATATCTAAGTATGAACAATAATAATATAAGCTAAGTATGTGAAATCAACACATGCACAATTATAAACAATTATAGCTATATACGAGAGATAAGTAAGTAATCGTTTATTTTATAATCCTTAGTTATATTTTGTATGAAAACTTTACTTGATCGAAATGATCAATTATATGTATGTTACCTTTTTAGTTTGATTGTAAAAACTTTGTTTTGTGAATGAAACTTTCATTTGCTCTTTAAGTAAAATCAATACTAGCACTATATGAGCAAATATATATATACGTCTACGTCTACAAATGTAATAACGATATAAGCAAGATAATAAGTAAGATATGGAAAGATCTAACCGCGAGACAAAGGATTTATAGTGGTTCGGCTATAAGGACACCTTCCTTGCCCTACTCCACTCCTCGAGTCACCTACTCGAGAGTTTTCTTCACTATGTCAACAAGCTCCCTTATGGCGGAGAAAACCTTACACACCAATTTACACACCACTTTACACACCACAACTTCTTCACAACTAAGTCACAACTTCTTCAAGCTAATCTACTTCACAACTAACTATTCCACTCCTATTTTTTTCACACCAATTCACTTCACAACTAACTACTCCACACCTAGCTTCTTCACTACAATCTAATTCCTAACTTTTCTTCTTCACACCAAGCAACTAACTAATCACACAATCTATATATCTAGCACAACTATCTACAATCAAATATACACAACAATCTTCACAAAGAATGATGTAAATAATCTTGATGATGTACCAACAACTTATATGTGGAGGTCACAACAAGTTGTAATACTTCTTGTCTTGGGGGATAGAAGTATTCTTCCCTTGCACTTGAGAGGATGATGTTTGAATCACTTTGAAACAAAGAATTATGTACTTATGATCAAAGGATTAAGAGAAAGGAAATGTGGATCTAGAACAGAAAGTTTTGGAGTGCAAAAGGTGAGGAAAATGTGTGAACTGATCCAGTATTTATAAGGGAGAAAAACACTGTTCTGGAGCGTGGTCGGTCCCCTTAATTATTGGCCGGTCCCCTTAATGATTAAGGGGGCCGCCCCTTTCAGAACGTTGGTTTTTCTTGTCTTTTAGTGGGGAATATTTTTCTGGATAGAATTTGCCATTTTTGGTTGGAAATTTGAAATCATATATTTATAATGAATTAAACATATTCTTTTAATTCCAAAAGTAATTTTGTAAAAGATATAAGATGTTTAATACATTTTATAAAAATTCTAGTGATTAGAAAAATTTCCTTTGATCATGAAATGTTATAAACCCTTTGTTTATTCATACCTTAAGTGATATGGAAGCAAAGACAAATATTAAGCACTAAAAACTTGTTTACGTCATAAGTTTTAGACTTGATGAGTTTATGCTTTGTAATTATCAAAACATAGAGATATCGATATATGTTAATAATGTTTTTAGGCATTATTTATATCAACAATCTCCCCCTTTTTGATGATTACAAAACCTAAACTCATCAAGTCTAAAAATTAATTTTTATACATGTATTTTGTGAGTTTATATTCACTTCTCTCCCTTTTTGTAGAATCAAAAAGGTTATGCCGACTAGCTTCATAAATGAAGTTAGACGGGATGAAAGCTCCCCCTTGATGTATGCTCCCCCTCGTTCGAGTGCACCAAGAAAACGAGATATGGAATTCTCGCAAGAAAAATATTAGAAGCACAAGCATATATAGAAGAATATGCAATATACAAATAACAAGCATAGCAAAAGAATATTAAGGATACATAACAATTAATTCAAAGTGATTATGTTAAAGATCCTAATTTGCCAAAGAGAGCCATCAGACTTGCTTGTAACAAAAGGTTGGTTGATTCGTATTTGAAAGTGAAAATCATAGGCATATAGTATGCTTAGATAGTTGATGATGGAGTGTTTGGAATGAAGATGGTTGAGTTAGGGTAAGGTTGTTGGATTAATGGAGGTATATGTTTGGGTCATGAATGTTGGAGATTTTGGTGGTGGAGAGTTTGTAGCGGAAGAGGTTGATTAAGGTTTTGGATGTTGTTCAAGTGAGGGTATTGGATGTGATCTAGAGAGAAGACATTCAATCCAAGTGAAGTGTTCATTGAATGCAATGGTTTTTAGGAGAAAGATGCAACAAGGTCAATTGTTGACATGCTTCTCAAGTTGATTTATGTTGTGTGGTGATGAGGGTGATCTAGATGAAGGTGGATCCAAATTGCGTTGAGCAAGATGTAAGGCTAAAAGAGCACTAAGCTCATGGGATTCTTTGAGCGCCTCAACGAACATTAAGTGTTCGGAGGAAGGTGATGGTGGTGGAGTATGATAGTTGTCATGGGTGAGGGTTTGAACATGCAACATAGGAATGGCATGTGAAGTTGTAGGATGTGGTGGTGATACTCTTGGTGGTGGAGACATGTTTGAGCTTGGGTAATCATGAAAACATGATATGGGTGGAAGAGATTCTTTATGAGTGGATGGTGTTTTTGTTGAATAAGCAACATGTAAAGTGTTGGTAATGAGGTTGGGATTATTGTTTTAGGATTGTGCATGCTCATCATAAGAAGGAGCATTAGTGGATGCACGAATGGATGATTTGTTGTTTAATGGATCATTTGTGTGAGAGTGAGGTTTAGGTGTTGGTTGATTGTGAACAACATCGCTTGAGTTGTGAAAAGATTATGAGGTTTGAGTGTAATGTAGAAGGATATGGGTGAGTAAAGGTTTTTGATATGTAATGTTGGTGAGAAGGAGAGTGAGGTGTTAGGTATGTAATGTTGAAGACATAGTAGGAATTTGGTGTTGGATGTTTGACAACATCATTTGGTTTGACGGGCTTTTAATGGAAGTTAGGCTTTCTTCTCCAAATGGGTTATTTGGTGGTTTTGGTTTAATGGGAGAGGTCATGAAGAGATGAGTATAGATTGAGAGGAATGAGAGTGTTTATAATGTAGGATTGGTGGGATTAAGGATGTACAAATTTTGATAGAAGGTTTAGGATAAAATAGGTTTATGAATTTTGGGAAGTGTAGGATGAAATGGGCTAAAAAGTAGAAAAAGGAAACAACACCTTCGACCATCAGATGGCTGGTCCCCTTAATAATTAAGGGGGCCGCCTTATGATTTAAGGGGACCGCCCATCTGGTGATTCCCAGATTGCCAGAAAAGGGTTTTTGGTAGTGAATTTCAGAAAGGTTGTGTTTTTGGTTTCAAACAAGTCCAACTCTTTGAGGCAATTAAGCATATACTAATTGTGTAGGCAATTATGTAGCCAAAGCATGTTAATCAAAGAGATTAAGTAAACAAGCAATTTCATCTAGCATGCAAACATACTCATCAAGCAATTAAAATATAAGTGCTAGGAAACAATATGCAACATCAAGTATTTCATAACTACATAACTAGGAGGATTAATCCTAATGTGTATCAATGTGCAATAAGTGGGTAGTTATGATAGCATGGATTTCTAGACTTGTTACAAACAAAGTCTTAATGAACAAACCATGGTCCTCTTTATTTGATTTAGTTCACTTATAAGTGTCATTTATATAAATATAGATGACAAATATGAGATCACCATACATGATTTTAAAAGAGACGTTTTTAGCATTATTCAACAATGTTTGAAAGTAAGTTTTCACTTAGATGTGAGAGTTATTTGAATAAAATAGATTGGGTTTTTACTTCAAAATGTGTGAATGAATGGTAAAGAATATTTTCCCAATCTTTAGTTTTGATCAAAGCAAAATTGTGGATATTGATAGTGAAAACATGTTATTTAAAAGTGTGATAGTTATTTGAAAAACTATTTTCCAAAATGTGAGGTTTTTGCATATTTTTAGAGATATTAGATTTTTGACAAAAAATATCATAAATCAAATATTTAAAAAAAAAATGTTTATTAAAGATCTCATGCTCAAGAGGATTGGTTAAGCCTATTATTATCTCATGCTATCGTTTCTACAAATCCTATGATCCTAAAGGAAATGAAGCCGATAATTTATATGTTAGATGCGAGAGTGTTGAATGGGGTATAATCTAACATCAATAGTTCTTTTGTTTTCGCACGCTTATCTAACTTAATGCCATAGTCTATGAGAGCTTGTTTCATCCATAGTTTTCTTACGCGAGGGATCTAATCCTACTTCTATATTAACGATCGATCCACTTAACTCATTTCACTTCATCACCATGAGTTTGCTAATAGTGGATATAGAAGATTTCCATTTTCTATTTCGTTCGGCAATGAACAATTTTATCTTATTCCTAGGAGAGTCAACCAATGATGTTTCTAGGTTATAAGAATATAAGCAATTATGTACTAAGCATTAATCTAACTAATCATTTATCTAAGCATGCAAACTATAGTGATGAACTTAAAAGAAACGCGTACCTTTTAGTCTTCAATGGAATAACTTCAAGCACTTCAAGTGACCATGTTAACTTATAGAAGTCATTTGTAGATGATATTCCAACTTCTTCCAAGATTGACAACTTAGCCACTTGGTCCCCATTGTCTCATTGGTCCAAAGTTGTTTGGTCCAAACATATTTAACATTTGGCTAGGATGTATGTATGGTGGTAATATTTCCCAAGGATTGTAACTTGGTTGATAATTCCACATTTGATTTCTAGTGTTATTGTAATATTATCTATTTTGATTTCTTCTAGGTTGAGGTGTTTTAGATCTTGGATGACGATTATTAGGTTTTCTTGGTGGTGGAGTTTTAGATCTTAATTTAGGTTTAGAGGATCCTACTTCGGTCTTTAAGGATGGTTTATAAAAAGTTTTTACTTTTTCATCATTCGTAATGGGTATTATTCTATCTTTTGTAAGTATATACTTAGGATTTGATTCTAATGTTTGTTTACTAGATTCACATTCAAACTTTATACTTTTATTTTCACTAGTTGAAACATTAGTTGAAGTTAATCCTAGACCGGTTTTATCTCCCGAAGTTTCTTGAACACTTATTATTTTCTTAAGTGGGTTACTACAATTTTTAAACTTGTCAAGTTTGAAAATTTCATTTTTAAGTTTTTCGTTTTCATTTTTAACCTCTAAGCATGTTTTACATTTTATAAAAACTTCTTTTCCTTTTTCCAAATGTTGTAGTCTAATTTTTAATTCGAGTACTTCATTTTCTAATAGATTATTAATATGTTTTAGTGACTTATTTTTAGCTATAACGTTTTGACCTAATTTGCATAACCTATTATATTCACTATCTAGGTCTTTTTCGTCTAATGATAAATTTTTGTCACTAAAGTATTCGGTTTCGGAACGTACCTCGCTTGATGTCTTAGCCATAAGAAATTTCTCCTCATTTGTGATTTCTTTCTCATCGTCATCGCTATTACTCCAAGCTCCTCCAACAAACGCCTTTTGATTTTGATTTCTTGACATCATTGGACATTTTCCGATGAGATGATTTGGATCACCACATTTGAAGCACTTCCTATCACTTTTGCCATTTTTGTCATCTTTATTTCTTTGGTTTGCTTTCCTTTCATCATGCGGTTGTCTAACGAATCTTCCTCGCCTTTTGAAGAATTTCTTGAAGTCTCTTACGGCCATCGCATATTCTTCGTCATCACTTTCGGAGGTTGAGCTATCCTCGTTACTAGATTCCTTCCTAGCTTTCAACGCAATTGACTTGCTTTGCTCTCTTTTTCCATTGACAATCTCGAAGTCTTTCTTTATTATTGCTTCGTAGACTTTCAGGTTGCTGATCAACTCATCAAGTTGAAGAGTTGACAAGTTCTTCGATTCTTCAATCGCCGTAACTTTAGCTCGCCATTTTGGATGAAGAGCCCTAAGAAATTTCCTAACAAAATTCTTACTAGAAAAATTCTCATCAAGTGCTTTTAAACTTGTGATGATAGTGTTAAACCTAGCAAAAGCATTATCGATTGATTCCTCCTCCGGAACCGTAAATTGTTCATATTGTTGAAGAAGAAGATCTATTTTGTTATCTTTAACTTGACTATTACCTTGGTGAGTGATTAGTAAAGAATCCCAAATTTCTTTTGCGGTTTTACACATAAAAATTCTTTCATATTCTTTGCGTGGTAACGCATTATAAATAACCATTTTAGCCTCATTATTTTTTGATAGTTTCTTTTTCAAATCATCATTTTGTTTTTTAAAAGATACAATTTCATCCTTTTTAGTTTCAAAATTATATTGAATAGGAGGAAAATCACCAAAGGTAATAACATGCCAAAGATCAAGATCTTTTGATTTCACATAAGTTTCGAATCTATTTTTCCAATAAAGAAAACCATCACTTTCAAATAATGGTAGTCTTTGCATAGATTGCCCTTCTAAATATTTTTCAGATTCCATAGATCGTTACAAGTTTTAAAATACAATATATTTTAAAAATCTTGCTAGACGTGGCTCCTGATACCAATTGTGGAAAACTAGAAGGGGGGGGGGGTTGAATAGTTTTACGTCCTTTTAATTTTATTATGAAAACTTAGTTTAGTTTTAAAACCTTGTTTGCTTTTAAAACTTTGATTCAATCTTATGTGAACTCAAATCTTGAACAATATGAACAACTATATCTAAGTATGAACAATAATAATATAAGCTAAGTATGTGAAATCAACACATGCACAATTATAAACAATTATAGCTATATACGAGAGATAAGTAAGTAATCGTTTATTTTATAATCCTTAGTTATATTTTGTATGAAAACTTTACTTGATCGAAATGATCAATTATATGTATGTTACCTTTTTAGTTTGATTGTAAAAACTTTGTTTTGTGAATGAAACTTTCATTTGCTCTTTAAGTAAAATCAATACTAGCACTATATGAGCAAATATATATATATACGTCTACGTCTACAAATGTAATAACGATATAAGCAAGATAATAAGTAAGATATGGAAAGATCTAACCGCGAGACAAAGGATTTATAGTGGTTCGGCTACAAGGACACCTTCCTTGCCCTACTCCACTCCTCGAGTCACCTACTCGAGAGTTTTCTTCACTATGTCAACAAGCTCCCTTATGGCGGAGAAAACCTTACACACCAATTTACACACCACAACTTCTTCACAACTAAGTCACAACTTCTTCAAGCTAATCTACTTCACAACTAACTATTCCACTCCTATTTTTTTCACACCAATTCACTTCACAACTAACTACTCCACACCTAGCTTCTTCACTACAATCTAATTCCTAACTTTTCTTCTTCACACCAAGCAACTAACTAATCACACAATCTATATATCTAGCACAACTATCTACAATCAAATATACACAACAATCTTCACAAAGAATGATGTAAATAATCTTGATGATGTACCAACAACTTATATGTGGAGGTCACAACAAGTTGTAATACTTCTTGTCTTGGGGGATAGAAGTATTCTTCCCTTGCACTTGAGAGGATGATGTTTGAGTCACTTTGAAATAAAGAATTATGTACTTATGATCAAAGGATTAAGAGAAAGGAAATGTGGATCTAGAACAGAAAGTTTTGGAGTGCAAAAGGTGAGGAAAATGTGTGAACTGATCCAGTATTTATAAGGGAGAAAAACACTGTTTTGGAGCGTGGCCGGTCCCCTTAATTATTGGCCGGTCCCCTTAATGATTAAGGGGGCCGCCTAAGGAATTAAGGGGGCCGCCCCTTTCAGAATGTTGGTTTTTCTTGTCTTTTAGTGGGGAATATTTTTCTGGATAGAATTTGCCATTTTTGGTTGGAAATTTGAAATCATATATTTATAATGAATTAAACATATTCTTTTAATTCCAAAAGTAATTTTGTAAAAGATATAAGATGTTTAATACATTTTATAAAAATTCTAGTGATTAGAAAAATTTCCTTTGATCATGAAATGTTATAAACCCTTTGTTTATTCATACCTTAAGTGATATGGAAGCAAAGACAAATATTAAGCACTAAAAACTTGTTTACGTCATAAGTTTTAGACTTGATGAGTTTATGCTTTGTAATTATCAAAACATAGAGATATCGATATATGTTAATAATGTTTTTAGGCATTATTTATATCAACAATCTCCCCCTTTTTGATGATTACAAAACCTAAACTCATCAAGTCTAAAAATTAATTTTTAGACATGTATTTTGTGAGTTTATATTCACTTCTCCCCCTTTTTGTAGAATCAAAAAGGTTATGCCAACTAGCTTCATAAATGAAGTTAGACGGGATGAAAGCTCCCCCTTGATGTATGCTCCCCCTCGTTCGAGTGCACCAAGAAAACGAGATATGGAATTCTCGCAAGAAAAATATTAGAAGCACAAGCATATATAGAAGAATATGCAATATACAAATAACAAGCATAGCAAAAGAATATTAAGGATACATAACAATTAATTCAAAGTGATTATGTTAAAGATTCTAATTTGCCAAAGAGAGCCATCAGACTTGCTTGTAACAAAAGGTTGGTTGATTCGTATTTGAAAGTGAAAATCATAAGCATATAGTATGCTTAGATAGTTGATGATGGAGTGTTTGGAATGAAGATGGTTGAGTTAGGGTAAGGTTGTTGGATTAATGGAGGTATATGTTTGGGTCATGAATGTTGGAGATTTTGGTGGTGGAGAGTTTGTAGCGGAAGAGGTTGATTAAGGTTTTGGATGTTGTTCAAGTGAGGGTATTGGATGTGATCTAGAGAGAAGACATTCAATCCAAGTGAAGTGTTCATTGAATGCAATGGTTTTTAGGAGAAAGATGCAACAAGGTCAATTGTTGACATGCTTCTCAAGTTGATTTATGTTGTGTGGTGATGAGGGTGATCTAGATGAAGGTGGATCCAAATTGCGTTGAGCAAGATGTAAGGCTAAAAGAGCACTAAGCTCATGGGATTCTTTGAACGCCTCAACGAACATTAAGTGTTCGGAGGAAGGTGATGGTGGTGGAGTATGATAGTTGTCATGGGTGAGGGTTTGAACATGCAACATAGGAATGGCATGTGAAGTTGTAGGATGTGGTGGTGATACTCTTGGTGGTGGAGACATGTTTGAGCTTGGGTAATCATGAAAACATGATATGGGTGGAAGAGATTCTTCATGAGTGGATGGTGTTTTTGTTGAATGAGCAACATGTAAAGTGTTGGTAATGAGGTTGGGATTATTGTTTTAGGATTGTGCATGCTCATCATAAGAAGGAGCATTAGTGGATGCACGAATGGATGATTTGTTGTTTAATGGATCATTTGTGTGAGAGTGAGGTTTAGGTGTTGGTTGATTGTGAACAACATCGCTTGAGTTGTGAAAAGATTATGAGGTTTGAGTGTAGTGTAGAAGGATATGGGTGAGTAAAGGTTTTTGATATGTAATGTTGGTGAGAAGGAGAGTGAGGTGTTAGGTATGTAATGTTGAAGACATAGTAGGAATTTGGTGTTGGATGTTTGACAACATCATTTGGTTTGACGGGCTTTTAATGGAAGTTAGGCTTTCTTCTCCAAATGGGTTATTTGGTGGTTTTGGTTTAATGGGAGAGGTCATGAAGAGATGAGTATAGATTGAGAGGAATGAGAGTGTTTATAATGTAGGATTGGTGGGATTAAGGATGTACAAATTTTGATAGAAGGTTTAGGATAAAATAGGTTTATGAATTTTGGGAAGTGTAGGATGAAATGGGCTAAAAAGTAGAAAAAGGAAACAACACCTTCGACCATCAGATGGCTGGTCCCCTTAATAATTAAGGGGGCCGCCTTATGATTTAAGGGGACCGCCCATCTGGTGATTCCCAGATTGCCAGAAAAGGGTTTTTGGTAGTGAATTTCAGAAAGGTTGTGTTTTTGGTTTCAAACAAGTCCAACTCTTTGAGGCAATTAAGCATATACTAATTGTGTAGGCAATTATGTAGCCAAAGCATGTTAATCAAAGAGATTAAGTAAACAAGCAATTTCATCTAGCATGCAAACATACTCATCAAGCAATTAAAATATAAGTGCTAGGAAACAATATGCAACATCAAGTATTTCATAACTACATAACTAGGAGGATTAATCCTAATGTGTATCAATGTGCAATAAGTGGGTAGTTATGATAGCATGGATTTCTAGACTTGTTACAAACAAAGTCTTAATGAACAAACCATGGTCCTCTTTATTTGATTTAGTTCACTTATAAGTGTCATTTATATAAATATAGATGACAAATATGAGATCACCATACATGATTTTAAAAGAGACGTTTTTAGCATTATTCAACAATGTTTGAAAGTAAGTTTTCACTTAGATGTGAGAGTTATTTGAATAAAATAGATTGGGTTTTTACTTCAAAATGTGTGAATGAATGGTAAAGAATATTTTCCCAATCTTTAGTTTTGATCAAAGCAAAATTGTGGATATTGATAGTGAAAACATGTTATTTAAAAGTGTGATAGTTATTTGAAAAACTATTTTCCAAAATGTGAGGTTTTTGCATATTTTTAGAGATATTAGATTTTTGACAACAAATATCATAAATCAAATATTTAAAAAAAAAATGTTTATTAAAGATCTCATGCTCAAGAGGATTGGTTAAGCCTATTATTATCTCATGCTATCGTTTCTACAAATCCTATGATCCTAAAGGAAATGAAGCCGATAATTTATATGTTAGATGCGAGAGTGTTGAATGGGGCATAATCTAACATCAATAGTTCCTTTGTTTTCGCACGCTTATCTAACTTAATGCCATAGTCTATGAGAGCTTGTTTCATCCATAGTTTTCTTACGCGAGGGATCTAATCCTACTTCTATATTAACGATCGATCCACTTAACTCATTTCACTTCATCACCATGAGTTTGCTAATAGTGGATATAGAAGATTTCCATTTTCTATTTCGTTCGGCAATGAACAATTTTATCTTATTCCTAGGAGAGTCAACCAATGATGTTTCTAGGTTATAAGAATATAAGCAATTATGTACTAAGCATTAATCTAACTAATCATTTATCTAAGCATGCAAACTATAGTGATGAACTTAAAAGAAACGCGTACCTTTTAGTCTTCAATGGAATAACTTCAAGCACTTCAAGTGACCATGTTAACTTATAGAAGTCATTTGTAGATGATATTCCAACTTCTTCCAAGATTGACAACTTAGCCACTTGGTCCCCATTGTCTCATTGGTCCAAAGTTGTTTGGTCCAAACATATTTAACATTTGGCTAGGATGTATGTATGGTGGTAATATTTCCCAAGGATTGTAACTTGGTTGATAATTCCACATTTGATTTCTAGTGTTATTGTAATATTATCTATTTTGATTTCTTCTAGGTTGAGGTGTTTTAGATCTTGGATGACGATTATTAGGTTTTCTTGGTGGTGGAGTTTTAGATCTTAATTTAGGTTTAGAGGATCCTACTTCGGTCTTTAAGGATGGTTTATAAAAAGTTTTTACTTTTTCATCATTCGTAATGGGTATTATTCTATCTTTTGTAAGTATATACTTAGGATTTGATTCTAATGTTTGTTTACTAGATTCACATTCAAACTTTATACTTTTATTTTCACTAGTTGAAACATTAGTTGAAGTTAATCCTAGACCGGTTTTATCTCCCGAAGTTTCTTGAACACTTATTATTTTCTTAAGTGGGTTACTACAATTTTTAAACTTGTCAAGTTTGAAAATTTCATTTTTAAGTTTTTCGTTTTCATTTTTAACCTCTAAGCATGTTTTACATTTTATAAAAACTTCTTTTCCTTTTTCCAAATGTTGTAGTCTAATTTTTAATTCGAGTACTTCATTTTCTAATAGATTATTAATATGTTTTAGTGACTTATTTTTAGCTATAACGTTTTGACCTAATTTGCATAACCTATTATATTCACTATCTAGGTCTTTTTCGTCTAATGATAAATTTTTGTCACTAAAGTATTCGGTTTCGGAACGTACCTCGCTTGATGTCTTAGCCATAAGAAATTTCTCCTCATTTGTGATTTCTTTCTCATCGTCATCGCTATTACTCCAAGCTCCTCCAACAAACGCCTTTTGATTTTGATTTCTTGACATCATTGGACATTTTCCGATGAGATGATTTGGATCACCACATTTGAAGCACTTCCTATCACTTTTGCCATTTTTGTCATCTTTATTTCTTTGGTTTGCTTTCCTTTCATCATGCGGTTGTCTAACGAATCTTCCTCGCCTTTTGAAGAATTTCTTGAAGTCTCTTACGGCCATCGCATATTCTTCGTCATCACTTTCGGAGGTTGAGCTATCCTCGTTACTAGATTCCTTCCTAGCTTTCAACGCAATTGACTTGCTTTGCTCTCTTTTTCCATTGACAATCTCGAAGTCTTTCTTTATTATTGCTTCGTAGACTTTCAGGTTGCTGATCAACTCATCAAGTTGAAGAGTTGACAAGTTCTTCGATTCTTCAATCGCCGTAACTTTAGCTCGCCATTTTGGATGAAGAGCCCTAAGAAATTTCCTAACAAAATTCTTACTAGAAAAATTCTCATCAAGTGCTTTTAAACTTGTGATGATAGTGTTAAACCTAGCAAAAGCATTATCGATTGATTCCTCCTCCGGAACCGTAAATTGTTCATATTGTTGAAGAAGAAGATCTATTTTGTTATCTTTAACTTGACTATTACCTTGGTGAGTGATTAGTAAAGAATCCCAAATTTCTTTTGCGGTTTTACACATAAAAATTCTTTCATATTCTTTGCGTGGTAACGCATTATAAATAACCATTTTAGCCTCATTATTTCTTGATAGTTTCATTTCAAATCATCATTTTGTTTTTCAAAAGATACAATTTCATCCTTTTTAGTTTCAAAATTATATTGAATAGGAGAAAAATCACCAAAGGTAATAACATGCCAAAGATCAAGATCTTTTGATTTCACATAAGTTTCGAATCTATTTTTCCAATAAAGAAAACCATCACTTTCAAATAATGGTGGTCTTTGCATAGATTGCCCTTCTAAATATTTTTCATATTCCATAGATCGTTACAAGTTTTAAAATACAATATATTTTAAAAATCTTGCTAGACGTGGCTCCTGATACCAATTGTGGAAAACTAGAAGGGGGGGGGGGGGTTGAATAGTTTTACGTCCTTTTAATTTTATTATGAAAACTTAGTTTAGTTTTAAAACCTTGTTTGCTTTTAAAACTTTGATTCAATCTTATGTGAACTCAAATCTTGAACAATATGAATAACTATATCTAAGTATGAACAATAATAATATAAGCTAAGTATGTGAAATCAACACATGCACAATTATAAGCAATTATAGCTATATACGAGAGATAAGTAAGTAATCGTTTATTTTATAATCCTTAGTTATATTTTGTATGAAAACTTTACTTGATCGAAATGATCAATTATATGTATGTTACCTTTTTAGTTTGATTGTAAAAACTTTGTTTTGTGAATGAAACTTTCATTTGCTCTTTAAGTAAAATCAATACTAGCACTATATGAGCAAATATATATATACGTCTACGTCTACAAATGTAATAACGATATAAGCAAGATAATAAGTAAGATATGGAAAGATCTAACCGCGAGACAAAGGATTTATAGTTGTTCGGCTACAAGGACACCTTCCTTGCCCTACTCCACTCCTCGAGTCACCTACTCGAGAGTTTTCTTCACTATGTCAACAAGCTCCCTTATGGCGGAGAAAACCTTACACACCAATTTACACACCACAACTTCTTCACAACTAAGTCACAACTTCTACACAACTTCTTCAAGCTAATCTACTTCACAACTAACTATTCCACTCCTATCTTTTTCACACCAATTCACTTCACAACTAACTACTCCACACCTAGCTTCTTCACTACAATCTAATTCCTAACTTTTCTTCTTCACACCAAGCAACTAACTAATCACACAATCTATATATCTAGCACAACTATCTACAATCAAATATACACAACAATCTTCACAAAGAATGATGTAAATAATCTTGATGATGTACCAACAACTTATATGTGGAGGTTACAACAAGTTGTAATACTTCTTGTCTTGGGGGATAGAAGTATTCTTCCCTTGCACTTGAGAGGATGATGTTTGAATCACTTTGAAACAAAGAATTATGTACTTATGATCAAAGGATTAAGAGAAAGGAAATGTGGATCTAGAACAGAAAGTTTTGGAGTGCAAAAGGTGAGGAAAATGTGTGAACTGATCCAGTATTTATAAGGGAGAAAAACACTGTTCTAGAGCGTGGCCGGTCCCCTTAATTATTGGCCGGTCCCCTTAATGATTAAGGGGGCCGCCTAAGGAATTAAGGGGGCCGCCCCTTTCAGAACGTTGGTTTTTCTTGTCTTTTAGTGGGGAATATTTTTCTGGATAGAATTTGCCATTTTTGGTTGGAAATTTGAAATCATATATTTATAATGAATTAAACATATTCTTTTAATTCCAAAAGTAATTTTGTAAAAGATATAAGATGTTTAATACATTTTATAAAAATTCTAGTGATTAGAAAAATTTCCTTTGATCATGAAATGTTATAAACCCTTTGTTTATTCATACCTTAAGTGATATAGAAGCAAAGACAAATATTAAGCACTAAAAACTTGTTTACGTCATAAGTTTTAGACTTGATGAGTTTATGCTTTGTAATTATCAAAACATAGAGATATCGATATATGTTAATAATGTTTTTAGGCATTATTTATATCAACAGGCTACTCAAATTATAGGCAACAAGAACAGCCTAGGAGACAATCTAATGATCAGAGCAGCAACCGCAGCAAAAATTTTCGCAGTGGATGAGATAATGACAAATATACCCCTCTCACAAAGACTCCGAGGGAAATATTTGTAACAGAAGGCGCAAACTTCCCAAAACCTCCACCAATGCGTACCGCAGAGGACAAGCGCATAGGGAATGGATACTGCGAATATCATGGCCAAAAGGGCCATACAACCAACGAGTGTGTCCAGCTACGACAACTAATTGAAAAATTTGTAAGGGAGGGCAAAATGGATCACCTCGTAAAAAATATTAAAGAAGGGAAGGACAAGCAAAGGAATGGAGGCAAGAAAGAACATCCCAAAGATAAAGCGGACATCATCTACATGATACAGTCATGGCAACGCAAGACAAAACAAAAAGTCAGTCAAAAATTCTCTCCAGGAAAAGAGATATCCTTCCCCACTCTAGCTGCGGACAACGCAGTAGTAGAGCCACTAACCATCGAAATACATACTGGGGGACACGAGATCCGCCGCATGTATATCGATGGGGGGGGGGCATCCGCAGACATCCTATATGATCATTGTTTCAAAAGGCTACGACCTGAGATACAAAGTCAATTGATACCAGCCACAACTTCGCTGACTGGATTCACAGGAGAAATGATTTGGCCTATGGGGCAATTGCGCTTGCTCGTAGTTGTGGGCGACGAACAACACTCAACAGCAACATGGATAAATTTCATGGTAATCAAGTCTCCCTCACCATACAATGGCATCATCGGGAGACCTGGAATATCATCCATGCGCGCTGTACCATCCACAGCACATGGGATGCTCAAATTTCCAGTGGAAGGAGGAATTGTCACCCTCTACAACACCACAGTACCACCCAAAGAATGCAACGCAGTAACCAGTGAGGTGGAGAATATTCTAGAACAGCGCGCAGACAAAACACCAAACTTAAAGGTCGCTATTCACACCGATTACCCAGATCAACAAGTATCGATTGGAGGATCTTTATCTGACAAAGGTAAAGCAGCTGTGTGCGCACTCTTGCAAAAGAACCTGAATATCTTTGCATGGGAACCAAAGCACATGACTGGAGTGCCACGCTCTATCACGGAGCACAAGCTACAAATCCGACAAGGATATCCCCCAATACGACAAAAGAAGCGCGGCCAAGCCCTATATCGCGCAAAAGCTATTCTGGAAGAAGTACATAAACTTGCAGACGCAGGTATAATGCGCGAAGTATACTATCAAGACTGGCTCTCTAACCCAGTGATGGTAAAAAAGAGCGATGGCAGTTGGAGGATGTGCGTGGACTTCACAGACCTCAACAAAGCATGCCCACAGGACTGCTACCCACTGCCAGAGATCGACTGGAAAGTAGAATCCCTGTGCGGATATCCTTTTAAGTGTTTCCTAGACGCATACAAAGGGTACCATCAAATCCAGATGGCAGTGGAGGATGAAGAGAAAACAACTTTCCACACAAGTCAAGGAGTCTATTGCTACACAAAAATGCCTTTTGGCCTAAAAAATGCAGGCGCAACATACCAGCGATTGGTGGACATGGCTTTCGAAAAACAAGTAGGTCGAAACTTGGAAGTCTACGTTGATGACCTTGTCATCAAGAGCCACACAGAGGATGAATTGGTGCGCGACATCGAGGAAATGTTCAAAACATTGGGAAAAATAAACATGAAGTTAAATCCCAAGAAGTGCACCTTTGGCGCGACAGAAGGCATGTTCCTTGGGTACTTAATAGAACCAGATGGCATCAAGCCTTGCCCAGGAAAAACAAAAGCTGTTATCGATCTTCCCTCACCGCGCACACTCAAAGAAGTCCAGTCATTAAACGGAAAGCTAGCTGGGCTAAACCATTTCTTATCTAAGTCAGCAGACAAATCACTCCCTCTCTTTAAAACACTCACGAAGTGCACCAAAAAGGGAGACTTTCGTTGGACTGAGGAAGCAGGAGAAGCTTTCCAAACAGCTAAAACAGCATTTGGCATCACTCCCTAAACTGGTCGCACCGCGACCAGGGGAAGAGCTAATCATGTACTTATCTGCAACCCACGGAGCAGTTAGCGCAGTACTATTGACAGATAGAAACTCCGTCCAGACACCCATATACTTTGTAAGCAAAGCATTGAAGAAGACAGTGACTAACTACAGTGCCATGGAAAAGCTGGTCTTAGCCCTAGTATTCGCAGCTAAAAGACTGCGCAGATACTTTCAAGCGTACCCAATAGCTGTAATCACAGACCAGCCAATTAAACAAGTTATCTCTAAACCTGACGCATCAGGACGGCTACAAAAGTGGAGTGTGTTGTTAAGCGAGTATAACATCTCGTATAGACCACGCACTGCAATCAAGGGGCAGATATTAACCGACTTTATTGTTGAAAAGCCAGATACTGATAGTCCACCTTCAACAAGCAAAACAGACCTACAGGAACCTTGGATTCTATTCACAGATGGATCCTCATGCGTGGATGGATCAGGCGCAGGCCTTATCCTTAGTAATCCAGAAGGAATGGAGTTCACCTACGCGCTGCGTTTTAAATTCACA
The DNA here is from genome assembly GCA_030686995.1 of Artemisia argyi. Lineage (NCBI taxonomy): Eukaryota > Viridiplantae > Streptophyta > Magnoliopsida > Asterales > Asteraceae > Artemisia > Artemisia argyi. Next base: position 155,403,308 of record CM060692.1, read on the forward strand.
GCCACAAACAATGAGGCGGAATATGAAGTCTTACTCGCTGGACTGCGTATTGCAATTCAAATGGGTGTACGTAACCTGGAGGCAAACATAGATTCCAGGCTAGTAGCTAACCATGTGCTAGGTGAGTATGAAGCCAAGGATGAACACATGATCCAATACCTGGAAAAGACCAAGTCCTTAATTAATAAGTTTGATAGGTTCACAATCAAACAAGTACCTAGAGGGGACAACAGGAAAGCTGATGCGCTTAGCAAGATTGCATCTACAAGCTTTGTGCACTTATCAAAACAGGTATTGGTAGAAACTCTACAAAACAAATCAATCTTGGAGATGGAAGTATCCACGGTGATAGAAGAACAAGATCCCACGTGGATGACACCTATCATTGAATTCATTAGCAAAGGAGCCTTACCACAAGATCATAAGGACGCTCGAAGAGTGCGGCGCACAGCGCAGTGATTTGAACTACGAGATAACATCCTATATCGACATTCTTTCTTGCAACCTTGGCTCCGATGTGTTGGACCTCTTCAAGCAGACTATGTACTCCGAGAAATTCACACTGGATCATGTAGCATGCACTCAGGACCACGGTCTGTTGTAGCGCGCGCTCTACGGTCAGGATATTATTGGCCTACTATGCACCGCGAGGCGCGAGATATGATAAAAAAAATGCAGCAATTGTCAAGTACACATACCAATTCGGCGCCAACCACAACAAGAGCTAACCCCCATCACCTCACCATGGCTATTCTATAAATAGGGCATTGACATCGCAGGCCCTTTCCCAGTTGCAGCGGGAGGGCTAAAATTCCTCATCGTAGCCATAGACTACTTTACGAAGTGGATTGAGGCAAAGGCAGTGGTGAGTATCACGGGCAACCAAGTAAAACGCTTCGTATGGGACAATATTGTGTGTCGCTTTGGGCTACAAGGTGAAATCATATCAGATAATGGGAAACAATTATGTGACAACCCATTCAAAGATTGGTGCGCGCAATTGGACATCACACAACACTTTGCTTCAGTAAAACACCCACAAACCAATGGCTTAGTTGAGCGCGCGAATCGCAGCTTAGGCGAAGGGATAAAAGCACACCTTGACAGACATAAAGGAAAATGGGTGGACGAGTTGTCACATGTTTTATGGACGCACCGCACCACAATCAAAACCAGTACCGGAGACACACCATTTTCTCTTTTCTATGGGACAGAAGCCGTCATACCAGCTGAAATAGGGATGCCAACTATCCAAATAGCAGAGGTTAACGTCACAACAAATGACGAGGAGCAGCGCATAGACTTGGACTTGCTAGAAGAAAGGCGTGAACGCGCAGCTATACGCTAAGCAAAGGCTAAAGCAAAAATGAAGAAGTATTATGATGCAAGAGTCAAACATACTTCCTTCAGGCCAGGAGACTTTGTATACCGCGCTAACGACACGAGCCACGCAGAAGACACAGGCAAGCTCGGACCTAAATGGGAAGGACCTTATGAGGTCACCGATGCGCTAGGTAATGGTGCATACAGTGTCACACCCCCAATTTACCTGACTTGCAGCGGAATGGAATGCCTGAGGGTGTAACTGTCATACCATTACAACAAGGATATATTGAACGACCTAAAGTGTCGTTTGGAAAATACATCGTTTGATTTATTTAAAAGAAATTCAGAGTTACAAAACATAGGTCCCAAAGTATTTAAAAGTTAAAGGAAACAAGTTTGGTACAATCAAACAATAATATATAAGTGCATGAAAAATCCAAAGTGAGACGCGTCATCCTTGCTACTCACTAAAATGACTCCATGCATGCCATGAGATATACCTTAGTTACCTGAAAATACATTGCTAAAACGGTCAACATAAAGTTGGTGAGAAATCATAGGTTTGTAAGTTAAATCGTATGTACATAAGCCACAAGTAAAGTAAAGTGACAAAAATGTCAAAATGCTACATTGTCCCTTAAGCTCATGACCCCGAAGCTAGACATAATATTGTATTGGCCCCAAAGAGTGTTTACCAGGCACTCAAATAGTTTAGACATGAAATGCATTCGTACCCGTTGGAGCAACCCAAACACGAATGGAGGCGTCACCCTCAATAGATCTATTCACTCACTCTCGCTTGGCATTATAATTAACGGTCCATGATAATAAAGGGGACTTAACTTGGTAGGAAGGCAACTTAAGCAATGTATGGAATTTAATACTTGGGCATGTACGAAAATAAGTGGTGCAATGTATTCTCCACCGTAGGATTTGAAATCAAGTAATGTATTAAAAACGGGGCTATGAAAACTCACCTCGAAGTGATGATACAATGCAATGAAATGATAAGGACAACAACGAATGAATCAACCGCAACATATGATAAATGAATATGATCTAATTTAGATCATGAAATGATGTAGAGAATATGCATGCACATGATACTTATACCACTCATAACTTGAAAATATACTAGTTATAGTCATATGAAAATACATTCCATACTTGAGAAAAATAATAAGTCTTAACTAGACTTGTGTAAACTTGTCGTAATATATATGTATAGAAAGTTAGTGTTATAAACTTCGCCTTGAAAACCTTGAAGTAGAGTCTAATGGTCGTAAAAATAAGCTCATAAGCATAAGTACTTCGTTAGTTATAAATTTCAGAAATTTAGTAGTATTTCTAGAAAATCTAGAACTTAGTACGTAGAAGTAGTATTATTATTATTTCTAGTAAAAGCTGCCAATTATAGAGAGTTTTCGCCGTTATTGAAACGTGAATAACTTGGTCGTTTTAAGTTCATTTTCTTCGTTCTTTATATCCACGGATTCGTCTTAGTATGTACTAATATATTTTTGATAACTCGGCTTCTCTAGATTACGTCTAATGCCTCGGTTTGTCCACCAAAAATCGTCCAACAGCAACAATTTTCAGAAAAATAGTTTTCGTCAATAAACTTGCAAAAATCATATCTCCTTCGTTATAAACTCGTTTTAACCCGTTCTTTCGCCTACGGCTTTGTTTTTGAAAGTATTTTCTAAATCTTAGGTTGAAAAGTTCCCCTGAGTTACTGAGTTTTCCAGGTTTTCATTTTTGGGACAGTAGGTATATATATGTATTCCAAATCCATTTCTAGTGTTCTAAGCTTGTTTCTACTCCACCCAAATCACTTTCAATCACCACAAATCTAGTCTAATCCTACCATACACCTTCTTAAGGTGTCATGGGTTCCTAAACATCAACAATCTAGTGGATCTAACCAAAGTTTCCATTTCTAGGGTTTCAAAGACATAAACATAGATTATGAGTGGTAAGAGATAACATATGCATGAAATATTGTATGAAAACCATATGATTATAACCAGTACTTGAAGAAATGAAGAAAATAAATTTTTGTAAACTCACTTGAATGATTAGGAAGCTTGTATGATCAAAACCCCAAGAATCCTTGAGTTTGTATTTCAAAACTCTAACAAGGACAACAAAATAGACTTGATTTAAGATTGATCTTGGAAAATATGATGGATCTTGATGATTTTGGTTTGTGGCCGTGGGTTTGGAAGAGAAAAAGGAGAGAAAAGTTACTTTCTTGATCTAAAATTTCTAAGTATGAATGAAGTTTCAAGTTTGTAGATATTTTGTAGGATTTTGGTGAAGTTAAAATAAATTTAATGCATGAGGTCAGGGGGGGGGGGTTCATGGCCGGTTTTTCAAAGGGTTCAAAAGCAAAAATTATGTCTTTGATTTATTTAGGATAGTTAGTGGATGATTTGTAGATATTAGTATAGGTTTTAGGTGTTAAATTTAGGTAATCGTAGTTAGTTTTTAGTTATAATTGAGTACCGGGTTTGCGAGAAATAAATTTTAACAAGTTAACCGGGATATAATAAAGTCATAAAAATGTTAAAAATATGTTGGGTACAAAATTTGAGCGTTTGGATAATTATTATTTAGTTTTCACGAAAACCGTCGTAATTATATTAAACTTACGTTATAAATTTAATAAATTCCCAAAATACCGGGTAAATGAATTTTATAATTTTTATGACGTTGTAAGGAGTTTAAAAATATATCGGAACCATCGTGGGGATTTTTAGATATGTTGGTTATATTTATTTATCGCGGGTTAACGTTTAATTAAAATAAATAAACGTAAAACGTTAAACGTACTAAAAATAATAATATGAATATTCTACGAGTGGTATAGTATGCACATGCTATTATGATGATATGTAGACTATTTCTAGTCCGTATGAAGTGTCCCTAATGATAATGTATGAATTCGCACCTGAACCAATACGGTTACGCGAATTTAAGTACTCATAAACTAAATTTACGATGAAATGAGCAATGCACGTGAATAGTATTTTCTTTCCGGAAATGAATAGTACTTGGTGAATAGTAAAACTTTTAAATGCTTCTCAGAATATCAAATTGACCTCGAAAATGATGAATAGTAAAATGATGAATAGTGTTTTGATGAATAGTGATTTATGAATAGTAAATTGTCGAATTTTGAGAAATGACCTGAAATGGTGAGTTGTGACAGTCACCCACCCAAAAAGGAATTCAGTCCCTGAATTCAGCTAGTGTTGGTCTCGGTAATAGGTTTGGTGAAAAGATGTGGATACTTGTGTTGCATTTGGTCTTCTCGTTCCCAAGTAAACTCGGGTCCTCTTCGAGAATTCTAGCGAACCTTCACGATCGGAATTCGACTCTGCTTCAATTGTTTGACCTCTCGGTCCATGATCTCAACTGGTTCTTCCACAAAGTTAAGCTGTCATCTAGTTGAATTTCTTCTAATGGTATAACGGAAGACTCGTCCGAAAGGCATTTCTTGAGGTTTGAGACATGAAACATGTTATGTACGTTGCTAAGTTCTGATGGAAGTTCAAGCTTGTAAGCTACTGGACCAATCCTTTCCAGTATCTTAAATGGACCAATGTATCTCGGGTTCAACTTTTCGCGTTTCCTAAATTGTATCACACCTTTCCAAGGCGAGACTTTCAACATGACTTTGTCTCCGACCTGGAATTCCAATGGTTTGCGTCGAACATCTGCGTAGCTTTTCTGTCTACTTCTAGCAGTTTTAAGTCTTTCTCGAATCTGGATTATCTTTTCTATTGTTTCTCGTACCATCTCCGGGCCAGTACATTGTACATCTCCGACTTCGGCCCAACAAACTGGAGATCGACACTTACGACCATAAAGTGCCTCGAATGGTGCTGCTTTCATGCTTGAATGGTAGCTGTTGTTATAAGAGAACTCGATCAACGGCAAATGGTTAGCCCAACCATTTCCAAAATCAATCACACATGCTCGCAGCATGTCCTCAAGTGTCTGAATAGTTCTCTCACTCTGACCATCGGTTTGAGGATGGTAAGCAGTGCTCATGTCTAACTTGGATCCAAAAGAATCTTGTAATGACTTCCAAAACTTTGAAGTAAAGCGACTATCTCTGTCAGAAATAATGGAGATTGGTGCTCCATGTCTTGAGACTATTTCCTTGACATAAAGTCTGGCAAGTTGTTCCATGGAATAAGTCTCTCTAATGGGTATGAAATGGGCTGATTTGGTAAGACGATCAACAATTACCCAAATAGCATCGTAACCTCCTGACGTCTTGGGAAGTTTAGTGACAAAGTCCATGGTAATACGCTCCCACTTCCATTGTGGAATTTCTGGCTGTTGAAGTAGTCCTGACGGTTTCTGGTACTCAGCTTTCACTTTGGCACAAGTAAGGCATTTGCTGACATACGTAGCTATTTCTGCTTTCATATTCGGCCACCAATATAGCTTTTTGAGATCCTAATACATCTTGTCAGAACCTGGGTGAATAGAGTACTTCGACTTGTGTGATTCATGCATAATCAATTCTCGTACTCCACCATAGAGTGGTATCCAACTTCGGTCCTTGAAGCATAACACTCCATCTGCTCTCTTCACAAAGCCATTTTTGTTCTCGGGCATGCCATAAATCTTCTCCTGTGGTCGATTTTCCTCCTTGAGAGCCTCAATCTGAGCTTCTAGAATCTTTGATGGTAATGGTGAAATGATAGTCATTCCCAATGACCTGACCCTCAAAGGTTTGAGTCGTTCCTTTCGGCTAAGTGCATCTGCTACAACGTTTGCTTTTCCTGGGTGATATCGGATTTCACAATCGTAATCACTCAACAATTCTAGCCAACGAAGTTGTCTCATATTAAGTTCCTTCTGATCAAGTATATGCTGTAAGCTCTTGTGGTCGGTAAAAACTACACATTTGGTACCATAAAGATAGTGTCTCCAAATCTTGAGTGCAAAAACTACAGCACCCAACTCCAAGTCGTGTGTAGTGTAATTCTTCTCGTGTGTCATAAGCTGTCTAGATGCATACGCTATCACCTTCTCATTTTGCATTAGCACAGCTCCAAGTCCTTTATGCGAAGCATCGCAATATACCACAAAGTTCTCAATACCTTCTGGTAGTGACAAAATCGGTGCACTACAAAGCTTCTGCTTCAATAACTGAAATGCAGATTCTTGCTTCTCTCCCCACTCGTACTTTTGATTCTTTTGTGTCAGCTTAGTCAGCGACTTCGCTATCTTTGAAAACCCTTCAATAAACTTTCGGTAATATCCTGCAAGTCCTAGGAATTGACGAATTTCCGTAGGAGACTTGGGCATAGCCCAATCCTTTATTGCCTCGATCTTTGCTGGGTCGACTTGTAATCCATGGCTATCAATAACATGGCCAAGAAATTGAACTCTTTGTATCCAAAAATCACACCTTGAAAATTTTGCATACAATTGTTCCTTCTTGAGTAGCTCCAGAATTGTTCTGAGGTGTTCTGCGTGCTCTTCCGTACTCTTGGAATAAATCAAGATATCGTCAATGAATACGATCACAAACTTATCAAGATACGGTTTGCACACTCTATTCATGAGGTCCATGAATACCGCAGGTGCGTTGGTTAATCCGAAAGGCATTACTTGAAACTCATAATGACCATAACGCGTTCTAAATGCCGTCTTCGGGATATCTTCTTCCCGAACTCTAAGTTGATGGTAACCAGATCTTAAATCAATCTTGGAATAAAAACAAGAACCGTGTAGCTAATCGAACAAGTCGTCGATCCTAGGTAGTGGATAACGATTCTTCACCGTTAACTTGTTCAGCTCACGATAGTCGATGCACATTCTGAAAGATCCATCCTTCTTCTTCACAAACAAAATCGGTGCTCCCCAAGGCGAGGAACTCGGTCTAATGAATCCTTTGTCCAAAAGTTCTTTTAATTGATTAGACAATTCTTGCATCTCAGAAGGTGCAAGTCGATACGGTGCTCGCGCAATTGGTGCAGCTCCTGGCACTAATTCAATTTGAAACTCAACTTGGCGTGTAGGCGGAAGTCCTGGCAATTCTTCCAGAAAAACTTCTGGAAATTCCTTAACAATTGACACATCTTCAAGTCGTTTCTCATCCGACTTCTTCTCCGTGATGTGAGCCAAGAATGCATAACAACCCTTCTTTATGTACTTCTCGGTTTTAATGCATGATATGATACTGAGTCTAGTTCCACTTCGCTCTCCGCGAACAACTAAAGTTTCATCACTATAAGGAAGGTGAACCACTTTCTCATCACAAATAATCCTTGCACGGTGTCGAGACAACCAATCCGTACCGATAACAACGTCGAAACTTCCAAGTTCTACGGGCATAAGGTCTATATTGAATGGATGGTTTAGGAAATTGATGGTGCAACCACGGACAACGGTGTTGGTTTTAACTAAAGACCCATCGGCTAATTCAACAATATAGGGAATGTCTAAGGTGGTTGGTTCTATGTTAAGTAAAGGTGCAAATGCAATAGAAACAAAACTCCTATCCGCTCCTGAATCAAATAAAATGGATGCATAACGATTATTAACGAGGAAAGTACCCGCAACAACATTCGAGTCCTCTCGGGCATCTTCTCCTCCCATAACATAAGCTCTTCCTCGAGCCACTCCACCTTGGTTTCCAGTTCCTTGGTTCTTCTTCTTTGGGCACTCACTCCTATAGTGTCCAATTTCTCCGCAACTAAAACATGTTACTGGCGGTTTCTGATTGTTACCCAAGTTTGGAAGCCTGCAATCTTTGGTGTAGTGACCAATCTTCTTGTAGTTGCCACATGGATCTGGGCAACGTCCTGGGTTATGATGCTTCTGACACTTATCACACTTTGGTAGAATACCCTCATATCCTTTCCTTTCGGTCGGCCCTGCAGCATAGGCCCTTGCCACTTCCTGTCTCTTAGGTGCTGGTTGGATAGCATTTCCACCTTGGTTGTAGTCAAACCTCCTCTTGTTGTTGTTGTTGTTGTTATTGGTTGGGTTGTTGTTTCGGTTATTGGGATAGTTTTGGTTTCGGTTGTTGTTATAGTTGTTGTTGTTGTTTCGAGTGTTGTTGTAGTTGGTGTTGTTTGAACGGTTATTGTTGTTGTTGACAGCAGATTTTCCTTTTAACACTTGGACCATAAGTTTCTGAGTTATACGAATAGCCTCTTCCATTGATTGTGGGTCGAAAGACATCACATCCCCTCGGATGCTTTCGGGTAGTCCACCAGTAAAGTTCTCCATCTTTTTCTCATCGTCAAGATCCATAGTTGGACATATTGCAGCCAACTCCTGAAACTTCCTGATATAGGTCTCAATGTCATCACCTTTTGTTACCAGCTCATAGAATTCTGTTACCAACTTTTGCACCTCAGTACGAGGGCAAAACTTCTTAGTCATCAGCTTCTTGAATTGATCCCAAGTGAGCTTGTAGGCATTCTCCATACCAATAGGTTGAGCATAAGAATTCCACCAAGACATAGCTTCATCAAGAAGAATACCAGTAGCAAATTTTACCTTGTTAACATTCGGGCAACCGCACATGAGAAATACATTCTCAGTTTTTTCAAACCAGCGGATCAAAGCAACCGCTCCCTCAGTGCCCTTAAAATTGACGGGATCACTAATCTTGAAATCCTTCCAAGTACATTCACGCCTAGTAGTGGGTGGTTCAACCGCCCCAGTATTAGGTGCAATCTCAGCAGCCCTAGCAGCAACCTCAGCTCTCTCAGTCTCCAGATCTTCTGCTATACTATCCCTGACCAACTTGCGGATAGCGGCTTGAGTCATAGCGGGTGTTTCTGGTGTAGCCTTTCCTTTCCTTGGCGCCATACTTCTGATAAATAATAATCAACTACAACCATGAGAAAACCATAATAGAAATAGTCATCGTACCAAAAGTATACACCCACAACATGTATATATACAACTACAACAAGTATAAATACAACCACGACACGTATAGATACAACCACAACAAGTATAAATACGTTAACAATAAAGAGCAACCACGAAACATCATAGATATAATCACAACACATGAATATAATACATGAAAATTTCGGCCTACATGGACCGATATATATATATATATATATATATATATATATATATATATATATATATATATATATATAGCATAACCATTCCAACATAGTAGAGTCACACTTGATATATTTGTTTGTACAACAACCAAAAGACTACAAGTTCTTGAACTATGTCCCACACCTCGGGACTAGGAAATAGTAAAAGCTAATACAATACAAGTCTATGTCTAGGCTCCTCCAGGTGCTCTAGATGGACCAGGTGCTCCAGGTGCACTCCTAAGACGACGGATCTCCCTGTCCATCATGACGACAATCTCCTCTAGATGCTGAACTCGGAGCTGAAGAGCAGCATCTCTGCCCTCCATCACAGTCAACCTCTCCTGAGCTACTGCCAACTGGTGTGTCTGCTCTCCCTGAGCCTCCTGTGTAGTCTGAGCTCTAACCCGTATCTCCGGTAGCTCACCCCTAAGCTGATCAATCAGCTCCTGGTGTCCCTCCTTCCGTGCCTCAAGTCCATGATACGACACGTCGATGCTAACCCTGCCTAAAATCAATCCCTCGACCGCCTCAAGTCGAGTAGTGATAACCTCATCAACCCTATAACCCAAACTATCAACCTGCTCCTGTTGAGCCCCTAACTGATCCTCTAAGGTAACAGCTGTAGGCCCCCTAGTAGCAGATGTTCTCGAACTCTCACCTACATGGTATACTGGTGGTGGTGGAAGATCAAAAGTCTCTGTAGTAGGTGAAGCTGGTGTAGTAAACCTTGCACGCTTCCTAAGCGGCAAAAGTGAAGTAGATATGGAAGTAGTAGCGAGTATGGCTGGTGGTGCAGGTAATGTAGGAACCGCAGGGATCCTAAAGGTAGATGTAGCGGGGCGAACACTCTTCCTAGCAAATAGAGTCGTCTTCCTACGGGTAAACATAAGTCTTGGTTCTGAGGGAATGGAAGTAGTGGGAGATGATATGTCAGTAGGTACACGGGTAACCTCAGGTGGTGCAATAGGGGAGACATGAGGAGTAGGAGCAGTCTCTTCCTCCTCAAAAGGTTCGGTATCCTCACCTGATGCCGAAAGTGGCAACACAGGTACAGGAGGAATGGGTAGTGGTGAAAAAGCAGTGGAAGACATAGAGCCTTCAACATCAGAGTCTGAGACAGAGTAAAGTATGACAATGTTCGGGTCTGAAGACATAGCTCTGTGATAATCAAGGTGAAAAGAAAATAAATTACTCGTATAATGGAATCACCTAAAATAATGAATACGCACTTATGATGAAATGATGAGATGCTATGATAATGTGGTTATAGTCTAGGGTCTATGATGCATCCTAGTTCACTATAACCTTAGCTCTGATGCCAATCTGTCACATCCCCAATTTACCTGACTTGCAGCGGAATGGAATGCCTGAGGGTGTAACTGTCATAGCATCACAACAAGGATATATTGAACGACCTAAAGTGTCATTTGGAAAATACATCGTTTGATTTATTTAAAAGAAATTCAGAGTTACAAAACATAGGTCCCAAAGTATTTAAAAGTTAAAGGAAACAAGTTTGGTACAATCAAACGATAATATATAAGTGCATGAAAAATCCAAAGTGAGACGCGTCATCCTTGCTACTCACTAAAATGACTCCATGCATGCCATGAGATATACCTTAGTTACCTGAAAAAACATTGCTAAAACGGTCAAAATAAAGTTGGTGAGAAATCATAGGTTTGTAAGTTAAATCGTATGTACATAAGCCACAAGTAAAGTAAAGTGACAAAAATGTCAAAATGCTACATTGTCCCTTAAGCTCATGACCCCGAAGCTAGACATAATATTGTATTGGCCCCAAAGAGTGTTTACCAGGCACTCAAATAGTTTAGACATGAAATGCATTCGTACCCGTTAGAGCAACCCAAACACGAATGGAGGCGTCACCCTCAATAGATCTATTCACTCACTCTCGCTTGACATTATAATTAACGGTCCATGATAATAAAGGGGACTTAACTTGGTAGGAAGGCAACTTAAGCAATGTATGGAATTTAATACTTGGGCATGTACAAAAATAAGTGGTGCAATGTATTCTCCCCCATGGGATTTGAAATCAAGTAATATATTAAAAACGGGGATATGAAAACTCACCTCGAAGTGATGATACAATGCAATGGAATGATAAGGACAACAAGGAATGAATCAACCGCAACCTATGATAAATGAATATGATCTAATTTAGATCATGAAATGATGTAGAGAATATGCATGCACATGATACCTATACCACTCATAACTTGAAAATATACTAGTTATAGTCATATGAAAATACATTCCATACTTGAGAAAAATAATAAGTCTTAACTAGACTTGTGTAAACTTGTCGTAATATATATGTATAGAAAGTTAGTGTTATAAACTTCGCCTTGAAAACCTTGAAGAATAGTCTAATGGTCGTAAAAATAAGCTCATAAGCATAAGTACTTCGTTAGTTATAAATTTCGGCAATTTAGTAGTATTTCTAGAAAATCTAGAACTTAGTACGTAGAAGTAGTATTATTATTATTTCTAGTAAAAGCTGCCAATTATAGAGAGTTTTCGCCGATATTGAAACGTGAATAACTTGGTCGTTTTAAGTTCATTTTCTTCGTTCCTTATATCCACGGATTCGTCTTATTATGTACTAATATATTTTTGATAACTCGGCTTCTCTAGGTTACGTCTAACGCCTCGGTTTGTCCACCAAAAATCGTCCAACAGCAACAATTTTCAGAAAAATAGTTTTCGTCAATAAACTTGCAAAAATCATATCTCCTTCGTTATAAACTCGTTTTAACCCGTTCTTTCACCTACGGCTTTGTTTTTGAAAGTATTTTCTAAATCTTAGGTTGAAAAGTTCCCCTGGGTTACTGAGTTTTCCAGGTTTTCATTTTTGGGACAGTAGGTATATATATGTATTCCAAATCCATTTCTAGTGTTCTAAACTTGTTTCTACTCTACCCAAATCACTTTCAATCACCACAAATCTAGTCTAATCCTACCATACACCTTCTTAAGGTGTCGTGGGTTCCTAAACATCAACAATCTAGTGGATCTAACCAAAGTTTCCATTTCTAGGGTTTCAAAGACATAAACATAGATTATGAGTGGTAAGAGATAACATATGCATGAAATATTGTATGAAAACCATATGATTATAACAAGTACTTGAAGAAATGAAGAAAATAAATTTTTGTAAACTCACTTGAATGATTAGGAAGCTTGTATGATCAAAACCCTAAGAATCCTTGAGTTTGTATTTCAAAACTCTAACAAGGACAACAAAATAGACTTGATTTAAGATTGATCTTGGAAAATATGATGGATCTTGATGATTTTGGTTTGTGGCCATGGGTTTGGAAGAGAAAAAGGAGAGAAAAGTTACTTTCTTGATCTAAAATTTCTAAGTATGAATGAAGTTTCAAGTTTGTAGATATTTTGTAGGATTTTGGTGAAGTTAAAATAAATTTAATGCATGAGGTCAAGGGGGGGGGGGGCGTTCATGGCCGGTTTTTCAAAGGGTTCAAAAGCAAAAATTATGTCTTTGATTTATTTAGGATAGTTAGTGGATGATTTGTAGATATTAGTATAGGTTTTAGGTGTTAAATTTAGGTAATTGTAGTTTGTTTTTAGTTATAATTGAGTACCCGGGTTTGCGAGAAATAAATTTTAACAAGTTAACCGGGACATAATAAAGTCATAAAAATGTTAAAAATATGTTGGGTACAAAATTTGAGCGTTTGGATAATTATTATTTAGTTTTCACGAAAACCGTCGTAATTATATTAAACTTACGTTATAAATTTAATAAATTCCCAAAATACCAGGTAAATGAATTTTATAATTTTTATGACGTTGTAAGGAGTTTAAAAATATATCGGAACCATCGTGGGGATTTTTAGATATGTTGGTTATATTTATTTATCGCGGGTTAACGTTTAATTAAAATAAATAAATGTAAAACGTTAAACGTACTAAAAATAATAATATGAATATTCTACGAGTGGTATAGTATGCACATGCTATTATGATAATATGTAGACTATTTTTAATCCGTATGAAGTGTCCCTAATGATAATGTATGAATTCGCACCTGAACCAATACGGTTACGCGAATTTAAGTACTCATAAACTAAATTTACGATGAGATGAGCAATGCACGTGAATAGTATTTTCTTTCCGGAAATGAATAGTACTTGGTGAATAGTAAAATTTTTGAATGCTTCTCAAAATATCAAATTGATCTCGAAAATGATGAATAGTAAAACGATGAATAGTGTTTTGATGAATAGTGATTTATGAATAGTAAATTGTCGAAGTTTGGGAAATGACCTGAAATGGTGAGTTGTGACATACAGGTTGCGCGATATGGAAGGTCATGATCTGGCGCGCACTTGGAATATCTGCAATCTCAAAAGATGCTATCTTTAGGAAAGGCTATGGCCCACAAACAGACAACTTTGCACTTCAGTATGTGCCCAATAATTGTTTGTTTCTCTTTTCTTTATTAGGAATTGTTTTTATTTTTTAAAAAACTTGCAAGTATCAATAAAACATTATGGTTTCTAGCTAACTCCATAACACATTTTACTTTATTGCGTACATTCTTATATGTGTCAATATTGTTATTTTATATTTTGCCTACATGGCATGCATGCACTAATTAAGACCCACGATGTCATAAAGGATGAGTAAACCTACTAACTAACTCGTTGAGTAAGAGGGTTGCAAACCCATCAACATTGGATCACGCATCCTTGCTAGGCGCCTTACTTTCAAGACGTTGAAGTAAGTTTTCTATGCGCATCCCACGACGGATGCGCAATATTACGTACAATGTACAAGCTTAGCAAATTATAAGCCAAGACTCTTGGTCATTTCATAAAGACTTTGCACAAAAAATGCAAGTCTATTTTCATGCTTATGATTTATTTTAAGTCACGCACTTAATTTAAACGTAGGTTTCAAAAAGAGTATCTCAATTGACCTTTTTAGATAAAGGATGACAATTTACGAACAGATACCATAACAAGCAAAAGAGATAATTTGTTATTTATACAATAATATACAAGTTACAAAAGCCTACGTCTAAACACTATGACGATGCTCAGGACTATCTTCTGGGGCAGCGGAGCTTCCTGCCTCTTGGAGCTTTCTCAAAAGCAACGCATCCTTAGGCGATACGGTCGCTACGCTAACAGGAACCCCATATGATCTGGGAATATGCGCAGCGCCCACACCGCATAGGATGGCCTTACCCTTAACCCCCTTCTTCTTGGCTGCTCTCTCCGCGTGCCGTTCCAAAACCTCCTTAAGGGGAACCTCCTTTTCAAGAACAAAAGGAGTCAACATATGACGCGGTTGCGCAAAAACGGGAACCTGCAGTTGCGACTCGTCAGGCTTTAGAAAATAGTCTGGCTGCGCCTCTGCATCCTCTAAGATGTGTCGACCCAGGGTTAACCCTTCCATAATTACCTTTATGGGGTAATCCTGGTCGCGCTCCAACCGCGCAATATGGGGAAGCTCAAGCAGCTTCATTCCCTCCATAGCCTTCACCAGCTCGTCATAAGTAGTGGCATTATAACCGGGCACCTCAGCAAATGCCACGTTCAGCAACTTAGCTTCATGGAGCTCCTCCATAGCCTGTACCTTGCCACGCTCCACGGCGTACTGAACCACCTACACACGCAGAAAAAGGATGCATTAGAAGCAAATAGACACATTAATACATATAAGGAAGCAACATTGCAGAAATATACAAGAACGTACCTGCGCTCAGCTATCGTAGACATAAGATGAGGATATAATTCCTCATCATACTCTATACTAAGGCCGCGCAGCTTCTCCTCCTGCTCCTTCAGCATCTTCTCCATACGCTGGCGGAACTCATCAATATGGACAAAATGCTCATTCTTTTTCTCCTCCAAATACCTTACCCCCCAAGTAAGGTTCGCCCTGAATTGATGCAGCTCCCCGCGCGCATGTTGTAACTCCGCCATCATGTCAACTTCTCATCAGTGACCTTATCAGCATGCGCCTTGACGGACCCTACCTCCGCTGGCGCATCAGCCAACTGCGCACGAAGCAGGGCAATCTCCTCGTCCTTCTGAGCGAGGGTACTGCTCTCCCCAACATACTGCGTCTTTAACTGAGTCTGACGCTCAGTGGCAACAGCCAGCTCCACCAACAGCTACTGCGCAGATAACTCCCCAGCCACCTTCACTCCCTCCTCCATGTTTTCATTCTAAGGAGGGACCACACTCTCCACAAATGCCGCATCATCCTTTGCAGCATGGTCACTACAACGAGTGAAGAAGAAAATAAGCGCATATTACGACAAGTAATAATAAATATGTAAGAATAAAAGACGAATCAGGGATATCACTTACAGAAGAGGAGAAGCCTTTGCAGTCTCCTTATCCGCGCTAGTGGCGGATATGTCATCCTCCGTGGATGACTCTTCATCTGCAATCAGATGGTGCCTCCTCTTGGAAGTACCATGGGCATCATCTTCTCCCTTGCGCTTTAGATTATGCGCTACATTTCCAGGCTCTAGCACCTCCACGCTGTCAGAGGACTCAGCCCGTAACCTCTCCACATGCGCAGGCTCCCCAGCAGGAGACACGCTCTGCACAAGAGTCACCAGCAGAGGAGGCGAATCTTCAGGCGCAGCTTGCCCCAAGACAGTCAGATGCCCAGCAGTCGCATCTAGAAGTGGTTGTTCATTCTCCCTCAGCGAACGCACACCAACAGTCACTTGCTTCGGCTTCTCCAGCTTCACCACGGCGAACAAATCCATCTCTGCGCAACACAGGTGCAAATAACAAAACACATATTAGTTATTAAAAGTGCGCATACAGAAACACTTACATTATTTGAAGCGAACAAATATAAGGAATGAACACCCACCCCGGCCGCTCTCATCGATGAAGGTTGGCACCTCGTCAGAACCATGAAAATAGTTGCGACTCAGCCCTACGTGCACCAAAAACTCCTTAGGGTAAGGGTTAATGGGGACGCGGTTGGCATCAATAGTCTCCGCATCCGCCACGCAATACGAACCGGGTGCGGGGCGCCCATCCCTTGGCAGCGTCTCTTGAGTATAAAACTCAAAAGGTGAAGGAAATACCCTATCATCTACCCAAAAGAACTTTTCCCTCCAATCCCTAAGATAATCCACCTTCTCTGTATAGCACTGAAGGTGCCCACCGCGCTTCGCAAAGGATACCCATCCATGCGACCACGTTGTGCGGTAAAACGCACGGAATAGGTCAACAGTCGGGTTAATTGCAAGCAACCGACAATTTATTTCAAAATTGGATATTTTTGCCGCACCTATACAGTGCAGCTGGGAAATATGTAGGCGATAGTGGTTGAGCACATTGCTCAGAAATATGGATATGGGTACACGCTGGTTCGCATACTCAAAGAAGCGCGTATACAACCCTATCTTTCCCTCAGGGAAATCGGCGATGCACGCATCGGCCTCCGGTACAACCGGATGCACATCTAGAGGAATAAAATAATCCGAGGAGAACTGACGCAGTTCATCCTCGTCCATTTCGGAAGGAAACTCGTGTAATTGACGAACCATTTTAAAGAAACTAACAAATAGAGCACGCTTTCGCGGATTACCTAATGAAACAGTTGATTTCTTTGAAAAACGCTTGGTAGAAATGTAAAATGGTGGAGCTGTGCTTTTTACTATGTGTTTTTGGTGAAAGGGAGGCGGTTTTATATAGGGTTACCAAAACGCTAGGATGTGAGCCACGTGGATCCCACGCACAAAAACGTGTGGCTGGAATACGAAAGGTACATGCACTTTTTCCTGTTTTCCAAGGAGTACGTGGACACACTCCCCGTTTCCCGAGGCATTTTTTTGAAATATCTTGGACTAGATACATAGTTCTTCATATTGGGCGGCAAATTTCTAATTTCCTCCTGCCACGCTTACCGCTGCTCTCCCTAGTCTAGCATCCGCAGCTATAAGCCCCGCACACTAGACTGGGGGGACATGATGACGTATAGTCTATATTTGGGCCACGAGCCCAAATGATAAACATCACTAAGGCCCAAATCCACCATGAGTGGGCTATTATAACTTGGGCCGCATTGTTAACGGGATTGGGCTCACGTAGACCCAAGCCCAACAAAACTACCCAGGCATAGATAAGGATCTTCTATTTACGGAATAGATATCCTTAACCCGGATAAGCACCACGTGTGCGAAGAGTAAGGAGCGAGAAACCTACGAGGATTCTGCACCTATATAAGGAATGACATAATTCTCATTAAAGGTACGATTCACGAAACCCTAAACTCTTTACGAGAACCCTAAAACCGATTACTTACTCTCACGCCGGAGGATAATCGTGGGAGACAATCCCACGATAAGCCTAACGGTGTTTGTTTATTTTCTTAGTGCGCAGGTTTCAAGCATTAAGAACGAATTGGTACGAGAGCAAGAGCCCAAACTAGGAACGCCCAACTTTTGTATCAACAATTTTCATCAACAAAGTGCACTTATCCTAAAAATGGACACTCTTGTACGCCTCAGTGCGACATTCCTATTTAAACAAAGAGAAGTCTTTGTTTTTCAAAAAAAAAAAAAAAAAAAACCTTGATGCAAAATTCAACAAATCTGAAACTTTTTTCTCTTTCAGAATTTTGCTTCAAGAAGACTCCTTCCCTCTAAACTTTAAAAAGTTTAACATTTCTCAAAAACATATGCGAGTTTTGAGGGGGAGTATTTTAAAAACAAAAATGTTCTGATTTCATGCAAAATCAAATCTGTCTATATCTCCAAAAGCTTTTTCTTAATCTGTTGATATCAAAAATATCACGATATGCTATTTTTGACGGGGAGAAGTGATGAGTGTGTAAATACTCATCATTTTTACCAATTCTGAACTGCCAAAACATCCAAAAACACTCAATAATGAATCAAAATAGTGAAGATATCCCAGGAAAGTGTTTTACATGTTTCAAATGCAAAAATACCAAAAACAGATGAAAAACACATAAAGTTTGCATAATTGGCAGTTTCAGTCCCCCAACTTTCAAAAGTTGTCAAATCTAGTCCCTGGAAGTTTAAAATGAAAGGAAAATCATCCCAAGGCAAAGAAAAGTCAAAAACTATCAAAATAAGTCCTTGGGTGATAAAGTTTGAGAAAATTACACCTTTACCCCTCAAAATCCAAAATTGGCAAAACAGGTCCCTGGAGTTTGTGAAATTGGCAGATTTGATCCCTGAGGTTTAAAATAATACTTGTGGTCCTTGTACTAATGTTTAAATGCAGGATTGGTCCTTATGTGAATTTTGGGAAAAGTTTCATGACAGGTCCCTGAAGTTTGGGAAGTTGACAGATTTAGTCCCTGGGGTTTTAAAAGAGAAAAATTCAAAAATAAACCTCACACTATTCATCATTGGCATATTACACCCTTGTAAACAAATTAAGAAAATGCCAAATCTACACCCTCAACTTTCCTAAAATTACATAAATGGTCCTTGTAAAAAATAAGCTAAATCCGGATCCTAATATAACTAAACCTTTACCAAAACCAAACCACTAAGTCCAATCCAATACCTCATTTTTCCTTTGGGCCTATAACTGATCCAGTCCACTCCACTTTTGACCCGGCCCCTTGTTTGACTTCGGTCAACAAATACCACAAAACCACCCCGACTAGCTTTTCCCTCCCAAACCACCACCATCACTACCTCACCTCCCCTCTCCTCCAATCAGAAACCAAAGCCTCCTCAATCATCACTACCTCACCCCCCTACACCTACCCATCACCTTTGCATTAAATGCTTCTCCCCAATTCACATTATCAGAGCCAATTCAAAGAAACACCTTTTGGCGCCAAATCCACGTGTTACATGGAGAGTGGACCAAAGTTACAACAAGATGGTGGGATTTGATCAGAGCAATGCTGGGAACCCTAATTGAAGGCTATAAATAGGAGAAGAGTGCAAGGGAACGAGTAGTAGTTAATTTTAGTTTTATTGTATGTCGTGTAATTGTCATTTTCAATTTTAGGTACACCCAAGCTCTTAAGCAGTGGTAACCTCTTTATTTTATTGTATTGAACTCATTTCAGTTATAAAATTCAAGTTTCTCTTATTAATTCATGGTATGCAGTTTTAATTCATTTTCTATATCTTGCTTTATATCAATTGTTGTTTTAGTAGTTTGTATTGGACTATTAGATACATATAAGCTCCTAAGTAGCTTATTGAAGCTATTAGTAATAACTTAAATCAGTTAGAAATTAAAAAAAAAATCAAAATACAAAAAAAAAGTCAAAGGAAGTCAAACCTGTGTTCTTGGTGATCAAAGCTTGGAGCAAAGTTAATTTTGGATGGCTTTGGTAATTAGAGCTCTATGGAGAGCATTTAGGTGTGGTACTAAGTCCTTGGTTCTCAGTTGTGGCATAAACTCAAGATTGTAAGCATATTTCTTAATTTTTTTTGGCATTTACTGTATCAGTTCTTAATCTAGCTTAATATTTCTTGTTTCCTACTTAATTGATCTTAGTTAGTGATAATCTATTGTAATATTGATAGTTTGTGTTTTGGAAATCTTAGTTGTTAGTTGTTTAAAGTTAGACAGTAAAATAGCTTAATTAGTGACTAATAGGTTATAATTGTTAACTACTGTGTAATAATGTTTATCTGATCCTTACTCATCATAATCAAGTATTAGAACTCAGTTCCATGGTTTAAAAAAGTCATATGCTTTGAAAACTTTAAACAGTCAAAGGTTCAAGGGTGTTTGGTTTAATAGATTCCTCTGTGCTCAGGTTGTTTGTTTGAGTTGTTTCCTTTTGCTACATGTTCCTTAAGTGTAACTTAGGTCTTGGGAACAATAAGAACTTGGTCATTTAGTGAAGAAAGTCAAAACCATACCACAAATCATACTTATCTGTCTACTGTGTGGACAGTTGAGTCTCAAACCCCCCTCATTTGATCAAAACTCATAACTCTAGCTTATCTTAGGTCTATTATAGCTTATTATAGCTTATTAAATCAGTAGTAGTAATTAGAAACTCACAATAGTCAAACTAAGTAGTTTAGGTAAAAAAGTCAAAATCTGTTTCTCAGATTTTCTCAAATTTTCAAACATTTGTTTGGAATTTAGGAGAAGGATTGAGGAGCTGAAATTTGTTTCTATTAAGAGTCTACCACCTCTAGTTCAAGTTCCCATTCAGCTTATATTTTTAGCTTTTTTACACTGGGCCCCATTCACCCTCAAAGACAACTGCAGGGCAAGGGTATTGCCCTGCTCATCAGCTCAGTCCCAACACCACCACTTTGGTGGTGTTTTGTGACCAACCCAGTGGACCCCACACCATAGAACCAGTTCCATACAACCCCCCTCCTACCAGGGTATCACCTTTGACCCTTGGTTTGACCTAGGATCAAGTGGACCCCACCTAGAATCTCTTCTCAAGTTTGTCCCAATTCTGACCCAGTCTTTGTTTAGATAAGTGCTTATTTGGTTCTAATTGGCTTATTTGTGTTCACTGTTTGTTGTTTTTGGCTTATTTAAGTTTGTTTAGCTTAATTTCATCAAGTTTTATCACTGTGGACCCCACCCAAGGCCATTTGACCTTATTTGACCAAACAGTCAACCAAAGTCAACTGTGTAGCCAAAGGGGTGCTTATAGCTTATTTATAAGCTATTTCAAAAAGTGTTTTTACAAAAGTTTGTCATTTTAAGTTGTTTAGTAGTTTTGTAAAAGAAAAATCCAAAAAAAATCAAGTTAAAATAAGTGATAGTTTCTATTTAATTCAAGTTAATTTTAATTTTCATTTTTATATTTTAATTAAGTAACTAGTGTTTTTATATTTTTATTAAATACCTCATATATTAAAGTAGTTATAATAAATTTTTCAGATTTTTATTTTGTCATTTAGTGCTAATTAGATTTAATTTTAATTTTCTTTATTATTAATTAATATCAAATATTAAATAGTTTAATTAGTTTTTATAAGGTTAAATCTAGTTTTTATAATTTTCCTAGTTCTAATATAGTATAATAAGTTTTTAGAAAAAAAATTTTGAAATTCTACTGTTCATTTTCTATTTTTCTTATTTTATTTGTTTAAAATAGACTTAAGTTAATTAATAGGTAAATAATTAATAGTTTAATCTTAAAATATAATTTTTAGAGTTTTTATAATTTTGTAGGATTCCAGTGATGGTTAAGTAATTATATAAATTTTATCTTAATTTTCTAAGTTAATTTAGTATTAATATAAATTAAAAGTAGTTTAATTAGTTTAATTAAGTTAAATAGTTTTTAATTAATTACAAAACCACAAAAAGACAAAAATATTATTTTTAGTTTTTTATACTTTCTTCAAGTTCTAATTTAGGTTTAGAAAATATTTTTATAAATTTTTAGTTTAATTTAGATCATTTGTCATTTTTAGTTTATTTAAATTAGATTTTAATTTAGATTTAAAATAGTTTAATTAATTAAATAATAGTTTAATATTATTTTTTTAATCACTTTTATAATTTCTTTTTCATTTTTAATTTTAAGTTTTGAAAAGTGTCAGAAGCACCCCCTGTAGTTTGATAATTACCAAAAACCCACTTTTCCAGTCCGATACGTGATCTTAATTGTCAATTTGTGCATATATCTGGTATCTGATTATTGTGAATATTATATCTGTTTGCCAATACCAAAATAACAGTAGCAATACCAATCCCACATCATCTGGCTACTGTCCTCAGTGCCACTTTCTCATAAACGATTCCAAAAGCACCATTTCAATCTCGTCGGGACTTTAACGACCCGGGAATACACTATACTATCACCGGAGTATTGATTCTAGGCTGTCTTTGACTTATTGACCTTGGTCAATAATAATAAGACGGTTCAGGACCAATCAAAATTTGGCGCCGCTGCCGGGGAGGTTGTTGCGTGTTTTAAAATCGTTTTAAGTTTAGTGGTTTTCAAAACCCTCCCTGTAAAAAGTTTTTAAAAAACACAATCATATCAAAAACGTTCATTAACACTTCTCCTGAAGTGTTGAGAAACACCAAAAAAATTAAAAACAATCAAAAACAAACTGTGAAGTTAAATTACTTCGTGTTCTTTAAGATTACAACCTGAAACAGTTGGTTTAAGGTAAGTTCTGACATTAAATTGCGAACTGAAGAGGAAACCTATTTACTTCCTCCCGCCAGCCTGCGAGTAATCTTAAAGGGACGATTTCGGTTAACGAATCAGTTCCAAAAATATTTCCCAAGTTTTCTGCACACACACCCATAAGCCTAAAACTGTTTTTCAAAAATCAATTAATAAACCCATAATAAGTTCCCAATCTTAAGATTAAAACTTGCCTTTGTATCCCTGTGAGTAGTGTACCTTTTTCAAAGAAGCTGCTCACTTGTGATTATTGGTTTAAGTTCACTGTAGTTTTGCCTCGAACTTGTGTTGAAAAATTGTTTTTAGTGCATGCGCACTCGGTCTCAAACAAAGAATAAAAAACAGAAAGACGTACCCGAGCTACGTTCTAACACAGAAACCGAAATGGCCGCTGGGCCACCACCACCACTATTACCACCCCCTGACCCTAATAGGGATGAGCCAGCTCCCGATCTCCGAACTATGGAGGAGCTGTGCCAACCTACCATGCAAGGGCGGGGTGGGCCTATTGCACCACTCACTATTGGGGCTGCGGACTTTGGCCTCAAGCATCACATGATCCAACAAGTCCAGAATTCGTGTCAATTTCACGGATTACCGAGTGACGATGCCAACAAGCATCTTGACAAATATCTTACGGTCACCCAAAGCATGAAACAGCATGGTGTCACCGATGATGCCCTTCGGCTGTACCTCTTCCCTTATTCTCTCGCTCATCATGCCACTGCATGGTTTGACCGACTTCCAAAGAATTCTATTCGTACCTTTGATGAAATGGTAACCAAGTTTTTAGCAAAATATTTTCCACCATCCATGGTTACCAAGTTACGTAATGATATCAGCAACTTCCGGCAACTTCCCGATGAGTCTCTTTTTGAGGCTTGGGAACGTTATAAGCTAGCCATTGATCGGTGCCCTAACCACAATATGTTACAAGTTACCATCATAGATACCTTCTATAATGGTCTGACATTGAGGCACCGAGACATTCTCAATGCTGCTGCTGGTGGGACCTTTATGAAAAGGCGTCCCGAGGAGTGCTATGACTTAATCGAGAACATGACTGCCCATCATAACTTTTGGGATTCCTCTGCGGAGAGGGAAGCGTCATGTCATTTCGTTACTCCCTCATCATCATCATCTCCTGAAATAATCGCTCTTACCAAAAAGATGGATGATATTTCTACGGCTGTGTTGAGAATGAACCAAACGATACAACATCAGGCTCAAAATCAACAAGTGAAAGCCGTGGCCCGAAGTTGTGAAACTTGTGGGGGCCCACATCTGTATTCCGAGTGTCCAGCTACTGCTGAATTTTCTCAAGAGAACGTTTATGCTGCTAACGGTTCCTACAACACGGGGGGTAATTCTTACCAACCGCAAGGGGACCGTAATCTCTTAAGCTATCGTTCCAACAATTTTCTCGGACCTCCCGGTTTTAACCAAAATCAAAACCGTAACACGAATCAGAATTTCAACCAAGGTCAAAACTCAAATTTCCAAAACCCGAACCAAAATCAAGGCCAGTTTAATCAAAATAATTTTCAAAATGGCAATCAAAACCAAGGTTTTCAAGGAAATTTTCAAAGAAACCAGAATCAAGGGAATTACAATCAGGGTAATTTCAATCAGAGAAACACTTTTCAAGGTAACAACAATCAAAACCAAGGGAATTTTCAAAACAACCGTGTTCAAAATCCCCCTGTTCAAAATCAAAACGTTGTTCCACCCCCGTCTTCCTCAGATGCTGAAATTAAACAATTCATGAAAGCACAAGAGGAAACAAATCGGCTATTGATCAAGACTATCTCTGAACTTCAGAAGTCTTTAAATGATCGACCCTCGAGCTCTGGTACATTACCGAGCAACACGATCGCTAACCCGAGGGGCGATGTCAAGGCGATCACTACCCGAAGTGGGGTATCATACAATGGACCCTCGATTCCCTCTACCTCTTCTTCTCCTCCTAAGGTAGCGGAACGTGAGCCTGAGGTTACTACGGACACGGTACTTCCTACTAATAACGGAGGTACCAACAACGTCCACCCTCAAGTTGTCCCGGTCCCGGCTCGTAAGCCGAAAGTTGTATTTGATCCTCCTGTGTGTCCTGATGAAATCTCAAAGAATAACCCTAAGCCGTCAATTCCATATCCTTCACGAGTGACTGAACAAAAGAACCGCGAAAAAGCTAACCATCAGATGGAAAAATTTTATCAAATTTTCCAAGAATTACACTTTGATATTAGCTTCGCGGACGCTCTTCTTCTCATGCCTAAGTTTGCTTCAACAATCAAAAATCTGATAAGCAACAAAGAAAAACTGTGCGAAATGGCAAAAACTCCTCTTAACGAGCATTGCTCAGCAGTGCTCTTGAAAAAGCTTCCCGAAAAGCTTGGAGATCCCGGAAAATTTCTCATTCCATGTGTTTTCCCTGGGATGGTTGAATGCTTTGCCTTGGCCGATCTTGGCGCAAGCATTAACCTGATGCCTTACACAGTCTGGAAAAGACTTTCTCTACCTACTCTCACTCCGACCTGCATGACACTCGAGCTTGCAGACCGTACCATATCCCGTCCTCTCGGCATTGCCGAAGATATCTTCGTGAAAGTAGGAAAGTTCCATTTTCCGGCAGATTTTGTGATTGTTGATTTCGATGCTGACCCACGAGTCCCTCTCATTCTCGGGAGAGGATTCTTAAGAACGGGTTGTGCTTTGATCGATGTATTCGAAGAAGAAATCACTCTACGTGTTGGTGGCGAAGCCATAACATTCAATCTTGATCAGACTTCAAGATATTCTTCCAATTATGACGCTGAAACGGTTAACCGTATTGACATCATCGATATTGCGTTGGAGGAATCATCCCAAGAAGTCCTTGGTTTCTCATCCAGTGGCAGTCTTTCTACTGACCCTATCATTTCCGACTCTTCCCCTTCCCTCACTCCGTTTGAGGGAAGTGACTTCCTTTTGGAAGAGCTCGAGGCTTTTCTTGCTCAAGATAGCTCAATTCCCGATGGAGTTGATGAAAACTATCTTGACCCGGAGGGGGACATTCTTCTCCTTGAAAGATTGTTAAATGACGATCCTTCACCCTCTCCGTCTCCACAAATACTTCATAAAGCGGAAGTCAAAAATGTTGAAATAACTGAAGACTTTCCCGAGGTTGAGCTCAAGGACTTGCCCCCTCATCTAGAATATGCATTTCTGGAGGGTGATAATAAATTACCCGTCATTATTGCCAAAGACTTAAAAGATGAGGAAAAGGCTGCACTCCTAAAGGTTCTTAAGTCAAACAAACAAGCAATTGCTTGGAAACTCTCCGACATTAAGGGCATAAGCCCGAACTTTTGTACTCATAAAATCTTAATGGAGGATGACTTTAAACCAGCTGTGCAACATCAGAGAAGGGTAAATCCCAAAATCCACGAAGTTATCAAACAAGAAGTTCTTAAACTTCTTGAAGCGGGATTGATTTACCCTATATCTGACAGTCCTTGGGTTAGCCCAATTCATTGTGTTCCTAAAAAGGGTGGCATTACCGTTGTCACCAACGAGGATAACGAGTTGATTCCAACTCGTTTGGTCACGGGTTGGCGGGTTTGTATTGACTATCGAAAGTTGAATGAAGCCACCCGTAAAGACCATTTTCCTCTCCCTTTTATGGACCAAATGCTCGAAAGACTTGCGGGGAATGAATACTACTGCTTCCTCGATGGCTTCTCGGGTTATTTCCAAATCCCCATTGATCCCCAGGATCAAGAGAAGACTACCTTCACATGCCCCTACGGAACTTTTGCTTACAGACGTATGCCTTTCGGCTTATGTAATGCACCAGGCACGTTCCAGAGATGCATGATGTCTATTTTTTCCGACATGATCGGGAAAACTATGGAGGTATTCATGGATGACTTTTCGGTCATCGGGGATTCATTTCAGACTTGCCTCTCCCACTTGGAACAGATGCTTAAACGTTGCAAAGAAACGAATCTAAGTCTCAACTGGGAGAAGAGCCACTTTATGGTCAAGGAGGGCATTGTCCTCGGCCATAAGATTTCAAAAAACGGGATCGAGGTTGACAGAGCTAAAATCGATGTCATTGCCAAATTACCTCATCCCACCACCGTAAAAGGTGTTCGGAGCTTTTTGGGTCATGCCGGCTTCTACCGTAGGTTTAAACAAGATTTTTCTAAGACTGCCCGGCCTATGACCCATCTCCTCGAGAAGGATGCTCCTTTCATCTTCTCTCTTGAGTGCATCGAAGCTTTTGAAACATTAAAGAAAAAGCTTACCGAGGCACCGATTCTTGTTGCCCCCGATTGGGACCAACCTTTTGAGCTTATGTGCGATGCTAGTGATTTTGCCATAGGTGCGGTCTTGGGGCAACGAAAAGCAAAATACTTTCAGCCCATACACTACGCAAGCAAAACTATGACTGAGGCTCAAGGTCATTACACCACCACTGAAAAAGAACTCCTAGCTGTGGTGTATGCCTTCGAGAAATTCCGGTCATACCTAATCTTGACTAAATGCGTAGTGTACACAGATCACTCGGCTTTGAAATACCTATTTGCAAAACAAGATGCAAAGCCGAGGCTTCTTCGTTGGGTTCTCCTCCTTCAGGAATTTGATATCATTATCCGTGATAAAAAAGGAGCCGAGAACCTAGCTGCTGATCATCTCTCACGATTAGAGAACCCTCATCAAGATGTGTCCGAGAAAAAGGAAATAAATGAAACATTTCCTCTCGAGACACTCAATGCGGTTGCTTTTCGTGGTGACTCTACTACCCCATGGTTTGCCGACTTTGCAAATTACCATGCGGGTAACTTCATAGTGAAGGGGTTAACGTCCCAACAAAAGAAAAAATTCTTCAAAGACGTTAAACATTACTTCTGGGACGACCCCTTCCTCTTCAAAATCTGTGCCGATCAAGTCATCAGGCGATGTGTATACGGACAGGAAGCCACTGATATTCTCAAGGCTTGCCATGCTGGACCCACCGGGGGCCACCATAGTCCTAACTACACCGCCAAAAAGGTGTTTGATTCCGGTTTCTATTGGCCCACAATCTACAAGGATGCCCACGAATTAGTCAAAGCCTGTGATGCTTGTCAGCGTCACGGGAATATTTCACAAAAGAACGAAATGCCACAAAATGCTATTCAAGTTTGTGAAATCTTTGACGTCTGGGGCATCGACTTTATGGGGCCATTCCCATCTTCTCACGGAAACAAATACATACTCGTGGCTGTTGACTATTTGTCAAAATGGGTTGAGGCAAAAGCCTTACCCACTAATGATGCCCGAGTAGTCGTGAAATTCTTGAAATCCCTTTTTGCTCGTTTTGGAACCCCACGTGCCATCATTAGTGATCGCGGTACTCACTTTTGCAATGATCAATTTACAAAACTCATGCTGAAATACGGTGTTACTCATCGTCTTTCTACCGCGTATCACCCCCAAACAAGTGGGCAGGTGGAGGTTTCCAACCGTGGTATTAAACGGATTCTTGAGAGGACAGTGGGTGAAAACCGTGCTTCCTGGTCGGATAAACTAGATGATGCACTCTGGGCCTTCCGTACAGCTTACAAAACACCCATCGGGTGTACTCCATACAAGCTTGTATACGGGAAGGCGTGTCATTTACCGATCGAGCTCGAGCACAAAGCCTACTGGGCCTTGAAACATGCTAACTACGACCTTCATAAAGCGGGTGATCACCGTAAGGTTCAAATCAATGAATTAAACGAACTTCGTGATCAGGCCTACGAGAACTCTTTGATCTACAAAGAAAAGACAAAGAAGATTCACGACTCTAAGATTAAGAACCGAGTTTTCAACGTCGGTGACAGAGTCCTTCTTTTCAATTCCAGATTAAAGATCTTCTCGGGGAAATTAAAAACCCGATGGACTGGACCATTCACTATTGCTAAAGTATACCCATACGGGACTGTTGAGTTATCTCAACCCGAAGGTCCCAACTTCAAAGTGAATGGTCACAGATTGAAACATTATTTTGGAGAGGACACACCACCCATGGTTGTCCCGGATCTCCAAACTTTCCCCATGGACCAATGAATTCGGGGATCGAGTCAAGCTAGTGACTCGGTGAACAAAAATTAGCGGCATATATGGGTTTTCACCCGTATTTCTGACTTCTTTCTACTTTCTACCACCCTAGTGTGGGGGAGTGGCCATCCCCCACCGTTTCAAAAGTAAATATTTTCAAAATTCAATAAACATGTTTCGTATGTATATTATGTCATTCAAATCCCGGGCTGTCAAGACGAATTTATTACAGTTAATCATTCACAAGTGATTAGCTAGCGTGGTAAACTTGACACAAGCCTGGGAAGTGTATGTATATTATTATTCATCTTCCAGGCTGTCAGGGCGAATTTATTACAGTTAATCATTCACAAGTGATTAGCTAGCGTGGTAAACCTGACACAAACCTGGAAGGTGTATGTATATTATCAAACTTTATCATTCAACTCCCGGGCTGTTAGGACGAATTTATTACAGTTAATCATTCACAAGTGATTAACTTGCGTGGTAAACCTAACACAAGCCTGGGAGGTAGTGAGCAAAAAAAAAATAAAAAAAATAAAATAAAATAAAATAAAAAAAAAATTTGTATGTACAGATAAAATAAAGTGAAAAATAGAAATTTCCACAGTTAGAATCGAATATTAGCTTTTCCATTCAGAGATTCGGCATAATAGCCGGGACTTTGAATATTGAGGACAATATTCAGTTCTAGTGTGGGGGGGGGGGGGGGGGGGGGGGGAAATTCTTACGAATTTTATCATAAAACTTTCCAAGTACCCCCATTTTAGGCCAAATTTTTTTCAAAATTTTTCACTTTATTCCAAAATTTTTGTGGTTATCAATCCGCCAAAGTCTAGATGACAAAGGGATTGGCTAGTCCAGGAGCAAACGGCTCTTGGTAAAGACATCTCAAACCCGTTGATGGCTGGCAGTTTGCCAAAAATTGCATGGTTCCTCAGCTCCCCCGCATCCTCATAAGCAAATGAGCTGGCTAGCCCGCAAGATTATGGCTTGTGGTAAAGGCCGTGGAAAATCCATAATTGGTATTCAGCTCACCAAGATGTTGACTTAGTCCATCAAGATGCTGGCTAGTCCAGAAGCAAACGGCTTTTGGTAAAGACTACTCAAATCCGTTGACAGCTGGTGGTTTGCTCAAAATCACACGGCTATCAGGTGTGCCACAGTTCTTACACCTGGCTACTCCAGAAGTGATGGCTTTTGGTAAAGAGTTTCAAATCCATTAAGTTTTTCTCAAAAGATTGCTAGGGACTAGCAATGTTTTAGTGTGGGGGATTGATGAGTGTGTAAATACTCATCATTTTTACCAATTCTGAACTGCCAAAACATCCAAAAACACTCAATAATGAATCAAAATAGTGAAGATATCCCAGGAAAGTGTTTTACATGTTTCAAATGCAAAAATACCAAAAACAGATGAAAAACACATAAAATTTGCATAATTGGCAGTTTCAGTCCCCCAACTTTCAAAAGTTGTCAAATCTAGTCCCTGGAAGTTTAAAATGAAAGGAAAATCATCCCAAGGCAAAGAAAAGTCAAAAACTATCAAAATAAGTCCTTGGGTGATAAAGTTTGAGAAAATTACACCTTTACCCCTCAAAATCCAAAATTGGCAAAACAGGTCCCTGGAGTTTGTGAAATTGGCAGATTTGATCCCTGAGGTTTAAAATAATACTTGTGGTCCTTGTACTAATGTTTAAATGCAGGATTGGTCCTTATGTGAATTTTGGGAAAAGTTTCATGACAGGTCCCTGAAGTTTGGGAAATTGACAGATTTAGTCCCTGGGGTTTTAAAAGAGAAAAATTCAAAAATAAACCTCACACTATTCATCATTGGCATATTACACCCTTGTAAACAAATTAAGAAAATGCCAAATCTACACCCTCAACTTTCCTAAAATTACATAAATGGTCCTTGTAAAAAATAAGCTAAATCTGGATCCTAATATAACTAAACCTTTACCAAAACCAAACCACTAAGTCCAATCCAATACCTCATTTTTCCTTTGGGCCTATAACTGATCCAGTCCACTCCACTTTTGACCCGGCCCCTTGTTTGACTTCGGTCAACAAATACCACAAAACCACCCCGACTAGCTTTTCCCTCCCAAACCACCACCATCACTACCTCACCTCCCCTCTCCTCCAATCAGAAACCAAAGCCTCCTCAATCATCACTACCTCACCCCCTACACCTACCCATCACCTTTGCATTAAATGCTTCTCCCCAATTCACATTATCAGAGCCAATTCAAAGAAACACCTTTTGGCGCCAAATCCACGTGTTACATGGAGAGTGGACCAAAGTTACAACAAGATGGTGGGATTTGATCAGAGCAATGCTGGGAACCCTAATTGAAGGCTATAAATAGGAGAAGAGTGCAAGGGAACGAGTAGTAGTTAATTTTAGTTTTATTTTATGTCGTGTAATTGTCATTTTCAATTTTAGGTACACCCAAGCTCTTAAGCAGTGGTAACCTCTTTATTTTATTGTATTGAACTCATTTCAGTTATAAAATTCAAGTTTCTCTTATTAATTCATGGTATGCAGTTTTAATTCATTTTCTATATCTTGCTTTATATCAATTGTTGTTTTAGTAGTTTGTATTGGACTATTAGATACATATAAGCTCCTAAGTAGCTTATTGAAGCTATTAGTAATAACTTAAATCAGTTAGAAATTAAAAAAAAAAATCAAAATACAAAAAAAAAGTCAAAGGAAGTCAAACCTGTGTTCTTGGTGATCAAAGCTTGGAGCAAAGTTAATTTTGGATGGCTTTGGTAATTAGAGCTCTATGGAAAGCATTTAGGTGTGGTACTAAGTCCTTGGTTCTCAGTTGTGGCATAAACTCAAGATTGTAAGCATATTTCTTATTTTTTTTTTGGCATTTACTGTATCAGTTCTTAATCTAGCTTAATATTTCTTGTTTCCTGCTTAATTGATCTTAGTTAGTGATAATCTATTGTAATATTGGTAGTTTGTGTTTTGGAAATCTTAGTTGTTAGTTGTTTAAAGTTAGACAGTAAAATAGCTTAATTAGTGACTAATAGGTTATAATTGTTAACTACTGTGTAATAATGTTTATCTGATCCTTACTCATCATAATCAAGTATTAGAACTCAGTTCCATGGTTTAAAAAAGTCATATGCTTTGAAAACTTTAAACAGTCAAAGGTTCAAGGGTGTTTGGTTTAATAGATTCCTCTGTGCTCAGGTTGTTTGTTTGAGTTGTTTCCTTTTGCTACATGTTCCTTAAGTGTAACTTAGGTCTTGGGAACAATAAGAACTTGGTCATTTAGTGAAGAAAGTCAAAACCATACCACAAATCATACTTATCTGTCTACTGTGTGGACAGTTGAGTCTCAAACCCCCCTCATTTGATCAAAACTCATAACTCTAGCTTATCTTAGGTCTATTATAGCTTATTATAGCTTATTAAATCAGTAGTAGTAATTAGAAACTCACAATAGTCAAACTAAGTAGTTTAGGTAAAAAAGTCAAAATCTGTTTCTCAGATTTTCTCAAATTTTCAAACATTTGTTTGGAATTTAGGAGAAGGATTGAGGAGCTGAAATTTGTTTCTATTAAGAGTCTACCACCTCTAGTTCAAGTTCCCATTCAGCTTATATTTTTAGCTTTTTTACACTGGGCCCCATTCACCCTCAAAGACAACTGCAGGGCAAGGGTATTGCCCTGCTCATCAGCTCAGTCCCAACACCACCACTTTGGTGGTGTTTTGTGACCAACCCAGTGGACCCCACACCATAGAACCAGTTCCATACAACCCCCCTCCTACCAGGGTATCACCTTTGACCCTTGGTTTGACCTAGGATCAAGTGGACCCCACCTAGAATCTCTTCTCAAGTTTGTCCCAATTCTGACCCAAGTCTTTGTTTAGATAAGTGCTTATTTGGTTCTAATTGGCTTATTTGTGTTCACTGTTTGTTGTTTTTGGCTTATTTAAGTTTGTTTAGCTTAATTTCATCAAGTTTTATCACTGTGGACCCCACCCAAGGCCATTTGACCTTATTTGACCAAACAGTCAACCAAAGTCAACTGTGTAGCCAAAGGGGTGCTTATAGCTTATTTATAAGCTATTTCAAAAAGTGTTTTTACAAAAGTTTGTCATTTTAAGTTGTTTAGTAGTTTTGTAAAAGAAAAATCCAAAAAAAATCAAGTTAAAATAAGTGATAGTTTCTATTTAATTCAAGTTAATTTTAATTTTCATTTTTATATTTTAATTAAGTAACTAGTGTTTTTATATTTTTATTAAATACCTCATATATTAAAGTAGTTATAATAAATTTTTCAGATTTTTATTTTGTCATTTAGTGCTAATTAGATTTAATTTTAATTTTCTTTATTATTAATTAATATCAAATATTAAATAGTTTAATTAGTTTTTATAAGGTTAAATCTAGTTTTTATAATTTTCCTAGTTCTAATATAGTATAATAAGTTTTTAGAAAATAAATTTTGAAATTCTACTGTTCATTTTCTATTTTTCTTATTTTATTTGTTTAAAATAGACTTAAGTTAATTAATAGGTAAATAATTAATAGTTTAATCTTAAAATATAATTTTTAGAGTTTTTATAATTTTGTAGGATTCCAGTGATGGTTAAGTAATTATATAAATTTTATCTTAATTTTCTAAGTTAATTTAGTATTAATATAAATTAAAAGTAGTTTAATTAGTTTAATTAAGTTAAATAGTTTTTAATTAATTACAAAACCACAAAAAGACAAAAATATTATTTTTAGTTTTTTATACTTTCTTCAAGTTCTAATTTAGGTTTAGAAAATATTTTTATAAATTTTTAGTTTAATTTAGATCATTTGTCATTTTTAGTTTATTTAAATTAGATTTTAATTTAGATTTAAAATAGTTTAATTAATTAAATAATAGTTTAATATTATTTTTTTAATCACTTTTATAATTTCTTTTTCATTTCTAATTTTAAGTTTTGAAAAGTGTCAGAAGCACCCCCTGTAGTTTGATAATTACCAAAAACCCACTTTTCCAGTCCGATACGTGATCTTAATTGTCAATTTGTGCATATATCTGGTATCTGATTATTGTGAATATTATATCTGTTTGCCAATACCAAAATAACAGTAGCAATACCAATCCCACATCATCTGGCTACTGTCCTCAGTGCCACTTTCTCATAAACGATTCCAAAAGCACCATTTCAATCTCGTCGGGACTTTAACGACCCGGGAATACACTATACTATCACCGGAGTATTGATTCTAGGCTGTCTTTGACTTATTGACCTTGGTCAATAATAATAAGACGGTTCAGGACCAATCAAGAAGACATGATTAAAATGTGATCAAAGATGTTTTAAGTTTGTGACTGAATCTCAAAAGAGCTCAACTTAGATAGAACCAATGAATTGACGAAGCTTAAAATGTCAGTAATCGAAAAGACTTGTCCTGGACGGGTAATAATTTCAAGCTAGTCTAACTAGTGATGTAAGCGTGTCTCGAATAGGACTTGTCTGAGTAGAATGTACCATATCGAGAGACTTTCTTTGGACTTGACCAAGACGGGTAATAATTTCAAGCTAGTCTAGCTACTGATGTAAGCGTGTCTCGAATCGGTCATGTTCGCTGAAAGTGGATCAATTCAAAAGTACAAACTCCTCCCGCATGTGCAAATTTCTTAATTATCCATGAGCACATGTGAAGGGGGGGTCCTTCAAAAGAAATGCAAAACTCTCGAAGTGTCAAAAATGTGTTTTATTATCATAAACACTTTGAGAGATTTTCATAAATGGTTTCATGGCAATTATAGGATAGTCATGGAGTTATAAGGTGACTAAGGTTAGGAAAAAACCGTCCTATGATCCGCTAGAGCCGGAGGGATCTACCCAAGGACAAATCCAATAGATTAGAATTAGAAGTCCTTAGGTATGATTGAAAAAAGGAGAAAATGAGAAAGGAGAAAGAAGGGGTTGAAGAATTAAAAAGAAAAGTTATGAAAAAGGGTGAAAAGAAATAGCCAACCAAATGTTCAACCTTAGGGCAAACACTGGGTTCAATTCGTATGCTACTGGTTGTTACTAAGGTGACACCGGTATTGAAGATAAAGACGTCATGGACCTAGTGACGCACTGCACTCAACCTTCTAGCCACTCAAGTTCTCTTAAGAGAGCTTGTTTCATTCTCACGGGGAACCAGTGTAATCTATCGACTTATCTCTTAGAGATGGTTGATATTGAAGCAGGAGACCCCTCCCTAGTCTCCGCATAGGAAACCTAACTGTGCACTTATCGAGTCTAGAGCCATGAGATACATCAAAGATCTCTTAGGAATACTTAGTATTTCTACAACTGGTGTTCTACATCAATCGACACCAGGTGTAAATTATAGAGTCCTACGCAGATCTTAGCAATCTGCCAGAACGTTTATGAGAGGATTTACTTGTGTATTTCTCAATGATTGAACGGAAACTCCTGCCAGGGTCAACATCAAGCAGTCCTGACAACAGGTCACTTTGGTAATTCTTTATGGGTTACACTTAGTGTTCACGGTGGTTCCAAACGGTCTACAGTCGTGGATTGATCCCCAGCGACTCACCCATTCGTTGAGCTACTTAGTATGTCTCGTAAGCTCCCTCGGGAGTATACAAAATGGGAACGGCCTTGGTAAGGGTTAGAAGGAGTCTTCACACTATGCTGTTGACGATCTCTAATTCCTTATCTGTAAGTACCGGTTGATTTATTGCTAACTGTTTCCATGCAGGTACTAACCACCACCATGACACCAGTTTCCACATGCTCATACATACATCATGAAGTCAAAGAAAAGTTCTCACAAAGATCAAAGGATAGCAACAGTTAAAGAAAGATTCTACGCCAAAAAGAAGAATCTACAAAGTAAAGTGACAAAGATCAAAGTGAAAGAACGGGAACAACAAGTGTATGTATGACAAAGACTAAAGACGTATGAGCATGTTGGAAAGGCGCATAACCATCAAAGACAAAGAAGTGACGAAAGGCAGATGACATCATTGGATCACTTCAACAACAATGAAGCATGATGAACTGGAACTATGATTCATCTAATGATTCTTAAAGACGTCAAGAGCTATGAATGTTAAAGTTTAAAGACAAAGATGATGACGTAGCACAACCTTAAATGACCAACACTTAGGGGGAGATTGTTAGGATCATATTTTATTTATAGAAAGTGTCGGTCATTAATATTATGTAATAGGTTGCTTTAGAATATCATTATGATGAAGTTTATGTTTAGTATTCATGATTTGTAAAAGTCTAAGGGCTATTAGTGTAATAAAGTAAAAGATAAGAGATTCCCTACACTACAAGTATAAATACTCATGTAAGACCTCATTTTGAGGTTGGTTCTCTTAGTAATAACATAGTTTCATATTTCACACACTAGGAGTTCCCTCCCACTTTCTCTCTCTAGGATTAGGCAAGATTCATAAGTGATCAAGGTTGTTCTACGGTCCTACAAAAACCATATCAACCATTGATCTCTCTTTTCCCCCCAAGCAAAGCATATTCCTTGGAATATCCCTTCTCAACCCAACCAAGGCATATTTGATCCTAGCCATCTATTTCAAATGAACTCATCTCAACCATCCACATTCAACACATTCCAAATAGTTTAAAAACCAAGGGAGGCTCCCTTTGATCTCCACCATCCAATTCAAACCAATTCATCTCAACCCTCTATCTCATTCTTCCCCCCAAGCATTGGAATATTCCTTGGCATATTCTTTCTCTCTTTTCTATGCCATGTGAGGAGATACACTTCTACCCCTTCCAAATTACCCTATCTACACCTTATACCCTTGGTAATTTAGTTTCTCTTTAAACACTTCACAAATGATTTGCAAATTGGCTATTTGAGTTGGCAAACCTTAGAATGATGAATGTTAAGGTTTAATGTGAAGTACAATCGGGGGTTTAGCAAGGATAGGTATTTATGAGATCCAAACACCCAATACTTGGGAAACATTTACAAACGCCTGGCGCGCTGCCCGTGCGTTGACGCGCGGGTGACACGCCGGCCTCGGTAAATTTTCCCAAGTTTGGGTTCTTGGCCTATAAATACCACCCTTGCCTCTTGTATTTCTCACCCCTTGCCATTATTCTTTCTCTCTAGATTCTTTCTCTCTAAACACTCTCAAATCTCTCTATCTCTCTATCTTTAATCTTGTGTTCTTGATTTTCACATTAACATCTTTAGAAGAACACATCTACTTGCAAGGGAAGAATCACAAGAACCTAATTCACTCTTGTGATTGTGTCGAGGGTCTTCTTATCTATATCCTATCTACTACAATCGAGTCTCTAGGTTAGGTTAGGGCTTGGTTGAACAAACATATATTCATTCATTCAATTGTTTATAAGGGAAGTCTTGTGTCTTGGTGACCAAGCCTAGATCATTGGGGATCTAGTTGGGGTTTGATACTTCCGGTGGAAAGTCTTGGTAGAGATCTTTGTGATCCTTAGGTGAAGTCGAATCGCGAGATTCTTTTGGGTGGTTTCCGAGGGCGGAATACCGTTGGGGAGTAACTCCTTCTTTGTGAGCATCAATATTGGTGAATATTGGTGGAGTGAATTGTAACGGTTTGTAATCCACCGAAAGGATTATACTAGTGAATAGTATCGGAGTCGCGGATTCACAACTGGACGTATGGATGGTATAAACCCCCCATCCCGAACCAGTAAATATTGTGGTGTCTTTCTTTACTCGCATTATATACTTTGGTTATGTGTGTGGTTGTTTGGTTTGATTATACAACCACTTGGTTTTCTTTGAAGCTTAAAGTTTTTAAACGTTTTAAAAGCCAAAGAAACCGTATTCACCCCCCCCCCCCCCCTCTACGGTTCTACTAATAATGTTGTCCACATAAATCTAAACAATTAAAATGTCATCTTTGAATTTTTTGGTAAACAAGGTGTCATCAACTGTTCCTTTGGTGAAATTGTTATTGAGCAAGAAAGATGATATTTCGTCATACCAAGCTCTTGGCGCTTGTTTTAAACCATAAATGGCTTTCTTAAGCTTGTAGACGTAGTCTGTATGATCTTTGTCGATGAATCCCTCTAGCTGACTCACATACACTTCTTCTTTCAGAGTTCCATTCAAGAAAGCTGTCTTAATGTCCATCTGATAGACTGTGATGTTTTTGTGAGCTGCATAGGCTAAGAAAATCCGGACTGCTTCAAGTCTAGCTACAGGCGCGAAGGATTCTTCGAAATCTATCCCTTCTTCTTGTGGATATCCTTTAGCCACGAGACGAGCTTTGTTACGAATTACAGTCATTTCCTCATCCAGTTTGTTCTTCCACACCCACTTGAGATCAAGAATACGTTTATCAAGTGGTCGTTCAACAAGTTCCCAACTATCATGTAACTGGTATTGAAGAATTTCCTCCTACATCGCTTCTATCCAAGGGTTTTCTGCCATTGCTTCCCGAATGTTCTTTGGTTCTTTGAGGCTGATTGAGCAAATGTAAATGCACAATTCGAGATCTGTGGCAAGTTGTCTCCTCATCTGAACTGGCTTTGAAGGTTCACCAATAACGTGTTCAATTGGATGGTCTTTTGTCCATTGAAGTGTAGAAGGGTACCTTGGGTTGAACGTATGTTTGTTAGATGGTTCTTTTAACCTTGAAGAAGATTCAACAGAGTCTATTGCAAACGGGTTTTCAAATACTTCTTCTTCTTCTTTTAACGCAACATCGTTTGAATTATTTGTTGGTTCTTCTTGAAAATTTGTAGTTTGATTTTGCTCATCAACTCTTGGTAGAACAATTTTAATAACTGGAGTTGCTGGAGTAGATGTTGATGATGCTGAGGGAGTTGGTGCTTCAGCTTCGATTGTTGTAGATGCATCTTGTGATGGTGGTGGTGGTTGATGGTTTTGAGCGGGTGCAGCGAAATGTTGTTGAGATGCATTTGTCGAAGTTCCACCATAATATTCATCAAACATTAACTCGAAGAAATTTTCCAGTTCTTGTTCTGTAGATTTTTCTGTGTTTGTTGAATGAGCTCCTTGAGGCACGAGTCCTGAAGTGATGTGTCCAGAAATCTGCAGGTTTTGTGCGGGTCCTAATCCGTTTTGATTAGAAGCCATCGGATTAAGCGTGGGTTCTAGAGCGAGTCTTTCAGAAGCCATTTGTGAAATCTCGTCAAACTTCACATTCATCGTCTCCATTATCCTTTTCGTTCTTCTATTATACACCCTAAATGCCCTCGAGTTTTCTGAATATCCAATGAAGATTCCAATATCACCTTTAGCTTTCAACTTTCCTAGAACTTCTCTGTCGTTCGTCGGATAGCACAAAGCGCCAAATACGTGAAGGTAAGAGATGTCCGATTTACGGTTGTTCACTAGCTCATATGGGGTTTTATTGAATCTTGGATGGATTAGGGATCGGTTCTGAGTGAAACATGCAGTGGCAACAGCATCAGCCCATAAGAATAGTGGTGCACTAGAATAAATCAACATTGTGCGAGCAGCTTCCACAAGAGTTCGATTTCTTCTTTCAACTACCCCATTCTGTTGTGGAGTTCTAACAACTGATGTTTGATGTGTAATTCCAACATCTTCGAGGTAAGTTCTTAACTCCTGATTTGTGAATTATGTGCCATTATCTGTTCTTACAATCCTTACTGGAGCTTGAAGTAAAACTTGAATACGCTTCAGAAAGGTGATGATGATGCCTGGTGCTTCGTCTTTTGATCTCAAAAACTTTACCAAAGTATATCTTGAATAATCATCGACGATAACAAGAATATACTTCTTCCCATTAATGCTTTCAACTCTCATTGGGCCACATAAGTCCATGTGCAAAATATGTAACCTTGCTTCCGAACTAGGTATGGTTTTAGGTTTATATGATGCTCTTTTGCTTTTTCCTTGTTCGCATGATGGACATAGGTGTTCCTTGGTGTATTTGAACTTAGGAAGACCGGTGACGATGTTGTCTTTGGCTAACTTGTTGATGGTGTCGAAATTGAGATGAGATAAACGTCTATGCCATAGCCAGGACTTAGTTTCGGTTGCCCTTGTCATAAGACAAATTGGTGATGTAGAAGCCATTTGGTTGATGTCAATAGCATACAAGTTTGTGCCACGATTACCAGTTAAAAGATCATCACCAACCAAGTTTCTAATAAAAACCGTGTTTCTACTGAATGCAACTTCTAAATCTGCATCACAAAACTGCCCAACTGAAAACAAGTTGTGTCCCAACCCTTCAACGTAGTAAACCTGAGTGATCAAAAAGTTCCCAAACTGAAGGTCTCCAAAACCCAGAATAGCTGCTACATGATCATTTCCAAAGCGTACAGTTCCCATGAATTTCCAGACGAAATTGATCAGCAGCTTTAAGTTCCCGGTCATGTGCTTGGAGCAACCTGAGTCGACGATCCAAAGACATATTTCGATAACCTGCCAAGAACAGAAGAGTTTGTATTTGGAAACTGTTTTGAATTTTATTCCATGGGGTTAGGAGTAAATTTTGAATCACATACATCAAATGTTTCTGCATGTTTATTTTGAACAACTTCCAATTTGCCATTCTAAAGAATGAACTCTCTACCCATTGGAATCCACATACAATACTTAAGGTAGTTCCTAGGCATTCAAATACTAGTGGTAGACCTAAAGCGTGCAACTAATCTTTCTATAGATCTAGATCTAGCACTAGTTCCTTTTGGAACGTTCTTCTGTTCAGGCGTAACATTCACATTCTTAGAAACACATTCATCATGAACATCATTAATTAAACATTTCTTGCATATTAAACAAACAGAATCATTACATGCATTAGAAATAGTACTCTCGACATTACATTCAGATGAAATATGTCTCTTATTACAAAGCGATAAATTCCTAGGGTGTTCTTCTACTTCTTCAACTTTATTCTTGCTGCTACTCTTAGAGGTAGGCGAGACTCTATTGTTCCTTGTATTGCTCCTAGGCTTTAGTCTGCTGCTCCTAGAGGTGCTTTCTAGTCCTGTAGAAGGTAAGGCACACGCGTTAGTATTTATATTGTTGTCCTTTTTAGCATCACTAGACTCTTTAGAATTATCCTTTTCGCACTTGTCATTTGTCTTAGATGTGGAGGCAGACGCATTAGTGGGACTAATCCTAAAAAGGCCAGGTGCTATCACTTTTGGTGTATCAACAACCGCTTTTCCTTTATCAACAATCTTTTCATTTTCACTTTTCTTGGGCAAGGGTGTTGGAGTGATTGGTTTTGTCAAGTCCTTTTTCTCATCGACTTTTGGAGCAAACCGTGAAATTGACATTTTGGGTTTTTGAACCGTGTTTGAAACATTTGGTTTCTCTAAAGTCGATGGTTTTGCAAACTTCGTTTCCTCACTCTTCCCTTTTTGACTTTCAAGCTGAGCCCTCAAAATATCATTTTGCTCTTTCATGTTCTTGAAGGCACGCTCATATGACAGTTTGTCATATTTGCATTCTTCTTTTTTCCGATCAAGTTGTTTGAAATATGACACATTTTCTTTTTCAAGCTTTATAAGAGCATTTTCATATTTGGAAACAATTTCGGAGGTCTCAGCTCTCAGTCTTTCGTCGTCTTGAACCGAATATGCTTGTATGATGATGGACATTATAGCAGTAGACAGAACAGCTTCGAAGAGAGAATCATTTAACCTTTCCAAAACATTCATGTTTTCACGAGTTTCATTAGCTTCGTTTACCAGGGATTTGTGGTCCTTGACAAAGTCGGCCATTTCTTTTAAGAAAGCTTTTTCAAAATGGATTACTCTCGCACTGATGTTATTCAGTGGGATAGTAATTTTGTTTTCAAACACCTTTTTCTGTTCGATGTGAAAACTAGAATGCCAATCGTTGTTAATACTGATAGTAGTTTTAGATTTAACAATATTTGGAAGTACTTGAATTCTCTTTTTAACGTCATCGAGAATGTCTCTAGCCTCACTTGTATTAAAAGTGTTGTTAGAAGACATTTGTTCCATTTTTGAAAGAGATTTGGAAACAACTATCTTTTTAGAAAAGAATTTCGTGAATGGTCATTTTATGGAAAACACAGATGGTTCTGTTTGTGGAACAAAAGTAATTCCCGAAAGTTTGTTCAATTTATTGTAATCAATGGGTTTCAAATCCTTTTGTTTCATTTTATTTATGCTCTCTTCGACAAGTTCTATCGTTTGCACAGAATCCCGAACGACGGGAGGATCATGTTTGGTGTAAATCACATTACCATTATACAAAACATTCTGTTCTTGCTGAGCTTTCTTGAGATTACAAGGAGTTGTGTTACCAAGAGCCATTTTATGTTTCGTATGGTAAATCGGATTAGTTTGATTTGAAATCATTTTCATTGTTTGACTTGACTGACCCGACTTAACCACTAATTCTTCTAAATGTGCAATCATGTGTTCTGACTCTACTATTTCTTCCAAAAGTTTATCTTCTTTCTTTGCAAATTCCTTTTTCAACTCATCCCTTTCTTTTCCGCTTTTAAAGCTTTTATGTTTTTGAATGAATTAACATCAAGTGTATCAAACTTGATTTGCAAACGTTTTTCCCTTGAAATGGAATTTTGATAACCAGTTTCTAATTCGGACAATCTTTTGTTATGAAATTCAAAAGCTTTAACATTTTCCTTGTAACTCTCAAGCACAGCGGTCAATTTAACATTCGCGGACTTAACATCGCGATTGACCTTTTTTACATTTTCAATTTCAATACTGCAATTGTTCAATAATGATTCAAACAAAGCACGTGTTTCCTCATCATTCTTAGCATGTTGTGAAACAAAGCCTCCATTATGATTCACATCTGGATTTGCTAAAGGAGTATTGCTACTACTTGGCGTGTCCAGGTATGTATCATAAGTGGATGCTAGCTTCTCAGAATGATGTTCCTCATGAGGAGACATATCAAATATATCATTATTGTGACATGTGTTGAAGTTGGATACCTCAGATGGTGCATTGGTGTCATAAATAGGAAGTGTGTCAGAATCCGTGTCATATTTAGCTTCCTGAAGATTCGCCATAAATATGCAGTTCGCATCGATATCCTCTCTGTCTTCCATGTCATCCATAAGAGCCATAAAATCATTCTCCTCTGCGTTCAACTGAAACCCTGCCTCATTCTTTTGTGCCAACAGCAGTGCTTTCTGCAAGTACGCTGGGTCTCTTTTGTTCAACTTAGTAGGACAGTTCCTTGCCATATGACCTACACCCTGACAGTTGAAACACTTTACCGGATTACCCTGATTCACATTTCCCTGATTCCCAACAACTGGAGCTGCAACATTCCTATTATGATTACCCATTGCCTGATTGCCAACATTCTGACCCCTCTGATTTCCAACAAACTGACCCATCTGATTCCCTGCATACTGACCATACTGATTCCCAGCATACTGACCTGCATTCTGCATATTCTAATCACCCATATGAAATTCAGTAGCATATCCATGCTGATTCCCATAAACTCCAACCATTTGGCCTCTGTTGCCCATATTGAAACTCGGCTGAGCAAACTGCTCGTTGCGAGTGTTCAATGAAATCCTTTGGTTGTTGTTTGTTGGTGTAGAATAACGTCCTTGGAATGCGTTTGACAGAAAAGTAAGCTGCAGTAGCTTCATCATTTTCAGTGAATTCTGGTTATTGGAATTGTGGGTATTGCTGTTGTGGAATAACATGTTGTTGTTGCTGTGGGTAGAACTGTTGTTAGTAGACCGGTATTGGTTGTTGAATGCATGATGGTTGCATGTAGTTGTGAGTGGAAGATGATGATGGTTGTTGTGTGTTCACTGGTAACGGTATTGGTGTAGTAGCAATTAATGCAAGAGGATCATGATTCTTTGCCAATCTTTCTTTACTTACTTCATTAGCCTCAGCTTGGTTTTGCTTCAGAAAGTCATAGAGTTGATCATAATTCACCTTATGTAAATCCTTTGTTTGATTGAGAATTGTAACATAACGACCCCATTCTTCTAGAAGGTTATTGATGAATTTGATGTTTGTTGCAATTGTTTGTGGTGTCAACTTGTTTTTGATTAACTCATTCATTAAAGTGCAAAACCTTGTGTAGTATGATTCAATTTGTTCACCTTTAGTGGATGTAAAGTTCTCCCATTCAGTTAGAAGTTTGTTTTCAATGTCTTGTTGTCCAATCTCTGTTCCATGACATGTCCTTCTAACGCGTTCCCACATATCATGAGCAGTTTGACAGCTGTCGACCGCAACAAAGATCTCGCGTGGTAATTCAAGTTGGATTAAATGCATTGCCATATCATCAGCGG
The DNA here is from genome assembly GCA_030686995.1 of Artemisia argyi. Taxonomy (NCBI): domain Eukaryota; kingdom Viridiplantae; phylum Streptophyta; class Magnoliopsida; order Asterales; family Asteraceae; genus Artemisia; species Artemisia argyi. The sequence goes on from CM060692.1 coordinate 155,447,263, forward strand.
CGATCTGCTTCCTGTCTGCATCTGTGTAATCTTCTTCAGTTTGGTCACGCATGAATGGTTGAGTAAGAGGTGTGTCATTCAGATTGCCTTCAACTTGAATTTGTCTTGGCTTAAATGGACCATTTTCAATGGATTTGATCATTAGTTTACCATCAGTCTTTGTTTTGATGTAACGAAGCATGCGGCTTATCCATGGAAGATATCCACCTTTTTCAAGCATTGGAGGTCGGTTTTCCGCACCGGCTGCATGAATGTCTTGCTGAGTTTCCATTGATGAAGTGTAGATGGATAAAGTTGATTCTTGGATCAATCCAATGAAATAGGAGTTGTGTTTAGAGTAAGTTGATGCAAGTTTTTTTGGTGAAAAATTTGATCTAAAACCTTAAAACCTCAATAACTTCTTCCTGGAGCATTTTTGGGCCTCAAAGATTCAATGTGTCGTTTTCCTTGGTCTCACGGTCGTTTTGACAGCTGATTCGTCGAAAACGGAGTTACGGTTCAAAAGTTATGGCCGTTTGAAGTTTGGTCCACAATTGTCAAAATTCACGAAACTTTTCAAAATTCTCAAAACTTTAGTGTGTTCTCGAAACTTTTATGTGTTCTCGAAACTTTGAGGATTCTCGAAACTTTGAGTATTATCGAAACTATGGGATTCTCAAAACTTTGAGTATTCTTGAAACTATGAGGATTTTCGAAAATATGGGTTCTCGAAAGATTTCAGAATTCTCGAAAGATTTCAGAAATTTCGAAAATATGCACCAAAACTTTCTAAATTATACAATTTAGAGAGTATACCACGAGTCGAAGTGTTTTCTCACTTATACAAGCAAGGGAAACACCGAGTAAGCAACGGTAGCACTTAAGGATCAACGAGGTGTATTCTCGAAAGTTGGTACAAAGGTGTTCTCGAAAATTTTGTGTTCTAGAAAGATAGTACAAGTGTGTTCTAGAAAGTTTGCCAGAATTTTGATTTTGTTAAAAGCTCATCCAAATGAAGTTTGTATTCCAAGATTCTTGTACTTCTAGTTATAAAAACACCAAAACTTTAAAAAGTTGCAAACTTGATGATTTTTATGAAAATTTTTTGTATTCTAGAAAACAAGTACAAAAATAATTCAAAATTTTAAAGATTTAAATCTTTCAAAAAGATTGAAACTTTCTTGTTAGAAAAGATTTATAACACTAGTTTGTAATAAAAAAAAAAGTGTTAAAAGCCAAGAAAAACAAGAAAAGTAAGAAACTTTTTAAGAAAAACTCGTGTAGATAGCTAAAAAACGAACCAAACAAACTCCCAACACTCCTAAATCATTGTTAGGAAATTGATACCACTTGTAGGACCTTAGATATCACAACTTTATCACACAATGTAAGCACAATATGAAGTAAAGATGGTGACTTGAAGATGTATATATGCCGTGTATATGTTGAGAGAAAGAGATGGAAATGGAACTATTGTTGAAAGAAAAACACACACAATACACACTCAAGCACACACCTCAAATGACTCATTTGAGGTGTATTTATACAAGAAACATGTTGCCCTAAAAGGCGGATGGGCTTGGTTATGGACTTGGTTTACATGGGATTTTTATAAAGATTACACTTATCATATTAAACCTTAGAATAGCCAAGTCCATAGCCCATTTAACTAGAACTACTAAGACACATTACAAAGTTACAAATATGAGAATGACCATCACTTTCTAATATAATATTTAATGCTAACAATGACTATCCTCTTAAAATAAATTAGGATGTTCCTACATTTTAATGAGAAAGTTATATATCAAATAGGTTAAGAATTTATATGCTCTTGTTTTCAAATATTGGGATGCCTTTATTTGCAAATAATGAGATATAAAAACCTAAGTATCTGGTATCTGTACAAGAAATTCCTACTCCGCTTGTGAAAAATCTTCTTTCTTTTCACATCATTTTCCTCGGTATCAGAAGATAATCCTCTTCTTCCTCTATTTTCTTGATTTATTCTCTCCCCTACTCCTATAATCGTCTAAATCTCGGGACGAGATTTTCTCTAAGGGGGTAAGACTATAACAACCCACAAACACCCGTTACTATCATTCCCATTTCAAATACCTATAGTAGGTATTTCACAGGTAAATTTTTGCTTTTTATATGCATTGTTACTTGCATGACTCACTAGACCTGCTCACGTATCTACACAAGCCAAATAACTCAACACTCACATTGTTAAGATTGTGTTTTAGTTTGATTATGTGATCGGGGGGTCGGGGATTGTGGAAGTAAAGAGAAGCCATATTTAGAGAGAGAAACTAGAGAGAGAAGGGATAACTATGTGTGTTTTATTGAATAATGAAACGATAAGCTTACACACTAAAGCATCACTATAACACCCGTAAAATCTCAAACGTATATTTAAATTATAACCTAAGCATTTATACGATTATACTTGAACTTTATGCAACGTGTTAATCCATAAGACTTATGTTATACGATTTAAGCTGTGTCACATTTATAACAATATGTTACACGCCTAAATATAGTATATGGGCCAAATTTCTTGAAGTGTACAAATAAACTAGAACCAAAAACAAGGCTAAGTGCATTATGGAACTAAATTTGGAATGGGCTAATCACAATCCCATATTATACGGTATTCCTTGATTCACCCTATGATATCACACGTTTTCCTCCCTATCACTTTTTGAACCGTATATCACAACCTAAAACAAACCTAAACCCTAAATAATTATCACAAAGTCGGCTACCTAGTTTCTGGTTCTGAGCTTGGAGAAAACCGATTGCAAAGAGGCTGTAATAAGGTGGTGTGATCGTGGGCATTGTAGGTCGACAAAGGTGATTGTTGGTCGCAGCTTTTCTGTTTCGAAAGGTGGTACAGTGGTCGTGGTATATTGGATTCGAGGGTGTTGATTTCTGGGCTCGAAGTTCTGATTCTTGGTCCTTTGTTTCGTCCGTCTTTATTAGTCCTTGAGGTATTCCTTTCGCCTGGTATTTTTCGTTTCGAATATGAAACCTATACGTATGTTATGGCATGCACTTCTTCATTTAAACTGTGAGATGAATAAGTTATAAAAACGCAACATGAAACGATAAGTAGATAAATGAAACGGACGTCACATAAATCATGAAACTGGATGTTATAAGTCGATTTTCATTCTATCTCAGGTCTTTGAATCTGTAATGTTATACGTTTGAATCTGGTCTTTCGACACTCGTATCAGTCGCTATTATACAATCTGAAATCTGGATATAATCACAAGAAATAAAAGAAAGGGCCGTACATGTTTGTTACGTGAATAAGAGTATGAGTTTATGTGATCATGTCACGTTTGTGTTTCTGTTTTGAGTGTGTGAATGACTGTCAAAAGGTTGCGTATATGTGTGAGTTTAGAATGGCTTTTAGAACGTGTTAACATAATTGAAAACAGAAGCATAAGTCATATGAAATCCAAACCATTATTAAGTATTATGAATATAGAGATAGCATGCATGTATACATCTAATAAGTTTCACATGAAATCATAAAAAGAAACCTTAGATACAATCAAGCTACACTTGTTTGCATTGGGTCTGTTCTGTACACGCTTACTCGACCAATAGTCTATTATAACATAGACCTATAATAACTAATATAAAGAGGACTACATGCTGGTTTTATTTTGTTTTAATTCGCATAAAATGTATAAAAAAGGGGTGACGTGTATATATTGATGAAGTGAACCGATGTCGGGTTATAAACAAGTCGTACATGATTTTATAAAAATATTGGGTCGTCGCGGCATAAATATTAACATCGTGGGTACGTTAACAAATTATATAAAAATTATAAATGACGGGTCCAAAATTAATATTTTAATAATAATTTATTAAAATAGACTTTAAAATAACTTTATTTGACGTTTTAATATTTAATTTTGATAATTTATATTTTGATTACTAAATCGGCGTACTTAACCCTAACTTACTATATTGGTCATTTTAAACCTTGTATAGTATTTAATCGTCAATAATAACCTTAAAGTATTAATTCGGGAAAGTTACTAAAAATGGGAAGCCGGCTAAAACGAGTAATCTGATTTAAAATAAACATTTGAATAATAAACCGATCATTAATTCGGGTAGATTCGCTGAAGAATGGTGTGACTTCCTATTCGTGTGTTATGGTTTCGTTGGCGGTTTAAGGTACAGATATTCTATCCCTTTTCAGTAGGGACTTCTCATGACTTTCTTTCGATCCTTGACACTTCTAAGATTCTCTTCAGTTATGCCATTGCTATGTTCCCCATTTGATATGACTGATATGATCCATTTGATATGATTCATTGATATGATCTATTTGATACGAGCCTTGCTATGATACCTCTGATTTGATTCTGATTTGCTATCCACTTTGATTATGACTATGTGATTGCGATATTCTGTTATATTATGCTCTGGTAGCATTCTGTTATGTCATGCTCTGGGAGCATTTTGTTATGGATAGCTTTGCTTGTTTGTTCTGATATGTTCTGTTCTGATGCCCGAGTTTTTAGTCTACTCATGGAGGTACCATGGGCGTGTCATTGAGGCACCAATGGCATGACACTATCTGGGGCGGTGTGATTAGTCCCCGGCGTCCCCGTCTGATTATGATATGATATGAGATCTCTTGGCCACTTTGTATATGATTTATTTGTGGGGGGCGTATGGATGCATCCTAGGATTTGTTTTGATATGATATGATACGATTTGGTTTGGTGACTGGCTGTACGTGCCTTGTACCCCTTTCACGTCTGGTACATTGGAGTTAGCTACTCTATGTACATCCTATGAATTGACGGATATGTGATTATGTGATTTGAGATCTATTCGAGTGTCTCGGGTAGGTCGGCTCGTGGCTTTCCTATGTTCTTTGTGTCTATTCGAGTGTCTCGGGTAGACAAGCCTTTGTTGATACGTGCTCTTTGATTCTGGTTACTATATGATTCATATTATCACTTGACTCTTCGTACTCATTATTCATTTAACTTATGATATTTGTTCAGTTATCGTTGATCTCTTATGCATTTGACAGATGATATTCATTTCAGCAGGAGCTTATGATTTCCTTTTCCTATATTTATCTACGTTTCGATTATTCGTTTTTTTTATATATCTGTTCACTGGGCTTTTTAAGCTCAGCCGCATTTCTTTTCCTGCGGCAGGTTTTAGGTTGGAAGCTGGGTTTGGGTGAAGAGTGCATAGGAGCGTTAGTGGACTATCCCAATGATTAGAAGCCAATTTACATCTATACTAGACTTGGATTTGGATTCGATTAGATTTTGTTTGGATTTGTATTTCTTCCTGTATAGAGTTAGTATTTCTTTTGTAACCTTAGAATACCTTTATAACTTTATGATTATAAGTCTTCCGTTTGCATTTGTATGTTCTGATTTGGCACCATAATGTGACATTTTGACCCGTGTCGGGTTGGGGTGTTACAATTATGGTATCAGAGCCCAGGCTGCGACTTGTAGTACGTAAGTTATGGCCTGTGAAGTTTAGGACCCTTAGGTTTGCACCTTAGAAGCTTTAGGAATAACTTTGGGAGGTTTTGCCTTAACTTTCTCCCCTTAAGAGCTTTAGTATGACCGGTGAGGATTGGGTAGATATATGATCAGACGTTGGTTTTCTTGCTTCCGCTTTTCTCTGATTTATGCCTTTGCTTTTCGTGAATCTCTTACTCGATCATTCGTTCCGGAGATTTAGAAGACTTATCAGGATTCGCGACATGCGTTTAAGATGCCTTTAGACTTAGTAGTGTGCCAGATAGGTTTCTTTCTCTGGAGTTATCCTTTTGAACCTCAATTCTTGATTCGTTTGACATTCGTTTAGATGCCTTTTGTTCGTTCGGAGATTGCGTATGTATGAATCCTACGTGTTCGACACATTCTATGACTTCTCCCTGCTTTTCATTCTTTCTTCATTGTTGATTTTTGACCTTACCTGTTCCATCCCTGTGAACGTTTTGCGATTTTTCATCGTGTATATTCGATTGTCCGATGCATTCTGGAGATATTTGGAGACGATTTTGTTGTGCTAATCTGTTTACATTGGAGATGTCCGATTCGATGTTATTCTGGATTTTGATCTGTTGCCTGAGTATTATGATGATGACGACTGTCATTTTATGTTTGTCACCTTTGACGTTCTGTGAAGTTCATATTCTACACCATGATTCTTAACCTGATAATCGTTTGTGACCACCTTGTTCTAAAACTCGTGCGTTGATTTCCCCACTGCTGTGAAGATACTCCTCTGATGAAACTCGCCTCGAGAGTTATTCAATTCGTTGGGAACGTTCGTTGTGTATCTTGTGTGTTTTTGTTTTATTCGTGGAGGAGAATGATGATGGTATTTATTGTTGGGAGCTGAATCGTGTCTTATTTTCTGAAAAGAACGGGATATTCTTAGAAATTTCTTTTCGTATTCGTTGTGATCTCTATGAATGTCGTAATGCTAATTGTATTGGCTACCACTACGACTATTCCTATGTATTTGATCAATTGTGCCTTTCATGAATACTTGGACAAATTGTCATAGTATGACATATTAGGGTGTTCAGAGACGAAAGAGAAACACGAGACTTATCTTCGTTTTCGGTGTTGAATTTCTACGATGGAAGGGAGCAGTTTGAAGTGAACGGTCTTATCAACTCTATTCATCTTAGTTGTACTAATATGTATAGAGTCTTGAAGCAGGAGCCAGACGGGATGGTATGAAGACGGTGGTGACTACATCGGAGATTTCCACGCACAGGAGGAAGGACAACACGAGTGGAATTACAATGGAGCATTGACTAGGATGGCTTGCTTGGAAGATCGGCAGAGATTTCTTTCGACAGAAGATTATTTAAGCTACATGGCGCACCTACAGTGATTGTGACAGAGAATCGCGTTTGGCAACACGCTTCCAGAAGAGATATAGAAGAGTAGACGTTTTGGCATTTGAAGAGGTTTTGATTCACGACATGTTAGTTCTTGGATTCATTCTTACCCATATGATTATTCTACCTATTATGTTATGCCTTTTGCTACGTTTTGAGACTCTGGGCTGTGGTTTTGATCGCCAGTACGAATATGTTACCCATCTCTTTATGAGACTCTTGATACGCTTGATGATTTGATTTGTATTTTGCTAATTATTTGCAAATTCCTTTGTTCGTTCAGAATTCGGTAGGAGTTGATGAAGACCTATCGTTTAGTATTATCTCTGTGTTTGCTTCGTAGGTTATGCATTTCGTGTATCTCCTTGTGGGATTCCAATTATCATTTGTCATCTGTCATCTGCTACTCATTTGTTCGCATTCGTTGTATTTGATTTGTTATGATTATGTTCTATTAGATCGAGTCATGAGAAACAATTTCGTTGAGCAGATTCTTTTGGAAGAACCTCCCCGAGCGTGAGGGTTAAGTGTGACGTTCTTTTGTGCTTGGCCACGTCTCCGTCTAACTGTTGCAAACTTCAATTTCGCGGACGAAATTTTCTTTTTAGATGGGAAGAATTATAACACCCGTAAAATCTCAAACGTATATTTAAATTATAACCTAAGCATTTATACGATTATACTTGAACTTTATGCAACGTGTTAATCCATAAGACTTATGTTATACGATTTAAGCTGTGTCACATTTATAACAATATGTTACACGCCTAAATATAGTATATGGGCCAAATTTCTTGAAGTGTACAAATAAACTAGAACCAAAAACAAGGCTAAGTGCATTATGGAACTAAATTTGGAATGGGCTAATCACAATCCCATATTATACGGTATTCCTTGATTCACCCTATGATATCACACGTTTTCCTCCCTATCACTTTTTGAACCGTATATCACAACCTAAAACAAACCTAAACCCTAAATAATTATCACAAAGTCGGCTACCTAGTTTCTGGTTCTGAGCTTGGAGAAAACCGATTGCAAAGAGGCTGTAATAAGGTGGTGTGATCGTGGGCATTGTAGGTCGACAAAGGTGATTGTTGGTCGCGGCTTTTCTGTTTCGAAAGGTGGTACAGTGGTCGTGGTATATTGGATTCGAGGGTGTTGATTTCTGGGCTCGAAGTTCTGATTCTTGGTCCTTTGTTTCGTCCGTCTTTATTAGTCCTTGAGGTATTCCTTTCGCCTGGTATTTTTCGTTTCGAATATGAAACCTATACGTATGTTATGGCATGCGCTTCTTCATTTAAACTGTGAGATGAATAAGTTATAAAAACGCAACATGAAACGATAAGTAGATAAATGAAACGGACGTCACATAAATCATGAAACTGGATGTTATAAGTCGATTTTCATTCTATCTCAGGTCTTTGAATCTGTAATGTTATACGTTTGAATCTGGTCTTTCGACACTCGTATCGGTCGCTATTATACAATCTGAAATCTGGATATAATCACAAGAAATAAAAGAAAGGGCCGTACATGTTTGTTACGTGAATAAGAGTATGAGTTTATGTGATCATGTCACGTTTGTGTTTCTGTTCTGAGTGTGTGAATGACTGTCAAAAGGTTGCGTATATGTGTGAGTTTAGAATGGCTTTTAGAACGTGTTAACATAATTGAAAACAGAAGCATAAGTCATATGAAATCCAAACCATTATTAAGTATTATGAATATAGAGATAGCATGCATGTATACATCTAATAAGTTTCACATGAAATCATAAAAAGAAACCTTAGATACAATCAAGCTACACTTGTTTGCATTGGGTCTGTTCTGTACACGCTTACTCGACCAATAGTCTATTATAACATAGACCTATAATAACTAATATAAAGAGGACTACATGCTGGTTTTATTTTGTTTTAATTCGCATAAAATGTATAAAAAAAGGGTGACGTGTATATATTGATGAAGTGAACCGATGTCGGGTTATAAACAAGTCGTACATGATTTTATAAAAATATTGGGTCGTCGCGGCATAAATATTAACATCGTGGGTACGTTAACAAATTATATAAAAATTATAAATGACGGGTCCAAAATTAATATTTTAATAATAATTTATTAAAATAGACTTTAAAATAACTTTATTTGACGTTTTAATATTTAATTTTGATAATTTATATTTTGATTACTAAATCGTCGTACTTAACCCTAACTTACTATATTGGTCATTTTAAACCTTATATAGTATTTAATCGTCAATAATAACCTTAAAGTATTAATTCGGGAAAGTTACTAAAAATGGGAAGCCGGCTAAAACGAGTAATCTGATTTAAAATAAATATTTGAATAATAAACCGATCATTAATTCGTGTAGATTCGCTGAAGAATGGTGTGACTTCCTATTCGTGTGTTATGGTTTCGTTGGCGGTTTAAGGTACAGATATTCTATCCCTTTTCAGTAGGGACTTCTCATGACTTTCTTTCGATCCTTGACACTTCTAAGATTCTCTTCAGTTATGCCATTGCTATGTTCCCCATTTGATATGACTGATATGATCCATTTGATATGATTCGTTGATATGATCTATTTGATATGAGCCTTGCTATGATACCTCTGATTTGATTCTGATTTGCTATCCACTTTGATTATGACTATGTGATTGCGATATTCTGTTATATTATGCTCTGGTAGCATTCTGTTATGTCATGCTCTGGGAGCATTTTGTTATGGATAGCTTTGCTTGTTTGTTCTGATGCCCGAGTTTTTAGTCTACTCATGGAGGTACCATGGGCGTGTCATTGAGGCACCAATGGCATGACACTATCTGGGGCGGTGTGATTAGTCCCCGGCGTCCCCGTCTGATTATGATATGATATGAGATCTCTTGGCCACTTTGTATATGATTTATTTGTGGGGGGCGTATGGATGCATCCTAGGATTTGTTTTGATATGATATGATACGATTTGGTTTGGTGACTGGCTGTACGTGCCTTGTACCCCTTTCACGTCTGGTACATTGGAGTTAGCTACTCTATGTACATCCTATGAATTGACGGATATGTGATTATGTGATTTGAGATCTATTCGAGTGTCTCGGGTAGGTCGGCTCGTGGCTTTCCTATGTTCTTTGTGTCTATTCGAGTGTCTCGGGTAGACAAGCCTTTGTTGATACGTGCTCTTTGATTCTGGTTACTATATGATTCATATTATCACTTGACTCTTCGTACTCATTATTCATTTAACTTATGATATTTGTTCAGTTATCGTTGATCTCTTATGCATTTGACAGATGATATTCATTTCAGCAGGAGCTTATGATTTCCTTTTCCTATATTTATCTACGTTTCGATTATTCGTTTTTTTTTATATATCTGTTCACTGGGCTTTTTAAGCTCAGCCGCATTTCTTTTCCTGCGGCAGGTTTTAGGTTGGAAGCTGGGTTTGGGTGAAGAGTGCATAGGAGCGTTAGTGGACTATCCCAATGATTAGAAGCCAATTTACATCTATACTAGACTTGGATTTGGATTCGATTAGATTTTGTTTGGATTTGTATTTCTTCCTGTATAGAGTTAGTATTTCTTTTGTAACCTTAGAATACCTTTATAACTTTATGATTATAAGTCTTCCGTTTGCGTTTGTATGTTCTGATTTGGCACCATAATGTGACATTTTGACCCGTGTCGGGTTGGGGTGTTACAATCACCCTCCTAGTGAAGTCTAGGAGGGTATATATAGGCCAACATACACATGACTTTACATAATTAACGGTTTTTGTCCATGTGTTTGTGCGTTACAATATAACTATTGTAATACCGAATATGTTGTCACATTTTCACGTTAGGAGCTTTCCTAACAATCTTCCCCCAATGTGGCAACATAAGGGATTACTTACAACATTTCCTACAAGTGCAAATACAAATAAAGAAAGGTCTTCATCGGCTCTTCAAGTGTTGAGGATGACTACAGTTGACGCTCTTTGTCTTCATCTTGTACCTCGGCTTGAGAACGTTTTCTTCACTTGTAGGCAAATGATGTAATATGCATGAAATGGATTAACTTCCCCCCAATTCATGCTGCATGTCTTTAGTGGCTTCTTCGTACACTTCTTTTTGGCGAAGTTTTTTAATAAGCTTCCCCCCAAACTGACAACCTTCTTCAGCAGATTCAAAACTTTGATGTAGTTAACATGTCTTCTAACTTTTGAAGTTTTGAGTACGCAGCGGAATTTGTAGATAACCTCGTAAACCACACCAAGCAAATCTGAATAGTTACTTTATCACGGTTATACTCAACACGGAAGCTTCTTTCGGGGGTAACATGCAAGAAATCAGCAAAATCTTCTCACGTATGTAGGCTACTTCACACTCCACAACCCACAAGAGTCAAAACGATTACACCAAAATCACAAAACTGAACCACTGATCATCTCTGCAGAGGTCATTCCGGTAGTAATAAAATTGTAAGCTCGATCACGTGAGTCTATTATGCGTCCCTGATGTGCACATTTCTTCCCCCTGAATGCAAATCCTCGTGAAAAATGAGTGTTTTTGCACAGAAATCAAGAAAAGTCAAAGAAGCAAAAAGAACACCCACTCTCTCTTCCCCCACGATGTCTTCGCGGAATCGGAATAATACCCACTATGGTTACGATGGAAACGAAGGCAGCGTAACCCCATATATCCAATTAACCAAACAAATGTGAAGTACCATAAATAGCCCATGAGAATCAATTGCTGATAACATCTCTACTCTTTGAAATGCTTCTCTCAGCTAACTCTTTACCGACCCCATTATCATTCTGTCGGCTCTTTGTAGTGACTACTGATGGAGAAAACCCAATATGACGAACTTGAGACTGGAGTAAAATAACCCGAACTTGTGACTTAAACTTGCACTAATGTAGGACTAAGAGCGGTGTAGAGAGTTCGTGCTCCATCGACTCCCTAAGTACTCTATACTCTTCAACCAACCAACCATCAAGTATAAGATGTACATCACCTCTTGATTACCCACAACAGCGTGTGACACTGAGCACTACAATGTAACTCCTTAAAGTGATAGTTATTTGTGGTAATAGAGAGGAAGAATCACAAGATAACTAGATATCCAAGTCTTCGTCATTGTAAAGGTTAAAAGCTCGAACAAGGATCTCGAAGAATCTTCATCCAACCAAACCCGATATCTTCAAGATAGTAAGTACACGCGTCCGTGATATTCCACTTCGGTTTCAAATAAGTAATAACAAATTAACGCCGTAGTCGCATCTTGCGGTTAAATGCCCAAAGCTAGCCTTTTGACGATTTTAATGAATCTTGATAATGGTATATCCCGATCTTGTCAAACAAAAAATGCATAAGCCCGTGAAAATTTAATATAGTCCAAGTCATACCAAAAATGTAACCAAAACAACTAAATTAATAGCAAATTTTGGCTATTAAAATTTGTAGCACAAACGGATTATATATTAAAGACTTTTTGGACCAATTAATTAAACCAACGTCCAGCCCATCAGCAAAAATTGATTAAAAAAATCAGCCATTGAGATTATAGGATGGGCCAAACGAATACACGGTCCAACACCACCAACATAAAACCCAATCCAAAACTATGCATACCCTAATAATTCGGGTATAAAACACTCCAATCCTTCATTTGATAACCCTAATCCTAATTACATCCGCCCCCCCCCCCACCTCATTTTCTCTCACTTCACACCAAAACCAGTCGCCTCATTATTCATCTCTGACACCATAATATCATAACAACACCATAATAAGCAATTCACCAATCTAAAACACTAAACATAACACAAAACCGTAATAAACACTAACCAAAACTTAAGTAGGATTATGTGCTTATTTGAACCTATATGCTTAGTGTAACTAGTATGAATGTGCCCAAGGCTTAAGTATGAGTTTCCCTAGGAATATTAGGATATCTTAGGACCATTAGGCTATAGAATAAACCCTTTAGAACTTAGATACAAACCCCATAAGCCCAAAACCATAACTAGGTCATAATTAACTAAAATTAGGTCTAAACCATCCCAAAACTTCCCCATAGATCACTACCACTTAGTATAAGCCTCTTAGAACTTAGGAATAGTTATTAGACACTCATAGGACACTAGTCTAGGCATTAAACCATAGGATAAACCCTAGTCTCTCACTAAACACACTTAGGTCATTTAGGTTACAAAACTAGGTCAAGCCTTCCCAAATCTTTCCCATAAGTTGCCCTCACTTAGAATAAACCATTTAGGTCTTAGGATTAGTCACTAAACACACTTAGAAACTTAACTTAGGCACTAAACCTTAGGTAAAACCTTAAACACTTAATAAGTAGAACTAGGTCTAAACTTAACTAAAACAAGTAAAACCTAAACATAAGTACCTCATGCACCTCAACCTAGCACCCTAACACCTTAGTCATACCCAGGCACACACCCTAACACCTCTAAGCACCCACACAAGTAGGTACATCACCTACTTGTCTAATCCATCAATAATCCACCCTAAACTACCACTAAACCTCCACTAAACCACCACTAATCCACCCCTAATCACCCTAAACCATCCCTAACCACCCTAAGTAGCTTACAAGCACCTCTAAGCTACCAAGCTAGGAGGTGTGTCACCTCCTTGTAAGCTACTTCTACCAAACTGCCTCTCTCGACAAACCTCCACCACAACCGGCCTAAGCTCCGCCCCCTAGCTACCATAGTTGCTCCTCATCACCCTCTAGACCCTCCATGATCACCCATATCCCTTCATACTCCTCCCCTCCCCTGCTCGACACCTATACCCCGTTTTCACCCCAAACCGCCTCTACGCGGGTATAAATACCCTCCTCCACCCTCATTTCTTCTCCACACCTCTCCCTCTCCTCTCTACCTCACATTTCTGTAGTACTAAACCTTTAGAAGCAGTAGAAATCGGGTAACGAAGCTTTGGTTGTGTTGTGTTGTGGTTTGAAGTCGAGCGAGCCGTAGAAAACCCTAACCCTACTTTAAACCCACGTAAACCCTCCCCTAACCAAGTAAATCTTACATTTAGCTTTTGTTTAGTCTTAGGATAGTATTAGGATGCTTTAGATAACTTAGGAACCCTTGCATGAGCCTTGAACCATTCTATTTACTAGTTTACATTTTAGAACCCTAGATTGAGTCGTATACTTGCATGCATGCTATAAGTCATTCCTTTAAGTCATACACTAGTTATAAATAACCTAGATAAGTTAAAATAAGTAAAACATAAGCTAGAAAACTTAGTTGCTAGATAAAATATAAGTTACATGCATTTAAGACTAGTTTTGCAAAACTTTACATGCATAAGGGTATATATCATAAATTCCTGAAATTATAAAGTCTAGGGACTGTTTTTGACATTTCCTTGAAGTTATAAGTGTAAGGACTAGTTTTGCATAATATTAAAACCCTAGGATAGACATTAAAATAGGTATAAACTAAAAAGGACTAAAAACATAAATATTACAAAGTTAAAGGTCGAAATGGTAAATATAGAAAACTTAAGAGTCTAAGGTTAGTTACTTAAAATATAGAAGTCTAGGGACTAGTTGTGTCAAGTATAGATAGTTATTAGTATAAGTAATATAAGTAATATAAATTTAGGGTAGAAAACGTAAATATATACTATAAGGGTAAAAAGTGAAAATATCATAAAAGTATAAAACCTAAATAAAGTTAGAAGCATAACACAATACTAGGGAGCTTCATGCGATGAGTACTATTTGGATATTTCGTTTTGACGAGTTTGTTGGGTTTACGAATTAAAGTGTCCTGACTCCTCGAACGATTATTGCATATACTTCTGAGATATGTTGGCCCGAACGGTGATATGATTATAACTAAACCCTAATAACAACATAACTCAATAATAGGGAGCTTTATGTGAGGAGTATTAACTTCTGAATTATGATGGCCTGAACGGGTGTTGATAACATAATACAATAGTAGGGAGCTTCATGTGAGGAGTCATATACTTCTGAATTACTGATACGTGGGAATCGCACCAGGCTTTACCTCTCGAGGGATCTCGAGAAGCTTACAACCCCCACCAGGCAGTGTACCTGATCGTTGTAGTATAGTATAGTGACAAGTACCGGGGAATTGATCGTTCAACTCAGGAATAGTGTCGCTAGGATTAGAAAGCCTAAAAACTAGGTCTAGAGGTGAGGGATGATTCTTTTTGTATTTTTATGAAAGCAAATAAAATCTCGGGTTTTGGAAAAGGGGGCGGAATTAGTTGCTAGCCAAATAACCCAAATAACTAAGATGCAATCAAAATAAAATGACAGAAATGAAAATTAAACTAATTTTACTATTGTGGTGTAAAAAATGATGGGGAAAGTTGTGTTTACTTAGATTTCATTACTTCCTAGATATCTTTTACAGGTTGATAGCATGTTACAATTGCATGGATGACGGGTCATATTCCTTAATACTAGTCATAGGGTCGTGTACAATATTCCCTAACTCTATAGGATCCTACTTCACTCCTATGACGAGCCGTTAGAAGCTCCTAACATGGGATCATTAGAATTCTCCTACGCATTAAATACAACCAAATATCGTAGTACACCTCTGATCATGTTTCTTAAGACGTTCAAGCAAGTTACCAATGGAAGTCTGCCAGTTTTCTTAAGCCTAACATCAAATACAATCATCCGTAACAACTATAAACAAACAATCAACCCATAATTAACATCTAGGTTTCACTACATCTAATCAAACACAAAAGAAATCTAGCCGAGCATGTTAAATTGAAGACAAGCGTAAGATATATTCAAACAACATATAGACATATTGATTGAATTGAAAGAGTACTTATCTCAAATTGAACATGAAAGTTTCAAAGGGTTGAAACCCTTGAAAAAACTGTAAAAATCGGCCTAGGGTTTTTCCCTCAAAGTTGCACACTAATGAATGAAATTTGGAAAACTATATATAGATTTTACAGGGTGACGGCGTCAAGAAGGAATTTGTAACGCCGTCAACTCGCCGCCAAAATAGAAATCGTATTGCCTAGATCAACTTGTAATGCTGTCATGTGTAAAATTGTTCTGGGCCGTCACTAATACTTGAACCATGACGGCCTTGGGTGACGCCATCATCTTCTATGCATAAAACTCTCTGGATAGTCACGTATTTTGTCCACATCCATCTCTTGTGTTACTCTTGACGCCATCATGTAGAAACTCTTGACGCCGTCAGGTACTGTTCCCAGCAAGGAAAATTAAGACTTTGCCGTTTTCTTCACTTTTATGCTCCAAAAACGTCCAAAATGCTTCCTTTTCCAGATTTCACTCCAAAAGTACCTAAAATGATAAAAGGAATGATTTAGGGCAATATTTGATCAAATAAATTCGAATTCGGGCTTCAATGACCCCTTAAAAGTGGTTTACTTTTTGCCTCATCAAATACCCTTACACTTGAGATTTGTTTGTCCTCAAGCAAATGCGCTTTTATTCTAATCAAAATACAAGTTAGAGGTCATTTAACACTAATATAAAAGTAATTACAACCAATAATCGTTCCACTAAAGACTAAAGACAAGCACGGAGGTCATACACTAGCACCTCACAAATAGTGTTTAGATACTCACATCTCTCGGGTGTAACAAAGTATATATCACAATATGGAAATGGAAAACATCTCTCACTACTTGTCATAACAAAATAGATTACCATAGGCTTGGGAAAGGATCAAACCTCCACCACTTGGCGTAAGCACCTAGGATAAACTATCAAAGAGGTCTTTTAAAGGGTTATAACGTTAGGTGTAGGGATATGGAATACGCGGTTTTGTTGGATAAAGGAAATATTTACTGGTGACGAGTTAATCATCTTGGTTAATTACATGTACAATATGGCGTTGCTAAGCCAAGACTAGACTCGACTTAAGCTAATAAATGAAAATAACAAAAACATAAAACAAACATAGAATGAAATGGGATGGTAGTCCGTATGTTTTTTCTCTCTTCTTTTTCTATTATTTATTTATTTATTTATTTATTTATTTATTTATTTATTTATTTATTTTTGCATACACTCTTATCCTACCATCCAAAATAATACATCATAGGGAATGTACATTCCCCTTACACTTGAATTTTTACATACTTTACAATAAACTAATCTAATGACTCGAATCAAGATAATCAAAACACTTGGAGTACTTTTTAAGATTAACGCACATATGAGGGTAATATATGATGTTCTTCCCTATTACTCCATAACACAAGTACTTTACCCATGAGTCCCAATCGTCCCAAAACAATATGTACAAGATATGACTCGACTTAGCAACCATGTAATCAATTAGATAATTAACTAAGGGTTTAAACATATAACAATAATGCACTAAAGATGAGTGCATACAAGGAAGGCTAAAGCGATTTGGTTGCACATTTGGGTGGGTTGTAACAAATTCTTCCTTTAAGTAAGATGCTTAAAGTTAGAAACAAAAAGATAGGCTCGGAGGAGTGTACTAGGGGTTTCGTGTACTAAAAATGAGTACAACGCTAAGGTGTGGGAAAAATTAATTGACTTTACTAGCCAAGTAATATGACTTAAATGGTCAAGTAATTATGATACAGGTTTAACACAAGGGTGATCCTAATGCCTCTTATCATGTAGTAAATCCTACTACACGAATGTAGTCTCACTAGCGGTCTTGGGATGTATCACTAACGCAAGTTCTAGAATCTAAATGCTACCGGTACACTCATAAGCACTAATAGTGAATGTTTTTCCTATCAAATCTAAAAACGAACCTCACATATTTGGGTGGAAAATTTTTCTGAATAGTACGGTTTTGTGCTAGTCATACAACCCCTATCCATGAGACGCTTGCTAAGGCTAAAGTTTCACTCCTAAATGTTGTAAAAAAATTTAAATTTGGCGCTAAAATTACACTAACAAGTATTTCTCTTGGTTTTATTACACACCTACCATCAAACAAACAAACTCAAGTGCAAGTGTACCCTATAAGCTATCATCATTTACCCTCCCCTTACACTTAGGATGAACATTGTCCCCAATGTTCAATTAAAGAATGTAAAAGTGAAATAGGTAAAAGAATGAAAACAAATACTCCCCTGATTCGTTCGGTGTGGATAGTGTGGTAACAAGGTTAGATCCTCCTCCAAGAAAATGAACATTCAAAGCTTCCCTTGCAGAAAAATAAATCATCTTCTTGTCATATATAACCTGTTAAACCTGAGAAAACAAACAAGGCAACCTCGCGTAAAATCGGCAACAATCTATATATACTAACAAGTCCTAGAAAACAAATTAAGATATAATGCTTGTGGAATGAATGTTCACAGATTTCATGGAGTTTATAAAACTAAAGAATTAACAAAAACTTTAAGACTCCGTTAGAAAAACAAAACTCGCAAAATTTCCAGAATTTTACACGTGACGCCGTCAAGAGTTAACTCCTGACGCCGTCAGAAGTGACCTGCAGAAATCTTTACGTTAAGTTTCTGGAAAATTTCTGGAAAAACTTATGTCCTACTTCCTGGAAAATCCTGCAAAACATCATTATGACTCGATACAAGCATTTGACTCTAACAAATACTAATATACATGTTCATTTAATATTGTGGAGAATCAAGATCAATTTCGTTCTTAAAAACAAGGGTTTCCCCTTACACTTAGCTTTTGCAAAATACCTTTATATGAAGTTAAGACGAAGTTAAACAACAAAATAAAGCATTTTCACAATTTTAGTTTGAAACATGATCTACCAACAATAAAAATAAAGCATGCATACGGAAGCAAATAACAATCAAACAAATAAAAATCACATAAAACATGGGTTGCCTCCCAAGAAGCGCTTTTCTTTATTTACGAGTCTTGTAGCTAGACTCAAGGTCATGGGTTACGTTTTCCTTCCCCACTTTTGTGCTAATTCAAAACATCTAACCCAATTCTCATCACGCTTGTACTCAGGGCCTAGATTCATGCAACCTGAATAGTATGTTCGCCTCCTCTCATAGAAAACATCATCATCAATTCTGTCGTCCTTAATCTCATAAGGTCGAATCTCATCAATTGGTAAATTCTTGATGTCCTTTAATTCTTCCTTCATGTGAGGCATCATAAAAGTGATCTTTTCTATTCCCTCAGTAAACTGAACTATTCCCTTCCCATGATCACAATACATTTTAGTTGTCTCAACAAAAGGTTGCCCTAGGACCATTTCTCCTAAGTGTGGATCTATAATGCCTCTAACATCTTCTAGGATTACAAAGTCGCATTGATAGGTAAAATTTCCTACAAAGATGTGTTCCCCTTTCACCCTCCTGAAAAAATTACATAGTCGATTAGGGTTGTAGGGGTCTTTTCTAGGGTTTAAACTTTCATTCATTATCCAGTTGTAGTAGAGCCTAGACATGATATTCATGGGTGCTTTTAAATCAATGTATGTGTGCTCTCTAGACATGTACCCAATCATGCAAGAAATTTTTATGTTCCTATAGTTATGCCTCCTAATCCATGGTATTTTTCTATATTTTGAGGGGCAGGGGTGTTGTAAAAGGAATCTGTGGTAACTCAATTCCTCAGGGGTTGGTGAGAAGTCGGTAAACTCAATTTTCATCTGGAGGGGTTTATTAAATTTCTTAAATGTGTCAACTTCCCTCTTTCTTCTTTTACGCGCTATAAGCCTCTTGCTAACTTCTAAACAGCGATTCTCTAAATCCATAAAGACAATCCTTATACGAACAAAGACAAAAAGAAATAAGATAGACTAAAGAAAACCTATAAATAAAAATAAAATCTTACTAGAAAGGAATCTAGCAAGTAGACCTAATAAAAAGAAAGCCTAACCTAGACAATAACTATTCCCCGAGCTGCGGCGCCAAAAACTTGATACGTGGGAATCGCACCAGGCTTTACCTCTCGAGGGATCTCGAGAAGCTTACAACCCCCACCAGGCAGTGTACCTGATCGTTGTAGTATAGTATAGTGACAAGTACCGGGGGATTGATCGTTCAACTCAAGAATAGTGTCGCTAGGATTAGAAAGCCTAAAAACTAGGTCTAGAGGTGAGGGATGATTCTTTTTGTATTTTTATATTTTATAAAAGCAAGTAAAATCTCGGGTTTTAGAAGAGTGGGCGGAATTAGTTGCTAGCCAACTAACCCAAATAACTAAGATGCAATCAAAATAAAATGACAGAAATGAAAATTAAACTAATTATACTATTATGGTGTAAACAATGATAGGGAAAGTTGTGCTTACTTAGATTTATTACTCCCTAGATATCTTTTACAGGTTGATAGCTTGTTACAATTGCATGGATGATGGGTCATATTCCTTAATACTAGTCATAGGGTCGTGTACAATATTCCCTAACTCTATAGGATCCTACTTCACTCCTATGTCGTGCCGTTAGAAGCTCCTAACATGGGATCATTATAATTCTCCTACGCATTAAATACAACCAAATATCGTAGTACACCTCCGATCATGTTTCTTAAGACGTTCAAGCAAGTTACCAATGGAAGTCTGCCAGTTTTCTTAAGCCTAACATCTAATACAATCATCCGTAACAACTATAAACAAACAATCAACCCATAATTAGCATCTAGGTTTCACTACATCTAAGCAAACACAAAAGAAATCTAGCTGAGCATGTTAAATTGAAGACAAGCGTAAGATATATTCAAACAACACATAGACATATTGATTGAATTGCAAGAGTACTTATCTCAAATTGAACATGAAAGTTTCAAAGGGTTGAAACCCTTGAAAAAACTGTAAAAATCGGCCTAGGGTTTTTCCCTCAAAGTTGCACACTATGAATGAAATTTGGAAAACTATATATAGATTTTACAGGGTGACGACGTGAAGAAGGAATTTGTGACGCCATTAACTTGCCGCCAAAATAGAAATCGTATTGCCTAGATCCACTTGTGACGCCGTCATGTGTAAAATTGTTCTGGGCCGTCACTAATACTTGAACCATGATGGCCTTAGGTGATGCTGTCATCTTCTATGCATAAAACTCTCTGGATCGTCACGTATTTTGTCCACATCCATCTCTTGTGTTACTCTTGACGCCGTCATGAAAAAACTCTTGACGCCGTCAGGTACTGTTCCCAGCAAGGAAAATTAAGACTTTGCCTTTTTCTTCACTTTTATGCTCCAAAAACGTCCAAAATGCTTCCTTTTCCAGATTTCACTCCAAAAGTACCTAAAATGACAAAAGGAACGATTTAGGGCAATATTTGATCAAATAAATTCGAATTCGGGCTTAAATGACCCCTTAAACGTGGTTCACTTTTCGCCTCATCAATTACAATGGCCTGAACGGTGTTATCTTATATATAAAACATTAACAAACCTAAAAACAATAACTTGAGAAACATAAACATGATAACTAAAGCTTGACATACATCCAAAACCAACAACACACTAGGATACATGAGTAAGGCGGTCTAGTTTCCGAGTCACTATTTGCATCACTTAGATTACTCTAAACCCAGGTGAGCTTTCGTAGCCTCACATCTTTTTAAACTTTCATTTTAAATGCTTTATAAACCCTGTGAGGGGGATACATGCTAAATACTTTACTTAAACCGAATACAAGTCTTTTTCTTTGGTTGTTGCACGAGTAAACTAACTGCCACCACTACATAACCAAAATTCATGGATCTAATCATTTGGGATATTTTACCCACACGAACGTGAATATAGTTGATAGATCTATTGGAGTTTGACAACTCCCGTTGGTATTAACACCCCACTAGGTGGTACCAATAAGTACTATATTTGAATCCACTCAAGGAATAACTTTGGCAAGTTATCCTTCCATCCCCTCATGTTGGGTCTGCAGCCCACATGACCCGGATTGTTAAGGTGTGATTCATGAGCTTAGTGCAACATACTCCACTACTGATAATTATGCATGCATCACAATTATCACAAAACCTACACTTTCCGAGATGGGTGTAACAACTGAACCCAGGGAACTTGTATTCACTAACCCCTATACCTATGATTCTCACTCAACACCTAGTGTTAACTTTTTAAGCATGTATTCTAGGTATATTACTTTTATGGATCCATGGCAGAAGGAGGTACTGAACTCGGAGGACTTTTCATGGTTATCATTCAAACACAACCTAACTCTTAGATTTTTGGGACCTCATCAAAAACAAAAGTACATCTTTTATAATTAAAACTCTCATAATTATGAATGATAACTAAATTTCCAAAACGTCTCTTTTCGAGTCGTTTTCTATTACTGTATGTCACAACTCGTAATTTCCGGTCATTTTCCAAACTTCGACAATTTACTATTCATCAGTTACTATTCACCGATTACTATTCATCATTTTACTATTCATCATTTTTGAGGTCAATTTGACATTTCGAGAAACATTCAGAAATTTTACTATTCACTTGACACTATTCATTCCCGGAAGAAATTTCACTATTCACGTGCATTACTCATTTCATCGTAAATTTAGTTTACGAGTATTCAAATTCGTGTAACCGTATTGGTTCAAGTGTGAATTCATGCATTATCCTTTGGGACATCTCATACAGACTAGAAATAGTCTGCGTATTATCATTATGTCACGTGCATACTATTCCACTCGTAGGATAATTAAATTTATACTTTTGGTACAATTAACGATTTACGTACGTTTATTTTAAATAAACACTAATACGCGAACTATAAATGTGTCTAACATGTCCGACACTCCCGACTATTGTCCCAATATATTTTTATACTCATTTTTATAATATAAAAATTATAATATTAATTTACCCGGTATTTTGGAAATTTATTTATTACGTATCGTACGTTTAACTTAATAACGACGGTTTTCAACAAAAATTAAACGATAATCACCCAAACTCTCCGTACTTGTACCCGGCATATTTTTACAATTTTTACGACTTTATTACGTCCCGAATAACTTCAATAAAATTTGTTTCTAACAAACCCGGTACCCGATTAAACCTAAACCTAACTTAACTACATAATACTAATACTAATCTTGTAATTAAACCCAAGACAAACCCCCCCCCCCCTTTTCCCTCCTTTAGGACCGGCCAACCCCCCCCCCCCCCCATGGTCTTCAAACATTAAAACTTCACCAACCTTATTAATGGCTCACCAAACAATTGTCTCTAAGTATAAAAGAAACTTTTTCATCCATTTTAATCACAAAATCATTTTTACAAGGCAAGTAAACTTTTCTTCTCTCTTTTTCTTATGGTATAATCGACCAAGGTGGTCAAGGAGCAAGAACAACAAGATTTTTACAAGATCTAGGCATAAACTTGTTTATATAGTCATCCTTGTTGGAGTTTTGAAATAAAAACTCAAGGATTAGTAGGTTTTTATCATCCAAACTCCCTAAACCTTCAAGTAAGTTAACAAACTCATTTTTATGATTTTTACAAGTTATTACCATGTTTATATATATTTCTTACAAGAACTCATGCATATAATGGCTTATACCACTTTATTTTTGTACATATGTAACTTTGAAGCCCTAGAAATGGACATATAAGAAACCCTTGTTAGACCTAGTGGATTGATGATGTTTAAGGACCCATGACACCCTAAGAAGGTGTATGGTAGGTTTAGACTAGCTTTGTGGTGTTTGAAAGTGGTTTGATTGAGGTTAGAACTAGTTTGGAGACTTGAAAATGGTTTTTGAAACATTTGAAATACCTACTGTCCCTATTTTCATTTCGTGGGAAAATCAGTAGATGGTGGCCAAGTTTTGACCAAAGATTTAGAAAATACATTCAAAAACGAAACTTTAGGCGAAAGAACGGATTAAAACAAGCTTATAACGAAGGAGATATGATTTTTGCAAATTTAACGACGAAAACTATTTTTTACAAAAACTGCTTGCTGTTTGACAGATTTCAATGAGTAAAAAGAGGTGTTAAACGTAACCTAAAGGAGCCGAGTTATCAAAAATATACTAGTATATACAAAGACGAATCCGTGGACATAAAGAACAAGGAAAACGAGCTTAAAACGATCAAGTTACACCCATTTTAACATCGTCAAACTATATATATATATATATATATATATATATATATATATATAGACACAAATAAAAACAATAACGTACGCGCTAAATGGTATATTTTTCTCGAAACGTTACTAAGGGCTATATTTTTAACAAATGAATACGTGTGACCCAAGAGAATACTTATAAGACTTGACGACGTTATTTCAAGGTTTTCGATACAAAGAACGTAACACTAACACTTTCATACGAGATAGTACGACAAGTTATATACTTCTATATTTGGACTTATTTTCCTAAGTATGGAAACTATTTTACTTTGACAATAACTAGTATTTCCAAGTTACGAGTGGTATAGGCATCATGTGCACATGCATTCATTTCATCACGTCATGATCTAAGTAGATCGTTATTACTCATATTAGGTTGCGGTTAGAGATCGTGCCTCATTTCAGTGTATCCATTCTTGTCATCGTAGATATCGCTCCAGGTGAGTCATAGCCCCTACTTTTTCAATTGTTTTGGTAAACTCTTTGGGGGAGAATACATGCTTGTTTTACTTAAATGCATTCCTTGCTTTACCTGGTTGATTTCCTACATTTCATTGGTATGCTTGATTACTTGTTTTTCATGTGACTTGTCTCTTAAACATTAGTACTTATTAGATCTCTGGCGACATTGTCAGTATTAGATCTCTGGCGACATTGTCAGTATTATTTATCTGGCGACATTGTCAGCATTGTTTATATGACCTCATTGTCCCCAATTGTTCTTATATGCTCATTGTAATACTGTGGTATTCCCCACTTGGCTGTGATGTCAAACGTAATATTGTGGTATTCCCCACTTGGCTGTGATGTCAAACGTATTGTGGTATTCCCCACTTGGCTGTGATGTCAAACGTAATATTGTGGTATTCCCCACTTGGCTGTGATGTCAAACGTAGTATTGTTGTTTCCCTACTTGGTTGACCTATACGTTCATTGTAATATTGTGGTATTCCCCACTTGGCTGTGATGTCAAACGTAATATTGCTGTTTCCTTACTTGACTGAATTGCGATGCCTTTGCATCAACCTTATTACGGGTTTTCCCGCTTGACTGATTTATCATATGGCCTCATTGACTGAATTATTTATATAGCCGTTTGCTATATTTATCTGGGATTTTGGATACCAGTATTACTTTTGTTCACGTAGACTTTAACACATTTGGCAGTGGGTTGTAAACACACAGGTTACAAGTCTCTTATGGCGGGACTTGCAACTGAGTGGATTTACGACGCCTTTGCTGGGCGATCTTTTCTCTATTGGCATTACTTGTTAAACAAACTCTATGAACTCACCAACCTCGTGTTGACACTTTAGCATGTATTTTCAGGTTTTAACCTATGGCACGCTACAGGAGGTTTTGGCAGGGCATGGCATGGTCATAGAAGACTCTGATTATTTATATGGGGACCGTTTTAAACTACGTTTAAGGGCCTACTTCCGCACCACTTTTAACAATGTAAACTCAATATTTTGATTTAACTATTTTATTCTAAATGATTGAAGTGAAAACAAATTTTGTACTTGTGCTGTAATACCAATTGAGTTACACCCCAGCTACATGTATGCTTCCGCTGGACCCGATTTTGGGGGTGTGACACTGTATTTGTGATTCTATGAAGTAATACCCAAAACACTTTATCCGCTGCGATCAGTGAAAAATGGGGGTGTTACATCCTAAACCTTCAAGACAAGTGAACAAAATCACCTCTTCGTGCGACTTATGTAGTGGTCCCCACGACACTCGTGATTGCATGGAACTCCCCGAACAAGCTTTTGCGGATTACGCATCCTCGCGTACCGACGGAGCGGGAGACAAGTGGTACACTTTTAAACCCGAGCCAAACCCTTATGGTGATTCATACAATCCTTCTTGGAAAAATCACCCGAACCTTAGGTGGAAACAAAACCAAAACATGCCCCAAAACAATTCTTCCAATCCACCTAATCATTATCAATCAAGCGGTTCACCCCCTAACCGTACTTTCAATAACAATCCTTCCAACAACTATGGTAGTACCAATAATTTTGAAGGATTGATGTCCAAATTTGTGGCATCTCAAGAAACTCGTTTAGCAAAGTTTGAAGCCGATTTCTGATTGAGGCAAAAGCAGTCAACTAAAATCAACCATGGATGTGGTCAACACAGTCAAACTCCTTAGGCTCAATGCTTCGCGGAATATAGGGTTTCCCCGGGTCGTTATGTCCCGACGAGGTGTGGATTGTTATCAAACGGGAGTGTGATCGGGTGAATCTGGACGGGAAAGGGGTTGTGAATTATTTGAACTAAGGAATATACAAACAAATAGCTTAAACAAGCTATTTAGATGATTACGTGAAAGTTAGATTCCTAAAAACGTTTAATATCTAAAAACATGTACGTTCAGATTAAATTTACGCGAACGTACAAAATAAAACGTGAAAACTGAAATCTGAAAACCCACAGGGGTTGAAAATGACTTTTTTACAAACCTAAGGTTAAAAGAAAATTTTTAGAAAATTACAATTAATTTTTACACTATTTAATTAATTACTATTTTCTAATTACTTATTAATTATTTAAATTAACCTAAATTACAACTAATTATGAAATTACACTAAAAACATGAAAAATAAATTTGGAAAAATCTAAAATATTATAAAACTAATTTTCAAACTGAAAATATATTTTTCCTACTTTTTTAATAATTACTATTAATTAAAAACTAATTTAAACTAATTAAAATTTCACTAAATAATAGGAAAATGTAAAATAAGCTTAGAAAAATAAAATTAAAACTTAGAAAAATCTAAAGTAATATAAAACTAATTTTAAAACAGAAAATATATTTTTAAGACTTTTTAAATAATTATTATTAATTCTTAACTAATTATTAATTAATAAAAACTAATATTAATTGTTGGGAATTCTGTGAAGTAAGAATTCTGCTGCTGTTTCTGCTGATGATTCCTGCTGAAGAGTTGGTTTCTGCTGAAGCAGTATATCTGCTGAAGACTAGTTTCAGCATTATTAGTTTCTGCGGATATAGTATTTCCGTATTTTATGTAATGTAGTTTGGATATGCATGAGTTTATTTAGGAAGTAATAATGCATATCTTTTAGAAGTTTTAGAATATACGTTTCTTGAGAAACGGTTTAGGGTTCCTTGAGTATAAAAGGAACACACGGTTTATGTATTGAAGAACTTTTAGTGAATTCTTTGATTATAATTAAAAAGATCCATAGAGGATCAAGAGTTCTTAGTATCAAGCTTGTGTTTTTGTTTCCGCTTTATAAATACAAGTTGCAGAGATTGTCTATTTGTTTCCGCTTTATCAATAACACACTAATAGACAATCTCTGCAACTTGTATTTATAAAGCGGAAACAAAAACACAAGCTTGATACTAAGAACTCTTGATCCTCTATGGATCTTTTTAATTATAATCAAAGAATTCACTAAAAGTTCTTCAATACATAAACCGTGTGTTCCTTTTATACTCAAGGAACCCTAAACCGTTTCTCAAGAAACGTATATTCTAAAACTTCTAAAAGATATGCATTATTACTTCCTAAATAAACTCATGCATATCCAAACTACATTACATAAAATACGGAAATACTATATCCACAGAAACTAATAATGCTGAAACTAGTCTTCAGCAGATATACTGCTTCAGCAGAAACCAACTCTTCAGCAGGAATCATCAGCAGAAACAGCAGCAGAATTCTTACTTCACAGAATTCCCAACATTAATTATTAAGAATACTAAATGAAAAGAGAAAAATATGAAAAAATTACTAAAATTATTTTAAGATATAAGGAACCTAAGAAAAATATAAAATCACTAAGTGCTTAAGGAAAATAAGCTAATAAGCAATAAACTTCTTAAATAGAAGCTATCACTTCTTGAAAATTTGTCTTTTTTGGAATTTTCTTTTACAATACTATTTAAATACTCAAAATAATAAACTTTAAAAAAGACAAAATGATCAGAACTAAAAAATAAGCAGTTTGGAACCTAAATAGGTTAACAGCTTGATATTTGAAGCTTAATAGGACTTATCAGTTTTGAATAAGCTACACAACAAGCAACCACATGGAAAAATAAGCTAACACAGACTTATAAGCACTTGATTTAAGCAAAAGGAACAAATTAGCACAAGTAAATAAGTTGGGAACAATCAATAAGCAATCCCACAAACACCTAAGACCACACAGGCCACACAGGCCAACTACAAGGTTCTGTGAAGCCCACCTAGGAAGTTGGAAGTCTAATTTAGAGCATTATCTGAAAAGATGGGGAGTAGGGCTAACCAATAAGCCAGGGCTTAATGTGTGGGGCCCACAAATAAGCTCAAGAGGTGCCTTGGAAGTTTGGGTGTAAAAGCTGAGTGGTGGTGCAGGGGAGGTAACTCCCCCTGCAGGCCACTTTGAGGTCTCGTGAAATCCACAAAATAATTGGCAAAAATAAAATGATGAGGGGAATCAAAAGATGAGCTGGTAGACAACAAGTAGTGAAAAGCACAGGGTCTGAATCTCAATACATAAATCTACAAAAATCTTGCAAGTTTTGCAAAATCTGAGAAACTAAAACTTTGACTTTTAATGAAATCATGAAAAGTTGACTTTGGTGAGATTTGGCTGACCATAATTGATGAAATATGTTATGTTAATCTTAAATAAACCTTAATGAGGCATCATAAACACATTCTAAGCTAGATTCAAGCTTATGATTACCCCTGGTCCTAACAGTTAACTTGATTATGAGGATTAAGGGTGAATTTGACTTTTGCCTTGTTGAGGACTAATGTGATGGTTAACCTGAGCCTAAATGAACCTAAATAATTTAAAGAAACCCAATGTTACACCAATAATCAACAGGAACAACACAAAACATCTAGAACCAAACACCACTTTAAATCCTAGATATAAGTGAAACTAACTAAAACTTGAACTAGGGTCTAATTTATCAAACAAAAACTATCCAATAAGCTGTAATGAAACAAAATAAGCAATAAAAAACCACAAAATAAGCACAATGGCCACAAAAACAGATTATACTTAATAAATATGGAAAATGCTTACAATTGGCATCCAAGGTGAAACCTGTGAACCAAAGACCAAATGACCAACCTACAGCTTTCCACAAAGCTCTATTACCATTAGCAATCCATGATTCACCATACTCTTTGATTCATTCTCCATTTCTACTGATTTTCTATTTTTCACTTATTTTCTTGGAATTTTTGAGATTTTTGCTAATTTAAATTGAAACTCGTTTAAATGCCAAAAATAACTTGCCAAGGTTTACTAGGAACTCAAGTTAAGCTAATGAAACAGTAAATCTTAACTTTTAATGGGATTAAAGCAACATGAGATTTTTAGTGAAAAATGCAAGAATTGTGATTAACTGATAACATTTAAAATTGATATTAACCAAGGTTGAAATTACATTCAGAAACACTGATTACAACACTTTTAACTAAGAAATACAATTGAGAATGGAATTTTTACACTAAATTGATATCTAACTTACTCTAATTAACTACCTAAGCTAACTGCCCTCTTCTTTGCTTCTTTCTTGATTAATATAGACCAGTGTGGGTCCCACAAGCTTTCCCACTTGTAATTTTTACCATTGGATGATTGGCTTTGATCGTGGCCTTCTATTCAGTTTTGGCAGGAAATTGACTTTTGGCCGTTGTGGGATTTCTAGGAGCAATTTGAGGCATTAAATGTAACTTGCAAGTTTGTGGAGGCTAGGGGGAACATAGATTGGTGGAGTTGAGGTGGAAGGATGGGGGTTGATTGTGTGTTGCAGGGTGTTTATCAGGGCAAGTCGGAGGTGGAAGGTGAGTCAACTGGGGTGTTTGACTGGGGATATATAAAAAACGGGGGGTATTGGTTTGACTTGGTTTGACTGGTGCGGTGGACTGGGCTAAGGATGGGCTTTGGGTTGGTTTTGTGGATCAGGTTTGGATGGGGTAGGCTTTTTAGATAATAAAAGGGTCTGTTTGTTTTGTAATTCAAAAATACCACAAGGACCAAATATGTAAATCCTGTAATATGAGGGGCTGAACCTGCCACCTTCCAAATTATAATCCCAAGGGTCATTCCTGCCATCTTTTAATAGTACAAGGACTACAAATAAAATTTTCATTTTAAAAACACCCAAGGACCATTTTTGTAAATTTCAAAAGTTGAGGGACTTTTTCTGTCAATTGCCCAAACTTATGATCCAAGGGCTATCTGTGAAAAATTTGACTTTCCAAGGACCAAAAATAACTTTTCTTCCAAAAATATCCCACCAGGGACCAATTCTGCCAAATTATGAAGTTCAGGGACCAATTTTGTAAATTTCTCAAAACTTTTAGAATTTTTCACCAAAGGACTAAATATGACAACTTATGATTTCAAAAGGACCTTTGGTGACTTTTCTTTGAAAATAAGAGCTCAGGGACTATTTTTGCCTATTTTTGAAAGTTGGGGGACTGAAACTGCCAATTTTGCAGACTTTGTACGTTTTTCATTTGTTTTTACTCATTTTGCATCTAAAACATATAAAACACAATTTTGAAATATTCTTAGTATTTTGATGCATTTCTGAGTGTTTTTTTATATTTTGTAGTTCAGATTTAACCAAAAATGATGAGTGTTTGAGCACTCATCAATCCCCCACACTAAAATATTGCTAGTCCCTAGCAATAAACCGTTTTGAAAACTTAATGGATTTTAATCTCTTTACCAAAAGCCATCACTTCTGGAGTAGCCAGATGTATCGATTCAAGTAAGAACTATGGTCCACCTGATAACCATGTGATTTTGAGCAAACCACCAGCAGTCAACGGATTTGATTAGTCTTTACCAAAAGCCGTTTGCTTCTGGACTAGCCAACTCTTGATGGACAAAGTCAACATCTTGGTGAGCTAATTACCAATTATGGTTTTTCCACTGCCTTTACCACAAGCCATAATCTTGCTGGCTAGCCAGCTCATTCACTTTTTTGGATATGGCGAGCTGATATACCATACAATTTTGGGCAAATTGCAAGCCATCAACGGATTTGAGATATCTTTACCAAGAGCCGTTTGCTCCTGGATTAGCCAATCCTTTTGTCGTTTAGACATGGCAGACTGATAACCACAAAAATTTTGAAGCACAAGTGAAAAAAATTTTAAAATTTTTGAGATTTTGGCCAAAAACGGGGGTACCAAATAGTAAAATGTGATAAAATTCGCTAGAATACCCCCCACACTTAGACTGAATATTGTCGTCAATATTCAAAGTCTCGGCTATTATGCCGACTCTTTGAACGTAAAAGGGCAACATTACAAGCTAAATGTGGAAACACCATTTTGTTTTTCACTTTTGTAATCATAGCATGGGTGACTCCCCCACATTTAGGGTGAAAACCCTATAAGCATGCTACTGTTTTTGTTTACCGAGTCGCTAGCTTGACTCGACCCCGAATTCATTTGTCCATGGGGAAGCATGATGTGGAAGAAACAATCTCAATCGGACTTTCATTCAAGATGTTTGGACAAACATTTGAAGCACATGAAAGTTCCACACCGATGAGATAAGTACCCGGCTCAAGATAGTGGTAAATGAAAATCCAGGATCAAAGATGGTATCTTCATTCCCGAAGGAATGACGAAGAGAGGAAGGCACTGAGAAGGTCATGAGAATAATCATGAAAGGATGCTCATCCTCAAGATCAGGTTTAGTTTCCTGAATTTGGATTTTGTCGGGTAAGCTCTTAGGGTTAGAAAACATCCCGGGAGGGTGGGTGGGATAATTTGTCATAGAAATACAAATTCTCATGATTGAGAATCTTTCCCCCCGATCATGATGTTTCTTGCCATCACACTCCGGAGGAGTCATGATAAGGTGATCAATGATGGGCTCAGAAGATATTTCATCAACATCACTAATGTCTCCATAAGATAAAGAATTTTCATCAGTGTTTGAATCACTAAGCCGGAATTGAGATAGGAATTGAGTGATGGATCATCATTCAATAAGCTTTCAAGGAAAAGAATATCCCCCTCAGAATCAAGATAGTTATCATCAACTTCATACGAAGTTGAACTATCTAGGGCAAGGAATGCTTCGACTTCTTCCATATCATCTTTGAAATAAAAGAGATCATCATCACATCCCGATGGAAGTGGATTGGTGTGAGTGAGTTCATCGGCGAACTCCTCGAGAAGAAAGTCAACATTAGAGTGGGGAAGGGATGCATCAACATACTCAATGTCTCCATAAGATAAACAATCATCACTGGAATCAGAGACAGTCTCAATTTGATCATTTGGATTATCAGGGGGAGAAGGAATATCACACACTTGATCAAAAGTCCCCTGTGACTCTCTCGGGATTGGGACAAGGATCTCAACACTAGACTTTATTAATTCGTCCGATTCCTTATTAGGAACAGTGCTAAGATGCTCATCCCCCATGTTTAGAGAGTGAGCGTGAACTTCGAGTGTGATAACAACAGACTGAGGGAGTGGAGAGGAGCTAGCATTCATGGATTGTACGAGTTCCATTTGATCTTCTGCTAATAATTTCTCCGTCTCATTATTTTCTCCCTGTTTTTCAATGGGAGAAATCACAAATGATGAATCTGACGAACCCTTATAAAATTGAAGGATATCAAGGGTGTCTTCATTATCACTATCATCATCACAGTCTAGAAGAGCAGCTTTACGAAATTTGGCACGTGTTATAGCTGCTTGTTCTAAGACTAGCAATTCTTCCATGCTCAATTCGTTTCTAGCCTCTCGTTCTTCGGCAAGTAATTCTGCTATAGATTTCTCACGAGAGTCTTGAAACGATGTAGTAACCAACTCCTCCTTATGTTCATTCAATATATCAAGAGCCTTTAGTAAAAGGTCTTGCTCAGTATCATGAGGAGTTGTGTGAATCATATGGTACTGTGGAGGTGGGTCTGAAAACGAATGGTCGTAATTGTTACAAGGAAATGGATTCCTTGTTTGACAATCCGAGCTAGAGTGTGGATCTCCACAGTAATCACAACAGTAAAACTGATGTGGCTGTGGGTTGTATGTGCTAGAGTCATAATTGTTATCAGGAAACTGCTCATAGACAAGCGTGTTTCCCGATTGACAATTAGAACTGTAGTGTGAACCACCACAGTACTCACAACAGTAAAACTGCTGAGTCTCATGGTGTGGTAACTGATGGAATGAATCAGTCGTGTCATGGTAGGAATAGGGATTCTGGTTATAGACAGACCCGTTTCCTAACTCTACCATGCCACAGTTGGGGCAATTGCCACCATTATAAGGATTACCACACCAATGGAAAATAAGAAGGTGCGGATGAAACATAGAAAGAATCAAAAGGTTTGGGAGGGTAAGGAATGAAGAATCGAAAGGGTAGCAGGGTAAAGATGAATATTTTTGGGTTTTTAGAAAGACATTTTGTACAAATAAGAGAGAAAATGTTTGTGTTTTTTTTGTTCGTTGAAAACTGATTTTAAAATGTTTTCGTGAACCGTTTTGCTTTTATAGGAAAATAAGAAGATAATATAAACAAGGGTGGTAAATATACAATGGATGTATATCCCGATTCACTAATACGCAAAACCGTTTAGAATAGCGCGCACACCTCCCCGGCAGAGGCGCCAAATTTTTATTGAGGCAAAAGCAGTCAACTAAAGTCAACCACGGATGTGGTCAACACAATCAAACTCCTTAGGCTCAATGCTCCGCGGAATATAGGGTTTCCCCGGGTCGTTATGTCCCGACGAGGTGTGGATTGTTATCAAACGGGAGTGTGATCGGGTGAATCTGGACGGGAAACAGGTTGTGAATTATTTAAACTAAGGAATATATGAAGAAATAGCTTAAACAAGCTATTTAGATGATTACGTGAAAGTTAGATACCTAAAAACGTTTAATATCTAAAAACGTGTACGTTCAGATTAAATTTACGCGAACGTACAAAATAAAACGTGAAAACTGAAATCTAAAAACCCACAGGGGTTGAAAATGACCTTTTTACAAACCTAAGGTTTTTTAGAAAATTAAAATTAATTTTTACACTATTTAATTAATTATTATTAATTAATTACTATTTTCTAATTACTTATTAATTATTTAAATTAACCTAAATTACAACTAATTATGAAATTACACTAAAAATATGAAAAATAAATTTGGAAAAATCTAAAATATTAAAAAACTAATTTTCAAACTGAAAATATATTTCTCCTACTTTTTTAATAATTACTATTAATTAAAAACTAATTTAAACTAATTAAAATTACACTAAATAATAGGAAAATGTAAAATAAGCTTAGAAAAATAAAATTAAAACTTAGAAAAATCTGAAGTAATATAAAACTAATTTTAAAACAGAAAATATATTTTTAAGACTTTTTAAATAATTATTATTAATTCTTAATTAATTATTAATTAATAAAAACTAATATTAATTATTAAAAATACCAAATGAAAAGAGAAAAATATGAAAAAATTGCTAAAATTATTTTAAGATATAAGGAACCTAAAAAAAATATAAAATCACTAAGTGCTTAAGGAAAATAAGCTAATAAGCAATAAGCTTCTTAAATAGAAGCTATCACTTCTTGAAAATTTGTCTTTTTTGGAATTTTCTTTTACAATACTATTTAAATACTCAAAATAATAAACTTTAAAAAAGACAAAATGATCAGAACTAAAAAATAAGCAGTTTGGAACCTAAATAGCTTAACAGCTTGATATTTGAAGCTTAATAGGACTTATGAGTTTTGAATAAGCTACACAACAAGCAACCACATGGAAAAATAAGCTAACACATACTTATAAGAACTTGATTTAAGCAAAAGGAACAAATTAGCACAAGTAAATAAGCTGGGAACAAGCAATAAGCAATCCCACAAACACCTCAGACCATACAGGCCACACAGGCCAACTACATGGTTCTGTGGGGCCCACCTGGGAAGTTTGAAGTCCAATTTAGAGCATGATCTGAAAAGATGGGAAGTAGGGCTAACCAATAAGCCAGGGCTTAATATGTGGGGCCCACAAATAAGCTCAAGAGGTGCCTTGGAAGTTTGGGTGTAAAAGCTGAGTGGTGGTGCAGGGGAGGTCACTCCCCCTGCAGGCTACTTTTAGGTCTCATGAAATCCACAAAATAATTGGCAAAAATAAAATGATGAGGGGAATCAAAAGATGAGCTGGTAGACAACAAGTAGTGAAAAGCACAGGGTCTGAATCTCAATACATAAATCTACAAAAATCTTGTAAGTTTTGCAAAATCTGAGAAACTAAAACTTTGACTTTTAATGAAATCATGAAAAGTTGACTTTCGTGAGATTTGGCTGACCATAACTGATGAAATATGTTATGTTAATCTTAAATAAACCTAAATGAGGCATCAAAACACATTCTAAGCTAGATTCAAGCTTATGATTACCCCTAGTCCTAACAGTTAACTTGATTATGGGGATTAAGGGTGAATTTGACTTTTGCCTTGTTGAGGACTAATGTGATGGTTAACCTGAGCCTAAATGAACCTAAATAACTTAAAGAAACCCAATGTTACACCAATAATCAACAGGAACAACACAAAATAGCTAGACTAAACACCACTTTAAATCCTAGATATAAGTGAAACTAATTGAAACTTGAACTAGGGTCTAATTTATCAAACAAAAACTATCCAATAAGCTGTAATGAAACAAAATAAGCAATAAAAAACCACAAAATAAGCACAATGGCCACAAACACAGATTATGCTTAATAAATATGGAAAATGCTTACAATTGGCATCCAAGGCGAAACCTGTGAACCAAAGACCAAATGACCAACCTACAGCTTTCCACAAAGCTCTATTACCATTAGCAATCCATGATTCACCATACTCTTTGATTCATTCTCCATTTCTACTGATTTTCTATTTTTCACTTATTTTCTTGGAATTTTTGAGATTTTTGCTAATTTAAATTGAAACTAGTTTAAATGCCAAAAATAACTTGCCAAGGTTTACTAGGAACTCAAGTTAAGCTAATGAAACAGTAACTCTTAACTTTTAATGGGATTAAAGCAACATGAGATTTTTAGTGAAAAATGCAAGAATTGTGATTAACTAATAACATTTAAAATTGATATTAACCAAGGTTGAAATTACATTCAGAAACACTGATTACAACACTTTTAACTAAGAAATACAATTAAGGATGGAATTTTTACACTAAATTCATATCTAAGTTACTCTAATTAACTACCTAAGCTAACTGCCCTCTTCTTTGCTTCTTTCTTGATTAATATAGACCAGTGTGGGTCCCACAAGCTTTCCCACTTGTAATTTTTACCATTGGATGATTGGCTTTGATCCTGGCCTTCTATTCAGTTTTGGCGGGAAATTGACTTTTGGCCGTTGTGGGATTTCTTGGAGCAATTTGAGGCATTAATTGTAACTTGGAAGTTTGTGGAGGCTAGGGGGAACATAGATTGGTGGAGTTGAGGTGGAAGGATGGGGGTTGATTGTGTGTTGCAGGGTGTTTATCAGGGCAAGTCGGAGGTGGAAGGTGAGTCAACTGGGGTGTTTGACTGGGGATATATAAAAAAACGGGGGGTATTGGTTTGACTTGGTTTGACTGGTGGGGTGGACTGGGCTAAGGATGGGCTTTGGGTTGGTTTTGTGGATCAGGTTTGGATGGGGTAGGCTTTTTAGATAATAAAAGGGTCCGTTTGTTTTGTAATTCAAAAATACCACAAGGACCAAATATGTAAATCCTAAAATATGAGGGGCTGAACCTGCCACCTTCCAAATTATAATCCCAAGGGTCATTCCTGCCATCTTTTAATAGTACAAGGACCACAAATAAAATTTTCATTTTAAAAACACCCAAGGACCATTTTTGTAATTTTCAAAAGTTGAGGGACTTTTTCTGTCAATTGCTCAAACTTATGATCCAAGGGCTATTTGTGAAAACTTTGACTTTCCATGGACCAAAAATAACTTTTCTTCCAAAAATATCCCACCAGGGACCAATTCTGCCAAATTATGAAGTTCAGGGACCAATTTTGTAAATTTCTCAAAACTTTTAGAATTTTTCACCAAAGGACTAAATATGACAACTTATGATTTCAAAAGGACCTTTGGTGACTTTTCTTTGAAAATAAGAGCTCAGGGACTATTTTTGCCTATTTTTTAAAGTTGGGGGACTGAAACTACCAATTTTGCAGACTTTGTATGTTTTTCATTTGTTTTTACTCATTTTGCATCTAAAACGTATAAAACACAATTTTGAAACATTTTTAGTATTTTGATGCATTTCTGAGTGTTTTTGTATGTTTTGCAGTTCAGATTTAACCAAAAATAATGAGTGTTTGAGCACTCATCAATTTCAAACAAAAACAAAGTGAGATGACCAATAAGATTGACACATTGTTGAAAGTTCTCAATGACCGAGAAATGGGAGCAATCCCAAGTAACATGGTCAAGAATCCGAAACTAAATGTTAACGCTATATCATCTGTTTCGTCTCCTACTTCTTACCTATAATACTATTCGGTCAATGCCGTGAGCACGTGTTTCAAGCAAACCCAAAGTTTTCAAAAGGACCAATTGAATAAAACATCCAACATCAAACCGGTCAATAGCATAGTTGAAACACCTCCTACACAAGACCTTGGCGATGAATTCAAGGAATTTCACCTTGAGTGCCCCGTCATTGATGTCTTAGCCCGTGCTCCCTACTAAAATGCCCCTTTAGAGAAATATGCAGAGAAACTTAATTTGGGTAAGAATGGGACCGCCTTCGTTCAAAACAAGCTGCCTAAAAAATTAGATGATCCGGGCATATTCGTTTTACCTTGTAAGATCGGAAATTCCGAGGCTTTTGACACATTAGCCGATCTTGGGTCAAGCCTAAATTTGCTTCCATTATCTCTGTACACCACTCTTAAGCCGGGAAAATTAGATGAAACAGAGGTAATCATAGGGCTTACGGATGGGAGTGTGGCGTATCCAGTTGGGGTAGTGAAGGATGTGTTAGTGCATATAGGAAGGTTGACAATGTTAGCCGATTTCCACGTCCTTGATATGGTCAGTGACACTACATGCCCTTTATTAATAGGAAGAGGATTTTTAGCTACCGCAAGTGCGATGATTGATTGTAAGGAATCTAGAATAGCGATAGGAGAAGGAGAAACTTGGTCGGTCTATGATGTTAAGAAAAATGCCTACGATACTAATGAGGAACCAACGCCTCACCGGGTAGATTTGAATAGGAGACCATCTAGATACGGACCTTGGGTTAATAGAGACTTCATAGGACCACAACGCCCATTTTATTTAGAGAAGGTGTTAGCATTAAAAATTATATTAGAAAGTGATGGTCATTCTCATATATTTTAACGTTGTAATGTGTCGTAGTTTTTGTTATAAGAATAGTCAATGGGCCTTGGTCTTGGTAAGCTAATATGTCATGTGTTATGTAATGTAAGCCTTTATATGTATAAGGAGACCAAGCCCATGGAAAGCCTCTTAAGGCATCATGTTAAGAACTATATAAACACCTCAAAGGCTCATTTGAGGTGTGTGCTTGTGTGTGTATTGTGTGTGTTTTATTAATAAAAGTTCTCTTCATCTTACACTCTCTTTCAATATTAACGCCACACATATATATCATCAAGTCACCATCTTTACTTCATCTAGTGCTTATATTTGTGTTAAAGTTGATAGATCTAAGGTCCAACAAGTGGTATCAATCGCCTAACAATGGTTTAGGAGTGTGTGAAAATCGTTTTTATCAAAATTTTCCTTTAAAAGTTGCGTTTTTCATTTAAAAACGTGTGCTTTTCTTTAAAAGTTTTGATTTTTACGTATCTTTAGTGTTAAAGTTGTGAACTTTATTGAAGTTTTATTGATTCTAAGTGTTTTGGGAAAGATTTGATCAAAAGAAACAAGTGAAAAAGTGTTTTTTGGTTGAAAAAATCGTATTTTTTGAGCTGTTGGGTCATCTTACGCGTAAGTTTTCAGTATAGTACAAGTCAACAGCTGTCTACAGTACTTTTTGGTCTGTTTACGCGTGAGTTTTGGCTTAAAACCCTTTTTCTACGCGTAACACAACTTTCTACGCGTGAGTTTAAGCCTAAAACCCTTTTTCTACGCTCAAGTTGGATTCCTACGCAAAAGGTGAAATCCTATGCATAAGATCTACGCTTAAGATCCTACGCATAAGTTTTCTACGCAAAAGATCATACGCATAAGTTTTCTTCAACGATCAGAGATTACTCAGTACTTCCCTGACTTGGATAAGTTTGTGGAATACTTCGACTTGGGATATCTTTCAAGCTTGGATAAGTTTGAGAGATTAGTTTGGTTTGTAAACCTTACGCGTAAAAAATCTTACGCATAAGCTAAACCTTACGCGTAACATAGATCTTACGCATAAACAAAAAGCTTACGCAGAAACTACTAATTCTACGCTTAAGAATTTTTCTTACGCATAAGATTACTGTTTACGCATAACATTTACTTTACGCATAAGATTCTGTTTACGCATAAGTTTACCCTTTACGCTTAAGATTACTGTTTACGCATAAGATCAAGGTTTACGCGTAAGTTTTTTGACTTTTGACAACCAAACTTCAAACGGCCATAACTTTTGAACCGTAACTCCGTTTTCGACGAATCAGCTGTCAAAACGACCGTGAAACAGAGAAGAAGGACACATTGAATAAAGTTATTCATTCAAGCCAAGTTTTGAGGCCTAAAAACACTCCGAGAAGAAGTTATTGAGGTTTTAAGGTTTTAGATCAAATTTTTCACCATCCAAACTTGCATCAACTTTCACTAATCACAACTCCTACTTCGTAGGAACGATCCAAGTATCAACTTTATCAATCTACACTTCATCAATGGCTACTCAGCAAGATATTCATGCAGCCGGTGCGGAAAATCGACCTCCAATGCTTGAAAAACGTGGATATCTCCCATGGACAAGCCGCATGCTTCGTTACATCAAAACAAAGCCTGATGGTAAATTAATGATCAACTCCATTACAAATGGTCCATTTATGCCAAGACAAGTTCAAATTGAAGGCAATCCAAATACAACACCTCCTACTCAACCATTCGTGCGTGAACAAACAGAAGCAGATTACACAGATGAAGACAAGAAGCAGATCGCCGCTGATGATATGGCAATGCATTTAATCCAACTTGGATTACCACGGGAGATCTTTGTTGCGGTCGATAGTTGTGAAACTGCTTATGCTATGTGGGAACGTGTTAGAAGGATATGTCATGGAACAGAGATTGGACAACAAGACGTTGAGAACAAACTTCTTACTGAATGGGAGAACTTTACATCCACTAAAGGTGAACAGATTGAATCTTACTACACAAGGTTTTGCACTTTGATGAATGAGTTAATCAGAAACAAGTTGACACCTCGAACAATTGCAACAAACATCAAATTCATCAATAACCTTCCAGAAGAATGGGGTCGTTATGTTACAATTGTCAATCAAACAAAGGATTTACATAAGGTGAATTATGATCAACTCTATGATTTTCTGAAACAAAACCAAGATGAGGCTAATGAAGTAAGGAAAGAAAGATTGGCAAAGAATCATGATCCTCTTGCATTAATTGCTACTACACCAACACCGCTACCAGTGAACACACAACAACCATCATCATCTTCCACTCACAACTACATTCAACCATCATGTATTCAACAACCAACACCGGTCTACCAACAACAGTTCTACCCACAACAACAACAAGTCATTCCACAACAGCAATACCCACACTTCCAAGAACCTGAATTCACTAACAATGATGAAGCTGCTACTGCATTGACACAAGCATTTGCTTTTCTGTCAAAGGCATTCCAAGGACGCTATTCTACACCAACAAACAACAACCAAAGGATTTCATCGAATACTCGCAACAGGCAGATTGCTTAGCCGAGTTTCAATATGGGCAACGAAGGCCAAATGGTTGGAGTTTATGGGAATCAGCAAGGATATGCTACTGGAGTTAATATGGGTAATCAGAATATGCAGAATGCAGGTCAGTATACAAGGAATCAGTATGGTCAGTATGCAGGGAATCAGTTGGGTCAGTTTGTTAGAAATCAGAGGGGTCAGAATGTTGGTAATCAGGCAATGGGTAATCAGAATAGAAATGTTGCAACTCCAGTAGTTGGGAATTTAGGAAATGTGAATCAGGGTAATCTGGTAAAGTGTTTCAACTGTCAGGGTGTAGGTCATATGGCAAGAAACTGTCCTACAAAGCCAAACAAGAAAGATTTAGAGTACTTACAGAAAGCAGTGATGTTGGTACAAAAGGTTCAGGCAGGGTTTCAGTTGAACGCAGAGGAGAATGATTTTATGGCTCTTATGGATGACATGGAAGATAGAGAGGATATCGATGCGAACTGCATATTTATGGCGAATCTTCAGGAAGCTAAGTATGACACGGATTCTGACACACTTCCTGTTTATGACACCAATGCACCATCTGAGGTATCAAATTTCAACACATGTCACAATAATGATATATTTGATATGTCTCCTCATGAGGAACAACATTCTGAGAAGCTAGCACCCACTTATGATACATACCTGGACACGCCAAGTAGTAGCAATACTCCTTTAGCAACTCCAGATGTGAATCATAATGGAGGCTTCGTTTCACAGCATACTGAGAATGATGAGGAAACACGTGCTTTATTTGAATCATTATTGAATAATTGTCGTATTGAAATTGAGAATGTGAAAAAGGTCAATCGCGATGTTAAGGCCGCGAATGTTAAATTGACCGCTGAGCTTGAGAGTTACAAAGAAAACGTTAAAGCTTTTGAATTTCATAACAAACGATTGTCTGAATTAGAAACTGGTTATCATAATTCCGTTTCAAGGGAAAAACAATTGCAACTCAAGTTTGATACACTTGATGTTAATTCTTTCAAAAAGATAAAATCTTTAAACGCGGAAATTTCTGATTTACAAAACCAACTTTCTAAACAAAAAACAGCTTATATCAATCTTGAAAAAGAAAGGGATGAGTTGAAAAAGGACTTTACAAAGAAAGAAGACAAACTTTTGGAAGAAATTGTAGAGTCAGAACACATGATTGCACATTTAGAAAAATTAGTGGTTAAGTCGGGTCAGTCAAGTCAAACAATGAAAATGATTTCAAATCAAACTAATCCGATTTACCATACGAAACATAAAATGGCTCTTGGTAACAACACCCCTTGTAATCTCAAGAAAGCTCAGCAAGAACAGAATGTTTTGTACAATGGCAATGTGATTTACACCAACCATGATCCTCCCGTCATTCGGGATTCTGTGCTAACGATAGAACATGTCGAAGAGAGTATAAATAAAATGAAACAAAAGGATTTGAAACCCATTGATTACAACAAATTGAACAAACTTTCGGGAATTACTTTTGTTCCACAAAAAGAACCATCTGTGTTTTCCATAAAACGACCATTTTCAAAAATGTTTTCTAAGAAAGTAATTGCTTCCAAATCTCTTTCAAAAATAGAACAAATGTCTTCTAACAACACTTTTAATACAAGTGAGGCTAGAGACATTTTGTATGACGTTAAAAAGATAATTCAAGAACTTCAAAACATTGTTGCTTCTAAAACTACAATCAATATTAACAACTGGCATTCCAGTTTTCATATTGAGCAGAAAAAAGTTTTTGAAAACGA
Organism: Artemisia argyi; assembly: GCA_030686995.1. Taxonomy (NCBI): domain Eukaryota; kingdom Viridiplantae; phylum Streptophyta; class Magnoliopsida; order Asterales; family Asteraceae; genus Artemisia; species Artemisia argyi. Next base: position 155,489,963 of record CM060692.1, read on the forward strand.
AATTACTATCCCACTGAATAACATCAGTGCGAGGGTAATCCATTTTGAACAAGCTTTCTTAAAAGAAACGGCCGACTTTGTCAAGGACCACAAATCCCTGGTAAACGAAGCTAATGATACTCGTGAAAACATGAATGTTTTGGAAAACCTAAATGATTCTCTCTTCGAAACTGTTATGACCACTGACATTATGTCCATCATTTTACAAACATATTCTGTTCAAGACGATGAACGACTAAGAGCTGAGACCTCCGCAATTGTTTCAAAATATGAAAATGCTCTTATAAAGCTTGAAAAAGAAAATGTGTCTTATTTTAAACAACTTGATCGAGAAAAGGAAGAATGCAAGTATGACAAATTGTCGTATGAGCGTGCTTTAAAGAACATGAAAGAGCAAAATGATCTTTTGAGGGCTCAGCTTGAAAGTCAAAAAGGAAAGGGTGAGGAAACTAAGTTTGCAAAACCATTGACTTCAGAGAAACCAAATGTTTCAAACACGGTTCAAAAACCAAAAATGTCCATTTCACGGTTTACTCCAAAAGTCGATGAAAAAAAGGATTTGACAAAACCAGTCACTCCAACACCCTTGCCCAAGATAAGTGAAAATGATAAGATTGTTGATAAAGGAAAAGCGGTTGTCGAAACCCCTAAAGTGTTAGCACCTGGCCTTTTTAGGATTAATCCCACTAGTGCGTCTGCCTCCACTTCTAAGACAAATGATAAGTGCATAAAGGCTAAATCTAAAGAATCTAGTGATGCTAAAAAGGACAACAATATAAATCCTAACGCGTGTACCTTACCTTCTACAGGATTAGAAAGCACCTCTAGGAGCAGCAGACTAAAGCCTAGGAGCAATACAAGGAACAATAGAGTCTCGTCTGCCTCTACGAGTAGTAGCAAGAATAAAGTTGAAGAAGTAGAAGCACACCCTAGGAATTTATCGCTTTGTAATAAGAAACATGATTCATCTGAATGTAATGTCGAAAGTACTGGTTCTAATGCATGTAATGACTCTGTTTGTTTAATATGCAAGAAATGTTTTAATGTTCACGATGAATGTGTTTCTAAGAATGTGAATGTTACGCCTGAACAGAAGAATGTTCCAAAAAGACCAAGTGCTAGATCTAGATCTATAGAAAGATTAGTTGCACGCTTTAGGTCTACCACTATTAGTCGAATGCCTAGGAACTACCTTAAGTTTTGTATGTGGATTCCAACGGGTATAGAGTTCACTCTTCAGAACGGAAAATTAGAAATAGTTCAAGCTAAACAAGTAGCAATTGTCTATGAGTGTGATTCGGAATTTACTCCTAACCCCATGGAACCAAATTTAAAACATTTTCCAAATACAAACTCTTCTGTTCTTGGCAGGTTATCGAAATATGTCTTTGGATCGTCGACTCGGGTTGCTCCAAGCACATGACCGGGAATTTAAAGCTGCTGATCAATTTTGTCTGGAAATTCATGGGAACTGTACGCTTTGGAAATGATCATGTAGCAGCTATTCAGGGTTATGGAGATCTTCGGTTTGGGAATTTTTTAATCACTCGGGTTTACTACGTCGAAGGATTGGGGCACAACTTGTTTTCAGTTGGGCAGTTTTGTGATGCAGATTTAGAAGTGGCATTCAGGAGAAACACGGTTTTTATTAGAAATTTGGTTGGTGATGATCTCTTAACTGGTAATCGTGGTACAAATTTGTATGCTATCGACATCAACCAAATGGCTTCTACATCACCAATTTGTCTTATGACAAAGGCAACCGAAACTAAGTCCTGGCTGTGGCATAGACGTTTATCCCATCTCAATTTCGACACCATCAACAAGTTAGCCAAAGACAACATCGTCACCGGACTTCCTAAGTTCAAATACACCAAGGAACACCTATGTCCATCATGCGAACAAGGAAAAAGTAAAAGAGCATCATATAAACCCAAAACCGTACCTAGTTCGGAAGCAAGGTTACATATGTTGCACATGGACTTATGTGGCCCAATGAGAGTTGAAAGCATTAATGGGAAGAAGTATATTCTTGTTATTGTTGATGATTATTCAAGATATACTTGGGTAAAGTTTTTGAGATCAAAAGACGAAGCACCAGGCATCATCATCACCTTTCTGAAGCACATTCAAGTTCTACTTCAAGCTCCAGTAAGGATTATAAGAACAGACAATGGCACAGAATTTATAAACCAGGAGTTAAGAACTTACCTTGAAGATGTTGGAATCACACATCAAACATCAGTTGTTAGAACTCCACAGCAGAATGGGGTAGTTGAAAGAAGAAACCGAACTCTTGTGGAAGCTGCTCGCACAATGCTGATTTTTTCTAGTGCACCACTATTCTTATGGGCTGATGATGTAGCCACTGCTTGTTTTACTCAAAACCGATCCCTAGTCCATCCGAGATTCAATAAAACCCCATATGAGTTAGTGAACAACCGTAAACCTGACATCTCTTACCTTCACGTGTTTGGCGCTTTGTGCTATCCGACGAATGACAGAGAAGATCTAGGGAAGTTAAAAGCTAAGGGTGATATTGGAATCTTCATTGGATATTCAGAAAACTCGAGGGCATTCAGGGTGTATAATAGAAGAACAAAAGGGATAATGGAGACGATGAATGTGAAGTTTGACGAGATTTCACAGATGGCTTCTGAGAGATACGCTCTAGAACCCGCGCTTAATCCGATGGCTTCTAATAAAAACGGATTAGGACCCGCACCAAACCAGCAGACTTCTGGACACATCAGTTCAGGACTCGTGCCTCAAGGAGCTCAGTCAACAAACACAGATAAACCTTCAGAACAAGAACTGGAAAATTTCTTCGAGTTAATGTTTGATGAATACTGTGGTGGAACTTCGAGAAATGCATCTCAACAACATTCCGCTGCACCCGCTCAAAACCATCAACCACCACCACCATCACAAGATGCATCTACCACAATCGAAGCTGAAGCACCAACTCCCTCAGCATCATCAACATCTACTCCATCAACTCCAGTTATTGAAACTGTTCTACCAAGAGTTGATGAGCAAAATCAAAACACTAATTTTCAAGAAGAACCTACAAATAATTCAAACGATATTACGTTAGAAGAAGAAGAAGAAATATTTGAAAACCCATTTGCAACAGACTCTGCTGAATCTTCTTCAAGGTTACAAGAACCATCTAACACACATTCGTTAAACCCAAGGTACCCTTCTACGTTTCAATGGACAAAAGACCATCCAATAGAACATGTTATTGGTGAACCTCCAAAGCCAGTTCAGACAAGGAGACAACTTGCCACTGATCTCGAATTGTGCATTTACATTTGCTCAATTAGCCTCAAAGAACCAAAGAACATTCGGGAAGCAATGGCAGAATACCCTTGGATAGAAGCGATGCAGGATGAAATTCTTCAATACGATTTACATGACAATTAGGAACTTGTTGAACGACCATTTGATATACGTGTTCTTGACCTCAAGTGGTTGTGGAAGAACAAACTGGATGAGGAAATGACTGTTATTCGCAACAAAGCTCGTCCCGTGGCTAAAGGTTATCCACAAGAAGAAGGGATAGATTTTGAGGAATCATTCGCGCCTGTAGCTAGACTTGAAGCAGTTCGGATTTTCTTAGCCTAAGCCGCTCACAAAAACATCACAGTCTATCAGATGGATATTAAGACTGCTTTCTTAAATGGAACTCTGAAAGAAGAAGTGTATGTGAGTCAGCCAGAGGGATTCATCGACAAAGATCATCCAGACTACGTCTACAAGCTTAAGAAAGCAATTTATGGTTTAAAACAAGCTCCAAGAGCGTGGTATGACGAACTATCATCTTTCTTGCTTAAAAACAATTTCACAAAAGGAACGGTTGATGACACCTTGTTTATCAAAAAAATTCAAATATGACATTTTGATCGTTCAGATTTACGTGGACGACATTATTTTTGGATCAACCAATCCTAACCATTCTAAACATTTTGAAAATCTCATGAAAAGTAAATATGAAATGTCCATGATGGGGGAACTAAAATTCTTTCTTGGTTTACAAATACATCAATCCCCTCGTGGTATTTTTATCAATCAAGCTAAATATACAATAGAGATTTTGAAAAAACATGGAATGGAAAATTGTGATTCTGTTGGTACACCAATGGTCACTTCACCAAAAATAGGTGCTGATTTGTTTGGGAAACCCATCGACCCGAAGAAATATCGGAGCATGATCGGTTCTCTCATGTACCTAACTGCTAGCCGACCCGATATTCAATGTGTTGTTTGTTTGTTAGCACGGTTTCAGGAAAAGCCTACCGAACTTCACCTCAAAGAGGTTAAACGGATCTTTCGGTACCTACGAAGCACCATTAACATGGGACTTTGGTATCCGAAGGATTCGGGGTTTAATCTAACAGCATTTTCAGATGCAGACCATGCTAGTGATCACGTTACAGCAAAGAGTACATCAGGTGGAGCACAATTTTTGGGTGAAAAGCTAGTAAGCTGGTCGTCAAAGAAACAGGATTGTACTGCGCTATCAACCGCCGAAGCCGAGTATGTGTCTCTATCTGCGTGTTGTGCCCAAGTTCTTTGGATGCGGACACAGCTCACAGATTATGGCTTTACTTTTGACAGAATACCTATGTATTGTGACTCAAAAAGTGCCATAGCCATCTCGTGCAATCCCGTACATCACTCTAAGATGAAGCATATCAAAATCCGCTACCATTTCATCAAAGAACACGTGGAAGAGGGTACTGTTGAATTATTTTTCGTTAAGACTGATTACCAACTCGCCGATCTATTTACTAAAGCCCTTCCAAAAGAACGGTTTGACTATTTAGTTCGACGAATTGGCAAGCGAAGCCTAACTCCTGAGGAGCTAGAACGTCTTCTCGAATCTTCTTGAAAAATGTTTTCAAAATCGCTTCGCTGTAAATATTTTTGAAAAAAAACAAAATACAAAATTTGAAAAATCAACAAAAACAAAATACAAAAATATAAAATGTCAAAAAATACAAAAACAATATAAAATCAAAAAATACAAAAATATTCTTCTCACGACATGTCTCTCGTATAAATCAATATTCTGTACGTTTCTAGAAATGTCATTCAACAATGATACGGACATGTACAGATGCTTGAGCGGGAGTTCCTTAAAATGTTTTTTAAAAAACATGTCGTTTCTCAAAAGTTTCTTCACTATGGCTTTCGTATACTTCAGTACGAAACCCGGACTTAAACGATGACTTCTGATTATTTCAAATCAAGGACTCGTACGTTCAATGACGAACTCTTTTTCAAAATGTTCGAGTATAAACAAACGAAAAAGATTTCAAACAACAACTCGTTTTCAAACAAAATTCTTGAGCACTTTTTCAAGATTGTTCAAAAGATTTCTCAAAATCTCTCAAAATGAGTGCTCAAGATAACTCCCTCAAAACCCTTAATTGATTTTAAATGAGCTATCATTAAGGGGGAGTATAAAACCAAAATGTTCCAAAATCATGAAAAAACAAATCTGTCTTTCTCTCCAAAAGCTTTTTCTTAATCTGTTGATATCAAAAATGTCACGATATGCTATTTTTTAGGGGGAGAAGACATGATTAAAATGTGATCAAAGATGTTTAAAGATTGTGACTGAATCTCGAAGAGCTTGACTCAGAAAGTACCTATGAATTGACGAAGCTTAAAATGTCAGTAATCGAAAAGACTTGTCCTGGACGGGTAATAATTTCAAGCTAGTCCAACTAGTGATGTAAGCGTGTCTCGAATAGGACTTGTCTAAGTAGAATGTACCATATCGAGAGACTTTCTTTGGACTTGAACAGGACGGGTAATAATTTCAAGCTAGTCTAACTAGTGATGTAAGCGTGTCTCGAATCGGCCATGTTCACTGAAAGTGGATCAATTCAAAAAGTGCAAACTCCTCACGCATGTGCAAATTTCTTAAAAATTCATGAGCACATGTGAAGGGGGAGTCCTTCAAAAGAAATTCAAAACTCTCGAAGTGTCAACAATGTGTTTTATTATCATAAACACTTTGAGAGATTTTTTATAAATGGTTTCATGGCAATTATAGGATAGTCATGGAGTTAAAAGGTGACTAAGGTTAGGAAAAACCATCCTATGATCCTCCAGAGCCGGAGGGATCTACCCAAGGACAAATCCAATAGATTAGAATTAGAAGTCCTTAGGTATGATTGATAAAAGGAGAAAATGAGAAAGGAGAAAGAAGGGGTTGAAGAATTAAAAAGAAAAGTTATGAAAAAGGGTGAAAAGAAATAGCCCTCCATATGTTCAACCTTAGGGCAGACACCGGGTACAATTCGTATGCTACTGGTTGTTACTAAGGTGACACCGGTATTGAAGACAAAGACGTCATGGACCCAGTGACGCACTGTAACAATTCGCAATTTCAGGTTAATTTCTATTTTCGGAAAATTTTACTATTCATGTTACTATTCATTTCTTTCTGAAATTTTCCCGAAAGTTGATTTTTATTTCATATTCTCGAGTGATAAATCATTTCCATGACAAATTAAATGTTTGACACTCGTCAGATCATTTTCGTGAAAGTTATTAAGGAATGACACGACATTACACGTTTTAGGGTAAAACGGCAATCAGAAATTCTACGCACAACGAAATTTGACCCCGTCAGGTGACCCCACATCAGAAAAATGTTTAACACACTTATGATTTATTTGAGAATAAATCATGACTGAGAAAAATCATGGCCCAAATAAACTTCGGCCGTGAAAAACTGGAATTTTCAGTTTTAAGCGTTTTTACTCAGCCGTAACCCTAGCCTATACCTGCACCGCATTTCTAAGACGATTCGAGCTTTCAACTTATTAAAATAAGTCAACATATTTTTCCCTCCTCCATTGACTAAAAATCATTCTTTGATTTTATAAGTCATCTCGTGATTTTTAGGCTTCCGGTTTGATGTCTAAAAGACATTTAAGACCAACCGACACCAGACTGAGCCCAGTCTAGACATTATAAATCATTTTAAATCATTTTTAGCATATTAGAAAAGTAACATTTTACTTTTCTCAGTTTTACGCAATATTCGTACATTTTACGTATTACGCGTTTTAGACCCGTGTTTCCAGCTTTTAGCAGGTTTTACCACCCAAATGGAACTTATCACCCATTTTATATTTTATTATGGGTCATATGGACATTTCTAACAATACTTTAAAGTTTCATAATTTTATGACACCCGGTTTTACGTTTTGAGGCCTAATCATTTACGGTTGGCATTTCCCGGAGTCAAAACTCATCCTAATATCTAGATATTATCAAGCCAAGCCACCTCACCCCCCTTATCTTCATCAAACCGACTTAGGGGGGGGAGTCACCCCATATGTGTCTTGATCTCATGCAAAGTGCCCTAGGATGCAAACAAGTGTATTTAGGAAGCAAATTTGATAACCTCTAGCCTACCAAAGTAACCTCCTCATGAGGGTATAAATACCCCTCTCCCCCCCCCCCCCCCCTTCCTTGGCCGGCCATCACAACCCACCAACACCTCTCACACTTAGTTTTATTTCCTCTAAATTGTTGCAAGGTTCAAGTGATTATTCAAGTAGAAACCCTAGCTTGATTATAAGTTACCAAAAATCTTCCAAACCCTAATATACTTGGTGTTTTCTCTTGAGTTTAAATCCACTCAATACACCTCAACCTTTATCATCCATCTTTCAAGAATACCAAGGGTAGAAAGGTTGCTTGAAGTGAAAAAGGGTTGAAGAAAGTCTATCAAAGTCCATTTCCTTACTAGTTACTCCTTTCTTTAATTAGAAAGCCTAAAGTTGTAAGCCTAAAACTACCATGCTTCTTGTTTATTTATCATATCCATCTCATTTACATGTTATCTTTGCTATATTATGTGTTGTAATTATGTCCATGATGTATCATGATGAGTAAAAGATGTTGTTGTAATGAATTATTGAAACAAGTTACTAAAACAAGCAAACTAGTGAATATCTTGGTATAACCTGATCAAAATGGTAAAAATTTTATATTGGATTATTACATATTACAGTAGAGGACTTAACAAGAAAACCATAGCAATTTGAACCACCTAAAAAGAGTAAACGAGTCAAAAGTTATGGCGATTTGAAGTTACCAAAGATTTCCGGCAAATCTGCCTAAAAGTTTCTGTGACAGAACCTAAAACACGCAAAAAGAGGCCTTTCTGGTCCGATTCATGAAAAAGTTAAAACACGAAAGTTGTCCGGAATCACGTTTTCATTCAGGAACAAAGAGGCTCAAGCCTTGAAAACGCCTTCTGAGTGAGATATTTCTCAGTTTCTTAACAGCTATTTACATATTTTAAGTCACTAAGTTATTGTCATACTTTCAAAGGAATAAAAGGTCTTATGACCTATAAACAAGACCACCACCATGGCTAGAACCAAGGTAGTGTCTCATGACCTTGGAACAAGGACCAAAGGTCATGGCTAGGCCATGGCGAAATGACCAAGCCAACTTACAAAGGCGTAAACATGAAACAATGAAATTGGCGATAACATGAACAAGCAATTTGTATCTACTTCACCTAAAAGGAAACCATGAGATTTTACCAAGACAAATGGTCATACAAGACTTATAAAACTACCCCTAATAACAATCTTCATGTACTATAAACTTTCCTAAGTTTATACAAATATCGGACATGTAACTTTGTGTAATGTCGTGTCATTCCTTAATAACTTTCACGAAAATGATCTGACGAGTGTCAAACATTTAATTTGTCATGGAAATGATTTATCACTCGAGAATATGAAATAAAAATCAACTTTCGGGAAAATTTCAGAAAGAAATGAATAGTAACATGAATAGTAAAATTTTCCGAAAATAGAAATTAACCTGAAATTGCGAATTGTTACAGTCTCCACCCCTTACGGGGAACTTCGTCCCGAAGTTCTGTGTGTGTTATATGTTGGAGTGGTGTCGATGAAGAGGTGTGGTTACTTATGAGGATTAGAGTGATGTAGTTTGATTTGTTGTTTCAGTGTATGACGTAGGATGAGTTTACTTATGAGAAGTTTGTTTCTAAGAAAACATACAGGTGACTGCTCCCAGCATAACATGATCCCTCCTGAATTAGACATAGGTGATCAGGCTATGTATAATTTAGGACCGATAATGTGATGTTCGGTTTAGTCACGTAATAATGTGTTTCTTAAAAGTTTTAGGTGGTATTCAATCTTGTAAAGCTGATGAGGTTGCTTATGGTGTAACTAAGGATGATTTGAGCTTTAAAAGTGCATCAAGATCAGAAAGTGAGCTTGTGGGATTAAGGGTTGTGAAGATGATGATGGTGAGAAGGTTAAGAAGGTTCGTGTTCTTCATTTTTTGGTATGTTGAGATTTAGTGGTTTGTGATGAAAGTTGGAAATGAAGGCATGATATCGATTTATAGGGTGGTATCAACGAAGTGATTTTTCTAGGATGTGGTAGAATATCTTGGAGTAAAATGATGTGAAACAATAAAGTGATAACAAATTAGCTTGAAGTAAAATTTGTTGAATGGTTTAAATGATAACTGAGTAAGTCTCATTGAATGGTAATAGTCTGCTAAACAATCAAATTGGTTTGGAGATAGAAAGTACAATAGATGAGAATTATCACAAAGAGTCGTTTATTGAACAATAAATATTCTTAAGTCATAAAACTCCCATTACTAGGGATGACATACACATAGTACAACAGAGTGCATAAATAAATATGACTGCTAAGTTCTAAACTTCATTGTTCTGCAGTGTTGTTGAGATTCTGATAAGCTTCTTCTTCTCTTATCATATATGCTTTCCATTGGATGTCTTCAACTTGTTGGCCTTGGCTGTTGGGGACATCTGTTCCTGTAATGACCACTTTCTCCACACCCGAAGCATATAACTCTTGGTTGTGCGTTGCTACCGGTAGCTACAGTCTTGGCTCTACAATTCTGGGCGAGGTGTCCAGTGTTTTGACAGTGGCGACACTTAGCCGGGCAAGGACCAGAGTGATGGAAATTGCACTTAGTACATTGTGGTTGAGCCCCAGAATATCCACCTTTGGTTGGTGCAGCAACATAAGTTGTTGCAACCCCTTGTCTTTTGTTTTGCTGGTTATGATGGTTGTTGTTGTTGTTACTTCCATGGTTACCATCCCATGGTCGTTTGTTGTTGTTGGTTCTATTGTTATTGGAGTTGTTGAAGTTTTGTCTTTGGGTTTCCGCTGTCTGAACCACCTGATCCATGAGACTGCGAGACATCCGCATAGCCTCATCAAGTGTTTTGGGACTAGACGTAATCATGTTCTCTTGTATGCTTGGTGGGAGTCCCCAGATATATTCTTCCAAAAGTTTCTCATTTGTCGAAACCATCGTTGGGCATAGTATCCTCAATTCATGGAATCGGCGGTTGTAACTCAGGATGTCGGTTCCTTTAACATCATGGTTCCAGAATTCTACTTCTGGATGACAACATGGTTCCTTTAACGGCATTTCACTATGAGGGTAATACTCTTTCTTCATGTTATCCCCAGAAAGCTTATAATCATTTTGGATGTCCATTGGTTGAGACACTAAATTCCACCATGATAATGCTTCATCCAATAGTGGACCGGTGGCATATTGGACTTTCTTATTCTCGGTGCATTTGTTGATCAATACTACTAACTCCGCTTTTTCAAACCAGGGGTTAAAATTTACGGCTCCATTAGTACCTTTGTAATTGGTGGGTTGGCAATTTAAATAACCGTTGAATGTGCAGCTCTTATATACCGGATCAATATTTATTACTGGAGGACCGGATGGGTTCGGTCCTCTGGTATTGATGGTAGTTGCAGCAACTCGAACAGCTTCGGCAGTTCTTGTAGTTTTAGCAGTTCTAGTAGCTTTAGCGGCTGTTGCGGCCTGTGTAGCTATGGCTGCTCGCTCCGTGATAAGTGCTGCATTGATACTGTCCTTTACCAGTTTGCGGATGGCAGCTTGCGTCATCGTTGGTGGTGTCTTCTTCGTTGGCGCCATGATTCTATTATATAAAAGGTATGTCATGAGTAGAGATTTGTGGAATAAGCATGATTTTTGATGGGGAATGCTAGAATAATTATGGTTGAAGATTTAAAGGCATAACACATGATAGTATAAAACAAAAGTTTTATTCATACAACGTTGGTTGATTTACAAAATCGAAACCTATTACAAGCTTCTTCAAAATTTACTAACTGATACTTTCAGTTTAGTAATTACAATGTTTTTTTACTATCGCTAGTTATCACATAGATTTCGTAACATTTACTAACTGAGTCTAATCAGTTTAGTAGTACAAAAGTTAACTAGTATCATCACACTAGTCTATTGTGGATTAGAAGGTCCGAGCAGCTCTGATTGATCGGCAACTTCTTGATTTAGTGTGTCGTAGAGATACGAGTCGATGAAGTTTGAGAAGCTGTAGTTTTCATGTTGGATCAATGGTGGTCGAGGTACGATCCATAATGAGTGATCCAATTCATCACATGTAGGGATATCAAAGGGAAGTGATAGTGGTGGTGGTAATGGTTCTAGTACATATTCGTATTCGTTATCCTCCTCGGAGTTTGCCTCAACCCAATTTTGTTCAACATAATCAGAAGTATCCGATGCAATAATATTTGGCATTGGTTCATCCTCTTCTTCGTTGGTTGAATCTTTGAAAGGTTCTTCTTCGTCGTCAGAAGCGAAGGCATTTATGAAGTCAAATCCGAACTCGGGTGAAGGTGGTGAGACTTGGAAATTATTAGGTAGAGTGGGCACATAATCGGGAGAAGTGGGTACGCACATGATTTCTATAAGAAGAATTACAATGTTAATATAATTCTATCGTTTATGGGGAGTGCTCAAAATATGACAAGCATATATATAGCAATATACTAATATGTTTATGTAGCCTAACTTGCATAATAAGTCCATAATCGTCTGGAGGATGGAAGGCACGAAGAGCGGAAGGCTATAAAATGTTTTTGCTTGTAATTGTGGTTATAGTTTAGGTCTCAATTAGACCCGTTTCTCTATAACCATGGCTCTGATACCAATCTGTAACACCCCCAATTCATGGATGCAGCGGAATTCGAACTGGGTGTTACTCGACGGCACAATAGTCACAATAATAGAAAACGAACTCCAATTGAGTCGTTTTAAAAGATGTATCATTCAAAATATATAAATATCAGAGATTAAAAAAAATGAGGTCCCAATTGGTTCCATGTTTACAAATCACATTAAGTGAGTTTTTGAATGATAAGTAAATTTATAGCCCTCTTGAGTATCCGTGTCCTTCCGTGCCATCCTTGATCGTCATGAACCTGAAATACATGCTTGAGAGGTCAACACAAAGGTTGAGTGATATTCATAGAGTTTGTTAAATCGTTTGAACACAATATGTTGGTAGTGTGAGTTATAGGCTCACACCAATGTTTGGAAAACAAAACAGGTAGGCTACGTTATTATACGCCCGGAACAGTTATTATACACTAAGCTTATGACACCATAACGTTAACGTGTACCAATATCAATCGGCGGTTTATCCCGGTAGGTACTTTGCTAACATACCTAAATCTCAAATATTAATGCATTTGTTTGCACTTAGTCAAAACAAATGGGATTCGTCAATCCCAATAGGCCTATTATTAATATTCGCGCTCACTATTGCTAGTGACTAAATGGTTCATAATAAAGGGTCTCGGTTTAGCAAGGTTGGTACTTAGTGATAATAAAACATCGTCGTGAAGCATACATTAGAAAGCATTGTATTCGATTTAGAAATAGCATGTATTCCCCCCAAGGAATTGTAAAACAATTAAGTAATGGAAAGTGGGGCTATGAACTCACCTTAAGTTAAGATAGCAAGAAATGAATGTAACGGTTGAATCGTGAAGGTTTCTACGAGCAACCTATAATCGAATGTTGCGACTTAGGATCGGAGTAAAGAATATGAAGTAGTGCCTATATATATATCTTGCATTTAGTCCATGATGAGGTATGATGTATATTTGTAAGTCTTTGTAAGAAAGATTTATGAACATGTATATTTTGGTATATCTTTTACTACCGTTCGGGCTAACATATTTCAGAAGTCATGTTAGTAAGCGTTCGAGGAGCCAGGACACTTTAATTCGTAAATCCACAACTCATCTCGACGGCTTACATAATGAACTCCTCACATGAAGCTCCCTACTATTGTAGTAGTTGATAAAGTATATAGATATAAGTTTTGATCCGAAAAAGTTACATGTCCGATATTTGTATAAACTTAGGAAAGTTTATAGTACATGAAGATTGTTATTAGGGGTAGTTTTATAAGTCTTGTATGACCATTTGTCTTGGTAAAATCTCATGGTTTCCTTTTAGGTGAAGTAGATACAAATTGCTTGTTCATGTTATCGCCAATTTCATTGTTTCATGTTTACGCCTTTGTAAGTTGGCTTGGTCATTTCGCCATGGCCTAGCCATGACCTTTGGTCCTTGTTCCAAGGTCATGAGACACTACCTTGGTTCTAGCCATGGTGGTGGTCTTGTTTATAGGTCATAAGACCTTTTATTCCTTTGAAAGTATGACAATAACTTAGTGACTTAAAATATGTAAATAGCTGTTAAGAAACTGAGAAATATCTCACTCAGAAGGCGTTTTCAAGGCTTGAGCCTCTTTGTTCCTGAATGAAAACGTGATTCCGGACAACTTTCATGTTTTAACTTTTGACACGACATTACAAATTGTCTTGGTCATTGTACCTAGACTATAACTTATATCTATATACTTTATCAACTACTACAATAGTAGGGAGCTTCATGTGAGGAGTTCATTATGTAAGCCGTCGAGATGAGTTGTGGATTTACGAATTATAGTGTCCTGGCTCCTCGAACGCTTACTAACATGACTTCTGAAATATGTTAGCCCGAACGGTAGTAAAAGATATACCAAAATATACATGTTCATAAATCTTTCTTACAAAGACTTACAAATATACATCATACCTCATCATGGACTAAATGCAAGATATATATATAGGCACTACTTCATATTCTTTACTCCGATCCTAAGTCGCAACATTCGATTATAGGTTGCTCATAGAAACCTTCACGATTCAACCGTTACATTCATTTCTTGCTATCTTAACTTAAGGTGAGTTCATAGCCCCACTTTCCATTACTTAATTGTTTTACAATTCCTTGGGGGGAATACATGCTATTTCTAAATCGAATACAATGCTTTCTAATGTATGCTTCACGACGATGTTTTATTATCACTAAGTACCAACCTTGCTAAACCGAGACCCTTTATTATGAACCATTTAGTCACTAGCAATAGTGAGCGCGAATATTAATCATAGGCCTATTGGGATTGACGAATCCCATTTGTTTTGACTAAGTGCAAACAAATGCATTAATATTTGAGATTTAGGTATGTTAGCAAAGTACCTACCGGGATAAACCGCCGATTGATATTGGTACACGTTAACGTTATGGTGTCATAAGCTTAGTGTATAATAACTGTTCCGGGCGTATAATAACGTAGCCTACCTGTTTTGTTTTCCAAACATTGGTGTGAGCCTATAACTCACACTACCAACATATTGTGTTCAAACGATTTAACAAACTCTATGAATATCACTCAACCTTTGTGTTGACCTCTCAAGCATGTATTTCAGGTTCATGACGATCAAGGATGGCACGGAAGGACACGGATACTCAAGAGGGCTATAAATTTACTTATCATTCAAAAACTCACTTAATGTGATTTGTAAACATGGAACCAATTGGGACCTCATTTTTTTTAATCTCTGATATTTATATATTTTGAATGATACATCTTTTAAAACGACTCAATTGGAGTTCGTTTTCTATTATTGTGACTATTGTGCCGTCGAGTAACACCCAGTTCGAATTCCGCTGCATCCATGAATTGGGGGTGTTACAGATTGGTACCAGAGCCATGGTTATAGAGAAACGGGTCTAATTGAGACCTAAACTATAACCACAATTACAAGCAAAAACATTTTATAGCCTTCCGCTCTTCGTGCCTTCCATCCTCCAGACGATTATGGACTTATTATGCAAGTTAGGCTACATAAACATATTAGTATATTGCTATATATATGCTTGTCATATTTTGAGCACTCCCCATAAACGATAGAATTATATTAACATTGTAATTCTTCTTATAGAAATCATGTGCGTACCCACTTCTCCCGATTATGTGCCCACTCTACCTAATAATTTCCAAGTCTCACCACCTTCACCCGAGTTCGGATTTGACTTCATAAATGCCTTCGCTTCTGACGACGAAGAAGAACCTTTCGAAGATTCAACCAACGAAGAAGAGGATGAACCAATGCCAAATATTATTGCATCGGATACTTCTGATTATGTTGAACAAAATTGGGTTGAGGCAAACTCCGAGGAGGATAACGAATACGAATATGTACTAGAACCATTACCACCACCACTATCACTTCCCTTTGATATCCCTACATGTGATGAATTGGATCACTCATTATGGATCGTACCTCGACCACCATTGATCCAACATGAAAACTACAGCTTCTCAAACTTCATCGACTCGTATCTCTACGACACACTAAATCAAGAAGTTGCCGATCAATCAGAGCTGCTCGGACCTTCTAATCCACAATAGACTAGTGTGATGATACTAGTTAACTTTTGTACTACTAAACTGATTAGACTCAGTTAGTAAATGTTACGAAATCTATGTGATAACTAGCGATAGTAAAAAAACGTTGTAATTACTAAACTGAAAGTATCAGTTAGTAAATTTTGAAGAAGCTTGTAATAGGTTTCGATTTTGTAAATCAACCAACGTTGTATGAATAAAACTTTTGTTTTATACTATCATGTGTTATGCCTTTAAATCTTCAACCATAATTATTCTAGCATTCCCCATCAAAAATCATGCTTATTCCACAAATCTCTACTCATGACATACCTTTTATATAATAGAATCATGGCGCCAACGAAGAAGACACCACCAACGATGACGCAAGCTGCCATCCGCAAACTGGTAAAGGACAGTATCAATGCAGCACTTATCACGGAGCGAGCAGCCATAGCTACACAGGCCGCAACAGCCGCTAAAGCTACTAGAACTGCTAAAACTACAAGAACTGCCGAAGCTGTTCGAGTTGCTGCAACTACCATCAATACCAGAGGACCGAACCCATCCGGTCCTCCAGTAATAAATATTGATCCGGTATATAAGAGCTGCACATTCAACGGTTATTTAAATTGCCAACCCACCAATTACAAAGGTACTAATGGAGCCGTAAATTTTAACCCCTGGTTTGAAAAAGCGGAGTTAGTAGTATTGATCAACAAATGCACCGAGAATAAGAAAGTCCAATATGCCACCGGTCCACTATTGGATGAAGCATTATCATGGTGGAATTTAGTGTCTCAACCAATGGACATCCAAAATGATTATAAGCTTTCTGGGGATAACATGAAGAAAGAGTATTACCCTCATAGTGAAATGCCGTTAAAGGAACCATGTTGTCATCCAGAAGTAGAATTCTGGAACCATGATGTTAAAGGAACCGACATCCTGAGTTACAACCGCCGATTCCATGAATTGAGGATACTATGCCCAACGATGGTTTCGACAAATGAGAAACTTTTGGAAGAATATATCTGGGGACTCCCACCAAGCATACAAGAGAACATGATTACGTCTAGTCCCAAAACACTTGATGAGGCTATGCGGATGTCTCGCAGCCTCATGGATCAGGTGGTTCAGACAGCGGAAACCCAAAGACAAAACTTCAACAACTCCAATAACAATAGAACCAACAACAACAAACGACCATGGGATGGTAACCATGGAAGTAACAACAACAACAACCATCATAACCAGCAAAACAAAAGACAAGGGGTTGCAACAACTTATGTTGCTGCACCAACCAAAGGTGGATATTCTGGGGCTCAACCACAGTGTACTAAGTGCAATTTCCATCACTCTGGTCCTTGCCCGGCTAAGTGTCGCCACTGTCAAAACACTGGACACCTCGCCCAGAATTGTAGAGCCAAGACTGTAGCTACCGGTAGCAACGCACAACCAAGAGTTATATGCTTCGGGTGTGGAGAAAGTGGTCATTACAGGAACAGATGTCCCCAACAGCCAAGGCCAACAAGTTGAAGACATCCAATGGAAAGCATATATGATAAGAGAAGAAGAAGCTTATCAGAATCTCAACAACACTGCAGAACAATGAAGTTTAGAACTTAGCAGTCATATTTATTTATGCACTCTGTTGTACTATGTGTATGTCATCCCTAGTAATGGGAGTTTTATGACTTAAGAATATTTATTGTTCAATAAACGACTCTTTGTGATAATTCTCATCTATTGTACTTTCTATCTCCAAACCAATTTGATTGTTTAGCAGACTATTACCATTCAATGAGACTTACTCAGTTATCATTTAAACCATTCAACAAATTTTACTTCAAGCTAATTTGTTATCACTTTATTGTTTCACATCATTTTACTCCAAGATATTCTACCACATCCTAGAAAAATCACTTCGTTGATACCACCCTATAAATCGATATCATGCCTTCATTTCCAACTTTCATCACAAACCACTAAATCTCAACATACCAAAAAATGAAGAACACGAACCTTCTTAACCTTCTCACCATCATCATCTTCACAACCCTTAATCCCACAAGCTCACTTTCTGATCTTGATGCACTTTTAAAGCTCAAATCATCCTTAGTTACACCATAAGCAACCTCATCAGCTTTACAAGATTGAATACCACCTAAAACTTTTAAGAAACACATTATTACGTGACTAAACCGAACATCACATTATCGGTCCTAAATTATACATAGCCTGATCACCTATGTCTAATTCAGGAGGGATCATGTTATGCTGGGAGCAGTCACCTGTATGTTTTCTTAGAAACAAACTTCTCATAAGTAAACTCATCCTACGTCATACACTGAAACAACAAATCAAACTACATCACTCTAATCCTCATAAGTAACCACACCTCTTCATCGACACCACTCCAACATATAACACACACAGAACTTCGGGACGAAGTTCCCCGTAAGGGGTGGAGACTGTAAAAATTCGCAATTTCAGGTTAATTTCTATTTTCGGAAAATTTTACTATTCATGTTACTATTCATTTCTTTCTGAAATTTTCCCGAAAGTTGATTTTTATTTCATATTCTCGAGTGATAAATCATTTCCATGACAAATTAAATGTTTGACACTCGTCAGATCATTTTCGTGAAAGTTATTAAGGAATGACACGACATTACACGTTTTAGGGTAAAACGGCAATCAGAAATTCTACGCACAACGAAATTTGACCCCGTCAGGTGACCCCACATCAGAAAAATGTTTAACACACTTATGATTTATTTGAGAATAAATCATGACTGAGAAAAATCATGGCCCAAATAAACTTCGGCCGTGAAAAACTGGAATTTTCAGTGTTAAGCGTTTTTACTCAGCCGTAACCCTAGCCTATACCTGCACCGCATTTCTAAGACGATTCGAGCTTTCAACTTATTAAAATAAGTCAACATATTTTTCCCTCCTCCATTGACTAAAAATCATTCTTTGATTTTATAAGTCATCTCGTGATTTTTAGGCTTCCGGTTTGATGTCTAAAAGACATTTAAGACCAACCGACACCAGACTGAGCCCAGTCTAGACATTATAAATCATTTTAAATCATTTTTAGCATATTAGAAAAGTAACATTTTACTTTTCTCAGTTTTACGCAATATTCGTACATTTTACGTATTACGCGTTTTAGACCCGTGTTTCCAGCTTTTAGCAGGTTTTACCACCCAAATGGAACTTATCACCCATTTTATATTTTATTATGGGTCATATGGACATTTCTAACAATACTTTAAAGTTTCATAATTTTACGACACCCGGTTTTACGTTTTGAGGCCTAATCATTTACGGTTGGCATTTCCCGGAGTCAAAACTCATCCTAATATCTAGATATTATCAAGCCAAGCCACCTCACCCCCCTTATCTTCATCAAACCGACTTAGGGGGGGAGTCACCCCATATGTGTCTTGATCTCATGCAAAGTGCCCTAGGATGCAAACAAGTGTATTTAGGAAGCAAATTTGATAACCTCTAGCCTACCAAAGTAACCTCCTCATGAGGGTATAAATACCCCTCTCCCCCCCCCCTTCCTTGGCCGGCCATCACAACCCACCAACACCTCTCACACTTAGTTTTATTTCCTCTAAATTGTTGCAAGGTTCAAGTGATTATTCAAGTAGAAACCCTAGCTTGATTATAAGTTACCAAAAATCTTCCAAACCCTAATATACTTGGTGTTTTCTCTTGAGTTTAAATCCACTCAATACACCTCAACCTTTATCATCCATCTTTCAAGAATACCAAGGGTAGAAAGGTTGCTTGAAGTGAAAAAGGGTTGAAGAAAGTCTATCAAAGTCCATTTCCTTACTAGTTACTCCTTTCTTTAATTAGAAAGCCTAAAGTTGTAAGCCTAAAACTACCATGCTTCTTGTTTATTTATCATATCCATCTCATTTACATGTTATCTTTGCTATATTATGTGTTGTAATTATGTCCATGATGTATCATGATGAGTAAAAGATGTTGTTGTAATGAATTATTGAAACAAGTTACTAAAACAAGCAAACTAGTGAATATCTTGGTATAACCTGATCAAAATGGTAAAAATTTTATATTGGATTATTACATATTACAGTAGAGGACTTAACAAGAAAACCATAGCAATTTGAACCACCTAAAAAGAGTAAACGAGTCAAAAGTTATGGCGATTTGAAGTTACCAAAGATTTCCGGCAAATCTGCCTAAAAGTTTCTGTGACAGAACCTAAAACACGCAAAAAGAGGACTTTCTGGTCCGATTCATGAAAAAGTTAAAACACGAAAGTTGTCCGGAATCACGTTTTCATTCAGGAACAAAGAGGCTCAAGCCTTGAAAACGCCTTCTGAGTGAGATATTTCTCAGTTTCTTAACAGCTATTTACATATTTTAAGTCACTAAGTTATTGTCATACTTTCAAAGGAATAAAAGGTCTTATGACCTATAAACAAGACCACCACCATGGCTAGAACCAAGGTAGTGTCTCATGACCTTGGAACAAGGACCAAAGGTCATGGCTAGGCCATGGCGAAATGACCAAGCCAACTTACAAAGGCGTAAACATGAAACAATGAAATTGGCGATAACATGAACAAGCAATTTGTATCTACTTCACCTAAAAGGAAACCATGAGATTTTACCAAGACAAATGGTCATACAAGACTTATAAAACTACCCCTAATAACAATCTTCATGTACTATAAACTTTCCTAAGTTTATACAAATATCGGACATGTAACTTTTTCGGATCAAAACTTATATCTATATACTTTATCAACTACTACAATAGTAGGGAGCTTCATGTGAGGAGTTCATTATGTAAGCCGTCGAGATGAGTTGTGGATTTACGAATTAAAGTGTCCTGGCTCCTCGAACGCTTACTAACATGACTTCTGAAATATGTTAGCCCGAACGGTAGTAAAAGATATACCAAAATATACATGTTCATAAATCTTTCTTACAAAGACTTACAAATATACATCATACCTCATCATGGACTAAATGCAAGATATATATATAGGCACTACTTCATATTCTTTACTCCGATCCTAAGTCGCAACATTCGATTATAGGTTGCTCGTAGAAACCTTCACGATTCAACCGTTACATTCATTTCTTGCTATCTTAACTTAAGGTGAGTTCATAGCCCCACTTTCCATTACTTAATTGTTTTACAATTCCTTGGGGGGAATACATGCTATTTCTAAATCGAATACAATGCTTTCTAATGTATGCTTCACGACGATGTTTTATTATCACTAAGTACCAACCTTGCTAAACCGAGACCCTTTATTATGAACCATTTAGTCACTAGCAATAGTGAGCGCGAATATTAATAATAGGCCTATTGGGATTGACGAATCCCATTTGTTTTGACTAAGTGCAAACAAATGCATTAATATTTGAGATTTAGGTATGTTAGCAAAGTACCTACCGGGATAAACCGCCGATTGATATTGGTACACGTTAACGTTATGGTGTCATAAGCTTAGTGTATAATAACTGTTCCGGGCGTATAATAACGTAGCCTACCTGTTTTGTTTTCCAAACATTGGTGTGAGCCTATAACTCACACTACCAACATATTGTGTTCAAACGATTTAACAAACTCTATGAATATCACTCAACCTTTGTGTTGACCTCTCAAGCATGTATTTCAGGTTCATGACGATCAAGGATGGGACGGAAGGACACGGATACTCAAGAGGGCTATAAATTTACTTATCATTCAAAAACTCACTTAATGTGATTTGTAAACATGGAACCAATTGGGACCTCATTTTTTTTAATCTCTGATATTTATATATTTTGAATGATACATCTTTTAAAACGACTCAATTGGAGTTCGTTTTCTATTATTGTGACTATTGTGCCGTCGAGTAACACCCAGTTCGAATTCCGCTGCATCCATGAATTGGGGGTGTTACACGCACTGTACTAAACCTTCTTAACCACTCAAGTTCTCTTAAAAGAGCTTGTTTCATTCTCACGGGGAACCAGTGTAATCTATCGACCTGTCTCTTAGAGATGGTTGATATTGAAACAGGAGACCATCCCTAATCTCCGCATAGGAAACCAAATGTGCACTTATCGAGTCTAGAGCCCCGAGATTCATCAAAAGATCTCATAGGAACACATGATATTTATACACTGGTTGTTCATCATTAAGGACGCTAGATGTAAACTTAAGAGTCCTACGCAGATCTTAGCAATCGGCCAGAACATTTATGACAGAATTCACACAAGTGTTTCTCAATGATTGAATAGAAACTCCTGCCAGGGTCAACATCAAGCAGCCCTGACAGCAGGTCACTTCGGTAATTCTTTATGGGTTACGCTTAGTGTTCGCGGTGGTTTCAAATGGTCTACAGTCATGGAGTGATCCCCAGCGACTCACCCATTCATTGAGCTACTAAGTAGGTCTTGTAAGCTCTCTTGGGAGTATCTAACATGGGAACGGCCTTGATAAGGGTTAGAAGGAATCTTCACACTATGCTGTTGACGATCTCTAATTCCTTATCTGTAAGTACCGGATGTTTTATTGCTAACTGTTTACCTGCAGGGACACATCATCTCTATGGCGACAGATTCCACATGCTCATACATGCACCTCGAATTCAAAGAAAAGTTCTTACAAAGATCAAAGCAAAGAAAGGTTAAAAGAAAGATTCTACGCAATGTGAAAGAATCTACAGAAGTGAAGTGACAATGATCTGTGTAAAAGAACTGGAACTATAAATGCATGTATCATAAATACTGAAGATGTATGAGCATGTTGGAATGGCGAACAACCACCACAGACGCAGAAGTGACGAAAGGCGAATTGCTCCACATCACAAAGGAACAAAGAACGATGAAAAGTCAGTCATCAAAGATCACAAAGCATGAAGGAACAAAGACTAAAGACTATTCTACTACGACACACAATGGTCAACAACAAAGAACAAAGAAGACCTAATCACGTGGAGCATCATTCGAATGACCACCCCTTAGGGGGAGATTATTAGCATTAAAAATTATATTAGAAAGTGATGGTCATTCTCATATATTTTAACGTTGTAATGTGTCGTAGTTTTTGTTATAAGAATAGTCAATGGGCCTTGGTCTTGGTAAGCTAATATGTCATGTGTTATGTAATGTAGCCTTTATATGTATAAGGAAACCAAGCCCAAGACCAAGCCCATGGAAAGCCTCTTAAGGCATCATGTTAAGAACTATATAAACACCTCAAAGGCTCATTTGAGGTGTGTGCTTGTGTGTGTATTGTATGTGTTTTATTAATAAAAGTTCTCTTCATCTTATACTCTCTTTCAATATTAACGCCACATATATATATCATCAAGTCACCATCTTTACTTCATCTAGTGCTTATATTTGTGTTAAAGTTGATAGATCTAAGGTCCTACAGAAGGAGTGTGAAGCAACTCATAGCTAGGGATGAAGAACTAAACCCCTTTGAGGATCCTGTGGAAAACTAGAAGGGGGGGTTGAATAGTTTTACGTCTTTTTCATTTTATAAAAGTTTGCTTTTAAAGAATAGACGCAAATTTTTTGAAATCTTTTATACAAAAATATAGATACTATTTTATTCACACTTTTCGTATAAACACTATTTATATAGAATGCTGAGTAAGAATTATAATTTCATATATCACATATAAGTATATATGTGTATATGTGTTTTAGTATGAGTATATCCTTTAGGTTTGTTTATATAAAATTAATGTTATGAATGGAACTTAGTTTGATCTTTATGTGAAATCAGTATATGCACAACACACACAATTATAACTATATACGAAAAGCTAATAAGTAAGAAAGCAAAGAGTGAGAGATGGAAAGATCAAACCGAGAGACAAAGGATTTATAGTGGTTCGGCTACAAGGACACCTTCCTTGCCCTACTCCACTCCCCGAGCACCGAACTCGAGAGATTTCTTCACTAAGTCAATAACCTCCCTTATGGCAGAGAAAACCGTACACACCAAGGCTTACAATGATTAACGACACTAAGCAAAATGTCAAGTTCTAATCGTAGCTCGAACCAATCTCACAACAACAATCACACCACAACTTCTTCACACTCTTTCACCCTTTCTAGACTTCTTCACAACACTAGTTTCATCACGCCTTCACAACTTCTTCACAACTTCAAGGATTTGTAACTTCACAACTTCAATGCTTCAAAGTCTTCACAACTTCAATGCAACTATCTTTCTATTTGAAGGCCTTTGTCAATCTATCACTTTAATGATTCTTCAACTAAAAACTTCTATGTCTTCACACCTTCTAATCTTCAAAGTCTTCTCAACTTAGATGCTTCAATTTCTTCACAACTAACCACTATAACTAATACCTCCTATCACCAATCCTATGCTATACCACTTCTTCACTTCTAGTATCACTTCACACTTACAACAATTCTAGATCTTATGTCTAGATCTAGCTAACTAATGCATACACCTTATTCACCAAAGTATGAAAGATTAACAAGATGAGCAAACAACTTAGATAGCAAGATGATACTAAGTTGCAATACTTCTATTCTTAATAAATAAAAGTATTCTTCTCTTTGCACTTGAGTGTTGAGGCTTGAATCACTTTGAAACAAGGATTAATGTATATATAGAATCAAAGGATTTTAGAAGATAGAAATGGAGGTTTGAATCAGAAAGTTTTTAGTGCAAAAAGGTGAGAAAAATATGTAGAATGATCCAGTATTTAAAGGGCCAGAAAATACTGTTCTGGAGCGTGTCGGTCCCCTTAATTAGGGGGCGGGCCCCTTAATGATTAAGGGGGCAGCCTAGTATAATTAAGGGGGCCGCCCTCCTGAACGTTGGATTTTCTTGTCCTTTTGTGAGGAAAAATTTTCTGGATTAGATTTGCCATTTTTTGTTGAAAATTTGAATTCATAAATTTGTAATAAATTAAACACATTCTTTTAATTCCAAAAATGTTTTCTAAAAGATATAAAATGTTTTGTGACATTTTATAAAGATCTAGTGATGAATAAAAATGTTCCTTTGATCTTATAATGCATTAGACATTTTGTTTATTCATACCTTAAGTGATTAGATGGTGATAGTGAGTATTTACTACTAAATACTTGTTTACGTCATGATCTTTGGTTTGATGAGTTTTCGTTTTCTGATTATCAAAACATAGAGATATCGAAGGATATGAATAACGTTTTTAGTTATTTATTTATATCAATAATCTCCCCCTTTTTGATGATTACAAAACCTAAACTCATTAAATCCAAAAATTAATTTTTAGACAAGTATTTAGTGAGTTTGTATTCACATCTCCCCCTTTTTGTAGAATCAAAAAGGTTTAACCCGATAAGGTGAAAGCTCCCTCTTGACGTATGCTCCCCCTCGTTTGAGGGCACCAAGGGTTCGAGCTATGGAATTCTTGCAAGAAAAATATTAGAGGCACAAGCAAATACATATAGCATAACAACAACTAATAATAAGCATGGCAAAAGAGAATTTGAAACATATATTAAATCATTCATTAATATAAAATGATTATGTCAACCACATAATCATTGTTACATAATTCACAGTGCAAAAGTTCTAAACCAAGTAGATAATCCTATTGTGCCAATAGAGAGTGTCATCAAACTTGCTTGCATCCCAAAAAGGTTGAAGTGTTTTATTGGAAAAGTAAAAGACATAAGCATATAGAATGCTTAGTTGAGAGTGGTAAATGGGGATCATGTTGGTGACTTAATGGAGGTAAACTTTTGGTTTCATGGATGTTGGTGAGTTTGGTGGTGTAGAGCTTGGAGGTGGTGAATTTTGAGTTGGGTTTGTTGGTTGTTGGTTTTGATGTTGTTCAAGTGATGGTGTTTGTTGAGATCTAGTAAGAAGATACTCAATCCATGTAAAGTGCTCATTCAATGCAATTGTTTGTTTTTGGAGGAAGATACAACAAGGGCAATTGTTGACATGCTTCTCAATTTGGTTTATGTTGTGTAGTGATGAGGGTGAGCATGATTGAGGTGGATCCAAATTGCGTTGAGCAAGATGTAATGCTAAAAGAGCGCTAAGCTCATGGGCTTCTTTTAGCTCCTCAACAAACTTCAAGTGTTCGGAGGAAGGTGATAATGGTGGAGCATGATAGTTGTCTTGGGTGAAGGTTTGAACATGCAACATAGGAATGGTATGTGAAGTTGTAGGATGTGGTGGTGGTACTCTTGGTGGTGGAGACATGGTTGAGCTTGGGTAATCATGAAAACATGATATGGGTGGAAGAGAAGCTTCATGAGTTGATGGTGTTTTTGTTGAATGAGCAATATGTGAAGTATTGGTAGTGAGGTTGGGAGTGTTCACGCTCATCATATGAAGAAGCATTAATGAAGGCAAGATTGGATGATATGTTGTGAGATGGATTGTTTGAGTGGGTTTGAGGTTTAGTTGTTGGTTGACTTGGAACAACATCACTTGAGTTATGACAAGAATCAAGTTTCCTCCTCCAAACGGGTTTGATGGAGATCCTTGCGGTTCTTGAAATCTTGGGTTTTTGGTTGTTGGGAGATGACATGTTTGGATGTGATGGCATTAATGATGGGAAGAAGGTATTTATAGTGTATGAAAATATGTGGTTTAGGAAGGTAAATTTTGAGGGATAGTATGGGACAAAATATGTTTGTGAATTTTGAGAAGTATAGGGTGAAAAGGGTCAAAAAGTGATAAAGAAAACAGTAACTACGACCATCAGATGGCCGGTCCCCTTAATAATTAAGGGGGCCACCTTATATAATTAAGGGGGCCGCCCATCTGGAGAATTCCAGAATGCCAGAATTGGGTTTTTGGCAGAAAATTTTCAAAAAGGTTGTGTTTTTTGGTTTGGATTCAAGTAAGTTCAACTCTTTGAGGCAATATAGGATATACTAATTATATATATAGGGAATGTTATTAAAACAAATTAAGTAGACAAGTAATTTCTAATTTACATGCAATCTACTTATTGGCCAATAAAGTTAAACAACCAAGGAAGCAATAAGACATGCTAATCATATATATATAACTATATGAAAATGATAATATGTGGACTAGTTCAAACATATTGATGAGTGCTTACAAGTAACAAATGGGAAGATATGATTGTATGGACTTCAAGACTTGTTACAAACAAGATCCATATGGGCAAACAATGATTCTCATGAAATGATTTGATTAAATTGTGAATATCATTATTATAGAGATGTATGACACATGTGAGCTAATCAAACATAGTTTTAATAAGGCGTTTTTAGTTTTATTCAACAATGCTTTGAAATAGATTCAAGTGTATATTAGAGAAAAACAATTGAGTTTTGCTTCATAACATGTTGTCAAATTGGATAAGAAAAATTTTCTAATCTTGATTTTGATTAAAATAAAGTTATGGTAGCTTATAGTCAAATATGTTGTTTGAAGAAGAATGAAATAGATATTTGAAAGATTATTTTTCAAAGTGAGAGGTTTTAAACATGATATTTTATTTTTGATAGCAAGAATTGCAAGTAAAGGATTTGAAATAGAAACTTATCATATTCAAGAGAATCGGTTAAGCCCATTATCACATATAATCATCTTTAATGGCAACTAAAGTCATGGATGAGTGATAGTAAATTCTAATGATCTTAATGCAATAAGATTGAAAGGGATAAAGCTAATTATCTATGGATAAAAGATTAACATATGTAAATAAATACTTAATTCATCATAGAGTAAAATGCAAACTAGTCATAACAATAGCACATCGATAAATGCAACAAAAATGGTCATTTAGTCTACATGATAAGCATTCATCTATAGATCATAGATGATTACCAACATAAATGATGAATTAGAAAAAGGGCAATAGACTCAAGATCAAGAGAGTCAACAAGCCTAATTTCATGTATACATATATTAGTGTTAATGATATATGAACATGGCAACCTATAAATTTAATCATGTTAATGTACTAATTATGGCATACTTTAATATAATGTGATATTAACAAGTTTTTGAAAAGAAAACTTACCTCAGGTCCAGCTTTTTCATAAGAGTGGGCATGAGAGAGTAAGTGAACATCATCAAAATTTGCCCAAAGCGTGTCAAAGTAGCAAGGTAAAATCCCAATGCAATAAAGATCAAGGAGTCATAAAACCAATACTCCAAAAGTGAAGATCATAACACCAAGACATCAAATGGCCGCAACATCGTCAAAAGCAAATCATGTGTAGAATGTGAACCAGAGTAAAAAGAACCACTAGTCTTCATAAGTATGAAAGTAAAGTGAACGATCCAAAAAAAATCTCTTTGTTCGTTAACAACCTAAACATGAAAAGGAGCTTGTTACCCAGATTCTCATGGGTCCGAGATGGTTAGTTGAAGACATTCATTGCATTTAAATGCATATGATGAGGATGTCGTTGAGAAGTACACGAATTCATCAATAGTTTGTTTTAACAAACAAACAATGACTTTCTTGACTAGAGTAGTAAATAATGGAAATGTTATTAGTTCTAAATTTCTCCACTAGATTTAACAAATCTCATTTGTTTAGATGAATTTTGTGGAAAACTAGAAGGGGGGTTGAAAAGTTTACAGATTAAAATCCTTTTAACTTGTTAAGTTAGCTTTGAAACTTTCCGCTTGATCAAAGATATGTACACAAACACAATATATAACATGCAAGTAAATGAAAGAAACGATCAAACCACAACACGAGTATTTATCGTGGTTCGGCTACAAGGACTCTTTTTCCTTGCCCTACGTCCACGCCCCGAGTATCTAACTCGAGAGTTTCTTTCACTAGTCAACAAGCTCCTTTCACCGGCGGAGAAAACCTTACACGTCGCTTATACTTTTACCGACACAAAGCTAGATGTCGAGTTCTTTACCAAGGGTACAACCACTCCCGTTAGTTCTTTACAAGGGTACAACTACTCCCTATACACTTTGTATTTTGAGTACTAAAATACTAACCGATCACTACTGAAAATACACAATCAAATAAAGTGTAAACTACACAAGTCTACACAATGCTAAGCTAACAAGTCTTGCAACGTTGTGTTGAATACTTGTTACTTTAAGTAAGCTTGTGAATCTCTTTGCTACAAAAAGAAACTTCACATATGAAATGTTAAGAGGTTAGATGAAAGAATGTATGTGTGTGTAAAAATGTGATGTCAAGTGATGAGCCAAAATTCAACTTGTGGCTCAATATTTATAGCCAAAACCTTCTGCAGGTCTGGCAGATCAGGCGGACCCCTGAGAAGGGTTCCGCCCGTGTACCTCTAGGGTACCGTCGGGCTTGCAGTTGGTTTTGCAATAAATCTTGCAAACCAAACAAAGTCACATCTCATTACTCTTGCAAACCAAACAATGTCACGTCACATAATATCAAGTCAAACACTAAACTTGCAAGCAACATCTAAGTAAGTCAAACACATTTCTTTCCATAAATGTATAATGACAAAACTTGCCATAAATGTGATGTGACAATTCTATTTTTAGAAAATAAGAAGTGTTGTGTTTATGAAATGTAAAATGTAGCAAAGGTCTAGTTTATGCAAGTCTTTAAAACTAAGATTATGTTTTACTTAGAAACAAAAGTTTACATTTGTCATTAACAAAACTTAGCGAAGATCGTAAAATATAAATAACGTTTTTAGGCGATATTTGTATTAACAATCTCCCCCTTTTTGTTGATGACAAAACATACATTTTGTTTTTAAGTAACTCACAAAATCTTGGTTTTTAAGACTTAAAAAAATTATATTAAACTTGTTTTACTTAATTTATGAAAATCATATTAAGTTTTGAAAGTTCAATATATTTATCCCCCTTTTTGTCGAAACAAAAAGTATAGTAGCGAAGCGGAAAAATGCACTTGCTCCCCCTTGCTTGTTACTCCCCCTAAAAGGAGTGCCAAGATGGGAAACATGGATTTTGGATCCTACAAAAAAAATGGTTAGTTGGTGATATATATAAGCTTGTAGTTACCACACACATTGCAACCACAATGACAACATAAACATGATCAACCAACAATGCACGAAAGTAAGTAGAAAGAAATAGCATTCCAAAAGCTTAAAAGCTTAAAAAATAACCAAGAAATAAAAAATTCTACAAAAAAATTCTTCTACTTCTAAAAGCTTAAAAAATAACCAAGAAAGAAAAATAAAAGCCTAGTTTCCTAAATTGGGGCAAACGGCCTCCAAATGGTTCTCTAGGGTTTGTTTGGGTGGGAAAGGGCATCCAAACATTCGATGACATGTTGGAATGCAAACCGGGTTTCATCTTGGAGTTGGTGAAGCAACGTTTTGATGCTTTCACCCATTTGCTCACAATTTGAGCAAACATGGGGATGAGTGGGTGGAAATGGGTTGGCATTGGTTTCTTGGTTTGAGGGTTGATTGGTTTGTGGTTCTTGGGTGGATGATGGGTTTGGTATTGAGTCAAGCAATGTGGTTTGAAATTCCATTGCTTGATGGAGATGATTTTCAACCATGTTTTGGATATCCTCATATGAAGGAAATAAAGACTCAAAGGTTTGAGGTTGAGGGTGTGGTGGATTTGGGTGATCATGGTTTTCAAAGTTTGGTTCTCCATATAGAGGACCATGGATGTCATGGTAGATGGGGTGAAACAATAATGGTTTAGGTTGATGGTACACTTGTTTGTGGTGGTTGAATATGGTTAAAAAGGTTATCTTGGTCAAGAATTGACCTTGGTGATTCATTTGCAAAAGGTGGTGGTTGTGTAGGTCTTGGTGGAAGATCATTAAGATCTTGGACAAATGGGTGTGGTGATGTGGGAGGAGACCCAAATAGTTCCATTGGCTCAATTTTGGGTAATGGTGATGGTGATGAAGTTTTGGATGGTTGAGTTGGAGCACTTGGTGGAGTCGGGTCAATAGGTGATTTAGTTGGTGGTGGAGTGAGCTCATTTGGTTCATTGGGTGATGGTGATGGAGATGCAAGGTTCAAAAAGTGTTCATTTTTTATGGGTGATGTGAATTCATCCGAGGATGAGGAGCTTAGGTTGATGGGTTGATTAGACCATAGTGGTTTAACACTAATCCGGGCGGTTTTCCGGATGGGTATTGATGGTTGAGAGGTGATTGTTGACTTAGTCATGGTGAAAAATGGTTTATAAGTTTCAGAAATTGTGTTGAGGAAGGTGTGATTTGATGGTGTTTAGGATGGCTTAATTTATAGTGTTGATGGATTATGGAAAGGAGTGTTTGGATTTAATGTTAGTCCATACAAAAATGGAGGTTTCTAATGATTTGGAAAACTAATTGTGGGTTGTCAAATCATGGAAGTCAATCTAATGAAAATGGTGAAGTGAGAAGACAAGTTTTGCACTAAATGCTTAGTGGTTTTGGTGGATTTGTGGTAGTATAAATCTCAGGGATTTCAAGGATCCCTTAAAAGGGTTCCTTCCTTTATGTTTGAGGGGTCCTTGAGGTTGTTATGGCAAAATTTGAATTTTGGCGGAATTGGTTTTGGTTAAGTTTATGGAAGAAGGAGTATCCTATTATGCTAAACACATTGCAAGTAATGGGTTTCTACCTAAAAGGATTGAATTTTGGTGTTTGGATGTTGAATTGGTGAAAATGAAAACAAAAATTCTGCAGGTTGCTGGAGGCACCCTCAGAATACACAGGCGGAACCCATTTGAGGGTGCCGCCTGGTCCGTTGGGCTAATTCTGGAATTCCCAGAATTTACACTGGCGGAACCCAATATTGGGTACCGCCAGATCCGCCAGACCCAAAAAAATTGGCAGTCCGCGTTTTTTACCCGCAAGACGATTTTCAAAATTTTCGAAAACTCCTAAAATCAAAAAGATAAGGCATTTCTGGTTGGGCAATGCAAAAAATAGACACGTAAACATGCATTTCATAGGACTTTGACCTTGAGGTCGAGAATTTCACTATACTTAGTGAAAATATCATAAACTTGAAAATTTGACAACTTGCCAAGAGTTGTCTACCTGCATCAAAGTTAGATACTACATGTTCCAAATTGTATCAAACATTGTACTAACACACAAATTCATCGCAAATATTGTTTAAACGACCAAATTTGTTCAAATAGCACCTAGTGCCAAACACTCCTACACACCCGCACTCATTGACGGTCGATCTTGTTCTTGAGCTTTCCAAGGAACCTTCCAAGATTCTTAAACATCCCCTTTGTTTGCTTGAACTCCTCCGACTCATTAGGAATATCCGGAAGTTGAGAAAGGTATTCGAGAGGAGGGAGCCTAGAGTTTGGCAAATTGTCATCTTCACTCATTGAGGAAGACGAAGATGAGGTAGGAGGATGTGGACGTTTTCCTTGGGCATTGTACACTCTCTTATCATTTAGTGGGACAAAAGGTGTGTGGGATGAGAGAGTAGTTAAGTCGAAGACCGTTTGGAGTTGGTGGAATGGGTGAGATGAACCTAAAGAGACGGGTCAAGAGCATTCCATATGGCATAGCCGTTGTGCCATGCACGGGAATGTCGGCCTTTCTCTTGGCCATGTAGTAGGCAAGGTTGAAGGGTTGCCTAACGGACAAGGAGTAGAGCATGTAGCAAAGGCAAAGGTTGATATGGTCATGGTTCCCTATTATGCTAATGACATTGGCTCTAAGGACTTCCTCCCATTTCTTGAATTGGGGTTTGAGTTCGTTCATTTCCATTCCATATGGGTCCTTATCGACCTCATTCCCCGAACGGTTTCTCCTAGTGGTGGTGGTCCTAACAAAGAGGTGGTCACGGAGAACGTCTTTTGAGACAAGGGGTGTGTCATAAGGGTGGATACGGTCTTGGAGGTTGTCAAGAGTTGAGAGGGAGTGCAAGTCGGAATAGAGGCAAGTACCACGGTTTGGAACACCTAGGATTTGAGCAAACTCCTCAAGAGTGAAGGAGTATTGATGACCGCTAACCCTAAAGTTGATAGACATATGACCATAATCATCCGTGGAGAGGACGGAGGATGCATAGAACTCTAGAATGAACCTAGGACAAATGGGCTCGTCGATATTCAAAAGACACTCAAAGTTGATTGTGGCAAAATCGGCGTAAAGGTTTGTGCCTTCTAGGAAAGACGGGTCAATGGTTCTACCCTCATGGACATAGTGTTTTTCTAGGGCTTTGAAAACGTTTACTTGATTTGCGGTAAGGCCTTTGGTTTTGTGGTGTTTTGGTAGGTACTTAATGGTGTCCTTGTGGTCGTAGTGGGTTAGAGGAGGCATGATGATTCCTAGAACAACAAAATTTCACATTTTAGTTTACATAAACCACTATTATAATGTGGAAGTTCTAGTGTGTGCCTATATGAAAACAATGTGGAGGTGCGGTTATCTTGACTCATTTTGATGCTTCAAAATCGTTTTATGCAAGTTTTGTTATAAAACAAAAGATAACCCAAATGCTCCTAGTTCAATGTAGCTTCGTTTGAATGTACCCGAAAATACATATTGGTTATGTATTCCCTTTAGCATTCAAGAGACATTATGCAAGTGATGTTTTAAACATAACGTTTTGATTTTGTATTCTCAATGTGAGACGAAAAAATATTTGTCCTACTTGTGTGTTTTAGCAAACATGTTTATACTAATTAAAGATGCAATTCCTAACTATGGGAAACATGATTAGTTTTATTAAACACCTAATCTAATGCATGAGTTTTTCAAGTTAATGCATAACCCCAAGTTTTTGTTTTTGTGCAAGAAATAGAATTCCTAGACTCAGATCAGGACTGTAATCATGTTTAGAATACTTACAATAATGATTTAGTTGCAATGTAAATGAATGGAAGACCAAGAATTCGTAGGTATGGATGGATGGTAAAGTGAATAGTAGCAGTTTGGAAGTGGTGGTATGAGATAAGGAGTGTTTGGTTTAATATAAACAAAGATTTTGGTTCTGCAGGTCGACTGATACGGCGGACCCCTGAAATGGGTTCCTGTCACACCCCCAAAATCGGGTCCTGCGGAAGCATACGTGTAGCTGGGGTGTAACTCAATTGGTATTACAACACAAGTTCGAAAATGGATTTCACTTCAATCATTTATAATAAAATCGTTTAATCAAAAATGTTGCATTTACATCGTTAAAAGTAGTGCGGAAGTAGGCCCTTAAAAATGGTTTAAAACGGTCCCCATATAAATAATCAGAGTCTTCTATGACCATGCCATGCCCTGCCAAAACCTCCAGTAGCGTGCCATAGGTTAAAACCTGAAAATACATGCTAAAGTGTCAACACGAGGTTGGTGAGTTCATAGAGTTGTTTAACAAATAATGCCTATAGAGAAAAGATCGCCCAGCAAAGGCATCGTAAATCCACTCAGTTACAGGTCCCGCCATAAGAGACTTGTAACCTGTGTGTTTACAACCCACTGCCAAAAGTGTTAAAGTCTACGTGAACAAAAGTAATAATAGTATCCAAATTCCCAGATAAGTATAGCAAAATGGCTATATAAAAATAATTCAGACAATGTGGCCATATGATAAATCAGTCAAGCGGGAATACCCGTAATAAGGTTGATGCAAAGACATCGCTATTCAGCCAAGAAATGAAACAGTAATATTACGTTTGACATCACAGCCAAGTGGGGAATACCACAATACGTTTGACATCACAGCCAAGTGGGGAATACCACAATATTACAATGAACATATAGATCAATCAAGTAGGGAAACAGCAATACTACGTTTGACATCACAGCCAAGTGGGGAATACCACAATACTACGTTTGACATCACAGCCAAGTGGGGAATACCACAATACGTTTGACATCACAGCCAAGTGGGGAATACCACAGTATTACGTT
This sequence comes from Artemisia argyi, assembly GCA_030686995.1. NCBI lineage: Eukaryota > Viridiplantae > Streptophyta > Magnoliopsida > Asterales > Asteraceae > Artemisia > Artemisia argyi. The sequence continues at coordinate 155,524,430 of CM060692.1, forward strand.
TGACATCACAGCCAAGTGGGGAATACCACAGTATTACAATGAGCATATGGGTCAATTGGTGATAATGCGGTCATATAAACAAGGATAATCAATCCCATGAAGTACAGGAAAAATCAAAACATACCAATGAATGCAAGTGATCAAACATATAATTAGGTAACATTGGAAATATTTGAGAAATCAACCAGGTAAAACAAGTAATGCGTTTTAAGAAAACGAGCATGTATTCTCCCCCAAAGAGTTTGCAAAACAATTAAAATAGTAGGGGCTATGACTCACCTGGAGCGATAGCTACGATGACAAGAATGGATACACTGAAATGAGGCACGATCTCTAACCGCAACCTAATATGAGTAATAACGATCTACCTTAGATCATGACATAATGAAATGAATGCACGTGCACATGATGCCTATACCACTCGTAACTTGTAGAAATACTTGTTGTTATCAAAATATTCATTTTCCAAACCTTGGGAAAATATGGCAATTTAGAAAATAAACTAGCCGAAATCTATATATATATCGTATATATGTAAGTATTAGTATTTAAATCCTCGATTTGAAATCTTTCACATAACGTCTTAAAACCATGAAAATATACTTGAAATCACTAATACCTTATTAGTTATGAATTTGGATACTTGGGTATTATTTCTAGAAATATAAGTTACTACGTAGTGGTATATTATTTTTGTACAAAAGCTGTCAAAACAATATTTATTTTGCCGTTACTGAAACGTGAATATCTTTGTCGTCGTAAGTCCGTTTTACTCGTTCTTTATATCCACGGAATCGTGAGATAAAATACTAGCATATTTTTGATAAGTCGGGATGGCTAGATTTAGTTTACGCCTCGAAACTGTCATGACCACTGTTCATCAGCAAGGTTTTTCAGAAAAATAGTTTTCGTCGTTAACTTCGGAAAATCATAACTCCTTCGTTATAAACTCGTTTTAATCCGTTCTTTCGCCTACGGCTTCGTTTTTTAAAGTATTTTCTAGAAAAATTGTCAAAGGTTACTGTGTAAATTCGTATTTTTCTGGATAAGCCAAAATGGAACAGCATGTATTTTTACTTGTTCAAAAACCATTTTCAAGGTTTCAATCTAGTTTCTACTTCAACCAAACCACTTTCAATCACCACAAAACTAGTCTAATCCTACCATACACCTTCTTAGGGTGTCATGGGTTCCTAAACATCATAACCAAGTGGATCTAACAAAGATCTAACCAAAAATCACTCTAGGGCTTGTATGATCAAAAGTTTACAAAAATAAAGTGGTATAAGTTAATGCATGTATGAGATCTTGCAAGAAACATGTATAAACATAGTAATAACTTTGTAAAAATTATGAAAATGAGTTTGTTTACTTACTTGATGGTTTAGAGAGTTTAGATGATAAAAAGCCTACTAATCCTTGAGTTTTTATTTCAAAACTCCAACAAGGACTACTAAATGAACAAGTTTACAATATGATCTTGTAAAATTTATGATTTTTGCTTCCTTCCTTGCCTAGGTCGATCCACACACAAGAGAGAAGAGAGAAAACTTTTGCTTGTTGCAAGTAAAAAGTGATTTGTGTGATAAATAAGTGAAAAAGCTAAATATATATATGTAGACAAAAGTTTGGTAAGTAATTAATTTGTTTGGTGAAGTTTTTAATGTTTGAAGACCTTTAGGGGGGGGGGGGCCGGTTCTAGGGGAGTAAAAAGGGGAAAAATGTTTGGTGATTAATTAGTAAAATTAGTATTAGTAGTTAAGTGTAGTTAGGTTAGGTTTAGGTTTAAGGTTTAATCGGGTACCGGGTTTGTTAAAAATAAGTTTTGTTGAAGTTATCCGGGTCATAATAAAGTTATAAAAATTGTAAAAATAAGTCGGGTACAAGTACGGAGAGTTAGGGTGATTATCGTTCAATTTTGGTGAAAAACCGTCGTTATTAAGTTAAACGTACGATACGTAATAGTTAAATTTCCAAAATACCGGGTAAATCAATATTATAGTTTTTATATTGTAAAAATGGGTATAAAAATGTATTGGGATCATAGTCGGGAGTGTCGGACATGTTAGACACTTTTATAGTTCGCGTATTAGCGTTTATTTAAAATAAACGTACGTAAATCGTTAATCGTACCAAAAGTATTAATTTAATTATCCTACGAGTGGAATAGTATGCAAGTGCCCTAATGATGATATGCAGACTATTTCTAGTCCGTATGAAGTGTCCCAAATGATAATGCATGAATTCGCTCCTGAACCAATACGGTTACGCGAATTTGAATACTCGTAAACTAAATTTACGACGACGTGAGTAATGCACGTGAATAGTGGTTTTCTTCCGGAAATGAATAGTGTCAAGTGAATAGTAAAATTTCTGAATGTTCCTCGAAATGTCAAATTGACCTCAAAAACGATGAATAGTGATCGATGAATAGTAAATGATGAATAGTAACTTGTGAATAGTAAATTGTCGAGGTTTTGGAAAATGACCGAAAATTACGAGTTGTGACAGTCTTCCCTTCTAATCGGAACTTCGTCCCGAAGTTCAGTTTGTGTAAGTCTCTAGAATGGTATTGGTGAAAAGATGGTGATAGTTGAGAATTTTAGCGAACTTCCACGATAGGAAATCGATTCTGCTTTAACCGTTCGACCTAACAGTCCATGATTTCTAGTGGTCCTCTTACAAAGTTTCGGTTTATCATTGGGTTGGATTCCTTCCAATGGAATCATAAGTGACTAATTTGAAAGTCATTTGAATAGATGAACCATAGTTGTGTAATCCGGCTGTTTTCTAACAAGGCTCGAGTCTGATGGCCACTAGGCCTACTCTGTCCGAAATATTAAGTGGTCCAGTGTATATCGGGTTTATCTTTCCAACTTTTCCGAATAATATCATGCCTTTCCTAGGTAGAACTTCAAACATGATCTGACTACCAATTTGAAGTTTTGATGGTTTACAACTTATAGAATTTGTAATTGATTCTTGACTTGTTGGAAATTTCTGGTTATTTCATGAATGCCTACTAGACTAGTGAGTTAGGATTTTCAAATTTCGGTTTGTCAATGGATAGGGGCACTCCGACCATAAAGTGCTTCAATTGGTATAGTCTCTAGGCTCGTGTGGTAACCATGGTTATAAAGGAATCTGATTTTTGGCAAATGGTCAGTCCAACCATTTCTAGAGTCAATCACTCATGCTCTAAGCATATCTCCCTATGTTTGAATCGTTCTCTAATTTTTGACCATTGGTCTACAGATGATAGATGGTGTGGTTCCAAAGAAATCTTAATGAAATCGCTAGGAGTTTGCGGTGATAAAAGATAGAATATTCATTAGATCGGAATTCGTTAATAGTACATGAAACTTATACGATAGAACGTAGAATTAAACACAAAAGAAATACAACACAAGAGAGTTTAGGCTTTAGTCTTCTTGTTCCTTAGCTCCGGGCAGTCCTTTCTGAGATGCCCTAAGTTTCCACATTTGAAGCAACTTCCTGGAATCCTTTGATTTGTGGGTTTCGTACAGTCCTTAGTTAGATGACCCCGCTTCTTGCACATTCCACACAGTCCACTGCAATGATGTAAGTGATGCAGACTACACATGTTGCAATAAGGTAAATTTCCAGTATATCTTTTCCTTGTGCGTGGTCCTGCAGCATAAGCTCTAAACAATTCTTGTCCTTTGTTTGGCTGCCATACTTGATCGTTTCCTTGGTTGTCATCCCTTTTCCTTTTGTTTTCGTTGTTGTTGTTGACAGTAGTTTCTTGCTTCATCACTTGAGCCATAAGCTTTTGAGATATTCTGATAGCTTCCTCCAGCGTGTCTGATTTAGAAGCAATTACGTTCCCACTGATGTTGCGCGGTAGTCCACCGATGAATTTTTCTAGCAGCTTTTCATTATCTGAAACCATAGTTGGGCATAGTGCAGCCAACTCTTGAAACTTCCTGAAGTAGGTCTCGATGTCATCACCTTTAGTCACCAGCCCATAGAACTCTGTTTCCAACTTCTGCACCTTAGTACGAGGGCAAAACTTATCAGTCATCAATTTCTTGAATTGCTCCCAGGTGAGCTTGTAGGCATTTTCCATACCCATCGGTTGAGCATAAGAATTCCACCATGACATAGCTTCATCCAAAAGCATGCCAGTAGCGAATTTTACCTTGCTGACATCAGGACAGTTGCACATGAGGAACACATTCTCAGTCTTTTCGAACCAGCGAATCAAAGCAACCGCTCCTTCAGTGCCCTTAAACTTGATGGGATCACTAATCTTAAAATTTTTCCAAGTACATTCACGCCTATTATCGGATTGTCCATCTGTCCCTGTCTGTAAAGCGTCCTCAGCAGCCCTTGCAGCTATCTCAGCTCTCTCGATCTCTAGAGCTTCGGCGATACTACCCTTAACCAATTTCCGAATAGCAGCAGGTGTCATAGTTGGAGTAGCTTTAACTTTCCTTGGCGGCATAGCTCTTCAAAACGAGAAAAGAAGGGTGAGACATAATTAAGACGTTTCCTAGTAGTAGATGTTCGAGAGTGGTTTATCGTAGAATGAAAAGTTGATGTTGCGATATGACGAGTTGATGTGGCTCGAGTGGTTTTGTGATATCCTGAGATTTTCGTTGATTTTTAAATGGTCATAATGTACCTAGGGATCCTCCTTATATATGGTATGGAAAGTCTTTCCTAGGGAGGTCATTGATAATATCCACTTATCAATATTGGGAGTAATGAGTGATAAATGACATAGGAATCTATAGAGTATCACCTAATTCCTTATATATATGGGGATGGTGAAGGGAAATAATAATGATGGTGAGAGGGGAAAAGACTGTGACATCCGCGACATAATGAGATTGTGATGAAAGTAAGTACGCACACGTGAATAAAACATTTGGAAAATGAGTTGAGAATTTTATTCCAGACAAAATTTTATTATAACCATTCTTAGTGCTTCAAAATTCATTTCTGAGTCGGATATAGGTAGTCAGCCTATGTCCCACTATCCCGGGTTGAATATAGGTGACTAGTCTATATTCCACCGAGGTTCCATGAATTTCGAAATACTCAGCTCAGTTATACTACCAAGACGTACAGAAAGACAAAAGCAAGTGACCAAACTCGAGGTCAAATGATGAAACTATGCAAAGAAGAACATAACGCGGTGACATATACGATACATGAGCATGCTTATATGAAAGACAATGATAGAAATCAACCATGATAAATGAACATAGTATACCAGATAATGAGACACAAATCTCATCACCTAAGTCAGCAACAAACCACAAGTGAGGCATCATCTTGGCAGGCAGGCACGTGACGGTCATAGGGTTAAGTTTTTCGTAAAAGTAGCTATAGTCTAGGTTTTAAAAACACTTAGTTCGCTATAGCCAAAGCTCTGATACCAATCTGTCACACCCCCAAAATCGGGTCCTGCGGAAGCATACGTGTAGCTGGGGTGTAACTCAATTGGTATTACAACACAAGTTCGAAAATGGTTTTCACTTCAATCATTTATAATAAAATCGTTTAATCAAAAATGTTGCATTTACATCGTTAAAAGTAGTGCGGAAGTAGGCCCTTAAAAATGGTTTAAAACGGTCCCCATATAAATAATCAGAGTCTTCTATGACCATGCCATGCCCTGCCAAAACCTCCAGTAGCGTGCCATAGGTTAAAACCTGAAAATACATGCTAAAGTGTCAACACGAGGTTGGTGAGTTCATAGAGTTGTTTAACAAATAATGCCTATAGAGAAAAGATCGCCCAGCAAAGGCATCGTAAATCCACTCAGTTACAGGTCCCGCCATAAGAGACTTGTAACCTGTGTGTTTACAACCCACTGCCAAAAGTGTTAAAGTCTACGTGAACAAAAGTAATAATAGTATCCAAATTCCCAGATAAGTATAGCAAAATGGCTATATAAAAATAATTCAGACAATGTGGCCATATGATAAATCAGTCAAGCGGGAATACCCGTAATAAGGTTGATGCAAAGACATCGCTATTCAGCCAAGAAATGAAACAGTAATATTACGTTTGACATCACAGCCAAGTGGGGAATACCACAATACGTTTGACATCACAGCCAAGTGGGGAATACCACAATATTACAATGAACATATAGATCAATCAAGTAGGGAAACAGCAATACTACGTTTGACATCACAGCCAAGTGGGGAATACCACAATACTACGTTTGACATCACAGCCAAGTGGGGAATACCACAATACGTTTGACATCACAGCCAAGTGGGGAATACCACAGTATTACGTTTGACATCACAGCCAAGTGGGGAATACCACAGTATTACAATGAGCATATGGGTCAATTGGTGATAATGCGGTCATATAAACAAGGATAATCAATCCCATGAAGTACAGGAAAAATCAAAACATACCAATGAATGCAAGTGATCAAACATATAATTAGGTAACATTGGAAATATTTGAGAAATCAACCAGGTAAAACAAGTAATGCGTTTTAAGAAAACGAGCATGTATTCTCCCCCAAAGAGTTTGCAAAACAATTAAAATAGTAGGGGCTATGACTCACCTGGAGCGATAGCTACGATGACAAGAATGGATACACTGAAATGAGGCACGATCTCTAACCGCAACCTAATATGAGTAATAACGATCTACCTTAGATCATGACATAATGAAATGAATGCACGTGCACATGATGCCTATACCACTCGTAACTTGTAGAAATACTTGTTGTTATCAAAATATTCATTTTCCAAACCTTGGGAAAATATGGCAATTTAGAAAATAAACTAGCCGAAATCTATATATATATCGTATATATGTAAGTATTAGTATTTAAATCCTCGATTTGAAATCTTTCACATAACGTCTTAAAACCATGAAAATATACTTGAAATCACTAATACCTTATTAGTTATGAATTTGGATACTTGGGTATTATTTCTAGAAATATAAGTTACTACGTAGTGGTATATTATTTTTGTACAAAAGCTGTCAAAACAATATTTATTTTGCCGTTACTGAAACGTGAATATCTTTGTCGTCGTAAGTCCGTTTTACTCGTTCTTTATATCCACGGAATCGTGAGATAAAATACTAGCATATTTTTGATAAGTCGGGATGGCTAGATTTAGTTTACGCCTCGAAACTGTCGTGACCACTGTTCATCAGCAAGGTTTTTCAGAAAAATAGTTTTCGTCGTTAACTTCGGAAAATCATAACTCCTTCGTTATAAACTCGTTTTAATCCGTTCTTTCGCCTACGGCTTCGTTTTTGAAAGTATTTTCTAGAAAAATTGTCAAAGGTTACTGTGTAAATTCGTATTTTTCTGGATAAGCCAAAATGGAACAGCATGTATTTTTACTTGTTCAAAAACCATTTTCAAGGTTTCAATCTAGTTTCTACTTCAACCAAACCACTTTCAATCACCACAAAACTAGTCTAATCCTACCATACACCTTCTTAGGGTGTCATGGGTTCCTAAACATCATAACCAAGTGGATCTAACAAAGATCTAACCAAAAATCACTCTAGGGCTTGTATGATCAAAAGTTTACAAAAATAAAGTGGTATAAGTTAATGCATGTATGAGATCTTGCAAGAAACATGTATAAACATAGTAATAACTTTGTAAAAATTATGAAAATGAGTTTGTTTACTTACTTGATGGTTTAGAGAGTTTAGATGATAAAAAGCCTACTAATCCTTGAGTTTTTATTTCAAAACTCCAACAAGGACTACTAAATGAACAAGTTTACAATATGATCTTGTAAAATTTATGATTTTTGCTTCCTTCCTTGCCTAGGTCGATCCACACACAAGAGAGAAGAGAGAAAACTTTTGCTTGTTGCAAGTAAAAAGTGATTTGTGTGATAAATAAGTGAAAAAGCTAAATATATATATGTAGACAAAAGTTTGGTAAGTAATTAATTTGTTTGGTGAAGTTTTTAATGTTTGAAGACCTTTAGGGGGGGGGGGGGGCCGGTTCTAGGGGAGTAAAAAGGGGAAAAATGTTTGGTGATTAATTAGTAAAATTAGTATTAGTAGTTAAGTGTAGTTAGGTTAGGTTTAGGTTTAAGGTTTAATCGGGTACCGGGTTTGTTAAAAATAAGTTTTGTTGAAGTTATCCGGGTCATAATAAAGTTATAAAAATTGTAAAAATAAGTCGGGTACAAGTACGGAGAGTTAGGGTGATTATCGTTCAATTTTGGTGAAAAACCGTCGTTATTAAGTTAAACGTACGATACGTAATAGTTAAATTTCCAAAATACCGGGTAAATCAATATTATAGTTTTTATATTGTAAAAATGGGTATAAAAATGTATTGGGATCATAGTCGGGAGTGTCGGACATGTTAGACACTTTTATAGTTCGCGTATTAGCGTTTATTTAAAATAAACGTACGTAAATCGTTAATCGTACCAAAAGTATTAATTTAATTATCCTACGAGTGGAATAGTATGCAAGTGCCCTAATGATGATATGCAGACTATTTCTAGTCCGTATGAAGTGTCCCAAATGATAATGCATGAATTCGCTCCTGAACCAATACGGTTACGCGAATTTGAATACTCGTAAACTAAATTTACGACGACGTGAGTAATGCACGTGAATAGTGGTTTTCTTCCGGAAATGAATAGTGTCAAGTGAATAGTAAAATTTCTGAATGTTCCTCGAAATGTCAAATTGACCTCAAAAACGATGAATAGTGATCGATGAATAGTAAATGATGAATAGTAACTTGTGAATAGTAAATTGTCGAGGTTTTGGAAAATGACCGAAAATTACGAGTTGTGACAGTTCCGCCCGTTATGTGTGAGGGTTCCGCCGACCCTGCTAAGAAAAATAGTTATGGATTTGTTTTGATTTTTGCGATTTTTGTCTAATGTCCAGAACTATAATGTAGGTTCCATGAGTCCTAAGCCTAGTCTAAGAAGGTTAAAAGGTTCACGTTTAAGGGGTTTTGTGAGAATGTCGGCTATGTTGTCTTCGGAAGAAACTTTCTCAATTGAGATATTTCCTTTTTGAATGTTGTCATGAAGGAAATGATGACGGATTTCAATATGTTTGGTACGAGCATGTTGAACTGGGTTTTTGCTAAGATCAATGGCACCTTTGTTGTCACAAAAAATTGTGATGTCGTTGAGTTGAATTCCGTAGTCGACAAGAGCTTGCTTCATCCAAAGAGCTTGTTGACATGCCTTTCCGGCCGAAATGTACTCGGCTTCCGTTGTTGAGATAGCAAGAGCCGTTTGCTTCTTAGAGAACCATGAGGTGAGACAATATCCAACAAAAGTACAAATACCACTTGTACTTTTTCTATCGACATAGTCACCGGCATGATCCGAGTCGGCATACACTATGGTGTCTATTCCCGTTCCTTTGGGATACCATAAACCTAAATGTGTAGTGCCCTTAATATACCTAAAAATCCTTTTAACGGCTTCGAGATGGGTAGTTTTAGGATCTTCTTGAAAACGAGCACATAGACAAACACTAAACATAATGTCGGGTCTACTAGCCGTTAGGTAAGTAGACTACCAATCATACCTCTATATTTAGTACTATCTACGGATTCACTTTCCTCATCCTTGGTGAGTTTAGTTTCCGTGGACATGGAAGTTTTGATAGGTTTCGAATCTTCTAGTCCAAATTTCTTAAGCATGTCCTTAATATAGTTAGACTGGTTAAAGAAGATACCATCTTCTAGTTGTTTGATTTGGAGTCCTAGGAAAAAGTTGAGTTCTCCCATCATACTCATTTCAAACTCGTCATGCATGATTTTTGAGAAATCCACACATAATTCTTGACAAGTTGATCCGAATATAATGTCATCAACATAGATTTGGACTATGATAATATGTGAATCTTTCTTCTTAGTGAAGAGAGTATTATCAACTAAGCCCATGGTATACTTATGGTCAACTAGGAATGTTTTAAGTCGATCATACCATGCTTTTGGAGCTTGCTTAAGTCCGTAAAGAGCCTTTTTAAGTTTGTAAACATGATTTGGTTTTTCAAAATCGATGAAGCCCGGTGGTTGAGCAACATACACTTCTTCATTAATGACTCCGTTTAGAAATGCACTTTTGACATCCATTTGAAAAAGTTTAAAATTGTGTGCACATGCATATGCAAGTAAGATTCTAATTGACTCGAGCCTAGCAACCGGAGCAAAAGTTTCATCGTAGTCAATGCCTTCTTGTTGGTTATATCCTTGTGCAACTAACCTAGCTTTGTTTCTAGACACAATTCCATTTTCATCTATTTTATTTCGAAATACCCATTTTGTTCCAATTATAGTTTGACTCTTTGGTTGAGGAACTAATGTCCATACATCATTCCTAACAAATTGGTTTAACTCTTCTTGCATTGCAATTACCCAAGACTCATCTTTAATGGGTTCATTAATATTTTTAGGTTCAATGGTTGACACGAAACAAAAATAGTTGCTTTCATTTTGAACTTTTGACCTTAGTGTTCTTTCGTTAATGTTGCCAATGACACCATCTAATGGATGACTTTTAGATTCTTTGACATTGACAAGTTCTTTGTTAAATAGTTCATCTTCTTTGTCATCACTTAAAATTTCTTGATTTTCTATTGCTTGGCTTTCAACTAAGTCATCATCTACCAAAGGTGATGTCTTAGAGGGAGGTGGACTCTCGTCAAATGTTACGTTCAACGATTCCTCGACTCTTAAGGTTTCTTTGTTCAAAACAATGTATGCTTTACTATTTTGTGAATATCCAAGAAATACACCTTCATAAGACTTTGGGTCAAATTTGGTGAGATAATCCTTGGTGTTAAGAATGAAACATTTACTCCCAAACACTCTAAAGTATCCTAATGTAGGCTTTTTACCTTTATATAGTTCATAAGGGGTTTTATTCAAAAATGGTCTAATAATGACTCGATTTAAAATGTACGTTGAAGTGTCGACGGCATTACACCAAAACTTTTGTGGAATGTTTTGTTCATTAAGCATTGTTCTACTCATCTCTTGCAATGTCCGGTTTTTACGTTCTACTACACCATTAGATTGAGGAGTACGTGGAGCCGAAAAGTTATGAGTTATTCCATTATTATCACAAAAGTTACCAAATTGAAATTCATTATCAAATTCACGACCGTGATCCATTCTAATAGACACAATATTAGACCCTACTTGATTTTGAATTTTCTTACTTAGAATTTCAAATTTATCAAAAGCTTCATTTTTACTTTTCAAAAATTTTGTCCAAGTATATCTTGAGTAATCATCAATTATGACCAAAGTGTAGAAGTTACCTCCATAACTTTGTATAGCGGATGGACCAAATAAATCCATATGCAAAAGTTCTAGACATCTAGATGTAGAAACCAAGTTTTTAGCCTTATGGCTATTATGGACTTGTTTACCGACTTTGCAAGCATTACAAAAGTGTTGGTCATATTTCAACTTGGGTAGGTTTCGAACTAAGTCTTTGAAGGAGAGGTTTTGTATTAGTCTCATGTTAGCGTGTCCTAAACGTCTATGCCATAAAGTTAAAGATTCATCTAATGAGGTAAGACAAAGTTTGTCTCTAGATGTTGGATCCATCTTCATGACATATACGTTTTCTTAAGGACACCTTTGGCTATGGTTATACCATCTTTAAGTATTTTACTTCCGTTTTCACTAAAAAGAACATTATACTTATTACGACAAAGTTGACTAATACTAAGGAGATTAAAACCTAAGTTATCAACATGAGCTACATCATCTATAAAGAGGGAGTCATGAGAGATTGTACCTTTTCCGATGATTTTGCTCTTAGCATTACTACCAAACGTAACATTACCTCCGTCACATTTGTGATAAGAAGTGAAGAGGCTTTTGTTCCCCGTCATGTGCCTTGAACAACCGCTATCTTTAATCCATTCATCTGGTTCCAAACAAACTTTGAGGCACACCTATTTTATGAAAAACACTCAAACATTTGGTCCCCAATTTCTCATGGGTCCATTTTGGTTAAGCATGCCATTAATTTGTTCCAAGTATGAAAATAGAGCATAAGGGTTCCATGGAATGTGGTTTGGAGTTTGGTAATGTCTAGGAGTGTTTTGGTTCCAAACATGTTGGTAGTTTGGTCGAGCGTTGAAGTTGCTCTTTGGAAAGGGGTGTTTGGGAATTGAAGTCTTAGGTCTTGGTTGAGTAGTTTTAGCTCTAAATTCATTTTTACTAAATCCTACTCCAGTTTTAAACACAGGTTTTGTTCCACTTTTGTATGTAACTTTAACAAATTTTGAACAATCCGAAGTGGATGAGGTTACTGCTGCAGCAGGCCTGGCGGAACCTTCGGGACCAACGGGCGGAACCCTAAATTGGGTTCCACCTGATCCGCAGGCTGCTGTAGCAATCTTATTTGTTTCTTGTGCAATCTTTTCTTGTTTCATTTGACCCATTGAAGTTTCTATTTTCGTAAATCCTAGTCCTGTTTTATCAAAGGGTGACTTTTGAAGTTTCATAATTTCATCCGCACAAGAAATGCTCTTATCGAACTTCTTAAACTTTGTGGTTTGTTTTATTAGATCATTTTGAGTAATTTTGAGTTTCTCAACTTCTAGTTTAAGCTCTTCACATGATTTTCAAGGTGTGTCAATACCTTTACTCTTTTCTAATCTCTTAGCTTTTTCTTTTAACTCATAAACTTCATTTTCTAAAAACTCCTTTTTAGTTTTCAAAAATTTATTTTTGTTTATGATTTTTAAGCTCAATTCACAAAGTTTGTTATATTCTTTTTGTAAAGTGTCATCATCAATAGAGGAGTAAGATGAGTCGGATAATACCTCATTTGAGTTGTGAGCCATGAGAGCAACATCGTCATTCTTTGGCTCATCGTCATCTCCTTCATAGTCACTCCAAGCACCACCCACAAAAGCTTGTTGAGGTTTGCTCTTGGGTGGTTTTGGACATTCTCCTACAAGATGACTTGTGTCTCCACACCTATAGCACTTTCTTTCATCCTTTCCTTTCCTATCATCACGATCTTTTCGGAAAGTTTTCTTGTCATCTTTAGGTTGCCTTACAAACTTTCCTCTTCTACGAAAGAACTTCTTGAAGTCTCTAACGGCCAAAGCATATTCCTCATCCTCACTATCCGAAGTAGATTCTTCATCATCACTTGATTGGACTCTAGCTTTCAAGGCAATGGACTTAACTTTTTCTTTCTTGCCTCTAACTAGTTCCGAATCTTTTTCCATTACCATTTCGTGAACTTTGAGGTTTCCAATTAGCTCATCAAGTGACATGCTTGAAAGATCTTTGGATTCTTCAATTGCCGTTACTTTTGCTCTCCACTTCGGATGGAGTGCTCTAAGAAATTTCCTGACAAAGTTCTTACTACAAAAAGATTTGTCAAGTGCTTTAAGTGAAGTAATAATAGTATTAAATCTAGCAAAAGCATTATCAATAATCTCATATTCGGAAATAACAAATTGTTCATATTGTTGAACAAGAAGATCAATTTTGTTATCTTTAACTTGTGAGTTTCCTTGATGAGTGACAATTAAAGATTGCCAAATATCTTTGGCGGTTTTACAAAAAAAGACTCTTTCATATTCTTTCTTAGGCAAAGCATTGTAAAGCATCATTTTAGCTTCATTATTTTTACCTATTAATTTCTTTTGATCATCATCTTTGATGTTAGTAACTACGTTATCACCATCAATAATTATATACCAAAAATCTATATCTTTAGATTTCACGTACGTTTCAAAACGGTTTTTCCAATATATAAAACCATTTGCTTCAAAGAGTGGTGGTCTTTGCATAGATTGCCCTTCTTTGTAATTTTCAAAATCCATGGATCGTTTCAAGTTTTAAAACACAATATATTTTAAAAGCTTGAGTAACGTAACTCTTGATGCCAATTGTGGAAAACTAGAAGGGGGGTTGAATAGTTTACCGATTAAAATCTTTTTAACTTGTTAAGTTAGCTTTGAAACTTTCCGTTTGATCAAAGATATGTACACAAACACAATATATAACATGCAAGTAAATGAAAGAAACGATCAAACCACAACACGAGTATTTATCATGGTTCGGCTACAAGGACTCTTTTTTCTTGCCTTACGTCCACGCCCCGAGTATCCAACTCGAGAGTTTCTTTCACTAGTCAACAAGCTCCTTTCACCGGCGGAGAAAACCTTACACGTCGCTTATACTTTTACCGACACAAAGCTAGATGCCGAGTTCTTTACCAAGGGTACAACCACTCCCGTTAGTTCTTTACAAGGGTAAAACTACTCCCTATACACTTTGTATTTTGAGGACTAAAATACTAACCGATCACTACTGAAAATACACAATCAAATGAAGTGTAAACTATACAAGTCTACACAATGCTAAGCTAACAAGTCTTGCAACGTTGTGTTGAATACTTGTTACTTTTAGTAAGCTTGTGAATCTCTTTGCTACAAAAAGAAACTTCACATATAAAATGTTAAGAGGTTAGATGAAAGAATGAATGTGTGTGTAAAAATGTGATGTCAAGTGATGAGCCAAAATTCAACTTGTGGCTCAATATTTATAGCCAAAACCTTCTGCAGGTCTGGCGGATCAGGCGGACCCCTGAGAAGGGTTCTGCCCGTGTACCTCCAGGGTACCGCTAGGCTTGCAGTTGGTTTTGCAATAAATCTTGCAAACCAAACAAAGTCACATCTCATTACTCTTGCAAACCAAACAATGTCACATCACATAATATCAAGTCAAACACTAAACTTGCAAGCAACATCTAAGTAAGTCAAACACATTTCTTTCCATAAATGTATAATGACAAAACTTGCCATAAATGTGATGTGACAATTCTATTTTTAGAAAATAAGAAGTGTTGTGTTTTATGAAATGTAAAATGTAGCAAAAGTCTAGTTTATGCAAGTCTTTAAAACTAAGATTATGTTTTACTTAGAAACAGAAGTTTACATTTGTCATTAACAAAACTTAGCGAAGATCGTAAAATATAAATAACGTTTTTAGGCGATATTTGTATTAACAAATTTGTTAAAGGATCATTTGCATTAAATCCTAAACCGGTTTTATCATAAAATGACTTTTGAATATTAAGTAGATATTCTAAAGATTTAGAACTATTTTCAAATTTAGCTAATATTTTTGCTTTTTCATTTTCTGTTTTAATTTCATGTTTGTAGTCAAGATTAATTTCAATATTACTTTCAAGTCTAGACATTTTATCTTCTAAAATTATTTCTTTTTCAAAGTTATTTCCAACGGATATTGAAGATTCATTTTTAAAGATAATTTTTGAGTCTATGTTGCAAAAATGTTTGAAGTTGTTTTCCAATTTTGAAAATTCTAATATAAATTGATCATAGCAAAAATGTTCGATTTCGGATCGTACCTTATTAGTAGTTGTACAATCATCACATGCTATACAATGATCAATTTCATCATCCATGTCGCTCCAAGTTTTATTTGTAGATTTGCTTGGATCTTGAAACATGTAATCCTTGCCATCAATACTTGTATTTACATTTGTTTGAATATCTTCGCACGCCATATTTTCATCATATTCTTCGTCCTTGTCGCCCCATGATTTATTTACACTCTTTCTTCGGATTTGACTCATGTATTCTATGTTATTGATTCCTTCAATGATCACATTCGAACTAGTAGTACTTGTGTTTATTTTAACAAAATATTTGTCTATCAAATTTTCTAGAGTGACTAATTCTTGTGCAACAACAAGTTTATCATCTTTGGTTTTACATTTCTCTTGGTGAAAATTTAAAAGACATTTCCAAATATCATTTGCCGTTTTACAAAAGAGTGCTCTTTCATATTCAACTCTTGGTAGAGTTTTGTAAATCAGTAATTTAGCTTTAGTATTTTTATCGATCTTTGTTTGAAGATTATTATATTGATTTCCAAAATCCATTATAGTTGGTTGAAGATCACCAATTGAAATGATATGCCAAAGATCAAGATCTATTGATTTCACATAATTTTCAAATTTATTTTTCCATTCAAGAAAATGATCATTTTCAAATAATGGTGGTTTTTGCGTAGATTCCCCTTCTAGATATTTTTCAAATTCCATAGATCGTTACAAGTTTTAAAATACAATATATTTTAAAAATCTTGCTAGACGTGGCTCTTGATACCAATTGTGAAAAACTAGAAGGGGGGGGGGGTTGAATAGTTTTACGTCTTTTTCGTTTTATAAAAGTTTGCTTTTAAAGAATAGACGCAAATTTTTTGAAATCTTTTATACAAAAATATAGATACTATTTTATTCACACTTTTCGTATAAACACTATTTATATAGAATGTTGAGTAAGAATTATAATTTCATATCTCACATATAAGTATATATGTGTATATGTGTTTTAGTATGAGTATATCCTTTAGGTTTGTTTATATAAAATTAATGTTATGAATGGAACTTAGTTTGATCTTTATGTGAAATCAGTATATGCACAACACACACAATTATAACTATATATGAAAAGCTAATAAGTAAGAAAGCAAAGAGTGAGAGATGGAAAGATCAAACCGAGAGACAAAGGATTTATAGTGGTTCGGCTACAAGGACACCTTCCTTGCCCTACTCCACTCCCCGAGCACCGAACTCGAGAGTTTTCTTCACTAAGTCAATAACCTCCCTTATGGCGGAGAAAACCGTACACACCAAGGCTTACAACGATTAACGACACTAAGCAAAATGTCGAGTTCTAATCGTAGCTAGAACCAATCTCACAACAACAATCACACCACAACTTCTTCACACTCTTTCACCCTTTCTAGACTTCTTCACAACACTAGTTTCTTCACGCCTTCACAACTTCTTCACAACTTCAAGGATTTGTAACTTCACAACTTCAACGCTTCAAAGTCTTCACAACTTCAATGCAACTATCTTTCTATTTGAAGGCCTTTGTCAATCTATCACTTTAATGATTCTTCAACTAAAAACTTCTATGTCTTCACACCTTCTAATCTTAAAAGTCTTCTCAACTTAGATGCTTCAATTTCTTCACAACTAACCACTATAACTAATACCTCCTATCACCAATCCTATGCTATACCACTTCTTCACTTCTAGTATCACTTCACACTTACAATAATTCTAGATCTTATGTCTAAATCTAGCTAACTAATGCATACACCTTATTTACCAAAGTATGAAAGATTAACAAGATGAGCAAACAACTTAGATAGCAAGATGATACTAAGTTGCAATACTTCTATTCTTAATAAATAAAAGTATTCTTCTCTTTGCACTTGAGTGTTGAGGCTTGAATCACTTTGAAACTATGATTAATGTATATATAGAATCAAAGGATTTTAGAAGATAAGAGGTTTGAATCAGAAAGTTTTTAGTGCAAAAAGGTGAGAAAAATATGTGGAATGATCCAGTATTTAAAGGGCCAGAAAATATTGTTCTGGAGCTTACCGGTCCCCTTAATTAGGGGGCGGTCCCCTTAATGATTAAGGGGGCCGCCTAGTATAATTAAGGGGGGCGCCCTCCTGAACGTTGGATTTTCTTTTCCTTTTGTGAGGAAAAATTTTCTGGATTAGATTTGCCATTTTTTGTTGAAAATTTGAATTCATAAATTTGTAATGAATTAAACATATTCTTTTAATTCCAAAAATGTTTTCTAAAAGATATAAAATGTTTTGTGACATTTTATAAAGATCTAGTGATGAATAAAAATGTTCCTTTGATCTTATAATGCATTAGACACTTTGTGTATTTATACCTTAAGTGATTAGATGGTGATAGTGAGTATTTACTACTAAATAATTGTTTACGTCATGATCTTTGGTTTGATGAGTTTTCGTTTTGTGATTATCAAAACATAGAGATATCGAAGGATATGAATAACGTTTTTAGTTATTTATTTATATCAACAGATCCCTTAGTCTTTAGGAAAATGATTGAATTCCTAGGAGTGATGCCTATCAACTTAGGAATGAACAAGTGGAAAAGGGAAGGTGATAAATGTAAATGGAATTGGGACAAGCCACCTAAGGAAGGTGACAGATCATGGCATATGAAGATGATTCTATATGATCCGGATGGAGAAAATTTTGAGAAGTCATACAGAACTAAGAGAACCGATAGGAAATTAAAACCTAAGTTTTATCCCAAAGATGTCCTCGATCAGGAACTCACTCATATAGGATAGCCCGTGACCTTGAGTCTAGCTATAAGACTCGTAAATAAAGAAAAGCGCTTCTTGGGAGGCAACCCAAGTTTTATTTGTTTGATTGTTTGTTTGTTTGTTTGATTTTATTTGTTTCCGTATGCATGCTTTATTTTTATTGTTTGTGGCTCATGTTTCAAAATAAATTGTGGAAATGCTTGACCTTGTTGTTTAACTTTGTCTTAAGTTCATATAAAGGTATTTCGCAAAAGATAAGTGTAAGGGAAATCTAAATTTGTTTCTAAGAGCGAGATTGAACATGAATCACAACAATATTAAATGAACGTGCATATTAGTATTTGTTTGGGTCAAATGCTTGTATCGAGTCATAATGATGTTTTGCAGGATTTCCAGGAATTAAGGCGTGAGTTTTTCCAGAAATTTTCCAGAAACTTAACATAAGATTTCTGTCAGAACACTCTCAGGGCATCAGGGTTATAACTTGACGGCGTCAGGTGTAAAAATCTGAAAATTTTTGCTAAGTTTTGTTTTTCTACCGGAATCTTAGAGTTTTTGTTAATTCTTTAGTTTTATAAACTCCAGGAAATATGCAAATATTCATTCCACAAGCATTATATCTTTATATATATATAGATTGCCGCCGATTTTACGCGAGGTTTGCCTTGATTGTTTTCTCAGGTTTAACAGGTTATATTGGACAAGAAGATGATTTATATTTCTATAGGGAAGCTTTCAACGTTCATTTTCTTGGAGGAGGACTTAACCATGTTACCACATTATCCACACCGAACGAATCAGGGGAGTATTTGTTTCATTCTTTTACCTTCATTACTTTTACACCCTTTTTATTGAACATTGGAGACAATGTTCAGCCTAAGTGTAAGGGGAGGGTAAATGATGATACCTTAGAGAATACAATTGCACTTAAGTTTGTTTGTTCAAAAGTAGGTGTGTAATAAAACTAAGAGAAATATTTTTTAGGGTAATTTTAGCGCCAAATTTAAAATTTTTTTACAACATTTTGGAGTGTAGCTTTAGTCTTAATAAGCGTATCATGATAGGAGTTGTATGACTAGCACAAAAACCGTACCACTCAAAACTTTCCACCCTAAATATGTGAGGTTCGCCCCTAGATTTGTTAGAAAAAGATGCTTATGAGTGTACCGGTAGTACTTAGATTCCAGAACTTGTGTTAGTGATGCATCCCGAGACCGCTAGTGAGACTACATTCGTGTAGTTAGGATTTACTACATGATAAGAGGCATTAGGATCACTCTTGTGTTTAAACCCGTATCGTAATTACTTGACCAATGAAGTCATAATTACTTGACTAGTAAAGTCAATTAATTTTTCCCACACCTTTGCGATGTACTCATTTTTAGTACACGATACCCCTAGTACACCCCTCCGAGCCTATCTTTTTCGTTTCTAATTTTAAGCATTTTACTTAAAGGAAGAATTTGTTAACAATCCACCCCAAATGTGCAACCAAATCGCCTTAGCCTTCCTTGTATGCACTCATCTTTAGTGCATTATTGTTACATGTTTAAACCCTTAGTTAATTGTCTAATTGATTACATGGTTGCTAAGTCGAGTCCTATCTTGTACATATTGTTTTGGGACGATTGGGACTCACGGGTAAAGTACTAGTGTTATGGAGTAATGGGGAAAAACATCATTTATTACCCCCATATGTGCGTTAATTTTAAAAAGTACTACAAGTGTTTTGATTATCTTAATTCGAGTCATTAGAATAATTGATTGTAAAGTATGTAAAAATTCAAGTGTAAGGGGAATGCAAATTCCCTATGATCTATTATTTTGGATGGTAGGGTAAGAGTGTATGAAAAAAAAATCGAAAAAGCAAGAAAAAGAAAAAAAAAAGAAAAAAAGAAAAAGAGAAAAAAAAAAACATACGGACTACCATCTCATTTCCTTTTATGTTTTTGTTAGTTTATGATTAGCTTAAGTCGAGTCGGGTCTTAGCTTAGCAACGCCACATTGTACATGTAATTGACCAAGATGATTAACTCGCCACCAGTAAAGATTGTCTTTATCCAACAAAACCGTGTTTATTATATCCCTACACCTCACGTTATAACCCTTTAAAAGACCTCTTTGATAGTTTGTCCTAGGTGCTTACGCCAAGTGGTGGAGGTTTGATCCTTTCCCAAGCCTATGGTAATCTATTTGCTATGACAGGTAGTGAGAGATATTTTTCATTTTCATATTGTGATATATACTTTTATTACACCCGAGAGATGTGAATATCTAAACACTATTTGTGAGGTGCTAGTGTATAATTTCCGTGCTTGTTTTGGTTGAATTTGTAACGATTATTTGTTGTAATTACTTTTATATTAGTGTTAAATGACCCCTAGCTTGTATCTTGATTAGAATAAAAGCGCATTTGCTTGAGGACAAGCAAATCTCAAGTGTAAGGGTATTTGATGAAACGAAAAGTGTACCGCTTTTTGGGGGTCATTTAAGCCCAAATTCGAGATTATTTTATCAAATATTACCCCTAAATCGTTCTTTTTGTCATTTTAGGTACTTTGGAGAAGAAATCTGGAAAAGGAAGCATTTTGGACGTTTTTGGAGCTAAAAAGTGAAGAAAAAGACAAAGTCTCCAAATCATGCTGAAATTGGTACCTGACGGCGTCAGGATTTGCATGTGACGCTGTCACTCATGGACAAAGAGGTGGATAAATTAAATACACGTGAAGCGCCAGAATGTTTTTGAGATTTAACACGTGACGGTGTCACCAAGGCTGTCACGTTCAAATTGCAAGAGACGGCCAAGAGAAGAATAATACATGACGGCGTCAGATCTGGATCTAGGCAATACGAGAGTTTTTATGGCGGCGAGTTGACGGCGTCAGGATTTACACGTGACGCCGTCAGACCCAAAAATCTATATATAGTTTTCTATTTTTCATTTGTAAGAGGAGGAGAACTTTGGGATAGTTTTGGAGAAACCCTAGCACGATTTTTACCTTACTTTTAAGGGTTCCAAACCCTTGTTTCATCCATGTTTAATTGAAGATAAGTTTTCCAATAATCGTTCAATATGTCTATGTGTTGTTTGATTCTATCTTATGCTTGTCTTTACTTTAACATGTTAGGCTAGGTTTTCTTTGTGTTTGCTTATATGTAATGAAACTTAGTTATTGATTATTGGTTGGTTGTTTATTTATAATTGTTGTGGATGAATGATATCGATGTTAGGCTTAAGAAAATTGGCAGACTTCCAATTGGTAACATGCTTGAACGTCTTAAGAAACATGATCGGATGTGTACTACGATTAATTGGTTATATTTAATGCATAAGTAACTACTAAGGAGGCCATGTTAGGAGCTAGTAGTCGGCTCGACATAGGAAGAGGTAGAAGCTTATGGAGTTAGGGAAGATCGTACACTGCCCTACGAATGGTATTAAGGAATATAACCCGTCATCCACGCAATTGTAACAAACTAATCAACTAGTAAAAGATAGCCAGGGAGTAGTGAAATCTAAGTAAACACATTTCTCTTATTATTGTTTTTCTCCATATTTACTTTAGTGTCATTTTATTTTATTTCTATTGCATTTGTAGTTATTTGAGTTAGTTGACTAGCAACTAATTCCGCCTATTCTTCCAAAACCTGAGATTTTTACTTGCTTTCCATAAAATATAAAAATACAAAAAGAGAAATCCCTCATCTCTAGACCTAGTTTAATAAAGTTTTAACCCTAGCGAACACTATTCTTTGAGTTGAACGATCAATCCCCCGGTACTTGCCACTACACTATACTATATCGGTCAGGTACACTGCCTGGTGGGGATTGCAAGCTTCTCAAGATCCCTTGAGAGGTAAAACCTTTTGCAAGGTTGCAAAACCACGCATCAATAAGTTTAGGGGAGGATTGTTGGGAATTATGCTAACAGTTACCACTGATAAGCTTGGAGGAAGACACTGCTGAAGAATGCACTAGCAGTGGAAACATCACTACCACTGCTAGTACATATTGTTACCACTGCTTATTAGATAAATGTTATGTAACCGTGTATTAGATAAGTATAGAAAAGATCTCCTGTATATTCTACTTGTTAGGCTTATACTTATCTTGTAAAGTACTCCTTGTGTCCTATAAAAGGAGGTCCTAGGGTTAGGTTTGATATACGTATTAATAGCAAAAGCTTCAAGGTGTAACCCTAGTGATAACTAAGATCACTCGTATTATTATCAATAATATTTAAGCTACAAGTTTTTGTTAAACCCTGTGTTCTTACTGTTCTATTCATAAACAACTCATACACATCACTCAAATACATCTTCTAAATACTTTGTGGTAAATTCCGCGTGCTACAAAGTAAATATTCAAAGTATCTATCTAACACAAGGCGTGTGTTTAGATCCTCATCATATATTTTGGTATGGAGCCATTTGGTTTATATTAGAAAGTGGTGTCACAAATTTGTAAGATCCACAATTTTAACCAGTATGTAATGAAATATTGTTTCAATAGTTATACTTGAATTCAAATTGAGAAACTAAAGTAAGTAAATACGCTTTGATTTCTTCGACGGTATGTGGAAGAGAACAACTCATTAGATATTTGGGTATAGAGAATGTGGTTTTGATAAACAATAAGTGTTTTTTGTAGACAAAGTTGTGTGAGAATTGATTAAAACGGGGTAATATTTATAGTGTAAAAAATATTAAAACAATTTGCAAAAAATATGGAAAGGACAAGTCCTTGACAATTCAAATTTTAAGTGGACATGGATATGACTAATCAACGACAATTACATGAAAGCTTAAAATTTTACACGAAATATGACATGAGTAGACATATCATTTGCTTTTTACTGACATGGATATGACTAACCAATGACAATTATGTGAAAGCTTAAAATTTTACATGAAATATGACATGGTTAGACATATCATTTGCTTTTTACTGACATTGGTATGATCATGACAATTCCGGGAACTCATACATTATATAATAAGTTAATGGGTGACTCATTTTCAAACACTTTTATCATGCAAACAAATTGTTTCACATTTTCATCCACTAACCAAATTGTTAAGTGTTCTGGTACAATTTCGCTTACTACCATGACTACTAACCTAAATAATGTGAGACTAACTATCCTTATGTCAGTACAAGAAGAATATGATGTAGAGTTCGTCTTGGCAGAACAACTGTTGAATTTGATGCATCACTTCGCAGATAGAATTGTGAGGCTTAGGCCAGAAATAAAAAGGGTGAAGTCGATGACAAATCACCCCCTTATCGACTACGATTGATACATCCTGGAGAGAATGACAGGTGCGGACATGAGAAATGTTGTTAACTTGAGAAGGGCTAGGGACGAGTTTCTTAGAAGCATGGAATAAAAGCAATAATTCATCAACAACTACAAGGAAATGTAAAAGTTATATTGCTTTACACCACTTTTCCAACCATGTATGTTGTTTTTTGTTGTAGTTTTTATGTTTTGAAGTCGTCTAAATAAGGCTGGCCATGTACTCTGGTGATGTGGTGGTTTCTTTGTTGTAATGCTTTGACTGTATATCGTTAGTCTACATTTTCAATTAAAACTTTCCGGATCAAGGTAATAGAAATCATGCCAATGTACAAAACATACAAACACAACACAAATCACATATTAAAAAGGAGAAATAAAAACATAATCAAACGGAACAACAAAAGTTTCTCAAATGACGTCTAGGAACATTTGCTGATGTAATTTCTGAAGACACAAAAAAAACGTCAATAGTCAGTCCGATATCTAAATCAAATGAAGAAACAACATAAAAGGTTCAAAGGCAGTCTTATTTTGTCTCTCAATGACACACTTTGAGACACGATATCTCATTTATATTAACTTTATTTTGGACAATCTGGTTGCGAAGATCTCTTCAAGGAGAACGCAATTCCACTAACCAACACATATATTGACAACATATACATATATGAAATTGTGTCTAAAGTTTGTAAATAATCATTTTCTCAACCAATTTTGTGTTTCAAATGACACACTTTGAGACATTATATCTAAATCAATCTCCATTTTTGACATCTTTAATTCATTGTGAAGCCCTCATCAAGGAGAATCCAAATCCCCTAACAAACACAAATATTTACAATATATACATAAATTAAATGGTGTACAAAGTTCGCACATAATCATTTTTACAATCAATTTTTTGTGTAACAAAAAACTAAAAATATCAAACAATTAATTATGACACGGTATCCTAGACCACTATATATATATATATATATATATATATATATATATATATATATATATATATATATATATATATATATATATATATATATATATATATATATATATATATATATATATATATATATATATTTCGCATACAACACATAAATATTTTTGCGAGATATGTATTGTCCCCCAACATGTTGGCAATTGTTTTGTTTTATTTGTTTTTTTTTTTATCAAAACTAGATTTGTTGATGGCGAATAAGAGTGCAACACGTGAATCTCGCATACACGAATTTTTTTATGCGAGATACAAGTCCATTTTGATAAATTAGCAAAACGTAGTCTTTATTTTGAATACAAAATGTCTAACAGACTACTTTGATAATTTTCACTTTAATCAATCATACATTTCTCTCTTCTACTTTTTTTTTCAACGGATATAGAACCAAATCTAAGGGTGTGACTGGATTGAGGGTTTTGTGAATGGGTAATGAGATTAAATATTAGAATGATACCTGATTCGATTTGGATTGTCACACAAAAGTTTTACTTCTCAAGGGATCTTGAGAAGCTTACAATCCCCGCCAAGTAAGTGTATCTGACCGATGTAGTATAGTGTAGTGGTAAGAACCAGAGAATTGATCGTTGTCCACAGGGGATAGTGTTCGTTAGGATTGAAAATGATCTAGACTAGGTCTAGAGGTGAGGGATGATTCTTTTTGTATTTTTATATTTTTTAGAAAGCAAGTAAAATCTCGGTTTGGAAGGAGTGGGCGGAATTAGTTGCTAGTCAACTAACCCAATTAACTACAAATGCAATAAAAATAAAATAACAAGAAAATAAATGTGTGTAAAACTAATATGGAGAAAAACATGTTTACTTAGGTTTCACTACTCCCTAGCTATCTTTCATTGATTGATAGATTTGTTTCAATTGCGTGGATGACGGGTTTTATTCCTTAATACCATTCGTGGGGGCGTGTACATCCTTCCCAACTCTATAAGATTCTATCTCTTCCTATGACAACATGTTTAGTATCCTATCATGACCTCAATAATAGTCACTTATGCATTAATCGTAGTACACATCCGATTCATGTTTCTTAAGACATCAAGCATGTTACCAATAGGAGATTAGCCAGTTTTCTTAAGCCTAACATTGATATCATTCATCCAACAACAATTAATAACAAATCATCAATCAATAATCAATAGCTAGGTTTCATTACATCTAAGCAAACACAAACAAAACTAGCCTAGCATGTTAATGTAAAGACAAGCGTAAGATAGAATCAAACAACACATAGACATATTAAGTGATTGATAGAATACTTATCTTTAATTAAACATGGAAGAAAAAAGGTTTAGAAACCTCAAAATAGCTGCAAAAGTCGACTAGGGTTTGTACCCTATGTTCTCCCTAAAGTTCCACCCTTTATAAATGAAAATTTGATGAGTATTTATAGATTTTACAACTCTGACGGCATCACCTTATGGGTCATGACGCCGTCACCTCGCCGTACTTAGGGTTCCTTGATGGCCTAGATCCACTTCTGACGCCGTCACCTTGTAATGTTCTCTGGGCCGTCTCCTTTTATGATAACACGTGACGTCCTTGATGCTTTATAACGTGACGCCGTCACTCTTTAACTCCAAAGTTCCTTTCTGGCGCGTCTAGTGTAAAATAATTATCCACCTCTTTATCAACACGTGACGCCATCACCTAGTAGAGTGTGACGCCGTCAAGTACTGTTTCTAGCATAATTTGAGACTTTGTCGTTTTCTTCACTTTTATGCTCCAAAAACGTCCAAAATGCTTCATTTTCCAGATTCCTCTGAAAAGTACCTAAAATGATAAAATGAACGATTTAAGGCAATATTTGATCATATAATCGCGATTTAAGGCTTAAATGATCCCTTAAAAGCGTAACACTTTTCGTCTCATCAATACCTCAAAATAAGGGCATTCTCATACCTACCTTATATGGTAGGTTTAGAATTGATTCCCAATCTATAACCAAAAAATAATATTATGGCCTGTTTGGTTTATTGAGGGTGTAGGATTTGGCTTTGGATTCAGATTCATATTTTGATTTGAATTTGGTTTTGGTTTAAAATTAACGATTGAGAGAGAAAAATTAAATGCTATACAAGTTTATTTTATGTAAAAGATTTTATAAAAAATATTATTTTACAATAATTATGTAGAGAGATATAGAGTATAAAGTGTAAGACCTACATAAAAATAAAATAAATCCTACCTTACTAGGTGGGAATGAATTTTAATAGATTGATTCAAATTTTTGTAGCCAAATCACAAACCAAAAATGTTATTTAGATGTGAAGCCCACATTAATTAATTTTTTTTCATTCTACAACCACATACTAAACGAGCCTTTAGATATCATATCTAAGGGCATGTTTGGTTTATAGAT
The DNA here is from genome assembly GCA_030686995.1 of Artemisia argyi. Lineage (NCBI taxonomy): Eukaryota > Viridiplantae > Streptophyta > Magnoliopsida > Asterales > Asteraceae > Artemisia > Artemisia argyi. The sequence goes on from CM060692.1 coordinate 155,551,245, forward strand.
GGGTTTAGGATTTGGATTTGGATTTGAATTTGGATTTTATATTGAGAGAGAAAATATATTATAATATAAATAAGTGATTGTTTCAAAATTAGGGCCCGTTTGTTATGTGGGTGTTGGATTTGGATTTGGTTTTGGCTTTATATTTTGCTGTTTGGTTTAGGTTTTAAAATTTAAATTGTGCATTTGGGCGCATAAAACATAAAATTAACAAGGAGGGAGGGTTTTCTCTTTCACACACTTCTTTTTATAATATCTCTCTTTCTCTCTCACACATCACACACTATTTTATCCTTTTATAATATATTTTCTCTCACCTACATCAAATACAAATCTAAATCATAATCCAAATCTAAATCATAATCCTAAACCCGTCTACAAACCAAACGGGCCCTAAAATCTTTTTATTTAAATTAAAAAGTAAGAAAGAGTAAAATAGAAATAAAAAATATGTGCTTGCAAAAAATTTGTAATAAATAAAACCAATAATATATATATATATATATATATATACACACACACAGAGAGAGGAGGTGATCTTGGTTCCCTAAAAGTCAAATGACCATATTAATTTTCAAATCCCACCTAGATAGATTGTGAATGTCAAAATTAGTGTATTTGGGTAAGATGAGAAATCTGAACACAGTAAATGGTACCAAACATTTTTTTTAGACTCTAATCCAAAATCCAACTCCTACCCCTGTAACAAACTGTCCCTAAACTAATACCTATTCCCATTCCATCGTGTAATCAAACCCTTACCCACACCCATTCCTAATAGTAATAAATCAAAAGCACCCAAATCTCATTCTAAATCCCCTTAACAAAAGGAGCGTGTTAAACTTGGTGTAAGCTTGTGTACGGTTTGTTCCGTCATAAGGGAGCGTGTTGATATAGTGTTTGTGAAACTCTCGAGTGTGAGACTCGAGGAGTGGAGTAGGGACGAAGGAGTGAGCTTTGTGGCCGAACCACTATAAATCTCCGTGTGCCGGTTTGATCTTTCCTTTCCTTATCTTTACTTGTTTACTTGTTATACTTATATTTGTTGTTCAGTTGATTTCACGTAAACATCGAATCGAACCATTTTCATAAACACAACTTGTAAAGTAAATTTTCTAAAAACGTAAATAATAATGGTGAAACTATTTAACCCCCCCCCCCCCCCCCCCCTTCCAGTTTCTACATAATGGAATGACAGAGAAAGAGAATCACTTTGAGACAAGAGCAAAGATTCCACTGTTTGGGAAATATAAGGAATAAAGTGTTATAATCGATGAGAGAATTCATTCCTTGGTTTGGTACGACTAAGAAAGAAATTATCTATTTTTCCAAAATCACCATGTCAATACTTAATAATGCATATATTAGTCGAGAAGGCAAGTATTATTACGAGCTTGCATGAGCTAGTAAAAAATAACACGAGAATTAAAAATAGTACATATAAAAAACATAAATTATTTTGTTTTATTATTCAGTGCTTTATGCCGTAAATTTGATTTTCAAACAACATTTTGATTATGTAACCGAACTGTTGGAATTGTTAACTGCTCGATCACATATTTAAGTATGTCAAATAATTCGCCATTGAAATACGGATTGTTATTCCTCATTAGCAAATGATCGAATACTTTGTCTACATATAATTTTGACACCACAAAAATGAGGATTTGAAGTGACCCATGTAGCAGATTCCAAAAACTAAATAAAGTTTGATTTTAAGAATTAAAAATGGGATTCAAAAATAAACCAAGCAGCTTGGTTGAAGATGACATGAAGCATGAGAGAATATATTGGTTGGGCTATTGTTTTATTTCATGTTTTGGTAGCAAGTGCCATGCACATGGTCATACCCCTTTTAAAGTTACGTGACTTGATTTTAACCAAGAATCAAGCAGAGAATGGCTTAGCTTTTGTTACTCAATTCTTAGCTTTCTCCGCTTTTTTCAAATAATGAAAAAGGTGGAATGAGAATAAAAAATTCATTCCTCATTTTCATTCTAGACGCACACAAACAAGAGAATGTATTCTCATTCCGTTTCTCTCGATTTCATTCACTCCTACCAAACATTCCCCAAACTTCGTTCCTGCCATATGCCTCTATCTTTAGTATTTGGCTTGCTAATATCCGCACGATATGTAATCTATTACACAATCTAAAGTTTCCTGCTCATTAACATGACATAAAGATAATAGAGCTATTATTTTCTCAACTCTATAAATTTTGAATAAAGCCTGAAATAGACTCCACAATTTTCTATATAAAAACCCACCACCTTTTTATATTTTGCTACAAGAGATCCTACATGCACCACTAGTTCTCACGTTGAAGCCCGTTTCTTTTGCTACTAGACGTGCTCACTTCGCCTAACTTATCATTCTTCAATGAAAATAAATGTTGTTACACCTCTTTCAAATCCTTCTTATCTCAATGAGTATTCACAATCACGGAATTAATAATAAATTTTGAAAAACCTATGACATTTGCAAGAAGAGTCTTGTTGTCCATTGACATTAGAGAAGGCATTATGTTAATCATAATTGTACACATGAAAACCAGGCTCCCGGTTCCATCTCACCTGGCATCTCACTAATGAGATTCACATGCAATTTCATTGCAACAATGATAACTGTAATGGATGCAACATTTAGAGTGAAAAAATTACATGGAAACCATAAATTTTCATTTCAAACACCATGACAAAATGCCACAAACATGGCAAGGTGCAAACTAAAGACGCTATTGCAATATAGATCTCAATCCACACCATAGGCTGAATTTTGAAATCTACATTAGATGCATCATTACAATATTGCAATAACTCTAACGTATCGTCTACATATAAGGTGTTGTTTGGAGTGAAAGAACATTCATGGGTTTCAGGGCGCATCTTAAGTAATTCATCCGCAATCTTGTAACATACATTTTGGTATGGAGCCATTTGGTTTATACTAGAAAGTGGTGTCACAAATTTGTAAGATCTACAATTTCAACCAGTATGTAATGAAATCTTGTTTCAATAGTTATACTTGAATTCAAATTGAGAAATTAAAATAAGTAAATAGCATTGGATGCGAAAGGGGGAGTGATGAGTGGTGAATATGCAAATGTTGGAGTTTATTGAATGGCATGGAGTGCTCATTGTCAATATTGGGTCACAAAAGTTGGAGTTTATTGAATGGCATAGAGTATGGTCATATTGCTAATAGCCTTACAGGGAATAAATGATGTGATATGAATAACAAAGAAAAAAGTGAAGTAGTAGAGTATTGTGATATTGCTAAAAGCCATGCAGGGAATAAATGATATGATGGAAACGATAAAGAAAAAGTGAAGTAGTAGAGTGGGGGTGTCTACTATTTCACTTTTTGTGTTGCTTTGGTCTCTCAACAAGATTGTTTGTGCAATTCGGTACATTGATTTAGAAGCGATAAACTCTTTAGGAATTCTGTTCTCCACCATTATTCCACAGGAACTTTTGCTGATCTCTATAATAATTTCTTCAGCTTTATCAGTAAACCACTTCAGAATCACTATTGTCGTCTTCCCTTCCAAAGGCATTTTTTGATAGACTATTATGTAACCACTTGTAATACCCTAGGAAATCTCACATTGACCGTGACTTGGAGTGATGCTAGGAGCCTTATACGACAACAACGCGTTTTATAGTCTAATGGTTAATCGCCCATACGGTTAAGTGTACTCGTATGAGGGTATTACGGGCTTGGGTGACCTGCGGGAAAGACTTCACATGAGGGCCACAAAAGCAAAGCCATGAGCTTACGGGTAAAGTGGACAATATTGTGGTCTATAAGGCGGGGTGTTACAGATGGTATCAGAGCTACTCCAAGCTGTTCGGGATGTGGGGCAAACCTCATTAAGGATGATGAGACACTTAGACAAGGTTATTATCCAATTGAATCCCGGGACGGGATTCCCCTAAGGGGGGGGGTGAATGTAACACCCTAGGCTAATCCCACATTGGGCATGAGTTGGAGTGATGTTGTGACACATGTTTACATTCGCTTTATATACCAACAACGCGTTTTGTGGTCTATCAGTTAATCGCCCATACGTTAAGCGTGCTTGTGTGAGAGTAGTACTGGCTTGGGTGACATGCCAGAAAGTTTTCACATGAGGGCCACAAAAGCAAAGTCGGAGTCTACGGGAAAAGTGGACAATATTGTGGTTTATAAGGCGGGGTGTTACACCACTTGCGGTTGTTTTCGACGCTATCTCATAAGGTTATAGTGACCTTTCAAATATTCACATATTCACTTGATGTATTGAGGCTTTCCTCCACAAGATGGGTGTATGATAGACCTTTAACAACACTTTTCACCAAGTTCTCAACTCTGTGCTTGGGAATATGCAGGAGTGGAACAACGATACATGTTAAGGTCACTATTGGTAAGCTCCAACTGTTAACTAGCTCAACGAAATGCAGAGGTTTGATACGCGTCGAATTGCTCCACTCAATCGAATCCATTAGATTTCTTAAGAAGTTCTAAAATACCGTTGTCTTTTTCCTATTCAGCCTTTAAGACAAAGCAATGCATGGAATTTGAAATGCCCTTAAGTCTTCTATCAGAAAACTCCATCTCATCTTGATGGAGTAAACAATTTTGCCTCCAGTGACTTGAAACAATATGCAACAAGTTTTAGAACGACTATCGTAAAGAGCCATATCACGCTGCACAATTGATAATACACTGATACCTTTTGAAATCCAATGCAAAGGCTCAAAAAGATATTTTTCAAATTGTAAAGGACTGCTCTTGTTGATAGAAAAGGTGTATGATTTTGTTTCCAATCATACTACTTTTGTGTCCAGTAATTCTCTACTTTAAAAACCATCAAATTATTCCTATCATATTTAGTGACAAATTTGAAGCTCATAACTGAAAAACATCTAAACATAGGAGTAATAGTACCCACCACAACCCCTATGGACAATGTCCAGAGAATGAAAATTATTGACCTTTTGTACATTGGCTCATATTCATATGTAAGATTGTGAAATACAGATTTAAGCATGATAAGTGATTGCATGAGTAAAAAAATTACACAAATTACTCCAAAAGCAGTCGATAATGGACTACTAACCATCACAAATTGAGGTTACCCATTTCTGCCATCACCCAAAACCTTCTAACAGGTTGTCTTAGTTTCTCAACTAAAGACATTTGGGTTGGTTGTTGATCAATTGAACATGTATAAAATTTCCTTTGAGATTGAAATTGTTAGCGATGGAGAAATTATTATTATTAGTAAACAGATGATCATAGCACATAAATGGAAGCGCAATAAAAAATATGAATGTATTGACTTGAACCATCAATATAATAATTATTAATAATACTTCGTTTCTCAATGATAGTATTCACAATCACGGTAAACAAAAAAAAGACAAACCTATGACATTTGCAAGAAGATTCTTGTTGTCCATAGACGCTAGAGAAGACATTATGTTAACCATGACCGTGCACATGAAAGCCAAACTCCCGAGCTTAGTTCTCACCCGACATCTCACTAGTGAGATCTACAGGAAATTTCATTGCAACAATGATAATTGTAATGGATGTAGCATTTAGAGTGAAACGATTACACGAAAACCATAATTTTTTATTTCCAACACCAAGATATAATTCCACAAACATGGAAAGGGTGCAAACTAAAGATGATATTGCAATATAGATCTAAATCCACACAATAGATTGACTTTGAAATCTGCATTAGATGCATCTTTACAATATTCAATAACTCTAACGCATCGTTTACATATAGGGTGTTGTTTGGAGTGAAAGAACATTTATGGGTTTCAGAGCTCCTCTTAAATAATTCATCCGCAATCTTGTAACATATATTTTTGTATGAAACCATTTGGTTTATATTAGAAAGTGGTGTTATAAATCTGTAAGATCCACAATTTCAACTAGTATCCCACTAAACCCCACTACTCATCCGGCTTTGGTTGCACGGGGTAAAGAAGTTCTATAAACACCTCGATGCCCACCCTGCTATAGCCCTTGTTGCCCCACTTTTCGCCATACGAGTTCTTCATGATACAATAGTGCTCTTGTTCGTTTTGTGACATTGTGTTTAACTCAAAAATGAGCAAAGCGTGTCGAACCCCATAAAGATCTTCATCTGCCGCATGCCGATAAGGCAGTCCTTCAATGTCGTGAGCTTTGGCAACTGCTGGTTCTTTAAACCTTCCCATTACCATTATACCAACAATGGTATAACCATCTCCACCATCAAGAAACATTTCTAGAATGCTCAGTTCGACTTCAGCCCTCTTTGAAACCCATATAATATCTTTAATACGAAACCGCTCATGAGGAGGGGTTTTGTAAATTTCTTTAATATAGTTTGTGACTTTTATTGGTATACGGCACCATGGGTTTACATTCGTTTTCTCTAAGCCAAATTGTGGTCGGGTATACATACGACACGAAGCACGTATGTCTCCGTCCCGATCAATACAGATCTAGGGTGTTTGATCGTAATCATAATCAAAATCATCGTCGTTCATACGGATGATGATAGCCATCATGTAGGTGAAAGCGACCTTGATGCATGAACCTTCCTGCTTCTGGTGAACAACAGTGGTGGTGACAGGGACCATGTAATTGATTTGTGGTTGGGCCATTTATTTTTATTTTTTTTGTTAGTGACGGCGGTTTGCGGCAGTGATAGTTAGATCTAGGGTTTGGTAGAAATGTGTGAGAGTAAAAAAAGACCTGTGAAGTATGTGATGTTTTAGCAGTGGGCTGTTTCATTACTATATATATAAAACCCCATTTGGTACGACGTCATTCATCAAATAGTGCTACTTAGCCCATTGATTTTGCTTTGCATTTGGGCTTGACATAAGTAAAACGTCTCACTAATATGTGCGGCCCATTTTTTATGGGTAAAACTTACACGGCAAACCTCATCAAGGACGATGAGTCCCTTAGATAGGGTTGTTACTAACTGAATCCTGGGATGGGATTCCCCTAGGGGGGGGGGGGGGAGGGGTGAATGTAACACTCTAAGAAAATCCCACATTGGTCGTGACTTGGAGTAATGTTGGGAGCCTTATACGACAACAACGCGTTTTGTAGTCTAATGGTTAATCGCCCATACGGTTAAGTGTACTCGTGTGAGGGTAGTATTGGCTTGGGTGACCTGCAGGAATGTCTTCACATGAGGGCCACAAAAGCAAAGCCGTGAGCCTACGGGCAAAATGGACAATATTGTGGTCTATAAGGCGGGGTGTTACAGATGGTATCAGAGCCACTCCAAGCCGTTCGGGATGTGGGGCAAACCTCATTAAGGACGATGAGACCCTTAGACAGGGTTATTACCCAACTACATCCTGGGACGGGATTCCCCTAAGAGGGGGGGGGGGGTTGAATGTAACACCCTAGGCAAATCCCACATTGGGCATAACTTAGAGTGATGTTGTGACACATGTTAACATGTGGTTTATATACAAACAACGCGTTTGTGGTCTATCGGTTAATCGCCCATACGTTAAGCGTGCTTGTGTGAGAGTAGTACTGGCTTGGATGACATGCCGGAAAGTTTTTACATGAGGGCTACAAAAGCAAAGTCGTGAGTCTATGGGCAAAGTGGACAATATTGTGGTTTATAAGGCGGGGTGTTACACCACTTGCGATTGTTTTCAACGTCATCTCATAAGGTTATAGTGACCTCTCAAATATTTACATATTCACTTGATGTATTGAGGTTTTTCTCCACAAGATGGGTATATGATAGACCTTCAACAACACTTTTCACCAAGTTCTCAACTCTGACCTTGGGAATATGCTGGAGTGGAACAACGATACATGTTAAGGTCACTATTGGTAAGCTCCAACTGTTAACTAGCTCAATGAAATGCAGAGGTTTGATACGCGTCGAATTGCTCCACTCAATCGAATCCATTAGTTTTCTTAAGAAGTTCTAAAATACCGTTGTGGTTTTCCTATTCAGCCTTTAAGACAAAGGAATGCATGGAATTTGAAATGCCCTTAAGTCTTCTATTAGAAAACTCCATCTTATCTTGAATTTGTAAAACATATCTGCTAAGGTCTTCATTTATTTCGCCGATGGATGGAGTAAACAATTTTGCCTCCAGTGACTTGAAACAATATGCAACAAGTTTTAGAACGACTATCGAAAAGAGCCATATCACTTTGCATAATTGATAATACGACTGATACCTTTTGAAATCCAATGCAAAAGCTTAAAAAGATATTTTTCAAATTGTAAAGGAATGCTCTTGTTGATAGAAAAGGTGTATGATTTTGTTTCCAATCATACTACTTTTGTGTCCAGTAATTCTCTACTTTAAAAACCATTAAATTATTCCTATCATATTTAGTGACAAATTTGAAGCTCAAAACTGAAAAACATCTAAACATAGGAGCAATAGTGCCCACCACGACCCCTATGGACTGTGTCCAGAGAATGAAAATTATCAACCTTTTGTACACTGACTCATATTCATATGTAAGATTGTGAAATACAGATTTTTAAATAAGTGATTGTATGAGTAAAATAACGATACAAATTACTCCAGAAGTAGTCGATAATGGACTACTAACCATCACAAATTGTGGCTACCCGTTTCTGTCATCACCCAAAACCTTCTAATATGTTGTCTTAGTTTATGAACCAAAGACATTTGGGTTGTTTGTTGATAAGTTAAACAATTTTTTTTGCTTGATACTTTAATTCTAAAATTTCCTTTGAGATTGAAATTGTTAGCGATGAAGAAATGGTTATTATTAGTATCAAGATGATCATAGCCACATAAATGTAAGCGCAATCAAGAATGTGAATGTATTGACTTGAACTATCATGATAATAATTATTAATAATACAAGTTATTAACTCAATGATAGTATTCACAATCACGATAAAAACAAAGATGGACAAACCTATGACATTTGCAAAAAGATTCTTGTTATCCAAAGACGCTAGAGAAGACATTATGTTAACCATAACCATGCACATGAAAACCAGACTCCCGAGCTTGGTTACTTGATCCATCTCACCTGGTATCTCACTAGTGAGATCCACAGACAATATCATTGCAACAGTGATAACTATGGATGCACCATTTAGAGTGAAAAAATTACAGGGATAGCATAATCTTTTATTTCGAACACCATGACAGAACCCACAAACATGGAAAGAGTAAAAACTAATGTTGTTATTGCAATATATGATGCTTGACTAAAAATATAAAAACTAGTTTATATAAATATTCTCATAATTGTCTAATAAATACAATTAAAGTAAGTTCAATATTGATATATATATTTTTTGACTATTTTTTTTTTTCATTTATTGTGTGTAAATGTAATTTAAACTAGTTAGAAAATATTTAATACCAAATTTTAGTGTCATATATTGGATCAACTTTTAATTAGTGGAAGCATATTCTGTTAAGATGCTAATTTTACATTATTTTAGTGCAAAATTTAGTGTTATACATTGGAGACGCTGTGAGACTATATTGGTAAATTTTTAGTTAATCTATGAATTTATTTTTAATATTAATAGTTTTAAGTTTTTTTTTAAAAAGGCAATAGTTTTAAGTTTAGTGAGAGGAGGGACAAAGAGAGATGAAGAAGATGAGACCCATAAAATACTTAAAATTCAAGAAAACCCACCAAGGTGGTAAGGATTTTTAGATAGCAAATATTTGAAATTAAAATCCAATATTTAGATAACATTTACAAACCAAACAACAAATTTCACTATCAACCTCACATCCAAATCCAAAACCCATCAACCAAACACGCCAAATCCCCCCATCTTACACCCAACCCGAATCCAAACAATAGTATTTTCAAACGCAACAGCATAGGAGGGAAAAAAAAAACCCCAAACCACCATTTCTACTCCGTCCCCTAGGGTTTGATGACCACTTCAATTTCACTCCAAAGACGATGACGATGAACAACGAAAATGCACATCTCTCCGCCGAACAACGCGCCCGCATTTCCGAAAACTTCAGAGCTGCCAAAGCTTTATACGATCGCAAACGTCGCCGAGACTCTTCTACCGCATCCGATTCATTTCCGCAAAAGTAAAACCATTTCCTTTATCTATTATCGAAATTAATTTAATTTTTTTAATTCCTAATTGTGTTTGTTTTATAATTTGTTTTGTAGAATTAGTGTGAATAGAGTGCCTCTTTCAGACATATCAGTGAGGAACAATGTATTAAACGGTAATCAGTGTGTTAACGATTCTCGATTTAAGGCGTCACGTGTTGGTAATTGTGATAGTGGTTCATTAGGGGGGAATAAGGAGAATGTTAATTTGTTTCAAACTCCAATCAGACAAATAGATTATAATGCGAATTCATGTGGTAATGGAAGTGGAATTGACAATTCAGCGAACAATTTGGCTTCCGTTAAGAACATTAAGTTAAATGATAATCGTTCTGTTAGCGAGTCACATTTTAAGGCGATATCCGTTGGTAGAAGCGAAAATGGTATGTTTAGGGGGAATAAGGCGTTAAATAATGAGAATAGTAACGCTATCAGTGCGTTTCAAACTCCAGTTAGACCAATTAATTATAATGCGAATTCGTGTGGTAACACAAGTAGAATTGACAATTCAGTGAACAATTCGTCTTCAAATAAGAACGTTAAGTTAAATGATAATCGGCCTGTTAGTGAGTCACATTTTAAGGCGTTATCTGTTGGTAGAAGCGATAATAGTAACGCTATTGGTGCGTTTCAAACTCCGGTTAGACAAATTAATTATTGTGAGAATTCCTGTCCCAGTGGAGTTCTTGCAAATAGGATTGATAATTCAGTGAACACTCCAGCTTCAGTTAGGAACGCTAAGTTTAATGAAAATCAGTCTGTTAGTGATTCGCATTTTAAGGCAACATCTGTTGGTAGAAATGCTAATGGTTTGTTTAAGGGGAATAAGGCTTTGAACAATGAGAATATTAACGCTATTGGTTCGTTTCAAACCCCGGTTAGACAAATTGATTATAGTGGTAATTCATGTGCCAGTGGAGTTACGGTAAGTAGAGTTGAGGACGAGAATAATATAAGTTTGGATTTGTTCAAAACTCCAACAAGGCCTTTAGCGTGTAATGTAAGTTACCGAAATGTCACGGAAGCTGATAAAAAGGAAGTTAGTGATTATAGTTCGGGTGAAAAGAAAATGGGATCTTCATTTGTTACTCCTATGGGACAAGAGTCGTGTTCTAGTTTAAACGAGCCTTCTACAGTTTGGCCTACTATTTTTTACGAAGATTTTGATGATGCTATTCTAGCGGAAATTGATGAAATATGCGAGTCCGTGACAAAGCCAAAACTCGAGGAGTCTAGTTGTGACAATGAAAAGAAGACGTGTGAAGTTAGAACTGACATGGCTCCTGTTGCTGACATGGGTCCCATTGTTGACATGGGTCCTGTCGTTTTAGAGAATATTGAAAGTAGTAATGGTTCGAATGGAAATAGTGATGATAAATGTGAGAAAGAAGAATTCGAGAGTTCTGAGGGTTTGGAAATTGGAGGTATGCCGGATGAGTATTCGAAATATATGAAGTCGTTAAATGATAGGCAACGTGAAGCAGCTTGTAGTGATATTTCGGTACCTTTGATGATTGTTGCAGGACCAGGAAGTGGTAAGGTTGTATATCTGTTCTTCTTCTTGTTACAATTTATACATCTTATCATCTCCATTAAACCTTTCTGACTCACGTTGTATATTTTTATTGAAATTTCAGACTTCTACTATGGTTGGGCGTGTTTTGATGCTTCTACATAAGGTACTTACGATTACTGATCATTGTGACTAGAAGTGGAAATTTCCACGTTTTACGTATGAATGTTTGTTCGAGGTTGTGTTTGATCTCTAACAATCTAGCGGGTAAAATTACAAATATTTGCTACGAAGGAAACAATTCAAATGAGTTGAAAGTTGTCCATATCGTCTAAATGAAAGATTCGATTATTATTATTGAAATAATAAAATCTTTGGTACCATTTTTATACTAGTTTATACAGAAAAGTTACAGTTTTTGGACAAATGGTGCATCTGTTCAACCCAACCTGCTCAAAAGTTAGCTGTTTTAATTGTTTGTTAGCCCACCCATTTTTCCTGAACTGAGAGTGACTCAAAGTCTTAAGCAGCGTTGATTGTTAGGAAGGCCAGTAGTTACAACTACAATGCATCAACTCCTCGATCACTTTCAGTCTTGTTTTTCACTATTATTGTGATTTGAGAGTATAGTGACTTTTACATGTCTAATAACTGTTTTGTTTTGGCCAACAAAAAATGTAGGGCATTGAAGCATCCCGCATATTGGCTATGACATTCACAACGGCTGCTGCTTCAGAAATGAGAGACAGGATTGGAGCAGTGGCTGGGAAGGCAGCAGCGAAGGAACTCATGATCAGCACCTTTCACTCATTCTCATTGCAACTGTGTCGGTTACATGCTGAGAAGTATGTAACTCTTTCACTTATTGTGAGCATAATCGTATTGACAAATTTCTTAATTTGAACAAATATATACTTCATAGTTCATACTGAAAGCCACCCAAAGTCTCATGTAGCAATATAAGACTATATGCCAGTAGCCCAGAAGCCCTGAAGCCCTGAACTCTAAGTGAAACAGATAATGTGTTCTGATTTCTTAATGCCTGTTGATGTGATCATGTGAATTACCTCCTGTGAAATTCTTTAGACAAAATTGTCATTTTTGTTAACATGTTTATGTCATTTCATCTATTTCGTCATTTTTCTTATATTACTCCTATTTTTTAGTTCATGTTAAGTATCTATGTCATAGGACCACAAATTAAAAGAAAGCTTGACAGCTAAAGTTGGTTGCTGAGTTTATGAGATCAAACCATCACACAACAGGCTTGTAAACTATGAAAAATAAGAATAATTATGTCATCAACAATATACAGGGGTCATACTTATGGTAAAAAGAATGAAGTATATTAAATGCTAGCTTTCATACATTACCTTGAATGAATGTTATTGCTTATTTTCTAGTAGATCTGTAGATGACTAACATGTTTTCTCATTATAGGGTCGGTCGTACCCCAGAGTTTTTGTTATATGGTCAAGGACAACAAAGAAAGGCAGTCATTGAAGCTGTGCGACTCACAGATAGTGAAAGTTCTGACAAAGTTTGTGACGATTCTAATGTTGCTAAAAAGGGCCCAGAAGACTTTAGAGAGAAGTCAAAGAAGTGGCTGAAGTTTGTAGCACAAGTAAGTCACCCTGTCCAAATTAAGTTTTTGACTTTTTGCTAACAAGCGAGTTATCTCTTAGCTTTACATTATGTTTTATTATATTTCAGGCTAAAGCTTCTGGGAAAACTTCTGAAGATTACCATCGGCATGGAAATGAGATGGGAGTAAGATTGATCCATATAATAAAAAAATTCATTTTTCATTTATTAGCTTTTGAACTGCTAGTCTGATATTAGAATCTGGACCAGGCTGCGATTCTTAGGAAATATGAGGACATATTAAAATCATGTAACGCTCTGGATTATCACGACTTAATTAGCTGCTCATACAAGCTGCTTACTGATTTTCCTGAAGGTTAGGCATCTGTATATATTTGTATTTTCTTGTGCAGGTAAAAGCTTCTTATTTTTGACATGTATTGGTTTTATATCACTTTTAAGTTTTCAAGGAGTGCCAGGAGTCATGGCAAGCAATCGTTATAGATGAGTTTCAGGACACGAGTACCATGCAGTATGATTTATTACGAATTCTTGCATCACATAAACGTATAACAATTGTTGGAGATGAGGATCAGGTAATTATCAATACTAGATGTGGCAAAATAGGTGGGTTGGGTTACGGGTCAAATCAGGCAATGTTGTGGTTTGGTTCTGGTTCTGGTTCTGGTTCTGGTTCTGGTTCACCAATAGACTTTTTGTCCAAAATTTTCATTAATATATCCAGTCACATATGATTACGTTTTGATCATAATAATAATCTGATTATTTCGAATAAAATGATCTCAGAGTTTTATTCAATAAAAATACACTTTGAGCGACTTTTGGCGTGTTTGAACCGTTTCCCATCAAGCTTTCCTTCAAAATTAAATTTATCAGTTTGACTGGTAGAAATAAAAATACAACCTACATCAGCCCATTCATAACTAAATGGCTCAAAATTACCACCTTTAATTTAACCTATCGTTTGGCTCCCTCGGTTTTGAATTTCTACCTTTTATTTCATTCTTAATTTAGTTCATCTTTAACCCCTCACAGTAACGTGAACTTGAATTTTATAAATCATAATGCAGTCGATCTTCAGTTTTAATGGCGCTGACGTAAGTGGATTCAAGTCATTTCGCCGAGATTTTCAACCTCACAAGGAGGTCTGCCTTACAATTTCACAATCCTTATTTACTTTTTATTTTTTTCAAACTGCATTCTCTCTGTGTAATTTGTATAAATTTGATTACACTAGATTGAATATTCTCAAATTTACATCTTCTTATTCTTTATATGATTATGTTTCAGATCAAATTAAACAAGAACTATCGGTCTACCCGTTGTATTGTCGAGGCTGCATCATTTCTTATACGAAATAATTCAAAACGATGTCAGCAAAGCAAGGTTCTCACTGATAATTCCTCTGGTTCGAAGGTAACTTTCTGTTTTTAATTTATTTATGAATATGTGTGGATTTGCATGACTTATGTATTGTTTGATTTACATACTCAGATCACTGTTAAAGAATGTTGTAATGAGGATGCACAATGTTCTTATGTTGTTGACAAGATATTAGAACTCACTTCTTCGGGTTCATCTGTCAAAGGCACTTTTGGGGAGATTGCTGTTCTATATCGGAGACAGGTCAATCCACCTGAACTTATATGATATAACAGTTTCCAAACATTCACTATTTTATTATAGGGCAAAAGGGGTTGGCTAGTTAATGGGTAATGGCATGGGTCGAATTGTGTTTGATTGACCCGACATACTTTTTTTTTTTTTACATGTTTATAATTATTTAATGATTTCAAAGTTATATAATATCTTTAGAATGATTTAGGAGATCCTAATGCAATAAAATACACTTTGGGTTACTTTCAACCTTACCTTATTAGCTAACTTCTTTTATTGCACCCATTTGACGAGTTAGAGATAAAACATTACCCAAATCAACCCTTATTATATAAGTAAATGGATCAAAAATGGCACCTTACTATCTATGCGAACTTGTTAAGATGTTATCGGCTTTCTATTAAATGTTACAGGTGTCAGGCAAAATGTTCCAAAATGCCTTTCGTGACAGAAAAATTCCGTTTAACGTTCACGGAGTTGCTTTTTACAGAAAAAAGGTTAGCATTTAGTTGCTTTCAGGCAAAGTCTTATCAAACTCTGCAATAGTTACAAGGTGTGATTGTCTTTAGTTACTAATGGACATCCTGCAGGTGGTAAGAGCCATTATATCCATGCTCAGAACAACAATGGTGACATGTAATGATGGGTCATATAGGCGAGTATTTAAAGCCCTACTACCTTTAGAAAAAGACGAAAAGAAGAAGGTATAATTTTTTTATAATTACATTTGGTTTAATTTTCTATGAGAATTATCATATGAGTTCACAGTAAACTTTGTTTTTAACTTTTCCTCTTCACAGATGGTTGACCATATTGATAAAATTTCAACCGCAAGAAAATGCAGCTTCATATCTGCAGCTTCTGATATTCTCGGTGCAAAGGTCTCCGGTACCTTCAAAAGGTTTGATGCATATTATATACTTGCAGGACTATAATTCTTAAGATCTATGGTGTTGTTTCGTTCTAAATTCTGTTACATAGATAAATTTACGTGCTTTTGGCTTGTACCCACTGTGTATGTATATGCGAGGAGAGGAGAATAGAATTGGGTATAGATTATTAAACGGTTAACCCCAATTCTCTATGTGGGCATGGAAGATGCGTATTTTTATGGGTATTAAAACCCTTCCCTCCAAATTCATACCCTTAAAGCAAACATCTTCAAACAATATCAAACCCATAACATTAAACGAAACATAAAGAATATCTGTAGAATTATCTGTAACAATTCAGTGTAACTAACATGAAAGATTTCCAAAGAGTTGAGGGTACACCAACCTGCATTACTGGATGCTTTAGAATGTCACATTTATTTACTAGAATTTCTTTTATGTTTAAGTGAGGGTTTCTTATATGTTTTATGTTATAGTAAGGTCATCCTTTTTTGTCATCTCCACGAGTATGTTCCTATTTCGGTGATCTTTTACTATTGAATTTTTACTTAATTGATTCCATCTTTTATTGTAGGCCTCATCTCACCCAAGGACGCAAGGTGTTGGGTACTTTAGACATAATTTCAAAACTTGCTCACAGGGTAAGCACAACTGTCTGCTATTGTAATTTAGTATGCGCTTCATTCCAAGATGACAGTTACTTAAGGTTTGGACAAGCTGATTTATGTAGAAAAATTGTTAGTTGGTTTGTTATTATTGTAAAATGTTTTAACATTATAACCACCACCAAATAGCCTAGTGGTAAGGTCCTTGGCTTTCAAACAAGAGGTCAAGGGTTCAAACATGGGTAGGTGTGTACATCTGGGGGTGGCCAGGGAAGGGCCGGAAACGGTCCCGGGATTAACCCGGTGAGGCCACGTACATCTGAGTCAAAAGGCTCGCCCTCCCCGGGTAACCTGAATAGTGAAAACCACATCCGTTTATTATAAGCATAGTAAACTTTATTCTGATTACAGGAACAATCTATTTCGGCTGTCATTACATCAGTGGCAAACATGATACCTCAGGTATGTCTTCCATGAACTCTAGATATTATTATTTAGCATTTTTTTAAGCTTTTACTCATATATGCTTTTTTATACTTGATTTCTATTACAGAAGTATCTCCTTGAGCAACGAGCTGTTGTTGACAATGACGGAGGGAAGTTGCTGAATGAAGAGCACGATCTTAGATCAGTATGTTTGTCTTTAGTCTTAAAATATAGATTAACATAAAAGACAATTATATATTTATATATATACATAATTTTTTACTGTTTATGCAGGTTCTTCAATATCTGTTGGATGATGTCTCTGAATTTCTGAAATCATACAACTTTGATATTGACGTGAACGATAAAACCACAGATGAAAAAGGGTGTGTTAATGTACTTCAACAATTTATAGATTTCATATCTGAAAGGGAATCAGAAAACTTTCGTGCTAGGCGCCATGATAATGATCATGCTGTTACTCTTACTACCATTCATCAGGTAATTTAGTGATTATGCTCCTGATTCACTGCTAAACTTTGCTTTTTGGAATTTAATTTATTATCTTATCCTACTGTTGCCTTGCAGTCAAAAGGATTGGAGTGGGACACTGTCTTTATAGTGAAGGTACTGAAACAAAATTACTCATAGTTAAAATCAGCTCTCATAACTAGAGGTGAAATTGCCTGTGATTTCATAACAAGATTACTCTTGGATCAATCTTTCAGGCAAATGAAAATGAAATCCCTCTTTTGCATGAATATAATGGCATCACGAAAGAAACCAGTGCCTCTCTTGAGGTAAATATGCTCTTGGAAAAATTCAACTTTTGCGAATGCATTTTAGTTAAAAGTATTACTTTGCTGAAACTACCATAACACTTCTCTTCTTTGAACAATGACAGGAGGAACGCCGCTTATTATATGTGGCACTTACTCGAGCAAGAAAGAAACTTTTTATTCTATACATCACTATGGACTCAAATTGGCAGGTAAAGCTTAATCATTTCTAGTTATAGAACTTGTTTTATGCTTAAAAAACACACTTTGGACAACCTTAAATCCCATTTGATCTGTTTCCTTTTAAACGAGTAAATTTTTTGGCCGTTTGACCCATTAAAGATTAAACATGAGTACATGGGTCAAAACTGCCTCCTCTAGCTGTAGTTCTTGATCAAAACTATGTTTGCTTTCTTCCAGGTTCTTCAACCTTCACGATTCCTGAAAGAAATTCCAAAGCATCTTCTAGAAATCCAGGTGCATGTCTCTTAAGTTTGGAGATTTAGTCGAGTATGAACTTCAAGCACATATGATTTTACATTATGGTAAAGTCCAATTTTGACTTTTACATTGTTGACTTGAATTTATAGGATGAGACGAGCTCAGTATATATGCAAGCAGAGCATCAGGAACTTATAGATAAAAGATCTTGTTTTGCTGATGATCCACAAGCTGCAGAACATGCAGCAGTAAAACCAGGGTCTGATGAAGATTCCAACGAACCAATTGATTCAATCTTACCATGCAATGCCAATGATTTCTTGAAAAGGTTTTCAAAGATTTGAATGTGTTCCATCACTGCAACTGTCAATAATATAGTGTTGAATTAATGATGTGTATTTATATGTTACTGACCAAACAGATTCAGCAGCGAGGAACGAGGAACTGTTTCCCATTTATTCAATCATTGGGCCAAGAAGGCAGCATTTAAGAAACCAAAGAGGTTGCTTGACAAGGTTCCTTTCCATCCTTATTTATAATACTTTATTTTCCGTTTAATTTAACCCTAATATCTAAAGGTGGCAGAATTGTTTTGTCAGATGTGCTGTGTAATGGGTCAAAATAGGTAGTTTTTACTATGGGTTGAAAGAGCCTAGTTACCCGAAATACCTTTTTGTCTTATCTATTTTTTTTTTAGACAAATAATGCCTGTTGTATGGACAAAGACTATAATATTAGAATGATAATAATGTCTTACCAAACTAAAAGTTACGAGGTTGCAATCATTAAAATTGAACTTTGATCTATCCGACCCATTTGACCCAACATTAGCAATCTTTTAACTTTTTCCATTTGACCCATTATGGAATAAACATAACCCAAATCAGCCAAATCAGTTCTTTTGTGACTAAATGGATTGAAATTGCCATCTCTGTGATTTTTAACAATTTAAGTGGCTGATATTTTATATTCATTATTCGTATGAAAGACCAGGCAACCTCATGTTTCAGTATAACTTTGCCATGTATATAATCTGATTCCTGATTTTCTGGTCATTGATAGGTTTCTTTTGTCATTGATGAAAGGCTTAGAGCAAAGAAAACTGCACAAAAGGTGACACACTTCTTCTTGAATTTTAGTAGAGCAAAGACACTGACAAACAACGTAAATTGGCCTAAAACAAGCAACAATCTGCTAAACTGATATGATAAATCTTTTTCCATCTATTTAGTTTTACATGTCATTGAATTTTGTCAGTATTACCTTTTAAATAAAGACCCTTGCATCACAAGCAAACTAACTTGTGTAATTTACTAGGATGTTCTTCGGTCCTTGAAGTCATGCTTGAAGAGCGATGAAGCGTTCCAGTTTGCTGAAAATGTAGGTTTAACAATCAGTTTTTGATTATATTCATAGCATCTTAACTTCATTTCCGACTGAAGTATGAAATTTTGATTGAAATGATTTTTCTTATCTCTATTATCAGGTTCTACGATGGTTACAGATTCCTGCAGACAAGCGTGCATATATTATGAGGGAAAAACAGGTTTTACACTTACCTACCATGTTACAACTAAAGCATACATGCACATAATTTGTGCCGCAGTTCTAGAAGGTTAATGTTAGGATCGATGATCACACTCATTACTTGGATTATGCCATTATCGTATATCTCGTGAATTCCCAGTAGAAAGAAGGGAGCTCCTATTATATGAAACCAGTTAAAAACTTGGCTTTGTGTATTAGAACCTTAAAACACTTATGATCTGTACTGTGTATGTCCTTTCCTTGCAGGAACATTTTCAAAAGTTAAGGATTGAGAGCGCTATGGATTCCTCTGAGGCTACTTCTAAGCAGGTGAGTTAGCAGTTCCTTATGAATTAGTTGTGATAACAACGACCCATTAACTTTTAAAAGGTTCATATCAGGTTCAATTTTTAACATAATATAATAGCCTCTAAGGAAACAAGTATGGGTCCAAAGTCGGCCATGGTGTATCTTATTGCATCAACTCATCAAGTTTTTTCTTTTATGTAAAAGTTAAATAATGATCATTTGTTCTTAATTATTCATAAATAACTAAAAGTTGTGGATAAAAAGTGATCTGAAGTCATTACTCAACCAGTCAACAGACCGGCCCACACATATAATTAAATCCCCTTGACCAGTTTAGCCATTCCACCTATTTTGCCACATGTACATGAGTAATATCAGAATTTCCATTGTTTTCACGACCAAGAACAATGGTAGACCTAGTATACATCAGTGGCGTACGCAGCATAGAAAAAAAAAGTAAAATTTACATTGCGGATTTTTTAAGAGTATGCACGTGCATACCCTCTACCTTAGGTATGTCCCCCCACTGGTGATATACATCATTTCTATCGACACTATAACTTTTTTTTGAGCTTGAGCTCACCAAACTTATACTCGTATTTCTCTTGTACATTTTCTTGACAGATCGCTTACCTACAGAGTCTAGGATGTACTACAGTCCCAACTTCACGCCTCCATGCATCTCGGTTGATTGAACAATATAAGTCATTGTAGCATGATTTGTGCCATTAATGTATAGAAATGTTGTGTTTAAACACCCTCAAAAGCATCTTAAGAAGTAGTGCTTCGATGAGGTTGTGATAGCATGTATAACATGGTGGAGATGACCAATATCATTATTAGTTGATGAGTTAATGAAGGCAATTTATCAGATATTTAAGGTTGGTTTTAATATTGATCTTTTTAAGAGGGTTCAAATCAAGAATGTCTTTTACAAACTGTTATTATTGTTTGTTATTACTCTTTTGTTTACTGCTGTAAGAGTGCATGGTGCACTAGCCCAATGGAAAATTTTTTCCATCCAAATTCCAACCCATCATGGGTCGTTGCCATTGCCATGCCTGTTGGGACATTCGTTGGTGGATTTACGAGCGCCATTGGTGTCTTTTTTTGTTTTGTTTTGTGAGTGGAATATTTTTTGTGATGTGTTATAGGACTCACATGTGGTTATAACGGTTATAGCTGAGGAGGGTGTTTTAGTTATTGTGCTGTTAAGTGTTTGTTGAGATGACAACTTAATAACATTTATTGGGTGCTTCATGCACCTAACTCTCTAACCTTATTACAACTGAATACTTTAATATTGTTTTACATCATGTGTGACATGAATTGAATGCAGACATGATAATAAGATTATCTTGTATCTTAAAGAGAGGCCTAAAAGAATGTGACATCAATAAAAAATAAATGTCAAAGACTTGAACACAATTTTATCTTTTTTGTTATATATAACATGTAATTATGTCCTCCAACTAGTATAGTTCAATGATTGTGAACATGCAGCTTAAAGATGGTCAGGCTGAGGTTTTGAGTTCAAATCCTAACCCCGTATCATCTAATTATTATTGTATTACACGATTCATCTCTCCTGTGTCGGTCATGAGACCGGTGGTCAATTACCATTTTTTTTTATAACACTTATCCAATGTTTATTAATTCTATCACATAAAAATGAAACTAAAATTTTCAAAGAAAAATGATTTGGTAACCTAAAACCTACACCTAAAATTAGACCTAAAGATATGATTGGTGCATTTCAAAAATTGATTGGTAGGAAATAATAAAAGAGAAAAAATGTATAACACTTGTAAAAAGATGAATGAAGTAGGTCTATTGTTAGGTCTCATTCTTATTCCTATATATCACTACTCATTTTCAAAAGTCTCTTTTCTAAAAACCTAAAACATAGATAGAAGTTCAACGCAGCCCATGAACAATCGCAAATGGGCCGCATTAAAAAATCAAAGAAACCCTAATTTGACAAGCTATTTATACACCTCAAAACCTAGAACCATTTCATCAACTGCAGCTTTTCATTTTCTATCTCAGCTCTTCAATTAGAATTTTAGTATATGGTTTTTTTTGTTTTGTTTTTTACATATAGAAAAGGTCGCAGTGATGACTCGGAAATTCAAGCTCAACAGACCGGAATGCAGTCTTTTCTCTTTTTTGAGATCTGTTTGCGTGTCGATAACCCCGCTGATCTGAGCGATCTTTTTTTTCATCAATTTAATAACCTTTTTCTCTCTTTTTGTGTTTTTTACAAACACTGATAATAATTTTTTAAGTAAAAAAGGAAGGATGGTGTTACAATGAGGATCCAAAGCTCCCTCTTCTGATATAAAAAGGTTGAGGAAAACCTGCTGGCAGAATCGAACCAAAATTTACATTTCTTGCCTTCTGAGTAATTACCTCCTTCAATTAATTATCAAAATTAGTTTTTTCAGTTTTTTTAAAACTTATTATTTACTTTTATTTGATTGTTTTTGGTAACTTTGGGATGAAGCTGAAAATTGCAACTATCAAATAGCACTCAAATCATTTCAGTTTTTTTCTAGTTATGCGGTTACTGCCGGTTAGAGTTGGTTTATTTATTTTTCGACTCAGAATTGATATTGCTTATTTGTTGATTTATGTCGATGACATTGTTCTTGTAACATCTTCTAAAACTTTGCTACACCATGTTATTAGATCTAGCACAATGAGTGTGATATGATTGATTTTGGACCTCTGAATTATTTTTTGGTATCTAGGTTGTTCCTACTAAATTAGGGATGTTTCTTTCTCATCGAAAATATGATTGAAAAGGGATACAAGAAATTTACATATCATATCATAATTCATAAGATTGGGAATTTTTGAGATTACTACGACTACCTACTACTTTGAGCACTTATCTTGGTGCTGTGGTGAAAAGTGCTACCATAACACCTCCTGATATATATATATATATATATATATATATATATATATATATATATATATATATATATATATATGGGATAACATAGCTACATTACAATGTAGCCAATTGACTACATTTCCTTTGAAAAAAAGGGTGGGGACAGGGGGAAAATGTGTGTCAGGGACATACCGCAGGGACTGAACTGTACATTATTAAAACTTTTTTCAAAGAAAATGTAGCCAATTGGCTACATTTGTAATGTAGCTAATATTTTTATATATATATATATATATATATATATATATATATATATATATATATATATACTTTTATCTTTTTTCATTTATTTAAATAAATTAACACATTTTACAAAAATTGAAATTTTATTAATTAAAAAAAGGGATTTTCTAAACTTGTGTGCTTAAGCATAGGTGGGTTTTGTGTCCTTTTTTGTGGATTTTTATTATTTTTCAAATAAAAAAATTATTTTGTGTGTACTTTTTGTGAATCTCTGAGTAAAAAGGACACACGAGCCCACTCTTAACATGTGTCTAAGGGCACATGTTAGAAAAACTCATAAAAAAAATCATTAAAAAAAGTAAAATAAAAATAAAAGATACATTAAAAATAACAATATATTAAAAAGGTAAAAAGTGCAATTTAGTAATTAAAGTTTCATAAATGCTTTTTGATATGGTGTTGAAGTTCGTCGTGCACTCTTCTATCCCGAAGTTCTTTGTTTTTCATTCAATGTGTCTTGCATAAGTTATTGAGAGAGCGCTAAAAGTCAACTAGAGGACTCCATACTACTGGTCTAAAAGCGGAGAGAGGAATTCCTCTAAGCTGTATGATCAATGGAGTATATGTAATATTCGGTTGTGGAGAAATGTAGGGTTCGTAAAATTCACAAACTACTAACTCTTGATCTTCCAATATCATGTTATGTAATATGATACAAAACATGATTCTTCGAAGCGTGTTGATTTGGAAAGCACTTGCAACTTGTATAATTCCCCAACAACCTTGTAAGACTTCAAAAGCTCGTTCGATATCTTTTCTTGCACTTTCTTGAACTCTTTTAAACTTCATTGTTTTTGCATTCTTTGCAATAGAGTGTGTTTTAACAAATGTAGACCTTTGAGGATTTCATTCGCCAAATAATAACCCTTTTGTGTATGTGTTTCCATTTATTACAAAAGGGCCTTCCAGATCTATATCGGCAAGAAGGTCATCAAATAATGGTGAACCATATAGAACGTTGAGGTCTTTATTTGCCCCTGGAAGTCATGTCAAATCACAAATCTTGTACATTAAATAAACCAACACCTTTAACTAAAACAAAATTTTCATTAATAAAAAACACATCAAAAAAGTACATTAAATAAATTAAAAAAAATACATAAAAATTAAAGTATATAAACTAAACTAGTTTGGTCCAAAATGTTCGAGGCGGATTTGGTCTTTAAGCGTCTCGATTCTATCTGTGTCGGTCGGATTCATCCTGCTTGTATCCATATCAAGCAACTTGAAGTCCTCGCTCCATTTTTTAGCATTGAAAAGGTCAACTCTTGCGTGTGTCTCACACTCCATTCGTGTCATCTTCGCTTCACAGTCTAAAGGTAATTGTTTTTCCATCAACTCTCGAAACAAATCTTGTTGTAAACCGGAAGTGGCGGATGAGTTTGTAGATCGTTGACTTTTAGACTTTCGTTATTTGCCGGGTGGACACGGCAAAACGTCATCTCCAAAAAAACTCAGGTTCTTCGGTTGGCCGTCCTCAATTTCTTCTTGCTTGTCGAATTAGGATTTTCTCCATTTGTGTTTGTCTCTTAAAAAAAGTCAAACGCTTTTATGAGCAAAATCTCTCCCGCCGTCGTCTTTATACAAAATGTGAACCCGGGTCATCAAATCTTTATTATTTTCGCCGCTAAGCCTCGCGGTTTGTTCATCGTAGTACCCAAAACCTTGCGTCCTTAGGTGAGATGAGCTCTCGTCGGATTGTTGAGGTAGTAGGGATTATTGGGTAAATTCAGGTTGTTGGGAAAATTGGGGTTGTGTAAATAAGAGTCAATATAGTGTTTGTTGTTAGGATTGTTGTTGGGAAATTTGGGTTTGGCATAGTTGTTATTGAAGTTGCAATTGTTGCCATAAGACGGAATTTGGGTCGGGTGTAAAGTTGCCGAATGGGTTATTAAAAGTGGCAAATTGATTTGGGAATGAAAGAAGTTGCTGGGTGTTTGAGGTGATGGAATTTGCAAATGATGGAGTGTTTGGGTTAGAGGAAGATGGGGAATTTGGCATTTGAAGAGTCAGTATTTGGTTTTGCGGATCATTGAACATGTTGACTCATTGACTAGGATTTATTTTTGTAAGTAAAATAAGAAAAAATAGAGAAGTATAAAGATAGAAGTGAAGTTGAAAGTGAGTGTAAAAAATGATTGAGTTATAGGGTATTTATAAGATTTTAAAGGATACAAATTGAGATAAAAGTGGGTAAAATGACATAAAAAAAGAAGCTAATAAGATGTGTTTATTATTTTCGACCGTTGTCTAACGTTCACATATATTACTCATACAAAATCATTTATTACATACCAAACTCTGTTTAATCCTATTTTATAAAAAGAAGCCACGCATTGAGTCTATTAAGCCTATTGACTTACAAATGGTATTACACTTTCCTAGTTTTTCTCTTTCTTATACCATTTTTTTGAGCAAATCATTTAATACACCCATCTACTTTATTTTCTCTTTCTCTTATACAAATTTCTAATCTCTGAAGTTCCTTCTATTCCGATGGTGAATCGGAGACACAATGAACGTCTTTTTATCAAGCACCTTATATTCTCATACAAACTGAAAAAAGGGATAATGCAAAATAAATAAATGAATAAATAAAAATAAAAAAATAGGGAAAATGCGAGGCTTGGTACCATGGTGTGGAGCTCGCGCCTCCCGGTCGCGTTTTGCCAGAAAACACTAGCCTTGGCGTTGGGTACTGAAAAGAGGTATGAAACACAACTATCGACTCCTTAATTTTGTTTAATATAATACTTGAAATGATAAAAGTACATTTATATTTAATGGTCAAACATAGTCAAATTAACAGTGTTAGAAAAATTAGACCAAACCCATAACATGTGTTTCATTTTGGACCAAACCCAATACTTTTACAAAAATTATACTGAAAATAAGATACTCGAAAAGGCTTAAGAATAAAAGGTGTAATTAACTCTAGAAAAGAATGATTGAAATACTCTCATGTTCATTTGTACATGAGAGGTCATATTAAAATTTATATGAGTGAGGAAAAATAAATAAATTAATATTGTGGGACTATTATTTTATAAATTAATTATTGTGTAACATGCCCTCTCATATTCAAATGAGGATCTCGATAAAATATATATATATATATATATATATATATATATATATATATATATATATATATATATATATATATATAAAACAAAACAAAAAACAAAAGAGAAAAAAAGAAAAAAAATAGACTGACACACAATTGCAAATTGCAATTCTACATTTCTACCTTTGCCCGAACACAGATAGTCATAGAATCCAGCCCAAAACACCTTGGAATAAATTATAATCTAACCCAACTTTGCCAAATGGGCTATTTAGAAAACCGACCCAAAACCTAAAAACCCTAATTTGACAACCTATTTATATACACTCAAAACCTGCTAAAACCAATATCAATCGCAGCTTTCATCTTCTTTCTCACCTGCTTTATTTTTCATATTATTTTGCTATGTTGTCTTATGGTTTCCAAAGTAAGTTTCTTAAAATGAAAAAAAAAAAAAAAAAAAAAAAGGATCGCGGTGATGACTCGGAAATTCAAGCTCAACAGACCGGAATGCAGTCTTTTCTCTTTTTTGAGATCTGTTTGCGTGTCGATAACCCCGCTGATCTGAGCGATCTTTTTTTTCGTCATTTTATTTAGCTTTTTGTTTCTCTTTTTGTGTTTTTTACTTGCAAATAAGTTGTTTAATATATAGAATCTGTTTCAAACTTACGTTTTATATTTTAAATAAATTGTTTTATGAAAAAAAAAAAGAAAAAAAAAAAAGAGAAGGATGGTGTTACAATGAGGATCCAAAGCTCCCTCTTCTGATATAAAAAAGTTGAGGAAAACCTGCTGGCAGAATCGAACCAATATTTACATTTCTTGCCTTCTGAGTTACCTGCCTCCTTCAATTCATTATCAAAAATAGTTTTTTCATTTTTTTAAACTTGTATTTATTATTTACCTGTATCTGATTGTTTTTGGTAACGTTGGGATGAAGATGAAAATTTCGACTATCAAATATCATTCAACTGTTTTCAAAATACACATTAGAAATCGTTCATTATAATTAATTTCCTCATTTTAACCTATATTTAATAAATGTTTGATCTGTTTTTTGAATACTTAAATCAGTCCATAAAAAAAGATTTTCAAAGTTATGTGTTCTCACATTTATTTTGTTGATCTAGATTTGTTTTGCTTTACTTTGTCTGTAACTCATTTTTGGTATTCAAAGAATGGTTTTTACATTTGCAGTTGTAAGAATTTGTTTTATGTTGAGGAAATTTGAAATTTTGAAACATGCGCGTATTGGGCTCTATGTTTTTTGTTTTTGTTTTTGTTTTTTTTCTGTTTTTTTTCTCTTGTAATGGTGATATTGGTAATTTGCTTAAAAATAAAAGAAAAGAGGATGTTCTTTTGATGAATTGACAGATTTTGTGGTAAGTGAAATGGACTCGTGGTTTTGTTTGATTGTTAAGTGAATGATTGTAACATAAGCGCTCTCTTTCCGTCCCACAACTTTTAAGTGCTCACATTTCTATTTGGAGATATTTTAAAATAAATGTCCCGTCTCATAATAAGTTATAATGACAATATTTCTTTTTTAAGTTGAGTGTTAAGTTAACAACTGTAACATGCGCGATCTCTCTGTCTCAGTAAGTTTTTAGTGTTTGGATTTGAGTTATTTAAAAATAAAGGGTAAAATGCAAAAATAGTCTCTAAACTATCACGAAATCGTAAAAATAGGACCGAGACAAAAAGTCACGCAAAACAGCCACTAATGTTATGAAAATTTGCAAAAAAGCCACCGAGAGGCATTTTTCGCTAGTTTTTCAGTTAAGTGCCATCTCACCGAGGGCATTATCGTCATTTCATGGATCTTCTTATCTCCCGGCAACCTTTCGAGGACTATTTTTGCAAATAACGTAAACTATTTAGTTAAAGCAACTAGATTACTAGATTTGATTTTTCATAGTACATTAACTCCCAAAACC
Organism: Artemisia argyi; assembly: GCA_030686995.1. Lineage (NCBI taxonomy): Eukaryota > Viridiplantae > Streptophyta > Magnoliopsida > Asterales > Asteraceae > Artemisia > Artemisia argyi. The sequence goes on from CM060692.1 coordinate 155,579,285, forward strand.
AATCCAGAAATTCATATCCGTTGTAAAAGAAATCAACCGTCAAACCCTAAAAAAAAAAAAAAAAAAAAAAAAAAAAAAAAAAAAAAAAAAAAATCGGAACGAAACCCAGCTATGGCGAATAATGATAAGAATGATAAGGGAAAGTCTTTGTTGGGGGGGGGGGGGGGGGGAGGGAGGAATCATCCAAAAAGTCGTGGGGCAAGGTTTTATTAAATGATGAAGTCTTTGAGGATGTTTTGGATGAATTTGGTGATAAAGTTATTGCCAAGTATGGTTTGTATGCAAACATAGGGAAGGAGATGATTGAAGAAATTCTTCAATGGATGTGGAACAGAACCTTCAACAAACCAAATGTGGGTGCTAGCGGTGCCATATCTATTCCTACAATTGGAAGTGGTAGCCGTTGCTCCAATGAGGTAGTTGCAGAGAAAAAAAGGAAGAGGGGAAGGCCGGATGGGAGTGGCAAGAAGAGGACGGAGGGGAGTCCTATTCCGACTACAGTCACAGAAAAAAGGAAGAGGGGAAGGCCTGTTAGGACTGGCAAGAAGAAGAAGGAGGGGAGTCCTAATCCGAGTACAGTTACAGAAAAAGGAAGAGGGGAAGGCCTGTTGGGACTAGGGATGGCAAAAGCACCCGAAACCGACGGGGAAAACCGAAACCCGAACTGGTCGGGTCGGGTTCGGGGGCGGGTTGGCGGGTTTGGATATTGATATAATTTTTTAGCTGGGTACGGGTTTTGGTACGGGTTCTGGTAATACCCGCCCGATTACCCGTACCCGTACCCGTTTACCCGAATCTATACCCGCTTTATTGATATTATAATTAACTAGAATATATATGTATTATATATATAATTTCTTCCATTATATTTTTTTATATACGTATCTCTATTACATAACATATTTTATTTTGTACATGAATTATTCAAAAGCATTAAATCGTTTGATACTATATTCATTTTTTTTAACTTAAAAAAATGATTATATTAGGGTGTTTTCCTTTGTTATTCGGTGGATTTTAGTGTCAATTAATGTTAATACCGTCATTTTGTCTATATATTATTCAATTGGGGATAACCGAAACCCGCGGGGAAACCCGAAAAACCGATGGATAATATTAATCGGGTACCCGACGGGTTTTGGGGCGGGTTTGGGTATGGATATTATAAACGGGTACGGGTACGGGTTCACTAAAACCCAACCCAAACCCGACCCGTTGCCATCCCTAGTTGGGACTGGCAAGAAGAAGAAGGAGGAGAGTTCTAATCCGAGTACAGTTACTGAAAAAAGGAAGAGGGGAAGGGCAAATGGGACTGGCAAGAAGAGGAAGGTGAAGGAAGAGCATACAGATCTTGGTATGTTAATGTAGTATACTTCATTTATGTGCCATTTTAAATTTTTTTACGTAGGATGCTATGATATGTTTGATAGACTTTTATATGCATCCCCTTTCCTAGGTTTATGATAAACTGAGTATTATGTTTTTAAGTAGGGTGTTAGAATATCATAAGTGAGAGTGTTTGGCATTACTAAAGTGCTGCTATAGAGAGTGTTTTGCATTACCAAAGTACTGCCACAGTTACTAAGTGTTCACATTTGTTATAAGTAAGTCTTCACATTGGTTGTAAGTAAGGCTTCACATTGGTTGTAAGTAAGTCTGATTGTGTATCTTGAGTGTCTCAGGAATAAAATAGATTGGTTTCTATATCACCACATTAACTTATTAACTAAACTACAACTATGTTGTGAGATATACAACACTGCATTGCTTTGCTTCACTTGAGCCTGCATAATTGTTTCATTAACTACTTCTGCATTAACTTTAGCATGTATACCATTAATTTCGTAGGTGCTGGTATGTCTTGACAGTTTGAATTTAAAATGTGGTAGATTTACTTGGTTATGGGGGTGAAGTTGTGTTTCGCATGCACAATAATGGAGTCTTTGAATTTGGTCCATTAAGGTATGTACTAGGGAATGTTTCTACAATGTGTGGCTTTGTCTGTGATAGACATGTCTTTTTCCTAGGTCTGGATGATATGTTTTCACGCATTAGGGGAGAAAAACGGGCTGTGTTCTTTTGTGTGCCTGGAAAATCATTAGAAGAAGGTTTGAAGCTGATTCACACAGACAATGATGTGCATACAATGATTGAGCTAGATTGTTGTGCCGGTTTTGTAGACTTGTTTGTTGCTCACACAAAACAGGTGTTATCTCCCTACTATTTAAACAACATTGATGCAGAGGGTGATGGTGGGGAGGTTGTCGGGTGGGTAGAAGAAGATGCTAGCTTGCGGTGCTTTATTACTTCAACTCCTTTTAGGACTAGCACTTCAAAAATTTATAGGAAAGTGGATGATGTTGATGCTTCACAACCAGAATTCGGGAAGCATAAAAAGAGGGTGAAGAGGTCTGTGGATAATGGAAAAGGAAAGATGGTTGATGAGGCTGATGTTGTTAACAGGAACAAACCGGCTGGTATTGTCATTAGAGACGGTGGTTCTATAAAGAACCCAGCAGGTGTTGGTTCAGTGAATGTTGGAGCAAAGGGTGGTGGTATTTTGAGACCAAGAATAACTAATTGCGTACTGGGTCTACGGGCACCAAGATCAATGGGTAACAATGTGGTGTTATTTTGACTAGGTGAGTCTAATGAACTGTTTAGCAAATATTTTAGACACATTGCATTGCCTATTATAGTAACCTCATTTCATTGCATATATTGACTGTGCAGGTGTTGTTGATCACATGTTGGTTCATCCAGTAGAAGGTTTGAAGATTCATCCAGTAGAAGGTTTGAAGATTGACATATGGGTTCATCTATTGGGAATATGTAATGTGTAGAAACTAAAACACTTTAATTTGGTTGTATTTAGTAATGTAATTTGACTAATGTAACTTGAACTATTCTACCCATGTTTCGAATACACCAAAGGCAGGCATTGTGATGGGTTAAACTTTTTGGTACATGCCGAACAATATTATGTAAATTAAAGTATTTCATATGGGGTTAAATGTTGAGTTAAGCTTTACTCCTATGCATAATATGTTTGTGTTTGTTTTGTGTTTCTGTCATGTGCTTCGATTAATAGCATTTTACTATGAATATGTTTGTGATTGTTTTGTGGTTCTATTATTTGCTTCGATTAGTAGCATTTAAACGTATGTGTTTGTGTATTGTGTTATGGTTTCAATTATGTCAGTTTCATGTTTGTGAATGTGTTTGTGATACGAATTGAACAATGTATTGTAACAACCCGTAATTTTCCACGTCTACATTTATTTCCAAACTTCGACAATTTACTATTCACAAGTTATTATTCACCGATCACTATTTATCATTTTACTATTCATCGTTTTTGAAGTTAATTTGAGAGTTTGAGATGATATTCAAAAATTTTACTATTCACAAAATACTATTCATGATTATCGTTCATCCGTATATTAGGTCATGCACGGATATGCATTATTTTAATTTACGTATGTTCAAATATTTAATAAACGTTACCACTCAGTTTTTACTACTAACATATACCCGATACTACCGTCTATGATCCTAACATATTTTCATACTCATTATAATGATATAAAAATTATATTATTAATTTACCCGGTGTTTCGAGACCTGTTGATATATTTTCCGGTATACGCTAAAAATTACGTCGAATCACGATATTTCAACACGGCAATTATTTTAACACCCGATTCTCATCAGGAATGTAATTTCATAATTTTTACAACATCGTCACATTTTATTTGGTACAGTTAAACTTTATTTCTAGCAAACCTGGTACCCGGTAACACCTAAACTACATAATATCTATCTAAATCTTACACCTAAAAGTCAAAACCCATTTCTTCACTCCATCAACACCATTTCCACGCCTCACCCCATGCTCTCACCATACCATGTCACTAACTCCAATTAATGCTAGTCATTCATGTTCCCTAAATATCTGATTCTAGTATACAAGTAAACTAAAACATACACATTCACTTCGAGATCAAATGAAAATTTTTCTCTCATCCTCTACCTCCCATAGTGATCGGCCAAAGCTAGAACAAGATCAAGAGTGCATCAAAATTTCAAGATCAAATATATTTCAAGTCTTATTAGTATCCTAGTTAAGGTTTTGAAATAAACTTTAAGGACAATTAAGTGTTTTACTTCAAAAACTTATCAAATCTTCAAGTAAGTTTCAAGTAAAATTTTCCTACATTTTATACTTCCATTCACTATATTTTCATGTTCTAGTAATTAATTTTGCAAGTATACATATGTTATACATACCACTTGTTACACATTTTCTTTATAATTATAGAACTATAGATTTTTACTTGCAATCTCATGAAATCCATCAAGATTGGTGATGTTTAGGACCCCATGACACCCTAAGAAGGTGTATGGTAGGATTGAGTACTTGTGGAGTTGATTGAAAGTGGTTTGGTTAAGTTTTGAACAAGTATTGAACCTTAAAAATGAGTTTTAACACTATATAAAAACCTACTGTCCTAAAACATGAAACATGGAAAACTCACTAAACTTTGAAATATTTTGGCCTTCATATTCAGAAAATACTTTCAAAAACAAAACCGTGGCCGCTTGAATGAACAAAAACGGACTTACAATGAGAAAGTTATGATTTTTACAAGTTTAACGACGAAAAACTATTTTCTGAAAATCATACGTGCTTGTTAGCATTAAAAGTGACGATCATTATTGAGTCAACAAGTATTGTAATAGTTAAGAATATTGGGCTATGGACTTGGTATTTATTTAGTATATCATGTAAGCCTTTATTAGAAAATGTAAACCAAACCCATTAGACAAAGCCCATGGAAAGCCTTTTAGGGTATGATGTAACTTACTATATAAACACCTCAAAGGCTCATTTGAGGTGTGTGCTTAAGTGTGTAAGTGTGTGTGTTTTTCTAATAATATTCTCTCTTCTTTCTTTCTCTACTCTCTCTACTTTCTCTCTCTAACATACATATATATACATATCAAGGCACCATCTTTCATCTCTATTTCATCTTTGCTTCTATATTGGTGTGATATTTTCGGTCCTACAAGTGGTATCAAGAGCCTAACAATGATTTAGGAGGGTTGAGAGTTTGTTTGTTTCGATTTTTATTGCTTTCTACACGTTTTTTTTAGAAAAGTTTATTACTTTTCTTGTTTTTCTTGGTCTTTAACACTTTTTTTTATTACAAACTAGTGTTATAAACCTTTTCTAACAAGAAAGTTTCAATCTTTTTGAAGATTTAAAGCTTAAAAAAATCGATTTTGATTATTGTACTTTTTTTTCTAGATCACAAAAACTTTTCATAAAAATCATCAAGTTTGCAACTTTCTTCAAGTTTTGGTGTTTTTATAACTAGAAGTACAAGAATTTTGGAATACAAACTTCATTTGGGTGTGCTTTTAGCAAAATCAAAATTCTAGCAAACTTTCTAGATCACAAAAATTTTTCATAAAAATCATCAAGTTTGCAACTTTCTTTAAGTTTTGGTGTTTTTATAACTAGAAGTATAAGAATCTTGGAATACAAACTTCATTTGGATGAGCTTTTTTCAAATTCAAAATTCTAGCAATTTTTCTAAATCACAAAGTTTCTAAATCACAAAAGTTTCGAGAACACACTTGGTCCCGTTGCTTACTCGGTGTTTCCCTTGCTTGTATATGTGAGAAAACACTTCGACTCGTGGTATACTCTCTAAATTGTATAATTTAGAAAGTTTTGGTGCAAAGTTTCTACTGAAAAATTTCTAAAACACTGAAAAGTTTCTAGAACACTGAAAAGTTTCTAAAACACTGAAAATTTTCGAGAACACTAAAAAGTTTCTAAATCACTGAAAAGTTTCTAAAACACTGAAAAGTTTCTAAAACACTGAAAAGTTTCTAAATCACTGAATTTTTTTCTAGAACACCTTTTAGAACAAAAAATATTTTCTAGAACACTTTTAGAAATTTTTTCTAGAACTCTTTTAGAAAATATTTTGGTGGTCAATGTTTCGAAAATTGTTGGTGTATTAAAAGTTTGTTGACCAAGGATAGTAACCTTCACCAAACCTAACTCCTATTTCGTTGAGCCGATCCAAAATCACCTTTATCACACATTGTTTATACAATGGAAATGAAAGTGCAAATCCAAGAGAGAGATTCAAACAAAGTGTTTACTGTGTTCAAGTCATATGTAGAGAAGTTCATCAATACTTATGGTTATGACTCAAGGTTCGATCAGGCATTTGAATACTTCGTCCGAGTCCGATATCACAATTTCAAAGACAAACTCAAACAAAGCCTGAATAAACTTCAACAGCTACTTAATGAAGAAGAACTTGATATGAGTAACTGCAAGGACGCTCTTAAAGTGATCCAGACTCAATTTCAGAGTATCTTTAACCCTTGGATAATGGGACAGTCAGAGTTTATCGATGCATTTTACCAAAAATTTTGGGTAAGCTATACGACCTTCAGAACTAAATGCATAAATCAAATGGATGAACTCGAAAAGATACTTGATGCTGAGTTAAAAGAGATTGAGAAACTCACGGGAAGTGATTCATCATCAGAACAGCAGGTTGAAAGCAGCAGTCCTAGCTATGATTCAAATGCTGATGGTACACAAAGGAATGAAGCTGTTTGGGATACCGAGGATGATCACATCAGACCTTCATCAGACACAAAGAAATTGGCTACGGTACAAAATTCACATGCTCATGATAATGGTAATATCTTTGATAATGTGTTTGCTCATGATCAGACACATCCTGCGCATCCTGAGTCTATTAGTGACACTTATGTGGTGGAACAAAATGATAGTAATATCACTTTTGATACTCCAGATATGGATCCTAATAGAGGTGAGCCTGCCCAGGATGGATCTACTTATGAACAAGATCGTGCCTTATTTGCTTCATTAATCAATAATTTCAAACATGAACTTGAAAAATGCAAAAACGACAATCGTGAAGCTAAGCAAACGAATGTCTTATTGACAAAAGAGCTTGAGAGATTTAAAGAAATGGAAAAAGGTTTTCAAAATGTAACAAAAAGAAAAGCTGAACTTGAATTTGAAAACTCAAACCTTAAATCTCAAGCTCGGAAGTTTGAAATGAATGAAGAGTCTGTCAAACCAATTTTAAAAAGAAATGAAGAACTTGAAGTTGGTTATAGTGAAGCTGTTCTTCGTGAAAAATGTTCCATTCAAAATCTGGATGCTCAAATGGTTCTTAACAACAGAAAGGTTCAAGCACTTGTAAAAGAGAACAGTGATTTAAAAAGTGAAAATTCCAGGCTTAATACAACCACTTCAAATTTTGAGATTGTTAATACAAAACTTGAGAATGAAAATCAAGAATTTTTTAAACGAACAAACGATCTTGAAAACAAACTTCAAAAATTGGGACAAACTTCTCATACAATCAACATGCTGCCTACTAAAGATGAGGAAGTTTCTAAACAAACATCTGGAATTGGTTTTGAAAATAGTGCTCAGTTGGGAAATGGAAAACCGTGTTTTTTAAACAAAGTGAAAAAGTTGACACCTATTTTGTATAACGCTGAAGATATGGGAAAAGAATTGTCAGATGATCTTTTGTTTGAATCTCAAGATATTTTAAAATCTGAAGAGGAGAAACGTTTGAAAGTTAAACAAAGAAAAACCCCATTCTCGTACCACGGCTTTGTGTATGGTTGTACACAATTGACAGATATTCCAAAAGCACCTTTCAAAAGAAAAGACACAAATGTCAAAAGATTTTTCAAAGAAGTTCAACTTGCTACTTATGATGCTACGTTATGGCAAAATAGAGCAAGGAAACAATTTTGTAGTCTTAAACATTACATTGAGCATACGTTAAAGGCCATTTGGTTTAAGCAAGTAGACATCGATACCAGCGTTTTCTCCAATCCTCTTTCATCAGATGTACGCCTTAAGATTGAAGTCCAAAAGATTTTGAAAGATGAGATTGAACCTCATGTGAAAAATCTCAACTTAAGCTTTGAGTACTTTGAAAAACATCTTGTCACTGAAATGAGAGAAGATTTAAAGTATGTTCATTCTCTTGAAGACGAATTTGATGAAAAATGCTTAATACTTGACATTCAAAAGGAATTTTTCACAAATCAAATAGAGTCGTTCAAGTCAGCATCTGTCAACCATGAGTATGAGAATGTGAATTTCGAACAAACATCTTCTTTGAAATATGAAAATCTTTGTCTCAAAAAGAAAATCACCGAGCTTTCAAAAGAAGCAGCTGATGTCAAAGAAGAACTGTCAAAACGAACTGCACAGTTTGAGAAAGATTTAACAAAACTCGAAGCTCAAAGTATGTCTTTCCAACTAAAACTGCAAGAGAACAATGAGAAAAAGTTTTCGGAAAACTCTTCGACATCGGTGCTTAAAGGAAAAGAAAAGATTTTTGAAGAAAACTGTGATGATACGAAAATCAAGTTTGATCTTGATGAACTTGATACTAAAAATCTTAAATTGGAACATGCTGTGGCATCATTACAAAAAGAAAATGAACATTTGAAACAAACTTACAAAAACTTGTTTGATTCAATCAAGCGGTCAAGAGTTCAGAATCAAACTTCAAACAAATCTGACTCTCAGATCACACCAAATCATCTTTTTGAAAAAGAAAAGTCTGTGCTTCAAAAGAAAATTGCTGAATTGGAAAAAACGATTGCACAACAAACCAAGGATTTTGGTGATGCCAAAAATAATTTTTCAATCGAAACCGACAAATATGAAAAATATTTTGCACATCTTGAAAATCAAAATGCTTCTTTGCAAGAAAAAATGGCATCATCAGATCATCTTTCTCTTCAAAAAGAATACAATGATTTGAGAATGTCATACAATGCCTTAAAAGCAAAGTTTGATGTTCTTAACCGGTCAAAAGGAAAATCTCAAGTTTCAAACGAGTCTAAACCACAAGTAAGTGTTTCAGAAAAGGTTTACACGGGTGAATCTTCAAAACCATTTTCTAAAAGGGTTTCTCAATTTACCACCTATTCTTTGCAAAAAGGAAGGAAGTTTTCAAAGAGACCTAATTTTTCTGAAACATTTACTCCTCAAAAGGTTTCAAATGCAAGTGCTCATAAAGAAAAGAATCAAGGTTTTCAAACTCCATACTCTCGTTTTACTCCGGTAAAGCCAGTGTGGAAACCAAAGCAAAGCCGTTCAAAACATTTGACATATTCATACTCTGAAATGCTTCCGCTACAACAAAGGAATGGCTATGCTTGGAAAAATCCTAATTCTGGAAGGTTTCCATTCATCTCAAAAATGAATTTTTGAAATGAAACACCGAGTTTCAACAATGGATGGAAAACTTCTTCTTCAAGTTTTAAAACTCCAAGAGAGACACCGAGTTTCTCAAACAACTTTCAAAATCAAAAGAGTTTTAAATCACCGTTGATTCCACGAGCTTTATTTCAAAATGAAACACAGGTTTTCAGTCCTCGTTGGAATTCAACTTCTTTGTCTCGGATTGACACAACTTACAAATGGATTTCAAAATATGGTAACCCAGTTGGCGCCGTGCTTAAATGGGTTCCAAAAGTTGTTGTCTAATCCAAATTCATGATGGCTTTCGTATACTTCAGTACGAAACCCGGGCTTCAATGACGGCTTCTTAGTATTTCAGCTAAGGACTCGTTCTTTAAAGAAAGGAAAGTGCTTAAATTCAAAACAAAAGTTTTAAATATTTTTTGAGTACTTATCCTAAAAACATAATGGCTTATGCACACATAACAGTGTATAACCCGAGATTTTCAAAGAAAGGACCCTGTTGTACATTATGTGCGACAATCCTAAAAGATAAGAAGACTTCTCACCAAAAAGCCTATCAAAGTCTTCTTAATTTTTGAGCAAAATTCAGAAAAATGTTTCAAAAGGTTTTCAAATCTTTTCAAAATGTTGCTCAAGATATTACTCCCTCAAATCCTTAAATCGCTTAATTTAATCAAAATGTTCTATTTTTGAGGGGCAGTAATAAAAAAAAATGTTCCAAAAAGGTCATGCTTAAAAGAAACTAATTCGGAATTTACAAACATCCGTTTCTCCCATATGCTATCTAAAAAGAAAAGGTTTTAATCAATTGGTATCAAAAATACCATGGATATGCTATTTTTGAGGGGGAGAAGACGTGATTAAAATGTGATCAATGTGTTTAAGATTGTGGCTGAATCTCATGCGAGCGCGACTCAGAAATGACCCAAGAATTGACGAAACAACAAAAGTTAGTAATCAAAAAGACTTATCCTCGACGGGTAATAACATCAAGTTAGTTACTAGGGCTAGTTGTCACCTAAAAGCTGACAATGGAACTCTTTAACTAGCTACGTAAGCGTGTCTCGAAAAGGATTTGTCTTAGTAGAAATGTACCGTTTCGAGAAACTTTCTGTGGACTTGACCAGGCCGGGTAATAACTTCAAGCTAGTCTAACTAGTGATGTAAGCGTGTCTCGAATCGGTCATGTTCACTGAAAGTGGATCAATTCAAAAAGTGCAAACTCCTCACGCATGTGCCAATTTCTTAATAAATCCATGAGCACATGTAAAGGGGGAGTCCTTCAAATGAAATGCAAAACTCTCGAAGTGTTAACAAAGTATGTTTTATTATCATAAAAACTTTGAGAGATTTTCAGAAAAAGGTTTTATGGCATGTGATCAATAAATCTAGGATAATCATGGAGTTATAAGGTGACTAAGGTTAGAAAAAACCGTCCTATGATCCGCCAGAGCCGGAGGGATCTACCCAAGGACAAATCCAATAGATTAGAATTAGAAGTCCTTAGGTATGATTGAAAAAAAGGAGAAAATGAGAAAGGAGAAAGAAGGGGTTGAAGAATTAAAAAGAAAAGTTATGAAAAAGGGTGAAAAGAAATAGCCCTCCAAATGTTCAACCTTAGGGCAAAAACCGGGTTCAATTCATATGCTACTGGTTGTTACTAAGGTGACACCGGTATTGAAGACAAGATGTCATGGACCCAGTGACGCATTGCACTAAACCTTCTAGCCACTCAGGTATCTCTTAAAAGATATTTGTTTCATTCTCACGGGGAACCGATGTAAACTATCAACGTATCTCTTAGAGATGGTTGATATTGAAGCAGGAGACCCATCCCTAGTCTCCGCATAGGAAAACCAAATGTGCACTTATCGAGTCTAGAGCCATGAGATTCATTAAAGGATCTCTTAGGATACACTTTCCTATGAATACACTTGTGTTCACCAAAAAGGACACAAGTTGTAAGAGTCTTTATGAGATCTACGGATCTTGCCTTACATATCATGATGGTTACTATGTCTCAAACGGTCTACAGTTGTGGGGTGATCTCCAGCAACTCACCTGAATCATTGATGTACTTCGGTGGATCTAGTAAGCCCTTTCAAGGGTATCTGGTTCAGGAACGGCCTTGGCAAGGGTTAGAGAGAGTTTTCACACTATGCTGTTAACGATCTCTAATTCCGAACCTGTAAGTACCAGATGCTTTATTGCTAACTGTTTTATGCAGGTACTGATGAATGTTCCTTGGAGAAAGACCGTTACCATCACTCAAAGATCCACATGCTCATACCCTGCAATGCTCTCTTCAAAGATCAAAGCAAAGCAAAGTTCAGAACGTTTCTAAGTCAAAGTCAAAGAATTTACAAACTAAAGAAACAAAGATTAAAGTCAAAGAAAAGAGAACTTCACAAAGATTCAATGTCAAACAAAGTATGAGCATGTTGGAAAAGACGTAAAGACAACAGTGTAAAGATGTTGATCAAAGGCAAGTACGACCAATCGACATTATTCAGAGATCACAAAGCATGATTGGAACATAGGAACTATCAAAGCTATTACATAAAGACTCAAAGTTCAAAAAGAACAAGCTTCAAAGATCAAAGATCAAGGTCACAAAAGAGAGATCTCAATGAGCACCCTTAGGGGGAGATTGTTAGCATTAGAAGTGTTGATCATTTATCTAATCAAAGGGAGATCTCAATGGTCGTCCCTTAGGGGGAGATTGTTAGCATTAAAAGTGACGATCATTATTGAGTCAACAAGTATTGTAATAGTTAAGAATATTGGGCTATGGACTTGGTATTTATTTAGTATATCATGTAAGCCTTTATTAGAAAATGTAAACCAAGCCCATGGAAAGCCTTTTAGGGCATGATGTAACTTACTATATAAACACCTCAAAGGCTCATTTGAGGTGTGTGCTTAAGTGTGTAAGTGTGTGTGTTTTTCTAATAATATTCTCTCTTCTTTCTTTCTCTACTTTCTCTCTCTAACATACATATATATACATATCAAGTCACCATCTTTCATCTCTACTTCATCTTTGCTTCTATATTGGTGTGATAAAGTTGTGATATTTTCGATCCTACAGTGCTGTATGCCGAGATTCGATGGACAAAACGAGGCGTTAGACGTGACGTAGAGGAGCCGACCTACTGAAAAGGTGTTAGTATATGTCAATATGAAACCGTGGATATAAAGAACGTAGAAAACGAGCTTATAACGACCAAGATATACGTGTTTGAAACCCGACGAACCTTATATATATTGACAGCCACTATATGAATTATATTCTAAGTGTTAAAAACTATATTTTCAAGTAACAACAATAAAGAGCCGTATTTCATACCCATCGAGGCGCGTATGATCAAAAGTTAAACAACACGACATTTAGATATTATTACAAGGTTTTCAAAAACGCCGAGTTCAAACACTAACACTTAATGCACAATATTTCACCACTAGTTTTACGAGACCAAATTGGACGTATTTTCTCAAGTTAAGAAAAATATTAAACTACGACGAAAACACTATATTTAACGATAGAACGCCAAACGAGGATCGTGGAGTACTGTTTCAACATACTTACATGAAAAGTAGTTTGTAACTTAACGAGACGTCAAAAATGTATTTTTCGACGATAAACCTTATTTTCAAAACTAAAGAGTGGTATCGATAACATACGTACTTGCATGTATAGCATTGTATCATTGCTTACCTTAGATCATATCATTCATATTAGGTTACGGCTAGAGTTTGAGCCTTATTTCAGTTCATACATTTTATCATCATATCGCTTGTAACAGGTGAGCATTCACGAACCCCTTTTTCTAACTAGTTTAATCGTTTTGGGGTGGATGCATGAATTATTAATTGAACTCCTTGAACATTGTTTTGAACCCTTTGACTATTATGAACTCTTTTAACTTTTTTTGACCTTATAACTTGTTTGAACTCTTGAACTTGACTCAAACTTTTGAACTTAACGTACCGTACGTACTATGACCTAAAGTCTCCCCTGTCTACGGAGCAACAATATAAAATCTCCCCTGTCTACGGAGTAACTTTGACTTAATAATATATGATAGTTTGTGAATGATGTACTGTTCGTACATCCGCAATTGTTAGTCTCCGACTGGTTTGCCGTTCGCACTCCAGTTTATATGTACCGTTCATATGGCTTCCTTGTGTGGAGCAGTAGGTAGTATGGATAGCGCTATTAGAGGTCGGCCAACCTCTCGTTCCCCTGTCTATGGAACGCATATTATTTATTTTAGGAGCCTTACCACATACTTTATTATATACTATGTGCCCTTATTGTGAACTATTTTGACCACGTGTACATGACTACTAGACATACAACTTTTTACGCAATGGGTTGTGAACACACAAGTTACAAGTCTTGTATGGGCGGGACTTGCAACTGAGTGGATTGACAACGCCTTTGCCTTGTGGACTATTCTCAAGGACTAAAAACTTATAATCTCTCTTAAAGGTTTTCATATTATATAAACGTGTGTATTCACTAACTATTTTCATAGTTGACCCGTTTTCTCTCATGCATTTTAGGTGATCGTCAGTAAGCTTTTCTTCAAGGTCTTTGCATAATGAAGTTTTCACATGTCACTACTGATCATTATGTACTAATATGCTATCTTTTGGAAACCAAACTTTATATTTTAAATTGCCAATGTCGGCTATAACAATATTGTAATGATATACTTTTCCTTTAATGTAAATTACGGTATTGTTCTATATCTCTTTTGTGATGATTATTGATTTCGTCGCACCTCACGTTTCCGCCTTCGGCTGGGTGTGACATGTATATCAAGACAAATGGGATCATGGTCTTCAGCTTTATGTCTCAACTACTGCTTAGCTTATTGCCTATACTGATGCCGATTGGGTTGGTTGCCCTGTCACCGGCTGTCTACTTCCGGGTATTGTGTGTTTCTTAGTGGTAATCTTTTATCGTGGTCTGCAAAGCAGCAGGTTACCTTGTCTCGTTCTAGTGTAGAGGCAGAATACCAGGGTGTTGCTAATGTGGTTATTGAGACTACTTAGATCCGCAACTTGTTACGTGAGCTTCATGCCCATTTGTTTACTGCCACTTTGGTTTATTGTGATAACGCTAGTACTGTTTATATGTATGCGAATCCTGTTCAGCAACAACGTACCAAGCACATCGAGATTGATATTCACTTTGTCCGTGATTTTGTTGCTTCGGGACAAGTTCGTGTTCTTCATGTACCCTCGCGGTTTAAGTATGCGGACATTTTTATTAATGGACTTCCTGCTGCTTTATTTCTTGATTTTCACGCTGCTTTATTTCTTGATTCTCGCTCCAACTTTAACGTTTGAATACCTCCCAATCAAACCGCGGGAGAGTATTAGCGTATATTATTTAGCTTAGCCCATAGCCAGTTTATTTGTTGTTCATTATGGGCTTGTGGCCCAACATGTTATCTATTAACATTCGTGTATTTATATTTTGTACGGGTTAATGAATGATTATGGAGAATAACTAAACTTAAACTTCTGTCGTTATATTTTGGGAAAGTGTCATCGATGTGTGAATGATAGAATATCATGTCTTTGTCCCTTTTATTTTCTTGTTGAAATTGAAAGATTTCACGTTGCAACTATGTTCTTTTCTCTGGTGTGTAACACACGAATCTTTTGTTTTTGAAGCATTTAAAAACGTTTTGAGCCAAGAAACACTTTGAAACCTAATGAAGCGCCCATTTGGAATCGAAATATTCAAAACGAGACTTATACCCTTAGAACACGATCAAATCTTGATTTTTGTAACAAAATCATTGATTCTAGTCCATTAGAATCATACCATGAATCCTTAGAAAGCATTGAACCATAAAATATCCAAGCTTTATCCATTAAAACACCAAATGTTTTCAAAGAAAATATTTCGGATCATGTATAAAGTTTCTAAACACATTTAAAACCAAAATTTGATATTGTTTTTGAAAACAAACACTCCAACAATCATATGTAGGATCTGATATCAATTGTCAGGACCCTTGGCATCAAGATTCTACAAGATCAGGAGTTCAACAATGCATTTTAGAACCGAAATACATTGTGTATTCGGCTAGAGAGAGAAACTAGAGAGAGTGTGGATATGAGAGAAATGTGAAATGTTTATTAAACACAAAACTCATGCACACCCCTCATGTGATGTCATGAGTGGTATTTATATAAAGAAAAATAACAAGAAATGAGAAAAATACAATACTAGTCTGATTCTGTGATTAGCTATGTAAGCTATCTAATTGCTACAAACCCAATAAGATGTTTGTCACTTAGAAACCTAACAAAATGTTTATTAAATATACTTTAACACCAACTTTTGTCTCTTATTTTTTTCCCTTTTTTTAGGAGGAATTGCTTTTAAGCAAACATATAGCAAAAAAATACAACAATCTTGCTAATACTACATGTTTCTTTCTTTATAAATGAGTATAGGACTATATCCACTGAAAATAAGTAAATATATAAGATTTAAAGCAATTCTTATTATCAACCTTAAAAGTTTAAGCTAAAAAAGTTCTTAAAGATAAAAGTTTCATGAAAATATAGAAGTATGTCTGCAGTGTTAAAAGTTTTGAGCTTCAATTAAAGAATTCGTTTTAGACAAGACGACACTTTGAAATACTTACGTTCAAATAAATAATACGTCAAGTAAATGATAAGCTAGCTAAATCGCAACAACTGTCACACATAATTTATGCGATTAGGACCTCGCTGCATCAAGAGAGCATAGATTCGTTCAAGACTAAAAAATCCTGACATTTTGACCGCTAACTGTTTCTTGTAATCACTTTACTTACCCCTACACATTACGTTTGGTCTGAGTTTTAGACTTTTAATACTTGGCCGCATTATGCTGAATTTGGTTTATTTAAAACATTTTCTAATCTTCTTTTTACAGATTAAAAGGTAGTGCACGGAGGAATCCCCAGCCCTCAGTCCCCCTTCTCACTACTCGGTGTTCAATACAGGCAACTCGTATTTTTTGATTTCATCTTTTCATTCCAACAACTAAATTTCACCACCCATAAAAATTTAGGACGTCGTTCACAAAGTTTAGACAGGATTTTCATAGCTTCGACACTAATCATGAAAATTAAGAGATTTGTAGAGGAGCTTTCGACGTTCTCCCAACTTGCTCATTTAGAGGTTCTGAATAAATTCGGAAAGTTCTTAAACACTCACTTTTGGAAGTATGTGAAACTCGTATTTAAATGCTAGGCGATCTCAGTTAGTTCAGGACGTCTAAAGCTTTATTTTACGGAGTAATAACTTTTGTAAACCTTTCAAGCAATACAAGTGTCCCTTCTATGGCTTGTTACTTTTTCTGCTCTCATTGGATTGCCTATTTTGATGACAGAGTGTTCTCAATACGACTGCCCTTAGACCTTAGTCGTACTAACACAAGGTGTTTATCAAAATAAATTTGTGCATATCGCTATTTTTGTTGGATTTAAGTTAATTATTTAACATGTACTGTTAGCATAGTTTCTAAATTTACCAAAAAAAGATTAGCTACAAAGACTACAATACAGTTTTAACTGTATAAACGATGAGTTATTAGACACAAAAGTTACTAAAGTTTGCCAAAAAGTGCGATTTGGTTACTATTGTTTTTTTGGTTACAAAGAGGTAACTTAAGTAAACGGGTTTGTCATTTGGGTTACTCAAAGATTAAACATGTTACATAAATGTTACAGCGAGGGTGGGCAACCGGCTGATTACCGATTTACCGGTTTCCCTTGTCCACTTCAGCACCATAGTTTAAAATGTTACAAGGAAGTTACTATAGTTTACGGGTTTATTAAATAGGTTACTGAACCTTAACAAAAAGTTAGTATGCGTTTTTTTTTGTAATTTTTTTTATTATTATTTTTTACATTTTTCTCCTACGTATATCTTTGTATATTTTCGTACATTTCTATATGTTTTTATACGTTTATGTACGCTTTTCTCTCTTGTCGTACTTTCTTTACATTGTTTTACGTTTATGTACGTTTTTCTCTCTTGTCGTACGTTTTTCTCCAGTTTCATATGTTTTTGTCCATTTTTGTACGTTTTCATCTGTTTTTCGTATATTTTCATAGGTTTTCATAGGTTTTCATAATTTTTTTTATTACATTTGTGTGTGCATTTATACGATTGTGTACGTTTCATACGCCTTTTTACGTTTTCATACTAGTTTTACGTTTTTCTACACCTTTGTATGTTTTATACGTTTGTATATTTTATACTTGTTAAGTTTTATACGTATGTAAAAATGTGTATAAAAACGTGTATAAAAATGTGTGAAAACGTGTAAAAACAAACAAAAACGTATGAAAATGGAAAAAAAGTAAGAAAAACATAAAAAAAATGTCTGAAAACGAAAAAAAGTAAGAAAAGCAGATAAAAACGTAAGAAAAACATACGAAAACGTAATAAACTAGGTGAAAAGGTATAAAAACGGACAAAAACATATAAAAGCGGAAAAAACGTAAGAAAAACGAACAAAAACGTAAGAAAAACAGACAAAAACATATGAAAACGGAAAAAACGTAAGAAAAACGGACAAAACGTAAGAAAAACGGATGAAAGTGTAAGAAAATGGGCGAAAACAAACGAAAACGTATGAAAACGGAAAACCCTTAAGAAAAACGGTCAAAAAAACGTAAGAAAAACGGACAAAAATGTATGAAAACCAAATTTTGAGTTAAGTATAAACGGTCGTTAGGATAAAGGACTAACAGTGCAAATGTTTGTTGCAAACGGCCATTAGCTAACGGGAAAAACTAACGACAGTTAGTCTGAGGGATCATTTTTGAAATTAACGAAAAAAAAACCTGTAGTAGAAGGTTAAAACATACAAAGTAACTTATATAACCGGTGACCAAACTTGAGTAACCTCTTTGTAACAAAAAAAAAAACTTTAGTAACCAAATCGCACTTTTTAGCAAACTTTAGTAACTTTTGTGTCTAATAACCCGTTATTTTGCAAAGCAAAATATTATTTTCAAGATGCAACCATCAAATAGAGTGGGAGAAGTGGAGAACTGATATATATGTGTCCTACAGGACCATGGGTAGGCCCAAAACAGTTGAGGTTCTATTTGACCCAACAAATAGTTGCCTCCACGGTTGAAATTCTATTTGGCACAATTGATGCTTGTTGATTTTTTTTCTTGGACAAAAAATACATTCACCCAAATATATCAATTAGACTTGAATACCTAACTTCCCATATAATGAACCAGGTTTGATTGCGGTAGGCCAAATAGATAACTATATAATGATCCTAACTTTGATTAGCTTAGGATTTCCTACAAGATATACATCACAATAGATATAATTTATTATAGGCCCTACAAGATATACAACACAATTTTCAATCAAAAGTTCTCTGGATAAAATATGATCAGCACATGCTTCCAACAATATATCTACGAAATCTTGTTTTAGGTTTTATAATTGTTATTTCAGTGCATCCCAAGCAAAAGTAGTGAAATTGCAGACCTTGATCTTTAGAGTAGTGATCGAGAGAACCTCATTTTAAGGGTGTGTTCCGCACTCAGTGTTAGGAACATATAGGAGCATTGAGCGGTGAACGTTGAGCGTTGAGATTTTCAATGCTCGTTTTTTTTTTTTTTTTTTTTTGGAATGCTCATTTTCCAACGCTCCATGAAGTGGCATTTAGGAACGTTGAGGATTTAGGAGTTGTTTTACATATTATGATTACAGCTACAACTACGTCACTCAACGTTTTTTTTTATAGAAAAAATAGCTACTGTGACTGCTACTGTTCACTGCTCATCGCTCACCGCTCACTGCTCTCACTCATCACTCTTGCTAAAGTTGTATGTCAATAATTCAATGGTTGTAACAAAATGGTCCATTTCTGCACAATACAATGAGTTAATGCCGCAAAATGTTTAGTCACAAGTTTTTGGTCTCCCAATCATCATTTTGCTGATCGTAAATCATAGGTCCGTCATTCACGCGACGTATTCTTTTGTGCACATGACTGTTGGGATAAACCCATCAAGTGTCCAAGGTTGGGACATTGTTCTAATGGAGTACAAGAGCCTTGCCCAATATCTATTCCCATGTGGGTGACTCTACTTGGCCACATGCTTTCTTCCATTTCTAAGACATCTTGTATAGTTTAGTAGGCCGATTCAAGCCATTTTCCATCCTGCATGAAGTACACTAACTCTTGCAAAGATTCCTTATTAGGACCCATACCACATCATCTTTCACATATTTTCAATAAGTCATAGTGAATTTGAGGTATATGTGCCGAAGTTTACTCTGATAAATCTTGATATACATGATTGGTGGAATTACCCATAAAGCCTGATGGCTGATGGTTTGAATCAACCATAAATCTTGCATTATCTCCAGTAACACCAAAAGTTAGCCTGAATGGAACTTAACATGAGAGCATCAATGTTTGATTGAATTAACCCAAAGGCGTCACGATTTGATTTTCATACACGACAATGTGGCCCATAAGTTGCATCTTTGTTAACATTAAAAGTTAATCATGATGTGATTAAACACCAGGGCATCATGATTTGATGTCCATATATGATGATTTTCTGTAGGACAAAAGTCAGTTTTAATGGATCTAACTAATTGCGTCATGATTTAAAGACCATATATGACAATATTGCCCATACCATGTATCTTTGCTAAGAAAAAGAGTTTTTTTTTTTTTTTTTTTTTTTTTTTTTTTTTTATCAATGGAATAAAGTCGATAAACCTTGATGAATCATGATTAGATGGTTCATGTATAACAATGTCTCCCGTAACATGCATTCTTGATAACACCAAAGTTAGCAGTTACCCTTGATGGAATTAACCATCAGGTGTCATTATATGTTGATATACAAAATACAGAGCTAACATATGCTAGTAGTTTTAGTAACACCAAAAGTCAGTCTTGATGGTTCAACCACGAGGGTAAATAAATATGTTCACATGTGGTATTTACCTTAAGTGAATTTTATCACGCTAAATGTTATCAAGTATAATGTAGCATGATTTGATGTTTATCTCTAACAATGTTGTTCCTAGAAATCTAGAATGAATGTTTTTTTGTTGAACAGCAAACTTGATTGATGAGCATAGCTAGAAGCAAATGCAAATTACAAATTTACAATGGCATTTTACAATCCAAATCATCCTAGAATGAATGCTCAATCCTTTGTGACCTCTTTCATCGTCGAAGTGAAAACTAAGACCTTCTCACACGACTGTAAGTAACATGTTTTTAGGCTCCCTTTGCAGGTTCACCTTAGTCCAGATCAGTCCAGACTACCTACAATAACAGGAAGCTATATCGATTATGTTCAATATCATGCTAATAGTACTAGCTAGACCCCATGACCGTTGCAATATCTGTAGTTAGATCATATTATTGTTAATGAAATGAGTTGTTTTGCAAAAGTTAAAAAAATCCAAGAACTTCGATCACTAAAACTCAATGCACACAAGTCGGACTAGGCCGGTTTACCTATGTCTACCACTAGCTATGTGTGACATAGATCTCCATTGAATTTAGTAAGTTGAATGTACGCGTGTATCTTTTCAAATAAGTCTCTTTCCGAAGTCCTTAACCATATAAACTATAGTACTATACGATCAATCATGAAAGAGAATATTATATCTTCTTAAACCTTTATTCAATAGACGTACTCCTATTAATATAGAAAAAGAAACATATATTGGTGTCAATCTATTTAATAATTATATAGTTCACATCTGTTCATTGTTATATTGCCTCTCGTTTAATTACATAAGAATACCTAAAATAAACCGAATATGTTTATGGAAGCAGTTTCTTTACTTTCGGGATTATCTGAGGGGTAGAGGTATGATCTATCTAGATTTTACCTCTCTTATATCTTGCTAACGGGATTGAGTATTGTTGTTTTTGTTGTAAGATGAATTTGACGAGCTAAAAGCAAGGTAAATTTATGTTAGAACCATCACACAAATGTCAAACAAATATCGCTTTCTATGTATACATATCTAACTAACTCTAGTGGATACATGAAATTACTAGTTGGGTTTGTGCGCATTGTCCCAAGTGCCTACTCTTATAATGGAAGTCAATTTTTATCCAATGGATAATAATATAGTTGTCGTCTATCATATCGACTGATTTATATTAATGTATATGAAAAATACATTAAGCTAATAATTCTATGGGGATATATGGTTAGATTCGGGACTATATTCAATGAGTAATTGAGTATCAAATTGTAAATTTTTATATTATGAATATTATGTTATGTTACGTGATATTCATATTACATGGTGTGATCTTCACGTTAGTGTATATTTCAGTGTTGTTATATATGTAAGTAGGAGTTGTTTACAATTATGCACCACAATCACTCTTGGTTTATTTGATAAATGACACTAAACTCTCTCGCTGTCATTCTTAAATTCTTAAGATTAAATGAGAAATATAATTAAGAAACATAACCATAAATTTAAAATACACTTGTAAAATTATATGCATTTCTTTATTATTTCTCCTTTCTTGTTTGATATATGTGGCTATTTTTTTTTTCTTCTCATTCTTCTTATTAGATCACTTTCAAGTGACTCATGAATAAAACTACTAAACCTGAGATTTAGGCCCTCAATTTTCTATGACATTTTATATATGGAGTTGGTCACGTGTTTTTTCGACCGTCATCTTAAGGGATACGATTATGTATGACCCCGATTAGTCAATAAATATTAAATAATACTACCTCTGTTTTAAAGTAAGTGTCCAATTTAACTTTTTGAAGTTTTTATTGTTAAACTTTGACCATAAATATATGAGTGGATTGGGTTATATAATACTTGATGCAAAGTATACGAATGGATTGAGTTTTAAATATATTTCATTGGTATAATCTTTATTAAGTATTATATAACACATATAAAAATATTTGACGTCAAAGTTGGACATAAAAAAAACTCCAACCTCTTGTGTTTTAAAATTTTGGCCTATAAGTTGTAATAAATTAAGCCCAATATCATAAGTACATAAGAAAACCTTTTTTTTTTTTTTTTTTTTTTTTCTTTCTTTTTTTTCATGAAAAAATAGCAAATATTAAGTTATTAAACCCATTTATAATGCGAGTAGAACAATTTTATCACTAACCATTTAAACATTTGGATTTTGAGTGGACGTTTAATTTTCCACAACCCAGTTTTCTCTTTTTGGCATTAAAATTTATAGAGATATTGATTTAAAGATGCCTTAGTTTTCAAAAAATAAAATAAAATAAAAATAAAAAATGCTAAAAAAATGATTAAAACATAAATTTCAAGAACAACTCACTATTTGTAGAAATAGACGATATGATGATAATCTTGACAATGAAATTATAAAAACTCTCGAGAAGATTTTCATACCTAAAGGTGTTTATTAAATGGATTAAATTGAAAAACCGCCCGACTCAATATGACTACGGTTATTTGGTTTTGGGTTAATGGGGCATCGGCTAACCGAGACACAAAATTGGTTTTTGGATGAATTTGGTTATGGAAAATAAGTATGGAGGCCATTTTAAACCGACTGTATTAGAGTACCATTATTTTAATATGAAATCCACTGCTATAAAATCATTCTTCTATAACACAAGAGCATCCGGATTGTTCTATATTTGATTTGTTTTCGAGTTAATCTTCTAAACATAAACTTTTGTTCATGTTTAGCTGCTTTGCTAACTTCTAGTTTGTCCATAGCACATAAAGTTCAAGTGCTCACTCACACACACACACACACACACACACACACACACACACACACACATATATATATATATATATATATATATATATGATTGACATGACTAATTTTATGCCTAATCCACTCAATGTATGACAAGTTCAGCATGATGTTTCTCTCTCTTCATAATATCATTTGATTATTCAAAGTGTGGTCATCTAATTGTTAGGCATGAAATTAGGCTTGCCAATTAAACATGTCAATCACTACTCATATATATATATATATATATATATATATATATATATATATATATATATATATATATATATATATGTATGTATGCATGCATGCATGCATGCATGCATGCATGCATGCATGCATGCGCGCGCGCGCGCGCACGCACGCACGCATATATATATATATATATATATATATATATATATATATATATATATATATATATATACACATTGTATTGTTGGTTAGGTTTCCGATACATTGCAGAAACCTAACCACAATGTATCTATAGCTAGATAACTAAAATCACAATACAAGCTACAAGGGGGTCACCGCCCAACTACCGATTTACGGTTTTTGCAACCTTGTTTAATTTTATTAGAACTCTAAATTCTTTTCCTAATGCTTATTTTGCGTATGCAGCAATGTTAGATGTTTCCGTGACGGTTGTTTCAACATAAATAGGTTTTTCAAAACTAAAGTTAAGCAACATTAATTTAAAATTGAAAATGTCGCAATAACGATTGAATGAATTAGCTCATTAATCGATTATTAAAAGAGATATTATAGCATATTAGCTTTGAAAACTCGTCAATGATTTCACATCAAAATAACAAGTAAAGCAAACTTTATATAAGTGATTTTTCCGCACATATAACTTTGATAACAAGTGCCAGTTTTGAAGCTTCGTTTTATGCCGTTTTAAGGTTGAGTCGCCCACTAAAATGATATGTTTTCAAACGAAGCCACTCCATACTAAAAGGTAACTTTGTCGACATAACATTCTAAATGGAGGAATTACTTAATTACCATAGTTGGGTAATCACAAGTGGCAAATAACTACCTCTATTCCACATCCACCTTCAAGATTACACCAAGTGTGTGCATCGGATACATTAGCACCATTCACGGGTATTCATACCACTATATGTTAAATGATCAAAATACCCTTCATGCACCAAGTCATCACCCCTTCATTATTATAATTAAAGTCCCATATAGTTCACATTTATCATAAACCACTATAAAAGACTTTACAACTTTGATCATTTACTAGAAACCCAACAAAATGCATATTAAAACATATCATATTATTGTGGTGTTTCTCTTCTTATGTATCTCTAATGTTACTATAGCATACAATCCTAAAGGTGGTAGAAAGACACTTGTGAACCACGACATGTCCACCTCAAGCCCAAGTGCGGCTAGTGGATCAGGCCATGGTCCGAACTGGGACTATAGTTGGGGTTATGGTTCAAGCCCTGGGAGTGGCTATGGTTACGGCTCAGGGTCAGGCCGGTCAGCTAATGGATTTGGTAAGGGTTATGGCTTTGGTTATGGTTCAGGAAGTGGTAGTGGGAGTGGTTCAGGCTCAGGTTATGGTTATGGGACTGGTGGTGGTGGTGCTTATGGAGGTGGGCATGGTTCTGGCAGTGGTGGTGGAGGAAACCATGGATAAAGCAACTCGGCTCGAGCCCTTGTGTTATCATCTATGTATTCTTCAATAGTGTAATAACTTGAAGGTTGAATAAGGTAATTGTGTAGCAGTCTAGATGTGTAATGCTATGTACTGTGGTGTGCAAGTACGTGTGATTGTAATTGTGAATGTGTTTATATATATAATGTAGAGATGATCAATATATATAGTTATGATCATCCTAAGTTATCATACATATATATTTAACTTGTGGTTTTCTAGAGTTTTTCCTTCATAATATTTTTTTTCCTCGAGTGCGCTTTTTCCTTCACAAGTCATACAATTCATTCTCTTTCTTGTTAGTAATATTATCACACTTGACACAAATTGAAAGAAAATAATTTGCTTTGAAGATTATGTATGCTAAGAAAATACTAAGGTACTTTCATAAAGACATGGTGTCTTATATGTGTACAAGTTTCTTCTCGCGCTTATATCCTAGTATCCTACTGTGGGGATGTTATATTAGTGTGCAATCCAAAAGTGAACTCCAAGTTCAAGTTTGGACATATATACATGTCTGAGGCCATTAGCGGGGCGGTCGGTCCAAGTGTGGTGATAATTCCCATCCACTAATACATAATAGAGAGAAAACAGTAGTCGCTAGCAAGGAAGTGGGACAATTAGGTAGTGGTAGTGGGCAATGATAGTTAGTAGTAGCAACTAGCAAGGAAGGTAAAGGGCACTGGTGTGTCAACAGACCAATATTTTTCTAACTTCAGTTAAGTATAAATAAATGTTCAGAGCTTTTATACAGATTTTGGATATAACTTTACTATTGAGTAAATTCTTTAGCTGTTATTTTTTCTTTCTAATTTATGTTTTCCATATTTCCAAAAGTAACGTGTAGATCACTAGCTGATAGGCTATGATGGATTATGAATGGTAGAATAAATTTCTACCTAAAGCATGCACTGAATTGCTAATTTATAATGTTGCAGATAATAAAAGGCTTGAAATGAATTGGACGAACACGGACAAAAGGCTTGTTCACATTCGTTCATTTAGTTTAACCGAACAAATGAACGAACACGGACACTTATAAGGACGTTCTTGTTCATGTTCATTCATTAAGAAAATTAGGTTGTTTATGTTCGTTCATTAAGATGTTAAACGCACGTAAATGAACTTATAAGAACAAATAACATATTCAAAATGGATATAGCATTTCTTTTATACGTGTTCTTTTGTCTAAATCTGCTTATATTTTACTAAAAATAAATAATAAATTAAACGACATTCAACCGTATACAAATAAACATACATAAATGAACATTTACAAACGTATAATGGAATGTTTATGAACGTAAAGTGAATGAGCAAGGCTTCTATTCGTGATTCTCGTTTGTTTAACTCTACAAACGAAACATTTTGTTCGCGATTGTTCAATTAATAACTAAACAACCTAAAATGAACATTTCGAACTGTTTATCAATTATTCACTAAACGTTCAACTCATTAAAACCTTAAACTACTATAAATCAATTGACATTAGTTGGGTTTTTAATTAAAACGAGGATCTCAACCCGCGCGTTGCGGCAGAGCATTTGTATACGATAGTATTGCATGAGTTGGAAGATTAGTTTTTCTCCTATATTAAGAATAGCTTCGTTGTGACTCAAGCCACAACTCGTCCCTGGTTCCATTTTTTTTTTTAATATAATTATCTCATCAAAAGCCAACTTATAGTCGTCTTAGGAATAGTGACGGCTAAACAACCCAATTTGAATATATAAACAAAACATATAAAATCGCAAAAGATGATACTGAGGCTATTTGCTACATCTTGGACAATCTGAAGAATATAAACACAAAATATAAGCAATCATGGACAGTAGTTCTCAAAATCTTTAAAGAAAGTCGAAAAGTTACATCGAAAAGAGTTATTAGCTACATCTTGAACAATACGAAAATCCACAAGCGTAAGCGTAATTACAATATATAAGCAATAATAGACCGTATATCTGTAAGTACAATGGCGCATATATATTGGCCTCCTAAGAATTTAAGGTTCAAGAGATCATTGAGATAAATGATTATGATGACGACAATGACTACTGTGACTGTAATCCAGTGAAAATATTTTGCTAAAAAATAAAACGTGTTTCAAATCAAATTAAAAGATGTGACAGTGATGATGGTAATGATCAGTGTATTTCAGTTTCGAGAACAAAGGAGCTAGTTCATTTTTATTAGCATTTCAAATAAAGATTATGTATAAGGTGACATAGGTGATAAAATGGACAAAAGATAATATACCAAAAGAATTTGCGTCAAATTCTTTCACCACATCCTCTTTTGTCACCCGTCTTTCTTTAGGTAAATCTATTTTATCAACGATATTGGCTTTTCCATAATCTAAATATGAACAACTATAAAACAATGGTTGTTGTACTTTTATTGTCATTATTAAATTACATTTAGCAGCGGTGTCATCGCTGTTACCTCTTTTAGTTTGTTTTGAAACTCATTTTCTTTTTGATCAAGATATTCTAGTTCTCATCAAATCAAAATCGACGTGGTCCTCGGCAGCACCACAGCATCATAATCATCTATTTTTTTTCTCAAACCTTGGAGGTAGCGATCTGCTGTTGTCGTTATAGATAAAAATTAATAAAATTTGACCCATTCGACCTGTTGCCACGTTCTTCGTTCCCATACTCTGACTTAACAATCAATTAGTAGAAACTATTGTTGCATATCGACATCCCTTATTTCAAAAAACCTTAAGATGGAGGAGGTCCCCTGTTTCCTGTGACAGACATAAACTAATAAAATTTCAGTTTAAACAACCATTATTTAGCATGTTTATACATAAATTAAAGACAAAAATACATCGTTGGTCCCTAAACTTTCCACAAAACATCGCATGGCACCCTAACTTTTAAAAAACGTCGCCAAGCGTCCAAACATTGTGTATTTCAGGCCAATTGCGTCCCTTGACCAGTTTCGGCTCGGTCAATGCACGTTTTTTGTTATAATATGAGGGGCATAATAGTCCAATCACGTTATAACCAATCCTTCAAACCTGAGTTAACCCAACAGTTAACGTTAGGGACGATTCATGAAGTTTACTTTGCAACTTGAGCTTACCTTCTCTGATACGCTAGCACATTTTGCGCGCGAATCAATAAACCCACCCACCAAAACCCCTATGCCAACCATAATTACATAGACCTATTGAAAAACCAAATCCAAACAGAAAAAACCTCATTTACTGAAAATCCAAGACGAAATCCAAGCCTTCATATTTCATAAATCACCATGTCTTTTGGATGGAATTTTATGAATGACATGCCAAATTATATTAGCAACATGCCGGATAACGTTATCACCAATATTTTGAACCGTTTGCTACTCAAAGAGGCGGTGACGACATCCAGTTTAGCGAAAAACTGGAGGTTTAAGTGGACGTTGCTCACCGATGTCATACTTGGGAATCTGAAGAAGTTGTATTTGTCATTCGGTCTTTTGAACCAGGTCACCACAATCACAACTTACAATATATCTCAGCTTAGAAGTCTTCCCAAACTTGAGTCCCTTACATTGGATTTTCAGGAGTACAAGGTAAGACCAATTTGAGTTTCACACTTTAAATGAAATCTTTAAAAATTCTGAAAATTCTGCCTGTTGTAGTTATTGGCAGAAGGTAGCTCATGGATGAATGTACCTGTGGCATTTGTATCCCTCAAGAATCTAAATCTATCTGGAGTCGATTTTGGGAACAATGCAATGGTAGCGTTCATCATTCAAATGATTCGTGGAGCTCAAAGATTGCAAATGCTAGAAACCATAGTAAGTGGAATGCAATATGTATTATGTTTCACATCAACCTAAATTGCCATGGCTGTGCATCTCAATACTATCTCAATTTTCAGGCTTCATTTGAAAGTGATATACCTTTGGAAAGTTATTCATTACATTTAGGAAGCAACAGAATCGGGTCGGGTCAGCTCGAGAGTGTGGTGTTTCGATCTTTTCCTATATCAGTTAATGAATTAACAATAATAAAGTTTGTACTTGCTTGTTCCCCCTTGCTGAAGAAACTTTATATCAAGCTTTGCACTCGGAATCATGATGACGCTGAAAATGTGGTGATGAATTGGGAGTTGGCTAGGGAGCTGTTGAAACTCCACCAAGCTTCCCCCACAGCCGTAGTGGAATTCTTCTAGTTTTTTTTTTTTTTATGTTTATTCTATGGTTTGTTTAATGTTTAGCTTGTACCCTAGGACAATTAACGACGTATTTTGTTGTTCCTGCTTCATTCTATGGTTTGTTTAATGTTTAGCTTGTAAATTACCCTAAATGGTGTTGTTTGAAATATTGTGAGTGTGTTGTGGACACGGCAATTTGACTTTTCAAAGTCAAAGTTACATATAGCACTTCAACTTGGTATTAAAAAGTGCATGTTGAAACTAGCATATACATACAACAATATGGTTTATCCTACACATATAGTTGCAAAATATGGTATTAGAAAGTGCAGGATGAAAGTAGCACATACATACAACAATATAGCAATTTGACTTTTGAAAGGCAAAGTTACTGTGGAAAACTAAAAGGGGGGGTTGAATAGTTTACCGCTTTTTAACTTAATTATCTTTTAAAAACTTTGCGTTTCATCAAAGACATAAACTCAAATTACTTGTTAATCTTTGAAAATATTTACGTGTAATTAACGATTCTAACTAAAGACAATATGAAATATGCAAAGACAAAGAAAGAAACGATCAAACCACAACACGATTCTTTATCGTGGTTCGGCTACAAGGACTCTTTTTCCTTGCCCTACATCCACGCCCCGAGTTTCCAACTCGAGAGTTTCAAGCACTAGTCAACAAGCTCCTTTCACGGGTAGAGAAACCTTTACAATCGTCGCTTACACTTTATCCGGTACAAAGCTAGATACCGGGTCCTAGTTCAAGGTAGAACCAACCTAACGTCGCCTATCCACTATTTCTGACACTAAGCTAGATGTCGAGTTCTTTTACAAGGGTACAACCACTCCCGATAGTTCTTTTACAAGGGTACAACAACTCCCGTCACACTATGTATTTTGAGGCCTAAAATACCAACCGATCACTTCTACACAAGATACAAATGAAGTATAAACTACCAAAGTTCATACATAACATAAGAGAATCACACAAGTTAAATGTTACTGAGTTAGATGAGAGAATATGTGTAATAGATGTCTCTAAGTGATGAAGAAAAACTAGAAAGTGGCTTGGTATTTATAGCAAAACAAACCAGCAGTCTGGCGGATCCGGCGGAACCCTAGAATGGGTTCCGCCAGGTCTGATAGTCAAACTTGCCATAAATCTTTCCAAACCAACCAAAGTCACATCAAGTTATTACTTGGTCAACCACACATTGAATCAACATAGAATGCTTCCAAAATGTGTAAGAGCTTATGGATAGTCAAACACATAAACTTACCATAAATGCTTATTGATGTTATGCGACACTTTCTTATTTAAGAAATAAAAACAATGTTATATTTAAAAAGAAATGTAAAATCTAGTTATACAAGACTTAAAAA
Organism: Artemisia argyi; assembly: GCA_030686995.1. Taxonomy (NCBI): domain Eukaryota; kingdom Viridiplantae; phylum Streptophyta; class Magnoliopsida; order Asterales; family Asteraceae; genus Artemisia; species Artemisia argyi. The sequence continues at coordinate 155,609,610 of CM060692.1, forward strand.
CTAAAGTGATGTTTTTACTATAAACTAAAGTTTATACTTTGTCATTAACAAAACTTAGCAAAGATCGTAAAATATAAATAACGTTTTTAGGCGATATTTGTATTAACAATCTCCCCCTTTTTGTTGATGACAAAACATAAATTTTGTTTTTAAGTAACTCACAAATTTTAGTGTTAAGACTTAAAAAAATGTTATATTAAACTTGTTTTACTTAAGTGATTAAAATCATTTTAGGTTTATAAGTTTATATATCTTTCTCCCCCTTTTTGTCGAAACAAAAAGAAGAGTAGCGAAGCGGAACTATGCACGTGCTCCCCCTTGGTCGATAATCCCCCTAAAAGGAGTGCCAAGTTGGGAAACATGGATTTTGAACCTACAAAAAAATGTTAGTTGCCGCACAAGACAAGTGTAGAACAAGTCATGAAAGCTCTTTTTGTCTAAACACAAATAAGAGTTGCGAAGCGGAATAATGCAATTCTCATGCTCTCCCTTGAATATTACTCCCCTAAATGGAGTATCAAAAAGGACGGTTAGTTTCTAAAACACAAGATATATGTATGCTACCATAGCAAGGCATAGTTTACTCACAATACCTAAATGGTCAACAAACAATGCATACCTTATAGTAGAATGAAATTCATTTCATGTAAAATTTGATTTTTAGAAAGTCAAAGACAAGAAATTAGGAAGATAACATCCTACCTCTAAAAATAAAAAGAAAAATAAAAAGAAACTAAGAACATAAAATCCTACATCTATTAAAGAAAATCATCAATTTCCTTAATGAGAAACACTTTCCAAAAACAAGGCTAAGGTTGTTTAAGGATGAAAATGTGTGTTGGAGGATGTAGCGGGTTTCATTTTGAGTGTTGTGGAAGTGAAACGCTTTTGGTTTGTTGGTTTGTGTCTTTGGTGCTATTATGGATGGGTCCCTATTGTTGGAGACTCTAGAGTTGAGGTGGGTGAGACAAGGACTCTAGATGTTCCAAGATGTGATTAAGGATAAACCTCATTTCTTCGGTTAGCTCGCGAATTTCCGTTCGACACCTTTCACTAATGTGAGCAGTTCTTTCGCAATGTCCGCAATTATTGCAGGGAAAGTTTGGTGGAAGAGAAGTTTGATTTGTTGGTGGTGGATCATTTGAACTTGAAGGAGCAAATGTGGATGGTTGGGAGGTGTTTTTGGTTCCTTCACTAGATGAGTGTAATGCCGTATGGAAAACCATAATATGGTTGATTTGAGAGTCAACCATATTCTTGAAAACATGAAGGTGTTTTAAATGAGTGTTGAGTTCTTCACTAATGTTTGGAGATTTTTCCCATAAGGATGCTTCTATTTTCTTATAAGAAGGAAATAGAGATTCAAAGTATTGGGAATGTTCTTGTGGTGGTGGTTGTTGTTGTTGTTGTTGTTGTTGTTGTTGTTGTTGTTGTTGTTGTTGTTGTTGTTGTGGTGGTGGTGGTTCTTGTTGTTGAACATAATGGCGGAAGCTTGGTTCTCCGGAAGGATTACCATGAATGTCTTTCTAAATGGGGTGAAACACAAATGATTGTAGGTGTGTATGATCTTGATCTTGTGGAAAAATTGAGAGTCTAGCATAACGATAAGCCAAACGTTCTACCAATGATGGTTGATGGGGTTCATCATCTAATTGCTCACTTGTTTGTTGTTGGGTTTCCATTTGAGCAATGGTGTCAAAGAGTGATAATGATGGAGGGCCTGATGATTTAGGTGATAGGTCTTCTAAAGTTTCCAAATAGGGTAGTGGTGATGTTGGTAGTGTATGGAAAAGTTCCATTGGTGTAAGTGTGGTGATTGAGGTGATGGAGTTTTTGATGGTTGAGTTTGTTAAGAAGGTGATGTTGAATCACTTGAAGGTCTAGTTGGTGGCGGAATAGTGGCTATGTTGGTGTTGCAATGCTTTGGAGAGGGTGTTGGAGTAGCAAGATTAAGCAAATCTTGTATAGTGATCACATTGGTATTGCAAGGTGTTGAGGATGGTGTTGAGGTAGTAAGGTTAAGGAAATCTTGGATAGGTGAAGAAATGTCAAGTGATGCATCATTTGATGATGATGAGCTTGATTTGATGGTTTTGTTGAAGCAACAAGGTTTTACACTAATCCTAGCGGTTTTTCTAATGGATCTTGATGATTCGGATGAGGTGTTGGATTTAGTCATTTCAAAGGTGTGGTTTAGAAGCTTAAAAGAAGGGATTTTGATGGTGATGGTGTGATTTGAAGTGTTGCAAAATTGTCAAATTTATAGAGTGGAAGAGGTGTTGGAAGGGGTGTTTGGATTTGATGTTCTACCATACAAATGTTGAGGTTTCTAATGATTTAGAATATTTTCAAGAACATGTCAAATCATTGGAGGTCAATCCAATGAAATTGGGTGGAGTGAAAGACTAACTTATGCACTCAATGCTATGTGATCATGGGAAGTGATTTCGTTGAAAATGTTCTAAGGGTTCGAAGGATCCTTTTTAAGGGTTCCTTGGGTTAGTTATGTTTGAATTTGAATTTTTGGCGGGAAATGACTTCCTAATTGTTCTAGTGAGTGAGAGTACTCCTAATATGTTTATTGGAAGTAAGGGAAGATGTTTCTCAATAAAGATAATGATTTGATATTTTACAAATTTTGAAATTTAGAAAAATGATAAAAATTTTCTGCAGGTGACTGGCGGAACCCTCGCGAAATACAGGCGGAACCCTATTTTGGGTTCCGTTCGGTCCGTTGGGCCAAAACTGGGTTGCCCAGAAATTTATACTGGCGGAACCCGTTTGAGGGTGCCGCCAGTTCCGCCAGGCCTGAAAAACAAGGCAGTCCACCTTTTTGAGGGTCGAGACGATTTTCAAATTTTTCGAAAACTCTTAAAACTGAAAAATTTATTATATGTCTGATTAGGAAATGCAAAAAATGGACATGTAGACATTCATATCATAAGACTTTGACCGGGGGCTAGCGAATTTTACTATACTTAGTGAAATTTTTCATAAGCATGAAAATTAGACAAACACCTCAAATATCGTCAATATGCATAAAGGCTCATACAAAACATAGTCCGACGAAAATAATAAAGCATGGAAGTAAAAAGCAATACAAATCACATAGTTTAACACATACAAAGTTCTAAAAGCTACATAAGCTAAACACTCCTTAAACACACATCTCACAACCGGTCTATCTTCTTCTTGAGCTTTCCTAGGTACCTTCCAAAGCACTTGAACATTCCTTTGGTTTGCTTGAACTCTTCGGATGCATTGCTAATGACGGGAAGTTCTTGAAGGTAGTCTAAAGGGGGTAGCTTAGAGTTTAGAAGATTATCGTTATCGCTCATATCGGATGATGAAGATGATGGTGAAGGAGAGCGAGTACGCTTGCCCTTAACTTTAAAGACTCGACGAATATGTGAGGAACGAGAGTGTAATCAAGGCACATTCCCTTATTGTTAGGAGGAATGAGCGAGATTGCTCTAAAGAGGCAGGTGAGAAGCATTCCATAAGGAAGAGCGGTTGTTCCTACCAAGGATATGTCGGCCATTCTTTTGACTAGGTAATAGGCTAAGTTAAAAGGTTTACCGGTGGAAATGCTATAGAGCATGTAGCTAAGACATGTGTTGACATGATCTCTATTTCCTATGGAACTTATAACGTTGGCTCTAAGAATTTCTTCCCATTTCTTAAATTGTGGTTTAAGCTCATTGAGTTCCATACCAAAAGGGTCCTTATTTACCTCATTTCCCGAACGATCCTTCCTAGTTGAGGTTCTAACAAAGATATGCTCACGAATTTCTTCCTTATTAGCAAGAAGAGTGTCGTATGGATGATAACGCTCAATGGAATTAAGACTTGAAAGAGGCCACTTATCAGTGTAGAGACATGTACCAACATTAGGGACACCGAGAAAAGTGGCAAAATCTTTTAAGGATATAAAATGTGAATGTTGATTGATTGAGAATGTTAATGAGATCTTATCATTGTCATTGAAGAAAAGGCTTATAGTTGCATAGAACTCCAAAATAAACCTAGGACATATTTGCTCATCTATGTCTAGGAGGCAATCAAAGTTGATAGCGGCAAAGTTTTGACGAATGGAAGTTCCTTTTAGGAAGGATGGATCAATGGTTCTTCCTTCATGAACATAGCGTTTTTCTAGACCCTTAAAAGTTTCAACTTGATCTTTAGTGAGACCTTTGGTCCTATGGTGTTTGGGTAAGTATTTAAGAGTTTCCTTGTGATCGGAGAATGTAACACCCCCAATTTTAAAATATTTGCAGTGGAATAAAGATTGGGTGTTACTTCACAGCTCATAGTTTTTCAGTAGAAAATGATTTTTCTAAAATATTTATCATTCGAAGTTTTGTAAATATCAGAGTTTTAAAGATGAGGTCCCAGTGGGTTCAAAATTTGTTAAATAGGTTTTCGAATGATAATAAAAGTTTTATAGCCTTTGTAAGAATTTTGTGCTTTTCCGTCCCATCCTTGCTCCTTTTAGACCTGAGATAAACATGCTAAAAGTCAACAAAAGTTGAGTGATATTCATAGGGTTAAGTTTAAAATATTGAACACAAGCTATAAGTGATAATTGCACCGTCATACAATTATAAGTTTAAAACAGTTGTTATTGCATTAAGCTCATGACACTCAGCCGATTAACAGATCTCATCACGAATGATGGATTATAGTAACAGGGGCCCTCGGGATAGGTCCTTGCCAGTAACCTATCAGATTTCAAATAAAGTGCGTTCAGTTGTTTTCTCAACGCCCAAACGGGGATTGTCAATCCCTAATAGATCTATCCACAATTATTTACGTTCACCTCATCTGGGTGACTAAGGCTCATGATATGAGGGGCTTTTGGCAAAAAGGTACTTAAGCAATAACGAGATCAGGTAAAGCATACCAAGAAAATACTTGTGTTCAGTTTGTAAAAACTAGCATGTATCCCCTCTCGCAGGGTTTATAAAACATTTAAACAAGTAAAGGCGAGGCTATGAACTCACCTTAGTGGTTTAGTGAATAAAATATCGATACTCAGTTTGCAAAATGGGAACGGCTCCACACACGACCTAGATAATATATGGCATGTTTTAGTGTTTGGTAGTCTTAATGTTTTAATCGCGAGAAGTTTTTGAATGCGTGATTTGTTAATTTATCGTTAGTAAAACTTTTGGATTTTATCGTATATCGTACGTTTAGTTTAGTTATATATACATAAATATAACGTAAGGTTTAATAATAATAATAACGATAGTTTGAAATAAAACGTAACGTTTAATAATAGTAATAATAATAATAGTTTGAAAATAACGTAACGTTTAATAATAATAATAATAGTAATAAAAATAATAGTTTGTAAATAACGTAACGTTTAATAATAATAATAATAGTTTGAGAATAAACGTCACGACGTGAACTCGTAAAAATGGAAAGTAAAAATAAAAATAAAAATATTAATTTTAGTATACGGCCCTTGTATTTTCTAAAAATTTACACTTTTTACCCTAACGGCGTTAGCGTTACGCCGTTAGTCCAAAATTAAATATATTTACATTTTACGTCCAAAACTTTATATTTCTTACACCTTTCACCCTAGAGTTTATAAAAATCAGTTTTCACCCTTTAATTTACGAAATGACATTTTATACCGAAACTTTGAAAAGTTGACACTTTTAACCCGATTTTTGTAAAATTTGCAAATCTAGTCCAAAATTCACCATTTTCAAAACTTAATGTTTTCATCTCTTAAATAGTTTCAAAACAGCTTATTAAACTTATTCTAACAGCTTATTAGTTCGAAAAATTAGTTTGATAGCTTATGGGCTTTTAACGAAAACTTAAGCCCGTTAGTGTTTTTAAATCCAATGGGCCTACGGGGTTTTTGGGCTTTGTTTTGGGCTAAGGTTAGGATATTAAAAACGTTGCAAATCAGCTTATTGCCTCAGCTTATTCACTCGGCTTATTTTGAAATGATTGGGCCTTAAGGCCCAATCGATACTACTTAATTTTCCAAAACTAGTTTCCAAGTCGATTTGCTTGGTGACTTTTATAGGTTCAAAACGCGATTTTTATTATAAAGTTTTATACGAAAATGATTGTTTGTCATGAGGATTATTAGTTTGTGAAATAAAATGGTATGCTTGTTAAGTAAAATTTAAAGATATACGTGCGTTTTGGGCGTAGCATGGGTCGAATTTTTATAAAAAGACTTAGAAATTTTTAAAGGTTTTTCATACTTGTTGTGGTACGCTAGGAATGTACTCCAAAATGGTTCGTACGTAGCTTTTTAGTTTCAAAACTCTACATAGTTTATTTGTTAAGGTGTGAAATATATAGACGAACGTAAAATATATATATGTTGTATATTTAGTTTTTGAATAATGAGGTGCATTTGTGTGTGTCGCGTATAAAAATAATGCAAATGAAAGTTTTATATAAATATTGAAAAGAGTTCGTTAGTAACTTACGACACCAAAATGGTGGGTAAAACAAGACGTAGAGTCGAGAAGTGAGTGATATGAGTACGTAGTGTGTATGTGTGCTCGACCAAGGTTCACAAACAACAATTTGTTTCTCCTAAACCCACACGAATCCCTTGAATTCCTAACCATTGCTTCGACCCAATGCCTAGTTTACTACTTAAAAATATTTTGTGATTTTCGGTTTGCATGGAAATGGAAAACGAGAGTATGCATGCATGAGATTTATATATATGGTTCCTAGTGTGTTCTAGTGTCCAAGTTTTAAAGTGATGGGATTGTTGCTTGTGTTCTAAAGTCAAAAGTGTAAGAGTAAACAAGTTACTCAAGCTTTTGTTTCTTATGTGTCGACATCCTCAAATTCAAAGAAACGTGGGAATTGAATTTTAAAAACGAAATGGTACTTGTGAAATATATTATAAAAGGTTATGGTACTTTGCCTAGTGAATAAAATATGGAAATGAGTGTGCTTGATTTAAGGGAGTACTAGTTTGTTTGTAACAAGCATGTCGACTTCCATTTCTTTTAGTAAACCGATTTGTAAATCGGCATGGCTTGAGATTTTTGATAACTTTGAAATATTTAGACACTAGTTTGTGTTTAGAAATGATTTTAGGAAGTTATAGAAACAAACGTGGGTTAAAATGGTTAAGTTTTGGATTAGGTGAAATTTTATGAAATCGTTTTTGGGACAAAAGCTTTGCCTAGTAAAATCGTATCTAGACTCAATGTGAGAAACTAAAAATCGACCCTCTAAATGTTGGCTAGGGGAGGAACGAGTATGTGTAAAAATATAGGGGTATTGTGTGTAGGATATGGACGTACGAGGCTCGTTTCTTACTTGTCTTAGTCATGTGATTTGAAAAACAAAAGAAAGAAAATGGGCCTTAAGAGGATTGGGCCGTGAATAGTAACAGGCCAAGAAAAAGAAATGGGCTAAGGAAATAATTAAGGGTCCGGTTAGTGTAATTAGGTTTAGTAAAAATAAATTTGATTAGGAAAGTTAATTATAATTTCAAAAGTTTAGTTAAGATTTAGTGAAACGTATACGTGAGTTCGAGAGTGAATAGTGTTTTGTGAATAGTGTATCGTGAATAGTAAAACTTTTGAAAAACATCTCGATATCACTAACCGACTCCAAAAACGATGAATAGTGAAATGATGAATAGTGTTTGGTGAATAGTAACCGATGAATAGTAAATTTGAAAAATGTCCGGAAAATGCAGGTTCGTAACGAATAAAAGAAATTTTTAATATTCTCGCGATTTTAGACTATAGTGGTACATGTGTGAGCATCGTTCCAAGCAAAAAGAATCATGAATATCGTAGTGATTTTAAGTAACATAGCATATTTGATAATAAAATATATATAAAAAAAATTGTTATTGGTAAAAACGTTATTAATTAACAAAATGATATATTAGTTTTTGATTTACTTTTATTATTTATAGGGAAATTTACGGGAGTTTACAGAGAATGTTGCGGGAGGCATGTTGATTCCTAAAAAACACAAAATTTAAGTTTAAGTTAATGACTTTTTCAATGTGGATGTTATAGTGTGTGCCTATATGAAAACAATGTGGAGGTGCGATTATCTTGACTCATTTTTTATGCTTAAAATGTTTTGTAATGCAAGTTTTGTTACAAAACAAAAGATAACCCAAACGCTCCTATTTCAATATAGCTTCGTTTGAATGTACCCGAAAATACATATTAGTTATGTATTCCCTTTAGCATTCAAGAGACATTATGCAAGTGATGTTTCAATGACGTTTTTCATTTGTTTTAACAATGTGGTGAAAGGTGGTGTTTTAGTGATTTTTGAAAGACAATGAACTTGGTGTGTTTGGTAAATCATGATAATAACAAAAAGCATACAATTCCTAACTAATGGAAATTATGATTAGTTTACAACCAAGGTTTTTCATGAATCAACAAGTTTATGCATAAACCCTAAGATTCTAGTTAAGGTATGTAAATGAAAATGTTAGACATTGATTGAAAATGCAATTATGATAAGAATATTTACAAAGTTGATTGGATTGGAAGAGATGTGAGTGAGAGCCTGATATGTGCCTTTTTGCACATATCTTTTCGTCCAAGTTTCGAGTCAAAACGATCAAAAACACTTTAAAATGGTCAAATAACATCACAAATATCTTTGAAATGTGTTTTTGCGTATTTCAGATGCAAAAGGATTGAAAAAGATTGAAAAACAATAATGTTTGCATAAATGGCAAGTCTAGTCCCTCGAGTTTCAAAAAGTCACATATTTGGTCCCTGGAAGTTTAAATTTTGGAAAATAATAATTTTGGTCCTTACACTTTTGGAACATTGCAAAGTTGGTCCTTATAATAAATTTTGGAAAGCTTTACATTTTTGGTCCTTATGGTACTTACTATTACAAACCAAACAGACCAATTATAAATTTAACCCAACACCCCCACCCTTTATCATAAACCTAACCTAGCCCAAGTAATCCCCAAGCCCAATCCCACATAAGCCCAACTACCAAACCCTTTCTCATTTTATATTAAAAACGATTTCAACACAGTAAAAAAACAAATACCTTTTCTTCTCCCCCACTCCCCCTTTACCCAGTTAAACCACCATCTTCATTACACGCCAAACAATCACCATCTCCCCCCTCCATCTCCAATACAAACCCGTGACACCTCTGCAACCCAAAACCTCCCCTACCTCCTTCCAGCTTTACCCGCCAAACCAATCCTCCCCTACCTGTCGTTGTCCACTTTCCAGCTCACCCATATTGGTCCCCTCCTTCACGAGACTCCATCCATGTCACCAATCCATGTGATACATATGGGTCCAAAAAGCAACAAACGGCTGTGATCAAAATAAGTGGTGACCAAGGCAAGATTGAAGGCCAAGATTGTAGCAAAGTAACACAAGTGAGGCCCAAGGCTCCTTTTACTCTCACAAAACTAGCACAGCAGATGATGACAAACAAGGGACCAACTCAAAAACCCTTATGCTTACCTGTATATATATTAGCCTCTTTCCACACTTAAGCTTTGTCCAATTTTTTCAAGCAATTAGAAAAGTTGTGACCATTTTAATTTCATTGTAATTTTAATTTCAGCAATCACTTTTCAGTATTGTAATTTCTCTTAATGCAGTTTAAGTTCACTTTCTAAAAAATTTACTGTAGCACTGCTTCTTTCATTTGCTTATTAGAATCTGCTTTTTAGTTGTTGCTAGTTGTTTATTATGTGTTTTGAAACTCAGTTAATCTCTCTTGTTCAAAATTTTGTTACTCAGAATTGATAGCTTGTTAGTTATATTTTCTTTTTGACCCATTATACTTGTTGCATCAGTTAGAAAGATGCCCAAACAACACTGTTGGATCCTAGTTTTAGGCAAGTTTGGGTTACGATTGGTATCTAATTTTTTGAGTTTCAAGCAACTAGTAGTATAGGGTCTGTGTGTATTAGATTATTTTTCACTTTAAGTGCTTAGTTAGTAGTCTAAGTTAGCCTGCAAACCCCCCTATTGAACCCACTGGTTCAGCAGCCCTTGCACCCCTCTCAAGCCTTATTAGTTGTTATTTTGCCTTAGGATTAGTTCAAAATAGGTCAGTTAATTTATTTAAGATCGGTAGTTGACTTCCTTAGTCAAGCTTGAACCCATTGGGACCCTTGCACGCCTACTGTTTCAGTAGTTGCAGCCTCGACAGGTTCCTTCAATCTACCTTTTTAGATAGCTTAAGTTAGAATCAGGCCTCCAACTTGGGTTTACAAGAAGCCGGTAGTGTAGATTTTACCCTTTTGAGCTTGTTTAATTGTTTGTAGCTTATTTCCTTGTTTAAATTCAGCCCTGCATAGCCTCATTAGGTCTGCCCTACACAACAACCTACCCATCAGCCTTTTTTTTCTTTGTTATTTGTTAAGCTTATTTCCTTGTTTTGTGCCTACTTGTTGTTTTAACTGCTCATATTAGTCTAGAATAGGGTTAATCAAGTTTGATTTTAGACGTTGTTAGTTAATTAGTATTAGTAATAGTTTATATAAGCTTGTTCGTGTTTACGTGGGTGTGTATGAGCTTGTGTTTGTATTTTGAGTGACCATTTGTTCAAATCACTTCTTTTTCTTGTCTGTAAAATTTTTGGCCTGCATAAGCTGATTTAAAGCTTCTGAGTAAAAGCTCTTCCATAAGACTTGGTTGTTTTTGTTGTTCAAACATTTTGCTAAAAGAGAAATTGAAAAGAAAAATAATTTGAAAAAAATGGGGTTTGTGGGGGTCGAACCCCTGCCCTCTGGCTCAACAGACACACAAGCATACCACACAGCCATTCCATCTGTTCTAGCCCTTGTTTATTGTTCACCTTTGCACTAGTATATCATTTATAGTTGAATTAGTTTATTTTGCTTATTACCTTCCAGCTTTTTAATTGCTTATTACATGCTTATTGTTACTACTTATTTCACCCTAGTATTTTTCCTAACTTCTTTTGAGAACAATAGAATTTCCAAAAAAATTTCGTAATTTTCCAAAATGTTTTACTATTTATTTTGTATTTAATTAGTTTAATTAGTTTCAAATTCATTATAAAAAATATAAAAGTCAAAAAAAAATATTTTTCTTTTTCCAGAAATTTTCTTTTAATGTTAGAAACGTAGAAAAATGATTTTCACATCCGTAGGACTAGTGTAGCATTAATTTCACGTTTTAATTTACACGTTCACGTAGTTTTTAAATAACTTTTACGTTTTTAAAATTAGATTACGTTTAGGGTTCCCTAGTTTCCTAATTCTCATTCCCGTAGAATTACAAGTAGTTTCTAAGTTTTAATTTTCATTACTTGTTTGAATTTGCATTTCAGTTACGCTTATTTAATTGTTCGTACGTTATTTGTAATTTACCTAAATTCCACAATACCAAATAATCTCTCTTCATCCTTACAAGCATTTTAATCTCCAATCTTACATGATATCGCCCATTCACACCTCGTTGGGACACGACCCGGGTAATCACTTACCCGGTATCACACACACACACACACACACACACACACACATATATATATATATATATATATATATATATATATATATATATATATATATATATATATATATATATATATATATATATATATATATATATATATATATATATATATTGTATTCACGAGTTTTCGCAAGTCTTCCTTTTCCTAAAGGTTGATTAGTGAATTCTCTCACGTCTACCTTGTATATTTTTGATACGCACTCAAAAAAGCAAAGTCAAAATGGCGCCGCTGCCGGGGAGGTTGTGTTGCGACAATATCGTTATGATTTCAACGATTAGTGATTTGTAGAACCTTTGTCAAGAAGTTATCGTTTTCAAAAAAAAAGTATAAAACACAAAAATATTTTCCTTTTCTTTTGTATATATATCTATCATATAAAAAATACAAAAACATTTTCCGTTTTTCTTGTTAAATAAAATAAGCATAAAACACACCGCCGAGAACCAAGGCAGAACACCTACCAACTGGGGGTGTGAACATTAATAAGTTCCCAAACAAAAGATTAAAACTTGCCATTGTATCCTTATGAATTGGTGTCCCTTTTTCAAAGAAGCCATTTACATTGTGATTATTGGTTTAAGTTCACAATTGTCTTTTTGAGTTGGTCTCGTTTTAATTGATGTGTTTCTCGAAAAACCCAAAAATATTTTTCCTTACCCTCTATCCGTTTGATTCTACCTTCTTATACCCCTCTCATGTATAATTCTTATGGCGTCTCTCGGCTACACGTGTTTTCACTGTAAAAGCCCGATTGAGAATGGCTATCGTTGTTTCCAGTGTATTTGTTAGAAGTGTGGAAATAATTGTAGTAACAGCTTTTGCACTACGTGCAATTTGTTCATACATTCAAATTCTCTCGATGATTCACCGAATTCTTCCAACTACCCATCACTGCCTGAAATACGCGCTATTAATGATAAACCATCAAGAATTGATCCTAACCTTTCAGGATTTACGGTTAAAGGTTTGTCAAGCAAACGTACAGAGCATAGAGCAGTGACTGAAAAGAACGACTTGCCTAATCTTCACGTTTATCAAGAACAAAAACCAGAGACCGTAACGGAAGTGGTTGAAATTCATAGCTCTCAGAGCACACCACTTGTCCCACCTCTGACTTTTATTCCTTGTATCGGTTGTGGTGAGCCGCTTTTTGGGTTGCCATGTCGTTGGTGTACATGTGAACGATGTGGTAATGATATTCAAAACGGAAGTTGTTTGTTTTGTGGTTCGAGTAATTCATTCGCTTACGATTCTAATCCGAGCTTTTGCAATGAGCCACAAAACAATTTCATTTCATATGAGTATAATCCGTGTTATCAAAATTGCAATGCCGTATCGTTTCAAAATGCACCAACTTCACAACAATACGGTTGTGAGTATTGTGGAGGTCCGCATTTTAGCACCGATTGTCAAACTAGGAATCTTTTTCCTTGTGACAACAATTATCACGACCAACCTCCACAATACCAAACTTTTGAAACACAACCTCAACCATTTCCTCAAGAACTTTTGCAAAATGTTTTAAATACTTTAAATAATCTTAAGGATTTGGTTAACAAACCTGCTCCGGAAGAACCTCGTCCGAAGTCTTACAAAGAAATACTAGCTGAAGAAGCAGCTAGAGTAAGATTTCGAATGCGTAAAACTATCATCTACGATGACGATGACGATAGTGATGATGAAGATACCCTTGATATTCGTCAAGGCTCATCAAATTCATCAGTTGTGGTTCCTTCCATGAAAAATCAGGGAGAAAATAATGTGACAAAGTCACTAGCCGTCGATCAAATGGAACTTGAAGAATCCATAACTGCTAGTACTTCTCAACTCCCTCAGTTTGTTGTTATCACACCCGAAGTTCACACTCACTCTCTAAACATGGGGGATGAGCATCTTAGCACTGTTCCTGATAAGGAATCAGACGAATTCATAAAGTCTAGTGTTGAGAGCCTTGTCCCAATCCCAAGAGAGTCACAAGGAACTTCTGACCATGTGTGTGATTTACTTTCCCCTCTTGAGTGTCCAAAAGATCAATTTGAGACTTTCTCCGATCGTAGCGAAGATTGTGCATCTTATGGAGACATTGAGTATGTTGAGGCATCAGTTCCACATTCTGATGCTGATCATCTTCTTGAGGAGTTAGCCGATGAACTCACTCACATCAATCCACTTCCAACGAGAAGTGACGATGATCTCGTTGACTTTGAAGCCGATCTTGGAGAAATTGAAAGTCTCCTCTATCATGATCAGTCACTCAGTTCTTATCCCAGCAGTCCAATAGAGAATGATAATCAATTTGTTCCCGAAGCATTCAAAACGACTCTCACCAATCCTTTGTTTAAATTCGAATCTGAATTCACTTTGATTTCTGATAATCCAATCTTTGGTACTCAAATTGAGGATTGTGATGAGTCTACTCCGGAACATGAGTTTACAGATTTACATCTTGTGATTGATTCTCTTAGCGAGGAGTTCTCCGGTGAACTCACTCATATCATATCTCCACCGGAGTATGATAACTTCCATTTGGATCGAGACACACCCGGGATATGTCTTGATCAAGCGAGCTTATATGATGAGATTCATAATCTAGAAATTATGGATTCTCCCGTGGGTGATGACGAGTTAATCATGATTTTCATCATGAGTTTCTTTCTTTTCTTCACCTATCCCGTGACGTCCTCTCTTCTTCACGCCTTTGGGACTGAAGACACTATTTTTGACCCCGGCATTTTCATTTACCATTATCTTGAGCCGGATACTTATCTCATCGGTGTGGAACTTTCACGTGCTTCAAATGTTTGTCCAAACATCTTGAATGAAAGTCCGATGGAGATTGTTTCTTCCACATCATGCTTCCCCAAGAACAAATGAATTCGGGGTCGAGTCAAGCTAGCGACTCGGTAAACAAAAACAGTAGCATGCTTATAGGGTTTTCACCCTAAGTGTGGGGGAGTTACCCCTACTGTGGTTACAAATAAAGTGAAAAACAAAAATGGTATTTCCACATTTAGCTTGTAATGTTGCCCTTTTACGTTCAAAGAGTCGGCATAATAGCAGGGACTTTGAATATTGAGGACAATATTCATTCTAAGTGTGGGGGGTATTCTAGCAAATTTTATCACATTTTACAATCTAGTACCCCCGTTTTTGGCAAAAATTTTAAAAAATTTTCACTTGAGTTTCAAAATTTTTGTGGTTATCAGTCCGCCATGTCTAAACGGCAAAAGGATTGGCTAATCCAGGAGCAAACGGCTCTTGGTAAAGATATATCAAATTCGTTTATGGCTTGCAATTTGCCCAAAATTGTATGGTATCTCAACTCGTCATATCCTAAAAAGTGAAAGAGTTGGCTAGCCCGCAAGATTATGACTTGTGGTAAAGGCAGTGGAAAACCATAATTGGTAATCAACTCACCAAGATGTTGACTGTGTCCATCAAGAGTTGGCTAGTCCAAAAGCAAACGACTTCTGGTAAAGATAAATCAAATCCGTTTACAGCTAGTGGTTTGCTCAAAATCACATAGTTATCAGGTGGACCATAGTTCTTACTTGAATCAAAACATTTGGCTACTCCAGAAGTAATGGCTTTTGGTAAAGAGTTTCAAATTCATTAAATTTTCAAAAAAATTGCTAGGGACTAGCAATTGCTTAGTGTGGGGGATTTGATATGTGCCTTTTTGCACATATCTTTTCGTCCAATTTTCGAGTCAAAACGATTAAAAACACTTCAAAATGGTCAATAACATCACAAATATCTTTGAAATGTGTTTTTGCGTATTTCAGATGCAAAAGGATTAAAAAGATTGAAAAACAATAATGTTTGCATAAATGGCAAGTCTAGTCCCTCGAGTTTCAAAAAGTGACATATTTGGTCCCTGGAAGTTTAAATTTTGGAAAATAATAATTTTGATCCTTACACTTGAACATTGCAAAGTTGGTCCTTATAATAAATTTTGAAAAGTTACACAACAGGTCCTTGAATTTTGCAAGCTTTACATTTTTGGTCCTTATGGTACTTACAATTACAAACCAAACGGACCAATTATAAATTTAACCCAACACCCCCACCCTTTATCATAAACCTAACCTAGCCCAAGTAATCCCCAAGCCCAATCCCACATAAGCCCAACTACCAAACCCTTTCTCGTTTTATATTAAAAACGATTTCAACACAGTAAAAAAACAAATACCTTTTCTTCTCCCCCACTCCCCCCTTTACCCAGTTAAACCACCATCTCCATTACACGCCAAACAATCACCATCTCCCCCTCCATCTCCAATACAAACCCGTGACACCTCTGTAACCCTAAACCTCCCCTACCTCCTTCCAGCTTTACCCGCCAAACCAATCCTCCCCTACCTGTCGTTGTCCACTTTCCAGCTCACCCATATTGGTCCCCTCCTTCACGAGACTCCATCCATGTCACCAATCCATGTGATACATATGGGTCCAAAAAGCAACAAACGGTTGTGATCAAAATAAGTGGTGACCAAGGCAAGATTGAAGGCCAAGATTGTAGCAAAGTAACACAAGTGAGGCCCAAGGCTCCTTTTACTCTCACAAAACTAGCACAGCAGATGATGACAAACAAGGGACCAACTCAAAAACCCTTATGCTTACCTGTATATATATGAGCCTCTTTCCACACTTAAGCTTTGTCCAATTTTTTCAAGCAATTAGAAAAGTTGTGACCATTTTAATTTCATTGTAATTTTAATTTCAGCAATCACTTTTCAGTATTGTAATTTCTCTTAATGCAGTTTAAGTTCACTTTCTAAAAAATTTACTGTAGCACTGCTTCTTTCATTTGCTTATTAGAATCTGCTTTTTAGTTGTTGCTAGTTGTTTATTATGTGTTTTGAAACTCAGTTAATCTCTCTTGTTCAAAATTTGTTACTCAGAATTGATAGCTTGTTAGTTATATTTTCTTTTTGACCCATTATACTTGTTGCATCAGTTAGAAAGATGCCCAAACAACACTGTTGGATTCTAGTTTTAGGCAAGTTTGGGTTACGATTGGTATCTAATTTTTTGAGTTTCAAGCAACTAGTAGTATAGGGTCTGTGTGTATTAGATTATTTTTCACTTTAATTGCTTAGTTAGTAGTCTAAGTTAGCCTGCAAACCCCCCTATTGAACCCACTGGTTCAGCAGCCCTTGCACCCCTCTCAAGCCTTATTAGTTGTTATTTTGCCTTAGGATTAGTTCAAAATAGGTTAGTTAATTTATTTAAGATCGGTAGTTGACTTCCTTAGTCAAGCTTGAACCCATTGGGACCCTTGCACGCCTACTGTTTCAGTAGTTCCAGCCTCGACAGGTTCCTTCAATCTACCTTTTTAGATAGCTTAAGTTAGAATCAGGCCTCCAACTTGGGTTTACAAGAAGCCGGTAGTGTATATTTTACCCTTTTGAGCTTGTTTAATTGTTTGTAGCTTATTTCCTTGTTTAAATTCAGCCCTGCATAGCCTCATTAGGTCCGCCCTACACAACAACCTACCCATCAGCCTTTTTTTTCTTTGTTATTTGTTAAGCTTATTTCCTTGTTTTGTGCCTACTTGTTGTTTTAACTGCTCATATTAGTCTAGAATAGGGTTAATCAAGTTTGATTTTAGACATTGTTAGTTAATTTGTATTAGTAATAGTTTATATAAGCTTGTTCGTGTTTACGTGGGTGTGTATGAGCCTGTGTTTGTATTTTGAGTGACCATTTGTTCAAATCACTTCTTTTTCTTGTCTGTAAAATTTTTGGCCTGCATAAGCTGATTTAAAGCTTCTGAGCAAAAGCTCTTCCATAAGACTTGGTTGTTTTTGTTGTTCAAACATTTTGCTAAAAGAGAAATTGAAAAGAAAAATAATTTGAAAAAAATGGGGTTTGTGGGGGTCGAACCCATGCCCTCTGGCTCAACAGACACACAAGCATACCACACAGCCATTCCATCTGTTCTAGCCCTTGTTTATTGTTCACCTTTGCACTAGTATATCATTTATAGTTGAATTAGTTTATTTTGCTTATTACCTTCCAGCTTTTTAATTGCTTATTACATGCTTATTGTTACTACTTATTTCACCCTAGTATTTTTCCTAGCTTCTTTTGAGAACAATAGAATTTCCAAAAAAAATTCGTAATTTTCCAAAATGTTTTACTATTTATTTTGTATTTAATTAGTTTAATTAGTTTCAAATTCATTATAAAAAATATAAAAGTCAAAAAAAATATTTTTCTTTTTCCAGAAATTTTCTTTTTAACGTTAGAAACGTAGAAAAATGATTTTCACATCCGTAGGACTAGTGTAGCATTAATTTCACGTTTTAATTTACGCGTTCACGTAGTTTTTAAATAACTTTTACGTTTTTAAAATTAGATTACGTTTAGGGTTCCCTAGTTTCCTAATTCTCATTCCCGTAGAATTATAAGTAGTTTTTAAGTTTTAATTTTCATTACTTGTTTGAATTTGCATTTCAGTTACGTTTATTTAATTGTTCGTGCATTATTTGTAATTTACCTAAATTCCACAATACCAAATAATCTCTCTTCATCCTTACAAGCATTTTAATCTCCAATCTTACACGATATCGCCCATTCACACCTCGTTGGGATATGACCCGGGTAATCACTTACCCGGTATCACATATATATATATTGTATTCACGAGTTTTCGCAAGTCTTCCTTTTCCTAAAGGTTGATTAGTGAATTCCTCTCACGTCTACCTTGTATATTTTTGATACGTACTCAAAAACGCAATGTCAGAGCCCTAATTTTCATGTGGTAAGGTGTTTGTGAGTGAGTTATAGCTGTTTGTAAGTTGAAGTAGTGAGTTAAGAGGTGTTTGGTTTTGAATTTAAGATAAAAGATGCTGCAGACTCAGCGGCGGAACCAAAGGGAGGGTTCCGCCCGTTTGGTCTCAAGGTTCCGCAGGTACAACAGAGGAAAAAATAAAAAGGATTTGTCTTGATTTTTGTGGTTTTATCCTAATGTTCAAAACTAAGGTTTTAGGTCTCATGAGTCTTTAACTAAGTCTAGGGAGGATGAATGATTCTCATTCAAGAGGTTTAGTGAAAACGTCGACAATATGGTTATCGTATAAGACTTTCTTGGTTCAGATGTTCCTCAATGAACATTTTTACAAAGGCGATGATGATGGATCACAATATGTCAATTAAGAACATAATGGATTGGATTGTCGCTGAAGTTGACGCTTTCTTTGTTGAAGGGATAAAAATGTTGATAAGAGGAATTCCGTTGTTTACGCGAGTTTGCTTGTTCTAGTGGAGCTTGTTGACGTGTTTCTCCATCCGATACTAATTTGAGAACCTTAAGCTTTTTGGAGAATTATTGGGTAAGTAAGTATAAAAGTGCAAGTACCACTTGTGCTTTTCTTATCAACTTATTACCGACATAATTCCATTTGGCATACACTATGGTTTCTATTCCCGTTCTTTTGGGATACCATAATCCTATTTGTGTAGTACCTTTTGATGTATCCAAACAAACTCTTCCGAAAGAGTTGTTTTAGGATCTTCTCTAAAACGAGCACATAGACAAGCACTAAACATAATGTTGGATCTATTTGTTGTCAGAATAAGTAAACTTCCAAACATTTCTCTATGTTTAGTTTTACCTACGGATTCACTAATCTCATTCTTGATAAGTCATATAAGACTTAATCATTGTGAACTTGTGAGTAATTAGGAATGTCTTTGAGTGATTATTCCTTGTATTTGGAGCTTGCTTAAGTTTTCAAAAAGTCTTTCATAGATCGACACTACATTCATTTTATCTATTTTGAAAGATTTATTTTCGATTGTTGTTTTACTTTAATGTCCAAAAACTATTTTTATCAAATTTGTTTTAATCACAACTATGACCCATGATTCAAGTTTTTATGACCTTGTCAATATTGCTTGACTCAATGTTTGACACAAGACGAAAAGATGTTGTTTTTCATTTTTAATAGTTCATCTTCCTTGTTATTAATCTTAACTTACTTGTCTTGTCAATGTTGGACTTTCGACTAAGTCATCAGCTACCAAAGATGATATCTTAGAAGGAGGTGGTCTTTCATCGAATGTTAAATTCAACGACTCCTCGACTCTTTAGGTTTATTTACTTAAAACACTATGAGTGTAAATGTCCAAGAGATACAACATCATAAGACTATGGGTCGAATTTGATGTGCAAATCCTAGATGTTTATAAATCATCTTCTCCCAATCATCCCATTGTATCTTAATGTGGTTTATTTTCCTTTGTCTGTCTTATATGAGATTTTATTAAAAGAGTGGTTAAATTAAGACACGATTGAACATATAGTGTTAAAAGATGTTGTGTTACATATGCTTGTGAAATGTTTTGATTTACTAGATTTTCAAGCATCACAAAAGTGTTGGTTGTTTAATCACTTTGGAGATTCTTAGTTAGCTCACTTGTAGATAAGTATTAAGTGAGACTCACTCAAGAGTATCTCGTGTCGATTCCCAAAAGTTAAAAGAACTGAAGCACCTTATATCTCCTATTCATTGTAACTTAGAGATTCTTTAAACAAGGAGAAGCTAATCTATGTTATATCTAACTAAAGAAAGAACAACATAGAGTATGCACAACAAATCCTACACACGATAAACCTTAAAGATAACAAGAAGAGACAAGAAAAGGTAAGTTGAAGAAATGTGTACCTTTTGAGTTCCATGAATAGATTATAAAGAAGATAATCATTAAGCGTTAAATCTTGTCATGAAGGAAGGCTTGGAAACTTAATTACTCATGAATCCAGAGAGGTTAGATAAACATAGAATATGGTATTCTTAGATCATAAGTTTCTGTTAGAGATTGAGATATTTCTGAATATCTCTTCTAGGCTCAACAAACTTTACTTGCTCTTTACTTGTTGATGGTGCATTTGAGTTAAATCTTAAGCTGGTTTTATTTCTGAATGACTTTTGACTTTTCAACAATCTTTCAAGGGATTTTGAACTTTCTTCAAACTTAGCCAACATTTTTCCTTTATCATTTTGCCTTTTAATTTCATGTTTGTATTCTATACATATTTTGCATCCTAGATCAATTTCAATACTGCTTTCAAGCCTAGACATTTTATCTTCTAACATTATCTCTTTTTCAAGATTGTTCACAAGAGATTTTGAATGTTCATTGTTAAAGATAGTTTTTAGGCCCATGTTTCATAAAAGTTTAGACTCATTTTCTAGTTTAGAAAACTCTAGGATAAATGTGTCAAAGCAAAAGTGTTTGGTTTCAAATTGTACCTTGCTTGATGTTTTATCTAGTTGAGAATCACAAACCGGATAGTTGGCTTCATCTTCATCCGTGTCATTCCATGAATTGTAAGCAAGGCCACTTTGAGCTCGACATAAGTAATCATCTTCACTTACACCTTCATTTAAAACATTTACACTAGTAACACATGTATTTACTTCAACTAAGTGTCTATCTATTAGGTTTTCTAAGACTTCTAACTCATGTGTGAGATCGAATTGATCATCTTTGTCTTGACATATTTCTTGATGAAAGTTGATTATATTTTTCCAAATATCATTAGCCATTTGACAAAAATACACTATTTCATAATCAATTCTCGGAAAAGCTTTATAAATCATTATCTTAACTTTAGTGTTTTTATCAAACTTGAGATAATCATTTTGATTTTCAAAACTTGTTTTTGTTGGTTTGAAATCACCAATAGAAATAATATGCCAAAGATCTTGATCAATTGATTTCACATAGTTTTCAAATTTACTTTTCCATTCAAGGAAGTTTTCTTTTTCAAATAGCGGTGGCTTTTGAATAGGTTGCCTTTCTTCGAGATTTTCAAAATCCATGGATCGATCCAAGTTTTAAAATACAATATATTTTAAAGATCTTGAGTAACGTAGCTCTTGATGCCAATTGTGGGAAACTAGAAGGGGGGTTGAATAGTTTACCGCTTTTTAACTTAATTATCTTTTAAAAACTTTACGTTTCATCAAAGACATAAACTCAAATTACTTGTTAATCTTTGAAAAGCTTTACGTGTAATTAACGATTCTAACTAAAGACAATATGAAATAAGCAAAGACAAAGAAAGAAACGATCAAACCACAACACGATTGTTTATCGTGGTTCGGCTACAAGGACTCTTTTTCCTTGCCCTACATCCACGCTTCGAGTTTCCAACTCGAGAGTTTCAAGCACTAGTCAAAAAGCTCCTTTCATGGGTGGAGAAACCTTTACAATCGTCGCTTACACTTTATCCGGTACAAAGCTAGATACCGGGTCCTAGTTCAAGGTAGAACCAACCTAACGTCACCTATCCACTATTTCCGACACTAAGCTATATGTCGAGTTCTTTTACAAGGGTACAACCACTCCCGATAGTTCTTTTACAAGGGTACAACAACTCCCGTCACACTATGTATTTTGAGGCCTAAAATACTAACCGATCACTTCTACACAAGATACAAATGAAGTATAAACTACCAAAGTTCATACATAACAAAGCTAACAAGTCTTGCAACTTTTGAGTTGAAACTTGTAACTTCTTGGATGAACTTGTGAACTCCTTTGCTACATAAGAGAATCACACAAGTTAAATGTTACTGAGTTAGATGAGAGAATATGTGTAATATATGTCTCTAAGTGATGAAGAAAAACTAGCAAGTAGCTTGGTATTTATAGCAAAACAAACCAGCAGTCTGGCGGATCCGGCGGAACCCTAGAATGGGTTCCGCCCATGTACCCTGAGGGTTCCGCCAGGTCTGACAGTCAAACTTGCCATAAATCTTTCCAAACCAACCAAAGTCACATCAAGTTATTACTTGGCCAACCACACATTGAATCAACATGGAATGCTTCCAAAATGTGTAAGAGCTTATGGATAGTCAAACACATAAACTTACCATAAATGCTTATTGATGTGATGTGACACTTTCTTATTTAAGAAATAAAAACAATGTTATGTTTAAAAAGAAATGTAAAATCTAGTTATACAAGACTTAAAAACTAAAGTGATGTTTTTACTATAAACTAAAGTTTATACTTTGTCATTAACAAAACTTAGCAAAGATCGTAAAATATAAATAACGTTTTTAGGCGATATTTGTATTAACAGTTACATATAGCACTTCAACTTGGTAATAGAAAGTGAAGGTTGAAACTAGCATATACATACAACAATATGGTTTAAGCATACATATATTGCATCATACTTGCAAAATTGTGTATGGACAAACCCATATGGTTTATCCTACACATATAGTTACAAAACAATTGTCTAAGCATTGTCAAGTTGATTTGTGCCCACAAATCCACCATACATACGAACTACAAAATATGTTTACATAATATCATTCATCCAACTTTAAATCTCCATCAGCTCACATAAAAATGTAAAACTCTTTGTGACCTATTAGTTTCATCACCTAGAAAGAAGCGGGCCATTGAACCTTGACCAAAATGTGCTTCTGCCCTCAATTACCTGAAACTAGATAATGAAACAATAGCCACTTGCCTCCTGACCTTCCCTTGACTAACTTGAAGTGTCCTCTCACGAACTTCGAACTCTTTCTCTATGCTTTTATGCTTCACAACCGCTCTAGAGAACCCATACAAGTTGTACTTCTTAACAATTCTTGATGGTATGGACTAATAAAAAATGTACAAAACTTATTATTAGTTTGTCATGGGATGCTTCTAATACACATTATGATCCATCAATCTTTATATCAGACACACAATATATGATACAAATGACATTCATATATCTTATTAAGCAACTCTGTCACTAGCCTTACAAGTCGGCCATCTCTCCAGAAGGATGCAATCATCTTCCTATAGAATGCCCTTTCTTCTTAGTCATGGGCTGTGTGGTGTTCCCAATTACACATCCAATTCATCCGAGGGGCTTCAAAATCTGAATTTAATATTACATATAATCAAATAAGTTGCACTGCTATGAGATACTTGGTGTAGTTAAAGTTAAAAAACTAAAATATACCATAGTCAGTTGGTTGATGACAAAGGTTATTCTAGGCTATGTTGGTGCTGTATGTCTCCACTGTTGTGATGGCCCCTCCATCATGGTCAAACAACATGACATTATATTACTCCCCCGGGACAACCTGAGTAAACACCATTTTTTGACCATGTGACATATTCAAGTCTTGGGCTAGTTTCTCCCAACCACATCCCCACAGGGCCGTGTGGACATATCGATCATACCAATCTTGTGTAACCTCCAGTTCTACTTGGTAATCAGTGGTGTTACTAGTAACCATGACCGACTCTGTAGCTGTTGGACCATGCAGATATGCTAGAAAATCTTCTGGCATTGGCTGGATAAGATGAGATGTGTCTGTCACATCAACCATACATCTCCAAAACTGATCATGGACAGGTTCATAATTATGAAACTCCTCCCCATACTCATTATAGGTAGTTCTCACCCTCTTCTATAAAATGTAAGTAAGCAACATCCAAACAGGTGATGTTGTGCATCGCAAAATCATTCCACCTTGCTCCCTCAACAACACACACTAATTCTGATACTCTTCTTACACTAACTCTCCATCTAGTCCCCACATAGTTCACTAAGTAAATATAATGATTCCCATGATAGGATCCTCCTAACACAAAATCATGATGCAGTTCCTGTATATCAATATTAAGTTTTAAGCATTGTCAATTTCTTACAACTACTTTCTTAGAGATATAACAGTTAATTCTTATATGGTGTTAACTTACAAACTCATCCAAAACCTCTTCAGGATCGTCCAAAGCGCAAATAAATTGATTCCCATACATACCTTCTGCATTAACGATTAACATTATCACAAATAACGTTTTAATTAAACATAAATCAGTAAATATTGTTACCTCGTATGTTTTTTGTTTGATTTTGCAAGGCTTGCAAGTTTCGATTGTTTGTGGGTGTGTGATTAGATGGGATTCGATAAGATTGTTTGTGGGTGTGTGTTGGGTTGAGGTTGTATGTGACAATATGTATGGTAGATGATCGGATTTTACTCAACTGTCAATGGTTGGGTGTGGGTTTATTGATTCCTGCGAAAACATTAATATGCGTATCAGAGAAGATACGGTAAAGTTACATAGTTAATGTGTGACTACACCGATGGTCCCTCAAATTGTATGTCTGGTTTAGCTTGGGTTAACTAATGGTTATAACGTGATTGGACTATTATGTCCCTCATATTATAACAAAAAATGTGCGTTGACCGAGCCGAAACTAGTCAAGGGACGCAATCGGTCTGAAATACACAAGGTTTGGACGCCTGACGACGTTTTTTAAAAGTTAGGGTGCCATGCGATGTTTTGTGGAAAGTTCAGGGATCAACGATGTATTTTTGTCTAAATTAAACCTCAAACTATGAGTAAATTGCAAAATCGTCTTTGTGGTTTGGTTAAATTGTATGTTTCGTCCGTATGGGTAGGAAAGTGCGGTATCCTTGTGGGAGAAACCTTGGGTCTGAAATCGTCCTTGGTCAAATTGAAATGACTAAAATACCACTTCGTTTAAATAATAATAATAATAATAATAATAATAATAATAATAATAATAATAATAATAATAATAATAAATAAATCTCAATCATCTTCAACCTCCGATCAACTTCTTCAATCCATCACCCACAACCACTATCCTCATCATCTTCAACCAAAGAACCCATTCCATAAGACAAGCCGCCACTGCCACCCCCACCAACGACCGCCACCACCATGCACCAACTACCATCTTTTTCCATGAACCTTCTTTTAACTACAAATAACTTGAAATTAATCCACAACTTTAAAAACCACAAACCACTTTTATAAATCTTCGCGATCTCTACTGCTTTTATTGAAGAATCAAAACCTTTTTTTTTTCTTCCTAAAACCCACTTGATCATCACAATATTAAGGTATCTATTTCTTTATACCAAAAGTTCTTGATGTTCATTTAAGAAGAATATTAAAAGTTTTCAAAACAACTATCACAAATCTTTTTTTGGACAATGAAAGACAATGAAAGATCCAACCCACGAGAACAAGCTATCATATTTAATAAATCCATTTTAGTGGGCTTAGGTTTCATTGGACCGAATGACGACAACCTTTCATCTTTTGCAACAAATGTGTTGTCATTGTCATAAGAGATAATTATACGACTAGATCGTTGCCTTGTGGTTAGTCACTTTTTAGATTAGGAGGTAATTTTAATTCGAAAATAGACCGGGCAACTTGTACAACGGGACACTTGTCAGCTTATAAAATTCGACAAGTGTCTCGTTGTACAAGTTGCCCGGTCGCCCGATCTATCAAAAAAATTGCCTGGGCGACTGGTCTATTTTGGTAATTTTCCCTTGTCATAAACATGCATTTCATCTTTTTGTACAATGTCACTTGAAACATCATCGTTTTCCAATGTTCATTCAAAATTCAAAACATGAGCGGGAAAAACAAAAGCATCAGCCACCTCGGTTTCCTCACCCCCTTTCTCTGCCGGACCAATTGAAGGAGCAGGGATTTGGGCGTCTTTGGGGTTAATTCGAAAGATCAGGTGGTGGGAGTGAGCTGGGTTTTAGGCAATTTGGCTGGTGGTGGGAGGTGATTTGTGAAGGGTTAGGGGGTGGCAATGGGATACGGTATGGGTACGGCATGGTTGATGCCGAGCGGCAATGCCGCTACCACTGTTACGGCATGCCTGCGACATGGGATCTCTCGACAATCTTTGCCGTTGAGGCCTGGGGAAGAATATGGCCGTTGAAATGTGACCGTTGGCATTTGTTTGAAGCCGTCACTTCAAATGATTTGTTGATTTGGCATTCGTTTTTTGGT
This sequence comes from Artemisia argyi, assembly GCA_030686995.1. Lineage (NCBI taxonomy): Eukaryota > Viridiplantae > Streptophyta > Magnoliopsida > Asterales > Asteraceae > Artemisia > Artemisia argyi. The sequence continues at coordinate 155,635,947 of CM060692.1, forward strand.
CCTCCTGGTGCAAACAACGATATCAATGTTTTGAATCAGTTTCCATTGTATCTTACGGAGCGAAATGGAACGGCGCCAAACAGTTTATTTTCTGTAACTGGACGGCTTTACAAACGTGGACATTATCTTACCAATTGAATCTATCCTACGTATTCAACGTTTGTTAAAGCATATAAGTATCTCACTGACCCGAAGGAAAAGAGATTCAAGAAGCTACAAGAATCTGCAAAAAAGGATGTCGAACGAGCTTTTGGTCGTCTTAAAGGAAAATGGATGATTCTCAGTCGTCATCTCCGGGCTATGTCGGTCGAAAAGATTCGACAACTCGTTTATAAGTGTATTATATTTCACAATATGATTTTAAAAGACGACTAGATGGCAATATCACCGGTTCATATAATGGATCAGCCGGTCGCGCCAGTTTATGACGAGAGTGTACTACCGGAGTTACTCGACGAAGATATCTATTACTGTCTCCGATATAATCTTACGGAGCACGTAGCGGCTCAAGACTTACCATACCTCGATGACTAGTGATTTTTTTCTTTCTTTTTCTTTTAATAAGTTTTATGTAATTTTCTTTTAATTATTAATAAAATATTATGTTTTTATTAAATTGTTTAATATAATTATGAATATAAAAAATAAAAAAATAAAATTATGTGAAGTATGGGATCATGGTTGCCACTAAAAATGTATGGTGAGGCATGAGAGAAGTATGAATAAGATGGAATGATATTATTGGTGGGTAGTGAGGCATGGGGGAGGCATGAAATCATGACTGGCACCCTTGTTGCAGTGTATTTAATATGTGTGAAATTTGTGTACATGGGGATGTATGTAAATGGCATTTACATAGAAAGAAAAGTTGTAAAACCTATTCAATTGGAAATTGAACATTTTGAATATTGAAAACGATATTCAGTCCTGTTCTTGATTATCCTCTCACACTGATCAGTTCTTTTGTTGCTTTCTAGTAATGATATTTTTGTGTGCTTAAGAAGATTAGGAATGTCAGGCAGAACTGCAGAAGGATATATCATTACTCGATGGTTTAGCATTTAGCAAGAATTTAAATATTGTAAGAAAAGTTAAAGACCCATAGAAAAATTTAGACGTATGAATCACACCATGACATACTGCTTTTGGTCATAAGTGATACAATTAGAAACCTTCAGATTGTCTTAAAACAGCCGAATATATAAAAAATGTAAAGTCCAACTAAACTTGAGAACTGGACAAACACAACACTACTTGGTGTAAAAAGAGACCAGCATAATTCAAACTGAGAAAATTTACTACTAGTTTTGACTGAGAATGCGATGCAAAGAAGGGTAACAATATAATAAAAAGGAAGTTGCAATTGTCACGCTCCTAAATTATCTTGCAATCAAATAATCAATGACCACCTGACAAAAGACATGGCAGACACCCAATCCAAGCTGATATAACATGTTTTGTAACACAAACTTTAGCTCTCCACCATATTCCATACAAACTTGAATTACATAAGAACATCAACTTGGGCAATCCAACAAGTACATTTAAACATCTCAGCATAACATGGAACTTCCTTAAATTGGCTTGATCTTGAAGTGGAGTGATATCAGCGAGAAGACGAAACACTTCAAGTCCTGCATTTTTCTAATTTTGTTAGCCAAAAAGTAGAGAAAAAAACGGATACTATACACAGGAAACTTAATTTATTCTCATATACTTAAATCCCTAAAACAGCGACAATTATCCCTGAATTTCAAAGGGAACAGTGATGATAAATTGGGTAAATTAATGCAGACAACAGCCACATGGATACCCATATGAGAGAAAAAGAAATCTGGTAGATGGCTTTTCTTATTTGAAACGGAGCGCATCTTAGATACTGCCTAGCTAAAGAGCATGTTATTAGACTTCATATGCTAAAAATGATACCAACTGCATTCTTGCCTGATGTGTATAAACCAAGCAAAAAAAAAAAAAAGTGGATATGGTCAACAACCTATGAGCCTACACTTATTCTTTAAAACGTCAAGATTCTATAAGGATTTTAATCATGTATATAACCGTCAAAGCTACTTACGTGAACTGATTACCTTAGTTTGTTTTAGGACCATGTGTATCAACAACATGCTTGATTTTATTATACACATTTTCTATCGCCATTGACTCCTATGATTGTTATTCAACATGGTCTAATAGCTCGAAGAAATACTGACCTACCATGGTCCAAGTTGTGTTCAACTCTACTCTCGTGAAACAAATAAAAACTCCAGTATATTCAGATCAGGACATGGAAGGCTGAGTGACTAGGAACCCAATAAGGTAAACCGTTTTATGTTATTATTGTCACAAATGTAATAGGCATCACATTAACAGCCTCAACTGTAGGTCTTTAACATAAAACACGCTTTAGCTTGCTATGCGTTTAAGAGTTAAAAAAATCAGTTGTAAGATAAATGACTCATATGCCACAACTTGTGTTGGCCTCTACTCTCCCTATGTGTGAATAATACGCAGAAAACACATCATACATCCATACAGGTTAGTATTCTTCTAGCATTATATCACCACCGAATGATACATGATCATGTACGACAAAAATCAATTACATGGATCTATAACAAACCTGAACAAGGTAATAGAAGATACGAAGGCCTTCAGGGTCTTTGCTGGTCTGGACATCCATGAGCGACCCAATCTTTGAAGTAGTAAAAGAGATGTGCTCATTGCCCATCACAATCTCAAGCTCTTGCCGTCCCACACGATCTGGCTCTGGCCAGTTGTTATCATCTTCCTTCATAATCTAAGATTATAGAAAACATATAACACCATTAATCTCATGTCAGTCTTCAGAAAGTAAATATAGCATAGCAGAGGAAATTTCAGAAGATTAACAGAGTTATATGTGCATGTTAGAGAAGTCCAAGCCCAAGCTGTATGCTACAACTATAAGATAGCTAAAAGTTCATGGCCTTCTAACAAAAAATGATTTACTATCATGTCACAAAATCACTTCTCCACAGTTGAAAAAGTTAGCTGATGCTTCAACTTAATGTTTGTTGTAAGCCAGAGGCCCAGAGCATGCACAATCTAATCCCATTGTACCCCTCAAGGATAATTTGACATACTTTATAATACATAATTCCTTCTACCTTGATCCTAAGGTATGTATCAAGGCTATGAAATCCATGGACTAACAACAGCTTATCAATAAAATCCGATCACACTCAAGTAGATGAAATCCTTTGTGATACACCAATGTTGATAATTTAGACTCGTAATCATCTTAATCTTGTTACAACCATTTGGACAAGGCCGACAAGCTGATATTCAATAAGTTATTCATAGAATTATTGAAATTCAAGGAGTGAAGAATCAACTTCTATCACTTACACCCTAACATTCTACAAATAAACCGAACTCCAGACATACAAATAACCATAGAACAACTTATGGCGTCAGTTCTAAAAATTTGCGAAAACTAAACCTAATCAAGGTGTAGAAGAATCAGTTCCCCTCAACTCCACCTAATACCCTACCAATTCACATATAAACATTATTATTTAAAATGTGACCTAATCAAGGTGTCGCTGAATCAATTCATCTCAACTACATAACTTACTGACCTAGTATCTGGAAATCTTAAACACTCAACCGCAAAAGCTGCTATAACGCTAACAATTCCATATTAAATACAAAACATACCTAGCCAATGTGTTGATCAAATTCATCTCAGAGATTGTTTGTTCAATTAAGTAAGAGATGACTTAATGCGGAGACCTTCCATTTTATCAGTTATCACTTTATATTTTCAGCCCTTTTCAATTAAGTTATAAACAAACACTTTTCACATGACTTTCCAAAATAAGTTTTTTCTGCATTGATTCAATCAAGTAAAAATCAAACGGCACCTCAGACCCATAGGTTAATGACCTATATATGAAACACTGAACCACAAAATGCAGTTAAAACTAAACCATAATAGTTTCAATTTACACAAAACCTAACCTAATTAAGGCGTTCTATTCCACAAATTAATAACCAAATATTTGTAACTCTTAAACATTGAACCACAAAAAGTAGCTAAACGTATAGCAATCGACACATGACTCGACTCGTGAGAGTCATGATATAGAAGAAACCAAAGTTTAAAAGTACGGAAACGAGCCTCGAGGCGTTTTCCCTTAGCCTCAAGAGGCGTAAGCCTCGAGGCGAACCGAGGCGTAAGGTCGAGGCGAAATAAAAAAAATATAGAAATTATATATCTTATAAAAAAAATACTTAACATCAAATAAAGTTCATAATCAATGGGCCAAAAATACTTGTATAACGTGTTTCTGGGTATGATTCGACCCTTGTATCATGTTTATAACATGATTCCTACCAAAACCTACTAACTTAATTGGATTAAAACACTCTAAATCAAAAAATCCCAAATCGTACCATGAACCCTAATTTCCAAAATCAAACCAAACGTGTTTCTGGGTATAATTCGACCCTTGTATCATGTTTATAACATGATTCCGACCAAAACCCACTAACTTAATTGGATTAAAACACTCTAAATCAAAAAATCCCAAATCTTACCATGAACCCTAATTTCTAAAATCAAACCAAACGTGTTTCTGGGTATGATTGGATCCTTGTATCATGTTTATAACATGATTCCGACCAAAACCCACCCATTTGACCACTTATTTTCTCTTTAATTGGTTTAGATCTGAAGTTTGACCGGCATTCGCCGGCGTTGACCGCCTCAGCCCTGAGGCGCCGCCTCGTACGCTTCTACACCGCCTCGGGTACATGAGGCGTACGTTCCAAAACACCCCCATGAAGCGCCGCCTCATAATCGTTTTATGCCCGTTTCGCCTCGAGGCGCGCCTCGAGGCGCCGCCTCAGACCGCTTTTTTAAACCATGGAAGAAACAATACTCCATGTTTATAGATCCTAATTCTTCAAAGTAAATGGTTTAAAAGGTTCTATTTTAAAGTAAATGGACTAAATTTTTAAGTATTTAAAAATTAACAAACTAACATGAAAACATTGTACTTATTATGTATATTTATAAAGATGAAGTTTGTAGTTAGGCGTTAGTAAATGAAATTATTGTACAAACATAACCCCGAGAATCAGACATAAACCCCAAAGAGACACGATGGCCGTTAGTCTTTGTTTTAAAGGGGGCAGGGGTGAGGATTTATGGGGGATTCGCCCGGCAACAAACATATATGTTCAATGTAGTCGCCGACAGCAAACACAACTGCTCAACTCATAAGGAATTTGTTTTGGAAATTTCACTGTAAGTAAATGTGCATGATTATGTTACTCGAAAGAATCACAAGTCGAGTTGAATAAACTTGGTGAATGACTAGCGAGTTATGGCTCTGGTCAAGGTCATAAAACAGTCATGGTCAGAGTCACCCATCAGAAAGACAGATCTGACGCGACTTGGGGGAGTCATACATATGGCTCATAAGAATTTAACACCCATAGCATCAAACTCTTTACGAATCACGAGTAGGCTCTTACATATCGAGGCAGAATATCTTTAAAATGAGGCGATTCTTAGCATGACTCTTCAATTACAACCTGCGAGTCATTCACCGACACTTCCTAGTCGAGCCGACTCGTGACTCCTATGAGTCAAAAATCATAGATTAAACTTTTGGTGCAGGTGCCAAAAAAAAAAAAAAAAAGAAAAGAACCTTATTGGCTTTTAATTTTTACATAGGGTTAGGGGGTATTTATTTAAGCTTGTACGAGCTTATTTGATTTCAGCTTATATTTCATAAGCTTCAATTTTCCGGCTTATACAAGTTTCTTAAATAAGCTTGTATGAGCTCCTAAAGTCTTAAAATAAGCCAGAAAATCAGGGCTTGTGAAATAAGCTGAAATCAAATAAGTTAGTATGCCCACATATAAGCTTAAACAAACACCCCCTATAAGCCCTAACATATAAACTAATTAACTAAAACAAACACTTCTCACTAACCCTAAAATCTAATACAAATAAACAAATTTAAACCCCTATAAATAACAAATAAAAAAGACAAAACATAAAATTTCAAATGTGGCTTAGCATAACTCTTCAATGAGTGTGACCCAAATACAACCAGCGAGTCATTAACCGGTTCTTCCTAGTCGAGTCGACACGTGACTCTTACAAGTCAAAAATTTCAGACAAACTGTCGGTGCAAGTGCCAAACTACTTTTAGCTTATGAGCTTATCAACTTGAGCTTTTCAATTTTTACATAAGTTCCGCTTATAAACTTATCAATTTGGGCTAAAAGAAAAAAATGAGCTTATTGGCTTTTCAATTTTTACATAAGCTCAACATATAAGCTAAAACATCTCACTAACCCTAAAATCCATCACAATATCAACAAATCTAAAACCCTAAAAATAAATTTAAATTAAAAAATAACAAGTTATAAAAAAAAAAATAATGACCTCGGAATCGGATACGATACGGCGACACTCCTTGAGAACAGAGGGAGTAAGAAAGACTTCTTTACGGATCATAGTATCATTCTTGTAGTTAGAGTTATTAGCGTATCTGAGTTTACCATCTGGACGGAACTCAAATTCAAGAAACTCGTGACCGAATTTGCCTTTGTGCCCAACGTAGTATCGTAGGTAGAATTCTCCGGCGGCTCCGTTTTCTTCTTCTGCTGCCATTTTTTCTTTTGGGGTTTCTCAGATTTTGGAGAATGGGAGTTAAAGAATATGGTTTAGGTCGGTTTTATTCATCCGGGTATGGGCCCAAATGTTTGGCCTTTTGGGCTCTTTGATACGGAGTATATATGCCAAAGGTAGAGGAGCACAAACCGTTTTTTTTTTTTTTTTTTTTTTTTTTAGTTCCGAACCGGTCCGATTTGAAACCGGTTTTGCAGAGAGAAAAGACGGATCCATGACCTAGAACAAGTCCAATAATCAGTTTGTTTAAACCGGTTGACAGCAAAACATGCAAACCGATTCTAAAACAGCCATTCAGTTCAAGGGAAACCGATCTTCTTCTTCTTCTTCTTCTTCTTCTTCACCTCTAGCCAAGGGTAAATTTTCAAACCAACAAAAACTCTTGAATACGGTTCTCGTGTTGAAAAGCTTGATATATTTATAAAATAATTATTTACCCTTAGCATATTTATATATACTAGAACGGTACCCGCGCAATGTGGCGGCAGGTACCTGTGACTATATTTTGCGTTATTCGGTTATTCGATTAAATATTTAGTTACCTTTATGCTTTATAAGTAGAGATGGTTAAGCCAAATAATTTTAGTTTGAACAACCAGCATGCTTCCTAATAAACTTTCTAACCAACTTGCTTCCTAACCAATTAATTTTGAAATCCTTCCATAATAAGCAAGAAAAAGTCTGGATTTTAAGCTTTTCTAATTATATAATAGTCTCAAATACATTATATAGTAGTATAGATACTACTTCCGTCTCAAAATTTATGTCCATTTTGACTTTTTCAATCAAACTTTGACTTTATATTTTCATTGATATAACTTTCATCAAGTATTATGATACGTGGGAACTGCGCCCTCGCAACAGGTTTTACCTCTCAAGAGATCTTGAGAAGCTTACAACCCCACCAGGCAGTGTACCTGATCGTTATAGTATAGTATAGTGACAAGTACTGGGGGATTGATCGTTCAACTCAGGAATAGTGTCGCTAGTATTAGAAAGCCTACTAAATTAGGTCTAAAGGTGAGGGATGATTCTTTTTGTATTTTTATATTTTATGGAAAGCAAATAAAATCTCAGGTTTTGAAGGAGTGTGCGAAATTAGTTGCTAGCCAACTAACCCAATTAACTAAAGATGCAATCAAAATAAAATAAAAGAAATGAAAATTAAACTAATGTACTAATGTGGTGGAAACAATAATGAGAAAAGTTGTGTTTACTTAGATTTCATTACTCCCTAAATATCTTTTACAGGTTGATTAGCTTGTTACAATTGCATGGATAACGGGTTATATTCCTTAATACTAGTCGTAGGGCCGTGTACAATATTCTCTAACTTTATAAGATCCTACTTCACTCATATGTCGAGCCGTTAGAAGTTCCTAACATGGGATCATTAGAATTCTCTTACGCATTAAATACAACCAAAAATCGTAGTACACATCCGATCATGTTTCTTAAGACGTTCAAGCAAGTTACCAATGGAAGTCTGCCCGTTTTATTAAGCCTAACATCGAGTACAATCATCCGTAACAATTATAAACAAACAATCAACCCATATCAACATCTAGGTTTCACTACATCTAAGCAAACACAATAAAAACCTAGCCTAGCATGTTAAAAAGAAGACAAGCGTAAGATATAATCACACAACACATAGACATATTGAATGATTTGAATAAGTACTTATCTTCAATTGAACATGAAAGAATCAAGGGGTTGAAACCCTTGAAAAAGCTGTAAAATTCGTCTAGGGTTTATGCCCTAATACCCCACACAAATTTCCACACATTACAATGAAAAATTGGAAACATATATATAGACTATGCATCCTGACGGCGTCATGTATTATCCTCTGACGCCGTTAACTCGCCGCCATGATGAAATTTGTATTGCCTAGATCCATTTCTGACGCCGTCATGTAGAAAAACACTCTGGGCCGTCACGTGTAATTGGACCCTGATGGCCTTGGTGACGCCGTCAGGCCAATAAGCCTAAAAACTTTCTGGATCGTCACGTGTCTTTTCCACTTCCACCTCTTTTGTCACTCTTGACGCCGTCACTAGTAATCCCTTGACGTCGTCAGGTACTGTTCCAGCAAGGAAATTTGAGACTTTGTCGTTTTCATCACTTTTATGCTCCAAAAATATCCAAAATGCTTCCTTTTCCAGATTTCTCCTCAAAAGTACCTAAAATGACAAAAGGAACGATTTAGGGCAATATTTGATCAAATAATCTCGAATTCGGGCTTAAATGACCCCTTAAAAACGGTACACTTTTTGCCTCATCAAATACCCTTACACTTGATAATTGCTTGTCCTCAAGCAAATGCACTTTTATTCTAATCAAAATACAAGTTAGGGGTCATTTAACACTAATATAAAAGTAATTACAACAAATAATCATTCCACTAAAAACCAAAAACAAGCACGGAGGTCATACACTAGCACCTCACAAATAGTGTTTAGATACTCACATCTCTCGGGTGTAATAAAGTATATATCACAGTATGGAAATGGAGAACATCTCTCACTACCTGTCATAGCAAATAGATTACCATAGGCTTGGGAAAGGATAAAACATCCACCACTTGGCGTAAGCACCTAGGATAAACTATCAAAGAGGTCTTTTAAAGGGTTATAACGTTAGGTGTAGGGATATGGAAAACACGGTTTTGTTGGATAAAGGCAATATTTACTGGTGGCGAGTTAATCATCTTGGTTAATTACATGTACAATATGGCGTTGCTAAGCCAAGACTCGACTCGACTTAAGCTAATAAATCAAAAATAACAAAAACATAAAACAAACACAGAATGAAACGGGATGGTAGTCCGTATGTTTTTCTCATTTTTTTTTCTTTTTCTTGATTTTTCGATTTTTTTTTTTTTTTTTTTTTTTTTTTTTTTTTTTTTTTTTTTTTTTGCATACACTTTTACCCTACCATCCAAAATAATACATCATAGGGAATGTACATTCCCCTTACACTTGAATTTTTACATACTTTACAATAAACTACTCTAATGACTTGAATCAAGATAATCAAAACACTTGGGGTACTTTTTAAGATTAATGCGCATATGGGGGTAATATATGATGTTCTTCCCCATTACTCTAAAACACAAGTACTTTACCCATGAGTCCCAATCGTCCCAAAACAATATGTACAAGATATGGCTCGACTTAGCAACCATGTAATCAATTAGATAATTAACTAAGGGTTTAAACATGTAACAATAATGCACTAAAGATGAGTGCATACACGGAAGGCTAAGGCGATTTGGTTGCACATTTGGGTGGGTTGTAACAAATTTTTCCTTTAAGTAAGATGCTTAAAGTTAGAAACGAAAAGATAGGCTCGGAGGGGTGTACTAGGGCCGGGTATCGTGTACTAAAAATGAGTACAACGCTAAGGTGTGAGAAAAATTAATTGACTTTACTAGTCAAGTAATATGACTTAAATGGTCAAGTAATTATGATACGGGTTTAACACAAGGGTGATCCTAATGCCTCTTATCATGTAGTGAATCCTACTACACGAATGTAGTCTCACTAGCGGTCTCGGGATGCATCACTAACGCAAGTTCTAGAATCTAAATGCTACCGGTACACTCATAAGCACTAATAATGAATGTTTTTCCTATCAAATCTAAAGGCGAACCTCACATATTTGGGTGAAAATTTTTTCTGAATGGTACGGTTTTGTGCTAGTCATACAACTCTTATCCATGAGACACTTGTTAAGGCTAAAGTTTCACTCCTAAATGTTGTAAAAAAATTTAAATTTGGCGCTAAAATTACACTAACAAGTATTTCTCTTAGTTTTATTACACACCTACCATCGAACAAGCAAACTCAAGTGCAATTATATCTTATAAGGTATCATCATTTACCCTCCTCTTACACTTAGGATGAACATTGTCCCCAATGTTCAATTAAAGAATGTAAAAGTAAAATAGGTAAAAGAATGAAAACAAATACTCCCCTGATTCGTTCGGTGTGGATAGTGTGTCAACAAGGTTAGATCTTCCTCCAAGAAAATGAACGTTCAAAGCTTCCCTTCCAGAAATATAAATCATCTTCTTGTCATATATAACCTGTTAAACCTGAGAAAACAATCAAGGCAACCTCGCATAAAATCGGCGGCAATCTATATATATATTAACAAATCCTAGAAAGCGATGTAAGATATATTGCTTGTGGAATGAATGTTTGTAGATTTTCTGGAGTTTATAAAACTAAAGAATCAACAAAAACTTTTAAGACTCCGTTAGAAAAACAAAACTCGCAAAATTTCCAGAATTTTACACGTGACGTCGTTAGGTGTTAAACCCTGACGCCGTCAGAAGTGACCCGCAGAAATCTTTATGTTAAGTTTCCGGAAAATTTCTGAAAAAACTTATGTCCTATTTCCTAGAAAATCCTGCAAAACATCATTATGACTCGATACAAGCATTTGACTCTAACAAATACTAATATACATGTTCATTTAATATTGTGTCGAATCTTGATCATTTTCGTTCTTATAAACAAATTTGGGGTTTCCCCTTACACTTAGCTTTTGCAAAATACCTTTATATGAAGTTAAGACGAAATTAAACAACAAAATAAAGCATTTTCACAATTTTAGTTTGAAACATGATCTACCAACAATAAAAATAAAACACGCATACGAAAACAAATAATATCAAACAAATAAAAACACACAAAACATGGGTTGCCTCCCAAGAAGCGCTTTTCTTTATTTACGAGTCTTGTAGCTAGACTTAAGGTCATGGGCTATTACGTGACCTCATCATTGGTCTCATTCTCTAGGTCATCTTCAATATCGGGATCGCTTTCATAGTGCAGGCATTTTGGGTCTTCAAACTTAAAGACATCTACCCGATACTTGGATCCAAGCTTACTAACATCCTTAAAGAATGCACATGATAAATCAAAGGTGTTTTTACATCCTCTCCGAACATCTTCATCACATAAAACAAGTTGAGAACCTAGCTTATCAAGTCCGTCACAATCAATTCCTTCGAAGTCTTTCCTCTTGTATGGCGTTTGGTATGACACCCTCCTAATTCCATCTGTGAAAGTCATGATTCTGTTTCGGTCGTCAACCATTAAGTTAGTGATTTCACAAAAGGGCGCTCCAAAAACAACTTGCGATAACCTTGGGTCGATATAGTCCTCAATGTTGTCCACGATCGTAAAGTCCATTGTGAATGCCATATTTCCTATGAGTACCTGGACTTCATGATATCTACCAACAACATTTTCTCCTTTTTAAATCATCCCCCATCTGCAAATATTGTTATAATGGAACAGGGACATAAAATTCTTAGGTAGAAACACGTCAATGTAGACATTATCGAAATACTTGTGACCAATCATACAAGGGATTTTGAGGTTATTCGGATCACGCCGCTTTATCCTTTCCGATCTTCCATCCTGTGATCCATATGCATTACAATCTAGTGACGGACGGTACTCATATACTTCCTCATTACCCTTTCGAAAAATCACTTTCCTGACGCCATTGGTGAATAATGCACTACCATCCTTCTCATCAAGGATCACTCCCGTTTCATTAATAAATGGTTTCCCGAGGACGAGGTTGGTTAATGTTGGATTAGTGACAGAGTCTATGTCATCGATCACGGTGAGATCAATGTTATAGATGAATCCTCCAATCATAACTGATAACCTTTTCATTATCCTGGCGTTATCGATTCCTTCACACGAGATACGTTCAGGGAAGGCTTCATTGTAAAAGGAGAGGGGGATTACATTTATAGGGAGGTTAGGATCTATGTAAGTATCGGTTATGAGCTTCTTCCTAGTGGTGCAAGAAATCTTAAAAACTTCAGAGTCGTTTCCCTTAATCCTATCACTACACCCTATAGTAATATCCACCATATTTTCCTCGAGTTTCTCTATAATAGATTCACCCAAAATTACTGGATTTTTCGTGTGCCCTTTTGATCACTCTTTCGAATCATCCCATTCGCCTGACTCTTGTGTGACGGAGTCCTCGAATAAGTCAGCAAGGCTCTTGGCCAATTCGTGGTCTATCTCTGGGGTCTCATCGTTAACTTCATGACCCTCATTCCCAGTTGGTTGTTGGCTCTGGTCAAGTGTAGGAGCAGGTATTGTGGTGATGGTATTTACAAAGTGTATTGGTCCCGAGGGGTTGACAGGGTCCCTAACTTCCTTCACCTTTGGTGACAGCTGTTTAAAGAGTTTACTAGGGCTTTTTATTTTCACAGGAGAGGTTGGCTGATTCATGATGGTGGCAGATTTGACTTCTTCAGCCTGAATCAATTTACTAACAGCGTGCTCTCTAATAGTGGTTAACAGATTACACATCTTGTTATTCATATCGGCTTGTTGTTGTTTAAATCGGGTTTCGAGCGTGGAAAGCTGTAATTCTTGAGAGAGAATGAACTTTCGCAAGGCATCTTCATAGCTTTGCTTAGGAGTGTTCTGGGGTGGAAAATGCTCGGACCATGCGAGTGGAGGAGAATCATCGAAGGATATGTTCCGAGTTTGGTATCCTCTGAAATTTGGCTTATCCTTCCATGCATCATAGGCCTCGCCAAAATTTCGAGGACCTCGATTAGTAGCGAGCTCTTTATCCTCTGTTTTGTCAGCACGTGACGATGTGAGTTCCTTAAAAGCATGTTTTGGAAGTTCCATGCAGTATGAGTTTCATGAGGACCATTACACAATTTGCACGAAGAAGTGATTTTGTTCACTTGGCTTGAAGGCTTAGGAGCTTCGTAGGATTTCATGAGAAACTTGACTTGGTCTTCAAGTTCTATGATCCTACGGTCAGGAGTGCTAGAATTGTTCGAAGGCAAAGATATTGCCTAGACCGTTTTGTTTAAATCACGGGGATCATTCCAACTTTCGTTGTCATAGAGAGCAAGATCTTCTATGAGTTCTCATGATTCTTCCGCACTTAGATCACGTAGCTTGCCACCGGCCGATTGGTCAATGCTTCGCCTTGTGGAGAGATCAATATGGTCATAGAAGATTTGGACTTGGAGCCAAAGATCTATGCCATGATGAGGGACTTTTTTGAGTAAGTCCTTTAAACGAGTCCATGCTTCATATAGAGTTTCACCTTGACGTTGTTGGAACATCAAGATATCATTTCTAAGCTTGGTAGTTCTCCCCGGTGGGAAAAATTGAGCAAGAAAACGAGTGGTGAGATCATCCCAAGAGGTGATGGATCCCGCGGGAAAACGTTCAAGCCATTGACTAGCTTGATCACGTAGAGAGAATTGGAATAGACGTAATCGGGTCGACTCTCTAGTTGCAACATCAAGGTCTATGGAATCTACGATTTTAAGGAAATCCTTGAGATGTTGATTAGGATCTTCGGAACGAAGTCCATGGAATGCACATCCGCTTTGCACCAACCGGATGGTGTCGGATCGCAAAGGGGACACATTGGCTCCTTGAGTGAGCTCAATGGTGTTTCGATAGCCTTGGTGGCTAGGACGGGAATACTCTCCTAAAGTTCAGGGTTTAGGAGGTTGGTTTGCTAGTGGTGAGTTTTGTAGGTGGTTTTGTTGTGGTGGGTTGATGGGATCAAAGATATTACCACCTTCCATGATGTCGGATGGTAAAGGTTACGAACAAAGAAACGAAGAAAAAAGATAGACTAAAGAAATCCTAAAAATAAAAACAAAAATCTTACTAGAAAGGAATCTAGCAAGTAGACCTAATAAAAAGAAATTCTAACCTAGACAATAACTATTTCCCAGCAGCGGCGCCAAAAACTTGATACGTGGGAATTGCGCCCTCGCAACAGGTTTTACCTCTCAAGGGATCTTGAGAAGCTTACAACCCCCACCAGGCAATGTACCTGATCGTTGTAGTATAGTATAGTGACAAGTACCGGGGGATTGATAGTTCAACTCAGGAATAGTGTCGCTAGTATTAGAAAGCCTACTAAACTAGGTCTAAAGGTGAGGGATGATTCTTTTTGTATTTTTATATTTTATGGAAAGCAAATAAAATCTCGGGTTTTGATGGAGTGGGCGGAATTAGTTGCTAGCCAACAAACCCAATTAACTAAAGATGCAATCAAAATAAAATAAAATAAATGAAAATTAAACTAATGTACTAATGTGGTGGAAACAATAATGAGAAAAGTTGTGTTTACTTAGATTTCATTACTCCCTAAATATCTTTTACAGGTTGATTAGCTTGTTACAATTGCATGGATGACGGGTTATATTCCTTAATACTAGTCGTAGGGCCGTGTACAATATTCCTGATGAGGCAAAAAATGATCCGTTTTTAGGGGGTCATTTAAGCCGGAATTTGAATTTATTTGATCAAATATTGCCCTAAATCGTTCCTTTTGTGATTTTAGGTACTTTGGGAGTGAATTCTGGAAAAGGAAGCATTTTGGACGTTTTTGGAGCATAAAAGTGAAGAAAACGGCAAAGTCTTGATTTTCCTTGCTGGGAACAGTACCTGACGGCATCAAGAAGATTTTGATGACGGCGTCAAGAGCAAAAATGGTGGCGGCCCAGTGGAAACGTGACGGCGTCAAATCAAGGGCGTCAAGAGCAAAAGAAGTGACGGCCCAGAGCAGCAATACACATGACGGCGTCAGATCTGGATCTAGGCAGTCCGAGAATATTATGGGCAGCGGGTTGACGGCGTCAGAAGTTTCTTCTTGACGCCGTCACCTTAGGAAATCTATATATAGTTTTTGTAATTTTCATTCTAGAGGGAGGAGAATTTTAAGGTCGACTTGAATAATCCCTAACTCGTTTTTAACAGTATTTTTAAGGGTTTTCACCCCTTGAAAACCTTCATGTTCAATTAAGATAAGTATCCTTTCAATTCATTCAATATGTCTATGTGTTGTTTGAATATATCTTACGCTTGTCTTGATCTTAACATGTTAGGCTAGATCTCTTGTGTGTTTGCTTAGATGTAATGAAACCTAGATGTTGATTATAGGTTGATTACTTGTTTATAGTTGTAATGGATGAATGATTTCGATGTTAGGCTTAAGAAAACTGGCAGACTTCCATTGTGTAACATGCTTGAACGTCTTAAGAAACATGAACCAATGCGTACTAAGGTTTTTATGGTTGTATTTAATGCATGAGCGAATTCTAGTGATCCCATGTTAGGAGCTTCTTGCAGGCTCGACATAGGAATGAAGTAGGAGCTTATAGAGTTGGGGAAGTAAGTACGCCACCCCACGATTGGTATTAAGGAATATAACCCGTCATCCACGCAACTGTAACAAACAATTAACCTGTAAAAGATATCTAGGGAGTTGTGAAATCTAAGTAAACACAATTCTCCCATCTATTGTTCACACCACATTAGTAATTAGTTTAATTTACATTTCTATTGTTTTATTTTGATTGCATCTTAGTTATTGGGTTAGTTGAATAGCAACTAATTCCGCCCCTCCTTCCAAAACCCGAGATTTTACTTGCTTTCATAAAAATATAAAAATACAAAAAGAATCATCCCTCACCTCTAGACCTAGTTTTTAGGCTTTCTAATCCTAGCGACAGTATTCCTGAGTTGAACGATCAATCCCCCGGTACTTGTCACTATACTATACTACAACGATTAGGTACACTGCCTGGTGGGGGTTGTAAGCTTCTCGAGATCCCTCGAGAGGTAAAGCCTGGTGCAATTCCCACGCATCAAGTTTTTGGCGCCGCAGCCCGGGGAATAGTTATTGTCTAGGTTAGAATTTCTTTTTATTAGGTCTACTTGCTAGATTCCTTTCTAGTAAGATTTTATTTTTATTTTTAGTTTTCTTTAGTCTATCTTATTTCTTCGTGTTTTTGTTCGTAACTTTTTACCATCCGACATCATGGAAGGTGGTAACATCTTTGAACCCATCAACCCACCACAACAAGACTACCCACAAAACCCACCACTAGCAAACCAACCTCTTAGGCCCCAAACCCTAGGAGAGTATTCCCGACCTAGCCACCAAGGCTAGCGAAACACCATTGAGCTCACCCAAGGAGCCAATGTGTCTCCCTTGCGATCCGAGACCATCCGGTTGGTGCAAAGCGGATGTGCATTCCATGGACTTCGTTCCGAAGATCCAAATCAACATCTCAAGGACTTCCTTAAAATTGTGATTCTATAGACCTTGATGTGACAACCAGAGAGTCAACCCGATTACGCCTATTCCAATTCTCTCTACGTGATCAAGCTAGTCAATGGCTTGAACGTTTACCCGCGGGATCCATCACCTCATGGGATGATCTCACTACTCGTTTCCTTGCTCAATTTTTCCCACCGGGGAGAACTACCAAGCTTAGAAATGATATCTTGATGTTCCAACAACGTCAAGGTGAAACTCTATATGAAGCATGGACTCGTTTCAAGGACTTACTCCAAAAAGTCCCTCATCATGGCATAGATCTTTGGCTCCAAGTCCAAATCTTCTATGACCATATCGATCTCTCCACAAGGCGAACCATTGACCAATCGGCCGGTGGTAGACTACGTGATCTAAGTGCGGAAGAATCATGGGAACTCATAGAAGATCTTGCTCTCTATGACAACGAAAGTTGGAATGATCCCCGTGATTTGAACAAAACGGTCAAGGCAATATCTTTGCCTTCGAACAATTCTAGCACTCCCGACCGTAGGATCATGGAACTTGAAGGTCGAGTCAAGTTTCTCATGAAATCTTACGAAGCTCCTAAGCCTTCAAGCCAAGTGAACAAAATCACTTCTTCATGCGAATTATGTAGTGGTCCCCATGACACTCGTGATTGCGTGGAACTCCCCGGAACAGCTTTTGCGGACTACGCATCCTCGCGTACCGACGAAGCGGGAGATAAGTGGTACACTTTCAAACCCGAGCCAAACCCTTACGGTGATTCCTACAACCCTTCTTGGAAAAATCACCCAAACCTTAGGTGGAAGCAAAACCAAAACAATTCCTCCAATCCGCCTAATCGCTACCAAACAAACGATCCACCTTCCAACCGTACTTTCAACAATAATCCTTCTAACAACTATGGTAGTACCAACAATCTTGAAGGATTGATGCCCAAGTTTATGGCATCTCAAAAAGCTCGCATATCTGAGTTTGAAGCCGATTTCAAACAAAAGCAAAGCGAGATGACCACCAAAATTGACACATTGTTAAAAGTTCTCAACGACCGAGAAATGGGAGCACTCCCAAGTGACACGGTCAAGAATCCGAAACTAAACGTTAATTCCATATCATCAGTTTCGTCACCCACTTCTTGTCCGCAATACTACTCGGTTAAATCAAGGAGCACGTGTTTCAAGCAAAACCAAATTCTTCAAAAGGACCAATCAAATAAAACACCCGATATCAAATCGGTCAAAAGCATAGTTGAAACACCTCCTACACAAGACTTTGACGATGAATTCAAGGAGTTTCACCTGGAACGTCCCGTCATTGATGTCTTAGCCCGTGCTCCCTACTATAGTGCCCTCCTAGAAAAATATGAGAAATTTAAAACTAGGTAAAAATGGGACCGCCTTTGTTCAAAACAAGTTGCCTAAAAAGCTTGATGATCCGGGTATATTTGTTTTGCCTTGTAAGATAGGAAAATCCGAAGCTTTCGACATACTAGCCGATTTAGGGTCAAGCCTCAACTTGATTCCCTTATCCCTTTTCACCACTCTCAAGCTAGGAAAGTTAGAGGAGACGGAGGTATTAATTGGTCTAGCGGATGGAAGTATTGCCCACCCGGTTGGGATGATCAAGGATGTAGTTGTTCACGTAGGGAAGTTAACTATTTTAGCGGATTTTCACGTCCTAGATATGGTTAGTGATACTACATGCCCTTTATTAGTAGGAAGAGGATTTTTAGCAACCGCTAGCGCTATGATAGATTGTAAGGAGTCTAAGATAGCGGTAGGTGAGGGCGATACTTGGTCGGTATATGATGTTAAGAAACATAGCTATGATTGTGAGGATGAACCGACACCACATTGGGTAGAGATGAATAGGAGACCATCTAGATATGAACCTTGGATAGAAAGAAACTTTATAGGACCTCAACGCCCATTCTATCTAGAAAAAGATTTCATCGATAAAACACATTCGGTGGAACAACTCATAGCTAGAGATGAAGAGCTAGACCCTTTTGAGGACCCCCTAGTCTTTAGAAAAATGATTGAGTTCTTAAGCGTAATGCCTATTAACATAGAGATGAACAAGTGGAAGAGAGAGGGGGATAAGTGTAAATGGAGGTGGGACAAGCCACCTAAGGAAGGTGACGGATCATGGCATATTAAGATGATTTTGTATGATCCGGATGGAGAAAAGTTTGAAAGGTCATACCGCACTAAGAAAACCGATAGGAAATTGAAACCTAAGTTTGATCCCAAAGATGTCCTCAATGAGGAACTCACCCATGTCATGTATTAACCCATGACCTTGAGTCTAGCTACAAGACTCGTAAATAAAGAAAAACGCTTCTTGGGAGGCAACCCATGCTTTGTGTGATTTTTATTTTTTATTTTGTTTGATTGTTATTTGTTTCTGTATGCATGCTTTATTTTTATTGTTGGTAGATCATGTTTCAAAACTAAAATGGTGAAAATACTTCATTTTGTCGTTTGACTTAGTCTTAACTTCATCCAAAGGTATTTCGCAAAAGATAAGTGTAAGGGGAAACCCCAAATATGTTTTTAAGAAACAAACTCGATCATGATTCTCCACAATATTAAGTGATCATGTATATTCGTATTTGTTAGAGTCAAATGCTTGTATCGAGTCATAATGATGTTTTGCAGGATTTTCCAGGAAGTAGGACATAAGTTTTCCAGAAATTTTCCGAAAACTTAACGTAAGAATTTTTGCAGGTCACTTCTGACGGTGTCAGGAAGAGATTCCTGGCGGCGTCATGTGTAAAATTCTGGAAATTTTGCTAGTTTTGTTTTTCTAACGGAGTCTTAAAGTTTTTGTTAAATCTTTAGTTTTATAGACTCCAGGAAATCTGCAAACATTCATTCCACAAGCATTATATCTTACTTTGTTTTCTAGGATTTGTTATCATATATAGATTGCCGCCGATTTTACGCGAGGTTGCCTTGTTTGTTTTCTCAGGTTTAACAGGTTATGTATGACAAGAAGATGATTTATATTCTGGAAGGGAAGCTCTGATTGTTTATTTTCTTGGAGGAAGATCTAACCTTGTTACCGCACTATCCACACCGAACGAATCAGGGGAGTATTTACCTGTTTTACTTTTACATTCTTTAATTGAACATTGGGAACAATGTTCATCCTAAGTGTAAGGGGAGGGTAAATGATGATACCTTATAGGATACACATTCACTTGAGTTTGTTTGTTTGATGGTAGGTGTGTAATAAAACTAAGAGAAATAATTGTTAGTGTAATTTTAGCGTCAAATTTAAAATTTTTTACAACATTTAGAAGTGAAACTTTAGCCTTAGCAAGCGTCTCATGGATAGGAGTAGTATGACTAGCATAAAACCGTACCATTCAGAAAAATTTTCCACCCAAATATGTGAGGTTCGCCTTTAGATTTGATAGGAAAAGCATTTACTATTAGTACTTATGAGTGTACCGGTAGCATTTAGATTCTAGAACTTGCGTTAGTGATGCATCCCAAGACCGCTAGTGAGACTACATTCGTGTAGTAGGATTTACTACATGTTAAGAGGCATTAGGATCACCCTTGTGTTAAACCTAGGGCTGTAAACGAACTGAACGTTCAGCGAACCGTTTGCGAACCGTGCGGCGGGAAACTTGTTTATGTTTGTTTATTTAATAAATGAACGAACATGAACAAGATTTTTGGTCCGTTTAGTTAAATGAACGAACATGAACAAAAGCTTCGTTCGTTCATTTGCGTTCATGAACGTTCGATTATTTCATTCGTTTATGCTCGATTATTATCGCTCGTTTACGCTCGATTATTATCGTTCGATTAACATCCTAAATAATAAAAATTTTAATAAATTATATACCAAATGTTTCAAAGCTCCCTAACAATAATATACTACTTAATTAAGTACTTTTGTACTTATTAATTTCATTAGATAATTGAAAAGTAGCATCAAAACAATGGTCTACAAATGAGCGGGAATTTTTGGCGCTCATATAATTTACAGTACATGTAAATAGTATTTTTTGTAGATGATATTTTCTTTACAATTGACTTTATCCCATTTAATCATTTATCCTTTCAACTTAGCTAGTAAAGTCAATTAATTTTTCTCACACCTTAGCGTTGTACTCATTTTTAGTACACGAAACCCCTAGTACACCCCTCCGAGCCTATCTTTTCGTTTCTAACTTTAAGCATCTTACTTAAAGGAAGAATTTGTTACACCCCACTTAAATGTACAACAAAATCGCCTTAGCCTTCCGTGTATGCACTCATCTTTAGTGCATTATTGTTATTTGTTAAACCCTAAGCTAATTATCTAATTGATTACATGGTTGCTAAGTCGAGTCATATCCTTTTACATATTGTTTTGGGACGATTGGGACTCATGGGTAAAGTACTAATGTTATGGAGTAATGGGGAAGAACATCATATTATTACCCCCATATGTGCGTTAATCTTAAAAGTACTCCAAATGTTTTGATTATCTTGATTCGAGTCATTAGATTAGTTTATTGTAAAGTATGTAAAAGTTCAAGTGTAAGGGGAATGTTCATTCCCTATGATGTATTATTTTGAATGATAGGGTAAGAGTGTATGCACAAAAAAAAAAAAAAAAAAAAAAAAAAAAAAAAAAAAAAAATTCGAAAAATAAAGAAAAAGAAAAAAAAATAGAAAAAGAAAAGAGAAAAATATACGGACTACCATCCCATTTCAGTCTATGTTTATTTTATGTTTTTGTTATTTTTCATTTATTAGCTTAAGTCGAGTCTAGTCTTGGCTTAGCAACGCCATATTGTATATGTAATTAACCAAGATGATTAACTCGCCACCAGTAAAGATTGCCTATATCCAACAAAATCGTGTATTTCATATCCCTACACCTAACGTTATAACCCTTTAAAAGACCTCTTTGATAGTTTATCCTAGGTGCTTACGCCATGTGGTGGAGGTTTGATCCTTTCCCAAGCCTATGGTAATCTATTTTGCTATGACAGGTAGTGAGAGATGTTTTCCATTTCCATATGGTGATATTTACTTTATTACACCCGAGAGATGTGAGTATCTAAACACTATTTGTGAGGTGCTTGTGTATGACCTCCGTGCTTGTCTTTGGTCTTTAGTGGAACGATTATTTGTTGTAATTACTTTTATATTAGTGTTAAATGACCCATAACTTGCATTTTGACTAGAATAAAAGCGCATTTGCTTGAGGACAAGCAAATCTCAAGTGTAAAGGTATATGATGAGGCAAAAAATGATCCGTTTTTAGGGGGTCATTTAAGCCGGAATTTGAATTTATTTGATCAAATATTGCCCTAAATCGTTCCTTTTGTGATTTTAGGTACTTTGGGAGTGAATTCTGGAAAAGGAAGCATTTTGGACGTTTTTGGAGCATAAAAGTGAAGAAAACGGCAAAGTCTTGATTTTCCTTGCTGGGAACAGTACCTGACGGCGTCAAGAAGATTTTGATGACGGCGTCAAGAGCAAAAATGGTGACGGCCCAGTGGAAACGTGACAGCGTCAAATCAAGGGCGTCAAGAGCAAAAGTGATGACGGCCCAGAGCAGCAATACACATGACGGCGTCAGATCTGGATCTAGGCAGTCCGAGAATATTATGGGCGGCGGGTTGACGGCGTTAGAAGTTTCTTCTTGACGCCGTCACCTTAGGAAATCTATATATAGTTTTTGTAATTTTCATTCTAGAGGGAGGAGAATTTTAGGGTCGACTTGAATAAACCGTAACTCGTTTTTAACAGTATTTTCAAGGGTTTTCACCCCTTGAAACCCTTCATGTTCAATTAAGATAAGTATCCTTTCAATTCATTCAATATGTCTATATGTTGTTTGAATATATCTTACGCTTGTCTTGATCTTAACATGTTAGGCTAGATCTCTTGTGTGTTTTCTTAGATGTAATGAAACCTAGATGTTGATTATAGGTGCATTGCTTGTTTATAGTTGTAATAGATGAATGATTTCGATGTTAGGCTTAAGAAAACTAGCTGAATTTCATTGTGTAACATGCTTGAACGTCTTAAGAAACATGAACCGATGCGTACTAAGGTTTTTATGGTTGTATTTAATGCATGAGCGAATTCTAGTGATCCCATGTTAGGAGCTTCTTGCAGGCTCGACATAGGAATGAAGTAGGAGTTTGTAGAGTTGGGGAAGTAAGTACGCCACCCCACGATTGGTATTAAGGAATATAACCCGTCATCCACGTAACTGTAACAAACAATTAACCTGTAAAAGATATCTAGGGAGTAGTGAAATCTAAGCAAACACAATTCTCCCATCTATTGTTCACACCACATTAGTAATTAGTTTAATTTACATTTCTGTTATTTTATTTTGATTGCATCTTAGTTATTGGGTTAGTTGAATAGCAACTAATTCCGCCCCTCCTTCCAAAACCTGGGATTTTACTTGCTTTCATAAAAATATAAAAATACAAAAAGAATCATCCCTCACCTCTAGACCTAGTTTTTAGGCTTTCTAATCCTAGCGACACTATTCCTGAGTTGAACGATCAATCCCCCGGTACTTGTCACTATACTATACTACAACGATCAGGTACACTGCCTGGTGGGGGTTGTAAGCTTCTTGAGATCCCTCGAGAGGTAAAGCCTGGTGCAATTCCCACGCATCAATTCCCCAACTCTATAAGATCCTACTTCACTCATATGTCGAGCCGTTAGATGCTCCTAGCATGGGATCATTAGAATTCTCTTACGCATTAAATACAACCAAAAATCGTAGTACATCTCCGATCATGTTTCTTAAGACGTTCAAGCAAGTTACCAATGGAAGTCTGCCAGTTTTCTTAAGCCTAACATCGAATACAATCATCCGTAACAATTATAAACAAACAATCAACCCATAATCAACATCTAGGTTTCACTACTTCTAAGCAAACACAATAAAAACCTAGCATGTTAAAAAGAAGACAAGCGTAAGATATAATCACACAACACATAGAAATATTGAATGATTTGAATAAGTACTTATCTTCAATTGAACATGGAAGAATCAAGGGGTTGAAACCCTTGAAAAAGCTGTAAAATTCGTCTAGGGTTTATGCCTTAATATCCCACACAAATTTCCGCACATTACAATGAAAAATTAGAAAAATATATATAGACTATGCATCTTGACGGCGTCATGTATTAGCCTCTGACGCCGTCAACTCGCCGCCATGATAAAATCCGTATTGCCTAGATCCATTTCTGACGCCGTCATGTAGAAAAACACTCTGGGCCGTCACGTGTAATTGGACCCTGACGGCCTTGGTGACGCCATCAGGCCAATAAGCCTAAAAACTTTCTGGATCGTCACGTGTATTTTTCCACTTCCACCTCTTTTGTCACTCTTGACGCCGTCACTAGTAATCCCTTGACGTCGTCAGGTACTGTTCCAGCAAGGAAATTTAAGACTTTGTCGTTTTCTTCACTTTTATGCTCAAAAAACGTCCAAAATGCTTCATTTTCTAGATTTCTCCTCAAAAGTACCTAAATTGACAAAAAGAACGATTTAGGGCAATATTTGATCAAATAATCTCGAATTCGGGCTTAAATGACCTATTAAAAGCGATACACTTTTCGCCTCATCATATTATATGATACAAAGAAATATATTTAATGTCAAGTTTGATTAAAAAAGTCAAAATGGATATAAATTTTGAGACGGAGGGAGTATGACTTAAAAAGCTTGATAATAACTCGACTCAAGCCTATATTGGCTAGAGTCCGACTCGTGAATAGTTCGAGCTCATTTTCTCAGGTCGATGATCGACAAACTCTGCCTGAACGAGCTCAAGCTTGAGTTCTAGCTCGAGTTATTTGACATAAGTTAAGCACATTTACACCTTATACCAAGGTATTTTATTCTTATATGTATCTTTGCACTTAATTTATTTTGGTACTTTAAAAATGTTTTTAATGCATTTATAAACTTTAGAAATTTTTAGAAACGTATATATACTATTTATAAAGAGTAAATGTCTATTTTTAAAATATTAAAACTTTAAACATTAAAAACTTAAATTAATTTAGTTTGCTTAAATTACATCTAAGTATCCTCAATACACCTCAAGCTTAATCAATTATAATTAATTTGCATGAGTGTACGTATAGTAATATTAAAAGTGATCTACATGATTAGTTAGTTTTTTTTTTTTTTTTTTTAAATAGTATTGTTCTATAGCTCACTACTTACCTCTGACGCTTCACACCGTTGCGACAGGAGGGGGCGCCTCGCTATGAGAATCTAACTTCACTAACATTCGGCTAAGTCTTGAACCTTCGCGCTACGCCCAATGGATTATTTGATCCATATTGATACAATGCGGCCAGATGAAAAAGACTGGTACCTACTAAAAGAAAGGGAGTAAATGCTCTAAGTCAAGAAGTCAAGCCAGCAAGAAAGTTAGAAGGTATGGTTTCATCATCCTAAGCTACCCCACATCACTAAGTCAAGTCTATGCCCCCAGATAAAGACAGGGTTAATGCTTTGGTCATACTAGATGAGGAGGCTTGTAGTCTTTACTTCCTTTGGAAGCTCTGCGAAATTGATGTAGAAGGGTTTTTCCTCTGTTTGGGACGGCTATATTTGTCGGAATTGAATAAGGTCTTTGCTGGCATATTCTTAGAGTGTTTTCACAGGTTCAAGAAAGGAAGATGGACTCAGACATTCTTTGCGCAGAATCCCCCAAATCCTGACCAGCGCGGTTCTTTTTCTCGACCAATTTGAATTCTAATTTTTTTGATTTTAAGTTAAGTAGAGTGGTAAGTAGCTAGGCGGGTTTCAACACATGATGCATGCATGAACTGGGTTCAACATGAGGTAGCACACGAGACTTGTCCATGTTTGATGTAAGAGCATTATGTATGGTAACTTGCCACTTTCATTTTTTCAATGCCATTTCAACGTCAACTCAACATCCCCACTTTCACTAGTGGCATGACACTTTCCCTTATTTGAGTCACAACATCCTCAATTGAAATACACACACACACACACACACACACACAAAACCTATTATTTTATTTTATTTTTTATTTTTTTATGTCGTTTTGCACGCCACTTAAGTGGCAAAGTTGGAATTGGCAGGTTGCAACTGTGTGGTGACGGAGGTCCAGCGACGCCACTTCTTTGGCCACGTAGGAAGTGAGGTTTTTTTTTTTTTTTTTTTTGGGGGGGGGGGGGGGGGGGGGGGGGGGGGAGGGAAGGGGTCGTTGCTACACCTAATGCTCTAATGTTCATGAATCATTTCGTTTAATTTTAATTTAATTTTAATAAAAGGTATTTTCTTTAAGTTTTTAAAAGTTCAAAAGATTAATTTAACAAAATAATTTGGGAAAGTGTATGAACAATTTTCTTATTTCACCAAACGGCAGGTATGAAATGTTTGATTAAATACTTTAAATTTGTAAAATTAATGGTAAATCTTGTTTTCTCATTTGTATTTTGTTTAAAAAATGTATTTTGAGAGTTCTTCAAGCCTATTGTATTAAGATACAGCTCTCACGAGCCTTTTGTTTTCCCATATACTAGATTCTTTGATCTGAAATGCATATTCGAAAGTTCATGTTATCATGTACATGCATTGATCCGAATATTCAAAACTGTGTAATATATCAACTTTTTTTGCATGTTTAGAGGCAACTATTGTGCATAAGTGGTATTAAATTTCAAACAAATTAAACAAAATCAATGAACTTTCGTTTCTACAAGTCATTAAATCATTTCACCAGAAAATGACAAGGCCGAATAGTTACAAGATTCATCTTCTGGTAGACGATGTTGTTGAACAATATGACCAAAATGTGAAATCTCGCACGATTACAATAGATTCATCAATTTGTCAAATAAATATAATATAGTTACAAGATTTGTGCACAAATTATATCGTTAAAAAAACGAGACCAAAATACCCAAAAACCCCAAAACTCCAATCAAGACCAAATCCGAGCCAACACGAACAGACATAGCATCACTAGGTACATCACTCGAAGGATTGTTTTTCTTGGAGCCACCACTCTCCGCCTCGGGTACACCGCTAAGAGGTGCCTCCGCCAAAGCTGATTGATTTCTTTCCACAATGATATCAAGCTTCATCCCCGAAAAGCAATACAGCCTATTACCACAAAGGAAGTACCTTTCACCAGGACTCGTTAGAGGAATAGATGTGTTCCCGTCACTAAAACACTTTATAACATTTGTTGTGTTGCATGTTTGATAACTCTCTTTGCCCACCTCACACAGACTGTCTGTAGACGCATACTGAAACACTGCAAAGATAAGAATAAACCATTAGAACAACCATTCATAAAGAGTGATAAAACAAGAAATGGAGAAAGAAAATTACCCAGAACATCACCCTCGACAAATTTCTTTCCCTGTTGCCACGTATCAAGATTCGTGCTAATATCCCAACCGGAGTTGTCCCCAACTATATATGTGTTAGCATTGGATGTTATTGCAAAACCAAAGGCTATGAGACCAAGAACTAAAAACACAAGTTGCTTTGACATGTTTATGATTCAATGGGACCTTAGGGATTCTTGTGATGTATATATAGTTAAGGTTGCTTTCTTATACTTATAACCCAGTTTAGATAACCTAACCAACGACTATATAACTAATTATAACTCCCCAATATATGTATTCTTGATTAAAAAAAGAAAGAAAGTAAATATATATTAACACTTTATCTTTCAATATCAATTATAATTGTCAAAATGGTATAAGTTTGTTGTGTACACAAATTGAAAAGTTTTTCAGGCGTTTGAAATCACGAAAATTTTATTGCTGTAATTAAATAATATTTCTACCAAATGATTTTTATATTTGAAAGAGCCGTGTAAGGTGAGTATTAGCTCGATTTTTGTCGAGTGTTCGAAAGATGGAGATGTCAATAGTTTTTACGTCTGTAATTTTTAAGATTGTGATGTTGTACGGTACAATTATTTAAAGCATAGGTCAACTTTGTGTGTAGGTTGATGAACCATTTTGTAGAAATGGGTGAATTTACGTAAGATTTAATTATATTGGTTTGGTAGTTGGCAGCATGAAAATGTTGTTGCATGGCAGTTGAACACCCTCGGTTTGCTTTTTTGTTTTTTCTGTTTCCACCTCTTCATTTTTGTTCTCCAAAAACTTCAAGAAGTAACCTATATATCTTGGATATAGATCATAAAACATGTGTCATCTACCGATCTACGTAAAATCCATATTTACTGTTAAAGCTAGTTACCGGGTTACCACATGTCCGATATATCATACTGAAACAGATTTTGTAAGTAAATAATGAATTGCAAAACACTTTTGGGTACACGTCCCATTATGATATATATTTAAATGAAAACAGGTTCCTATTTTTGCCTAGACTCATATGTATATATATATTGAACGGTTTGAGTTAAGTATAATTTTGCACTTTTGCTCAATGGGTCTATTTTTGTTCGGGCATGTGGCCGTGTTGGTTATAATAGACTTTTTCTTTTGGTATACAAAACAATTAACAAGTAAAAGGCTTATTCAATCCACGTACCGGTGTGTTGCAGTGTACATAGTTCAAAAAGTTGCGTCAATTAATCGGTGTCTTGGTGAACTATTACATCGTTCTCTTAGTTATAAGTATTAACAAGTCTTATCTATCGATACTGACTAGTGGCCCTGTATAGGTCATCTGCAAATGTAAGACACGACTTCATAATGTATTGATCATATTCAATTTTGATCACACATATATGCTCTTACTTATTATCCTTTTGGCACATACATATCAGTGCCGTAGCTAGGTTTATGAAGGCCCTATGCGAAAGCTTAGGTGATAACCAAAAACGATGATCAAATAAATAGTACGGAGTATACCTATTATTAAAACAGAAAACATAGTATTTTAATACTCTATCTTCCAAGTTAAGAAATATTTACAACATGAAATTGTATTGCGTTAACAATGTTTGTTGGAAGTGTATCACTACTACACAAACTGGTTTTTCCCACGGAAACGAAACTGTGTGAAATTTCACACGGGATACCGACAAATTACACACCAAATTGTTGACCAAATTTTGGTGGGAAATATGTCGTAAATTTCCCACGGATTTCCCACTCTTTAAACACTAAATTGTTGACCAAGTTTTTGTGTGAAATCTGTCGCAAATTTCCCACAGATTTGCGACCATATTCACACTATTTGTGTTTATTAGACGTCCGTGGGAAATTTGTGGCACATTTCACACATATTAGCCACGACCAAAAGTATGTGGCAAATTTTAGCTCCATTACTCACGGATTTCACACGGGGTTTTTTTTATAAATTAACTATTTAACTGGTCTGTGGGAAATATGTGTGTACTTTCTTACAGATTACCTACCAATTTAATAAATCCGTGGGAAATACGTGTGTAAATACCCACATATTTCCCACAAAAAATATCGTTTTTATATTTTGTCTACTTACACATTCTCACATTACTTTATATGTCTTCATATGTGTTTGTTAATTAATATAACTATTTATGTTAGTATCATAAGTGTATGTGTAGATTTAGGAATAATCTTTTTGTGTAACAAACCATTATATGTGTGTGCATATCTACACGTATATGTTTTGTATGCTTGTTTATGACATTCATTGTGTCTATAGATGTTTTGTATCTAGGTATATCGATGTGTATGCATGAACGTGCAAATATATCAAAAAAGTAAAAGAAAACGATTATGTCCGTGGGAAATATGTGGGTACTTTCCCACATATTACCTACCAATTTAATAAATCTGTGAGAAATACGTGTGTAAATACCTACGGATTTCCCACAGAAAATATCGTTTTTGTATTTTTTTCTGCTTACACATTCCCACATTACTTAATATGTCTTCATATGTGTTTGTAGTTTCATATTATATGTGTTTGTCAATTAATGTAACTATTTATGCCAGTATCACAAGTGTAAGTTTAGGTTTCGGTATAACCTTTTTGTGTAACAAACCATTATATGTCTGCGGATATCTACACGTATATTTTCCATATGCTTGTTTATGACCTTCATTGTATTCATAGATGTTTTGTATCTAGGTATATCGACGTGTATATGCGTCAACGTGTAACTATATCAAAAAAGAAACAGAAAACGATTATGCTCGTGGGAAATATGTGGGTACTTTCCCACAGATTACCTACCAATTTAATAAATCCGTGAGAAATACGTGTGTAAATACCCACGGATTTGCCACAGAAAATATCATTTTTGTGTTTTGTCTACTTAAACATTCCTACATTACTTAGTATGTATTAATATGTGTTTGTAGTTTCATATTATATGTGTTTGTCAATTAATGTAACAATTTATGTCAGTATCGCAAATGTAAGTGTAGGTTTAGGTATAACCTTTTTGTGTAACAAACCATTATGTGTGTGTGTGTGTGGATATCTACATGTATATGTTCCGTATTGTTTATGACCTTCATTGTATCTATAGATGTTTTGTATCAAGGAATATTGATGTGTATATGCGTAAACGTGCAACTATATCAAAAAAGTAAAAGAAAGCAATTATGTCCGTAGGAAATATGTGGGTACTTTCCTACAGATTACCTACCAATTTAATAAATCCGTGGGAAATACGTGTGTAAATACCCACGGATTTCCCACAAAAAATATCGTTTTTGTATTTTGTCTACTTACACATTCTCACATTACTTAATATGTCTTCATATGTGTTTGTAGTTTTATATTATATGTTTTTGTCAATTAATGTAACTATTTATGTCAATATCACAAGTGTAAGTTTAGGTTTAGGTATAACCTTTTTGTGTAACAAACCATTATATGTCTGTGTATATCTACACGTATATTTTCCATATGCTTGTTTATGACCTTCATTGTATTCATAGATGTTTTGTATCTAGGTATATCGACGTGTATATGCATCAACGTGTAACTATATCAAAAAAGTAACAGAAAACGATTATGCTCGTGGGGAATATGTGGGTACTTTCCCACGGATTACCTACCAATTTAATAAATCTGTGAGAAATACGTGTGTAAATACCCACGGATTTGCCACAGAAAATATCATTTTTGTGTTTTGTCTACTTACACATTCCTACATTACTTAGTACGTATTAATATGTGTTTGTAGTTACATATTATATGTGTTTGTCAATTAATGTAACGAGTTATGTCAGTATCACAAGTGTAAGTGTAGGTTTAGGTATAACCTTTTTGTGAAACAAACCATTATATGTGTGTGGATATCTACACGTATTTGTTCCATATTGTTTATGACCTTCATTGTATCTATAGATGTTTTGTATCTAGGAATATCGACGTGTATATGCGTGAACGTGTAACTATATCAAAAAAGTAAAAGAAAACGATTATGTCTGTGGAAAATATGTGGGTACTTTCCCACAGATTACCTACCAATTTAATAAATCCGTGAGAAATAGGTGTGTAAATACCCACAGACTTCCGACAGAAAATACCATTTTTGTATTTTGTCTACTTACATATTCTCACATTACTTAGTATGTCTTAATGTGTGTTTGTAGTTTCATATTATATGTGATTGTCTATTCATGGAACTATTTATGTCAGTATCACAAGTGTATGTGTAGGTTAAAGTATAAGACCCGCCTCATTTGGTTTAGTAGTATGTGAATGTGCCCCTCAGCAAAGATATTGTGGGTTTATGTTTTGTTAGAGACATTTGTGAGATGTGTTTAATTAAATGTGTTTGTTTATTAACGTAACTATTTATGTGTGTATAACAAGTTGTAACAACTTGTAAATTCATGAATTGTGTATAAAATACCAAGTTAAACTCTAAACTGGAAAATAGTGAATCATAAATATTCGGTTAGGCTTATTAGGAATTTATTCGATTTGGAAGGGATATTACGTGCATTTATTGTGACTTCGTGAATTTTGATTTGTTCGTATATTCATTATAAGCACTACGCGACCTCAAAACAATAAAAATCATAATAAAATAAGAAATAAATAAATAATAGTCACACTATTTATATAGACGAGTCTATAACCAAATTTTACGGGAAAACAATTTTAAGACTAATGACGAGGGTTATAAGTCATTCTAGCAACGTTTAATATTTATCACAAGCTAAAACAAGTGTTTTCGGGGAATTTATAAGAATTACATTGATAGTCCCTATCACCAACCCCTCACCATAAATAAATTACACTCAATGACCAAATTGCAATAATAAAACACTACACCCTCTTTATTATTTCATTCCACCCTAACCCTAAACCATTATAACAATCTTATCATCATCTTCATCTCTCTTTTCTCTCTTGCAGCCGCCGGCTGCCACCACACGAAACCGCCGTCACCGCCACTGCTACTACCCCACTTACACCACCAAAACAACTACAATCTTCTCCTCTATCCCCTACTATACTACACGCGCCCTTATAACACCTCCACTCTCTCGTTTTGTCTCCACTGCCGTCAATACACCACCACCATTATCATTTTAACACTTAAACTTGTAGATCGATTGAAGAAAGGTGAGAAAACGTGTTTAGATGTGTGGGTTTGACTCGGTCACCGAGTCAACTCGTTGTAAGAAAATAAATGGTATGACCATCGTCGGATCTCTTATATGTTGGTCTCTTTCTCAAACATATATAACTTTTTTTTGTTAGATCCTAAGATCCATGGGTTTTTTATAGATATTGTATTTGTATTTGTGAATATACATGTAACGAGGATGTTTTTTGGTTTTGGCAGATCTTAAAACTTTTTTGTATTTTTATCATTTTCTTAGTTACGAAATCTGATTCGGGTTTTTATTATGTTATACACAGCTTGAAAAAGTACTCGCAAGGAAAAGATGCCGGATTCAAGAGATAAGTCGAGATAATGGACCTTGAAGTTCGACAACAAATTAAAAATTGAATTGTTGTGCTCAAATTATGTAACAAGATACTTATACTTATTTCTAGTGGATGCATTCAGTGAGTGTAATGTATATAGTCATTAGCCACTTCTTGATCAATATTATTTTTGTCACTTACTTTCTATTATAGTTTATAATATGTTATTCACAAATAAAATTTGGCAAGTGTTTGGTGTATAGATCTGCAAAACCCGAAGCTACCTGTGATTACACTCACTTGAGTAGGTAGTTTAGGATCAAAATTCATGAGTATATATGTATGTGGGATATGTTTGTTTACAGTAATGGAATAACCAAATAGCAAGCTTCTTTGTATTAGTGCATTTAATTTTTAGATTACAATTTTATAATTATACGAAATATAAAAAATTGCTAGCATTATATAAAATTTTGCTACTAGAAACCGTGAGAAATTTCGTGAGAAATCCGTAGGAGAAATTGTAGTGTGAAAATCGTTGGAAAACTGTGGCAAAAAAACCACGGAAATGTGTGGAAAATTGCTACTAGAAACCGTGAGAAATTTCATGAGAAATCTGTGGGAGAAATTGTTGTGTGAAAATTGTTGGAAATCTGTGGCAAAAAAACCACGGATATGTGTGAAAAATGGCTATTAAAAATTGTGAGAAGTGGGAAATTAAACCCACGGATTATCCACGGTAATATTTGTGGGAAAATAGTCAACGCTCGTGGGAAAATATTTACCCACGGGGTTTTTACACACGGAACGAATCCGTATGAAATCTGTGGATAACGGCCGTTTCACATTGATTTTCCCACGGATTTGGCCGTGGGTAAAACTAGTTTTTGTACTAGTGATTTTGTGGCCCCAATTATATATAACGAGATGTATATTTTGAGGCCCGGTGTAGTAGCATACCTTTGTATACGATTCTGGTACATATTTTTTATACATGCAATAAAACGTTATATTAAAGACTACGTAGTAGTGGCTAATTTATTTATTTACTACAGTATATAAAAATTACGGAGTACTAACATAATTGTTACCAGAGATCTACTGTAACTATATTATTAAACACTAGCAGGGTCCTCGCGCGATGCAGCTGCGGGTACCGTGTAATTTAATTTTTTCGGCTAATAATTTATTTTATTTGTACATTTTTTGGCAATAGCTTTGCTGATTAGCTTTTTATAGCAAAAGTTTGATGAAATTTTGCTTAGTTTGTATTATTTTATTTATTTATTTTTTGTTTAATAGTTTGCTTGGTTTGTACAATATGTGAACATATTTTAGTTTATTATGTTTTTTTTGATAATAAATTTATGGATATCAAAAATTTCGTTTAGCTTTGTCCTTCATTTCAGCGGTTCATTGCGAATTTAGTCATCGCATAATTTATATAAATGGTCCTTTATGTTATACATCAATTGTAAAGTCAGTCATATTTGTAAAGTACTAACGGTCAGTTGTTATTTAACGGCTGTTAACTAACGACCGTTATCTTTAACATTTAAAAAAAAATTGTATGCACTTTGTCCTTCATCTCAACGGTTTATTGCAAATTTAGTCCTCACATAATTTACATAAATGGTCTTTCATGTTATACATCAATTGCAGAGTCAGTCCTAGGTAACTAACTTCACGTTAAGTAGCTAACGACAATAAAAGAATTCCGCAGCAACGCGCGGGTTGCAAAACTAGTTGTATTTAATGTACAAAATAATTTATTTATTGTATTTAATGTTAGTATTAATTGTATGTTACAATTAAATATGAGGGGAATTTCTATAAGTAGCATTTGTTGTTGTACTTATAACTTTAGAAGTTGTATTGATTAATTTTAAGTATTTCTATTAATAGTAGGCGTTCATGCTTTATAATATAGTATGATATCAATTTTTGATGACATTATTTCTTGGTCCTTTTTATGGTGTTATAGTAGATGTAATAGGGCTTTTTCTTGGGAGTATTGGTTAAAAAAACCCCTATCTTATTTACTTGTAATGTCTTTCTAACTCCTTACTAGTTTTTTTTTAATACAGTTGCCGTTAAAAAAAAAACTATATTATTAAACATATCAAACATTAACCACTAATTAAGTATAACAAAGGACTTGTTATTAAACATATAAAAAAAAACTATATTAAAAAAAACTATATTATTAAACATATCAAAGGACTTGTAGTCTAGTGGGTGGGGCTTATTTGGTTAAGCACCCACAAATGGGAGTAGTACCGGGTGGGTGACCGTCCGGGAAGTCCTCACTTGTGGTCCACTTGCAGACCATTTGTTCCGGAGATATATTGCAATGATGGATTCGAATCCCTTAGACCAAGCCGCTGGGGTTAGAATCCTGAGCATGGCTCGGTTTTCATCCGGCTGTTTCTCCAGCAAGGTAACTTGTGTGGAGGCAGTACGGTTTCCGGGGGAAACCCGTTACCACCTGAGATCAGCGTGGACCCGGTTAAGACAACATAGTCTGGCGGGGTGGCGATGGGGCCTTCGCTGTCCGCGAAGGTGGTCGATTCTAAGTTGAAATTCACCTTTCAAAAAAAAAAAAAAAAAAGTATAACAAACTAGGGTATATCAGCAATGTTAGTTTGACCCAACGGTAAACAAAGTGTAAATAATGTGTAACGTCGCATGTTTGAAATCGGCACTCCACTTGCTCATGTTTTAATTTTCCTTTAATACTAGTTATAATACTCGCGCACGCGCGGATTTTTTTTTAAATTTTTTGAATCATATATTTTTATTTATTAAAAGACAAATAATTTAATTTTTTTTTTTAATTTATGATGTTTAATTATAGTTTTTTATTATTAAAGATAATTATTTATAAATTTTAATACTATTGTTAATTGCATCTTATCTATATTTTTTGTATTTATCTTCTACATGTGTTATGGATAAATATAAAATTTACCTAATAAGAAAATAATTTTTTTAAAATAAAATTATTATTACTAAATAAGGTATGGTTTAGTTTTTTTAAAATGAAAAAGTCCCCACTTTAAGTTTTGTTTTATTATATAAAAGATTAGCTTTTAAAAAGTTACAAATGAACTCCTAAATTTTCTAACAAGTTTTATGTATTTATTTTTATTGTTTTGAATAAGCTTATTTTCTTAGTAAGCGGACATATATAGGGCAAAAATTGTTTCGCTTAAGTGTTCATGTTGGTTTGTTTGTTAGATTAAACTAAAATAAGAAACCATGTTTATGTTCGTTCCCTTACAAGTTTGATATATATTATAGGAACAACCCTTTCATCTTTGTTTCTTCAATCCTAAATCAGCTAACAATTTCTCGTAGTGCACTTGGTTTCATAGTGGGACGTTCCATTAGTTCAATCACGTCTACTTAAAACTAAAACAAGCGTAAAAAAGAAAGCTCCATTGTAAGAGCACTTCCATCAATAACACATGTTAGACTTTAACTCAGCGCCACGTCAGCGCCACGTCAGCTTTAACACATTAACTTTAACTCAGAAAAAAACACCCACAATATTAATTCAGCTTTAACTCAACTATTTTCAAATTCAACCCTCAACTAAAACTAATATTTCATTTAATAACTACTAAAAAACAACTTATATTAATACTTAAAATTTAAACATACATGAAACATAAAATACGATAATTAAACATAAAACAACGAATCAATAAAACGAATCATCCGACACATAGCCCTCGTGACTCGAATAGGAGGCACTTGAATCGTCCTCACTCGATGGCACAGGTGGAAGTCCCTGAGCCCATCACCATTCAGCTCGTCTGTTCTTCCGATCCTGTTTCCCTTTGAGGTACGTCTCACGCTCCCTTTCCTGACGGGCTTGCTCAGCTTCATACTCCAAAACCACTTCCATATCCAGCTCATACTGTTCTTCCTCAGTCAACTGCCGAATGATGGGTTGGTTTTCAGGTGGAAAGTTTGGTAGTTGATTGTTTGGTGGAAACATAACTGCTGGTGGAGTTGGAGGTGGTGGGTTGTCATATTGGAACATCGGAAACAGATCTTCAGGCGGTGTGTTTTGTGGGGAATTGTCTTCAGGTGGTGTGTTGTACATCGATCCGTTTTCAGGTGATGCGTTGTGAGACATTCTGTTTGAAGAACAAAAGAGAATTCTTTGATGATTGTGGGTGTGAATTGTGTGTGTATTCAACATCACCCCAATAGGTATTTATAGGATGCTTTGTGGAAGTATCCCGCCCTCTCCTTTGAATTCAAAATTTCAAATTATCCCGCTCTCAAGTTTGAATTCAAAATTTCAAATTATCCCGCCCTCTGTTTTGAATTCAAAATTTAAAATCACCCCGCCCTCTGTTTTGAATTCAAAATTTGAAATGTATCCCGCTTCCATTATGTAACTCCCGGTACTTTTTCTAAACCTATTACTAGCCAAAAGATTTATTTTCGTATCTGAGACACATAAAAACTGTTAATACAAATATCGCCTAAAAACGTTATTTATATTTTACGATCTTTGCTAAGTTTTGTTAATAACAAAGTATGAACTTTAGCTAGGAGTAAATCATCACTTTAAGTGTTTAAGTCTTGTTTAAACTAAGGTTTACATTTCCTTTTAAACAAAACATTGTTTTTATTTCTTAAATTAGAAAGTGTCTTGTCACATCACATTTATTTCTTAAAATAGTAATGTCACATCATATTTAGGGCAAGCTTTGTCAATATACATTTATGGTAAGAAAGTGTGTTTGACTAACTATATGTTGCTTGCAAGTCTTGTGTTTGACTAGGTGTAATGAGATGTGACCTTGTTTGGTTTGGAAGATTTATTGCAAAACCAACTGCAGCCCTGACGGAACCCTGGGGGTACACGGGCGGAACCCATCTGAGGGTTCCGCCTGATCCGCCAGACCTGCAGAATAGTTTGCTATAAATACCAAACAATTTGTTAGTTATGTGTGATGACTTTAGGACATATTTTCACATACTTTCTCAACTAACTCAGTAACATTTGACTTGTGTGATTCTCTTATGTAGCAAGGGACTTCACAAGATCATTCAAGAAGTTACAAGCTTCAACTCTAAAGTTGCAAGTCTTGTTAGCTTGGTCATGTATAAGCTTTGGTAGTTTATACTTCATTTGTGTTATGTATGTAGAAGTGATTGGTTAGTATTTTAGGCCTCAAAATACTTAGTGTGTCGGGAGTTGTTGTACCCTTGTAAAAGAACTAACGGGAGTGGTTGTACCCTTGGTAAAGAACTCGACATCTAGCTTAGTGTCGGTAAAAGTGTAAGCGACGATGGGAGTGGTTGTACCCGTGTAAAAGAACTCGACATCTAGCTTAGTGTCGGTAAAAGTGTAAGCGACGTTGTAAAGGTTTTCTCCACCGGTGAAAGGAGCTTGTTGATTAGTGCTTATAACTCTCGAGTTGGAAACTCGGGGCGTGGATGTAGGGCAAGGAAAAGAGTCCTTGTAGCTGAACCACGATAAACAATCGTGTTGTGGTTTGATCGTTTCTTTCTTTATCTTTGCTTAATACACGTTGTCTTTTAGTTAGAATCGCTAATCACATATAAAGCTTTTCAAAGAATTAAACAAGTAAAGTTGTGTTTATATCTTTAAACAAATGTAAAGCTTTTCAAAGAACTAAACAAGCAAAGTTAGGATCATCACAAGTAAAGCTTTTCAAAGTATGAAACAAGTAAAGTTAGAATTGTTATTCACATGAAAAGCTTTTCAAAGAATCAAACATATAACATTGTGTTTATATCTTTAAGCAAACGTAAAGTTTTTAAAGGATATTCAAGCTAAAAAGGATTTATAAAAAGAGGTGAACTATTCAACCCCCCTTCTAGTTTTCCACAATTGGCATCAGGAGCTACGTTACTCAAGATCTTTAAAATAGAATGTATTTTAAAACTTGGATCGATCCATGGATTTTGAAAATCTCAAAGAAGGGCAACCTAGTCAAAACCCACCGCTATTTGAATAAGAAAACTTACTTGAATGAAAAAGTAATT
Organism: Artemisia argyi; assembly: GCA_030686995.1. NCBI lineage: Eukaryota > Viridiplantae > Streptophyta > Magnoliopsida > Asterales > Asteraceae > Artemisia > Artemisia argyi. The sequence goes on from CM060692.1 coordinate 155,674,655, forward strand.
TTGAAAACTATGTGAAATCAATTGATCAAGATCTTTGGCATATTATGTCTTTTGGTGATTTCAAACCAAAGAAAACAAGTTTTGAAAACCAAGATAACTATCTTGAACTTGATAAAAATACTAAAGCTAAAACAATGATTTATAAAGCTTTAGTACCTAATACGAAAGAATGTATTTTTGTCAAACGGCTAATGATATTTGGAAAAGTATGTTAAACTTTCATCAAGAAATATGTCAAGTCAAAGATGATCAATTTGATCTCACATATGAATTAGAAGTATTAGTAATATTAATAGATAGACATTTAGTTGAGATAAATACATGTACTACTAGTTTAAATGTTTTAAATGAAGGTGTAAGTGAAGATGATTACTCATGACGAGCTCTTAGTGGACTTGCTTACGATTCATGGAATAACACGGATGAAGATGAAGCCAACCATCCGGTTTGTGATTCTCAACTAGATAAAACATCAAGCAAGGTACATTTTGAAACCAAACACTTTTGCTTTGATAAATTTATCCTGGAGTTTTCTAAACTAGAAAATGAGTCTAAATGTTTATGCAACATGGACCTAAAAACTATCTTTAACAATGAGTCTTCAAAATCTTTTGAGAATATCTTTGAAAAGGAAATCTTGTTAGAAGATAAAATGTCTAGACTTGAGAGTAATGTTGAAATTGATCTAGAATGTAAATTATGTCTAGATTACAAAAATGACATTAAAAAACAAAATGAGAAAGGAAAAATGTTAGCTAAATTTGATGAAAGCTCAAAATCTCTTGAAAGATTGTTGAGGAGTCAAAGGTTGTTTAAAGATAAAACCGGATTAGGATTTAACTCAAAAGCACCATCAACTAGTAAAACAAAACAAGTAAAATTTGTCTAACCTAGAAGAGATTTAGAGATAATTCAATCTCTAATAGAAACTCATGATAAAAGGATTAAGATTATCATGCTCTATGCTTTTATATGATTATCTAACCTTCTTGGATACATGAGTAATTGAGTTTCAAAGCGTGTCGTCAAACCAAGATTTTACGGGTAGTGTTTATCCTCTTGATAACATCTCTATGCAATTTAAAAGGTACGCATTACTTCAATTTGACTTTGATTGTCTCTTGTTTCTAGCATTATGTGTTGGAATATGTGTTATTAGTAATACTCTAAAGTGTTTACCTGCTATTAGTAATAACTAAGATTAGATTCTATGCAACAAGGAATTTCGTCATTAGTACTAGTAGGAGATATAAGGTGTTTTGGTTCTTTAACCGTCAAAAGATAAACACGAGAAACTCTTGAGAGAGTCTCACTCAACTCTTGCTTACAAGTGAGCTAACTAAGAATTTCCTAAGTGTTAAAATGTGTAACACTTTTGTGATGCTTGCAAAACAAACCTTTGTTAAACAACATTCCCAAACACCATACTTTGAGTCTTAAATTGTGTTTTTCTTCAATCACTCCTTTATGATAATCTCACATAAAACACACAAGGTGAAATAAATCACATTAGCATACATTAGGATGCGTGAAAGAAAATGAGTTTTCAACATCTAGGATTTACACATCAAATGTGACACTTAGTCTCATGATGTTGTACCTCTTGGACTTTTTCAAAACAAATAGAGTTCATAGTGTCTTAAGTAAGAAAACCCAAAGAGTCGAGGAGTCGTTGAATATAACATTTAACGAGTGATCTCCTCCTTCTAAGATATCATCTTTGGGAGATGATAACTTAGTCGAAAGTCCAATGATGGCAAGACAAGTATGTTGTGAAAAACATTAAGAATAAAAGTACAAAATAACATCTTCTCACCTTGAGTCAAACATTGAATCATGCATAATTGACATAAGTTATAAAACTTGATTTATAGGTCATAGTTGTGTCTAAACAAATTCAACAAAAACAATTTTTGGAATTTAGAGTAAAACAACTAGTGAAACAAAATAGATATTTCGAAGTAATCATGTAATTACAAGTGTCAATATTTGAAAGACTTTTTGATAATAAAAGCAAGCTTCAAAAGCAAGGGATTTTAACTTAAAGACATTCCTAGTTACTCTCTTGTTCTCAATGGTTAAGTTATTGATGACCTATCAAGAATGAGATTAGTAAATTCGTAGGTAAAACTAAACGTAGAGAAATGTTCGGAAGACTACTTGTTCTCATAACAATTAGATCCAACATTATGTTTAGCATTTGTCTATGTGCTCGTGTTAAAGAAGATCCTAAAACAACTATTTAGTTGAGCTTGTTTGGATACATCATTAGGTATTACATAACTAGGATTATGGTATCTCAAAAGAACGGGAATAGAAACCATAGTGTATGCCAAATGGAATTATGTTGGTAATAAGTTGATAAGAAAAGCACAAGTGGTACTTGGACTTTTATACTTATTTACCCAATGATTCTCCAAAACACGTAAGGCTCTCAAATTAGTTTCGGATGGAGAAGCACATCAACAAGCTCCGCTTGAACAAGCTAGTTCGTGTCAACAACGAAATTCTTTCATCAACATTGTTATCCCTTCAACAAAGGAGGCATCGACTTCGGCGACAATTCAATCCATTATGTTCTTAATAGACATATTGTGATCCATCATCATCGCCTTGGTAAGATTGTTCATTGAGGAACGTCTTAACTAAGAAAGTCTTCTACGTTAACCATTCTATCAACGTTTTCACAAAACCTCTTGAATGTGAAGCATTTATCATTCCTAGGCTTAGTCAAAGACTCATAAGACCTAAAACATTTGTTTTGAACATTAGGATAAAACCACAAAAATCAAGACAATCCCTTTTGAATTTTTCCCTGCAGCTCCCACGGTACCCTCAGACCATACGGGCGGAACCCTCTTTTTAGTTCCGCCTGGTCCGCCAAAGCTACAGAATTTTTTATTTTTAATTTCAAAACCAAACACCCTCTTAACTCAATCATTCACTTTCAAACAACCATCACCCTCTCAAAAACACATAACCATATGAAATTTAGGGCTTCCAATCAAATCTCTTCAAATCCAATTAACTTTGTAAGTATTCTAATCATAATTGCATTTTTTATTCAAGTATAACATTCTCATTTACATTCATTAACTAGAATCTTAGGGTTTATGCATAAAACTTCTTGATTCATGAAAAACTTGGTTGCTAGCCAATCATGTCTTCCATTAGTTAAGTGTTGTGTCATTTTTGTTGTTACTTTGATTTGCCAAACATACCAAATGCATTGTCTTTCAAAAATTGAATCCACAACTAGAACATAACTCTTCACCACATTGTTAAAACAAATTAAAAACATCATTGAAACATCACTTGCATATTATCTCTTGAATGCTAAAGGGGATACATAACTAATATGTATTTTCGGGTACATTCAATCAAAGACACACTCAATTAGGAGAGTTTTGGTTATCTTTTGTTTTTATAACAAAACACTTCGGGAATCAAAATGAGTCAAGATAACCAAGTCTCCACATTGTTTGCATATAGGAACACATTAGAACATCCACATTGTTAAAAGTCATTAACATATAATTTTGTGTTTTCTAGGAATCAACATGCCTCCCGCAAATTACTCCGATCACAAGGAAACCCTTAAGTACTTGCCCAAACACCATATGACCAAAGGTCTCAACAATTTTCAAGTAGAAACCTTTAAGGCACTAGAAAAACGCTATGTTCACGAAGGTAGAACCATTGATCCATCCTTTCTAGAAGGAACATCCATTCGCCAAAGCTTTGCCGCAATCAACTTTGATTGTCTCCTTGATATAGATGAGCCAATTTGTCCTAGGTTCATCTTAGAATTCTATGCAACTGTAAACCTTTCCACAAATGTTGTTGGCAAGATATCATTAAACTTTACAACCAATCAAATACCAAATTTCATAGATTTAAAAGACTTAGCTATCATTCTTGGTGTCCCAAATGAGGGAACTTGTCTTTACACAGATAAGTGGCCCATTTCAAGTATTGATTCTATTGAGCGTTTTTTTCCATACGACAACCCTCTAGTTAGTAAGGAAACAATTAAGGAACATCTCTTCATTAGAACCTCTACCACAAGAAAGAATCGTTCGGGGAATATTGTGGATAAGGATCCTTTTGGTATGGAGCTCAATGAGCTTAAACCACAATTTAAGAAGTGGGAAGAAATTCTTAGAGCCAACGTCATAAGTACCATAAGAAATAGAGATCATATCAACACATGCCTTTGCTACATGCTCTATAGCATTTCCACCGGTCAACCATTCAACTTAGCCTACTACCTAGCCAAAAGAATGGCCGACATATCCTTAGTTGGAACAACCGCTCTTCCTTATGGAATGCTTCTTACTCGCCTCTTTAGAGCAATCTCACCCATTCCTCCTAACGATAATGGAATGCGCCTTGACTATTCTCTCGTTCCTCACATCTTCGTTCCTCTAAGTGATAAACGAGTTTTCAAAGGCAAGGGCAAACGTACTCGCTCACCTACACCATCATCATCATCATCATCCGACATGAGCGATGACGATAGACTTCCTAACTCTAAGTTACCTCCTTTAGAATACCTTCAAGAACTCCCCGTCATTGACAATGCATCCAAAGAGTTCAAGCAAACCAAAGGAATTTTCAAGTGCTTTGGAAGGTACCTAAGCAAGCTCAATAAGAAGATAGACCGGTTGTGAGAAGATTAAGGAGTGTTTGGCTTATGAATGTTTTAGAACCTTTTATGTGTTAAATTATGTGATTTGTATTGTTTTTCACGTTCATGTTTTATTACGTTTGTCGGATTATGTTTGTATGAGTGTTTATGCATTATGACAATGTTTGAGGTGTTTATCAATTTTTTATGCTTATGGCAATTTTCACTAAGTATAGTAAAATTCTCGACCTCAAGGTCAAAGTCCTATGATATGTGTGTTTACATGTCCAATTTTTGCATTACCTAACCAGAAATGCCTTATCTTTTTTATTTTAGGAGTTTTCGAAAAATTTGAAAATCATCTCGGGGGTCAAAATCGTGGACTGCCACATTTTTCAGGCCTGGCGGTACCCAAAATTGGGTTCCGCCAGTGTATTTTCTGGGCAACCCAGAATTGGCCCAACGGACCAGACGGAACCCAAAACAGGGTTCCGCCTGTGTACCGTGAGGGTTCCGCCAGTCACCTGCAGAAAATTTTTGTCATTTTTCTTAAGTTCAAAACTTGTAAAGTGTCAAACCATTATCCTAAGTGAGAAACATCTTCCATTAACTCCAATAACCATATTAGAACAACTCTCACTCACTAAAACAATTAGGAAGCCACTTCCCTCCAAAAATTCAAATTCAAACATAACTAACCCAAGGAACCCTTTTAAAGGATCCTTCAAACCATTGAAACATTTTCAACCAAATCACATCCCATGATCACAAAGCATTGAGTTCATATGTTGGTCTTTCACTCCACCTTATTCCATTGGATTGACATCAAATGATGTGACATGGTCATGAAAATCATTTGAAACCTCAATCTTTGAATGGTAGAACATCAAATCCAAACACCCATTTCAACACCTTTTCAACCTTATAAATTTGAAAGTTTTGCAACAACTCAAATCATACCATCACCATCAAAACTTCTTCTCTCAAAACATCAAAACCACACCTTTGAAATGACTAAATCCAAAACATCATCTGAGTCATCAAAATCCTTCTCAAAAACCACTAGGATTAGTGTCAAACCTTGTTGCTTCAACAAAACCGTCAAGTCAAGCTCATCATCTTCAAGTGATGCTTCGCTTAACATTTCTTCACCTATCCAAGATTTCCTTAACCTCACTACCTCAACACCATCCTCAACACATTGCAATACCAATGAAATCACCTTTAAAGATTTGCTTAATCTTGATACTCCAACACCCTCTCCAACACATTGCTACACAAACATAGGCACCATTTCTCCACCAACTAGACCTTCAAGTGATTCAACATCACCTTCTCAACAAGCTCAACCATCAAAAAAATCCATCACCTCAATCACCAACAATTTAACCAATGGAACTTTTCCATACACCACCAACATCACTACTACCCTATTTGGAAACATTAGAAGACCTATCACCCAAATCATCAAGTCCACCATCCTTGTCACTCTTTGACACCATTGCTCAAATGGAAACCCAACAACAACCTAGTGAGCAACTAGATGATGAACCCCATCAACCATCATTGGTAGAACGGTTGGCTTACCGTTATGCTAGACCATCAATTTTCCCAAATGATCAAGGTCATACACACTCACAATCATTTGTGTTTCACCCAATTTACAAAGACCTTCATGGTAATCCTTCCGGCGAACCAAGTTTCCGCCATTTTGTTCAAAATCAACAACAACAACCATTACCACAAGAACCTTCCCAACAATTTGAATCTCTACTTTCTTCGTATAAGAAAATAGAAGCATCCATATGGGAAAAACCTCCAAACCTTAATAATGAGATTGACACTCATTTAAACCACCTTCATGCCTTCAAACGTATGGTTGACTCTCAAATCAACCATATTATGGTTTTATAAACAACACTACACTCAACTAATGAAGGAAGCAAAAACACCACTCAACCATCCACCTTTGCTCCTTCAAGTTCAAACCATCCACCACCAACAAATCAAACCACTCTTCCACCAAACTTTCCTCGACATGATTGCTATCATTGCGAAAGAACCGCTCACATTAGTGAAGGGTGTCGAAGGGAAATTCGTGAGCTATCCGAAGAAATAAGGTTTATACTAAACCACATTTTGGATCATCTACAATCCTTGTCTCACACACCTCAACCTTAGAGTCTCCAAAATGAAACAAAACCGTTTCTTTTGGAAAATGTTTCCCATTTAAACCAACAAACCAAAACTGTGTCATCCTTTCAACCTTCAAAATAAAGCCCGCTACAACCTCCAACACACATTTTCATCCTTAAACAACCTTAGCCTTGTTTTTGGAAAATGTTTCTCATTAAGGAAAATGATGATTTCCTTGTAGCTTTTTATGTTCTTAGTTTATTTTTAGTTTTTCTTTATTTTTAGAAGTAGGATGGTGACATCCAAATTTCTTGTCTTTGACTTTTTAAGAGTCAAAATTTTAAATGAAATGAACTTCATTTTACTACAAGGCTTGCATTGTTTGTTGACCATTTAGGTATAATAAGTGAAATATACCTTGCTATGGTAGCATACATATATCTTGTGTTTTAGAAACTAACATTTCTTTTTGTAGGATCATTATCCATGTTTTCCTTCCTTGATACTCCATTTAGGGGAGTAATATTCAAGGGGGAGCATGAGTGGTTCAAAATCCATGTCTCCTCTCTTGGCACTCCGTTTAGAGGGAGTATTATCCAAGGGGGAGCAAGTGTATACTTCCGCTTCGCTAATCTTCTTTTTGTTTCGACAAAAAGGGGGAGAATTTTTATATAAACTTGTTTCAATTTTTTTTTTCTTTTTTTTTTGCATATCACATCATCTTAGCAAAAACAAGTTTTTATATTAACTTTATACGACTTAACACTAAAACTAGTGACTTACTTATAAATAAAGTTTATGTTTTGTCATCAACAAAAAGGGGGAGATTGTTAATACAAATATCGCCTAAAAACATTATTTATATTTTACAATCTTTGCTAAGTTTTGTTAATGACAAAGTATGAACTTTAGCTAGGAGTAAATCATCACTTTAAGTGTTTAAGTCTTGTTTAAACTAAGGTTTACATTTCCTTTTAAACAAAACATTGTTTTTATTTCTTAAATTAGAAAGTGTCTTGTCACATCACATTTATTTCTTAAAATAGTAATGTCACATCACATTTAGGGCAAGCTTTGTCAATATACATTTATGGTAAGAAAGTGTGTTTGACTAACTATATATTGCTTGCAAGTCTTGTGTTTGACTAGGTGTAATGAGATGTGACCTTGTTTGGTTTGGAAGATTTATTGCAAAACCAACTCCAGCCCTGACGGAACCCTGGGGGTACACGGGCGGAACCCATCTGAGGGTTCCGCCTGATCCGCCAGACCTGCAAAATAGTTTGCTATAAATACCAAACCATTTGTTAGTTTTGTGTGGTGACTTTAGGACATATTTTCACATACTCTCTCAACTAACTCAGTAACATTTGACTTGTGTGATTCTCTTATGTAGCAAGGGACTTCACAAGATCATTCAAGAAGTTACAAGCTTCAACTCTAAAGTTGCAAGTCTTGTTAGCTTGGTCATGTATAAGCTTTGGTAGTTTATACTTCATTTGTGTTATGTATGTAGAAGTGATTGGTTAGTATTTTAGGCCTCAAAATACTTAGTGTGTCGGGAGTTGTTGTACCCTTGTAAAAGAACTAACGGGAGTGGTTGTACCCTTGGTAAAGAACTCGACATCTAGCTTAGTGTCGGTAAAAGTGTAAGCGACGATGGGAGTGGTTGTACCCGTGTAAAAGAACTCGACATCTAGCTTAGTGTCGGTAAAAGTGTAAGCGACGTTGTAAAGGTTTTCTCCACCGGTGAAAGGAGCTTGTTGATTAGTGCTTATAACTCTCGAGTTGGAAACTCGGGGCGTGGATGTAGGGCAAGGAAAAAGAGTCCTTGTAGCCGAACCACGATAAACAATCATGTTGTAGTTTGATCGTTTCTTTCTTTATCTTTGCTTATTACACGTTGTCTTTTAGTTAGAATCGCTAATCACATATAAAGCTTTTCAAAGAATTAAACAAGTAAAGTTGTGTTTATATCTTTAAACAAATGTAAAGCTTTTCAAAGAACTAAACAAGCAAAGTTAGGATCATCACAAGTAAAGCTTTTCAAAGTATAAAACAAGTAAAGTTAGAATTGTTATTCACATGAAAAGCTTTTCAAAGAATCAAACATATAACGTTGTGTTTATATCTTTAAGCAAACGTAAAGTTTTTAAAGAATATTCAAGTTAAAAAGGATTTATAAAAAAAGGTAAACTATTCAACCCCCTTCTAGTTTACCACAATTGGCATCAGGAGCTACGTTACTCAAGATCTTTAAAATAGAATGTATTTTAAAACTTGGATCGATCCATGGATTTTGAAAATCTCAAAGAAGGGCAACCTAGTCAAAACCCACCGCTATTTGAATAAGAAAACTTACTTGAATGAAAAAGTAATTTTGAAAACTCTATGAAATCAATTGATCAAGATCTTTGGCATATTATGTCTTTTGGTGATTTCAAACCAAAGAAAACAAGTTTTGAAAACCAAGATAACTATCTTGAACTTGATAAAAATACTAAAGCTAAAACAATGATTTATAAAGCTTTAGTACCTAATACGAAAGAATGTATTTTTGTCAAACGGCTAATGATATTTGGAAAAGTATGTTAAACTTTCATCAAGAAATATGTCAAGTCAAAGATGATCAATTTGATCTCACATATGAATTAGAAGTATTAGTAATATTAATAGATAGACATTTAGTTGAGATAAATACATGTACTACTAGTTTAAATGTTTTAAATGAAGGTGTAAGTGAAGATGATTACTCATGACGAGCTCTTAGTGGACTTGCTTACGATTCATGGAATAACACGGATGAAGATGAAGCCAACCATCCGGTTTGTGATTCTCAACTAGATAAAACATCAAGCAAGGTACATTTTGAAACCAAACACTTTTTCTTTGACAAATTTATCCTGGAGTTTTCTAAACTAGAAAATGAGTCTAAATGTTTATGCAACATGGACCTAAAAACTATCTTTAACAATGAGTCTTCAAAATCTTTTGAGAATATCTTTGAAAAGGAAATCTTGTTAGAAGATAAAATGTCTAGACTTGAGAGTAATGTTGAAATTGATCTAGAATGTAAATTATGTCTAGATTACAAAAATGACATTAAAAAACAAAATGAGAAAGGAAAAATGTTAGCTAAATTTGATGAAAGCTCAAAATCTCTTGAAAGATTGTTGAGGAGTCAAAGGTTGTTTAAAGATAAAACTGGATTAGGATTTAACTCAAAAGCACCATCAACTAGTAAAACAAAACAAGTAAAATTTGTCTAACCTAGAAGAGATTTAGAGATAATTCAATCTCTAATAGAAACTCATGATAAAAGGATTAAGATTATCATGCTCTATGCTTTTATATGATTATCTAACCTTCTTGGATACATGAGTAATTGAGTTTCAAAGCGTGTCGTCAAACCAAGATTTTACGGGTAATGTTTATCCTCTTGATAGCATCTCTATGCAATTTAAAAGGTACGCATTACTTCAACTTGGCTTTGATTGTATCTTGTTTCTAGCATTATGTGTTGGAATATGTGTTATTAGTAATACTCTAAAGTGTTTACCTGCTATTAGTAATAACTAAGATTAGATTCTATGCAACAAGAAATTTCGTCATTAGTACTAGTAGGAGATATAAGGTGTTTTGGTTCTTTAACTGTCAAAAGATAAACACGAGAAACTCTTGAGTGAGTCTCACTCAACTCTTGCTTACAAGTGAGCTAACTAAGAATTTCCTAAGTGTTAAAATGTGTAACACTTTTGTGATGATTGCGAATGATATATCCAATCATATTTACTTATATATATATATATATATATATATATATATATATATATATATATATATATATATATATATTAATATTGTTTAAAAATAAAGAGTCGTTGACTCGGGAAATGTTATATAAACGGGCAGGTCATGCCGAAATTTTATAAAATTCTTTATAAACTTAAATTATTTTACCAAACATTATTATTATTTCAAAACCTTTTATTTCAATATTATTTTGGGGAAAACGGGTAAAATCCGAGACTTATTGTTACGTGTTATTATTTATTTTTATTTGAGTGAGTTCTTCTATGTTATTTCTTTTCTTTTCATTTATTTTCGACGACTTTCTTCGAGGAGTTCTTTCGTCTTTCATGCGTACTTGGTCGTTTCGCCGACTTGTTTTTTTTCTAACTTTCTTGTCTCCCACACGAGACTTTTACGAAATCTATTTCTTTCAAATACTATTGTATTTACAAAACTTTTACTCAAGCATTGTTTATGGAAATATTCGAGTTTAGTTCTGAGTTATGCCATTTATATTGATTAGGTTGTGCTGAGGTCCATTTTGCTGTGACGCATTATTGATTGGTTGTTATATCTCGTTTCCTGCTGCTATTATTAAGGTGTGATTCATAGCCCTGCTTTTATATTTTAATTGTTTATAAACCCATGGGGTGAGACACATGCTTTAAATGTTTTTCTGAGCAAAAGTATTTTTGGTATGCTTTTCCTGAATGATATATATTTTCTGACGATGTACTAAGTAGCTTGTCTTGCCTGAAAGACCCCCAGATCATGAGCCATTAATCACTTGCGAGTGAGCGCGAATATAGGGATATAGGCCTATAGGAATTGACCCTCCCATCCCTTTTGCTGGATAGGCAATTTGGGTGTACTATATTCGATTTTGCTGGGTATTGGCAAGTGCCCGGCCTTGGGGGCACTTTATATTATGAAATTCCGCGGTTATTGTTTATGTCAGTACAGAGTTACGGTCGATTGGTTTGGTTAACGTCTTGCGTGTCATGAGCTTAGTATCATCAACCGTATGTATGCACGTGTTGCCTCTACATATTGGGTGTTACCTTGATTTCCCTGGTATTTGCATTTGTTGCTTATATCATATGATTAAAACCCTTGTGCTCAACTTTATTATTTTAAACCTACGGATTACACTCAACCTTTGTGTTGACTTTTAAGCATGTGCTTCTCAGGTACTACTACAAATTAAGTTTTGGAGCTTTATGATCTTGGGCTTGGTGGAGTGGCTGGACGAAGGAAGTTTTCTGTCAAGGCAGCTTATTTCATTTCTACTATCTTTATTTTTCATGTCATTCGTAAAACCTTTGTGTGTCTTTAATATTTTCCGCTGCTAAACTTATTTACTTTCCGCTGCTAAACTTTGTATTTCTACTACTACACTTGATTTTTCCGCTGTTAAACTTTGACATTTTCCGCTGCAAACTTGTATTTTTATTCCGCTGCTATTTGTTAAAGAGCCTACGTGCTCTAAAATGGTTTGTAAAACGAATGATGTATTTTGAGGTACTTTTAAACGTCCCATGTTGTGGTCGTTAGCTATAAAGGTGCCTGGTTTCGATTCGCGTAGTGCCCCCAGCATGTCAGCTGCCGTATTATGAGTTGGGGGTGCTACACATTAAACCCCTATTTATACCATGCAATATCATTCAATTTTACACACACTGCAATATTTACACCATTCTACAATGACAAACCGTTGGTCAATGGAAGAAGAATATGTGCTAGCTACCATTTGGCTTGAAGTTCACGATTCTACAGACGTTGTGAATGAACGTTCCTTTTGGAATGAAGTTACAGAAAGGTTCAACAATCAAAGTGATGGTCCGCACCGTAATAAAAATAGTATTACGGCTCTATGGAGTAGAATGAATGTTGAATGTCGTAACTATAATGCTATTTACAAAGAGTTGCTGCGAACAAGTGATGACCCTTGTCGTCTCAGCAATGCAAACCGTATTTACTATGAACGCTATGGGAAAGGGATTAAGTATCAACATGTGTGGTTCGCTCTGAGAAACACAAGGGCATGGGACAGAGACGATGAGTAGTTGTGTTTTATGTTAACTATTTCCGTATCGTGTGTATTTCTTTTTCGTATTCTTGTAATGTTGCGTATCGTGTAATCTTGAATTTGAATTTGAACTAAGGGAGGTGTTTCGCAATTTGCATTAACTTATATTCCAAATGTTATAAATTTGAGAGGGGCCAAAAGTGATAAAAAAATGTTTTTTTTTTTTTTTAGAAAACCACCTTAATGCCGGGTTAATGGGTTAACCCAGCGCGTTAACGCACCATTAACGCGAACAAATGCATCAATAACGCAGGAGTAACGCACGTTAAAACACAAATAACGCACCTGCGTTATGATTGTAAGTGCTCTAAGGCTTTGTTTTAGACTTTCAAAGAGTTTGAGTCAAACTATCACTACGAGTTGCACGCTATAAATATTGTCTAACTATCACGAAGTTAAAAATGTAAGGATGAGACAACACGTGTTGTCGATGAACAAAGCCTAAAAAAAGTTTCAAAAATCAATATTTTTTTCACAATAAAGAGGAGTCAAAATCAATAAAGAAATTGTGCACAAAAATAATGCGTAAAGATTTATTTGTACTCCGTATTTATCATCTATTTGTTTATCAAGTCTTGAAATGATGACCAATTTTTTGAACTTTTCAATCAACGTATGTGATGAACAAATATTTAGCATGTTAAAAACAAGGGTAAATTGCAAAAATGGTCCTTAACGTTCTACGAAATTACAAAAACGGGACCGAGACAAAAAGTAGCGCAAAAAAGACACCAACGTTTCACATTTTTGCAAAATCGCCACTGAGAGGCCTTTTCCGTTAACTTCCGTTAGTTTTCCTCTTTAAGTGCAGTGAAATGACTAATATACCCTCGTCTTCTTCCCTATTTGAATTTCTTTTTAATTTATATTTTACTTTAATATATAATGAAGAACATCAAGAACAAAAACCCAGAAAATCAAATCAAAAACCCAGATCCAACAATATAAGAGTGCAATAAAAATTGAGACATTCAAATCATCAAGTGAGAACTTTTCGATATTAAAAACACTGTTGTACACCCGATCAAATATCATCAACATCTTTGCATCAGGGGGTATCACAAGCAGTTTTTGAGGGAGTTGCTACTGTATAGAAGTAAGAGTGAAGGTAGGAATAGAAACTGTTGGGATCATACTTTTGTATTTAGTCAAGTCTCGGTCATTACCTTTTGTAATAGGTTGCTTAGTTATTTGTTTTACTATGTTTATGTTACAAGGCTTAAGTATGTAAGTCCAATGGGCTTGAAAGCCCACGTCCAAAAGGAAGGAGGGAGGAAGGGAGTGTTGCCCTACTCCTCTCCTTATAAATACCAAGCTCATGTACACTTTATTATTGTTGGTTATTTGAATATCTTAGTGAAACTCTTGTTCTTACAATCTTCATAATCTTATAATCAACCATCTCTCATTCTCATCTAATTTCTCATACTTGTGTTTACTAAATGGTGACCTAACAAGTGGTATCATTCGCCTAATAGAGATTGAAGTGTGTTTCTTGGTTTTAACGTGGGGTTTAAGGTGTTATTTTGCTTCTTTTTGCTTCTTTCTTTGTTTCTTACACTCAAATCTTGAAGCTTGGATAAGTTTTAAGGTTAATATAGTGTTTAGAAGCTTAGATTTTGCATAAAGTTTTGATTTTTTAAGGTTTTTCTACTCAAAATCTTCAATAGTTAGTGTTTTCTAAGTATTGGTGAAGTTATTTGATCAAAAGTACCTTGTTTCTAAGCATTTTTCTTCAAAAATTTGAGATTTTTCAAGTTTCTGACCTTCTTACGCGTAACTATCGTGAACAGTACGACTCAAAAGCTGTCTACAGTACTTTTTGTCCCTTCTACGCATAAGATTTGGTCAAAACCCTTTTCCTACGCGTAACTAGAGTCAAAACCCTGTTTCTACGCTTAACTTGGAAGTCTACGCCTAAATCCTACGCGTAAGTCTATTTCCTACGCCTAAGTCCTACGCTGAAGTCAAATCCTACGCAGTAGTTGCCTTTTTCTATGCAGAAGTTCATTCTTACGCATAAGAGTTAATCTTACGCGTAAGTTGCCAGAATCTACGCTTAAGTTTCATCAAAGGTTTTCTCCTTGTGTTACGGTGACTCAGTACTTCCCTAGCTTGGATAAGTTAGTGGAATACTTCGACTTCGGATATCTTTCAAGCTTGGATAAGTTTGAAAGATTTGTTTGGTTGTTTAACCTTACGCATAAGTCTAAACTTACGCATAAGCCAAAGCTTACGCGTAAAGAGAAAACTTACGCATAAACTCTTTGTTTACGCATAAACTACTCTTTACGCATAACCTAAAAGTTTACGCGTAAGATTATTGTTACGCGTAAGAATTCAACTTACCCCAGGGATTTTGAACTTAACCAAAGGAACGTGCATTTCAATCTTCTACAAAGATCCATTACTACACAAGTGTTCAAAGATGTCTCAACCACCACATTACTACTTCTCTAATCCTCAGCAACAACATCAGCAGTATCAGCAACAACAATACCATCAGCAACAATCATATCAACAACCTTCAGAGTCACACTTTCATCAACAACCGTTTAATCCACAACCACAATATCTCATGATGCAACAACATCAAATCATTCCTCAACAACAACCATATCAGATGTCATAACAAAACACTCAGTTTTCCTCCAAACAACCTCACTGGTTTGATAGAATGTGTGAAGTTATTACAACTCAACAATCCAGACATGAGGCAGGATCACTTGGAACATCTCCAATGCTAACACCTGGGAACTATGTTCAATGGTCAAGTCGATTCTTACGATTTCTTGAACTAAAGAAACCTCATGGGAAATTCTTGAAACAAGTGATACTTGAAGGACCATTTGAGTGGCCAACAAGATTTGAAATTGGTGATCCAACTGCTGATCCTCCACGTCCTCCTGGTGATAGACCTCTTCCAGAAACTTCACTCACAGAAGAACAGAAATTACATCGTGAAGCTGATGAGTATGCAATGGCTTATATACTTCAAGGTATACCTAATCCAATTTATCGAAGTGTCGATGCTCAGAAAACAGCCAAAGCTATGTGGGAACATGTTCATCTCCTTATGGAAGGCACTCAATTGAACAAAGATGATATGGAATCCAAACTCTACATGGAATACACTGACATCACAATTGAACCAGGAGAGTCACTTGAATCCTACTATCATCGTTTCACAAATGTGGTCAATGATCTGGAACGTCACAAAATCACAGTACCAAGGATTGCAGTGAACTCCAAATTCGTTGGGAGTCTTGGCCCAGATTGGCATAAATATGTGACATTTGTTCGTCAAACCAAAAATCTTCATGATGCACCATATGGTTTGTTGTATGATTTTCTGAAACACCATGAACCTGAAGTTGAAAAAGATCGAGCTCTACGAGGAGGATACACACCAACACCAACACCAAATTCTTTGGCACTCGTAGCTCAGTCTCCCTATGCTCCACCACCAATGTCAAATCATGCATATGTTCAAGAGCAAAACTACTTCAGTTATCCACAATCTTCTACCTCGAACCAAATGGTCCCTTATGATTCATCTCCACAGAATGCTTCTACTCAACTTGTTCCATTAAACAACAATGATGCAGTGTATTACTCAAACTCCAATGACGATGACGATGATGACTTTAATACGTTGAACCAGGGACTTGCTCTTATTGCTCGTGCTTTTAGCAAATTCTCCAACAAAACAAACAACCGTCAACGTTCATCTTCTAACACAAGGAATCAAGCTGTTGTCAATGATGGAAGGGTAGAAATTCAGAATCGTAACTATGGTCGATCTGGTTCAGGAAGTTCTTCAGGAAATTTTGGGAATGGTCAGAGGTATAGTAACAATGAAGGGTTCAGGAACAACTCAGGATCTTCTCAGCAAAGGTCTGAACCAGTTGCAACTAGGAACTCCAACTCAGGGAATGCAGTGTGGTGCTATAACTGTAATGAACAAGGTCATATAGCGATAGCATGTCCCAAACCGAGAACTCGGGGTAGTAAGTTTCACAAGCAGGCATTACTCATGGCTCTTCAAGATGAAAAAGATGGACATTTCCCTGAACAGGATAACAACTTCATTGCAAATGTGAACAATGATGATGACATGGAAGATCTGGAAGCCAATGCAGCTGTGATGCTTATGGCCAACATGCAGGAACTTCAGTTTAATGATTCAGGTCCAGTGTATGACACTGACGGCTTGTCTCAGGTACATGACCAAAAAGCATGCCTAATACATGAAATAACCTCACCTTCTGCTTCTGAAACAGATATGGCGCAAGTTGTTCCATCTAAATCATCTTCATCTTCTCAAACAGATGAACAAATAAGCACAGTTGTCATATTTGATGATGACACAGTTGTTTCATTTGATGATCTTATTGAGAAAGATAAACATGATCATTTAGAACAACATGAACCATCATTTGATCCAGACCCTGACCTCATATTGTTATCTAAACAACTGAATGCTCAACAATTGCAAATCATTAAATGCAACGAGAAAAACAAAGCTTTAAAAGAAACAAATGTGTCACTTGCAAGAGATATTGAGTGTTATAAAATTCAACTTTCAAATCAGCAAGACAAGATTAAACATGCAAAAAGTTTTGAAAAAGCTTTTCAAGAATCTTACAACAAAAAGCAAGATCTTCAACACATAATGCAAGATTTAGTTGAGTCAAACGGAAAGTTGATTTCTAAACTTGAAAGTGAAAAGTGTGAACTGAAAATGCAAGTTGAACGTCTTCAAAGAGAACTTTCAAAAACAGAAACAGAATTGTCCAGTTGCAAAAAGGATTTTTGTGAACATAAAATACGAAAAAGGAAGTATATAGACAACTTACTCGGTGAGATTGTTGATCTTGAAAAACAACTCAAAGAATTTCGTAATATTGTTTACAAACACGGGAACTCTGTCACAACAATTCAGAAATTTACTTCAAAACCGAGACCCGATAAAGGATTTGCACTTGGCGATTTCAAATCAATGTTTCTTCACACGGCATTCAAAGAAATTCCTAAAATTTACAGTATGGACCATTTGCTTGATAATACGATTGTGCGTGCTGTTGTTTTTGATACTGAGGAAGAGGAAGAACTTGAAGAAGAGAGTCGATCAAAAATGAGTTACGTTCAATATTGGACACCATATGATTATTCAAAAGCTCCACATATTTCTAAATCTTTTGTTCCTCAAAAGGAATTACCTGAGAAATCATGGTATGTCACAGAGTCATATGTTTCATCCTCTAATGCGGCTTCTGTCCAAACTGTAGCACAAATAAATGGTCCTTTACCATCATCCGGTGAAATTACACCTTTACCGAAAAATTGTCGTGTCTTAAATTATTTCAAAACATTTATGGAAGACATCGAAATTTTGGAGGAAACAATTGAACGTAATTCTGAAATTAAAATTGAAACTTTTCAATCCGCTTACGAGCGAGAAAAGAGAGATATTTTTCAAAAACAAATGTTGCCAATTGTCAAACACCTCCGTCTCTGTGCTACACGTTGGGATCAGGAACTTCAAAATGAGGTCAAAAATATGATAAACATTTTCAACTCTACTGAAAATGAGATTTTGGTTCAAAAGCAAAGAAATAGAGTTTTAAAAAATGATGCTGATCGACTCTTGGAACAAATTCTCAATGCTGATATTTATTCTGTTATCATGAATGATCTCTATAAATCTGGTACTTCTATGCTTGTGGATGATCTTTGTGTTGATAATAACTTGTTGAACGTGGAATTAGAGACACTTAAACATGAAAATGACAAGCTGCGAATAAAGAATGATGATGTGACAAAACAATTTTCTAAAGAAATTTGTCAACTAAAACCAAGGCTTGAATGGTGTCAAGCTCAAAGTATTGAAACGGAATTGAAACTTCAAAGTCAAAATATTTCTAACTCTTGTCAGCTTTGCAAAAACAATGAGTCTTTCAAAAGTCTGTGTCTCAAATACGAGAAAGAAATTGCGGATTTAAAAATTGAAAATGTCGCATATCAACAAAACCACGAAGACATCAAATATTGCAATGGTGTACTTGAGCCAAATATTCAGGATAAGAATCACATCATCATTGATTTGAAAGAGAAAATTAAGATACTTCAAAAAGGAAAGTTTGTTGACACCATGGTGATAGCACCAGGATTGTATCAATTAGACAAAACTGATAAAGGAAATGTTGTTCCAAACACTAATGTTGATAACTCCACTTCTACAGGACCAGTCTCCACTAATAGCGTTAGCAGACCCAAGCGAAAAAGTAAAAAGAAGAATTGGCTATGGCAACGTAAAAGAGGATCACTAGAAGCTCAAGAAGTAGAAGATCAACTTAGGAATTTGAATAAAACTTATGTTGCATCAGATTTAGATTCTAATCTGGCAAATTGTAATCAAAATCTAAATGTAACGAATGATGAACCTTTGAATGTTTTGAATATTAATGCATCTTGTGTGTTTTGTCGTAAAAGGGTATCATCTGGTGTTCATACAAAATGTATAGCTAATTCTCTTCTTAATCATCATAAGAAACGTAGGACACGCATTCCTTCTAGGCCCACTACTGCCTCTAAGTCTATCTTAGGAAAGCCGCCTTCTACGGTTTCTAATGATGTTGAAGTTACCCCCATAAGTGCAGAGAACAAATCTAGGAATAAGCCAACTACTAGTGAATTCACCATTAAGAAAGCAAGAACTAGTTGGAATTGGCAACGTTGGTTACAATATAAACCAGACTTTTAATAGATTCCTAAATTGTTGAATACCTGTGCTTCTAACCAACAGGAACCCGCACTTTCTTTGGGTTCCACCCTTACTTCTGTTCCATCCGTGTCGTCTTCTTGTGATGCAGGTGGTACAGATTGTTCTCTGGATTGTTGATAGCGGATGCACCCGACATATGACAGGCAATCTCAAACTGTTACACAACTTTGTCTCAAAGTTCATTGGTACTGTCAGATTCGGGAATGATCATTACGCTTTAATCATGGGATATGGTGACTATGTCAGTGGGAACATTGAAATCAGTCGTGTTTATTATGTGGAAGGCCTTGGACACAACCTTTTCTCTGTTGGTCAATTTTGTGATGGGGATCTAGAAGTTGCATTTCGTGAGAAAACTTGCTTCGTTCGTGACTTACAAGGAAACGATCTTATGTCTGGCTCACGTGGTTCTAATCTTTATACGATATCAATGTCAGATATGATTGCTACATCTCCGATATGTCTTCTCTCCAAAGCAGAATCGACTAAATCTTGGTTATGGCACAAAACGTCTTTCGCACTTGAATTTCAAAACTATGACTGAACTTGCTCGTCACAAACTTGTTGATGGATTTCCAAGATTCCGGTTTACCAAAGATCACTTATGTTCAGCCTTTGAACAAGGAAAAAGTACTTGGGCTCATTTTCCTTCTAAACCTGAGCACAGTACGAATCATGTTTTACAATTGCTTCATATGGATTCATGTGGTCCGATGCGTGTTCAAAGTATCAACGGTAAACGCTACATACTTGTAATTGTGGATGATTACTCCAGATGGACTTGGGTTTATTTTCTACGAAGTAAAGATCAGGCTCCTTCAATGATCATCACCTTTCTCACTAAAATTCAAGTTCAGTTACGCAACACGGTACGAATAGTCAGAACTGACAATGGAACTGAATTTAAGAATCAGACACTTCGGTCATATTTTGAGAAAGTGGGAATTGAACATCAAACATCTATTCCTAGAAGCCCAGAACAGAATGGAGTTGTTGAAAGACGCAACAGGACGTTAGTGGAAGCTGCTAGAACTATGTTGATTAATGCTCAATTACCAGATTACTTATGGCCGGAAGCTGTTTCAACCGCATGTTATACTCAAAACCGTTGCATGATCACAAAACGCCATCGCAAAACACCTTATCAAATTGTTCACAAAAGAAAACCGAACATCGATTACTTTCATGTATTTGGAGCACTTTGTTATCCGAAAAATGATCGTGATGATTTAGGTAAACTTAAAGCAAAGGCTGACATCGGAGTGTTCGTTGGATACTGTGAAAATTCTAAAGGTTTTCGGATATGGAATCGTCGAACAAGAGAAATTCAAGAAACCATTCACGCTAATTTTGATGAACTCACACAAATGGCTTCTGAGCAACACAGCTTAGGACCCGAATTCAACCGTCTTAACTCTCCGGACTCTTCGGCTGAACCATTGCCACTCAACCGCAAAGAATTGGAAACCTTGTTTGCTCCACTGTTTGATGATACAATTGAATACCGTTCTACTGAGGTCTCACCTAATTCCGCTGCTCAACCTGATAATATTCCAGTACCTGAATCACCTCAACAAACTTCTACAACTGTTGAGAAAGACGGTCCTCCAATTGCATCACCATTTACATCAGAACAAACTGTTTCTAACTCCCGACAATCAGCTGAAGACCCTACACCACAATCAGTTCCACAACCCGCAGAGCATGATCCTGATGCGTTCTTTAACCCGTTTGCACCGGCTCCTACCTTTCCTGACATAGCTGAGTCGTCTACACGCAATTTGGATCCTGCTAACATGCGAGATACTTATCAACTACACCCTTCAACACACAAATGGACTCGAGACCATCCACTAGTTCATATTATTGGCCATCCAGATGCACCTGTAATGACAAGACAACGACTTCATACTGATGGAGAAACTTGTATCTATGCACTCACAGTTTGTCACGAAGAACCTAAGAACATCAAAGAAGCAATGACTTATGACAACTGGATTGAATCTATGCAAGAGGAATTTCAGCAGTTCATACGATTAGAAGTCTGGGAATTAGTTGAAAGACCTGACGGAGTCTTTGTCATCGGGTTAAAATGGATTTGGAAGAATAAGCTAGATGCTGAAGGCACTGTCATACGTAACAAATCACGCCTGGTAGCGAAAGGATACTCTCAACTAGAAGGACTTGATTTTGCAGAATCCTTTGCTCCAGTGGCTAGACATGAAGCTGTTCGGATCTTTTTGGCCTATGCTGCACACAGGAACATGGTGGTTTACCAAATGGATGTGAAAACAGCATTTCTTAATGGAGAACTCCGTGAAGAAGTTTATGTTAGCCAACCAGACGGCTTCGTTGATCCTGAGCGTCCTAATCACGTTTACCGACTCAAAAAGGCACTCTACGGACTTAAGCAAGCCCCACGGGGGTGGTATGACAAACTGTCCACTTTCTTGCTGGCCAATAAATTTTCTAAAGGTTCGGTGGATCCAACACTATTTACAAAAACCTACGGGGAAGACTTACTTGTTGTTCAAATATATGTCGATGACATTATTTTTGTCTCAACAAAAAGAAGTTACTCTAATGATTTTGCAAAATTAATGAAAGATAATTTTGAAATGTCCATGATGGGTGAACTTTCGTTCTTTCTAGGACTACAAGTTCATCAATCACCCCGTGGAATTTTTATAAATCAGTCCAAATATGCTCTAGAAATTTTAAAGAAACATGGAATGCTGACTTGTGATACTTATAATACACCAATGGGCTATACCACAAAACTAGATGCTGATTTACATGGGACTCCTGTTGACCCTACCAAATACCGCAGTATGATTGGGTCACTCATGTATCTCACAGCTAGTAGACCTGATATAGTATTTGCTGTCTACATGTGCTCTCGCTATCAGTCCAAACTAACTGAAAAACACCTCAGTGAGGTCAAAAGAATCCTTCGATACATAAAGGGAACCATTAACTTGGGAATCTGGTATCCGAAGGATTCTGGTTTTGAACTAATTGCTTTTTCAGATGCTGACCATGCAGGATGTTTAGACACACGCAAAAGTACATCTGGTGGATTACAATTTCTCGGAGACAAACTTGTGTCATGGCAATCAAAGAAGCAGGACTGCACATCACTGTCGTCAACAGAATCTGAATATGTAGCTATGTCTGCTTGTTGTGCTCAAGTCATCTGGATGAGATCACAACTTAAGGATTATGGCTACTTGTTCAATAAGATTCCAATCTACTGTGATTCCAAAAGTGCCATTGCTATCTCCTGCAACACAGTCCATCACTGCAAATCCAAACACATCGATCTCCGATATCACTTCATCAAAGAGCATGTTGAAAAGGGTACCGTTGAACTGTATTTTGTTGGGACTGAGTACCAATTGGCGGACTTACTTACCAAATCCTTAGCACCATCAAGGTTTGCTAGTCTAGTTCACCAAATTGGTATGCGATGTTTGACTCCAGATGATCTGGAAAAGTTTTTAAAACACAATTGATCGTCAAACATCAAAACTATCATTGTAAATATCTTTTCAAAAACAAAATACAAAAATATAAAACAAATCAAAAACACAAAAAGATTTTTGTTCTTTTCACAAAAAAAAAATAAAAAATAAAAAAAATAAAAAATAAATAAAAAATAAAAAAAAAATAAAAAAAAATGCAAGTATATTCCACTCTTTTCAACACTAATTTTTGTCAAAAGGTCTTTATTTATTAAAAACAAGTGTTGAGGGGGAGGAAAAGTACTTTTTAAATTTTCTCAAAATATTTACTTTTATACTTGCATTTTACCAAAAATATTACGTTTTTTTTTTATCAAAAGTGATGCTTCAAAAGTGTTTCGGGATACTCACCTTGACCATTATAATAAATATTAAGATTTTTTTAAGACTACGGTCTAAGGTCGAGGGGGAGTAAAATTCCACAAGTTGTTCTTGTCATAGCTTGGTGTAGTTAACGTAAGTTAAATGTGAGAGTTAGTTTGGGCATTAAGTATGATTTGGTAACAAAGGTTAAGGGACCATTCTTGTCAAATATCAAACTCATTTTAACCCTTGGTCAAAACTACTTTGACTGATCATTTACTCCACCTGCAACTTTTACTAACACACATTTAATATCTCACCAACTCAAATCCACGACTCACAATCAAAAGGCAAATCCATCCATTGTTTCTCAAATCTGTAAGTTATAACATGTTTTGATCATGCTTTCAAACAAGGGTTTTCAATTTTATCGTAATCCAACGGCTAAATTTGTCACAATCGTTAATATTAATCTTGGGTTTTGCGTAAAAATTGAACCCAGAAAATTGTTGTGTTTAGGGCTAAATGATGGGAAACGTTCTTAGGATGATTATAAACATCTTTATATACTCCAATCTCACCCAGAATCTCTAATTGATCGATTTGGTAATTAGGGTTCATACGCAATTTTAGGGGTTCTTTATTTTGAGAGTTATGATTGAAATTGGTGATGGGGATTGTGTGTATATATGCCTAGGATCTTGATTATAAGGTTTAATTGCTTCAATAATAACTAATTGATCATGAATCTAAGATTTAGGGCTCGTTGCACTAGCAAATTTGATTTTGTGATTTTGTGGTCAATAGATGTTATAATTTAGACCACTTGATCCTCAGGGTGTATGTTACACTTGCCCTATGCCTATTCTTACCCAGAATCATGTTTGATTATGATTGTGATTATGTGTTCATAACTATCCTACGCGTAAGATAGGAAATGGCATGTTTACGCGTTAAAAAATAAGTATTAGGTGTGTTGGTTTAAATATTGATCAGTGGTTGTGTTATACACTTTCAGGAATCAAAAGACTTGAATTTTCCAAAGGTGATTAACGTCAAAACGTTTCTACGCATAAGATGTTCATCCTACGCGTAAGATTGACTCTTACGCGTAAGATTCGACACGTTGAAAAAACATTGTCTTGGATAAGACAATGTTTACATATAAAAGATTAACTTACGCATAAGTCTTGATCTTACGCATAAGTCAAAACCTACGCACAAGTTATATCTTACGCTTAAGGTTCAATCCTTTGCCTAAGCTCTAATTTTACGCATAAGATATAATCCTACGCGTAAAATTAAGCCTACGCAAAAGATTGAACTTACGCGTAACATATAAAGTTACGCGTAGACTTTGCACCTATGCCTAATATCATTTCTTACGCATAAGTCATGTTATGCGTAGTTTTTTTTTTTTTTTTTTTTTTTTTTTTTTTTTTTTTTTAAACTTACGCGTAACATTGTCCAATTCATGAAATTTTCTAAGTGTTGTAATATTTCAAATGTGTAATCTCTTGTAATGATAAACTCATGTTGTAACTGGATTGTTATAAGTTTCTACCATGTGTTAACTTCTAAAAACACAAGTTTGTCATATAACAAAAGTTTTCACACACAAACGCCCACTGATCAATTCAAATATGTGTACAATCATGTAATTGAATGTCTGAGCTAACAAAGTATATCATTGCTATGTTTGTGTTTGTTTATGATCAATTCAGATGGCAGAACACAATGACATTCCTTATGGACCAGAACCTGAACCTAAACTCTCATGGGAAGAAACCTTTCCCGAAGATTACACCAGGAAGATAGGCAAGAACAACTTACGAATCAACTTCAACAAAATCACATGCAATGAATCATCATGCATTGTAGCTGTAGATGCTCTCCTCTATCACCCCAACAAGATCCTGTTCACTAAGTCAGCTTCTGTTGCCTGCTTCTACATACACAATTCTGGCACACACTTCAGCTAGACCTTGCGGAAGAATCCTTTACTTGCATGCTTCACAACAGACAAGTCACTGTGGATATAGATATACTTAGGAATGTTCTTGGGTTACCCGAACTTGGTCCAGATGAAGAATATGATCAAGTACCTAACGAGGAAGAGCTGATAGAGTGGTTACGGGATATTGGCTACGATGAATCAGAAGAAGTAGTGACAAGACACTCTAGGGTCAACATCAGATTTCTTCCACAACCATGGAGAACCCTGTACATTCTGATTGCCAAGTCCTTATCTGGCAGAGACACTGGCCATGAACACCCCAAGCTCCAACACCTCAAACTTTTCTGGGCCGTGGCAAACGTCAAGAAAGTAGATTATGCCAACATTATCTGGGAAGACCTTGTGTGGCACATTCAACACAAGACCACCAACATTCCATTTGTTCGTTTCACCAAACTACTCATCGAAAGCTTCCTTCGTGAGTATGACGATATTCCACAGAGACTTGATGACGAAGCCAAGCATACTTTCAGAAATGAAGAAACTCTCAGAATTATTAAGAGACTTGACACCAGCACACGTAAGCAAGGAAAGAAATTTCCCGATTGTCTCTTAAATGCTAAAGTAAAGCTTTGCAAGACTTACAAGTACTACGAACAAGCACTTAAGGAAGACAAAGTTGGTTTCTTGGACGAAGTTCAACCATTTAGGGGGAAGACAGGTAGCAAGTCTGGGAGCTTCGGCAGTTCAACCAAGTCTAAACAAAAGAAGAGGGGTACTCTCAAGAGAAGACTTCCTGTCAAGAAACCTGAATCCATTCCTGAACCCACACCACCAATTTCTCCAATACCTTCTGACTCTGAAACCGAATCCGACGAAGGTCCAGTGTATAGGGAAGCTTATGCAAACATTGACAAGGATGTGAATCTTGAAGACATTGATGATAAAGACTTGACTTTCGAAGATTGGGATAAAAACATTTATGAGTTTGCTGATAATGCTGAATACCCAGCAGATCTCAATCAAAGACCGTTCACTGAAGCAGAGTCAATATTAGAAGAAGAAAGGATCATGAAAGAGAAGATGAAGGAACCAATGACTGCTGAACAAGAGTCTGCTCACTCAAACATAGGCCTTTCAGTAGAAGAAGAAAATGAAAGAGCTCTCAAGTTGGGTCTCCTTCACAGCAAGATAGATGCATTCCAAGCTGATCAACCTCCACCTCCTGTATTCTCTCAAACTAATGAAGCTGGCGGATCTAGCAGCATTCCTGATTCTACTACAGGAACCATTGCTGAGTTGATTGTCTACGACTCCCCCACGGTATCACCCACAGACGTAGAAATGCTCAATGCTTCAGCAACAGAAGAAGAGGAAGAGGAGGATCACATGGATACTGAGGCTCCACATCTGTTAACTATGGAAGAAATGGAGCTCAGAGAAAGGGCTCTAGAAGAAGAATTAAAGAAAAAGCAAGAAGCTGAAGAGGCTAGGCTTGAGGAGCTTGCTCAAGCCAAATTGGAAGAAACGATCCGTATGGAGGAAAGCAGAAAAGCTGAAGAGGCAGCTAAGCTGGCAGAAGATAAGTTACGAAAAGAAGAAGAAGCCAAGCTAGCCGCAGAACAAAAGCTCAAAGCCGAAGCTGACAGACTGGCTGAAGAACAGAGATTGAAAGAGGAAGCAGCCAAAGTTGAGAATGTTAAACAACCCGAATCACAAAGAGGAGATGACAAAGACATTACCACCAACATTGAATCTTCACAATCATCACCTCCAGCATCCGAATCAACCCATGACGAATCAATCAAGAAACCCACAAGTACCAAAGCCTCTGCTGCATCCAAGTTGATAAAGAAAGCATTTAGAAGAGTTCATGACAAGAAGAAAAACAAATTGGAAGATCAGGTTGCATCACTAGCAAGCCAAGTTGCTGAATTGACGAAGCTGAATACGAATGTCCAGGAGCTGCAAGAAAAGGTTGACACCTTCTTAGCTAAGGATGTGCAAGAAAACTTGGAAGCCACACTAGCAGCTCAAGCACATCAGTACATGGAACAACACTTGGTTGCTGAACTAAAAGAGCTGCTGGCACCTATGAGAGATGAACTCACCAAGTTCGCAGAGCAAGCAGTCAAGAAAGTGATCCGATCTACCACGTTTACTCTTCGAGCTGACAAATCAACTGTACCACAACCGGGGTTATCTATGGACGAATTAGAAGCTCAGCTCTTAGACAAATTGGCAAGTAAGTTCACATTGTCACCTGAAGAAGCTAAAGTCCTAGAAGCTTTGAAAGCCAAGATGACTAAAGAGACCTGCAGCACTGAGGCTGATAAACTGAAACGTCCAAGAGATGATGAAGTTCAGGATCCTAACTCTCAGGCAAAGAAACAAAAGCAAGCCGAAGGACCCTCATCTCAACCAAAAGCACCGGTCATCCCTCCAACTACTACAACATCTTCACAACTACCCAAGGCATCTGGTTCCGCTCCCAAAGCACATGACCACTTTGAATACACAGGTGGTGACGAGATTCCTCAGCCCGATGAAGTACCAGAACCGTCATCTAAGAAGAAGAAAGAAAGGAAACGAAAGCATCATCAGCACAAATCGGACACCTCATCAAAAGGCACAGAACCCAAGAAACCGAAAACCGTCCTCAAATGGCTAGACCAAGACGAAACTGCCGATTACTCCTGGTTTGACAAGATGATTAATTCGCAACCGCCACTTGCAGACAATCAAGAACCTCAAGATGGTCGAACAGTGGGATACGCTCAGTTGATTCAGCATAAGTTTCAGATTAAAAAGATGAACAAGAAAGAGCTATGAAGAATCAAGAATGATGCGTTCAATCTTCTGAAAGATCGGTCTGCTAACTCCATTGAACTTGAGTACCATCTAGAAAATATTGCTCGAGCTATGTCAAGCAATATTGACTGGATCAATCCTGAATCTTACGTCGATCCGGTCACAAGGAAAACCGCACCATACATAACTGACTGGTCCAAACCACTGCCGATGATTGGGAAGCCTAAGGAACCTAAGATCCCTTACAAGTTCTTCTTCAACAAAGACTTGGAATTTCTGCAACTCGGCAGCAAGATTGAGAAGAAGTACGTTACATCACTTGCCTTTCTCCCTGCAGCTAGATATCTCAACAATGCCATCGAAGAAGAAGCCTCTGCCTTATTCATCGACAAAGTTGTTGACTATGACCGGAACGCACTCTACGGTATACATCATTGGCCAGACAACCGGGCACAGTATTATCGAAGCAGCAGACTCAATCAGACGATGGGCAATGTGACAAGTGATTTGAAGATAGTCTCGATTCAGTTCATTTCGACTGTCACTCACTTTGGGTACCCCTTCCTCAGCAAACTTGTACTCAAGAGACTTGATGAAAAAGAGTACGAGATTTCCGAGTCAGACTTTCCACGACTACTCCTCAATGACATAGAAGATATGTACCTGCTCAAAGTTCAAGGAAAGCTTTGCAACTTGCCCAAAGAGATGCAGCTTGCCTTTATCACAGCTCTCCTAATCTTCATTAGACAAATTGTCATCCGAGAAAGAGTAGAAGATCTTCAACTAGGGGTCGAAAGTTATCAGAAGAAGCTGAATCTCACCAAACCTAATATGTTCGACATCCCCAACCTTCAACATCTATCTCAATACACCCTGATCAGGCATCCAGCATTTGGGTTCACTTACCGCAGTGTCAACGGTCGAAACTGCTTCATGGGCTACAAAGAAATACATAAGTTCTGTGATGAAACCCTGAAGTTCGTCAGAGATGGAATCAAAAGCAGATTAAATGACATCGCACTGGGTAAATCCAAAAGATGGAACACCGATGAGGCCAGGGATGCTCGCAGATTCATTACTAGGATTGAGAACCGGTTGAAGCGCAGGGATCAATTTCGGAGATTGGAAAGCTATGTTGGAGGCAGACCAGGATTTCCGGTGTTGACATTTCAGAGACCTGAATGGTAGAAATTTGTAAGAACTTGATTTGATTTGTCAATATTATACTTCATATTGGCTTGTGCACACATTACAGTGCACAACCCGAACTTGTAAAGAAAGGACCCTGAGGTACGCATCAGTGCCTCAATCCTAATATAAGGAGCGAAGGCTTCTTACTTTTGAGTAGAATTAATCAAATGTTTATGAATTTTCATAATTCTGCTCAAAAGGACAAGTATTTCACCTCAATAAGACCTAATCACTTGTTGAGGGGGGGGGGGGGGGTACTTGTCAAAACAAAATACTTTGTTCAAAATCAAAAGTTCTTGGTGAATCTCCCCATAAGACTCAAAAAGGCATATTTTAATCTAAAAAGTTTGTCAAAAACATCATATTATATGCTATTTTTGAGGGGGAGAAAATGAAAAAGTGATTAAAATATAAGTAGTCAAAGCTTAAAGTTGTATCATGTGCGAGTTAGACTCAGAATTGACCCAGGAATTGACGAGACAATAAAAGTTAGTAATATCGAAGAGACTTATCCTCGACGGGTAATAACATCAAGTTAGTTACTAGAGCTAGTTGTCACCTAAAAGCTGACAATGGAACTCTTTAACTAACCACGTAAGCGTGTCTCGAAAAGGATTTGTCTTAGTAGAAATGTACCGTGTCGAGAAACTTTCTGTGGACTTGACCAGGCCGGGTAATAACTTCAAGCTAGTTTAACAAGTGATGTAAGCGTGTCTCGAATCGGTCTTGTTCACGGAAAGTGGATCAATTCAAAATGCTTGCTCCTCCCGCATGTGCAAATTTATTAAATACTTATGAGCACATGTGAAGGGGGAGCCCTTCAAAAGTGTACACAAAACTCTCAAAGTGTTAACCAAAATATTTGATTATCACAAACACTTTGAGAGATTTTCAATCAAAGGTTTCTTGGCTACTGTCGGAGTTATAAGGTGATTAAGATAGGAATATCCGTCCTATGATCCGCCAGAGCCGAAGGGATCTACCCAAGGACATCTCCCATAGTTAGAATTAGAAGTCCTTAGGTATGATATGAAAAAAGGAGAAAATAATGAAAGGGAAAGAAGGAGTTGAAGAATTAAAAAGAAAAGTAAAGAAAAGGGTGAAAAGAAATAGCCCTCCATATGTTCAACTTTAGGGCAGACACCGAGTTCAATACGTATGCTACTGGTTGTTGCAAAAGACAACACCGGTATTGAAGATTAAGTCGTCATGGACCCAGTGACGCAATGCACTAAACCTTCTTAACCACTCAAGTTCTCTTAAAAGAACTTGTTTTATTCTCACGGGGAACCAGTGTAATCTATCGACCAATCTCTTAGAGATGGTTGATATTGAAGCAGGAGACCCCTCCCTAGTCTCCGCATAGGAAACCTAAGTGTGCACTTATAGAGTCTAGAGCCTTGAGATACATCAAAAGATCTCTTAGGAACACTTAGTATTTCTACAACTGGTGTTCTACATCAATGAACACCAACTGTAAATTATCGAGTCATTCGCAGATCTTAGCAATCTGCCGAGAACGTTTATGAGAGGATTACTAATGTATTTCTCAATGATTGAACGGAAATCCTGCCAGGGTCAACATCAAACAGCCCTGACAGCAGGTCACTTCGGTAATCCCACAAGGGTTACGCTTAGTGTTTGCGGTGGTTCCATAGCGGTCTACAGTCGTGGAGTGAACCCCAGCGACTCACCCAGTCATTGAGCTACTTAGTAGGTCTCGTAAGCTCCTTCGGGAGTATCTGATATGGGAACGGCCTGGATAAGGATTAGAAGGAGTCTTCACAATATGCTGTTGATGAGCTCTAATTCCTTATCTGTAAGTACCGGTTGTTTTATTGCTAACTGTTTACTTGCAGGTACCTCAGCTCCATGATGGTAGATTCCAACATGCTCATACATACATCTTGAAGCAAATGATAGCTCCCCCAAAGATCTTAACAACACAAAGTTCAAAGAAAGATTCTACGCCAATAAGAAGAATCTACAAAGTATAAAGACTAAAGATCTTAGAGTATGAAAAGGAACTTCTTGTACGTGAAAGTCTAAGTCCAAAGATGTATGAGTATGTTGGAATGGCAGACAACCACCACAGACGCAGGAGTGGTGAATGGCAGACTACTTCATAACACAATCACTACAGCATCACCAAAGAACAAAGGCATAGAGCAAAGTGCATTTATCATTCAACCATTTTTGAAGACGTCTAAAGTTTACATGTCACAAGACAACGACAAAGATGAAGACGTCAAGCAACCGTGATGACCGACCCTTAGGGGGAGATTGTTGGGATCATACTTTTGTATTTAGTCAAGTCTCGGTCATTACATTTTGTAATAGGTTGCTTAGTTATTTGTTTTACTATGTTTATGTTACAAGGTTTAAGTATGTAAGTCGAATGGGCTTGAAAGCCCACGTCCAAAAGGAAGGAGGGAGGAAGGGAGTGTTGCCCTACTCCTCCCCTTATAAATACCAAGCTCATGTACACTTTATTATTGTTGGTTATTTGAATATCTTAGTGAAACTCTTGTTCTTATAATCTTCATAATCTTATAATCAACCATCTCTCATTCTCATCTAATTTCTCATACTTGTGTTTACTAAATGGTGACCTAACAGAAACCCTGAATTTGCACTTGGATTTGATTATGGTGGTTGTATAGGACTTTTTGTTGCAATTTTCTTATGCATATGAATGTTCCAATTGTAATCAACAAGCAGCAACCTATTATGTATATATCATTATAATTAGATCTGATTTGCCACTAATGTTGTGGTGATTTGATTTTGTGTTTTTTTCTATCTTGTATTGTTGTTATTTTTTGATGAACTTGAACATCATATGAACGCTGTTTCAAATATTTTTGTACAGACTCCTTAATCACTTTCAAAAAGACATAGATTATTAGTAAAGTACTCTAGTTAACATGTGATATAAGAGAAATAAGCTTCCGAACTAACACTGCCCTAAATCTTTAGTGATTTGTATTACCAGCCCATCCAGGCCACCAGTTTCCAAATTTGGCAAACTATAACATACCTCTTCCTCTTTCTTGGTAGCTGAAGCAACTGCTTTCTTCTTGCGGCCAAGGTCAACACCATAGTGTTGCAAATACCATTGTTTGAATGGTGCAGCATCAACTTGCACGATTGCACTTTTGACTAGTGTCTGGGTTCTGACCAACTCATTGTTGGATGCATTGTACACAACATCCAAAATACGGGTCTTTCGGGTCACAGCCTCGCTTCCCCACGAGTAGTTACCGGTATCTAACCTCAAAGCACGCCACTTGACGTTTCCACCACGAACTCGAACCCTGCGCACAGTTTTGTTGCTGGAAATCTTGGTGTTTGCTGGCTGTCTACCGAGCTTGTACCTTGAAGACACAAAAAACTAAAAGTATTAGTTTTGAAAACAAGAAAAACAGAATATAGTGCGTGTAGCATGTAATCTGAAAAAGAGTCAACCCATTAGAAAGGATTACTTAGGTACAAGAGTTATAGAGATTCCACATTTTTTAGCTGAAATCAATTTTAGAACAAGGTCTAATTAGAAGGCTAATGTTGCACAATGACAGCATACACAACAGGTGGTTTGTATCAGCAAATGTACTCCATAAAGCCCTGAGCTAGCATGTAGACCTTTTGAAATGGATTGGATAGGTAATTAAGTAGACAGATAACCAGGAAAATCTGTTATGGAGTTGCCTGGTCAAGGCATTTCCAAAAAAATTATACTGTGATGCCGAACTATAATGAGCATAAATTCCAAGAACAAACTCCTTAATCATTTTCAAAATTGATTAAGATGACCCATATCAAAAAGGTCTACATGCTAGCTCGAATTATACTGGTAAGAATGGGTTAGTCAAAACAGGTAAATCTTAAATTTGGTTACTATTATTAGAGGGCTAGAGACATGATTCAGGTTTCTTGATCATATCTTGTTCTGTGCAAAGTCAATTTCATACCACACAATAACTGAGCTAAGTAGCTACAAAGATAAGTGTGGGTTACTTAATTGACCTCTGCAAGTTCCACCTAACAAAAAATAAAATACTAAAACATGAAAAAAATTGAACTACGGTGAGCAAAAGGTATACGACAAGTAATTGCAACTCTAAGATCTTACATAATACCAGTAACGAAAACAAACATAAAACAAGTCGATGAAAGTTCAAAAGAAGAAATCCAGCAATGTTGAGTTATAGTTGACTTGCAAGTAACATCAGACATAGGTGTCGATCAA
The DNA here is from genome assembly GCA_030686995.1 of Artemisia argyi. NCBI lineage: Eukaryota > Viridiplantae > Streptophyta > Magnoliopsida > Asterales > Asteraceae > Artemisia > Artemisia argyi. The sequence goes on from CM060692.1 coordinate 155,708,124, forward strand.
TGACTTCCTCATTTCGTCGACAATGGCACTTGGTTGAGCTTCTCTCAACTTGAAAACACTCTCAATCACAGACAATTCTGTTGCTGTGGTATCTGATCCACAGAAGGCGGTCCAGTCATTAACAATTATACCCGCACCTATCACTTCACTACCACGGTTCACGGTGCCTGCTACCAAAGGAACTTGAAGGAGGGTTGACAGCTCGTCCAAGTCTTCAATGGAGGTATGAGGGTGGACCTGCACAACCACGATTTTCCGTAAGCTAACAGGTCGATTTGATCACGTTTATTTTCTGAGGAGTCAAATGGATAAAACAAAAGAATTGCTAGAAAGAAACTGGTTAAAATAATGCAAGCCTCCTTACGCTATGTTCAGAAATTAAATCATTACTTTAGCTAGAAACAAAATGGTCGGTGCGCATTATATAGAATTACGGATTTCATCCTTAACTTTGTGAAGTTACCCAGATGGTTCCCACTTCCAAATGCAAATTCAGGGTTTCTATTCCTACCTTCACTCTTACTTCTATACAGTAGCAACTCCCTCAAAAACTGCTTGTGATACCCCTGATGTTGATGATATTTGATCGGGTGTACAACAGTGTTTTTAATATCGAAAAGTTCTCACTTGATGATTTGAATGTCTCAATTTTTATTGCCCTCTTATATTGTTGGATCTGGGTTTTTGATTTGATTTTATGAGTTTTTGTTCTTGATGTTCTTCGTTATATATTAAAGTAAAATATAAATTAAAAAGAAATTCAAATAGGGAAGAAGACGAGGGTATATTAGTCATTTCACTGCACTTAAAGAGGAAAACTAACGGAAGTTAACGGAAAAGGCCTCTCAGCGGCGATTTTGCAAAAATGTGAAACGTTGGTGTCTTTTTTGCGCTACTTTTTGTCTCGGTCCCGTTTTTGCAATTTCGTGGAACGTCAAGGACATTTTTGCAATTTACCCTAAAAACAACGTTTTAACTAAACATTCGTTTCAACGTTTTACTTTTCATCTGATTTTGTGTTCACTAGTGTTATTTTACATCAATATTCTGGCTAAGTTTTCCTTATTCATCAATATTGCGCATGAAATTCAAAAAATTACACGTCGTGAGACACTTCTTTAGACTTTAAAAAGTTATTTTCCATTTATTTCATCACCTTTCTTATCACTATAATATTGTTATTATAATTTTATTTGAACACATCGACTATGTCTAGAAATGGTTCAAAAAATAGATCATATATACTAGTATTTGATTTAACAAAAACCAATCCATAGTTTTTTTGTTTTTTTTTTTTGAGTAACCAACGGAAATCAACACATAGTTTTGGTTAAAAAAAAAAAAGAAACGATTTGTCTCTACTTGAGTTTGTTTTAAGCAAGTGTGTGTGCCACCTCTATCTATATACGACAAAATAACTTAAAAGTACTACGAACATCGTTTTATTTAATAATATTGATCAATTGAAACCAACAGGCCGGCTAAGATCACTTGTAACTATGATACCATAAACCGAACCATAGTATTTTTTAAAACCAGAGCCAAACATGTCGACTTAATTGATACGAACGGAGTACGAGAATCAAGTTGTGAAATAAAACAATTAGTCGCCAGTTACAAAATGACATATCCAAGTCAAAGAAAAACCGTAACAAGTGCATAAACAAGTTGTGGGGTGCCGTTTGCAATTTACGGAATTTGTGGAGATGAGCTAACGTGCATCAAATATTTCGCCCACTCGCACCTACCTCAGTTCCCAACAATTTGGATTTTGGAACATACTCATATTTTTAAAATGTTCGTGGGCCGGTTATCATGGTTTGGTTTCTATTGGCTCAGTTTTTTTGGTAAAATAGAGGGTAAGGATCCAGTGAAAAGAAAATTAAAATGAGAAGAATAAGAAATAACAATAATCGCGTATTTAAGATGCATCGATTTGAATTAGATGCATCTCTATTCATTTAGATGCATCACAATTAGTTTTGAATGTGATTTTGAAGTAAAAACGATGCAAAGTCGTACTTGCAACAAATTTGACATATAGAGGACGAAAAATACATATGATTCGTCTAACTTGATAAAATGCATCTAATATATGTATATCCATCTAATTTTTAGCTAGAAAATATATTACGATGCATTTAAAAAGTTAGAGATGCATATAATTCAAATTGATGCATCTCTAATGTGTAGTTATAATTATTTCTCATTCTTCTTATTTTAAGGATTCTTCTCATTTGATTCTTAGTCGTAAAATAGAAGCCAAACCAAAATGTTCAGTTTTTTGTTTTTTCTTTCAGAAAATTTTCAAAGTAGCCCGGGCTCAACGACGCTCTCTTTTCTAACTCAAAAAAAAAAAAAAAAAAAAAAAAAAAAAAAAAAAAAAAAAACTCAAAATAGCCTAGGACAATTTGATTATTGAGCGACTCCACTATATTTGTGACATGTGACCAATATAGTACTATTTTGTCTTCATTATGTCTCACTATAAATTACATATATATCTTCTTCATCGTCTCACTTAAATAACAAACAACTTCAACTTATAGGCTACCACCACCAACCTCTACCACCAACCTCTGGCCACCACCACCACCAACCACCGGCCATCACCACCACCAACCTCCAACTACCTATTACTTTAACCTTTCTGAAGATCAAGCTCTCCAATCTGTTACGAACTCATATGTTGTTAAAACTTTTGAACACTTAATGATCGAGGATGTGATACATGTTAAATAGCATTAAATTCAATATCTAACGAGTAACTTAATGATCCATCTAGATCCACGCCCTTTGCTCTTATAGTTGCAACTATGCCATGCAAATCTTTCGGTCTAGACTACCCCTTTCGAAAACATTATATGTGACTGACCAAGTGACCACCACAAACAACTTTCATGAACTGAAGCACATAATTATTCCACACAACAACAAAATTTCGTGTTCTAGGCTTCTAGGGTTTCAATAAGAATTTAACACGATTTTTGTGATTTGTTTGTGTTTGATATGAATTGACTTAGGGGTTTTGTTCGGATAGGGTGTTAGGATGGCTCGATTACAACAGTTTCGTTGTCTAATCCAACGAAAATGCAAAATCGATTTTTATGGTTTATATCAAGAAATTGGTATTTGAGTTTTAGTGATTGTTTTTATCAATTGATTAAGTGGATTTGTTTGGAAATTAGTAACAAACACTCTATCATGTTCAATTTTATCGAAACAATTCTATAAACTGCTAATTGAATAATTAGGGTTTCGAATGAACATAGGATGATTATTTGTTGTTGTGTGTTAAAATTGATAAGGGGGTTACGCTCGGATTTGTATTATAAACGCTCGTTCATGTTTAATTTGTGGATAACAACAATTTTCTTGGTCGAATCTTGATATAAGTGGCGTTGGGGTGGTGTTTTGGTGGTAATCGGAGGTTGATGATGATGATGGCCGGTGGTTAATGGTGGTGGTGGTTAGCGGAGAAGGTGAAGTGGTTTGTTATTTAAGTAAGATGATGAAGAAGAGGGTATATATGTAATTTATAGTAAGCCATATTAAAGACAAAATAGTGCTACATGGGACATATGTCACAAATCTTGAATCGGCTAATAGCCAAGTCACCCTGGGCTATTTTGGGAAAGTATTTATTTCTGGGCTAGAAAATGGATTGTTGTTAGGCAACTGGGCCACTTTGGGAATTTTCTCTTTTTATTTTTAGAAACCATTCGGTTTTGGTTTTGCTTAGATTTGGCATTTCGGTTTTTGGTTTGATTTCATTTAGGTTTTCGGTTTTTAGATTTCTATTTGTTTTATCGAGGCTGATTTTTTCAAAAGCTGAACTTGTTATACATCTTAAAACATTATTTTTAAATTTCCATAATGACCTAGGTTATTCATACCCCCTTAAATGGATATCGGCAAACACCCCCCACCCCACCCCATTTTTTTTTTTTTTTTTTTTTTTTTTTTTTTTATTATAAAGCTATAAAACTAAATGTACGAAACATAAAATATAGAGTTTGATAAGTCAAAACTAGTAAAAGACAAAAAACGATAAAAACTGTATTTTTTCTAGTCAACAGAGTAAATAAATGTGAGTGAGGGATGCCAAAATCCTATATAGGATACCCCTAACAACACCCTTCAAAAATAAAGAACAAGTACTACAGTAATAAGTACACGAACAAATGAACATAAAAAAGAAAAGAAAAAAATAGATGACAATGATGGTTTATGTGTGTAAAGTGACATAACAATGTGAATAAAAAAAACATAATTAAACACAAGAAATTCTATAAGAGAAATATTTATGTTTGATAAATGAAACTTTCAAGAAACTATTGAAATAAGAGTGTTTAAAGATTATGTCTTTTCTAGGTTTGGTTCTTTGCTAAAACTAAATTGAATCATTAATTTCACTTTTTTCAAAATACAAGAACCAAATCATCGATTTTAGTTTCTTGGTTTTTTTCGATTTAGTTTCATTTTCATATTTTTTTGCACCCTTAAGCAACATTTAATTTATTGATTTTTACTATGTAGACAAAAGATACTTTTTCTACTAATTATTTGATTTTTCCTATGCTTAGGGAGGATATAGCTTCTGCCTCACCTAGAGAGAGTTAAGCTATGACAATCTTGAAATGTGTTTCCGTGGAGATTTGCATTAGTGCCTTATTTTGGACTTCGTTGTTTTATGTTGTATGTTGACTTGCTTTATCCCGAGTTGTGGGATTTGCATGACTTATGACTTTGGTTGGGTGAAATTCATTTAGTGACTTCTCTATTATCTTATACCTTGTATTATGAAGTCATACCTCGATTATCATATGAGTGAGTTGAGTTCAATATATATCTCAAATTCTCTAAAGATGTAATGAACAAATTATAGCCACTCATTTTTCATCAAAATTTAAAAAGTCACTTTTCAACTTTTTTTGAAAAAAATCGTTAAACGACATAAAATACATCAACGAGACAGTAATTTTTTTTTAATCTTCCAATAGGCCAACACTTCGATATAGTTTTGACGAACTTTTTTATTTCGAGTTTTGTTTTAGTGTTAAAATTTACGTCCGGCAAAATCACATATGATTTGTTAGTTTAGAAACCACGTGTGATTTCACAAGTCACATATGATTTCACATGTGTTAGTGTTAAAATTTACGTCCGGCAAAATCACATATGATTTGTTAGTTTAGAAATCACGTGTGATTTCACAAGTCACATATGATTTTACATGTGATATTAAAATAACTAATCATATGTGATTTTTCCAAGCGTAAATTTCAACACTCACAAAAATAGTCGATAAAATGTTTGTCGAAAGTATGTAGTAGTGCTCCTCTACAAAAAGATGATATAAATCTCGTCGCAAGGGTATGATTCTTTTCGTTTAACGATTTGACGATTTGTGCGATATTTAATTTTTTGAAAAAAAGATGAAAGCTTTTTGTTTTTTTAGTGATGAAAAGATAAGTTGTCACAATTTATTCACTAGATTTTTAATGATTTTTTTTATCTATATTGAAATTTTCTCCATATGAGTGTTCATATTTTTTTTTGGAATAGCGGCTTTATATTAAACTAGCAAAAGCTAGAACAAAAAACAACTAAGAGACATTATCTATGGGATTATCTAACCAACCTATCCAACTAAGACGCAACTTATGATTTTTAGATGAAATCCACAAGAACGATTGAGAAACAATAGAATCCCATAAAGTCGCCTTTTTAGGCTTACAATCAAAAAAGATTAAAGCATTACGAAAATTTAATATAGACCACGTCAAATTAGCTGCTACACCTTCAAGAATATATATGGCCGTCTTTGTCACCTTACAAGCATCAACCCATGAAAACCACTCTGTAATGCTAGCCACACCCAGAATATCCAAATCGCACCCTAGCTAGTAACCTCCAAAGCTCTCGATCCATCCCACAAGAAATAAATAGATGATCGACATTCTCTACGTGGCCACCACACACAGGACATAATAAAGAATCAATATCAATACCTTTGCATTCCAAGTTCACCATGGACAGAAGTTTATCCAGATTCAATCTCCACAAAAATACATTAACTTTGATAGGAACAGCTCTATTCCATCTAGTGCATGACAATCCACAAGGCAAGGTATGCTCATCAATAAACTTACGAGCAGACGCAACAGAGAAACCATTAGAAGTTAAAGACCATTTCCAGCCATCCTTATTATCCGAGATCGTGATGTCTTGAATCACAACCTTTAAATCTTTGAGTTGGCCATACTCCACCCCACCTCTTGGCGCCCTCCTAAGAACCATGTTCCATTCAGAAATATTAATACGATGTTCCACCTTACTCTTCTTATCTCCTTCTAACATATACACACGAGGGAATAACACTTTTAAAAGACTATCCCCACACAACGTCTCATCCAAGAAGCTAATATTCATTCCATCTCCAAGAGAACGATTACAAGTAGCAAACAAATTGACATATTTTTTGGAGCTGAAATGCCAAATTAAAAATAACCTTCCATGGACTTAGGTTCGAAGCTGAAATTCCCGCCCCCGATACCTCCATCTTGCCTGTGGATGCCTCTAATTACTTTATCCCATAGATTATTGGGATTACGAAATCTGCAAATCCATTTAAACAAAAGATACATGTTTAAAGTATATATACTACTGATACCGAGCCCACCTAAAGCCTTACTAGCTTAGCACACGTTCCACTTAACCCATGTAACCTTCTTATCACCCAAGTCTCCTCCTATAAAGAACTTATTACACATGGATTCCAACTTCTTCTGCATGTAAGTAGGCATCTTATACAATGACAAGTAATATGTAGGAAGGTTGCATACTACTGAATTTATAAGAGAAACGTGACCACAATGGAAAGTAACCGAGCTTTCCATTGCGACATTTTAGTTGTAAACTTGTGGACAATGCACGTCCAGTTTTCAACTCGACCCATGTTACACCCTACAGGCACACCTAAATATGTCATAAGCAAATTCGCGAACCCACAACCAAGAACGGTAGCCATGTCAATAACGTTCTCATCAGAAACACTTACACCTACGAGCTTGCTTTTGTGAACATTGATTTTGAGACCGGATACCATATAGAAGCATCTAAGCATGCAAATCAAATTATGGGCATTGTGTTGAGACCACTCACCAACAAAAATAGTATCATCAGCGTAGAAAAGGTGCGAAATATCCAAATTACCTTCCCTAATAGTCGCGCCTTTAAACATGCCAATGTTCACAGCCTTGCACATGATAGCGTGTAAACCTTCCATAGCAAGAATGAACAAGAACAGAGACAAAGGGTCCCCTTGCCTAAGCCCCTTAAAAATCTCGAATTCGGCTGTGAGAGAGCCATTGACCAGGATAGATACCCGCGAATTACACATACACCCAACAATCCACTTACGCCATTTAGAACCAAACCCAAGATTCTCCATGACCACATCTAAGTAATCCCACCTTAGAGAGTCATAAGCATTCTCGAAGTCAACTTTGAACACCATAAGCCCTTTTTTCTTCTTTTGGTACCACGCCATGACTTCACTAAGAATTAGAGGACCATCGAGAATACTTTTGCCACTAAAAAAAGTGCATTGCTCCATACTCACACAACTTCCAATGACCTGGCTAATTCTATTAGCTAAAAGTTTGCCAATTATTTTATATTGACAACATATTAGACTAATAGGTCTAAATTCCGAAAAACATTCAGCATTGCCAACTTTTGGGATCAAAGATATAAAAGATGAATTACACCCTTTTGGAAAATAAGCCGAATGAAAGAATTCACGAACAAGTCTAACAACATCAGATTCAATGACATTCCAAAACGTCTTAATGAACTTAAACGTGAAACCATCCGGACCCGGGGCACGATCACCGCCACATTCATAGTATGATTAGTAAATGATAGATGATTAGTAAATGCTAGATGTTACGATGAATTGTTAACATGATTATGGCTTATCATCGAGACAATTTAATGGTCGAGATGACTTAATTTTGCCTCCTCAATGAAATTAAATAACATGATTGGTTGATAAATTTAATTCTAGTCGTTTATTCAATTTTGGCTCTTAAAAATATGTTTTTTTTAGTAAACTACAAAATACATGCTTACATTTCAGTAATTTTTCACGGTTTATATTTCTGACAGTAATGTTGGATTATCACCATCTCTCCTTTAGCAAAATTCATATGGTTTACATCCTTATGCACTAACGTTGCAAATTTATTTCCGTTATTTTCTAATGTGAGTCTCAGTAGAGGGTTTTCATCATTTTGTTTGTCCCAGGTGGGTCACCATTAGTGGTAGATGTGTGTTGAGTTGAATACATATAGAGATTTTTAGTTTTAGTTTGCAATGTAATTGATTTTTCCATGTAAGATTGATTTGGTTTTGGTGGAGTAAACAAATAAAGGAGGATGTGCTAGCTAGGACAAATAAAATGACGAAAAACCCCTAGCGTAAAACTCACATTAGCAAATAACGGGAAAAGAATTTACATTGTTAGTCCCTGAATGTGATTGTTTGACTTTTGCTAATGGGGATGATGAAAGCCCAATATTTTTAACAGGAATGTAAAGTATGAATATGGGTAAAATATAAGTAAGGCAATATTTCTAGACTTTTATTACTACTATTTACTAGTAGTCGAGCTCATAAAGTTCATTGTAAATTAAATAGATGCTTGACAGAATATATGAGGACATGAGGTGGTGGATGTCATTTTGGGTCCTCGTTGAGTTGCTTTATAAACATTCTCTTTGTAAATATCGTTTTTGGGTGGATCATGTAAGTCGGTTAACGTTTTGGTTATCAACGTTTTTGCCACAACATTGAATAAATAGTTATTTAGTAGACGTTGATGAATGTGCTGGCCAAAGCCTAAAAGGTCTAATTAAGACAACATCGGCCAATTGGTTAGCCTGTTGCCCTTGCTAACCATGGAAGTACACAAAATGGCCTTCATGTAACAAGTATACACATCGGACGTTTCTAGCATGAGAAGGTAGGTGATGCAAAATATCACAAAAAGTACATAAATGACTATATACTTGTGGAACGGTTGTTACAGTCTAAAGAAAAATAAAATAAAAAGGTTGTTTTGATACGCGCCTTTAACACAACTTGTTTGATGTAGGCGCCTCAAAACCCGATAACTAGCTAGTTTTGGAAGTATTCCGTTATAGTTTTGGAAGTATTCCGTTAAATCGACTATAACTTATGTTCATAAACTACCAAATCCAACTTTTTCATACTTGTCGCCATAGTTTTAATGTGTCTATCTATAGTATGTTTGGAAAAAAGTATATACTAAGAAAGGCCAATAATGCAACATTGACAAACCTATAAATAGGCCAGTAATTCATGCGTTACTAAACTCACTAGCAATTCACACTCACTTGTCTTTTGGTTTCAACATGGACAGTGGCGATTCTGAAGAGAACAAGGCTTTTCCGATAGGTGAAACACCACAAGAAAGAGGGTTCTCTAACGTTCCTAAATGTTATGAAATATCATCATCGGATAGACCAAGTTTGAACCCTAAGATTGCAGATGTAGTGGTCGTTGATTTGTCTGGACTCAATGATCCCAATCAGCGACCCATGATTGTCAAGAACATTGGCAATGTGTGTCTTGAGAGTGGTTTCTTTCAGGTATTATTTATTTATTTATTTATTTTCATATTTTTTTCATACATTTTTAGAAATAAATGTTACTTTACATATATTTTTCATATTCGTTATCATGTTCTTCTTATATGGGAAGATTATCAACCACGGGATACCACAAAAGGTGCTTGACGAAGCATTAGGAACTGCATTTGAGTTTTTCGACCTACCAACATCTGAGAAAGCAAAATACATGTCTAATGATGTTCACAAGCCAGTTCGTTATGGAACAAGCATAAAGGACGGGGTTGACAAGATTCAGTTTTGGAGGGTGTTCCTCAAGCATTACGCTCATCCTCTAAATGAATGGATCCAACAATGGCCTGATAAGCCACAAGACTACAGGCAAAATCTCTTTCACTAAAAGATATTATTATATCTTGCAAAACATCAAAGTATACCTTTAATATCGTGCGTAACATCTGCTCATTAAAATAACTGCAACTTATGTCTGTACATGTTTATTATTTACTAGTAAAACATTACCAGAGTTAAGTTAAAATAGGCTACTGACCGATCGTAAGTGATGCGTGTCTTTTTGTCAAAATTTAACTCGATCCTATATATGTTATTTCTAATTGTTTAGTAGCTAGTACTACAATTTTTTTTGAAAAGTTGATAACACCAAATGTGATCCATAAATGCCTTATCTTGTGCTTGCTCAATATGATTTAATACAGTTAAGTAATAATCAAAGCTAACTCCTAATTAAGCTTTAATTAGAACTAGCTAAACTATCTTAAAGAACATATTTCATTATTTGCATGCTCAAAGTTAATAGTCATCTCGAAAACTCTCTGGCGACCAAAAGCGATCAAAACCTTCCGTACGATTCCCTTAATAATTGATCTAAAACCTATTAATTCTTACTAATCGTGGGTCCTTGCTACCTTTGTTTAGTATATTATTATTGGTTTCCTTCTAATCGTGGGTCGGTGTCATCTTTGCTTTTGGTGTTTTTATTTGTGTTGGGTATATTACGATTGCAAGTTCTATTATTATAATATATAACCAATTACTAGAGCCTTCTGTTCCAGTTATTATATATATCGATTTTCAATTTAACTGATTCTATCATTCATCGATCTATGGCCGGAGGTTAGGTTCTATTGGTGCTTCGTGTATAAACCCTAATCGCTAAGATTAGGGTTTTCTTTTATTTTTTTCGTATTGTATGATTGCTGCTGGTTGATTATTTGTTGCGTTGTGTACGTGGTGGTGGGTGATGGAGAGGGGTTTTTTGAGTCCTAAGCTTGGTCAGAAGGATACTAGTGTTCCAATGGTTGATGTTGATGTGGTGGATAATAATGTGAACAAGGGTAACGATAAGGTTGTTTTGGATGAGTCCTCTCATGGTTCAATACAACCTAATGTGGAGCTATTAATTGCTAATGCGAATAAGAAGTTTGATGAAGCAATGTCTAAAATTGATAGTGATATTGCCAATATGGCTTCATCTTCTGAGTTGAACAATTCGAGTGGTAGTGGGCCTCCTCCTAGTGTACCCAAGGTTGATTCTACTAGTGGTAATGGAGTGAAGTCGGTTTCTTATGCAGGTGTTGCTTCTAACGAATCTCATAAGAACGTGTCTAATTTTCGGAGATTAGAATGCAGCAAAAAGAAGGAAAATGTTGACCTCTCAGTCCCAATGAAAGTAGTGGAAGAGGTGAACATGAGGTTTGAGCATACACTCTATGGATATTTTCTTGGTCAGCGTCTTGCTTTTCCTGTTGTGGATTATTATGTTCGCAATGCGTGGGCTAAGTATGGGTTACAAAAGGTAATGATGAACGCTAAGGGGTTCTTCTTCTTCAAGTTTACTTCGAAGAAAGGTGTTGATGATGTGCTTGATAATGGTCCATGGTTGATCCGTAATGTTCCTATTATTCTTAAACCTTGGACTTTGAATACCAATTTGTTGAAAGAGGATTTAACTCATATTCCGGTGTGGGTTAAATTTCATGATGTTCCTTTAGCGATGTTTTCTGATGATGGGCTTAGTTTGCTTGCTACTTTGATTGGGACTCCCAAGAGATTGGATGCCTTTACTAGTCAGATGTGCAAAGAATCTTGGGGTAGGAGTAGTTTTGCTAGATGTATGATTGAAGTGAAGTCGGATGAGGTACTTAGGGACAGCCTTACTGTTGAGATTCCTTTACTTGACGGTTCGGGTTCGACTATTGAGAAGATCCGTGTGGAATATGAGTGGAAACCGCCTCACTGTGATAACTGCAAGGTGTTTGGACATGTTTTGGTGGATTGTCCTAAGGGTGTGCTACCGACTGCTCAACCTTCTAAGAATGTTAATGATGGTTTTCAGACTGTTAACAATAAGAAGAAGGGTAAGCAAGCTGCCTCGAATACGGGTCGCGGAGGTTTTACTAAACCTGTTGTGGGTAAGCGTTTTGAATATCAGCCAAAGAAGACTCCTACTGTGCCCAAGAAAGTTAATGATAGTAAGAAGAATACTTCTGAGGTGGCTAGTACGAGTGGAACAACGATCTCTACATCTAACCAATTTGATGCGCTTAATATAGATGATACGGATACGTTTGGTATTCCTACTTATGACACCAGCATGGATGTGGATACTGGTAGTACAATGGAAGTTAATGTGGATAAGTCGGTTAAGACTGGTGCTACATCACAAGATCCACTTGTGAGTGATTCAATGGGAACTAAGGAAGTTGGTTCTACTCCTTTAGTTGATAAAATTAGTAAGTTTGAAGAGCTTCTTATTGATGGGAAAGGTACGCTTGTAGATGATGATGGTTATCCTGTTCCGTCTGCCTCTGTCACTAAGAGGGCTAACCCATTTTCCAAGGTGGGTGAGGTTGTGGTTTCTGATAGTGAGGAGGAGGAGGTTCTTAACACGTTCGACGAATCTGCGAATCTTTTTGGTAGAAGTCAAGAGCGTGAAGATGAGTTTGATGACTATGATGATTACTCGAAGCAAATTCATGATCTTCCAGGGGAATTGGATGCTCTTAATGCCATTTATGGCTTTAATCTCCAAGGTCATAGGAAGTAGTTATTTTTTCCGAGTTTTTTTTTTCTATATGATGTGGTAGTGGTTTGTTTTCTTGTCTAGAAAATAGGAAGTATCTTGTTATGTAAGCTTTTCGCCTATGTAACGGGCTGAGATATGTGATTCACTCATATCCGTTGTTCTTAAATGTTTTTTGGTGTAATATATTTACCGGGTCTTTTGACCTTTTACCCAAAAAAAGTTAATAGTCATATAATTTGTTCAGTAAATTCACAAGTAGCAATCTCACTATGCATATACTCACTATTCCATAATCAATAGTATACCAATAAGAAATCTTTTCACGTCTAGTTTGCATAATTTGTCCTTGTAAAAACTTGAAGTCAAACATAAAGTGTTTGGACTATATGAAACAGACCCCACTTGACTCAAGACGACATCATCATAGATAACTATGTCGTTATTCCTAGATTCGAAGTCAATTTTAAATTCTTTAAAGTTTCTGAAACAAATCCCACTAGATGTCTTATTTCAAGGGTGCATGTATTGGAACCTATATACAGAAACGTACAGTTACAAATTTTGTATTCTATATATGCCTTTTCAACATGTCGAACTAACAGCCGAAGCCTTGATTAATAGTAACCAACTTTGGTTTTGTTATTGACATCATATCTAGCTTTGACTCATATGTATATTTTTATACCTGAAATTTTCAGATTTTTTATGATGCAAATATGAGTCATCTACTCTTGATTTCTTAAGAGGTAGTATCTCAAAATCATCCCTTTTCTAAAGGTTCACTTACACCCTTACATTTTTTGGTGCTTATTCTATACTCATTATTTTTGGTTCCCATTTACTTAATTGGCAACTCTTTTGCTAAATTGATAAATTAATTATACAACTTCTAATGATGCAGACAAGCCTTTTCTGCATTATGGTGTTAGTTTTGATAGTTGAAAACATTACCACATCAATTCAAACTTAAAAACAGTCAAACTCCTGTTGTATTATCACATATAGAGGGATACGTATGCCCAAGTGTATGTCAAACTCAGGATACTAGTAATGACAATCATATTGAGGTATATGTGTGCACAGCGTGTATTGATAAAGCGTTATTTTGTCCATGCCTACACATGTATAAAACTAGCTTGTCGTTAGTTCAAGAATAATTTATATATATGGGCGATAGTTCAGGAAAGCCCTATATCCATATATGGCGGAACATGTAACGAACATGACGAGTCATTAATCATAACTGATTATAAATGTAGGGTCTACCCTTGACAAATTTAGAAGAAATTATCTCCAAGTTGTGCTTATACTATATTTATAGAAGGTGTGTTGTACTAGCTATATATCTAACATTGAAGAACAAAGTGCAAAAAATATATACTTAGATTTTTTTATTTTTATTTTAATTTTTTCTTCATGTTTGATAGTCTTATGTCCATTGCAGAGACAAAATGGGGGATTACGTTATCAAAGCAAGACATTTGGCTATTGAGATCGTTGGAGCCATTACTGAAAGTCTTGGAATCGGCCCAAAATATCTTGAAAACAAGATGGAAGATGGTATGCAAGTGATGGCTGTTAATTGCTACCCAAAGTGCCCTGAACCACAACTTGCTTTAGGGCTACCACCTCACTCAGACTATAGCTGTATAACCATAGTTCTGCATAGCTCATGTGGCCTCGAGATCATGGATGCTTCTGATGGCACTTGGCATCTCGTCCCTGAACTACATGGGGCTCTCCAAGTTCATGTGGGCGACCATGTTGAAGTACTAAGCAACGGACTATACAAAAGCATGGTGCATAGAGTTACACTTAACAATGAGAGAACTAGGATCTCTATTGCAAGTCTTCATAGCATGGGGATGGATGAGAAGATGGCAACAGCAGATGAACTTGTTAGTGATGAAAATCCTAAAAAGTACAAGGAAAGTAGCTTCAGGGATTTTCTCAACTTTCTTACTAGAAATGACATTTCCGAGGGAAAGAGCTTCATTGAATCACTCAAGATAAAGTAGAAGTTAAAGCAAACAAATAACGAAGTGTGTAAGTTCCTTAAGATATGAAGATGTTTTATTTCCAGTGTGTTTGAATAAAAAAGTGTTAATTCATATCAATTGTATAAGTACTCTCCCTTATAGGAGTTTTTCAGTTGCTAATGAATTGTTTTTATACCTATCTATATTGAATATATGTACGTTTATAATCTTATACGGAGTAGTAAAAACTAAATGCTATCGTAGCTATACGGACGAGGCATTATTTGGTTCGACTTCATCGAATCCTGGATTTCTTTTAATGCCAATTCCAACGGGCTTTCTAGTTCCAAGGCAAGTAGCAAGCCAACAATGTGGAATGTTAGTACTATGGGTATGTTTGGCGAAACGGGCTATGGCTGGGACTTATATTATAAGCCGAAATTAAAATTTGTATTTTTATAAACTTGTTGTCAAATGTGCTGAGGCTGGGGCTTATTATTACGAAATTACTAAAAAATACATAATTAAAATGAGTTTTTGTATATGTTAGATATTGAGGGGCTTGACCAACATATGTCGGCGATTGAATACCGGGCAATCCTCAAATATCGGCTGATGATTCCTTTGTTCCCAGTAGACGAGCCATGTCCTATATGCAAAAAGGCGCGTCTAGATAAATTTGGGGAGCACGCCCTCCACTGCAAGGAGTTGCCAGGGTTCAAATACCAGCATGACCTGGTGCGGGATGTCTTGTGGGACGTGTTGAGGAGAGCTGGGATTTCTGCTAAGAAAGAAGCCCCGGTGAATTTTCTGACCGACCCGTTGGAAGGAAGGTCCACCCTGCGCCCGGCGGATGTCCTCGTATTCGGGTGGGCAGGTGGTAAACATGCTTGTGTAGACCTCACCGGGGTGTCCCCGTTGGTGGGGTTTCGGGACACGGGGTTCGTGGCTGGGCAAGCAGTTTTGAAGGCGGAGTCTAACAAGGTGACTAAACATGAAACAGCTTGTTCGGAGAATCAACACGTGTTTGTGCCATTTGCTTTTGATACTTTTGGATCCCTTGCCCCCGTGGCAACCCGATTCCTGGATCGGGTGCAAAAGGTTGTCCACAGCAATTCTCCGTCCTCCAAGAATCAAGGTTTTATTTTTAGTAGAGTAGGTTTTGCTATTCAAAAAGGGGTTGCGGCGCAGTTTGTTGCCCGTTTACCTGTTATGCGCTTGTAATTTTCACAAGTGGCGTATAAGTAGAATATGAAAGATATTTATTCAAAAAAAAAAAGTAATTTATTTTTCAAAAGCCCCGGGTTAAAGTTTTTAGCTGATGTGAAACTCAAGTTATCCAGCCTGAAGGTTATAAAATCTTATGATGTGAAGGAGGTTTTTAGTATATGGGGAATTGGGGATATTGAATGATTGTGGGATTAAAATGAAAGAATGAATTGATGGGAAGGAAAGCTCAACAGAATCAATGAAAAAGTGTTCTAGCAAAATTGCTATCTGTTTGTGGCAGTTTTACATGGAGTGTTTGGTACAAGACAGTAATAGCATATTATGCTAAATTCAGTCACTACAATGTATTAGGACCTTGTACCTTGGAGTCTCTTTGGTATGACTATACCTATTTGAGACACATATGCTTCTCTAAACTTGGCCTTGGGAGGAAGTTTGGGGAGATATGCTGAATCAATAGGAGGTCTAATTCAAAGAGATGTATCATAAAGTAGGCCTATGCATTGTGTATGGTAAGTGACTTGGGAGGATGTTGTATGATGAATGGAATAGAGAGGAATGAAAGATGATCATTCTCGATCCATTCTGCAGAATCGTAGAGAGGGGGGGGGGGGGGGGGGGGGTGAATACGGTCTTTTCGGCTTCTTCCAAGTTTATTAACTTTAAGCCTCAAAGATTACCAAGTGGTTATATAACAACAATCACAACCATAAACACAAACAAAGTATATAAAGCATGTAAAGAGACACCACGATATATGTAACACCCCCAATTTTAAAATATTTGCAGCGGAATAAAGATTGGGTGTTACTTCATGAAACAGCAGTTTTAATAGTAGAAAATGATCATTATTTTAGTCGTTTAAAAGATTCACCATTCAAATTTTATAAATATCAGAGTTTTCAAAATGAGGTCCCAGTAGTTTCAAAGTTTGTTAAATAAATTTTCGAATGATAGTAAAATTTATAGCCTTCGTAAGAATCCATGTTCCTCCGTACCATCCTTGCTCATTATGGACCTGAGATAAACACATTCTAAAAGTGTCAACACAAAGGTTGGTGAGTTCATAGAGTTTGTTTTAAAACAGTCAAAAAGCCTTTAGAGAATGTTTTCCACAGCAAAGGAATTGTAAATCCACTCAGTTGCAAATCCCGCCCATACAAGACTTGCAACCTGTCTGTTTACAACCCACTGCTAAAGTATAGTATAAGCAAGTAATATGTATATACGAGCACTTGAATATGTCACACAGTTAAATCTCATGCATAACTCACAAATACTGGGAGCCACTTCCCAAAAATAAAGACAACTGGATGCCACTACCCAAAACAAAAGAAAACTGGGTGCCACTACCCAAAGATAAAGATTACTGGGTGCCACTACCCAAAGATAACAACAACTGGGTGCCACTACCCAAAGATAAAGACAACTGGGTGCCACTACCCAAAGATAAAGATAACTGGGTGCCACTACCCAAAGATAACAACAACTGGGTGCCACTACCCAAAGATAAAGATAACTGGGTGCCACTACCCAAAGATAACAACAACTGGGTGCCACTACCCAAAGATAACAACAACTGGTGCCACTACCCAAAGATAAAGATAACTGGGTGCCACTACCCAAAGATAACAACAATTGGGTGCCACAACCCAAAGATAAAGACAACTGGGTGCTACTACCCAAAGATAAAGATAACTGGGTGCCACTACCCAAAGATAACAACAACTGGGTGCCACTACCCAAAGATAACTGTATATGCATCTTAACCACTAGCAATCAGGCAATAATAGTCACATAGTATTAATCACACAGTAGGGCTCATATATATTGAATATAGTATGTCAATCATGTATCTTCCTCAGGTACTATAACTAGAACGAATGTGTATAGAAATATGTATCAATATCATAAGAGTTTTGAGTATTTGCAAAAGTAAATAAATGTAGTTTGAGCATGTATCTCCCCCAAAGAGTTTATAAAATAGTTAAAACGAGAAAAGTGGGGCTAAGAACTCACAAAAATTTGTAAATAGTTAACGAGTACTTGTAGAAGTATAAAACATGTATTTGAGCATGTATCTCCCCCAAAGAGTTTATAAAACAATCAAACATTAGAAAAATGGGGTTATGAAACTCACCTTAGAGGAATGGTAGGCGTAGTAAAGCAATATCAAATGCAGAATGGGAATGGCTCCAATAGATAGCGACACCATAAGGTGGTGAGAAACGAATGGGACGAGGGACGAACGAGGATAACTCCATGGTAACACCAATTGTTTCGAGTCCATTCACTTGTCATGTACAACACCGATTGTCCTAGAACTTGCATGATAATTACTCACGTCACCTCGTTCCCCTCCTTTCTTCTCTTCGTATGTCAGAAAGAAAATAAGGGAAAGTTGAAAGTTGGTCATGTTTTCACAAGGAGGTTTGAAAGTTGTGTAGGTATTCTCTACGTACAACAGGAAACAAAAGAAAAGAAGTGCACTTGTGTCTTTGGGGTTGCCTTCGCATGGCAGTAAGCTAGGGAGCTTGGGAGTGAAAGAGATAGGATAAGCTTGCACATGGTTTCCTTGTTTTTGGCATGTCGACATTGTCCTTGTGGCACAAAAGTCCCACACGCAAGAAAAAGAATACACAAGTGTGAAGTGTTGAGTGTTGTCATACAATGCCAGTTTGGTGTCTCAGAGATTATAAATTTATGAGATGGGATGGTAGTGTGTTGTAGGATGAATGGTAGGGTATAAGGATGAGAGGTAACATGCTTTTGGTTTCTAGCTTGTCGACATACTCCATTGTTAAAAGAAAACGTGTGATTGCATTTTATATATTAGAATTGTACATTCGAGTTTTCTTTTAAAATACATGTAGTACTTGTCTATGAACATATAATAAACATTGTGAGAGCATGAAATGGGGAGGTGCATGTCCTTGTGTTTAATCATATGTCGACCAACATTTTATTTGTGTACATGATTTGTAATTTCGTGTATGAGTTGGTGATAGTTGTTCAAATTTAGCATTTAAATATGAATTCATGTTAGGATTTTTATTAGGAGTTCAAAGAAACAAGCGGGGTTTAAATTGGTTAAGTTTTGAAATATTTGATAAATCGTATGGGTTGTTTGTGGACCAACACTTGGTCTCGTAAAAATATAGTGAGACTCGACATGGGAAGCTAAAATTCGACATGCTTGGAGTGGGTTAGGTGAGAAATGAGGTAGTGTAAAAATATGTGTGAGTCGTGTGTAAAAATAGTGCGTACGGGGTGTGTTTCTTGCTTGGTTCTATTCGAACATAACAAAATCAATATAAGGATTTTGGGCTTTGGAGATGTGGGCTGATGAATAGTAACAGGTCGTGGGAATGTTTGGGCTGAGAGATGATTAAGGGCCCGTTAAATTTGTGTTTAGTGTTTAATTTGATTAGTGAAATATTTAAGTTTCGTTAAACCTGTCGAGAACTTGTTTCGTCATTTGATGACTTTTATGATAACGTGTTCGCGTTAAATTATTATAATAAAGAAAATTTTAAATTTTCTCGAAAAAAAATGGTGATTAAAAATAATGACAAATATTAATATATAATTAAACGTTGTTAATTATATGAATTTTTGCGGGGTTTTACAGTACCCACTTCTCATTCTGAATTCCGTCCCGGAATTCAAGTTTAAAGTGAGTACTAGGTTAAGGGATTATAGACAAATGATTGTCAAAGAAATTTTCATTCAGAAATTGAGAAAACGAAATTTTGTTAAAATTTTCCATGCTAGCGAAATTAAACTTAAATGTTGCTATTAATGAATCCAAGGGTTGTGAATATAGAAAGTAACGATCAGGAATAGTGAAAAAATTAACGGCTAGTGAACAGTAAATACTAACGGTCATGTCTACCAAAATAAGATAAAGGAAAAATATTTCCAAACCCTTATAAATACTACTGGCATGCTTGGGTTATCCACACACACAAAAAAAAAAAAAAAAAAAAAACAATCAATGACTTGCAGACTTCCACATACCCCTGAACAATTTCGATTGTTTATCAAGGCAGAAACTGAGAATAGTGATGTGGATCGCCAAAATGCTATTGTGGAGGCCATTACGCAGTTTGAGATGGCAAAACAATTGAATCAAGAACTTAGAGAACGCTACGTAAGATGCACAGACATATCGGTGGATAGGAAGCAGGTGATTGACAAGTTCTTGCAGGATGAGTGCTGCAAGAACGCCGCTGTTATTGAATCGTTGCGGGCTTGTGTCGGTCAGACCCAGGCCCAGATCTCCAATAAAATTCGTTGGAGTCTTGAAGAAAATTTTGGTGTTGTTAGGGTTGAACAACAACAACAACAACAAAATCCACCACCACCACAACAACCTCAAGATGGTGCATCAAGTTCATCCGCACCAAGAGTTGTTAAGCAACAACAACAATTGCCTCATCTGGATCACTTCCAGCCAAGCTTTGAGGAAAATGTGGATGTTGGTGATGGTGATTGGACTTCTGACATGGAGCGGGAGCTGAGCAGGTGGGAGGCTCAGATAGAGGAAGAGAGGTTGGCGAATTTTGATCCTTAAGATGATGGTTATGACTCCAACAACTCTCAGACTTGGGATCACTCAGACTACCCTTGAAGTGTGATGGTTTTAGTTTGTTTGTAATATTTTTAAGTATTTCTGTCAAGTCTGTTTTTAAGAATCTGTCGTCTGAATGGTTAAATAAAATCCATTGTGAGCGCAATTTGGATGAGAATTTATTTATTCTGTCGTGTTTAGATATTTCTCATGATTTACAATTGCAAAAATCTGTGCGGGTAACCTACCCGTTAAACAAATAGTTTTGTTGCTACAGATTTTTACAAAGAGAATTTTGGATAAGGACGTAGAGAAAAATCGTCGGATTATCAGCCTTTGGGAATGATGAAAGTCATTTTGTCTTTTTGTAGTGAATAGGGAACGTCTGTGGGTAGGATAGTAGTCTACGGCTCCCTCCTTATGTTGGTTTTATAAACAAAATAATAATAGTCGTGTGTTAGGATCGAACTTGAGATCACGGGATTGCACACAATACGTATGAAGAGAAAATGTAATAATTATTTATAAAATGTTATAATTAATTATTAAACACAAAACAAATAAATAATAATTAGTATTATTGATTAATGACTAATTAATTATTAAACGAAGATTAGGAAAGTAATTACTAGACAAAACATGGAAACAAGAGAAGGTTCCGGAAACCCCTAGGGGGTGCCAAAACCGATCGGCCCAAGGGAGGTTCCACCTCCTTATGTGCCTTGAGCTCCAAGTCTTGTGTAGTATATAAGCAAACCCAAGATGTAGGTTTTTCTCATAACTTGTACACACACATCTTGGTGTTTTCTTCTCCTTGTCTTTCCTTGGTCGATCCAAAACCGAACACCCCTAAGGGTTTCGATTTCTTGCATCTAAAAAAGAGTTTTGTGTTTTATTACTTGCAAATACTTTTCTTGAATTAGTACGTGTGTACAAGAACGTGAATCAAACACACTATTGTTTGATTCTTGGATTGAATTACAAAAAGGTAAGGGGTAATTCTTATAATCCTTATAAACCCTAATTAGGGTTCATTGGTTCCGGAAGATTGCATTGATTCTTGTTCGGGCTAGAATCACTACGCTATGTTTACTGTTTAAATTAATGATTAATTAATTACATGTTATTCGATCTATTATAATTGCTTCCGCTCATGCTCACTTTGATGTACTTGGTTTATTTATATGAAGGTCATGATATAATAATTCCAACACCTTACATATCCCCCTTTTTCCTCTTCACCACTCATATTTCTTTCATCCAAAGATTTTAAAATGTCATACACCTATACTGTTCTCATAATTTTGTATGTTGTTGCAGACATCTTTTTGGCTTACATCCCAAATGAAGATTTGGAATCTTTGGATTGGATTATAGCACTTCTCGTGCTAATTGTGGTTTTGGCTGTTGGTGTGGATGAAATATGGGGGTAAGAGATAGTGGTACAATAGAAACGTTGTTTTGAAACCGTATAATGGCACCATGCACTAACGTTTCATTTGTGTGATTTTATCGTATAGGGTATTTGATGTACTACATCCAGTCGTGATTCTTGATCTTGCAGGGATAGTGGTGTTTTTCATCGGCTTGGCAGGCCAACCAAATGGTTTTTCAATGCCTTACCTAGTGATATTTGTAACAATAGCATTACCAATGCTAATTGTATCGTTGTGTATCAATATACGAGGTTTCTAATGAAATTTAGTGGCTCTTGGTTTCATATGCCTGTTATTTCAGATATAATTAAACCTGTTTATCTATATTTCGTTATTTATATAGAGAAGCGTCCCAAACCATGTAACTAAGGAAATATAGACTTATGGTTCAATGATGTACAATTTCTTGATTTGAATAAAAGGGCGTCCCAATCCATTCAATTTAAGACATTGTAAATCATCTTAAGATTCTGACTTAACATCCATACTAATCGACAAAGTAATTCATGCGCAGATTTTTGGAGATATGGAAAGAGTATGTCATACGCATCTATAAAGATGGGAGTACGACAATTAGGAATGATTTGTATAATACTTGAAATAGTTGGGGAGTATATATGTCAATATACTAGAGTGTTGATGTAGCATAAACTATCTAGAAGTCACATAATCGTCTGGCAGATGGAAGGCATGGAGAGCGTAAGGCTATAAAATATTTTGTTTGTAAAAACGGTTATAGTTCAGATCTAAATTAGACCTGTTTCGCTATAACCAAAGCTCTGATACCAATCTGTAACACCCCCAATTTTAAAATATTTGTAGCGGAATAAAGATTGGGTGTTACTTCATGAAACAACAGTTTTAATAGTAGAAAATGATCATTATTTTAGTCGTTTAAAGTTTGTTAAATAAGTTTTCGAATGATAGTAAAATTTATAGCCTTCGTAAGAATCCATGTTCCTCCGTACCATCCATGCTCATTATGGACCTGAGATAAAAACATGCTAAAAGTGTCAACACAAAGGTTGGTGAGTTCATAGAGTTTGTTTTAAAACAGTCAAAAAGCCTTTAGAGAATGTTTTCCACAGCAAAGGAATTGTAAATCCACTCAGTTGCAAATCCCGCCCATACAAGACTTGCAACCTGTGTGTTTACAACCCACTGCTAAAGTATAGTATAAGCAAGTAATATGTATATACGAGCACTTGAATATGTCACACAGTTAAATCTCATGCATAACTCACAAATACTGGGAGCCACTTCCCAAGAATAAAGACAACTGGGTGCCACTACCCAAAGATAAAGATAACTGGGTGCCACTACCCAAAGATAAAGATAACTGGGTGCCACTACCCAAAGATAAAGACAACTGGGTGCCACTACCCAAAGATAAAGATAACTGGGTGCCACTACCCAAAGATAACAACAACTGGATGCCACTACCCAAAGATAAAGATAACTGGGTGCCACTACCCAAAGATAACAACAACTGGGTGCCACTACCCAAAGATAAAAACAACTGGGTGCCACTACCCAAAGATAAAGATAATTGGGTGCCACTACCCAAAGATAACAACAACTGGGTGCCACTACCCAAAGATAAAGACAACTGGGTGCCACTATCCAAAGATAAAGATAACTGGGTGCCACTACCCAAAGATAACAACAACTGGGTGCCACTACTCAAAGATAACTGTACATGCATCCTAACCTGTCACACCCCCATAATCGGGTCCAGCGGAAGCATACATGTAGCTGGGGTGTAACTCAATTGGTATTACAACACAAGTTCAAAAATGGTTTTCACTTGAATCATTTAGAATAAAATAGTTTAATCCAAATGTTGAATTTACATTGTTAAAAGTATTGCGGAAGTAAGCCCATAAAATAGTTTAAAACGGTCCCCTTATGAAAAATCAGAGTCTTCTATGACCATGCCATGCCCTGCCAAAACCTCCAGTAGCGTGCCATTGCTTAAAACCTGAAAATACATGCTAAAGTGTCAACACAATGGTTGGTGAGTTCATAGAGTCTTGTGAAAAAGAATGTAATGCATATGAATGAAGATTTCCCAGCAAAGGCATCGTAAATCCACTCAGTTACAAGTCCCGCCATAAGAGACTTGTAACATGTGTGTTCACAACCCACTGCTAAAAGTAATAAGTTTGGTTTGTGTAAACGAAAGTAATAAGATTGATGCAAAAGCATCGTAATTCCGTAGTAATAGTGGTGGAAAAGTATCATAATTCCATAAGTAATTTTCGTATGTACAATAGCCAAAAGTATAAAGTAAGGTGACAATATGTCAAAAATGCTACATTGTCTCTTAAGCTCATGACCCCGAAGCTAGACATAGTAATGGCCCCAACAGAGTGTTTACTAGGCACTCAATTTAATAAGACATGAAATGCATTCTTCCCGTTGGAGCAACCCAAACGCGAATGGAGGCGTCACCCTCAATAGATCTATTCACTCACTCTCGCTTAGCACTAAAATTAATGGTCCATGATAATAGGGGGACTTAACTTGGTAGTAATAAGGAAACTTAGGCAATGTATGGAGTTTGTATTACTTTGGCATTGTACAAAAAATAATTCAAGCAGCGTATTCTTCCCCATAAGTAATTCAAATCGTATAAAAACATAGAACAAGTATTGAAGCATGTATCTCCCCCAAAGAGTTTATAAAGTAATTAAACCAGTAAAAGTGGGGCTATGACTCACCTGATATGATGGTACCATGAACATGTAATGAGCTGAAAAATAAGGCGCGCACACTAGCCGCAACCTAATATGAATGATGAACGATGTACTTTAGATCATGAAGTGATGTTATGAATGTCCATGCACATGTTTCCTATACCACTCTACTCTTTGAAAATACTTGTTGTTATAAAAAATATACATTTTCCAAGACTTAGGAAAATAAGGCAACTAGAAAAATAAAACTTGTTGAAATGTATATATATATATATATATATATATATATATATATATATATATATATATATATATATATATATATATATATATATATATATATCGTATGTATCAACGTTTGTGTTGAAATCCTCGGTTTGAAATCCTTGAAATAACGCCTTGTAGTGATAAAAATATACTTGTAATCACTAATACTTCATTAGTTGTGAATTTGGGTACTTGGTTAATATTTCTAGAAAATCTAGAATTTAGTAGTACGTAGTGTTAATATTATTATTTCTAAAAGCTGCCAATTATAGAGGATTTTTGCCGATATTGAAACGTGAATATCTTTGTCGTTATAAGTCCGTTTTACTTGTTCTTTCTATCCACGGTTACGTCTTAGTATGTAGTAATATATTTTGGAAAGCTTGGCTCCTCCAGGTTACGTCTAAAGCCTCGTTTTGTCCGACGAAAAACGTCCAACAGCAACAATTTTTAGAAAATATAGTTTTCGTCAATAAACTTGCAAAAATCATAACTTCTTCGTTATAAACTCTTTTTAATCCGTTCTTTCGCCTACGGATTCGTTTTTGAAAGTATTTTCTAAAAATTTTGCCAAAGTTTACTTTATGTTTACTGATTTTCCTGAATTTACCAAAATGGGACAGCATGTTTATATAAGTGTTACAAATCCATTTCCAAGGTTCAAAACTAGTTTCAACCTCAACCAAAACTCTTGCAAACTCCACAAATCTATACTAATCCTACCATACACCTTCTTAGGGTGCCATGGGTTCCTAATGATCACTAAACAAGTTAATTTAACAAAGGAGTACCTAAATCAAAATCTAGGGTTTGTATGTTTCAAAAGTCTACAAAAATAAAGTGGTATAACTAGTTTGTGCATGAAATTAAGCATGAATACTATAAGATACATGTGTTAATTAGATGAAGACATGAAAATAAATTTGAATACTCACTTTGAAATAATAGGTGATTAGATGATGAGAAACCTTTGATTACTTGTGTTTTTGTGGTATGATTCTTGATTAGAATGATGAAATGAACAACTTTGTAGCTTTGTACTTTGAAAAATAATGGATTGATCATGGTGTTCTTGGTGGGTCGTGGGTTTTGGGGAAGAAAGGAGAGAAAAAGTGAGCTTTTGATTCTTGATATTATGTAGGATAATGTTTATGAGGTTTTTGTTGATATTTGTAATAAGTTATATACTAATATACTTGTACATAAGTCAAAGATGGTAAAAATAAATCACATGGTGTCTGGGGGGGGGGGGGCATGGCCGGTTTTCAATGTGAACAAGAGAAGCAAAATCGGTTTTGAGTTGCTTAGGATAAGTTAGTGTAGTATTAGTTGTAGTTTTAGTGTAAGTATTAGTTATAATCGGGTACCGGGTTTGCTAGAAATAAATATTAACGAAGTTAACCGGGACTTAATAAAGTCATACAAATGTTAAAAATATGTTGGGTACAATTACTGAGTGTTCGGGTGATTATTTTTTAGTTTTCACGAAAACCGTCGTAATATTCACAAGCTCACGTTATAAATAAAATAAATTTCCAAAATACTGGGTAAATGAATGTTATAACTTTTATGATGATAAAATGGATATAAAAATATGTCGGGACCATTGTGGGAATATTCAGATATATTCGTCGTGTTTATAAACCGGGTGTTAACGTTTATTTATAAATAATTATAAGGAAAACGTTAAATGTATCAAATATACAATTTGAAAATCCTAAGAGTGGTATAACATGTAAATGACCTACTGATGATATGCAGACTGTCTTTAGTCCGTATGAAATGTCATTACTGATAATGCATGAATTCGCACCTGAACCAATACGGTTACGCGAATTTGAATACCCGTAAACTAAATTTACGATGAAATGTGTAATGCACGTGAATGATGAAATCTTTTCCCGCAATGAATAGTGTTCGGTGAATAGTAAAATTTTTGAATGCTTCTCGGAATGTCAAACTGACACAAAAAATGATGAATAGTAAACTGATGAATAGTGTTTTTCCAAAGTTCGGGAAATGACCTGAAATGGTGAGTTGTGACAGTCTTCCCCTCTAAAAGGAAC
The DNA here is from genome assembly GCA_030686995.1 of Artemisia argyi. NCBI lineage: Eukaryota > Viridiplantae > Streptophyta > Magnoliopsida > Asterales > Asteraceae > Artemisia > Artemisia argyi. Next base: position 155,735,079 of record CM060692.1, read on the forward strand.
TTCGTCCCGAAGTTTAGTTTATGTTGGTCTCTGAAAACATATTGGTGAAAATGTGATGATATTCGAGAATTCCAGCGAATTCTAACGATAGGAATTCGACTCTACTTCTACTGTTTGACCACACGGTCCATGATTTCTATTGGTTCTCTTACAAGGTCTGAGGTTGTCATTTGGGTTGGATCCCTTTCCAAATGGGATTATGAGTGACTAATCTGAAAAGATGATAATACGTGGTTGTGTAATCCTGTTGTTCTCTAACAGGGCTCAAGTCTGACGGCCACTAGGCCTACTCTGTCTGAAATATTACATGGTCCAGTGTATATCGGGTTTATCTCTCCATGTTTATGAATTGTGTCTCAATGGTGTTGTCTTTGGAATCTTGTGATAGCTATTGTTGTCAATGAATCCGATTTATAGCAAATGGTCAGCCCAACCATTTCCAGAATCAATCACACCTTATTTGGGCATATCTCTCTATGTTTGAATCGATCTCAAATTTCTGACCATTGGTCCGCAGATGATAGGTGGTGTGGTTCCAAAGGAATCTTAATGAAATCGCTAGGAATTTGAGGTGAATTAAATTCCTCTATTAGGAATAATTGAAATGGATATCATGAATCTTGTGGAAAAGCTTACAAGGTTAAGTCTGTCAAAGGGTGTTGTTGAAAATAATAGATTAGGATTAGGATAAGGTTGTGATCCTCCGCAGGATGTCATGAATTGAGTCTTTCTCCACCTACGATGCTTAGTCTCCATTACTACGATTTTCCCCAAGCTCTATGTCATTAAATCACCAAACCCTAAATGTATAAGTAATGTAATATAGTGATTGATTTTTCAAAGTTTGTTTTGAGATTGTGTTTTGTTCATAAACCTTCCCCGAATAAATGAATCTACAAGTTTAAGCAAACGGCTTTCCAAGTAACATCTTTCTTGATGTTTCAAAATTTAATATTTATGCAAGATAGGACAGTTTTCAATATAAGGTGGATAATATGGTTTACCAAATATCGATGTTTAAAATTTCCTAACAATTCAATAGTTTTGTAAAGGATTAACCAAAAGGAATTTGCTTATCAAAATAAGTGCCTCAGAAAAGTATTTCTTACAAGATATATGTTTTGTATAACTGTAGTTTGGAGAAAAATTCCATTTAAAAGTGAAAGTATTAAGAGGATAAAATAGTCAGGTATGTATGTCTGCACAAAGGCATAGGTGTCTAACATGTTTGGATAAAGTCTATTGGTGAGGACATGTTCAATCTATAGTCTCGGTTAAGAGGTTGGATTTATCTCTATGGTGTGGCTTAGTGAGCACTCGTATCGAAAATAATCCTGTAATTCAGTCAAGCCAATACTTTCTAGATGATAGATTTTTTTTTTTTTTTTTTTTTTTTTTTTTTTTTTTTTTTTTTTTTTTGGTGATCAGGCCAGTGATAGTGGTTCGAATAGTTTGGTGATATCCTGGGAATTCTGTTGAGTTTTAAAATGGTCTTAATGTACCGAGAGATTCTCCTTATAGATGGTATGGAAAGTCTTTCCTAGGGAGGTCATTGATAATATCCACTTATCAATATTGGGAATAGTGAGTGATGAGTGACATCGGAATCTATAGAATGTAAGCTAATTCCTTATATAAATAGGGATGGGAAAGGGAAATAATAATGATGGCGAGAAGGGAAGAGACTGTGACAACTGCGACAAAATGAGATTGTGATAAAAGAAAATACTGTGATGTAAGTGTATTGTGCATAGACGTAAATGTTCATGAAATTAAATGACCAATTGACGTGCTTCCAAGCGGCGGTTCACGAGGTGATGAAAAGTATGAATGTTCTGACAACGAGAGTATACACACACATGCATGAAACATTTGGAAAATGAGTAAAGGATTCAATCCAGACAGAATTTTATTATAACCATTCTCAGTGTTACAAAATTCATTTCTGAGTCGGATATAGGTAGTCAGCCTATGTCCCACTATCCCGGGTTGAATATAGATGACTAGTCTATATTCCACCGAGGTTCCATGAATTTTGAAATACTCAGCTCAGTTATACTAAGACTATGTCCTTCACAAATACCAAGACGTTCTGAAAGACAAAAGCTAGTAACCAAACTCGAGGTCAAATGATGAAACTATGCAAGGAAAAACATAATGCGGTGACATATACGATACGTGAACATGCTTATATGAAAGACAATTATAGTAATCAACTATAATAAATGAATATAATATATCAGATAATGAGGCACAAATCTCATCACCTATGTCAGCAACTAACCACAAATGAGGCTTCAGCTTGGCAGGCAGGCACGTGACGGTCATAGGGTTAAGTTTTCTTGAAAGTAGCTATAGTCTAGGTTTTAAAAACACTTAGTTCGCTATAGCCAAAGCTCTGATACCAATCTGTCACACCCCCATAATCGGGTCCAGCGGAAGCATACATGTAGCTGGGGTGTAACTCAATTGGTATTACAACACAAGTTTAAAAATGGTTTTCACTTGAATCATTTAGAATAAAATAGTTTAATCCAAATGTTGAATTTACATTGTTAAAAGTTGTGCGGAAGTAAGCCCTTAAAATAGTTTAAAATGGTCCCCTTATGAAAAATCAGAGTCTTCTATGACCATGCCCTGCCCTGCCAAAACCTCCAGTAGCGTGCCATTGCTTAAAACCTGAAAATACATGCTAAAGTGTCAACACAATGGTTGGTGAGTTCATAGAGTCTTGTGAAAAAGAATGTAATGCATATGAATGAAGATTTCCCAGCAAAGGCATCGTAAATCCACTCAGTTACAAGTCCCGCCATAAGAGACTTGTAACCTGTGTGTTCACAACCCACTGCTAAAAGTAATAAGTTTGGTTTGTGTAAACGAAAGTAATAAGATTGATGCAAAAGCATCGTAATTCCGTAGTAATAGTGGTGGAAAATTATCGTAATTCCATAAGTAATTTTCGTATGTACAATAGCCAAAAGTATAAAGTAAGGTGACAATATGTCAAAAATGCTACATTGTCTCTTAAGCTCATGACCCCGAAGCTAGACATAGTAATGGCCCCAACAGAGTGTTTACCAGGCACTCAATTTGATAAGACATGAAATGCATTCGTCCCGTTGGAGCAACCCAAACGCGAATGGAGGCGTCACCCTCAATAGATCTATTCACTCACTCTCGCTTAGCACTAAAATTAACGGTCCAAGATAATAGGGGGACTTAACTTGGTAGTAATAAGGAAACTTAAGCAATGTATGGAGTTTGTATTACTTTGGCATTATACAAAAAATAATTCAAGCAGCGTATTCTTCCCCATAAGTAATTCAAATCGTATAAAAACAAAGAACAAGTATTGAAGCATGTATCTCCCCCAAAGAGTTTATAAAGTAATTAAACCAGTAAAAGTGGGGCTATGACTCAACTGATATGATGGTACCATGAACATGTAATGAGCTGAAAAACAAGGCGCGCACACTAGCCGCAACCTAATATGAATGATGAACGATCTACTTTAGATCATGAAGTGATGTTATGAATGTCCATGCACATGTTTCCTATACCACTCTACTCTTTGAAAATACTTGTTGTTGTCAAAAATATACATTTTCCAAGACTTAGGAAAATAAGGCAACTAAAAAAATAAAACTAGTTGAAAGGTATATATATATATATATATATATATATATATATATATATATATATATATATATATATATATATATATATATATATATATATATATATATATATATATATATATATATATATATCGTATGTATCAATGTTTGTGTTGAAATCCTCGGTTTGAAATCCTTGAAATAACGCCTTGTAGTGATAAAAATATACTTGTAATCACTAATACTTCTTTAGTTGTGAATTTGGGTACTTGGTTAATATTTCTAGAAAATCTAGAATTTAGTACTACGTAGTGTTAATATTATTATTTCTAAAAGCTGCCAATTATAGAGGATTTTTGCCGATATTGAAACGTGAATATCTTTGTCGTTATAAGTCCGTTTTACTTGTTCTTTATATCCATGGTTACGTCTTAGTATGTAGTAATATATTTTGGAAAGCTTGGCTCCTCCGGGTTACGTCTAAAGCCTCGTTTTGTCCGACAAAAAACGTCCAATAGCAACAATTTTCAGAAAATATAGTTTTCGTCAATAAACTTGCAAAAATCATAACTTCTTCGTTATAAACTCTTTTTAATCCGTTCTTTCGCCTACGGATTCGTTTTTGAAAGTATTTTCTAAAAAATTTTCCAAAGTTTACTTTATGTTTACTGATTTTCCTGAATTTACCAAAATGGGACAGCATGTTTATATAAGTGTTACAAATCCATTTCCAAGGTTCAAAACTAGTTTCAACCTCAACCAAAACTCTTGCAAACTCCACAAATCTATACTAATCCTACCATACACCTTCTTAGGGTGCCATGGGTTCCTAATGATCACTAAACAAGTTAATTTAACAAAGGAGTACCTAAATCAAAATCTAGGGTTTGTATGTTTCAAAAGTCTACAAAAATAAAGTGGTATAACTAGTTTGTGCATGAAATTAAGCATGAATACTATAAGATACATGTGTTAATTAGATGAAGACATGAAAATAAATTTGAATACTCACTTTGAAATAATAGGTGATTAGACGATGAGAAATCTTGAATTACTTGTGTTTTTGTGGTATGATTTTTGATTAGAATGATGAAATGAACAACTTTGTAGCTTTGTACTTTGAAAAATAATGGATTGATCATGGTGTTCTTGGTGGGTCGTGGGTTTTGGGGAAGAAAGGAGAGAAAAAGTGAGTTTTTGATTCTTGATATTATGTAGGATAATGTTTATGAGGTTTTTGTTGATATTTGTGATAAGTTATATACTAATATACTTGTACATAAGTCAAAGATGGTAAAAATAAATCACATGGTGTTTGGGGGGGGGGGGGGGCATGGCCGGTTTTCAATGTGAACAAGAGAAGCAAAATCGGTTTTGAGTTGCTTAGGATAAGTTAGTGTAGTATTAGTTGTAGTTTTAGTGTAAGTATTAGTTATAATCGGGTACCGGGTTTGCTAGAAATAAATATTAACGAAGTTAACCGGGACTTAATAAAGTCATACAAATGTTAAAAATATGTTGGGTACAATTACTGAGTGTTCGGGTGATTATTTTTTAGTTTTCACGAAAACCGTCGTAATATTCATAAGCTCACGTTATAAATAAAATAAATTTCCAAAATACTGGGTAAATGAATGTTATAACTTTTATGATGATAAAATGGATATAAAAATATGTCGGGACCATTGTGGGAATATTCAGATATATTCGTCGTGTTTATAAACCGGGTGTTAACGTTTATTTATAAATAATTATAAGGAAAACGTTAAATGTATCAAATATACAATTTGAAAATCCTAAGAGTGGTATAACATGTAAATGACCTACTGATGATATGCAGACTGTCTCTAGTCCGTATGAAATGTCATTACTGATAATGCATGAATTCGCACCTGAACCAATATGGTTACGCGAATTTGAATACCCGTAAACTAAATTTACGATGAAATGTGTAATGCACGTGAATGATGAAATCTTTTCCCGCAATGAATAGTGTTCAGTGAATAGTAAAATTTCTGAATGCTTCTCGGAATGTCAAACCGACACCAAAAATGATGAATAGTAAACTGATGAATAGTGTTTTGATGAATAGTGTTTGATGAATAGTGTTTTTCCAAAGTTCGGGAAATGACTTAAAATGGTGAGTTGTGACATAACCACTAGCAATCTGGCAATAGTAGTCACATAGTATTAATCACACAGTAGGGCTCATATATATTGAATATAGTATGTCAATCATGTATCTTCCTCAGGTACTATAACTAGAACGGATGTGTATAGAAATATGTATCAATATCATAAGAGTTTTGAGTATTTGCAAAAGTAAATAAATGTAGTTTGAGCATGTATCTCCCCCAAAGAGTTTATAAAACAGTTAAAACGAGAAAAGTGGGGCTAAGAACTCACAAAAATTTGTAAATAGTTAACGAGTACTTTTAGAAGTATAAAACATGTATTTGAGCATGTATCTCCCCCAAAGAGTTTATAAAACAATCAAACATTAGAAAAATGGGGTTATGAAACTCACCTTAGAGGAATGGTAGGCGTAGTAAAGCAATATCAAATGCAGAATGGGAATGGCTCCAATAGACAGCGACACCATAAGGTGGTGAGAAACGAATGGGACGAGGGACGAACGAGGATAACTCCATGGTAACACCAATTGTTTAGAGTCCATTCACTCGTCATGTACAACACCAATTGTCCTAGAACTTGCATGATAATTACTCACGTCACCTCGTTCCCTCCTTTTTTTCTCTTCGTATGTCAGAAAGAAAAAAAGGGAAAGTTGAAAGTTGGTCATGTTTTCACAAGGAGATTTGAAAGTTGTGTAGGTATTCTCTACGTACAGCAGGAAACAAAAGAAAATAAGTGCACTTGTTTCTTTGGGGTTGCCTTCGCATGGCAGTAAGCTAGGGAGCTTGGGAGTGAAAGAGATAGGATAAGCTTGCGCATGGTTTCCTTGTTTTTGGCATGTCGACATTGTCCTTGTGGCACAAAAGTCCCACACGCAAGAAAAAGAATACACAAGTGTGAAGTGTTGAGTGTTGTCATACAATGCCAGTTTGGTGTCTCAGAGATTATAAATTTATGAGATGGGATGGTAGTGTGTTGCAGGATGCATGGTAGGGTGTAAGGATGAGAGGTAACATGCTTTTGGTTTCTAGCTTGTCGACATACTCCATTGTCAAAAGAAAACGTGTGATTGCATTTTATATATTAGAATTTTACGTTCGAGTTTTCTTTTAAAATACATGTAGTACTTGTCTATGAACATATAATAAACATTGTGAGAGCATGAAATGGGGAGGTGCATGTCCTTGTGTTTAATCATATGTCGACCAACATTTTATTTGTGTACATGATTTGTAATTTCGTGTATGACTCTGTGATAGTTGTTCAAATTTAGCATTTAAATATGAATTCATGTTAGGATTTTTATTAGGAGTTCAAAGAAACAAGCGGGGTTTAAATTGGTTAAGTTTTGAAATATTTGATAAATCGTATGGGAAGCTAAAATTCGACATGCTTGGAGTGGGTTAGGTGAGAAATGAGGTAGTGTAAAAATATGTATGAGTCGTGTGTAAAAATAGTGCGTACGGGGTGTGTTTCTTGCTTGGTTCTAGTCGAACATAACAAAATCAATATAAGGATTTTGGGCTTTGGAGATGTGGGCTGATGAATAGTAACAGGGCGTGGGAATGTTTGGGCTGAGAGGTGATTAAGGGCCCGTTAAATTTGTGTTTAGTGTTTAATTTGATTAGTGAAATATTTAAGTTTCGTTAAACGTGTCGAGAACTTGTTTCGTCATTTAATGACTTTTATGATAACGTCTTCGCGTTAAATTATTATAATAAAGAAAATTTTAAATTTTCTCAAAAAAAATGGTGATTAAAAATGATGACAAAGATTAATATATAATTAAACGTTGTTAATTATATGAATTTTTGTGGGGTTTTACAATATATACTGGTTCGGGATGGGGGTTTATACCATCCGTACGTCCAGTTGCGAATCCACGACACCGATACTATTACACTAGTATAATCCTTTCGGTGGACTACAAACCGTTACAATTCACTCCACCAATATTCCCTAACATTGATGCTCACAAAGAAAAAGTTACTCCCACGTCATTCCGTCCTCAGAAACCACCCAAAAGAATCTCTCGATTCGACTTAACCTAAGGGTCACCAAGACCACTACCAAGACTTCCCACCGGAAGTATCAAACCTGTTGACATAAATAATGCATAAAAACGTTATTTATACTTTTCGATATCTCTATATTTTGACGATCACAAAATGTAAAATCATCAAACGTAAGATTACTACGTAAACAAGTATTAAGCTAGTTTATATCATTATATCTAACTTAATCACTTAAGGTATGGATAAACAAGTGTTTAATACATCTCATGATCAAAGGGGTATTTAATTAATTAATACAAAGTTTATTTAATTATATAAACATATTATATATTTTTGAAAAACACTTTTGGTAATAAAGAAAAATGTTTTAATCATACTAAATATATGATTTTAAAATTTTAACAAAAATCAGTTAGTTTTTCACCAAATAAACTTTCCCCACTAAATGAAAAGTTTTCTGCCCGTTACAGCTGGGCGGCCCCCTTAATTATAAGGGGCGGTCCCCTTAAAATTAAGGGGACCGGCCATGATTTAAGGGGACCGGCCAGGCTCAGAAACTGTCAGAATTTTTCTCCTATAAATACCACCCTAAATCTGGAATTTTCCCCCACCTTTTGCACAATAATTTCATATCTAAAATTCTCTAAACTTCTTCCAAAACCCTTTGATCATTTGATTACTAATCCTTGTTTCAAGTGATTTAATCCCATCTCATCCATCCTCATCTAAAGTGCAAAAGAAGAACACTCCTTCTACAACTAAGTTCAAGAAGCATTGAAGAGTAGTTGTGTATATTGTGTATATTATTTGTGAAGTTGTGTTGTGCTTGTAATTAGTAGTTTAGAAGAATTAGAAGTTGTGTAGGTAGAAGAAGTTGTTTAGTAGTGAAGTAGTGTAGTTGAGAAGAAGATAGGTGTGTAGTAGATTGATGTGAAGAAGATTGGTGTGAAGAAGAAAGGTGTGAAGAAGATAGGTGTGAAGTAGATTGGTGTGAAGAAGTTGTGTTCAAGTTGTGACGTAGTTGTGGTGTGTAAATTGGTGTGTAAGGTTTTCTCCGCCATAAGGGAGTTTGTTGACATAGTGAAGAAAACTCTCGAGTAGGTGACTCGGGGAGTGGAATAGGAACAAGGAAGGTGACCTTGTAGCCGAACCACTATAAATCCTTGTGTTGTGGTTTGATCTCTCCAACTCTTTTCATTACTTACTTATTTACCTATACTATATTTGCTTAGTTAGTTAGTTACTATATAATTGTTCATATAGTGCAAGTATTGAGATCACATAAACTAGAATCGAAGTTTTTAAAACAAACATGTTTTTATAAATTTTAAAAGGACGTAAAACTATTCAACCCCCTACTTCTAGTTTTCCAAAATTGGTATCAGAGCCAGGTTTTACAAGATCTTTAAAATATATTGTATTTTAAAACTTGTAACGATCTATGGAATCTGAAAAATATTTAGAAGGGCAATCTATGCAAAAACCACCACTATTTGAAAGTGATGGATTTTTATATTGGAAAAATCGTTTCGAAACTTATGTGAAATCAAAAGATCTAGATCTTTGGCATGTTATTATCAATGGTGATTTTTTACCTATTCAAAATAACCCCGAAACAAAGAAAGATGAAATCGTACCTTTTGAAAAACAAAATGATGATTTAAAAAGAAAACTTGCTAAAAATAATGAAGCAATAATGGTTATTTATAATGCGCTACCACGTAAAGAGTACGAAATAATCTTTATGTGTGAAACCGCAAAAGAAATTTGGAACTCTTTATTAATAACTCACCAAGGTAATAATCAAGTCAAAGATAATAAAATAGATCTACTTGTTCAACAATATGAGCAATTAATGATTCCGGAAGAGGAATCAATTGATAATGCTTTCGCTAGATTTAACACTATCATCACAAGTTTAAAAGCACTTGATGAGAATTTTTCTAGTAAGAATTTTGTTAGGAAGTTTCTTAGGGCTCTTCACCCAAAATGGCGAGCTAAAGTGACGGCTATTGAAGAATCAAATAATTTGTCAACGTTGCAACTTGATGAATTAATTGGAAATTTGAAAGTCTACGAAGCTATTATAAAGAAGGACTCCGAAATGGTTAAAGGAAAACGAGAGCAAAGCAAGTCAATCGCCTTGAAAGCTAGAAAGGAATCCAACAACGAAGATAGCTCATCTTCCGAAAGTGATGACGAAGAATATGCCATGGCCGTAAGAGATTTCAAGAAATTCTTCAAAAGGCGAGGAAAATTCGTTAGACAACCACACAATGAAAGAAGAGCACCTCAAAAGAATAAAGATGACAAGTATAGCAAGAATGAGAGAAAGTGTTTCAAGTGTGGTGATCCGAATCACTTCATTGGAAAATGTCCAATGATGACAAGAGATCAAAATCAAAGAGCATTTGTTGGAGGAGCTTGGAGTGACAGCGATGAAGATGAGAAAGAAATTACAAAGGAAGAAAAGTGTCTCATGGCAAAGACATCAAGTGAGGTACGTTCCGAAACCGAATACTTTAGTGATGAAAATTTATCATTAGATGAAAAAGATTTAGATAGTGAATACAATAGATTATGCAAACTAGGACAACAAGTAATGGCTAAAAACAAATCACTAAAATACATAAACAACCAATTAGAAAATGAAGTACTAGAACTAAAAATTAAAATACATCAACTTGAAAAAGGTAAAGAAATTTTTGAAGAATGTAAATCATGTCAAGAGCTTAAAAGTGAAAACGAAAAACTTAGAGAAGAAATTTGTAAACTTGATAAATTTGAAAATAGTAGTAACTCACTTAGTAAAATTATAAGTATTCAAAGAGTATCCGGAGATAAAACCGGTTTAGGATTTAACATAACCGAAGATTCAACAAGTGAAATTAAAAATGTTAAATTTGAAAGTGAACTCAAGGAACTAAAACCTCCAAAATCTAATCCTAAGTATATACTCATAAATGATAAGAAAATACCTCTTGCTAGTAATGAAGAAATAAAACCGTTTTATAAACCATCTTTAAAAACCGAGGTAGGATCGTCTAAACCTAAAACAAGATCTAAAACTCCACCACCTAGGAAACCAAATAATTCTTACCCTAGACCTAAAACACCTCAACCAAAAGCAAACCAAAATAGACGAAACTTTAACAATAATCAACAAATGTGGAACTTCAATCCGTGGGGAATGTTTCCACCATATATGCACCCAAGTCAAATACAAAACATGTTCGGATCAAATAACTTTGGTTAAATGAGACAATGGGGACCAACGTAGAAAATTCGCCATTAAATCATGGAAATCTCAGTTGTCACCTATTATTTGGACTATTCCTTGAAGACTTTGAAGATAAACGCATTGAAGACGAAAGGTAGACATTTCCTTTTATTTCCTTGTCAAGAAATGCATGCTTAGTTTAGTATCTAGTTTTTATGTGATTTTGTTTGGCTCACTGTTTCCTCTAGTTTATATATATATATATATATATATATATATATATATATATATATATATATATATATATATATATATATATATATATATACACTTATCTAATTATACTATATCTAAATATATATATATATACTTAGCTATATGTAGGATCATATAACCTAGAAAATTCATTTGTTGATTTTCTAGAACTAGAAATTGTTCGTTTACGAACCTTTTCTTTCCCCCATTTGCCTTATTGAACTTTAATGTTCAACAACACTCATGCTGATGTAGAGAGATGAGTCGAAAAATCTATGGATGAAACAAATTCCCGTCTTCCGTTGCATACGTCTCCCTCCTATATTCTCATCTTAAAAGCCCATACTATATACTTATATATATATATATATATATATATATATATATATATATATATATATATATATATATATATATATATATATATATATATATATATATATATATATATATATATATATATATATATAAACCCTCCACAACTCCCTCGTCCACTTGACAACTTGATAAATTTCATCCGAAATGATCAAGAAATTTTAATTGACGAAATGTCAAGTAATTCCTTTCGAGCGAATACTCTCCAACGTATTTTTGATTAAATATAAATCTAATGTATTTATAAATATTTTCTTGTTCTTTCCAGAAACCAAAACCACGAAAAATCAAAGTTTGGAGGGCGGCCCCCTTAATGTTTAAGGGGACCGGCAGCCAAATAAAGGGCGACCCCCTTAATGTTTAAGGGGGGCCGGCCATCTGATAATTCCAACCCGTTTTTCCTCTTGTTTCTTTTGCCAAACACTCCACTTTTCAAACACCTCTTCCATTTTCTGCTGCTGTGACGAATCCCAAACCCCAAAAACACCTAAAACCCACTTCCAAATCACATAATTCGGGTCATTTCGCAAAGGGCAAATTCACCTAACACGATCACCATTACATATTGTAAGTTTTTCATAACACATTTCATCTAATTCCATCTAATTTGGTCAAACTCAAGATTATGCATGTTTTAATAATTTTTTCAAATTCATAATTTCTTTCGAATTGGGTCTAAAATTTCCATAACTAAATGCTTCCCTTAGGATTAGGATGCTTAATTAACACTAGAAACTAGTAATTATAAACCCTCTTGTTGAAAATTTTTTGAAAAATTTCATACATTTCTTTTCAAAATTTTTGGTAAACACATTGTTGAATAATGCTATAAAAACTTGTTAAAACTAATCACATTATATTTTTATAACTTGTAAAACACGAAACTATATTTTTCGACTAAGTAAAAATATTTTTGTACACGATAAGAGGGTGTTTGGATTATGTCCAAATAATGTCAAATTTAAGTCGTTATAATTTTTATAAAACTTTGTCAAGGTTATATACCTAAAACTTGCAATTCGGACTTGTCAAGATACATAATTCATATATATATTGACATACTTGTAGTGTAAGTATTTTGTTAAGGAAGCGTTTGGTTTGGTACGAAAAATGACATTTTTTGAGTCAAAATATAAACCATTTTTTTTTCGAAAACTAATCACATGCATAAGAAACTCGTAAGAAATGGCTAGTTTTACAACCTAATGTAAATCTAGTAAATTTCATGATATATTAAGATGTTTAAAAGGGCATTTGGATTTGTCCATAACTACTTGCTAAACATCGTAAAATATATCTAGAACGAGTTAAAAATAATATTAAGGAACATGGTAAACTACTTCCTAGGATTATCGTCGAAGTATGTTTACGTTCCAACATAAGTCTTAACAATATATACACTTTTATTCTTCTTTATATTTATTTTGGTCTTTTGTATTGTTGTTGTGTTTAGGTGAAAATGCCAAAAGCGACTACCGAAGATCTTTCCCATACTAAAAACTACATTCCCAAAGTTTCCCAACTCCTTACTACATCTCCTTCTATTGGACGTATATATCGTGAAATTGAAGATAGAAACGTTCATGAGGGACGTGTAGTAGATCTAGCCTTTGCTCAATCCGACTACATTAATCGCTTGTTTACAAGCATCAACTTCAATTGCCTATTTGAAATCAATGAACCCATCGTTCCTCGTTTCATAGTCGACTTCTATAGCCAAGTCATCGTTCAAACCAATGATCTTGGTGCCATCACCATTTCCTTCATGATCCAAAATGAATTTATCACCTTAACTCTCGAACAATTTGGTCAAATTCTCCAAATTCCTTTTAGAGGTCAAGCCGTCTTCCCAAACGAGTGGGACCTCGAATCTCTACATCGTTTTCAACCAACCTTTGGTCCTTATCTCTCCGACATCCCTCATCCCGACGAAATTCGTCAAATCCTTGGTGTGGAGCGTGCCACTACAACCCGAAAAATAAAATCCAAAAACGTCCAAATCTCTTCAAACCAACTTCTCCTCAAGGAATTAGGCCCCCACATGAAGCGTTGGGAAGAACTCATTCGTGAGAATGCGTTCGGTACTGGAGGTCACCGGGACCATCTCCCGGCGTGCCTTGCTCACATGTTGTATTGTATCGCTGTTGAAAAGCCATACAATTTGGCCTACTTCTTTATCAAACGGATTGAGTGTGCTCAAAAAACTCCCAAGGCCAATCTTCCATATGGAATGTTTTTTACTCGTGTCTATCATCATGTTATCGAGTACTACCCCGATCTTGACAATAGCATCTATGAGTCCATCTATCCCACCTTACGTTCTCTCGCTCTAAAACAAGCTCGACGAACTCGAAGTGACAAGGGAAAATCTCGTCGTCATAGCTTTCACGGTTCATCTTCTCGACAAGACGATGACGATGAGGAGTAAAACATCCATGATGCTAGTACCCCTTCGTTTTTCGAGTTCGTTGATAATCTAGAGGATCTCGACTATCTCGAGTATTCAACCCCATCTCCTAGTGATCAAAACGAAGAAGTACTTCATGAACGAACAACCGAGATGCTTAGACGACAAAAGAGTTTGCATGAAGAAGTTAGAGGTGGCTTCAAATCTATCGGGAAAACTTTGAAGGGTATCTTCGGGAAGAAAAGGAGATGATCTGTTTGGCTTATGTTTGTTGAACAATATTTATGTCTCTTGATCATGGATTTTTTTGTGTGCTATTTGTCCGAAGTATATTCGGAAGTACTTGTTATTTTTTTGGATAATTGTTTGGATATTTGATTAGGATGTTAACTTGCTTATTTATGTTTAATATATGCTTATGAATGCATACTTTATTACTTAATCTATATATATGCTTGCATGATTAGTTTATATATATATATATATATATATATATATATATATATATATATATATATATATATATATATATATATATATATATGTATATATATATATATGACATGTATGCTTTCTAATAGACCAAAACAAATGTGAAATATCCAAATAGAGCTTGCTGCAAAAACAAAACAGAATATAACATTTTTCCAAAAAAATTTTGAAAATTTTTGATTTCTGGGTCGTCAAATGGGCGGCCCCCTTAAATTTAAGGGGACCGTCCTCCATTTAAGGGGACCGGCCATCTGGAACAGTTTTTACACTGTTTTCTTTTGCAACTTGTGACCTCTTTTGCTAGTCCCAACTACCATTTCCATTAAAAACTAAACTGATTTTGGAATCTAACAATACAATTTCAAATTAATTCTACTTCTAAACATGTTTTCATACTATATAATCCCCATGCATGTTTAATTCACATTCCATCATCCTCAACCATCATCAAACCTCATCTTTTTATCATGTCATCACCAAGAACCACCAATTCAAACAATGCCAAGAAACAAAAACTTGTCATTATTCCACCAAAACAACTATTCATTGATCTCACAAATGAAGACAACACCACCCCATTACCACCACCTCAATGCTCATCTCCTAGTGCACCAAATGCACCCTCCAAAACACCATCAACAAATGGAGCCTCTACTTCCTCCATACCATCCACTTCATCCATAAATGACTACATAAACACCCATTTATCTCCTCCAACAATAGATCAACCATCACAACCCACAAATGAAAACACAACTCTTGCACTAACCCTCTCATTATCACCATTAACACCTCTTGATGCACACTTCTCATCATCCCCTATAAATCCACCAACCTATAACCCCGTCCCATGGAGCTTACTTGAAGCTCATAGAGACACTTGCCTTTGTTGCATCCACAACCGAACAATTGTGTTCGGACTAAGAGATGAGATGCAATACATGTTTTCACACATTGAAAACTTGTTGCACCAACCACCAACAACAAACACAACTCCTCCACCATCATCAACAAACACTCCTCCACCATCACCATCTCCATGTTCACCATCCATTCCTCCCAATTAAACATGCTTGGTGTTTTGCAAATAAAATTGTCTTAAACCATTTTGGATGGCAAGCTCTAGAGAGGACTTTCATGTTAGAGCTTTGGTTTATTTTATTTATGATTGTAAGCCTTCAAGGCTTTTCTTATTTGCACTACTTGTTGATGTAATGATTGTTGTAACCTTTTTAATTTGATCAATGATTATGGTTATGTTTAGTTTCTACTCTTGCATGCTATATACATATATATGTTGCTTGTCCACTAAATATTTTTTTGCAAGAATT
The DNA here is from genome assembly GCA_030686995.1 of Artemisia argyi. Classification (NCBI taxonomy): domain Eukaryota; kingdom Viridiplantae; phylum Streptophyta; class Magnoliopsida; order Asterales; family Asteraceae; genus Artemisia; species Artemisia argyi. Next base: position 155,750,927 of record CM060692.1, read on the forward strand.
CCATATCTCGATTTCTTTTTTACCTCAAAACGAGGGGGAGTATACATCAAGGGGGAGCTACAATAAAATCGGGATAACCTTTTTGATGCTAACAAAAAGGGGGAGAATTGATATAAACTCACAATAATACTTGTATATACATACTAATTTTCGCTTAATGAGTTTAGATTTTGTAATCATCAAAAAGGGGGAGATTGTTGACATAAATAATGCTTAAAAACGTTATTTATACTTTTCGATATCTCTATATTTTGACGATCATAAAATGTAAAATCATCAAACGTAAGATTACTACGTAAACAAGTATTAAGCTAGTTTATATCATTATATCCAACTTAATCACTTAAGGTATGGATAAACAAGTGTTTAATATATCTCATGATCAAAGGGGTATTTAATTAATTAATACAAAGTTTATTTAATTATATGAACATATTATATATTTTTGAAAAACACTTTTGGTAATAAAGAAAAATGTTTTAATCATACTAAATATATGATTTCAAATTTTTAACCAAAATCAGTTAGTTTTTCACCAAATAAACTTTCCCCACTAAATGACAAGTTTTTTGGCCGTTACAGCTGGGCGGCCCCCTTAATTATAAGGGGCGGTCCCCTTAAAATTAAGGGGACCGGCCATGATTTAAGGGGACCGGCCAGACTCCTGTGTCAGAAACAGTCAGAATTTTTCTCCTATAAATACGATCCTAAATCTGGAATTTTTCCCCACCTTTTGCACAATAATTTCAGATCTAAAACTCTCTAAACTTCTTCCAAAACCCTTTGATCATTTGATTACTAATCCTTGTTTCAAGTGATTTAATCCCATCTCATCCATCCTCATCCAAAGTGCAAAAGAAGAACACTCCTTCTACAACTAAGTTCAAGAAGCATTGAAGAGTAGTTGTGTATATTGTGTATATTATTTGTGAAGTTGTGTTGTGCTTGTAATTAGTAGTTTAGAAGAATTAGAAGTTGTGTAGGTAGAAGAAGTTGTTTAGTAGTGAAGTAGTGTAGTTCTGAAGAAGATAGGTATGTAGTAGATTGATGTGAAGAAGATTGGTGTGAAGAAGAAAGGTGTGAAGAAGATAGGTGTGAAGTAGATTGGTGTGAAGAAGTTGTGTAGAAGTTGTGATCAAGTTGTGGTGTGTAAATTGGTGTGTAAGGTTTTCTCCGCCATAAGGGAGTTTGTTGACATAGTGAAGAAAACTCTCGAGTAGGTGACTCGGGGAGTGGAGTAGGAACAAGGAAGGTGACCTTGTAGCCGAACCACTATAAATCCTTGTGTTGTGGTTTGATCTCTCCAACTCTTTTCATTACTTACTTATTTACCTATACTATATTTGCTTAGTTAGTTAGTTACTATATAATTGTTCATATAGTGCAAGTATTGAGATCACATAAACTAGAATCGAAGTTTTTGAAACAAACTTGTTATTATAAATTTTAAAAGGACGTAAAACTATTCAACCCCCCCTTCTAGTTTTCCACAAAACCCCAACTAGATCCCCAATGATCTAGGCTTGGTTACAAAGACACAAGACATCCCTTACAAACAATTGAATGAACAAAAGATTGTTTGTTCAATCAATCCCTAACCTAACCTAGTGACTCGATTGTAATAGAAAAGGTATAGATAAGAAGACCCTTGACACAATCACAAGAGTGGATTAGGTTCTTGTGATTCTTCCCTTGCAAGAGATGCGTTCTTTCAAAGATGATAAGTGATGAGTGTGTAAATACTCATCATTTTTATCGTATCTGAACTGGCAAAACATCTAAAAACACTCAGAAATACATCAAAATACAGAATTTATCCTAAAAGTGTGTTTTATATGTTTTAGATGCAAAATGTTTAAAATCAAATGAAAAATGAACAAAGTTTGCATAATTGGCAGTTTCAGTCCCTCAAGTTTCAAAAATTGACAAAACTAGTCCCTGAAGGTTTGAAATGAAAGAAAAGTCAACCCAAGGTTTTGAAAAGTCAAAAATTATCAAATTTAGTCCTTGGGTGACAAGTTTGAGAAAATTACACTTTTGGTCCCCGAACTTTCAAAAAATGGCAAAAGTAGTCCCTGGGTTTTAAAAAATGGTAAAAATAATTTTCACAACCCTTGTACTATTCACACAGGGCAAATTTGATCCTTACATTATCTTTGGAAATTTGTCAAGTCACACCCCTCAAATTTCAGTTTTTGCATATTAGGTCCCTGGGCTTTTATAACTACAAACCAAACCATTTAATAAATTTCCCAAAACCTTTTAACCCATCCCACTTATCACTACCCAATCCACTAACCCCCTTAGCCCAACCTCAAGCCCAAACATAAAAAAATACCCACCCCGTTTTTTAATACCCTCTCCTAGGTCAAAATTGGTCAAATACTTTCCCTCTTCCACCCGTGAGCCTGCAAAAGCAAGAAAACACCATCATTCCCCCTACACCCTTCCTCCACTGCCACACTCCACCCCTACCAGCTACCTCTACACCCTGCCATTCCACTCCACTCCAAAATACTCCCACCTGCTCAAGTAATCAGGCTACAAGCCAAAACCCTTTTGGGGGCCAAAACCTTTTGGAGGGTTGAGATGACATCAAAGCAATCCTATGGATGAGATTTGTTCAAAGAAAGCAGAGGCAGAAGTGGACAAGGAACAAAATGTAACCCTAGTTTTATTTGAGTATAAATAGAAGATATTGTAAGCCAATTTTGGAATTAGGTAATTTAGGCTAGAATTAGGATTAGCTTAATTTTCAAGTATTGTAGCTTTCAATCTCAGTTTATAAAACTCTTTTTCAAAAATTCAATAAAAGTTTAAGGATTTTCTTATTTTATGTTACTGTAGCATCTGTTATTCTGTACTGCTTATTTGAGAACTTATCAATTGCTTATTACCCTGTTTAGTATCCTATTGCTGCTTGTTTTGGCTTATTGCTACTGTTTCATTATTATTAGTCAGTTGTAGCTTGTTACTTATTGCTTCAATAAAAATCCATAAAATACAAGAAAGAATATTGAGCATAATCTGTTTTAGCTTAATCCAGTGGTGATTTGTGGTAAAAGTTTGCTTAAATATAGTTAGTATAGCTTGTCTTATCTTTGTATTTCCATTTCTTAGCTTAAAAAGTCTCTCTTAGTTCAAAAATCCAAATCAGTCACCACTTTAGGGGTGTTTGGGTCAACTGAGTTGTGAGTACCACAGATAGTTTTGACTACATTTTAAGTTTCATCCAGCTTTATTTAAGTGTTGTGAGTGGTTTTCAATCCAAAACTTTCATGTCCTTAGAGTTTTAGAGCATTTTACCTTGCTTGCCACAAGTTCTCATTTTTAACCGTTTTCAAAAAGTCAATAGAGTAGAAGCTGTTTAAGGCTTGGGTAGTTATTGTTCTTGTTCATCTTGGTTCAAAAGTGATTTTACTAGTTGTTGAAACCTGGCATTTGACTCTTTAAGGTCAAACTTGCATTTCGCAACCCACTTTCAACCACCCACTGCTGATACAGCCCTACTAGGATTAGATTTTAGTCCAAGCATTAATAAGAGTTAGTGATTGGTTTTGATTTTTCAAGAAGGTGGTAGTATAGAGTTTATGTTTTCAATCTTATTTGATAGTCTATAGCTTATTAGGTTTAGTTATTGAGGCTGCAAAAGTGTATTTTCAGGCCTGCTATGTCCATAGTCCAAATCTGTTTTGAATCCGATTTCTCATTTGTTTAGTATAAGTCCTATGGATCTGAAATTTGGCATGATTGTACTCTCCTAGCTTGCTTGCTTAAATCTTATTTTAGTTTAATTTTTAAATTTTTTTCTTATCGGTTTTTCATAGGTCTAAAGTTATCCTTCTGGTTATTGTTCCTGTTTGCAGCCCCCCATAGGATTAGTTAGAGCTTATTAGGCTTATCCATTTGCTTATTTCTGATCCTTTTAGCTTATTAGGTTCCCCCTTAGACAACTTATCTTAATCTCCCCTTAGTTCAGCTCATTGTAGCTTATTTGAGCTTATTTGGTCCCATATCAGTTGAGCTTGTTTTGATTTTTCATATTGCTTCACTATTAAAACTCATAAGCTCTTATAAACTCCAAATTTGCTCATACTTGGCATACATGTTCTATAATGGTTTGTGCTTATGAGCATTAGCTTTTGTGGTAATTGGTTATTGGATATTTGCTTAAATTTAAGCCTGCCCAAGTGTCCTGCTCAGGGGATTTGTGTGCATAAGCCCATTTTCTTTAGCTCACATACTGCTCATCAGTGATCCTTAGATTTAGCTGCTTGTTGTTTTGAGAAGCCTTCCTGGCTAGCTTCTCATGCCTATGTTTTGTTTCCCCTGAAATGCTTATTTTGTTGCTTGATTTTGCTTATCAAATTTGTCCCATCACACTGTCACCACTAAGGGGTTAGTGCACCTAGGCCACTTTCCCAAGTTCTTGTTGAGCTTATCTGTGAGCTTTAGCTTGTCTCTTGGGGCTTTTTGAAAAGCTCAGTAGCTAAGCTTGTTGGATCAGGGCCTAATTTGGACTCGAGAGCTTATTTGATAAGCTATATATTGGCCTGCAACTGCCCATTCAGACCTGTTGGTTTGTGGTATTTTTGATTTGCTTATTAGCTTATTTTAAGCTTTCCAGGGTGTTTCTTGTTTGTCTTAGCTCATTTACCTTTGCCTCAGTCATTTCTAGCTTATTCTGTCCTTAGTGTTGCTTGTTGCTCAACTTTTCCAAGCTTAATAGTCCCTTTGAGCTTATTTCATAACCTGTCACAATAATAAGCTCACCAAAAGCGTATTTTTAAGTTCTAAAATAGTTTCCTTCACAAAAGTTTTTCATTTATAGTAGGTTAATAGATTTGTAAAAGAAAATTTAGAAAAAACCAAAAATAAATGAAGTGATAGCTTCTATTTAAGAAGCTTATTGGTTATTAGCTTATTTTCCTTAAGCACTTAGTGTTTTTATAATTTTCCTAGGTTCCTGTAGTTACAAAATAATTTCTGTAATTTTTTCATATTTTTCTCTTTTCATTTAGTATTTTTAATAATTAATATTAGTTTTTATTAATTAATAAATAGTTAATAATTAATAATAATTATTTAAAAAGTCTCAAAAATATATTTTCAGTCTTAAAATTAGTTTTATATTATTTTAGATTTTTCCAAATTTAAATTTTATTTTTCTAGGTTAATTTCTTAATTATTTGTATTTTAGGGTATGTTAAATAATTAAAAGTAAATAGAAAATTAGTAATTAAATTAAGTAATTAATTAAATAGTGTAAAAATTATTTTTCTTTTTCTAAAAATTTTCTTTTATCATTAGGATTGTAAAAATGTAATTTTCATATCCGTAGGTATTTTATTTCACAAAACTCGCGTTTTATTTCGTACGCTAACGTAGTTTTAAATCAAACGAACGCGTTTTTAGACTTAGCTCACGTTTTTAGTGTATTTGATCATCAGTAATTGTTTATATAGTGTTTCTAAGTTATTTTCATTCCTCGTATCTTAGTGTAATCATACAAACCAAATTCCTTACCTTTCTGTCCAAATTCACCCGATCACAAACCCGTTTTGATTACCATCACACCTCGTCGGGACATAACGACCCGGGGAAACCCTATACTTCCGCGGAGATTGATTCTAGGCTGTTTGACTTTGTTGACCATTCCTTGGTCAATATAAGTTGACCGTTTGGAGCCAATCAAAATTTGGCGCCGCTGCTGGGGAGGTCGTGCGCATTATTCTAAACGGTTTTGCGTATTGGTGAACCTGGATATACACTCATTGTATATTTACCATCCTTTGTTCATATTTTCTTATTATAAAAACGAAACTGTTCCCGAAAACATTTTAAAATCAGTTTTCAACGAACACAAAAAACCAAAAAGATTTTCTTTCTTATTTGTATATAAAATGTCTTTCCAAAAATCCAAAAATATTCATCTTTACCCTCCTACCCTTTTGATTCTTCATTCCTTACCCTCCCAACCCTTTTGATTCTTTCTACGTCTCACCCACACCTTCTTGTTTGCCAACGGTGTGGTAGTACTTATAATGGTGGTAATTGCCCCGGTTGTGGCATGGTAGAGTCAGGAAACGGGTCTGTCTATAACCAGAATCCCTATTCCTACCATGACATGACTGATTCATTCCATCAGCTTCCACACCATGATACCCAGCAGTTTTACTGTTGTCAGTATTGTGGAGGCCCTCACTACTGCTCTGATTGTCAAACGAGGAATCAGTTTGTCTATAAACAGGTTCCTTGTAACAATCATGAATTTGGTTTTAACCAGCTTCCACAATACACAACCCCTCAGCCACCTCCTCAAGACGAGTTAGCTAGAGTTGAATTGATTAATAAAATGATTATTGCTCAAACTCAATTCAACCAAAACATTCAAGATAGTATAAACTGTCTTAAGGATCTGATTCCCAGGAGACAAAATCCTCCTATTAACTCATTTTATCTTGAGGATGAAAGTGATGAGGATGAACCCTTTGAAGAAGAAAACCCTAAGGAACCTTCAGATATCTTGATAATGGGGGACAAGGAAGTCAAAGTCAATCCTCTTGAGGAAATTGATAACCTTGTTCCAATCCCAAAGGTATTTGAGAAACCTTGTGATTTGACTTCAGTTGAAACTGCATCTGTGGAAACACAGGGAGAAAAGAGTGGGACAAATTTATTAGCAAAAGAACAAATGGAAATTGAAAATTCCATGTGTGCTAGTCCTTCTCAACTCCCTCAGCTCACACTCGAATATTCCACAAACTCTCCCATAATGGGGGATGAGCATCTTGGCACTATTCCTAAAAAGGAATCGGACGAATTTATAAAGTCTAGTGTTGAGAACCTTATCCCAATCCCAAGTGAGTCCGAAGGTATTCTTGATCATGTGTGTGATATACCTCCTCCTCTTGTCTTTCTAAACGATCTTGTTAAGACTTTCTCCGATTCTGACAGTGATTATAGTGATGTCGATTCTTTATATCCTAAAGACATCGAATTTATTGATGCATCACTTTCCCGTTCCGAGATCGTCAACCTAGAAGAGGATGTTGACCACTTTGTTTCCACAACATTCAATACGACTATCACAAATCCCTTGTTTGAATTCGATTTTGAATTTACTCTAAATTCAGTTAATCCAATCTTTGATAGTGATGAGTCTGAAACGGAGACTATAATACACAAGGTGCATGATCATAGCCCGCAAAGTACCACACATGTCCCACCTCCGTATATCCTTCATGAGTTCTCCGGTGAACTCACTCATATCATGACTCTTCCGGAGTATGATAGCCCGGGGGGAGATGCACTCAATCATGAGAATTTTCAAATTCCTACCCTCCCTCCCGGGATGTTTTCAAACCCAACGAGCTTAACCCTTGAAATCCAAGTTCAGGCTAATGAGCCTGCTCTCGAGGAAGAAGATCTTACCATGATTTTCATCATGGTTTTCTTCATTTTCTTCACCTATAAGGTGACTTCTCTTGTTCTTCACTCCTTCGGGAATGAAGATACCATTTTTGATTCCGGCATTTTCATTTACCATTATCTTGAGCCAGGGTCTGTATATCTCATCGGAGTGGAACTTTCACGTGCTTCAAATGTTTGTCCAAACATCTTGAATGAAAGTCCGATGGAGATTGTCTCTTCCACATCATGCTTCCCCAAGGACAAATGAATTCGGGGTCGAGTCAAGCTAGCGACTCGGTAAACAAAAACAGTAGCATGCTTATAGGGTTTTCACCCTAAGTGTGGGGGCCCCTACTATGGTTACAAATGAAGTGAAAAAATTGTGTTTTCCACATTTAGCTTGTAATGTTGCCCTTTTACGTTCTAAGAATCGGCATAATAGCCGGGACTTTGAATATTGAGGACAATATTCATTCTAAGTGTGGGGGGTATTTCGCTATTCTAGCGAATTTTATCACATTTTACTATTTAGTACCCCCGTTTTTGACCAAAATTAAAAAAAAAAATTCACTAAAGTTCAAAATTTTTGTGGTTATCAGTCCGCCATATCTAAACGACAAAAGGATTGGCTAATCCAGGAGCGAACGACTCTTGGTAAAGATATCTCAAATCCGTTGACGGCTTGCAATTTGCCCAAAATTGTATGGTACCTCAACTCGCCATATCCTAAAAAGTGAATGAGTTGGCTAGCCCGCAAGATTATGGCTTGTGGTAAAGGCAGTGGAAAAATCATAATTGGTAATCAGCTCACCAAGATGTTGACTTTGTCCATCAAGAGTTGGCTAGTCCAGAAGCAAACGGCTTTTGGTAAAGACAAATCAAATCCGTTGACAGCTGGTGGTTTGCTCAAAATCATATGGTTATCAAGTGGACCATAGTTCTTACTTGAACTAATACATTTCGCTACTCCAGAAGTGATGGCTTTTGGTAAAGAGATTAAAATCCATTAAGTTTTCTCAAAAGATTGCTAGGGACTAGCAATAGTTTAGTGTGGGGGATTGATGAGTGTGTAAATACTCATCATTTTTATCGTATCAGAACTGCCAAAACATCCAAAAACACTCACAAATGCATCAAAATACAGAATTTATCCCAAAAGTGTGTTTTATATGTTTTAGATGCAAAATGTTTAAAAACAAATGAAAAACGAACAAAGTTTGCATAATTGGCAGTTTCAGTCCCTCAAGTTTCAAAAATTGACAAAACTAGTCCTTGAAGGTTTGAAATGAAAGAAAAGTCAACCCAAGGTTTTGAAAAGTCAAAAATTATCAAATTTAGTCCTTGGGTGAAAAGTTTGAGAAAATTACACTTTTGGTCCCTGAACTTTCAAAAAATGGCAAAAGTAGTCCCTGGGTTTTAAAAAATGGTAAAAATAATTTTCACAACCCTTGTACTATTCACACAGGGCAAATTTGATCTTTACATTATCTTTGGAAAGTTGTCAAGTCACACCCCTCAAATTTCAGTTTTTGCATATTAGGTCCCTGGGCTTTTATAACTACAAACCAAACCATTTAATAAATTTCCCAAAACCTTTTAACCCATCCCACTTATCACTACCCAATCCACTAACCCCTTTAGCCCAACCTCAAGCCCAAACATAAAAAAATACCCACCCCGTTTTTTAATACCCTCTCCCAGGTCAAAATTAGTCAAACCCTTTCCCTCTTCCACCCGTGAGCCTGCAAAAGCAAGAAAACACCATCATTCCCCCTACACCCTTCCTCCACTGCCACACTCCACCCCTACCAGCTACCTCTACACCCTGCCATTCCACTCCACTCCAAAATACTCCCACCTGCTCAAGTAATCAGGCTACAAGCCAAAACCCTTTTGGGCACCAAAACCTTTTGGAGGGTTGAGATGACATCAAAGCAATCCTATGGATGAGATTTGTTCAAAGAAAGCAGAGGCAGAAGTGGACAAGGAACAAAATGTAACCCTAGTTTTATTTGAGTATAAATAGAAGATATTGTAAGCCAATTTTGGCATTAGGTAATTTAGGGTAGAATTAGGATTAGCTTAATTTTCAAGTATTGTAGCTTTCAATCTCAGTTTATAAAACTCTTTTTCAAAAATTCAATAAAAGTTTAAGGATTTTCTTATTTTATGTTACTGTAGCATCTGTTATTCTGTACTGCTTATTTGACAACTTATCAATTGCTTATTACCCTGTTTAGTATCCTATTGCTGCTTGTTTTTGCTTATTGCTACTGTTTCATTATTATTAGTCAGTTGTAGTTTGTTACTTATTGCTTCAATAAAAATCCATAAAATACAAGAAAGAATATTGAGCATAATCTGTTTTAGCTTAATCCAGTGGTAAAAGTTTGCTTAAATATAGTTAGTATAGCTTGTCTTATCTTTGTATTTCCATTTCTTAGCTTAAAAAGTCTCTCTTAGTTCAAAAATCCAAATCAGTCACCACTTTAGGGGTGTTTGGGTCAACTGAGTTGTGAGCACCACAGATAGTTTTGACTACATTTTAAGTTTCATCCAGCTTTATTTAAGTGTTGTGAGTGGTTTTCAATCCAAAACTTTCATGTCCTTAGACTTTTAGAGCATTTTACCTTGCTTGCCACAAGTTCTCATTTTTAACCGTTTTCAAAAAGTCAATAGAGTAGAAGCTGTTCCAGGCTTGGGTAGTTATTGTTCTTGTTCATCTTGGTTCAAAAGTGATTTTACTAGTTGTTGAAAGCTGGCATTTGACTCTTTAAGGTCAACCTTGCATTTTGCAACCCACTTTCAACCACCCACTGCTGATACAGCCCTACTAGGATTAGATTTTAGTCCAAACATTAATAAGAGTTAGTGATTGGTTTTGATTTTTCAAGAAGGTGGTAGTATAGAGTTTATGTTTTCAATTTTATTTGATAGTCTATAGCTTATTAGGTTTAGTTATTGAGGCTGCAAAAGTGTATGTTTAGGCCTGCTATGTCCATAGTCGAAATCTGTTTTGAATCCGATTTTTCATTTGTTTAGTATAAGTCCTATGGATCTGAAATTTGGCATGATTGTACTCTCCTAGCTTGCTTGCTTAAATCTTATTTTAGTTTAATTTTTAAATTTTTTTCTTATCGGCTTTTCATAGGTCTAAAGTTAGCCTTCTGGTTATTGTTCCTATTTGCAGCCCCCATAGGATTAGTTAGAGCTTATTAGGCTTATCCATTTGCTTATTTCTGATCCTTTTAGCTTATTAGGTTCCCCCTTAGATAACTTATCTTAATCTCCCCTTAGTTCAGCTCATTGTAGCTTATTTGAGCTTATTTGGTCCCATATCAGTTGAGCTTGTTTTGATTTTTCATATTGCTTCACTGTTAAAACTCATAAGCTCTTATAAACTCCAAATTTGCTCATACTTGGCATACATGTTCTGTAATGGTTTGTGCTTATGAGCATTAGCTTTTGTGGTAATTGCTTATTGGATATTTGCTTAAATTTAAGCCTGCCCAAGTGTCCTGCTCAGGGGATTTGTGTGCATAAGCCCATTTTCTTTAGCTCACATACTGCTCATCAGTGATCCTTAGATTTAGCTGCTAGTTGTTTTGAGAAGCCTTCCTGTCTAGCTTCTCATGCCTATGTTTTGTTTCCCCTGAAATGCTTATTCTGTTGCTTGATTTTGCTTATCAAATTTGTCCCATCACACTGTCACCACTGAGGGGTCAGTGCACCTAGGCCACTTTCTCAAGTTCTTGTTGAGCTTATCTGTGAGCTTTAGCTTGTGTCTTGGGGCTTTTTGAAAAGCTCAGTAGCTAAGCTTGTTGGATCAGGGCCTAATTTGGACTCCAAAGCTTATTTGATAGGCTATATATTGGCCTGCAACAGCCCATTCAGACCTGTTGGTTTGTGGTATTTTTGATTTGCTTATTAGTTTATTTTAAGCTTTCCAGGGTGTTTCTTGTTTGTCTTAGTTCATTTACCTTTGCCTCAGTCATTTCTAGCTTATTCTGTCCTTAGTGTTGCTTGTTGCTCAACTTTTCCAAGCTTAATAGTCCCTTTGAGCTTATTTCATAATCTGTCACAATAATAAGCTCACCAAAAGCTTATTTTTAAGTTCTAGAATAGTTTCCTTCACAAAAGTTTTTCATTTATAGTAGGTTAATAGATTTTTGATGAGTGCTCAAACACTCATCATTTTTGTCGTATTTAAACTGCCAAAACATTCGAAAACGCTCAGAAATGCATCAAAATACTAAAAATATCCCAGGGATTGTATTTTATACGTTTCAGATGCAAAATGAGCAAAAACAATGAAAAATGAACAAAAGTTTACACAATTGGCAGTTTTAGTCCCCCGACTTTCAAAAATTTACAAAACTAGTCCCTAAGCATTTGTTTTGAAAGAAAAGTCAACCTAAGGCATTTAAAAGTCAAATATTACCAAAATTGATCCTTAGGTAAAAACTTTGGAAAATTACACTTTTGGTCCCTGCAGTTTGGGAAATTGACGAAATCAATCCCTAGGAATGTTAAAATGAAAAATGGCTTTTGTGACCATCATCTTTTGGGAATGTGACAAGAATGGTCCCTGGATTAACTTGGAAAAGGTGGCAACTTTGGTCCTTCAAAATAGCAAAATTTACAAAATTGGTCCTTGTGATTAAAACCAAACAAACCATACGGACCCTTTGTATTTTTGTAAACCAATCCAAAAGCAATCCACCCAGCCCATTGATATTCCCAAGCCCACCAATGCCCAGCCCACATCCAACCTTTTAATAATATGGCCGGGTCAAAAATAGGTCAACCCCACCCACTTCTTCTTCCCCGCCAAAACACACAGCCCCTACACTCCCTGCAACTCCCAACATTTATGTCTCCTCCCCACTCTCCAACTCTCCTACCCAGCCAACCTACTCCCCCTCCTCACCAAAGTCAACCCCCAAAACCTAATTATTACAACTCCCCACCATCTTATTACACCAACTATCCTAGGTCTGCTGAGTGAAGAAGCAGTCAAATCAAATGCTAGGAGATGTCTTCCAGGGAACAAAAGCAACACAAAAGCAAGAGACAAAGAGGACAAAGTGGAAAAGAAGAAAAAGCACCCTGGTTCAATGTTTCTATTTTATTTTTAGTATTTATAGGAAAATTGTAAGCCATTAAGGCAAAAAAAAAAAAAAAAAAAAAAAAAAAAAAAAAAAAAAGTAGTAGTAGGTAGTTTTTCTTATGTAATTTCAAATTCAGTAGTAATTATAGTTGTAATCCTTTGCAGAATTAATAGAAGTGTTTTAAAAGTTCCAAGTTTCTTATTTGCAGTCTCAAAAATCTCTTTCAGTGTTCAAAGCTTGTGTTCAAACTCATTGTTGTTCTAAGTTTTAGTTATTCACCTTAGTCTCAGAATCATGAAGTAAAACATAGAAAGGGAAATTAAGTAAGAAAAGAAAAAAAATAAAAAATAAAAGATAGAACATGAGATAAGTGAATGCAGGGTACCTTTGCACTAGACCTTGGAAGCTTGAGGAAGTTGCCTGCAATGGAGGGGCTAGGTGGATTTCACTAGCTTGTTGCAAAACAAGCTAGAGCTTGTAGCTGCCATTAAGTTGGAGCCTTTGTTTAGCTAAGGCCCCAAGTGAGTACCAATTTGTAATTTCTGCTTATTGGTGACTGTGGTATTGCTTCTTTCATAATTAGTGTTTATTTTTGCTTATGCATGATCTGTTAGTCCATTAAATTAATCTTGGTTCAGTAGGTATAGAATTAATAAGTGTTACTTAGAATCAATTGCAATCTATGGTAGTTTAAAATTAGACTTGCATACTTGTATTGTGGTTGTTATTGATTGAATCTTATTGTTCTAGTAAGCTTAAAGTTGGTTTAGGTCTTTAGATTGAACAATAGTTGGTGATTGGTCTCTTGTATTTGCAAAACAAAGTGTAGACAGTCTTTAAAGGGGTGTTTGGAATTGTTGAACGCACTGTGTTGTTGGGTGTTTCAAGTTTGGTTTTTGTTTAGTACTTATCATTTAGGAGTTTGTTAACTCAGAAAAACCAACAAAGTTAGTCCCTATTTGCAAGAAAGTCAAAATCCCATTCAAAGTTGTTTAACTGTCACACTGTGTAGCATTTTCATTTCCAAATTAATTTTTCAAGCTTAGATTATGGTAACTTAAGTCTCTTTAACCTCAATATAAGTTAGAACATCATTTGCAGTCATTAAATCCATTAGAAAGTTCACCAAAGTCAACTCTTTCAAGAAAATAAAAAGTCAAAAATACTAGCAAAGCAGATTTTTCCAAAACTTGGAGTATTTTTCCTGAATTTTCAAGAGAGAATTGGATTTTGAAAATTGTTGTGATTGAAGTCTACCACTTAGTCTTTTAAAACCTGCAATCATTACATTTTTTAGAATTTTTCTGAAGTTTGTGCAATCCATAGTTTGGACCTGCAGGGCATGTAAACTTCCCTGCATCAGTTTTTTTTTAGAAAATTGAATTGAGCATAGAGTGCTCAATTCTGGTTGAAATAACTTGTTCTTTGTCAAAATTGAAAGCTTTGTAGGTGGTAATTAGGGTTTAGGAGTTGGTTCCCCTAGAGTTCTTATCACACTACTTATTTTGAGCTACTTTTTGGGCTCATTTTTTATGAAAGCTGTTGTTTGATCTCACTATAGCTGAGCTTGATCTTGAAATTATTCTTGTTGATTTGTCTTGCTGTTGTTCAATTTAATTGTTGTTTCTAGTTGATTTTGTTGCTATTTATTTCCCTTTATAAGCTGTTGTGAGCTTGTTGTGCTTATTGTCACTGCTGCTACATGTTCTGGTTATTTTTCTGCTTATTGGGTTTTATTTTGCTAGATTTAGTTGTCAAAATGTTGTTCTAGTGTGTTAAAGTATATCATTGTAGTGTTGTTTGGATGTTGTAACTTTTGGTTGTGCTTATTAGACCCTTTAAGTGTGATCTGAGCCCTGCTTAGGCTTGTAACATACCAGTCTGTGACCCAATCTTTCAAGGGTTGCACAGAGCTGTAAACTAAGCCATAAGCCTGTCTCATTGATTTTATTTGAAGCTTGCCAGGTCCACTAGTGAGAGCAAGTCTCATTTTACACTCTCATTTACCCTGGTGGGTCCCACACAGTCTGAAAGTTGGCCATTTGGCCTGGTCTCTGCTCAGTTTTGAGCTTAAGAGCTTATCACATCATTCAAGCTTATTCATGTGCTTATTCTTAGTATAGTTGCTTGTTTCAAATTGGTTTGAATCTGTTTTGTCTTAGTTGGTCATAGTGTAGCTTACTTTTAGCTTTTTCAAACAAACTCAAGTCCAAATAAGCTTAAAAGCCTTGGCTGTTGTGCTTATTGATGTCCATAGTGCTTATTTTCAACTTACATAAAAAGTTGCTTTGTAAAAAGTGTTTGTTTTTAGTATTAAAACAGTTGTGAAAAAGAAAATTTTGAAAAAGACAAAAAAATTAGAAGTGATAGCTTCTATTTAAGCCACTTTGGCTTATTTTCTGTTTATTTATAAGCAAAAGCTATTGTTAAATTTTTCTTAGGCTTCTGATATCATAATAGATTTTTAGGAATTTTTTCAGATTTTTCTGTAATCATTTAGTATTTTTTATAATTTAGTTTAATTTAAATCAATTAAATAATTAGTTTTTAATTATTAGTAATTAATTAAAAAGTAGGAAAAATAGTTTTTCTGGTTCAAAGTTAGTTTTATATTATTTTAGATTTTTCTAAATTTAATTTTCATTTTTCTAGTTATTTTTCATAATTATTTATAATTTAGGATAATTTAGTTAATTAAAAAGTAATTAGTAATTAGTAATTAATTAATAGTAATTAATTAAATAGTGTAAAAATTATTTTTCTTTTTCTAAAAATTTTCTTAAGTCATTAGGATTGAAAAAATATAAATTTCACATTCATAGGACTTTGTTTACTCCCGTTTCACTTTTTTATTTGCGCGTTCGCGTTTATTTGTAACTAAAACGCGCGTTTTTAGGTTAAATTGCGTTTTTAAGTCATCTGATCATCAGTAATAATTAGTTAAGTGTTTCTAAATCATTTTCCATCATAATCTCGTAGTGTAACCATAATAATCAAATTCCTTGCCTTTCTGATTAATCACCCGATCCTTTAAAACGGTTACAAATACAATTGCACGCCTCGTCGGGACATAACGACCCGGGGATTCCCTAAACTCCTTGGTTAGTTGGTTTTTGAAGTTTGACTTGGTTGACCATTACCTGGTGAACTTAGTTGACCGTTCGAGACCAACCAATTTTTAAAAGAAAATTTAGAAAAAACCAAAAATAAATGAAGTGATAGCTTCTATTTAAGAAGCTTATTGCTTATTAGCTTATTTTCCTTAAGCACTTAGTGTTTTTATAATTTTCCTAGGTTCCTGTAGTTACAAAATAATTTCTGTAATTTTTTCATATTTTTCTCTTTTCATTTAGTATTCTTAATAATTAATATTAGTTTTTATTAATTAATAAATAGTTAATAATTAATAATAATTATTTAAAAAGTCTCAAAAATATATTTTCACTCTTAAAATTAGTTTTATATTATTTTAGATTTTTCCAAATTTAAATTTTATTTTTCTAGGTTAATTTCCTAATTATTTGTATTTTAGGGTATTTTAAATAATTAAAAGTAAATAGGAAATTAGTAATTAATTAATAGTAATTAATTAAATAGTGTAAAAATTATTTTTCTTTTTCTAAAAATTTTCTTTTATCATTAGGATTGTAAAAATGTAATTTTCATATCCGTAGGTATTTTATTTCACAAAACTCGCATTTTATTTTGTACGCTAACGTAGTTTTAAATCAAACGAACGCGTTTTTAGACTTAGCTCACGTTTTTAGTGTATCTGATCATCAGTAATTGTTTATATAGTGTTTCTAAGTTATTTTCATTCCTCGTATCTTAGTGTAATCATACAAACCAAATTCCTTACCTTTCTGTCCAAATTCACCCGATCACAAACCCGTTTTGATTACCATCACACCTCATCGGGACATAACGACCCGGGGAAACCATATACTTCCGCGGAGATTGATTCTAGGCTGTTTGACTTTGTTGACCATTCCTTGGTCAATATAAGTTGACCGTTTGGAGCCAATCAATAAGTGATAGATTAATAACACAAGATGTAGACTTAGAGGGTAGAGAGAAAAGAAATTATAGAGAAAGAATGTTTGGCAAGAGGTGAAGAATACAAGAGCCAAAAGTGGATATTTATAGGCCAAAATCCCAAAGTGTGAAAAAAATAATTTGAGACTGGCGCGTTGCCTGGCGCGTCGACGCGTGGCCAACGCGTCAGGAATCCTGAACTATTTTTTCTTGGGATTTTGGTATTTTAAGTATTCAACCTTGCTAAACCCTCAATTATACTTCACACATTGACCTTAACATTATTCATCCTCAAGGTTAACCAAATCAAATAGTCATTTGATGAAAAATCATTTTGTGAAATGTTTAATTGAAAACCATTTATCAAAGAAAGAAAAAGGAGTAATTGGATAAGTGTAGTTTGGGTATTCCTAACATGGCACATATAAGAGAGAAAGAATATGCTATGGAATATTCCTTTGTTAGAGAGAGAGAGAGAGAGAGAGAGAGAGAGAGAGAGAGAGAGAGAGAGAGAGAGAAAGAGAAGAGTTTGAGAAGTTAGGTTAAAAGATAACCATGGTTAGGTTGAGTAAGTTGGCATGGTTAGGGAGAAAAGAATATGCCAAGAATATTCCATATGAGGATAAGAGGGTGAGTTGGCATGGATAGGATAGGAGAGAATATGCCAAGGAATAAAGAATATGCTAAGGGGATATTCCTTGGTGAGAAAAGGGTAGATGTTGGATGGGGGTTAATAGGTAACCATGGTTGGTTAGAGAGAAGTGTGTAGAGAACAAACCATGGTTAGGTTAGAGAGTGAACCATGGTTGGGTTAAAGGGTATATCTAAGGGAATATTCCATCCTTGGTGTGGTTCAGAGTTAACCATGGTTAGGTGAGAAATGGGTGTGTTGAGAACTAACTATAGTTGGGTTAGAAATGAACCATGGTTGGGTTAAGAGAAGAATATGCTAGAGAATATTCCATTTCTTGGAGAAGAAGGTGAAATGGAAGGTTGAGATGTGTTTGAGAGGAATAGATGGTTAGGATGAAGAGTGTGTAAGTGATTAGATGGGGAGCCTAAGAGTGAGTTGGAGTATATGAGATATGAGTTGGATTTGTGTAAGGGAATATGTTGGAAGGATGTGATGTGTGTAAGAGTGTAAGGAATATGTAAGAATGATTTGATGAGGAGCCTAGTGTGTGTGAAGAGGAGTATGTGAGTGAAGTGTGTGTATTTTGAATGTAAGAAAAGTATAAAGTGGAAGGGAATATTGTAAGGAAGAATAATGTGTGGGAGTTTGGGAATATTGTGTGGGAGTTTGGGGAGACAAAAGGTACATGGTGTAAGAGGTGTAAAGGAATATTAAGAGGATGTTGTGGATATGATTTTGGGAAGGATTTTAGGAGGATTGGTGGTTTTTTCATTTGTGAAAAGTCAATTAAGAAGGTGAATAAGAAATAATCTAGTTGTCATTAAGAAGAAAAGATTTAGACAATTATGATTATAAGTTGAGAAAATCAAAAGTTACTTATAATCCTAAGTAACACAATGTCGAGAATCCATAGTTTCGTAACTCGTGACTTTCCACGACTCGACATACTCAACTAACACCTTGGTACAAACAAGCCAAGTGCTTTGCTTTGATGTAAGGCATATCCCAAGCGGGAAAGGATGCGTTTACGCAAAGTGACCTTTGACTTAGTTTGACCAATAAGGGAGTAAACCCGTTACGTAATTAGAGAAGATGTAAGCACGGGTTATGAGCATATGAATGCTTTCACATGATGTTACATGAAATATATAAGCTTCCTAAGTTTAGAAAAGCCTTGGCTAGAGGCGAGAGTTAGAAAAATTGAGTTGGCATTTTCCCGTAAACGGGTGTTTCAAAAGTTGAATCTCTCTAATCCCAAAACTCGTTTCGAGCGTTCTCAATCAAGCACATAAAATATTCATACCTATATTGAAAGATCCACATTTGTCGGGTAAGGGAAAAGCCGACATTCAAAGTTCGTCCCGACAAGGTTAGAAGCCTGGCGCGTCGCCCACTCGTCAATGCGCGGGCAAGCGCCTGGTGCAGACTTTGGTTCGGGAGAACTTTGGCTAACATTTGTTATTTTATGTGTTTCGAAGGTTTATTTGTCATCATTAAAACATTAAGAGATCTTGATAATGTTGTCTCAATACATTCAATACATCATCACATGAGGTAATGGTGGTTGATGAGTGCTCAAACACTCATCATTTTTGGTCAATCTGAACTGCAAAAACATACAAAAACACTCAGAAATGCATCAAAATACTAAAAATATTTCAAAATTGTGTTTTATATGTTTTAGATGCAAAATGAGCAAAACCAGATGAAAAACGTACAAAGTTTGCAAAATTGGCAGTTTCAGTCCCCCAACTTTCATAAAATTACAAAACTAGTCCCTGAATATTCAAAATATAGAAAATTATCACCAAAGGTCCTTTTGAAATCACAAGTTGTCATATTTATTCTTTTGGTGAAAAATTGGATAAGTTTTGAGAATTTACAGTTTTGGTCCTTGGAGTTTCTGATTTTGGCAGATTTGGTCCCTGGTGGGATAATTTTGGATGAAAAATCATTTTTAGTCCTTGGAAGTTCAAAAATGTTCAAATTTGGTCCTTGGATAAAAGTTTTTCACAAATTGGCAAAAATGATCCCTAAACTTTGAAAATTGTCAATTTTAGTCCTTGGGTGTTTATTTATAAAAAAGTACATTTTGGTTCTTTGGGTTATTAAAGTTTTCAATTTTGATCCTTATGATAACTTTGGAGTTTGTACATTTTCAGTCCCTTGGATTTTCATAAATTACATTTGAGGTCCTTGTGTTACACATCAAACCAAACGGACCCTTTTAAGTTATTTAACCCAACAACAAAAATCCATCCAACCCCACCCTTCCCTGATCCATGAAACTACCCAAGCCCACCAATCCAGCCCAATTCCTTTTTAATAAATCCAACCCACCCCGTTAATATATACCTGGTCGTTTGACCAGGTCAAACACCAACACCCTCACCCCTAACCTTCATCCCTAACCTCCATTACCACCCTTAAACCCAGGCCTTTGTCTCCCTCCTCCATGATACTCTCACCAACTATCATTAATGTACTCACCTACATTCAACCCCTCCCCTCTCCTCATTAAATGTTTCACCAAACACCACAACTGCCAATCCCACTTTTCCCGCCAATATTAATTTAAACGGCTGGGATCAACATAAGCTAATCCAACGGCTACAATTGGTGGGTAAGAAAGAGAAGACTTACAGGGCTTATAAAAGAAAAGAAAGAAGAGAAGAAAGTTAGTAGTTAGTATTATTTTAGTTTTAGTTTAGTTTAACTGTTGTTAGAATGTAATTTTCATCCCCTGTGTTTGTTCAAATTTTAGATTGTACTCTTAAGAGTTTTTAGTGTAAAAACAAGATAATCCAAGTTTGTAATTCAGTTCAAGTTTTATCTCTCAATTATAATTTTTATTTAAGAAATTCAGTTTAAATTGTGGTGTTATGAAAGTACTTGTTTAATGATAAGTGTTGTTCACATAAGCAATTTATAAGCTTTAATAAGCTCAGAAAGGGTTGAAATAGGTTTAAGCCTCAAAATTATACTTGGTCAACAAAAGTCAATCTGGCTCAAATGGGGTGAATGTTGATTCAGATCTGGTTTCATGGGTAATGATAGGTTGAGCATGTCTCAGTGAAGCTTTAATGAGCCTTACATCATTGTCATAAGGTCTGTTTACATCTCACTAAGCTTATTTCATTTATTTATCTCATAAAAGTCTCTGTTGTCTATTCATTTTAATTCCTAGTAATTTAGTGGTAGATTATGGTTTAGATGCTTTAATTTGATAGTATGATGCAGTGTTTTCTTTGTGGTTAGCTTAAAATTTGCTTGTTCTTTTGAAAACATCTCTACAGCTTCACTTAAGGGGTGTTTGGCACAGTGGTTTTGACCACTGTGCTTGGGTTTATTTGTTGAAATCCTGATTTAGTTAACTCATCTTAGGTAGTAATAACACATTTATAACATAATATCCAGTGGTGCTTTGTTTAAAAAGTCAAAATCATCAATCAAGTATCATAACTGTCCACTGTTGTGGATTTAGGATCTACAGACCCTCTAATCAGTCCTAAACTAGTAGATGTAGGGCAATTTAACTTATTCTAGGCTTAATACAACTTATTTAATCAGTAGAATCATCCACAAGTTCATCTAAGTCAAAGATTTAAGTTTCATTAAAAAGTCAATGTGCATGATGTTCAGATTTTTACAAAAGTTCAAGTAATTTTATTTATTTTTGTGTTTGCTTTCTGGAAGTGAAACTCTTTCCTACTCAAAATCTACCATCTCAGCTTTGATATCCCATGGTCATTTCATTTTTATGAATTTTATTGTGGTGTCCACACCTGATCAAAGTAGGCTGCAGGGCATATGCATGCCCTGCTACACAGATACTCAGCCAAACACCTAACTTCTTTGGCTCACACAGTGTTCAAAAGTGGGCCCCACCTCAAGTTTCCTAGCTTTTTGAGAAGCTCTCCAGCTTAGCTTTTAGGATTTGTGCTCATCTTTGGTTTTCAAACTCATTTGCTAGGGCTGCATTGCCCACCAAATCTGTCCTATTTTGCTTAACTGCTGAGTAATCAGTTTTTGTTCCAATATTCAAGGCCCTCTCATGCCCTCACCTGTGGGCCCCAGAGCTTCAATTCTAGCTTTTTAGAAAGCTTGTTGGCTCAGCTTATTAGATTACCTTTTTACCTGAGCTTACAAGCTATTTTGTAGGTCCTACAGGCTTGCAAAAGTACCTCTGTGGATTGTTTGTGAAATCAGTCTTGGGAATTGCTTATTTTCATGGTTAAGCTTATTTAGTATACTTTTCTTTTTGTCCTAGCTTAATTTCTGTTGATATCACTTGTATGCATCTAAATCATCCCCTGGTCTCAGCTTAAAAGCTTATCTTCAAGCTTTTAGCTTTGACAGTTGACCAAAGTCAACTGTCAAGCTAATAAGCACTTGTAGTGCTTATTTATGAGACTCAAAGATTGTTCCTTTTTAAAAGTTTGTTGTTTTAGTTTATAAATAGATTTGAAAAAGAAAAAAACCAGAAAAAACAAATTTTACAATAAGTGATAACTTCTATTTAAGAAGTTTAAGCTTATTAGCTTATTTTTATGCTTTTTCCTTAAGCACTTTGTTATTTTAGATTTTTCTTAAGTTCCTTATATCTTAAAATAATTTCTGTAATTTTTTCATATTTTTCTCTTTTCATTTAGTAGTTTTAATAATTAATATTAGTTTTTATTAATTAATAATTAGTTAATAATTAATAGTAATTATTTAAATAGTCTTAAAAATATATTTTCTGTTTTAAAAATAGTTTTATAATATTTTAGACTTTTCTAAGTTTTTATTTTATTTATCTAGGCTTTATTTTCATTTTCTTATTTTTTAGGTAATTATTAAATATTATTAAATAGTTAATAATTAATAATAATTAGATAAAAAGTAGGAAAAATATATTTTAAGTTTGAAAATTAGTTTTATAATATTTTAGATTTTTCCAAATTTATTTTTCATATTTTTAGTGTAATTTCATAATTAGTTATAATTTAGGTTAATTTAAATAATTAATAAGTAATTAATAAATAGTAATTAATTAATAATAATCAATTAAATAGTGTAAAAATTAATTTTAATTTTCTAAAAAGTTTATTTTATTATTAGGATTGTAAAAATGTGATTTTCATCTTTGTAAGTATTTTATTTTACTAAAACTCGCGTTTTAATTTGTACGTTCACGTTACTTAAAACTGAACGTACGCGTTTTTAGGTATAAATCGTTTATGGTTTTTCCCACTTTCCTGTCTTATTCTTATAGCTTCCTTAAGCTATTTCATTGTATAAATCCTTAGGTTAATCACTCTCCAACTCCTTTCCATCCAAATTCACCCGATCACAAAACCGTTTTATAACCATCCACACCTCGTCGGGACATAACGACCCGGGGAAACACTATACTTCCGCGGAGCATTAACTCTAGGCTGTTTGACCTTGTTGACCATTCCCTGGTCAGTTTAGGTTGACCGTTCAGAGCCGATCAAATTTTTGGCGGCGCTGCCGGGGAGGTGTGCGCGTTTCTGCAGCGTCTTTCGAGATTAGTGTTATCTCATCTCACTCACTGTACAAATACCACCACTTGTGTATATTTTCAAAATCAAAACACATAAAAAAGTCATTGACACTTTTCCTAAAGTGTTAGAACACCAAAAAAATTAAAAAACAACAAAAACATATCGTAACGTTTTCTGATTCGGTTTTCTCTTAAGGTGATTCTTAAGGAGAAACGATTCTAGATTACGGGACGATAACAAAAATATTGTCCAAAAAGTTTTCATCCCTAGTGCATGCGCACTCGTTCTTCAAGGTCCACTAGCCCATTACGTGAGCTTTTCCGGAAACCTCGAAGACCTCGTAGACGTTCTGCACCAACAGTCGGATCTGAGATCCGAGCTGTTGCACCTTCAGCTGTCATCATGGCGGCTGAACCCACTATGAATGAGCTTCTCCAAGCACCCGTCGAGGGTTACGGAGATGTTATCGTTGTTCCGGCAATCGTGGCCGATAATTTTGAGCTTAAAACCGGGTTGATAAACCTGGCCACCTCACGTCAATTCTACGGTTTTGAGAGGGACGATCCTCAAGATCACATTCAATGGTTTAATAAAATCACATCCACCATCAAATGCAAAAATGTCCCTGAAGAGGCAATCAAACTTCTTCTCTTCCCTTTTTCTATCGATGGGGCTGCCCGGGTTTGGCTTGAAAAACAACCCCCTCGATCAATTGAAACATGGGAAGATTTGAATAAGAAGTTCGTAAATGAATTCTTTCCTCCTTCCAAAACCACGAGTCTTAAGAATGAGATCATGAAATTCACGCAGAAATTTGATGAGTCCTTTAGTGAGGCATGGGATCGTTACAAGGAATTGCTCCGAAAATGTCCTCACCACGGGTTCTCCGATCTCATGCAACTTGATACTTTCTACAATGGTGTGAGCCAATCCGATCAAGATTCTCTCAATGCCTCCGCTGGAGGTAATTTCTTGAATCGTACCACAAAGGATGCTTTAGCGATCATTGAGAATAAATCTAAGGTCCGCATTCCACGAAGCAAACCGGTTGTTTTCCAAGGAAATGTTGTTCCTTCTACCTCATCGCCCGTGGCTCAGTCTAGCACCGATGCTAGACTTGACAAACTCACAGAAGCAATCCATGCATTGGTTCTCACCAAAAGCAAGAAAAATTCTTCTCCTTATTCTTCCCCACAAGCTGAAATAAAAAAGATAGAAGTTTGTGTCACATGTGGTGGTCCACACTCATATTACAATTGCACTGCCACCGAAGGCAATCCATTCGAAGTAAATGCAATAGCCGGCAATTCCAACCAAGGAGGTAACCAATACCGTCCTCAAGTGGAACCAAATTACCGGGCTAGCAACCAGGGTGGACCACCCGGGTTTCCTCCACCTCAAAATCCAAAAGTATCTGTTTTAATAAGGTTTTTAAGTTTGTGGAAGTGATTTTACCTAAGTTTGATAAAAATAAAAAAATATATAAAAAAAATAAAATAAAAATAAAAATCATGATTCAGAGTTGAAGAGGCATGGAGCATGGTAAATTTGGGATGGCCATGGTTTAGTGGTTCATGGGAACCAATAGGAAGGGTCCTTGATCCCTGGTTCATTGAAAATTGCTTGGAAGGCTTTGTAAGCATTTTCCTTTAATTTTCACCATCTTAGTGTACAAGTATTATTAGTGAGTTATCTGTGTTTATTTTGTTTGTTTATTGCTGAGGAGATAACTAGTGATCATTAATTTGTGGTTTGGAATCATTTGTATTAAGTTTTCTTGCTTACTGTATTTTTAAAGGGTGTTTGGATTAGACTGTGTTGATCATTGTGGTTGTTCTCAGTTGTTATTCATTGTTCACTCAGCTCACTTAAGTCTCAAATACACCAAATCAAGTCTTTTTCTTAGTGGTTACAAACACAGAAGTCAAATCACAAACAAAATCATCACCACAGTTAACTGTGGTGACATTTAAGCTTTAGGTTTCATAAAATCAACTCACAAGTTTGTGTTTTTGTTTAAAATGGTTGTTTTTTAGCTCAATATAACAAATCCAAGCAACAAATAGGATCTGAGTTTCATAAAAGTCAAAATCTCAAAGTTTTCTTAAAAGTCAAAAGTTCATCATCTCAGAAAAACCAAAAATGGCATGAATTTTCTAGATTTTTGTGTTTGATATTAGACTGTGAAATTTGTTGTGGTGATAGTTTATCAGTAGAGGTATAAGATCCTATGTTTGTTTTATTTTTGTGATTTTTTTACCAGCTTGTGTACAAGCTCAAAGTGAGCTTCAGGGCAAGCTCTTGCCCTGTGCACAATCTCAGTTTCACCTACCTAGTTATAGTGGACCCCACAGGCCTACTCAGTGGGCCCCAGGCCTAGACTTTTAGCTTATTGGAAAGCCAATAAGCTAGGCTTCAATAACTTGAGCTTATTTTGTAGTATAGAAGTCATTTAGGAGGGCTGCTAGCCCCTTGTAGTTTGGCCATCAACTGAGTTAAGCTGAGTCATCAGCTTTTACCCTCAACTTTCAACCCTCCCCCTGACCTCATCTGTGGGACCCAGAGGGTATACCTTGGCTTTTTAGATAGCTTTTCACCCCAGCTTCTTGGCTTATTACTTTGCTTGGGCTTCCAAAGTCTATAGTGGACCCCACATGGCCTGAAAGTTGGCCATTTGAACCTGTTTCAGACTCAGTTTGTGTAAACTGCTTATTTGCTTATTTGGAGCTTATCAGTGTGTATATTTGAATCCTTTAGCTTATTTCAGTTGTATTAAACTTGTGTGCATCTCAAAACACCATTGGTCTCAGCTGAAAGCTTATTCCCAAGCTTTTTTGCTTTGACAGTTGACCAAAGTCAACTGTCCTAACAATAAGCACTTGGAGTGCTTATTTTTGAGCTTATAACCAAACCCACTTTACAAAAGCTGCTTAAAATCTTATAATAAGCAGTTTGGAAAAAGAAAATCTCAAATAAGCCCAACTTAATAGAAGTGATAGCTTCTATTTAAGCCAATTGGCTTATTCTTCAGCTTATTAATAAGCAATTCTCATTTTTATAATTTTCCTAGGCTTCTGGTGTGCAAAAATAATTTTTGTAATTTTTTCAGATTTTTCTTGCACCATTTAGTATTTTTCTTAATTTAAAATAATTTTTAGTAATTATTAAATAGTTAATAATTAATAATAATTAATTAGAAAATCAGAAAAATATAAATTAAATTTTAAAATTAGTTTTTAGTTAGTTTTAATTTTTCCAAATTTAATTTTCAATTTTCTAGTGTATTTTAATAATTAATTAGAATTTAGGTTAATTTAAATAATTAAAAAGTAATTAATAATTAGTTAATAAATAGTAATAATTAATTAAATAGTCTTAAAAATATATTTTCATTTCTAAAATTAGTTTTATAGTATTTTAGATTTTTCTAAGTTTAATTTTTATTTTTCCAAGTTAATTTCATATTTATTTATAATTTAGGTTAATTTAGTTAATTAAAAGTAATTAGAAAATTAGTATTTAATTAACAGTAATTATAAAATTAGTGTAAAAATTAATTTTAAATTTCAAAAAATTTTCTCTCATCATTAGGTTTGTAAAAAGTAAATTTTCATACCAGTAGCCTTTCCAGATCACCTTATTCACCTTTCGTACGTTTGTTCGCGTTTTCAGCAAACGTACGGTTTTTGGCTTTAAGTAATTTCTTCCAAACCTTTATCCCCGTAATCATTCACATAGCTTTCCTAAGCTATTTTGTTTAATAATTTTCAAAAAATTCTCATAACAAACCCTTCCTGTGAATAAACACCCGATCACAAAGCACGCTAAGTTACAATTCACACCTCAACGGGATTTAACGACCTGGTGATACCTTATATTACCCGGAGCATTGACCTAGGCTATTTGACTTTGTTGATCATTCTTTGGTCAATATAAGTTGGTGGTTTAGCATCGATCAATTTTTCTCATTCCATCAGTTACCACACCATCAGTCTCAGTAGTTTCACTGTTGTGAGTACTGTGGTGGTTCACATTACAGTTCTGATTGTCAATCGGGAAACACGCTTGTCTATGAGCAGTTTCCTGATAACAATTATAACTCAAGCACATACAACCCACAGCCACATCAGTTTCACTGTTGTGATTACTGTGGAGGTCCACACTCTAGCTCGGATTATCAAACAAGGAATCCGTTTCCTTGTAACAATTACGACTATTCGTTTTCAGACTCACCTCCACAGTACCCAATGATTCACACAACTCCTCATGATACCGAGCATGACCTTTTACTAAAGGCTCTTGATATATTGAAAGAACTTAAGGAGGAGTTGGTTACCACACCGTTTCAAGACTCTCGTGAGAAATCTATGGCAGAATTACTTGCGGAAGAACGAGAGGCTAGAAACGAATTGAGCATGGAAGAATTACTTGTCTTAGAACAAGCAGCTATAACACATGCCAAATTTCGTCAAGCTGCTCTTCTAGACTGTGATGATGATAGTGATATTGAAGACACCCTTGATATCCTTCAATTTTATAAGGGTTCGTCAGATTCATCACTTGTGATTCCTCCCATTGTAAATCAGGGAGAAAATAATGAGATGGAGAACTTACTAGCAGAAGATCAAATGGAACTTGTACAATCCATGAATGCTAGCTCCTCTCATCTCCCTCAGTCTGTTGTTATCACACCTGGAGTTCACACTCACTCTCTGAACATGGGGGATGAGCATCTTAGCACTGTTCCTAATAAGGAATCGGACGAATTAATAAAGTCTAGTGTTGAGATCCTTATCCCAATCCCGAGAGAGTCACAGGGAACTTTGGATCATGTATGTGATATTCCTTCATCTATTGAGTGTCCTAAAGATCAATTTGAGACTTTCTCCGATTGTAGCGATAATTGTACATCTTATGGAGACATTGAGTATATTGAGGCATCACTCCCTCAGTCTGATGCTGATCCTCTTCTTGAGGAGTTCGCCGATGAACTTAATCACATCAATCCACTTTCATCGGAAAGTGATGATGGTCTCCTTGATTTCGAAGCCGATCTGGGAGAAATTGAAAGTCTCCTATATCATGATCCGTCACTCACTTCTGATCCCAACAGTCCAGTAGAGAATGTTAATCTCTTTGTTCCCGAAACTTTCAATACTACTCTCACCAATCCTCTATTTGAATTCGAATCTGAATTCACTTTGATTTCTGATAATCCACTCTTTGATATTCAGAATGAGGATTGTGATGAGTCTATTCCGGAACATGAATTCACAGATTCACATCTTGTGAATAATTCTCTTCATGAGGAGTTCTCCGATGAACTCACTCATCATGTCATGACTCCTCCGGAGTTTGATAGCCCGGGGGGAGATGCTCTCAATCTTGAGAATTTGCAAATTCCCACCCACCCTCCCGGGTTGTTTACGAGCTTACCCTTTGAAATCTAAACTCAGGCTACGGAGCCTCCTCTTAAGGAAGAAGATGAACTCATGATTTTCTTCCTTTTCTTCACCTATAAGGTGACTTCTTCTCTTTTTCACTCCTTCGGGAGTGAGGACACTATATTTGATCCCGGCATTTTCTTGTATCATTATCTTGAGCCGGATATTTATCTCATCGGTGTGGAACTTTCACGTGCTTCAAATGTTTGTCCAAACATCTTGAATGAAGGTACGATTGAGATTGTTTCTTCCACATCATGCTTCCCCAAGGACAAATGAATTCGGGGTCGAGTCAAGCTAGCGACTCGGTCATGTTTATAGGGTTTTCACCCTAAGTGTGGGGGAGTCCCCTATGCTATGGTTACTGTTATAGATCGTTTATAACAAGTGGCATCAGAGACCAGGTTGGCTTGTGATTTAGGGATCTTACAAGGTTTGTTTTGTCGAAGAACGAAGAAAACAAGAAAAATTCGAATCTAGAAAAATTTTCGTATCTCACTGCAGGGCTGTTTTCAAACAGTGATATCTCCTTCGTTAACCGTTGGATCGGGCTGAAATTTTTACTGGAGGTTCTCTACTTATCAAGGAAGGGTTCCACTGGAGGGATCTTCGATCTGAGCTTCCAATAAAAATATAAAAATTGTCGAAAACTGCTGTAGAGAGAGGTATAATATTCGAATTTTTAGGGTTTTTAGGGTTTTGATATTAATTGATTTCCTTATTCTACTGATTTGATTCACCATGGAAGTCAATTTTGGGTTATTATCATATTTGATTCGTATTTATTGCTCATGAATATGAAACCCTAAACGAGCTGGTATTGATTCTCAAGGAGTACTCAAGCTAGGTTTAACTGAAGTTACTGGTACTCATGAATTTTGCAATTTATTTAGGGTTTGATATCAGAAAAGATTATTTGAACAAGATAGTAAGGCTACGATTAGTGGAGGAGCAGATTTGTGAGCCATGGATTGTATTGATTGTAAGTAAACATGGTACGTTCGATTTAAACATGGCTGATTCACAAAGATAGTCTAGTACTGATTAGTTATTGATCAAATTTTAATCTTCTACAATCATGGGTCGGTGGCACATTGCAATATATTCTTTGATTCAGAAACATGGGACGGTGGTAGCTGAATGTCTTTATTCGTCTCATATTGCAAATTAGTGGGTCGATTATTTTAAAGGTTAGTGAAAGAATCCATTTGCACAAGAATTAATTTGTTTATCGGTGGAGAAAAGGTAATGAATGTCAGTAGCAGGTTATTAATTTGATTGGTGGTATTCATCACATGTTATTTAAGTTTGTTGTATTATGCATTCATTGATGACGGTGGTGGACAATATGTGAATGTATATTTGCTAGTTGATCATGGGTCGGTGCTAAGGAATTTAGTTGTTTATTATGTGCTTTGCAATATTGGGATTTAGATGAATTAGGGTTTCGTTATTTGATTTAAACATGCAACTAGGGTACGCATGATGGAGATATGCTTACTAGTTTTGTGAATGACTCTACTTCCCATGAAAATTGAGGTTACTGGAACATGACCTTCGCATGGAATTAATAAGGTGACTGATTATTCGATGCTACTGGTTCCAGTTATATGGATGGAGTAAGGTTACTTCTATATGGGACCGAGATTACATGGTTCCTAGTTTGTCTAATGGGCATAAAGCTACTGACTTGAAGCTGTTCGTTGGAGTCATAGCAAATAGGTGTCAGGGTACTACTGCTACACTTCGCGTTTCCACTGCTAAGCTCAGATTGTTACCACTGCTCTTACAAATTTTACCACTGCTGGACTTTATATTTCCCACTGCTCGTTCTATTTTACCACTGCTCACATCTCGTTTCCACTGCTGTCTAGACAATTACCACTGCTGCACTTCATAGTTCCATGGTTTGTATTACTGCTGTTTGTTACTTATTACTAGTCGTTACAAGCTTCATGTATGGGATATACGCTACTTTGTCAATGATCATGCATGAAGAATATTTATTGTTTCAAGGAAATGGGTCAGTCAATTTATCTTCATTGCATGGATGATATCAAAGATAACTTTGGTCTCAATGGTAACAATTATTCGAGGGTAGTATACTGTGAGCAGATTGTTTGGATTTTTGAAAATGTTAGACACACAAGGAAGCTATTTGGTGAGCATGATTTACAAGTAGTAAGGGGAAGACATATGGTTCTTTGTATCGAGCAAAGTATATGGATTTGATGAGATGGTTTTACACACACAGGTTGTTGGTTAATTCACACACACAAAGGAAGATTTTGATACATGGTTCTTAACAGATTAAAGGCTCATTTTTATTTGTTTTAATTGGTTACGAAGAAAGGTTTTTATCACCTATTTGATGATGAAGTGGAGTTTCACAGGTTTGTGTTTTATCATACCTTTTCAGTATGGGGTAACTTGTTCGTTCGTTCAGGTGACTACGAATTGACAAACACTTGAAGGAGTTACGTTATTGTGCTCAGTGTTTATTGTCAAGAGATTGCGATCTCCCTATACGTTAAGTATACGTTCGAAGTCAATTTTAGTACAAGATATAAGGCACAAGTTTGGGTGGTTCTACTTCAGCATCAAGTTGGTAATACTTAGTTTTCTTCATCAGTGATCATTACATTGAGCCTACAGAATTGAAGATTCAACACATGGTTAACATATGGGTTTCATGGGAAGCTTAAGTGTTTAAATGTTTAACTATTTATATGCTACATCGAGGTGAAGGTTTTTACTACTGCTAGTTTGATTTCTATTGTTTCAAGTTCATTTAAAGATGCGGAGAACTTAATTGTGGGCGACTTTGAAACATTGGAAAGATGGATTGGTCGAGTAATATTGATTCGTGGTTATGAAGATCAAGGTTGCATACATTTGTCCCCTATTTGATGATGACAAAAAGGGGAAGGAGATTTACAAGATTACAACTTGAAGATCCTTGATGATATAGCATGGTTTAAGGGGAAGTTCATTTATCTTTCATATATATTAGCTTCAGGGGAAGTTCGTGATTACTTGGTTTTGTCATATCAACTAGGGGAAGATTGTTAGGAATTATACTTAAGTTGATATTGACAAAATATGAAAGATAAAGGACTTATGATGACAAAGTGAAGAATGCAAAAGACAAAGGACTTTCTTTACAAAGAAGTTATTTCAATATAGTCCTTCGTAGTATTTTGTAACCCTAGTTCTCTATTATATAAAGAGAATACAGGGAATAGGTTTATTCATTCATGTGTGTCACAATGTAAACCTAGAAAGGTGTGTGTGTGTAGAGACGTTTTATGGGAAAACGTCTTGGGTGATTAGTGTTAAGCCTCAACGATCTTAGATCGCTGTTAGGATGTAACCGTGCTACACTTGATCACGTAGCATTGGGGCTTTGATGTATGTTAGTGTAGAGATGATGACGAGAAACCTTGTTAGCAATAATAAAAATGTTTTGTTTATTCCGCTGCGTACATGTTCTTTATCTTTATTATTAACAAGGTTTCTCGTCATCATCTCTACACTAACATACATCAAAGCCCCAATGCTACGTGATCAAGTGTAGCACGGTTACATCCTAACAGCGATCTAAGATCGTTGAGGCTTAACACTAATCACCCTAGACGTTTTCCCATAAAACGTCTCTACACACACACACCTTTCTAGGTTTACATTGTGACACACATGAATGAATAAACCTATTCCCTGTATTCTCTTTATATAATAGAGAACTAGGGTTACAAAATACTACGAAGGACTATATTGAAATAACTTCTTTGTAAAGAAAGTCCTTTGTCTTTTGCATTCTTCACTTTGTCATCATAAGTCCTTTATCTTTCATATTTTGTCAATATCAACTTAAGTATAATTCCTAACAGTTACAAATGAAGTGAAAATACAAAATGGTGTTTTCCACGCTTAACTTGTAATGTTGCCCTTTTACGTTCAAAATGTCGGCATAATAGCCGGGACTTTGAATATTGAGGACAATATTCATCCTAAGTGTGGGGGGTATTCGCTATTCTAGCGAATTTTATCACATTTTACTATATAATACCCCCGTTTTTAGCCAAAATTTCAAAAAATTTTCAAAAATTTTTCACTTGTTCTTCAAAATTTTTGTGGTTATCAGTCCGCCATGTCTAAACGACGAAAGGGATTGGCTAGTCCAGGAGCAAACGGCTCTTGGTAAAGACATCTCAAATCCGTTTACGGCTAGCAATTTGTCCAAAACTGTATGGTTCCTCAACTCCCCATATCCCATAAAGCGAATGAGTTGGCTAGCCCACAAGATTATGGCTTGTGGTAAAGGCCGTGGAAAATCCATAATTGGTAATCAGCTCACCAAGATGTTGACGTTGTCCATCAAGAGTTGGCTAGTCCAGAAGCAAACGGCTTTTGGTAAAGACTAATCAAATCCGTTGACAGCTGGTGGTTTGCTCAAAATCACACGGTTATCAGGTGTACCACAGTTCTTACACCTGGCTACTCCAGAAGTGATGGATTTTGGTAAACAGTTTAAAATCCATCAAGTTTTCAAAACAGTTATTGCTAGGGACTAGCAATAGTTTAGTGTGGGGAATTGATGAGTGCTCAAATACTCATCATTTTTGGTCAATCTGAACTGCAAAAACATACAAAAACACTCAGAAATGCATCAAAATACTAAAAATATTTCAAAATTGTGTTTTATATGTTTTAGATGCAAAATGAGCAAAAACAGATGAAAAACGTACAAAGTTTGCAAAATTGGCAGTTTCAGTCCCCCAACTTTCATAAAATTACAAAACTAGTCCCTGGATATTCAAAATATAGAAAATTATCACCAAAGGTCCTTTTGAAATCACAAGTTGTCATATTTAGTCTTTTGGTGAAAAATTGGAAAAGTTTTGAGAATTTACAGTTTTGGTCCCTAGAGTTTCTGATTTTGGCAGATTTGGTCCCTGGTGGGATAATTTTGGATGAAAAATCATTTTTAGTCCTTGGAAGTTCAAAAATGTTCAAATTTGGTCCTTGGATAAAAGTTTTTCACAAATTGGCAAAAATGATCCCTAAACTTTGAAAATTGTCAATTTTAGTCCTTGGGTGTTTATTTATAAAAAAGTACATTTTGGTTCTTTGGGTTATTAAAGTTTTCAATTTTGATCCTTATGATAACTTTGGAGTTTGTACATTTTCAGTCCCTTGGATTTTCATAAATTACATTTGAGGTCCTTGTGTTACACATCAAACCAAACGGACCCTTTTAAGTTATTTAACCCAACAACAAAAATCCATCCAACCCCACCCTTCCCTGATCAATGAAACTACCCAAGCCCACCAATCCAGCCCAATTCCTTTTTAATAAATCCAACCCACCCCGTTAATATATACCTGGTCGTTTGACCAGGTCAAACACCAACACCCTCACCCCTAACCTTCATCCCTAACCTCCATTACCACCCTTAAACCCAGGCCTTTGTCTCCCCCCTCCATGATACTCTCACCAACTATCATTAATGTACTCACCTACATTCAACCCCTCCCCTCTCCTCATTAAATGTTTCACCAAACACCACAACTGCCAATCCCACTTTTCCCGCCAATATTAATTTAAACGGCTGGGATCAACATAAGCCAATCCAACGGCTACAATTGGTGGGAAAGAAAGAGAAGACTTACAGGGCTTATAAAAGAAAAGAAAGAAGAGAAGAAAGTTAGTAGTTAGTATTATTTTAGTTTTAGTTTAGTTTAACTGTTGTTAGAATGTAATTTTCATCCCCTGTGTTTGTTCAAATTTTAGATTGTACTCTTAAGAGTTTTTAGTGTAAAAACAAGATAATCCAAGTTTGCAATTCAGTTCAAGTTTTATCTCTCAATTATAATTTTTATTTAAGAAATTCAGTTTAAATTGTGGTGTTATGAAAGTACTTGTTTAATGATAAGCGTTGTTCACATAAGCAATTTATAAGCTTTAATAAGCTCAGAAAGGGTTGAAATAGGTTTAAGCCTCAAAATTATACTTGGTCAACAAAAGTCAATCTGGCTCAAATGGGGTGAATGTTGATTCAGATCTGGTTTCATGGGTAATGATAGGTTGAGCATGTCTCAGTGAAGCTTTAATGAGCCTTACATCATTGTCATAAGGTCTGTTTACATCTCACTAAGCTTATTTCATTTATTTATCTCATAAAAGTCTCTGTTGTCTATTCATTTTAATTCCTAGTAATTTAGTGGTAGATTATGGTTTAGATGTTTTAATTTGATAGTATGATGCAGTGTTTTCTTTGTGGTTAGCTTAAAATTTGCTTGTTCTTTTGAAAACATCTCTACAGCTTCACTTAAGGGGTGTTTGGCATAGTGGTTTTGACCACTGTGCTTGGGTTTATTTGTTGAAATCCTGATTTAGTTAACTCATCTTAGGTAGTAATAACACATTTATAACATAATATCCAGTGGTGCTTTGTTTAAAAAGTCAAAATCATCAATCAAGTATCATAACTGTCCACTGTTGTGGATTTAGGATCCACAGACCCTCTAATCAGTCCTAAACTAGTAGATGTAGGGTAATTTAACTTATTCTAGGCTTAATACAACTTATTTAATTAGTAGAATCATCCACAAGTTCATCTAAGTCAAAGATTTAAGTTTCATTAAAAAGTCAATGTGCATGATGTTCAGATTTTTACAAAAGTTCAAGTAATTTTATTGATTTTTGTGTTTGCTTTCTGGAAGTGAAACTTTTTCCTACTCAAAATCTACCATCTCAGCTTTGATATCTCATGGTCATTTCATTTTTATGAATTTTATTGTGGTGTCCACACCTGATCAAAGTAGGCTGCAGGGCATATGCATGCCCTGCTACACAGATACTCAGCCAAACACCTAACTTCTTTGGCTCACACAGTGTTCAAAAGTGGGCCCCACCTCAAGTTTCCTAGCTTTTTGAGAAGCTCTCCAGCTTAGCTTTTAGGATTTGTGCTCATCTTTGGTTTTCAAACTCATTTGCTAGGGCTGCATTGCCCACCAAATCTGTCCTATTTTGCTTAACTGCTGAGTAATCAGTTTTTGTTCTAATATTCAAGGCCCTCTCATGCCCTCACCTGTGGGCCCCAGAGCTTCAATTCTAGCTTTTTAGAAAGCTTGTTGTCTCAGCTTATTAGATTACCTTTTTACCTGAGCTTACAAGCTCTTTTGTAGGTCCTACAGGTTTGCAAAAGTACCTCTGTGGCCTGTTTGTGAAATCAATCTTGGGAATTGCTTATTTTCATTGTTAAGCTTATTTAGTATACTTTTCTTTTTGTCCTAGCTTAATTTCTGTTGATATCACTTGTAAGCATCTAAATCATCCCCTGGTCTCAGCTTAAAAGCTTATCTTCAAGCTTTTAGCTTTGACAGTTGACCAAAGTCAATTGTTAAGCTAATAAGCACTTGTAGTGCTTATTTCTGAGACTCAAAGATTGTTCCTTTTTAAAAGTTTGTTGTTTTAGTTTATAAATAGATTTGAAAAAGAAAAAAACCAGAAAAAACAAATTTTACAATAAGTGATAACTTCTATTTAAGAAGTTTAAGCTTATTAGCTTATTTTTATGCTTTTTCCTTAAGCACTTTGTTATTTTAGATTTTTCTTAAGTTCCTTATATCTTAAAATAATTTCTGTAATTTTTTCATATTTTTCTCTTTTCATTTAGTATTTTTAATAATTAATATTAGTTTTTATTAATTAATAGTTAGTTAATAATTAATAGTAATTATTTAAATAGTCTTAAAAATATATTTTCTAATAGTTTTATAATATTTTAGACTTTTCTAAGTTTTTATTTTATTTATCTAGGCTTTATTTTCATTTTCTTATTTTTTAGGTAATTATTAAATATTATTAAATAGTTAATAATTAATAATAATTAGATAAAAAGTAGGAAAAATATATTTTAAGTTTGAAAATTAGTTTTATAATATTTTAGATTTTTCCAAATTTATTTTTTATATTTTTAGTGTAATTTCATAATTAGTTATAATTTAGGTTAATTTAAATAATTAATAAGTAATTAATAAATAGTAATTAATTAATAATAATCAATTAAATAGTGTAAAAATTAATTTTAATTTTCTAAAAAGTTTATTTTATTATTAGGATTGTAAAAATGTGATTTTCATCTTTGTAAGTATTTTATTTTACTAAAACTCGCGTTTTAATTTGTACGTTCACGTTACTTAAAACTGAACGTACGCGTTTTTAGGTTTAAATCGTTTCTGGTTTTTCCCACTTTCCTGTCTTATTCTTATAGCTTCCTTAAGCTATTTCATTGTATAAATCCTTAGGGTAATCACTCTCCAACCCATTTCCATCCAAATTCACCCGATCACAAAACTGTTTTATAACCATCCACACCTCGTCGGGACATAACGACCCGGAGAAACACTATACTACCGCAGAGCATTGACTCTAGGCTGTTTGACCTTGTTGACCATTCCCTGGTCAGTTTAGGTTGACCGTTCAGAGCCGATCAGTGGTCATCATGGGGGGTGAGTGTTCCCAAACAGTTGAAGCCTTTCTAGAGAAGGAATTGTAGACTGTTTGGCAGAGCCCCCCCCCCCCCCCCCCAATTGATGGGTTATGGGTGCCTAGTGAAGCCACACACCTTCTATGTCCTAGCCATTATGGATGCTGGTTGAATGGTTTTGATAGGGAGGTGATGTGGAAATGTAGCTAGATGGTAGGTGCAATTAAAGGTGAATTCAAGGTCAAAGCTGGCATGGTTTATGTTAAAGTGCAGCCTTGACTATTTGGGTATAACTATGTGTTGACAAAGATATGGGCTAGTGATGTATGACATCGGATAACAGTAGCAGTTGTGAGCAGATATTGATTAGTCTAGCCAGTATTGTTTTCTACTTTGTATTCCACTGGTTGAAAGTGTTCAATCCAATTAGTGTGAGAATTATATTGTAATTTGTCATTGTTGATATTAATATAAATATTCACCTTTTACACACAAAAAAAAGTTTTTAGCCGACTTATTTTATAAGCCCTTCCATAAGCCCCATGAAAAACGAGACTTACTTTATTAGCCGACTTATTTTAAAAGCCCAAGCCCAACTGCCGACAAAATTTTGTGGGTAAATAAGTAATTTGTTCATGTATTCCATAAAGTGAGTTTAAAATGGGGTAAATTGCTAAATTTTGTCCCTAATGTTTTGGAAAATTGCAAGAAAATCACCGAAAACAACTTTTTTCCAATTTAGTCATTGAAGCTGATGTGGCGTTCCAAAATGGTCACCG
Source organism: Artemisia argyi (assembly GCA_030686995.1). Lineage (NCBI taxonomy): Eukaryota > Viridiplantae > Streptophyta > Magnoliopsida > Asterales > Asteraceae > Artemisia > Artemisia argyi. Next base: position 155,788,348 of record CM060692.1, read on the forward strand.
AAACATAACGAGTGTTAGTTCTCCCATTAGTCAAGGTCAAACGCATTTAAAATTACTAATATACATTCGTCTTCTTCCTTACTCTCATTTTATTTTGAATTTGCAGCTTTCTTTTTACCCACCACATCACAAACCCACCAAGCACCACCACTCTCTACCACCAAACAACTAGCACCACCACTCTCTACCACCATAAAATGTGGATTTTTTTTATTTTTTTTTATTATTTTTTTTAACTGAACGCATGATGCGTGTTGTGTCACGTTGTAGTATAGAGGTGTTTATGACATATCAAATTTTAAATTTATATTTTGCCAACTTATCGTATAACACACACACTAACGAGCAGTGTACCCAATCAATATGTAGATAGTGGTAAGCATAGTGTCAATCACTAAGAGTGAAACATAATATCCAGTTAGTCTAATCAATATTTTAATTCCCTAAGTTAGTTTTACAATCTAATCTAATGCAAAGGGGGGTTTAGTCTGAGAGACTAGCACGATTTGGTTAAATCAACTAAAACTATAAAATACAACTAATGAGATAGAATTACAACGATTGGCGAACACGTACACAAATAGATAATAGATACAGATAAGAAGGTCTAACTAATGATTAAGTAGCTTGTCACTTGTTTTATTGCTAGTTTTATATGATGAGTATCGTAATCTAATCTGTCTCGTTAGATCTTAAGTATAGGCGAGTAAACCCTTAATGATTACTTAGCTTAAGAACTAATTTACTAACTTATTAGGCTAGTGAACTAATCGTGGGGGGAGGTATGGCAGCCCCGAACAAGCCACAGATAGGCACAGAGGTTATCAATGCACATATAAAAAGAACAAAAAAAACATCATATAAACTTTAATCGATGGGAAATCAATTTTAAGGGGAGCAATATGGCGGTCACAAGCCCATCAATCCTGATGGATTAAAGCTTACTATTACAATAAAATAAAACTACTTAATTGAGTTAAATTACAAGCAGAACCTTCTTACTGCTCTAAGATCTTCAATGTGGTGTGTCTTGTGTTTCCTTTTCGTTATTATTCCTCTCCTTAGGGTTTATGTTGCAGCTTCTCTAGGTTTTGGTACACGAAATTCGGCTGTATCTTGGGGTATTTATAGTTTATGTCTGAGGGTTTGATGCGGCGCATCTACTAAGTAGATGCGGGGCATTGACTTAACTTTGCATGAGGTCCAAGACTAATATATTCTGGAATATTCGTACACCGTCTTCAGATGCGGCATATCTTGAATCCTTATGTGGCGCATGTCCTTCAGTATCTTGGATTGTCTTTGGTGAATTCTTGATAGTGATACACCGTATGTCAAAAGTGTAATGCGGCGTATCTGAGCTAGAACAAGTTGGTTCTTCTTCGTTGACCAAAGTTTCATATGTGGTGCATGACAATAATCAGATGCGGTGCATTCTTCAAAGTCAGACAATGGTCTTCGAATTCATCTAAGTATGATGATACGGCGTATCTGTCTAGAATTCTTGATAGTGATACGCCGTATGTCAAAAGTGTAATGCGGCGTATGTGAGCTAGAACAAGTTGGTTCTTCTTCTTTGACCAAAGTTTCATATGTGGCGCATGACAATAATCAGATGCGGTGCATTCTTCAAAGTCAGACAATGGTCTTCGAATTCATCTAAGTATGATAATACGGCGTATCTGTCTAGAATGATACGGCGCATCTCCTTGATTTCAGTAGACTTTTCAATCTTGATCATTTAGCTCCATAATTCGTCCAAAATCATTAAGTTTCAAATTGCTTGCTTTTACCTGAGAATTACTAAAGTAAATAATTAAGTATCAATTCTCAGACATAATATAATAAAACAAGTCAAATAAATTGAATAAATGATGACAATATAATGTACTTATTTGATGTCATCAACGCACCATTGGTTTAAAATGAAAACATACATTTGCTACAATTTGCATTTACTTTAGGATATCATCGATGGATGATACTTATATTAATGCTAAAATGTGCCAAAATAAAAGTTATGCTTTGTATATACAAAGTAACTCCTAATTGCCAACACTAAATTTGAGTTATAGGTTAATGGGTTTTACTCAACTTGTATTAAATGGTTTCATATTTGGTTCATACAACATCTAAGATTGCAACACTTGCTAAATCATGCAAAGTTACTTATGCCCGTAAACTGTTCGAAATGAAATGTCCTATAGAGATACAGTTGTTCGAAACACAATGCTCACTAGTTACACTCGTTTACCCTTTATGATCAAAGCCATTTATTGTTTTGTAAAATGATGGGTAGTATTAAGCATGATCATTACTCGTTTACTGCGGTACTACGTGCTTGTGTTGGCTCGTGTAAGCCAAAGTGTGCATGGTTTGGTTGTTGGTTTAGGATGTTGTGGTTCGTTTGCGGTGAGTAATGCGCTGATTGATATGTATGGAAAGTGTTGGAGGGTTGGTAGTTCCAAGGGTGTGTTTGAAGAGATGGGGTTTAGGAATGATGTGTCATGGTGTTTGTTGTTGTTTGCGTATGTGAATGCTAATGAGTTTGGGGTGGCGCAAAGGGTTTTTGATGGTATGCCGAATAAGGTGAATGCTGCTTGGAATACTATGATTGCTGGTCAAGCTCAAGTTGGAGAGTTGGAACTTATGTTGGATTGTTTAAGCAGATGATGGTGAAACTGTGTGATCAAGATCAGTGGTCGTTTAGTACACTCATGAATGCTTGTGCTGAATCACAAGAATATAGAGTCGGTTGCATGGTTCATTCAATTGTTGTTGAGAAAGGATGGATCTTTACTTTTGAGGTTAACAACTCAATTTGGTGGTAGAGGGTGATAGTGTTAGTTGCATTTGTGATGTGGTAGGATAAAAATAAAGCTGCAAATTCAAAAAAAATGAGAGTGGGGAAGAAGACAGGGATATATTAGTCATTTCACATGCGTTTGACCTTGACTAACCGGAGAACTAACGCTCGTTAGATTTCGGTGGTCATTTTGGAACGCCACATCAGCTTTAGTGACTAAATTGGAAAAAAAATATTTTTGGTGGTTTTCTTGCAATTTTCAAAAACATTAGTGACAAATTTTGCAATTTACCATTTAAAATGTGAACACCCTTTGTTAACACTTTTTTAAATGTAATTTTTAAGCATAATTTTTTCATTAATAAATTGATTGGGATTTACATAGAGGTGAAAGACAAACGAGTAAACAGCTATGCCGCTAGCCCTTTTTGGATTGCAAAACTTATTCTTTTGAAAACTACATCTGTGAATCTAAATGTCATAACATTACTATGCATAACTCGTTGGACTCTGTTGAGGAGCTCCACTGCCTCAAGTGTAAGAAAACCAAAGGTATCAAACGCAAAAGGAATAAAAACATGCTGATTTTTAATGCATGCTTTCTCATGTTTTGCCACTTTGTACGAGGTGGCTTTCAAAGCATACCGTCGTATTGTGAAACCCCAGCTACTCAAACCCGCTGGAGGAGAAACCCCGATTAGGTCCACACATGCATGTTTCCCTCCAACCCATCCAAACACCAAAATGTCTGTAAGTCTGGGTGTGGATCTTCCATTCGACGGGTCAGTCAAAAAGTCCAGGGGTGTTTCTTTATTGGCGGAGATCCCAACACACCTACAAACGTCAAAAAGGACATCCCGAACCATATCGTATTTGTACATACATGAAGCACGGGAGCTCTTTGCAATGAATAACATGTTCCCCAAAGGAATCCAAACATGCCTTGCGACAGACTAGACATATCTCATCAACCAAAAATAAAGGAATCATAAGGTGAAACTTAAGGATAGTACGATATGTCTATTTTCTTGATACTAAGTTCAAGACCTAAACCTGGTGTCACATCCTCAAAATTTCGCAGTGGAGAGGTAACTTGGGCGTGATGTTCATAGCACAAAGACACAAGATATAAAGAACAAAATCTACATGAGTCATTTGAAAATATATGTTGATTACAACATAAAAGTATACAAAAGGGCTAAGTGTCAAGAGTTCACATCTGAACGTTAAAAGTATTCAAGAAATCTTCAAAATAATGAGTTTGCAAAATATGACTCTAGTAATGATGCTCTAATGCAAGCCAGTAATAAGTACGTCTAAGAACCTGAAAAATACATGCTAAAAGTGTTAACATAAAATTGGTGAGTTCATAGGTTTATGTAAAAGTAAATGTTAAAGTGCAGACCACAAGATTTCCATGTATGACCATTGTAACAAATACAGTGTCATAGAAAAAGTATTACAATTGCCCTAATTTCATGACCTCGAAGCTTTAATGTTTCTAGTTATGTGCCCCTGCAAGTGTTCCTTTCCATGAACATTCAAATTCCTCAAATGATTATGCGTCCGTTTGACGTACCAGTCAAGTAGGGCAACTACTCGGATGGGGTTTTCAAACCAATAGATCTATTCACAACATTTGCGCTTACTATGTAATTACCGGTTCATGAAAGTGGAGAATTAATGGAAAGTTGTGTAACTTAGGAAATACGTAAAAATTTTTAAGTACTTGTGTCCGTAAGTAAAAGCAAGCAATATATTCTCACACCAAAGTATTTGAAAACAAGTATAAACAATTAAAAGTGGTGTTATGAAACTCTTCTTGAGTAAATAGTGAATACGGGAAATGATAAGTATGTTCAATGAACAAGCGATCATAACTGTGACCTAAGTAAATAAGTCGTTTTAGGAAAAATGCAATATGTACTAGATGCATATGAGTTTTACAAAGTTTTATCACCTTTATACACTTATAGTGAGGTTTTAATAAGTTATGTCGGTTTAAAGTTTAATAAAAATAGTGAAAGTATATTTTTAATAACTAATACTTTTCAACTAAAAATAAAGTTGTTGATTGAAATAAAGTCCATCTTAGAATGAGTGTATCTATTTCATTCCTAGCTCATTTTTATCCGTTAAACTATTTAAACGTAGATAAACTTGTCTACTTTCAATAAATCAAAGTTCCGGTTTGTCGAAAAATGTTTTAGTTATACATTTTTACAAAAACCATTTTATGACCTGTTGTATCATATTTTCAGAAAATTTCCAACTTAATCAGACTAGATCTCACTCGTTTTCTAATGAAATTACTTTGTTCAAAATTTTAGGTTCATTGTTTTTTAGTCTAGTTTCCAAAATGTAAGTCATTTGCCTCATATCTTTACCAATTATTTTATAAAACCAAAAGTATACACATAAGTCAAAGCTGTTAAAAATCAGAAATTATAACCTATTTTGTAAAGGCCGTATCTCATTCGTTATTTATCATCACGATTCCATCCGACTCTCAGAATTTAATTTAAAGTCTTGTCTATAAAAGTATCAACTAGCTCAACATGTCAATTTGCATTTAAAATAATAATTTTTACAATCATAATCTGGTGCTTAGAATCTTGTTGGTTTGGCTAATAGTAGCATATGATTTTTTAAAAACATTATGAAATTCGACGTGGAACATCCTAAGACGTATATATAAGTGAGTAAAAATTTGCAAGGTCCAAAAAAATGTTTAGGATGGTTTTTATATCAAAGTACACGACTGAAAATTTTGGACAACAACTTGTTTACCAACTTAGTTTTAATTCTCAATTTCAACACACAAATCGCATAATGGTGATACAATAAAGACATAAAATGATATGTAAATATTATATGAGTATGGAAATAGGTTTAGGAAGCTTACAACTCATTTGGGGATGAATGATCAAGAAAGGTGCACAAAAGAACTCAAATAATTAACTAGAAATCTTAACTTTTGCTTCCAAAAATCCTAGATCTTCGAAAAAAACTCTTAATGATTTTTACCCAAGACTTTTACCATTATAAAATAGCTCTCCTTGCTGCCAAAAAATATAGAGAATTTAAATGTCTGTGTGTGTGTTGGTGTTTTGAGCTAGTGAAAAAGGATGAGAATGAGGTTCCTATTTATAGGAAAAAAGTGAGCATAGAGTGTATCACCAAGAGACATGATGGGATGTGCATGGAAAGACATTAGGTATGTGTTGGTGATGTGAGGGTGGAGTGCAGTAGTAGCACAAGTAAGGTTGGAGTGTGGTGTTGGACTGTTGGTGTTAGTAGGATTTTCTAAGGATATCATGACATATTTGCTAGATTTATCAAGTTATATATTAGTTAGTGGGATGTCTAATTATTTATTTAAGAGGGGCACGATTTTTAAAGGGTATAGTGGAATGGAAATGAGTTATTTTTAAAGTGAATAAATGTTTATAGTATTACTAGAAAGGTGGTGAGGGTTTTAGGTATGTTATGTATGCATGAAATGAAATAAAATGCAAGACTTGTATGATTTTAATAAAACTTATAAAATCAAATGCAAAAACATATAAAATACGTTTATAAGAGTGTTTATGCACATTGTTGATGTAGACTAAACTTAGTCTATTACCGGTATACGTTAAATGTTGTTTTCCGGTTTACGCGATTTAACCCATCGGTTATGCTTCAAAGTAAATATTCAAAGTGAATTGTTTTGAGTTTTTCGGTTTACGCGATTTAACCCAACGGTACAATCAGTTTTATGTATAAGTGTTTCACTCTTTCGTTTTAACAAAATGATTTACGCTAAATATTTTAGGATGACAACAAATCCTCATGATAGTAAAGAAATGCATCATAACAATTTTGGTTTTAATATTACAAGTCTAGAAATGGCACCATGAATAATACCCCTAACGTAGATAGTTTTATAAAGAATTAATTGTAATATAAGGCTACATGGTAAATTCTGAGATGCTGAATAGTTTTGCACCCCAACTATTGGTAAATCGTTCAGAATAAGATAAATGACTACGTGTATTACTTTTGTGTTATCAAACAATCTTGGCGCTGACCGAATCAATGGAAAGCCTCTTAATCATCCCATTAATAGCCTATATCAAACAGCCTCTAAGTAATTTGGCATATGCCCTAATAATAACTGTTGGCCACTTATATTTCTCTAATACGGGTAATTCAGACTCGTGCAATGCACATGGGCTTTATCTAATTGATCATAATGTAATGTGAAGTAATTTTTTTCATTATTAGACTTTTGTAAATATGGCTTTAGTTGATCGGTAAATTTTATATTTAAACTTTTTATGAACATATTAGTAGTTATTTATAAAGCTTATATTTTGTATTTATTCTCAAGATTGTAACATTATATTTAAACTTTTATGACATATTAGTAGTTATTTATAAAGTTTAGATTTTGTGTTTATTCTCAAAATTGTAACATCCCTATATTTTGATATAAAAATAATATGTAATCTTCGGCACACATTTTCTTCATTATATATCTAAGCTGTGATTGTATTACACCTTTTCTAAGCATGGCACACATTTAAAATAGTTTATTGGTATGTAAGCTTCGACACTTATTTTCATCATTATATATCTAATTTGTGATGGTTTCACACATTTTCTAAGCATGGCACACATTTAAAATAAGAGTAAATTACTTAATTGGTCCTTATGGTTTACCGGGTTTCACATATATTGTCCCTGTGTTTTTTTTTCGACGGGTCATGTCCCTATGGTATGCAAAAGTTGCGGATCCTGTCCAATTTACTAACGGCGTTTAAACGGTCGTTAAAAAAGGACTAACGTGATATAAATGCATAACGTCGGGGCCTAAGATTATATATGTGAAACCCGGTAAACCACAGGGACCATTTTAGTAATTAACTCAAAAAAAAAAAAAAAAAAAAAAACTTTTTTTTTTTTAATTTACAAAAAAGTAATTAACTCAAAAAAAAAAAAAAAAAAAAAAAAAAAAAAAAAAAAAAACTTTTTTTAAAAATTACAAAAAAAGTAATTAACTCAAAAAAAAAAAAAAAAAACTTTTTTTTATATTACGAGAAAAGTAATTAACTCAAAAAAGAAAACTTTTTTTTTAAATAAAAGTTTAAATTACGAAAAAAAAAAAAATTTATTTAAATTTACGAAAAAAACTTTTTTCGTAATTTAAACTTTTATTTAAAAAAAAAGATTTTTTTGAGTTAATTAATTTTTTCGTAATTCAAAAAAACGTTTTTTTTTTTTTTTTTTTTTTTTTTTTTTTTTTTTCGCGTTAATTACTTTTCGTAAATATTAAAAAAAGGTTTTTTTTTTTTTTTTTTTTTTTTTTTTTTTTTTTGAGTTAATTACTTTTTATGTAATTTTTACAAAAAGTTTTTTTTTTTTTTTTTTTTTTTTTTTTTTTTTTTTTTGAGTTAATTACTTTTTCGTAAATTATAAAAAAAGTTTTTTTTGAGTTAATTACTTTTTTCGTAATTTTAATTTTTTTTTTTTTTTTTTTTTTTGAGTTAGTTACTAAAATGGTCCCTGTGGTTTACCGGGTTTCACATATATAATCTTAGGCCCCGACGTTATGCATCTATATCACGTTAGTCCTTTTTTAACGACCGTTTAAACGCCGTTAGTAAATTGGATAGGATCCGCAACTTTTGCTTACCATAGGGACATGACCCGTCGAAAAAAAACACAGGGACAATATATGTGAAACCCGGTAAACCATAAGGACCAATTAAGTAATTAACTCTTTAAAATAGTTTATTAACAATAAGTTCCTAAGTTATGATGTTACCACAACTTTTGTTTGTCAATAAGTTCCTAAGTTGGGATGTTACTACAACTTTTGTTAGCATGGCATGAAAAATGTTGGTGCCTTTATTTCTGTCAGTTTTAATTGAGGTCGAGTCAAAAACTATGGTTGCCACTAATTTTTGTCATAAATAACTTGGTTTGCCTCAGGACCCGTGCGAAAATGATTGTGTAAATTTTCGGGTTGTTAGTATAATTGTGAGGCCCAAATATACAACAATAGTTTATTGACATTAAAAGAGTATATGTGAAGAGACTTTTTTCAAGATGTTACATTGAAAAGAGTCTCTTCACATGTAATTTTTTAATATGTATAAGTTACATAAATTATTTTAAATATGAAGCGATGACATTAATGTTGGAGACCTTTTATATTAATCCCCGTGCGATGCACATAGGTTTGAAATGCCTCAGGACCTATGCAATGCACACATGTTGGATCTAATTGTTTTTTTTTTTTTTCGTAATGTTCGGGACTAATTTTCGGTTCATGTTTGAAACTCTCATTTTTTGTGAAATACGGACTTCGTTATTAAAATAAATGACATTATTAAAAGTGAACTATAAAAAAAATTCCTTTTTAACAAAACTATAAAAACATAAAACATTAAAGTAATTAGTATATTCAAAAGTATAAATTATAACTCGTATAATAAAAAATCAGATCCAATGATCCAAATCCGAATCATAAACCCGCTCCAATCAATCAATAGACCCGACATTTAACTAAACACAATTTTCTTCTCCTTTATATACTTATTCGATTTAGAAAATTCTCATTGTTAAGATGATAGTGTGAAGATATTTTTATTATATACTACCCCATTTTCAATATGTAACATCGACATAATTTACATAGTCATATCAAATATCAAAGTCACACAATATTCCAAGACGTTTAATTAAGAAAGTGACATTAACACACCGCAAGACAAAAAATTACATTAAGAGCAAAAATATTAAAATACACCAACAAAGTGTAGTAATAATTATTGACTAAAAATTGAATACTCGACACATTATTTTCAATAAACTTAATTGCTAACGAATCAATAGTATTAGCCCGTTTATCGGTATTACATGATGTAAAATATTGCATGTTTAATTTGTAACGTACTATAAATATGAATGCTAAGTATTCATTTCACCGGTGGCCGTGGCGTTGTTCTTCTTCTTGTTGTTGTTCTTCTTCTTGTTGTTATTGTCTTTTTCGTTGTTGTTCATTGGCCTTTTGCATGTTTTGTTCCTGATACAATTTTTGTTACTTCTCGATCTCTTTCTTTAATTCTTCTTGACGCGCTGCAAAAAACAATTAGATATAGTTGATCGTAAGTAACTTAAATACAGTTAATCAATATATTGCATTTTTGATCAAATTGAAAATGTTCGTCCATGTTCCATTTAATTGATAAGACAACGATGTGTAGGATCTCTTAAACCATTAGAGAAGATGATGTTACTACCAAACCTCCTAAGCACCATCTTTATGTCCTACATTGGTACACACACAAAACACACGTGAAATTTACATAAAACAATATAAATCAATATGCTAAATAAGTAAGACGATATGATGCTTACTTTACCACCATAATAAGTTGTAGCCCAATGTGCACGCGGTGTGGAAGAAGTTGTGGTTTGTTGTGTGTGATTATTGTCACATTATATTGTTGATAAAATATTTGTAACTCATGAACGGGAAGGTAAAAAGACTAACCACTATTAATTGAGACGTTTGAGTTGCTTGAAATCAATGTACACATACTAATTGAGATGTTTGAGTTGCTTGGAATCAATGTTGAAGGCTTCATATGATAGAATCAATTCTTGGGACATTTATTATGACCCCTTTATATTTATAAAGCTACTTAAGCTTTATATAATGTAAGATTATTACCCCTTTTCCCTAAAAACCTCCCACCTTCTTCACATGCCCTTAACCAAAACCTAGTCGCCGCCGACGCCACCTATTCTCCCATTTCCATGGCATGTTTTTGTTTCACAATCTCCATTTACAGATAGGGCCGTCTCATGAGTTTATGAAATATTTGAGGGCCGTGGACGAAATTAAATGATGGGCCATTTCGATAAGGAATGTTATATATAAAGTGTCATCGTTTATAAGATACTAGAACGGTACCCGCGCAATGCGGCGGCGGGTACCTGTGACTATATTTTGAGTTATTCAGTTACACATTTAGTTGTTTTTATACTCTATAAGTAGAGATATTAAAGATAGTTAAACCAAATAATTTTAGTTTGAACAACCAACTGCTTCCTAACAAACTTTCTAACCAACTTGCTTCCTAACAAATTAATTTTGAAATTTTTTCATAATAAGCAAGAAAAAAGTCTAAAGCATTTCTAATTATAGAATAGTCCCAAATGCATTATATATTAGTATAAATAATGCAATTAGTTATCTAAATATTTTAACATATTACTCACTTAAGAGTTTTTCTCATCTAAATATTTTTTTCTTCGTGAAAGATATGTGTATGTGTATGCATATAATTATTAGCGGGACAAATTTTGAGGCCCTTAAAAATTTTGGGGCCCTGAACGATCGCTTATCTTGCACACCCTCAAAGACGGCCATGTTTACAGATGGTTTAGATTGTTGATGGTCTTGAATGTTTCAACATCTCAATACATGGGTCTTTTTTCACCATCTCCCTTCTAAAAGTCACCAACAAATTAACCCCTGCCATGGCCACATTGATCTCGGTTTTATATATGAGTTTTGCTAAACAGTGTCCGGTGGGTAATATTTAATATAATATAAAAGGAAATTTAAACATTATTAAATAAAAAATGGTATATATTTAAGTTAATTTTTATGTTCATTTATTGTGCATTAAATGCATAATTACTTTAAACATGGAAAGAACAGATTGTTTAATGTATCTTAAACATTGCTCAGTGGGCAGTGTTTAGCAAAACCCTTTGTATATTAATCTCTGTAATCAATTTTTTGTTTGTAACAAGGGTTCTTAGTTGTTAACGAAACAGGAAGAATGACATGGTATTAGTTACTCACGCATTGTTGATTTGTATGGTTCGTGATTTTGAGATATGAACAACTAAAATCAAATTTGGTGTCCTGCTCTTGTTTTTGAAAACATGCAAGTAGACAATCTTAATTTTTTTCTTTATCCGTTTCATGCAAAACCAATACATCATCCATCACATTTAACTAGATATATTAGAGCATCGGTAACCTTGGTGCCATGGCTTGATGCCGTAGGCCAAAAAGTGCTGTCACGTCAGCAAAAATCTTCACAGCACCAGAAATCTCCACGGCATCACATTCTAATCGTATCCGTTGGCACCAGAATGTACAAATACGATGGCGCCATCAGCGGTACCGTGCGTCGTCGGATTTTCTTGGCTGGTGGGATGGCGCGAAGCTAAAACGCAAAGGTACCCCTTGCTCTTATAATGCATGTGCGGTTGTGTGTAACTGGAGGTTTCAAATAAGGTTATATTTAATTCGTTAATTGATTTTCAAATAAGGTTATATTTAATGACTTTGAATAAAAAAGTAAAAACACAAATGATTAGTATAAGGGAGGTGATTTGCACACCAATTTTTTTTATTCTTGCATCACATTATATGCATTACAGTGTTGTACTGTATACTCTTTATGCATTACAGTGTTTTACAAAATGATTTGTTTATAAAAAAAATTGTGTGCGAATCAATTCCCTTAGTATAATGATTAGACTAATAATTGAACTAGTAATGTATAGTAATGATTGGACTAGTGTTTCTAAATATAGTATTATTGAAGGCCAAAATGTAGCATTGACAGGCCTATATAAAAATAGGTGACTAGTTCTTTTGTTACTATATCCATACGAAGTTCTCTCGAACTCGTTTCCCTTGGTTCAACATGGAGAGCGGCCATCGTAACGAGAACAAGGCAATTTCGATAGGAGAACCACCAGAAGAAAATGGATTTTCACATGTTCCAAGATCCTACGAAATCTCATCATCAAATAGACCAAGTCTGAACCCTGAGATTGCAAATATGGCGGTCGTTGACTTAGTTGGACTCAATAATCCTCATCAACGACCCATGGTAGTCAAGAACATTGGGAATGCTTGTCGTGAGAGTGGATTTTTTCAGGTATAGTTTTTTTTTTTTTTTTTTTTTTTTTTTTTTTTTCAAGTATATATAACTTAATGTTGTTAATGTAATACTTTTTAAATCATTTCCTCTTTTGATTTTGCGGGAAGATAATTAACCATGGGATATCACAAAAGGTGCTCGACGAAGCATTAGGAACTGCATTTGCGTTTTTCGACCTACCAACAACTGAGAAGGAAAAATATATGTCTAACGATGTTCACAAGCCAGTTCATTATGGAACAAGCAATAGCATAAAGGATGAGATTGACAAAATTCAATATCGGAGGGGGTTCCTCAAGCATTATGCTCACCCTCTTAATGAATGGATCCAACAATGGCCTGATAAGCCACATGACTACAGGTAATATCTCTAGTTCTTACCTAAAAACATTTCTATATCTATTATGTTTTTTCTCGAACGACAATTCATTCTGCTATCTATATCTAGTGAACATCTAACTACGACGGTAGACCTGGCAATCCTGACCTGAACTATCAAAAATTGGGTCAAACATGTAAGATTTTTTATCATCATGGGTTGAAATAGGTCCGACCAAAAACACATAATGGGTCAAGTGGGTCATTTAATTTGTTCTTGATGAATCCACAGTGGGTTAAAAGGGTTTGAATAGGTGTCAAAACTCAATATTTTCCGGCGACCACCATCACAAACATAGCGGAGAGTCAGAAGGAACCATAGTACAACATGTCGACGACGACCAGTTAACGAAAATTACCGTTAGAAAACTAGCCGGAAACCACCGTTCACTGTTGTCTTCATACCTATATAGTGTATGATTTATGATTGGGAGACCTAAATTGTGTGTCTAAATTCATGCCTAAATGGCTAAATATATGTGGCATGAACTTGATGGTTTGTGTTTAAATCCACTAGCTGCAGTCATCAGATGATGTCATGTAGGCTTAGGCATGAATTTAGACACGTGTGTTTTAGGACCCCTAATCACTACCGTATTTAATTATTTTTGTTTTGTGTAGAATAGAAAAAGACCGCATCTTTGCTCAAAAAAAGAAAAAGAGTAAAAGACTGCATCAGTACACAGTGATAGTTTTGGACTAATGCTATCTATATTTTACAGTATTTAATTATTTTTGTTTTGTGTAGAATAGAAAAAGACTGCGTCTATGCTAAAAAAAAAAAAAAAAAAAAAAAAAAAAAAAAAAAAAAAAACCATCAGTACACAGTGATAGTTTTGGACTAATGCTATCTATATTTTTTAATTGATATTTGTTTTCACAATTAATACTGTAGTCCTCAATATATGAAATTATAAGGCTAAAAATAGCGATGGTGAGTCACTCACCGCTATTTCAGCTTCACTTTAGATTTCTCCCTTATCTTATTTTTACTAACTCCCACTCATCATACATCCGTAGTGATCACTTTCACTCACCTATATAAAAATATACCCTACTAAATACCCAACAGACACTCATCACAATATAAATAAAAAACAATTACTTGCTTTAATAATTTTGGTCCCACTTTAGTGTGAGTTGGGTTGTGAATGGAAGTCACGATGGTGACACACTTACTCAAGGAGGAAAATATGCCACTTCGTTTAGTCTAAATTATACTCCGTATTATTTAATACTTTGTAGTTTTCATTCTATTTAACTTATTTTAACATCTTGGTGCCGAAATAGACCTACTAGAGGTAGCAATCCGGGTCGGGTTCGGGTTGTCAGGTTGGTGGGTCAGAAAACCCAACCTGAACCTGACCCATTTAAATTATCGGGTCAGCTATGTCAACCCTAACCTGTTTACACGTAACCCGAACCTGGCCCGTTTAACCCGTATATATACTTAGGTTGACAGGTTAAATAGGTTACATGGGTTGAATATGTTAAACGGGTTTCGAGTTGACCCATTTAATCCGTTTTATATATAAAAATTAGCACATTACAGGAGTTAAATGGGTTAAACGTGTTAGTGGGTTGACCCGTTTAACCCATTTAACCCGTATAATTAAATATAAATAATTTTTAATTAAAAAAAAAAAACTTAAACGGGTTGCCGGGTCGACACGTTTATTTTATTTTCAACCCGAACCTGACCTGTTTAATAAACGGGTTAGATATGTCGACCCAAACCTGACCCACAATCTATTTAGCTCAACCCGAACCTGTTAATTTTCGTGTCGGTTTCAGGTCGGGTTTCGTGTCGGGTCAAAAATTGACACCCCTAAGACCTACCACTCAAGAGTATTAATTTTTTTAATTCTTTATTCAAGTTATATGTATAAGATATATTTTTAATTCATTTTAAAAGAAAAAAATATTGACTTGACCCATACTTAAAACACAACCTGTTTGACCCGTGAAACAACCCAACCCATTTGCCACCTCTAGTGATAACTAGTTGGAGAACCCGCGCGTTGCTGCGGGGTGGTTTCCTAGAGTCATCTTGAGATAATTTTATAGCAATGGAGGATAACCATTGTCTGAATGGTTAAGGTGGTAACAAAAGGTGTGAGTACATGTGCAGAAATACATTGAGACACTTATGGATACATACATATAAGCTGCATTGGATGGGTAAATGTTTTACAAAAGAGGAGTTGCATAGCTAAATGTTATCTGCTAGATAAAGTAGTGTTTTGAAAGTTACACAAAAGCATACATACGTCTTCAGTTGGCGAGCTTGCACAAAAGGGTATATATGTGTTTTGAAACATATTTGCGCTGCTGTAGCACAAATATTGTACAAAACATACTATTTTTTAGGAGTTGCTGCAAACCGCTGAAATATTTACATTGCCAACTTTAGATCTAGGTTGTCTTGGTCTTGTCGGATGACCTAGTTCTTGGCTTTTCTGCTGTCAAAGGATCTGATGTACCTGTGGCTGGGAGCAAAAGAAAGAAACTGTAATTAGCATTTATTTAAAACAAATGTTTAATCACTGGAATGGCATATTAATGTGCAAGTTTGTATTTTTGCGATAACTTTTATAGAATTATTTTTTTAATATTTTTTTTACTGTTTGTGAAAATTATGGGTATATAAGGACATGTCTGTGGTTCCTTTTTTTTTTTTGTCATTTGCTTTTGTTTAGTATCATAAGAAGCATTTGTGAGGGAAAATGTCTTCGACTCCGACGTTGGATCAACTGAAGTTTGCTTGCAATTCTGACAGAACTGAGCATTGTTTTAGGTTTTTATTCATGCAAGACGCTGGTCAAACTAAGCTATTTATTGCACGTTTGGAGGCAGAGTGTGAGGTTGTGCGTAACAGGATGTTAAAATATCGGCGTTTACTTCAAGAAGGGAGATCGCTTAGCTGGTTTGATACTGCTGCTGATGATGGGTTACGGTGCACTTCGGAGGGCCAGTATAAAGATGGTCTTATTCTGAATGCTTTGAATGATTTGCTGGAATTGGCACGTGAAGCGAGAGAAGAGAGGCTTGGTCATGTGTCGACTATGGATCAGCATGGTTAATGTGTTTTGGTGTATGTTTTTAGGTTTGTTCAGTGTAATCTTTGTGAGTGTCGTGCTTTGGATTTTTCTATTGTTGATTGTAATATGTTATATTTATGAATAAAAGTATCAGTAATTGTGTGTTTTTTTTGTTTCAATAGTTGTTTTGATGTGTTTGTTTTACGTATAATAATGTGGAATTAAGTAATTTGTGATCATGGT
The DNA here is from genome assembly GCA_030686995.1 of Artemisia argyi. NCBI lineage: Eukaryota > Viridiplantae > Streptophyta > Magnoliopsida > Asterales > Asteraceae > Artemisia > Artemisia argyi. The sequence continues at coordinate 155,804,781 of CM060692.1, forward strand.
TGCATTTAAGCTTGATAACCGCATGGATTATCAGTGTTTAATAAGATGGTAATTGATAATTGAATTTTGTATTTTTAGTGTGTGAATGAGTGATGGCAAATGGCTGGCCACAAACAATGAGTCTTGTGATATTGTGCAAGTGGGAAAAGTATGATGATTGTGAATGTATGGTTGGAATTTAAAGTGATGGGAGATATAGAACTGGTGAAGGTACCTATCATACAGTTTTGTAGCTGTTCTTTTGTTTTGGGTGAAAAAGTTTGCTAAGTAATGAATTATGGGTTCTCACATGGCTACAGGTTGTTTGTCTTTGTGCAAAAGGGAATGCTATGCAATCTTGTGTGGGTCCATAAAGAAGTAAAAAAGCAAAATGTGTATGTTCTTTAAACATGCTGAGTTTAGGTGGTCTGCTAACTGTGAGGACTGTCTTTTAATTAAAAATGTGGGACTCACTTTTGATTCTAGTGTTATTGCTGTTGCAGTGTTGGCATGAAGCTCATCCTAGTGCATTGTAGCATATGATGTTCAATAAAAGTCATCATATATGTAAAGTAAATATTTTGTACTAACCTTTTTGCTTCTTTGATTCTGATGTTTCACTTGGAAATAGTGCTCGTTTAACTGGTTTGGTTCTGCTCTCTGTATCAGCCATTTTTTCTGGATCTTGTTGTTCTGTTATCATGATATTTGACGGTGGTGTTCCTGTTTTTTAGAGAGAAATATTTAGTATATGTTTCTGCATATTTAATTTGTAACTCAGTGTAAATATTTAGTTGGTAGATGGTACCTGGTGCTTGTTGTTTTGGTGGAGTTGTGTGCTCTTCATCATGAGATGGTGATTTGCTAAGGTCTGTTGTTGGCAGGGCTTCGTGTGTTTGTTCCTCATCTGCTGGTGCAAGAAAGGGCGCTGATGGTCCTGTTTTTTTAAATTGCGCTTAATATTTGTAACTGCACATGGTATTTTTAATGGAGGGAAATTTTGGAGCAAAAGATTGGTACCTTCAATCATTTCCACTGGTTTGTGCTGTGGTTGCTGGCGCATTTCTTTGTCAAAAACTTGATCTAGGATGAAGCTAGTTGTGTCGCCTGTTTGGTTGAAATGGATTTGGAAAACATTCCTTTGTCCTTCAATATCAAAGATCTGTGATGGTATTTCTTGTGGGTCTTCTCCATCGTACATCGCAATGAGTTCTGAACATGTATATCCTACAACATCATCTGCTCCGGGAGTAAAGAAAGTGATAGGGACTGTTGCTGATTGATCTGCGATGAAACCTTTGAAACAGTACCTGCATATTATTAAACGTGTCATTTTGTTTTTGTTTTTTTTTCTCTTTTTTATTGTATCTTATAACAAATGTATTTTTGAAGATGATATACCTATAGGAAGGTTTTTCTTGTGTCCCATGGTCCAAACAGCAGTACGCTCCATCTTGTTCGAAGACTTTTGCCATACATTTGTTGCAAGACATGTAGAACCAATTTCTTTTAATGTTGATGCCGGCTATTGTTGCTTCGGTAGTGAATTGCACGCCCTATGAAAGTTTGTGGAATTATTAAGATAATGGCAGTATTTTTGGTAAAAGTTTAGTTTGCGCTTTAAGAAAGGTACCTGGTAAGTTTCGGGTTCCACTTTTAAAAGTGTTTTAAGAGGAAACCTGTTGCGGAACTTTTCTTTCTCAACATCTTCATATGGAGTTTTGCAAATGCGTAGTGGTGGAGTTGTTTTGTACCTCTGTGCGTATCTGATTTGTTTTAAAAAGTTAGAACAAATGTATCGTAGCAAGTTTTGATGTAAACATGAAGGCATTTTGATTTTCGGGTTTGAAAAATCTTACTGCGCTTTTGCTTGTTCAATCTCTGGTATCTGTGGGTTTAGGTAACATTCTGTTGCCGAAGTTGCTGTCAATTGATAGCTTTCTACAATGTTGTTATTTAAAAATGTGTAAGTATATTAGTGTTTAGACGCAATTTCTTTTTAATAGATTTAGTAAAATACCTCTAAATCTTGTGACATGGCAAGAACTCACGGCAATTATAATTGGCTGCTCCATTGTTTCAAGCCTGCGGTTTTCGAAATCCTCTGCCATATGATCCCACATTGTGAATTCAACTATCCTACCGCTGTGAGTATTAGCAAGGCATTAGAAAAAGTGAAAGGCGAAGTAACTATTTTTTTTTAAACAAAAGTTGAGCGTTAAATGTTGCATACTTTAGACTTTCAATGTCAACTTTTCTGTAGACAGTCTCATCTTGGTTCTCCTTTGGTTTGCGTTCCACTTGCCCGACTGATCTCAAGTATCCCATGAAATCTGCAAATAAATAAGTGTTAGTATATGTATATTTTGTTTTTTTATAAAAAATTGCTGATAAGAGGTTACCTGTTAGAACTGGGTACCGAGTTTTTCCTGTTTCATCTTCTTTTGGGATTTTTGATTGAAGTTGGTTGTATGAAACAAATTTAAAATAGTGGTGGGGGATGCCTGGTGCTGTTATAGGGTTAAATTTGGTGATCTTTCCAAACCTGAGGCTTGTTTTGTTCTCTATTGTTTGCTGATATGGGTCGGTTGGCTGACACATGAAATCTGAAATCCTGTAGACTGAGCCAAGTTTGATTTTCGGATCAAAGTAATCAATTTCTTTGACATTCATGTTGGCTTGGATTGCATTGCCCTGTCAACGTGTGGCTATTGTGAGCTAAATTTAACTACGGAATATTTATTTTTGATAGGGCTGAGTCTTGTCATACCTCTTTGTCTATCAGGATACAGCAGAACGCGTTTTCTTTTTTTTTGAGAGAATCCGCTTTCATTTTTTTTGCCGTAGGTAACGAAAATCCATTTTCTGTATACCCTTACTTCAATCACTTTGTTATAAGCATTTGGCCGTAATTCAGCGATTGGTGTAATTTCTGGTGTTTCGCTGGTTTGTATGGTCATATTTTCAGATGAGCCGCTGACCTCATCTAGTGCAGTACTGGGAGGCCCCTCCATTTTGCCTTGAGATGCTTCTGAAATGGTTGTTTCTGCAGGCTTGTCCATTTTACTGGGAAAACATGACAAACAACAGTATTAGAAAATGGCAAAGCAAAAGACAGCCTTCTAGCAATGATAGAGAAGTGGATGTCAAATACCGTTACTATTTAGAGAAGGAAGTTGTATATTTAAAAGAGGATTGTATGCATTGAACATCACAAAAGGAATGCAGAGTAGGTTAAATGTTCTAAAACAAAAAGGTTTTAAAAAAAAAGAAAGAAAAAAGGAATTTGGAAAACAGAAAATAATAAAAGGTGTGTTTCAAGTGTTACAAAAAATTTGTATCATGTATTTTTGTTATGAAATCTCTGTAAACTATGTTTTTGGTTTCATTTGGCTTCCCATTCTGCTGCTGCTTTATGAGAACTTTGAGTCCATGAGGTGATGTAGCCCTAGAAAGTGCCACATACAACTGTCCATGACCAAAAACTGGTTCCGGAAGGTAGACACCAATTTTGTTAAGAGATTGTCCTTGGCTTTTGTTTATCGTCATGGCGTAACAAAGCTTGATTGGAAATTGGTGTCACTTAAAAACGAATGGAAGATTTGGGTCTTTATGAATCAATGGAATTCTATGTATAAAATTTTTTTCGCCGATTCTTGTTCCTGTGATTATCTGTGCTTCTATAAGTCTTGACATCAGTTACGTCACAATCATGCGTGTCCCATTGCATAGCCCTCCTGCTAGAGCGACATTTCTTAGAAGCATTACTGGTGCTCCGACTTTAAGTTCCAGCAGATGTGGTGGGAACCCTGGTAACTTAAAAGTGTTGAGATAGTCATCAGGGTACAACATCTCTGCCTCGGCGCCACTGTTAGCCACTGGTATAGCAACATCGCATAAGTTGTAGTTTCTCCCTCAATCATTGTGAGAACGTGTGTGTTAATATTGTCTGCGGTTTGGTTTTTTGGACAAACAATCGCTTTTTCTTGGAGAGTGATTGCTGAAGGTGTTTGCAGGGTGTTCTTGTCATAGATGAAATCTATTAGATTGGAGAGGCCTTCGTCGTTATCTTCTATGCAATATCTTTATGGAATTTCGACCCATGAGGCATCCCTATTATCTTCCTCATCGGGTTCGCCAATTTTTCCATCGCCTATGTCAAGAAGCCATAAAGCAAACGACTGCGCTGGACTTTTTTCTTCCAAAGTTAGACTTGGTCGAAATAGCCTCATGTTTTCTTTTAGCGTCATTAGCCTAAAATGTGGCCATAGGTGTGATCTTGCAATTGATGACGCCACTATTTCCATTTTTGGTGCACCTTTCTTCACCGGGAGTGTTTGTCTAAAATCTCCTCCTAAAACGATTGTTTTCCCACCAAATAGAATGTTGGGTTCATCGAGTATGTATCTAAGAGTTCGGTCTAATGCTTCGAAGCATCGCCTATCATTCATAGGTGCCTCGTCCCAAATAATGAGGTTTGTTTATGCTAGAAGCTTTCCTATAAGAGTATTTTTTTTTTAATTCTACATAGTGACTCATCTGTGAGCTCAAGCGGCAGTTTGAATCTTGAGTGTGCTGTACGTCCCGCTGGAAGTAGCAAAGAAGTGATACCAGAAGAAGCTACTGCAAGAACAATCTTGCCTTCTGAGCGTAGGCCACTGATAATAGTCTTCCATAGGAAAGTTTTGCCCGTACCTCCATGGCCATACACAAATAGCAACTCTTGTTTGTCTGCTGTGGTTGCATTTATGATAAGATCATAAATTTTTCTTTGAGCTGTATTGAGTTTAGGCACTGACTGGTCTCTTTCTTGTGCTAACAATGGCCTATTGTAATTTTTTTCCTCCATGAGCAGTCGATTGTTGAGCTGATCTAGCAAATTGTTCGGAGGTAAGTGTAAACCATAATTTTCAACTGACTTACCACAACTGTTTAACAATATTTCCAGCTCATATAGGATGTAGCCTTGCAACTCGGCATCGTTGACATAGTAATTTGGAATCCGCACTTGGCTTGAAACAACAGCCGGAATATCGTGACCCATTTCGCTCCAAAACTTATCCCACAATTGTATAGGGTTACCTACTTCACAATGTGTAAGAAGTTGAGCGAAAAGAAACCTAAGCTCTGGTGATGATGCTGATATACATGCTTCTTCAAGGGCTGTCTCCCATTCTTTGTCATCGCCAAGGGGTCCTAGAGCTTGACATGCAGCTCGATATGTAGGATATATGGTCTGGTTAACTTTTCGAACATCTTCAAACCCTTTACAGTTTTTTTGGTGGCAAAGCAACAATCTGAAATAGAAAAGCTCACCTGAAGTTGGATGCACATATGCTAGACGACCAATAGAAGATTGACTATTTTTCCTTTTTGACCAGCTCTTCTTTTTCTCGTACCAAACAAACTGTGACAGAAACTGCACATAAGTTAAATGCTGGCCATCTGTGTTTTCGATGTTGTATGTAAACCATTCTGTGAGTGTTGTCAATTTCTTGTCCGGATGATTTACAATTGCTTCCAAATTGTCCCCATCTCTAAAAGTTATATGTTGCATGTTTTCGAGGTGCACTTGAAGTAGTTCGACTGCTGGTTCTCGGCGGTGTATGTGAAATTTTAGGATCCTCCAACAGGCTTCTGGAGGGCATATGAAACGGCCGTCAATAAAGTTTTGGATCAGGCAACTCAGCAGAAATATATTGGTCGACGTCTTCAGCATCTTGTACTCTGCTAGATGAAGATACCCATAGTAGTGTGTGACAATGTGGCAGGCCTCGTTTTTGGAATTCAATAGTGTACAAAACTGCATAGCAAATGATAGTAACGCTAAGAAACCTAGTAATAAAATTATGTACACATACATTGTATGATTGAGGCATGGAATCTAGAAATTGTGGTAAAAGTTTAAATTTAGGAAATTTTAAAACATACATACCTCCAGTCACATTTCCAAACGGTTTTCTCTTTTTAAGGAATTTGACAAAAGCTTTAAGCTTTTGTTCAAAAACTCGGCATATGACGTCTGCTCTGTCAGCTGGGGTCAATTGAGGAAAGTATGCCATGTAACGTTGGATCTCAGGCCAGTTTGCATTACATGTGAAAGTAATGAAAAACTGTGGATTGCCAAGCTCACGGCAGATAGCTAATGCATCCAAGTAGTGGCTATACATGTATCTTGGCCCACCAGTGAACGAAGAAGGTAAAATAATTCTTGACCCGACATCTGACCCATTATGATCACCTCTTGAGACAACATCATACAGGCTCGATAAATATTCACCACGAATGTCATCTTGATGGGTCCTATAGAAATCCATCCTATTTTGTTCTAGACAGCAATAAACACTGACAACATATTGCTGGAAAAGTCGTCCTGTTCGAAAAAGCAAATTGTAGTTGTCATGCCTTGGATGTAGCTGGTAGGTATAAAACGCGTTCATAGAAACTCGTCGCATCCTCTCTTTTGGATCCGCTGATCTTAACATTAGCTTTATATGGTATCCCGTTTGCCCATAAATGAAGATGAGTGGAAACTGAAGGGACATGTACGATTGATGAAGTTTGTTGATCCTTTTTGCTGGTCCATCTCTGTACTCAATAATAATATCATAATCTGATTCGGTTGTTGGGCCACTATCAAAAACTATAGCTCCAACAGCCCGTGATGTAGGCAGCTCATAACCTCTTGCACCATCGCCATTATAAAGTCTCACTTTAAATTCTGGGATATCATTTTGCGCACACTTATCACGTGCTGTTCTAAAAACTTGGACCAATTCATTGTGAGTGTCTAATAATTGTATCAGCCGTTGGACTATCTCCGGATCCAGTGAACTCCCGTCAGAACTTGTAAAGTGGTTCATTCTATTTTGGACTTCATTTTCTGTATCATAGATGTAGAGTTGCAAGAAACAGGGCTTGTCATCACCGGTAGGACAAAGTGAGCCAATCTGATGGTATATCTGACCTAAAACCTTGAACACGTATGGCCCTCTTCCTTGGTTGATTGTGTTGTCAATGTTTGCGCCAAATGAAGTCATCGCAAACATTTGATTGTAAGCACGTATATTGTGCATAAAAGTGGTGTCTGCAAGTAGCTGTCTGATATATTCGGGTGGATCTAGCTCAGAGGGCATGCTGACTTTACCATCTCCACAGCACAAATGATACTTGATTTGACGATGACCTTTCAGCCGTTCTCCATGCCAAAAGGCAACACTGCAATAACGGCATCATTCACTACAATCTCCTAAGTCTTCATACAAAGGTGATTCTTCTGCATCAACCGTAAAGACAGCGCGAATTAGAAAGGCAAAAATAATGAATGCAGATAAGACGCAAGCTGTGAAAAAATAGTTTTTTATTTATTTACCTGCATTCTGATGATTCCTAGCCTTGTGATTTTTTATAGTAGTAGTTCTCCGGCCTGAAGAATTTTTGTTTATAACATTTGTTTCTGCAGGTGAAGAATCAAAAATCTGTTAAGCAAAATACATATGGGCAGTGTAATATGCAAGGAAGGTAGACCAATCATGGTTTGCCTGTGGTGGAATAAGTTCCTCTGTATCTACCTTGGGTCACCTCATTGTCTGATTGCTGCATAGTGTCACAACCATCGGTAGCTGAACCACTTTGTGAATCACTTGATGATAAATAGCGTGCAACAGGATGGCTGGTCACATTATGTACTGGGTGGGATTTCTTTTGTTGTTGGTTCAAAGGTGCGCTCAAATTGGTATTAGAACCAAGTGCTCCTACAACTAATGAAAATAAAGCACATTATTTAAAACTCTTAGATGAAGCGAAGACAGAAAAGTAAGTGATGAAATTGTTATGCAATGTGCTGGTACAGAAACGGCGTTACTCACCCCTGTATGTATCATCACGTAGTTGCCGAGTGGAATCATATATAGCGGTGGCTGAGTCATTTTCCAAACTATTTGTTGGCGCGCGTTGGTGAAGGGAGTGTGTGGCAAAACCGTGTGGTATCTGTTTATCTTTAGATTGTTGTCCTAAACATCTTTTCTTATTTACGCGGCCTAATTCAGCTGCAACACTTGGTCTTGCTCTTGCGGTCAAAGAAAAAGTTTGGGAAGAGTTAAGCGCAAATTGCATGTGCAACTATACGTGTCTGTGATGGTGGCAATAAGAAACAGCACAATAATTGTTGCAAGCACTTGCTGTCAAATATAAGTAGCTATCGATTGTATGTGTTAAATAGCTAGAAAATCTGTTTATAAGAAAAGTCACTGGCTTACACTTATGCAGAGGGTGAGATGAGACATCTTGATTTGTGACAACAGTTGGCTCTGGATTGGAGCTTAAACACGGCTGAATAAGAGAATTAATACCATTGGTTTCTATATCTTTAGTGGCCATTTTGTCTTTTCTCTGCATTTTGTGATTACATGCATCTATAGCTGTAAAGTGATAACATATGACATAAGTATATTGATAAAGAGGAAATGTAGATTAAAAGAGCAGTTATAACAAATGTAAAAATGACCTGAGCCAGTTTTCAAAGCAGATCTTTTTAATCGTTGCGGACTGAAATTTTTTTCCAAGGGTAGTGGGGCATGGCTGGTTTGAGCAACTCCCTGAGGGTATAGGTGTGGACCTACGATGGTGGAACACCATTTATTTAAATCTGAGCATTCAGATGGAGCACGGCGAACTGTTTGTGATACAAAGTCTAATGTCAGCGGGCCTAAATAAGATCCACCTGAAATTAGGATCAACAGTTAGGAGAAAAAAGCATAAGATTCTTAGATACGATAAATAGTCTGAAAAGACAAAACTAACCACAACTGGAAACAGGTGCAGCGGGTGGAGCCAAAGAAGGAGCAGCAGAAACAGTAGCCAAAGGTAGTTGAGCTGGATGTTGTGTACACCCATGTAGATTGATAGTGTTATGTTTTAGTTGATTTTGGAGCGGTTGTTTACATTGTTTTTTAGCATCATTTTTTAACATGTTGCTCATTATTAGAAGAGTAAAATCGAAGACCAATAAGACGGCGCGAAAATGTTAAACAAACAACAATGGGAAAAAGGCTATAATAAGCTATCATGATCAAGAAATACATTGCAAAGTTATGTTTTGAAAAAAAAAATACAACAAAAGTCAGAGCATGCAAGAAAAAGTAAAATGAAAGATCAATGAGGTGGTGTAAAAACGGCTAAGAGGTGTGCAAGCACGACAGCCAGAGACATTATCGGTGTGGACATCAAAAACACAATCTCAAGCAACTATTAAACACAATCTCAAGAAATACTACTATATTTTACAGGCCAAAAAAAAAAAAAAAAAAAAAAAAGAAAAAGGGTTTGTCAAATTGGCATATTAAATACACAAACACATGCTCTAAATAGCAAATACCCTAACATTAAATACACAGGTACGTAACCTGAATAGCAAATACCCTAACACGTATTAAATGAGACCCTCTTAAATCGGCACATTAAATGGGCAACCACATTTAACCTAACACTAAAACACATTTACTATGACAAAGATACAACCCTATAAACTCACTTACTTAATTAAAACACTGGAAGCACATATCAAATATGAACATCACACAAATAAACAAAAGCAACAACAATCAAGCCAAAAAAAAAAAAAACAAACCTTATCGCAAGTGAACTTATCTCAGCTCAGTATTATTTTTTGTTTCTAGGGTTCTTTTTTTTTTCTTTTTTTTTTTTGATAAGAATTGGGATTATCAAGATTAGCAAGTATAAGGTGTGGCAAAAAAGAGATCTACAGTACACCGAGCACAGCTGGCCACAATTTGCACCACACAACGAATAAAAAACCATTTTTTTACTGTAGTTGCACCGGGTTATGCATAGCGGGTCGGGCAACACAATAGCGGAAGTGGATCTCGGCCACCGGAGGTTGATGAGTCGGACCCCAAAATAAAGCTGCATATGTGAGAGAGGAGGAACAATGGCGGTATTAGGATGCAACCCGTTTAGGTACGGATGATTTTGCGGGTCGGTTTGGAAGACAAAAATGGGCTAAGAAGCCCAATCTTTAGTATATATGTTTAATAATATGCTTGTCACACTTTTTCATCATTTAAAATAGATTCAACTTATGCACGTACATGTGTCTTAATAAAATATGCAAATCACAAATAACTCCAATTCCAATACTGACACAACATACTAGAATTAAGTTTAAGGTTACAAAGTTTCTACTATTGCATGTAAATTTAGGTTTCTGAAAGTAAAATATTAAGTGTGTTTTTGGGAACATATAATTCCTATATTTACTTCTTTCCTGTTTAGTAGCTCTGATAAGTTGCTAACATCAAATTGTAAATATTTAGAATCATGTTGTATTTCATAGATAGAACCCGTACAAATATAGTTTTACAATGAACAATCTAGAATGCGAGCTTGAGTCCAATACAAATAATAATCCAATACAAGTCATTAACATCGACCACCACTCCCCCGCACTTTTAGCAAAGGAGACCGGACGCTTAAATTGGTACGAAATTCCTTCAACAAAGCTGACGGTAGGCTTTTAGTGAAAATATCTACGTACTGAAAACAAGAAGGAACATGAAGAACCCGAACCTGACCAGCATCAACTGGATCCCCAAAAAAATGAATATCTTTCTTAATGTGTTTCGTACGTTGATGTTGAACCAGATTGGAGGACAAGCACACAGCACTAACATTGTCACAATAAACAAGCGTAGCATATGACAAAGGAGTATGCAATAAACGAAGTAGGTTACGCAACCAACAAGTCTCAGCAATTGCATTGGCAATACCACGATACTCTACCTCAGCACTAGAAAGAGAAAGCGTAGGCCGACGCTTAGAGGACCAAGAGAGTAAATTGCTGCCAAGAAATGCATAATACCCTGAAGTCAGTCTCCTAGTAGTAGGTCAACTCGCCAAATCCGTATCTGAATAAGCAACCAAAGAGGTAGTAGATGATGAAAATAACTGTAAGCCATGATCTAAAGTACCACGAACATATCTCAGAATCAGCTTAAGAGTCGAGAAATGTGGCTCCCTAGGATCATGCATATATAAACAAACCTACTGCACTGCATAAGAGATATCTGGACTAGTGAAGGTAAGATACTGAAGAGCACTCGCAAGACTTCGATATAAAGTCGGATCAGAGAATGGTTCACCATCATCTCCCAGTTTAGACTCAGGATCCACAGGAGTCCGACTGAGATTGTAGTTAACCATATGAGCCCGCTCAAGAATCTCAGCAGCATACTTACGCTGAGATAATCTCCGAAAAATCCCGTGTAACAGAAATACCCAGAAAATAATTAAGTGAACCATGATCTGTCATAGAAAACTCCTGATGCAAGGAAGAAATAATCCACTATAAAAAAAGCTCAGAAGAAGTAGTGAGAACAATATCATCAACATACGGTAGTAAATAAGCAGCGTCAGTCCCCTGTCGGTAAATAAGTAATGATGAGTCACATCGAGAGCAAACCGAACTCGAGTAATATAAGCTGCAAACCGCTGAAACCAAGCCTGAAGGGCCTGCTTGAGCACATAAAGAGACCTCTATAATAAACAAACATAGCCAGAATGCTCAAAATCCTGAAAACCTAGAGACTGATGTGTATAAACAGTCTTAGATAAATCTCCATGTAAGAAAACATTCTTGACATCAAGCTGATGAACAGACCAATGCCGAGAAGTAGCCAAACTAAGAATGGTACGAATAGTGCCCAGTTTGACAACCGGACTAAAAGTCTGTAACACCCCCAAAATCGATTAACGACAGCGGAAGACTTAACGGGGTATTGCGTAGTGGATCTTTGTCACAATCATAGTAAACGTTTTGAAAACACATTTTATCATTCATTAAAAATATCTGAGTACATAAATAGTTTTAGAAAGGGAAGTCATATCTTTGCAGATATGCTTTATTTAGTTGAATGATAAGAAAACGTTTATTTTAAAAAACCCGTGCCCGGGTTTATGCCATTCTCCGTGCCATGATAATCCATGCCTTAGTTACCTGAGATAACATGCAAAAAGTCAACAAAAGTTGAGTGATGTCCATAGGTTTAAGTTTAAAGTTTGAACACAAGTAAGTGTGTTAATTGCATCGATAAACAATTAACAAGTTTAAAAATCAAGTTTGTTATTGCATTAAGCTCATGACATGCAACGATTAGACAGGCATCAATGTGTGATGTAAACTAATATAATAGGGGTGCCCTCAAGATAGGTCTTTTTCAGTAACCTATGAGTTGTTAAATACTGTCCGCCTAGTCGCTCATCCTAGCTAAACTAAACGGGGATTGTCAGTCCCAAATAGATCTATTCCCAGGTATTCACGTTCACTCGCAAGTGATTAAGGTTCATGATCGAGGGGCTTTTGGCAATAGCTACTTAAGCAATAAAAACATCAGGCATAGCATACTAAAAAGCTTGTGTTCGGGTTTGAAGCATGTATCTCCCCACAAAAGAGTTTAAAAGTTTAAAGAGTGGGCTATGAACACATACCTGGATAGCTCGGTAGCACTAGTATCGTTATTCAAACGATAGGTGGAAACGGCTTCAACACACAACCTAAGTAAAATATATGGCAAGTTTTTAGAGTTTGATAGTCTAAGTTCAATTTATCGCGAAAGTTGTTTATTATATTGTTTTGTTAGTTGACTCGTAGCAATTTAAACATGTGTGTTTAAATGCCTGAAGTTCAAGAACAAAAGTTATATTTAGAAATATAACTTGTGAGAATGTTCTTGTTGACGTAGTGTAGAGATGAGATCGGTGATTCAACGGTAGATGGGTGTCGAAGAGTGGAATAGATTCGAGAGAATGTGTTAATTGTTAAAAGTTATATACTTATTGTTTTCGTTAGTACGTTATATATATATATATATATATATATATATATATATATATATATATATATATATATATATATATATATATATATTTATTTAGTTAACGAAAAGTGGTTGATCGAATCGGTTTTATCTAAAATACTTATATATATAAAATATAAATTATAACATTTATATTTTATTAAAACCTTTAAGTTTTGAAAAGTTTACATTTTATACCCCTAACGGCATAACTTTACACCGTTAGTCCAAAATGTTATTTAATTTCATTTTTAATCCAAAACTATTTTATATTTACATTTTACACCCAAAACTTTTCTAGATTTACAGTTTTCATCACAAGATGTCACAATGACAGTTTTTACCTTAAATTCCTATTTTGACAGTTTTAGTCCCTCGACTACAAGACTTTTGCAAATTTAGTCCAAAACTCACCAACTTCGAAACTTGACATTTTTATTTTCAAAATAAGTTTAGAATAGCTTATTTAAGCTGGGAAACAGCTTATTTTTCAAAAAGAGCTTATTTGGAGCTTATGGGCCTTTAACGAGCTAAATACTAGGCCCGTTAAGGTTTTTAAAATCTTTGGGCTTGGGAAATTATTGGGCTTAGCTTTGGGCTTATATTTAGACACTAAAAAGTTTAGAAAACTGCTTATACCATCAGCTTATTTCAATTGCTTATTTTCAGCTTAATGGGCTTTTAGGCCTAAACGTACTTATAAGCTTTAATAAAAACGCGACATGCTTTGGGGTTTAACGAGGGTTCGAATGGGTTCGTAAGAGTAAGTTTAAAGCCTAGATTATAATTTTACCATGTGGTCTATTAGTTTAAGCCATAAAAAGGATGTGTCGTGTAGATAGTTTTGAAAATACGAGGCTAAAGTAAATCGACTTTAATCAAAGCCAAAACAGTTTTGTAACTCAAAATTTTTCTAAGTGTTTTAGAGGTTAAAACGTAGGGGTCATGTAACTTAGGAACGTGTTATATATCGTACTTATAAGTGTTTATGCCTTACTAACTTTGGTTTATATCATGTTAATCTTTTAGTTTAGCTAGTAATACGTATATGTTATAACTTAATATTAACGAGAAATTAGGTAAAATAATAACATAAAACGTGAGGAATTATTAGAAAAGGGACGAGTTTGGCTCACCTCACCACGTGGTGGTGGAATAGAAACGAGACGTGTAGGCTAGAAACGAACAAGGAAAGCTTGAGCTTGGCTCCCAAGTGTATGACTACTTGATACGATCCTTCCCAAGGCTCACCAAAGTTCACACATTCACCAAAAGACTTAGAACTAGTTTTGAGAGTGGAAGTGAGATTTTTAAGGGGTGCATGGCTCGTATACATGCATGTAGGCATATATATATATATATATATATATATATATATATATATATATATATATATATATATATATATATATATATATATATATATATATATATATATATATATATATATATATATATATATATATGAGGGTTTTAGAACGTGGGAAATGTGAGCTTGGGGACCAAGGGTTGTGGTACGAAGCATAGTGAATCAAATAGTTAGGAAATGATTATGGTTTTGTTCATGCATCGTCCTTGTGTACAAACGAGCAAAAGGAAGAGTCCAAATGTTTTATGTTTGCGTTTGGTGATGTAAGACGTGGTCAACAAGGAGTATTTGAGGATTCTTAGGCAAATAGTATGATTGGTGCAAACTTTCGTCCTTGTGAAGGTGTTTGCCGAGAAGAAAACAAAAGAAAACATGGAAGAATAGTTTAAAGGAAGGTCAATTCCTTTTAAACTATGTGTGACACAACTAGGAGTCTCATGGCTGCCTTTCAAGTTCAAAACATGTGAACTATGGAAGAGGATACACGTATTCGTCCTTGTGGCATGTTAACGAGAGGAAAAACACAAGAAAACATCAGTTAAGTTTGTTTTGACTCATTTGTGGGTTTGTAGAGGGTCAAGGCACCATAAAAATGTGTCTAAAGGTTTTTAAGAAACTTTGGTGCCAAGTCTAGGAGGGTACGAGGCTTTGTAAACTCAAAAATGGATTTTTAGTTTTTGTGGACATGCAAAAATGAGGCTAAGCTTTGATTGATTTTCAATGACCAAATGTTCACGTTAGGGGAAACAATTTGTTAAGTATGATTCTTGGGTAGGAGTAGTAACGAGAGGTGTAAAAATTTATGAGTGTCGTTTGTAAAAATCGTGAATAAACGGGGCATAATAAACGAGTTTGGTTCGAAATAAATAAAGGGATTTGGGCTTGGAGGGTTTGTTGGGCTTACGGGGTGGACTAGGCCTAAAAGAAAAGAAATAAAAATAAAAAGGGTCCGTTTGGCTGTTTGATTTGTGACAAGCTTGGGCCGAGGCCCAATGTGGCTTACAGGCCCAATTGGCTTGTCTAGAAAATCGTGTCGGAGTTAGGAGTAGTTACTGTGCGTTCGTGGAAATTTTCATGAGCTCGGGAGTTTATTAGAACGTATTCGGTTAATTGTCGGATGATATATATATATATATATATATATATATATATATATATATATATATATATATATATATATATATATATATATATATATATATATATATATATATATATTATGTTACTTAATAAACGTTTAGTTACAAAAATTAATTCGCGATACTTAGACTATCTAGGTTCGTGTGCAAGCGCGTTCCAAGGTAAACGGTAATCACAAACGTCGTTGTGATTATAAAAACGTAACTCGACTAACAAACAATTTTTTTTATCGGTAAAAACGGTTTTTGTTAGGAATACAAATATTCCTCTGAAAGTCTCGGTCACCTAATTATTGTAATAGCATTAAGTTAGCTCGTAGTTAGTTTATTCATTAGTTAGTTAGTATTAGATTAAGTAACACCGTGGAAGAAGGACGGGTCTTTACCCACTGTATGCCTGATCCACAGCCCGGGTGTGGGCGTTTGTAGTTTAGTATAAATACCCCTCTCCACATGTGGAGAGGGTTGGACCTTCATTCACTCTAATCTAATACTTCTCTTTTTCTCTCAAGGTTCCACTCTTTATTTCTTACTCTCAATCCCAACGCCTCACATAACCACAAGGATATTATGTTTCCAACTTGATTAGTATTCTACAATTGGTATCAAGAGCCAAGGTTTCATCTTAGGGTCTTGTAGAATCGGATTTGATGTGGTTTTGTGTAGTTTTTGTGAGTTTGAAGTCACTTTCTTGAAAAACATCTTGGTTTGATCTTTCTTATGTTATTAGACATGTTAGTGATGTACTTTTATGATCCTTGGTGTTAGTAGAACATTGTGTTTCAGTTGGTTATACCACATCTTTACTCTATTTGAAGTTTGGATTAGGTTTTGGGCGTATTTCATAGTTGCGGTTAGTTCTACTGTTGCATTGCTTGTCTGCGTTTAGTTCCTGATCTCTGTGGTTAGTTTGCCTGCGATTACTATTTTGGGAATACAAACAAATCGCAAGGAAAGTGACATTTTTGGACTTTTGTCTCTGCGATTAGCTCCTGCGGTTAGTTCATTGTGTTTACCTCCTGCGGTTAAGTGGTCTGCGGTTAGTTCATTGTGTTTAGCTTTCTGCGGTTAAGTGGTTTGCGATTAGTTCTTTGTGGTTAGCCTCACTTGCGGTTTGATTATTCTGTGGTTTGCTTATTCTGCGGTTGGAATATTCTGCGGTTTGCTACGTTCTGCGGTTAGTGACTTGCGGTCATCTTTCATTTTGGTTAACTATCCTGCGGTTCAATATTCCTGCGGTTTAGTCAAATTGCGGTTAACTCTCCCTGCGACTTGTGCACTTTATTGCGAGTATCTCCTACTCTGCGGTTTGATAGTTTCAGTTGGGACTTTCTCTTATTGTTTAGAAATTTACTAAGTGATGAGATTCATGTGATAGGACAATCATTTTGCAATTCTTGAATTGTTGTAACTTTAGTCGTTTCAATTAGTCTAATTGTGATCTGACGTTGTAAGTTAATCCTTACGATTTGACTAATCTCAATTGGATAAATTGCAACTTGACTTGTCACAACTCAACACTTGATGCAAACTATCATTCATTTGGTATCTCTCTCTTAGCTTAATCTGCTGAAAATATCATCCGGTTTCTTTTGTCCGTTTGAAGATTTTGTGATGTCGACATCCTCAGATGACATTCAAGCTACTGGGTTCGACACCCGACCTCCAATGTTGGACATAACTGACTATGAATCATGGGCACAAAGGATTCGTCTCTATTGTTTGGGTAAGGAAAATGGAGTCAACATTTTGAAATCCATCTATGAGGGACCCTTTCAAATGGGTACTACTAGAGACACGGTCGCAGCGACTGATCAACAACCGGCTGTAGTTGGTCCAGATAGACCTCTCACTTACAATGAGCTTTCGGATGAAGAAAAGAAACGCTATGATGCCGACATCAGAGAATCGAATTTGTCATTCAAGGGCTTCCTAAAGATGTCTACAAACTTATCAACTACAACACTGAAGCCAAGGCTGTCTGGGATAATGTGAAAATGCTTCTTGCGGGGTCTAAGTTAACCAAAGAAGATCGGGAGTCTCAGCTATACGATGAATTTGAGCACTTCAAAATGAACCCAGGTGAAAGCATCACTGACTATTACGTCAGATTTCACAAGCTGGTTAATGATATGCGAGCCATCAAAATGACAATGCCCAATATTCAGCTTAATTCTAAATTCGTGAATAACATGGCACCAGAATGGGATAGGTTTGTTACAGCTGTTAAACTCAACAAAGGTCTCAGGCATACTAATCATGAACAACTCTATGCATATCTCCAATAACATGAGAAACATGCTGCTTATGATCGGTCAATGCGAGAAAAGCTCAATCCGTCAGCATCAAATGAATCTCTTGCCTTTGTCTCTAATGTTCAACAACTTGCCCAAACTTCAAATGACCAATCTCAACCATCTTCCAGGTCTACGCCAACAAATGGTCAATCATCAACTCCCTCACCATCTGCTTTGAACACACAACTGGATTCTGGGTATTCTCACACTGACATGATGATTGATAATCTCTCAAACCAAGTTTCCTTACTAGTCCAACAGTTCAGGGCTGCACTTCCATCAACTAATAACCAACTTAGGACTTCGTCTAATCCACGTAATCAGGAAGTTTTAGAAGATGGTAGAGTGGTGGTGCAGAATGTGCAGGGAAGACAAAACTTCAATCAAAGAAATGCTGGTAGAGAAAATGGGCAGTATAGAGTTGGGAATGCTCTTCAAGTACAAGCTAAGTAGCCTAAGTGTTATAAGCTCTTCAAGTACAAGCTAAGCAGCCTAAGTGTTATAACTGCGGAGGGTTGGGCCATATAGCTAGGAATTGCACTCTCCCAAAGCGTCCTCAAAACTCTGAGTACTTCAAGGACAAGATGTTGCTAATGCAGGCGCAAGAGAATGGGACTGTGTTGGATGAAGAAGCTCTGCTCTTTCTGGCTGGTAATGACGGGAACATGTTTGATGCTGATGTGGATGATCAGCCTGTTCAGGACATGGCTCTAAATGATCCGAATATCTTTCAAGTTGAAGAATGTGATGCATTTGACTCAGACATAGATGACTAACCTACTGCTCAAACCATCTTCATGGCTAATCTGTCTGCAGCTGCATCCTCTCCACAACATTCTAACTCCTCCATCACATCTGCTATTTCTGAGGTACCAACGTCACTTAATCCTGATCTGAATACTCCTAGAATTTCACAGGGGGTGTGTGACTCTGTACAACTCAAGAATATTGTCAACACATGCACCACTGATATGGGAAATACCAATAATATCCCATATGAAATGTATGTGAATGACAATAGACTGCCAGTTGTACCAAGTGACATACCGTCTGTTGATTCTTGTGAACATGAGGTACATGAGCACACGATATACAACCCTGATGATTCCTTGATTACTAGAGTTAACATCCTTAAGGATCAAGTGAATATTTATTAACAGCGTGATAAATTTGAGCTTAATGAACGTGAGCAGAAAATGGAATGGCAAATGCGTACTTACATATCTGAAAACAATTCTAAACAAGAAACATTGAAAAGGGAGTTAGTTTCTTTAAAAAAAACAATTGGATCAAACCGTTAAACAAAAACAAGAATTTCAAAAAGGTTTGACATCAATCAAACTCGAATACAAAGATAAAGAGACTAAACTTCTAAATGATTTCTCAAAACTCAAAATGTTGAAAAATAAATTGGAAGATAAGTTGTACACACAAGGCCAAACCATTCAATCTGCTCAAATGATGCAAAACCATAGGAAACTAAGTGATGAATTTAGTGAACAGGATGCCTCTAAGCCTAAAGCAAAATTCCTTAGAAATGGTATAGGTGCTCAACCAGCATTATATGATGCAAACACTATGCTGGAACCTAATCATGCCCCTCCTGATGTAAGATCCTATGATGAGATTGATGAGGCGGAGGATAGAACTAGGATAAAACTTGCTGAACGATTAAAGGATCCTAAGTGCATAGCTAATAATATTGTGTTTCACTATGATTATGCGAATGATAATCATTCAGCCATTTTTGTTCCTCAGAAGAGAATCCTTCCTGACAAAGTTTTTTGGAATATAGACATTGAGAAAATGAAAGCTGAAAGAATTGTGGGTAACACACGCACTATCTTTAGAATTGCTGACCCAACCATTTATCCCCTGAATACACCCAGGAACCTCGTACCATTTACTCTTCCCACACAGTGTAATAGTCTAATTGGGTTGTATGTTCTAGGTCAATTGTTTAATGACTTTGAGAAAACATGTAAAGTGAGAATTACACCAACAGGGATTACAGAAGGGGAAAGGGGTTTTAAGCAAACAAAACAGTGTTACCTAACTGAAGTTATGCCATTTTTCAAACTTCTCAAAGAACACTTTGAGGGTCTTAAAAATACCATTAATGATGATGTGACTCAAATGAAAAAGGTTTTTAATGAAGTGGAAAGTGAGGGTAACCAATTAGCTATTGATCTCAAATACAGTGAAATTGACAGGAAAAACATTCTCATTATGAATGAAAACTTGATTGCTAATTGCATTGCAAAAGATGTGTTTTACACTGTAACCGACTCAACATTATCTGCTCGACAATTTCATGAAATGTCGGTTACTTTGAATGTCTTCCAGAATCGTGTAATTGAGCTTGAGGGGGAGAATTACAAACTTAATGAAAAAAATTCAAAACGACGACCATGATAACATGGTCAGGAATTTCTCAAAACTAGAAGTTGATAATCTCAACTTACAACTAAAATATCAACATCTAGAAGAAAGCATAAAAATATCAAATGCCAAGACATCTTCGGATGCTCCTGAGTTTGACACATGTTTTGAATTAGCCAAAAAGGATGAAGTAATTCAAGCTCACTCAAACACGATTCGGAAATTGAAGGTCCAAATTGCACAATTAAAGTCTAACATGGGCAATGTAACCAATACCAGTCACCTAATGTCACTAGATTCTCAAAACTTCCAAAAACAAGGCATTATCAATGAATTACAACATGAAAATGAGTGGCTTCGTGCTGAAATGTCAAACGCTAAACAACGTTACAAAGAGTTATTTGAGTCTATTAAAATAACACGTGTAGTATACTCTAATATGAGAACATGGATGGTTTAGTGATTAGGTTGATTTTATGTAGAGATTTCTAGTGAGAAGTTAGAGAGATGAAATAATGAGGTTGGGAGCCTTGAGAGAAATGATGAAATGTTAGATTCCAAATGAAGGTCCAACCCTTTCCCTTGGGTGGGAAAGGGTATTTATAGTTACAATAGAAATGCCCCCTGAAACGGGCTGTGGAGCGGGCTGACAGTGGGTAAAGACCCGACCCGACCCCACAAATACTAACTAATACTAAACTACGTACTAACTAATATGATAAATACTACGAGCTACACTATGCTAAACTACACTCGGGGTGACCGAGTCTTCATATGAATAAACATATTCCTAACAATCTCCCCCTAAGGGAGGTCACCCCGGAAAATAAATATTAAGTCATAGCATTCAAGTCTTTGACGACATCTTTGTAGCTCGTAGCCTTTTGATTCTTCATTGTTGAGATCTTTGTGCTTTAAGTGGAGGACGCTAGATGACACCTTCAATGTGATGGATGATCTTTGGAAATAGCTTCTACTTCATCATCCAAATGAGTGCCTGAGGGTCATCTTTGAGCAGTAACGTCTCCATGTGATATGAACATCTTTGTGTTGGCATGCTCACACTTTTTCAGAATCATGATCTTCTGCATCAGAGTTGTGGAAGCATATATGAGGCCCAATCAATGATCATGATTTCTTAGATTGTGATGTTGAAGTGTGAGCATGTGTTGATGGATCAGCATCTTTTCAGCAATCAACTGCAACCGTCAAAAATTCCTGCAAGTAGACAGTTAGCAACAAATCTTCCGGTACTTATAGGTTTGGAATTAGAGATCGTCAACAGCATAGTGTGGAGACTCCTTCTAACCCTTTCCATGACCGTTCCCAATCGGCAGACCCTGAAAGGATTTACACGAACTACCTAAGTAGATCAACGATTGGGTGAGTCGTTGGAGATCACTCCACGACTGTTGACCGTTATTAACCATCGCGACCACCAAGCGTAATCCACAAGGAATTACCTAAGTGACCTGCTTTCAGGGCTGCATGATGTTGACCCTGGCAGGAATTTCCATTCAATCACTGGGAGTTACTATAGCAACATCCCTCATAAATGTTCTGGCAGATTGCAAAGATCTGCGTAGGACTCATAAGTTTACCACTAGTGTCCTTAATGTTGAACAACCAGGGTAGAAGTATCATGTGTTCCTATGAGATCTTTTTATGTATCTCGAGGCTCTAGACTCAATAAGTGCATTTGGTTTTCCTATGCGGAGATTAGGGAGAGGTCTCCTGCTTCAATATCAACCATCTCTAAGAGATACGTTGATAGATTACACCGGTTCCCCGTGAGAATGAAACAAGTTCTTTTAAGAGAACTTGAGTAGTTAGAAGGTTTAGTGCATTGCGTCACTGGGTCCATGACGTCTTGTCTTCAATACCAATGTCGCCTTAGCAACCATCAGTAGATTATGAATTGAACCCGGTTTCTGCCCTAAGGTTGAATAATTGGAGGACTATTTCTTTTCACCCTTTCTCATTACATTTCTTTTTAATTCTTCAACCCCTTCTTTCTCCATTCTCACATTTCTCCATTTTTCATAATCATATCTACAAACTTTCTAATACTATCAATTGGGTTTTGTCCATGGGTAGATCCCTCCGGCTCTGGCGGATCATAGGACGGTTTACCTAACCTTAGTCACCTTATAACTTCATGACTATCCTATGTAGCCATACACCAAATCATTGAAAATTCTCTCAATGTGTTTATGATTAAGAAACACATTTTGTTAACACATTGAGAGTTTTGTTATTTTCAAATGCTCCCCCTTAACATGTGCTCATAAGTATTGAGAGATTTGAAAATTTGCACATGTCGGGAAGAGTTACACTTTTGAATTGATCTACCTTGAGTGAACATGACCGGGCATTCGAGACACGCTTACATCACTAGTTAACCTAGCTTGAAGTTATTACCCGGCCCGATCAGATTCACCCAAGGTTTCTCGAAACGGTACATTCTACTTAAACTAGTCCTCTTCGAGACACGCTTACATCACTGGTTAAACTAGCTTGAAGTTGTTACCCGTCCAGGACTAGTCCTTTCGATTCAGGACATTTGTGTTTCGTCAATTCATGAGTCAAGACTGAGATGCACTCATATGAGATGCAAGGATCCTTTTACACAAACCATTTTGCTCCCCCTCAATATGTGCAGTGATGTACGAAAGAGTTTGGCACATAGGAAAGAGCATATTTTTGTTTTCAGGTTCAAAACATCACGTTTTAATCAGTTTTTCATATTTAAATCACATCTTCTCCCCCGATCAAAAATTTCAAACCAATTGAGATTTGTGATCCCAAGTGATTTAAATAAGTTTAAAGTTTTTGGAGAAAGATGTGACATTTTTAAGAATGACTGATTTTGAGACGACATTTTAGCTCCCCCTCAAACCTTGAGGGAGTATGTTATGTGTAAGAGATGATGAGTTTATGAATAATTTTGAGTTTAGCGAGAAACTCATGAAAGATTCATATACTAACACATAACAATTACACTTAATCCACTGTAATTATGCACAAAGATCTTGTTTTGATGATATATAGTTTTGAAATCGTTCTCCCCCTCAATCGATGACACGTTTAAAATTAAACATTTTGCATAAAGTATTAATTCTTTTAGAATCGATTGAGTGGCAAATTTTAAACCACATTTCGAGTTTGTTTGATCTTCAAAAACCATGGTACCACCAAGTTTGGAACAAATATTTTCCCGAAGAATCATTGAAGGAAAAATATTTGAGATACAAAGAAGACTTCTCTTCTTTTACCAGAAATGATGCACTTAAGCGTACATCAAATTGGAAAGGCACGAATGTAAAGTAATTCGTGCCTTTGTTAGGAACAGTCGTCTTTTTGGCGACGAACTTTCCTCAATATAAGGACCGGGTTGCTATCTGGAGTAATAGCAAACCATATTGAAAGAATAATGTTAGAGACGACATGTTTTAGAAGACATTATTAATAAAAAGAACTCTTGCTCAAGCATATGTATGTTTCCATGTCATTATTGAATGACATTTCTAGAAACGTACATAATATTGATTAGACAAGAGACATGTCGTGAGAAGAATATTTTTGGTTTTTATGATTTTCTGAATTTTTTTACGGTTTTTGAAGGTTTTCTATTTTTCTATTTTCTTTTTGTTTTTAATACTATGTACAAAGGATATGTGAAGCAACTCCTTTACTCCTCCTGATCTTCCTGAAGACTTATGAGATCCTCAGGAGTTAGACTCTTCATACCAAGGCAAGGAAGGATGAATTGAAATCGGTCCCTAGAAAGTGCTTTGGTAAAGATATCAGCTAACTGGAACTCAATCCTCATGAAGTAAAGTTCCACGATTCCTTTCTCAACTTGCACCCTGATGAAGTGATGTCGAATGTCAATGTGCTTAGTTCTTGAGTGCTGGACATTGTTGCAGCAGAGTGCAATTGCACTTTTGTTGTCACAATACATGGGAATCTTGTTGCATACAAATCCATAGTCCAAAATTTGAGATCTCGTCCATAAGATCTGAGCACAACACGAGGACATGGCAATGTATTCAGCCTCTGTGGAGGATATTGATGTACTCATTTATTTATTTGAAGACCAACTGACTAGCTTATTACCCAAGAACTGAGCACCCCCAGATGTACTTCGACGAGTATCTTGACATCCCGCATGGTTAGCATCTGAATAGGCTGTGAGTACCATAGAAGTGTCCTTTGGGTACCATAGGCCCATGTGGATTGTTCCTTTAAGATACCAAAAGACTCTCTTGACAGCTTCCAGGTGTTTCTTGGTAGGTTTAGATTGATACCGAGCACACATGCAAACTGCAAATAGTAGATCTGGTCTGCTAGCAGTAAGATACATTAAGGAACCAATCATGCTTCGATACTTGGTTTGTTCAAATGGGATCCCAACATCATCTTCATCAAGTTTTGATCTTTCAATCATTGGAGTATCAACTGCGTCACAGGAATCGAATCCAAATTTCTTCAAAATTTCATTAGCATACTTGGATTGATTGATGAAGATGCCATTGGGATTCTGAGATATTTGCAAGCCTAGGAAGAAGGACATTTGACCCATCATGGACATTTGGAACTCAGAACTCATCTCTTGGGAGAAACGATCACACTCTTTGGGATCAGAGGAGGCAAATATGATATCATCTACGTAGATTTGTACATGAAGAAAGGTTTTGCCCATTTTTCTGGTAAAGAGTGTAGGATCAACATCACCTTTGGAAAACTTGTTGGCAAGAAGGAATTTTGACAAGTTGTCGTACCATGCCCTAGGAGTTTGCTTAAGTCCATAAAGAGCCTTCTTCAAACGATACACATGGTTAGGACGTTCAGGATCCACGAATCCTTCGGGTTGGCTTACATACACCACCTCTTTAAGATCGCCATTTAAGAATGCAGTCTTAACATCCATCTGATAAACCACCATATTTTGACTAGCAGCATTTGCCAGAAATATTCTTATGGCTTCAATTCTAGCAACTGATGCGAAGGATTCTTCAAAGTCAATACCTTCTTCTTGACGATATCCTTTTGCCACAAGCCTAGCCTTGTTCTTCAATACATCTCCATGCTCATCAAGTTTAACCTTAAATATCCATTTGAGAGCAATGATCATAGCACACTCAGGAGGCGGTACTAATTCCCACACATCAAGTCGATCAAACTCATGAATTTCGTCCACCATAGCAGTGAACCATGAGTGTTTAGACATTGCATCCTTGAAATCTTTTGGTTCAACTTTAGAGAGGACGGAATTGAAGAAGCACAACAATGCGTCGGTAGCAAGTTGCTTACGGGTTGATACCGGACGTGAAGGGTTTCCAATAATGTTGTCAATTGGGTGATCATTTGTCCATTTCCTAAGGTGTTCATGAGGTTGAGGATAGGGAACTGAGGTAGCCATGTTAGATTCATCTGAGGATGTAGCATCATTTGACGATTCAGGAGCAAAGATGTTAACAAACGGCTCATTATCAGGTGGAGCGAAAGGATTAACTTCAAAAGAATTATCCACAGCCGCTACTCGTTGTACAGATGAAGATTGACCATTAGATGTGGTGATTGAACGACTGATGGTGGGGGCTTCAGGATCCCATGACAACGAAGTGGATGGTCCAGTATTATCATCTGGGACATTTGCTATCCCAGCTGGTTGTGGAACGACAGTGGCTTCTGGAGCATCCATATTTTGAGGTTCAAAGTATTCATCAAACATGGGGTCAAACAGCTTCTTCCAATCTTCACTAGTAGGAGGTACAAAAGGAGTAGCAGGAGTGGGATTCTGTACAAGCCTGGAGCTTATTGGTCCAGGAGACAAAAGGTTAGGAACAGGTCCAGAACTTGATTGTCCAGGAACCAGTTGCTCAGTCAGCTCATCGAAAGTAACGTGGATTGTTTCCATTATGTCTCTGGTACGTTTGTTGTAGATTCGGTATCCCTTTCGCTCTGGAGCATAGCCAACGAAGAAACCAATGTCAGCCTTGGCCTTGAGTTTCCCAAGGTCTTCACTGTCATTTGTTGGATAGCACAATGCACCAAATACTCGAAGAAACGAAAGATCAGGTTTTCTGCCATGAACCAGTTCATATGGAGTCTTGCGGTAGAGAGGATGTATCAAGGATCGGTTCTGTGTGTAACATGCAGTAGCAATTGCCTCATCCCAAAGAAACATAGGAGCTTTGGAGAAGATGAGGATCGTCCTAGCAGCTTCAACCAAGGTGCGATTACGTCTTTCTACGACTCCATTTTGTTGAGGAGTACGTGGAATGCTCTTTTGATGACTAATGCCGACACCTTCATAAAATTGAGAAAGTTGTTTGTTCAAGAACTCCGTTCCATTATCAGTACGAATGAACCGAACTGTTTTGTTAAGTCAAACTTGCAACTGCTTAATGAGTTTGATGATGATTTCCGGAGTTTCATCTTTTGATCGTAAAAACTTTACCCACGTGAAACGAGAGTGATCATCAACAATAACAAGCACATATTTCTTTCCGTTGATACTTTGAATCCTCATTGGTCCACAAAGATCCATGTGAAGAGTATGCAGGACTTCCATGATGGTATTGACTGTTTTGGGTTTATGGGTGTGCTTTTTGCTCTTACTCAGTTGACATCTGGAACATAGATGATCTTTTTCATACTTAAGTCTGGGCAAGCCTCGAACAAGATCCTTACGAGTGAGTTCATTGATGGTACCAAAGTTCAAGTGGTTTGAACGACAATGCCATAACCATGATTTGTTCTTAGAGGCTTTTGAGAGTAAGCAAATCGGAGAGGACCGCAGCATGTCTTCAATAGAGACGGTATAAAGGTTAGTTCCCCGACTCCCTTTGAGGAGATCTACACCATCTAATTCTCTAACAAAACAAGTGTGCTTTCTGAAGGCAACTTCAAGATCAGAGTCACAGAATTGACCAACAGAGAATAGATTGTGTCCAAGTCCCTCCACGTAGTATACTCTGGATATCACACTGTCTCCAAAGACGTAATCACCATAACCCATTATAGATCCAAAATGGTCGTTCCCGAATCTGACCGTACCAATGAACTTTTCCACGAAATTCTTGAGCCGCGAGCGATCTCCAGTCATATGTTTTGAGCAGCCTGAGTCCAAATACCAAAGGACGATTTGTACGACCTGCATTTGACACCAGACAATGGTGGATAACTGAAAAAGCTGGAGCCCCACAAACAGTTGGGGTCCGTTTGGTTAGCACACACAAATATTGGATTATCATATGTCACGGATACATCACTGGAATTTACAACTTTTAATGCACTAGATCTAGGAGTGGTACTAAGTGCTTCTATTGGGAACTTTCTACCAGTAGGTCTCCATTTCTTAATAGGCACAACTTTGGAGTTAGTGATCCTAGTCAACGGGCACTTTTCTCCTAAGGTGAATTTCCTTCCAGTCGGTCTCCATTGATATCCAACATTAGTGAACACTTTTCCTGTTTTATTCCAGACTTGTTTAACCCTTTTAGCACTTGAAACATTCATGACAGGAGATTGCATAGTGGATTTTAAGAATGACACAACACAAGCATCATGATTACCAAAAAATAACATTCGTTACAAGTCTTACAGATAGCACTAGAATTCGAATTAATTACATCATTGTTAACACAAATGTTTGATTCAACTCGATTCTTTTCATTAAGCATAACTTTATTGTTCCTAGAGGATTCTTTTACTTCCTTCATAAGTGTACTCTTAGCCGGCAAAGTCCTATCATTCTTTGTATTGCATCTAGGCTGTGACTTGCTAGCTTTAGATACACATTTTACTCCTGTAGAAGCAATGACGGGAACATTAGTATGATTAGTTGCAACTTGTTTACCGGTGATCATGATGGTGGATTGTGACATGGTTTGGGGATAATCAAATGTAACGTGTTTGTTGCCACTGTTAGAGTGCGACGCAAATGACCTATCCGGCTTGTTATCATTCTTGGGGCATGATCCTATAGCATATTCTAATAATTCCTGGGCTCTATTAGTGAGGAAGCATGCACCAACAATAACATCATCTTGTGGTTTAGGTATCCTCTCATCTTCAATGGTTTCTCTAAGTATGACCAGACAATCCTTAAGACATTTAAGATAGTTGCTATGAACTAACTTATTGTTCCTAAGGGGAAGAGAGACATTCACAGCATCGCACGCATATTTCTTACAAGCATGTACATTGGAAATTGCATGATCACATGAAATGACGGGCATTTTACCCTTCACCATAGTCTTTAGATTCTCAATTTCGTTTAGCAAAGAAGTGACTCTTTCATTGTTTTGGTCACGTGTTATTTTAATAGACTCAAATAACTCTTTGTAACGTTGTTTAGCATTTGACATTTCAGCACGAATCCACTCATTTTCATGTTGTAATTCATTGATAATGCCTTGTTTCTGACAGTTTTGAGAATCTATCGACTTCTGGTAATTGGTATTGGTCACGTCGCCTTTGTTCGACTTTAATTGTGCAATTTAGGCCCTCAACTTCCGAATTGTGTTTGAGTGAGCTTGAATTACGTCATCCTTTTTGGCTAATTCAAAACATGTGTCAAACTCAGGAGCATCCGAAGATGTCTTGGCATTTGATAATTTTATGTTTTCTTCTAGATGTTGGTATTTTAGTTGCAAGTTAAGATTATCAACTTCTAGTTTTGAGAAATTCCTGACCATGTTATCATGGTCATCATTTTGAATTTTGTTATTTAGTTTGTAATTCTCCCCCTCAAGCTCAATCACACGATTCTGGAATACATTTAAAGTGATCGACATTTCATGAAATTGCCGAGCAGATAGTGCTAAGCCAGTAACAGTGTAAAAAACATCCTGTGCAATGCAATTAGCAATCAAGTTCTCATTCATGATGAGAATGTTTTTCCTGTCAATTTCACTGTATTTGAGATCAATAGCTAATTGGTTACCCTCATTTTCCACCTCTTTAAAGACCTTTTTCATTTGAGTCACATCATTATTAATGGTATTTTTAAGGCCCTCAAAATGTTCTTTAAGAAGATCGAAAAATGGTATGACTTCAGTTAGGTAACACTGTTTTGTTTGCTCAAAACCCCTTTCCCCTTCTGTAATCCCCGTTGGTGTAATTCTTGTTTTACATGTTTTTTCAAAGTCCTTAAACAATTGACCTAGAACATATAACGCAATTAGGGTATTACACTGTGTGGGAAGAGTATATGGTACTAGATGCCTGGGTGTGTTCAGAGGATAGATGGTTGGGTCAGCAATCCTAAAGATGGTACGTGTGTTACCTACAATTCTTTCAGCTTTCATTTTTTCCATGTCAATATTCCAAAACACTTTGTCAGGGAGAATTTTCTTTTGAGGAACAAAAATGGCTGAATGATTGTCATTAGTATAATCATGGTGAAACACAATATTTTTAGCTATGCACAGGGGATCCTTTAGTCTCTCAGCAAGTTTTTCCCTAGTTCTATCCTCAGCCTCATCAATCTCGTCATAGGATTTTACATCAGGAGGGGCATGGTTAGGGTCAAGCATAGTGTTTGCATCATATAACGCAGGTTGGGCACCTATACCATTTCTAAGAAATTTGGCTTTAGTCTTAGAGGCATCTAGTTCACTAAATTCATCACTTAGTTTCCTATGGTTTTGCATCATTTAAGCAGATTGAATGGTTTGGCCTTGCGTGTACAACTTATCTTCCAATTTGTTTTTCAACATTTTAAGTTTTGAGAAATCATTTAGAAGTTTAGTTTCTTTATCTTTGTATTCGAGTTTGATTGAAGTCAACCCCTTTTGAATTTCCTGTCTTTGTTTGACAGTTTGATCCAATTGTTTTTTTAAAGATACTAACTCCCCTTTCAATGTTTCTTGTTTGGAATTGTTTTCAGATATGTAAGCACGCATTTGCCATTCCATTTTCTGCTCACGTTCATTAAGCTCAAATTTAGCACGCTGCTCGTATATGGTCACCTGATCCTTAAGGATGTTAACTCTAGTGATCAAGGAGTCATCAGGGTTGTATATAGTGTGCTCATGCAGCTCAAGTTCTCTAGAATCAACCGACGGCATGTCACTTGGTACAACTGACATTTTATTGTCATTCACATACCGTTCATATGGGATATTATTGGTATTTCCCATATTAGTGGTGTCTGTGTTGTCAATATTCTTGGGTTGTACCGAGTCACATGCCCCCTATGGATTGGTAGAGTAATTCAGATTAGAATTTAGTGACGTTGGTACCTCAGAGATAGCAGATGTGATGGAAGAGCCAGACTGCAGTGGGGATGATGCAGCTGCAGACAGATTAGCCATGAAGATGGTTTGAGCTATGGGTTCGTCATCAACATCTGAATCAAAAGCATCACAATCTTCAACTTGAAAGATGTTCGGATCATTTAGTGCCATGTCCAGAACAGGTTGATCATTGATGAGTGTGTAAATACTCATCATTTTTTTCGTATCTGAACTGCCAAAACGTCCAAAAACACTCAGAAATGCATCAAAATACAGAAATTATCCCAAAAGTGTGTTTTATATGTTTTAGATGCAAAATGTTTAAAAACAAATAAAAAACGAACAAAGTTTGCATAATTGGCAGTTTCAGTCCCTCGAGTTTCATAAATTGACAAAACTAGTCCCTAAAGGTTTAAAATAAAAGAAAAGTCAACCCAAGGTTTTGAAAAGTAGGGGTGTTCATCGGTTTGGTTTTCGGTTTCATGGGTTGTACGGTTAGGGTTAATCGGTTTGAAAATTCTAAAAGTTAAAACCAAAACCAAACCAAACCAATTATAAAACGGATAAAACCAAACCATACACCAATTTAGAATTCGGTTTGGTTTCGGTTAAAACCAAGAAAACCAAATTCAAGTAAACTTCTAAATGTCATAAATGAAAACCTAAAAATTCAAATAAATTTACCAAATCAAAAGATCTCACAAAGTGTTTAAGTAAATCAACAAAACAAAAGTTTAAGAAATCAAAAGGTTTCATAACTTAATGGAAATAAATGAAAGCAAAATAAGATAAGATGTTCTTCGACAAAGGTCTAGAAAAGTCTTATGCTTGAATATTCCATCTTCAAGCATCCTTGATTTAATGAGTGGTTAGTTTATAAGATATTTTAAATTTTTAGGATTTTTGTTATGAAGATAAACATATAAAACTTGTATATATATAATTTAAACTTTTTTGTGAGATATATATTCGGTTTTTTCGGTTTGGTTTGGTTATGTATTTGTCAAACCCAAAACCAAACCAAACACCAATTAAATACTTCGGTTTGGTTTTAAACCAAACCATACACCAATTAAAATTTTTGGTCCGGTTTTATTCAGTTTCGGTCCGGTTTATATTTCGGTTTGTTCGGTGTCAAACCAAATACTGAACACCCCTATAGAAAAGTCAAAAATTATCAAAAACGATCCTTGGGTGAAAAGTTTGAGAAAATTACATGTTTGGTCCCTGTACTTTGCAAATGTGACAGAAAAGGTCCCTGAACTTTTGAAAATGACAAAAATAGTCCTTGGAAGTTTAAATTTGGAAAATTATAAATCGTAGTCCTTGGATTATTTACAAATGGCAAAAATTGCTCCTTATAACAAACTTTGGAAGTTGCATAACAGGTCCCTCAACTTTGGGAATATTACATATTTGGTCCTTGTGGTGCTTTGTTAATAAACCAAACGGACCAATTGTTACAATCCACTCATCCAACACCCTTTCAGCCCACTCCACAAACCAGCCCAATACCCTCACAAGCCCACTCCACACCAAAATACCCAATCCCCCGTTTTTTATATATCCTCAGTCAAACCCCAACTTTGACCCACCTCTTCCACATCACCCTTCCACCATCTGCTACCCTCCAAACCTCCCATCATCACCCTAAACCTCTCACCCTCTGCAACACTCAATCTTTCCCCCCTCCTACACTCCAAACAAATACAAACCTCCAAAGTTGAACCTCTGGCATCAATTATATCAAGAGAATACGCCAAAGCATTTTGGCGCCAAAATCAAACATATAGCCAAGATTAAATTTGGGGGATCTTGTGGTCAAGAAACAAGTTGGGAAAGAGATGATGGGGCTCAGAAACCCTAATTGGAAGGATATAAAAAGGAGAGAAGCAGAGGAGGCCCCAGTTAGTTATTAGTGTAGTTTAGATTTATTTTATGATGTATTAATCTTAATTAAGATTTTTCAAGTGTCAATTTAGCCTTCCAGATGTATCCTAAGTAGTGAATTAGGTTTTTATATAATGTTTCAATTCAGAAATTAGTCTAGTTTGTAAACTTTTTATTATTAATGCAAGTATTTTCAATTTCCACTTTATTTACAGTTTCATTATAAATTTTTGAGCTTACTTAAATCTTGTTCAAAGTTTATTGTTGATGTTAATCTAAGTCCTTCATGGTCTCAAAATTCCCTCAAACATCAGAAAGAAAACTCAGATAAGAAAAAGAAAGAAAATAAAAATAAAATAAAAGTTCATAAGAAGAAAAGGGGAGAACAAAGTTAAGCAGTCAAAGCAAGCTATGGTTTGTGGATGTTTTGGGTATTAGAACTCCATGGGGAGCCTTAGGTTTGTGACCTTGGTCCTTAGTATCTCAAGTCTCAGCATGGGCAAAATTGTGAGTCAAGTTCTCATTCTTGTCATTATACTGTAGACAAGCTTATTGCAGGATAATCTTTGGTTTCCATGATTATTAGGTGTACTTGAGTGAGAATATAGATTAATATAGGATCTTTGTCATTTACAATCCTTTATGTTCATCATTTTTATTTACACTGTCATTTTTAGTGTTATATTGATATGTGAATTTTTAGTTGTTAGTTCTTATGATTATCTGCTTGATTCAGTTTATAATGTTAGTTTATGAGTTTATGATTCAATCCCATGGTCTGTAACAAGCATTTGCTTGAAAAAACTTGGAATCACAGTTCTTAAGGGAGTGTTTGGATTTGGTAGTTTAGCTATGTACTAGTGTGTTTCTGTGGTTAAGTTTGGATGTATCATATCTCACTAGGTGTTACTAGAACACTCAACTCATTATACTCAGTATTGGTTTGCAAAAAAAGTCAATTTAACCTTTAACTTCTTGGATCTCAGTCACTGTGGGATTTCATGTTCTGTAATCATCACCTTTAGTGTACAAGATGCTCACTTAGCTTATTGTAATCTAATTTTAGCTTGTTATCATCCTTTCAGTCAGTAGTTAGTAATTAAAATCCAAAATAGTCAACTTGTTTCAATTTACCTAAAAGTCAAAATTGCTTTAGTCAGAAAAAGTCAAAACTTGGAAGATTTTTCATGAATTTAGGGTTAAGAATCAAGGTCTGAAATTTCTTGTGCTCAATGTACCCCAGCTTAACTCTTGAATCTCACCCTCTTTTTATTTTTGAGATTTTTGTTGTGGGCCCCAGCTAGGTCCAAACTAGGCTGCAGGGAATAACCTTCCCCTGTGCAGCTGCTGATACAGTCCACACCACCACCTTTGGTGGTGGTTTCTAGCCACCATAGTGGGTCCCACTTGCCTATTTTTGGCTACTTCCAACCCCCTCCTACCAGGCTTCAATGTTTGACCAACCATTTGACCTAGGACCCTGTGGACCCCATCTGAATTCAGCCCTTTACCTTGTCCCCTTTTCAGTTTTCAAACAAGATATATAAGTGCTTATTCAAGCTTATTTGCTTATTCTGTGGTCTCCAATTGCTTATTCTGGCTTATACATGTCCCTTTAACTCATTTGCATCAGATTCAACCATTGTGGGTCCCACTTAAGCCCATTTTAGCTTATTTCCCCATTTGGTCAACAAAAGTCAACTATAGAGCTAATAAGCTTCCACAGTGCTTATTTTTAAGCTACAAGAAAGTTGTTTTTACAAAAGTTGTTAGTTTTTAGTTGTAAAATAGTTTTGTAAAAGAAAAATCAAGAAAATCCAATTTAAA
The DNA here is from genome assembly GCA_030686995.1 of Artemisia argyi. Lineage (NCBI taxonomy): Eukaryota > Viridiplantae > Streptophyta > Magnoliopsida > Asterales > Asteraceae > Artemisia > Artemisia argyi. Next base: position 155,838,786 of record CM060692.1, read on the forward strand.
AATAAGTGATAGTTTCTATTTAATGTAATTTAAATTTAAATTTTCATTTTTAGATTTTTATTAAGTACTTGGTATTTTTATATTTTTATTAATTACCTTTTATATTAAAGTAATTTTATTAAATTTCTCAGATTTTTATTTTGTCATTTAGTATTTATTAGATTTATTATTAGTTTTATTAATAATTAATTAATAATTAAGTTTTAAATAGCATAATTAGTTTTTATAAAGTAAACCCTAGTTTTTATATTTTTCCTAGCTCTTATATAATATAATATAATTTTAGAAAAATTTTCATAATTTTTACTGTTCATTTTCTATTTTTTATAATTTAAAATAGTTTAATTAGGTAATTAATATTTAATTAGTAATTAATTAATATAAAAATCACAAAAAGACAAAAATACATATTTTTAATTTTAAAACTTGTTTTTAGTTATTTTATAATTTTAGAAATTTTATTTTCATTTTTCTAGTATTAGATTAATATTATATTGTATTTAAGTATTTTAAATATTAATAATAAGTATTAAATAGTATTTAATTAATAATAAATAATTAATTAGTGTAAAAATTAATTTTCTTTTTCTAAAAATTTTCTTTTAACCTTAGGTTTGTAAAAAAGTCATTTTCACCCCCTGTGGGTTTTCAGAATTCAGTTTTCACTTTTTATTTCGTACGTTCGCGTAAATTTAAATATAACGTACGCGTTTTTAAGTTTTAAGCGTTTCTGGTTTTTCTGATTTCACAGTCTCATTCATATAGCTTGTTTAAGCTATTTCATTGTACAATTCAGTAGTGTAATCAATCATAAACCCCTTTCTGTCCAAATTCACCCGATCACAAACCCGTTTGATAACCATCACACCTCGTCGGGACATAACGACCCGGGGAAACCCCTATACTTCCGCGGAGAATTGGTTTTAGACGTTTGACTTGGTTGACCATTACCTGGTCAATTAGGTTGACTGTTTGGGCCCAATTAATCATCCACATCAGCATCAAACGTATTCTTGTCATCACCAGCCAGAAAGTGTAAAGCTTCTTCATCCAGAGCAGTTCCATTCTCTTGCGCCTGCATTAGCAACATCTTGTCCTTGAAGTACTCAGAGTTTTGAGGACGTTTTGGGAGAGTGCAATTCCTAGCTATATGGCCCAACCCCCCCACAGTTATAACACTTAGGCTGCCCAGCTTGTACTTGAAGTGCATTCCTGACTCTATACTGCCCATTTTCTCTACCAGCATTTCTTGGATTGAGGTTTTGTCTTCCTTGTACATTCTGCACTACCACCCTTCCGTCTTCTATGACTGCCTGATTTCGTGGGTTAGACGAATTCCTGAGTTGGTTATTGGTTGGTGGAAGTACAGCTCTGAACTGTACGTTGGACTAATAAGGAGACTTGATTGGAGAGATTATCAATCATCATGTCAGTGTGAGAGTACCCAGAGTCGAGATGGGTGTTTAAAGCAGGTGGTGAGGGAGTTGTGGGTTGACCATTAGTTGGAGTAGACCTGGATGAAGATGGTTGAGATTGATCATTTGAAGGTTGAGTGAGTTGTTGAGCATTAGAGACAAAGGCAAGAGACTCATTTGTTGTTGTAGGATTGAGCTTTTCTCGCATTAACCGATCATAAGCTGCATGTTTCTCATGTTGTTGGAGATATGCATAGAGTTGTTCATGATTAGTATGCCTGAGACCTTTGTTGAGTTTAACAGCTGTAACAAACCTATCCCATTCTGGTGCCATGTTATTCACGAATTTTGAGTTGAGCTGAATGTTGGGCATTGTCATCTTGATGGCTCTCATGTCATTGACCAGCTTGTGAAATCTGACGTAGTAGTCAGTGATGCTTTCACCTAGGTTCATTTTGAAGTGCTCAAATTCATCATATAGCTGAGACTCCCTATCTTATTTGGTTAACTCAGACCCTGCAAGAAGCATCTTCACATTATCCCAAACTGCTTTGGCTTCTGTGTTGAAGTTGATGAGTTTGTAGACATCTTTAAGAAGCCCTTAAATGACAATATTCGATGCTCTGATGTCAGCATCATAGCGTTTCTTTTCTTCTTATGAAAGTTCATTGTAGGTGCGAGGTCTATCTGGACCGACTGCCACAGGTTGGTCATCAGTAGCTGTGATTGTGTCTCTAGTTGTCCCCATTCGAAAAGGTCCTTCATCAATGGATTTCAAGATGTTCACACCGTTTTCCTTTCCCAAGCAGTAAAGACGAATCCTTTGTACCCATGATTCATAGTCAGTTCTATCCAGCATGGGAGGACGAGTATCCGACCCTGCGGCCTGAATGTCATCAGAGGAAGTACTCGCCATGCTATTGGAAATGAGTAAGTCCAAATGTCAAGTTGTAAACACAATAGTGTATCGTGTGCTATTGCAACAGGTCGAATTACAACCGCTCCACAGAGTACAAGTCAAGTCGAAAGTTTAGTCTCACAACGTCAAGTTACTATTAAAATAACAAGTCAAGTCGTAAGATTAACCTCACAACGTCAAGTTACAGTAGAGGTGGCGGTAACAAATTAATAGTAACAGCACACAACTTACACAAATGCACCTAAACCAACTCACTAAGAATACAACAACTCGCTACACTTGAACAACTCGCTAGAACGTATCAACCCTCTGACAATACCAACTCGCTGAAAACTGGACCTAACTCTCTAGCAGATAACTCGCCAAATGGAAGCAACTCTCTAATACCAAGTCGCTGGATGGAGTCAACTCGCTAGTGTAACAACTCGCTGGTAGACAAATCGCTAATCTGACAACACGCTGACTGATCACTTCGCTAGTACCAAATCCTGACAACTCGCTGCTACCAACTCGCTAGTTCCAAACCTGACAACTCGCTAACTGTTCAACTCGCTGCTACCAACTCGCTAGTTCCAAACCTGACAACTCGCTAGTAATGAGTCAAAACTATCACAATCGTAGCGATTTGTCCGTATGTCCCAAAATGGCAAACCGCCAAAACTCTAACGACAACTCGCTAGTAAGAGCCTGTCAACTCTCTACTTGCAAACATCAACTCGCTAGTAAGAATAACGCCTAAAATCACACTTTTTACCACACAAATGAGAAATACAACGGCTCCAAATGCAAACTTATGAACTAATAACTCGTCTAACCAAGAAAGTACAAGAAACAAGCCAATACAAACACCAAACGAAATGAAACTCGTGTGAACCCACTATGTGTACTTCGAAGTAACCTAAAATCACAAACCAAGTTATAACTACGAGCATACCACGAATCCTAGGATAGAACCATGGCTCTTGATACCAATTGTAGTATACTCTAATATGAGAACATGGATGGTTTAGTGATTAGGTTGATTTTATGTAGAGATTTCTAGTGAGAAGTTAGAGAGATGAAATAATGAGGTTGGGAGCCTTGAGAGAAATGATGAAATGTTAGATTCCAAATGAACGTCCAACCCTTTCCCTTGGGTGGGAAAGGGTATTTATAGTTACAATAGAAACGCCCCCTGAAACGGGCTGTGGAGCGGGCTGACAGTGGGTAAAGACCCGACCCGACTCCATAAATACTAACTAATACTAAACTACATACTAACTAATATGATAAATACTACGAGCTACACTATGCTAAACTACACTCGGGTTGACCGAGTCTTTATATGAATAAACGTATTCCTAACAACACGTGACCAAAACGATGAAAGAGTCACTTCTTTGTTAAACGAAATTGAGAATCTAAAGACTATGGTGAAGGGTAAAATGCCCGTTGTTTCATGTGATCATGCAATTTCCAATGTACATGCTTGTAAGAAATATGCGTGCGATGCAGTGAATGTCTCTCTTCCCCTTAGGAACAATAAGTTAGTTCATAGCAACTATCTTAGATATCTTAAGGATTGTCTGGTCATACTTAGAGAAACCATTAAAGATGAGAGGATACCTAAACCACAAGATGATGTTATTGTTGGTGCATCCTTCCTCACTAATAGAGCCCAGGAATTATTAGAATATGCTATAGGATCATGCCCCAAGAATGATAACAAGTCGGATAGGTCATTTGCGTCGCACTCTAACAGTGGCAACAAACATGTTACATTTGATTATCCCCAAACCATGTCACAATCCACCATCATGATCACCGGTAAACAAGTAGCAACTAATCATACTAATGTTCCCGTCATTGCTTCTACAGGAGTAAAAGGTGTATCTAATGCTAGCAAGTCACAGCCTAGGTGCAATACAAAGAATGATAGGACTTTGCCGGCTAAGAGTACACTTATGAAGGAAGTAGAAGAATCCTCTAGGAACAATAAAGTTATGCTTAATGAAAGGAATCGAGTTGAATCAAACATTTGTGTTAACAGTGATGTAATTAATTCGAATTCTGGTGCTATTTGTAAGACTTGTAACGAATGTTTATATTTTGGTAATCATGATGCTTGTGTTGTGTCCTTCTTAAAATCCACTATGCAATCTCCGGTTAGGAATGTTTCAAGTGTTAAAAGGGTAAAACAAGTATGGAATAAAACAGGAAAAGTGTTCACTAATGTTGATTATCAATGGAGACCTACTGGAAGGAAATTCACCCTAGGAGAAAAGTGCCCAATGACTAGGATCACTAACTCCAAAGTTGTGCCAATTAAGAAGTGGAGACCTACTGGTAGAATGTTCCCAATAGAAGCACTTAGTACCACTCCTAGTTCTAGTGCATCAAAATGTGAAAATTCCAGTGATATATATGTAACATATGATAATTCCAATATTTGTGTGTGCTAACCAAACGGACCCCAACTGTTTGTGGGGCTCCAGCTTTTTCAGTTATCCACCATTGTCTGGTTTCAAATGCAGGTCGTACAAATCGTCCTTTGGTATTTGGACTCAGGCTGCTCAAAACATATGACTGGAGATCGCTCGCGGCTCAAGAATTTCGTGAAAAAGTTCATTGGTACGGTCAGATTTGGGAATGATCATTTTGGATCTATAATGGGTTAGGTGATTACGTCTTTGGAGACAGTGTAATATCCAGAGTATACAACGTGGAAGGACTTGGACACAATCTGTTTTCTGTTGGTCAATTCTGTGACTCTGATCTTGAAGTTGCCTTCAGAAAGCACACCTGTTTTGTTAGAGAATTAGATGGTGTTGATCTCCTCAAGGGGAATCGGGGCACTAATCTTTATACCATCTCTATCAAAGACATGCTGCGGTCCTCTCCAATTTGCTTGCTTTCAAAAGCCTCTAAGAACAAATCATGGTTGTGGCATCGTCGTTTAAACCACTTGAACTTCGGTACCATCAATGAAATCACACGTAAGGATCTTGTTCGAGGCTTGCCCAGACTTAAGTATGAAAAAGATCATTTATGTTCCGCATGTCAAATGGGCAAGAGCAAAAAGCACACCCATAAACCCAAAACTGTCAATTCCATCATGGAAGTTCTACATACTCTTCATATGGATCTCTGTGGACCAATAAGGATTCAAAGTATCAATGAAAATAAATATGTGCTTGTTATCGTCGATGATCATTCTCGATTCACATGGGTAAAGTTTCTACGATCAAAAGATGAAACTCCGGAAACCATCATCAAACTCATCAAGCAATTGCAAGTTCGTCTCAACAAAACAGTTAGATTCATTCGTACTGATAATGGAACGGAGTTTGTGAACAAACAACTTACTCAATTTTATGAAGGTGTCAGCATTAGTCATCAAAAGAGCATTCCACGTACTCCTCAACAAAATGGAGTTGTTGAAAGACGCAATCGCAACTTAGTTGAAGCCGCAAGGACTATGCTCATCTTCTCCAAAGCTCCTATTTTTCTTTGGGCTGAGGCAATTGCAACTGCATGTTACACACAGAACCGATCCTTGATACATCCTCTCCACTGCACGACTCCATATGAACTGGTTCATGGCAGAAAACCAGACCTTTCGTTTCTTCGAGTGTTTGGTGCATTGTGCTATCCAACTAATGACAGTGAAGACCTTGGGAAACTCAAGGCCAATGCCGACATTGGTTTCTTCGTTGGCTATGCTCCAGAGCGAAAGGGGTACTGAATCTACAACAAGCGTACCAGAGACATAATGGAAACAATCCACGTTACTTTCGATGAGCTGACTGAGCAACCGGTTCCTGGACAATCAAGTTCTGGACCCGTACCTAACCTTTTGTCTCCTGGACCTATAAGCTCCAGGCTTGTACAGAATCCCACTCCTGCTACTTCTTTTGTACCTCCTACAAGTGAATATTGGAAGAAACTATTTGACCCTATGTTTGACGAATACTTTGAACCTCAACATGTGGATGCTCCTGAAGCCACAGTCGTTCAACAACCAGCTGGGGTAGCAAATGTCCCAGTTGATAATGTTGGGCCATCCACTTCGTTGTCATGGGATCCTGAAGCCCCTACCATCAGTCGCTCAGTTACCACATCTAATGGTCAACCTTCATTTGTACAACGAGTAGCAGCTATGGATAGTTCGTTTGAAGTAAATCCTTTCGCTCCACCTGATAATGAGGCATTTGTTAACATCTTTGCTCCTGAATCGTCAAATGATGCTACATCCTCCGACGAATCTAACACGGCTACCTCAGTTCCCTATTCTCAACCCCATGAACACCTTAGGAAATGGACAAATGATCACCCAATTGACAACATTATTGGAAACCCTTCGCGTCCGGTATCTACCCGTAAGCAACTTGCAACCGACGTATTATGGTGCTTCTTCATTTCGGTCCTCTCTAAAGTTGAGCCAAAAGACTTCAAGGATGCAATGTCTAAACACTCATGGTTCACTGCAATGGTGGACGAGATTCATGAGTTTGACCGACTTGATGTGTGGGAATTAGTACCGCCTCCCGATTGTGCAATGATCATTGCTCTTAAATGGATATTTAAAGTAAAACTTGATGAGCATGGAGACGTATTGAAGAACAAAGCTAGGCTTGTGGCAAAAGGATACTGTCAAGAAGAAGGAATTGACTTTGAAGAATCCTTCGCACCTGTTGCTAGAATTGAAGCCATAAGAATATTTCTCGCAAATGCTGCAAGCCAGAACATGGTGGTTTATCAAATGGATGTTAAGACTGCATTCTTAAATGGCGATCTAAAAGAGGTGGTGTATGTAAGCCAACCCGAAGGTTTTGTGGATCCAGAACGCCCTAATCATGTGTATCGTTTGAAGAAGGCTCTTTATGGGCTTAAGCAAGCTCCTAGGGCGTGGTACGACACCTTGTCAAAATTCCTTCTTACTAACAAGTTTTCCAAAGGCGCTGTTGATCCTACACTCTTTACCAGAAAAACGGCCAAAAACCTTCTTCATGTACAAATCTACGTTGATGACATCATATTTGCCTCCTCTGATCCCAAAGAGTGTGATCGTTTCTCCTAAGAGATGAGTTCTGAGTTCTAGATGTCGATGATGGGTCAAATGTCCTTCTTTCTAGGCTTGCAAATATCTAAAAATCCAAATGGCATCTTCATCAATCAATCCAAGTATGCTAATGAAACTTTGAAGAAATTTGGATTCGATTCCTGTGACTCAGTTGATACTCCGATGATTGAAAGATCAAAACTAGATGAAGATGATGTTGGGATCCCGGCCGAACAAACCAAGTATCGAAGCATGATTGGCTCTTTAATGTATCTTACTGCCAGCAGACCGGATCTTCTATTCGCAGTTTGCATGTGTGCTCGGTATCAATCCAAACCCACCAAGAAACACCTGGAAGCTGTCAAGAGAGTCTTTCGTTATCTTAAAGGAACAATCCACATGGGCCTATGGTACCCCAAGGACACTTCTATGGCTCTCACAGCCTATTCTGATGCTGACCATGCGGGATGTCAAGACACTCGTCGCAGTACATCTGGGGGTGCTCAGTTTTTGGGTAATAAGCTAGTCAGTTGGTCTTCAAAGAAACAAATGAGTACATCAATCTCCTCCACAGAAGCTGAATACATTGCCATGTCCTCGTGCTGTGCTCAGATCTTATGGATGAGATCTCAACTTTCGGACTATGGCTTCGTATGCAACAAGATTCCCATGTACTGTGCCAACAAAAGTGCAATTGCTCTCTGCTGCAACAATGTCCAGCACTCAAGGACTAACCACATTGACATTCGACATCACTTCATCAGGGAGCAAGTTGACAAAGGAATTGTGGAACTTTACTTCGTGAGGACTGAGTTCCAGCTAGCTGATATCTTCACCAAAGCACTTTCTAGGGATCGATTTCAATTCATCCTCCCACGTCTTGGTATGAAGAGTCTCACGCTTGAGGATCTCATAAGTCTTCAGGAAGATCAGGAGGAGTAAAGGGGTTGCTTCACATATCCTTTGTACATAGTATTAACACAAAAAGAAAATAGAAAAATATAAAACCTATAAAAACCATAAAAAAAAATATGAAAAATCATAAAAAATCCAAAAATATTCCTCTCTCGACATGTCTCTTGTGTAATCAATATTATGTACGTTTCTAGAAATGTCATTCAATAATGACACGGAATCCTACATATGCTTGAGCAAGAGTTTTTCGGTTTCAAATAAAGTTTTTTTTTTTTTTTTTAAAACATGTCGTCTCTCAAAATATTCTTCTAAAAATGGCTTGTAGTCATTTCAGGCTGCAACCCGGACTTCAAAATTATGGCTTGCTATTACTTCAGATAGCAACCCGGTTTTCAAAATGAGGAAAACCCGTCGCCAAAAAGACGGTTGTTCCTAGTAAAGGGTGCCGTTCATCCGAGCGTGAATTACTTTATATTCATGCACCCTCGATCTAATGTACGCTTCAGTGCATTATTTCTTGATAAAGAAGAGAAGTCTTCTTTTTATCGCCAAATACTTTCCCTTCTATGATTTTTCCGGAAAGTATTTGTGCAAACCTTGGTGGTACCATGAGATTTTGATTAAAAATCAAATTGAACTCAAATGTTTGATAAAATTTTCTCTCAATCAATGTCTTTCATATTTTATGAAAAATATTTCAGTTTTAACATCCGTCATTGATTGAGGGGGAGAATGATTTCTCAGAATTTTATGTATCATCAAAACTCTCCACTTTGTACAAAAGCAACAAAACGATTAGTGATGGTTATGTGTCAGAATGAGTACATTTTCAAAGAGTTTTCGTTAAAACTTCAAATCTTTTGGAAACTCATCGAATCTGACACATAACAACCTCCCTCACAGATTGAGGGGGAGCAGAAAAAAAGTTCCTTTTTATCAGACAATATTAAAACTGACCGCATTTCTCTCCCAAACGTTTTCTCACTTATTTAAATCTATTGGGATCCAAAATCTCAAAAGATTTGAAATTTTTGATCGGGGGAGAGAATGTGATTTAAATATGAAATCTGATAATCAAAAGTGATCTTTTGGACTCAATAAATAGGCTCCCACATATGTGCTAAACACTTTCGAATATCGATGCACATATTGAGGGGGAGCAAAGGCGTTCGTGGAAGTAATACCAAAGACCGACCATTTATCTTTATGCATGGAGTTATAAGGTTGGTTAAGGTTAGGTATGAGTTCCCATGATCCACCAGAACCGGAAGGATCTTCCCAGGGACAATCCTTTAGATAGATTAGACGTCCTTAGGAATGATTGAAAAAAGGAGTAAAGTGAGAAAGGGAAGAGTGCGGACTGAGATAGAGCTAGGAATGGAACAAACCCAACAAGGTTCTAGTGGTGAAGTCTCGGTAAGCACTGAAGGGGTTGAAGAATTAAAAAGAAATGAAATGAGAAAGGGTGAAAAGAAATAGCCCTCCATATATTCAACCTTAGTGCAGAAACCGGGTTCAATTCATAAGCTACTGGCGGTTACTAAGGTAACACCGGTATTGAAGACAAGACGTCATGGACCCAGTGACGCACTGCACTAAACTTCCCAACCACTCAAGTTCTCTTAAAAGAGCTTGTTTCATTCTCACGGGGAACCCTGTGCAATGTATCGACCGCTCATTGCGAGCTATGTTGATACCTAAAACAGGAGACGCCTCCCCAGTCTCCAGGAGCGGATCAAAACGCACTATTGAGTCTAGAGCCATGAGATCATCCATAAATCTCGATAGGACACATTCCAAATATGCTTATTGTTTCACACAATGTGGAAAGTAAGATAAAATATTTAGAGACCTACGCATTATCCTTGTGGTATTGCCAGAACATCCGAGTGATATGAAAATATTCACAATGAAGATGGAAATCTTTCTAGAGCGAACATCTCTCAAGCTCTTGGTAGGTGACATGTGAGATCCATCTTGGATCAATGATCAAGTGACAACTGGAAAGCAACAACGATGCGATTAAACACTGAATCAAACTTGTTCCAGGATATGGATTGACGGATACTTTTGCTAAAACCTTTCACTGTGCTCACAAACTAATTTTTCGAGCACATTGATTGTGTATAATCTTTCAAACAAAAGTATTTTTGATGGAAATGTGATTCTAAGTATAAAACTCTCGTCGTGTCTCAAAAATGTTTATCATATGACACGCGAGTAACTTCTATAAATCAATTTCTCATCAATCCGTGAATATCAATTCACCGATTCACTCTATCATGCTGTCTGCTTTGAGACGTTCCGGTATGAGAACATGCTTAGTATGAAGATTCCAAAGTGGATTCTATGGAAAATTCATCACTACAAGCTGGAAATTCCTGTCAAGGAGAGTCCTCTTTAAAAGAGTCTCTACCTTATCACAGGTCGGTTTTCACAAAATCGGAGGGTAGTCTGTCCTCGCAGAATGAATGACAAAGCCATATTCGTTCTCTATCTTTATTGCTAACTGTTTTATTTCAGGGACACATATAAAGATGGCGTCGATGGCTCCTATTTCCAGTTGAATCAGATCAATCCATACCTCATGCTCACACATCCTCCTCACTATCAATGATGATGAGAGACTTAATACAACGAATGTTGAGAGACTACCAACAACGTTTCTGCAACTCTGATGAAAAGTCTCCTGATCCGAAACTCTGATGTGAAGTCTCTTAATACTGAAAGGTGTGAGCATGATGGTCCTTAAGTCACTACATCACATGAAGGCAATACGACTATGGATGAGCTTGGAGATTTACTTTGGCTGATGATCTCAATGAAGCTCAAAGATCACATATCACAAAGGAATTCAAATCACAAGTTCGCTTGCTTGAAGTACAAAGTGTGTAGAAAAGTGAAGAATCAGAACCTACGAGCTACAAAGTCTAAAGAATGCTTAAAGATCAAAGAGTTAAATCTCCAAGGTGACCTCGCTTAGGGGGAGATTGTCAGGAATACAAATATTCCTCTAAAAGTCTTGGTCACCTAATTATTGTAATAGCATTAAGTTAGCTCGTAGTTAGTTTATTCATTAGTTAGTTAGTATTAGATTAAGTAACACCGTGGAAGAAGGACGGGTCTTTACCCACTGTATGCCTGATCCACAGCCTGGGTGTGGGCGTTTGTAGTTTAGTATAAATACCCCTCTCCACATGTGGAGAGGGTTGGACCTTCATTCACTCTAATCTAATACTTCTCTTTTTCTCTCAAGGTTCCACTCTTTATTTCTTACTCTCAATCCCAACGCCTCACATAACCACAAGGATATTATGTTTCCAACTTAATTAGTATTCTACAGTTTTTAATTATCATAATGATTCATAAATCATAAGTTAGCATTTACTATTCATAAGGGAAAATTACGGGTGGTTACAAAGTCTCATCAACATCAATACCATCGAACTGCGTACTGCCATTCGCTACAAGACGAGCCTTGTGGTGACTAAGAGTGCCATTTGCTAAATACTTATGGCGAAACAACCACATACAACAAACAATATTTGCGTCCGTGGGTCGGGGCATAAGAGTCCAAGTGTTATTTTTAATAAGTACATTATATTCATTATTCATAGTAGTTTTTGCCAATTTCCATCACTAAATGCATCGGTATACGATTTTGGTAAAGGTGAAATGAAAGACAGATGAAGAGTAAGACGATCATGAGGACGATTTGTCCCAACATGAAATTGTGTGACCATGGGATGAACAAAAACCGGGTTTAGGTTAGGTGGTATGGACTGTTGTTGTAAAGTGGGCGGTGGTGTGGGGATAACATTGGTATTGGGGTAGGGGGAGGTGTATCAACTGGTGGAAGAGGTGTAGTAGGTGAACAGGTGTCGAACCTGGTGAGACAGGATCAACATCAGTAGCATTTGGTGTAGGAGGTGTAGTAGGTGTCGAGCGAATAATATGAGAAATGACATTAGTCAGCTCATCCAAAAAGGTATATGAGGAAGGTGAGGTAGGTGTCATAGAATCAAACGGAAAGACCGTCTCATCAAAGGTAAGATGGCGGGAAATAATAATTTTATTGGTATTGAGATCAAGACAACGATATGCACGGTGATTGGACTAGCACGAGGTTGAAGGTAATGAGTGGTATCAAGGTGAGAGTAACAAAGACACCCAAAAGTGCGTAAAATACTATAGTCGGGTGTGGTACCAAAGATGTGAGTATAAGGTATTTAATTGCTAATCGCACTTGATGGTAAAATATTTAACAAGTAGACGGTCATATTAAGTGCTCCAACCTAAAAATTAGGACATAAGTGAGCTTGAAAAAGTAAGGTGCGTATAAGATTGTTGATGGTTCGGATCATCCTTTCAAACTTACCGTCTTGTTGTGAGGTTTTTGGGCAAGAAAAACGAAACTGAATACCATTAGATGTAAACAACTTATGGAAAGCATGGTTGTCAGATTCACCACCATGATTACACTGAAATGATTTTATGCCACACTTAAATTGATTTTTGTTGGGAATTAAATAATCAGAAGAATCAGCATAAAGGCTTAAGGAAATACATCAAGTATGTTTCTGCTGATAAAGCACAAAGCACGTTTCCACTGATGGATTCTGCTGAAGAACGTTTTCCACTTATGGATTCTGCTGATGCTACTATGACTCATACAACAGCTGTGTAGATAAGTACGACTTATTCTACTGATTCATATACAAGATAATATCTTTGTTGTAGTCATCAAATTGAACACTCCAAGTGAGTTGTAATCCTAGATACATGTTGTATCTTAATGACTGACATGATAAGTCATCATCTAGCTAGAATGAAGATTAGTCATAAGCTAGTATTTAAGATGAGTCATATAGATTGTAAAAGATCTTTCCTTGGACTATAAAAGGAAGATCTTAGATATGACTTAAACAGTGAAGGGCAGAAAATAGATGTGAGTAGAGATATACATAAAGAAAAACAATAGAACAAAACACAAGATTCAAGGTCTTTGTAACCCTAGTGATAGTGAAGATCACTCGTATTATTTTGAATAATATTGAATCGTTTGGTGAAATACTTTCATTGTCCTTTGTTATATAAAACACAAACATCACAGTTCCATTTCCAATAAACATTCTAAGTGTGGTTAAAGTAGATTCCGCATACTTAATCATATTCACTCAAAGTATCATATTTACACATTAAAAGGTCCAACACCTATAGTGTGTGATCAAATCAAGTGATCCTCTCAGTGGTATCAGAGCATGTTAATATCTTTGATTTAGAAGAAGAGGAATAAGAAATGGACACAGAATCTATTCAAACAAATGTTGCTGCAAAGTTGCCAGTTCTCAAACAAAATGAGTTTGAATTGTGGAGGTTAAGAATAGAACAGTTTTTTCAGGTGCAGGATTACACTCTCTGGGAAATCATTGAAGATGGAAACTCTTTCAAACCCACAACCACTTTATCAACAGTTGAAGGTAGGGAAATTACAGTTGTTCAAACTATCCCTACAACTGCTAATGAAAGAATAAAGAAGAAAAATGACCTCAAGGCCAGAAGTATGCTGATGATGACCATTCCAAATGATCAACTTATAAACTTCAGCAAATTCAAAGATGCCAAGTCATTATTTGAGGCAATTGTTGCAAGGTATGGAGGGAATGAAGCCATCAAGAAGACCCAGAAAACCCTTTTCAAGCAGCAGTTTAAAAATTTCTCATCAACCATGAATGAATCTCTTGACCACATGTTTACAAGGCTACAGAAAATTGTGAGTCAACTTGCTGTTCTTGGGGTTGATATACCTCAAGAAGACTTAAACTCAAAATTTCTGAGAAGCTTACCAGAAGAGTGGGCTATGCATGTTGTTGTTTGGAAGAATAAACCAGACATAGACACTATGGATCTTATGGATTTGTATAGCAACTTTAAAATTGTGGAACAAGAAGTAAAGAAAACTGGTGTCTCTAGTTCATATACTGGGAACATGGCTTTTATGTCATCTCCTAGTATCTCAAACCCAGTTAAAGATGAAAAGGTTGATAGTGGAGCTGGTGCTGCTAGTTCATCAAGCAGTGCCTTTGGTATATTGAATGAAAAGGCTTGTTGTGCCTTTTTCACAAGCCAGAATAATGGGTCCATGCTTACTCATGAAGATCTTCTAGAAATCAATGATGATGATTTAGAAGAGATGGACCTAAAATGGCAAATTTCTCTTCTTAGCATGAGGGCTAAGAAATTCTATCAGAGGACGGGGAAGAAACTCACCATCAGCAGCAATGATACTGCTGGTTTTGACAAGTCAAAGATAGAATGCTATAACTGTCATATGTTGGGGCACTTCTCAAGAGAATGTAGAAGGCCAAGGCAGCAAGATAGCAAGAATAGAAGTTTTGGAAGCAAGTCCAAGACAGGGGAATCAACCAATCCAAAGGCTATGGTAGCTATTGATGGATTAGGATTTGATTGGAGCTTTACTGCTGATGAAGAAGAAACTTCTCCTCAGACAGCTCTTATGGCTTTCTCTACAGAGGTACAATCTGATAAAGTTTGTTCAAATAATTGTTCTGCTCTTAAAAGTTTAGAAACCTTAACCAAACGTTATGAGAATCAAAGAAAAGAGTTAATTGATACAACTCATAGCTTAACTAATCATAAAAGAGGTATAGCTACTCTAGAGGAACAAGTTATACATTTTCGAACAAATGAATCTACCTTTACTGATGTCAAAATTCTTCTTGAAAGAGAAATAATGTTTAAAGATAATGACATTAGTAACTTGAAAGCTGAAGTAGATAGGCTTAGAAAGGATAAAGAGAATATTCAAATGAGTGTAGAAACACTAGATTATGCATCTAAGGGTGTGACTAACTTAATTGAATGTCAAGTAATTAATAAAGCTAAGTCTGGTGTTGGATACAAATCTGTTCCTCCACGATATAGAGGTATTCCTTCACCCCCAGGAATTAACCTAGAACACACAGGATTACCTGAATTTCAACTACCTGAATTCAAATATGGAGTTCAACCAAAGACTAATGTAGTTGATAATGAACCTTTGAAAGAAAGTGAAAGTTTAAGTAAAACTTCACTTCCTAAGGACAAGGTGTGTTCTTGTAGAAAGTCAGATGGTCCAATCATTGAGGACTCAACATCTGATGATAAAAAGTTAAAACAGGTTATGTCTAAACCTGAAGTGATTAAGAAAGCAGGAACAAGTGTTCCTAAGATAGTCAAACACAATACTGATAAGCCTAAAAACAAAGTTAAACATGTTAGGCAACCAGTTAGATATTGTGAACAATATAGAACCATAAACAAGCCCAGAGGTAACCAAAGGAATTGGTATAGCCTCAAGTCTCTCCAACAAAGAGATAACAAAGCTTGTTACACATGTGGTAGTTTTGACCATCTTGCAGCTTTCTGTAATCACTGGGTATAGGGGTATGAAAGTAATAGAGTGAACTACAAAAGGAAAACACCTAAATCTCATTTTCACTCTAATCCTAAAAGATCAAAACCCAAAACAGTCACAAAAGCAATTCCTGCTGATAGAGCAAAAACTGTTCCTACTGAAAGGAAAATGGTTTCTGCTGATAGACCATATCTGATTGTTTACCCAAAAACAACACTTAAAAGTGCTAAAACAATTCTCAAATATGCATTAAATGTTGTTAAAAGACCCATTTTAACAAAGGCAGTAGTCCAAAAATAAGTTTTGAAACCAAAGGATACAACTGCAAAGCCATCAGTTTCTGCTGATAGCCAAACAGTTCATATCACTGCTAAGGGAAATAGGGCAAATGCTGTTAAGGCCTCAGCATGTTGGATTCTTAAATCCAATGTTGCATCAACAATTCTCAAAAGATTACATCCCATTGATGCAAGAGGCGGATCCAAGTCAGAAATGGTTTGGATCCCAAAACAAAGCTAATTCCTTTATTTATGTGCAGGGACATTCATCAGCAGATACTGAAGATCAAGGATTCTCAGATAGTGGATGTTCAAGGCACATGACAGGCAACAAGTCTTATCTCTCAAATTTTCAATCAGTAGATGGAGGCTATGTTACCTTTGGAGGAGGAATTGGAGGAAAAATTACTGGTAAAGGTACTATTAAAACCGGTAAATTAGATTTTGAAGATGTGTACTATGTGCAAGAGCTTAAGTAGAATCTTTTTAGTGTCTCACAAATGTGTGACAAAAAGAACAAAGTTCTCTTTACTGACACTGAATGTCTTGTATTTTCTTTTGATTTTAAGATGCCTGATGAAAGTCAAGCACTTCTTAAAATTCCAAGAAAAGGCAACATGTACAGTGTTGATATGAAGAAGATTGTTCCAAAAGATTCTCTTACTTGTCTTATTGCTAAGGCCACATTGGATGAATCTATGAAATGGCATAGGAGGCTTGGTCATATTAACTTCAAAACCATAAATAAGATTGTCAAAGATGGTTTGGTGAGAGGTTTACCTCAAAAACGATTTGAAAATGATCAAACATGCATTGCTTGTCTTAAAGGCAAACAACACAAAGCCACTTGTAAGCCCAAAATTTTTAACTCTATCAATCAATCATTGTTTATGCTGCATATGGACTTATTTGGTCCTACAAATGTTAGAAGTTTGTTGCATAAAAGATATTGTCTAGTTATTACTGATGACTTTAGTAGATTTACATGGGTATTCTTTTAAGGAACTAAGGATGAAACTTCTAGCATTCTTAAGACCTTCATTACAGAGATAGAAAACCTAGTAAGCAAAAGAGTAAAAGTCATTAGATGTGATAATGGGACAAAATTTAAAAATAGAGTTATGGATGATTTCTGCAAAGAAAAAGGTATTAAAAGAGAATTTAGTGTTGTAAGAACTCCACAACATAATGGAGTTGCTGAAAGGAAAAATAGAACACTAATAGAAGCTGCTAGAACTATGTTAGCTGACTCTAAGTTGCCTATAACTTTTTGGGCAGAAGCAGTCAACACTGCTTGCTATGTTCAAAATAGAGTTTTAGTTGTAAAACCTCACAATAAGACATCATATGAACTTTTTAGAGGTAGAACTCCTGAAATAGGATTTCTTAGACCTTTTGGATGTCATGTGACAATTCTTAATACCTTAGACCATCTTGAAAAGTTTGATGGTAAAGCAGATGAAGGATTCTTAGTTGGATATTCTATCAATAGCAAAGCATTCAAAGTATACAACATGAGAACTAGAAGAGTAGAGGAAAATCTACATGTGAAGTTTTTGGAAAATAAAACCAATGTAGAAGGTCAAGGTCCCAAATGGCTATTTGATCTTGAAACTCTATCCAAATCAATGAATTATGTGCCTTTTGTTGCAGAATCTAATGAATTTTCAGGTTCACAAACTGCTGATGCAACAAATGGAGAAGGATTAGAGAATGAGGCAAATCAAGATTATGTGATGATGCCAATATGGACAAATACAAGTGTGGTTTCAACTTCAATAAATGGTGAATCTTCTTCTGGTAAATCTAAAGAAGATGTTGAAGATGAATACAAGGAAGAAGGAGCTAAGGAACAAAAGTTTCAAATCAGAAGTAACACTGCTGTTTCTGCTGATAAGCAAATCGTTCCCACTGATGAGCAAAATGTTTCTGTTGATGAACCATCAGAAGAAACACAAGCAAATCTCTCAGACAATGAGGTGGATTTCAACAACCTTCCACCTGATTATCAAGTTCTTTCTACTCCACATTCAAGGATTCACAAAGTCCACTCCCTGGACAATGTAATTGGAGATGTACAATCAGGAGTGAAGAAAAGACAACAATTGATGTCTTCAGATCAACAAGGGCTTCTTGATGCCCTTTATGCTTCAAAACAGCATGAGTTTTCAAACTCTTGCTTATTTGTATGTTTTCTCTCACAAGATGAACCAAAGAATATTCATAAAGCCCTAGAGAATTCAAGCTGGTTGGAGGCTATGCAAGAGGAGCTTCTTCAGTTTAAGATTCAAAAGGTATGGGTGCTAGTTGATTTACCAAGTGGTGTAAGGGTAATTGGCACTAGATGGGTCTTTAGGAATAAAAGGGATGAAAGGGGCATAGTGATAAGAAATAAAGCTAGATTAGTAGCTCAAGGGTACACACAAGAAGAAGGGATAGACTATGAAGAAGTTTTTGCTCCAGTAGCAAGAATTGAAGCCATTAGACTCTTTTTGGCTTATGCTTCATTTATGGGATTCACAGTTTATCAAATGGATGTCAAGAGTGCTTTCTTATATGGTACTATTGAAGAGGAGGTGTATGTCTCACAACCTCCTGGTTTTGTTGATCCTGACCATCCAGAAAAAGTGTACAAGGTTGTTAAAGCTCTATATGGCCTACATCAGGCACCAAGAGCTTGGTATGAAACACTGGCTTCCTACTTAATTTCAAATGGATTTCAAAGAGGCAAGATAGATCAGGCACTTTTCACCAAGAAGCATAAGAAGGATCTTTTGCTAGTTCAAGTGTATGTGGATGATATCATCTTTGGATCTACAAGGAAGGAGATGTGTTTGGAGTTTGAGAAGCTTATGCACAATAAGTTTCAGATGAGTTCCATGGGGGAACTTACATTCTTTTTGGGTCTGCAGGTTAAACAATCAAGAGAAGGAATCTTTATTAGTCAAGAAAAATATGTTGCAGTGATTCTTAGAAAGTTTCAATTTGCTGGTTCCAAAACAGCAAGCACACCAATGGATCCTGAGAAGCCACTTCTTAAAGATGTAGAAGGAACTAATGTGTATGTACACACATACAGATCTATGATAGGTTCTTTGATGTATCTCACATCATCAAGACCTGATATCATGTTCTCTGTTTGTGCTTGTGCAAGATATCAAGTAACTCCTAAGGTTTCTCATTTAACAGCAGTCAAGAGAATTTTTAGATATCTCAAGGGTCAACCTAGGTTGGGTCTGTGGTATTCTAAGGAGTCTTCTTTTGACTTGGTAGCATACTCAGATAGTGATTATGCTGGTGCTAGCTTGGACAGAAAGTCAACAACAGGAGGATGTCAATTCCTTGGGTGTAGACTTATCTCATGGCAGTGTAAGAAGTAGACAATGGTGGCTACTTCAAAAACTGAAGCTGAATATGTAGCTGCTGCAAATTGTTGTGGTCAAGTTCTATGGCTTCAAAACCAACTTCTTGACTATGGGTACAATTTCTTACATACCATTATTCATATTGATAATAGTAGTACAATTTGCATTATTAAAAATCCAGTGCAACATTCTAAAACAAAACACATTGAAATTAGACATCATTTTATTAGAGATTGCAATGAAAAGAGGTTAATTCAAGTAATGAAAATTGCTTCAGAACAAAACTTTGCAGATCTTCTTACAAAAGCTTTTGATGTTGGTAGATTTCAGTACTTGGTAGCAGGTATTGGAATGCTTAATCTTTAAATTTTTCAATATAATGTGTTCTTGTATATAGATTTTGTTAATGCATCTAACTTTCTCATCTAAAACTACTATTACCAATTTAAAAGTTATTCATACAGTTAGTCCTATGCATAATTTTAATTCAAGACAAGTACTTTGTACTTTGTTCTTTTGGTTTTAGACTAACAATTTCAGGTATGAATGTTTGAGCTCAAAGGCTATTTCAAGTGAAATCTATGATCATTGCTGCTGATTGTTGATCATTGCTGCTGATATAATAGGTTCATGATAGAAAGAGTTTGGGATTTCAAAACTCCT
Organism: Artemisia argyi; assembly: GCA_030686995.1. Classification (NCBI taxonomy): domain Eukaryota; kingdom Viridiplantae; phylum Streptophyta; class Magnoliopsida; order Asterales; family Asteraceae; genus Artemisia; species Artemisia argyi. The sequence continues at coordinate 155,858,799 of CM060692.1, forward strand.
TAAAACTTCTTTCTTGGAACCTGATTATGATGTTTCACATTGAATTGATGATTTAGTTGATCAGTTAAATAACTGATACAACTCACTTTCTATCATTTTATACTCTCAAGTATAATATGACTAATCTACGGATATCTGATAGAAAGAACAGCGAGCAAAAGTGAATCTAACACTTGTGTTAGAGGTAACAAATGCCACGAGCTGGAAACCCTGTAAAGAAAGCCTTTTGAATAGGTTTATCTGTACACAGGCAGTTATTTATAACTGAAAACATTGGTTCTCACACAACCAGAGGTTGCTTTAAACCGAAATTTTGATTAAGTGTTAGTTACCACACTTAATCCCTTCAAAATGGTTAGAAGCAGTATGATTTTTTATCATAAAATCATGTTCATACTGCTAAGTCAAATATTTCTTAAAAAGGATTTTCAAAGAGGCTCAGAAAATCATCTAATGATGGATTATGAGTCAATGCTCAGTGATTCACCACTCATAGGAGGTTACACACCTAGAAGTGATGAGGGCAGCATTTAAACTCTTAAGGAATTGATGGCTTCATGTACAAATTGTCTGAAAACATGGAAATTGCTAGATCAGATGATATGATATGATATGATTGTGAGAGATCTTCCAAACAGGGGAGGAAATTGCTCAGGAGAGAAATAAATCTCAAGGGAGGTTACAAAAAGCCCTTTAAAGGAAGATTAACCAAAGAAAAAGAAGGAAAAGATAAGAGCATACAAGATGATGACATGGTTTCTACTGATAAAGAACAAGAACAGAGCTGATAGGAGAAAGTTCTATCTAGATCAAAAGATGAAAGGTTTCAAGTTCAGTTCACTACGTTTGTTCATCACTTCCAAAGACATGCTGAAAGATGATTTCTACTTCTTGGAACAAGCATCCAAGATACACAGCATCATTGACTCTTATAATTCTTCAAGTTGAATATTGCACCATCTTTTAGTCCAAGATTGGAGCAAAGAACGGAAAGCAGATGAGTTACAGAAAAAGACATTCAATCACTCAAAAGAGAAGAAAGTTCAGATCACAGTCTGACAATGAAGTGTTTGAAAGATCTTCACAAAGTCCTCATTTAATTCAGAAAAACATGTTTGAATGTAATTCACATGTTTAGGGGAGGATTGTTGGGAATTAAATAATCAGAAGAATCAGCATAAAGGCTTAAGGAAATACATCAAGTATGTTTCTACTGATAAAGCACAAAGCACGTTTCCACTGATGGATTCTGCTGAAGAACGTTTTCCACTTATGGATTCTGCTGATGGATTCTGCTGATGCTACTATGACTCATACAACAGCTGTGTAGATAAGTATGACTTATTCTACTGATTCATATACAAGATAATATCTTTGTTGTAGTCATCAAATTGAACACTCCAAGTGAGTTGTAATCCTAGATACATGTTGTATCTTAATGACTGACATGATAAGTCATCATCTAGCTAGAATGAAGATTAGTCATAAGCTAGTATTTAAGATGAGTCATATAGATTGTAAAAGATCTTTCCTTGGACTATAAAAGGAAGATCTTAGATATGACTTAAAAAGTGACAAGGGCAGAAAATAGATGTGAGTAGAGATATACATAAAGAAAAACAATAGAACAAAACACAAGATTCAAGGTCTTTGTAACCCTAGTGATAGTGAAGATCACTCGTATTATTTTGAATAATATTGAATCGTTTGGTGAAATACTTTCATTGTTCTTTGTTATATAAAACACAAACATCACAGTTCCATTTCCAATAAACATTCTAAGTGTGGTTAAAGTAGATTCCGCATACTTAATCATATTCACTCAAAGTATCATATTTACACATTAAAAGGTCCAACACCTATAGTGTGTGATCAAATCAAGTGATCCTCTCAATTTTGAACTAAGTGATGAAACAACACAAATTTAGAGAAGACATCTGATTTATTAACTAATGGATAAACCCAAACAAAATGCGAATAATGATCTAAAAATAAAACATAATACTTAAAACCTGAAAGACTCGGAATATGAGATGTCCACAAATCTGAGTGAACAATATCAAAACGAGACTGAACCAAAGCACTAGAACTAACAAATGGAAGCCTCAAGTGTTTGCCAAGCTGACACGCATGATAAAGAATGGGATGTTTCTCTTTATTATACGAAATTGAATTACTGGAAAGAATACGACGTAACACTTTACTTCCTTGATGTCCAAGACGCTGGTGGCACGTATACTGACAGGTGAGAAAAGCATGAGGAATGATGGAAGGCTGCGTAACCGGGTAAAGATCTCCAGTACTATGACAATGGAGTAGAACCCGACGAGTCAAGAAATCTTTAATAGAAAAACAAAACACGTCAAATTCAATAGTACAACTATTATCACGAACAATTTGACAGAAAAATATTAAATTTTTGACAATATTAGGGGTGATAAGGACATTATTGAGGTGAAGGGGTCTATGAGGTATTGGCAAATACTCTGTCTAGAATTGGTGCCGGGTATAGCATAACCGTCTCCAACCGAGATATAATACAATTATTTAAAACATCTCTAAGACTGGTAACCGAATAATTAAGGTGAGAACTCACACCTGTATCCATGTTCTAAGCACCAGTAGTAGTATCCGGTGGAGTTGTAGCACTAAAAACATGTGAGAAAATCGTCCCATGTCCCGCAAGTTGACCCGACTGTACCAAGTGAGCGGGCTGACCCGGTTGTCCCAAATGAGTGGGAACAATAGTTGGCCAGTAGTCGGTCCATTAATAGAGTGAGCTGGGCCAAAGCCAGGTGGGCCTGAGATTGGAGTAAGTTGGGTAAGTTCATGTTGGATAGATGTAGTACTAAGAGCTGGACCCAATGGATAATGTATTCCATGTTGTGCCAAAATTTTCTGTTGGGCTTGCATCAAATCCATCATTTAGGCTGATGATAGTTTGCTAATACTTGTATTCTCTCTACTGGAATTAGACGGAGGTGACCACAGGAGTACATATTATTTGGTTTGACAAAGTATAGCATGTTTAAGGTTTAGATAAGTTACCGTGAGCAGTGACAAACAAACTTGTACGGTAATGATAAGCAAGACAACAACACCTCCAACGATAATCAAATAACACCAACAATAATCAAACAAAGCAAAGCTGAGATCAAAACAGCAGCACCAACGAGAAACAAATAAAACCAATGATCGACTAACTATGTGTCGACTCGAAACGAAAAAAGCAACATCGGGATGAACAAAGATACCAACCATCGACCAAGCAGAGTCGACTGGTAATAATCAAAACGAAAACTTCACAATCACAGCGTTGACCGGTAACAAGCTTTAGCACCAACGATCGACTTTAGATACCGGTGTCAACTGGAATAGCCAACGATTGACAAAACAAGAAGGAAGGTTTGTATATCTAAAATTTTGAAGTGATTCGGTGATGTGTTAGGGTTTTTTGGATCTTAATGGAGACTGATACCATGTAAGTGTTTAGAATCGTGTTATATTCCATAGAATGAACCGGTACAAATATAGTTTTACAATGAACAATCTAGAACGCGTGCTTGAGCCCAATACAAGTTATTAACATTGACTAACACAAATGTGATGCATAAATGCGTTATCTTGTACTTGTTTAGTATGATTTATTCAAGCACGTAATATTGTAATAATCAAGCTAACTCACGAACTATAAACTTACATAAGTTACATGTCCTGTTCTTGAACTTTTGAAAAAATATATTGTATGCACAATTCTGATTATAAACTTACTTTTTTCATATTAGTACCTCAAGTCGTTAGTCCTCAATGAAAAATATTAGTATTTGCATACTTAATCATCTTAATGGTCAATAGACTCACGTTCGAATCTCATCCCTGGCACTTTGCTCCTACCCACCTCTGCTAAACCTATGAGCTCACTGGAAAAATTTTATGGATAAGAGCTCAAGAGTCCGAGAGTCTCGGCTCACTCCAGTTGGCGCCCTACTAGGCCAGGAGAGTTACCCGGAGCTATTCCTTGTGGGGTGAACAATGGCTGGTGCCAAAAGACGCCCGAGGTCAGGGTGTTCCCGCCAATCTACACTCTTTTTTTTTTTTTTTTTTTTTTTTTTTTGGATTTTATTAAGTACACAAGCAAATAGGCAATCTCAGTATGGTAGATACTCATTAGTCATTACTGTACTTCAACTAGTAAACAATGATGTAGTTAAAAATATGTAATTATTATATATTAATAAAAAATCTTTTAGCGTCTGGTTAAGTTATGGAGTATAATTTTGTCAGTGTAAAAATTATGAAGTCAAACATAAATTGTTTTTGACTTTATGAAACAGACCCATCTCCTTTCATTATTCCTTGATTTAAAGCCAATATCACTAGATGCCTTATTTCATGGGTGTAATGATGTTGTCTTTTCAAAATATTTTTGAAACCTAGTAAATACGAAACCGTTACAAATTATTATTCTTGGGTTTTTTCAACATGTCTAATAGCCAAATACTAATAAATACGGTAATCCTTTTTTGTTTCGTTATTGTCATCTACTCCCCTTGGTTCATTGCGAAGGAGAGGCAGTATTTCAAATTTATCACTTTTCCCAAAGCCTTCACTTACACCCTTACATATTTTAGTATGTTGATCTTATACTCATTATTTCCTTGGCAACTCTTTTGCCAAACTGAAAGACCATTTCTGTATTCTATGTTAGCTTTGATTCGTGAAGACATCGATTCAAACCTTAAAAGAGTCAAATTCCAAGCTGTACTATCACATATCGAGAGATAAGTATGCACAAGTGCATGTCTTAACTCAAAAAACTAGTAACGACAATCTTATTGAGGTATACATATGCACAACGTGTGTATCGATAAAGCGTTATTTTGTCCACACGTATTGTTCAACACGTGTAACTAGCTTGTCGTTAGTTACAGAATAATTCATATGGGCGATAGTTTAGGAAAGTCCTATATCCATATATGTCGGAACATGTAACGAACATGACTAGTAATCATAATTGATTATATAATGTAGGGTCTACCCTTGTCAAATATAGAAGAAATTATCTCCAAGTTGTGCTTATACTTTATTTGTAGAAGGTGTGTTGTACTAGCTATTATATAACATCTAAGAACAAAGTGCAAAAATATATACATAGATATTGTTTTTTTCGTTGTTCATGTTTGATAGTCTTATGTCCATTTCAGAGACAAAATGGGGAGTTATGTTATGAAAGCAAGATGTTTGTCTATCGAGATTATGGGAGCCATTACTGAAAGTCTTGGAATTGGCCGAAAATATCTTGAAAATAAGATGGAAGATGGTATGCAAGTGATGGCCGTTAACTGCTACCCAAAGTTCCCTGAACCACATCTTGCTTTAGGAGTACCACCTCACTCAGACCATAGTTGCATAACCATAATTCTTCAGAGCTCATGTGGTCTCCAGATCATGGATGCTGCTGATGGCACCTGGCGTCTCGTTCCTGACCTACAGGGGGCTCTCCAAGTACTTGTGGGTGATCATGTTGAAGTACTAAGCAATGGGCTATACAAAAGCATGGTGCATAGAGTTACACTTAACAATGAGAGAACTAGGATCTCTATTGCTAGTCTTCATAGCATGGGGATTGATGAAAAGATGGAAACAGCCCAAGAACTTGTTAGTGATGAAAATCCCAAAAAGTACAAGGAAAGTAGTTTCAGGGATTTTCTCAACTTTCTTACTAGAAACGAGGGAAAGAGCTTCATTGAATCACTCAAAATGAAGTAGAAGTTCGATAAGAAGGTAAAAGCAAACAAATAACGGAGTGCTTAAGTTCCTTAAGATATGAAGATGTTTTATTTTGTTTTTATTTCCAGTGTGTTTGAATAAAAAGTGTATTGGTTTCAACGTTTTAATTCATCTCAATTGTATAATTAGTACTCTCCCTTAAAGAAGTTTTTCAGTTGCTGATGAATTGTGATCTTTTTTATCTATCTATAATTCTATATATTGAATATAAGTTGTTTATAAGGATTATTGTAAAAACTAAGAGCTATCGCATAGTAGCTATACGGACAAGGCATTATTGGGTCTGATTTCATCCAATTTTGGATTTCTTTTCATTCCAATTCCAATGGGCTTTCTAGTTTTAACGGTCTTTCTAGTTCCAACAGTCAGCACTAAGCCAAGAATGTGGAATGTTAGTACTTATATAATGTTTTACTGGGTAAAAGGGATTTTTCACTCTGGTAAAATTAGTACTTATATAATGTTAGTGCTATGTCTGTTTGTTCCTGTATTCTGTTAACTGTGAGCTTAAAATGTGAACGCACACTGTTGATACTTATATAATGTATATATATCTTAAAACAAGCTGTTGGTTACTATTCTATATGTTCATATAATATGGATTTTGATAATATAGACTTGAGAGGCTACTGTCCAAAAACATTTTTTTCTTTGAGATTCATGAGGGTGACCTATTCATTTTTGTGATTGGAAATTTTCTTTTTTTAATATCATTTCAACATTTGACTATATAAGAGGGTTTGTTTGAGATGGCTATATTTGAATTATTTATCTGGTAAGAAAAATAAACATCTATCAACATGTTCATATTACTAGTAAATACTTATCATTCAAACACTCAACAGTACGAATGACAGACTCAAATAAGAAATCCCAAACACCCTCTAAAAAGGTTTATACCATTTGTTATATTCTATATAAGGGTTGAGAGAAAATGTGTATCCAAAAAAGTGTAACAATTAACATATACGGAAACGCTGTCTACAACTATATATTACCAGTAGGATTCCATTCTTTAAGGGGAGGGAGTGATGACAAAATCCCGGTGCCTAACATGCCTTGTATTGAGAGGTTTAGAGTTAAAGTTTTGAACCATGGCAGCCGAATCTCTGTTTAGATGGAGTATGAATATATTTTAGTAGTTCAACTATACTAGTATATATGCAGACTTGGTTCCTGTATATAAAAAAGTTCATAGCTTTCGATATCGCAAAATAACTAGCAAGCATTTTAGTCTGCGATCACATATCAAAAGCATGCACATACATTCATTCATATGCATCGATTACAACAATTTCTTTTTGGAAGTTATCGTAGTAAGGATTTAAACACACCACCGCTTGGTTGATAGAACCACCCTAGATAACTATTCCTAGCCCAAAAGCCTTCAGTATAATTTTTTTTTTTTTTTGAACGGCAATTTTTTTTCACACCCTATACCACCTATCTCACAAATGCCTCCAGCGAGGCTTGAACCCACAACCTCTTGGTTGGTGGCCGGTGGGCAACTCACATACCACTAGACCCGAAAGGCCTTGGGTGCCTTCATCATAATGAATGTACACATGCAATGAGCCTTCTGATCTTTGGGTCCGACCGTGGAAATTCACTAAATAAATTCAAGTAAAATCATTGCAGAATTAGTTGGTCCAACAACAAACACTTGTGATTTTAAAACATTTATGTAGGTAAATCTATCACATACATAAGTACTTTATATTAAAGGGCAATTCCATATATACCCAACTTAAACATTATAATTTCATATTTGGGGAAATATGGTATTTTGATTTTTAGGTTGGGTAAATTTGGAATTTTCCCTTATATTAATATTGGTATTGCTAGGTGTGTGTGTCGTGCAACTCAATCAAAATTTGACTTTTGAGAAGAGCATCTTCCATTCTTTCATATATATGTGCAAGTTGCTCTATATGATTGTAAACACGAAACACCACCACGATTACCATGGAACAAGCAACTCCAACCATTAATTCATAATTTAATTGCATCATAACTAATAAACACTGTTTAAGGTTATCCAGAGAGAGAGAGTATTTGATTCAGATGTACGCAACATAACCGAGATATATCTTCATGACTGTCTCCGAGTCCTTTTAATTTCATTCAACCTCCAAATGTGTAACTAATGAGGTTTTAACCCCAGATCTTTTGTAAAGAGGTCAAATGCCTTACTAGTAAGTCATTTGGTTATCAGTTGCATCATAACTACTAAAATGAATTAAAATCACTTAAGTTAGCCAAGTTATTATGCTTTACATTATCAAAAGTCAAATTTTCTAATGATTGTCCATTGCTACTTGCTAAATGGCAATCCACTTCAGAATTTGAGTATATATATGTAAAGTCTAAGTCAACCCCAAATTTAATACTTTTTTAATGTAAAATGTTGTTGGAATACATCAAGATATATACTTGTAGATCCCCAGAGATCTCATTCATGTATTTGACTATTTTAGTTTCTATCACATTGCATCGGTTACATTTATTTACATTTTCAGTTTATAGTATATATATCGGCTAGCTATATTATGAATCATGGCCTCACCCCGCGAAATTTTTGATGAATCAGGACCTTTGCACCTGCTAACTTCATTCGATTGGTACGTATCGTTGTTCTTTACTTGACACTTATTTTTAAATGTATTGATTACCGTATAATTGCTTTAATTCTGTAAACTTTACAGGAGAAACACATTACATCGACGATCTCTTGCTGCAAGCCTTGTTCAAGGTGTCTACATTTTGGAACGTGATCGTCAACGTGGAAGCGCTGAGGCTCATGCTCCACCATGGTGGGAAAGATTTCACTTTCAGTTAAATCATGTTCTAGTAGACAATAGTGATTTATCATTTTTTGGAGCTATTTACGAGCTTAAATATGCACACCCTTTTTTCTATCAATCACCCCCGTACCCTCCACGATTCGTCATAGCATTTCGTGGAACAATCACAAAAACTTTAACCCGATCCCGAGATATGAAACTGAACTTGAAGTGTTTGTTTGATAAGCTCGAACAAAGCTCTAGGTTTCGCACCGCTTTTGAAGCAGTTTCAAACACGGTTTCAAATGTAGGACCCATGAATGTCTGGTTAGCAGGACATTCGTTGGGTGCATCTATAGCATTGCTAGCAGGAAGAAATATGGCGAAGTCTCGGCTTCAGCTCGAAACATATCTATTTAGTCCACCTTTCTTTTCAGTTCCCATTGAGAAGTTGATAAAAAATGAAACGATAAGACACGGGGTTCGGATAGTTGGTAGTCTCATGACAGCAGGGATTGCTTCAGTTATGAAACTTAAACATGATGATCACGAAGATGATCCATTTATTGTGTTATCTGAATGGACACCTTACATGTTTGTAAATCCCTCAGATCCCATAAGCGCCGAGTATATTGGATATTTTCAGCATAGAGAAAGGATGGAGGATATAGGAAAGGAAAAAATCGCAAGGATTGCAACGAGACATTCAATTGGAAGTCTGATTTCAGGTGCAATGGGGAGAGATTCAGAAGCTTTTCATATTTTACCAACGGCTTATGTGACGGTGAACCTTGCTCCCTCCGAAGATTTCAAGAAAGCTCATGGAATTCATCAATGGTGGCAACCACATTTTCAGTGGGAATCGACGCTACACAAATACACCTAGGAATCTCAATATCTATTTTGGTTGCAGTGATAGCAAGAGCTAAAACACAACAGATCAATCGCCTTTTTGCTTCGCGTGGGAGATTTGATTTTTAAGTTTCACTACTATCTTATGTTAACATTTATTTTGTTGTTTAGGTCTAATTTTACGAAGTGTGAATTTTCATTTCTTATCTTGGTAAGAAATTAATACCAAACTGACCATTGTTTTGTGCATTTTCATTCTTGTATAAGCTAAGTAAGATACCAAACTGACCATTGTGCAGTCTCATTTCTTATGTTAGCCTAATAAGATAAGAAGTTGCGTTTAATGATTAGATACTTCTAAAGCACCCGACCCACACTGAGCGATGGTTTTTTTTTTTTTTTTTTTTTTTTTTTTTTTTTTTTTTTTTTGCAAAAAACCAAAATAATATATTGATTTTGGAGATTCAGAGGATTCCCATTGAAAATACAGTTGACACTTGAGATGATAATACATAATGTGCTAGCGAAGTATACAAATTGCTATATAACTACTAAACGAACAGAACACTTACTTGTGTTCTTTACTTAAGCTGAACGTGAAAAATTAACTTGCGAACTTGGAATCTTGATTTGAATACCCTGAGTAATTGACTTGAACTATAAAAACTTGAAACCTGAAGCCGTTTTCAAAGTTTCTATGATAGCCGAACTGACAAACACATATTGTAATTAAGTAGAATGCTAATTGTGATAATCGAGAAGGGATGGGTATGAGGTTCCTTGACTAACTTGCTTGAATACCCGACTCAAAGCTTTCATCATCACCAAAATTCAAGCAAAGCAGAAGCATAATGTTTGGGGCATAATCTTAGACCAAACAAACTAACACCATGTCACTTTGACCACAATTACAGGGTAAAACGTTGAAAATGTTTTTCAAACACTGACCTGCACAAAAACTCAACAACACATATATACCTTCCTGTCCACTAGGTTCATACACTATTGAAACCGTGTGTGAACGTCCCCAAAGTGATATAGGTAACTAGAAAAGGTGAAAAGTGCTTTGATGAATAAAACAATTACAGTGGACAGATTTGTTCAAATGATTGTTCAAGTGGGGCATGGAAGATACACATGAACTTTCGCTAGGTCAAAGTGGCAAAAAGGCAAAAGCTTTCGGTGAGTTAGTGTGTGAAGTTTATAAAGATAGAACTGCTGCACATTTTGGTTCAGTTTCTTCTTTTCCCTATGTTATTTGTAGTCTCATGTGCCGATATGTGTTGTCAGATGTGCAGAAAAAAAAAAAAAAAAAATTTGCAGCTACCATTTATCTCATATGGCAAGAGAGGAACAAGAGAACTTTCCAGAATGTGCAGAGAACTTGGATGGAATTATGGAATGTGACTTTGAATATTGTAAAAATGAAGAATACAAACCTTTAATTCAAAGATTACACTTATGTTAGAGAGGTCTATAGTGCTTGGGGGATGCAGTAGGAAATCACAGTAGAATAATTTTAATAGTTGCAAGCATATGTGTTTTAGTTAGAGTGTTGTTCCCTCTTGTTTTCATTATAGAGTTGCAATACCAGAGACTAGTGTTTACTCATCTTTTATAAATTATAGGCATTTTCTTAATGCAACATAAAGCATCATCTTAAAGCTAGTTACCTCAATCAGTTATTTCATATTTACAGTTTTCGCTTATCAATAAGAATTTGATAATATGTTTGACACCCCTAGTAAATTTACCAACAAAAACAAAACTAAGCATTTCAGTCGTCAACAGATTCATAGAAGAAAATACAGCAACATAACTATATTTCCAATGAACAAATCATCACCTGTCACATAATTTGATCTTTATAATACCATATGCAACTAAAGAAACAAGTATTAGTTCATAACGCCTGAAAACTCCTTAATCAATAGAAACAACACGAACTACGTTATGCATTTACTTGTTCACCAGATGCATCATTCTCATCCTCATTCACTTCACCATCAGCCTCATTCTCTTCTTCATTCTTGTGCTCTTCATCAACCTTATCTCCAAACAGCCTAGATGGCAATAAAGATGAAACTGCAGATCGAGTACTAGGTGTTGGAGATAAGGTTGATGAAGAGAACATATCTATTAAAGTACTCTCATGTTTTGGTAACGGAGTTTTTGTAATGCGTTGAGCAAGTTTGGATTGAACATCAAACACTCTCATGTTTCATGCTTACATAACATATCTATTAAAGTACTAACATATCTATTAACTTCATGCAAGCTTTGTGGGTCTGAAAGCATCTTATTCTACATAAACTTTAAGCTACGCTGAAATTTGACAAATATCTCTAATGTTTTTAACTGGTTATGCGAGATCCAAACGGAGCAACCAAAGGGAAATCATAAAAAGTCTTAGGTCCTAAACAGGGCACTCTGCTTTTATAACAGGTTCCAAAAGCCAATTAGTATGTTCAGGTTGTCGAAATATTGTTTTTATCCCATAGGCGCACTGCTGTTCCTCCCCCTGGTATCTACTAAATCTCTGGTATGTTGTTATACTTTTTATATAGATAAATTTATATGGTCAAACTGATGGATAAATGTTTCTTAGGTAACGAAATGAGACAACTGGTATCTGGAGGTTGCAATACTTTACTAATGTACATTCGTGGCGAAGTAAGCCTGCGATGTTAAGAGGTATTTGGCATTAGAATGTACAATTCCCTTACTCTACTAAACACTCTCAGTATAGAACGTTAAGAGGTATTTGGCTTAGCGTCTAAGCTTCCAGTATTTTAAATAAGCAGTTTAATTAAAAAGGCTGCTACCTGCTCATTTCTTTCGCATAAGTTCAAAACAACCAGTTGCATACCGCCTCTTAAAGAGCTTTCCTTAGAAAGAACTGGAATATGACCTTTTGGTTTAGTTGGACAGGCCACATCAGGTTAACCCCCTAACTTTTGTTGCTTCTATATATAAGTTTTGCAAACAATTGATATACAAATTATGGTTTATTACTTTATTATAAAAAGAATCCAGTTGGGAAAATGATTAAGGGGGTGTTTGGATTAGGTTGTTTTACCTGTTGGAATTTGTATATCATAACAATTATATAAAACATGTAAACATCATCAAAGCATGCAGTGGAAGTAAGAATCATAAAACATGTAATTATTAACCGAATTAAAAGAATATGCGTACCTTAATGATTTCTAGCGAAACAAGAGATCAAAACAATCAAGAACCAATTAAACCCTAAATTAGGGTTTAGTAATATTCGAGCTACACCAAGTCGAATGGGGAAAAACACAAACAAAAGTATGTTCAGGGGCGGATGTACATGCAATGATGCAAGCCAGGGGTAGCGGTCGCTACCCCTGAACTTTTACCCGGTAGTGGAATTTTTGGCCATTTTTGGCGATTTTTGGCCATTTTTTGGCGATTTCGTGACCCCTGAAACAAATTTTCGCTACCCCTAAACAAATTTTCGTATTTCGCTACCCCTAAACTTGGCTCCTAGTTCCGCCCCTGAGTATGTTTGTTCTTCGTTCTCGTACACACGTATTACTAACGTTTCAATGAGAAAAGCTAGGTTCTTGAATCACAATAGATTTACCAAACATTTTGTAATGTTCAAGGTTACTAGCAAATCTCTTTTCTTGGGCTTCACTCGTAGACCTGTGAACAGGAGAAAAGAAGTTTGGCCTTCTATTGATCAAGTGTACAAAGGGATGAATACATAGGGATGTATTTATATAATTATAGTTGAGATCAAGTTTACAAACTAGCCCACGAGAGGATTTCTAGAACCTTTTCTTGTCTTGTTTCATTTTCTTCGTATCCCGTTGACATTTACCGACCGTTAGTCAATTTCATTTACCTAACGCTCTTTAGTCGTGAATTTAATAATTAATCATAATTTAATATATAAATTATTATAACATTGAAACTCATACATAATGTGTGCAATCCCGAAGTCTCGTTTTCGAATCCGGTCATACTTTATTAATATACATCCACAAAACTAACATTACCTGCGTACGGGCTCATTTGTATTGGGAAATGCTGATGAGGTCGATTTTTATTTTTGTTTATGAGGCTATTACATTAAGCTTTTATACTTGAATAAGTACATAAGCTAAATTTGATAAACTCTAAAGAAAGAAAGTTTTTAAAAAGCTTAAGCCACCTAAATAACCAAACCAAACCCGGCCAGCTTATCATAGGTGTTACAATGGAAGATCTGAATTCATAATTGCTTATATTACAAAAGGGTAAGTTTACCGAATTTTGCCGCTAAGATGAGACTGTAAAGCTATTTTTTTATTATTATTTTTTTTAAGCAAAGACATATACATAGCTTCATATTAACGCTTAATCGGTTATAGAATCACAAGAGTATGTACTCATATTAGAGTTTTATTTCATCAAAATAGAATTTACATAGTGGTTGAAGGCAAACGAGCAACAAGCTGCATCGCTAGCCCTTTTTGGATTGCAAAGCTAACTCTTTTCAAAACTACATTTGTGGAAAGGTCGATTTTTGTTTTTGTTTATGAGGCTATTACGTTGAGCTTTTATACTTGAATAAGTACATAAGCTAATTTGCATAATAGAATTTGTTGTTTTGCTTCTTAGATAAATGAGGTTGCTTTATGATTGTTTAGATAGTACACCTGCTTACTACAGTAAGATACAACGAATAATTTTTTAGGGTAAATTGCAAAAATGGTCCTTCACGTTCCACGAAATTGCAAAAATGGGACCGAGAAAAAAAGTAGCGCAAAAAAGACATCAACGTTCCACATTTTCGCAAAATCACCACCGAGAGGCCTTTTCCGTTAATTTTCCCGTTAAGTGCCACGTAGTTGAGCGTAGTATCGTCATTTCACTGTTCCCCGGGAACTAAGCTAGTGACACTATAGCTTGAGGGACTAAATTTACAAGCGATTGTTTGCCTTTTTTACAAACGGTACACTATCCAGTTCCAGTTAAATACGAACGTTGCAGCACATTAAAGTTTCACACTTTCCGAAATCCGGCAAAAAATATGGTCTTGATTTGTGACTGTGGGAAACAAGTAACAATCAAAACAAGCTGGACAAACAGGAACCCAGGACGACGATTCTACTGTTGTCCTTCATGTGGGTTTATTGGATGGACGGATCCTCCAATGTGTTGCCGAGCAGTTGCTGTGATTCCTGGCCTGTTGAGGGCGAGGAATGAGCTTGAAGAAGAGTTGGAGGAGCAGTTGAGGTTGATGAGGGAGAAGGATCAGCGGATTAAGAAGCTCAACAAGTTTCTTATTTTTAGTTGGCTCTTTTTTTCATTGCCATTAAGTTGCTTTAGGTTGGTCATTGGTATGTAGGTGTGTTGACATCTTTCTGGGTTGTATCATCACAGGGTTTAAGGTCATCCCTGGTTTGTATTGACCTTCATGTTAATAAAAAGTGTTTGATTTTAGCACTATAGTGGGATCATCGTTGTTTTGGCTGTCCTTGTTATTATAAGAAGACCAATGTAGTCAATAAGGTTCATTTTACTTGCAGAATCAATATGAAGTAAACTTGGTTTCTGGTTCCTTATCAACTTTGACTTACAAAAGTCAAAACAAGTTTGGGTCATTCGGTATACTTAAATAGTAGGCATGTTGAGTCATTCAATATACGTTAGTATATGATGATGGCAAACCACACATTGTGCAGAGCATTATGCAGCAAAATAAATAAAACAAAATGAAAACAAATACCATTCCTAATTAATCAAGTCTAAAAAACAAATCACGTACAAATTATTGTCTAGAAGACAGAAACTCAGTTACACAATCCATACACTCATTGTGTTAAAACACAGGAACAAATAACCAACCCAAGGTTATTGCACCATCATAATAGTGTTGACTCACTTGGCGATTTTGGCTTTTCTCTTGATCCTATTCTTCCTTTGACCTCCACCATTCCCTGTAGATTGTGATACATGACTTGCTTGTGTTCCAACTTGATGACTTGGCCCTCCTGCTACCTCACTTGCTTGTGTTCCAACTTGATGACTTGGCCCTGCTCCCACCTCTGTTGCAGAAGATCCCACTGGCTGAGTTGATCTTTCTAGTACCTCATCTGGTACTCCTTCCCTTCTTCTTGTCCCTTGGTTGCCTCTTCGTCCCGTACAAGCTCTCTTATTATGACCCTGCCCACCACATGCACCACATTTGACAGTCTTGCCCCTTTTTGACAGCTTCCCATTCTTCACCATTGATTTTTTCATAACATGTTCAACAATCTCATCCCTTGACACTCTTCTCTTCTTCCGTGGTCTCCCAATTGGAACATGGTAGTGAGGTGGCTTTAGTTCACTAGGGATAGGGCATTTGGGCCAAAAGTGTCAACCAGCAATTCCTTCAATCTTGTGTTGATACATCGCCCTCCATGTGGTTAACCAATAACATTGGTGCACATAATCCTCTGGGATCACAACCATGTTTTCAGTTGATTCCTTGTTGTGTTTAGCCATGTCGTTGATAGCCGCAACAGCATGCTTACATGGAATACCAGTGAGTTCCCATCTCCTACATGTGCATTCCATTTTCGGCATATTCACAACACATTGGTCACCCCAACTTCCCGCACACTGGTATGTATCCCCCCCCCCACTCCATAAAACCTTATACTCATTTGCTTCCTCCTTGATGGTTTCTAAAATTTTAGTTGCTGTTGGGGTTAAGAGACCTTCACATCTATCTATTACATGCTGCACACTAACACTTCTCTTCACAAGATATTGCCTGATGTACTCCAAACAAACAATGATTGGTTGATCTCTGCCGCCCACCAACTTACTATTGAACGATTCACATAAGTTGTTAAGAAGGATGTCACATTTAGCTCTCCCTGTAACCAATATATCAATATCAACATCACTTTTAATCTTATTAATATTACAGATGACAGTCATAATATCAACATCATTTTCAACCTTATTAATATTACAGATGACAGTCATAATATCAAAATCATTTTCAATATTATTAATAGTACAGATGAAAGTCATAATATGTGTATAGTGTACCTGAAAAATGTGACCTTGACCATGATGATGCTGGTATCTTCCTTAACCAGTCATAAGCTTTAGAGTCAATTGATTTGAGCTCTTCCATTCCTATATTAAACTCAGGGATTGTTGATGCTCTAGTACACCTCCAAACAAGCTCCTTGATACTCTATCCCTTAAATAACTGCTTCATGTTGTCATATATGTGTCGCACACAGAAGCGGTGTTTAGCAGCAGGAAACAGTTCTGCAATGGCTGGTAATATTTCCTGTAGATTGGTACAAAACATAATATGTGAATGAGGATTGAATTGGGTTGGAAATCAACTAATTGAATTTACACAATGTTTATGTTGGATCGATATACTCTGACCAAACTACTTTGTAGCTTGTAAGGTTTTTAACAATATTGAATAAACTCAACACTATTAATATTGAAACACTGTTTTGACCTTGTAAAGTATGCGGAATCTACTAACACAAAGCTTAAGAAGAACTTTTATATTAAACCAAACTTGAACCTACTTGATTACACAGATTCACTAACAATCCCTAACTTGACTAATATCGACTTGTAAAACTCTAAGACTCTTAGAAACTTCGACTAAAACTTATATCCCTAATACCATCATAAGGCTCCTTATATAGATAACCTTAAGTCGGTTTACATTATCTACTTGAACGACAAGTAATTATCCCTAACTAATTCTAGAATATTCATACAATATTACATAATAATCCTTTAATTAATATTGCACTTAAGTCCTTGTTCTTCGAAGTACTTTGAATAATCTTCAATAAACAGCAGTACTTTGAATATGATCAGCATGTTGACAATTTAGCAGTACTTTGACATAGCAGTACTTTGACTTCATATCCCAACAATCCTCCCCTAACTTGAACTCCACTTGCTTGATTTCAAGTTTCTTTACTTTCTTGGATCTTCAAAATCTTTATCATTCAGGAAAATTGTTTCTTTATCTCTTTTGAATCCTGTATGTCAAATTGCTCTTGATCATCATCTTCTCAGCAACTCAGCAACTTTTTGACAAAGTGTACATCAAATCTTTTTAAAGTTTCATACTGTTCTCATCACTTCCAGATGTGTTAACTTCTGTGAGAGGTGAATCATTAAACTTTTAATGGATTTTGATGTCTCTTTACCAAAGCGATTAACTCTGGAGTAGCCAATGTTTAGGTTAGAACAACCGTGGTACATTGATAACCATATGATTTTTAGCAAATCATCAGCTATCAACGGATTTGAGTAGTCTTTATCAATAGCCGTTTGCTTTTGGACTAGTTAGTTCTTTGTTTTCAACCATAGTGAACTAATTACCATAAATGGTTTTTCCACAGCCTTTACCACAAGCCATTTTCTTGTGGGCTAGCCAACTCTTCACTTTTACAGATATGGTGAGTTGAATACCATACAATTTTTAGTAAATTGTCAACTAAAAACGGATTTGATTATCACATCAGAGCCGTACCCTCATGATGAGTCAAACTATTTCTTGTCTGTTAGACATGGTGAGTTGATTACCATTTGTTGTGCAGTACAAATACTAACACCATGTTTTTTCTCTTCAAATCCTTTTATATTTACTTCACTTTAAACATTAAAAACTTTTTATTTTATTTTACAAAGGACTTATACTGGTTTTATGCAGCAAGCAGTACTTTGATAAAATACTGTTTGTCTTGCAGTACTTTAAGAAAAATACTTATTATACAATACAAATCATACCAGTATTTTGCAATATTATTCTTCTGACTTAGTCCACTTGATAAATAGCTTAATCACCATAAAAACTACATCAGTTTCTTCTTCAAGCTCCATTCCATGATCCAACATCCTGAGCATAATTTCTCTTATCAATGGATATCTTCTCTCAGCAAGCATGTGAATCATGGTACCATCTTCCATCTCAAGTGAATGAACTCCTGATGACTCAAAGAATCTCCATCTTGTAATTTCCCAATTTTCTTGATCATTCCACAGAGTATCAACACTTGTTTCTTCTGTTTCCCAGATGGTTATCAAATCTCCAAGTAAGATTAATCCCACTCCTGTTGCTTCAATATCCTCATAGTATGTATGCACTTGCAAGTATAAATCATATAGATCTTCTCTGGTAATTAAATGCAGAACATCCCATAACATATTAAATACTGTGAAGCTTCCATCTTCTCTGTTGAACATAAGATAATTCCCTTCTTTTGATTCAACCACAGAGAATGAGATAATCTTTGATTTCTTTCCAGAGTCTTCTGTTTTCTTATTCTCAAAATCAACCACTCTGAAATAATTCTTCAATTCATCAATTGTATCTTCATGTATCATTTTAAGTCTCTTTGACAATTGATCATCTTGAACTGCTTTCTTCCTCTTCAATTTTCTTTTCTCAACTTGTTCTTTCCTTATATCTTCTAACTTCTTCTCCTTATCAACATCCATGGGTACAAAATTTTCTAACTCTTTCTTGATAGACTCTTGTACTTCATCCCATAGAGCTTTTACTTCTGGATATCTTAATCTTTGTAGATTCTTGTATCCTCTTCCTTTCAAGAAACTAATCATCCAATTTCTTTCTTGAGCAATAGTCATACGTTTTCTTGTGACAGCAGCTGATTTCTTGACTTCTTCCAAGTATTCTGCATCATACACAGCTTGTTGTTGTCTAGCAATTTCTTCATTCTTTGCTACCTCTATTTCTCTCAGCTGTGCAAGAGTAAATTTCTTCCTTTTCTTCTTAATATTCTTTTGCTTCATGATCCGTTTACCTTTGTCTTTAGGATCTAATTCTTCAGATTCGGAAGAAGATTCAGAAACTTGTTGTGCAGGCTCAGAAATATGTATACCTCCTGAAGGTTTATCCAAATTAAGCATAATAGTTTCATCATCACTTGCTGTATGCACCTTGACTTCTTCTTGCTGTATAGGATTGGAAGGACCAGCTTCATATTCAAAATTCTTTGTAGATCCAGCTGTAGAAGTTTCAATTCCATCAATATTCATAGCAGCAGTACCTTGCTCATCAGTACCTTGCAGACCAATACTTTCATCAACAGTACTTTGAACATCAGTACTTTGATTGTGAGTGCTTTGAATATTTTGTTCTTCAGCATCTTGCTCAATAGCTTCTTCTTGTACAATATTCTCATCCTCTTCAATCTTTTTCTCTGGCACAAAATTCAAAGGATCTTCTGGATAGTGCCAAAGGTGAGCAACTTCTGAATATTGAATCCCAGCATCATCTCTATTCAAATTATCATATTGATTCCTCCCCAATTTGAAAGATGATGACTTCTTATGCCTCTTCTTGGACTTAGAAGCTTTCTTGAATGATTTAGACTTTTTCTTTTGAGATTGTTTCTTTTCTTTCACATAAAGCCTAAAATTTTGTACAAGAGGCCACACCATAGTCACAGGAAACGCTGACTCGGCCGCGTTTCGCGTTTCGGATCGTTCGTACCCAAACGCGGTACGATCGCGACTCAGATAGCTCGGGATCGCGTTTTGGATCGCTATATTCGGCGTTCCCAAACAATATCAATCGGCGTTCCCAAGTCTATTGGGTCTACGTACCATTTTGGATCGGTACAACGTACCAAATTGAAGTGGTACGGCGTACCAAAGTGAATTGGTATATAATTATTTAATTAAAAGTACTTCAATTATAATAATTTAATTAAATCTACTTCCTGAGTGGTTTCCAACTACAATTATTTAAATAAATGTACTTATCAATTTTTAACCACACATTACTTCCACCTTATCATATATCTTTACCACTCTAACCATACACATACACCTAACCACCTGATCCATTTCATAAACCTGCATTTGTGTTCTAAAAAAAACAAAAACCACCTGATCCTTTTCATCCATTTCATCTCATGCAAAAAAAATTCTTTATAATGGCTTTTGGTAAAAAAAGAAACCATGATGATATACATGAGCAAGGAAATAGTGAAGGACTTAATAATGATGTTGATGACCAGGAAGAGGAAGAAACCATAGATTTTAATGGAAGTGAACCTCAAACTCAAACTCAAACTCAAACACAAACTCAAACACAATCTCGTACAAATGATGGTAAGCCACTACTTGAAGAAGTTGTTGTTATTTCTACTGGTAATAGCAAGAATGCAGGAGGTTCAAAAGTTTGGGTTTGTAACCATTGCAAACAGCAATTTACAAGCTCATATTCAAGAATTCATATTCATTTTTTTGGACCCCCACCTGGAAAGAAAGCTGAAATTAGAAGGTGTAGTGCTTTAATTAAGGATCGAGAGAAGTATGAGGCATTAAGGAAAAGGGTAAGCAATGCGGAACAGGCTGGTGTGTCAAAGGCTCTCAAGCATTCTGTTATTTCTAAAAAATAGAGTTTATTTTCTACTAGAAAACCAATCGAGCAATCGTTTGGTATAATGGAAAGAAGCTCAGTTGATTTAAAAGTCATGCGGGGTCTTTGTGCAAATGGAATACCGTTTAATGTGTTGCGTAATCCTCAATTTCAAGAAATGGTTTCTGCAATGAACAAGGCTCCCGCTGGTTACAAGGCGCCTTCAAGTGAGAAAGCAAGAACCATACTACTTGATGAATGTGCTAGAGATGTTGAAAAAGATTTACTACCTATTAAAGATACATGGTATACACAAGGAGTATCGATTGTATCTGATGGTTGGTCAAACGTTAAACATAAGCCATTGATTAATATTCTTGCTGTTAACAGCCGTGGGGCGACTTTTATGTATGCCGAGGATTTTTCTGGAGAGGAAAAAACTGGGGTAGAAATTTCAAAGTATTTACTCGAAGCTATTGAAAGCATTGGAACAAGTAACGTGCTTCAAGTAGTTACGGATAATGCTGCAAATTGCAAGGCTGCTGGAAAAGAAGTGGAAAAGGTATACAAACATATCTTTTGGTCTCCATGTGTTGTTCATAGTTTAAACTTGATCTTTAAAGATTTAGCTACAAAATTTGTTTGGTTATCGGATACATACAAAAGAGGTAAGATGATTGTGAAGTATTTTTTAAATCATACTCAAGCATTATCTATTTTTAGAGCAAATTCCAAGCTGGAATTGTTAAAAGTAGCTAAAACTCGATTTGCCTCCCATTACATCTTGTTGAAAAGACTAAAGGACTGTAGGGAAGCTCTTGCAACTACTATTGTCCTTAATAGTTGGAGGGATTGGGCTAAAAAAGGGGATGAGAACACTAGGAAAATTGGACAGGTTGTTTGTGAAACTATTAGAAGCGATGAATTTTGGGAGGACATTGATCGTATACTTGCAATAACTAAACCGGTATTTTTGTTGATTAAGTTTTATGATGGGGAGGGTGCGAAAATGGGAGAAGTGTATGAAAGGATGGATAATATGGTTGGAGAAATTAAAGACGTGATGCAAAATGTGTACCCCTCATACTTCCCTGAAGTTGAAAAGATTGTCTTAGCTAGGTGGGAGAAAATGACCATCCCTTTACATTGCCTCGGGTTCGCATTAACACCAAGGTTTTATGACAAAAACTATCTTAGTACAAAAGCGCCTGGTGGAATTCCTAGAAAGCCTCCAAATGAAGATAAGGAAGTGACCAATGGTGTTATAGATGCCTTCAAAAGAATTTCAGAAAATGAAGAAGAAGCAAAAATGTTGCGAGCACAATATGCAAGATTTCACATGAAAAAAGGTCTTTATTCTCGTCCCGAGGCTCAAATTGATGTTGTAACAATGGACCCAATTGATTGGTGGTCAACTTACGTTTCAGAAACTCCGGAACTAGCCGAGATAGCTAAGAAAGTTCTGTCACAACCGGTAAGTAGTTCTTCGGCGGAAATAAATTGGAGCATGTATTCTTACATTCATAATGTAAAAAGAAACCGCTTGAATACTAAAAGGGCCGATAAATTGGTGTTTGTTCATTCAAATATTCGTCTAATATCAAGGTTTTCAGAATCTTACAAAGACGGAACGAGTAAAAAGTCGGACATGAATCCCGAAAGTGCATACTTGGAAGCCTCGGCTACAAGAATGGAAGACATTGATAACGCTCAAAGTTAACATGTTTTTATAAGCGTTATTAGTGTTTTTGTGTATGTTATTTGGTTGTTTTTATATGCTTTTACCACTAAATCATATCAAAGTATGTTTTTGTAGCATATGTAGCCAAATGCAGGAAAAATGGAGAAAAAGTGAAGGAAATGAAGTATACGCGATTACACGAAGATTCCCAAGCTCAAAAGTCCAATCTATGAAGTAATTCATATGAGAACCTAAGTTTTGTCATCTCAAAGTTCCAAGTTCAAAAGTTAATCAAGTATGGATAGTACATAAAAAGCTACACAAGTCAAAGTCAAAGTCCAAAGCTACCAGAAATTACCATCCGATCGGTTGGTGTGAAACCGATCTGATGGCCATAAGTACCCTTCACCAACCGATCGGTGCCAACTCGTAACCGATCGGTTGGTCAAATCTGCATGTTTTTGCCAACTTTTGTGCATGAATCTTGGTCTTTTGTCTCAAGGTTCTAGGCCCTTTTTAGTGTCTTATTGTCCAAGTTCAAGCATTTAAGTTCCTATTTATGACCAAGAGTGTTGGACAAGCCTAGGGGGGACTTCAAAAGTGCATAACTCAACACCATTCAACACACAATTGAAGATACCATTTACTCTCATTACTACACACAATTATTATCATCTTCTAGCTCTCTAAGGAGGAAAATTCGTGCAGAAAGAACCAGGAACTTTGGAGGACCAAGGAAACAACATTTGGAATCCGGAAATCTCAAGAAATCATCACCAACTCTTAGGTTATCAATACCTTGTCATTTGTTATCAATTTCAAAGCATTGTAAGACTTATAACCATGGATTCTTATGTTAAATATTTTGAGTTTATTTGCATGTTTGCCATGAGTGGCTAGTAATCTTTTTACACTTGTTTTGATGATGTTTTATACTTAGTGATAGTGATGATTGTGATAACATGTTTTAATTCAATTTCAAGTCAATCCTAAGAACCAATTGTACCTTAAGTTTCATCGTGGCATTTGTTTAGCCAAGGTTAACTAATTGATAATAGTTTCAAAGGTCGAAAGATTTGTTATTACTCAACTAGTTATAATCATTTGTCTATGAATGATTGTTTTTCACCATAATTATTCTTGACTAAACAAAGAAACAAGAAGTATGATTGTAATGAGAATTCTTTTATAGCATCAAATCGGATTGTTTGTAAACCTTTAGTAGGACGAAAGTTTAAATGTTTATAAACGATTGTGACCTTTTTGTCTATGAAGAGGTTACCTTTTGTATTGACCATTTCCTAAGAGTATTTGATTGGTAATAAAAGTTTTTCTTGTGTTTAAGATATCCACCATACCTTATGAACCTTGGATAGATCTTGAATTGATTGGTTTACACCTAAAGCTTGTTTTTATGAACTAAAATCTTGACGAAGGTTTAACTTGTAGAAACAATAGATTAGATCACCATCTAATTATCTCAACCAACATGTAATCAAAAGTTATCACAATCATGTGTGTCATTAAGTAGAAAACTAGTCTAAACAAGTGTAGTTTTTAATTTATTGAATTTGCTTATTCTCATATTTGCGTACATTAGAGATTTACTTTTAGACTTATATTTCGATTCACTCACAAATCCCTGCGAACGATCCCGACTTACCATCATATCTTGCTATAACGGACGAGTACACTTGCTCGTATGTGTTGTTTCTAGATTTGGTAATTCACTCTTATAAATTTAAAACTTGCACGAACAAACATCGCATCAAGTTTTTGGCGCCGTTGCCGGGGAATTTGATCATGTTTCTTTAAGTTTTAAAAGTCCGTTTCTTTTCGTGCTCGTTTTCTAAAAAAAAAAAAAAATACCGTAGCAACAAACCGATCAGTTTCTCATCCAACCGATTCGGTTTCTCAAATCTTAATTTTACCATAGCGTCCAACCGATCGGTTTCTCATCCAACCGATTCGGTTAGAGTTTTCTGTTTTTATTTTTTATTTTTTCTTGTTCTTTTGTTTAGGTAATTAATTCGATTCTCTTGATAGTTGTATGAACACTCGTTCTACTGCTAAAAAGCTTAGTACACCTTTATCCGATCCCGAAAGCTTGTTTCGTAAGAAGAGATCTTCAACTATTCTTAATTGGTTTGATAATCTTTTCGAAGAACATCCAATTTCTAATCTTTTTGAACCATTACCCATGGCTGACGATTTACCCATGTGGGCCGCCAATAGAACCGTAGCACCCACTCCTGGAGCTGCTATTGTTGTCGCCGACCTTGGTGAAAACTTTACCGTTAAAGGTCACCATCTTTCTATGATCAAAGACCGTCAATTCGATGGCCGTTCGCGGGCCGATCCGCATAAACACATTGCCGAATTCATTGAAATTTGTGGCATGTTTTGTTATGGAGACACTAACGTCGATGCTATCAAGCTCAAACTTTTTCCATCATCACTCGCCGGAGATGCCAAAGTATGGTATAACGAATTAACCCCAGGAACTATTAATACTTGGGAGGAGATGAGGCAAGCTTTTGAAAGCCGATTCTTTCCACCTGCCATGTATGATAGGTTAATGGGAGAAATCCGTGCTTTTTCACAAAATCCTAATGAATCTCTTGTTGAAGCATGGCTTCGCATGAAAGATTTGCTTCGTAGTTGTCATGGTCATAATTTAGGACGAAGAACAATAATCCAAATCTTTTATCATGGTCTTGATGAAGCATCTCAAGCAATCCTTGATGCCGGAGGAATTTTCCTTTACAAAACACCAAATGAGGCATATCAACTTCTTGAAGATCGAGTACTTCTTAAACTCGATTGGTCAAAAGATTCCAAAACCAAACCCTTACGGAAAACCGTTGCTTTCGCTGAAAGTTCAGATAATTCAAAACTCATGGACAAAATAGAAGCCTTGTCTTCTAAAATGGACTCGCAATACAAAGATATAAAAGGAGAAATGAAAGAAATGCGAGATAGTTGTAATAATTGTGGAGGAAATCACACATCATCCGAGTGTGATGACCAACCTATGAATAGACCCAACGAAGGGGAAGCCAATTATGTCTAAGGAGGATATCGTGGAGGAGGTTTTCGTGGTAATTATTACGGAAGAAGTTCTGGAAATTGGCAAGATCGCCAACAAAGGGATAACAACCGTGATTTTCAACCTCGAATAGAAAATCCAAACCCAACAAATTCAGATAAAAAGGAAGAATCTGATTTTGAAAAAATGATGCGAGAATTCATAAATGCTCAAAGAACCACAAATGAGTTTGTAAAAACTCAATTTTTCAATCTCAAAACCAAAGTTGAGCAAGGTCAGAAAAATCATCAACCTTCTATTCAGGATCTTGAACAAAAATTTGGTAGACTTTCTGATCAATTTTCTTCTCGAATTCCTGGTACACTACCAAGTAACACCCAATCCAATCCAAAACCATCAGGATCAAACGATAAGAATTATCGTCCACCACACAACAGAAATGAGCATATCAATGCTGTATTCACTCGAAGTGGTCTCTCATATGATCCACCACCCATTCCTACCGATACTACTCTTATTCAAGAAGAGGATGAAGAAGCTGAAAAGGAAGAAGCAATTCAAAAAGAACCAACTCAAAAACCAACCGTTTCACCAATAAAGCCTTATACACCAAAAATACCATATCCACAAGCCCTAAGAAAAGAGAAAAGAGAGGAGCAAAATAAGAAGTTTTTAGAAATGATTAAAGAAGTTAGAATAAACGTACCCCTCGTTGATGTTCTAGCTGGAATGCCCAATTATGGGAAATTTTTGAAAGAACTTCTTAATAATCGAAACAAGTTAGAACAAATTTCTGCTACCGTTCTCAATGAAGAATGCTCTGCTATAATTCAAAACAAAATTCCACCAAAACTTGGAGATCCCAGAAGTTTTCTTATACCATGTACATTAGGAAACAACATCACATGTGATGCTTTAGCCGATTTAGGTGCAAGTATCAATTTGATGCCTTATTCGTTGTATTCTAAACTTTCCATCAATACATTGAAACCTACTAAGATGAGTATACGATTAGCCAACCATACATACCAATATCCTGTTGGGGTTGCTGAAAATATGCTTGTTCAAGTTGGTAAATTTGTTTTTCCTGTGGATTTTGTCATCTTAGAAATGGAAGAAGATAGTCGAGTACCCTTAATCTTAGGAAGACCTTTCTTAAACACTGCTGATGCAATGATTAAAGTTAAAGGTAAAGAACTAAATCTTGGAGTAGGAGAAGATCGAATCACATTCTTAATCGATAAAGCAATGAAATATCCAAATTCCAGTGATGACACATGCTATAACATCGATGTAATTGATGAAGTCACTGAAGAAGAATTGGATGCATTACTTGACGATTCAAAACCATTCATGACTACTTCAGAAAAGATTAGTGAAACAGATTCTGATAAAGAATTTGAGGAATTCATGGAAATAAAAACAGAAGAAGAAGAAGAAGAAGAAGAAGAAGAAGAAGAAGAAGAAGAAGAAGAAGAGAAATTTGAAGATATCACTGATAAAGATCAATTGAAAATCAAATCATCTTTAGAAGAACCACCCACTGATTTGGAACTCAAAACCCTTCCCAATAATCTCGAATATGCTTACTTAGAAGAAAATTCACTTCTTCCAGTAGTCATATCGTCGTTGCTCAAAACAAATCAAAAAGAAAGACTCGTTTCTGTTCTTAAGAAGCATAAACGCGCTTTTGCGTGGAAAACTTCTGATATTCTGATGAGGCGAAAAATGATCCGTTTTTAGGGGGTCATTTAAGCCCGAATCCGAATTTATTTGATCAAATATTACCCTAAATCGTTCCTTTTGTGATTTTAGGTACTTGGAGAGTGAATTCTGGAAAAGAAGCCATTTTGGACGTTTTTGGAGCATAAAAGTGAAGAAAACGGCAAAGTCTCAATTTTCCATGCTGGGAACAGGTTTTTCAAGGGTTCCAAACCCTTGATACCTTGCATTGTAATTGAGATAAGTGTGTTTCTAATTCAATCAATATGTCTATGTGTTGGTTGTCTATATCTTGTTCTTGTCTCAATTCCATTATGCTAGGCTAGATCTCTTTTGTGTTTGCTTAGATCTAATGAAACCTAGATATTGATTATGTGTTGATTACTTGTTTATTCTTGTCTTGGATGAATGATTTATATGTTAGGCTTAAGAAAACTGGCAGATCTCCAAATGGTAACATGCTTGAACGTCTTAAGAAACATGAACCGAGGCGTACTAGGTCTTTATTGGTTGTATTTAATGCATGAGCCACTGTTTACAATCCCTATAGTTGTGCTGGGCATGGTGTAGGAGGAGATAAGAGCTCATAGAATTGGGGAGTTATGTATGCCACCCCATGAATGGTATTAAGGAATACGATCCATCATCCATGCAATTATAACAAGTAATTAACGTGTAAAAGATATCTAGGGAGTAGTGAAATCTAAGTAAACACATTTTCTCCAATTACTGCTCACAACCTTAGTATAATTAGTTTATTTTCATTTTCAGTATTTTATTTTGATTAATTCTTAGTTTTGGGTTAGTTGAATAGCAACTAATTCCGCCCACTCTTCCAAAACCCGAGATTTTACTTGCTTTTCATAAAAATATAAAAACACAAAAATAATTATCCCTCACCCTTAGAACTAGTAATTAGGATTTCTAATCCTAGCGACACTATTCCTAAGCTGAACGATCAATCCCCCGGTACTTGTCACTATACTATACTACAACGATCAGGTACACTGCCTGGTGGGGGTTGTAAGCTTCTCGAGATCCCTCGAGAGGTAAAGCCTGTTGCGATTCCCACGCATCAAGTTTTTGGCGCCGCAGCCCGGGGAATAGTTATTGTCTAGGTTAGGATTTCTTTTTATTAGGTCTACTTGCTAGATTCCTTTCTAGTAAGATTTTATTTTTATTTTTAGGTTTTCTTTAGTCTATCTTATTTCTTCGTGCCTTTGTTCGTAACTCTTTACCATCCGACATCATGGAAGGTGGTAACATCTTTGAACCCGTCATCCCACCACAACAAAACCCACCACTAGAACCCCTTAGGCCCCGAACCTTAGGAGAGTACTCCCGACCTAGCCACCAAGGCTACCGAAACACCATTGAGCTCACCGGAGCCAATGTGACCCCCTTGCGATCCGACACCATCCGGTTGGTGCAAAGCGGATGTGCATTCCATGGACTTCGTTCCGAAGATCCAAACCAACATCTTAAGGACTTTCTCAAAATCGTAGATTCCATAGACCTAGGTGTTGCAACTAGAGAGACTACCCCTTTACGCCTATTCCAATTCTCTCTACGGGATCAAGCTAGTCAATGGCTTGAGCGTTTACCCGCGGGATCCATCACCACATGGGATGATCTTACCACTCGTTTCCTTGCTCAATTTTTCCCACCGGGGAGAACTACTAAGCTTAGGAATGACATCTTGATGTTCCAACAACGTCAAAATGAATCTCTCTACGAAGCATGGACTCGTTTCAAGGACTTACTCCAAAAAGTCCCTCATCATGGCATAGATCTTTGGCTCCAAGTCCAAATCTTTTATGACCATATCGACATCTCCACGAGGCGAGCCATTGACCAATCGGCCGGTGGTAAGCTACGTGATCTTAGTGCGGAACAATCATGGGAACTCATAGAAGATCTTGCTCTCTATGACAACGAAAGTTGGAACGATCCCCGTGACTTGAACAAAACGGTCAAGGCAATATCTTTGCCTTCGAACAATTCTAGCAATCCCGACCGTAGGATCATGGAACTTGAGGACCAAGTCAAGTTTCTCATGAAATCTTACGATGCTCCTAAGCCTTCAAGTCAAGTGAACAAAATCACTTCTTCATGCGAATTATGTAGTAGTCCCCATGACACTCGTGATTGTGTAGAACTCCCCGGAACAGCTTTTGCGGACTACGCATCCACGCGTACCGACGAAGCGGGAGATAAGTGGTACACTTTCAAGCCCGAGCCAAACACTTATGGTGATTCATACAACCCCTCCTGGAAAAATCACCCAAACCTTAGGTGGAAACAAAATCAACCCAATTCTTCCAATCCGCCTAATCGTTACCAACCAAACGGTCCACCATCCAACCGTACTTTCAACAACAATCCTTCTAACAACTATGGTAGTACCAACAATCTTGAAGGATTGATGTCAAAGTTCATGGCATCTCAAGAAGCCCGCATAGCTAGGTTTGAAACCGAATTCAACCAACAACAAACAGAGATGACCAACAAGATTGACAACTTGTTGAAAGCCCTCAACAACCAAGCATTAATCACACCTAGGAAGGACACTAGGGACACCAATAGTGGAATCCAAATTAAGGACCCCTCATCATCCAAACATGTCCACTTTGTCAATGTTGTCACCATTAAGCCGATGGATAAGGAGATAGAGGAGAGTGACAAGGATGAAGTTAGAGTAGAAGCCGATAGTAAGGACGAGAGTAGGGAAGTTGAGGTTAATAAGGATGAGGAATTAGAGGAGGTAGAACCTATAGAAGAATACTTTGATAAGTTGCCAACCAAGGAAGAACGGGAATACCATAAGGATTTATTCGATGATCCCGAGACACCATATATCCTTGGTTCACCCCTTATTAAAGTAGGTGATCCCTCTAACATCAACATACCATGCAATATTGGGCATTTGCATGTGTGGAAGGCTTACATCGATCTTAGATCTCCCATAAACATCATGACTAGGACCTACTATAATTGGGTGATGAAGAAGCAACTTGAATGTAAGATAATGCCTATCACGAATTGGATGAGTAATTTTGTAGGGAGAGTAAAGGGATTACACGTATTGGTAGGAAACTTTATTTATGTTACCGACTTTATGATCGTAGAGGATATTCGCCCGGTAATAAATGATGGCCTAAGTCAAGTAGTGTTTGGAAAACCGTTCGTTGAAGCCACTAGGATGAGTTATGATCCGACTTTAGGGATAGTTAGGTTCAAGAAAGAGAATGATGAGGTTGCTAATCAAATGCCCTATAAGATCGAACAATACCGCCTTCTCTCTAATTTCGAAAAAGAACACAAGTAAGCGGCTTATTATAGGAATGAGGAGGATAGACGTAGAGGAGTAGAGTATGTTAGAAATAGGATGCTTGGTTTCTACAAAGAGTGCTTGCAACTAGGTCCGGAATACAAAACTGGTTTAGAAGACGACCTAGAGAGTGGAACCAATGATGAGATCACGTAGTAACCCATGACCTTGAGTCTAGCTACAAGACTCGTAAATAAAGAAAAGCGCTTCTTGGGAGACAACCCATGCTTTGTGTGATTTTCATTTTATTTGTTTGTTATTTGCTTCCGTATGCATGCTTAGTTTTTATTGTTGGTTGATCATGTCTCTAAATTAAAATGTGGAAATACTTTACTATGTTGTTTGGCCTAGTCTTAACTCCAACTTAAAAGTATTTTTGCAAAAGATAAGTGTAAGGAGAAACCCCAAATATGTTTTAAAGAAACAAACCGATCATGATTCTCCACAATATCAAATAAACATGTATATTCGTATTTGTTAGAGTCAAATGCTTGTATTGAGTCATAATGAAGTTTTGCAGGATTTTCCAGGAAGTAGGACCAAGTTTTTCCAGAAATTTTCCAGAAACTTAACATAAGAATTTCTGCAGGTCCATTCTGACGGCGTCAGAGGATTACTCTTGACGGCGTCAGGAGTTAAAATCTGTAAATTTTACCGGTTTTGTTTTTCTAACGGAGTCTTTTGGTTTTTGTGAATTATTAAGTTTTATAATCTCCAGGAAATCTGCAAACTTCATTCCACAAGCATTATATCTTACTTTGTTTTCTAGGATTTAGTAACTTATATAGGATGCCGCCGATTTTACGCGAGGTTGTCTTGTCTATTTTTTCAGGATTTACAGGTTATGTTCGACAAGGAGATGATTTATATTCTGGAAGGGAAGCTTTGATTGTTCGTTTTCTTGGAGGAAGATCTAACCTGGCCATCCTATAATCCATACCGAGCGAATCAGGGGAGTATTTGATTTCATTCTCTTTACTTTTTCACTTTTTCATTCTTTACTTGAACATTGGGGACAATGTTCATCTTAAGTGTAAGGGGAGGGTAAAAAGATGATACCTTACATATGCACTTTCGCTTGAGTTTGTTTTGTTTAATGGTAGATGTGTAATAAAACTACGAGAAATACTTGTTAGTGAAACTTTAGCCATAGCAAGCGACTCATGGATAGGAGATTGTATGACTAGCACATAACCGTATATTCAGAAAAATTTTCCACCCAAATATGTGAGGTTCGCCTTTAGATTTGATAGGAAAAGCATTCATTATTAGTGCTTATGAGTGTACCGGTAGCATTTAGATTCTAGAACTTGCGTTAGTGATGCATCCCGAGACCGCTAGTGAGACTACATTCGTGTGGTAGGATTTACTACATGATAAGAGGCATTAGGATCACCCTTGTGTTAAACCCGTATTATAATTACATGACCATTTAAGTCATGTTACTTGGCTAGTTAAGTCAACTAATTTTTCCCACACCTTTAGCGTTGTACTCATTTTTAGTACACGATACCCCTAGTACACCCCTCTGAGCCTATCCTTTCGTTTCTAACTTTAAGCATTTTACTTAAAGGAAGAATTTGTTACACCCCACTTAAATGTACACCCAAATCGCCTTAGCCTTCCGTGTATGCGCTCATTTTTAGTGCATTATTGTTATTTGTTAAACCCTAAGTTAACTTTCTAATTGATTACATGGTTGCTAAGTCGAGTCATATCCTTGTACATATTGTTTTGGGACGATTGGGACTCATGGGTAAGTACTTATTTTATGGAGTAATGGGGAAGAACATAATATTATTACCCCCATACGTACGTTAATCTTAAAAGTGCTCCAAGTGTTTTGATTTTCTTAATTCGAGTAATTAGTTTAGTTTATTGTAAAGTATGTAAAGATTCAAGTGTAAGGGGAATGCTCAATCCCCTATGATGTATTATTTTGGATGGTAGGGTAAGAGTGTATGCAAAAAAAAAAAAAACAAAAACAAAAAAAAAAAAAACAAAAAAAAAAAAAATCGAAAAAGGAAAAAGAGAAAAAACATACGGACTACCATCCCGTTTCATTCTATGTTTATTTTATGTTTTTGTTATTTCTCATTTATTAGCTTAAGTCGAGTCTAGTCTTGGCTTAGTGTCACAACTCGTAATTTCCGGTCATTTTCCAAACCTCGACAATTTACTATTCACAAGTTACTATTCACCATTTACTATTCATCGATCACTATTCATCGTTTTTGAGGTCAATTTGACATTTCGAGAAACATTCAGAAATTTTACTATTCACTTAACACTATTCATTTCCGGAAGAAATATCACTATTCACGTGCATTATTCATGTCATCGTAAATTTAGTTTACGAGTATTCAAATTCGCGTAACCTTATTGGTTCAGGAGCGAATTCATGCTTTATCATTTGGGACATCTCATACAGACTAGAAATAGTCTTCGTATCATCATTATGGCACTTGCATACTATTCCACTCGTAGGATATTTAAATAAATACTTTTGGTATATTTGACTTTTATGTTTAATTATTTCTAAATAAACGTTAACAAACGACCAATAATGTGACTAATACGTCCGACACTCTCGACTATGATCCCAATATATTTTTATACTCATTATAATAATATAAAAATTATATTATTAATTTACCCGGTGTTTTCAAACCGATTACTATACTTCACGGTCGGAGCTTATTACTTCGTCGGTTTGCGATATTTCGACCCGATCATTATTTTAACTTCCGATTCTCATCAGGAATATTATTTTACAATTTTTATGACTTAATTATGTCACGGTTAACTCCGTTAAAATCGATTTATAGTTAACTCGGTACCCGGTACTACCTAAAACTAATAATATCTACCTAATAAACACAAAAGTCTTACCAAATCTTACACAAAAATCCCATTTTCTTCCTTTCTCCATGAAAATGCCGCCCCCCCCTTTTGTGGTTTCCATAAAATGTGGATCTTGTCTCTAATTCAATAATACATTTAACTTATACAAATTCATTTCATCCCATTTTGCTAAAAACAACAAGTAAACTTTTCTTTCTTTTCTCTCTTTCTTTGGTTCGGCTCAAACAAAAACAACAAGAAGAAATATCAATTTTTCCAAGATCAAGTGATAATCAAGGTTATTTAGTACTTCTTGTTAGGGTTTTGAAGTTTAAACACAAGGTTTTGCAAGTTTTTCATCTCCACTAGTCCACTAATCTTCAAGTAAGTTATCAAGACCTATTTTTATAAATTATTCAAGTTGTTTCATTGATCATTCAAGTTTATTCAAGATATATATGCATATGTTGATTTATACCACTTTATTTTACAAACTTATAACTTTTTTTAGCCCTAGAAATGATTTTTGGTTAGATCCTTGTTAGATCCACTTGGTTATGATGTTTAGGAACCCATGACACCCTAAGAAGGTGTATGGTAGGATTAGACTAGTTTTGTGATGATTGAAAGTGGTTTGGTTGAAGTAGAAACTAGATTGAAACCTTGAAAATGGTTTTTGAACAAGTAAAAATACATGCTGTTCCATTTTGGCTTATCCAGAAAAATACGAATTTACACAGTAACCTTTGACAATTTTTCTAGAAAATACTTTCAAAAACGAAGCCGTAGGCGAAAGAACGGATTAAAACGAGTTAATAACGAAGGAGTTATGATTTTCCGAAGTTAACGACGAAAACTATTTTTCTGAAAAACCTTGCTGATGAACAGTGGTCACGACAGTTTCGAGGCGTAAACTAAATCTAGCCATCCCGACTTATCAAAAATATGCTAGTATTTTATCTCACGATTCCGTGGATATAAAGAACGAGTAAAACGGACTTACGACGACAAAGATATTCACGTTTCAGTAACGGCAAAATAAATATTGTTTTGACAGCTTTTGTACAAAAATAATATACCACTACGTAGTAACTTATATTTCTAGAAATAATACCCAAGTATCCAAATTCATAACTAATAAAGCATTAGTGATTTCAAGTATATTTTCATGGTTTTAAGACGTTATGTGAAAGATTTCAAATCGAGGATTTCAATACTAATACTTATATATATACGATATATATATAGATTTCGGCTAGTTTATTTTCTAAATTGCCATATTTTCCCAAGGTTTGGAAAATGAATATTTTGATAACAACAAGTATTTCTACAAGTTACGAGTGGTATAGGCATCATGTGCACGTGCATTCATTTCATTATGTCATGATCTAAGGTAGATCGTTATTACTCATATTAGGTTGCGGTTAGAGATCGTGCCTCATTTCAGTGTATCCATTCTTGTCATCGTAGCTATCGCTCCAGGTGAGTCATAGCCCCTACTATTTTGATTGTTTTGCAAACTCTTTGGGGGAGAATACATGCTCGGTTTACTTAAACCGCATTACTTGTTTTACCTGGTTGATTTCTCAAATATTCCCAGCTTTATCTAAATATATATTTGATCACCTGCACTTCATTAGTATGCTTGACTACCGGTATTTCTTTGGTATATTTAACCACCTGTATCCATTGGTATGTTTGATTTTCTTGTATTTCATGGGATTGATTATCCTTGTTTACATGACCACATTGTCATAATTATTTATCTGGCGACATTGTCAGTATTATTTATCTGGCGACATTGTCAGTATTATTTATCTGGCGACATTGTCAGTATTATTTATCTGGCGACATTGTCAGTATTGTTCATCTGGCGACATTGTCAGAGTTATTTTATCTGGCGACATTGTCAGTATTGTTTTTCTAACCCCATTGATTGAATCATTTTTATATAGCCGTTTTGCTATGTTTTCTGGGAATTTGGATACCAGTATTACTTTTGTTCACGTAGACTTTAACACATTTGGCAGTGGGTTGTAAACACACAGGTTACAAGTCTCTTATGGCGGGACTTGCAACTGAGTGGATTTACGATGCCTTTGCTGGGCGATCTTTTCTCTATAGGCATTGTTTGTTAAACTAACTCTATGAACTCACCAACCTCGTGTTGACACTTTAGCATGTATTTTCAGGTTTTAAGCTATGGCACGCTACAGGAGGTTTTGGCAGGGCATGGCATGGTCATAGAAGACTCTGATTATATATATGGGGACCGTTTTAAACCATTTTAAGGGCCTATTTCCGCACTACTTTTAACGATGTAAATTCACTATTTTTGGTTAAACGATTTTATTCTAAATGATTAAATTGAAAACCATTTTTGTACTTATGTTGTGATATCAATTGAGTTATACCCCAGCTACACGTATGCTTCCGCTGGACCCGATCTTGGGGGTGTGACAGATTGGCATCAGAGCTTTGGCTATAGCGAACTAAGTGTTTTTAAAACCTAGACTATAGCTACTTTTACGAAAAACTTAACCCTATGACCGTCACGTGCCTGCCTGCCAAGATGATGCCTCACTTGTGGTTTGTTGCTGACTTAGGTGATGAGATTTGTGTCTCATTATCTGGTATATTATATTCACTTATTCTAGTTGATTACTATAATTGTCTTTCATATAAGCATGTTCACGTATCGTATATGTCACCGCATTATGTCTTCCTTGCATAGTTTCATCATTCGACCTCGAGTTTCGTCACCTGCCTTAGTCTTTCTGAACGTCTTGGTATTTGTGAAGGACGTGGTATTAGTATAACTGAGCTGAGTATTTCAAAATTCATGGAACCTCGGTGGAATATAGACTGGTCATCTATATTCAACCCGGGATAGTGAGATATAGGCTGACCACCTATGTCTGACTCAGAAGTGAATTTTGCAACACTGAGAATGGTTATAATAAAGTTTTATCTGGATTGAATTCTCTACTCAATTTTGAAATGTTTCATTTGTGTGTGTGTGTATACACTCTCGTTGTCGGAACATTCATATTTTTCATCACTTCGTGAACCACCGATTGGAAGCGGGTTAACTGGCCATTTCATCTCATAAATCTTCATATTTATACCCAATGCACTTACATTTTCTTTTATCACAATCTCGTTTTGTCGCGTTTGTCACAGTCTTTTCCCTTCTCACCATCACTATCATTTCCTTTTCCCCACCCCCATATATATATAAGGAATTAGGTGATACTCTATAGATTCCGATGTCACTCATCACTCATTTCTCCCAATATTGATAAATGGATATTATCAATGACCTCCCTAGGAAAGACTTCCCATACCATATAGAAGGAGGACCTCTAGGTACATTATGATCATTTAAAACCCAACAGAAATCTCAGGATATCACAAAACCACTCGAGCCACGTCAACTCGTCATATCGCAACATCAACCTTTCATTCTATAATAACCCACTCTCGAACATCTACTACTAGGAACGTCTTAATTATGTCTCACCCTTCTTTTCACGTTTTGAAGAGCTATGCCGCCGAGGAAAGTTAAAGCTACTCCAACTATGACACCTGTTGCTATTCGGAAACTGGTTAAGGATAGTATCGCCGAAGCTCTAGAGATCGAAAGAGCTGAGATAGCTGCAAGGGCTGCTGAGGCCGCTCTACAGACAGGGATAGATGGACAATCCGATAATAAGCGCGAATGTACTTGGAAGAATTTTAAGGTTAGTGATCCCATCAAGTTTAAGGGCACTGAAGGAGCGGTTGCTTTGATTCGTTGGTTCGAGAAGACTGAGAATGTGTTCCTCATGTGCAACTGTCCTGATGGCAGCAAGGTAAAATTCGCTACTGGTATGCTTTTGGATGAAGCTATGTCATGGTGGAATTCTTATGCTCAACCGATGGGTATGGAAAATGCCTACAAGCTCACTTGGGAGCAATTCAAGAAATTGATGACTGAGAAGTTTTGCCCTCGTACTGAGGTGCAGAAGTTGGAAACAGAATTCTATGAGCTGGTGACTAAAGGTGATGACATCGAGACCTACTTCAGGAAGTTTCAAGAGTTGGCTGCACTATGCCCAACAATGGTTTCAGATAATGAAAAGCTACTAGAAAAATTCATCGGTGGACTACCGCGCAACATCAGTGGGAACGTAATTGCTTCTAAATCAGACACGCTGGAGGAAGCTATCAGAATATCTCAAAAGCTTATGGCTCAAGTGATGAAGCAAGAAACTACTGCCAACAACAACAACGAAAACAAGAGGAAAAGGGATGACAACCAAGGAGACGATCAAGTATGGCAGTCAAACAAACAACATGAAGTGGTTAGGGCCTATGTTGTGAAGCCAAGTGAAAAGAAAGGTTACCAGGGTACTCTACCTAAATGCAACAAGTGTCAGAATCATCATAACCATGGACCTTGTCTTAATCCATGTGGCAACTGTAAGAAGGTTGGTCATGCGACTTGGGAATGCAAATTTCCAATCATTACCGGAGATCAGAAACCCTCAGTGACATGTTTTGGCTGTGGAGAAATAGGCCATTACAGGAATGAATGCCCAAAACAAGGAAACCAAGAGAAAGGAAACCAAGGCGGAAGGGCTCGTGGGAGAGCCTAGGTCATCGGAGAAGGAAATGGTCCGCACATCAACAACGCTGAGGACGACAACAATGTTCAAAAACCAAGAACTTCTACCTTAAAAATAAACCAAAGCCTAAACTCTCTTGTGTTGTATTTCTTTTGTGTTTAATTCTACGTTCTATCATATAAGTTTCATGTACTATTAACGAATTCCGATCTAATGAATATTCTATCTTTTATCACCACAAGCTCCTAGCGATTTCATTAAGATTCTTTGGAACCACACCATTTATCATCGGCAGACCAATGGTCAGGATTAGAGAATGATTCAAACATAGGGAGATATGCCCAAATCGGGTGTGATTGACTCTAGAAATGGTTGGACTAACCATTTTCCATAAATCAGATTCCTTTATAACCATAGTTACCACACGAGCCTAGAAACTATACCATTTGACGCACTCTATGGTCGAAGTGCCCCTATCCGTTGACGAATCGAAATTTGAAAATCCTAACTCACTAGTCTAGTAGGCATTCAAGAAATAACCAGAAATTTCCTACAAGTCAAGAATCAATTACAAATTCTATAAGTTGTAAACCATTAAAACTTCAAGTTGGTAGCCAGATCATGTTGAAAGTTCTGCCTAGGAAAGGCATGATATCATTCAGAAAACTGGGAAAGTTAAAACCCGATATACACTGGACCACGTGATATTTCAGACAGAGTAAGCCTAGTGGCCATCAGACTCGAGCCTTGTTAGAAAACAGCCGGATTACACAACTATGGTTCACCTATTCAAATGACTTTCAGATTAGTCACTTATGATTCCATTGGAAGGAATCCAACCCAATGACAAACCTAAACCTTGTAAGAGGACCACTAGAAATCATGGACTGTTAAGTCGAACGGTTAAAGCAGAGTCGAATTCCTATCGTGGAAGTTCGCTGAAATTCTCAACTATCACCATCTTTTCACCAATACCATTCTAGAGACTTACACAAACTGAACTTCGGGACGAAGTTCCTGTTAGAAGGGAAGACTGTCACAACTCGTAATTTCCGGTCATTTTCCAAACCTCGACAATTTACTATTCACAAGTTACTATTCACCATTTACTATTCATCGATCACTATTCATCGTTTTTGAGGTCAATTTGACATTTCGAGAAACATTCAGAAATTTTACTATTCACTTAACACTATTCATTTCCGGAAGAAATATCACTATTCACGTGCATTATTCATGTCATCGTAAATTTAGTTTACGAGTATTCAAATTCGCGTAACCTTATTGGTTCAGGAGCGAATTCATGCTTTATCATTTGGGACATCTCATACAGACTAGAAATAGTCTTCGTATCATCATTATGGCACTTGCATACTATTCCACTCGTAGGATATTTAAATAAATACTTTTGGTATATTTGACTTTTATGTTTAATTATTTCTAAATAAACGTTAACAAACGACCAATAATGTGACTAATACGTCCGACACTCTCGACTATGATCCCAATATATTTTTATACTCATTATAATAATATAAAAATTATATTATTAATTTACCCGGTGTTTTCAAACCGATTACTATACTTCACGGTCGGAGCTTATTACTTCGTCGGTTTGCGATATTTCGACCCGATCATTATTTTAACTTCCGATTCTCATCAGGAATATTATTTTACAATTTTTATGACTTAATTATGTCACGGTTAACTCCGTTAAAATCGATTTATAGTTAACTCGGTACCCGGTACTACCTAAAACTAATAATATCTACCTAATAAACACAAAAGTCTTACCAAATCTTACACAAAAATCCCATTTTCTTCCTTTCTCCATGAAAATGCCGCCCCCCCCTTTTGTGGTTTCCATAAAATGTGGATCTTGTCTCTAATTCAATAATACATTTAACTTATACAAATTCATTTCATCCCATTTTGCTAAAAACAACAAGTAAACTTTTCTTTCTTTTCTCTCTTTCTTTGGTTCGGCTCAAACAAAAACAACAAGAAGAAATATCAATTTTTCCAAGATCAAGTGATAATCAAGGTTATTTAGTACTTCTTGTTAGGGTTTTGAAGTTTAAACACAAGGTTTTGCAAGTTTTTCATCTCCACTAGTCCACTAATCTTCAAGTAAGTTATCAAGACCTATTTTTATAAATTATTCAAGTTGTTTCATTGATCATTCAAGTTTATTCAAGATATATATGCATATGTTGATTTATACCACTTTATTTTACAAACTTATAACTTTTTTTAGCCCTAGAAATGATTTTTGGTTAGATCCTTGTTAGATCCACTTGGTTATGATGTTTAGGAACCCATGACACCCTAAGAAGGTGTATGGTAGGATTAGACTAGTTTTGTGATGATTGAAAGTGGTTTGGTTGAAGTAGAAACTAGATTGAAACCTTGAAAATGGTTTTTGAACAAGTAAAAATACATGCTGTTCCATTTTGGCTTATCCAGAAAAATACGAATTTACACAGTAACCTTTGACAATTTTTCTAGAAAATACTTTCAAAAACGAAGCCGTAGGTGAAAGAACGGATTAAAACGAGTTAATAACGAAGGAGTTATGATTTTCCGAAGTTAACGACGAAAACTATTTTTCTGAAAAACCTTGCTGATGAACAGTGGTCACGACAGTTTCGAGGCGTAAACTAAATCTAGCCATCCCGACTTATCAAAAATATGCTAGTATTTTATCTCACGATTCCGTGGATATAAAGAACGAGTAAAACGGACTTACGACGACAAAGATATTCACGTTTCAGTAACGGCA
This sequence comes from Artemisia argyi, assembly GCA_030686995.1. Taxonomy (NCBI): domain Eukaryota; kingdom Viridiplantae; phylum Streptophyta; class Magnoliopsida; order Asterales; family Asteraceae; genus Artemisia; species Artemisia argyi. Next base: position 155,899,635 of record CM060692.1, read on the forward strand.
AAATAAATATTGTTTTGACAGCTTTTGTACAAAAATAATATACCACTACGTAGTAACTTATATTTCTAGAAATAATACCCAAGTATCCAAATTCATAACTAATAAAGCATTAGTGATTTCAAGTATATTTTCATGGTTTTAAGACGTTATGTGAAAGATTTCAAATCGAGGATTTCAATACTAATACTTATATATATACGATATATATATAGATTTCGGCTAGTTTATTTTCTAAATTGCCATATTTTCCCAAGGTTTGGAAAATGAATATTTTGATAACAACAAGTATTTCTACAAGTTACGAGTGGTATAGGCATCATGTGCACGTGCATTCATTTCATTATGTCATGATCTAAGGTAGATCGTTATTACTCATATTAGGTTGCGGTTAGAGATCGTGCCTCATTTCAGTGTATCCATTCTTGTCATCGTAGCTATCGCTCCAGGTGAGTCATAGCCCCTACTATTTTGATTGTTTTGCAAACTCTTTGGGGGAGAATACATGCTCGGTTTACTTAAACCGCATTACTTGTTTTACCTGGTTGATTTCTCAAATATTCCCAGCTTTATCTAAATATATATTTGATCACCTGCACTTCATTAGTATGCTTGACTACCGGTATTTCTTTGGTATATTTAACCACCTGTATCCATTGGTATGTTTGATTTTCTTGTATTTCATGGGATTGATTATCCTTGTTTACATGACCACATTGTCATAATTATTTATCTGGCGACATTGTCAGTATTATTTATCTGGCGACATTGTCAGTATTATTTATCTGGCGACATTGTCAGTATTATTTATCTGGCGACATTGTCAGTATTGTTCATCTGGCGACATTGTCAGAGTTATTTTATCTGGCGACATTGTCAGTATTGTTTTTCTAACCCCATTGATTGAATCATTTTTATATAGCCGTTTTGCTATGTTTTCTGGGAATTTGGATACCAGTATTACTTTTGTTCACGTAGACTTTAACACATTTGGCAGTGGGTTGTAAACACACAGGTTACAAGTCTCTTATGGCGGGACTTGCAACTGAGTGGATTTACGATGCCTTTGCTGGGCGATCTTTTCTCTATAGGCATTGTTTGTTAAACTAACTCTATGAACTCACCAACCTCGTGTTGACACTTTAGCATGTATTTTCAGGTTTTAAGCTATGGCACGCTACAGGAGGTTTTGGCAGGGCATGGCATGGTCATAGAAGACTCTGATTATATATATGGGGACCGTTTTAAACCATTTTAAGGGCCTATTTCCGCACTACTTTTAACGATGTAAATTCACTATTTTTGGTTAAACGATTTTATTCTAAATGATTAAATTGAAAACCATTTTTGTACTTATGTTGTGATATCAATTGAGTTATACCCCAGCTACACGTATGCTTCCGCTGGACCCGATCTTGGGGGTGTGACACTTAGCAACGCCATATTGTACATGTAATTAACTAAGATTGTTAACTCGCCACCAGTAAAACTTCCTTTATCCAACAAAACCGTGTAATTCATATCCCTATACCTAACGTTACAACCCTTTAAAAGACCTCTTTGATAGTTTATCCTAGGTGCTTACGCCATGTGGTGGAGGTTTGATCCTTTCCCAAGCCTATGGTAATCTATTTTACTATGACAGGTAGTGAGAGATATCTTCCATTTCCATAATGTTATATTACTTTATTACACCCGAGAGATGTGAGTATCTAAACACTATTTGTGAGGTGCTTGTGTATGACCTCCGTGCTTGTCTATTGGTCTTTAGTGGAACGATTATTTGTTGTAATTACTTTTATATTAGTGTTAAATGACCCCTAACTTGTCTTTTGAGTAGAATAAAAGCGCATTTTTTTGAGGACAAGCAAATCACAAGTGTAAGGGTATATGATGAGGCGAAAAATGATTCGTTTTTAGGGGGTCATTTAAGCCCGAATCCGAATTTATTTGATCAAATATTGCCCTAAATCGTTCCTTTTGTGATTTTAGGTACTTGGAGAGTGAATTCTGGAAAAGAAGCCATTTTGGACGTTTTTGGAGCATAAAAGTGAAGAAAACGGCAAAGTCTCAATTTTCCATGCTGGGAACAGTACATGAAGGCGTCAAGAGTAACTCATGACGGCGTCAACATCCCAAGAATAAAAATCCGTAGTTGATGACGGCGTCACACAGGGCGTCAGAAGTAGATCAAGGCCGTCCGAGGAAGTATTTGGCGGCGAGATGACGGCGTCACACCCTTGTTCTTGACGCCGTCACCCCTATTTTCTTATATATAGTTTTATAGTTTTTCACATTAAAAAGAGAAGTTTTGGGAGAAACCCTAAAGACGATTTTGGTGCAACTTTTACAAGTTTTTCAAGGGTTCCAAACCCTTGATACCTTGCATTGTAATTGAGATAAGTGTGCTTCTAATTCAATCAATATGTCTATGTGTTGGTTGTCTATATCTTGTTCTTGTCTCAATTTCATTATGCTAGGCTAGATCTCTTTTGTGTTTGCTTAGATCTAATGAAACCTAGATATTGATTATGTGTTGATTACTTGTTTATTCTTGTCTTGGATGAATGATTTATATGTTAGGCTTAAGAAAACTGGCAGATCTCCAAATGGTAACATGCTTGAACGTCTTAAGAAACATGAACCGAGGCGTACTAGGTCTTTATTGGTTGTATTTAATGCATAAACCACTGTTTACAATCCTTATAGTTGTGTTGGGCATGGTGTAGGAGGAGATAAGAGCTCATAGAATTGGGGAGTTATGTATGCCACCCCATGAATGGTATTAAGGAATACGATCCGTCATCCATGCAATTATAACAAGTAATTAACGTGTAAAAGATATCTAGGGAGTAGTGAAATCTAAGTAAACACATTTTCTCCAATTACTGCTCACAACCTTAGTATAATTAGTTTATTTTCATTTTCAGTATTTTATTTTGATTAATTCTTAGTTTTGGGTTAGTTGAATAGCAACTAATTCCGCCCACTCTTCCAAAACCCGAGATTTTACTTGCTTTTCATAAAAATATAAAAACACAAAAATAATCATCCCTCACCCTTAGAACTAGTAATTAGGTTTTCTAATCCTAGCGACACTATTCCTAAGCTGAACGATCAATCCCCCGGTACTTGTCACTATACTATACTACAACGATCAGGTACACTGCCTGGTGGGGGTTGTAAGCTTCTCGAGATCCCTCGAGAGGTAAAGCCTGTTGCGATTCCCACGCATCATATTCCAGGAATTAGTCATGATTTTTGCAAACACAAAATCAATTGTGAAGAAGGTTCTAAACCCGTTGTAGAAAGACAACGTCGACTCAACCCAAATATGAAAGAGGTTGTTAAGAAGGAAATCATTAAACTTCTTGACGCAGGAATTATTTATCCTATCGAGGATAGTCCATGGGTGAGTCCAGTTCATTGTGTTCCAAAGAAAGGAGGAATGACTGTAGTGACAAACGAAAGGAATGAGTTAGTTCCTACTAGAACTGTCACTGGTTGGCGAGTATGTATTGATTACAGAAAACTTAATAAAGCCACCAGGAAAGATCATTTTCCTTTGCCGTTCATGGATCAGATGTTCGAAAGATTAGCAGGAAACAAATACTTTTGCTTCCTTGATGGTTTTTCGGGATATTTCCAAATTCCTATCGATCCAGCCGATCAAGAGAAAACCACATTTACATGTCCTATTGGAACCTACGCTTACCGGCGTATGCCTTTTGGTCTATGTAATGCACCTGCAACTTTTCAAAGGTGTATGATCGCAATATTTCAAGACATGCTTGAAACATCTATGGAAGTTTTCATGGATGACTTTTCAGTTTTTGGTGATTCTTTTGAAACCTGTCTTTCCAATCTCGATAAAATGCTTGAAAGATGTGAAGCTGCACATCTAGTTCTTAATTGGGAAAAATGTCATTTCATGGTGACTGAAGGAATTGTGTTAGGACACAAAATATCAAGTTCAGGGATGGAAGTAGACAAAGCTAAAATAGATGTTATCACCAAATTACCACCACCAACTAACGTTAAAGCCGTTAGAAGTTTTCTAGGACATGCCGGTTTTTACCGCCGATTTATCAAAGATTTTTCAAAAATATCACGTCCTATGACTAAACTTTTAGAAAAAGATTTTGTATTTGATTTCAATGCTGACTGCATCAAAGCTTTCGAAACATTGAAGAGTCAATTGACTAGTGCCCCAATTATGGTTGCACCTAATTGGTCACTACCATTTGAAATCATGTGTGATGCAAGCGATTTCGCTGTTGGAGCTGTTTTAGGACAACGTGAAGGAAAACATTTTCGTCCTATTTACTTTGCTAGTAAAACACTCAACAATGCTCAACAAAACTATACGGTTACGGAGAAAGAATTATTAGCCGTAGTTTTTGCATTCGACAAATTCAGATCTTATCTTGTGCTTTCAAAAACGATAGTTTTTACCGATCATTCCGCACTCAAATATTTGTTTAACAAACAAGATGCAAAACCACGTCTTATCAGATGGATTTTATTACTGCAAGAATTTGATATCGAAATAAAAGATAAGAAAGGAGCAGAAAATCTTGCAGCTGATCATTTATCACGTCTCGAGAATTCAAATTTGGAAGAATTAAAAGAAAATGAAATTAATGATTATTTTCCAAAAGAAACTCTCATGACGATAGATAAAGACGATGATGAGGAAATACCATGGTTTGCAAATTACACAAATTATCTTGCAGGAGACATTCTTAAAAAAGGAATGAGTTACTACTAACGTAGTAAGTTCTTTTCAGAACTAAAACACTATTATTGGGAGAAACCTTATCTTTTTAAGATGTGCAAGGATGGAATGATACGAAGATGTGTTTCGGGTGCTGAAACAAGAAAAATTCTTGATGAATGTCATCATGGCCCAACTGGGGGACATTATGGTCCTTCCACTACAGCTAGAAAAGTTTTTGATGCTGGATTCTATTGGCCTACAATTTTCAAAGAAGCGTATACTCTTGTTCAAAACTGTGATGCGTGCCAAAAATCCGGTAACCTTTCTCGAAGAGACGAAATGCCTCAAAAGAGCATTCAAGTCTGTGAAATATTCGATATTTGGGGAATTGATTTTATGGGACCCTTCCCTAAATCACACAAATACGAATATATCCTCGTTGCAATCGATTATGTTTCTAAATGGGTTGAAGCTGAAGCTCTTCCTACTAACGATGCACGAGTTGTTGTCAACTTTCTCAAAAAGCTTTTCGCTCGCTATGGAATTCCTAAAGCTTTAATAAGTGATAGAGGATCCCATTTCTGTAATAAACAAATGGAGAAAGTAATGAAACGATATGGAGTTCATCATCGTTTTGCTACAGCTTATCATCCACAAACTAGTGGTCAAGTCGAAAATACCAATAGAGCTATAAAAAGAATACTTGAAAAAACGGTTAAAGACAATCCTTCCGTTTGGTCAAGGAAATTAGATGACGCTCTATGGGCATTTCGTACGGCATATAAGACACCAATTGATACGACACCGTACAGACTCTTGTATGGGAAAACATGTCATCTACCGTTCGAACTTGAACACCGTGCTTACTGGGCGTTAAGAAGCTGTAATCCTGATTTAAAAATAGCTGGAGAAAAGAGATTTTTGCAATTACATGAACTTGATGAGTTAAGACTTCAAGCTTATGAAAACTCCAAGCTATACAAAGCAAGAACCAAAGCTTATCACGATAGAAAGCTAAGAATTCGAAAACAATTCAAAGCTGGAGATAAAGTTCTGCTTTTCAATATGAAATACAAGTTTAAAGCTCCGAAACTCAAACCAAAATGGTTTGGACCATATATAGTGAAACATGGATTTCCATCAGGTTATGTTGAACTTTATGACAAACATGGTGGAAGTTTCATTGTAAATGGGCACCGAATTAAACTCTATTATGATAAGGAGCAATTAAACATGATTTCTAATAAGGAAATTTCATCCGAATTTGAATATGAAGCTATCACATTCATGGCTCCACACAAGGAAATGGTTCCTTGAGCACACAGTAATGGTTTTATCTATGATGCTCTTCCTAGAGCATGGGAAAACGTTAAATTAGAAAACATAGATGAAACAGGAGAGGGAATTGTGATAGGAAATGTGTTGTATATCCCTAAAAGGAAACATAACACTAAAACTTCATAATCTATTTCGAAGTTTGAGTCCGGCTGAGGACTCGTTAATAAAACAAGCGCTTCTCGGGAGACAACCCGTGTGTTTTATTTTTATTTTTTCTTTTTGATTTTCAGTACTTATACCCCAAAGTTTTACTACTTGGTCGAACTTAAGTGTGAGGGTGTGCCACTAATTTGAATAAAACTGCAATGCTTTTTGTTTGTTTGTTTTTGTTTCTAATAATGCAGGTGTTGACTACAAGAAAAAGAAGATTGGATAACACTGGATATCACAGTTTATTTTCTCATTTTTCCATACTTTTATGCTTTTTCGTTTAATCACATTGAGGACAATGTTTAACTTAAGTGTGGGGGGGATGAGTAGGTAAAATAAGAAATTAAGTCTAATATCGATTTAATTTTTAAATTTTGTTTGTCCTTATAATCTAGTTGTTTTCACACTTTAAGGAATAATTTATTAGAATAACTGGATCAATCCAATGGTAAAAAAAACAGTAATTTTTGAAAAATTTGAGATGTGTCCCGATTAATATTGCAATCCATTCTGGGATCGATAACATTTGCTAGCGCATATTATAACCCTTTCCACTAAATTGTGAGGATTTGAGCCTATTTCATATCTAGCATACATCTTTTATGCTTAAATCTTTTGTTATGAGTATGCCGGTGATTTTATTTATTCTAGAACTTGTGCTTGTAAATCATTACGAGACCGTTGTGAGATTACATTTTTGTAATATAAGTATACATACGTGATAAGAGGCAACCTTAGGATTTTAACCAAATAGCCTTCATTATTGATTTCTAGCTAATCACATTGATTAGTTAATTTCCAATTTTTAACCCTTTTGTTAGCGTTCATTTTTAGCGCTAGATACCCCTAGTTACACCCTTTGAGCCATTCTTTTCGTTTTTGATAAATCCAGAAAAATACAAAAATATTTTACACTTTAAACCTTAGCCTAACCCTTGTCAAAGTCTAAATGGTGGGTTGCTAGTTGCTGGTTGTTGGATAGTTTTGATGATTATTAGTTAGTCACACTTCACCAATCATGTGTGTGCCATTCCGACAAAGACGGAGACTGCAGCTTCTTATTTGTATTGTTGTGGTGATGCTTATGCGAAGTGTGAGGGAGTTTTGTTTACCCAAAAAAAAAAAAAAAAAAAAAAAAAAAATCGTCGTAACTATAAGGTGACAATTATAGCAAATGTGCTATATATGTGAATAAAGGAAATCTTGTGATATGTTTTTAGCCGATGTGCTAAGAATGAAGAATATTTTTATGGTGAATCGATGTATCGTTATTTGAAGAAGAGGGAGATTGTAACTATAATCATTTATGGGTTCGTGGTTTGTTTGGTGACTAGCAACAATTGGACTTAGACTTTATTTTATTTTTCTTTAAAACCAATTTCGTAAATATTCTCATGCCTTATCCCTACCCTTACCAAATTACTTTATCTATCCGGATATAGTAATGGCTTTGTGAGAATATCAAGTGCATGAATATTGTAGTGACCATCCGGTTTTTGAGTAATCAAGAATTCGCGCCAGTAATCTATTATGTTTTTGTATGAGATGTTTAAACATAAGCCTGGTACAACCCTAAGCCTTACATTATAACCCGAATAAAAGACCTCTTTGATTTGTAGACTTGGTGCTTACGCCATTGCGGTGTAGTTTTGTTTCTTGTACAAGCCTATGGTAATATTTGGATCATGACTGAGCAATGAGTGTGATTTATCTTACATATACTCCACTACCTAAATAAATGAGTGATTGAGTGAATTATACTTCGTTCCTTTTTCGTGAGGTGTTTAGAAATGTTAATCAAGCAAGAAAATCATTGGGTATTGTCAAACATCTCGATTTTTCGCCACTAAAGCTTAAAACGATGAATCATATCTTGTACTTGCACTTGGTAGATTTGCATCACATTTTTCTAATCATTTTTGGTTACCATTTGGATATTTAGTTTTCTTCTAGATTTGCTTGAGGACAAGCAAAGTTTAAGTGTGGGGGATTTGATAACGCTCAAAGTTAACATGTTTTTATAAGCGTTATTAGTGTTTTTGTGTATGTTATTTGGTTGTTTTTATATGATTTTACCACTAAATCATATCAAAGTATGTTTTTGTAGCATATGTAGCCAAATGCAGGAAAAATGGAGAAAAAGTGAAGGAAATGAAGTATACGCGATTACACGAAGATTCCCAAGCTCAAAAGTCCAATCTATGAAGTAATTCATATGAGAACCTAAGTTTTGTCATCTCAAAGTTCCAAGTTCAAAAGTTAATCAAGTATGGATAGTACATAAAAAGCTACACAAGTCAAAGTCAAAGTCCAAAGCTACCAGAAATTACCATCCGATCGGTTGGTGTGAAACCGATCGGATGGCCATAAGTACCCTTCACCAACCGATCGGTGCCAACCCGTAACCGATCGGTTGGTCAGTTCTGCATGTTTTTGCCAACTTTTGTGCACGAATCTTGGTCTTTTGTCTCAAGGTTCTAGGCCCTTTTTAGTGTCTTATTGTCCAAGTTCAAGCATTTAAGTTCCTATTTATGACCAAAAGTGTTGGACAAGCCTAGGGGGGACTTCAAAAGTGCATAACTCAACACCATTCAACACACAATTGAAGATACCATTTACTCTCATTACTACACACAATTATTATCATCTTCTAGCTCTCTAATGAGGAAAATTCGTGCAGAAAGAACCAGGAACTTTGGAGGACCAAGGAAACAACATTTGGAATCCGGAAATCTCAAGAAATCATCACCAACTCTTAGGTTATCAATACCTTGTCATTTGTTATCAATTTCAAAGCATTGTAAGACTTATAACCATGGATTCTTATGTTAAATATTCTGAGTTTATTTGCATGTTTGCCATGAGTGGCTAGTAATCTTTTTACACTTGTTTTGATGATGTTTTATACTTAGTGATAGTGATGATTGTGATAACATGTTTTAATTCAATTTCAAGTCAATCCTAAGAACTAATTGTACCTTAAGTTTCATCGTGACATTTGTTTAGCCAAGGTTAACTAATTGATAATAGTTTCAAAGGTCGAAAGATTTGTTATTACTCAACTAGTTATAATCATTTGTCTATGAATGATTGTTTTTCACCATAATTATTCTTGACTAAACAAAGAAACAAGAAGTATGATTGTAATGAGAATTCTTTTATAGCATCAAATCGGATTGTTTGTAAACCTTTAGTAGGACGAAATTTTAAATGTTTATAAACGATTGTGACCTTTTTGTCTATGAAGAGGTTACCTTTTGTATTGACCATTTCCTAAGAGTATTTGATTGGTAATAAAAGTTTTTCTTGTGTTTAAGATATCCACCATACCTTATGAACCTTGGATAGATCTTGAATTGATTGGTTTACACCTAAAGCTTGTTTTTATGAACTAAAATCTTGGTGAAGGTTTAACTTGTAGAAACAATAGATTAGATCACCATCTAATTATCTCAACCAACATGTAATCAAAAGTTATCACAATCATGTGTGTCATTAAGTAGAAAACTAGTCTAAACAAGTGTAGTTTTTAATTTATTGAATTTGCTTATTATCATATTTGCGTACATTAGAGATTTACTTTTAGACTTATATTTCGATTCACTCACAAATCCCTGCGAACGATCCCGACTTACCATCATATCTTGCTATAACGGACGAGTACACTTGCTCGTATGTGTTGTTCCTAGATTTGGTAATTCACTCTTATAAATTTAAAACTTGCACTAACAAACATCGCATCAAGTTTTTGGCGCCGTTGCCGGGGAATTTGATCATGTTTCTTTAAGTTTTAAAAGTCCGTTTCTTTTCGTGCTCGTTTTCTAAAAAAAAAAAAAAATACCGTAGCAACAAACCGATCAGTTTCTCATCCAACCGATTCGGTTTCTCAAATCTTAATTTTACCGTAGCGTCCAACCGATCAGTTTCTCATCCAACCGATTCGGTTAGAATTTTCTATTTTTATTTTTTATTTTTTCTTGTTCTTTTGTTTAGGTAATTAATTCGATTCTCTTGATAGTTGTATGAACACTCGTTCTACTACTAAAAAGCTTAGTACACCTTTATCCGATCCCGAAAGTTTGTTTCGTAAGAAGAGATCTTCAACTATTCTTAATTGGTTTGATAATCTTTCCGAAGAACATCCAATTTCTAATCTTTTTGAACCATTACCCATGGTTGACGATTTACCCATGTGGGCCGCCAATGGAACCGTAGCACCCACTCCTGGAGCTGCAATTGTTGTCGCCGACCTTGGTGAAAACTTTACCGTTAAAGGTCACCATCTTTCTATGATCAAAGACCGTCAATTCGATGGCCGTTCGCGGGCCGATCCGCATAAACACATTGCCGAATTCATTGAAATTTGTGGCATGTTTCGTTATGGAGACACTAATGTCGATGCTATCAAGCTCAAACTTTTTCCATCATCACTCGCCGGAGATGCCAAAGTATGGTATAACGAATTAACCCCAGGAACTATTAATACTTGGGAGGAGATGAGGCAAGCTTTTGTAAGCCGATTCTTTCCACCTGCCATGTATGATAGGTTAATGGGAGAAATCCATGCTTTTTCACAAAATCCTAATGAATCTCTTGTTGAAGCATGGCTTCGCATGAAAGATTTGCTTCGTAGTTGTCATGGTCATAATTTAGGACGAGGAACAATAATCCAAATCTTTTATCATGGTCTTGATGAAGCATCTCAAGCAATCCTTGATGCCGGAGGAATTTTCCTTTACAAAACACCAAATGAGGCATATCAACTTCTTGAAGATCGAGTACTTCTTAAACTCGATTGGTCAAAAGATTCCAAAACCAAACCCTTACGGAAAACCGTTGCTTTCGCCGAAAGTTCAGATAATTCAAAACTCATGGACAAAATAGAAGCCTTGTCTTCTAAAATGGACTCGCAATACAAAGATATAAAAGGAGAAATGAAAGAAATGCGAGATGGTTGTAATAATTGTGGAGGAAATCACACATCATCCGAGTGTGATGACCAACCTATGAATGGACCCAACGAAGGGGAAGCCAATTATGTCCAAGGAGGATATCATGGAGGGGGTTTTCGTGGTAATTATTACGGAAGAAGTTCTGGAAATTGGCAAGATCGCCAACAAAGGGATAACAACCGTGATTTTCAACCTCGAATAGAAAATCCAAACCCAACAAATTCAGATAAAAAGGAAGAATCTGATTTCGAAAAAATGATGCGAGAATTCATAAATGCTCAAAGAACCACAAATAAGTTTGTAAAAACTCAATTTTTCAATCTCAAAACCAAAGTTGAGCAAGGTCAGAAAAATCATCAAGCTTCTATTCAGGATCTTGAACAAAAATTTGGTAGACTTTCTGATCAATTTTCTTCTCGAATTCCTGGTACACTACCAAGTAACACCCAATCCAATCCAAAACCATCAGGATCAAACGATAAGAATTATCGTCCACCACACAACAGAAATGAGCATATCAATGTTGTATTCACTCGAAGTGGTCTCTCATATGATCCACCACCCATTCCTACCGATACTACTCTTATTCAAGAAGAGGATGAAGAAGCTGAAAAGGAAGAAGCAATTCAAAAAGAACCAACTCAAAAACCAACCGTTTCACCAATAAAGCCTTATACACCAAAAATACAATATCCACAAGCCTTAAGAAAAGAGAAAAGAGAGGAGCGAAATAAGAAGTTTTTAGAAATGATTAAAGAAGTTAGAATTAACGTACCCCTCATTGATGTTCTAGCTGGAATGCCCAATTATGGGAAATTTTTGAAAGAACTTCTTAATAATCGAAACAAGTTAGAACAAATTTCTGCTACCGTTCTCAATGAAGAATGCTCTGCTATAATTCAAAACAAAATTCCACCAAAACTTGGAGATCCCGGAAGTTTTCTTATACCATGTACATTAGGAAACAACATCACATGTGAAGCTTTAGCCGATTTAGGTGCAAGTATCAATTTGATGCCTTATTCGTTGTATTCTAAACTTTCCATCAATACATTGAAACCTACTAAGATGAGTATACGATTAGCCAACCATACATACCAATATCCTGTTGGGGTTGCTGAAAATATGCTTGTTCAAGTTGGTAAATTTGTTTTTCCTGTAGATTTTGTCATCTTAGAAATGGAAGAAGATAGTCGAGTACCCTTAATCTTAGGAAGACCTTTCTTAAACACTGCTGATGCAATGATTAAAGTTAAAGGTAAAGAACTAAATCTTGGAGTAGGAGAAGATCGAATCACATTCTTAATCGATAAAGCAATGAAATATCCAAATTTCAGTGATGACACATGCTATAACATCGATGTAATTGATGAAGTCACTGAAGAAGAATTGGATGCATTACTTGACGATTCAAAACCATTCATGACTACTTCAGAAAAGATTAGTGAAACAGATTCTGATAAAGAATTTGAGGAATTCATGGAAATAAAAATAGAAGAAGAAGAAGAAGAAGAAGAAGAAGAAGAAGAAGAGAAATTTGAAGATATCACTGATAAAGATCAATTGAAAATCAAATCATCTTTAGAAGAACCACCCACTGATTTGGAACTCAAAACCCTTCCCAATAATCTCGAATATGCTTACTTAGAAGAAAATTCACTTCTTCCAGTAGTCATATCGTCGTTGCTCAAAACAAATCAAAAAGAAAGACTCGTTTCTGTTCTTAAGAAGCATAAACGTGCTTTTGCGTGGAAAACTTCTGATATTCCAGGAATTAGTCCTGATTTTTGCAAACACAAAATCAATTATGAAGAAGGTTCTAAACCCGTTGTAGAAAGACAAGGTCGACTCAACCCAAATATGAAAGAGGTTGTTAAGAAGGAAATTATTAAACTTCTTGACGCAGGAATTATTTATCCTATCGAGGATAGTCCATGGGTGAGTCCAGTTCATTGTGTTCCAAAGAAAGGAGGAATGACTGTAGTGACAAACGAAAGGAATGAGTTAGTTCCTACTAGAACTGTCACTGGTTGGCGAGTATGTATTGATTACAGAAAACTTAATAAAGCCACCAGGAAAGATCATTTTCCTTTGCCGTTCATGGATCAGATGTTCGAAAGATTAGCAGGAAACAAATACTTTTGCTTCCTTGATGGTTTTTCGGGATATTTCCAAATTCCTATCGATCCAGCCGATCAAGAGAAAACCACATTTACATGTCCTTTTGGAACCTACGCTTACCGGCGTATGCCTTTTGGTCTATGTAATGCACCTGCAACTTTTCAAAGGTGTATGATCGCAATATTTCAAGACATGCTTGAAACATCTATGGAAGTTTTCATTGATGACTTTTCAGTTTTTGGTGATTCTTTTGAAACCTGTCTTTCCAATATCGATAAAATGCTTGAAAGATGTGAAGCTGCACATCTAGTTCTTAATTGGGAAAAATGTCATTTCATGGTGACTGAAGGAATTGTGTTAGGACACAAAATATCAAGTTCAGGGATGGAAGTAGACAAAGCTAAAATAGATGTTATCACCAAATTACCACCACCAACTAACGTTAAAGCCGTTAGAAGTTTTCTAGGACATGCCGGTTTTTACCGCCGATTTATCAAAGATTTTTCAAAAATATCACGTCCTATGACTAAACTTTTAGAAAAAGATTATGTATTTGATTTCAATGTTGACTGCATCAAAGCTTTCAAAACATTGAAGAGTCAATTGACTAGTGCCCCAATTATGGTTGCACCTAATTGGTCACTACCATTTGAAATCATGTGTGATGCAAGCGATTTCGCTGTTGGAGCTGTTTTAGGACAACGTGAAGGAAAACATTTTCGTCCTATTTACTTTGCTAGTAAAACACTCAACAATGCTCAACAAAACTATACGGTTACGGAGAAAGAATTATTAGCCGTAGTTTTTGCATTCGACAAATTCAGATCTTATCTTGTGCTTTCAAAAACGATAGTTTTTACCGATCATTCCACACTCAAATATTTGTTTAACAAACAAGATGCAAAACCACGTCTTATCAGATGGATTTTATTACTGCAAGAATTTGATATCGAAATAAAAGATAAGAAAGGAGCAGAAAATCTTGCAGCTGATCATTTATCACGTCTCGAGAATTCAAATTTGGAAGAATTAAAAGAAAATGAAATTAATGATTATTTTCCAAAAGAAACTCTCATGACGATAGATAAAGACGATGATGAGGAAATACCATGGTTTGCAAATTACGCAAATTATCTTGCAGGAGACATTCTTAAAAAAGGAATGAGTTACTACCAACGTAGTAAGTTCTTTTCAGAACTAAAACACTATTATTGGGAGAAACCTTATCTTTTTAAGATGTGCAAGGATGGAATGATACGAAGATGTGTTTCGGGTGCTGAAACAAGAAAAATTCTTGATGAATGTCATCATGGCCCAACTGGGGGACATTATGGTCCTTCCACTACAGCTAGAAAAGTTTTTGATGCTGGATTCTATTGGCCTACAATTTTCAAAGAAGCGTATACTCTTGTTCAAAACTGTGATGCGTGCCAAAAATCTGGTAACCTTTCTCGAAGAAACGAAATGCCTCAAAAGAGCATTCAAGTCTGTGAAATATTCGATATTTGGGGAATTGATTTTATGGGACCCTTCCCTAAATCACACAAATACGAATATATCCTCGTTGCAATCGATTATGTTTCTAAATGGGTTGAAGCTGAAGCTCTTCCTACTAACGATGCACGAGTTGTTGTCAACTTTCTCAAAAAGCTTTTCGCTCGCTATGGAATTCCTAAAGCTTTAATAAGTGATAGAGGATCCCATTTCTGTAATAAACAAATGGAGAAAGTAATGAAACGATATGGAGTTCATCATCGTTTTGCTACAGCTTATCATCCACAAACTAGTGGTCAAGTCGAAAATACCAATAGAGCTATAAAAAGAATACTTGAAAAAACGGTTAAAGACAATCCTTCCGTTTGGTCAAGGAAATTAGATGACGCTCTATGGGCATTTCGTACGGCATATAAGACACCAATTGGTACGACACCGTACAGACTCTTGTATGGGAAAACATGTCATCTACCGTTCGAACTTGAACACCGTGCTTACTGGGCGTTAAGAAGCTGTAATCCTGATTTAAAAATAGCTGGAGAAAAGAGATTTTTGCAATTACATGAACTTGATGAGTTAAGACTTCAAGCTTATGAAAACTCCAAGCTATACAAAGCAAGAACCAAAGCTTATCACGATAGAAAGCTAAGAATTCGAAAACAATTCAAAGCTGGAGATAAAGTTCTGCTTTTCAATATGAAATACAAGTTTAAAGCTCCGAAACTCAAACCAAAATGGTTTGGACCATATATAGTGAAACATGGATTTCCATCAGGTTATGTTGAACTTTATGACAAACATGGTGGAAGTTTCATTGTAAATGGGCACCGAATTAAACTCTATTATGATAAGGAGCAATTAAACATGATTTCTAATAAGGAAATTTCATCCGAATTTGAATATGAAGCTATCACATTCATGGCTCCACACAAGGAAATGGTTCCTTGAGCACACAGTAATGGTTTTATCTATGATGCTCTTCCTAGAGCATGGGAAAACGTTAAATTAGAAAACATAGATGAAACAGGAGAGGGAATTGTGATAGGAAATGTGTTGTATATCCCTAAAAGGAAACATAACACTAAAACTTCATAATCTATTTCGAAGTTTGAGTCCGGCTGAGGACTCGTTAATAAAACAAGCGCTTCTCGGGAGACAACCCGTGTGTTTTATTTTTATTTTTTCTTTTTGATTTTCAGTACTTATACCCCAAAGTTTTACTACTTGGTCGAACTTAAGTGTGAGGGTGTGCCACTAATTTGAATAAAACTGCAATGCTTTTTGTTTGTTTGTTTTTGTTTCTAATAATGCAGGTGTTGACTACAAGAAAAAGAAGATTGGATAACACTGGATATCACAGTTTATTTTCTCATTTTTCCCTACTTTTATGCTTTTTCGTTTAATCACATTGAGGACAATGTTTAACTTAAGTGTGGGGGGATTAGTAGGTAAAATAAGAAATTAAGTCTAATATCGATTTAATTTTTAAATTTTGTTTGTCCTTATAATCTAGTTGTTTTCACACTTTAAGGAATAATTTATTAGAATAACTGGATCAATCCAATGGTAAAAAAACAGTAATTTTTGAAAAATTTGAGATGTGTCCCGATTAATATTGCAATCCATTCTGGGATCGATAACATTTGCTAGCGCATATTATAACCCTTTCCACTAAATTGTGAGGATTTGAGCCTATTTCATATCTAGCATACATCTTTTATGCTTAAATCTTTTGTTAAGAGTGTGCCGGTGATTTTATTTATTCTAGAACTTGTGCTTGTAAATCATTACGAGACCATTGTGAGATTACATTTTTGTAATATAAGTATACATACGTGATAAGAGGCAACCTTAGGATTTTAACCAAATAGCCTTCATTATTGATTTCTAGCTAATCACATTGATTAGTTAATTTCCAATTTTTAACCCTTTTGTTAGCGTTCATTTTTAGCGCTAGATACCCCTAGTTACACCCTTTGAGCCATTCTTTTCATTTTTGATAAATCCAGAAAAATACAAAAATATTTTACACTTTAAACCTTAGCCTAACCCTTGTCAAAGTCTAAATGGTGGGTTGCTAGTTGCTGGTTGTTGGATAGTTTTGATGATTATTAGTTAACCACACTTCACCAATCATGTGTGTGCCATTCCGACAAAGACGGAGACTGCAGCTTCTTATTTGTATTGTTGTGGTGATGCTTATGCGAAGTGTGAGGGAGTTTTGTTTACCTTAAAAAAATAAATAAATAAATAAATAAAATTAGTCATCGTAACTATAAGGTGACAATTATAGCAAATGTGCTATATATATGAATAAAGGAAATCTTGTGATATGTTGTTAGCCGATGTGCTAAGAATGAAGAATATTGTTATGGCGAATTGATGTATCGTTATTTGAAGAAGAGGGAGATTGTAACTATAATCATTTATGGGTTCGTGGTTTGTTTGGTGACTAGCAACAATGGGACTTAGACTTTATTTTATTTTTCTTTAAAACCAATTTCGTAAATATTCCCATGCCTTATCCCTACCCTTACCAAATTACTTTATCTATCCGGATATAGTAATGGCCTTGTGAGAATATCAAGTGCATGAATATTGTAGTGACCATCCGGTTTTTGAGTAATCAAGAATTCGCGCCAGTAATCTATTATGTTTTTGTATGAGATGTTTAAACATAAGCCTGGTATAACCTTAAGCCTTACATTATAACCCGAATAAAAGACCTCTTTGATATGTAGATGATACGTGGGAATCGCACCAGGCTTTACCTCTCAAGGGATCTTGAGAAGCTTACAACCCCCACCAGGCAGTGTACCTGATCGTTGTAGTATAGTATAGTGACAAGTACCGGGGGATTGATCGTTCAGCTAGGAATAGTGTCGCTAGGATTAGAAAACCTAAATACTAGTTCTAAAGATGAGGGATGATTATTTTTGTATTTTTATATTTTTTAGAAAGCAAGTAAATATCTCGGGTTTGAAGGATTTGGGCGGAATTAGTTGCTATTCAACTAACCCAATACTAAGATGCAATCAAAATAAAATACTAAAAATGAAATTAAACTAAATTATCTAAGGTTGTGAGCAATAAGTGGAGAAAATGTGTTTACTTAGATTTCACTACTCCCTAGACATCTTTTACACGTTAATTACTTGTAATAGTTGTATGGATGACGGATTGTATTCCTTAATACCATTCATGGGGTATCGCACATAACTCCCCAATTCTATGAGCTCTTATCTCCTATACCATGCCCAGCACAACCATAGGGATTGTAAACAGTGGCTCATGCATTAAATACAACCAATAAAGACCTTAGTGCAATAGGTTCATGTTTCCTAAGGCGTTCAAGCATGTTACCATTTGGAGATCTGCTAGTTTTCTTAAGCCTAACATATAAATTCACTCATCCACAACAGACTATAAACAAGTAATCAACATATAATTAACATCTAGGTTTCATTAGATCCAAGCAAACACAAGATAGATCTAGCCTAGCATGATGGAATTAAGACAAGAACAAGATATAGACAACCAACACATAGACATATTGATTGAATTAAAAGAACACTTATCTTAATTACACATGAAAGGTATCAAGGGGTTGGAACCCTTGAAAAACCTGTAAAATTCGCACCAAAATCGTACTAGGGTTTCTCCAAAACTTCTCTCTCTTATGTGTAAAAATTAGAAAACTATATATAGGAAACAGGGTCTGACGGCGTCAAGACCAAACTTATGACGCCGTCACCTCGCCGCCAAAATAATTCTCGGACTGCCTTGATCTACTTCTGACGCCGTCATGTGTTATGCATTTCCAGGCCGTCATGCATTTTCCTCTTGACGCCCTTCCTTGTGACGCCGTCAATTCTGTTCTGGATCGTCATGGAAATTGCTCTTGACGCCGTCAGGGTATTACTCTTGACGCCGTCACCTACTGTTCCCAGCAAGGAAAATTAAGACTTTGGCGTTTTCTTCACTTTTATGCTCCAAAAACGTCCGAATTGCTTCCTTTTCCAGATTTCACTCCCAAAGTACCTAAAATCACAAAAGAAACGATTTAGGGCAATATTTGATCAAATAAATTCGAATTCCGGCTTAAATGACCCCCAAAAAGTGGTTCATTTTTCGCCTCATCAGTAGACTTGGTGCTTACGCCATTGCGGTGTAGTTTTATTTCTTGTACAAGCCTATGGTAATATTTGGATCATGACTGAGCAATGAGTGTGATTTATTTTTTTTTATTTTTTTTTCTATTTTTCTATTTTTTTATTTATTTTTTTATTTTTTTTTTATACACTCTTACCCTACCATCCAAAATAATACATCATTGGGAATGGGAATTCCCCTTACACTTGAATCTTTACATACTTTACAATAAACTAATCTAATTACTCGAATTAAGAAAATCAAAACACTTGGAGCACTTTTAAGATTAACGTACGTATGGGGGTAATAATATGATGTTCTTCCCCATTACTCCATAAAATAAGTACTTACCCATGAGTCCCAATCGTCCCAAAACAATATGTACAAGGATATGACTCGACTTAGCAACCATGTAATCAATTAGATAGTTAACTTAGGGTTTAACAAATAACAATAATGCACTAAAAATGAGCGCATACACGGAAGGCAAAGGCGATTTGGGTGTACATTTAAGTGGGGTGTAACAAATTCTTCCTTTAAGTAAAATGCTTAAAGTTAGAAACGAAAAGATAGGCTCGGAGGGGTGTACTAGGGGTTTCGTGTACTAAAAATGAGTACAACGCTAAGGGTGTGAGAAAAATTAGTTGACTTAACTAGCCAAATAATATGACATAAATGGTCAAGTAATTATAATACGGGTTTAACACAAGAGTGATCCTATTGCCTCTTATCACGTAGTAAATCCTACCACACGAATGTAGTCTCACTAGCAGTCTTGGGATGCATCACTAACGCAAGTTCTAGAATCTAAATGCTACCGGTACACTCATAAGCACTAATAGTAAATGCTTTTTCTATCAAATCTAAAGGCGAACCTCACATATTTGGGTGGAAAATTTTTCTGAATATACGGTTATGTGCTAGTCATACAATCTCCTATCCATGAGACGCTTGCTATGGCTAAAGTTTCACTCCTAAATGTTGTAAAAAAATTTAAATTTGGCGCTAAAATTGCACTAACAAGTATTTCTCATAGTTTTATTACACATCTACCATTAAACAAAACAAACTCAAGCGAAAGTGTACATGTAAGGTATCATCTTTTTACCCTCCCCTTACACTTAAGATGAACATTGTCCCCAATGTTTAAGTAAAGAATGTAAAAGTGCAAAAGTAAAAAGAATGAAATCAAATACTCCCCTGATTCGCTCGGTATGGATAATAAGGTGGCCAGGTTAGATCTTCCTCCAAGAAAATGAACAATCAAAGCTTCCCATCCAGAATAATAATCATCTTCTTGTCATACATAACCTGTAAATCCTGAGAAAATAGACAAAACAACCTCGCTTAAAATCGGCGGCATCCTATATAAGTTACTAAATCCTAGAAAACAAGATAAGATATAATGCTTGTGGAATGAAGTTTGCAGATTTCCTGGAGATTATAAAACTTAATAATTCACAAAAACCATAAGACTCCGTTAGAAAAACAAAACCGGTAAAATTTCCAGATTTTTACACTTGACGCCGTCAAGAGTTAACTCGTGACGCCGTCAGGATTGACCTGCAGAAATTCTTATGTTAAGTTTCCGGAAAATTTCTGGAAAAACTTGGTCCTACTTCCTGGAAAATCCTGCAAAACTTCATTATGACTCAATACAAGCATTTGACTCTAACAAATACGAATATACATGTTCATTTAATATTGTGGAGAATCATGATCGGTTTGTTTCTTAAAAACATATTTGGGGTTTCCCCTTACACTTATCTTTTGCAAAAATACTTTTAGGTGGAGTTAAGACTAGGCCAAAACAACAAAGTAAAGTATTTCCACTTTTTTAATTGAGAAGCATGATCTACCAACAATAAAAATAAAGCATGCATACGGAAGCAAATAACCAACAAACAAAAATAAAATCACACAAAACATGGGTTGCCTCCCAAGAAGCGCTTTTCTTTATTTACGAGTCTTGTAGCTAGACTCAAGGTCATGGGTTACTACGTTTTCCTATCCCGCAAAATGAATGCGGTTTCAAACATCTTAACCAATCTCTCATCCTTCCTATACTCGGGGCCTAAAGCTAAACATTTCAAGTAATAGATCTCTTTCTTTTTGCAACCTCTAATGTTTCTCTCTTCCTCACTCTCAATCTTAAGTACGGGAATGTTGTCAACATCGAGATCCTCAACTTCTCTAAACCTCTCTTCTTTATGGGGCATCCTATATCTAATGTTCTTCTCTTTGGTTGCGAATGTGATAATGCCCTCATCATGGTTGTAAGTCATTTTAGAGGTTTTAACAAAAGGTTCTCCTAAAACAATCTGACACAAAGATTTATCAATAATTCCCCTAACATCTTCTAAGATCATGAAGTCGCACCTATAAACAAAATCCCCAACGAAAACATGCAACCCTCTAACCCGCTCAACAAAATTACTCATGCGATTAGGGTTGTAAGGGTCCCGCCTAGGTTTCAATTTTTCGTTCATGATCCAATTATAATAAAGCCTAGACATGATGTTCATTGGTGCCTTTAAATCGATATAGGTGTGTTCTCTAAACATATGACCAATCATGCATGGGATCTTAAGATTTATAGAATTATGTTTCCTAATCCATGGGCATTTTCGGTACTTTGCGGGGCAAGGGCATTTAAGGAGGAACTTATGGTACCTCAATTCCTCAAGGGTTGGTGTGGAACTCCGAAATATTCTATAATTATCCCATGGCCCTTCCCCACAAGTGTGACTCCCTAGCTTGATTTCACATTCATTCATCGCATTGACCTTCCTTATTTTATCATTTTCCGTTTTAAGTTGGTTATGTTGCAAAATAACTTCCTTAGGCGAGGTGAATCTAGTTAGGAAGTAGGAAGCAAGATCGTCCCAAGAGGAGACGGACCTTTTAGGGAGTTGGCATAACCATTGAAGAGCCCGACCATGTAAAGAGAACTGAAAGAGGGCTAAGAGTTCCCCTTCTTGATTATCAACACCTAATCCTACAGAATTGGTAATTTTTAGGTAGTCCTCAAGGTGTTGGGTCGGGTTTTCGAAAAAGTACCCATAGAATGCACACCCGTCTTGCACCAATCGAACGGTGCTGGATTGCAAGCGGATGGTCCTTATAGGTGGTTGGATTGGTTGTGGTAGGTTTTGTGGGTGGTTTTGTTACGGTGGGTTGATGGGTTCAAAGATGTTCCAGTTGTCCATGATGTTGGGTGGTTACGAACAAAGACACAAAGAAATGAGATAGACTAAAGAAAACCTACAAAATAAAAATAAAATCTTACTAGAAAGGAATCTAGCAAGTAGACCTAATAAAAAGAAATTCTAACCTAGACAATAACTATTTCCCCGGGCTGCGGCACCAAAAACTTGATACGTGGGAATCGCACCAGGCTTTACCTCTCAAGGGATCTTGAGAAGCTTACAACCCCCACCAGGCAGTGTACCTGATCGTTGTAGTATAGTATAGTGACAAGTACCGGGGGATTGATCGTTCAGCTAGGAATAGTGTCGCTAGGATTAGAAAACCTAAATACTAGTTCTAAAGATGAGGGATGATTATTTTTGTATTTTTATATTTTTTAGAAAGCAAGTAAATATCTCGGGTTTGAAGGATTTGGGTGGAATTAGTTGCTATTCAACTAACCCAATACTAAGATGCAATCAAAATAAAATACTAAAAATGAAATTAAACTAAATTATCTAAGGTTGTGAGCAATAAGTGGAGAAAATGTGTTTACTTAGATTTCACTACTCCCTAGACATCTTTTACACGTTAATTACTTGTAATAGTTGTATGGATGACGGATTGTATTCCTTAATACCATTCATGGGGTATCGCACATAACTCCCCAATTCTATGAGCTCTTATCTCCTCCTATACCATGCCCAGCACAACCATAGGGATTGTAAACAGTGGCTCATGCATTAAATACAACCAATAAAGACCTTAGTGCAATAGGTTCATGTTTCCTAAGGCGTTCAAGCATGTTACCATTTGGAGATCTGCCAGTTTTCTTAAGCCTAACATATAAATTCACTCATCCACAACAGACTATAAACAAGTAATCAACATATAATTAACATCTAGGTTTCATTAGATCCAAGCAAACACAAGATAGATCTAGCCTAGCATGATGGAATTAAGACAAGAACAAGATATAGACAACCAACACATAGACATATTGATTGAATTAAAAGAACACTTATCTTAATTACACATGAAAGGTATCAAGGGGTTGGAACCCTTGAAAAACCTGTAAAATTCGCACCAAAATCGTACTAGGGTTTCTCCAAAACTTCTCTCTCTTATGTGTAAAAATTAGAAAACTATATATAGGAAATAGGGTCTGACGGCGTCAAGACCAAACTTGTGACGCCGTCACCTCGCCGCCAAAATAATTCTCGGACTGCCTTGATCTACTTCTGACGCCGTCATGTGTTATGCATTTCCAGGCCGTCATGCATTTTCCTCTTGACGCCCTTCCTTGTGACGCCATCAATTCTGTTCTGGATCGTCATGGAAATTGCTCTTGACGCCGTCAGGGTATTACTCTTGACGTCGTCACCTACTGTTCCCAGCAAGGAAAATTAAGACTTTGGCGTTTTCTTCACTTTTATGCTCCAAAAACGTCTGAATTGCTTTCTTTTCCAGATTTCACTCCCAAAGTACCTAAAATCACAAAACAAACGATTTAGGGCAATATTTGATCAAATAAATTCGAATTCCGGCTTAAATGACCCCCTAAAAGTGGTTCATTTTTCGCCTCATCAGTAGACTTGGTGCTTACGCCATTGCGGTGTAGTTTTGTTTCATGTACAAGCCTATGGTAATATTTGGATCATGACTGAGCAATGAGTGTGATTTATCTTACATATACTCCACTACCTAAATAAATGAGTGATTGAGTGAATTATACTTCGTTCCTTTTTCGTGAGGTGTTTAGAAATGTTAATCAAGCAAGAAAATCATTGGGTATTGTCAAACATCTCGATTTTTCGCCACTAAAGCTTAAAACGATGAATGATATCTTGTACTTGCACTTGGTAGATTTGCATCACATTTTTCTAATCATTTTTGGTTACCATTTGGATATTTAGTTTTCTTCTAGATTTGCTTGAGGACAAGCAAAGTTTAAGTGTGGGGGATTTGATAACGCTCAAAGTTAACATGTTTTTATAAGCGTTATTAGTGTTTTTGTGTATGTTATTTGGTTGTTTTTATATGCTTTTACCACTAAATCATATCAAAGTGTGTTTTTGTAGCATATGTAGCCAAATGCAGGAAAAATGGAGAAAAAGTGAAGGAAATGAAGTATACGCGATTACACGAAGATTCCCAAGCTCAAAAGTCCAATCTATGAAGTAATTCATATGAGAACCTAAGTTTTGTCATCTCAAAGTTCCAAGTTCAAAAGTTAATCAAGTATGGATAGTACATAAAAAGCTACACAAGTCAAAGTCAAAGTCCAAAGCTACCAAAAATTACCATCCGATCGGTTGGTGTGAAACCGATCGGATGGCCATAAGTACCCTTCACTAACCGATCGGTGCCAACCCGTAACCGATCGGTTGGTCAGTTCTGCATGTTTTTGCCAACTTTTGTGCACGAATCTTGGTCTTTTGTCTCAAGGTTCTAGGCCCTTTTTAGTGTCTTATTGTCCAAGTTCAAGCATTTAAGTTCCTATTTATGACCAAGAGTCTTGGACAAGCCTAGGGGGACTTCAAAAGTGCATAACTCAACACCATTCAACACACAATTGAAGATACCATTTACTCTCATTACTACACACAATTATTATCATCTTCTAGCTCTCTAAGGAGGAAAATTCGTGCAGAAAGAACCAGGAACTTTGGAGGACCAAGGAAACAACATTTGGAATCCGGAAATCTCAAGAAATCATCACCAACTCTTAGGTTATCAATACCTTGTCATTTGTTATCAATTTCAAAGCATTGTAAGACTTATAACCATGGATTCTTATGTTAAATATTCTGAGTTTATTTGCATGTTTGCCATGAGTGGCTAGTAATCTTTTTACACTTGTTTTGATGATGTTTTATACTTAGTGATAGTGATGATTGTGATAACATGTTTTAATTCAATTTCAAGTCAATCCTAAGAACCAATTGTACCTTAAGTTTCATCGTGACATTTGTTTAGCCAAGGTTAACTAATTGATAATAGTTTCAAAGGTCGAAAGATTTGTTATTACTCAACTAGTTATAATCATTTGTCTATGAATGATTGTTTTTCACCATAATTATTCTTGACTAAACAAAGAAACAAGAAGTATGATTGTAATGAGAATTCTTTTATAGCATCAAATCGGATTGTTTGTAAACCTTTGGTAGGACGAAATTTTAAATGTTTATAAACGATTGTGACCTTTTTGTCTATGAAGAGGTTACCTTTTGTATTGACCATTTCCTAAGAGTATTTGATTGGTAATAAAAGTTTTTCTTGTGTCTAAGATATCCACCATACCTTATGAACCTTGGATAGATCTTGAATTGATTGGTTTACACCTAAAGCTTGTTTTTATGAACTAAAATCTTGACGAAGGTTTAACTTGTAGAAACAATAGATTAGATCACCATCTAATTATCTCAACCAACATGTAATCAAAAGTTATCACAATCATGTGTGTCATTAAGTAGAAAACTAGTCTAAACAAGTGTAGTTTTTAATTTATTGAATTTGCTTATTATCATATTTGCGTACATTAGAGATTTACTTTTAGACTTATATTTCGATTCACTCACAAATCCCTGCGAACGATCCCGACTTACCATCATATCTTGCTATAACGGACGAGTACACTTGCTCGTATGTGTTGTTTCTAGATTTGGTAATTCACTCTTATAAATTTAAAACTTGCACTAACAAACATCGCATCAGACATGCAATGGGAGAATCTAGATGAAGACTAAAGTTGCTTGTCATTTACCTTTATCGATTTTAGTAGCTAATGTAGTATAACATGTTGTTTATGATGATCTGTGATATTCTAAATTTCTGATCTTTTGGTTTTGGGTATGTTTTACAGAATACAAAACATTCACAGATCTGTAATAAACAATCTTTTAGGTATTGATATATCATATGTAATTATAGATATTTGGCTTATTTTATGAAAGATCATATTTTGTTTAAGGTATCATTTTATTGCTTATAATCCTTATATTCTGATGATATGATCTTTTGACTTTGTATCATACACCTGCTATTTAGAACTACTGATCTTTTGACTTTGTATCCTACACCTGGTATTTAGAACTACTGATATTATTATTATGGTACATTGTACCAAATCGGGTACATCGTACCAAATTTTATGGTACATCGAACCGTAGCGTTCCGAAATGAGCCTACCCCCCCTCGTACCAAATTTTAGGGACCTAGCGAACCGCGTACCCGTATCGCGTTCCCGTACCGAAACGTACCGCGTTCCGTGTGACTATGGGCCACACAAACTTCTTTAACCTTCTGAACTTGTTTCTTAACCTTTTAATTTCTGCAATCTGATCAGCCATAGCTTTTTTCATCCTCTCTAACTCTCTAGTCAAAGCATAATTATTCAAAGGACCTTCAAATCCCTCATCTCCTCCAGGTGTTTGAAGCCCACCTGTGGGAGTATAATCATTGGGAGAAGGTACTGGAGTATGCTCTGAAGCAGTACCTTGTAAAGAAGTACTTTGTGGAGAAGTACCTTTAGCAGAAATAGGTTTTTTCCTAGAAACAGATACTGAGGGAGTTCTTTCACTTAAGTCATCAGGCTGTGGTGAAGCAATTGGTGGTGTAGGTGTATGTACTGATGCAGAATGCTCAGAATGATCAGATTGATCAGCATCATCAGAATTAGCAGAACCACTAGCACTGTCAACATCATCCCTAACAGCCTGTGCTACCTCTAACATGTAAGCATTGAGAGGTGTATTGTTACCAGAAAAATTAACTCCCTTGTGAGACATAAAGGTAAACACCTTAGGTGGCATCCTAATAGTAGGTACATAATCCTGAGGTTTTTGTATCCCATCAAGTGGATTCTCTAAGATAAGTTGAACAAATCTAGGATACATCAGAAAAGGTGATCCAGACTTAATATGTGTGATTATACCATCAAAGATCATGTAGGAAAAGTTGAATGGTTGATTGGTAACAAGACCAACTAATGCAGAAGCTATGGCATGTCCAAATTGATCCCAAGCAGTACTTTTTGGACTTAAACAATGAAGTAAAACATGAATAAGATACTTCCATTGAGGACTTACCATTGCTTTCTGAAAAGTAATCTTGTTCAAAGGTCCTTCATACCCAATATCTCTCAGTGCATCTCAAATATCTTGTTTAGCAAACAAAACAGAGCCTCCTTCATCTTCAAACAACAAAACCTCCCTGATTGTTGCTTCAGTAACACGAATAGCTCTTCCAGCAACTGTAGCATGAATAACATCCTCTCCATCTTCAATCTCAGCCCTAGCCGTGGCCCAAAACGCCTGTATCCAAGGTCCAATAATCTTTGGGTTTACTAAGAGTGAGTAATTGATGGTGGTTCCGGTGAGAAAATCAATAATTCCATGAAAGTCAATGTTCCTCTGCGTTTTCTCAAGGTTTGCAATCATTTTTTGTTTGTTGATGGTTGGTCGGTGTGCCATTGTGACAATGATTTGAGAGAAGAGTAGTAATCGTTGATGATAATGATGGGTTTGATGAATAAGAATTGCGAATGAATACGGGTGTATAAATAAGAAAAAGATATGAGTAGAAAGAGATAATATACAAAGAATCACGGTTAATTAATTATTTTACCGTTATTTTTTGAAGTTATCTTCCCCATATCTTTCGAAAGTTTGTTACCCGCATTTTTGACCGTTGGAACAGTATCCTGACACGTCAGCGTAGCCTTCATATCACCAAGCAGTATTTTCCATAGAATATGGAGCAGTACTTTCAGTTGTAAAACCAAGCAGTACGTTGAACAAAGTACTTTCCAATCAAAATATCTTTAGTGTTGATTGTTTGACCAAAATATCTTTGAAAGTCAACCCGAGGTAATTAATACCTTTCCAAATTAATTCCTAAAGCTACCAAGGCAAGTAGAATTCAATGAACTTCATTAATTACCCGTATACCTTTCCTTGCCTATAAAAGTAACATTCCACCAACATACTTCTTTCATCAACACTTGCAATATAGCCACAAAAACCCTAGTGATAAACATGAGTCACTTCCCATTGGTGTACATCTCTTCTGATTTAGATGGCTCCACAGACTCAGAGATCATCTACTATTCTGACTCTGACTTTGATGATGATGCAGGATGGAGTGGGTACTTTCCTCCTGATGTATCAACCTCATCAATGAGTGTAGCAACCTCTACCATTACTGATGCAGCAAGCACTACTAATCCAAAGCCCAAGAAGGAAAAGTATGTCCCTGCTCCTGGTTCATCTCTGGCTAATGAACTTCCACATGCTTTGACCCAAGCCCTTGAATCAGCCATAAAGAATATGAAGTGGCCTGCTCCAAGAAAAAAGAGACCTACCAAACAAGTTCTTGGCCTGGCTTGCCCAAGGAAGCAAGCTTCTTTTGATGACAAAAGAAAGACTGCTCAAAAGGATAAGCAGAGTTATCAGGGGAAAGGAAAAAGGCCAATGGAGTAGGTTGTGTTGGGTAGGATAAGTAGGTTTGGTGTAGGATGCTTGTGGTAGTTGTCTTTGTTTCCTTTTTGTGTCTGTGTCATGGTTGACTGTTTCTGTTGGAAGAATGAATGTAACCCTTTGAAAATGATGAATAAAGATGTTTATCTTTTGAATGATACATGTAGCCTCCCCTTAACTAATGACTAACTACTAATGCCTCCCCTCAATAATAGCTTAATTATTAATCATACCAATACTCACAACTAAAAAAGTAAATCTTGAAACATCAAAGCCCTTTGTGAGTAAATCTGCTACATTATCATCTGTATGGACTTTAACCACATTGATAAGCCTATGCTCATAGCAATCTCTAATAAAATGATGTTTGATTTGAATGTGCTTTGTTTTGGAATGGTAGACTGGATTCTTCACAATACAAATGGTACTCTCATTATCAATGTTGATAGGAGTATTCTTGAAGTTGAATCCATAATTCAAAAGCTGATTTTGCAACCAAAGTACTTGTGCACAACAGCTTGCAGCATCTACATACTCTGCTTCTGTGGAAGATGTTGCTGCAATTGTTTGCTTTTTGCATTGCCATGAGACTAATCTACTTCCAAGATACTGACACCCTCCAGTTGTAGATCTTCTGTCATAGTTATCACCAGCATAATCACTATCTGAAAAGGCTTGTAGATGAAAAGGTGACTCCCTAGGATACCACAATCCTAGCTTAGGTTGTTATCTAAGGTACCTAAAAATCCTTTTGACAGCATTCAAATGTGATACTTTGGGGTGAACTTGATGTCTTGCACATAAACACACAGTTAAAGTAATGTCAGGCCTAGATGCAGTTAAGTACATTAGACATCCAATCATAGACCTGTATAATTTGACATCAACATCTTCTCCTTCTTCATCTTTTCCCAAAGGCTTGTTAGTATCAATAGGTGTAGAAGCTGGCTTGACAGTTGTGAAATTGAATCTCTTAAGAATATCTGCAACATACTTATCTTGATTAATAAAGATTCCACTACTTGATTGTTGCACTTGTAGTTCCAAGAAGAATGTTAATTCTCCCATTGAACTCATCTGAAATTCTTTTTGCATAAGATCTTCAAATTCCCTCACCATAGATTGCTTAGTAGCATCAAAAATAATATCATCTACATAAACTTGGATAAGCATGATATCCTTCTTATCTCTTTTGATAAACAAAGTCTTGTCAATAGCTCCTCTCCTTTAACCATGTTGTAATAGAAAATTTGAGGGTCTTTCATACCATGCTCTTGGGGCTTGATGAAGGCCATACAGAGCCTTGATAACCTTGTAGACTTTGTTTGGATGTGCAGGATCTTCAAAACCAGGAGGCTGTTTGACATAAACTTCTTCATCAATTATTTTACTAACAAGGTTATTATCAACATGGTTCTTCGTCATCATCTCTAACATATATTTACAGCCCCAATTCTACTTGATCAAGGTAGAATTTGTTACACACCTTGTAACAGGGATCAAGAACTTGATCTTGAGGCTGAACTAACAACTACTAAAACTAACCAAAACCCTAGGCGTTTTCCCAAATCCCTACGCCTAGGTTCCCACACACACACCCCTTTGGTGTTTTTCATCTTGTACGTACCATAAAACTAATGACCCTATGTCTCTTTATATACTAGAGACATCTAGGGTTTACAAGAGGAATCATAATACAATTAGGAAACTAAATATTCTTCTATAATCTTCCAAATCCTCCATCTTTTTGTAGTTTCCCTTCTTGTCACTTCAAGCCCTTAATGTTTCATTCTTTCTTGTTTTGTATCATCAAATCAGTAGTTCCCAACAGTTTATACCTTTTGTCTGTCGGATATAAAGGTGAAGTTTGAATTTGGTTGCAAATCAAGGTCATCTCCAAGATTGCTAAGGAACCATAACCATGAACTCTTAGACTCAGCTTCAACCACTGCGTAAGCAACTGGATAGAGGCCATTATTGCTATCGACACCAACAGCAGTTAAGACTTGACCAGTGTGATGTCCTTTGATAAACGCCCCATCCAGCCCTAGTATGTCCCTTCTGCCTGCTTTGTAACCTTTTTTCAATGCACCAATACAAACATAGATCCGTCTGAAACCCCTTGAAGAAACACTTGAATCAGGGTTTGCTTCAACTTGAATCTTCACAGTTGTATCAGGGTTTCTATTCTTCAATTCCAAAGCGTAATCCCTAAGATTGGCATACTGTTCTTCATGGTCGCCGTCAATTTGTTTCTGAGCAAATTCCCTTGCTCTTGATATCTTTGTAGTAGGGATATCAAGCTGTAATTTTTCATTTATTTCCATTGCTATTGCAGCTGTCGGGGCTGTGCGGTCCCTAACAAGAATTTTAGCAACCTCGGATGAAAGGAATCGTGCAGTCAACAATTTAATTTTTCTTGTTTGTAGGCATTTATGTTCATCGTTTAATGTTTTCACACTCCAACTCCTTTCATCACCCACTTTTGACACATGTAGGGACCATTCGCACATGGCCTTGTTATTTTTTTTGTAGGTTTTGGAACTTGCAAATTTGCCCTTTGACTGCGAAGAAGAAGCTGATGGTTGACTACTTCCTGTATCCTTTCTGCCATAACCCACAATAGTCCCTCTACACATCGCTCGAATCCTTTCTTGGTCACACTTTTCAATCCTAATATCTCTTCGGGACTCCAACGCATAGATTCTGAGCTTATCTTTGATATCCTTGGGTTGTTTAAATGTTTCTGTTACAAAAAACTCTCCCTTCCTGACATTCGACCTACCCTCATACTCCTTCCTTATTTCTTTTAACCTTATCTTGCGTAGGTTGACAAATTTGTTATTATTGGCTTCTTCATCACTATGAAAATCATCATCAAAGTTATAGCCACTATCATGATCCGTATAATCTGCCATACACTCATCAGCTAACTTTGATACATTCTCAAAGTGGGGATCAAAATCAAACTTAAAGTCCGTCATTTCCACTTGTGGCTTAATAGGGGCTCTCACATCATCCTCTTCATCTTCAAACTCAGACACATGTACAACATGTTCTTCCTCATTTACCTGCTGTGTTGAGGTGCCCACATCATCCCTTTCAACATCATCGCTTTCAACATCATCCCTTTCCACTACTTCTTCTAAATCAACATAGTTTTTGTTGAGCTCTAAAACCACATCCTCACTTTGGTCAAGTTCTGCAACCATGTCTGTAATCAAGTCGTCTCCCACACCAACATTATCTCCAGGACTGGTAAACTGGTACAAGTCGTCATCTGTAAGTTGAGATTGTTGCTCAACTTGTTCTGGGCCATCAACGCCACTTACAGGTGGTTGCGCAGCATGAGTGTCTGTGTCACCAACAACTCGGCTTACATGTGGTTGCGCAGAAGGAGTGTCTGTGCCATCCAACACTTCATCAATTATTTGGGTTTCATCTTCAGCTTGTTGTTCTCGACCATCAATCATAGGCACAGGTGATTGACCATTGGTACCATCAATTGAAGTCTCAGCTTGTTCTGGATCGATGGTAGGATCATTTGAAGGCTCCACCCGTACTTCATCCGTTATTTTACATTTTCGGCCTCTTTTGGGTCTTCTGTGTTTCAACTCAACATACACCTCAATCTCTCTATGCGTTGGAATCAAATCCAACATTTTCATCACATCCTCATCAGACTTCAATGGGTACAACCCAACATCCAAAGTCTCGCCTGGTATCCTATAATAATAGCCTACAACCCCACCTTTGACACCTATGTCATCTACCAACTCTTCAAAGGCGTAAAAGCTAAACAAGTCATAATCCACACAATCATACCACGCAATAACTGGATCAACATACATCCTTCTTGGTGGTGGCGTAAATTTTCCACCGTGGGTTACTTTCAGAGTGAAGTAGGTCGGCTTTGATTCTGTATGCAAACAATAAACATCAACACACACACACACACACTAACAACATGAAAAATCAACTTAATATATAATCCACATCCTATTCGTAATGTTCATTACAATCACATATTACTGTAGATAAAAAAATCGATACAATTAACAATGCCCAAAACATACCGTAAAGTTGATGAAGATTAGGGATCGGGGAAGATCGTTCGCGGTTTTTCCCAAATAAATTAGCCATCTTCTTCACTTTTTTCCGGTTCGGAAATCGTAATTGAAAACTTTAGGGCAAAAAATGCGATTGACTTTGGGCAAGCGAGTGTTTGGATCAGAGGATTAATGTGCTTGTTCGGTAGGTCTAATATTGGTTTAGGCGGGAACCGTGAAATGACGATACTACCCTCAACTACGTGGCACTTAACGGAAAATTAACAGAAAAGGCCTCTCGGTGGCGATTTTGTGAAAATGTGGAACGTTGGTGTCTTTTTTGCGCTACTTTTTGTCTCGGTCCCATTTTTGCAATTTCGTGAAACGTGAAGGACCATTTTTGCAATTTACCCAATTTTTTATAAGCTCTTACAGTAATTTCGTTTTAACCTCTATATTCCCATTTCTATATATCTAAAAAGCCCATACCCGGAACCCAACTTACTATCCAGTATCCATCACTCATTTCCCAATCTCCACCATTTCCCCAAATCCTTAAACCCAGAACCCTACTTCACTCAATATCAAAACATGTCTCTATCAAAGCTAACTTACATCAACCACCTCAAAACCCTAATCAAAACCACCACCTTTAACCACCACCGTTACCCACCAACCCTAACCACCACCCTCCGCCACCTCTCCTTCGCCACACCCGAAGACGCCGCCGCCGAACGCCGCCGCCGCAAACGCCGCCTCCGCATCGAACCCCCTCTCAACTCCCTCCGTTCCACCACCCGACCCTCCCCAAACCCTAACCCTAACCCTAACATACCTAAGCTCCCTGAACACGTGTCAGTCCTCACCGGCACACGCCTCACCTTACATAACAGAATCTTGAAGCTCATTAGAGAAAATGACTTAACTGAAGCTGTTTTGTTGACACGTCATTCTGTTTATTCCAACTGTAAGCCCACTATTTTTACGGTTAATGCCGTTATGAACGCGTGTTTGCGACAAGCGAAATACGCGGAGTTGTTGAATTTGCATAGGTTTATTACCCAAGCGGCGATATCGGCGAATATTGTGACGTATAATTTGGTGATTAGTACTTATTTGGAATGTAGGAAAGTTGATACCGCGTTAGAGCATTATAAGCAGTTAGTGGAAAATGCGCCGTTTGAGGCTAATAGTACGACGTATAGGGTTTTGGTTAAAGGGTTGGTTGATAACGGAAGGTTGGATAAGGCGTTAGAGATTAAGGAGGATATTTTGGGAAAAGGGTGGGAGGCGGATGCGGTTGTTTATAGTTATTTGATGTCTGGTGAGGCGAAGAACGGGAATTGGGAGGGTGTTTTTGGGTTGTATGAGGAGTTGAAGGAGAAGTTGGGTGGGGTTGTTAATGATGGGGTGGTTTATGGGAGTTTGATGAAAGGGTATTTTTTGAGAGGGATGGAGGACGAGGCGATGAGGTGTTTTGAGGAGGTTTTTGAGGATGGGAGTGAGGTGAAGATGAGTGCGGTTGCGTGGAATTCGGTTTTGGATGCGTTGTTTAAGAATGGGAAGTTTGATGTTGGGCTTAAGGTGTTTGATAAGATGCTTGGACTTCATGATCCGCCTAAAGTGTTGATGGTTAATTTAGGGAGTTATAATGTTGTTGTGGACGGGTATTGTGGTGAAAAGAGGTTTGATGATGCGATTAAGGTTTTCAATAGTATGGGTGAGAAGCGGTGTTATCCTGATACGCTTTCGTTTAATAATTTGATTGAGCAGTTGTGTAATAACGGGTTGTTGGGTAAGGCGGAAGAGGTTTACAACAGTATGAGTGAAAAGGGTGTGAATCCGGACGAATTTACTTTTGTTGTGTTGATGGATACTTGTTTTAAGGAAGACCGTCCTGATGATGCTGCGGGTTATTTCAAGACGATGGTTGAAGCGAAATTGAGGCCGAATTTGGGAGTTTATAATCGGTTAATGGATGGGTTGGTGAAAGTTGGGAAGGTTGATGAGGCGAAAGCGTTTTTCGATATGATGGTACCGAAGCTGAGAATGGATGATGATAGTTATAAGTTTATAATGAAAGCGTTGTTTGATGTTAAGAAACACGATGAGGTACTTGAAATCATTGGTAAAATGTTAAGGGAGGAGCCGTTGGATTTTTCGGATGAGTTGCAAGAGTTTGTTAGGGAGGAGTTGAGGAAAGAAGAGAGGGAGGAGGAGTTGGTGAAGTTGATGGCGGATGTAGAGCGGGAAAAAGCTGAGGCTGCTGCAAAAGCAGCTGAAGAAGCTGAGAGAGCGAAAGCTAGTACACGTGCTGCGGTTTCTTCTTTGTTGCCATCTAGGTTGTTTGGTGATAAGGCTGATGAAGAGAATGAGGAAGGTAATAAGGTAGGCGAAGAGAATGTGGAAGAAAACGAGGCTGATGGTGAAGTGAAGGTGGAAGAGGATGATGCATCTGGTGAACAGGTAAATGCATAAGTTAGTTCGTGTTTGTTTCTGTTCATTTAGGAATTGTAAGGTGTTACGAACTAATGACTTGTTTCTTTTGTTGGTATTATAAAGATCAAATCATGAGAATGATGATGATTTGTTTATTGGAAATATATATTGGTTTTACTGAATTTGTATGCATGACGAGTTCAATTAAAGTTGTGTTATGATGATACTTGTACCTCATGTCTAGTCTGCTACTGAAAATGTATTTCTAATGGCAATTAAAGTATGGAAAGTTTCAATAATCTTTGGTACATAACAGTTATGTATGTCAAATTTAAGCTCAGTAACTCATGCATCCTATCTCATGCCTTCGTTCGGTCTGGTAGAAACATCTGGTGGGGCACATACACACAATTCGTAGCTAGTTTGTTTTATTTTTATGAATTGCAATACATTTTTTTTTTCTTCAAAACTGAACTTTTTATTTGTAGATGTGTTTATGAAAGTCAAGTGTAAATGTGGTTTATTATCTTAATCTCATGTTCTTGCTTGGGTATGTTCCTACGTTAGCTTTGTTGTGACTTCATGAACCAAAAACTGGAGCAAGATTTTTGTGGTTGTTCACCAGATTATTTCGTTAGATTCATATTTCAGTATACTCTGTATTTTTGTGTTTGATTAGGTTTTTTCGGTGTTTAGCACTGAATATACTGCTTATTTTTTATACCAAAACTCGAGTACCGGTACTGTTAGGTTTGATAAGAATTCTATAAATAACATAGATAGGCGCCGTTAATGTAAGCTGGCCAGCCAGAATAAAAACAGCAATAAAACTATTGATCTGTGCAAATAATCGCCTTCTTCCAGTAGCTGTTGTAACAGTTGAGACAATCACTGTTACTTTCTGCTGATCGAATAGAAAGAGATAAATCAGCACGAACGTAAGACTATACATACAAGAAGTGTCAAAATGGGCTGGTTGGGCAGGCAGGGGTTAAGTACAGTTTTGGGTAAAAAAAAAAAAAAAAAAAAAAGTTAAAACATGTTAGGTCAGGCTGACCCGAAACACTGGTACGTTTTTTAATATAAATTATTAGTGCTTCAAATATGATGTCAGATTAATTTATATTTTTTCATAAATATTCTAGTTAAATAATATGGTTTAAAAGATATACATAACTTGAATGACCAAAGGGCCTTTGTAGCGTCAAAGTGTGCAATGAAGGTGTTGAGGGTTCGCTTGAGACATAGGTGTAGAATTAGGGCATGTGATTTTGCCGTTTCAAATAAGAAACCGACTCAACCCTACGACCTCTTCGACATACCAACCAAATGAGAAACAAGGCTTATTTAAACCTGAAAGTAGAAGAAGGAAGAGGTGACTGCACTTGGCCACAAGAATAATGACAACCACAATAAATAACTTGATGACCATATAAGCCAAAATCCATCCTGTAAAGCGCATAACTGAGGTCTTATTGAGTTAGTTGAACTTGGAGGTACTGGCAAAGATTCTTTGCTATCAGAGTTATCTACTTGTTTGATCTCATCCTTCTGATTAACCTCAGTTTCTCACTTTCTCTAGAAAACAAAACAAAAAAGTGTAAAGATAGTATCAGACTAAATTAAACCAAAAAAAAAAACAAAAAACAAAAAACAAAAAACAAAAAAAAAAACAAAAAAAAAAACAAAAAAAAAACAAAAAAAAAAAAAACAAAACAAAAAAAACAAAACAAAACAAAAACAAAAACAAAACAAAAAAAACAAAAAACAAAAAACAAAAACAAACAAGCTAATAAGTAGACTGGGCAGCAAATTCCATCATGAGTGAAGCAAACAGTAGTAGATCTGGCAACAAGAGCGACAAAGAACTTGGTTTTCTATCTCCAGACCTGAACAAAGAACTCGCTAACAAAGTAACAATGAAGGTAAGGGAGGTGCCTTTTTGGGTAGTTCTTTATATGCTAAAAAGTTATACAACGATACTTTTAGCTACTCTCTATCATAGGTATTTGTTTTGTCACTCTAAACTCTGAAGTTGAGATTGTACACAGTAAGCGTGTTTGTAGTTCTTGATAAGGTACCTTCTATCTTCTGACAATTTTGTTCCTGTCAAAGGATACCATCGACACAATCTTGATAGAATGTTCATTTGTGAAGTTTGACTAGATTTTAAACATTCGCATGAACTATGTCTCTTTGAAAATGTTGATGGTTTTATGTGTTGAACATTCACATTAATATGTTCGTTTTGACTTGTAATCCCAGATTTAATGATCCTTGACTTATAGCACACGTAGATGTGAATATATAATACGCTCATGAGTTTCTGCTGAAGCATTAGTTCTGCCTCCTTAATCTCCACTGTTAAACTGCTTAAAAAGTAAATGCAGCCTGAAGTTTAAACCAATGTTATTAATTGTATAATCAAATATTGTGATTATACTATAAAACTAGTAACACAGAATACAGTTTCTCAAACAGATTGCAGAACTATTGTGATTAGGTAATAATGTAATATTGTAATATAATGGTTAGCACTTATCACGAATTAAACAGAACAGATAAGAAGAATAAATATATGCACTACGCAATTCAGTAATAATGTTTGGATTCACTTATGCTGCACAAATTAAATAAAAACAAGTCCCAAAAAAGAATAAAGTTGTTAGAAAATGGCCATCCAATCCATTTTATACAGGGTTTTACTACTGTTTTAGATTGGATATGAGGGTAAAAGTAGTATTAGACTGTCAGTTTCATTTCAAGAACTTTGAATAAGCATCTCCCAACTTGCTTATCTAAAAACCGCGTATTGTACCCCAAAATAGGCAGAAGCAGTTTGTCTATATAAACACCTAAACTTTTTACCTCCTTGAGTAATTAGAAGATACAGAAAATATAAGCAATCTCAGATACCCTCTTGAGAGATGAGCCTTTTAGGTTCAATGAAATCCAATAACCTTATAGGCATTGCGGTATATAAATGCTTTTGTCAAATTTAACTAATGATTCCTTAAATGATGTTAAAAGAAGTAAGTAGTTGCTGTTATTACTTTTCAAAAAAAAGTAGTTGCTGTTATTGAATATCATTAACCTTTAATGGCATACCAAGGAGCACTGGCTTCTTTATACCAACTGAGGCTTATGTTCACCACGAGGACTTAAATAGGAAAGCAGCTATCTTGTATTGATATGCCATTTAGTTTTCACCCAACTAAGTATCAGAGAGTATACAGTACTAATTCAAAGACAGTTCTCAGTTCCAAGAAATAACAACATAACAATATCACATTACATTTCTTTGAACAAAAGTTTGTTACATGATGTTAAAAAGAAATCAACCAATCAGTTGAATGGTCGAGCATATTCTTCATGCGAAAGGGAAATCATCAGTTATTCATACATGTAAATCAAACATATCAAATAAGATCGTGGTACAACTTGATACAATTTAGGTGAATTTGTATAGCTTTGATTGCCAATCATGATGTTCTTGCCACCATTGATGAATTCCATGAGCTTTCTTGAAATCTTCGGACGGATTAAGGTTCACTGTCAAATAAGCTGTTGGTAAAATATGTGATGGTTCTGAATCTTTCCCCATAGCGCCCGAAATCAGACTTCCGATGCAATGTCTCGTTGCAATCCTCCCAATTTTTTCACCTCCTATATCCTTCATCTTATCTCTATGCTGAAAATACCCAATATACTCCGCACATATTGGATCTGATGGATTCACAAACATGTATGGTGTCCATTCAGATAACACAACAAATGGATCCTCTTCCTTATCCCCGCGGTGTTTTTTTATAACTGTCGCGATCCCGGCTGTCATGAGACTACCTGCGATCCGAATTCCATGCTTTATTTTTTCGTTTTGTATCATCTTTTCTATTGGGACCGAAAAGAAGGGTGGATTGAATAGATAAGTTTCAAGTTGAAACCGAGACTTCGCCATGTTTCTTCCTGCTAGCAACGCTATAGATGCACCCAACGAATGGCCTGCTAACCAGACGCTTGTGGCTCCCACATTTGAAACAGTGTTTGAAACCGCTTCAAAAGCAGTGCGAAACCTAGAGCTTTCTTCCAGTTTATCGAACAAACATTTCAAGTTTAGTTTCATATCATGGGATTGAGTTAGAGACTCTTTGATTGTTCCTCGAAATGCTATGATGTATCGTGGAGGGTGCGGTGCTGACTGGTAGAAAAAGGGGTGCGTGTATTTGAGCTCATAAATGGCTCCAAAGAACGATAAATCACTATCGTCTACTAACACATGATTCAACTGAAAGTTAAATCGCTCCCACCAAGGTGGAGCATGAGCCTCGGCGCCTACCCTTCCATGTTGACGATCACGTTCCAAAACGTATACACCTTGAACAAGACTCGCAGCAAGAGAGCGTCGATGGAACGTGTTTCTCCTGTAAAAACAATATATAAGCAGTTATACAATGCTCATCGAAACACCGCTTTCAGGTTAAGAACAACGTTACGTACCAATCGAATGAAGTCAGTAGATGCAAAGGTCCCGATTCATCAAAAATATCGCGCGGTGAGGCCATGATTCATACAGGTATACTGGTATAGTATAATCAATCTGCTATAAATCAAATATGAAGATACATGTAAGAAATGCAATGTGATAGGAACCAAAATAGTCTAATATGAAATGAAATTTCAAGGGCACAACATGTATATATCTTACTATCTTAGTATAAAGTATAAACTATAAAGTACTCCGTATAAACAAAGATACAGTAAATAAATTGGGGTTGACCTTGACTAAGCGTGTAGCTCATGTGTTACACATTGAGATTCTGAAGTAGGTAGCCATCTAGCAAGTAGCAATAGACAATCATTAAGGCTAATTTGGCTTGGTGGTTGATTTTTGTAAGAGACGACTTTGCGAGACGACTTTGCAAATAAGTACTTTTTTTTTACCTTTTAATATGAGTGAACCATTATTGAACCTAGAACGGTACCCGCACAATGCAGCGGGGGTACCGTGTGATTATATTTTTTGTTATTTGATTACACGTTTAGTTGTCTTTCATGCTTTATAAGTAGATATAATAGAGATGGTTAAGCCAAATAATTTTAGTTTAAACAATCAACCGCTTCCTAACCAACTTGCTTCCTAACAAATTAATTTTGAAATTTTTCCGTAATAAGCAAGAAAAAAGTCTATATAACTAGTCAATATCTAATATCACATATACATGTCTTTCTTCCACGATGTAAACCCACTCTTTCTTCATCTTGAATGCAATTGAATTTTAAGCCTTTTTAATTATAGAATAGTCCCAAATGCATTATATAGTAGTATAGATTTGTCTTTCGTATATTGTTGTAGAGGCCAAATGTATTTGTCAATCAGTGATCTGGCTTATTAAATTTTCGCACACATAGATGTAATACTTCCTCCGTCTCAAAAAGAGA
Source organism: Artemisia argyi (assembly GCA_030686995.1). Classification (NCBI taxonomy): domain Eukaryota; kingdom Viridiplantae; phylum Streptophyta; class Magnoliopsida; order Asterales; family Asteraceae; genus Artemisia; species Artemisia argyi. The sequence continues at coordinate 155,940,154 of CM060692.1, forward strand.
GTCAACAAACAAAAAATGTTAGAATTATGATATGTATAATTAATGCTAATTTTGATTAATAAAAAATCATTTTTACCCTTATTATTAATATAGAAATGAAAAATGAGCAATTAATGCATGCTTTAATTTTAAAGGCAAAGTAGAAAAACTAGTAATAATTATTGTTCATATATAAAAACTTAACACTTATTTTGAGACAAACATAAATAGTAAGATAGACTCTCTTTTCTTAGACCGGGGAGTAGTTAGGTTGGCTTGCTATTATTATTTTTTTCTTTCTTTTTTGGTTGATCAAGATTTGAGCACCAACGCTACACATACTTAAATACTTAAATAACGTAAAAGTCTTCTCTTGCTGGAGATTAACTTATCTGGTGATAACTATAACGTTGTTTATCTAGCTTTTTTTGAAAAACACTATAATTGCCATTTCAAAGGCTCTATAAATATAGAGCAACTTGGACATATATGTGTACAGGAATGGAATCTCTTCTCAAAAGTCAAAAGTCAACTTTTGGCTTGTTATGGATCTTACCTAAAAATGTACGTCTATCGATAGTATATTCATTTTGTGGGCCAATTAATGTGTGGTTTTTGAATAGGTTTATGGGCCTGGACGCATTTAAACTGATGTATATCAATTTGACGAAATAAACTCATTTTAGTTTTGTCATTCCACTGAAATAATGTAATGATTGGTTCCGAAACAGACGACTATGCACCGTTGAGTCTTGAATGTTATATATCACTGGGGCGAATTAATGTTTCTGTCGATTGTCAACTTTTCTCGAATGAATGCAATGGTTACGGTCATTTAGAGATAGTTATACTGTTGTTTATATAATTACACATATTAAATAATCAAATTTTTAGAGAAACTTTAATTACATCTTGCAAGGGTTTATATAGAGAGAGCAACTTGCACATATTTGTGCAAGAATGGAGGATGCTCTTCTCAAAAGTAAATTTTGTGTTGTGTTGCACGGCCCAACCTAGCTAACAATATCTAATAAAAGTACTTGTTTTCATCATGGATTTACATGAAAATGAATTTATCTCAATGTTAGTTATGATTATATAAAATCTCAAGCGTTTGTTGTAACTCGTGTGATAACAATTGGTTAAACATTGTTATGCCTTTCTCAATCTTCACATTAAAAAAAAAAAAAAAAAAAAAAAAAAAAATCAATCTTCACATCTTATTTTAGAAACTTTTTGCATCGAGTTAAATGGTTATATACTGTGATATATTCAATATCCGTTATAGTTTTGTTTTACTATATTATGTCACCATATGTATGGGTGCATTTGTACCTTGATTTATGATCAAGAAGTTGGTTTGGCCTATCGGTATCTTATGTGTTTTATTATCAATCATATGAACGCAAGTTCTTGACCAAACCAAATCATAAGAGAGGCTCGGTCATTTTTGTCTTTTTGAGAATTCAGTAGGCTAAATAGTAATAAAGTCAAGCAAATGTTGTAATTTGTGTTTGGACGGATGGCAATGTGTGTTTCACTTGATGCTTGAGGTCTTAAGTTCAACACCTGGCCTTTCATTCAAATGCTAGTTTTTTATTATCTTTTTCTTTTTAGATTCATCTATTTTCATTTTTTTATTTATTTCTGTTTATTTCTCTCTTTTTCTTAGAACATATTACTATGCAGGCTATGTCTTCACAATCTCCTAGCAGTTAGTAAAGAGATTATTCGTACGTGTAAGAGCATGAGCAATGCAAAAAAACTTTGATAGCTTCTGCATTTAATGTCTTAAATGCATATCATATTTAAAGCATACCACTTTGAAGAAAGGCTTTTAGTTTGTTAAGTCATTCTAAAAAGCTTTTCAAAAAGCTATGTATCTAATGCACATAAAGTTTTTCAAAAAGCTTATTGAAATAGTAAAAAGCTATTCAAGGATATGAACTTTGCTAGATAGTTTTGGGGATCGTTTATTTAGATCTTTATCTAATAATTGCGTTTTTAAAGTGGATAAACAATTGGAGTATAACTTTTTGGATCTAGTTGCTTACATGCTTAGTTTAGTACTTCAGTATATATCGACAATTATATAGGTTGATACAATGTATTTTAAATGGACTAAGGGCACGTTTGGTAGAGAGAATTTCAGAGAATAGAAATAATGCAGAGAATATAAATTCAGATAATAGAAATCAGTAGAGAATTTTGTTCAATTCTAATATTTGGTAACAACAGAGACTTGACCCGAGAAATGAAAAAATATATATATATATATATATTTGTTGATTTTTTTAAAAAAAAAAAAAAATTCTAAATAACAATTCTAAAAATATATTTAAAAAAAATATATTTTTTTATAAATTATATTTTTTTTTAAATTATTTAAAAAAAACTTATTTTTTAAAAAATTTATTTAAAAGAAAAATTAATTTATTTTTTTATAAAAATTATTTAAAAAAATTTATTTTTTCCAAATAACAATTCTAAAAAATATATTTAAAAAATATTTTTTTTTAATTTATTTAAAAAAAATATATTTTTTTAAATTTTATTTTAAAAAAAATATATTTTTTTTAAATTTTATTTTAAAAAAAATAATTTTTATAAAATTTATTTAAAAAAAATTATTTTTTTTCTAAATAACAATTCTAAAAAATATATATTTTTTCAAAAAAAAATCAATTATTTTTTATAAAAAAATTATTTTTAAAAGAAAAATATTTTTAAAAAACCTATTAAAAAAAAAAAAAAAAAAAAAAAAAAAAAAAAAAAAAAAAAAACCTAATTCTCCAAATTCTCTACTAAAATTATGGAAATAGGAGTAACCAAATTACACTACCCAATTCTCTCCAACTCTTCACTAATTTCTCTTCAATTCTCCACTTTTTTTAATTCTCTCTACTAAACAAGAGATTTTGATCAAATTTATTTCTCTCATTTCTTTTCTCTCTACCAAACGCACCCTAAAGGTCGTGTTTTGTTCAAGCATATGTGAGGAATTTAGAGTAATTTGAACTTTAAATTCTATAAATTGTTGTGTTTGGTTGGAAAAGTGACAACATATTAAATTGTGTACAGTGCCATAAATGCGAGCATTAAAATTCTTTCAAAAATAGAAGAATTTAAAATTACTTGACACAGACTTTTTAAAAGGTAAAAGTCGACTAAATTACCATCTTCTTTATTGTCAATTGTTATCTCTTTCTTCACTGACAAAGAAGGGTAGTGAAGTAATTTGCAACTAATTACTTTATGAACCTTTATATAATATTGACAACCCAACAAGTATCCTCATTTCAATTGCCAGAATTATAATTGCTTAATAATTAAAATTTCTACAGAACTTGAAATGCCATGATTTAAATTTCTCGAACCAAACGCCCCTTAGGGTCATAGTTTACCGAAGACAGGGAAAAACAGACATAGTACTGTTAAAATGTAGCAAGATGCATTGTATGCAAGCATAGAATAATTGATGGGAATCTAAGACTACAACCTGAATTGCAACTTGAATGGTGCCATTGTCATGTATGATGTCATAAATCAAGTAATTTGCCTATAAAAAAAGCAATGAATCTATGCTTCATTTTCATCACATTCACTTCTAAATATCCCGAGCATTTTTGTGAGAAAGCTAGAGAGTTTGTAATATCTCCTAATACAAGAGATATAACTATTAGTGTTTATCCTTGTAATTAGAGAGTATGTAATTTCTAAGTTTCTACATAGTGTAACAAATCTTTCCTTGCCCGTGGATTTTACCATATTCGGGTTTTTCACATTAAAATCATGTGTCATCTTTTATTGCATTTCATATATTAGTTGTGGTTTTGCTTTAATCCGGTGTCACTTTTCTCATCTTTTATTGCATTTCATATATTGTATTTTACGTTATATAATAGCCTACGTTTAACAAGATTAAGTAATGGGCCATTATATACTAAGTAAGACTTAGTAATATTGGATTAGACCAAACCAAATGCAAGCCCATTTGGGAGGTCCATATGCCCAGCCAAGGGGGTGCAAAAAGGAGAGGGTAAAAACCTTGTGGTTAAGTGTAACTAGCACCAAGTTATTTTGGGATGGGATTAGGATAATCTCATAAAATAACAATAACTTATCAACCAAGATTTCTCTCCTCCCCCTCCCTCTTGAAACCCACGACCAAACACCTAAAACCATCTAGGGTTTTGATTTTGATCTCCTAGTCTTCTTCCAATGTATATCAAGACTAGCAAAATGCGATTCGGGTTATACTACTAGCATCGGGTGGTACATGAGGATGTGTAATGTGTACGAGCATAGAGGTGATTTCCTTTGATCACTTAAGGGTTTCGTGTGTTTCATGTTGGTTGAAGAAGATGGTCTTGTTTTCAATCTGTGCAGTTCACGCTCAAAGGTATTTAATTACTTGTTAATTATCGATTAATCATATGGCTCTATAGATACATTCTTGGTGACATTTTCTACTGAATTTATTTATATGTTAATTTTATTTATATATAAAAATACTAACAGTGGCATTACAAGCCATTATACTATTATAGTAGTCATATGATTATCGGGGATGCGTAAAAGTGGCCTAAAACGCGTGTTTTTGATGTTTTGTGAATCGGTTTGAAAACAGCCCCTAGGGCATTTTTTTTCTATGAAAAATGAATTTTATTAAGTCTCTAAATATGTTATTTTTTACCCTAATATCCATGAGTTACGTATGCTAATCGGGTACGTGTAAAGTTGCCAAATATTGCGGTTTTTGGATGATTTGTGAATTGTTTTTAAAACGACCCCAAGTGGTAATTTCACCCTAAAGAGGTCTTAAAAAGAGTGTTTTATGACCCTAAGGCCATTGGTTACACGCTTGGATCAGGGGTTTAATTCTTGTTAAAAAAAAGTGTTTTATGACCCCAAGGCCATTGGTTACACACTTGGATCGGGGGTTTAATTCTTGTTAATTACTATCTTTGATCTGTTGGCTATTTGATTCTTGTTGTATTTATTTGATGCAGGACAAGAACATGCGCTTTTGCTCATGGAATTAGCAAACAATTTGTTCTAAAATTATATTATTATAATATTATATTTCGTATGCAAAGCCGATGAAAACCTTGACCATATGTGCATTGATTCGTTGTTATTTGTCATTAATTTTTGGTTTTTGCCATTGTTTTGGCATTTTCTAGTACCTTTAAATTTTTTTATGGGCTGTGATATGGATCAAATGATATATATTTATAGTACTCCAAAGAATTTGCAAGAAATACAAATTCGGAGTTCGTTTCCCGTGAAGGAGTTAATGGAATCGTGAAATTCGATTTCGTGAAATCGTGTTTGTGAAAATGTGAAAAGTGGAATTGTGATTATGGAATTCAAATCAAGATAGGAAATCACAAAATATGCAGAAAGTACAAGCTACTTATGCACAAATGTTGAAATTCTAAAAACGGAAATTCAAACGCAAATTTAAAACGTAACGAACGAATTAAAAAGTGAATTTTAATGAAAAATGATTCTAAAAATGTAAAATAAATTTCTAAAAAATCTTAAACTACTAAAAATAATTTTGAGAAAAAGAAAAATATTTTTTTGACTTTTTATTTATTTTCTATGAGTTAACTTCTATTTTTGTAACTTTTAAATGAATTAAAAATAAGAGAAAATAAGAAAATAAAAGTGAAAAATACAAAATAAATTTTGAAAAATCTAAAATAACATAAAAGAATTTCTAAAATATTTTTGGAATTTTTCAGGACTTTTCCTAATTTTTATTTGATTTTCTCTATTAAAAAGTAATTAAAAATTGATTAAAATTTAAAATAAAATGAGAAAAATAGTAAAACTATTCAGAAAATTATCAAAAATTTACAGAAAATCTAAAATAATAAAATAAACTTAAGAAAAATTTTTGAAAAGAAAATAAGCTAGAAAAGTGCTTATTGAGCTTAAATCAGCTTAATACAAGTGCTTATTTATAAGCACTTGCAACAAATCTTAGTAAAACTGATACAGAATGTTCAATATACTCATATAAGCTCAAAGAAGTTGAAATCAAATCAAAATTGCACACAGATCACACAATTTGAACAATAAGCAGTTTACAATAAGCAATATCAATAAGCAGATGAGCACAGAATTAGCCAGAAGGTAGGAGAACATGTAAAGCACCTAAACAACTTCAATTATGCTCAGAGAACTCAAACAAGTCTAGGTTATGAATCCAAACTCACTACTGCAGGCCTAAACTTACATCAGCAGACTTGTTCTATACACCTAACTTGCAGAAACTAGTAAGCAATCCTAAAAAGCTCTAAAGTGAAATATTAAGGGGGAAAATCCTTGACTGAACTACTTAGTGCTTAAAAATGCTAAAAGCCCTATCACCGCTATTCATTAACTACCTCAATTGAGACCAAATTCAGCTCCCCATTGATACTTAAAAGCTGAGTAGTTGACTTTTATAATGCTTATACTATTTTGACTAAATCCAAATTCCAACCATCTAAACCTATCAATTGTGTTATAATAAGCTCTAAATACTGTGAGTTACACTAACCTTATCTATTTATTAACTAAATCTACAATAACACTAACTGATTTCTATAATACTAACTGTTAACTAATTTTAAGTTTAACTTTGACTATTTTGTGAAATAACCTAGCATTTTTATGCTAAATTTAACTATCTATAGCCTATTGTAATCTAAGTATGCAACTATATCAGTAAAACAACAACAACTCAACTCAAAACTAAGCAGATCCAAACACCCTGTTATCTTCAATTAGAACTATGAAATGATGAAACAAACCTCTAATCTCAAAACTAATGACCAAATAAGCTAAGTTTACACTATCAGAGACTAATTAGTCAACCAAATGCAACTAACCCCTACTGAAACTCAGAAACACATATTACACTACTAATGAAGCAGATTTGAACTAATATTTGATGCGTGGGGTTTGCACCAGGATTTACCTCTCAAGGGATCTTGAGAAGCTTACAACCCCCACCAGGCAGTGTACCTGATCGATGTAGTATAGTATAATGACAAGTACCGGGGGATTGATCATTCAGCTAGGAATAGTGTCGCTAGGATTAGAAAACCTAAAGACTAGGTCTAGAGATGAGGGATGATTCTTTTTGTATTTTTATATTTTTTAGAAAGCAAGTAAAAATCTCGGGTTTGAAGGATTTGGGCGGAATTAGTCGCTAATCAACTAACCCAATACTAAGATGCAATCAAAATAAAATACTAAAAATGAAAATAAAACTATATTAAACTAAGGTTGTGAGCAATAAGTGGGAGAAATGTGTTTACTTAGATTTCATTACTCCCTAGATATCTTTTACACATTAATTACTTGTTATAGTTGCGTGGATGACGGATTGTATTCCTTAATACCATTCATGGGGTGGGGTACTTAACTCCTCAATCCTATGAGTGCCTACTTCACACCTATGTCGAGCCGGCTAAGAAGCTCCTAACATGGGATCATTAGAATTTACTCATGCATTAAATACAACCAATAAAACCTAGTACACATCGGTTCATGTTTCCTAAGACATTCAAGCATGTTACCAATTGGAGATCTGCCAGTTTTCTTAAGCCTAACATTGAAATCATTCATCCAATACAACCATAAACAAGTAATCAACACATAATTAACATCTAGGTTTCATTAGATCTAAGCAAACACAAGATAGATCTAGCCTAACATGGTGGAATTAAGACAAGCACAAGATATAGACAACCAACACATAGACATATTGATTGAATTAAAATAATACTTATCTCAATAGCACATGTAAGCATTCAAGGGCTGAAAACCCTTCAAAAAGCTGTAAAATACGCATATGGTTCGGCCTTAGGGTTTCTCCAAACTTGTTCCTCTTTAATGAATGAAAATTATAAAACTATATATAGATTATAGAGGGTGACAGCGTCAAGAACAAATGTGTGACGCCGTCATCTCGCCGCCAAATAGTTCCTTGGACTGCCTAGATCTGGATCTGACGCCGTCATGTATACTCCTTATGCAGGCCGTCATGACTTTAACTCTTGACTCTCTACTTGTGAAGCCTTCAGGTTTGTACTGGGTCGTCATGGTCTTTACTCTTGACACCGTCAGGAATGTCCTCTTGACGCCGTCAAACACTGTTCTCAGCATGGAAAACTAAGTCTTTGGCGTTTTCTTCACTTTTATGCTCCAAAAACGTCCGAATTGCTTCCTTTTCCAGATTTCACTCCCAAAGTACCTAAAATCACAAAAGGAATGATTTAGGGTAATGTTTGATCAAATAAATTCAATTCCGGGCTTAAATGACCCCCTAAAAGTGGTTCATTTTTCGCCTCATCATATACCCTTACACTTGAGATTTGCTTGTCCTCAAGCAAATATGCTTTTATTCTAATCAAAAGACAAGTTAAGGGTCATTTAACACTAATATAAAAGTAATTACAACAAATAATCGTTCCACTAAAGATCGAAGATAAGCACGGATGTCATATACTAGCACCTCATAAATAGTGTTTAGATACTCACATCTCTCGGGTGTAATAAAGTACAAATTACAATATGGAAACGGAAGATATCTCTCACTACCTGTCATAGCAAAATAGATTACCATAGGCTTGGGAAAGGATCAAACCTCCACCACATGGCGTAAGCACCTAGGATAAACTATCAAAGAGGTCTTTTAAAGGGTTGTAACGTTAGGTGTAGGGATATGAAATACACGGTTTTGTTTGATATAGGCAGTCTTTACTGGTGACGAGTTAACAATCTTGGTTAATTACATGTACAATATGGCGTTGCTAAGCCAAGACTAGACTCGACTTAAGCTAATAAATGAAAAATAACAAAAACATAAAATGAACATAGAATGAAAAGGGATGGTAGTCCGTATGTTTTTTTTTTTTTTTTTTTTTTTTTTTAGACATACACTCTTACCCTACCATCCAAAATAATACATCATAGGGAATGAACATTCCCTTTACACTTGAATTTTTGCATACTTTACAATAAACTAATCTAACGACTCGAATTAAGAAAATCAAAACACTTGGAGCACTTTTAAGATTAACGTACATATGAGGGTAATAAATGATGTTCTTCCCCATTACTCCATAAAATAAGTACTTTACCCATGAGTCTCAATCGTCCCAAAACAATATGTACAAGGATATGACTTGACTTAGCAACCATGTAATCAATTAGATAGTTAACTTAGGGTTTAACAAATAACAATAATGCACTAAAAATGAGCGCATACACGGAAGGCTATGGCGATTTGGTGTACATTTAAGTGAGGTGTAACAAATTTTTCCTTTAAGTAAAATGCTTAAAGTTAGAAACGAAAAGATAGGCTCGGAGGGGTGTACTAGGGGTATCGTGTACTAAAAATGAGTACAACGCTAAGGTGTAGGAAAAATTAGTTGACTTAACTAGCCAAGTAATATGACTTAAATGGTCAAGTAATTATAACATGGGTTTAACACAAGGGTGATCCTAATGCCTCTTATCATGTAATAAATCCTACTACACGAATGTAGTCTCATTAGCGGTCTCGGGATGCATCACTAACGCAAGTTCTAGAATCTAAATGCTACCGGTACACTCATAAGCACTAATAGTAAATGCTTTTCCTATCAAATCTAAAGGCGAACCTCACATATTTGGGTGGAACATTTTTCTGAATAGTACGGTTATGTGCTAGTCATACAATCTCCTATCCATGAGACGCTTGCTATGGCTAAAGTTTCACTCCTAAATGTTGTAAAAAAATTTAAATTTGGCGCTAAAATTGCACTAACAAGTATTTCTCATAGTTTTATTACACCTCTACTATCAAACAAAACAAACTCAAGCGAAAGTGTATCTGTAAGGTATCATCATTTTACCCTCCCCTTACACTTAAGATGAACATTGTCCCCAATGTTCAAGTAAAGAATGTAAAAGTGAAATAAGTAAAAAGAATGAAATCAAATACTCCCCTGATTCGCTCGGTATGGATAATAAGTTGGCCAGGTTAAATCTTCCTCCGAGAAAATGAACAATCAAAGCTTCCCTTCCAGAATAATAATCATCTTCTTGTCATACATAACCTGTAAATCCTGAGAAAATAGACAAGGCAACCTCGCATAAAATCGGCGGCAATCTACATAAGTTACTAAATCCTAGAAAACAAAGTAAGATATAATGCTTGTGGAATGAAGTTTGCAGATTTCCTGGAGATTATAAAACTTAATAATTCAACAAAAACTTTAAGAATCCGTTAGAAAAACAAAACTGGTAAAATTTCCAGATTTTTACACGTGACGCCGTCAAGAGTAAACTCGTGACGCCGTCAGAAGTGACCTGCAGAAATTCTTATGTTAAGTTTCCGGAAAAACTTGGTTCTACTTCCTGGAAAATCCTGCAAAACTTCATTATGACTCGATACAAGCATTTGACTCTAACAAATACGAATATACATGTTCACTTAATATTGTGGAGAATCATGATCGGTTTGTTTCTTAAAAACATATTTGGGGTTTCCCCTTACACTTATCTTTTGCAAAAATACCTTTTGGTGAAGTTAAGACTAGGCCAAAACAACAAAGTAAAGTATTTCCACTATTTAGTTTAGAAATATGATCTACCAACAATAAAAATAAAGCATGCATACGTAAGCAAATAACAATCAAACAAAATAAAAATCACACAAAATCATGGGTTGCCTCCCAAGAAGCATTTTTCTTTATTTATGAGTCTTGTAGCTAGACTCAAGGTCATGGGTTACTACATGACTTCATCCCTTGAGATGATGTACCCCATGTAGTTGTGATCATTACTATTGTGGTGGTAGTGCCTCAATCTGTTAATACTTGCAATCACTTCTCCACCTACTTTACTTCTCAGATTAGCCATCCCATCTTGGCTCATGCTCTCAATTGTGAAAGGCCCATACCACCAAGGACTCGGTTTATCGGGTGGTATCGTTATTTCCAAGTGTCTTAAGAGTACCAAGTTCCCTCCCTCGAATGGTACATGGCTTTCTACTGGTCGATTATGTTCGAACTCGACATGAATTTTATTGCTTTTGCTTCTTTCATATTTAGCCTCCTTGTAGCTTTTGATTCTTGCCTCCCATGCAAGAATTTTATTCTGAACACGAATGGGTGTCGTGTAAATGTTGTTTTTGAGCTTTCTCCAACTCAAATTATCATGCCCACTTCGCGGGGTCATGGGGAAGCTAATCTTTCTTTTCCCAGTGAGCTCAATTTTCCTGCCTTCATACTTAATGACGGCCCTAGCGGTGGCAAGGAATGGTACCCCAAGGATTATTGGCATGCATCCATCTCCCTTATCATCGATGATCATAAAATCAACGGGGTACATGAGCCCTGCGACATTAACTAACACATCTTCTACGATCCCTAGGGGTATACGTAAGAGTGTCCAGCGAGGGATAACCTAACACGAGTGGGGGCTGGCATTTTTGACGTTAGTTGGATGTAAATAGTTAGGGGCATAAGATTTACTTCTGATCCTTGGTCGGCGAAAGCACTGAGATATTTCAAATCCCCGATGCTAGTTGGTATTTCAAAGTTCCCACACGCCATCTGCTTAGTAGCCACTTTTTGTACCAATAGTTTCTCGAATACTGGCCCCCCAGGTAACGTATCATACTCATATTTTCCCCCTTCCTCCTTCTCAGAACCCTGTTTGGAAGGTTGGTTACTGTAACACTCAGATATTTTGAACGTCTAAAATACCCAAAATACCCCTCAAATTTAAACTTTTTGAAATGATGTTAATTAATTTAAAACATTTCATTTCGATTTTAACCTACGTATTTAATTCGTTAATATGTGAACGTTATATGTCACACGATAATATTAAACTTATGATAATAATATAGTACGCGTCTAATTATTAGTTCTTCTAGCCGATTTATTTTGATGCGTTACAAACGTATAAGAACGAGCATTAAGTCCACATTCGTGATTGACTACTTTCCATCATTTTCCTCCTAAATTTCAGTACTTACCTATTTTGAAAAGCCACCCAATCTTTTTGATTTATTATAACCGAATCATGAATATCATATCTTTTATTTAACATAACGTAAAAAGAAAACAACCCTAAAACTATCTAAACGTGTATGGCGGCTACCACCCCTCTTCCTCCATTTTCTGTTCGGATAAAAGGCAACCAAGGAGGCTCGTATGTACGTGGTGGTTTTGGTGGACGTGAACGTAGGTTGATCGTGGGTGTTCGTTCGTGAATTGGTTTCGTTTCGTGTTTCGGCATCTATTTCTATTCGATCTGTCCTCATACGTCCATCCTAAAGGTATAATCTATCTTCGTTCTTGTACGTTTTGCTTCGCGACATGAAACTCATATAAGCATATATGTAACATATAAAATAATTGTTTGTATCGTCAAAGATAAGTATACGAATGTCATAGAATCATGAATCTTATGGGTCAACTTATTATGTTTGATACACACGTATGATATATGTAATATGATATGAAAGCTGGTCATGGAACTAACATAAGAAATATTACATCTATGCATGCATGGAAGTTTAGATACACCACATGAAATAATAACTGAAACCTGAGATGCTTAAATATTTGAATTTGGTTTTGGTACTTGAGTTAGAAAATGAAAAGCATGCATGTTTTACGTGTGGAATAATAAACAACCTTGCATGAAATAATGTTTTCGAAAGCCGATTTGGTCGTGTTGTTACATAAAATGATAGAAAGGAACACATAAAATCATGAACCTATAATTATATTACGAGTCGACTCATTTCTGTTTGAAAACTTTCGGATACATTGTACATTTGAATTGAATCTGGTCATGGGAACTTTTACACAACGTATAGTATTTTTCTTTTTTCTTTTGATATAGCGTGTTATGAAGTGAAGTGTTGTGTGTAAAATGTGAATCAAAGTGAGTAAAAAAAAGACATGTTAACAACCAGGTGATAAACGGTTTAAAAACTAAAGAAATTGGACTTGTTTTATGTCGTGGATGTATGATCGGTTGTGTCGATTCGAGTATATTTTGATGTCAAGTTTTCCTTTTCTTTTTAACGTGAGTAGAATTTTAAAAGAATCATACATGCATGAGAGTGAGTTCATAGTGTCATGAAACCATTTGCAAAACCAGATTGAAACTAAAGAATGAAAATGGGTATGCATGATGGTCAAATGAAAATGAGTTTTGTAATGTATTCGAATGTGTGTGCATGCATGTGTCTATACGTAATATAAGTATTAGTTTTGATGAGATTTCATGTAATCATTTGTGGGGCGTTAGTTTGTGTCTTGTGTGTATGCGTATTGAGATATAAACCTGTCGAAAAGGTGTGTGTTTCAGTTAACCATTTCATGTGTTAGTATGTGTGTCAATGGTGTCGAGTTTATGACGAGTCATGTATGGTTTATTAGAATTTTGGGTCGTCGCGGACTAAATTGATGTCGGGTATACATATAAATAAATTATAAACGACACGGCCTAAAATTATATTTTTAATCTAAAATTATAGTTTAAACTTTAAAATAATTTTATTTGACATTTTTAATATTTAATTGTGATAATTAACACTTCGACCCTAAACTTTGTTAAATTGACATATTTAACCCTAAACTACCGTATTTGTTATTTTAACCTTTAAATATCATTTAATTGTCATTTATAACCCTAAAGTATAATATTACTAATTCGGGAAACTTACTATTTTTTTGGAAAGCTGCTATAAAAGGAAAGTTAATAAAACAAGGAATCCGACTAAAATGAGTTTTATGATTTATAACAAGTTATTAATAATTAGACGATCATTATTCGTGTAGATTCGTTGAAGAATGAGTGACTTCCTATTCTTATGTTACGATATGATTTCGTTGGTGGTTTAAGGTACAGATATTCTACCTTTCTCAGTAAGGGTTCCGATCTCATGATTTTCGATCCTTGACTCTGATTCGTTTGCTATGATATGATTCATTGATATAAGCCTTTGACATGATCCCTTTGATATGATTCGTTGCTATCCATTTTGCTGATTACCTGATTACTATCTCCTGGTTGAGATTCTGTTTGATTATGATATGATTCGTTTGTTATGGATATGCTTTGTTTGATATGATTCGTTTCGTTCTTATGCCCGAGTTTTTAGTCTACCCATGGAGGTACCATGGGCGTGTCATTGAGGCACTAATGGCATGACACTATCTGGGGCGGTGTGATTAGTCATCGGCGTCCCCGTCTGATTATGATATGATAAGAGATCTCTTGGCCACTTTGTATATGATTTGTTTGTGGGGGGCGTATGGATGCATCCTAGGTTCTGTTTTGTTTTGAGAAGACAGTGACTGGCTGTACGTGCCTTGTACCCCTTTCACTTCTGGTACATTGGAGTTAGCTACTCTATGTACACCCTATAAATTGACGGATATGTGGTTATGTGATTTGAGACCTATTCGAGTATCTCGTTAGGTCGGCTCGTGGGTTTCCTATGTTTCTTGTGTCTATTCGAGTATCTCGTTAGACGCGCCTTTGTTGATACGTGCTCTTGATTCTCTTATGATTTGTTTATGTTTGATATATCTATGATGCTTCATTTCATTTGACTTATGATATTCGTTGATCTCTTATGCATTTGAAAGATGATATTCCGTTCAGCAGAAGCTTATGATGTCTTGTTTCTTATACTTATATACATTTCATTCATTCATTTGCTTTGTTATATATCTGTTCACTGGGCTTTTTAAGCTCAGCCACATTTCCTTTCCTACGGCAGGTTTTAGGTTGGAAGCTGGGTTTGGGTGAAGAGTGCATAGGAGCTTTAGTGGACTACCCCATGGACTAGAAGCCCATTACATCTGGACTAATTAGATTAGACCTTGTTTAGTTTGTATTTTCTTTTCTTTTATAGTTTTAGTATTTCTTTTGTACTTTTATATTTTTCCCTTGTAACCTTTTGTTTTAAGTCTTCCGCTTGCGTTGTATGCTTTGTATGCTTTGATATGTCACCATACTGTAGCGCTCCAGACCCATGTCGGGTTGGGGTGTTACAGTTACGCCTTTCACCCTTTATCCAATTTGTTATAGTGTTTTCGTTTATATCATGCTTCAGGTAGTAACTCAAAGGTTGGGATTTTGGTGGCTCTTCTAAGGTTTGTTTAGTAGGGGTTTCTACCTTCTCATTATCCTTGTGGACAATTGTGATGGAATTAACAAATTGGGTAGTGGGGATGACGCTTTCTTTCCTTAGTAGCATTCTTTCGGGGGTTCTCTGGTTGGCATACTCCTCCAATAGACTCATCATCTCATTCCTTTTCTCTTGCATCTCCTCTTTTTGCTTATAAACTGCTTCCTCGAATCTAGCGAGCCGATCTGAATGAGTTACCATATATTCTCTCATTCTAGATTTAAACTCCGGGCTAAGCTCCTCGGGAGGGGAATAAGGTGGGGCATAGTTTTGAAAAGTCTCGACATTCTCTCTAGAGGGTGATTCTGATAACGGTGTTGAAGTCGTTTTCGAGACAGAATTGACAGTGGCCCGTCTAGGACTTAAGGATCTCCTTTGCCTTTCCTCAAAATAGTCAACTTTTGCCTCGAGTTTGCATAGGAGTTCATTGGGGATTTCGGTAGTCCCTCCAGATGTTGAGACTGCATTGATGGCCGCTTTTATCGTATGATTAAACTCCCACATCTCTTGATTATCGGCGGCAAGCTCTTCAATAATTGCCCAGGACTCCTCGGCGTTCTTATCACGCAATTTACCTCCCGCGGCCCTATCGATTGTATGTTTAGTGTGATATTCAACATGGTCGTAGAAAATTTGAACTAATAACCAAAGGTTTATACCATGATGAGGGACCTTATGGAGGAGACCCTTAAAACGAGCCCATGCTTCGTAGAAAGTTTCACCCTGATGTTGTTCAAACATCAAAATGTCATTTCTAAGCATTGCAGTCTTCCCCGGTGGGAAGAATTGAGTAAGGAAGCGATTGGTGAGATTATCCCATGTGGTGATGGATCCCGCGGGTAAACGCTCAAGCCATTGACTAGCTTGATCACGTAGAGAGAATTGGAATAGGCGTAATCGGGTTGTCTCTCAAGTTGCAACATCTAGGTCTATGGAATCTACGATTTTAAGGAAGTCCTTAAGATGTTGATTTGGATGTTCGGAATGAAGTCCATGGAATGCACATCCGCTTTGCACCAACCGGATGGTGTAGGATCGCAAGGGGGTCACATTGGCTCCGGTGAGCTCAATGGTGTTTCGGTAGCCTTGGTGGCTAGGTCGGGAATACTCTCCTAAGGTTCGGGGCCTAAGAGGTTCTAGCGGTGGGTTTTGTTGTGGTGGGATGACGGGTTCAAAGATGTTCCCATCGTCCATGATGTCGGGTGGTGAAGAGTTACGAACAAAAACACAAAGAAATAAGATAGACTAAAGAGAACCTAAAAATAAAATAAAAAAATCTTAATAGAAAGGAATCTAGCAAGTAGACCTAATAAAAAGAGATTCTAACCTAGACAATAACTATTCCCCGAGCTGCGGCGCCAAAAACTTGATGCGTGGGGTTTGCACCAGGCTTTACCTCTCAAGGGATCTTGAGAAGCTTACAACCCCCACCAGGCAGTGTACCTGATCGATGTAGTATAGTATAATGACAAGTACCGGAGGATTGATCGTTCAGCTAGGAATAGTGTCGCTAGGATTAGAAAACCTAAAGACTAGGTCTAGAGATGAGGGATGATTCTTTTTGTATTTTTATATTTTTTAGAAAGCAAGTAAAAATCTCGGGTTTGAAGGATTTGGGCGGAATTAGTCGCTAATCAACTAACCCAATACTAAGATGCAATCAAAATAAAATACTAAAAATGAAAATAAAACTATATTAAACTAAGGTTGTGAGCAATAAGTGGGAGAAATGTGTTTACTTAGATTTCATTACTCCCTAGATATCTTTTACACGTTAATTACTTGTTATAGTTGCGTGGATGACGGATTGTATTCCTTAATACCATTCATGGGGTGGGGTACTTAACTCCTCAATCCTATGAGTGCCTACTTCACACCTATGTCGAGCCGGCTAAGAAGCTCCTAACATGGGATCATTAGAATTTACTCATGCATTAAATACAACCAATAAAACCTAGTACACATCGGTTCATGTTTCCTAAGACATTCAAGCATGTTACCAATTGGAGATCTGTCAGTTTTCTTAAGCCTAACATTGAAATCATTCATCCAATACAACCATAAACAAGTAATCAACACATAATTAACATCTAGGTTTCATTAGATCTAAGCAAACACAAGATAGATCTAGCCTAACATGGTGGAATTAAGACAAGCACAAGATATAGACAACCAACACATAGACATATTGATTGAATTAAAATAATACTTATCTCAATAGCACATGTAAGCATTCAAGGGCTGAAAACCCTTGAAAAAGCTGTAAAATACGTATATGGTTCGGCCTTAGGGTTTCTCCAAACTTGTTCCTCTTTAATGAATGAAAATTATAAAACTATATATAGATTATAGAGGGTGACGGCGTCAAGAACAAATGTGTGACGCCGTCATCTCGCCGCCAAATAGTTCCTCGGACTGCCTAGATCTGGATCTGGCGCCGTCATGTATACTCCTTATGCAGGCTGTCATGACTTTAACTCTTGAATCTCTACTTGTGACGTCTTCAGGTTTGTACTGGGTCGTCATGGTCTATACTCTTGACGCCGTCAGGAATGTCCTCTTGAAGCCGTCGAACACTGTTCTCAGCATGAAAAATTAAGTCTTTGGCGTTTTCTTCACTTTTATGCTCCAAAAACGTCTGAATTGCTTCCTTTTCCAGATTTCACTCCCAAAGTACCTAAAATCACAAAAGGAACGATTTAGGGTAATATTTGATCAAATAAATTCAATTCCGGGCTTAAATGACCCCCTAAAAGTGGTTCATTTTTCGCCTCATCAATATTATTCTTGTTGATACAAAAGTTGGGCGTTCCTTGTTTAGGTTCCTGTTCTCATACCAATCAGATCTTAATGCTTGAGACATGCGCACTAAGAAAGCAAACAAACACCGTTAGGCTTATCGTGGGATTGTCTCCCACGATTATCCTCCGGCGTGAGAGTAAGTAATCGGTTTTAGGGTAGTATTGAAGAGTTAGGGTTTTAGATCGTACCTCAATGAGAATTATAATATTCTTTATATAGGTACGGAATCCTTGTAGATTTTTTGCTCCTTACTCTTCGGAGTATCACACTTATCCGGTCATTGATCTTTATCCCATAAATAAAAGATCATTATCTAGACCATAAATAATATATTTGGGTTTGGGCTTTTGTGAGCCCAAACCGTTAGTATAGTAGCCCGAATCATTATTATGATAGCCCATACGTGATGGGCTTGGGCATTAGTAATGTCCATTAATCAGGTTCGTGACCCGAGTATGGACTATACGTCATCATCTCCCCCTGTCTAGTATGCGCGGGGTGTAGCTGCGTATGCTAGACTGATAACTATAGCAGTAAGCGTGGCGGGAAACTTCTTGTATTTCCCGCCAAAAAGAATATATGGTGTATCTAGGCTCAAAAAGTCCCATGTATCCCTTGAAAGACGTGAAAAAGTGTTGTACCTGTTCGTATTCTAGCCACACGATTAAGGTAGTGGGATCCACGTGGCATCCATCTAAGGCGAGGGGTAACCCTATATAAAGGGTTCCCCATTTTCACTGTGATTATCACAGTAAAAACGCCATTTTTCCACTCTTAGAATCATCAAACACCAATCAAGAAACCTAGCATCTGTTAAGGTAATAGCGTGTGCGCTCCTTGATCTAAGCATATTTAAAAGATAGTTCGCCAATTAAACGATGTTGTCCCCGAGATGGACGAGGATGAACTCCGTCAGTTCACCTCCGACTGTTTCATTCCCCTCGCGTTGCACCCGGAAGTACCAGAGGCGGACGCATCTATTGCAGACTTCCCTGAGGGGAAGATAGGGGTATACACGTGCTTTTTCGAGTTTGCGAATCAGCGCGTGCCCATATCCCTATTCTTGAGCGACGTACTCAATTACTATCGTCTGCACATATCCCATCTGCACTGTATAGGTGCGGCGAAAATAACCAATTTTGAAGTAAACTGTCGTTTACTTGCCATAAACCCAACCATCCATCTCTTCCGCGCATTTTACCACACAACGTGGACAAACGGGTGGGTGTCTTTCTTGAAGCGCGCAGGGCACCTTCAGTGTTATACGGAGAAAGTAGACGCCTTTAGGAACTGGAGGGAGAGATTCTTCTGGGTAGATAGTAGAGTGTTCCCCTGGCTCTTTGAGTTCTATACTCAGGGGACGCTACCAAAGGATGAGCGCCCCGACCCCGGGACGTACAATATGGATGATGCGGAGACCATCAACGCTAACCGCATCCCCATCAACTCCTACCCCGAGGAGTTTTTGGTACACATGGGGATTAGCCGCAACTTCTTTCATGGCGCGGACGAGGTGCCAACGTTTCTGGATGAGAGTGGCCGGGGGTGGATGCTTGTCCTTCCTTTCCTTCGCATCTGTAGTGTAAGCATTCTTTTTGTACTGCAACTTTAATAACTCTATTTTGTTTGTTGTTTGTTACTTGTTGCGCAGAGATGGACTTGTTCAGTGTGGTGAAGTTGTCGAAGCCTGTTCAGGTAACTGTGGGAGTGCGTCCTTTGAGGGAGGGTGAGGCGCCCATTCTGGAAGCCACAGCCGGGCGCACCTATGCGCAAGAGGACGCAGCCAACGTCGCCCAACCCTTGTTGGTGGCGACGCCTGTGCAGAATGTTCCTTCTAAGGGAGTGCCAAACCCTGAGCCTGCGCGCACTGAGTCGTCTGAAGGTGTTGGGATCTTCAAGGTCGACACTGATTCTGAAGAGATGAGTCAGAGGGTGAAGCGCAAGGCTTCTGGTGATGGTGGCGAGGGTACCTCCAAGCGCAGGCGTCATGTCATTACTGTGGATGAGTCCACAGATGAGGAGGCGTCTCTATCTGTGGCTGCGCGAGATACTGCTGAGACCTCCTCCCCAAAGTAAGTAATGATGTCAAGTTCTCTCTCTCTCTCTCTCTCTCTCTCTCTCTCTCTCTCTCTCTCTCTCTCTCTCTATATATATATATATATTTTATTATTTTTTTTTTTGTTAAATGTATTGACTTTTTGCTCTTTGCATGTAGTGACGAAGCTGCAGGGGTTGATGCAGCGCATACGGAGCAATCGCTACCTAAGGTGAGTCACCCGCAGGTGGAAGAGCCTCCCAAGGCTAATGAGGAGATGTCTACTGAGGCGCTGATAGAGGAGTTGAGTGTGGCTGTTGCGCGCCAGGCCACCTTGGTCGCTCAGCTCACTGCGCAGTACGCTGATGAGGGTAGTAGCAGCGCGCACAAGGATGAGGAGATCGCTTTGTTGAAGGCGCAGTTGGCGAGTGCCCAGGCCGCCTTGGAGTCAACGGCATCATACTCCAAGAGGCTTGCGGATGAAAAGTTGTCTCTATTGGCTGACTTGAGCCATGGGCGTGCTGCCTTTGAGCAGTATAAGGCTACATGCTTGTGGGGGTTGAAGTATCTTCAATAGAATAAGAGCAAGCACTTCGCCCAGCTAGATGACTTCCGCAAGGTCGTAGAGGCTGCCTTGGAGACGCATGAGGGTAATCTGCGCAAGCTTAGCATTGAGTATGATGAGGAGTAGTATCCTCATTTGGTGTCTGCTGTTGCTGAGCGCAGGCACTTGATTCTTTTTTATCTCTTTTTCGGCTTTCCACTTTGTAATTCCTTTGAAATTATTGTCTTTTAATGGGTTGTTTTTATTCGTAGGTGGTTGATCAGTCATGGTCTTTGCTTGGCTGCGATGGGTACACTGGAGTCCCAAGAAGTCGTTGATGCTTTTGGGAACATTGTGCAGTGTGTCTTAGCGCGTGACAAGGCTGAAGCCATGGAAGAGCTGCACAATGCCAAGTTGTTGACGGTGCCCCTCACAGAAGTGCCAGGCTACGCTGGAGATGGTTATGCGGAGCTTGTTGATGCTAAGGAAAAGATGAAGATCTTCGAGTTCCCTCGCATCGCTCAACTGAAGCGTGACCAGGATTACCCCATCAGCATAATTATGGAGGGGTTAACCCTGGCGAGGCATATAGCGTAGGACGCGGAGGCGCAACCTGACTTCTTTTTTAAGCCAGATGAGTCACAGCTACAGGTGCCCGTTTTTGCTCGCCCCCGAGACATGTTGATTCCCTTCGCCCTGGAGAAGGAGATATCTTTGAAGGCGGCTTTGGAAGCCCATATCACAAGGCTTGCTAGGAAGAAGGGCTTGAAAGGGAAGGCAATCTTGTGCGGTGTTGGTGCAGCCCATCTTCCCAGATCTGATGGGAATCCTGTCAGTGTGCCGACAGTGTCGCAGGAGGATAGCAGCCTACTAAAAAGGCTTGAAGAGGCTGGGCATGTAGCGTCCACCGCTAGTAGTTCAGGGCATAGATGTAATCGGAGTATTTAGATTTGTAGATTCACCCTTTTTATTGTATATGATGATTTTATAACTTGTATAAACTCGTAGTTGATGAATAATAATATTGGTTTCCGTACGCATGTTTGTATGATCTTGTACTTAGATTATTTGTCTTTTCGTGAAAGACTTTCCAAGAGTCAAATTGTGACCAAACGTACTTAGGAAAAATTGTATTAAGCCCATAACTTAATAAATATATGTGAATAAAAAATTCATAAGTATATGGATTAACCTGCAGCGTGCTGCAAATACCATATCAAGGAACCAAGAGTCTTGGCTCCTAAATTGCTAAACGTGCACAGTGTGCGTTGTTGCGTATCCTTCGTGGGATGCACATTAAACTAACTTCAACGTCTTGAGAGTAAGGTGTTTAGCAAGGATGCGTGATCAAATGTTGATGGGTTTGCAACCCTCTTACTCAACGAGTTATTTATTATGTTTACTCATCCTTTCTGCCATCGTGGGTCTTAATGAATGCATGCACGCCATGTAGGCAAAAGTATAAGTTAAAAATATTAAGACATAAATAAAAATGTAAGAAATAAATTTAAATGTGTCACGGAGTTAGCTAGAAACCACGATGTTTGATTAATTCTTGCAAGTTTTTGAAAAGAAAGACAATTCCCTAAACAAAACAAAATGTAAATACATGGACATTTATTGAGCACTTACTAAAGTGCGGAGGTGTCTGTGCGTGGGCCGTAGCCTTTCCTAAAGATAGCATCTCTTGAGATTGCAAATATTCCAAGTGCATGCTAGCTCATGGCCATCCATATCACGCAGATTGTATGCACCTCTGCCTAATGCTTCTATGACCTCGTAGGGTCCTTCCCATTTTGGTCCAAGCTTTCCTGTATCTTCTGCGTGGCTTGCATCATTAGTACGATATACAAAGTCTCCTGCCGTGAATGAAGTGTTTCTGACTTAAGCATCATAGTATCCCTTCATCTTTGACTTAGCCCTTGCCTCACATATAGCTGCACGTTTGCGCCTTTCTTCCAACAGATCCAAGTCTATACGTCGCTCGTCGTCATTGGTTGTAACATTGACTTCTGCCGTGCGAATAGTTGGCATCCCAATCTCGGCTGGTATGACAGCTTTGTCCCATAGACAAGAGAGAATGATGTATCTCCAGTGCTGACTTTGATTGTTGTAACACCCCAACCCAAAAAGGGCTAAAGTGTAACATTATGGGGTCGAATCAGAACATAAGCAAGCGGAATACATTAAATAATACATTGGTTACAAAATAAATCTAATAAATGATAAGGTGCTAAAACTAAGCATAACAGCTTCCAAACTAATTACAAACTAAGAACCAAAAGAGGAATTTCTAAGTCCATCTCTAATCCATAGGGAGCTATCAACCGTGTAGTCCACTAAAAGCTCATAAGCACTCTTCACCCAACCCAGCTTCCTTCTAAAACCTGCCGCAGGAAAAGAAATGCGGCTGAGCTTAAAAAAGCCCAGTGAACAGATATAAACAAACAAAAGCAATTAACAAAAGGGAAACGAAAGCGAATCCGAAATGAATCCGAGCAAACCTGTTGAGACGAATATTAAAGAATATGGAACATATGAACAGAACACGATCAAAGGGAATACGTATAAGGAATATCGAATGAATCAAAGGAAAATGAAACAAATTATAAGTGTAACCAAATGAACTAAGGAAATCTTAAGTCAATAATAATAAAAAAGTTAGAACAACAAGGATCACATATATAGTAGAAGTAACAGAAATGCCCAACAATCATATATCAAATTGTACACAGAGTAGCTAGCTCGATGTACCAAATGTGAAATGGAGTGTAATGCACACACATACCCATTCACCAAATTCAAAACGAAACAAAGTACCTAGGATGCATCCATACGCTCCCTACAAAAACAGATATATATGCACAAAGCTCTAGGCTAAGTAAACATATACAACAATAAATATAGGCCTAAATAGCTAGCTTAAAGGGAACGCTGTGGACTAAAACCCACCTCCACAGATAGTGTCAATACCACTGGTGCATCAGTGGCAAGGCCATGGACTCCCCATGACTGGCTACAATTTAATCAAATAATGGGCAGCATATAAGGGCATAGGAATGCTATAAGAAATGGAATATAGCATACAACAAATATCAAAACAAATCATAACAGAAATGGATCGGTCAAATATGGATCATAGCAATGGTTCAAGTCAAAGGTCTAAATCAAATATTCATATTATGAGGATCAAATCAAAGGTTCATAATAGCAAAAGGGTTCATAGTAAGGTTCAAAATTTGAAGTTAAATAATCAAAAGATGTTAAAGAAAGTCATAAGAAATCTTAGAGAATAAAACAGAGTAAGGACTTTTGAAAATTATTTAAAACCTTTTTATCGTAAAAGTATTCCTTTAAAAACACATTTCATAAAAATCATTAAAAACCTTCATATAAAACTGGCATCGTATCGTAATAACAGAAATCATTTCAAAAATAGTTTTTCTCAAAAGTCATTAGGTTATATTTTTAAAAGGGTCTTCATACGAAATCATAATATCAAATGAACCAATGATATTAGGCGTATAAAGATCAGAAATCATAATAGTGGCAATGGAACGGATCATGAGTCATAAGAAACCTTATTGAAAGGTTAGAATATATGTACCTTAACCGAAAGCAGACCAAAGAGAAAGTCAAACGAACGAATACGAAATGAATTACTCCCGCTTCACGAAATCTATACGAATTAATAACCAAATATTACTTCACGTTCATATTGATTTAGGTTACTCATTTAATATGCTTTCCATTTTAAGTAAATTTTTCAATTTAGTAAATTTCTCATATTAACAAGATTAATCTTTAATGATTATAATTAATAATTAATTAAGTTAGATTACTCGAAATGAACATTATAATAGATTAGAGTTAATTACGACAATTTAGTAAAGTTTAGGGTCAAGATATAAATTCTCAAAATTCAATATTAAAATGTCAAAAAAAATTATTCTAAGCTTTATACTATAGTTTTATATCAAAATAATAATTTTAGACCCCGTCGTTCATAATTTATTAACGTATCATTGACATTAATTTTAGACCGTGACGACCAAAATAATGTTATTATCACAAGCACAATCACACGACTCGTGTACCAACTCACACAACACACACCTCTATATATGGTTCTAGTATGACAAATATTCATGTCGAACAGATCCAAACAGAAGTATATACATGCAAGCCATATTCTATATTAAAACCGATTCATATATATTTGTTATCATCATATGTTTTGAAATCAGTTTTAAACTACTACGTCATACACATTACACATAAAATACAAATAAACTCCATGCATGCATGATTATATCATTGAGTTCTAGCCAATTAACCCTTTGTTTTATATGGTTTGATAACGAGTAGAACAGGATCGGAAAGAAAAGAACAAGCAAGGTTTGAGACGGTTACCCGTGAAGTACGATCGACTAAGAAGAAGAAAGTATTTCGAGCCAAAGACCAATCGGACCAACCTTTAACCCCAACACACGAACGAGTCGAATCGAATCAAGCATGAGATCATAAACAGGACTAAACTTGTATATTTGTTGTTGAATGAAGGGCCAAAACTCATGCAAACATACGCCCGACTTTTATTCATATGAACATGAGGGAAAAATTTAAGATTTGGTTGCATGGTTAATGAGGTACAAGCATGTTATTCTCTGGTTTAGAGTCGGCGTGGAGGGATAGCAGAAACAATATATGGTTTGGAAATAATTTAGGCAAAGCGTGTGAATATAATTCGGTAATGCTGTGTCTCATAACTTGTGTGATACGTATTGATACCCCACTCGACCTGCTCTAGACTCGTTCATGGACGAATGAAACCAACTTCTGATCGAAGATGCACACGAAACACAATCCGCACAAATCACTCTCCACGCTCATATATTATGGATCAAGGATTACCTCAAGGCTGATTGAAAGGAACAAAAACGGGACTCGAACCCAACAGCTCACGAACACCAGATGTGCTACGAGACTCCAAACCCAATCACGATGCAACCCGAACTCGAACTAGAGCAGCGAACTTGGAGTCTCGACCACACGAATACAACCTAAAATGAAACGAAATCTGGACGCTCACAACACTCGTTGTTTATACATGCAGTGATTTATGACTTGTAGTTTTTCTGTTTTTTTTTTTTTTTTTTTTTCTTATTTGTGTTTTCGTTGTATTGAGGATAGCACATAGTGAGGGTATATACGGTTTAAAGGAAAAAGGAAAAACGTGTGTTAAAGAGGGAAGGTTATTAATATTGTATCAAATTCCTAGAGAGGTGCCGTGAATTAGGGAATAGGATAGACAAATCAATATCTTTTCATTTATTAGTTCTAATCAAACGTGTGAATAGCTTAACGAAATTTTTGGCCCAAGAATACATTATAAACGTGTAATAAAGTTCATGTTGTACCTTTGTATATTATAAGGTTAAGTATTCATCTTAGTTAATTTCTAATGTAGAGTTTTAGTAGTCTTATTAGTGATTTAGGAATTTTAATAACTTAGCTTTAAGATTCATAAAGTTATAGATTCAAAGATTAGAGGGGCAAAATAGGAAATTCACAAGTTTTAAATTTTAGGGTTTTACAATTGTCGTACGGTGCGCCCATAAAACATGCGATAATTCATCCACCCATCTTCTTTTGTGTTTGTCAAGACGAGCTTTAATTCCTTCGCCCAGACTATGATTTGCGCGTTCAACCAAACCATTGGTTTGTGATTGCTTAACTGACGCGAAGTGTTGTGTAATATTTAGCTGTGCGCACCAGTCTTTGAACGGGTTATCACATAATTGTTTTCCGTTTTCCGAAATAATTTCTCCCGGTAATCTAAAGCGACATACAATGTTGTCCCAAACAAAGCGTTTGACTGGTTGCCTGTGATAGTTGCTACTGCTTTTGCCTTAATCCACTTAGTGAAGTAATCTATGGCCAATATGAGGAATTTTCCCCTTGCTGCAACAGGAAAAGGGCCTGCAATATCAATACCCCATTTATAGAAAGGCCATGGTGAAGTTATAGGCGTCAGCTCTTGTTGTGGTCGGCGTGGGATGGGTCTGTGGACCTGGCAGTCGCTACATTTCTTTATCATGTCTCGCGCATCGCGATGCATAGTAGGCCAATAGTCTCCTGACCGCAAGGCTCGTGCCACAACGGACCATGGTGGATTTCTCAGAGTACGTAATCTTCCTGAAGAGGTCCAACGCACCGAAGCCATGGTTGTAGGAATGAACGTCGGTATAGGATACCATCTCGAAGTTCGAACCTCTGCGCTGTGCGCTGTATCCGTCGAGCATCCTTCTATTCCTGGGGTAATATCCCTTGCTTATGAATTTGATGATAGGTTTCATATAAGTAGGATTCTGCTCTTCTATCACCATGGATATCTCCATCTTTGAGATGGATTTGTTCTTCAAGGTCTCCACCAATACCTGTTTTGACAGGTGCGCAAAGCTTGTAGATGCGATTTTGCTTAGTGCATCTGCTTTCCTGTTTTCTCCTCTAGGAACTTGATTAATGGTGAACCTGTCAAAGCCCTGGATTAGGGACTTGGTCTTGTCGAGGTATTGGACCATGTTATCCTCTTTAGCCACATAGTCGCTCAACACATGATTGGCGACTAATCGGGAATCGACATTTGATTCTAGGTTGCGTACACCCATTTGAGTTGCAATGCGTAATCCGGTAAGTAGGGCTTTATATTCTGCCTCATTGTTTGTGGATGTGAATTCAAAACGCAGTGCGTAAGTGAATTCCATTCCTTCTAGGCTGGTGAGGATAAGGCCTGCGCCTGACCCATCCACGCACGAGGATCCGTCCGTGAATAGAACCCATGGTTCTTGTAGTTCTACCTCGCTTTTTGAAGGTGGAGTATCAGTATCTGGTTTCTCAATAATGAAATCGGCTAATATCTGCCCCTTGATCGTAGTGCGTGGTCTATAAGAGATGTTATGCTCGCTCAATAACACACTCCGTTTTTATAGCCACCCCGATGCGTCTGGTTTAGAGATAACTTGTTTGATAGTCTGGTCCGTAATCACTGCTATTGGGTGTGCTTGAAAGTATCTGTGCAGTCTTTTAGTTGCGAATACTAAAGCTAGGACCAGCTTTTTCATAGCGGTATAGTTAGTCTCTGTCTTCTTAAGTGCTTTGCTTACAAAGTATACTGGTGTTTGAATGGAGTTCCTATCTGTCAATATCACCGCGCTGACTGCTCCATGGGTTGCGGACAAGTACATGATCAATTCTTCCCCTGGTCAGGGTGCGACAAGTTTGGGAAGTGCTTTTATATGTTGCTTAAGCTGTTGAAAAGCTTCATCTGCTTCCACAGTCCAACGAAAATCTCCCTTTTTTGTACACTTCGTGAGTGTTTTAAATAGAGGGAGTGACTTATCTGCTGATTTGGACAAGAATCGATTTAGCCCAGCTAGTTTCCCATTTAATGACTGGAATTCTTTCAGTGTGCGTGTGAAGGGATTTGGATTACAGCTTTTGTCTTTTCTGGGCAGGGCTTAATGTCATTGGGCTCTATCAAATATCCGAGAAACATGCCTTCTGTAGCGCCAAAAGTGCACTTCTTGGGATTTAACTTCATGTTGATTCTTCCCAGTGTTTTGAATGTTTCCTCAATGTCACGCACCAATTCTTATTCGGTATGACTCTTTATGACAAGGTCATCAACATAAACCTCTAGGTTGCGACCTACTTGCTTCTCAAACGGGTTGTCCACCAACCGCTGGTATGTTGCTCCCGCATTCTTTAGGCCAAAGGGCATTTTTGTGTAACAGTAGACCCCTTGACTTGTGTGGAAGGCTGTTTTTTCTTCGTCTTCCTCAGCCATCTGAATTTGGTGGTATCCTTTATATACATCTAGGAAGCATTTAAAGGGGTATCCGCACAAAGATTCTACCTTCCAGTCTATCTCTGGTAGCGGGTAACAGTCTTGTGGACATGCTTTGTTAATATCAGTAAAGTCCATGCACATTCTCCAGCTGCCATCGCTCTTTTTTACCATCACTGGATTGGAAAGCCAGTCATCGTAATAGACCTCCCGCATGATGCCTGCGTCTACAAGCTTGTGTACTTCCTCTAGGATCGCTTTTGCGCGATCTGGAGCCTGGTCGCGCTTTTTATGCCGTATTGGAGGATATCCTTGTCGGATTTTTAGCTTGTGCTCTGTGATAGATCTTGGCACTCCAGTCATGTGCTTTGGTTCCCACCCAAAGATATCTAGGTTCCTTTGCAAGAGTGCGCACACAGCCGCTCTGCCTTTGTCAGACAGCGACCCTCTAATTGATACCTCTTGATCTGGGTAGTCAGAGTGAATTGCGACCTTTAGGTTTGACACTTTGGCTACACGCTGTTCTGGAATACTCTCTGTTTCACTCGTCACCGTGTTGCATTCTTTAGGTGACACAGCGATATTGTAGAGGGTAACAATACCTCCATCTACTGGGAATTTGAGCATCCTGTGTGCTGTAGATGGTACCGTGCGCATGGCTGATATTCCTGGTCTTCCAATAATGTCATTGTATGACGAAGGAGATCTGATTACCATAAAGTTCATCCAAGCTGCCATAGAGTGTTGCTTATCACCAACGACCACAAGTAAGCGCATTTGCCCCATGGGCCATATCTTTTCTCCTGTGAAGCCAGTTAGCGACTTCGTGGCCGGAATTAACTGACTTCGTATCTCAGGCCACAGCCTCCTGAAACAATGTTCATATAGAATGTCTGCGGATGCTCCTCCATCAACATACATGCGGTGGATATCGTGACCCCCCGTATATATCTCAATGGTGAGCGGCTCTGATACTGCGTTATCCGCAGCTAGAGTGGGGAAAGAGATTTCGTTTCCAAAGGAAAATTTTTGGCTGACTTTTTGCCTCGTCTTTCACTGCCATGATTGTATCATGTAGATGGTGTCAGCCTTGTCTTTGGGTGTCTCTTTCTTGCCTCCATTATTCTGTTTATCCTTCCCCTCCTCGATGTTTTTAACGAGGTGATCCATTTTACCTTCTTTCACTAATTTGTCAATTAGTTGGCGCAGTTGGACACACTCGTTGGTGGTGCGGCCCTTTTGTCCATGGTATTCGCAGTATCCATTCCCTACGCGCCGATCCTCTGGGGTGCGCATTGGCGAAGGTTTCGGGAAGTTTGCACCTTCTGTCACAAATATCTCCCTTGGGGTCTTCGTGAGTGGAGTGTATTTGTCGTTATCTCATCCGCTTCCCTGACTGCGGTAGTTCTTGCTGCGGTTGCGACTCTGGTCATTGTATTGTCTCCTGGGCTGTTCTTGTGACCTATAATTTGAGTAACATTTTTTGCTATCTGCAGCAGCTGCTTCTCCTTATATAAAAGACCTGGTGCGCTTCATCAGTTCATCAAAGGTTTGGGGGACCTTATCATTCAGTCTCCTGATAAGCTCTGGATTATTGATCCCATTCATGAACCCTGAGATCTTTAGCACTTCGGGACACGCCTTGACGTGTATGCATTCATCCTTATAGCACTCCACATAAGCGCTTGTGGATTCCCTTTGGTACTATTTTACTCTGGCAAGTTCAACAGGGTTCTTGGCGCACTTCTTTCTTTGGGTAAAGTTCAGACGGAGTGCTTTTCGCAACTCTTCAAACCCGTTTATGCTTCTTCGTGGAAGCTTGCAAAACCAGGTTCGCGCATTTCCTACCAATGTGGAGTTAAACATGTGGCACCACACTGGTTGTGGCCAATTTTCGATAGTAGCAGGATCCCTCGTCCCATCATATGTTTTAACATTGGCGGGCATGCGCCTTCTCTTATCATCTGAATAATCGCTGATGCGCCACGTGAATGCGTCGACCTTTTGGCGATGCCAAGGAAGAGATATATCTTCGTTCTCCACATCGCGATGTCTTCTCCTGGACTTCCAGTGTCCTGTTTCCTCGTCCTGGTTGTCTGAGGAGTCACTTGAGGTGGAGTCGGCCTTTTTGCGGCGTTTACGCCGTTTTTCTTCGGTGTCTGAGCTTGAGGGGCTTTCACTTGGGGGAGGCTGTCTCCCCAGCCTATCATGAACTCTTCTGCTGCTAGACCTTGAAGGGCTCTCGCTCGGTGAGCGTTACCGTCCAAGTCTATCCTGGATCCTGCGGCTACCAAGTCTAGCATGGACATTGGTACGCCTTCCATTATCTTCATGCTCCTCCAAGTACTGCGAATCAGATGCTTCATCATCCGCAGCCTTCCTTCTGACTCTAGTGAACACTGGAGGTCGGCGGGTATCCTTTTTGCCCCCTCCTTCTGATAGCGCGACGGGGATGCTTCGTACTCAGGGCCAAAGTTGAGCCGGGCTTGCACGCTCATACTTGACCTTTTTCTTGCTTCCTCTTGCATGAGGGCAGTTAAGGTTTCATAATTTTGGGACACAAAATTACTTAGCATGAACTCAGGCGCATCCCCCTCTACCGCGAGGATATCTGTTTCCACATTAGGTCCCCTGTTTCGATTAGGCGCGCATGGTGGCACAGTAGTGTCCATGATGGGTGCCGTTTGGTGGGGAGTGGTGAAGAGAGTGCGCTGAAGATCTTCCATGCTAAGGGCCAACGTAGTGGCCTGGGTAGTCCCTATCGGCAATTCTACCATTGGGAGGATCAGACTTGGGCCTGATTCTTGGTGACTGGGCGCACTGGTTGTTCTAGAGGCCTGCTTAGAGGTCGAATCTTGATGTTTCCTCCTCTGGGAGTCACCATGTGTTTTTTCCAACTGCGGAGTCCGCTGGCTTGAGTTTTTATGTTTCGTCATTCTAGTTCTTAGTGTAGGGTCCCACGGATGGCGCCACTGGTTGATACAAAAGTTAGGCGTTCCTTGTTTGGGTTCCTATTCTCTTACCAATCAGATCTTAATGCTTGAGACCTGCGCACTAAGAAAGCAAACAAACACCGTTAGGCTTATCGTGGGATTGTCTCCCACGATCATCCTCCGGTGTGAGAGTAAGTAATCGGTTTTAGGGTAGTATTGAAGAGTTAGGGTTCTAGATCGTACCTCAATGAGAATTATGATATTCTTTGTATAGTGATGAGGTGAAAAATGAACCACTTTTAGGGGGTCATTTAAGCCCAAAATTCAATTTATTTGATCAAATATAGCCCTAAATCATTCCTTTTGTGATTTTAGGTACTTTGGGAGTGAATTCTGGAAAAAGGAAGCAATTCAGACGTTTTTGGAGCATAAAAGTGAAGAAAATGGCAAAGACTTAATTTTCCATGCTGAGAACAGTACCTGACAGCGTCAAGAAGAAGATCATGACGGCGTCAAGAGTAAAATCCATGACGACCCAGTGAAAACCTGAAGGCGTCACAACAAGGGCGTCAAGACAATTTTTGGTGACGGCCTGCATAAGGAGTATACATGACGGCGTCAGACCCAGATCTAGGCAGTCCGAGAAACTATTTGGCGGCGAGATGACGGCGTCAGACTTTTGTTCTTGATGCCGTCACCCATCAAAATCTATATATAGTTTTCTATTTTTCATTCATTAAAAGGAGGAACTTGTGTGGAGAAAACTAGGGCCGAACTTTGTAAACCCTAGGTCGTATTTTACAGTATTTTCAAGGGTTTTCACCCCTTGAATCCTTTCATGTTCAATTGAGATAAGTCTTCTCTTAATTCATTCAATATGTCTAAGTGTTGTTTGAATTTATCTTATGCTTGTCTTGATTTCAACATGCTAGGCTAGATCTATCTTGTGTTTGCTTAGATGTAATGAAACCTAGATGTTAATTATGTGTTGATTACTTTTTTATGGTTGTATTGGATGAATGATTTCAATGTTAGGCTTAAGAAAACTGGCAGATCTCCATTGTGTAACATGCTTGAACGTCTTAGGAAACATGAACCGATGTGTACTAGGTTTTATTGGTTGTATTTAATGCATGAGCAAATTCTAGTGATCCCATGTTAGGAGCTTCTTAGCCGGCTCGACATATGAGTGAAGTAGGCGCTCATAGGATTGGGGAAGTAAGTACGCCACCCCATGAATGGTATTAAGAAATACAATCCGTCATCCACGCAACTATAACAAGTAATTAACGTGTAAAAGATATCTAGGGAGTAGTGAAATCTAAGTAAACACAATTCTCCCACATAGTGCTCACAACTTTAGTATAATTTAGTTTATTTTCATTTTTAGTATTTTATTTTGATTGCATCTTTAGTATTGGGTTAGTTGATTAGCAACTAATTCCGCCAAACTCCTTCAAACCCGAGATTTTTAATTGCTTTCATAAAAATATAAAAATATGAAAAGAATCATCCTTCATCTCTAGACCTAGTCTTTAGGTTTTCTAATCATAGCGACACTATTCCTAGCTGAACGATCAATCCCCCGGTACTTGTCATTATACTATACTACATCGATCAGGTGCACTGCCTGGTGGGGGTTGTAAGCTTCTCGAGATCCCTCGAGAGGTAAGGCCTGGTGCAATCCCTACGCTACCAAGTTTTTGGCGTCGCAGCCCGGGGAATAGTTATTGTCTAGGTTAGGATTTCTTTTTATTAGGTCTAATTTCTAGATTCCTTTCTAGTAAGATTTTATTTTTATTTTTAGGTTTTCTTTAGTCTATCTTATTTCTTTGTGTCTTTGTTCGTAAAAACCTTTCCATTGACTCTTCCGTTCACTATTATGGAGAACGTGAATCCACCAAGTCCGACACTAGAGTTTTACCAGAAAAAATATAATTACACCAGTTTGGATATACCAAGATGGACGAATGAAATGAGGTGGACGGGATCTTATATTGATTTTATTGAGTACCTTGAGAAAAGAGGCCAAGTGCATAAGACTTTTAAAGAATTCACCTTAGGAGCTCCATCAACCCCTCAAAATGCCTCACTTAGTGAAGCCTATGCACCATATGAGCCTTCACCTAGGATAGTTTCATATGAGCCACCTAGCTGCATGTCATGGTTATACCCTACCATAATACAGGATGAACACATAGGTGACCTTGATGTGATGAAGGATGTAGCCGAACATGATCACATTGATCAAAAAGACCTAGGTTTTATGATCGATGATGATAAATCTCAAGAAACAGATGATGAATCTTTTGGGCAATTTGCATATAGTAGTCAGAATATTGAGGATGATCCTTATGATTCGGACATAGAAGTTGAGATGCCTGGAGAAGCACGTGAGATACTTGGGAAAATGTTAGGGTTAGATTATAATAAAACACATGTTGAGGATATAGGTGATCTTAACACAAGGAATGGTGAAGTAAATAACATGAACCCACAAAGTACCCCACAACTCCCACCATCACTTGAGTAATACACACCACCCGTGACTTACCCAGAAGAAGTAGAAGAGACTATAGGAGCCCCCATTGAGGTAGAACCCTTGGACCAAACACAACTAGAGGATATAGGTTTGAATACTTATAATGATAACCTTACTCATAGTTCTAGGGAAGTTCCTAGTTTTGATGAACCGGAGCCTCAACCAAAACCGTTACCTAATCTTCCATCCATGGATGAAAATTTAGGAATTGAAATAGGTTCCGATCCACCCATCAAACCATATTATCCGGGTAGTCTTAGGATAAATGTAGTGGAGTCTAAGCCTTGTAGAGAGGAAGCCAATATAGGAGTGGAAAATGACCTTACATGCTTACATCAACCATTCATGATTGATCATAAGAAACATTATGGGTTTAAACCGGATTTATTAGGTCAAGATGGATTCCCAACTAGGAGTCTCTTGAAGTTAATAGAAGATGATCCCTTTCTAAGAGAAAATCTTAATCTGTCCACTAACCCAATTGAATTAGGTAAGGTTATGATGAGAGGAGCACGACCCTTTGAGCATATAATTCATCCACCACTCTTTCCTCACGTGGCATATTTCCACCCTAAGGGTGTGTATCGCTACTTCCACTCGCACTTAATCCTAAGTGTAGGGAAAACCTCCCCTATTTCTGTTAAATAATGGTAGAGTCAGGCTCGTGACTCGAACAAAAACAAGCGCTTCTTGGGAGGCAACCCAACCCCGTTTTATTAGTTTTATTTGTTTGATTGTTTGTTTTATTTTATTTGTTTCCGTATGCATGCTTTATTTTTATTGATGGTAGATCATGTTTCAAAACTAAAATAGTAAAAATACTTTACTTTGTTTCTTGGCCTAGTCTTAACTTCACCCAAAGGTATTTTTGCAAAAGATAAGTGTAAGGGGAAACCCCAAATATGTTTTTAAGAAACAAAACCGATCATGATTCTCCATAATATTAAGTGAACATGTATATTCGTATTTGTTAGAGTCAAATGCTTGTATCGAGTCATAATGATGTTTTGCAGGATTTTCCAGGAAGTAGGACCAAGTTTTTCCATAAATTTTCCGGAAACTTAACATAAGAATTTCTGTAGGTCACTTCTGACGGCGTCACGAGTTTCCTCTTGACAGTGTCACGTGTAAAAATCTGGAAATTTTACCAGTTTTGTTTTTTTAACGGAATCTTAAAAGTTTTTGCTGAATTATTAGTTTTATAATCTCCAGGAAATCTGCAAACATCATTCCACAAGCATTATATCTTATTTTGTTTTCTAGGATTTATTAGCATATGTAGATTGCCGCCGATTTTATGCAAGGCTGCCTTGTCTATTTTCTCAGGTTTTACAGGTTATGTATGACAAGAAGATGATTATTATTCTGGAAGGGAAGCTTTGATTATTCATTTTCTTGGAGGAAGATCTAACCTGGCCACCTTATTATCCATACCAAGCGAATCAGGGGAGTATTTGATTTCATTTGTTTTACTTATTTCACTTTTACATTCTTTACTTGAACATTGGGGACAATGTTCATCCTAAGAGTAAGGGGAGGGTAAAATGATGATACCTTACAGATACACTTTCACTTGAGTTTGTTTGTTTGATAGTAGATGTGTAATAAAACTATGAGAAATACTTGTTAGTGTAATTTTAGCGCCAAATTTAAATTTTTTTACAACATTTAGGAGTGAAACTTTAGCCATAGCAAGCGTCTCATGGATAGGAGATTACTATTCAGAAAAATTTTCCACCCAAATATGTGAGGTTCGCCTTTAGATTTGATTGGAAAAGCATTTACTATTAGTGCTTATGAGTGTACCGGTAGCATTTAGATTCTAGAACTTGCGTTAGTGATGCATCCCGAGACCGCTAGTGAGACTACATTCGTGTAGTAGGATTTACTACATGATAAGAGGCATTAGGATCACCCTTGTGTTAAACCTGTATCATAATTACTTGACCACTTATGTCATATTATTTGGCTAGTTAAGTCAATTAATTTTTTCTACACCTTAGCGTTGTACTCATTTTTAGTACACGAAACCCCTAGTACACTCCTCCGAGACTATCTTTTCGTTTCTAACTTTAAGCATCTTACTTAAAGGAAGAATTTGTTACACCCCACTTAAGTGTACACCCAAATCGCCTTAGCCTTCCGTGTATGCACTCATTTTTAGTGCATTATTGTTATTTGTTAAACCCTAAGTTAATTATCTAATTGATTACATGGTTGCTAAGTCGAGTCATATCCTTGTACATATTGTTTTGGGACGATTAGGACTCATGGGTAAAGTACTAATTTTATAGATTAATGGGGAAGAACATCATATTATTACCCCCATATGTGCGTTAATCTTAAAAGTACTCCAATTGTTTTGATTTTCTTAATTCGAGTCATTAGATTAGTTTATTGTAAAGTATGTAAAAATTCAAGTGTAAGGGGGATTTTCATTCCCTATGATGTATTATTTTGGATGGTAGGGTAAGAGTGTATGAAAAAAAATAAAAAAAATAAAAAAATAAAATCGAAAAAATCAAGAAAAAAAGAAAAAAATAATATATATACATATATATATATATATATATACACACACACACACACACACACACACACACACATATATATATATATATATAAAGAGAGAGAAAAAACATGCGGACTATCATCCCGTTTCATTCTATGTTCATTTTATGTTTTTGTTATTTTCATTTATTAGCTTAAGTCGAGTCTAGTCTTGGCTTAGCAACGCCATATTGTACATGTAATTAACTAAGATTGTTAACTCGCCACCAGTAAAGACTGCCTATATCCAACAAAACCGTGTATTCCATATCCCTACACCTAACGTTACAACCCTTTAAAAGACCTCTTTGATAGTTTATCCTAGGTGCTTACGCCATGTGGTGGAGGTTTGATCATTTCCCAAGCCTATGGTAATCTATTTTGCTATGACAGGTAGTGAGAGATGTTTTCCATTTCCATATTGTGATATTACTTTATTACACCCGAGAGATGTGAGTATCTAAACACTATTTGTGAGGTGCTAGAATATGACCTCCGTGCTTGTCTTTGGTCTTTAGTGGAACGATTATTTGTTGTAATTACTTTTATATTAGTGTTAAATGACCCCTAACTTGTATTTTGACTAGAATAAAAGTGCATTTGCTTGAGGACAAGCAAATCTCAAGTGTAAGGGTATATGAGGAGGTGAAAAATGAACCACTTTTAGGGGGTCATTTAAGCCCGGAATTGAATTTATTTGATCAAATATTGCCCTAAATCATTCCTTTTGTGATTTTAGGTACTTTGGGAGTGAATTCTGGAAATGGAAGCAATTCGGACGTTTTTGGAGCATAAAAGTGAAGAAAACGGTAAAGACTTAATTTTCCATGCTGAGAACAGTACCTCACGGCGTCAAGAAGAAGATCATGACGGCGTCAAGAGTAAAATCCATGACGACCCAGTGAAAACCTGAAGGTGTCACAACAAGGGCGTCAAGACAATTTTTGGTGACGGCCAGCATAAGGAGTATACATGACGGCGTCAGACCCAGATCTAGGCAGTCCGAGAAACTATTTGGCAGCGAGAGGATGGCGTCATACTTTTGTTCTTGACGCCGTCACCCATCAAAATCTATATATAGTTTTCTATTTTTCATTAATTAAAAGGAGGAACTTGTGTGGAGAAAATTAGGGCCGAACTTTGTAAACCCTAGGTTGTATTTTACAGTATTTTCAAGGGTTTTCACCCCTTGAATCCTTTCATGTTCAATTGAGATAAGTCTTCTCTTAATTATTCAATATGTCTAAGTGTTGTTTGAATTTATCTTATTCTTGTCTTGATTTCAACATGCTAGGCTAGATCTATCTTGTGTTTGCTTAGATGTAATGAAACCTAGATGTTAATTATGTGTTGATTACATGTTTATGGTTATATTGGATGAATGATGTCAATGTTAGGCTTAAGAAAACTGGCAGATCTCCATTGTGTAACATGCTTGAACGTCTTAGGAAACATGAACCGATGTGTACTAGGTTTTATTGGTTGTATTTAATGCAAGAGAAAATTCTAGTGATCCCATGTTAGGAGCTTCTTAGCCGGCTCGACATAGGAGTGAAGTAGGCGCTCATAGGATTGGGGAAGTAAGTACGCCACCCCGTGGATGGTATTAAGGAATACAATCCGTCATCCATGCAACTATAACAAGTAATTAACGTGTAAAAGATATCTAGGGAGTGGTGAAATCTAAGTAAACACAATTCTCCCACATAGTGCTCACAACTTTAGTATAATTTAGTTTATTTTCATTTTTAGTATTTTATTTTGATTGCATCTTTAGTATTGGGTTAGTTGATTAGCAACTAATTCCGCCAAACTCCTTCAAACCCGAGATTTTTAATTGCTTTCATAAAAATATAAAAATACAAAAAGAATCATCCCTCATCTCTAGACCTAGTCTTTAGGTTTTCTAATCCTAGCGACACTATTTCTAGCTGAACGATCAATCCCCTGGTACTTGTCATTATACTATACTACATCGATCAGGTACACTACCTAGTGGGGGTTGTAAGCTTCTCGAGATCCCTCGAGAGGTAAAGCCTGGTGCAATCCCTAAGCTACCATATAGGCACGGAGTCCTTGTAGATTTCGTGCTCCTTACTCTTCGGCATATCGCGCTTATCCGGTCATTGATCTTTATCCCATACACAAAAGATCATTATCTATACCATAAGTAATATATTTGGGTTTGGGCTTTCGTGAACCCTAACCGTTAGTATAGTAGCCCGAAACATTATTATGATAGCCCATACGTGATGGGCTTGGGCATTAGTAATGTCCATTAATCGGGTTCGTGACCCGAGTATGGACTATACGTCATCAATTCTAAAACATTCAATAGCATCAAATGAACACCAACTAAACTACAATTAACTAAAATAAACATAAACAAACATATCTAAGCTAAGTAAACAGAGTCTACACTGAATGAATCTATTATGCAATTGAAAACTTGAAATAAGAAGTAGTACTTAAAAAATCAATTCCCCTCAGCATGAAAAGAGGGGTTCACCAAGGTAGCCTATCTTTAGATAGGCTTAAACACTTCCCTTTCTCTGTTTGGTCTATCGATTAACACCAGAATTCATCATGATCATGTAAAAGTTGACTTTTGTTGACTTTTCTCTATGTGAACTTTTAAATCTAAGTTAAAGTACAATTAAGCTCACCAATAGCTACAAAGCTAAGATAAGCTTCTATTCTACTGAAAATAGCTTGATTGAAACTGAATTTAAGCAAAAACTATTTTTGATTTTTTTTTCTGATTTTTATATAAAACTTTTGATAAGAAACTGAATTGAAATGAAAGTAAAGATGTATGAAATGAAAGTAAACAATAACCAGTAATCAATAAACTAATTTTGTAAAAGCTAAAGCTGATTTCATTAAAAATAAAGGAGTACAAATGAAATGAAATTATACTAATACATTTGAGAAGTAAAATAGGCAGAACTACGCTACACTAAAAACTACTCCGAAACAAGGCTCTCTAATCCTATATTGATCGCTAAAGAGAGAAGATTCTAGAGGAGAGGGTTCACGGATTGCCAGCTTGGCAATCCGTGTGCCTTGTGCTTCTCCTGAGTCTATTGGAGCCCTTAGATCATGATCCACTCATTCCCCAATCATAATAGTCGTATGATCAATCTTTGTGACGTGTAGAATCCAATAGAAGGCTGCCATGTGTCCAATATGTGCTTCTTTGATCTCCTGACATGCTCTGACACCTGACAAGCTTCTAGAAGTCCTCTAATTTGACTAAATTGCCCTTAATCTCAGTAATTGATGGGACAGGGTAATTAGGGTTCATGTGTTTTTTTGGGTTGGGTAAAAGGGGTGAAAAATGGGGCGGGAAGGGGTAATATTATTTTAATCTGGTTTGACTTTGGGGTTAAGTGTTGACCAATGGGTGTATGGGCCGGGTTTGTTTATGGAATTCGAGCCTTGGATGGTTTTGGATTTATTTCTTTTGGACTAAGAATAATTTGGATTGGACGTTTTAATTTCAGACTTTGTAATATTAATGAATAGGGATCAAATGTGTATAATCTGAATTATGGAGGACCAAAACTAACATTTCCAAAATTTGTGATCCAAGGGCTTTGATTGTAATTTTCTGATTCTTTAAGGACCAATAATGTCATTTCTTGAAAGATGTCTTCAAAGGACTTAAGTTGACCATTCCTGAAACTTGGAGGACTAAACTTGTAATATCTTGAAACTTCAACCAAGGATCAAAACTGCCATTCTTTGAAACTTTAAGCTCTCCTTTGGAT
The DNA here is from genome assembly GCA_030686995.1 of Artemisia argyi. Classification (NCBI taxonomy): domain Eukaryota; kingdom Viridiplantae; phylum Streptophyta; class Magnoliopsida; order Asterales; family Asteraceae; genus Artemisia; species Artemisia argyi. The sequence goes on from CM060692.1 coordinate 155,980,372, forward strand.
TTTGTAAGCTCAACTTTGACTATCTTTGACTTTCTGCACTCATTCCACTCTCGTGCTCGTTTTTGCCAGTTTCCGTTTGTTTTTCATCTTTTTATGAAATATCCGTACCTACACATTCACAATCACAAAAACACACTTTCTTTGGTGTTTTAGGTTAGTTTTTTGATTATTAAGTCTCATTTTAGCTAAGAAAAGGTGAGTAAATAAGTACTCACCATAATCCCCCGGACTAAGGTATTGTCGTGCCCTCACGCAATGTGATCAATACACGGTTTTGGGATAAATAATTTCATAACTCTTTCTACTAACGTTGTAAAGTAGCAAGGAGGTTCAAAAGAAGTTACAAAATCATTTATTCCCGCAAACGCGCCGTTTTCCAATTTTATTCCTTATTCTACTTACTCCACTATTTTTGGATTTTCTCACTTTATTCTTGTGACAGTTTGTTGAACTTTCATTATTTTGCAATAATGTTTAGGGTCAAAAAGTAAAAACACTTCTCATTGAGAAATGACCATACGGATAAAAATCGTCATCCTTGATTTTTCACAAGCCCCCAAACTAAGCGTACAAACGAGATCACAACTTATCTACAAGTTAGATGCTAACACTACTCATAAAAGTTACTTGTGGAAACCTCTTACTCCCATTTTCTTAATGTATCTAGATTTTTTTACTTTTGTTGAGAAATGAATTGCTTCATATTTTCTCGTTTCAATAACTTTGTAAGTCCGATAGAGATACCAAGTTTAAACGCTAAGTAGTTTTTCATTTTCTCTCAAGAACCACTTCTTTAGAAATTCGGTCCACATCAAGGAAATGGGTACATACAATCTCATATATAAGTTGCGGAGTACTACACATGCACCTCATGTGACTAATTCAGAATTATCCACATACACCTCACGCGCCAACAACTTTTACACACTTAAGCTCTTATTCATTCAAACTTTCACTTTTTACTTATTTTTTCATTTTTCCTTTTTCACTTTTTTTCATACTTTTTTTCTCATCATCGATGGAAGCTTATTAGGCAGCTCCAAAACCACATACATAATCAACTTTTGACTTTTGATTTTTTCATTTTTGCTTTTATTTTTTATGTTCCTTGATATGTACCCAACTTCTAAAGCAAAGATTCTTTTAAGAAAATATGAAACTAAGTATTATCCAAACCTAAATACCACTAATTAACCTAGAACATCTATTATATATCGGTGAAACAATCTTGCGGGAGCAAAAAGCCACAAGTACCTCTCATAAGCTCTAAAGAGAACCAATTACTCCATGTTTAGCACCAAACTTCTAAATAAACTCTATCATTTCTCGCTCTTCGCAATTTAAGATCTCAAATAATGAAACCAGCGAATACTTAGCCGTTAATCAGCCACACATATATAAAGTCAGATACGGAAACTTGCAAATTCTAGAAGAAGAATTCGCGTTTTCTAGCTCCTTATGTAAAAGACTAGCGAAAGCTTTTAAGCTACGCATGTATAAAGTAAAGTACGGGAACTTGCAGATTCTTAAGAATGAATTCGCATTTTATAACTCCTGCTGTACAAGACTAGCACAAGCTTATATGATTATCATTGGTTAAGGGAGACAAGCTAGGGGTCAACACGCCCGGTCAAGTCAAAATATTTATTTCTACTCTCGCTAACTGGAAAGTCAACAAGGTGTCAAAACACTTATTCAAAACTTATTATATTTTTGCACAACTTTTCACTTTTTCTCATTTGTTTGTGCTTTTTCATGACATTTTCATTCATTTTTCTTCAAAATTTTCAAATTTTTTCAATTTATTCATTTTTTTTCATTTTTTTGGAAAAATGGAGTTGCAAGAGTAAATGACATGGTGAAAAATGCAAGGTCAAATCGAATCGAAGATTTACCCTCCCCCGGACTAGAATGGAACATTGTCCTCAATGTTTTACGGGTAAAGGCAATCCTAACAAAATTCTAGGGCCGTTTATTAATTATGCCAAAGAAAACGTTAGTCGATAAGATTTTCGAATATAGGATTTCCAAAAGCATCGATGAATGAGACTCGAGTGGAGAGAAAACAACGAGCACGAGAGTCATCATAAATCGGGGACAATCCTAGACAATCATTCACAAACAACCACGAAACACAAGAATGGAAGAGGTCACCCGCTCCTCACGTTATTTGTTAGAAATAAGAAATATAAGAAGATGAATTGGATAAGTATGGGTTGCCTCCCACGAAGCGCTTTGTTTTTTATTACCGAGTCACGTAGCTTGACTCGATCCCCGAACTCATTCGTCCTTGGGGGAAGTCTGGAGATCCGGGACTACCATGGATGGTACATCCTCTCCGAAGTAATGTTTCAAATGGTGACCATACACCTTAAAGTTGGGACCATCGGGTTGAGCTAACTCAATGGTGCCATAAGGAAATACTTGGGTTATGGTGAATGGTCCAGACCAACGGGTTTTAAGCTTACCCGAGAAAATCTTCAATCGAGAATTAGAAAGAAGAACTTGGTCGCCAACGTTGAAAACGCGGGTCCTTAATCTTAGCATCATAAATTCTCTTAGTTTTGTCTTTATAAATCAAAGAATTCTCGTAGGCTTGATCACGAAGCTCAACTAATTCATTCAATTGAACTTTTCGGTGATCACCCGCCGTCTTGAGGTCAAAATTTGCATGTTTCAAGGCCCAGTAGGCCTTGTGCTCAAGTTCTAGGGGCAAATGAAAAGCCTTCCCGTAGACCAACTTATAAGGAGTACACCCAATGGGTGTTTTGTAAGCGGCCCGGAAAGCCCATAATGCATCTTCTAACTTATCAGCCCATGAGGCACGATGCTCTCCTACGGTCCTTTCTAATATTTGTTTCAAGCCACGATTGGACACCTCAACTTGACCGCTAGTTTACGGATGATAAGCAGTAGAAAGATGATGTATGACACCATATTTAAGCATAACTTTAGCAAATTGGTCATTATAGAAATGGGTCCCATGATCATTTATAATAGCTCGAGGTGCACCGAATAGGGCAAAGAGACTTTTCAGAAATTTTACAACAACTCGGACGTCATTGGTGGGGAGCGCCTTCGCTTCAACCCATTTTGACAAGTAATCGATGGCCACGAGTATATACTTGTTTCCTCTAGATGACAGGAATGGTCCCATGAAATCGATACCCAGACATCAAAAATCTCACAGACTTGAATAGCAATTTGAGGCATTTCATCTTTTTGAGAGATTTTTCCTTGACGCTGGCAAGAATCACATGATTTCACCAAGTCATGGGCATCTCGGTATATCGTTGGCCAGTAGAAGACAAAATCAAAAACTTTCTTAGTGTTGAAGTTGGCACCATGATGTCCCCCCATGGGTCCACTATGGCATGCCATACGAATTTCAGCGGCTTCCTTGTCGTGAACGCACCGCCGGATCACTTGATCCGCACAAACTTTGAACAAGTAGGGGTCGTCTCAAAAGTAATGCCTAACATCTTTGAAAAAATTCTTCTTTTTGTTGGAACGACATCCCTTTTCTTATGAAATTCCCCGCATGATAATTCGCAAAGTCGGCGAACCATGGGGTACTTGGATCACTATTTGACACACTCCCAAGTGTCTCGAGAGGAAATGTTTCAGTAATTTCCTTTTTCTCGAGAGCACTTTTGGGGATTTTCTAGACGTGAAAGGTGATCAGCAGCAAGGTTCTCAGCTCCTTTTTTGTCTCGAATTTCAACGTCCAATTCTTGAAGGAGTAGAACCCACCGCATCAATCGTGGCTTAGCATCTTGCTTTGCCATAAGGTATTTTAAGGCCGAATGATCCATATACACTATGCACTTTTTTAAAAGCAAATAAGGTCGAAATTTTTCAAAAGCATAGACAACGGCTAACATCTCTTTCTCAGTAGTCGTATAATGAGATTGAGCGTCATTCATTGTCTTACTTGCATAGTGTGGAAAACTAGAAGGGGAGGTTGAATAGTTTTACGTCAATTTTATTTTATAACAACTTTGTTTGCAAAATAATCGATTCTAGTTTTATGTGAGATCAATAAACAACACTTATATAAACTAATATCTACGAAATAAAATGACAACAATATAAGTAAATAAGTAAAGAGATAGAGATGGAAAGATCGCACCACAAGACAAAGGATTTATAGTGGTTTGGCTACGAAGCACCTCTTCGCCCTATTGCACTCCCCGAGCACCTAACTCGAGAGTTTTCTTCACTACGTCAACAAGCTCCCTTATGGCGGAGAAAACCTTACAAAACTTTTGCTTACACCAATTTACGACACTAAGCTAAATGTTGAGTCCTAATAGTAGCTATAACCAATCTCACACCACTACGCACCTTCTTTACAACTTATGCACACCACTACTTCTACACAACTTTACACAACTTCACTACTTCTTTTTCACAACACTACTTCTACCCAACACAACTACTTCTATTCACAGCTACTAACACACCTAGATCTATCTATTACACAACTTCTACACCTTTACAATATACACAAGCCTACAATACTTCTTAACAAGATGTTGGAGGAGTATTCTTCTCTTGCACTTTGAATGATGAAGGATTGGATCACTTGAAACAAGAACTAATATGTTTATGATCAAAGGATTTAAGAAGATGATTTGTGAGAATTAGAACAGAAAGTTTTAGTGCAAAAGGTGTGGAAAAAATTCAGATTTGAACCAGTATTTATAGGCAAAGAATTCTGACACAGGAGCGTATGCCGGCCCCCTTAATTGTGTGCCGGCCCCCTTAAAATTAAGGGGGCCACCCCTTATAATTAAGGGGGCCGCCCACTGTAACGGTCTGATTTCTTTGTCTTTTCTGGTGAAAGTTTATTTGGTGAAAATTTAACTGAATTTGGTTAAAAATTTGAATTCATTTAATTATTGTGAAATAAACATTTTCTTTAATTACCAAAAGTGTTTTTCTTAAATATATAAAATGTTTATACCATTTTATATGATTTGTAATTAGTAAATAAACCTTCCTTTGATAATAAAATGTATTAGGCACTTGTTTATTCATACCTTAAGTGAATTAGTTGGATATAATGATATTTTGTCACTAAATACTTATTTACGTAATGATTTTACATTTAATGATTTTATATTTTGTGATCGTCAAAACATACGGATATCGAGAAATATTAATAACGTTTTTACGCATTATTTATATCAACACATAGTGTATCAGTTGAAAGTATTTTGTCTTTCGTTGCCCCAGAACTGCACCAATAGCATAATCACTCTCATCGTACATTAGCTCAAATGGTAAGTTCCAATCGGGGGCAACTAAGATCGGTGCCTCCGTTAACTTCTTCTTTAAGAATTTAAATGCATCAATGCATTCATTTGTGAAATTAAACGGAGCATCTTTTTCTAAAAGGTGGGTCAGAGGTCGGGCTATCTTAGAAAAATCTTGTATAAAACGTCGGTAAAAGCCGGCATGACCAAGGAAACTTCAGATTCCTTTAATGGTGGTAGGATGAGGTAGCTTAGCGATTACATAAACTTTGGCACGATCTACCTCGATCCCAGATTTGGAGATCTTATGGCCGAGGAAAATGCCCTCTTTAACCATGAAGTGGCACTTCTCTCAATTTAGAACCACGTTGGTGTCTTCACACCGTTTCAGCATATTCTCTAAATGGGAGAGGCAAGAATCGAAAGAATTTCCATAGACGGAGAAGTCGTCCGTGAATACTTCAATGGTTTTTTCAATCATGTCGGAGAAAATGGCCATCATGCACCTTTGGAACATGCCCGAAGCATTACATAAGCCAAAGGGCATACGACGATAAGCAAACATTCCATAAGGGCAAGTAAAAGTGGTCTTTTCTTGATCCTGGGGATCAATGGGAATTTGAAAATACCCGGAAAAGCCATCGAGAAAACAATAGAACTCGTTTCCCGCTAAACGTTCGAGCATTTGGTCCATAAAAGGAAGCGGGAAATGATCTTTACGAGTCGCGTCATTCAACTTGCGGTAGTCTATACAAACTCTTCATCCGGTCACAAGTCTCTTCAGTATCAGCTCATTATCTTCATTTTTCACAACGGTAATACCACCCTTTTTGGGAACACAATGAACCGGGCTAACCCATGAGCTATCCGAGATTGGATAAATCATTCCAGCATCAAGGATTATTATAATTTCCTTTTTGATCACTTCATGGATTTGTGGATTAACCCTTCGTTGTTGTTGGACGGATGCTTTGTGATTATCTTCAAGCAGAATCTTATGTGTGCAGAATCGAGGGTCAATTCCCTTAATGTCAAATATTTGCCAGGCAATAGCACTTTTATGCTTCTTAAGCACATCTAAGAGTCGGGTCTTCTCCTCATCTTTAAGATCTTTTGAAATGATGACGGGCAATTTATTATTCGTTTCTAAGTATGTGTATTCGAGATGAGGAGGTAAATCCTTGAGCTCGAGCCCCAAAGGATTCTCAATAGACGGCTTTACTTCTTTTACGTCTGCCATTTTTAGGTCCATCAGAGGGGAAGAAGGAATCGGGTCTTCATTTAAAAGTTTTTCAAGCAATAAAATGTCCCCCTCCGGATCAAAATCCGAATTATCAATTTCCGGTAAATCGAAGTATTAGAAAGACAAGCTTTGATTTCTTCCCTAGCGAAATCACTTCCCTCAAACAGAGTGAAGGAAGGGGAAGAATCGGAGATGATTGGTTTTGAAGAAGGAGTGGGATTGCCACTTGAAGCATCATTTGTGAAACCAAGAAGCTCTTGAGAATACTCCTCCGTAGGTTTATCAATAACATCGATTCGGTTGACGGAGATATGATTGTAATTGGAGGAGTATCTCGCGGTTTGATCGAGATTAAACGTAACAGCTTCATTTCCAACATGTAAAGTAATCTCCTCGTCGTAAACATCAATCAAAGCATGGCCAGTCCTTAGGAATCCTTTCCCGAGAATGAGAGGAACCCGTGGATGAGCATCAAAATCAACAACCATAAAATCGGCAGGGAGATTGAATTTCCCCACATTGATGAAAATATCCTCGGCTATCCCAATTGGTTGGGACGTAGATCGGTCAGCAAGCTCGAGGGTCATATAAGTCGGTGTCAAGTTGGGAAGAGACAACTTTTTCCAAATTGACAATGGCATGAGGTTAATGCTAGCACCAAGATAGGCCAAGGCGAAGCATTGAACCATACCCGGAAAATTACATGGAATGAGAAACTTGCCAGGGTCCTCAAGCTTTTCGGGAAGCTTTTTAAGAAGAACCGCTGAGCAATTCTCATTCATCTAGGTTTTAGCCATTTCAAACAATTTTTCTTTGTTATTCAAAAGACCTTTTAACATTGAAGCAAATTTTGGCATCAAAAGTATAGCATCCGCAAGGCTTATATCAAAATGCAATTCTTGAAAAATCTGATAAAACTTTTCCATCTGGTTATTAACTTTCTCACGGTGCTTTTGTTCATTTAAGCGTGACGGATAAGGCAATTTTGTTTTGACGGAAATTTCTTTCTCAGCTTCGTAAACGACTTTTTCTTTTCCTTTCGACGTTTAGACCACCAGAGGTTGGATGTTTTCGGTCCTTCCATTATTAATAGGAATTCCCGTATCCGTTTTCACCTCGGTTTCACCGGCGACTACCTTGGGAGGAAAAGAAGAAGAGGTAGTCGGAGCCGTTGGTCCATCATATGAAACACCACTCCTAGTCGTGATCGCTTTGATATCGCCCCTCGGGTTAGCGATCGTGTTGCTTGGAAGAGTTCCCGAGCCCGAGGGTCGATCATTTAAACGCTTGTTTAGTTCAAGAATTTCCTTAGCCATTATCTCTTGATTTTTCATTATTTGCTTAAGAATCTCATCCGAGGGCGACGAATTTTGAACCACATTTTGATTTTGATTGAAACTTTGCCTTCGGTTATTTTGATTAAAACCTGGATTATGATTCTGATTTCCATAATTCTGATTTCCATAATTAGTATTTTGAAAATTTCCCTGAAAATTCCCTTGATTCGGGACTTGATTTTGATTCCTTTGAAAATTCCGATTGTGATTAACCCCTTGGTTTTGATTTTGAAAACCTTGATTTGTTCGATTTTGAGTTTGATTGACTTGATGAGTACGGTTTTGCACATTATTATTGTGACTCTGATTTTGAAAACCGGGTGGTCCAAGATAATTGTTCGAACGGTAGCTGAGAAGATTTCGATCTCCTTGAGGTGGGTAACCGTTACCACCCATGTTTGCAACATACACATTCTCTTAAGCATAGGCACCGGTTGCCGGACACTCGTAATACGGATGTGGACCACCACAAGTTTCACAACTCTGGTTTACTACATTCACTTGATGACTAGGTTTTGCAATAGACATAGCATCAACTTTCTTATTAATGGATGCTAGCATACTCATGATCTCATCATTAGTTTTGCTACTAGCATTTAAAACTTGAGTTTTGTTTCTAGCCATCCTTACTCAAGCCTTATTCTCAATAATCGTTAAGGCTTCTTGAATGTTACGAGTCAACAAGTTCCCACCCGCAGCAGAATTGAGTGAGTCTTGATCAACATGACATAACCTATTGTAAAAAGTATCAATATGCTGCAAGGGTTTAAACCCGGGATTCTGACATTTTACCAACAAATCTTTAAACCGATCCCAAGCTTCGCTGAACGATTCATCGAAAGCTTGTTGGAATCGAAAGATTAGAAGTTTTAGAAGGAGGATAGAAATGATTCACAAACTTGGAAGCCAAATCTGCTCAAGTGTGAATCGAATTCGGTGGTTCCTTTTCCAGCCAAGTCCGGGCTGCCCCTTTAAGGAAGAAAGGAAACAATTTCAATTTCACCACATCGTAAGGGACTTGATTGATCTTAATAGTCTTAGCAATGTCGGTGAAATTTCTTATGTGAACATATGGGTCTTCATGTTCAAACCCGTGAAAGGAGATACTCGTGATGATGTTGAGTAACCCGTGATTAATCTCAAATTGATTTGCAGTGATATCGGGAATCACGATGGCTCTCCTCACACCATTGAATGGTGATTGGAGTTGTTCCTCCATCGGAAGTGGTTCAAAAGCCAGTTGGGGTCCCATCGGAGGGATCTCATTGTGTTGAGGACCACCCATCAGCGGGGGTCCCATGTTTTGTTCGTTCTGGTTCATTTCCTCGTCGGTTGGGAAATGAACCCGGTGGCTTTGGCGTATTACCCTTTCGGGATTCGAAAATGGAGAAATAAGACTTTCAGAAGATGATCGGATGTTCATACACCAAAAAAAAAGAAAAAAAAAGAAAGAGAAAATCTTTTTGTATTTTTGATTGGGAATTATTTTTGGCTTTTTTAATATATTGAAAAACAAATCACAGAAACTTTTATTCTCTTTTTTTTTATAACCAGTACATTATTCGTAACCGTTTCCTCAATTACTACGCGCAGCGGAGCGGGAGAGAATAATGGATATCTCTTAGGTCTGCAATTTAATGTCAAGACCTCCGTATTCCCCGTTTAGTTGGTTGTAGTAAAAGAGTAGTCCGATAACGTATAATTTCTCGGTTTCTTTTGTTTTTTTTCGGAATGATTTACAACACTCCCTCAAGAGTGAGGATGTTATTTCATTTCTGTATTTTTGAAAACACTTTAGTAAAAGTGTTTTTGATTTTTTACTTTTATATTTTTATAAGAAAATATTCACAAATATGAGGAAGGTTTTTCAAAACACGATTTTTAAAAACGAAATTCAAAATTCACTTCAAACCTTCCCCGGCAGCGGCACCAAAAATTTGATACAGATCAAATGATATATATTTATAGTACTCCAAAGAATTTGCAAGAAATACAAATTCCGAGTTCGTTTCTCGTGAAGAAGTAAATGGAATCGTGAAATTCGATTCGTGAAAACGTGTTTTGTGAAAATGTGAAAAGTGGAATTGTGATTATGGAATTCAAATCAAGATAGGAAATCACAAAATACGCAGAAAGTACAAGCTACTTATGCAAAAATGTTGAAATACTAAAAACGGAAATTCAAACGCAAATTTAAAACGTAACGAACGAATTAAAAAGTGAATTTTAATGAAAAATGATTCTAAAAATGTAAAATAAATTTATAAAAAATCTTAAACGACTAAAAATAATTTTGAGAAAAAGAAAAATATTTTTTTGACTTTTTATTTATTTTCTATGAATTAATTTATATTTTCAACTTTTAAACGAATTAAAAATAAGAGAAAATAAGAAAATAAAAGTGAAAAATACAAAATAAATTTTGAAAAATCTAAAATAACATAAAAGAATTTTCTAAAATATTTTTGGAAATTTTCAGGACTTTTTCTAATTTTTATTTGATTTTCTCTATTAAAAAGTAATTAAAATTAATTAAAATCTAAAATAAAATGAGAAAAATAGTAAAACTATTCAGAAAATTATGAAAAATTTATAGAAAATCTAAAATAATAAAAGAAACTTAAGAAAAATTTTTGAAAAGAAAACAAGCTAGAAAAGTGCTTATTGAGCTTAAATCAGCTTAATACAAGTGCTTATTTATAAGCACTTGCAACAAATCTTAGTGAAATTGATAAAGAATGTTCAATATACTCAGATAAGCTCAAAGAAGTTGAAATCAAATCAAAATTGCACACAGATCACACAATTTGAACAATAAGCAGTTTAACAATAAACAATATTAATAAGCAGATGAGCACATAATTAGCCAGAAGGTAGGAGAACATGTAAAGCACCTAAACAACTTCAATTATGCTCAGAGAACTCAAACAAGTCCAGGTTATGAATCCAAACTCACTACTGCAGGCCTAAACTTACATCAGCAAACTTGTTCTATACACCTAACTTGCAGAAACTAATAAGCAGTCCTAAAAAGCTCTAAAGTGAAATATTAAGGGGGCAAATACTTGACTGAACTACTTAGTGCTTAAAAATGCTAAAAGCCCTATCACCATTATTCATTAACTACCTCAATTGAGACCAAATTCAGCTCCCCATTGATACTTAAAAGTTGAGCAGTTGACTTTTATAATGCTTATACTATTTTGACTAAATCCAAATTCCAACCATCTAAACCTATCAATTGTGTTATAATAAGCTCTAAATACTCTGAGTTACACTAACCTTATCTATTTATTAACTAAATCTACAATAACACTAACTGATTTCTATAATCCTAATTGTTAACTAATTTTATGTTTAACTTTAACTATTTTGTGAAATAACCTAGCATTTTTATGCTAAATTTAACTATCTATAGCCTATTGTGATCTAAGTATGCAACTATATCAGTAAAACAACAACAACTCAACTCAAAACTAAGTATATCCAAACACCTTCTTATTTTCAATTAGAACTATGAAATGATGAAACAAACCACTAATCTCAAAACTAATGATCAAATAAGCTAAGTTTACACTATAAGAGACTAATTAATCAACCAAATGTAACTAACCCCTACTGAAACTCAGAAACACAGATTACACTACTAATGAAGCAGATTTGAACTAATATTATTCTATAACATTCAATAGTATCAAATGAACACCAACTAAACTACAATTAACTAAAATAAACATAAACAAACAGATCTAAGCTAAGTAAACAGAGTCTACACTAAATGAATCTATTATGCAATTGAAAACTTGAAATAAGAACTAGTACTTACAAAATCAATTCCCCTCAGCATGAAAAGAGGGGTTCACTAAGCTAGCCTATCCTTAGATAGGCTCAAACACTTCCCTTTCTCTGTTTGGTCTATCAATTAACACCAGAATTCGTCATGATCATGTAAAAGTTGACTTTCGTTGACTTTTTTCTATGTGAACTTTTAAATCTGAGTTAAAGTACAATTAGGCTCACCAATAGCTATAAAGCTAAGATAAGCTTCTATTCTACTGAAAATAGCTTGATTGAAACTGAATTTAAGCAAATTTTTTTTTTTTTTTTTTTTTTTTTTTTTTTTTTTTGATTTTTATATAAAACTTTTGATAAGAAACTGAATTGAAATGAAAGTAAAGATGTATGAAATGTATATAAACTGAAATAAGTTGAAAATAAAGGAATATAAGCTAAACTTGGAGGACTAAACTTGTAATATCTTGAAACTTTAACCAAGGATCAAAACTGCCATTCTTTGAAACTTTAAGGTCTCCTTTGGATTTTGTAAGCTCAACTTTGACTATCTTTGACTTTCTGCACTCATTCCACTCTCGTGTTCGTTTTTGCCAATTTCTGTTTGTTTTTCGTCTTTTTATGAAATATCCGTAGCTGAACATTCACAATCACAAAAACACACTTTCTTTGGCGTTTTAGGTTAGTTTTTTGATTATTAAGTCTCATTTTAGCTAAGAAAAGGTGAGTAAATAAGTACTCACCAGGCTGTTTTTTTTAGGCATTTTAAGTAGCTAATTCATTAGTATAATAGTTCTATTTAATTTCTAAATTGTAACCAAGGCTCGATTTGGAATGGCGACAATGTTAAAGGGAAAAAGGCAAAAACAAGGCTGGTGGACAGACCTGAAGTAAAAATTAATTTCCCGGAGTTCTACTAGGGCAAAAATTCTGAAAGTTTACATGTAGTTAGACGGCTCAAAGGGATCCAACTTTGAAGAATGGTGTTTTGATTGGGAAGACTCATTCTGGGAGTTTCAGGCCTCTAAAGTCGACAAAAAGTTTCTGAAAGATTATGAGTGATGTGCACTTAGGGTTCAATTTGCTCTTGATATGTCTTGAAGCAAGTGGGAGTCCTCTTTGTGGTTGTCTTGGCTTGTCCCTGGTTGACTTTATAGTCCTCGTGATAGCTCACGAGGCCAAGCATAGGTTTATTCATCGGTTGAGGCTTTGCATACATGTGTGGTTGTGTGTTTATTTCTTGCATTTGATGTATGTTGGTAATGTTTGAAGATTCGAAATGTTTTTAAAACTTAAAATGAAACACAAACCATCTTAGAAACGAAGTCTTATGATTTATTTAAACTAAGTTTAAAATCGGATTTGAAACTTGAAATCATTGTTTTACAAATAACACTTAAACTAGTTTTACTTTTATTCTTGTTTATTATATGTTGTCCTTTCCTTTATATTCCCTTATGAAGTTTATTTGACTTTAAATGGACAACTTGACACATTAATAATAAAACAATTATTAGAATTAAGTTAAGAAATGTTTATCTTGTGCTACGAAGAATGAATGCATGCTTCTTCATACACATTTTATCAGAACTATACCCATCATAATTTTAAGTTATGCCGTCCAGTCACTTGAGAACACTTGCAATTGCCTTTTGCATATGCATACTACAACTCAAGGTGACTATTCTCTATGCTTGAGACTTAGACTTATTTTCACACATTCTCAAATTTGATGACTTAATCGAGTTAAGCAGGTGAGATCTTTAACCCGAAGAAAAGATGGGACTAAACATGCTTACATGACACTAGTTGCCCGTTCACTATATGTCACGGGTCTTATAAAGGTCTAAAAGTTGCACATGTAATGCAATTGGCGATCTTCGCCTACCAATTAAATATACTATTGCTAGCAGATTAACTGATGTGATAGTAGAAGCTCAATGTGGATTTTAGCCTTTTCATAAATTAATTATTGAATATTACAATTGTTTTTAAAGAAAAACTTATAGATATAATATATTTAATTTTTAAAATATAAATGAGGTGTTACGTTTGAGGAATTTATTTCGTTGTTTTAAGTCTTTTCTAAAGCGATTCGTATAACATGCATTCGTTTGGCCCGTGCCCATTTGAACCGTGGCCTGTGCCCGCTCGTTTTGGCACCTCTAATGGCCCGTATAACATGCATTCATAACTAACTTTTTTCACTCTTGCTTACTCAACACTCATATATACATAAAAAAAAATCCGCACACACAAATGTTTTATATTAGGTTACTTTATTTTGAGACATGGCAAAATTGAGTACTCGTATTGGACAATTGAAAAAAAAAGCCAAACTTTGATAAATTTGGTGGAGAAAAACACATAAAATATAGTTGTCAAATTTGTAAAACAAAAAACTTAAAAAGAGATAGTAATTAATAAAACTTTAGTGGTTGAATTTTAAATAAATTATATGGAGTTAAGTGTAAACTTACAAGTTTTTTCATGATATAAAATAACAAACACCTCTTAAACTTTATACTCGACAAACTTTATATTTAAAAATACAACATGTATATGCACGAGATTGTAAATATCAAAATGAAAGCACGAATTATTGTGTATCAAAATGAAAGCACAAGTAAGGATAAAAAAAAAAAAAAAAAAAAAAAAAAAAAAAAAAAAAAAAAAAAATTACTATCACATTCAATAAGGACTCATGATATTCATTTTTATAAATTTAACACATGTGTACATGAGTTTAGAAAATAAACAAGGCTAGATTATTATTAACAAGAATATAATTAAATATCAAGTGTAAGCATGTGTTACTGTGAAATAAAAATAAATATACACGATTTTAGTTATAACTGCAACTCATGTAATTCATATTTAAAGTTTATATAAGGATATCTGGAAAAACATTTTTAAAAAACTTCATATTTTAAATTCATCGGTGGTTATTATGTGCTATTAAACTCGCCTATTGTATATAACATGATATGAATATTTAAATAACAACATCAAACTCAAAATTTATGTCAGTTAAACAAAGTTGAATTTTTCATCCAACAAAAACCTTTACAATGATATTACTACATAATGAAAAAGTTTATGTAAAAATCAGTGCATAATTATTAGTTATACTTATATTAAAATTATAAAATGTTAAGCACGAGCAAATTCTTATAGGTTTGTACATTAAATTAAAATTTTAAATAAGTTTAATTCATGTGTAAACCTATGCGTACACGAGACTTATAGCTAGTTAGCAATATTATACATCCTCGTTGCTATGTGTGAGCAATCATCTAGTATGCTTATAACAGTTCTATGAAATTAGCAATTATCATGTTGTAATGTAACAACTTATATTATATTATAAAGTGTTTAAACCTGATACGTGCACAAAACTTGTAGAAATTTTTTAGCGGAATTGATAAATTTAGACTTAAGGGCTATGTTTAAGATATCATATAAACATTATATGTAGGGGATAACAATAACGAACACAACCGGATATGTTTGAATCTCTGAAAGGCGTGTGAACACTTTTAGATCGAATCAATTCGGTGGTTCTCCCGAATTATTCAATCGGATACAATCCAGAGATTGAGAACGTTTTGTATGGTTTTTGTTTGAAATCTTATGAACCAGAGAACCGAATGACCAAGAAGAAAACGTTATATCTATCAAAACGGGATTAGGGCTCTAATAACTGCCTTTTGGCAGTTTTTCAAGTTGTCAAATTTAGTCCCTCAATTTTCAAAAATTTGATTTTCTGAGGAACTTTTAACATAGCAATTTAATGGAAATAAAAAATTTTCGGGCGCTGCCCCTTGGACCCTGCTCCTAGGGACTGCCGCCCCTGGAACCCCGCTCCCAGGGGCGTTGCCCCCGGACCCCGTCCCTTAGGGGCTTCGCCCCTAAGATCATAATAAATTCAAATATGTGTGCACTCCGCACGTCCAAGCCTAAATGATGTCTTATTATGATGAAATTAGTCAAACAAGTTAATTCAATTAAACTAAAATATCCAAGATTAAGTGTTTGTACTTTTGATGATATTTGATCACTATCTACACTTAACATCTTCCGACTGACTTTGTGCAACACAAATTATGCACATTTTTTAAAAACATATAGCAAAAACTTTATTTTAGTACTGTAACAAAGAAACTCTTAACTAGATCCAAAAATAACATATGCTCATAACTTCTAGAGCCTTCTATAGATCCTCTAATACTCATCCTTGCCGCCTTGCGAAACCCAAAATTTTGAAAGGAAACAAAGACCAAAAAAGATGTCAACATGGAAAGTTGAATTAATTCATTAATTAATATAAACGTATTTAATCTCTAAACTTTATCATAAAAAGATTCATATAAGAAAAATAAAAATAAAAATAAAAAGCAATCTCAATCACAATACAATACAAATAAAAAAGTACAGTAAAAAATGGAAACATGTCAATGTATATAGAAGATTAGAAGTTGAGTTATAATTATAAGTTTATAGAGGAAAATTCAAATGCATACTCTTATTTTGGTGCATACCAATGAACAAATCCCCACCATCCATTTAGTTTGATCTAATGGTGGGGATTAACCTAAGATTAAATAGGGAAACATAAGTCCATGTTTTTTTTATTTCCTTTTTCTTTGTCTTTTTTATTATTCATTTTTTTTCTTTCTTTTTTTTTTTTTCTTTTTTATTATTTCTTTTTTTTCACGTTCATGGGATTTTTGTTTTTTTTTTGTTTCTTTTTTTGGTGTACTTTTTTTCACGATTTTTTTTCTTTTTTTTTTTTTTTTCTTTCTTTCTTTCTTTTTTCTTTCTTTTTTTTTTCTTTTTTTTTTTCTTTTTTTCTAATTCAAGTTCATTTTTCTAATAAACGTTTTTTTCACTTTCATACATTTTCGTCTGTTTTCATACGTTTTCGTCCATTTTCATACGTTTTTGTCTGTTTTCGTAGGTTTTCTTACGTTTTCGTCCGTTTTCATACGTTTTTGTCAGTTTTCATACGTTTTCGTCCGCTTTCTTACGTTTTCGCCCGTTAACGTCTGTTTTCATACGTTTTCATATGTTGTCTTACATTTTCGTTCGTTTTCATACGTTTTCGTCAGTTTTCATACGTTTTCGTTCATTTAAATACGTTTTCGTCCGTTTTCTTTCGTTTTCGTCCATTTTTCATACGTCTTCGTCCGTTTTCAGACGTGTTTTTACACTTTCATACGTTTTCGTTCGTTTTCATACATATTCGTCCGTTTTCTTACGTTTTCGTTCGTTTTCATACGTTTTCATTCGTTTTCATACATACTTAGTCCGTTTCTTACGTTTTCGTTCGTTTTCATATATATTCGTCCGTTTTCGTTCGTTTTCATACGTTTTCGTTCGTTTTCATCCGTTTTCTTTCGTTTTCATCCATTTTTCAAATGTTTTTGTCCTTTTCATACATGTTATTACACTTTCATACGTATTCTTCTGTTTTCATACATTTTCGTTCATTTTCGTCCGTTTTTTCATTCGTTTTCGTCCCTTTTTCATTCGTTTTCGTCCGTTTTTAAATATTTTTGGCAATTTTTAGACGTTTTCATATGTTTCTAAATGTCACAAGTGATATTCTGAATATCACAAATTATATTCTGAATATCACAAGTGATATTCTGTGATATTCTAAATATCACAAATTATTTTCTGAATGTCACAAATTATTTTCTGAATATCACAAGTGATATTCTGTGATATTCAGAATATCACAAGTGATATTCTGTGATATTTAGAATATCACAAGTGATTTTTTGAATATCACAAGTGATTTTCTGAATATGCAGAATATCACAAGTGATATTATGAGTACCACAAATGATATTCCGGATATCATAAGTAATATTCTGTGATATATTACTGGTGATACTACATGTATGACACTTTTCACTTTTCACATTACCATATTAAACTAACTACCACTCAAAACAAATCCAAGGTAGTAGAAAAGATGGTATGATGGTGAAACTTTTCCCTTGTTTGGGCAAGTATGTCTTATGATCAGTTAAACTACAAATATTACAACCCTTCTTTTGGTTCTTACTTTTCTCAATAGCTTTTTCACGTCCACCCTTAATACGGTCATTCTTATGTCCTTTAGGAAGATTCTTTATACCCATAAAATCTTGAACAATATCATAAACTTTTCAGGGTGGAAGACTTGGCAAATCAGTCTCAACTTTTGACTTTAGCTCTCTCAGGTTGTCTACAAAAGAAGTCCAGTATCATAGACAACTTATCAGTAATTACAACAATAAGAAACAGATTATCAAACATATCACTGGTGATACTACACATATATCAAACATATCACTGGTGATACTACACATATATAAAACATATCACTAGTGATACTACACATATATCAAACATATCACTGGTGATACTACACATATATCAAACATATCACTAGTGATACTACATATATATCAAACATATCACTAGTGATACTACACATATACCATCAGCAAAAACATTTATTGTGTTTGTCTATTACAGTGAAAGGCACAAAAACCATCTTGTACATAAAAAATACGTAATTAATACCTTGGTGTAAAATCCAATAATGATCCTCATTATATACTCAACATTAAACTCAGAAACAACACGAAAAATGCCAAGAACTCCATAACCTTTTTCGGTATTAGTCCTTTTTTTTTTTGAATATTTGTGATTTTCTTAATATCACTTATGATATTCTAAATAGCACTTGTGATTTTCTTATGTTATCGTCCGTTTTCATATGTATTAGTCAATTTTTTTTTTACTTTTTCGTCCGTTTTTATACGTTTCTGAATATCACAATTGATATTCAGAATATCACTTGTGTTTTTCTGAATATCAATGGTGATATTTTAAATATCACTTGTGATTTTCTGAATATCTATCACTTGTGATTTTCTGAATATCACTTACAATTTTCATGTTACAAAACATTTGTTGAATATCACTTGTCAAATTCAAAAAATCACTTATGATATTCAGAATATCACTTGTGATACTCTGAATATCACAGAATATTACTTATGATATCCGGAATATCATTTGTGGTACTCATAGTATCACTTGTGATATTCAGAATATCACTTGTGATATTCTGAATATCACAGAATATCAATTGTGATATTCTGAATATCACAGAATATCACTTTGATATTAAGAGTATAACTTGTGATATTTAGAATATCACAGAACATCACTTGTGATATTCAGAATATAATTTGTGATATTCAGAATATCACTTGTGATATTTAGAAACATATGAAAACGTATGAAAATTGCCAAAAACATTTAAAAACGGACGAAAACGAATGAAAAAATGGATGAAAACGTAAGAAAATGAACGAAAATGTATGAAAACGGAAGAAAACGTATGAAAGTGTAAAAACATGTATGAAAAGGACAAAAACGTTTGAAAAATGGACGAAAATGAAAGAAAATGGATGAAAACGGATGAAAACATAAGAAAATGGACGAATATGTATGAAAACGGACGAAAACGTATGAAAGCGTAAAAACACGTCTGAAAACGGATGAAGAGGTATGAAAAATGGACGAAAACGAAAGAAAATGGACAAAAATGTATTAAAACGAACGAAAACGTATGAAAACGAACGAAAATGTAAGAAAACATATGAAAACGTATGAAAACAGACGTGAACGGGCGAAAACGTAAGAAAGCGAACGAAAACGTATGAAAACGGACAAAAACGTATGAAAACGGGCAAACATATATGAAAACGGGCGAAAACGTACGAAAACAGACAAAAACGTATGAAAACGAACGAAAACGTAAAAACAGACGAAAATGTATGAAAACGAAAAAAACGTAAAAAACGTTTATTACAAAAAAGAACGTGAATTAGAAACAAAAACAAAAACAAAAAAAAACAAAAGAAAAGAAAAAAAAAAAGGCGTGAAAAAAAGGACACAAAAAAAAAAGAAACAAAAAGAAAACAAAAAAAAAAAAGAAAAGAAACAAAAAAAAACCTTGAAACGTTAAAAACAAAACAAAACAAAACAAAAAAAAAATGAATAATAAAAAAAGACAAAAAGAAAAAAGAAAAAGGAAAAAAAAACATGGACTTATGTTTCCCCATTTAATCTTAGGTTAATCCCCACCATTAGATCAAAATAAATGGATGGTGGGGATTTGTCCATTGATATGCACCAAAATAAGAGTATGCAAAATAAAGTGCCTCTAAGTTTATAACTAAACTCTAAAACTTAGAAAAAAAGTTTTAAAAAAAACTTACCATAAATCATTAAGTCCCAATAATAATACAACACAAATTAAAGTTAAAAAAGAAAAGAAGAAAAAGACTAGAAGACTTTCGTACTTTCTTCAAACACTTGTTCTATATAAACCCATAAATACATCTCTTGTTCCCTACTTTAAAACCCAAACCCTAAAAAACCTAATCGATCTTGAAACCAAAAAAGAAAATGGCAATCTTGTCAGAATACGAAGAACAACCAGAATCCATCAAGAAACCATTCAACGCAGTTCTTGACACAGCTGACCCACTCAAGTTTCTTGAAAAAGCTTTCGACTTTGTTGCTAAAGAAACCGATCTTTTCAAGAACGAGTCTGTTGTTAAGGAGGTTAATGGGTTAGTTAGATCTGTTAAGGAGAAAGTTGATGGTGAGGAGAAGAAGAGGAAGGAGAAAAGTAATGGTGGTGGTTTGAAGGTGGAGAGTAAGAGGGTTAAGGAGGAGGGTTCGAGTTCGAGTGGGAAGCCTGTTGAGGTGGTGAAGGATCAGAAGATGGAGGAGGTTAAGGAGGATGATAACAAGGGTTTGAGAGGTATTGTGTATAATTGTGTTTAATGTTTTGTTTTTATGTGTTTGCTATGTTGTTTGGATGCTTTGTTTTTGGTTAGGGGTAGTGATTTTCGGCGCGAAAAAAGACTTAAGAATGGGTTAGGGTTAGGGTTAGGGTTGGGGTTGGGACTAGACGGGTTTTGGGTTGAGGTTTTCCGGGTCGATTTAATAAGCGTGTTTGCTAGAAAAAACAGATGAACACATGCTACTGACTGTTGTTTATGGCAAAGTGTACTTTCTTTGGGGTTCTTTATGCATAGATTGTGCCTTTAGTTAAGGATAAGTGTTTGATGTTGTCTACTTAAGATTTAGGAGTTGTTTGTGTAAAATTTAAGTTATCTTGGGGGGTGTCAAAAAATCGTAGTAAAAAAATTGGAACCTGATGGAGAGAACCCAACTTGAATCCGCACCATCGTTATGCCTCTGTTGTCCATGATTAGATTAGACAGATGGAATGTTATGATCTTTTTAAGGCAAAACATATGTTGAAAAATTTGTGAAGATGTTCTGTGGTACATAGGGTTTAAAGCATAGGTTACTTGAAAGCTGACGTGCTAATGATTTTTAGTTTGAATTTATACTATGTTTGCCAAAACTACTAGTGCTGGAACTTGTGATTAAGCTTTGGAGATTGATACACAGGCAGATTTATGTTATGGGGTGCATAATTGATGCATAGGTTGCATTGAAAACTGATGGGGTGAGGTTAAAGCATAGTGATATTACCTTGAACTTAATATGAATAGTCTTTTAATCGGTATTGTGGTAGGACATTATACTAGTTGGCGTTTGAAGGTAATGCAGTTTAGTTTGAACTATGAACAATGTCTGGTAGCCTAAGATATCTCGAAAAGCTTACCCTTTCACTTTGTGATCACAAGCTTTTATGGTACTTAAATATTTAGCATTCCGGTTTGTGTGGTTGGTTAAGACCACTCACTTTGCATCCTTTGTGTACATAGGGACTATAATTTATCTTTTCGATTCTATGCTGCTATTTATGTGATTATTTTCATAAAGTTGCTTTTATCATTGTATTTATATGTTAAGAAACTCTTCTCATTTTTTAATTTTCGGTACAGCTCCCAACAAGGGTAATGGACAGGACTTGGAGAAATATTCTTGGGTCCAGTCTTTGCAAGAGGTGACTGTAAATGTTCCTATTCCTCAAGGAACCAAGTCGAGGTTTATTGCATGTGAAATAAAGAAGAACCATCTGAAAGTTGGACTTAAGGGTCAGCCTCCGATACTTGAGGGGGACTTCTACAAGCCTGTCAAGGTTGATGATTGTTTCTGGAGCTTAGGTATACAAATGCAAACTACAGCTTTCTTGGTCTATTTATGTTATTTAGTTTGTTGTGTCTTCTTTACTTGACTGATCACTGATCTTTTCTGTTATTTTTTCTTTCAGAGGATCAAAATTCTATCTCGATTCTTTTAACCAAACAGGATCAAATGGAATGGTGGAAGTGTTTGGTCAAGGGCGAACCTGAAATCGACACTCAGAAAGTGGAACCTGAGAGCAGTAAGCTAGGTGACCTGGACCCAGAAACACGATCTACTGTTGAAAAAATGATGGTAAGTAACTACTGCACCTCAAATTAGTTTTATAGAGTGCACTGTTACGATTCAATGAAAATGTGACTAATGTTCCTTAAATGTGTCTTTTTTAGTTTGACCAACGCCAGAAGCAGATGGGCAAACCAACAAGTGATGAGATGCAGAAAGAAGATATTTTGAAAAAGTTCATGTCTGAGGTAAATATCTATTTCTGATACAAACAATGCTAGAGGTGGCAAACATGGGCGGGTCGGGTGGGCTTTAGTTCCACTACTAAGTCAAACAGGATTTGGTCTCCAATTTTTTGGTGTGTTTAAAAATTAAAAGTAGTTGACTGCAAAAACTACGTTAGCATTAAGCATTAAGATGCACTTTTTGTGACCTTCATCCCGTTTGACCCTCATGACTTTCTTGGGATCTTTACTCAAATCAGCTAAGCAATATGTTAATTCTAAAGAAATTGTTACCTCTAACAATTACTACTTATTTTTTACTATGGTTTCTGATTCCAAAATTTAAAATTGTGCAGCACCCGGAAATGGACTTCTCAAGGGCGAAGATCAACTAATAAGGGTCTACTCAGCTCAAGATATGTTTTTGCCTTGGTTCTGCAATCGCTTTAGGAGGAAGATGCAATTGATTTGGAAGTTTTATAATCTAGAAACTTTCTTTTTGGGAATCTGTCTATAAAAACTTTGTTAATCTTCCTGAAGATTAGCTTTTCTATGAATGTCTTGATTGTTAAAACCTAGTTTCATTATCTTTATCTTTGTTTTGTGTTTTACTGCTTTTATTAATTTGCTCTTCTAAATACTAAATTGATGGGTTGGTTTGTGCTTGTTATGTTGCTTCAGAACTGAAACTGAACCCAGTTTTCTAAATATAGAGTATAACAAGAAAAGACTGGGTCAGCTTACTTTTCGAGTTTTTGATACGGTTTGATTTTTGTTTTGATCTGGCCTGGTACTGTTTTATCTCTTCCGTATCATGAATCAGTCAGACGTTTGTGTGTTGAGTTTGTATGCCACAGTTTCAGTGTCTTGTGTTTTGCTGAGCTAAGTTCTAATGGTCCGTGCTTTGTGACACATAATGGGGCGTGTAGGCCTTGCTGCCTTGCATGCAGCTGTTTCGCTTTCACTGGTTGGTGGTTGGACGGGCGGATGTAAGGCCGAGCAACGGGTCAAACATGACCCAACCCAATCCGACCCGACCAGAAAACCGATTAAGGGTAAAACGTGAACCGAGAACCGAACTAAGTAAAATCGAAACTGAACCGAAGAAGGTCGGTTCGGTTTAGCTAGTTCGAGCCGAATAGGTGAACTGAGTAAAACCGAAACAATTATACAAAACCGAAAACTGAACAAGATCGGTTTAGTTCGGTTTGTCGGTTCCATTTTCACTTGATTTTGCTCAGCCCTAGTTGGATGCAGATGTACACTATGGTAAACACGGAACGAGAATTTTATTAAAACTTGTTTTTTTTAGTGGAGGTATAATAGTGCATGACAAAAGAAAATTACACTGAATAACATGATACTGTATTAAACTATTAACCATTGACGGTAATTTATACGAATTCTTAAGTTTTTGTACTAGACGAGTTATTTAAAAAACAAATCGCATAAAAGAAGTCACCTTCGGCCAATTTGAATTTCAAATACCTTCCTTCATTTTTCTCAGTTTAAAGTATCAAAGTTATATTATGTACAATGTATTAGTTAATGTGTATTTTCATAATTGAGCAGTTAAAATTCATTTTTGCCTAAAACTATTACTTGTAATCGCTTTCGAAAAGTTTACTTGAATACTTTAACTTGAGAAAGAAAAAAATTACAGTACTTAGAATACCTTAACTTAACTTGAGAAGAAAAAAAAAATGTATCTAAAATTCTAATCGACTTAAAATATGATAAATTTTTTTACGGTTTGTCTTCCTTAAAAAGTTAAATATATTATGTATTCTCCGTGTGAAATTTGAAGGGATCAAGAGTTTTGTTGCGGGTGGGTCGTGATTTTGCTTTTTTAAACTGGTATAAATAGTATATTACAATGTATTTTGATTTTTGACCTTAAACGAACTAGTGTTAGATTTAATAATTATATTTTGGTTTAATTTTAGTATAAAGTTTTTAAGAAAAATTATTAGTTAAAGTAACGATAAATTTATACAAAACTACTATTTCTGATTATAAATAACAAACCATAAGCAGTCAAATTAAAATGTATATATGGTTAATAAAATATGTATCATTGTACGGATTATGTTAAGTCGATGGACTAAGGGCCCGTTTGGTTTGTAAGTGGGTTTGAATTAGATTTGAATTTGAGAATGATTTGGAAGAATTGAGATAAGTTTGAGAAAAAGTAAGAGAGAGAAAATATATTATTATATATAATTATTATTTTAAATATATATATTTGTTAATGTATATTTCATACATGGAAATTATTTTATATTATTATTTAAATAGTTGAAAAAGAATAATTATAGAAAAAGTGGCTGAAATTTATTATGACCCACATATTATCATAAAACAATCGAATCCTATGAGGTGAGGTAACTTTTCTCTCTCATTTACTGTTTGGCTATTCTGACATAATCAAAAACTCAAATCCATTAAACAAACACAATTTTTTACTTTAACTTTTATCCCAAATCACAAAACCCCTCAAACAAACGGGCCTTAAGATTGTTATTAATCCTATAAGAGAGAATTGCAAAAATCGTCCCTAAAGTTTGGCCAAATTGCACGTTTCGTCCCGGAAGTTTGGAAAGTGCAAGAATCGTCCATGTGGGAAACTTTGGGGCAAAATTAGTCCCTGACCTACATCAAATGACTAAAATACCCTTGTTCTTATATTACATTTCAATTTCTTACACAAATGGTCCCTGTGTTTCGCCAGATTTTGCAAATTTAGTCCTAACTTTTTTTTTAATTTATTTATTTAACGATTAATATTAGTATTATTTTTTATACTTTTTCGTCCGTTTTTGTCCATTTTTCTTTCGTTTGTGTCCGTTTTTGTCCATTTTTCTTTCGTTTTTTTCACTTTTTTTCGTTTTTCGTCCGTTTTTCTTACATTTTTTCCGTTTTTCTTACGTTTTTGTCCGTTATTATTACGTTTTTCCGTTCTTCTTACGTTTCTTCCGTTTTCATACGTTTTTTTCCCGTTTTTATCCGTTTCTCTCACGTTTTTTTTTAGTCCGTTTTTCTTACGTTTTTGTCCGTTCTTCTTACATTTTTTTCCATTTTCATACGTTTTTGTCCGTTTTTCTTACGTTTTTGTCCATTATTCTTACGTTTTTTCCGTTTTCATACGTTTTTGTCCATTTTTATCCATTTCTCTCACGTTTTTTTTTCCTTTTTTGTCCATTTTCTTACATTTTTGTCCGTTCTTCTTACGTTTTTTCCGTTTTCATACGTTTTTGTCCGTTTTTCTTACGTGTTTGTCCGTTCTTCTTACATTTTTTCCGTTTTCATACGTTTTTGTCCGTTTTTCTTACATTTTTTTCATTTTCATACGTTTTTGTCCGGTTTTCTTACGTTTTTTTTACCATTCTTCTTAAGTTTTTTCCATTCTCATATGTTTTCTCCGTTTTTCTTACGTTTTTGTCAGTTCTTCTTACATTTTTTCCGTTTTCATACGTTTTTGTCTATTTTTCTCACGTTTTTTTCCATTTTCAAACGTTTTCCTTCCATTTTTTCCATTTTTTCGTCTGTGTTTACACTGTCTATCACCACCCAAAAATTTTCCAAAAACATATTTTCAAAAAAAAAGTTTAGAAAAAAAAATAAAAAATAAGGTTATTGAAAAAAATTTGAAAAAATGTTTTTGAATTTTAAAATTCAAAAAAACATATTTTCGAAATAAAATTTAAATAATTCGAAAATTTTGCCCATTTTTTTTTTAATTTTTCTAAAAAAATGTTTTTAAAAAATTTTTATTCGAATTTTTTTTAATAATTCGAAAATTATTTTCAAATATTTTTCTAAAAAAATTTTATTCGAAAAAAAGTTTTATTCTATTTTAAAAAAAAAAACGGACAAAAACGTATGAAAACGGAAAAAAGTGAGAAAAACGGGCGAAAATGTAAAAAAAAATGGACCAAAACGTATGAAAACGGAAAAAAAACGTGAAAAGAACGTAGAAAAACGTATGAAAACGGAAAAAAAACGTAAGAAGAACGGACAAAAACGTATGAAAACGAAAAAAACGTAAGAAGAACAGACAAAAACGTAAGAAGAACAGACAAAAACGTAAGAACAAGGGACAAAAACGTAAGAAAAATGGACAAAAACGGAAAAAAACGTGAGAGAAACGTATAAAAACGGACAAAAACGTATGAAACGGAAAAAACGTAAGAAGAACGGACAAAAACGAAATAAGAAAGGACAAAAACGTAAGAAAATGGACAAAACGTATGAAAACGGAAAAAACGTAAGAAGAATGGACAAAAACGTAAGAAAAACGGAAAAAAACATGAGAGAAACGGACAAAAACGGACAAAAACGTATGAAAAACGGAAAAAAATGTAAGAAGAATAGAAAAAACGTAAGAAAAATGGACAAAAACGTATGAAAATGAAAAAAACGTAAGAAGAACGGACAAAAACTTAAGAAAAATGGACAAAAACGGAAAAAACGTAAGAAAAACGGACAAAAACGGAAAAAAGGTAAGAAAAACGGACGAAAAACAAAAAAAACGTGAGAAAACGGACAAAAACGTAAGAAAAACGGACCAAAACAGTATAAAAAAAAATTAATACCAATATTAATAGTTAAATAAATAAATTAAAAAAAATATATATTAGGACTAAATCTGCAAAACCTGGCGAAATACAGGGACCATTTGTGTAAGAAACTGAAATATAATATAAGGACAAGGGTATTTTAGTCATTTGATGTAGGCCAGGAATTAATTTTGCCCCAAAAGTTTCTCACAGGGACGATCCTTACACTTTCCAAACTTCCGGGATGAAACGTGCAATTTGGTCAAACTTTAAGGACGATTTTTGCAATTCTCTCATCCTATGAGCAATCTTTAGATAATTGTGCCAATAAACGAAATGATAATTTACAGCTTTATGTTCTAGAATGAAGAAATGCAAAATAACTTGCAAGCGATCTAGTAGAAAATTTGACCAAAATGATCATGTAGTCCCACATCGGTTAGCAGGTAGATATATTGATGAGTTATATACAATTGTGAATAAGCACCGAACAATTTGAGATAAGTAATATATGTTATCTTGAGTGCCAAAGGAATTGTTGGATAGAAAACTCAACCGTTACTTAGACCCTCACGATAATTATATAAATTCTTAAGTTTTTAGTTTTTATATGAAAGTAAGTAAACTATTTATGTAAACCACAAATTATTATTATTATTTTTGTTTATTATTCATCTTATTTGCATTTAGTTTAAATAGTGTTAATGTTTAATCAATATTTTGAAAATGGGTCTCTAATCGACCGATTGAGTCACCAGTTCGATCACCGGGTCAACCCGTTCTTCCACAAAAATTAGATTTATATATACATTTAAAGGCTTTATTTTATTAGATTTACGTATATTTAAATTCAAAATGTATTACGTCTCAAATTTAATTGAGGAACCAAAATTTAAAGGCTTTATGTGTCAATTTCATCCAACATGCGGGTTCTGCATGTATCAAAACAGACGTATATTTTATTGTTATTAAAAGTTTAAAACTATGATTATGAATAGTAATAAAAAACCTGTGTGATATCTTTTATTATATAATAAAAAAATTACATCATTTCGGAATTTTTTTTAACAAAACAATTTTAATGGAAAAAAAATTGAACCAATAAGAAAATTCGATTTTGATACATAGGCGAAATCGAGCAATATGATTGGCCAATAAAAAATCAAAATTGAATTAATTTTGGTCAAACTTTAATAAATTTGATGGAGAATTTGATTGAGGAAAAAAATATATAAAAATATAGGTGTCAAATTTATGAAAATAAAAACTTAAAAAAAATGAGGTAATTAATAAAACATTAGTTGTTGAAATTTAAATATATTATATGGAGTTAAGTGTAAAATTATAAATTTTCATGTTTTTTTTATAACTTTAGATAATAAACAAATAACTCATTACACTTTATACCCCCTACACTTTATAATATGAACTTTCTTTACAATTACATGAGTATTAGTATTGGTTTGAGACTTCCATCCATTAAACTTATAAAATTTTATAATGTATGAATTAGTTTTAATATACGTTAAATACTTAAAAAATAAATATTAGTTTTAAACTTTCATCTATTAAAATAACTTTTTACTGTGTACGTTAAATATAAATAATAACTCATGTTATCCTATTTAGAAGTTTAATCTATACGTACATGAGTTTGAATATTAAATACAGTTGAATTATTATTAATGGTAATATAAATATCAAATGGTAAGTATGAATTACTGTGATATGAAAATAAATATACGCGATTGTACTTATAACGACTCATGTAATTATTATTTAAAGTTTATATACGGATATCCAGAAAAATATTTTTAAAAAACTTTACGAAGTATATTTTAACTTCATCAATGCTCATGCTACTAAACTCGTACATTTTGTACAGCATGATATTAATTGTTAAAGTTAAACAACAACATCTATGCTAAACAAAGTTAAATCTTTCATTCAAAATTTTTTTACAAAATATTAATTGATATTAATACGTAATGAAAATGGATAATTACTAAAATGGCCAAGTTGCCCAATCGTTGGGCATTTTTGACCTTAGAAAAAAAATTCCGCTTTTGATCAGTTGCCCAACGCAACTTTTAAGGGGGGACATGTGTCGCGCCTATGGGACCCCAATTGTCCAAGGTTGCCCAAAATTTGACAAAGTTGCCCAAAAAATCGCCATATGTCGCCCCAAAAAATCGACACATGTCCTCCCCTTAAAAGTTGCGTTGGGCAACTGGTCAAAAGCGGAATATTTTTTATAAGGTCAAAAATGCCCAACGATTGGGCAACTTGGCCATTTTAGTAATTATCCTTAATGAAAACTCATGCATACTTATTAGTTGTACTTATATCATAATTTTCACGGGTAAATTCTTATATATTCATATAATAAACAAAAATTTTAAAATAAATTTGATTTATATGTAAACCCATGTGATCAAAGAACCTTTGGCCCAATAACATTATAAGGAGACACGCTAAATACAAGGTCGATGCCACAGTTATATTTACAATTTCTGCTAACTTACTTTCGCACATGTTGATGCTCTAACTTTTAAAAATATACATAAGATTTTCTGTTTTTAAACGATAGTACTATATAATTAAATTTTTCTCGAAAAACCCCGTGCGTGCACGGGTATTATAACTAGTATGTTTCATATTGATTTTCTTAGAGGCTGGAGGTACATATTTTTGTTTAGCTGCTAAACAATGTACCACCTCCTATGTTTTAGTAACAATCATTAGTACGCATTCATTTGGCATAAAAAAGAAAAATAAACGGTAATTATCCTTAAGTGAGTTTGGTGTTACGAAACATACAAGAGTAATTGACTTACAGTGAAATATGTTTACAAATAGTAAACCCAGCTAAAATGTGAAGAAAGGTTTAATTAGAAGATGATTCTCAAATTTCTATTTGTAGGCCATTGATCATATGGTAAAGGATCATAGGTTCTCTTATTCCTTATCCCTTCATTTTCCTTCCAACTCACGATCCGAACAACAAGATATGATTAACCATCATATATGATGTCCTATCATTGATGAACACTAAAACCATGATTGATGGACATCTGTTAATTCCCTCATGACTTAGTTTTCTTTGATAAACATTATGTGATTAAAACTTATTTTGATGAACATTATATGATAAACACTTACTTGATGAACACTTATGTAATGAATGATTGAATTCTATGATGAATAATTGCACATTCAAGTTTTGTTCATCATAGTTTTAAACATTGTTTATCATTGTTAAAAACATCACACTTTGATTTTTTCAATAAAGATTGAATCTTTCATCAATCACTACCATAACATTTATCTTTACAACGTATAATAGGTGTACATTAACACGTCGACATTGGAATGAGATCAAACACATATTTCATTTTTTTTTTGTGGTACTTACCAAAAGAATTCAAAATCAAAGTTTGTTGGATACGCGGATGCTGGATATTTGTTTGATCCACATAAGTCACGATCACAAAAAGGGTATGTTTTCACTTATGGAGACACTGCAATTTCTTATAGGTCGACAAAACAATCATTATCATCAAACCATGCTGAACTTAAGTCACTTTATAAAGCCGGTCATGAGTGCGTTTGGTTAAGATCGATGATTCGACACATCCAAGAAGAATGCATACTCAAGTCTATAAAAGGAAATCCAACTTTATTGTATGAAGACAATGCGACTTGTATAGCTCAAAACAAAACACATTTCTTCGAAATTGTTCTTTACATGTGATCTACAAAAGGTTCTAGTTATTGATGTTTGTCAAATTCAATCAAGTAACAATTTGGTAGATTTATTCGCAAATCTTTGCCAACAAAAATGTTTGAGCTAATGCTTTAGAAGATCCGCGTTCGATGCTTAAAAGATATACACTAATATGAGGAAGAACATTATGCGCACTGCAATCTTTTTTCACGATCAAATTTTTATCCCATTTGAGTTGTTTTAGGTGAGATGTTTTAAAAAAGGATAATCTATACTATCTATAATGGAAAAATAGTCAAAAGTGAAATGTTGAGTTTTCAACAATGATCAAATGAGAGAGAAAGTGAAATGTAATTAATACTTTTATTAAAACACCCCAATACTTAGAAGTACAATTATTATTCACATTGTCCAACCAAATTAAAGCATATCTACCAAATTAAATACAACCAATTAAAACACAAACCGGGTTGACCCGGGACGCTTCAAACCCGGCGGGTTGACCCAGTTTAATTTGACCCGTTTTCGACCCAACCTAGCAAGTTGACCCGGTTTAAATCGACCCATTTTTCGACTGGAATGGTTCAACCGGTTGAACCACCCTGGTCGAACCGGGTTTCAAAACATTATGTTTAATTCCCAAATCTTCAAACTTTTATTATTTTTCGTTTATAACCTATAAACTGTTTTTTATCAATAAACTATTTGTCACTATAAAATCCCGTTGCTATGCACGGGTACTCGTCTATCTATAAATATGAGTGATGTTTACTTTTCAAGGTCAAAAGTCAATACTAATTCAATTGTTGTTATGGTCAATGTATCTTAATAGGTTGTTGCTAACAACCTTCAATGTATTATCAATTAGATCATCAGATCCGTATCAATATAACATTCAAGTGATGTTATATTATTATACAGTATAAGATTATAAGCCAATCGAAGATAATAAATGAAAACATAGAAATGTAAAACTGTTTTGTCAACTTAAGAATGAATACACACGTACATAAAAACAAACTTTTAAATAATAGACTTATCCATAGAAACGGAATTTTATAGCGGCAGATAGTTATAGTGATATTTTGGTTACACAAAACGTTACACAAATCACTTAACCAAAATAATCATTATAATTAAATGTCGCTATAAAATCTCGTTGCTATGCACGGTACTCGTCTAGTATAAACAATGAATAATAGTTTTTCACAATAATAAAAAAAAAAAAAACCGAAAACCCCATCCACGTCAGCAACAACCACCATGAACAACAAACAACCACCTCCCTCCGGCCGCCGTAAACGCCGCAAACAACAACCACCACCAAATCCTAACTCAAATACACAAAACCAGTCATCATCATTACCATCTAATAGTAATGCAATAAGTATTGAGAAGATAGATGAAGCTGTTGTAACGGCGCGACGCGTGTTGATCGCTGGTGGTGAACACGTGACTTCGTGGAAGGTGTCACGTGCTGCTCACGTCACTCTTGGAGGACTTGATTCTTCATTAGGTGTTGATATGAGAGACGTGCCTTCATTTAACCGTCTTATCACTTTAGAAGACAAGGTATATATTTATATTTATTACAGTAGTTATTTAATGAATATAAAATCAAGCTTGAGTTACGTTGCGAGGTAGTTTTTCGGCTAGGATTTATAGTTGAATTTGGTAGCCTTGGTACATTTTGGCCTTGCGTTTAGCTTTCTAGATGATTTTATCCCCGCGTTTTAGGTATAGAGAGTGATAGCTAGTTCGCTTTAGACTTTTTAGTAACCGCCCCATAGCAATATCCTTAGACTCATTTTCTATTTGCAAGCGTTTATGCTTTTATGTCCCCCATGCTCTTGTGCGTTTATGCTTATATGCTTATGTATTCCTTCTCTCTTATAGGCGCGCATTATATATATGCTATGCTTTGATGCACCGTATGCTTATATGCCTCTATTTTTCTAAGTTTCTATGATGGTATGTGTCGTTTCACCTTGTATGCTTGCAATGCATCTTCATGGAAGGAGTCTTGTTACTCTCGAGTTTACCCTTAGGGTAGCCGAATATGATCTGTCTACATTTCACCTCCCTTGTACCTCGCTTAGGTGAGATTGGGTATTGCTGTTGTTGTTGTTGATAATTATTTACTATTTATCTATTGTGTTAAAACATTGTCAAGCTCGAAAATCGACTAGGCCTAATATTTGAGCTCTAATATTAACTATTTATTCATTAGTTATTGAATGAATATAAAATCGAGCTTGCGTATTGATTTTTAAACTCGACTTGATTGAGTATTAAAAAATATTATCAAAAAAATATTTCTCGTAATAAAGTTTAGCGTTAGTAGACTTGATACTTTTAAGCTTAGGTCGACTTGCTAATATAGCTTGACATTCGTGAGCTTTGTTAACTCAGCTCACAAGCTTTCTGAGTTGAGCATTTTGATACTCCTTGCGAGTTTTGTGAGCTGAGAATTTTGAGACTTAAGACTTACGAGCATCTTGAGTTGAGCATTTTTGATACTTGTGCTCGAGCCAGTTTTGAGGTTTAAAGAGATTTCTTTGTGAGTCAATCTCGAGTAGCATGCTACTTAACTAAGTTACATCCTTAGGGCAATTGAACATAAACTCGAGCTCAAGCTAAGTGGCGTAATTGACACTCTCGAGTATTACATCACTCGACTCGAGTCGAATATTAGTGTTAGAATATTAGTATATGAATTAGTAAAGTTTAACATTAGTAGACTTGATACTTTTGAGCTTCACTGGACTTACTTTTATAGCTAGACATTCTTGAGCTTTGTTGACTCGACATGCGATCTTTATGGGTTGAGCTTTTTGAGCTCGGCTTGGTTTAGAGCAAGTTTTCTGTGAGTTGACTTGACTGGATTACACCCTAGGGCTGAGTATGACTGTGATGTTTATTAACCTTTTAGCTCAACCAGACTTGCTAGTTGACTCAACTGGCGAGCTTTATGAGCCGAGGATTTAGGATTTTGTTACTCAAGCTGAACTCGGAAGTCTACTTGAGTTGCTTGTGCTCGAGGTTTACTTGGTTTGAAACTTTGAATCAAGCATTTTGTAATTCGATTTGGAGAAGCTAGTGAGTTGACTTGACGCCATTACATCTTTAGGACATGATACTTTTGAACTCAACTCGACTTGCTAATATAGCTTGACATTCTCGAGCTTTGTCGACTTGACTCGCGAGTTTAACGAGCTGAGCATTGTGATACCTGAGGTCGAGCTCGCGAGCTGTATGAGCGGAGCATTGTGATACTCCAGCTCGGCACGGCTTGGTTTAAAGTGAGTTTTTTGTGAGTAAATTCTGTGAGTTGACTCGACTTGATTACACCGCTAGGGCAAACTGAGTATGGCTGTTATATTTTTGACTTTCAAGCTCAACTTGACTTAATTGTCCATTCAATTCACCATTTTTATGAGCTAACTGCTAAGAGTTTAGGACTTTGATACTCGAATAGCTCGAGCTTGACTCGGTTCAAATCGAGTATTTTGTGAAATGAGAGTAGCTCGCGATTTGACTCAAGTTGATCACACCTTTATGGAAAACTGAATTGACTGATATTGTCATCATATAGAGTTAGATTAATTGGATTGAGAGCTAGGTTAGGAGTTCTGTAAGAAAATTATTTAATGATTTGTGACTATTTAAGTCTAAATAATCACCTCTAAAATGCAAATCCAAAAACTCATTCAGTGCGTGAACGAAGTGTGGTAGTATTTTGCGTGTTTTGATACTGTTTGAGTACCGTAACTGCTAATCATTGTGTGTATTTTTTTGTTTCATATCTTAAAGACGTGATATATAATGCTTCTTATGATTTCTCCAGATCAATGGATATATTAATTGCTTTGTTGAAGCCTGGAAGATTACCACCTTATATGATTTGGAGACTCAAATCTGCAAAAGTGAGGGAGTTCGGAAGTTTGAGGAGCTTGAGTTGGGACCTCTCATTCGACATCCTCTTATAGTTATTTATTTCTCTCTGAAGTTTGACTCAACTCGAGCATTCAAGATATCGGGCCAAGAGGTAATTAGTTATCTCGTCAACTTTATGGATACTAATAAACGCATCGAAGTTAAGGGTGATGAATTGCTGGATTTTATTGCCAAAAAGCGATCAGTTGATAGTAAAGAAAAGCTTCATGTACGCATCCAAAGCTTGGGGTATGTTTTTGCTTGTCCTCTGAAGTATATTACTTGCAAGCATTACACATGATCATCATTTTCTAATTTGTAATGTCCCCTTATACATGGACGTAACTGTTTGCATATAAAAACGGACTGTAGATACGTTAACTTTAGAATTAGAAAACACTCCTCTATAGACTAAAACCCCGTCTCTTTCTATCTACTTTGTCCCAAGTGGAGTGTTATTTGTATATTCTTACCCATTGCAATATCCGTTTTCTACAGAATGAAATATGTATGCCATCAAGTTGATAACAAAAGTATATTTTTTCGTGTAGGTTGTATATTGGTTGGATTCTGCAAGCAAGGTCATTGGAAAATGCCAAATATAAAAAGTGTCTATCAGATGTGGGAAGCAAAATCATGGAACTTCCTGTTCTCATGTCACAGAAGAAGCCATTGAAAGAAAATCTTAGTGCCTTATCTGAACACATCAAGCTATCTTCAGAAGACAATGATGAGGATATTGAAAGCAATCACGAGGATGAAACTTGTTTGCCTAGTCAAAGCAAAAACTCATCTCAAGATATGAAAAGTTCTGAGCAATTCATCTGGAGCGCTTCACTTGATAATATATTAATTAAAAAGAGAAAATCTGATTCGATAGACTGCACAGCTTTTCTATGCCGCAAGATTCCTAAAAGAGATGGCGTCCTGTCCCGTCATCTATTGGATGCGCCAGTAGCACAAGCTTCACATGATATATCAGAAACTGAAAATTTAACCTTTCAAAATGTTGAGAAGCAGCTACCTTCTAAATTAGATAAAGAAGATTCTCCAAAAGCCCTTAAGGATGTTGCAGAAACTAACAAAAACAGTTCGGTCTCTGAAAGTTTAAACAGTATCTCTGAAACACATCGTTCTTCTAAAGATGCAATTGAAGCCTTTCTTAAGGCTCCGATGTTATCAGATTTGAATACATGGTCGAATTGGGATGTTTTATTTGCCCCATCACTTGGCCCACTTGCCACATGGTTATCAAAAGAGACAACTCCCGAAGAGTTACTTTGTTTGGCGACTAAAAGTGGGAATGTGATACGTGTTGATCATACAGCCACAGTGGATTCGTTTCTAGAAGCTTCCAGTCAGGGGTCTTCTTTCCAAACAGCACTAAATTTGCTTTCTCTGTTTGCTTTGTATAATGGTGAAAGATATGTTCCTACATTTCTGTTAAAGTGCCAAGCGGAACAAGCATTTAAAGCATTAGTGAAAGATACAAATCAAGTCGATAATGGAATATCCACTGCATCAATATATATTCTAGATTGTTTGACTTATATACCGGCAGAATTTCGTTGCTTTGCCACTGATTTGTTGCTTTCAGGATTTCGCCTCGTTGTCAAAGGTGCTCCGTCAGCCATTTTAAGCGAATGCAGAAACACAGAACAGCGTGTAATGCTTCATGAATTGGGGTTGTCTCTTGGTATATTGGAATGGAAAAATGATTATCATACCTTTTCTTCTACTCAATTCAAGAAGGCATCTGAATTAGATCAAGATAATGATAAATTGACTAGTCATCCCCCTGCTGATGTGGAAAATGAAGAATCTAAAGTAGTCAATGACATTGGTAGTGGAACAGATATTTCTAGTGATAAAGATGACCTTGATCATGAAAAACATTCATCTAAAAGTAATAATGAAGAGAAAGCTGACATTATGAAGAGGCAAGATGTTTGTGCATCTAAGGCAAAAGCATTTAATACAGATCAAACCAGACAGAAAGTTTCAGAGGGATTGATCGAGAATAATGTTGACTTGATCATCGAAGAAAACCCCGCCAAGGTGATCTTGAAAGAAAATGAAGCTACTGGAACCCATATGAATTTTGGCTTCAAAGGTCAGTTAGATTATGGTAAGAACATGATTTTATCTAGTAGGAATACTGGATTTTCTGCCTTTACTATACCTGACGGGCCGAATGCTATTTTGGTTGGTTTAAGCAATAAAGATCAACAAAATTCGGTGACAAAGGTTAATAAATCTGAATTACTGAGCAATGCTGACCCTATTATTGAACAAAAACCAGCATCAAAGATACCTTCTATGATCTTTGGCATTGTGAATACTGGATTGTCTGCATTTACTAGAAATGACAGGCCTGGGTTTTCTGCATTTACTAAACATAATGGGCCTGGATTTTCTGCATTTACTAGACCTGACAGGCCAAGTGCTACTTCATTTAATTTAATCAATAAAGATCAACAAAGTGGGTTGAAAAAGGTTAAATATTCCGAACTACCATGTAACGGTGACCAGATTATTGAACAAAATTCAGCTTCAAAGGTACCTTCCTTGATCCTGGAAAAAGATGTATGTTTAAAAGACATACCAGATTCTGGAATATGTAGGGATGTATCTGTTATAAATGTTGGTCTTAAAGGTCAGTTAGATAATGGAAAGAATGTGTTTTCTTCTGATATGAATGCTGGAATTTCTGCAATACCCAGTGGCTCAAAGGCTAGTTCATCTGAGAAAGATCAGCAAAGTTGGGGCATGGTCACCCCACGGCAGGTTATAAATGGGAGTGCAGCGGAACTTTTTGCTTTCAAATCTGCCAAACTTGGTGAGAAATCTGTGAGGTGTGATACTGTTGCGGAAGGTAAGGACAATAGTAATGAAAATGACTCAGCTAAGAAGATTATTGAGTTAATTAGGAGAGAAGAATTTGGTCTGGATTCAGATACCTCGGCTAAGGAAGCTAACACTTTGAAGAAACAACATGCTCGTTTAGGTAGAGCACTGAAATGTCTTTCTCAAGAGTTGTATTCTCAGGACTCACATTTTCTACTCGAACTCGTAAGCCCATCCTTTTATATGCTTTATTATTATTATTATTATTATTATTATTATTATTATTATTATTATTATTATTTTTTCCTTGTGCTATGTAACACTCTTCGGCTCATATTTAGGTTCAAAATGCTGATGACAATGTGTACCCATGTGATGTGGAGCCAACACTTAACTTCATTCTTCAAGAAACAGGCGTTGTAGTCCTGAATAATGAACAAGGATTTTCAGCTGAAAACATCAAAGCACTCTGTGATGTTGGCAATTCAACAAAGAAAGAACCTAGTGCTGGATATATTGGCAAAAAGGGCATTGGCTTCAAATCAGTATTCCGGGTATAATAGACTATTCTCTAACTGCTTGATGTATACGTTTCATTGTTTATTTTATTGTACTAAACAAACATAATACTCATTTTTTCAAATATGCTTAATCATAGGGTTTATACGAAGATGTTTTCTTAGTTTAGCTCTTTTTAATATAAATACTCATGAATTACTCCGTGTAAATTAGCGGACAAGGTTTCTCACTTATCACGCCTTTTTCTAGCGCAAATAGCATAAAAGGGTACTATACATAGGTCTATTAACCAATCAAGGTACTAAACTTTTCTATTCTTAACTAAGGATAGTAAAGTAAGGTTGATGTTCAAATGTGGGATTTTTAACTGGTCAATGTGTTGTGGCATGGCATCTTTGTTGGCATTCTTTGCTGACATGGCATGTCATGTTACATGCCATGTCATTATATATGTGTCAATGTGGCTGCTTGTGTGTTATGGCACATGGGCCAAACTTGATGACCGGATGCGAGTAACCTGTAACATTTTCCCTTTATTCTATGACCTATCCTATCATCTTTAAGGCGTTGCTATGTAATTCACAACAAATGATTTAGGGAATGACGTTTACAAAGTATTGCTCACATCTTGATAGACAAAGTAGGCATTGACTGCATCTTGATATGCTATAACTAAAGGGTACTTGCATCTTGATTTCATGACATATTTTATTTGATCTATTTGCAGGTTACTGATGCTCCAGAAATCCATTCTAATGGGTTCCATATCAAATTTGATGTAAGCGATGGTCAAATTGGTTTTGTTTTGCCAACAATTATACCACCTTGTCGCATTGATTCGTTTAGCAAGTTGGTTTCTCTGGATACTGACCCAATGGATGAGAAACGCTGGAATACGTGCATTATCCTACCTTTCAGATCAAAGAAGAATGAAGCCTTTTCAGTTGAAAATCTCATTTCCATGTTTTCTAATCTCCACCCATCCCTGTTACTTTTCCTTCATCGTCTTAAGTGTATCAAATTCAGAAACCTTTTAAATGATTCACTCACTGTTATGAGGAAAGAAGTTATTGGAGATGGTATAGTAAATGTTTCTACCGGGAAAGAGAAGATGGCCTGGTTTGTCAAATCTTGTAAACTAAAAGCAAGTCATATGCGCCATGATGTCCAAACAACCGAAATATCAGTGGCATTTATGTTAGAGGATTTAAATAATGGAAACTACATCTCGAAGCTTGACCAACAACCTGTTTTTGCTTTTCTTCCTTTACGAAATTATGGTCTTAAATTTATCATTCAAGCAGATTTTACTCTTCCCTCATCAAGGGAAGAAGTTGATGGAAATAGCCCATGGAACAAATGGTTGCTATCTGAGTTTCCAAATTTGTTTGTTAGTGCTGAGCTGTCATTCTGTAGTCTTCCTTGTTTTAAAGAGAATCCGGCAAAGGGTGTTTCTGTCTTTATGAGCTTTGTTCCACTTAAAGGGGAAGTGCATGGTTTTTTTTCTGAACTACCTCATAAAATTCTTTCTAAGTTGCTTACGTCGAACTGTTTGCTTCTAGAAGGGGACAGAAATGAGTGGGTCCCTCCATCTAAAGTACTGAGAAACTGGACTGAAAAAACTAGGTCTTTGTTGCCTGATAGTTTGATTAAAGAGCATCTTGGTTTGGGGTATTTGAGTAAAGATATTGTTTTAACCGATTCACTGGCTCGCGCTTTAGGAATTAATGAGTGTGGACCCACAATTCTTATCCAACTTATGACATCTTTATGTCGTGCTGGTTCTTTGAAATCAGTGGGTCTCAAATGGTTATCCTCTTGGCTTAATACTCTTTATTTGATGACGGTTAATGGAAATCAGTCTGATGTCATACGCTCTCTTTGCCAATTACCATTTATTCCTCTCATGGATGGTAGCTATGCATCGATTCAGAAAGGTACAATATGGCTGCATACCGATACCGATCATCGTCTCGAAGCCTTTAAAAAGTTGCATCTAAAGCTTAAAATAGTTAATCCTGCACTTTTCAATGATTCTCATGTTGAAAACATAACCCAGCTGCTTTACAAG
The DNA here is from genome assembly GCA_030686995.1 of Artemisia argyi. Lineage (NCBI taxonomy): Eukaryota > Viridiplantae > Streptophyta > Magnoliopsida > Asterales > Asteraceae > Artemisia > Artemisia argyi. The sequence goes on from CM060692.1 coordinate 156,020,253, forward strand.
ATTGGTGTCCAGCGGTTGTCTGCACACGACGTTTTAAAAAGGCACATCTTACCAGTCATTTCTGTTGAAAATTTTGTGAAAAGAAATAAAGAATTGATGATTGAGTATCTTTCTTTCATAATGTTTCATCTAGAAACAAATTGTTCCGAGTGTCTTGTACAGAAGGAACACATTCTCTCAAAGTTGCGTAACAGTGCTTTTATATCCACCAATCACGGGTGCAAACGACTTGTTGATGTTCCGATCCATTTTAGTAAAGAATTCGGGAATCCAATTGATATGAGCAAATTGGTTGTTGGCACTGACACACAATGGTTTGAGATTGATATTAGCTATTTAAAACACCCGGTTTTCAAATCGTTGCCCGACAGAACTCTAAAATGGAGAAAATTCCTACAGGAATTAGGAGTCACCGATTTTGTGAAAGTAGTTAAAGTTGAAAAGCGTATCGAGGACATATCTGATACCGTACTTAAGAAGATGATGTTAGATGACGGTTGTATATCTTCAGGATCTATTGTCAAAGACTGGGATTCTCCAGAGTTATCACATTTATTGTCGCATGTTTCCTCAACTGGTGATAGGGAAAAGGGTAAGTACCTGTTAGAGGTACTTGATACACTATGGGATGATTATTTCAGTGATAAATTAACAGGTTTCTGCATCAACAAAGGACAATACAAGCCCTTTAAAGCTTCTGTTATAAGAATTCTTCATGGTGTTCGGTGGTTAGCTTCCAGTACCGATGATCAACTTCACTTTCCGAAAGATTTGTTCCATAATTGTGAAACGGTTCATGCTGTTCTTGGTGATAATGCACCATATTGTATTCCAAAGGTTAGTTTGTGTGCAAATGTATAGTTGCATGGAGCTATTATTCTGGACTGATGAACTTCATTACTAATATTCCTGATACTGGTTATGGTTGAACAGGTAAACAATGTGAAGTTATTAAATGATATTGGCTTAAAGGATACGGTCAATCTTGATGATGCTTTATCTGTTCTTGAAGTTTGGAGGAGATCTGAGAAACCTTTCAGGGCCAGGTATTACTTTATTTTTTTCCTTCAGGAGTATTTGTATTATTTTTATTTATTTTTCATTACTTATTTGAACTGTTGCTATTTCCTTGGTCCTTTGATATGCTTGTTTACATATTATTATTGTTTAGCAGCATATCCCAAATGTTGAAGCTCTACACATACATATGGAATGAGATGAGCATCTCAAAGCAGAAGATAGTGGAAAGTTTGCATTCTCGAGCTTTTATATTTGTTCCTTACTCGTTTAATTCCACACTTGAAGTCGTATCTGGTTTATTCTTATCTCCAAGTGAAGTATATTAGCATGATTCTATATTTTCTTCAATGGAACAAACAAAGTTAGCCCATCCTCAGTTTGACCAAAATATGACACATTGTTCTTCTAGCAAGATGTTATGCAATGTTTACCCTGGTCTCCACTATTTCTTTGTAAACGAGTTTGGAGTAGCTGAAAACCCTCCTTTCCTTAGCTACCTTCAGTCTTTGCTAGAGTTATCAACCAGGAGTTTGCCATCACAAGCGGCTAAAACAGTGAGTACAGCCATATAGTCATACTTGTTCATGCATATACTATATGTAGCAAAATAGGTAGTTGGGTTTCGTCAAAATGGGTCAATTTTGAGCTGGGTCAAAACAGATTGTGTTAACCAGCAAACAATTTTATTTTTTTCTTTGAAGCTCATAAATATATTTACATTACAAAGTTTGGTAGGGTAGTAAAAAAAGGCTCCATAATTTTTTATAACAGTGGGAACAGTGTCCACTTTCCATTTAAGCCAATTCAATAACAACAATTTTGCCCATTATTTTATTTGCAATTTCATTTGTTTTCATGACTCTTCTGTTTGATGTGTTAGGTTTTTCAAGTTTTCCAAAAATGGAGCATCGGACTAGACTGTGGGTTTATAAGTTCTGATGATATTGACTACTTGAAGAAGAGGATGGAGGAAAAGGAAATGAAAATTCTTCCAACTGTTAGAGATAAATGGGTGTCGTTGCATCAATCACCCGGTCTCATATGTTGGTGCGATGATGAGCAGCTAAGAAAGGAATTCATGAACGCGGACAACATTGATTTTCTATTTTTGGGGGATCTTAATAACGAAGAAAAACAGTTGCTTCAGGATAAAGTTTCTGTTTTATTTCGTAGACTGGGAATCCCTTCTCTTTCTGAGGTACTCTCTCTATCTCTCACACACACGCACACACACACAATTCTTAAACTCACCCACCTTATACTAAAGGTGGCAGGATGGGCACGTCTGTTCAAAACGGGCCATCCTATAGAGTTTAAAGTTTAAACACTTTTTGTCACGTTTTTAGAGTTTTTAAACAGTTAATGTTCGACTTTCTAAAAGATATTTCAATGTGAACAAACTAAGGAAGTAAGGAGAATATGTGTACATTATCGTTAACAATAGGTCGATAATGGATGTGATCCACACTAATGTTACTAGGATCAATAGGTCGAAAATGGATGTGTTTTACTAATAACTGTAGGTACTTTGTAGGTTGTGACCCGTGAAGCAATATACTATGACCTGGCAGATAATAGTTATAAAATTTCATTGGTGAACTGGGCTCTCCCATATGCGCAGCGATACATCTTTAGCATCCATCCTACTGAATACTCAGAACTCAAGCTTTCTGGATTTGACAACCTGCATTCTCTGCAAATTGTGGTAGTTGAGAAGTTGTTATACAAGAATGTCATAAAGAAATATGGGATCGAATCTAATAACCTATGTGAGTGTAATTGTCTTCTACAAGACAACATCCTGTATGCAACCCATAAATCCGATTCACACCCGCTTTTCATGGAGCTTTCTCATCTTTTACTTGCTGGAATTCACGAGTTGCATTTAGCCAATTTCCTTTACATGATCACAACAATGGCAAAATCAGGTTTTACAGAGGAGAAAATGGAATTGTTTATTACAAATAGCCAAAAGCTACCGACTCTTCCAATAGAAGAATCACAGTGGTCGTTAGTGTCCACGTCAACACCAGAAGAAGGTTTAAATCCTCCAGCGTTTACTACCACCAAGAAATTTGAAAAAAAATCAAGTTGGCCACCTGTCCATTGGAAACCCGTACCAAGGTTTGAAGATGTATCAAAGACGAAAGATGTTACTCCCACTGGAATTAGTTGGGATGTTACAGAAGGGTTACATGAAAGTACTGATGACTGGATCATCGAAGAAAGTCCTGCCTTAACAACTTCGGTGATCTTGGATGAAGATGAATCTTCAAAAGATCAATCCGAATTTGTAATTAATAGGGATATAGTTTCTTCTGATATGGATGTTGGATCCAGAAATCAATCACATTATGGAAAGAGTATACAATCATCTGATGTGAATGCTGGATCTTCTACAATAATCACATATGAAGGTCCTGCCTTTACGACAACTTCAATGCTCTTGGAAGAAGATGAATCATCGAAAGACCAATCGGAGTCTGGAATTAATAAGGATGTAGTCTCTCCGGATGTTGGCTTCAGAGATCGATCACACTATGGAAAGAATATACAATCACCTGATATGAATTATGCATCTTCTGCAATAATCAGATATGATGGAAAGCATACATTTAGCCCACAACATGTCACTGGGAGGACTGGAGAACGTGTGGCTTTCAAATACTTTTCTGAAAAACTTGGTGACAAAAATGTGAAATGGGTCAATGAGGTTAAAGAATCCGGACTGCCATATGATATAGTTGTTGAAGGTAAGGATGATAGCAAGGAGTACATCGAAGTTAAAGCAACATCACTTGCACGGAAGGACTGGTTTTGTATAAGTGTAAGAGAGTGGCAGTTTGCTGTTGAAAAAGGTGATTCTTTTAGCATTGCACGTATTGTTTTATCACATGGAAAATTGGCTCAGATCGTTACCTATAGAAATCCAGCAGAGTTATGCCAGTCTAGGCAGCTTCAGCTGTGTATACGGTCAGCAAAGTAGTAAAAGTTACACACCAAAAGTCCTTCACTGATAGCGAAAATGATACTCAAAATACTTGCCATGTCTGATAATTAGCTTTTTTAAATTAATGGGTTGTATATAATACAAAGAAGCTTTTTGTTGCTACTTGCTACAATGGAATTTTAGAAACCATACCATCTGTTAATGGTATTTTTGTATATAATATAAGTTAATGGAATTTTTGTTGTTGCAACAAAATGTAAAGTTTTCATACCATCTGTTATATATGACGTTTTTTTCATGGTTCAGTTGCTTGCTGATTTGGGTACCTCTCCAAAAACTATAACTTGTGCAGAGTGCGGATAGCACCAAAATCGAGAAAACCGAACCACCGAAAACCAATCGGTTTCGATTTTGGGTTTTCTAAAAACTGAATATTCGGTTTCGGTTTCGGTCAAAAATCGACCCAAAGTGAACCGTGCTCACCCCTACATGAAATAGTGCGTGAAGCGTTTATCTGAGCATAATTAACATCTGATACTTTCGTGCACGATAATGTCACATTACATTTTTCAAGCACTTGTCCACTGATAATGAATAGAGGGAGCGTTGTGTATGGTGCAAACAAGGAAGTTCAAGTGCAAGAGCATAGATGGAACTTGACAACTTTTATTGGAGGTGACAAAATATAATGTGTTCACTAGCTCTTCTTTTAATCTTTATCAAAACTTTTTGTCTGGGTTTATAAAGTAGACAACTTTTTAAGACTATTTGTTACAAAAACCTCTTCAAAAACCGGAATTATTATGAAATAATCATGCATAATCGTATGTAACCATACAATATATCTTAGTAGTATCTTACTAATCATATGACTAATTATAGAATTATTGCCCCTTTATTACAGGTTTCAACAGAAGCTACGGGCTAGTTCTGAAAATAATCAGCATTACGAAACTAAGACTTTAAAATAACTAATCTTAGTTTCAAATTCATACTTCATTTAAACTTCCGGTTTGTTATGCCTTTCGACTTCTTGACAAGGAAAATTCTGCAACCAAAATATACAACGATGTAGCGATACCATTCAAATACATTGCATTGTTGCACACAAAATCAACGTATGTTTCTCATAGCACAATATCATGTACCTGTAGACACAACATAGCCTCTAGCGTGTTTCATATGCATGTCAAATAAAACCTCATTGAACTCGCCTGTAAAACGTAACATGTTATATTGTTTCAACGCAAAATCAAATAAAGGCCTGGACATTCATTTGACAGATCTCACACTTACCATTGATTATTCCAGTTTGAGTTATTAAACACTCTAAAAAAAATATACCTATTTCCAAAATACTAAAAAAAAAAAAAAAAAAAAAAAAGGGTAGTCCGACCTGCCGGATTCGAACCAGCGACCTAGAGATACCCAGTTGAACAACTACAGTCTCCCGCTCTACCAACTGAGCTAAGGTCGGTTTGTGTTAGTTCTACATAATAAAGTAACTCTATATACATTAATTGTCGTTTTCTAATAAAGGTGTTTATGCTTTGATTTATCATATATTCATTTTGCGTTTCTTGAGACACCATTTATTTTGAAAAGTATGTTACATGTCTAGCCAATGTTTTTTAGTGAAGAAATATAATTGGCGTTTTATTCGTAGTTGCGTTCTATAACAACTTTAGATTATATCTAGAGAGGCTGCCTTTGAGGTTATCTTTTCAACATTAAGGGGTGTTTTATTTGTGGGGAGCTTTAGGATGCGTTTAGTTGGAGATAAATTCTTCATTTTTCCAAGAATTTTTTTATAAGAAAATGAAAAAACTAAAAACGCGTTTAATCGCATTTTTCTGTAACAATTTTCAATAAAAAAATGAAATTCTCATTTTCTAAATTTTAACTAAGAAATTGAAAAGCCCAATCTACCATTTTCATTTTTTTCTTTCTCATTTTTTTTTTCTCAAACTAAAAAAAAACACATACATCATTCTACCCCTAATCTTTCGTGTCATTCTCCACCGCCGACCGTCGCCGCCACCGCCACCGTCGCAATTTGAGGTAATCTTCTTATTATTTTTAATAATGAAAAATATAACTCCAACTAAACGCGTTTTTAAAATTCTCAACTTTTCTCAAGAAAAACTATCCCCTTCTCAAGGAATTTAGAGATGGAAAAATTGAGAAATTTTTCACCAACTAAACGGCCCCTTAGTGATTTCGGCTATATTTCATTAGCCACACTTTTCTGGCCTATTTTGAGACTTATGGGCTTATATAAGCTTATTATGATATGACATGCATATATAAGGCCACACGTCTCAAAGTAAGCCAACAAAATTGGGGCTTATGAAATATAAGCCGGAATCAAATATGTTTATGAACTCATATATAAGCAGGCTTATGAGCTTTTGTGATATCGGCTATATTTCATAAGCTCAAATTTCTCGGCTTATTTTAAGACTTTTATAGGCTATAAGCTTATTATATCATAATAAGCTAATATAATTCCATAAGTCCCAAAATAAACCAGAAAACTTAGGCTTATATGAAATATAAGCCGGAATCAAATAAGCTCGTAAGCCCACATAAAAGCTCAAATGAACACCCCCTAATACTGATGTGCAATTTGAGTTTTTTTTTGGTCGCTATACTTGGTTCTATCGAATTCGCAAAGAAGAAGTACTTTTGAGTTTTGACATTATGGAGGGGTTTGGGCTGTGATAATGTGATTTGTACAAATAAGAAATAGATAATAAGTTATCCAGTATAGCTGTATAGTCGCTAATATATTCATATGATAGTGTTGGTTGTGAATAGTTGTTCAGGTGTTCTTCAAATTTTGAGTTGGATTTACATGTAAAACGACCCCAAAGTAAATCAGAGAATCTGAAGAATGCCTATTTAACCCTTATCGTATAAGTAGAAAATCTTTCACTTTATTCAAACATTAGACTACTAGAGACTAATTGTCTACGGCACAAAAACACAATAGTAAGATAATCTCTTCCGATATTCGCGTTTCCAAACACCATTAAAATTGAAATGTGGCTTGTTTTAGACGATGTGGCATTGGCTTTTTGTTGTTGCATGATTTTCATATTTCATTGGAGTTTGTTTACTGTCACCGATTGTGAGGTCAGTACAGCAGAATAGTTTTTTCTTTTCATTTCTAACGAGGCTATTATTATTTATGCTGTGGCAGGAACTTGCTGAAGCTAGAAAGAAAAAGAGAAGGCCTCATTACACGCTGGAGCAAGTGTGTACTTTACTAAATTTTATTATTTCTATATAGTAGTACAGTTCATCTTGCCTTATGACTCAGATCAATATTATTATTGAACACAGGAGCTTGCTTTACTATGGGAAAAGATGAGGCGTCGCAATATTGGAAAGGAAGATAGATCCAAGTATGTGTATTGATTCACGTTTTACGTGGGGCACAATTCTTAATTAAAATTTTAATATATGTTAACAAGTTTTTGAATATATTTTAAGGTTGGTGAGTCAGGCTCTAACGAAGATGAAGGGCAAAATTCATGAAATTGCTGGCTCCCATGTTTCTTGCCGTGTGCTTCAGGTTAATATTAAAGATTTAGTATGTTTAGCCTTTTGACATGCTTTTCTTTTACACATGTAATAATATAACCTTTTTTCTGCTTTAGACTTGTGCTAAGTATTGTTCACAAGACGAAAGAAATGCTGTTTATCTGGAGCTGAAGCCACACTTTCTCACCCTAGCTTGCAACACTTACGCAGTGCATCTCATTACAAAGATTCTGGATAATGGTTCGTATTAGACTTTAAATTATTCTGTTTTAAATCTCTAGTAGTTGAAATAGGGTCCGTTGCTTATTGTACTCAGTGGCGAAGCTTGGAATTTTTAAGTGGGGGGTCGGGATCTAAATTTTTTTTTTCCTAAGGCTATATTTTAGGTATACCGAAATTTTCGGGGGGTCGAAACCGAATATACCGAAATTTTTCTACACGAAAACTATATACCCCCTACATCGCAAAAAAAAATTCGGGGGGTCGGGCGCCCCCCCCCCCCCCCCCCCCCCCCGGCCCCTTAAAAGCTGCGCCACTGATTGTACTATACCCTTACACTTTTGCAGCCTCGAAGGAACAAGTGGCAGAATTCATATCTTCTCTCCATGGGCATGTTGCTTCTCTTCTACGACATATGGTCGGTTCAGTTGGTATGACACTTCACTTTCATTTTACAATGGTCTTGTATTTTGTCATTTATCCATTGATCCTTTACACCCTTTCCTTAGTTCCTCATTAAAGATTAGCAAACTACTATTCTTTATTTATCTTTGTATCGTACACCCCACTGTTCTGCTTTATCTATATGTTGTTCTGAAGACACTAATGTTGAATTTAATCTCGTCTCCTTCTTTTGTAGTTGTTGAACATGCTTATCTACTGGGAAATGCCACTCAAAAGCAATCTCTTTTAATGGAACTGTATTCTACTGAGCTTCAGTTGTTTAAGGATTTAGGTCAAGTGAAAGAGCGCAGGTAAATGCACCTCTTTTTTGTTACATTTATGGTTGTTACTATGTTCTACATACCCGTGTGTCTCATATATGTCTTTTGTATTAGCAGATTGGTTGATATTATTGCAAAGCTGAATTTGCAAAAATCAGCAGTAGTGATGCATATGTCGGCTGTTTTACAACCAGTTTTAGAAAAAGGGATAGTCGATCATTCCATCTTACACAAGGTTCTTGTGGAGTACTTTACAATTGCTGATAAGGTATTTAAATTTTTGATTTTCGTTATTTCCTTTTGTTTCATTAGTCATGTTTCTGAAACCAAATGTATGGATAGACCTCTGCAGCAGACGTTATTCAACATGTATCGAGTACACTTCTTGTGCGGATGATCCATACAAAAGATGGGTCCAAGATTGGGATTCTTTGCATCAAGCATGGCAGTGCCCAGGTTTGTTAAAATATATTCATCTCTTTTTAATTTATTAAAGGAATGAAGGATCACGTCAGTAAGATAGATTTGGCAGTATGGTAAGGATGAACTCTGACTCTGCGTTAAGATCTATCATCTATGTTGTGGCCATATATTTGATCCAAGTGTTATAAAATAATTGGAATGTTGTCTTTTGCCTATTTTTTATTTATTTTATTTTTTTATTATTATTTTTCTTGTTTAATTGGTGCTCGCATGTATTCTTTCTGTCGTTGATGACACACAGTTAGTAAAAAAGGCCATTCTTCGGGAACTCCAAATAGTACTAAAGGATTTGATTCTAGATAAGGTTATCTTCTAATAAATTTAAATGATTCAAACTTCAATACTAGGTAATATCTGTCTAATCTTTTTATTGAAAGTAATGTTACTAATTGTTATTTTCAATGTAATTTCAGAATGGAAGACGACCTTTATTGCAGCTTCTTCATCCAAATTGCTCACTTAATGGCCGATTCCATTGGTTATAATTGAAAAAAAAGTCAAAAAGATTTGTGGTCAATGAAAAATAATCATCTTTTAAGTTTGTTATTCATACAAATATGTTTACTTTCATTTCAATCTGACCCACACACTAATTGTTGACCCATTACCCAAACCTACCATGTCTTCACCTCTAAGGAGAGCCATAATATGTAAACTGACTGTTACTGCAAAACTGTTTTACAGTGCCAAGGTAGTATGTGCATACTTGGAAACCACCGATCCTAAGGTGCTTAAGTTAGCAAAGAAAGAATTGCAGCCTTTACTGAAAGAAGGCGTCCTCAAGTTACCCGAGCATAATCAACCAAAAAAATCAGGCTAAAAAATCGAGCCAGATGAGTCCAGAACTAGGCTTTTATTGCAGTTTTACTTGCTTCACAGAATTATAGTCTGAACTATATGCCATAAGAAGATGGTAGTTTAAGTTTGTAAACAACATGTTTATGCTATAATTTGCAAGTCAAAGTTTTGTTTTTTCTTAATCATTATTTTGATATGACCTTATTCCATGTACTGAAGATTTAATGCTATACATGGTTTTTGTAGACAAGTTACCTCAGTTCCGGCGGGATTGGGTATTGTTGTAGTCATGGACTAGCAACTTTTTTTTTTTTTTCTTTCCGAAAACCGTTTTGATTGTTCGAAACTTAGAAGTAGACACTTATTTCAGGATAAATAAAAAAAAAAAAAAGGTTGACATTTAATCTGGTACAAAATTACATTCAACTGTGAATCTTTTCCCTGACATTTTAGCAGTAGTTGTATCTTATTTTTGTCAATTCCATTCAATTACTAATACTGTATGAGATTTAGAAGTCCATGTTTATTATCCTCTTTAAGTTTTCTAGTGCTTAACATGTTTGACGTTAATTACAGATTCTGATTCTGTCCCTACGTCCTGCATAATTCTTTGAATGCTAGCAATTAAGTCTCCTTTTTTCTCAGGGAGACAACAGACATTGGTAGGTGAAATTGATTATCTAGTAGTGAATAAATGTCACATTATCCCACTTTAATCGAGCTAGGTAACTTTAAAGTAACTTCTATTTATGATATGATGTCCCTTTTAACTTATTTTTTCTTGGCTTTTGCAAAAGATTATATGGAAATTTAATCTTATGTGGTATGTAAAAGTTTGGAACAGACATATATATATAAGCTTGTACATGAAGGTAAGAAGAAAAGGAATGCAAACACGCTATAATGGAAGTATCTTTCTATCGGGCAACTATCTCTGATAATGTTAAGTCATTGCTTGAACTTGTTGGATAAGAGGTTGAAGAGAAACCAGTACCAGGTAAGTTCCTATCTGTGAAAAATGCTGGCTGTTTAGGTTTTGGCAATGCGCCTTCATTGCTTAACATGAGAACCACCGACGACATGTTTGGCCTGTCTTCTGGACTTTGTTGTACACATAATAAGCCAACTTCTATCGATCTTAAAACTTCCGATGGATTGCTTGCCTCAGAAAAACTTGAATCCAGGAGTTCCATTGACTTTCCTTCACTATGCATCCTCCATGCCTAAATATAAATGCGGATTTAATTATTAGGTGGTAGAGTTATGCTGGATAAATTTGAAAATCAAGCAACTTACATGTCCAATAAGATTATTGTTATGCTCAGAATGAACAAATCCCCTGTTTCTCTTCCCACTCACAATCTCCAGCACTAATACACCAAAGCTGAAAACATCTGACTTTATTGAGAAAAGACCATCTAGCATATACTCTGGTGACATGTAACCGCTATACATAGAATAATGTTTACAAGTCTTAAAAATAAAGAACTTAACAAAAAGCGAATGAAGATAAACCAGAATGTTGTATCTTACTAGGTACCAACAACTCTCTCGGTGTTAGCTTCAGTTTCATTTCCTCCAAAGCTTCTAGCTATCCCAAAGTCTGATATTTTTGGGTTCATATCCACATCTAGTAGAATATTGCTAGCTTTAAGATCTCTGTGAATGATTCTTAATCGTGAATCTTGATGAAGATAAAGAAGTCCTCGCGCAATTCCTTTGATGATGTTGAGTCTCTTTGTCCAATCAAGGAGTGTGCTTTGCCTTTTATCTGCACATCATGTAGGTTTAGTTGTTCAAAGTATCTTACCGTAGTAAGTTACTATTGTCGATTTAATGGAAATTATATGATACTGACCAAATATAAACTGGTCTAAGCTTCTGTTTGGCATGTATTCATATACCAGCAATTTCTCGTCCCCCTTGATACTACATCCGAGGAGCTTGACGAGATTTCGGTGCTGAAGTTTTGAAATGCATATAACTTCATTCATGAACTCATCAATTCCTTGGCTGGATGTCTTTGAGAGACGTTTAATTGCAATTTCTTGCCCATCTTCTAGCATACCCTGAAGATTACCAATTTTTATGTGAAAACTATACAAAATTCAAAGGTAACTATCATTCATATATTTTTGGTATCAATTTTACGCTTAAACATTTTAGCTTCATAATTTTGTTATCTGTAATGAATCAGAATGTTGCTCTAACAATTACAGTCAAATGGACGAATCATAATGTGACGCTATACTCTGCAAATTGAATTCAAATAAATACGATTCTTCATTTACCTTATAGACCGGTCCAAATCCGCCCTCTCCAAGTTTATTATCGAGTGAAAAATTAGCAGTAGCTTCAGCTACTCTAGAGAAGCTAAACAATGGTAGCTCCATGGCTTCTCTCCCGCTTTCACCTACATTTAGTGACCCCCCTGTGGGTTAATAATACAAAACCCGTCAAATCGGTTGAACCTGCTCACAGAATACAGACTATTCTGAACCATCTAACATACTTATTACTTTCTCCAAAAGGTGAAGAACAGTGGGATCACCCTGGCCCTTGCATCATAAGATACCAACCGGACCCTCCCCCAAGGACCCGGCCCCAAACATACTTATTACTTTAGGTTTAATTTTTTAAATCGATTATGATCACTTTATCACTAAAACTCTACAAATATATTACCTTCCTCAATTTGTGGTGAAAGATGTCTTTTTTTCCAAGCATACAACAACCATGTGCTCAAACTTATCACAAAAACCACAAAAAAGACTACAATCAAGATGATTTTGATGTTTGTTCCTCCGTTCTTTTTGAAAACCGATGGAGCATGTGCATGATCTTAACACAAAATGTCAAAAACAATATCGTTAATCAACTTATAGACTAATAACAACCATGAAAGTAACCAGAAAGATTATATGATAGTAGATGTATATATATATATTTATATTTTTCATTATGTGAAACAAACATGAGCAAAGCATAACGTATTCAGGTAATTACCTAATTCAGAGGAAGCCATTCTCACAAATATATCTTGACCACCCTTCCATGCCCTTATATCTAATAGGTCATTGAACCAAAGCAAGCAACCACTTCCGTTGCCTCTGATATCAGTATTTGCATATGCCATACAAGTGCAGTTCTGTAGGCACATTGCTTTACATTCCGTTAAAGACATTGTATTGTTAAACCACGAAGTCTGTGTATCTGGCAATTTTACATTAGAATACTTGATAAACCCATCTGTTCCATTTTTACAATCCAACGGTATTCTCCTCACACAACCACCTGTCCAATCTCCTGTTATCCAACCCCTTTTGTTTATCGGCTCAAATTTTGCCTCATCTAAGCATGAACATCTCTGCAAGTCTTCAGTGTTGCAGCTTCCATAAGGGCCACATATTTTGTACGTGTCACAAATATCTTTTGGTATTGTCGAAAGAATCTCCCATATTTTCTTATTTTCTTGCCACGCTGAAAATACTAGATTCCCAGAAGAAGTCAAGGTGGACTTCGATATGACAGAATTGTTTACCACATTATAATAAACAACCACCTCTTTTTCATTAATAACCATACTGATTGAAAAGTACGAGTTGGTGGAATGCCAGGATGACCCGCTAAACCGTTCACCATTCCATGGTCCGTGCCGAAACTTGACCTCCAAACCATCTCTTAGTACGAAATGAGGATAACCACGTGTGTCCATGCTCCAGGTGAATTCCCCTATAGTTGGATCATCAATACTCTTCCATGATGTTAAATGCCATTCGGCGCCTGTTAAGTAATTTTTGCCAAGCTTCATGCCAGGTAGACGAGTATCCGTTGGATAGTCAAAACTCTCCCACAGAATCTTCATGCTGTTTCCATCCGTGATGACTAGATTTCCAGAGTCATAAAGCTGCGCAGTTGCATTTCCTGATGATGTAGAGTTGGATGACCACACCACATGATCGGTATAGTTCTTGAGAACAAGATTTCCCACACTGTCAATCCTTAACATGCTTGATGATACATCGGTGAGGGGGTAGTCTCTGTTGGCAACCCAAACCACTGTTTTAACAGAAATTTGCTTATACCAAATACCAATGTAAGTGTTATCCGAGCTACCTGGCTTGAAGAATCCCAGTTCAAATGTTCTACCAGGAGATACCAGGGTGTCGTTTTCTGTCAAGAAGCTTGAGTATGAGATGATGTCAATTTCGGCTGTGTATATTTTTTGCATGTGGATTGAAAAAACTAGAAGAACAAGTATGGTTGCTTCCTCCATTAAAATCATTTCCTTCAAGCTTCTCTCTTTTTTCTTATTTATTTATCTAATCTCTAGATTAATGGATTCAAAATCTTATTATCACAGTGAGGAATTGGTTACTGGAGTTTACTCATTTAATTTATCACCTACCGTATACTTGGTTGGGGTCAACAAGTCTTCTTGACAAAATGTCAATTCTCAAATGAATATTAATACAGCCACATAAGTTGCCTGCCAAGGAAATTATTAACAATCAAACAATATCACAGTTTCAGTTTGTACCTCAAGCTAAGCACGTATATAGGTCCACAACAAGAAAAGGTCAAATAGTACACACTTATATTTCCACGCCACGACAAGCGTGCACCAACTATCGTAGTGCTTAGCTTTGTTGACTGAAAAGACATTCACATATAAACCCGTCGACAAAAGTACACATTTATGCTAGTGAAATATAAAATAAAGATCTTAAACGCCATAATATGAAACAATAAAATTTCTGACTTTTGTTCCTTATAGAATATTCGCTGTTTGAAACTTATTTTTGAACCCGACATGATCGATCTTTTCTTGCGGACCACATTTTAGGCAATGTTTTATCCTTTTTTAATAAGAAGCATCGGTGCATAATGACGAGATTTTATAATGGCAGATAATCATAGTTGCAATATTTTAGTTAAATGTTTCGTGGAACGTTTATGTATGAAAACCCACAAATAGAGACTTAAAAAAGAATGAAAACTAGATGATCATAATGTGAATGAGAGTGTTAGTAGAGTTGAGCGGATGAAAAGATAGGCTAAGATATCCAAAATGTTCATCTATACTACTATATAATGTATTTGGGACTATTCTATAATTAGAAAGGCTTAAAAATTCAGACTTTTACTTACTAATTATGGAAACAACCCTAACAATTTATAACCACTTTAACAACCACCCCCAACAATTTATAACCACCTCAACAACCACCCCAACAACCACTTTCCACCACCCCATCTCCCTCCTCTTCACCCCAACAATCCGCCCCCGCATCGCGCGGGCACCTTTCTAGTATATAATAATATATAGTTGAAGATATTGATTATATTATCTGAGTTTACAAAGGCCCTGTACAGAATTAACAAAAACAAGGAGTATTTGGGTGGCAATAATCATCAAGTAAATCGGTTATTTCTTGGACAAATCAAATGTTAATATATTAAAAAGATATTGGCTAAATTTTTCGTTGTCTGCAAAAAGACGAATCTGCACTGCACTACTAATTTCTCGCACAATCTTAAAACATATGATAATTTCTTGTAAACGGCTGTGACTGGCTCTGAAGCAAGATAGCAACGTTAATTGGCATCTTATTGTGTCTTCTGATACACTGAGGAAGATGCATTTGACGGTGTCTCGTAACTGATGTGTGCAGAGTAGCAATACATATACCTGAAAAGATTGAATTGGAAGTAGTTTAAATCAAGCAAGAAATTTGATCTTTATGAAAAATATAGAGCTAGGAACTAGTTCCATACTTCCATAATATTTTGTCACTCTGGAGGAAATTGTTTGCTCTATCATCCATTTGAAGTTAGACCAGTTGGATCTCCAAGACTACAGGTAGTACATAACATTCTTTTGAATGAGCAAAATGCCCAAAATACCAATCAATGATGACAATGGCTATATAAGTATTTCTATTTAAGTTTCGTCAAAAAGAATCATGAAACGGGTACTCCACAGCCTTTAATTACTACAGAACTCTATACGTATGAGTAGGAGAGAATATTTCATTATGGTTGAGTACTAAATAAGATATGGTTTCTATCCTTTGTAGTCATGAAGTTGCCTGAATAGATGGGCATATGGCCATATATTCAGTATATATAAACAATTTTGCAAGTTATCAACCCTACTACACAAGAAGAAGGCAATTGATACTTACATTATTACCAATAATCTTGGCACGAGCAACTCCCATTCTTAAAATGATGAAATCGCTTAATATCCCGTACTACGATATCCCTTTGAGTCATTTTGCTAGCATACTTCATCAATGAATGACAATCCCCACAAATTTTTAAGTTTTTAACAATCCTAATAACTTCAGAATCAGTACCAGAAATAAGGGCAAATGCTAGCGCCAGTTTTTCACTATGACTTCCCAAAGCATCTTCCTTCTCTTCTTCTTCGATATTATGAAGCACCCACTCAGTTTCGGGCATGTATCCATGTTCTCTTGCACTTTTAGTAATCTCGTCTAGTTTTAAGTGTATTTCATCTGAACGGTCGTGAACATGATCACCAGCTACAAAGCTAGTCACTTTACCCTTTATTTCAATGTAACTCCACCCGGGATCTTTAGCTACACCTTTGTTTTTCATTTTAGTCCTTATTTTTTCAACATCTTGCCACCTGCCTACCCCAGCATAAACATTTGACAAAAAGACGTAGCCACCAGGATGCTTAGGCTCGAGTTCTAAAAGCTTCCCAGATGCATATTCCGCCATTTGAATGTTCTTGTGTGCCCTACAGGCACTAAATAGTGCTCCCCAAATGATGAAATCAGGTTCTATAGACATTTCATTTATGAATCTTAAAGCAGTGTTTAGACGACCAGCCCTGCCATAAAGATCAACCATTACTGCATAATGTTTCATCGTGGGTTCAATGGAATAGTCATGTTTCATTTTATCAAAAAAGTGAAGACCCTGGTCAATGTTTCCGGCATGCGAACAGGCGGTTATAATAGCTAGAAAAACTACACCGTCTGGCTTTATTCCTGCTGCATTCATTTTATCAAAACACTGAATGGCCTTATCAAGATATCCATTAATCGCACAACCCCAAATCATAACACTCCAAGTACGAAGATCCTTCTCTTCACCCATATCAAATACACGGCTCGCATTCTCAATTGACCCACATTTCGCATACATATCCACCAAAGCAGCTGTAATCCCTTTCTTCAAACCAAACCCATTACTCACAACATAATCATGCACTCTCACCCCCGTCTCAAGAGCTCCAGCTTTTGCACACGCCAAAAGCACACAAACAATAGTCTGATCATTCGGCTTCACAGTACCTTCCTCCAACATCTCAAAAAACATGGCCAACCCCTTTTCATACTTCCCATTCTGCGAAAAGCCATGTATCATCGTAGTCCAAGTGACCACATCCTTCTCCTCCACACCCCTCCAAACCTCAATCGCCCTACCAACCTCTCCCGCTCCCATCAACCCATTAATCAAACAACTCCATGTCGACCCATATTTCACCGGCATAACCTCAAACAACTCCACACCCTTCTCCCATTCCCCAACCTTACAATACCCATTAATCAAAACATTCCACAACAACACATTACTCCTCGCAACACACATTTCATCATCAAACAGTTGGCGCGCACTTTCCACCAAGCCAACTTTCGCGTACATCTCAACCAAACAAACCATCACAAATTCGTCACAAATAAAACCCGATTTCAAAACCCCACAGTGAATCTCCATACCCAACCACCCTTCCTCTAACGCGCTAACCGCCTTCAAAACAAACGCGTAGCTTAACCAATTCGGGCCAACAACATTGTCCCTCAACATTTTCAAATAGTACATTATAGAGGTCATGTAAAACCCATTATCAACCAGGGCGCGTATAAGCGCGTTGTATACATAGACATTTGGGGTTTTCGTGGCGCGAAAGAGGGATAACGCGTAGTTTAGGAAGTTGGGTTTTCGCGAAGAGGCGGAAATGAGTTGGGTTATGATTCGGGTGTTTGGGAAGCGATTTTGTGTGATGATTTGTGTTTGGATTTGGTGTAAGTGTTTTAAGGTTTTTGATGAGTGGATTAACGTTATGAATTGGGGTTCGGTTTTTGGGATTGGTTTTTTGGCGGGAAAGGGTTTTTTACGAGGGTGTTTGGGAACTGGTTTTGTGAAGAGACGATGTTTCATTGTGTGTGATTTTGGTTGCTGAGGAAATGAATTCAATGATATGACTAATTTCTTATGGGCTGTTTGATAAAATAAAGGGTTGTGTTATTGGGACCCTTTAGCCCATCAATAAGTACACAAAATTACAACTTTATTATGATCCGAGTCCAGTCGAGTTTCAACATATTAAAAATTACAATCTCTATTAACAATTCGAGCCGAGTCGAGTTTCAGCATATTTATTAACGATCCGAGCCGAGTCGAGTTTCAGCATATTCGAGCTCAGCTCGATTAACTATTAATCGGCTCGAGCTCGACTCGAACTCGAATCTCGAACTCGAGCTCGAATATATTATTATTGCTCGAGCTTGATACTCGTTTATTTATTTTAGTTTTTTGTACTCAAGCTCAAGTGCTCGTTTATTAGCTCGAGCTCGATAAACATTTTGCATAACCAAAGCTCGAATGCTTGTCCAAAACAAGTGTTGCTTTTACAGCATGAGTTAAAGATTTTTATGTTTATTGTTTATTTTCTTTTTTTATTTTTGTTTTTATTTCTTTTAAGAGAGAGAAAAAAAAAAAAAAAAAAAAAAAAAAAAAAAAAAAAAAAAAACCTATTTACCATTACTACTAGAGAAATGGGAGTCTCCAAAGTTTTGCTAACTGGGCAAAGTATATTATAGGTTTTTGTTATTACAGAGGTGTCCATAAAGGCTATTTCTTTCTCTCTTTCAATGTGGGATGAAATAACTAATTTGTCTAGTGTTTGTTTCTTGTACGCACACGAGCACTATACACAAAAGATGTTATATGCCCAGTGGTTAAATGCTTTGTGTATATCTGATGCCAAAGTATTAAAGCATTTGCTTGGTTAATTCGAAACAAATTATTTGTTTTATGAACTCTGTTATTGGACCGATTAACTCTTAACAGAAGTTTAGATTTGTTAACAAACAACTATTTATTATGGCTATAGTAAATAGTAGCTATAGTAAATAGTACTGTAATAAATAGTAAATAGTTGTTAGACATTACGAAATCTACTACTAGTACTATCTATAACGTTATGTTTCATGTTCTGTATTAAAAACAACTTAAATAATCTAAAGAATGTTGTCCATGTTTTGGGCGATATTATAAATACGAGTAGTTATGAAGAATACGTCTTGCACTTTTATCATTTTCACATAAACGAAAAGATGCAGGTTAAATTTATAAACGTAGTTGTTATATGTATTATTATTAATTATAATGCTCGCGCACACGCGTTTTTTTTTCTTTCTTTTTTTTAATTGAACGATGTATTTTTATTTATTAAAAAATAAATAGTTTAATTTTTGTTTTCTTTTATTTATGATTTTTAATTATAGTTTTTTATTATTAAAGATAATTACTTAAAAAGTTTAATCCTATTGTTGGTTGAATCTTATCTATATTTTTTTATTTATTTTCTACTTGAATAGTATATCAACAAAACGAATTTATAAATTTATAAATTAAAAATAATAATAAAAATATTACCTAATTAGGAAATAATTTTTTTTTAATAAGAAAGTCCCCAGTGGGGTTTTGTTTTATTATATAAAAAAGATATGGTAGGCGAGTATCTATTCATAGTAACGAGATTTTATAGATACAAATAGTTATAGTTGCGATGTTGTGATTAATTGTTTCGTGTAGTATTTACGCATACAACATAAAATAATCAAAATCCAAATGAAAACAGGTCTCCTAAAGAAAATGTATCGTCCATAGTACAGTTGTGTCGGATTTAAGTTACGATGCCAAAGATTGGATAATTTTAGAAACAACACTAA
This sequence comes from Artemisia argyi, assembly GCA_030686995.1. Taxonomy (NCBI): domain Eukaryota; kingdom Viridiplantae; phylum Streptophyta; class Magnoliopsida; order Asterales; family Asteraceae; genus Artemisia; species Artemisia argyi. Next base: position 156,039,992 of record CM060692.1, read on the forward strand.
ATGAAAAAAAGGTCCCCTCATTTTATAAAAAAGTTGTCAATTTTAGAACAATATTAAGATAAAAAGATGACAACATTTAATGAAAGACATAAGCGCATAATAGTAATTCAACATTTCTCATTGTGAGTGTTTATAAGCAACATTATTTTCTCTTTATATGTCATAGATATATCTATATGATAGTGTATAGATATTAGTGCTTTAGGCCCACTAAATATACACCGAAATAATGTCCAGTATCGACACTTGGATAAGCCCAATCCAATACACAAACCTTCCTAGGTCATTGCGACCTTGGAAGACCTCTCACGATGTACATGCGATGTATGAACCATACGAGTTCAAGGAAGGAAGGACACATGTCATCCTTTGTCTACCCATCACACGATCAACGTGTGGCATGCCCACAGCCGTTGATCAACCACATGGGATATTCCCAAAACCCTATATACCTCAATATAAATAGACAGGTAACAAACACAAAAAAACGATTCACCTTGTTATTCTCATACATTTCACACATTTATTCAATCCACACAATAGGTTTTAAGTGTTACCCTGGCTTTAGATATTCATTCTTATCTCGGAGTCCTTGCCGTTCTAAACGGTAAACCAACCAACATAACCAACAACATAACCATCCCAATCCACTCTTAAGTAAATATTTGATACTAAATATGTATATTTGAATACCTAAAGTAAATACTTGATACTAAATGAGAGTTAAAAAGAATAGTAACAAAATAACTCAATAACGAAATATTATTTGATGCTATTTGAGTTACACCATCATTTTAAGATAAAACCTATAATCATAAAGTGTAAAATAACAGTAGAAAATAACAACATTACTATAGAAAATAACAACATTACTATAGAAGCATGCACAGCTCACAATGGGTAATATTGTTGCTTTCATGAATCTTGTTGGTGATGATAATTCTATACATGTTACAAATACCACCCACAACACTTTGCCTAACCCACATCGCCCACTTCACTTGCATAATGTACTCTACTATAACTTATAATATGTGAATATCATTTTGGGACAATAAAGTAAATAACACTCAAGAAATACAACAAAAGAAAGAGAATGAAGAAAATCGTTTTTACTCACCTCATCAAAAATTATACACAGTTACAGATACATTAAGATTTATATGAATTTTCGTTTTATATTTATTTATACAAATACATAACTGTATACATACGATTTTTAAAGGTGATAGTTTGTTAGTAGATACTACTCTTTTTACTTTTTACGCTATATTCATTTGTTTTGCTATAGATATAAAAGTAAAAAATCCTTTCAATCTCACATCGGAAAAGAGAACAAAAGAAAGGAAACAAATGTGTTATAAAACCAAAAGGCAAACACGATGGTACAACAACTTCAAGTTTAACACTTGTCTAATTTGACTAGTAAAGCTTGACACTCTCTTTAAATATGGTTAGAATTCATAGTAGTTATACTCGCACTTGCTAAAACTTACGAAATAGTCTTATAAATTGAATGTTTTGAATGTTTGGCTTGTTTAGCTCGTCAAGCTCGTTTGACTTGTTAAACTCGAATAGCTCATTTGGCTCGTTTGACTCGATAAACTAAACGAGTTATCGAACGAGCCGAGGCGAATATTAGTTTTTGAAAGCTCGGCTCGACAAATTAATCGAATACTTCTTTATGCCCGAATCTTTCCGTTTCACAGTTTTATAATATAAACAAAATTATTAAAAAAATAATAATAATAATATATATTTTAAATGTTTTATAACATATCCATAAAATAAATAGTTTAGCACATAATCACTTAGCAGTCTGAGTGCTTCAAAGTCTCCGAATATAGCTGCTATAAATGAAAATAAAGTGTTTGATAACCGTGTGACTCATTCATTCGGTCGAGCGTTCCTCGGGCGTCGATCAATCCTGAATCACAGGCCGCTCTGTCATTATCTGATTTTTGGTTGTCTGATCACACTCGAAATTATGTTCTCAATGAAACATCTTAAAAACAATAAAATTGGCATCTATATATATCAGTCTCGCAAAACAAGGCCTACAAAGTCGATTAATCACCGCCTAAGCGCTATAAGGCCACCAACCTTTCCATTTTTTGTAAATCGGTCAAACAAATCGGTCAACCATAGTCAACGGCGGTCAAACTTTGCTGAAAACATTCAATCTTGTTGGAAATACCCAAACTCATTCTAAAATTGTTTTAATAGTTTATAGTCATTGTTAATATTTATGACAAGATGTTTTTTTAAGAAAAATCTTGCCGGAAATACCTGAAACTTGTCAAAAATACTTAAAACTTGCCAAAAATACTGAAAACTTGTCAGAAATGCCAATCTGATTAATCACCGATTAATCACGCCTAGACCAATTACAAACTACAGGGGGTCGACTGCCCGACTACCAATTCGCAGTTTTTGCAACCTTGATATATATTATAAGGTAACCCATTTTCTAATGGGAATTGATTTGCACACTTTCTTTTTTGAATGAGACACTTCAAGTATCGCATTAAACAGTGTACCATATTTACATCATGCTTTAATAACTGGTACAGTAAGTGTGTAAATTTAAAAAAAATGTGCGAATCACCTCTTTTCTAATAGAGGCTTGAGCAAATGACACTTATACACCTTAATTGTTGACGCGAGGATTTTTATTTTATTTTATTTTATTTTTTTAACATTTTTTTCACGTATAAAATTGATACTTAATTTTCTAAACATAAAGTTATTAGCATAAAATATAAACTTACTAATTGCTACATTTTTACTAACTTTGTTAGATAACAAAACTTTATAAGATGGCTACTTAGCTTTTCCAAAAAATTAAAGTTGTTGGCTACAACATAAAACGATAAACTTATTTGACAATAACAAATATTTTGTAACTTAGGTACATAATACAACCGGGGACGGAGCCATCTTGCAAGTTGTGGGGCGAAAGGCCCCAATAAAGCTCCCATTAAAATGGCCAAACTAAGAGAAATTTTTTATTTTTTATTTTTTTTTATTTTATTTTATTTTTATTTTTTTTTTTTTTGCTGCAAAAATTAGTGGTGCTCTCAACATAGAAAATAAAGTGTCATCTTCAAAAATATTAAATCATTTTTGTAGACTCTAGTGAGGGGTGGGGGGGTTGAATAGCTTCACCAATTCTTTTTACTTGTTAAAAATTCGCCTTTTTTAAGTCCGGTTAATATTCTTTTGCAAACTTGATGAATTTTACTAATTATGTGATAACTATTAATCTACAAGTAAATGTAAACAAACAAGTAATGTAAAAAGTAAGGAAAGAGCACAACCAAAGAGACGCAAAGATTTATAGTGGTTCGGCACGAAGCTCACTCTTCGTCCTACTTCACTCCCCGAGTACCACACTCGAGAGTTATCAATCACTATATCAACACACTCTTTCAGGCGGAGCAGTTGATAACATCAAATTGACCCCATATTCTTAGTATCAATTTCCCTCGTTATGACATCATTTGGTGCTCAATTACATTCAATTATGCTCTTATTTCTTTATATTCCATTTCAGGACAAGAAAAGAGCAAATGAACGTTTTTGGTGATTATTTAGAGCTATTTTACTGAAGATTGAAATCCATGCTCAAGACCGTTCTGATAATACGAGACTACGGTAAAATATGGACTACACTAAGATTTATATTTCATTGAGAATCCCGATAGATGAAGATTACGCCGTAGCAAACAATATAGCTACGCCAAATAGTGGAGGTTTGAAAGACCTCTTTGATAGTTTATCCTAGGTGCTTACACCAAGTGGTGGAGGTTTGATCATTTCTCAAGCCTATGGTAATCTATTTTGTTATGACAGGTAGTGAGAGATGTTTTCCATTTCCATATTGTGATATATACTTTATTACACCCGAGAGATGTGAGTATCTAAACACTATTTATGAGGTGCTAGTGTATGACCTCCGTGCTTGTCTTTGGTCTTTAGTGGAACGATTATTTGTTGTAATTACTTTTATATTAGTGTTAAATGACCCATAACTTGTATTTTGATTAGAATAAAAGCGCATTTGCTTGAGGACAAGCAAATCTCAAGTGTAAGGGTATTTGATGAGGCGAAAAATGAACCGTTTTTAGGGGGTCATTTTAGCCCGGATTCGAATTTATTCGAATTTATTTGATCTAATGAATAGTAGAATTTAAGAAACTATTTTCTAAAAGTCTTAAATGATTTATCAAACCTAGGAAAGATATAAAAACCTACTGTTGTTAATTAAAATTTATAGAAACTATTTAATTACTAATATTACCTAATTAATTATTTAAACTAGTTTTAATTCTAATAATTATCCGACTAAAAGAGAAAAATCTAAGAAAATTATTACAAATACTTTAAGGTGACAGGAAATTAAGAAAATTATGAAAATGGTGAAGTGCTTATTAATAAGCTGAAAAGAAAATTAAAAAGATAGAATCTATTAAATACAAGCTATCACTAATTTTAAATTTGGTTTTTTTGTTGGATTTTCTTTTTGACAGATAAAAATAAGTTAAAAATAAGAACTTTTTACAAAGACACTTTTTTAATAGCTTAAAAATAAGCTATGTGCACCCCCTTTTATCAAACAGTGGACTAATAGGCTTATTTTTGGATTTTTCAAGTGAAATAAGCTCAACACTCATCACAGAAGGCAAAATAAGCCATAAACAACTTAAATGAACTAAAAATAAGCTAGAACAAGCAAAAGATCTTAACAATAAGCTGTAACAAGCAAATAAGCCAAAATCAACAACCTAGAGTACTTTCAGTCCCAAGAGGGCAACTGCAGGCCTATGTGGGTCCCACAAATAAGCACAAGGATCCAAAATGAAGATTGTTCCTAAAAGCTGGTCTGGTAAGCTACACAATAAGCCAACAAGCAGAGCTTATGGCTCACTATTGAGCTTTTGGCAAGCTTATGATCTTTCGTGCAAACACTGAGTACTCAGTGTACTCAGTGTGGTGTGGGTGACTTGTGGTGACAAGCAGGCTAGGGGCAAAGGGTTCTAAAGCCACAATAAGCAATGGAATAGTGAGATGGGCTAACAAGCTTCCTAAAATGCCAAAATTCAAGGTCTAAGGCTCAAAGATAAGCTCTTGGTGAGCTTATGAAATCAGGCTCACAACCGTGGAGCAGGGGAGGCAAATGGTTCACAAGGTGATTTTGAATAAGCTTTCCAATAAGTAAATGATGACCAAACTCAGATTCTCTTTTTGAAAAATGAAAACAAGCAACAAATCATCCAGAAAACACAAAGTGTATTTGATTTCAATCCCTAATGAACCCTGAGCATGCTTTTAAAGATCTGTCCATTTGACAGATGAAAACTTTTGACTTTTTAAGATTTTGCACAAGTTTGACTTTGGTGAGATTTGATTTGATCCTATGGCCTGAATAAGTTATATTAAGTTGAAATAAGACCTAATTAAGCTAGTTCTACCAATTTTGAAAGGTTCTTGAAGGTTTTGGACTCAAATTACTTGACAGACAACAATTAAGGCCAAATCAAAGATACTTTGACTTTTTTACAAACTACCACTAGGTTTTATGGTCTAACTATCTTATTATAACCTATTTTAATATGTGGGAACAAGAAACAACAAACCAAGCTACCAATTACACCCCTAACTCAGCAATTCCAAACAGTCCCTTATGTGGACTAGTTTTATGATTTTCAATGTCTTAAACTGATTTAAGGTGTGATACTAATCTACTTTACTCTAATATGATGTAATTAACTTCTAGATGCTAAGAAACACAGTTAAATACAACAAATACCACAGAACACAGATTATGCTAATTTAAGTGATAAAAATGATTTTTAAGCAACTAAGGATCCTAACTAACAAGTACTACTTATTAATTAATATTATCACTACTAAACACTAATTAAGCCTGGAAACACGGAAATCTATACTATTTAAGCAGCCTTATAATAGAATGCTAAAATTGAAATGTGATCTTACAATGTGCATTCCAAGCCAATGCCAAGAACAGGACCCAAGAACCACACCTATAGGCTTCCACAAGCCACTAAACCCATGGCCATCCAGGATTAACCATGCTCCAGCTATCTTCCATCTTCAACCTGTAATTTTTTTATTTTTCTTTATTTTTCTGATTTTTTTTCTTGTTTTATGATTCTTCTGTCTTTTAATAGTTTCTAAAAGCTTCAATGAGCTTATGGGAGCTTAAGTGATCCTAAAAGTCTTTAACATTAACATAAACAACAACAGAGCTTAATTTGAAATTTTGAAATAAAAATGAAAATTGCATACACTAAAAGAGATACTGAAACTTGATTCTATTACTTGAAATGGTTTAAGGTACAACTGAATTGACTAACAAAAGGCTTAAAAGCTTTTAACTTAACTAAAATAACATACTACCACTTATACGATTACAATTTAACTAAAAATATGAACTACTAACTCCTTCTTGCTTCTCTTCTATTTATACTTGAGAAATATGGTTTCCCTTGGCCTTCTGAGCAAATCCCATCATAAACTTGAGCCCTTGGATCACTGATAAGCCTCTAATCGCCTGCCATGTGTTTTTGGCGCCAAAATTATATTTTGCAATTGGGACCTTTTTGCGTGTGTGGGAGGGGAGGGCATTAATTGTGGTTGTTTTGTTAGGTGCAATTGGGGGGTATGCGAGTGGATTGGGCAGTGGAAGTGGTGAAGTGATGGATTTGCAGGGGTCAAGTTGTGTGGGGGAGGGAAGGAGAGGGAAGGGTGAAGGGGTGTTTGTTTGACCGGTTTGACTCAGGGTCAAACGTTGAACCTGGTGATATTACAAAGGGGTGTTTGGGCTTTGGTAAGTTAGGCCAGGAAATAAGGTGGGTGGGCTGGTATATTGGATTTGGGTGGATTGGGGTAATAATATTAAGGGGTCCGGTTTGATTGTAACTTTGCACAAGGACTAAATTTGTAAATACCGCAAAGATGAGGGGCTTGATGTGGCATTTTTCCAAAGTATTTCAGGGGGTGTATTTTGCCATATGAGAATATTATAAGGACCTGTGTTGAATTTTTCACATATGAAACCCCAGGGACTAATTCTGCCAAATCACCAAACTTCAGGGACCAAATCTATAATTTCACCAAACTTTGCAACCAAGGACCATTCCTGCCATAAATGAGAAGTACAAGGACAAAATTTGTTTTTCTCAAAGTTTTAATATCCCAGGGACCATTTTGTCAATTTTCAAAGTTCAGGGACTAAACTTGCAATTTTGTGAAACTTTGTACCAAAGGACTAATTATGTAACTTTGTGATTTAAAGGGACCTTTGGTGACTTTTTCAAGTTTTTAGAATAACCAGGGACTAGATTTGACAACTTTTGAAAGATGAGGGACTGAAATTGCCAATTATGCAAACTTTGTACGTTTTTCATCTGTTTTTGATTATTTTGCATCTGAAACATATAAAACACATTCCTGGGATATTTTCAGTATTTTGATGCAATTTTGAGTGTTTTTTGATGTTTTGGCAGCTCAGAATAGGTAAAAATGATGAGTGTTTGAGCACTCATCAGCAATCCGATTTCATTATGGACAGCGAGTTGACGGCGTCACAGATTTCTTCATGGCGCCGTCACCCTGTATAATCTATATACAGTTTTCCAATTTTCATTCATTAGGGTGCAACTTTGAGGGAAAAACTCTAGGTCTGAATTTTTACACCTTTTTCAAGGGTTTCATCCCTTTGAACTTTTCATGTCAATTTGAGATAAGTACTCTTTCAATTCAATCAATATGTCTATGTGTTGCTTGAATATATTTTACACTTGTCTTCAATTTAACATGCTTGGCTAGATCTCTTTTGTGTTTGCTTAGATGTAGTGAAACCTAGATGTTAATTATGGGTTGATTGTTTGTTTATAGTTGTTATGGATGATTGTATTCGATGTTAGGCTTAAGAAAACTGGCAGACTTCCATTGGTGACATGCTTGAACGTCTTAAGAAACATGATCAGAGGTGTACCATGATTTTTGGTTGTATTTAATGCGTAGGAGAATTCTAATGATCCCATGTTAGGAGCTTCTAACGGCTCGACATAGGAGTGAAGTAGGATCCTATAGAGTTAGGGAATATTGTACACGGCCCTACGACTAGTATTAAGGAATATGACCCGTCATCCATGCAATTGTAACAAACTATCAACCTGTAAAAGATATCTAGGGAGTAATGAAACCTAAGTAAACACAACTTTACCCATCATTGTTTACACCACAGTAATATAATTAGTTTAATTTTCATTTCTGTTATTTTATTTTGATTGCATCTTTAGTTATTGGGTTAGTTGGCTAGCAACTAATTCCGCCCACTCTTCCAAAAACCCGAGATTTTATTTGCTTTCATAAAATATAAAAATACAAAAAGAATCATCCCTTACCTCTAGACCTAGTTTTTAGGCTTTCTAATCCTAGCGACACTATTCCTGAGTTGAACGATCAATCCCCTTGTCACTATACCATACTACAACGATTAGGTACACTGCCTGGTAGGGGTTGTAAGCTTCTCGAGATCCCTCGAGAGGTAAAGGCTGGTGCGATTCCCACATATCAAGTTTTTGGCGCCGTAGCCCGGGGAATAGTTATTGTCTAGGTTAGGATTTCTTTTTATTAGGTCTACTTGCTAGATTCCTTTCTAGTAAGATTTTATTTTTATTTTTAGGTTTTCTTTAGTCTGTCTCATTTCTTCGTGTCTTTGTTCGTAACCTTTACCATCCGACATCATGGAAGGTGGTAACATCTTTGAACCCATCAACCCACCACAACAAAACCACCCACAAAACCCACCACTAGCAAACCAACCTCTTAAGCCCCGAACCTTAGGAGAATATTCCCGTCCTAGCCACCAAAGCTATCGAAACACTATTGAGCTCACTCAAGGAGCCAATGTGTCCCCCTTGCGATCCGACACCATCCGGTTGGTGCAAAACGGATGTGCATTCCATGGACTTCGTTCCGAAGATCCTAATCAACATCTCAAGGATTTCCTTAAAATTGTAGCTTCTATAGACTTTGATGTTGTAACTAGAGAGTCAACCCGATTATGCCTATTCCAATTCTCTCTACGTGATCAAGCTAGTCAATGGCTTGAACGTCTACCCGCGGGATCCATCACCTCATGGGATGATCTCACCACTCGTTTCCTTGCTCAAATTTTCCCACTGGGAAGAACTACCAAGCTTAGAAATGATATCTTGATGTTTCAACAACGTCAAGGTGAAACTCTATATGAAGCATGGACTCGTTTCAAGGACTTAGTCCAAAAAGTCCCTCATCATGGCATAGATCTTTGGCTCCAAGTCCAAATCTTCTATGACCATATCGATCTCTCCACAAGGCGAACCATTGACCAATCGGCCGGTGGCAGGCTACGTGATATAAGTGCGGAAGAATCATGGGAACTCATAGAAGATCTTTCTCTCTATGACAACGAAAGTTGGAATAATCCTCGTGATTTGAACAAAACGGTAAAGGCAATATATTTGCCTTCGAACAATTCTAGCACTCCCGACCGTAGGATCATGGAAATTGAGGACCAAGTCAAGTTTCTGATGAAATCCTACGAAGCTCCTAAGCCTTCAAGTCAAGTGAACAAAATCACTTCTTCATGCAAATTATGTAGTGGTCCCCATGACACTCGTGATTGCGTGGAACTCCCCGGACAAGCTTTTGCGGACTACGCATCCTCGCGTACCGACGAAGCGGGAGATAAGTGGTACACTTTCAAACCCGAGCCAAACCCTTACGGTGATTCCTACAACCCCTCTTGGAAAAATCACCCGAACCTTAGGTGGAAACAAATCCAAACCAATTCTTCCAATCCGCCTAATCGTTACCAACCAAACGGTCCACCCTCTAACCGTACTTTCAACAACAATCCTTCTAATAACTATGGTAGTACCAATAATCTTGAAGGATTGATGTCCAAGTTCATGCATCTCAAGAAGCTCGCATAGCTAAATTTGACACCGAATTCAATCAACAACAAACGGAGATGACCAATAAGATCGACAACTTGTTGAAAGCCCTCAACAACCAAGTGCTAACTACACCTAGGAAGGACACTAGGGATACTAATAGCGGAATCCAAATTAAGGACCCCTCGTCCTCCAAACACGTCCACTTTGTCAATGTTGTCACCATTAAGCCAAAAGATAAGGATATAGAAGAAAGTGACAAGGATAAAGTTGGAATAGAAACCGAGATTAGGGATGAGATTAAGGAAGTTGAGGTTAATAAGGGAGAAAAGTTAGAGGAAGTAGAAAACGTAGAAGAGTACTTTGATAAGTTGCCCACTAAGGAAGAACAGGAATATCACAAGGATTTATTCGATAATCCCGAGACACCATATATCCTTGGTTCACCCCTTATTAAAGTAGGTGATCCCTCTAACATCAACATACCATGCAACATTGGGCATATGCATGTATGGAAAGCTTATATCGATCCTAGGTCTCCTATAAACATCATGACTAGGACCTATTATAATTGGGTAATGAAGAAGCAAATTGGTTATAGGATGATGCCCAACAAGAATTTGATAAGCAATTTCGTAGGAAGGGTGAAAGGATTGCATGTATTTGTAGGAAACTTCACTTATGTTATCGACTTTGTGATAGTGGAGGATACTCGTCCGGTAATAGATGATTGCCTAAGTCAAGTAGTGTTCGAAAAACCGTTTGTTGAGGCCTCTAAGATGAGTTATGACCCGACCCTAGGGATAGTTAGATTCAAGGAAGAGAATGATGAGATTGCTTACCGAATGCCCTATAAGATTGAACAATACCGCCTCCTATCAAACATAGAAAAGGAACACAAGCAAGCGGTTTACTATAGGAATGATGAGGATAGACGTAGAGGAGTAGAGTATGTCAGGAATAGAATACTTGGTTTCTACAAGGAATGTTTGCTACTAGGTCCGGAATACAAAACTAAGATTGGAGATGACCTAGAGAATGAGACCAATGATGAGGTCACATAATAGCCCATGATCTTGAGTCTAGCTACAAGACTTGTAAATAAAGAAAAGCGCTTCTTGGGAGGCAACCCATGTTTTGTGTGATTTTTAGTTGTTTGATTGTCATTTGTTTCTGTATGCATGCTTTGTTTTTATTGTTGGTAGATCATGTTTCAAAACAAAATTGTGAAAATGCTTTATTTTGTCGTTTAACTTCGTCTTAACTTCATATAAAGGTATTTTGCAAAAGCAAAGTGTAAGGGGAAACCCCAAATATGTTTCTAAGAACGAAATTGATCATGAATCTCCACAATATTAAATGAACATGTGTATTAGTATTTGTTAGAGTCAAATGCTTGTATCGAGTCATAATGATGTTTTGCAGGATTTTCCAGGAAGTATGACATAAGTTTTTCCAGAAATTTTCCGGAAACTTAACGTAAAGATTTCTGCAGGTCACTTCTGACAGTGTCAGGAATTAATTCCTGACGGCGTCATGTGTAAAATTCTGGAAATTTTGCGAGTTTTGTTTTTCTAACAGAGTCTTAAAGTTTTTGTTAATTCTTTAGTTTTATAAACTCCAGGAAATCTGCAAACATTCATTCCACAAACAATATATCTTAATTTGCTTTCTAGGACTTGTTAGTATATATAGATTGCTGCCGATTTTAAGCGAGGTTGCCTTGTTTGTTTTCTCAGGTTTAACACAATATATATGACAAGAAGATGATTTATTTTTCTGGAAGGGAAGCTTTGAATGTTCATTTTCTTGGAGGAAGATCTAACCTTGTTACCACACTATCCATACCGAACGAATCAGGAGAGTATTTACTTTCATTCTTTTACCTATTTCACTTTTACATTCTTTAATTGAACATTGGGGACAATATTCATCCTATGTGTAAGGGGAGGGTAAATGATGATACCTTATAGGATACTATTGCACTTGAGTTTGTTTGTTTGACGGTAGGTGTGTAATAAAACTAAGAGAAATACTTGTTTGTGTAATTTTAGCACCAAATTTAAATTTTTTTACAACATTTAGGAGTGAAACTTTAGCCTTAGCAAGCGTCTCATGGATAGGAGTTGTATGACTAGCACAAAACCGTACCATTCAGAAAAATTTTCCACCCAAATATGTGAGGTTCGCCTTTAGATTTGATAGGAAAAACATTCATTATTAGTGCTTATGAGTGTACCGGTAGCATTTAGATTCTAGAACTTGCGTTAGTGATGCATCCCGAGACCGCTAGTGAGACTACATTCGTGTAGTAGGATTTACTACATGATAAAAGGCATTAGGATCACCCTTTTGGTTAAACCCGTATCATAATTACTTGACCATTTAAGTCATATTACATGGCTAGTAAAGTCAACTAATTTTTCCCACACCTTAGCGTTGTACTCATTTTTAGTACACGAAACCCCTAGTGCACCCCTCCGAGCCTATCTTTTCGTTTCTAATTTTAAGCATCTTACTTAAAGGAAAAATTTGTTACAACCCACTTAAATGTACAACCAAATCGCCTTAGCCTTCCGTGTATGCACTCATCTTTAGTGCATTATTGTTATTTGTTTAAACACTTAGTTAATTATCTAATTGATTACATGGTTGCTAAGTCGAGTCATATCTTGTACATATTATTTTGGGACGATTGGGACTCATGGGTAAAGTACTAATGTTATGGAGTAATGGGGAAGAACATCATATATTACCCCCATATGTGCGTTAATCTTAAAAGTACTCCAAGTGTTTTGATTATCTTAATTCGAATCATTAGATTAGTTTATTGTAAAATATGTAAAAATTCAAGTGTAAGGGGAATTTACATTCCCTATGATGTATTATTTTGGATGGTAGGGTAAGAGTGTATGCAAAAAAAAAAAAAAAAAAAAAAAAAAAAAAAAAAAAAAAAATCGAAGAAATTAAGAAAAAGAAAAAAAATAGAAAAAAAAAATAGAAAAAAACATACGGACTACCATCCCGTTTTATTTTATATTTGTTTTATGTTTTTGTTATTTTTGATTTATTAGCTTAAGTCGAGTCTAGTCTTGGCTTAGCAACGCCATATTGTACATATAATTAACTAAGATGATTAACTCGTTACTAGTAAATATTGCCTTTATCCAACAAGACCGTGAATTCCATATCTCTACACATAACATTATAACCCTTTAAAAGACCTCTTTGATAGTTTATTGATTGGTTCAGAACAGTCAACTTAAATTGACCAAGTAAATGGTCAACAAAGTCAAACTCTCTAGACCAATACTCCGGTGATAGTATAGTGTTTCCCCGGGTCGTTAAAGTCCCAGCGAGATTGAAATGGTGCTTTGGGAATCGTTTATGAGTGAGTGGCACTGAGGACAGTAGCCCAGATGATGTGGAATTGATTTTGCTACTGTTATTTTCGTATTTGTACACAGATATAATATTCACAAAAATCAGATACCAGATATATGCACGTATTCACAATTCAGATTTACGCAATCGGACTAAAAAAGTGGGATTTTGGTATTTAACAAACTACAGGGGGTGCTTTTGACACTTTTTGAAACTTAAAATTAAAAGAAAAGTGAAAATGAAAATGAAGGGTGTGGGACCCAATGGGGTGGCCACAAACTACAGGGTGTGGGACCCAATGGGGTGGCCACAAACCACCACCAAAGGTGGTGGTGTGGCTTGAAGGTCTGCTGCACAGAGCAACCAGTCAGCCCTGCAGTTGAGTTTAGCCAGGTGTGGGGCCCACAGATAAAATCACAAAAATAAACTAAAGATGGGATCTTAAAGATGAAGTGGTGGACTACAAATCCTAGAAATATCAAAGTCTAACACCTACTACACAATTCTAAACAAATCCCATAAGTTTTGGAAAAATCTGAGTTCATGCCATTTGACTTTTCATGAAAACTTAAATTGTTGACTTTTGTGAACTTTGGATCAAAATTAATGACTGTAATTGAAGTCTTAAATGAAAATGAAGTTAAATTAAGTGATCCTAGCTACTTATGAGTTGAAATGGTGAGATTACCCCCTCTAAATACCAACAGTTAACTGATCATGAAAGTTATAAAAGGTTTTTGACTTTCTCATGAAAAACTTGAGTATTTTATAACTTGTATGACCTAAATAAACCTAAAGTTTCATGTTACAACCAAATTTAAGCACAGAAACACACAATAACCTAATCAAACAAGCAGTCCCAAACACTCCTTTATTGGTTATCTGTGTGAGATTTTCAAATGAGTCAAGGATTTTTTAGGCACAACTTAAGCAACTATGTTTGAGACAAGTCCAATAATACTCTATGAGCAGTAAACAAACAACAATAAGCACTCCAACAAGACAGAACATGAATAAGCAAAATTGCCAAATGAAGACAGTTAAAAAGCAATACACAGACCAATGATCACTTCACTGCTAGATCAGCATATTAAGCCTACAAATGAGATATTAAGCTAATAAAGATAGGAAAGAAGCACTAAATAAGCAGATGTACAGTAGGAAAGATGAAATAAGCTAATGGATGATTTGACTTACAAACAAAGGTAACTATGTGTCACTCCAAATCAGTTTCTAAACCAGTCCTAATGCTCTCCAAGAGCTCTAAACCAGAAAATTTCTTCAACTGCTTCTCTTGTTCTTTCTTCTTTTTGATTTTTCTTATTTTTTTTTTACTATTTTTAGGTAATTTTGAGATTTCTTTTTTTTTTATTTAATGAAAACTTGAGCAATAAACTTTAAAACAGTTCTACTGAATGTTGAAACTCACAATAAGCTATATGAGCTTATGTAAGCTTATAAAACAGTGAGAATAGCTTGAAACTAGAAAACTTGAAAATAAGCAATGAAATTAAAAACTTGACAAGCAAAGGAGGACTGAACCTTGATTAAACTTTAAAAGAGTACAATTTTAAAGTTACAGCTCAGAAACAACAAAGATTACACTAATTTGGTTTTAACTAAATTATACTACTCCTACCATTAACTACTAAAATCTAACTGATGCACTTCTGGTCTTCTTTCTTCATTTATATGCTTCGAAAATGGGTCCTGACACTTTCCCACTTTATCTCTGAGCCATAGGATGACTGGAATTGATCCTGGCCGTGTATTCAATTTTGGCGGGAAAAGACCTTTATTTGCAATTTGGCTCTGTTGAGTAGCCATAGGGGGGTGGGATGTGATTGGTCTTGGGGAATGTAATGTGGAGGGATAAGGTGGATGGTGGATAGGTGCAAGTGGGGGGTGGTGAAACCAGGGGTGGTTTTAGTTTTGCTGTGGTGAGGGTGGAGTGGTATTGAGGGGGAAGATGGTTGTTTTGACCGGGGTCAACGCCAGGGGTTAGGGGTTGGGCTAAATGGGAAATGGGCCAAAGAGAAAACAAAAGGTGGGCTGGTTGTTTTATTTTATTTTATTTTTGGATTTGGTTTTATTAATTTTGGCTTTGTAAGTATAATAGCCCAAGGACTATTTTTGTAATTTTCTGTATGCCAAGGACCAAACCTGTAATTTACAAAGTTTATCAAAAAGGTACTATTTTTGTCATGTTGTAATAGTATAAGTACCAATTTAATTTTTTTTTTTCAAATTAAAAACTACCGGGGACCAATTATGCCAATTTTCAAAGTTTGAGGGGTAAAATGTAATTTTCTAAAAGTTTATCAAAAAGGACTTGATTTGCCAATTATGAATAGTATAAGGGTATATTTTGATAAATTTCCATTTTTTAAATACCCAGGGACTATTTTTGCCATTTTTGAAACTTCAGGGACCAATTATGTAATTTTCTCAAACTTTTCATCCAGGGATTAATTATGATACTTTGTGAATTCCCAAGGACTAAAATTGACTTTTCTTTCATTTTAAACCTTCAGGGACTGAAACTGCCAATTTATGAAACTTGAGGGACTGAAACTGCTAATTATGCAAACTTTGTACGCTTTTCATCTGTTTTTGCATATTTTGCATTTGAAACATATAAAGCACACTTCTAAGATGTTTTAAGTATTTTGATGCATATTTGAGTGTTTTTGGATGTTTTGGCAGCTCAGATTAGTATAAAATGATGAGTATTTAGATACTCATCAATCCCCCACACTAAAACATTGCTAGTCCCTAGCAATCTTTTGAGAAAAACTTGATGGATTTGAAAAAATCTTTACCAAAAGCCATCACTTCTGGAGTAGCCAGTTGTAAGAACTGTGGCACACCTGATAACCGTGTGATTTTGAGCAAACCACCAGCTGTCAACGGCTTTGATTAGTCTTTACCAAAAGTCGTTTGCTTCTGGACTAGCCAGCATCTTGATGGACTAAGTCAACATCTTGGTGAGCTGATTACCAATTATGGATTTTCCACGGCCTTTACCACAAGCCATAATCTTGTGGGCTAGCCAACTCATTTGCTTTTGGGGAGTTGAGGAACCATGCAATTTTGGGCAAATTGCAAGCCGTCAACGGATTTGAGATGTCTTTACCAAGAGCCGTTTGCTCCTGGACTAGCCAATCCATTTGTCATTTAGACTTTGGCGGACTGATTACCACAAAAAATTTTGAACTTTAGTGAAAATTTTTTGAAAAATTTTGGTCAAAACGGGGGTACTATAAGGTAAAATGTGATAAAATTCGCTAGAATAGCGAAATACCCCCCCCCCCCCCCCCCCACACACACTTAGGATGAATATTGTCCTCAATATTCAAAGTCCCGGCTATTATGCCGACTCTTGGAATGTAAAAGGGCAATATTACAAGCTAAACGTGGAAACACAATTCTGTTTTTCACTTTTGTAATCATAGCATGGGGGACTCCCCCACACTTAGGGTGAAAACCCTATAAGCATGCTACTGTTTTTGTTTACCGAGTCGCTAGCTTGACTCGACCCCGGATTCATTAGTCCTTGGGGAAGCATGATGTGGAAAAAACAATCTCCATCGGACTTTCATTCAAGATGTTTGGATAAACATTTGAAGCACGTGAAAGTTCCACACCGATGAGACATAATCCCGGCTCAAGATAATGGTAAATGAAAATGCCGGGATCAAAGATGGTATCTTCATTCCCGAAGGAGTGAAGAACAGGAGAAGTTATCCTGTATGTGAAGAAAAGGAAGAAAACCATGATGAAAATCATGATAAGATCTTCTTCCTCAAAGGCAGGCTCATTAGCCTGATTTTGGATTTCAAAGGGTAAGCTCGAAAACATCCCGGGAGGGTGGGTGGGAATTTGCAAATTCTCATGATTGAGTGCATCTCCCCCCTGGTCATCATACTCCGGAGGAGTCATGATATGAGTGAGTTCACAGGAGAACTCATCAAATGTGAATGAATCATATTCTGAATTGATGTGCGTGAGTTCACAGGAGAACTCATCGAAGGTAAATGATTCATAATCGGGGAGAGAATTATGAGAATGAGAAGTGGTACTGCCACTAATCTTCTCTCCCATAGGATCAAAAGTAAAGGCTTCAAATTCCGGTATAGGGTCATCGGAGAGAATGTCACTATCCTTTATGGGGATAGGAGATGAATTAGGTTTCTCTTTGAAAGCCTCGATTTTAGAAATGAGGAGATTGACTTTCAATAATGTTGCACGAAGTGCTTCATCTTTGATTTCAGTGTCAATCTCATCATTCTCTTCTTCTAAGCTAACTAGCTCAGAAGGCAATCCTTCCACATGACTGATGTCTCCAGAAGATAAAGAATTTTCATCAGCATGTGAAGTACTAAGCTCGATGTTGGGATTAGAGTTTAAAAGATTTTTAGTTTCTCCCACATCGGCTTCAAGATCAAGGAGACCATCATCATTTCCCAAAGGAAGTGGATTAATGTGAGTAAGTTCGTTTGTGAACTCCTCAATAAGAGGGTCAATATCCGAATGAGGCAGTGGTGCCTGTTCATACTCAACTTCTCTATAAGATGTACAATCATCATTAAAATCGGATAAAGTCTCAAAATGATCTTTTGGATTTTCAGGGTGAGAAGGTAGATCACACACATGATCAAAAGTTCCCTGTGACTCTCTTGGGATTGGGACAAGGATCTCAGCACTAGACTTTATTAATTCGTCCGATTCCTTATTAGGAACAATGCTAAGATGCTCATCCCCCATGATTAGAGAGTGAGTGTGAACTTCGGGTGTGATAACAGCAGACTGAGGGAGTTGAGAAGGACTAGCAGTCATGGTTTCTACAAGTTCCATGATTTCTACTGCTAGTGATTCAATCATATTCTTTTCTCCCTGTATTTCTACAGAAGCAGTTTCAAAAGGTTTCTTAGATACCTTTGGGATTGGAACAAGGTCATCAATTTCCTCAAGAGGATTGCTTTTGACTTCCTTGTCCCCCATTGGCAAGATATCTGAAGTTTTCTTAGGTTTTACCTCTTGAAATGGTTCATCCTCATCACTTTCATCCTCAAAATAAAATGAGTTAACAGGAGGCTTTTGTTTTCTAAGAATCAAATCCTTAAGACAGTTTATACTATCTTGAATGGTCTTGTTGAATTGAGTTTGATTCATAATTATTTTAGTAATCAATTCAGCTCTAGCTAACTCGTCCTGAGGCGGTGGTTGAGGGTTTGTGTATTGTGGGGGCTGGTTAAAACCAAATTCATGATTGTTACAAGGAACCTGTTCATAGATAAACGGATCCCTAATTTGACAATCAGAGCTGTAGTGAGGGCCACCACAATACTCACAACAGTAAAACTGTTGAGTCTGGTTTGGTATATTTTGATACGAAGCATTATTGAGATTTGGATAATATGATTCTTGCTCGTATGAATGTGATGGGTAGCTGGAAAAATTTGAGGAGTTTTTGAATGAGTTCTGGTTAGGAGCATAAGTAAATGAATTCCTCGAACCACAAAACAAACAACTCCCGTTTCGAATATCGTTACCACATTGTACACATGTACACCAACGACATGGAAAACCGAAAAGTGGCTCACCACAACCGACACAAGGAATAAAAGCCGGAGGTGGGACAAGTGGTGTGCTCTGAGAGCTACGAATTTCCACCACTTCTGTTATGGTCTCGGGTTTTTGAATGTGAAGATTAGGTAAGCCGTTATTTTCAGTCACAGCTCTAAGCTCTTGGTTTTTGTGTATAACCGTATATCGTGAAAGATTAGGAGCAATTGTGAGCTTAACCGTTGGTTGGACGTATTTAGCACTTCCATAATCAGAGGAAAGTACAGGGTCCTTTGTCACCCCGGTTTCTCGTTCCATTTCCATTATCGGAGAGGGAATAGGAATCGATGGTCCATCATAATCAACACAACATCTCGATATCTTTGACAAGGCCATAAGTTTTTCAATGTTGCTCTCATAGGCCCTTTGTTCAAAGAAATCGTCATCGAGAGATGCCATTTGACTCAATTACAGGAGAAGAAGTTAGAATCAAAAGGATAGAGGGTAAAGGGCTGAAGAATCAAAAAGGTGAGAGGGTAAAGGTGAATATTTTTGGTATTGTTGAGAAACATGTTTAGTGCACATGCACCAAAAACAATTTTTCAAAACAAAATCGAGGCAAAACCACAGTGAACTTAAACCAATTATCACAAGTGAATGGCTTCTTTTAAAAAAGGTACACCACTCACAGGGATATAAAGGCAAGTTTTAATCTTAAGTTTGGGAACTTATTATGGGTTTGTATTTATTAATTTGAAAAACTGCTTTAGGCTTATGGGTGTGTGTGCAGAAAACTTGAGAAATATTTTTGGAACTGATTCGTTAACCGAAATCGTCCCTTTAAGATTACTCGCAGGCTGGCGGGAGGAAGTAAATAGGTTTCCTCTTCAGTTCGCAATTTAATGTCAGAACTTACCTTAAACCAACTGTTTCAGGTTGTAATCTTAAAGAAAACGAAGTAATTTAACTTCACAGTTTGTTTTTGATTGTTTTTTAATTTTTTTGGTGTTTTCAACACTTCAGGAGAAGTGTTAATGAACGTTTTTTTTTATATGATTATATTTTTACAAAAATTTTTTACAAATTTGTGTGAAATTTGTATAGGGAGGGTTTTGAAAACCACTAAACTTAAAACGATTTTGTAAAATACGCAACAACCTCCCCGGCAGCGGCGCCAAATTTTGATTGGGTCTAAACCGTCAGATATAATTGACCAAGGTCAACTAGTCAAAAATAGCTCCGACTTTTTACAGCTTTTTCAAGGGTTTCATCCCTTTGAACCTTTCATGTCAATTTGAGATAAGTACTATTTCAATTCAATTAATATGTCTATGTGTTGCTTGAATATATCTTACACTTGTCTTTAATTTAACATGCTCGGCTAGATCTCTTTTGTGTTTGCTTAGATGTAGTGAAACCTAGATGTTAATTATGGGTTGATTGTTTGTTTATAGTTGTTACGGATGATTGTATTCGATGTTAGGCTTAAGAAAACTGGCAGACTTCCATTGGTGACATGCTTGAACGTCTTAAGAAACATGATCAGAGGTGTACTATGATTTTTGGTTGTATTTAATGCGTAGGAGAATTCTAATGATCCCATGTTAGGAGCTTCTAACGGCTCGACATAGGAGTGAAGTAGGATCCTATAGAGTTAGGGAATGTTGTACACGACCCTACGACTAGTATTAAGGAATATGACCCGTCATCCATGCAATTGTAACAAACTATCAACCTGTAAAAGATATCTAGGGAGTAATGAAACCTAAGTAAACACAACTTTACCCATCATTGTTTACACCACAATAGTATAATTAGTTTAATTTTCATTTCTGTTATTTTATTTTGATTGCATCTTTAGTTATTGGGTTAGTTGGCTAGCAACTAATTCCGCCCACTCTTCCAAAAACCCGAGATTTTATATGCTTTCATAAAATAAAAAAATACAAAAAGAATCATCCCTCACCTCTAGACCTAGTTTTTAGGCTTTCTATCCTAGCGATACTATTTCTGAGTAGAACGATCAATCCCCCAGTACTTGTCACTATACTATACTACAACGATCAGGTACACTGCCTGGTGGGGGTTGTAAGCTTCTCGAGATCCCTCGAGAGGTAAAGCCTGGTGTGATTCCCACGTATCACAAATCTATTAAACATGGTACTTAATGAATCTACATAGTCTACCGGTGACCTTCATTCATCAGTAAGGTTAAAATCCTTAGATATCGGAGTAGGAGTCTATAGGAAGTAGGACTAAACAAATTGAGAAACGGGTTTAGTTGATTTGCACCAACTATATAGAATCTACAACGTAGAGATAACTAGGCCTCACATCTTGATTAGTTTCCATTTCCATTCATCTTATCTTAGTTTTAATTATGTTTTATTCTTTTATACTTCATTTATCCTTTATTCTTATACCCCCTTTTTAGTACTTACCTTATTTCGCCAAAACAACAGCTCTTTGGACGATACTTGGATTTATCTAAGACTATACTTCACATGACCGGGTACTTTGCCCGTGAGTATGTGCTAGTCCTTAGTATTTCCAACTTTATAAATTTAAGACAGGATGAAAATAACGCATCAGGTTTTTGACGCCGCTGCCGGGGAGCAGTTTATTTAGGCAAATTAAGGTATGTTTTAATTTATGCAATTTTAAAGATCAAGATATGTGATTATTTGATGATCTAAACACGAGTTTTGACCTCATTATGAAATTATGGATATCCAGGTACGTGAATACAATATTAACTAGAAAACTAACTATGGCATAGTCTCGAAACAACTACATCGTAGTAATATTTTATTTGAAATTTTTTTAGTAAAATTAAACAGTTACGGCGTAGCTTTATAAATCAGCTACACCGTAGTTTTCCGATCATATATATAAGGCTGCTCGACACACACCCTCACATATCTTTCAAAAAAAAATGTTTCCAGAGCCGCCTCTTTAAAATTTTCTTGTGAATCCATTTGAATCATCTCCTTTGCATCATCAATGGCAGGTAACAAATCCTAAACTCTTCACTTGATCATTCTTATTAATTATTCAATTTTTAGGGTTTTTATTTGATAATGTTTTGAGGAAAGATTGAACGAACAATTTAGGTTATAAATTAATTAATGTATCGATTGTATGAACATATGGTATTTACTGTTTTTCGATTCAATGACTCAAAACTAGAGTTTGTTTTGATTTGTTATTAATCGGACAAGTTAGACTAGACCTTTGAATGTTTAAGTGGGAAACTCAAATTTGAAACTTTGGGGAATATTTATATGGTTACAGCATAGCCAATTGATAGATCAATCGTAGTTTTTGATGATAACGACTGCAAAATAACAACTACGGCGTAGCTAGTTATAGGGCTATGCCGTAGCTTTAATTTTTAGACAGAACTGGGATTTTTGAATTTATAAAACTACGGCTTAGTTATTAGAAAACTACGCCATATTTGACAGTTCTTAAGAAACTACGGAAGCCTTTATTTAGCCGTAGTTGCAGAGTTAGGCTAACTACGGCATAACTATTAATAAAGTTACGCCATAGTTCTTTACTGATCTTGGCCTAAAACTTTTTGTGTTTGAATAATTTTCAGGAGAACAAGTCAACAACCCTACTCAGTGGTTCAAGTTCCTTAACTATGATCCCACTAATAGGAAGATTTTTGGTGAGTGCTTATTCACTCACTATTATTTGGCAAATTACCGATCCAAAACGACTATTTGAGCTAATAAATGCAAAGAAAACATGTGTTTTTGTGTTTGTGAAATGCAGGTACGGATATTATGAAAAAACGAACAAAACAAAGCAAAACCGAGCACGAGAGTACGAAAAGGTTCAAAAGCCGATGCCGGGAAGCATTTTTCATTAAGGATCACTTATGAGCTCAATTTGTCATAATCTATCCTTGAAGAATCATCAGTTGGCAAGATTAGCCCTTGGATTAAGTTTCCTGAATTGGCAGAAATGGCCCTTATAGTTTCATAAATTACAATATTGGTCCTTGAATGTTAACTTTACAACAAGCTGAAAATAAAAACAAAACCTGGTCCATTATTAATCCAATCCATAATCCAATTTCACCTTTAACCCATAACCATCTAAACAAAGCCCAATCCCATCACAAACTATAACCCGAGCCCACACCCATTACCCGGTCAACCCATTCCTTTTAGCCAGTCAACGCAATAAAAATAATAAAACCTACAAAATCCCACCCCGCTCTTATTATTTCCCCCAAAACTTAATTTACCCAGATACGTACAGTAACTAAGAACCCTAGTTACTGTACCAATCCCAATTACAGCAAGTAAGGGCTTAATAGTCTAATCATTGGGGTTCTAGAAGCTGTCAGAGCGTGTCAGAGTGTCAGAGAATCGAAGAAACACACGAGTGGCATACGTGGCAGCAAATGATTGGAGAAGACACGTCAATTGGATTGATCAAAGGGTGGATAATGATTGGTAAATGATTGATGCTCATCATACGGCTCAGATTGGCTACAAAGAAGCACAATCCCACGGATTGCCAACCTGGCATCAGACCCTCACCTCCTCACTCCTCATCTATAAATAGGGACGTTTTTTTTAGCTCATGAGTATGTAGTTTTTAGTATAAAGTAATGCTGTCAATTTTATTTTAGATTGTATTTTAGTTTAGTAATTGTAATTTTCATATGAATTTTAATAAAAGTTCTAGTTATTTTAAATAAATCTTAGCTTATTTTCTGTTTCATTCTCAACTTATTTACTGTTCCATTCAGCTTATTATTTGTTCCATTTAGTTAAGTATCATTTCAATATATTACTCTTATTTCAGTTTTTATATTCATTTACATAATATAAAAATTAAAAAAAAAAAAAAAGAATAAAAAATCAGAAAAGTATAAAAATAAAAAATATTATATTAGATATTAGTATAGCTCATCATAGAGTTTATTTTTCATTTTACACATACCACTTTAGCTTGATAGCTATTAGTGAAGTGATTGAGTCTAAGTCAGTACATCATCAAAATCAGAGTTGGTTTGGAAGTTACTTTGGAGATAATAGATAGACTGATACAGAAAGCAAAGAACTCAGCCTATCTTAAAGATAGGCAAGCAAAGAGAACCCCCTCTGTTCATGCTGAGGGGGAGGTTATTGGTAAATTTCTGATTCAAATTGCTTAATATTTGTATTTGATTTCTTCATTTACATTAGCTACTGTTTCATCAATTGATAAAGTTGAGTTAGTGATAGTTGTAGGTGAGATAATGCTTATTTGATTGATCAGTATTACTGTTTGATCTTTCATTGATTGTTACATCTGAGTTTTTAGTAGTTATCTGTATACCTGAGTTTGATAGTTTGATTAAATGTTTGATTCTACTGTTTGAATAACTGAGAGTTAGTATATCTTATTAGTAGTAACTGAATTTAGTTTGGATTGATAGTATAACCTATTGTTTGATCTTGATCAGAGTGTTTGATGTCAGCTAATTTTAGTTTGAGAATTAGAAATTGATAAGTTCTTGATTAATCATTGTGAGTTGCAGCTGTGTAACTGTTATATTGTGAATTACTGCTGCATTGTTGAACCTTTCAAGTTTTGTGCACTAATTGATCTTTGAGTGGTGTAGTTTATTGTTCCATTTAACTAATTTGTGCACATCTGGTTGTCGTGGATCTTTGAAACTTTGTTTCTATTGGATCTAGCTGTTAATGTATGTTGAAACTGTTTCATTTATTGAGCTCATCTTAGTGATTTGTTAACTGTATGGGTGCTTAGCTTAAGTAAGATTGAGAACTTGCTAAATCTGAGCTATACAACTGGTAATTAGAGTGTAAATCTACAATTAGCTGGTCATTAGTGTTTTAAATGGTATAATAGTTTGGTAGAATTTATCTTGAATACATCATTTTTGTATAATTGCTGCTGTAAGGAGTGTTTGGGTTAATCATTTGCTAGTTGTTGTTATTTGTTTGTAACCTGTTCTTTGTATCAGTAGTTTTATTTGGACTTGAGTAGCTTAGTTATAGTATAATTTTAGTAGCACAAGTTTAAGTCTGTTTGTGTTTTCATTTTGTCTCTATTTTTGAGTTGTGATCATAACTGAGTTTTATACTAATTGATTTAGAGTTGTGCATCACTATACATTTTCTGGATCTTTTGGTTTCTAATCTGATAATTAGTTTGGACAGAATCTGTGAGCTATTTTACCTTTGCAAATTTGAATTGTTGGTAATGTTGTAACTGATGGAATTGTAGCCTTGTACTTGAGCTGTTGGTATTTTTAGTGGTTTTTGACTTGTGTTTCTGAGAGTGATTTTATTAGATCAGATTTGGTTTTTATCACTGCTTAACTTTTGCTTTTACTTGAGCTTTATCTGTTGTCAGTTAGCTTATTGTTTAGCTTATTGATGCATGAATGTTGCATATGTAGATATTTGTGCTTGCATCTGATCATACTTTTCATTATTGAACTTATTGCATCATTTAGAGTCTGTTCTCAAAGCTCCACATAGCTTGGATCACAAGTGCTTATAAATAAGCACTTGTGATAAGCAGTTTTCATAGAATAAGCAGTTCCACTGTTCAATTTCACTTAAAAAATTTTATTCAAGTTTTTTTTATTATTTTAGAATTTCTGGAATTTTTCTAGATTTTTCCAAGGCTTTGTACTATTTTTCTTATTTTCTTTTGTTTTTATTTAATTTTTAAATATATTTAAATAATAAAAATCCATAAAAATACAAAAAGGTTCTGAAAAATACAAAAATATTTTTATAATTTCTTTTATAATATTTTAGAATTTTTAGAATTTAATTTTCATTTTTCCAAGTTAATTTTCTATTTTTCCATATTTTTAATTCATTTTTAATTCCAAAAATAGGAAATTAATTCTAGAAAATAAATAAAAAGTCTAAAAAATATTTTTCTTTTTCTTAAAATTCTTTTTATTAGTTTTAAATTTTTAAAAAATATTTCCAAGTTCGTAGGGTCATTTTTCGTTATACGTTACGTTTTAAATTTTACGGTTGCGTTACCGTTTTCACGTTTTTCATTTCGGTGCATAATTAGCTTATACTCTTTGCATGCTTTATCATTGTTTGTGAATAATTGAATTCCTTGATTGCTATTCTCACTCTATCACTCTTTCACCATTCACTTACACTACACGATTCCCAAACCGATAATTCGAATTTTCCATTCGAGCCTTCGTTGGGAGAACGACCCGGGAATTACTTTCATAAGTATTTTCCTTGGAATATAAATATACTATAATTGACACGAATCAATTTTCAAAAAAGAGTTACGATCACTTATGAGCATGACTACTGGGAACCCGGAAGCCCTAAGCATGGAAGCCTTCGAAACTGTAAGCGAGGGGAATGCAGTTAGGCAACTCACAAACCTTTGCAACATTAAACACAACAGCGATACTGGAAGCTTTACTTGCAGGGCTTGGATTACCATTTTCACCATCAACGAACCAATCTTCCAAGAGTATGTCTGGGAATTCTTGGCAACCGACTTTGAGGACCACATCACGAGCATGACCGAGAATTGTTTGTTCTTTTTACTTGGTGGGGAGAGAAGAGAAATGTCTATGAGGGAGTTCATTTTGGCAATGGGTTTGTACATAAGAAGAAAACTTGACTCGGAAATCTTTAAGGAATATTACGGTATTTGCTTAAGGGAAAGGCCACACAATTACAACCCTGCTGCTTACTATCAACAAATTTCTGGATTAGCTGGATATGAGTCCAGAAGCCCACCTTCCTACAAGACCATTCAGGATCCTATCCGCTGTTTGGTTCACAGATTGTTGGCTGTGACTGTCCGTGCTCGACATGCAGCACGTGAGAAGATGACTGTGGAGGACTTGTTTTTAATGCATAGTATGGATGGAGGGGACTTTGTGGACATCCCGTGATACTTGGCTAGGTTCATGACAGGAAGAGCAAAGGGGGCACAACAGAGCATCATGATACAGGGGGCCCATTTTATCGGGAGGTTAGTTAGGAGTTTTGGGTTGATGTCTCAAGGGGCATTGTCATTGGTCCACCGAACTGCTAAAACATCATTGACTGGGATTACTAAGTTGTATGAGTTCGGTATCATCACCTACAATCCCTTTAGTGAGCCAATCTTGAAGCCGGTAATGAGGAGCGCGAGTGGTGAAGGGAGCTCCCAGGTAGGTGGGAGCCAGGCTGGTGCTGAGGAGCAAGTAAGGGTGTGTCCAAATTTGTCTATGATAGAGTGTATGAATGTCATGGACGGGCGCATGGGACGCATGGGGAAGACTTAGACGATATGACGGCGGTGATTTCGGGCATGAACGAACAATTTGATAGTTTTTGCACTGATTTTCGAAATATGCAGGTACAACAGGCTGATTACTATCAATGGAGTGCCGATCGTACAAGTCAAATGCTCCAGCACATGCATCTCAGTCACCCACATTGGAACGGGCCAGAGTATGTGTACCAGCCCGACATCCCAGACTTGGGAGTCAAGCACGGTGTTAGCTACATGCATCCTGGCGCTTCATCTTCAGCTCCTCAAGGACCCTTTGGCATCCCCACTCAGTTCGACACCCCCATGGACCATGAGCACAACCAGGAGTGAAATCTCCATCTTATGAACACTTTTATGATTCTGATACTTTGATACAATTTAATATTTGGGTCTGTAATAACTGATACTTAGGACATATCTTGCTACTTTTAATATTTTGTATTAGGAATGGAAAATCTGCAGGTTTATGCTATGGAATCCAGTTGCAGACTGTGGCTACGGCGTAGTTGGTCCATAGACCTACACCGTAGCTGACCTAGTGAGATGAGAGTGGGACTGTTTAAAATTGGTTGCTACGGCGTACCATGGTCCACAGACCTACGCCGTAGCTAACACCCAGTTGACGACCCCAGTGGATTTAACTTTGGACTTCAGAGAGCGCAAGTGTGAGGGGAGTTTTCTTTTCATTTCTATTCTATTTTTCTTTTTATTTTTTTGTACAAAAGGGACTTTGCAAAAACTAAGTGGGGGGATAGGAGTAGAATATGAATTGCCACTTGAAACTATAACTTGTCCTCGCTTTTAACTAGTTTTGTTTAAATTCGAAGAAAAAATGTGCCATTTTGAAAATTTTTATGACACATATATTTTTACAAAAACTAGAACTAGTGCTAGTCAAGCGCACTATAACCCTTAATTACATGGTGAGGATCAACCTATTCAGTTTCAGTTTCACCCATTTTACTCCAAATCCACCAAATATTGAGTGTGCCAATAGTATTGTAGACTTTAGAACTTGGCTCTTACATCATTTTGAGACCATAAACGAGTAATGTTTTTTTATAATACATTTGGAATAAACTTTTGAAGAAAACAATATTTTAGGATTATCACCCAAAGTAGCCTTAAATGTTTATTATATCGATCAGTCACATCAACTTTTTGATCCCCCTATATAAACCCTTGTTTGCACTCAATTTTAGTGCAAGATACCCCTAGTTACACCCTTTTGAGCCTATCCTTTCGTTTCTCACCCACATTTTAAATGTTTCGATACACCTATACACCTTAGCCTACCGTGTAGTCTTAACTTGTGATTGGGAAGTTGCCACTTGCCCTAGTTTGAGGTTCGAGTCAAAAGGTTCAGAAATCACGCTTATGTTGAAGACTCATCTTTGAAGATCATGAGAAACCCCCAGAATTATCAAGTATGTTTCATCTCAAGTGGGGGGATGTTATTTATTTCTTCTTAAAAAAATGTGAATTTTAGTTTATTTTTGGTGCAACCTTGTATAGCACCGTATTGTTGAGCTTTGAAAGAATTAGTATCGAAGAGGCCACTTCGGTCACATATGAAGATTGAAGTTGTTGGTTCATAATCACCAACATGAAGACCAAGTGTGGTGCCCATCACAACGTCCTATAATGGCACACACACTTGTTATATGATCTAATTTTTGCGTCTTGCAGCTTTGACCCTGGATGAACAGCAAGTGGTAGCAACTTGGTTATAGGTTAAGTCAATATGCTTCTATTTTTCATTTTACACCATTTTTGTTAATCTCATGTCTTATCCTACCCTTAGTTATGAATTATGCTTAGGCGAGGGATTCGAGCAGTCCTTGGTGTCTTGCCCAGCGTTTCGGTCATGTACCATTGCCCTTGTTGTAGCATATTAGTAACAACATTACACCCCTAACCTTTCACCCAATATTGTTTTCAATTTTTTTCTTACCGTAGCTCTAGTGGTGGAGTTTTGTGTAATTACCAAGCTTATGATAGAATACATGCTATGACTGTGAAAATGAGAGAGCACCCCGAAAATTAACACTTAGAATAGGGAGATGATGAGACAAAAAGTGTAACGCTTTTAGGGGGTCATTTAAGCCCTAAGTCGTGATTATTTGATCAAATATTGCCTCAAATCATTTCTTTTGTCATTTTAGGTACTTTGGAGAAGAAATCAGGAAAAGGAAGCATTTTGGATGTTTTTGAAGCGAAAAGTGAAGAAAACGGCAAAGTTTCCAAATCAAGCTGGAAATAGTACCTGACGGCGTCACACTTTGGAGTTGACGGCGTCACGTATTGGCAAAGAGGTGGATAAAAAGTTAAACGAGACGCGCCAGAACATTTTTGGGAATTAAAGAGTGACGGCGTCACCAAGGCCGTCAAGAGCAATTTACACGTGACGGCCAAGAGCAAATTTACACATGACGGCGTCAGATCTGATCTAGGCAATCCGAGGAAAGCATTGGCGGCTAGTTGATGGCGTCAGGATCATAACATGACGCCGTCAGACCTGTAATCTCTATATATAGTTTTCTAATTTTCATTCATTAGGGAGGGAACTTTTGCGAGAACTTGGGAACAAACCCTAGGTCGAATTTTACAGGGTTTTTCACCCTTCTTTCATTCATGTTTCAATAAAGATAAGTCACCCTTCTTTACAGGGTTTTACTTTAATATGCTAGGCTAGGTTTGTTTGTGTTTGCTTAGATGTAATGAAACCTAGCTATTGATTGTTCTTTGATTGTTTGTTATTAATTGTATTGGATGAATGGTATCGATGTTAGGCTTAAGAAAACTGGCAGACTTCCAATTGGTAACATGCTTGAACGTCTTAAGAAACATGAATCGGATGTGTACTATGATTTTTATGGTTGTATTTAATGCATGAGTGACTACTAAGGAGGCCATGTTAGGAGCTAGTTGTCGGCTCGACATATGAAGAGGTAGAAACTAGTAGAGTTGGGGAAGATCGTACACGGCCCCACGAAGGGTAATAAGGAATATAGCCCGTCATCCACGCAATTGTAACAAACTATTCAACTAATGAAAGATAGCTAGGGAGTAGTGAAATCTAAGTAAACATGTTTCTCTTATTATTTTTTTCTCAACATTTACTTTCGTGTTATTTTATTTTTAATGCATTCGTAGTTATTTGGGTTAGTTGACTAGCAACTAATTCAGCCCACTCTTCCAATACCCGAGATTTTTATTTGCTTTCCATAAAACTATAAAAATACAAAAAGAATCATCCCTCACCTCTAGACCTAGTTTAATTAAGTTTTGATCATAATGATACTATTCCCCGAGAGAACGATCAATCCCCCGGTACTTGCCACTACACTATACTACATCGGTCAGGTACACTGCCTGGTGGGGATTGCAAGCCTCTTGAGATCCCTTGAGAGGTAAAACCTTTTGCGAGGGCGCAATCCGCACGCATCAGGAGAGTACGAGTGAATTTCTTTTCTTCTTTTCGTGAGGTGTTCGACTTAATTTCTGTTCTAGCATTTGTAAGCATCTAAATTTGTATCTTCTACGTGATTAGGAGGGTACCCTTTTATAATTAATATGGTCTACTTGAGTACAAGTAGAGTTTAAGTGGGGGGGGGGGGGATATTTGATAACATCAAATTGACCCCATATTCTTAGTATCAATTTCCCTCGTTATAACATCATTTGGTGCTCAATTACATTCAATTATGCTCTTATTTCTTTATATTCCATTTCAGGATAGGAAAAGAGCAACTGAGCGTTTTTGGTGGTTATTTGGAGCTATTTTACTGAAGATTGAAATCCATGCTCAAGACCATTCTGATAATACGAGACTACGGTAAAATATGGACTACACTAAGATTTATATTTCATTGAGAACCCCGATGGATGAAGATTACGCCGTAGCAAACAATATAGCTACGGCGTAGTAATGACTAATGACAGCTAGGATGCTACGCCGTAGTTAGTGATAGGATTATGACGTAATGGTGATGATGCGTGCCCTACGCCCACAACGTGCTATCGAGATACGGCGTAGATTATTTAACATGAAGGCTACGGCGTAACAATCAGCAAGTTACGCCGTAGTAATTATTAACAAAGGCTACGGCGTAGTATGTCAACGCTGTAGCCCAGTCGGGCATTATAAATACATGAAGAAGTCTGATTATTGAATATCTCCCCTCTCCCAAACCTTAACTAGGGTTTGGGGAGAAAAACCTAGAAGAAGAATGAAGATTAGAAAAGACCAAAAGAGCGACATTAGCTAGGAGAAATCCTAGTCTGATACAAAGTTTGAATTCTATTATGTTTTATCTTTCATTTTAGAAGAATTATGTTTGTTAACTAATATTTGGTTTATTTCTCTACATTTATCTATATAGAATTTTATGTGTTTGTTTAAGAACCTCTCGTTTTGGTAGTATTAAAGCTCAGTAGTATCTATTAGTTGGGAGAATTGACCATAGGACCCCGTACGAGTAGGTAGCAGGGATTGGTAAGATTTGGTCGTATTACCTTTCCTTGTGTGCGAATTGACCATAGGATCACCTATCGATTGGATTTACTTAAGGAATTAGAGGAAACTTTAGTTCGACCACTTTTGTTTCATTTAAACAAATCTATTAAACATGGCACTTAATGACTCAACATAGTCTACCGGTGACCTTCGTTCATCACTAAGGTTAAAATCCTTAGATATCGGAGTAGGAGTCTATGGGAAATAGGACTAAACAAATTGAGAAACGAGTTTAGTTGATTTGCACCCACTATATAGAATCTACAACGTAGAGATAACTAGGCCTCACATCTTGATTAGTTTCCCTTTGCATTCATCTTATCTTAGTATTAATTCTGTTTTATTCCTTTATACTTCATTTATCCTTTATTCTTATACCCCCTTTTTAGTACTAACCTTATTTCGCCAGAACAACAGCTCTTGGGACGACACTCGGATTTATCTAAGACTATACTTCACATAACTGAGTACTCTGCCCGTGAGTATGTGTTAGTCCTTAGTATTTCCAACTTTATAAATTTAAGACAGGATGAAAATAACGCATCAGCAATCCGTACACAAGCTTACACAAAGTGTAACGACACTAAGCGGAATGTCGAGTTCTAATCTTAACTTGAACCAATCTACTCCAAGGCCCACGTGGCCACACGAACAAGCACACTTGTCCTACTTGGATCTTCATCCAATCCAAGCCTTCGCAAAAATGACACACTTGGAGAATCACCCAATCCAAGCCTTCACACTAAGACATACTTGGATCATCACCAAATCCAAGCCTTCACACTAAGACACACCAAGACTCCACTCTCCTCATAACAAATACAAGATCTATTCTAGTTACAAGACTTCCTGGATCTTCATCTTCTTCCAAGTTCACACAAATATCTCTATCCTTGACTCACACACAAGTCGGAAATATTTACAATATTTACAAGAAGAAAATAGAGGGGAGAGTAGAATTGCAACACTTGTTACGTTTGTGTGTGGACTCATACAACATTTCGATTCTTCATCTACGTCGAGAGTTCTTCTCTTGCACTTTGATATGAAGAGGAAATAACTTATAAACATATACCGACATGTTCTAGTGATCAAAGAAGAAAGAAAAGAGAAATAGAAAGTTTTTGTGCCAAGAGGAATTATTTTCTAAGAAGTAACAGTTCAATATTTATACACGACAGGAAAGGAGGTGACGGTCCCTTAAACATGCGACGGTCCTTTATCACTAAGGGACCACCGGTCATTTAAGGGACCGTCCCGACAAGACGCTCCTCTTTTTGTCCTGACGTGGTGAAAACTTATCTGGTGAAAGCTTAACTGTTTTGGCGGGAAATATAGCTGTTACATATTTGAAATTTGAATATATTTTCTTAATAAAAAATTTCTTTAAAAACACAAAAATACTTTTGTGAAAAATGTTTTGTCAAACTTAAAAATGTAATTTTAGGAGAAAATAAAATTATTTGATCACTTTACTAATGTCGGTATAAAGTTTATTCATACCTGAAGTGACGTTGTAGTAGCTACGTGGAAGAAACGAGTTTCCTTGATTAAAAACTTATCAACCGTAACTTTATGTAACACGTCTTTATATTTTGTGATTATCAAAACACAAGAAGATCGAATAATGCGAATAGCGTTTTTGACATTGTCTGTATTAACAATCTCCCCCTTTTTGATGATTATAAAATATAAACTCATTTTAGGTGAAATTATGCGTTGATAAGTTTTTAATGAGTTTTCCCGTTACTTCTCCCCCTTTTTGTAGAATCAAAAAGGCTTCGTCAATGTTGAGGAGAGGAAAGAATTCGACGGAATGCAAGCATCCTTAAGAGGGCATCATCGATGTGAGGAGAGAAAAGAGATCGACGGAATACAAGCTCCCCCTAGATGAGGGCACCGGGGAATTGAGCTATGGTGATGTGCTACAAAAACAAGTTAGAGACAAAGCACATGCATATATATATATATATATATATATATATATATATATATATATATATATATATATATATATATATATATATATATATATATATATATATATATATGTATGTATATATATATATATATATATATATATATATATATATATATATATATATATATATATATATATATATATATATATATATATAGGAGGATATAGAGAGATAAGATAGATAGAAGGGTGAAATCAATGGATAGAGCATGAATCAGAAAAAAAAAAATAGAAGAGAAATATGAGGTTTAGCTCCTACTGTGGATGGTCCCGTAAATGGGGGGACGGTCCTTTAGTGAACTGGGACCGCCAATCCAATAAAGGGCCGCCGCCAGTAGGCATTCTGGTTGGCAGATGTGTTGTGATTTTAGTAATTTCCTATTTTTAAGTTTGAATAATTTTAGTCCATTTTCAAGTCAACCATGACAAACATCACAACATATTAACATAATTAAAACCTAATCAACAGTCATTCATTCATGGAAAGCATACAAGATCATTCATAATTATAACATAATCAAGACATCATCAAATCCTACAACATAAAAAAACAAATAACACATCAAGCTATTTCCCAAAACATGCTTAGCCCAAAATATAGCTTCCACTTGATTATTATTAACTAGATATATGAATATATCTAGTTTGGGGGTGGAGAGGATGATGGTGAGGAAGAGGGTGGAGCCGAAGGTGGCATGGTGGCAAGGGGAGTTGGTTGCACATTTTGTTGTGCAAGAAGAGATTCAATGTGGCCAAACATTATATGGAGTTCATCTCGAAGAGTAGAAATGATATGAAAGTTGTGAAAGCAACATGCATATCCAACGGTGTGGTTGTTCACAAAGTAGTAAGGAACATGATGCCAAGGTTTGGAGATGATGGTGGAGCGGGAGGAATGTTTTCCAAAGGCCCCTTTGGTGATGTATGATTTGGAGAATTTGTTAGAGGAGGATGTGAGTTTCTTGGTGGAGAGCTAGAGAAGGTAGGAGATGATGGTTGATTACTCACAAAAGGAGTGTAAGTACCCAAGCTAGATTGGATGAGCAAGGGAGACAATTTTTGATGAATTATGAGAAAGGTAATGAGGTGGCTTGGAGCTAGAGGATGGCTTTGATGAAGAGTAGGATGTTCCATTGGTGGATGGTGTTTTGAGAGGTGCAGTAGGTGCTTGAGGTGAGGATGGTGGAGACTTTGGAGAGGGAGTGGTGTCACAAAGAGTGAGATCAATGAAGTTAGTTTGTGGTGGAATGATTTTTATCTTAGGCCTTTTGTTTGGTGGTTGTGAGTTGAGTGAGGTTATGAGTCCTTTGTTTGTGGTTGGTAAGGAAGTGGAAGATGATGCCATTACAGGGGATGAAGGAGAGATGAAAGATGATTGTGATGAGGTTGAAGAAGAGAAGAGGTGTTTAAATAATCAAACATGGTTATGGTTTGGGCAAAGCATGCATTAGGAAACATTTAGCACCTAAAATTGTTTATCTAAACATGGTAAGGTGGTGATAAACATGCAATAGGTTTAGGATTGCAGAAAGAAGAAAACAGTGCAAAAATCTGTGATCCCCAGGGGACGGTCCATTAAATGCCGGATGGTCCTTTATCATAGGGGGACCGCCAGGACGATAAAGGACCGCCGGTAGTGGGTTTTCAAAATTTTACTCAGTTTTTCATTTCTGCAATCTGTATATACAACACATTCCTACATATCACAGAACTGCATAAACATAAGTTCAAACTTAATAGTTATCATCCAAGAGCAAAATCGACCAATATCATCATCCAAATACAAACATAAACAATAATCAAGCATGTCTAATAATCATAAGTTAGTTCATATAAACAATAAACGTAGATATCAATAAAAAGTATTCTAGATGACATTTTACTTCTACTTTCTTTTAAGAACTTCTTGATTAACTTCAATTACTCTCCTTCGATGTGTCTCGCACTTGTCGTACCATCGATGCGTGCTCTTATAGGTGTAAGGAAGGATGTTATATGTGGGCTAGTTATGGGCTCTAAGACTCGATTACAAAGGGGGTAGTGATTGTTTTGGAGGTATGGATACGTTCTCATGAAGTAATTGAAGAGACGAGTTAGGAACATCCCAGGCATAGATTTATTGTCATAATCCTTGAGATGCATGATTCGCATAGCGAATAGATAAGCGAGATTGTATGGCTGTCTTGTGAGAACGCAATAAAGAATGTGAACAATACTTGCATGTATATACTCACGATCTTTTACTAGACCTAATGCATTTTCTCGCAAAATAACCGCCATGGGTTGAAGAAAATAACGGAGCTTGATGAGTGTGTAAATACTCATCATTTTTACCATTTCTGAGCTGCCAAAACATCTAAAAACACTCAATAATGAATCAAAATAGTGAAAATATCCCAGGAAAGTGTTTTACATGTTTCAAATGCAAAAATACCAAAAACAGATGAAAAACGCACAAAGTTTGCATAATTGGCAGTTTCAGTCCCCCAACTTTCAAAAGTTGTCAAATCTAGTCCCTGGTCATTCTAAAAACTTGAAAAAGTCACCAAAGGTCCTTATAAATCAAAAAGTTACATAATTAGTCCTTTGGTGAAAAGTTTCACAAAAATGTCAAGTTTAGTCCCTGAACTTTGAAAATTGTCAAAAATGGTCCCTGGGATATGAAAACTTTGAGAAAAACAAATTTTGTCCTTGCACTAACCTTTTATGACAAGATTGGTCCTTGGTGGAAAGTTTGGTGAAAATTACACAAATGGTCCCTGAAGTTTGAAAGTTTGATGGTTTCAGTCCCTGGTGAAAATAAATTTGAAAAATCATCAAAGGACTTTATACTATTCATGATATGGCAAACTACATCCTTGGAATCAATTTGTAAAAATGCCAAGTCTCACCCCTCAATTTCGTAAAATTGCAAAAAAGGTCCTTGTGTTAAACCAAAACCAAACCGGATCCAAGAAAAACAATACTACCCCATCACCAAACCCAATCCATACACAGCCCACCCATCCTTTTTTCTTTGGGCCTAAAGCTAATCCAGCCCACACCATTACACCCCTAATAATACTAAACCGGGGTCAAACTATTTGACCTGGTCAAATACCAGTCAAAACCACCAAACCGCCCAACTCCCCTTCTCCCCTGGTATTGCCCACCACCACTTGCAGGTCCCATCAAACTCCCATCATACGCCACCGCCCAACCCACTACACCTACTTATCACACCACATTAAATGCTACCCCCCCCCCCCCCACCCAGTTGTAATAACAGTCCAAATCTCCCTTACCCAGTTTTGGCGCCAAAAACCGATTCAAAGGGTGAGATCAAAACAGAGCAATTGGACGGTTTAGATTGAATGGGAAGTAATCAGAGATGCTCAAGAACCCTAAAGGAAGGCTATAAAAGGAGAAGACAGCAAGGAATTAGTGTGTGTAGTCTTTTAGTAAAATTTTATTGTCGTATTTTAAATTAAGTGTTTATCTCAGTGTAATTTCAAAATTCAAGCATTGTACTAGTATTTCCAGTGTATCTTTAATCTTTTTGAGTAATAAAATCAAAGTCTTGTTTTTAATCTGTGTCATTTCATTTTTTTTTTTAAATTTAAGCAATCCCAAGATAAGTTGAGTTCGGATTTGGAGCATGAACCATGGACTAAAATAGCTTCATATAAGTTCCAATAAGCTTATTTAAGCTTTTAGAGACTCTAAAATCCAATTAACTTAGAAAAAACTAAAAAAACTAAAAAAAGTCAATAATAGTCAACTGTTGTGTTTGGTTTGAGTTTTCAGGTACTGAGAAGGATTGGTGATCAAGATTGGAGCTAAAGTTGGCCTATCTAAAGATAGGCTTCATTAGGAAAACCACTTGTTCATGCTATAGGTGGCTTGTAAGCTTTTGCTCATTTCAATTTCCACTAAAAACTTAGTTCCTAATTAGTTTCTAATTTCTTGTTTGTATCTGAAATTATGTGTTTGCTCTTGTTCTTTAGTTGTTAGTTAAGTGGTTTTAAGTTTAAATTCCATAACTTGTCTGTTAATATACCTAGTTACTTAGACTCTTAGGTTTAACTGTCTAAACTAAGCAAGTTTTAAAACCTGTGCATTTGCCATTGTGTTCTGTTCCTAAGTGCTTTAACAAAGTTATCTAGTTATAATTAGTGGACTGGAATCAAGCTCACACATCCTAGCAGTTAATTGCTTTGAAAAACTCAAACCAGTTAAGCTATAGGGGTGTTTGGATTAGTCTGATTGGGTGTATTGTTGTGGATCTCAGAAGGCAACAATAGTGTAGATAGCATACCATAAGTCCTATTTGATAGTTATAAATCTTAAACCAGTCAGTGTTTGGGTCAAAAGTCAAAATCTCACAAATTTTCACTTCACAGTTAACTTAGAAAGTTTTTGGTGTCTAAATCCATTTAATTAGTTACATTAGTTATTAACATAGTGTAAACTAGCTTAAATATACCTTTTAACACCATTTTTAATCAGTAGGAATCATTAGAAGTTCACATAAGTCAAACTAGTTCATGTTCTAAAAAAGTCAAATTGTGCCTTTTCAGATTTTCTCAAAACTAGTGTGATTTTTATAGATTTGTGTGTTGAGATTCAAGCTCTGAGCTTTTGTGGACTTATTTTCTACCAGCTGATCTTTAAGTTCCCACATTTGTTTGATTTTTGTGAAATTCTGTGTGGACCCCACAGGCTAGGGAAATCACTTGCAGGGCAAGCAATTCCCCTGCACCAGCAGACCTCACCCACACCACCACCTTTAGTGGTGGATACAGCCTAACCCAATGGACCCCAGAGGTTCATTCTTGGTTTGGACAACCCTCCTCCTACCAGAGATCAAGTGTTAACTCTTGGTTTGACCTAAGACTCAGTGGATCCCACCTGGTTTAGCCCATCAAGTCTGTCCCCAAAATCTGTGTTCAGTTTCATATTGCAAGTGCTTATTTGATTACAATCAGCTTATTTGTGCTTATTTCTTGCTATTCTCCGCTTGTTTAAGTTTTTTGAACTTATTTGTATCTGTTTTCACCCTTGTGGACCCCACCTTCACCCATTTGAGCTTATTTGCCCAAACAGTCAACCAAAGTCAACTGAATAAGCAAAGGGGGTGCTACTGCTTATTTATAAGCTATTTTCAAAAGTGGTTTCACAAAAGTTTTCTGTTTTCAGTGGTAAAATAAGTGTGTAAAAGAAAATCCAAGAAAAACCAAGTTTAAAATAAGTGATAGTTTCTATTTAATTCAATTTAATTTTAATTTTCATTTTTAGATTTTAATTAAGTACTTAGTATTTTTATATTTTTATTAATTACCTTATATAGTAAAGTATTTTTAGTAAATTTTTCAAATTTTATTCTGTCATTTAGTATTAATTAGATTTAATTTTAGTTTTCTTTATTATTAATTAATATTAAGTATTAAATCTCATATTTAGTTTTTATAAAGTAAAACCTAGATTTTATATTTTTCCTAGACTTAATATAGTATAATAGACTTTTAGAAAATATATTTTGAATTTCTACTGTTCATTTTACATTTTTCTTATTTTAATTGTTTAAATTAGACTTAAGTTAATTAAAAGGTAAATAATTAGTGGATTAATCTTAAAACATAATTTTTAGAGTTTTTATAATTTTTTAGGATTTCTGTGATGGTTAAGTAATTTTATAAATTTTCTTATAATTTTCTAAGTTAATTTAGTATTATTTGTAATTTAAATTAGTTTAAATAGTTTAATTAAGTTAAATAGTTTTTAATTTATAAAAAACCCATAAAAAGACAAAAAATATTTATTTTTATTTTTTTATACTTTCTTCAAGTTCTAATTTAAGTTTAGAAAATATTTTTGCTAATTTTTAGTTTAATTTATATCATTTGTCATTTTTAGTTAATTTAAATTAGATTTTTAAATAGTTTAATTAATTAAATAATATTTAAATGGTATTTTAATCACTTTTATAATTTCATTTTCATTTTCACTTTTCCTTTAATCTTAAATTTCAAAAAGTGTCAAAAACACCCCCTGTAGTTTGTTAAATACCAAAATCCCACTTTTTCAGTCCGATTGCGTGAATCTGAATTGTGAATACGTGCATATATCTGGTATCTGATTTTTGTGAATATTATATCTGTGTACAAATACCATAATAACAGTAGCAATATCAATTCCACATCATCTGGCTATTGTCCTCAGTGCCACTCTCTCATAAACGATTTCCAAAGCACCATTTCAATCTCGCTGGGACTTTAACGACCCGGGGAAACACTATACTATCCACGAAGTATTGATTCTAAGCTATTTTTGACTAGTTGACCTTGGTCAATTATATCTGACGGTTTAGACCCAATCAAAATTTGGCGCCGCTGCCGGGGAGGTTGTTGCGTGTTTTACAAAATCGTTTTAAGTTTAGTGGTTTTCAAAACCCTCCCTGTACAAATTTCACACAAATTTGTAAAAATATAATCATATAAAAAAAACGTTCATTAACACTTCTCCTGAAGTGTTGAAAACACCAAAAAAATTAAAAAACAGTCAAAAACAAACTGTGAAGTTAAATTACTTCGTGTTCTTTAAGATTACAACCTGAAACAGTTGGTTTAAGGTAAGTTCTAACATTAAATTGCGAACTGAAGAGGAAACCTATTTACTTCCTCCCGCCAGCCTGCGAGTAATCTTAAAGGGACGATTTCGGTTAACGAATCAGTTCCAAAAAATTTTCTTGGATTTTCCCAAGTTTTCTGCACACACACCCATAAGCCTAAAGCAGTTTTTCAAATTAATTAATAAACCCATAATAAGTTCCCAAACTTAAGATTAAAACTTGCCTTTATATCCCTGTGAGTGGTGTACCTTTTTCAAAGAAGCCATTTACTTGTGATTTATGGTTTAAGTTCACTGTGGTTTTGCCTCGATCTTGTTTTGAAAAATTGTTTTTAGTGCATGCGCACTCGGTCACAAACAAAACGTAAACATCAGAAAAACGTACCCAAGCTACGTTCTGACACACAAGAACCAAAGACCGAAATGGCCGCTGGGCCACCACCACCTTTACCACCCCCTGACCTTCCCAGGGATGAGCCAGCTCCCGATCTCCGAACGATGGAGGACTTTTGCCAGCCTACCATGCAAGGGCGGGGTGGGCCTATTGCA
This sequence comes from Artemisia argyi, assembly GCA_030686995.1. Taxonomy (NCBI): domain Eukaryota; kingdom Viridiplantae; phylum Streptophyta; class Magnoliopsida; order Asterales; family Asteraceae; genus Artemisia; species Artemisia argyi. The sequence goes on from CM060692.1 coordinate 156,080,865, forward strand.
CCACTCACTATTGAGGCTACGGACTTTGGCCTCAAGCACCACATGATCCAACAAGTCCAGAATTCGTGTCAATTTCACGGATTACCGGGTGACGATGCCAATAAGCATCTTGACAAATATCTCACGGTCACCTAAAGCATGAAACAGCATGGTGTCACCGATGATGCCCTCCGGCTGTACCTCTTCCCCTATTCTCTCACTCATCATGCCACTGCATGGTTTGACCGACTTCCAAAGAATTTTATTCGTACCTTTGATGAAATGGTAACCAAGTTTTTAGCAAAATATTTTCCACCATCCATGGTTACCAAGTTACGAAATGATATCAGCAACTTCCAGAAATGTCCCGATGAGTCTATCTTTGAGGCTTGGGAACGTTATAAGCTAGCTATTGATCGGTGCCCTAACCACAATATGTTGCAAGTTACCATCATAGATACCTTCTATAATGGTCTGACATTGAGGCACCGAGATATTCTCAATGCTGCTGCTGGTGGGACCTTTATGAAAAGGCGTCCCGAGGAGTGCTATGACTTAATCGAGAACATGACTGCCCATCATAACTTTTGGGATTCCTCTGTGGAGAGGGATGCGTCATGTCATTCAGTTACTCCCTCATCATCATCTCCTGAAATAATTGCTCTTACCAAAAAGATGGATGATATTTCTACGGCTGTGTTGAGAATGAGCCAAACGATGCAAAATCAGGTTCAAAATCAACAAGTGAAAGCCGTGGCCCGAAGTTGTGAAACTTGTGGGGGCCCTCATCTGTATTCCGAGTGTCCAGCTACTGCTGGCTTTCCTCCAGAGAACGTATATGCTGCTCACGGTTCCTACAATACGGGGGGTAATTCTTACCAACCGCAAGAGGACCGTAATCTCTTAAGCTATCGTTCCAACAATTTTCTCGGACCTCCAGGTTTTAACCAGAATCAAAACCGTAATGCGAATCAAAATTTTAACCAAGGTCAAAACTTAAATTTCCAAAACCCGAATCAAAATCAAGGCCAGTTTAATCAAAACAATTTTCAAAATGGCAATCAAAATCAAGGTTTTCAAGGAAATTTTCAAAGAAACCAGAATCAAGGGAATTACAATCAGGGTAAAACACTTTTCAGGGTAACAACAATCAAAATCAAGGGAATTTTCAAAACAACCGTGTTCAAAATCCTCCTGTTCAAAATCAAAACGTTGTTCAACCCTCCTCTTCCTCCAATGCTGAATTTAAACAATTCATGAAAGCACAAGAGGAAACGAATCGGTTATTGCTTAGCACGATCTCTGAGCTTCAGAAGTATTTAAATGATCGACCCTCGGGCTCGGGTACATTACCGAGCAACACGATCGCTAACCCGAGGGGCGATGTCAAAGCGATCACCACCCGAAGTGGGGCATCTTACAATAGACCCTCGATTCCTTCTACCTCTTCTTTTCCTCCTGCTAAGGTAGCGGAACATGAACCTGAGGTTACTACGGACAAGGTACTTCCTACTAATAATAGAGGTATCAACAACGTCCACCCTCAAGTTGTCCCGGTCCCGGCTCGTAAGCCGAAAGTTGTATTTGATCCCCCAGTGAGTTCTGATGAAATCCCAAAGAATGATCCTAAGCCGTCAATTCCATATCCTTCACGTTTGAATGATCAAAAGAACTGCGAAAAAGCTAACCATCAGATGGAAAAGTTTTATCAAATTTTCCAAGAATTACACTTTGATATTAGCTTCGCGGACGCTCTTCTTCTCATGCCTAAATTTGCTTCAACAATCAAAAATCTGATAAGCAACAAAGAAAAACTTTGTGAAATGGCAAAAACTCCTCTTAATGAGCATTGCTCAGCAGTTCTCTTGAAAAAGCTTCCCGAAAAGCTTGGAGATCCCGGGAAATTTCTCATTCCTTATATTTTCCCGGGGATGGTTGAATGCTTTGCCTTGGCCGATCTTGGCCCAAGCATTAACCTGATGCCTTACACAGTCTGGAAAAGACTCTCACTTCCTGCTCTCACTCCGACCTGCATGACACTCGAGCTTGCAGACCGTACTATATCTCGTCCTCTCGGCATTGCCGAAGATATCTTCGTGAAAGTAGGAAAGTTCCATTTTTCGGCAGATTTCGTGATTGTTGATTTCGATGCTGACCCACGAGTCCCTCTCATTCTCGGGAGGGGATTCTTAAGAACGGGTCGTGCTTTAATCGATGTATTTGAAGAAGAAATCACTCTACGTGTTGGTGGCGAGGCCATCACATTCAATCTTGATCAGACTTCAAGATACTCCTCCAACTATGACGCTGAAACGGTTAACCGAATTGACATCATCGATGTTGCGTCTGAGGAGTATTCTCAAGAAGTCCTTGGTTTCTCATCCAGTGGCAGTCTTTCTACTGACCCTATCATTTCCGACCCTTCCCCTTCCCTCACTCCGTTTGAGGGAAGTGACTTCCTTCTGGAAGAGGTCGAGGCGTTTCTTGCTCAAGATAGCTCAATCCCCGATGGGGTTGATGAAAACTATCTTGACCCGGAGGGGGACAGTCTTCTCCTTGAAAGATTGTTAAATGACGATCCTTCACCCTCTCCGTCTCCAAAAATACTTCATAAAGCGGAAGTCAAAAATGTTGAAATAACTGAAGACTTTCCCGAGGTTGAGCTCAAGGACTTGCCTCCTCATCTAGAATATGCATTTCTGGAGGGTGATGATAAATTACCCGTCATTATTGCTAAAGACTTAAAAGTTGAGGAAAAGGCAGCACTCCTAAAGGTTCTAAAGTCACATAAACAAGCAATCGCTTGGAAACTCTCCGACATTAAGGGCATAAGCCCGAACTTCTGTACTCATAAAATCTTAATGGAGGATGACTTTAAGCCAGCAGTGCAACAACAGAGAAGGGTAAATCCAAAAATCCACGAAGTTATCAAACAAGAGGTTCTAAAACTTCTTGATGCGGGATTGATTTACCCTATATCTGACAGTCCTTGGGTTAGCCCAATTCATTGTGTCCCTAAAAAGGGTGGCATTACCGTTGTCACCAACGAGGATAACGAGTTGATTCCAACTCGTTTGGTCACGGGTTGGCGAGTATGTATTGACTATCGAAAGTTAAATGAAGCCACCCGTAAAGACCATTTTCCTCTCCCTTTTATGGACCAGATGCTTGAAAGACTTGCGGGGAATGAATACTACTGCTTCCTCGATGGTTTTTTGGGTTACTTCCAAATCCCCATTGATCCCCAGGATCAATAGAAGACTACCTTCACATGCCCCTACGGAACTTTTGCTTACAGACGTATGCCTTTCGGCTTATGTAATGCACCAGGCACGTTCCAGAGGTGCATGATGTCTATTTTTTCCGACATGATCGGGAAAACTATGGAGGTATTCATGGATGACTTTTCAGTCATCGAGGATTCATTCCAGTCTTGCCTCTCCCACTTGGAACAAATGCTTAAACGTTGCAAAGAAACGAATTTAAGTCTCAACTGGGAGAAGAGTCACTTTATGGTTAAAGAGGGCATAGTCCTCGGCCATAAAATCTCAAAGAACGGGATTGAGGTTGACAAAGCCAAAATCGATGTCATTGCTAAATTACCTCATCCCACCACCGTAAATGGTGTTAGGAGCTTTTTGGGTCATGTCGGCTTCTACCGTAGGTTTATCCAAGATTTTTCTAAGATTGCCCGGCCTATGACCCATCTCCTCGAGAAGGATGCTCCTTTCATCTTCTCTCCTGAGTGCATTGAAGCTTTTGAAACATTAAAGAAAATGCTTATCGAGGCACCGATTCTTGTTGCCCCCGATTGGGACCTACCTTTTGAGCTTATGTGCGATGCTAGTGATTTTGCCATAGGTGCGGTCTTGGGGCAACGTAAAGCAAAATACTTTCAGCCTATACACTACGCAAGTAAAACTATGACCGAGGCTCAAGGTCATTACACCACCACTGAAAAAGAACTCCTAGCTGTGGTGTATGCCTTTGAGAAATTCCGACCATACTTGATCCTAACCAAATGCGTGGTGTATACGGATCACTCGGCTTTGAAGTACTTATTTGCAAAGCAAGATGCAAAGCCGAGACTTCTCCGATGGGTTCTCCTCCTTCAGGAATTTGATATCATTATTCGTGATAAAAAAGGAGCTGAGAACCTTGATGCTGATCATCTCTCACGATTAGAAAACCCACATCAAGATGTGTCCGAGAAACAAGAAATAAATGAAACATTCCCTCTCGAGACACTCAGTGCGGTTACTTTTCGTGGTGACTCTACTACCTCATGGTTTGCCGACTTTGCAAATTACCATGCGGCTAACTTCATCGTGAAGGGGATGACGTCCCAACAGAAAAACAAATTTTTTAAAGACGTCAAACATTACTTCTGGGACGACCCCTTCCTCTTCAAAATCTGTGCCGATCAAGTCATCAGGCGATGTGTATACGGACAGGAAGCCGCTGATATTCTCAAGGCTTGCCATGCTGGACCCACCCCCCGGTTTCTATTGGCCCACGATCTATAAGGATGCCCACGAGTTAGTCAAAGCCTGTGATGCTTGTCAGCGTCACGGGAATATTTCCCAAAAGAACGAAATGCCACAAAATGCTATTCAAGTTTGTGAAATCTTTGACGTCTGGGGCATTGATTTTATGGGGCCATTCCCATCTTCTTGTGGAAAAAAGTATATTCTCGTGGCTGTTGACTATTTGTCAAAATGGGTTGAGGCTAAGGCCTTACCCCTAATGATGCCCGAGTTGTTGTGAAATTCTTGAAATCCCTCTTTGCTCGTTTTGGAACCCCACGTGCCATCATTAGTGATCGCGGTACTCACTTTTGCAATGATCAATTTTCAAAAGTCATGCTTAAGTACGGTGTTACTCATCGTCTTTCCACCGCATATCACCCCCAAACAAGTGGGCAGGTGGAGGTTTCCAACCGTGGTATAAAACGGATTCTTGAGTGGACAGTAGGTGAAAACCGTGCTTCCTGGTCGGATAAACTAGATGATGCACTCTGGGCCTTCCGTACAGCTTACAAAACACCCATTGGGTGTACTCCATACAAGCTTGTATACGGGAAGGCGTGTCATTTACCGATCGAGCTCAAACACAAAGCCTACTGGGCCTTGAAACATGCTAACTACGACCTTCATAAAGCGGGTGATCATCGTAAGGTTCAACTCAATGAATTAAACGAACTTCGTGATCAAGCCTACGAGAACTCTTTGATCTACAAAGAAAAGACAAAGAAGATTCACGACTCTAAGATTAAGAACCGCGTTTTCAACGTTGGTGACAAAGTCCTTCTTTTCAACTCAAGATTAAAGATCTTCTCGGGGAAATTAAAAACCCGATGGATCGGACCATTCACTATTGCCAAAGTATATCCATACGGGACTGTTGAGTTATCTCAACCCGAAGGTCCCAACTTCAAAGTGAATGGTCATATATTGAAACATTATTTTGGAGAGGACATACCACCCATGGTTGTCCCGGATCTCCAAACTTTCCCCATGGACCAATGAATTCGGGGATCGAGTCAAGCTAGTGACTCGGTGAACAAAAATTAGCAACATATATGGGTTTTCACCCGTATTTCTGACTTCTTTCTACTTTCTACCACCCTAGTGTGGGGGAGTGGCCGTCCCCCACCATTTGAAAAATAAATATGTATATAAGTCTCATAAAAAAAAAAAAAAAAAAAAAAAAAAAAAAAAAAAAAAAAGATTGTATGTACAGATAAATAAAGTGAAAAATAAAATCGATATTTCCACAGTTAGATTCGAATATTAGCTTTTTCCGTTCAGAGATTCGGCATAATAGCCGGGACTTTGAATATTGAGGACAATATTCAATTCTAGTGTGGGGGGGGGGGGGGGGGGAATTCTTACGAATTTTATCACAAAACTTTCTAAGTACCCCCATTTTTAGGCCTAAATTTTTCAAAATTTTTTCACTTTATTTCAAAATTTTTGTGGTAATTAGTCCGCCAAAGTCTAATGACAAATGGATTGGCTAGTCCAGGAGCAAACGGCTCTTGGTAAAGACATCTCAAACCCGTTGATGGCTGGCAATTTGCCAAAAATCGTATGGTTCCTCAGCTCCCCAAAAACAAATGAGTTGGCTAGCCCGCAAGATTATGGCTTGTGGTAAAGGCCGTGGAAAATCCATAATTGGTAATCAGCTCACCAAGATGTTGACTTAGTCCATCAAGATGCTGGCTAGTCCAGAAGCAAACGGCTTTTGGTAAAGACTAATCAAATCCGTTGACAGCTGGTGGTTTGTTCAAAATCACACGGTTATCAGGTGTGCCACAGTTCTTACACCTGGCTACTCCAGAAGTGATGGCTTTTGGTAAAGAGATTCTCAAATCCATCAGGTTTTTCTCAAAAGATTGCTAGGGACTAGCAATGTTTTAGTGTGGGGGATTGATGAGTGTGTAAATACTCATCATTTTTACCATTTCTGAGCTGCCAAAACATCTAAAAATACTCAATAATGAATCAAAATAGTGAAAATATCCCAGGAAATTGTTTTACATGTTTCAAATGCAAAAATACCAAAAACAGATGAAAAACGCATAAAGTTTGCATAATTGGCAGTTTCAGTCCCCCAACTTTCAAAAGTTGTCAAATCTAGTCCTTGGTCATTCTAAAAACTTGAAAAAGTCACCAAAGGTCCTTATAAATCAAAAAGTTACATAATTAGTCCTTTGGTGAAAAGTTTCACAAAAATGTCAAGTTTAGTACCTGAACTTTGAAAATTATCAAAAATGGTCCCTGGGATATGAAAAACTTTGAGAAAAACAAATTTTGTCCTTGCACTAACCTTTTATGACAGGATTGGTCCTTGGTGGAAAGTTTGGTGAAAATTACACAAATGGTCCCTGAAGTTTGAAAGTTTGACGGTTTCAGTCCCTGGTGAAAATAAATTTGAAAAATCATCAAAGGACCTTATACTATTCATGATATGGCAAACTACATCCTTGGAATCAATTTGGAAAAATGCCAAGTCTCACCCCTCAACTTTTGTAAAATTGCAAAAAAGGTCCTTGTGTTAAACCAAAACCAAACCGGATCCAAGAAAAATAATACTACCCCATCACCAAACCCAATCCATACACAGCCCACCCATCCTTTTTTCTTTGGGCCCAAATCTAATCCAGCCCACACCATTACACCCCTAATAATACTAAACCGGGGTCAATCTATTTGACCTGGTCAAATACCAGTCAAAACCACCAAATCGCCCAACTCCCCTTCTCCCCTGGTATTGCCCACCACCACTTGCAGGTCCCATCAAACTCCCATCATACGCCACCGCCCAACCCACTACACCTACTTATCACACCACATTAAATTATCTAGTTATAATTAGAGGACTGGAATCAAGCTCACACATCCTAGCAGTTAATTGCTTTGAAAAACTCAAACTAGTTAAGCTATAGGGGTGTTTGGATTAGTCTGATTGGGTGTATTGTTGTGGATCTCAGAAGGCAACAATAGTGTAGATAGCATACCATAAGTCCTATTTGATAGTTATAAATCTTAAACCAGTCAGTGTTTGGGTCAAAAGTCAAAATCTCACAAATTTTCACTTCACAGTTAACTTAGAAAGTTTTTGGTGTCTAAATCCATTTAATTAGTTACATTAGTTATTAACATAGTGTAAACTAGCTTAAATATACCTTTTAACACCATTTTTAATCAGTAGGAATCATTAGAAGTTCACATAAGTCAAACTAGTTCATGTTCTAAAAAGATTTTTATAGATTTGTGTGTTAAGATTCAAGCTCTGAGCTTTTGTGGACTTATTTTCTACCAGCTGATCTTTAAGTTCCCACATTTGTTTGATTTTTGTGAAATTCTGTGTGGACCCCACAGGCTAGGGAAATCACTTGCAGGGCAAGCAATTCCCCTGCACCAGCAGACCTCACCCACTCCACCACCTTTAGTGGTGGATGCAGCCTAACCCAGTGGACCCCAGAGGTTCATTCTTGGTTTGGACAACCCTCCTCCTACCAGAGATCAAGTGTTGACTCTTGGTTTGACCTAAGACTCAGTGGACCCCACCTGGTTTAGCCCATCAAGTCTGTCCCCAAAATCTGTGTTCAGTTTCATATTGCAAGTGCTTATTTGATTACAATCAGCTTATTTGTGCTTATTTCTAGCTATTCTCTGCTTTTTTAAGTTTGTTGAACTTATTTGTATCTGTTTTCACCCTTGTGGACCCCACCTTCACCCATTTGAGCTTATTTGCCCAAACAGTCAACCAAAGTCAACTGAATAAGCAAAGGGGGTGCTACTGCTTATTTATAAGCAATTTTCAAAAGTGGTTTCACAAAAGTTTTCTGTTTTCAGTGGTAAAATAAGTGTGTAAAAGAAAATCCAAGAAAAACCAAGTTTAAAATAAGTGATAGTTTCTATTTAATTCAATTTAATTTTAATTTTCATTTTTAGATTTTAATTAAGTACTTAGTATTTTTATATTTTTATTAATTACCTTATATAGTAAAGTATTTTTAGTAAATTTTTCAAATTTTATTCTGTCATTTAGTATTAATTAGATTTAATTTTAGTTTTCTTTATTATTAATTAATATTAAGTATTAAATCTCATATTTAGTTTTTATAAAGTAAAACCTAGATTTTATATTTTTCCTAGCCTTAATATAGTATAATAGACTTTTAGAAAATATATTTTGAATTTCTACTGTTCATTTTACATTTTTCTTATTTTAATTGTTTAAATTAGACTTAAGTTAATTAAAAGGTAAATAATTAGTGGATTAATCTTAAAACATAATTTTTAGAGTTTTTATAATGTTTTAGGATTCCTGTGATGGTTAAGTAATTTTATTAATTTTCTTATAATTTTCTAAGTTAATTTAGTATTATTTGTAATTTAAATTAGTTTAAATAGTTTAATTAAGTTAAATAGTTTTTAATTTATAAAAAACCCATAAAAAGTCAAAAATATTTATTTTTACTTTTTTATACTTTCTTCAAGTTCTAATTTAAGTTTAGAAAATATTTTTGCTAATTTTTAGTTTAATTTATATCATTTGTCATTTTTAGTTAATTTAAATTAGATTTAAATTAGATTTTTAAATAGTTTAATTAATTAAATAATATTTAAATAGTATTTTAATCACTTTTATAATTTCATTTTCATTTTCACTTTTCCTTTAATCTTAAGTTTCAAAAAGTGTCAAAAGCACCCCCTGTAGTTTGTTAAATACCAAAATCCCACTTTTTCAGTCCGATTGCGTGAATCTGAATTGTGAATACGTGCATATATCTGGTATCTGATTTTTGTGAATATTATATCTGTGTACAAATACCATAATAACAGTAGCAATACCAATTCCACATCATCTGGCTACTGTCCTTAGTGCCACTCTCTCATAAACGATTTCCAAAGCATCATTTCAATCTCGCTGGGACTTTAACGACCCGGGGAAACACTATACTATCCACGGAGTATTGATTCTAAGCTGTTTTTGACTAGTTGACCTTGGTCAATTATATCTGACGGTTTAGACCCAATCAGAGCTCACATAGGCGAATTCTATTAGGATATAAAACGTCTGGTGAGTTACAGAGTGAGTTGATTAACTCAGTTTGTGAAGGATTATAAGTCTGATTTGGACCTTCATGTTCTCGATTTTTGACAAAGGAGTTAAGATCACGGTCTTCCGAATAGGCACATTGCCCATGACATGGATGTCCAAGAATTTGAGCGAATTCCTCGAGTGTTAGTGCAAACCCGAAGTATCCTATCCTAAATGTGAGATTTATAGAGTTTTCTTGAATACATTTGATTTTGACGTCACTATAGAATTCTAGTATGAAACGACGGCAAATGAATTCATTAATAGTGAGAAGACACTCAAATCCAGTTGTTTGAAAGGCTCTATCGATATGTTCCTAAGTTACATATAAAGGATCGACAGTTCGACCTTCATGGATGTAACGAGACTCAATTTCTCTAAAGCTTTGGACAAATTCGGGTGGCGTATAGGGTTCTAAAGAGATTTTTGGGATATATGTGTGAGGAAGGTGAAGATCATGGTCAAATATGTGGAGCATGTTTACACCTACATGAACAATAATTAACAAATTAATATGATAAACATATTCTAGCGTTTCTAATTCCTTTATAATAGCGAGAGAGGTTAGTCCGATTTGCAATTCTCGTTAATTTTAGTGAAATTTCACCTTATATTTATGCATGACCATGAAAACGTTTTTTATGTGTATTAACAATGCATGATTACATTTTTGTTACGTTCCCAAACATGATTAGTAACAACTCATTTGGATCGGGGATAATTTTATTTTTACCCTTTTTCAAAATGCACTAATTAAAACAATTCACATGTTGATACAAGTGTTGTTAGTGATACATTGTTATGATTTAGTGTTAATAGTTGTTGATTTCATTAAAAATCCCCAATTTTGAAAATGTGTTCATATAAACCCTAATTTCGAGTTAAGAATTGGAATTAGATTAAATTGACTTACAATTAATGATTGGTGTACTTGATTTGTTGATGATCTTGGATTGTAGGCCTTTGATTAGCGTTTGATTGGTGAGATTAATTATTTGGAAGAGTAGGTAAGTTTTTCATCATTGTTTTTCCAAAAGAGGTGTTTGATTTGTTTTCCAGAGATGAAAGCATGTTTCTGTCTCAAGAGCCCAGACGGTCCCTTATCGATATGGGACCGCCAATTGGTCAGGGACCATCGGCAGTAAGAGGTTCGAGTGAGTTGGTTTTTGACTGATTTTTGAAAACACTAAGAATTTTACTTTTCCACTTGAGCATTTTGGTTAGTGTCTTTTAAAAACATGTTTACTTAACAATCTAAGGTCCTAAACATTAAGGAGACTCAATACACATGAGTAGGTCAAGGAATGGGTGTGGTGTAGAATTGAGACAGAAGAAATAGAAGAGACTTGATACGCTTGAATGAAGAGTGGAATTAGAGTCGAAAAAGAAGAAAAGAGATAGTGTGCGTGAGATGAGGTTCAAGAACGAGACTTGCATCGAGGAGGCTAGAAGTCAATCATGTAAATCCCAAGAAAAGTCATAGACGAGAACTAGAGAAAAGATAAAGAGCAAAAAGAGTGTGCATCGTCTATAGTGATTGATTGACGCAAAAAAATCGATATTAATAATGGTTGTGGTAAGACCATTATTTTCCAAATAATTTGCTTGAATCCAAAGAAGGATTAGCGTTTAGACGTAACGTCTAATTTTAACAAAGCATATAGCACATATTAGCACACAAATGTTATCTAGCATGCAAGCGACCAACGATTAATGACATAGTCACATAAGTGTATAGCAAACATTCAAATAACAAGCATAATAGTCAAGGTTGTGAGAAAACATACCATGGCCGCTAGCTATCCTTAATTTCACATTACCATAAAATATATTGAACGTAATGCAAGACTTAATAACACTCACTTGAAGAATCAATCACTAGATTAGTTACGCATTCAAGGCACATGTAGTCTTCTTCTTCGGTATTACTCCATGACTCGTAGATTAGTACACTATCTAAGTTGCTTATGTGATCCTTGACGGTGACATTACCTACAACAAAAACATTTGAACCAGTAGTACATGCATCTACTTCAACTAAGTGTTTTTCTAATAACTTAGTTTCATCATCCTTGGCTTGAACATTTCCTTGATGAAAGTTTAAAATATTTTTCCATATGTCATTTGCCGTTTGACATAAGATTATTCTAACATACTCAATCTTCGTCAAAGCTTTATAAATCAACTTTTTTGCTTCAATATTTTTGCAAAACTTTCTTATGAAATTTTAATTTACGAAATTAGTTTTAATTAGTTGAAAATCACCAATTGAAATGACATGCCAAAGATCATGATCTATTGATTTCACATAACTTTCAAATTCAATTTTATTAAATGACAAATTTTTCATTTTCGAAAAAATGGTGGCTCATTCAAAGAACTCCCTTCTAAATATCTTTCAGACTCCATACATCGATTCAAGTTTTTAAGTACAGTATACTCTAAAGATCTTGATGACCTCGCTCTTATACCAATCGTAGAAACTAGAAGGGGGGGGGGGGGGTTGAATAGTTTCACCGATTCTTTTTACTTGTTAAAATGTTTCGCCATTTTTAGGTCCGGTTAATACTCTTTGGCAAACTTGTTGAATTTTACTAGTTATGTGATATCCATTAAGCTACAAATAAATGTAAACAAACAAGTAATGTAAAGAGTAAGGAAAGAGCACAACCAAAGAGACGCGGAGATTTATAGTGGTTCGGCACGAAGCTCACTCTTCATCCTACTTCACTCCCCGAGTGCCACACTCGAGAGTTATCAATCACTATATCAACACACTCCTTCAGGCGGAGCAATCCATACACAAGCTAACACAAAGTTTAACGACACTAAGTGGAATGTCGAGTTCTAATCTTAGCTAGAACCAATCTACTCCAAGGCCTACGTGGCCACACGAACAAGCACACTTGTCCTACTTGGATCTTTACCCAATCCAAGCCTTCACACAAATGACACACTTGGATCTTCACCCAATCCAAGCCTTCACACTAAGACATACTTGGATCATCACCCAATCCAAGCCTTCAAACTAAGACACACCAAGACTCCACTCTCCTCACAACAAATACAAGACCTATTCTAGTTACAAGACTTCTTGGATCTTCATCTTCTTCCAAGTTCACACAAATAACTCCATCCTTGACTCACACACAAGTCGGAAATATTTACAATATTAACAAGAAGAAAATACATGGAAGAGTAGAACCGCAACACTTTTTACGTTTGTGTGTAGACTCATACAACATCTCGATTCTTCATCTACGTCGAGAGTTCTTTTCTTGCACTTTGATATGAAGAGGAAATCACTTATAAACATATACCGACATGTTATAGTGATCAAAGAAGAAACAAAAGAGAAACAGGAAGTTCTTGTGCCAAGAGGAATTATTTTCTGAGAAGGAACAATTCAGTATTTATACACGACAGGAAAGGAGGTGACGGTCCTTTAAACATGCGACGGTCCTTTATCACCAAGGGACCGCCGGTCATTTAAGGGACCGTCCTGACAAGACGCTCCTCTCTTTGTCCTGACGTGGTGAAAACTTATCTGGTGAATGCTTAACTGTTTTGGGGGAAAATATAGTTGTTACACATTTGAAATTTGAATATATTTTCTTAATAAAATATTTCTTTAAAAACACAAAAATACTTTTATGAAAAATGTTTTGTCAAACTTAAAAATGTAAGTGTAGGAGAAAATAAAATTCTTTGATCACTTTACTAATGTCAGTATAAAGTTTGTTCATACCTGAAGTGACGTTGTAGTAGCTACGTGGAAGAAACGAGTTTCCTCGTTTATAACTTATCAACCGTAACTTTACGTAACATGTCTTTATATTTTGTGATTATCAAAACACAAGAAGACCGAATAATATTTTTGATATTATTTGTATTAACAATTTTTTTTGGAACAGCGGAATATTATTAGAAACTAGCAAAAGCTAGAACAAATTACATAGAATCAATGAAAACTGAAGGATTTTTAATTTGCCCTACCCAACTAAGATTAAACTTAAAATTTCAAGATGAAATCCAAAGAAAAGATTGAGACACAATAAAATCCCATAAGACCGCCTTCTTAGGAGGGGAGACCGAGAAGACCAACCGATTACGAAAACTCCACATAGACCACATGAGAGTCCTCCAACCCTTCCAACAAGGACTTCGCCTTAGACGATAGATGAAGGAATCAAGCCATGAACTCCACCTTGTTGGAACACAGAAATACTAGATAGTTACTAGATTAGATATCTCACCCCCGAGAAACTTGTATAGTCTCGGGGGGGTGATGTGTGATTATTCACACATCATTTTTAGGCCTTAAATCAGACCAAATACACGAAATACTAACCAAGTATACCAAGAGAATGTATGTTTTTGTATTTGTGTATGTGCAGGTACGAATATGTAAAAAATGAACAAAAACAAAGCCAAAACCGACAAAAACGAGCACGAGATTGGAAAAAGGACAAAAGCCGGAGCCGGGGAAGCAAAATGATAAAAGAAAGCTCAAAATGTCATTAGAAGTCCTCAGAGAATCATCAAGTTGCATAAATGGTCCTTGATCAATTTTTAGAGAGATTGGCAATTTCAGTCCCTATACTTTCAGGAAATTACAAAAATGGTCCCTGGAGTAATATTGAAGATAAGACAAAATGGTCCTTCATGAATCAAAGATTTACAAGAATTGCCCTTGGAAAATATTTTGGAGAATAGTCAAAATTGGTCCCCTAATTTTCAAAATTTAACAACATTGGTCCTTGTTTAAATTTATTAGTCCTAAACTATATACTACAACCGGATCAAACAAATACCCATCCATAAAAACCCAAGAAATCCCACAAGCCCAACAATCATAAGCCCAGTCCCTTATTAATATTACCCATCACCATACCACCCTTTACCCAGCCTGGTCAAATGACCCGGTCAAACACCAAAAATTATAAAAACCCCATATATTTTACCCGACCCCAAAATTTAACATTTACCCAGAAAGCCTAGAACCCTAACTACTATTCACACAAGTAAAATTTCAATTCACAGCGAGTAAGGGCACTATCGTACAATTAAAGGCTTCTAGAAACACTCTGACATGTCAGGGAATTCCAGAGAGGCAATCCGTGTGTAAGTGAGTACCAAATGATTGGAGCAATCATGATCCTAGGGCTGTGGATTAAAGATTGGAGGCTAAGGTTCATCCAAGGGACGATATTACATCAAAGAAACACAAATCTCACGCGGATTGATGAGCTGTATGTGCTAGAAGGATCCAAGAGCAACTCCATGCTTCCTATAAATACCCCCTTCATCAGTCATTGGTGTGTAGTTTTATATGTAGGTTTTTGTTATAAGTTTAAGTTTAGTTTAATGTTTTATTGTAATTTCCTTTTAAAGCATTGTACTCAACTTTTTATTTAATATAATTCAGAATTTCCTTTACAGCTTAATGTTTTATTTTTCCTTATTGTTCAGTTTCAAGTATTTACTTTATAATTAGCTTAAATCATTAGTTGTGAGTTTATTTTTGTAAGTTTTCATTGTTGTTTCATCTTATATTGAAAAATCCAAAAAAAAAATCAGAAAAAAATAAAAAATATTGTTTCAATTCTTCATTTAAGCTTCAACATAGCTTATTCTGTTATTATTAATCTCATTTAAGCTTCCTTATAGCTTATAGTGGGATTATTTAGTTTTATTTTGCAAAATTCCATAAAGTCAACAAAAGTCAAACCTAGCTTATTTCATATAAGCTCAGCTTATTTGGAGTTAAAGGCAGACATAAGGTGTCCATTGGCCTGTCTTAAAGACAGGCAAGCTTAGTGAAACCCCCTCTGTTCTGCAGAGGGGGTATTTGATTTGTAAGTTCCATTTTAAGTTTCATTCTGAATTGCATTAGTAGATTAATTGTAGCTTAGATCTGTTTATGTTACTTGTTTCTGCTTATTATTAATAGTTTCTTAATACTTTAGTCTTGTTTCATCATTTCACATCTGTTGGTGGATATTTGATAAGTGACTGTTTCATTATCTGTCATACTCATTGGATCTGTGGTGATTTGATTCTGTGGGTTTTGAGGTCTGAGATATTGGTTTATACAATCATATTTGATCATTATCTATATTAGTTTGGTGGTTTTGCTTGTTTATTCATTGAATTGAGGTTTTGTGGATTCATATACAATTGAAACAGTTACTATCAAGGGTGTTTGGATCATTCTAGTTTGCTAGTGTGGTTATTGTTTCAGAGGGTATTAAGTATTTAGGCATCAAACTTAGGTGGTGTTTAGACTTTGTAAAACATTAGAGCAGTAGTTTATAGCTATAAAAGTCAAATTAGCCTTTGAATATTCATATCAGATAGATAGTTGAGAAATTCAGTTGCATAATCACTAATTTAGTTGCATAAGTTGTAGAGGTAGCTTGATTTACTCATACATTAGATCAAAACTCCATTTACAATTAAATTTTGATAATCAAAAGTCATTTTGGTCAAAGTCTCATTAAAAATCAAAAAGTCAAATACTAGTTGTTCAGTTTTCTGTCAAAACTTTGGGGTCATTTTTAGAGTTCATTTGTGGTTGGAAATCATTGTGGATTGCTGTTTTGAGAAGTTTGGCAGTAAGGGAAACTATTTCAAAAAGAAAATCTCTGTTTAGATTTGATTTGCTTATTGAAAATAGCTTGGAAGTTGTCTGTTAAGCTTAGAGGTTACCCTACTCATCAGGTTTAAGTCAGATTCCTAGGCATCATTTAGAGTAATAAATTGGATCTAGTATCTGTTTTCTTGGTTAGTTTGGTATCTCAGTTGATCAGAGAGGCTTTTGCCCCCAAAAGCTTTCAATACTCAGCTTATCTACATTGCTTATTAGGCCTATCAGTTGAGTGCATTGAACCTATTTTCTGTCTTTGATTTGAGGGCTGCAAATGTGTTCCCTGGCTGATTATCTGAGTTTTATTGTTCAATTAAGTTCCATTGTGCTTTTAGTAACTGTTCTCATTGAGTTTGAGCTCTTAGCATTCACTGTTTGCTTATTTGCTATTTCATAAGTGCTTATTCACATATATTTGAGCCCTGTCTATATTTCTGAGATTCATTTGGTCTTACTATTGCTTATTTGAGTCTTAATATCATTTGGTTTAAGTTTCATTCACTTTGGTCAAGTTTTGCTTATAAATATGCACTCATATAAGCTGTTTTTAAGCCAACTAGCACTTCCAGTGCTTATTTTCAACTTTTCAAATTTTTCCTAGCTTTATAATAATATTTTAGATTTTCCCAGAATTTTTCATATTTTTCTGACTTCATTTGCTATTTTTCTTATTTAATTTTCATTTTTAATCAATTTTTAATACTATTTAATTACCAAAAATTCCAAAAAAAAAAACAGAAAAAGCCTAAAAAATCCAAAAATATTTTATAAATTAGTCTTCATTTATTTTAGAATTTTAGAAATTAATTTTGCATTTTTCCCATTTATTTTGAATTTAATTTGAATTTTTATTACTTTTTGATTAGTTTTAATAGTTTTTAAGTACCAAAAATTACACAAAAAGTCAATAAAATAGATTTTCAGTTTTAAAAATAGTTTTTAGTTATTTTAGAATTTTCAAAATTTATTTTGCATTTTTCTCACTTTATTTGCATTTTCTTTTAATTTTTAATTAGATAAATTAGTTTTTAATTCATAAAAAATAAATTAAAAGTCAAAAAATTTCTTTTTCTCAAAATTTTCTTTTATCATTTTTAATTTAGGAAAATTATTTTCAAGTCCGTAGGATTAGTATAGCTTAAATTTCACGTTTTATTTTGCACGTTAATGTTTATTTTACGTTTTAGCTTACGTTTTTGATCCTACGTTACGTTTTTGGTTTAATTACTTGAAATACGTGCTTAAGTGATTATTTGTGCTTCATTTACTTTTTCATTAGTATAATCTTATCAAAATCACTTTTTACCACTTTCACGACACGTTTCACGAATCGGAAATTCAAAATTCCATTCACCCATCACACGGACTACGACTTTGGATTATCCGTATTTTTTTGCGGATTTCTTGAGTAATACTATAATATATAATATTGATTTGATTTTATCACATCAGGAGGGGGGGGGGGGGGGGCTAAGAATGTTGTGGTATAACAACATATCCTAGGAAGGGTTGTAAGATATCAAAACCTTATGCTTGTACTAGTATAAATACCCTCACAAGTTTCACTTGTGAGGTGTGTGTTGCTTAATAATATTTCATCTTTCTACATCACTCTCTCTTTCTTCTCTCTAGTCTTTCTCTCTCTACACCACCACCACCATAGGTGTGTTTGGCTACTCCGGTCGACCACCTGACCACACCATAATATATCAACCTAAACTATAAGAAATGTTCGATCCTACACATTTCGCAAGAGAAGAAGATGTGATTAACAGTTTCAACGTCCTCACAACAAATGGGACACAAGGTTGAAGCTACATCAATGCCTTTCTATCCAAGTTCACCCTAGTAGGAAGTTTATTAAGAACTAATCTCCACAAGAAGACATTAACTTTGATGGGAATACAACAATTCCAACGAGTAGCATTATAATCCATTACTAAAGTATTAGCATCAATCAAATAGCGAGTAGAAGCAAAATAATAAATCATTAATTCAATCTTGAAGTTATTTTTTTTCTTCTGGAAATCGTGTATTAATAAGTGCAGGAGATGGAGAATGGAGGTTGATGATGAGAATACAAAGGCTGAGAGGACAACGACAGACTTAAGATATTGGAAATTGAGTAACATTAAATATAGTAAACTAGGTTTGAAACCCGCTATTCGCGGCGGGTGTTTGTTAACGGAGTGTTTTGTATAGTGTGTTCGCTGCGGCGTGAACTGTTAATACATTGGATTTACTAATATATACGGAGTATCATAGTAAAGTATGCAGGAAGTTTAGTGAACTAAATGCTTCCTACTAATTAGATATTAAACTGGCAATACACAAAGAGAGATTTTTATAAAAAAAAAAATAGAACAATTGAAACTGTCATTTACACATTAAGAATAACATCAGATACGTATTGCAAGTGCCATTTACATATTTAACAATAGAACAATTGCAACT
Organism: Artemisia argyi; assembly: GCA_030686995.1. Lineage (NCBI taxonomy): Eukaryota > Viridiplantae > Streptophyta > Magnoliopsida > Asterales > Asteraceae > Artemisia > Artemisia argyi. Next base: position 156,099,562 of record CM060692.1, read on the forward strand.
GCCATTTACATATTAAAAATAGAACAATTGCAACTGGTATTTACAAATTCTTGCTAGAAAGAAATAATTTTTTCAAGCTCACAGATGATGTTTAGCTCCTTGGTGATGATCAGAGTTCATCCTGGGTGATGCCCATACAGTTCTTTAAAATCTTAGCTTGGTTCCTTGTGGATCCCCATATCAGTATCCTCTATGTTTGATCTTGTGACGTCCATTGCCAACACCAAAATGCAATAAGTACATTGAAAATTTTAATAAGAAATCCCAGAAAACTCTTCCATTCCAGATAAACTCATAGACATAATCAAAAACGTTTACATGAAAGCAAGGACTGTTTGGGATTGTTTCATTTGAAATTGATTATTTTTTTTTAAATGCAGGTAATAAACTATGTAATTTTAAATGCTTATTTACTACATACAGACACAAACTTTCACGGTCTTCGATCGATTCATTTGTAGTCCGCTCCAAACACATTTTTTCTTATTATATCCTGAACCAAACACTCCTCATTCCTATTGTAACCTCAAACTCATGCTATTCCTGCAGCAGCGCCTAAACTAATTAAACCTTATGTTATAGCAGCCTTGTTAGTTGAAATTTGTGTTCATCTGATACGTATTGGGTTCTCCACTTATGAACATTTGGTCTCATTGACTCATGCTCAGCATAACATCTATCTACTCTAAAACCATAGCTGAAAAGCGGCTAAAAATAAATTAAAAGTGACCAACATGTATTCACGGTCTGAACATTTTCTGTATTGTTGTTAGTGGCGGCGAAGGTATTGACATTAAGACTGCTCCTTTAGCTTTCTGTTTTATCATTGTTAACTCTTTCTATATTTAATCTCCCCCTCCTTTTCCATATTGTGTGCAGCAATTGGTATTTTGACAAGTGGTTTGTCTAAACTTTTTGGTTCGATTGGTGATGAGTTGGCTGCCTGAAATTCTTCAAGGTATTTGCAATTCTGCCGAGAGTTGGTCTTTATATACCTAAATAAAAACAAATGGGTCAAAAAAGTAAAGCGGGTCAGAAGTTATATACCTGCATTTTCAGTTTAGCATAAAAACAAAGAAACGCAGAAACGCAATAACATAAAAAAACAAACATTATATACCAACATTTTCAGTTTAGCATCTATTAGCAAAATGACTCTTTCTCCTTACCAAAGATTTTATAGAGTTATACAAAAGCCTACATTCAATGATCATCATCAAATGAGTGACTCGCATGCTTTACCTCTAAAATTCATTTTAGTAGAATAAATAGGTCTGCCAATTGCCATTGAAGGAGGTTACAATCCTTAACTGCCATTGTACCCTGAAATAGCCAAAATAGTAGGAATGCATTATGTAAGTGTCATACAAATGCATTATGTACTAAAATAAAGTTGATTAAGAGTTTCAAACATTAATATCAACTAAAACAGGGTAATTCTCAAAGAAACCGACACTGAATTACCTGTAGCTTCATAGTCGTATAAAAGCATTGGATGCCATCTAAAAATATGTACATTTTTAATCCAGACATCCACTTTCCACTTTCCACCATTTTCACACCATTTTAATATACCTTGCTCTGTATCATAAGGAAAACAAAAGATCGGAAATGTGAAGACATTTATCAAATGTAATAGTAATTATACTAAAATAATTAACTTGTCTATTTGAAAATTAAGAACATTGCTTGGTGTTTTAGGAAAAAAAAATCCCATAATGAAAAGTATGCATATTCAGTCCAGCTTTTTTGAAAAAAAATATGTATGTTTACAAAAGTTAACTTGTTTCGACACGCTAAGAAATACAGTAATTGACCCGAACTTATTTTGACATGTTACCTAATTTACTCAACATATTGCCATCACTATCTCACATCTAGGAGAGGGTTGATAAAGGGAAGTATGGTGTGCACATGTAGCAACTCAAGCATCTGGCCAAAATCATGTGACCTTATCAAGAAGATTGGGATTATCATGAGCAACGCAACCTGCAAAAATTTTAAAATGTTTGATGAGTGCTTATTTTAGACTTTTTACCTATAATAGTTGCAACAAACATTTAAAACTGCTTATTTGCAAAATCGAAAGAAGTATGTCAAATAAAGATAATCATTGTTATTTCATACCTTGGCAGCTTCAAAGAGTAGAGGAAATAGCAATAGGTGTTGTTGGGTTGACCGGCAACCAACCCAAGCACTTAACCTGCTCTAAACAATTAGGATATAGTTTGACCCGAGATACAATCACAAACAGCGCCTAATTCTTATACGCACATCTAACAGATTTTGAATATGAAATCCGTAAGCATTTGATAGAAGAGTACACAACTTCAATCGAATCACTAATTACAAACACTCAAAACTAAGCCTCACTTTTGTTTCCAGGTCTTAAAAAAAATCGTAAGCTTACCTTCATCCATAGTAGTGTGAGGCAAGAGAAGGGCTCCGTTATTTCCTGTAAAAAAATTATTCATGTCACATAAGAAACTAATTACGACGACTAAACCCATTGCCAAACAAATCAGCATTCATTTTAAGCACACTAAAATGTCGCAACACATTTGCTATACGACGCGACCCAAAACTGTTTGTTTCAGAAGTTTGTTGACCTTCAGTTGATGGTCCTGTACCGGTAGCCACATTTTCTCTTCTTTCAGGTTGACCCTCCATTTCCGGCACATCTAAGAATGGTCTAGTATTATGAAATTCACATTAGTCATTTAACTATTGTAAAAGACATTGCTTAAAAAGTAAATGAAAGTGCAAAAGCGAAAGGTATTTGTCATACCAGCGGGTGTGGGCTGGCTTCCACAGTAGGTTGTTCTGGCCGTTTGTGGAACTTCCAGTTGTGGTTTCATTGGGCGTGGCAGATTTCCAGTTGTCTGCGAAGTTGAACCTTCTTCTGATGTACATATAGAAAGTAGGGGAAAATAATTAGGAAGATAAATAAAACAACCGCTGACCTTTTTTCAAACTATCTTATGAGACTCAATGGCAAAAGTATGTGTAGTTGTTTGTTTATTATATAAATGTGAACGTGAACCTTACAAAAGAACACGTGAATACAAAATATTATACCTCTTCTTGTTCCTCAGCGTTAATTGAGCCTATTAAGACTCATCGTAGCCAATCATCATACCACTGTATAGCTCTTAAGATATGGGCGTGGAAACAAAGGCGCAAAGAACAAATACCCGCCATGGGCTGCAACTACAATTTGGATTATGTTGCGTGGCCAAAATAATGCCCAATGTCCTTGATAGCCTACAAATCAAACACAAAAGAAAGTCAGCTGATGGCCGCGCAAATCATACAACACATACCAGTCAAGATATGGTATATCATAAGCTGAATTCATCATGAGCGCATCTAATATTTTTAACATATCATTTAGTGAGAAAAAAAAATTACAAACTAACCTTTAAGCGATGTTGGTCCGGATACGGTATATCATAAGTTCTTTGAAGACTCGCTTGAAATACTAAGTTGAACGTTCTAGGAAATGTTTTTTCAAATTTGTAAAAGGCTCAGATATGCATTTTAAAATCCGACATAAAGCACCAGCCATGGCTGCAATCCTAATTCAAGTCACATTGCCATGCCAAGATACCGGTATAAGCATACTATGCAACTGCGAGTATGGAAGTGGCACCAAAGTCCCGTCATGGCTGCAACCACGTGGATGTGACTGCCTTGCCAAGATACGGGAGTTCATAAACCACGCTTACCAAAGACATAAACGCATAAAAGTATCGTCATCGCCTCGACTCTATACATTATTCGACCACAGACATTGTATAAGATTTAAGCCAATGTAAACAGAAAAATAAGGATTAACCCAGCGTAGCTACAAACTCAGAAACTTCACAAATCTACTACCATGGTTGCAAGCACGATGTCGTGCTGCCCTGCCAAGATACGTGATGATGTCACCCTTCACAATCAACCAACATATTGCAGCTGCAAAATAATTAACGCACAAACGCAACAGTCTCATCATCGCCTATAATAAAATGACAACAGATTCATAAACAGGAATGTTACCTGTCAATAATCAAATCAATCAACGATACATAACGTGGCATCAGTAGATGCAAGCAAGCGTGTATGGAACCCGCCATGGCTGCAAACAGGACGTCATGCTGCCCCGCCAAGATACGGCTATCTTTCACTCCATAACAAACGCATAAATTTAGTACTATCATCATCGGCTGTTATTTATATCAAGAAAGCAACCATCAGCAGAGGCCATAATAAGGTTGCGCATAACACGCCGTCAAAAGTGTCAATACGACTCCCTATAAGCTGCAAGAAAAAGCGGGCATCAGATTTGCAAATACTGATAATTAACTATTCTAAACAACATGATTGACAAAACTAACAAATCTTTAAATCAAATACTTAAAACCTATTAAACAAAATACATAGATAAGGTTGCCTATCTTCTACTTCCAAACCGTTTTTATATCAACTAGACGAGTGCCCGTGCATAGCAACGGGATTTTATAGCGAAATATAATTTATTGATAAAAAAAAGTTTATATGTTATAAACAAAAAATAATAAAGTTTGAAGATTTGGGGATTAAACATAATGTTTTAAAACCCGGTTCGGCCCGGGTGGTTCAACCGGTTGAACCGTTCCGGTCGAAAAATGGGTTGATTTAAACCAGTTCAACTTGCTAGGTTGGTCGAAAACGGGTCAAATTAAATTGGGTCAACTCGCCGGGTTTGAAGCGTCCCAGGTCAACTCGGTTTGTGATTTGTATTAATAGTTTCCTTTTGAAATATATATTTTCAACATTTCCTTTTAGTTTCTACTTTTCACTTTTCAGTTTTTCCTTCGGGTATCCTTTGACGATTAACCGGAGAAATAGATCTCGATGAGGCCTGATTCACTGGTTTTTATCGGTTTCAACGGGTCCTCTCTGGTTCGTTTTCAGATGGTTTTTATTGGTTAGCCGAACCGGTGGCGACACCATTTTCCGGTTGAACCCGTTGGTCCCGTCCAGTTTTCAAAGCTATATGTACCATCAACTTGTTAGGTTGTATGAAGCATTGTGTATTAATTTGTATAATGTGTATAATAACATGTACTTTTCATTTAATGGTGTTTAAAAATAACATTAATTAGTGTGTTTAATTATTTCATACGGATTATGTTGTAGCTTATTTAAATTGTACATTATGAAAAATTTATTATACTTTTTAGTAAGTGGTGTTTTTTAATTGATTGTATTTAATTTGGTAGATATGCTTTTAATTGGTTGTGCAATGTGAATAAATTATTGTACTTTTAAGTAATGGGGTATTTTAATAAAAGTATTAATTACAGTATAATTTAGTTTTAGGAAACAATGATTTAATCAAATAAATACTGATTGATATGAATAGTAACTTTATCTCTCATTTGACTAAATGTTGAAAACTCAACATTTCACTTGACCATTTCTCTATTATAAGTAGTTAAGATGAGATCATATGAACCTGATAAATAAGGTAACACAAACCCCCCAACAATTAAATAATCACTTCCTAAATCCCAGCGTAGCTATTTTCATCTCAATTTAGGTATTATGAACAACGTCATCTTTAAGAACATATAAATCAGTTTATACACTCACCACCATAGCTTATACACAGCTGAAAACCAAAAAGAGCAAGAGAAAAAATAAATAAATAAAAAAATACAACTTTATAAAAAAACACCCAAATTAAAAATGATCCCCAAATTATATGAAAACCCTAATCAAATTATTCAAATGTTACACATATGAAGGAGCTAATTCACAAATCAAAAAAGCTAATACAAACCCTAATCTAGCAATTATATGAAAACTCTAATCAAATTATTCAACCACATTATAAAAAAAAAAAAAAAAAAAAAAAAAAAAAAAAAAAAAAAAAAAAAAATTGAGTACAAACCTATGAATAGCAAGCAGGAAGAGAGCAGAAGTCCAAAGGCTGCAAAGAGACAATGAAACACCAGACAAAGATTAAGATGAGTGAAGTATCTAGAACCCTTGTTATAATGTGGTTGGGAAGGCAAGTGATCACCTAAAAACAGATGGCAAAAGATTAGCCACAATCCATGTTCCTGTAGCACGTTTCTGTAGCAATACTCACACCAAAAACTGTAGATGCCCCGATTGATAGTCCGATCGAGTTGGGTCGGTGGGTCTTTTACCGATGCCGGAGTCAGCTATATTGAGAGAGTGAGTAAAAGTGATGATTTTGATGGATCCGGGTTTTGGTCATAATGTGGTTAGCGGGTTTGGATGGGCCATAAAAAATAAGGGGCCAAAGCACTGTTGCTAAAGGGCTCGCCTCTTAATATATATATATATATATATATATATATATATATATATATATATTAACTAATAGTACATTTTTATTTAAGTTTGTATTTTACTTTTGATTTACCTATAAAGGCTTTATTTTCAATTTACAAATTGGGATTCTTAACAGATCATTTAGATATATGTGAACTTTTTGGTTTGCATATCTATGTCGATGCCTTATAGTTCAGTAGCCCTATGGCGTTGTTGTTTTAGCTCAAAATTATGTTTAGTTTCACGTATATGTTCTATTTGTTGAAACAAGATTACTTATGTTAACATTTCTTAAAAACAATCCATATTAAAATTCGTGAGTTAATTATATGTTTACATTTATAAAGGAGATAGATTACAAGTCAAGTAGATATTTTTTAAAAATAACTTGATGAAAGTGCATTATCGATTGATATACATCGCTAGTTTGTTAGTGTTAATTGCCTAACATAAGTGGTTTTTGCATTTAATTTATGCTGACCCGGTCTGATTCATTTTAGTTTTTACTGTTAAAAATTTTCAACCCGTTATTGAATCGCCGTTGCCCCTTTCGATTGGATTTCCTGCCTCCGCCACTTTATACAACATATATTTTGAATATGTAAATTTATTTACTTTTATAGGTACAAATACGTATTTATGCAGCAGTTTAATATAGATTTGTTTTTTGTTTTTTTTTTTTTTTATTTATTTATTTATTTATTATTATTATTATTATTATTATTATTATTATTATTATTATTATTATTATTATTATTATTATTTATCATTGTCTAATTGTCATGCTATTTTTTGTTTCTTAATTGTGTTGCTAGATAATTGTAAAATAACAAACAAACATCCATGATCGAAATTGTATGGTCGTTTATAAGTCAGGATTGATTTAAATAAACATGAATACCTATAAATCGTCATGAGCTGTGCGTTGTTCTATATATGTATAAGAAAAATACACATACATTTGGACACACTTTGATTCTGGAGAATGCCAAATGCTACTCGATATTTTTTAAATTATCTCATTCGCATTTTACAACTATGCAGAAATAGACCTAGTATTTAAATGACAAAAATACCGCTTTCTAATTTATATTTGTTGGTATGTGATATGTTAAATAGATTTGATTTTCCTACTTCGACTAGTTTTTGCATCGATCGAAAGCCTAGATTTTAATTTTTTAAAATTTTTTCTTTTATAAGAAACCATGATCCATATCAACTAGTAAACTTAATGTGTTCAAATATTGCTGAAAACCAAAGGCCACCTTTTGTTGGAGCAAGAGCATCTACTCAACTTTCAACATTTTGTATTGAAATGTTAATATAATCTTTTATATAATAAAAGAATTATATCATTTCGGAGAGTTTTTGCAAATCCCTTCTCATTGAAAAAAAATTGGACTAATAGGAGAGCTCGATTTTGCCACGTAGGAGAAATCGAGCAACATGATTGGTCAATAAAAAGTCAAAATTAAATTGATTTTAGTCCAACTTAATAAATTTGGTGGAGAAATTTAGTTAAGAAAAAAAATGCATAAAAATATAGGTGTCAAATTTATGAAATCAAAAACTTAAAATAAGATGAAGTAATTAATAAAACTTTAGTGAATGAATTTTAAATAATTTATATAGAGTAAAGTGTAAAATTACAAGTTTCCATGGTTTTTAATAACTTTAGAAAAAACACAAATAATCCCTTACACTTTATGCCCCCTATACTTTATAATATTAACTTTGTTTAAAATTACATGAGTATTAGTATTAGTTTTTAAACTTTCATCCATTAAAATTACAAAATTTGGTAAATATGCGAATTAGTTTTAATATACGTTAAATAAGTTTTTAAACTAATGTTAGGTTTAAACTTTCATCTATTAGAATATTTTTTTAAATAAGGACTCATGTTACTATTTAAAAGTTTAATTTATTCGCATACGGGTTTGAAATACGGCTAAATTATTAATAAGCTGGGAATATGAATATCAAATAGTAAGCATGATACTGTGATATGAAAATAAATATACACGGTTCTACTTATAATAACAACTTATAAATTCTTATTTAAAATTTGTATATGGATATCTATAAAAACATTTTAAAAACTTTACGGAGCATATTTTAACTTCATCAATGCTTATTATGTGCTACTAAATTCACACATTTTGTACAACATGATATCAATAGTTAAAGTTAAACAACAAAATCAACCTCAACCTCAACATGTCTGCCAGTTAAAAACGTTATACAAAGCTAATTATTAAAAAAACAAACAAACACATGGGTTAGATAGTCATTGTTTAATATAGAACGTGATTTCCTTAAATTATATAAAAAATGCACGCATCACAGTCCTTATTTGATAACAATCACCTCCTAAAAAAAAAAAAAAAAAAAAAAAAAAAAAAAAAAAAATCCTTATATGGTAACCTAACATTATTCATTGACATGATGTTTTATCAAAATAATAATAAAATAATGTAATAGTTGGCAATTGTAAAAGAATTAAAAGTACGTACGTTAGAATTATTCAGCAAGAATATATAGTTTTTACCAGGTTATTACCCCTATACTGCGATAATGTTATTGAGTTAGTAATCACGGATGTGAGATACAACCATTATTTTATATTTATGTGTAAACCTCTTTTTGCTTCTGAATAGAATCCGAAAGAGACCTCAACAGAACTTTGGATTATGCCTTATATAGCTGATAGTTTTTAGTAACCTTTTTTTTTTTGTTTAACTTTTTTGTTATACACACCAACTTTTAGTAACCCTTTTTATGTTTTATTGAAAACTTCTACACTTAATATTTGTGGTTTTACTATAAACACACTAAGCTATAATAGACTTAGTTGTGAGTTCAGGGATTTTTTACTAAGCTTCTAAAAAAAGCTTATAGCTTTATCATAAACTTATTGTGTTATGGTAATTGAATAAGCCAATAAGCACCTTTAATAAGCATAACCAAACTCCCCTTTAGTTCTAATATGAAGTTTTCTTATTTGATGTTATGACTAACTTCGTTCTTATCCTCACTATAATGCAACATGTTAGTCATTTTTACAGTTTTATTATCTTATCGCACACACTAAAGTGTAATGCAATTTGTTGTGTGCGCTTTTTAGAGAAAGATTAAGTACCAAAACGTGAATGTCGTGGAAGGATTTTCCACGCCTGCTCAAGGTATGAATATATAATTAAGTTGAATTGCTGATTTAGATAATACATGAATGTACTTTAATGTACCAAAGATGTGTTTTAGTGCCAATATAGGGACTTTTATGGTAGGAATTCTTTTCGGAGTGTAATTTGTCTTTAAATGAGTTAATGAAACTTAGTAGGTGTTTGCTGTCATTGATAACAGTATGGGTGTCAACCAACGGTCTAAAATATGGGTGTCTTTTACCTTGATAATTTAAGCCAATTGTGAAGAAAGTTGCACTAAAGTGAAAGGTCAGTAAGGATTCAAACAATCCTAAATGACTTGTGAATGTACTCTATGTCATTTTTTTTCATGCATTTATAATTTACTTATACAAGTAATAATAATTTCTTTATATAGTTCAGGCTTGGAGAAAAACTATTCTTATACATTATACATAAACGTAAGATTAAATTTGAGTTCTACCATTACATCTTTTTTCGTTTCTATTTATGTAATAAGGAAGCTATAGTGTAAGTATCTATGTTAATTTGATAATTGTATGATCAAACATGAGAAGTAAATTCACAAACTTATGAAAATACAATTTTTCAAACAACTAGGTACATTAGTAAACATGGTATGATGGTTATTAATAATAAAGGAAATCAATCAATCTTCAAAGCTATCTAAATATGCTACATATTTTAACGAAAATATAAGTAAAAGAAATACTATAATTACAAAACACATCGTAAATTGATAGCACGGGTTTGCAAAACTAAAAGAATATATCACTAACATCTCATGTAAGTCAAGTATCATCATGTGATTTTTCTTGAATAATACAATATAATTTTTAATCCAAAAGCATTCTCCTAAAATAATAGGTAGATTATAACATATATACATGTGATTTTTAATTTTTAGTACACAAAGTAAAACCATTTGAAATATGTTAAGTGATTCATTTTTTAATCGATAATAATATATAATCAAAACGAAATTTTAAAAACCCTGTGCGTGCACAGATATTATAACTAGTTTGTATAACAGTAAAAGGTTTACATTATTGATTGTGTTTTTGTGATTACATAATAAGAATTGCATATGTATTTATAATAAATTTATAGCTTATTAAACAAGTATATCAAACCATAAAACTAATGAATTCAAACTCACAATTAGATTTTGGCCCACTAACCTAATCATCTATCAGTCCTCGCATTTTGAAACAGAGTTGTTAAAACGGACAAACTGAAATATATGTTGAAAGCTAGATCTTCTGTTCTACTATCATCTTCTTTATTGTTTAATTGAACGGAAACAAAATCATATTTGGTGGCATAGTTTTTTATTGCTTGCGGTTTTTACTTTTGTGTTACGCTTATTTTTACATCATTGCTTGCTTTGCCTTTAGGTATGAGCGGCAATTTTACGATCAACTATTTTCGGAAAACAATAATGATCTCCGATGATAAAACAATAAGTAACGTTAATACAACAAATTTTGTTGATTCATCTCTAGTTACAAAAACATTTATTTTTGTCAAACATTATGATCCATAAAAGACGAGCGTACTAGATAAACGGAATTTGAATGCAACGAAATGCAAATCACCGACAGACTCAGAGACATTTATAGTTTATTACTGGTAAGATATTTTATATATTAAACTATATTCTTGCTGTTATTTTCCAAAGGCAAGGAAGACAGTCTTTGCTAAAAAAAAAAGATATGGTCTTTAAAATATACAAATGATGCCAAAAGTTGTTTATAGATCCAACTTTTATCATGGAACTCATTAAGCAATTTTAGCCACTCATTTTTTTTATTAAAATAAAAAAATAAACTTCCACCCTTTTTTTAAAACTTAAATATTTCGCAAATCGTAAATCGTCAAGCTACAAAAAAAATACCATTGCGACAAGAATTAAATTATCTTTCTATAGACATGCATTGTTATATACTTTCGACGAATTTTTTTTTCGCCTAGAAAAATCATATATGATTCGTAAGAATCATATATGATTCGAAGAATCGAATCATATATGATTTTTTACGAATCATATATGATTTTTACGAATCATATATGATTCTTTCTGGGCGAAAAAAAAGTTCGTCGAAAGTATATAACAATGCATATCTATAGAAAGATCATTTAATTCTCGTCGCGATAGTATTTTTTTGTAGCTTGAAGATTTACCGTTTGCAAGATATGTTGTTTTGAAAAAAAAAGATGAAAAATATAAATGGTGGCTATGATTGGTTGATAGGTTCTATGGCAAGTATGAGTTCTTCATGTATCTCAACTCTACAAATGATAATGTCCTCGTCAATAAGACTTAATCTAAATATGTTGCAAGTCGCAGTTACAAACTCATTCCGGTATGTATAACACGCGGAATTATTAAAAAACTAGAACAGTACCCGCGCAATGCAGCGGCAAGTACCATGTCATTATATTTTGCGTTATTTGGTTACACGTTTTGCTGTCTTCATGCTTTATAAGTAGAGATATTAGATATGGTTAAGCCAAATAATTTTAATTTGAACAACCAACCGCTTCCTAACAAACTTCTTATCCAAATTGTTTCCTAACAAATTAATTTTGAAATCTTTCTATAATAAGCAAGGAAAAAGTCTGACTTTTAAGCCTTTATAATTATAGAATATTTCCAAATGCATTATAATGTAGTATAGATTATTCTTGTTATTTAAAAAAGGTAAGCTATTCAAAATTTAAGGGTTTTTTTTTTTTTTTTTTTTTTTTTTTTTTTTTTTTTTTTTTTAACAAAAATTATAAAAGATAATAAATAAATTGATCTTTCATAATCTTTAAAAGTTAAATACTACTACATTTGGCTTATAAAAATAGTTTTCTTTTATATTTTTTTTCTATCTCTAACTATATTTCATTTCTAGTTCCAACAACATTTGCTTTCGTAAAAAATAACAGCATCTTTTTTTTTATTACTCATTTAGAACAATTTATTTTACTTTTGTCTCCATAACACCTGCCAAAGACACTTGTACTTCATTAAAACGATAGTCTAACCACTATATAAAAGCTAAGGCATAAAACAAAATATTTGGTGCCACTAAAGAATCAATTGAAGAAAATGTCATAAGATAACCAATCATAAGTTCGATTAGACTCTCAAACCCCAAAACAAGGGATTAAAAAGTGAGACGGTACAAACTTTGATCATATCTTAAGGTTTTTTATTTCGTTTTCATGTTACTCTCTTCTTATCAAGATAAGTTATTTTATCTTATGGATATGGACATAAGAAGTAAAGTAAGAGGTAGAGTTGATCCAATGTCCTTTTGAAATTGGGTTATCACTTTTACAATCATGATTCTTGAAAGAGTACATGGTAAAACAGACAGAATATGATGTTTATGGATATTTAATTTCTGAGTATGAAAAGCTTACATGTGATTTTTCTATTAAGCTTTAAGATGAACTTGGGATATTATTAACAAAAGCAATAAATTGTTGTTAGAATCGTAGATGAAGTTATAGATTGAGATAAAACATGTGCTTTGTTAACATCAAATAATATCACTTTTTAATTATCATTATATCATGTTTATTACTTTATTTTATATCATTTTATGTGAATTTGGTACTTAACTGTTTTATATTTGTGTAATAGGATACAATGAAGCATTGGAACGAAAAGACACGAATATTAGATTAAGTTTGAAGAAATCTTGAAGAAGTATGAGATCAATGCTTCTACCCAGAGAAGCATTTGTCTCTACGCCATAGTTAGTATAGAGTTTGAAGTGAAACTCAGAAGTAGAAAAGATGAACTAATGCTTATCAAGACTCTACAACCTATATCTTTTTTTAAAACTAGAATATCCAATCATAACACATTTCTTAGACCTACTTGTAAGCTTCCCAAAATTATTAACAATAGTAGCAAAGCACAGACATCCAAAAACTCTTAAATGAGAAAGAGCAGGAGACTTTTTTCATATCAATGCATAAGGAGATTTTCCATTTAGCAAGAAGTAGACAATCTGTTAATAAGATAGTAGCAACTAAAATACATTCAAAAGATGCCTTCATTTGCTCTCAGGAATATCATTTTGTTGTGGAGTATAAACACAATATGTCTAATGAGTAATATCGTTTTTAGCACAGAAACTTTTAATAGTTATATTTACAAACTCAGTACCATTTTCACTTCTAAAAATTTTAATGGTTATATTAAACTGATTTTCAATCAGATTATAAAAACCCGATATAACATAAGGTAATTCATCTTTTCTTTTAATAAGGTATACCCAAACATCCCTTGTGTAATCATCCACAATAGTTAAATATATATATATATATATATATATATATATATATATATATATATATATATATATATATATATATATATATATATATATATATATATATATATATATATATATAACCTTCTTTACGTACAACCCTATAAGTACCCCATAAATTTAAATGCACAACTTCTCCCAACACAGAAGACACATGATCACTTAAAAGAAAATGTTCTCTAATTTGTTTAGTCCTTTGACAAACTTCACAAACAATATTTTCAGTTTTAGAATCAAACTACAAATTTCATTTTATAACATTCAAAACAGGTTCTGTTGGATGACCATGCATGCAGTGCCAATCTTGCTGAGATAAACAAACAAAGGCACCAGAATCAACCAAATTATTTTTAATATATTGTTTATCATTGTCAAACTAGTATAATCCACCATACTATTTACTTGTGTTAGGTCACCATATTGATTACATACAACATATTATCTTAGAGAGAAAAAGTTAGAGAGAGAGAGAGAGAGAGAGTCGATAGAACTTGTGTAAAATGAAGAAAACTTTGTATTGAAAGAACCAGCACCCTCCTTGGAGGGTTAGCACTTTATTTATACCCTTTGGCTAGGGCTTCCATCTCATGGGCTTTCCTAACATATTATCCTAAGGCCCATGGACTTAAACATACTTAAACACTAATAAACATAATAACATGTGAATAATAATACTAAAGCAACCTATTACAAAACTCAATGACCGACACTTGATATAAACAAAATATATTCCTAACAATCTCCCCCTAAGGGTTGGTCATCAAAGGTTGCTTGACGTCATAATCTTTTTCATCTTGATCTTTGATTTTTATAGCTTTAGACGTCTTCAAAAAATAATTATCTTTTTTACTTTGGTCTTTGTTCATTGTCCTATGTTCTTGTTCTTTGTTCTTGTGATCATATGATGGTGTCGCCTTGAATTCATCAACTTCTTTTGTGTTTGGTGTCTTAACGCTTTTTCCAACATGCTCATTCTTCACTTTTTCTTTGATTATTCATATTTGTGTAGTTTCCGTTGCATTGCATTGGTATTTAACTTCTTATCTTTGAAGATTCTTGAACTTTTTCTTTACATAGATCTTTGGAGAGAACTTTCTTTGAAAGTTGTTAATCTTTGTCTTTCATTCTGATGTTGATATGAGCATGTTGAGTTGTGTGGATGTTGATGAGTGTCCTGATGGTATCGGCCTTCCTTGATGTTCCTTCATTGGTGCTGTCTGGTAACCACCAATCGATCATTGTAGAATTTTCATAAATATTAGACCACTACGATTGTTTTCCTGATGAATGTCTTGATTCCATTCATCTTGGTCGGGAACATCAGCCGTCCGAATCCCGGGAAGGACAGTTGTCAATATTATGGATAGTTTTCCAAGTAAAGACCCACGTCTTTAGGACTCGATTTGTGAAATGAATCTCCTTAGTAGGATTTCCAGCACTTATAGGTTTGGACATCGAGAGTAATCTCTAATCCTCGGAAAGGCTGTTCCTGAATTGGATACCCTCAAGAAGGCTTACACAGATATACCGTAGTATATCTACAATTCAGGTGAACCGTTGAAGTATACTAAGGCATCACTTCATGACTGTAGGCCGTTTTTACCATCACAAAGACTTCTGAAGCGCATAGTTGTGAAAAGAAAAAATGTTTGTAAATTCTCTCAAAGTGTTTATATAATAAAACAATTTTTTGGTAACACTTTGAGAGTTTTTCATCTTTTGAAGATACTCCCCCTTCAGATGTACTTTACGAGTTTAATTAAGAAATTAACACATCGAAGAGAGGAGTTGAAGATTTATGAATTGATTAATTATTCTAGGACACGTTCTTTTGCGAGACACGCTTATGTCGCTAATTAAAGAGGTCCATTGTCAGTTTTTAGGTGACAACTAACTCTAATAATCAACTTGAAGTTATTACCCGTCCGGGAACGCATCCAAAGAAAATCTCTCGATTTGGTACATTTTGATTCGTCAATTCATAGTTGATATCTGTGTCATACTCGATTCGGTACATTCTACTTTGACAAGTCCTGTTCAAGACACGCTTACGTTGCTAGTTAAAGAGATCCATTGTCAGCTTTTAGGTGATAACTAACTCTATTAACTAACTTGAAGTTATTAATCGCCAAGGACAAGTCATTTCGATTGCGATATTTGTTTTCTCGTCAATGCTTGGGTTAACTCTGAGTAACACTCAATACGGTACATTCTACTTTGACAAATCCTGTTCGATACACGCTTACGTCACTAGTTAAAGAGATCCATTGTCAGTTTTTAGGTGACAACTAGCTCTAGTAACTAACTTGAAGTTATTAGCCGTCAAGGACACTTTATTTCGATTACGATATTTGATTATTATACCGTCAATTCATTGGTTAACTCTGAGTTAAACTCTTATAACTTTTGATCAACATTGAGATTCTTTAACGACCACCATATTTTAATCACAATTCCCCCCCTCAAAAATTGCATATTTATGTTGTTTTTGATAAACTTTTGATTAAAATATGTTTTTGAGTTTTTCGGGAAGATACCACCAAGAACTTTTCATTTTGAACAAAGAAGTTTCAAGTACTCCCCATCAACAAGTGATGTAACTTTTTGAGGTTTTAAGAAATGAGGGGGAATATTTGTTCTTTTGAGCAGAATTAGGAATAAAACTTATCAAAATTTAATTAATTCTACTGAAAAGTAAGAAGCCTTCGCTCCTTAAATAAGTATTTTGGCACTGAAGCGTACCTTAGGGTCCTTTCATTATAAAGAACGGGTTGTACACTGTTATGTGTGCACAAACCAAAGTCACATTTAAGAATATAAAATATTTAAGCACAAATGACAAGTTATACCAGATGATTACTCAGGACAACGAAATGTGAGAATGTTTGGCACCAGAGCTCTTCCCCCAACATATCCTTCTAATCCACGCATTTGTTCACGGTACTTGAGTCTTTTGTCAATTCGAGCCAAGAACTTGACAGCTTGCTTCACATCTTACGTCTCCATGTCATGTGTCTTAGCTAACCTTGCTTATGCCCTTCGGTGTGGTTCTCAAGAATAGTGTCAAGCTCAGCCCTAACATGTATCAACATTTCATCGCTGAACTTGTGAATATCTTCATATCCCCTGAAATTTGGTGAACCGGATCGAACAAATACAACTCTATTAGTGCAAATATTATGATATTTAATCTATACAGTCTCGTTTGTTTTGATTGATGACAAACGTATAAATTGATACATAACGTAAAATGTACAAGTTACTTGTAATCATATTCTGTCTCAACATACATTCAACACCTCTCGACGTCTCGAGTCCTCGTATGCTACAACACAGGTTCGTACATGTTTGTTATGTGGCATTATGATCAAACCCCTTGACCAACCATTTAGAATGTTTAAAATACTTTTAGAGTCTTTAAGTATTTTAGGTGTCAAAGTACACTTTAGGTGTTAAATAAAATAAGTGCCACATTAGGTGTCTAGAAAATATTAGTAAGTTTACAATCTATAAAAATGTGTCTTATAATAACCTAAGTACATAAAAAATTTTAGTAACTTACTAAATATCATATAGCAAGTTAATACATTTTCTAGTAACTTTACAAGTTTACTTTCATATACATTTTAATCTAAAATGAAATATACATGTCTTGTCTTATCAACATTGACTTTGGAAGATCTTGTATAGATTGTCATTTGCATCATGTACATGTCTTATCAAAGTTGACTCTTGTATATAAATAGTAACCCATGGTTTATGTCTTTGTTAGTTTGGAAAGTGGTTTTGGAAAACTACTTTACTTGTTTGCCTATAAATAGTAGCCCATGGTTTACTCATTAGGTTGATGAACTTGAACATGCATTCACTCTATCATTCTACACACGTTTAGATCATTAGGTAACAATGTAATAACTTACATAGATCACCCTCATCACATGATCATAATGCTTCTAACATCCATCTTTGTTGTAAGCATATCATACTTCTTGATCCACCAAAGAAAGCTTGGAGATCTTGCCATCATCATTCACCAAAGCATATCAACATATAAAGATTCAAGGGCACTTGATATCCTCAATGATTGAAGACTTCCGATCAATGGAAGTTCATATATAGATTAGGCATTTATATCCATTGGACATTTATATCATGGATCATTGTAGACATCATTGCATAACAGTCTATTCATCTAACTAGAATAGATTGTTTATGTGTTTGTGCCATTAAACACAAGGTTTCTATGTTGGGCCACAAAACATAGCGATAGTGGTTTTACCCTTGGAAAAGAACTCGACATCTAGCTTAGTATCGGAAATATTGTATAGGTGACGTTAGGAGTGGTTGTACCTTTTTAAAACAACCCGGTATTTAGCTTTGTACCGGATAAAGTGTAAGCGACGATTGTAAGGTTTTCTTCGCCAAGAAGGGAGCTTGTTGATCTAGTGAAGTAACTCTCGCGTTGGGTACTCGAGGAGTGGAGTAGGGTGGAGAGGAGATCCGTGACCGAACCAGTATAAATCCTCGTGTTCGGTTTGCGCTTTCTTTTACTTATTGCTTTGCTTTTATACTTGCATTATATCATTGCGTGTGGTGTGACTTGATGGTTATACTTGTGTGACAACTTGCTATATGTTTTATATTAGTCATAAGACTATTTTTGGCATTTTACATATTATGGCAAGCTTGATTGGAAATTTGATAAAACAAGTTTGAAGTTTTTAAATGGTAACGTATTCACCCCCTCTACGTTTTCACAATTGGCATTAGAGCTTCGTAGCTCTTATTTTCAAAACAAATGGTTTTTAAAATGGAGCACGATCCAGGTATCAAATTACCATTGAAGCGGAATATAATATGAAAAATGTTTCGCTAAGTATACTTAGAAATTTTGTTGTTAAATATTACTTTGTATACAAGCTTGAAGGTTTCTTTGAAAAATAAAAGAGAAGATTTCTTAAAAGAATTTGTAAGTGTCTAATTATGTGCTTAGAGCTAATTTACGAAAAATACGTTTTCAAAAGAAGCGTTTGGGATAACTAAAAATTTAGTTGAATAATATAACAACCCACAAAATTCATCACTATCATTTCCACTACAAATACATATATCAGGTATTTCACTGGTAAATTTTTGCTTTTTATGTGCATTCATTACCTGCATGACTCTCTAGACTTGCTCACGTATCCACAAAAGCCAAATACCTCTACCCACACATCCTATAAACCTCTAGTATGTCAAGCATAAGATCACAACAATACCACAATAAGTAATCTACCAACCTAACACATTAAACCCATCACAAAACCCTAATCTAACCCTAATTAAGTGATACGTGGGAATTGCGCCCTCGCAACAGGTTCTGCCTCTCAAGGGATCTTGAGAAGCTTACAACCCCTACCAGGCAGTGTACCTGATCGTTGTAGTATAGTATAGTGACAAGTACCGGGGGATTGATCGTTCAACTCAGGAATAGTGTCGCTAGGATTAGAAATCCTAATAAACTAGGTCTAGAGGTGAGGGATGATTCTTTTTGTATTTTTTATATTTTATGAAAAGCAAGTAAAATCTCGGGTTTTGAAGGAGTGGGCGAAATTAGTTGCTAGTCAACTAACCCTATTAACTACAAATGCAAACAAAATAAAATAACAAAAATGAAAATGAAACTATTAAACTAATGTGGTGGAAACAAAAATGAGGAAAGTTGTATTTTCTTAGGTTTCATTACTCCCTAGATATCTTTTACAGGTTGATTAGCTTGTTACAATTGCATGGATGATGGGTCATATTCCTTAATACTAGTCGTAAAGCCGTGTACAATATTCCCTAACTATATAGGATCCTACTTCACTCCTATGTCGAGCCGTTAGAAGCTCCTAACATGGGATCATTAGAATTATCCTACGCATTAAATACAACCAAAAATCGTAGTACACCTCCGATCATGTTTGTTAAGACGTTCAAGCAAGTTACCAATGGAAGTCTGCCAGTTTTCTTAAGCCTAACATCGAATGCAATCATCCGTAACAATTATAAACAAACAATCAACCCATAATCAACATCTAGGTTTCACTACGTATAAGCAAACACAATAAAAATCTAGCCTAGCATGTTAAATAGAAGACAAGCGTAAGATATAATCAAACACAATAAAAATCTATTTGTGATGCCATCATGCGTAGAAATGTTCTGGGCCGTCACTAGTGTTTGGACCCTGATGGCCTTGGTGACGCCGTCAGGTCCTAGGCTTGAAAACTCTCTAGATCGTCACGTGTATTTTCCACTTCCACCTCTTTTGTAACTCTTGACGCCGTCATGTGGAGAGTCTTGACGCCGTCAGGTACTGTTCCCAGCAAGGAAAATTGAGAGTTTGCTGTCTTCTTCACTTTTATGCTCCAAAAACGTCCAAAATGCTTCCTTTTCCAGATTTCTCTCCAAAAGTACCTAAAATTACAAAAGGAACTGTGGAAAACTAGAAGGGGGGTTGAATAGTTTACCGATTAAAATCTTTTTAACTTGTTAAGTTAGCTTTGAAACTTTCCATTTGATCAAAGATATGTACACAAACACAATATATAACATGCAAGTAAATGAAAGAAACGATCAAACCACAACACGAGTATTTATCGTGGTTCGGCTACAAGGACTCTTTTTCCTTGCCCTACGTCCACGCCCCGAGTATCCAACTCGAGAGTTTCTTTCACTAGTCAACAAGCTCCTTTCACTGGCGGAGAAAACCTTACACGTCGCTTATACTTTTACCGACACAAAGCTAGATGTCGAGTTCTTTACCAAGGGTACAACCACTCTCGTTAGTTCTTTACAAGGGTACAACTACTCCCTATACACTTTGTATTTTGAGGACTAAAATACTAACCGATCACTACTGAAAATACACAATCAAATGAAGTGTAAACTACACAAGTCTACACAATGCTAAGCTAACAAGTCTTGCAACGTTGTGTTGAATACTTGTTACTTTTAGTAAGCTTGTGAATCTCTTTGCTACAAAAAGAAACTTCACATATGAAATGTTAAGAGGTTAGATGAAAGAATGAATGTGTGTGTAAAAATATAATGTCAAGTGATGAGCCAAAATTCAACTTGTGGCTCAATATTTATAGCCAAAACCTTCTGCAGGTCTGGCGGATCAGGCGGACCCCTGAGAAGGGTTCCGCCCGTGTACCTCCAGGGTATCGCCGGGCTTGCAGTTGGTTTTGCAATAAATTTTGCAAACCAAACAAAGTCACATCTCATTACTCTTGCAAACCAAACAATGTCACATCACATAATATCAAGTCAAACACTAAACTTGCAAGCAACATCTAAGTAAGTCAAACACATTTCTTTCCATAAATGTATGATGACAAAACTTGCCATAAATGTGATGTGACAATTCTATTTTTAGAAAATAAGAAGTGTTGTGTTTTATGAAATGTAAAATGTAGCAAAAGTCTAGTTTATGCAAGTCTTTAAAACTAAGATTATGTTTTACTTAGAAACTAAAGTTTACATTTGTCATTAACAAAACTTAGAGAAGATCGTAAAATATAAATAACGTTTTTAGGCGATATTTTTATTAACAATCTCCCCTTTTTTGTTGATGACAAAACATACACTTTGTTTTTAAGTAACTCACAAAATCTTGGTTTTTAAGACTTAAAAAAAATTATAATAAACTTGTTTTACTTAATTTATGAAAATCATATTAAGTTTTGAAAGTTCAATATATTTCTCCCCCCTTTTTGTCGAAACAAAAAGTAAAGTAGCGAAGCGGAAAAATGCACTTGCTCCCCCTTGCTTGTTACTCCCCCTAAAAGGAGTACCAAGATGGGAAACATGGATTTTGGATCCTACAAAAAAAATGGTTAGTTGGTGATATATATAAGCTTGTAGTTACCACACACATTGCAACCACAATGACAACATAAACATGATCAACCAACAATGCACGAAAGTAAGTAGAAAGAAATAGGATTCCAAGTAAAATTTGGACTTATAAAAGTCAGAAGACAAGAAATGGGTAAAATTCTTCTACTTCTAAAAACTTAAAAAATAACCAAGAAAGAAAAATAAAAGCCTAGTTTCCTAAATTGGGGCAAACGGCCTCCAAATGGTTCTCTAGGGTTTGTTTGGGTGGGAAAGGGCATCTAAACGTTCGATGACATGTTGGAATGCAAATCGGGTTTCATCTTGGAGTTGGTGAAGCAACTTTTTGATGCTTGCACCCATTTGCTCACAATTTGAGCAAACATGGGGATGAGTGGGTGGAAATGGGTTGGCATTGGTTTCTTGGTTTGAGGGTTGATTGGTTTGTGGTTCTTGGGTGGATGATGGGTTTGGTATTGAGTCAAGCAATGTGGTTTGAAATTCCATTGCTTGATGGAGATGGTTTTCAACCATGTTTTGGATATCCTCATATGAAGGAAATAAAGACTCAAAGGTTTGAGGTTGAGGGTGTGGTGAATTTGGGTGATCATGGTTTTCAAAGTTTGGTTCTCCATATAGAGGACCATGGATGTCATGGTAGATGGGGTGAAACAATAATGGTTTAGGTTGATGGTATACTTGTTGTGGTGGTTGGGTGTGGTTAGAATGCTCATTTTGTTCAAGAATTGACTTTGGTGAAAAAGGTGGTGGTTGTGAAGGTCTTGGTGGGAGATCATTAAGATCTTGGACAAAAGGGTGTGGTGATGTGGGAGGAGACCCAAATAACTCCATAGGTTCCATTTTGGGTAATGGTGATGGTGATGAAGTTTTGGATGGTTGGGTTGGAGCACTTGGTGGACTTGGGTCAATGGATGATTTAGTAGGTGGTGGAGTGAGCTCATTGGGTTCATTTGGTGATGGTGATGGAGATGCAAGGTTCAAAAGTGTTCATTTTTTATAGGTGATGTGAATTCATCCGAAGATGAGGAGCTTAGGTTGATGGGTTGATTTGACCATAGTGGTTTTACACTTATCCGGGCGGTTTTCCGGATGGGTCTTGATGGTTGGTTGGTGATTATTGACTTAGTCATGGTGAAAAATGGTTTATAAGTTTCAGAAATTGTGTTGAAGAAGGTGTGATTTGATGGTGTTTAGGGTGGCTTAAGTTATAGTGTTGATGGATTATGGAAAGGAGTGTTTGGATTTGATGTTAGTCCATACAAAAATGGAGGTTTCTAATGATTTGGAAAACTAATTGTGGGTTGTCATATCATGGAAGTCAATCCAATGAAAATGGTGAAGTGAGAAGACAAGTTTTGCACTAAATGCTTAGTGGTTTTGGTGGATTTGCGGTAGTATAAATCTCAGGGATTTCAAGGATCCCTTAAAAGGGTTCCTTCCTTTATGTTTGAGGGGTCCTTGAGGTTGTTATAGCTAAATTTGAATTTTGGCGGGAATTGGTTTTGGTTAAGTTTATGGAAGAAGGAGTATCCTATTATGCTAAATACATTGCAAGTAATGGGTTTCTACCTAAAAGGATTGGATTTTGGTGTTTGGATGTTGAATTGGTGAAAATGAAAACAAAAATTCTACAGGTTGCTGGCGGCACCCTTAGAATACACAGGTGGAACCCATTTGAGGGTGCCGCCTGGTCCGTTGGGCCAATTCTGGAATTCCCAGAATTTACACTGGCAGAACCCAATATTGGGTACTGCCAGATCCGCCAGACCCAAAAAAATTGGCAGTCCGCGTTTTTGACCCGCGAGACGATTTTCAAAATTTTCGAAAACTCCTAAAATCAAAAAGATAAGGCATTTCTGGTTGGGCAATGCAAAAAATAGACACGTAAACATGCATTTCATAGGACTTTGACCTTGAGGTCGAGAATTTCACTATACTTAGTGAAAATATCATAAACTTGAAAATTTGACAACTTGCCAAGAGTTGTCTACCTGCATCAAAGTTAGATACTACATGTTCCAAATTGTATCAAACATTGTACTAACACACAAATTCATCACAAATATTGTTTAAACGACCAAATTTGTTCAAATAGCACCTAGTGCCAAACACTCCTACACACC
Organism: Artemisia argyi; assembly: GCA_030686995.1. Classification (NCBI taxonomy): domain Eukaryota; kingdom Viridiplantae; phylum Streptophyta; class Magnoliopsida; order Asterales; family Asteraceae; genus Artemisia; species Artemisia argyi. The sequence goes on from CM060692.1 coordinate 156,123,412, forward strand.
CGCACTCATTGACGGTCGATCTTGTTCTTGAGCTTTCCAAGGAACCTTCCAAGATTCTTAAACATCCCCTTTGTTTGCTTGAACTCCTCCGACTCATTAGGAATATCCGGAAGTTGAGAAAGGTATTCGAGAGGAGGGAGCCTAGAGTTTGGAAAATTGTCATCTTCACTCATTGAGGAAGACGAAGATGAGGTAGGAGGATGTGGACGTTTTCCTTGGGCTTTGTACACTCTTTTATCACTTAGTGGGACAAAGGTGTGTGGGATGAGAGAGTAGTTAAGGCGAAGACCGTTTGGAGTTGGTGGAATGGGTGAGATGAACCTAAAGAAACGGGTCAAGAGCATTCCATACGGCATAGCCGTTGTGTCATGCACGGGAATGTCGGCCATTCTCTTGGCCATGTAGTAGGCAAGGTTGAAGGGTTGCCTAACGGACAAGGAGTAGAGCATGTAGCAAAGGCAAAGATTGATGTGGTCACGGTTCCCTATTGTGCTAATGACATTGGCTCTAAGGACTTCCTCCCATTTCTTGAATTGGGGTTTGAGTTCGTTCATTTCCATTCCATATGGGTCCTTATCGACCTCATTCCCTGAACGGGTTCTCCTAGTGGTGGTGGTTCTAACAAAGAGGTGGGCACGGAGAACGTCTTTTGAGACAAGGGGTGTGTCATAAGGGTGGATACGGTCTTGGAGGTTGTCAAGAGTTGAGAGGGAGTGCAAGTCAGAATAGAGGCAAGTACCACGGTTTGGAACACCTAGGATTTGAGCAAACTCCTCAAGAGTGAAGGAGTATTGATGACCGCTAACCCTAAAGTTGATAGACATATGACCATAATCATCCGTGGAGAGGACGGAGGATGCATAGAACTCTAGAATGAACCTAGGACAAATAGGCTCGTCGATATTCAAAAGACACTCAAAGTTGATTGTGGCAAAATCAGCGTAAAGGTTTGTGCCTTCTAGGAAAGACGGGTCAATGGTTCTAACCTCATGGACATAGTGGTTTTCTAGGGCTTTGAAAACGTTTACTTGATTTGCGGTAAGGCCTTTGGTTTTGTGATGTTTTGGTAGGTGCTTAATGGTGTCCTTGTGGTCGTAGTGGGTTAGAGGAGGCATGATGATTCCTAGAACAACAAAATTTCACATTTTAGTTTACGTAAACCACTATTATAATGTGGAAGTTCTAGTGTGTGCCTATATGAAAACAATGTGGAGGTGCGGTTATCTTGACTCATTTTGATGCTTCAAAATCATTTTATGCAAGTTTTGTTATAAAACAAAAGATAACCCAAACACTCCTAGTTCAATGTAGCTTCGTTTAAATGTACCCGAAAATCTATATTGGTTATGTATTCCCTTTAGCATTCAAGAGACATTATGCAAGTGATGTTTTAAACATAACGTTTTGATTTTGTATTCTCAATGTGAGACGAAAAAATATTTGTCCTACTTGTGAGAAATTTTTGGAAGGATTTGACATGGGGTGTTTTAGCAAACATGTTTATACTAATTAAAGATGCAATTCCTAACTATGGGAAACATGATTAGTTTTATTAAACACCTAATCTAATGCATGAGTTTTTCAAGTTAATGCATAACCCTAAGTTTTTGTTTTTGTGCAAGAAATAGAATTCCTAGACTCAGATCAGGATTGTAATCATGTTTAGAATACTTACAATGATGATTTAGTTGCAATGTAAATGAATGGAAGACCAAGAATTCGTAGGTATGGATGGATGGTAAAGTGAATAGTAGCAGTTTGAAAGTGGTGGTATGAGATAATGGGTGTTTGGTTTAATATAAACAAAGATTTTGGTTCTGCAGGTCGGCGGATACGGCGGACCCCTGAAATGGGTTCCGCCCGTTATGTGTGAGGGTTCCGCCGACCCTGCTGAGAAAAATAGTTATGGATTTGTTTTGATTTTTGCGATTTTTGTCTAATGTCCAGAACTATAATGTAGGTTCCATGAGTCCTAAGCCTAGTCTAAGAAGGTTAAAAGGTTCACGTTTAAGGGGTTTTGTGAGAATGTCGGCTATGTTGTCTTCGGAAGAAACTTTTTCAATTGAGATATTTCCTTTTTGAACGTTGTCACGAAGGAAATGATGACGAATTTCAATATGTTTGGTACGAGCATGTTGAAGCGGGTTTTTGCTAAGATCAATGGCACCTTTGTTGTCACAAAGAATTGTGATGTCGTTGAGTTGAATTCCGTAGCCGACAAGAGCTTGCTTCATCCAAAGAGCTTGTTGACATGCCTTTCCGGCCGAAACGTACTCGGCTTCCGTTATTGAGATAGCAAGAGCCATTTGCTTCTTAGAGAACCATGAGGTGAGACAATGTCCAACAAAAGTACAAATACCACTTGTACTTTTTCTATCGACATAGTCACCGGCATGATCCGAGTCGGCATACACTATGGTGTCTATTCCCGTTCCTTTGGGATACCATAAACCTAAATGTGTAGTGCCCTTAATATACCTAAAAATCCTTTTAACGGCTTCGAGATGGGTAGTTTAAGGATTTTCTTGAAGACGAGCACATAGACAAACACTAAACATAATGTCGGGTCTACTAGCCATTAGGTAAAGTAGACTACTAATCATACCTCTATATTTAGTGCTATCTATGGATTCACTTTCCTCATCCTTGGTAAGTTTAGTTTCCGTGGACATGGGAGTTTTGATAGGTTTCGAATCTTCTAGTCCAAAATTCTTAAGCATATCCTTAATATATTTAGATTGGTTAAAGAGGATACCATCTTCTAGTTGTTTGATTTGGAGTCCTAGGAAAAAGTTGAGTTCTCCCATCATACTCATTTCAAACTCATCATGCATGATTTTTGAGAAATCCACACATAGTTCTTGACAAGTTGATCCGAATATAATGTCATCAACATAGATTTGGACTATGATAATATGTTAATCTTTCTTCTTTGTGAAGAGAGTATTATCAACTAAGCCCATGGTATACTTATGGTCAACTAGGAATGTTTTAAGTCGATCATACCATGCTTTTGGAGCTTGCTTAAGTCCGTAAAGAGCCTTTTTAAGTTTGTAAACATGATTTGGTTTTTCAAAATCGATGAAGCCCGGTGGTTGAGCAACATACACTTCTTCATTAATGAATCCGTTTAGAAATGCACTTTTGACATCCATTTGAAAGAGTTTAAAATTGTGTGCACATGCATATGCAAGTAAGATTCTAATTGACTCGAGCCTAGCAACCAGAGCAAAAGTTTCATCGTAGTCAATGCCTTCTTGTTGGTTATATCCTTGTGCAACTAGCCTAGCTTTGTTTCTAGACACAATTTCATTTTCATCCATTTTGTTTCGAAATACCCATTTTGTTCCAATTATAGTTTGACTCTTTGGTTGAGGAACTAATGTCCATACATCATTCCTAACAAATTGGTTTAACTCTTCTTGCATTGCAATTACCCAAGACTCATCTTTAATTGCTTCATTAATATTTTTAGGTTCAATGGTTGACACGAAACAAAAGTAGTTGCTTTCATTTTGAACTTTTGACCTTAGTGTTCTTTCGTTAATGTTGCCAATGACACTATCTAATGGATGACATTTAGATTCTTTGACATTGACAAGTTCTTTGTTAAATAGTTCATCTTCTTTGTCATCACTTAAAATTTCTTGATTTTCTATTGCTTGGCTTTCAACTAAGTCATCATCTACCAAAGGTGATGTCTGAGAGGGAGGTGGACTCTCGTCAAATTTTATGTTCAACGATTCCTCGACTCTTAAGGTTTCTTTGTTCAAAACAATGTATGCTTTACTATTTTGTGAATATCCAAGAAATACACCTTCATAAGACTTTGGGTCAAATTTGGTGAGATAATCCTTGGTGTTAAGAATGAAACATTTACTCCCAAACACTCTAAAGTATCCTAATGTAGGCTTTTTACCTTTATATAGTTCATAAGGGATTTTATTCAAAAATGGTCTAATTAGGACTCGATTTAAAATGTACGTTGAAGTGTCGACGGCATTACACCAAAACTTTTGTGGAATGTTTTGTTCATTAAGCATTGTTCTACTCATCTCTTACAATGTCCGGTTTTTACGTTCTACTACACCGTTAGATTGAGGAGTACGTGGAGCCGAAAAGTTATGAGTTATTCCATTATTATCACAATAGTTACCAAATTGAAATTCATTATCAAATTCACGACCGTGATCCGTTTTAATAGACACAATATTAGACCCTACTTGATTTTGAATTTTCTTACTTAGAATTTCAAATTTATCAAAAGCTTCATTTTTACTTTTCAAAAATTTTGTCCAAGTATATCTTGAGTAATCATCAACTATGACCAAGGTGTAGAAGTTACCTCCAAAACTTTGTATAGCGGATGGACCAAATAAATCCATATGCAAAAGTTCTAGACATCTAGATGTAGAAACCAAGTTTTTAGCCTTATGGCTATTATGGACTTGTTTACCGACTTTGCAAGATCACAAAAGTGTTGGTCATATTTCAACTTGAGTAGGTTTCGAACTAAGTCTTTGGAGGAGAGGTTTTGTATTAGTCTCATGTTAGCGTGTCCTAAACGTCTATGCCATAAAGTTGAAGATTCATCTAATGAGGTAAGACAAAGTTTGTCTCTAGATGTTGGATCCATCTTCATGACATATATGTTGTTCTTAAGGACACCTTTGGCTATGGTTATACCATCTTTAAGTATTTTACTTCCGTTTTCACTAAAAAGAACATTATACTTATTACGACAAAGTTGACTAATACTAAGGAGATTAAAACCTAAGTTATCAACATGAGCTACATCATCAATAAAAAGGGAGTCATGAGAGATTGTACCTTTTCCGATGATTTTGCTCTTAGCATTACTACCAAACGTAACATTACCTCCGTCACATTTGTGATAAGAAGTGAAGAGGCTTTTGTTACCCGTCATGTGCCTTGAACAACCGCTATCTTTAATCCATTCATCCGGTTCCAAACAAACTTTGAGGCACACTTTTATGAAAAACACTCAAACATTTGGTCCCCAATTTCTCATGGGTCCATTTTGGTTAAGCATGCCATTAATTTGTTCCAAGTATGAAAATAGAGCATAAGGGTTCCATGGCATGTGGTTTGGAGTTTGGTAATGTCTAGGAGTGTTTTGGTTCCAAACATGTTGGTAGTTTGGTCGAGCGTTGAAGTTGCTCTTTGGAAAGGGGCGTTTGGGAATTGGAGTCTTAGGTCTTGGTTGAGTAGTTTTAGCTCTAAATTCATTTTTACTAAATCCTAATCCAGTTTTAAACACAGGTTTTGTTCCACTTTTGTATGTAACTTTAACAAATTTTGAACGATCCGAAGTGGATGAGGTTACTGCTGCAGCAGGCCTGGCGGAACCTTCGGGACCAACGAGCGGAGCCCTAAATTGGGTTCCGCCTGATCCGCAGGCTGCTGTAGCAATTTTATTTGTTTCTTGTGCAATCTTTTCTTGTTTCATTTGACCCATTGAAGTTTCTATTTTCGTAAATCCTAGCCCTGTTTTATCAAAGGGTGACTTTTGAAGTTTCATAATTTCATCCGCACAAGAAATGCTCTTATCGAACTTCTTAAACTTTGTGGTTTGTTTTATTAGATCATTTTGAGTTTCTCAACTTCTAGTTTAAGCTCTTCACATGATTTGCAAGGTGTGTCAATACCTTTACTCTTTTCTAATCTCTTAGCTTTTTCTTTTAACTCATAAACTTCATTTTCTAAAAACTCCTTTTTTGTTTTCAAAAAATTATTTTTGTTTATGATTTTTAAGCTCAATTCACAAAGTTTGTTATATTCTTTTTGTAAAGTGTCATCATCAATAGAGGACTAAGATGATTCGGATAATACCTCATTTGAGTTGTGAGCCATGAGAGCAACATCGTCATTCTTTGGCTCACCGTCATCTCCTTCATAGTCACTCCAAGCACCACCCACAAAAGCTTGTTGAGGTTTGCTCTTGGGTGGTTTTGGACATTCTCCTACAAGATGACTTGTGTCTCCACACCTATAGCACTTTCTTTCAACCTTTCCTTTCCTATCATCACGATCTTTTCGGAAAATTTTCTTGTCATCTTTAGGTTGCCTTACAAACTTTCCTCTTCTACGAAAGAACTTCTTGAAGTCTCTAACGGCCATAGCATATTCCTCATCGTCACTATCCGAAGTAGATTCTTCATCAACACTAGATTGGACTCTAGCTTTCAAGGCAAGGGACTTAACTTTTTCTTTCTTGCCTCTAACTAGTTCCGAATCTTTTTCCATCACCATTTCGTGAACTTTGAGGTTTCCAATTAGCTCATCAAGTGACATGCTTGAAAGATCTTTGGATTCTTCAATTGCCGTCACTTTTGCTCTCCACTTCGGATGGAGTGCTCTAAGAAATTTCCTGACAAAGTTTTTACTACAAAAAGATTCGTCAAGTGCTTTAAGTTAAGTAATAATAGTATTAAATCTAGCAAAAGCATTATCAATAATCTCATCTTCGAAAATAACAAATTGTTCATATTGTTGAACAAGAAGATCAATTTTGTTATCTTTAACTTGTGAGTTTCCTTGATGAGTGACAATTAAAGATAGCCAAATATCTTTGGCGGTTTTACACAAAAAGACTCTTTCATATTCTTTCTTAGGCAAAGCATTGTAAAGCATCATTTTAGCTTCATTATTTTTACATATTAATTTCTTTTGATCATCATCTTTGATGTTAGTAACTACGTTATCACCATCAATAATTATATACCACAAATCTATATCTTTAGATTTCACGTAAGTTTCAAAACGGTTTTTCTAATATATAAAACCATTTGCTTCAAAGAGTGGTGGTCTTTGCATAGATTGCCCTTCTTTGTAATTTTCAAAATCCATGGATCGTTTCAAGTTTTAAAACACAATATATTTTAAAAGCTTGAGTAACGTAGCTCTTGATGCCAATTGTGGAAAACTAGAAGGGGGGTTGAATAGTTTACCGATTAAAATCTTTTTAACTTGTTAAGTTAGCTTTGAAACTTTCCGTTTGATCAAAGATATGTACACAAACACAATATATAACATGCAAGTAAATGAAAGAAACGATCAAACCACAACACGAGTATTTATCGTGGTTCGGCTACAAGGACTCTTTTTCCTTGCCCTACATCCACGCCCCGAGTATCCAACTCGAGAGTTTCTTTCACTAGTCAACAAGCTCCTTTCACTGGCGGAGAAAACCTTACACGTCGCTTATACTTTTACCGACAAAAAGCTAGATGTCGAGTTCTTTACCAAGGGTACAACCACTCCCGTTATTTCTTTACAAGGGTACAACTACTCCCTATACACTTTGTATTTTGAGGACTAAAATACTAACCGATCACTACTGAAAATACACAATCAAATGAAGTGTAAACTACACAAGTCTACACAATGCTAAGCTAACAAGTCTTGCAACGTTGTGTTGAATACTTGTTACTTTTAGTAAGCTTGTGAATCTCTTTGCTACAAAAAGAAACTTCACATATGAAATGTTAAGAGGTTAGATGAAAGAATGAATGTGTGTGTAAAAATATAATGTCAGGTGATGAGCCAAAATTCAACTTGTGGCTCAATATTTATAGCCAAAACCTTCTGCAGGTCTGGCGGATCAGGCGGACCCCTGAGAAGGGTTCCGCCCGTGTACCTCCAGGGTACCGCCGGGCTTGCAGTTGGTTTTGCAATAAATCTTGCAAACCAAACAAAGTCACATCTCATTACTCTTGCAAACCAAACAATGTCACATCACATAATATCAAGTCAAACACTAAACTTGCAAGCAACATCTAAGTAAGTCAAACACATTTCTTTCCATAAATGTATAATGACAAAACTTGCCATAAATGTGATGTGACAATTCTATTTTTAGAAAATAAGAAGTGTTGTGTTTTATCAATCAAACAAACAAATAAAAATCACACAAAACATGGGTTGCCTCCCAAGAAGCGCTTTTCTTTATTTACGAGTCTTGTAGCTAGACTCAAGGTCATGGGCTATCGTGTGTCACTTATGCTCACATACCCTAGGGTGAGCCATCTAATAGTTGCCTCATCTTTCTTATAGTCATCACTTAGCTCTAAACATCCGCGATAATACCTTTTATTCTTTTCATGAGGATATTTAAGCCCTTTCCTTTTATCATTCTCACTTAGCATTTCCAGGGGTGGATACCTATTACATTTCTCCATAGAAAAATCCTTGAACCTAGGGTGTGCACGGGGCATTTGGTAAACAAAATCTTCATCCCCATCCGAGAATGTAATTAACCCTTCCATAAGTTTTTCATCAAGCTTGGTTAACCTTTTGAAGGGTTTTCCAAACACAACTTGGGTTAACTTACTATCGATAAATTCTCCTAGATTCTCCATAACCATGAACTCATCAAGATAAACAAAGCTTCCTACAGACACATGCTATGCCATTGCCCTAGCAATAATATTATCTCCTTTGTATTTTAACTCATCTACCATAATTTTATTGTATTCACTACGCGAGATTATGTTCATTGGTAGAGATGAGTTAAGGTAGGCATCAAAGCTCTTAAATCAAATTTTACAAGGAAATTGCATATTGAATGATCTGGCATTCTCAATCCTTGTTCTAGGTTCGACATACCTAAGAGGGTCCACTTCATCTTCCGTCCTATCCTCATTAATTACGTCACCATCATCTAGGTCCTCATCAGAGTCCGAATAGTAAAAAGGACTAGCCCTATGGTCATCATCATGGTCAGACTCCCCCATCTCATAATTATTGTCAAAGTGATGGTTAGGCGAAAGGTTAGGTGGGTTCTCATTTTCCACTAAAGGGATTGGGGCGGGCATTTGGAAAATCCAACGACGAAAAACACGAATAACAGGAATCAACCGATCAATGCTATTGTTATCCATCGAGATAGTTTACGAACAAAGGAAACAAAGAAATAAGATAGACTAAAGAAAACATAAAAAATAAAAATAAAACCTTACTAGAAAGGAATCTAGCAAGTAGACCTAATAAAAAGAAATTCTAACCTAGACAATAACTATTCCCCAGGCTGTGGCGCCAAAAACTTGATACGTGGGAATTGCGCCCTCGCAACAGGTTTTACCTCTCAAGGGATCTTGAGAAGCTTACAACCCCCACCAGGCAGTGTACCTGATCGTTGTAGTATAGTATACTGACAAATACCAGGGGATTGATCGTTCAACTCAGAAATAGTGTCGCTAGGATTAGAAAGCCCACTAAACTAGGTCTAAAGGAGAGGGATGACTCTTTTTCTATTTTTTATATTTTATGAAAAGCAAGTAAAATCTTGGGTTTTGAAGGAGTGGGCGGAATTAGTTGCTAGTCAACTAACCCAATTAACTACAAATGCAAACAAAATAAAATAACAAAAATGAAAATGAAACTATTAAACTAATGTGGTGGAAACAATAATGAGGAAAGTTGTGTTTACTTAGGTTTCATTACTCCCTAGATATCTTTTACAGGTTGATTAGCTTGTTACAATTGCATGGATGACGGGTCATATTCCTTAATACTAGTCGTAGGGCCTTGTACAGTATTCCCTAACTCTATAGGATCCTACTTCACTCCTATGTCGAGCCGTTAGAAGCTCCTAACATGGGATCATTAGAATTCTCCTACGCATTAAATACAACCAAAAATCGTAGTACACCTCCGATCATGTTTCTTAAGACGTTCAAGCAAGTTACCAATGGAAGTCTGCCAGTTTTCTTAAGCCTAACATCGAATACAATCATCCGTAACAATTATAAATAAACAATCAACCCATAATCAACATCTAGGTTTCACTACATCTAAGCAAACACAATAAAGATCTAGCCTAGCATGTTAAATAGAAGATAAGCGTAACATATAATCAAACAACACATAGACATATTGAATGATTTGAAGGAATACTTATCTTTAATTGAACATGAAAGAATCAAGGGGTTGAAACCCTTGAAAAGCTGATAAAATTCGGACTAGGGTTTATTCCCTCGAAGTTGCACACCAATGAATGAAATTGGAAAACTATATATAGATATTACATCGTGACGGCGTCATGTGTTAGCTCATGACGCCGTCAACTCGCCGCTACAATAAAATCATATTGCCTAGATCTATTTGTGACACTGTCATGTGTAGAAATGTTCTGGGCCGTCACTAGTGTTTGGACCCTGACGGCCTTGGTGACGCCGTCAGGTCCTAGGCTTGAAAACTCTTTGGATAGTCACGTGTATTTTCCACTTCTACCTCTTTTGTAAATCTTGACGCCGTCATGTGGAGAGTCTTGACGCCATCAGGTACTGTTCCCAGCGAGGAAAATTGAGACTTTGTCGTTTTCTTCACTTTTATTCTCCAAAAACGTCTAAAATGCTTCCGTTTCCAGATTTCTCTCCAAAAGTACCTAAAATGACAAAAGGACCGATTTAGGGCAATATTTGATCAAATAATCACGAATTCGGGCTTAAATGACCCCTTAAAAGCAGTACACTTTTCGCCTCATCATTAAGCCATAATCAGGCCTATGTGTTTACAAAACCCTAATTGCTTATCTAAACCAATTCGAAAGTGTTCAAGGCTTATGTATGAGTTACCTTAGGAACAATAGAATATATTAGCACCCTTAGACCCTAGTACAACCCCTTAGAGCTTAGGTACAAGTCCCTTAAGCACAAAACCATAACTAGGTCATAACTTCCCGAAATTAGGTCTAAACTATCCCAAAACTACACCATAAGCTACCACCACTTAGTATAAGCCTCTTAGGACCTAGGATTAGTTACTAAACACTCATAGGACATTAATCTGGGCACTAAACCCTAAGCTAGACCTTAATCTTCAACTAAGCCAAATTAGGATAAAACTAAACCTAAACTAGTTAAAACCTAAACATAAGCCCCTCAAGTACCTCAACCTAGCACCCTAGCACCTTAGTCATTCTTAGCACACACCCTAGCACCTCTAAGCTAGCAAGAAAGGAGGTGGATCACCACCTTGTCACCTCCTTCTTGCCGCGGCTTCATCACCACCACACAAACCCTAGAACCGCCTCCTAGACCTCCTTGTCACCATAGTAGCTTGTAATAGTCAGCTACTAGCTTGTCTTAGTCACCTCCCCCCTCGACACCTCCTCCTTCCTTTGCTTGCTCTCCACTCCAAACGTACCCTATAAATAGCTCGACACCCCTTCCATTTAAAAGGCACACCTCCTCTGTTCTTTACCTCAAATATTATGTAGTTAGTGGTAGTGTTCGAGCTATACTAGGCCTAGGAGTCGAGCAAAGCAAGCTATGGACCTTGTCAAGTTCCATATTTGCCCTAGAAAACCCTAAAACCCACGTTAACCCTTCCCTAGTCAAGTAAATCTTTAGTTTTGATTCTACTAGCTTAATTACAGTCCTAGGATAGTTATAGGAAGCCTTAGATCACATTAGCACCCTTGCCTAAGCCTTGATCACTTAAACATGCTAGTTTTCTTTTTAAAACCCTAATTATGCACTAAATACTAAATATATACTTAAAAAGTTTTTCTTTCTTTTTATAATAAAATTAAAAAAAAAATCGTATAAAAAATTATTATTATTATTTTATTTTTTTTAGTAAAAATTACATAAATCGTCCTTGTGGTTTGTATTTTGAGAGGGAAAACCCAACCTACAAGTTTAGCCCTCACATTAGTCCATTTAATTCAACTGAGGTCCTTTCTAACGATTGTTTGAAGTTGGGTCGAAATAGGGACATGATCTGTAACATTCTAAAAGCACAGGGACCAAACCCGCTTAAAAAAAGCACAGGGACAAGATCTGTAAAAATCAACAAACCACAAGGACCATTTAAGTAATTAACTCTAAGAATAGGATACTTTAAGAAATCCTTGAGGAAATAGAAAAATAAGATTAGAAATCCTCGAGGTCTTATTAGCTAGAAACTAAACTAGAACCTATGCCTGACATATATTACAATAGGATAAATTTAAGACTAAGATAGGAATTTTATTTAATATCGAGGATATTAGAATTAGTCATAGATTAGACCTAAGAAGCCTTTAGATACAGCCTAGGAAGTTTAAGAATGACTGACGATTAGATTAGTAAACTACCTTAAATCTTTAGCACATAGTTAGATATAGGATAGAAAGACTAATTAAGATTTCACTATATAAGTCATTTTGAGGATATAGTTTACCTATACCTAAGTAGCCTACCCCATACTAAGATTTTCCACATACATTTGAGGATTTATAAATTCCTAGGAATGATATACCACTAGGATAACCCAGACCTAGAATTCGAGGTTACTAATTATAACTAGGAATGAAACATTTGAGGATTTTAGTCTAACTATACTTAGTTTCTTAGTATTTGACATTTTATAGGATACACATTAGAAAGTCTACTTAGAGCATACTATGAATACTACCCTAGCCGGATTTAAGTACCTAGGAATAGTGATACTTATAGTAATAGTGATACTCGTAGTACTAGAAAACATAGGACAAACGACTAAGCGTGAAACCCTACCTAAGCATAATAACACTCCTAGTAAATCCCTAGATAAGAAATTACCTAACCCCTATCCCAACATAGGAACTTCCTTACCAGTTAATATTAGTACACCACCTTTAGAGCCTTAGGACTGGTTATGAAAACTAGAAGAACCTTAGGGGAAAACAAACTTTGAAGGAATCTAGTAAATCTTAATTCCATTAGGAATACCATCTTTTCAGGTATCCTATACTCTCACTCTTCCGTATAAATCCCATTCCCCCGTTTTTCCTCACTCTTCCGTTTAAATCCTATTCCCCTGTTTTTCCTCGCTCTTCCGTTTAAATCCCAATCCTCCATTTTTCCTCACTCTAGCGTTTAATCCTATACTCCTATCCTTTTCCCACTCCACCTATTCCTACCCTTCCATCCTTTTGTTATCTCCCACTCTTCCGTACCTTCCTATTTCATCCCTTTCCTTCCCTCTTGCTCTTCACTCTTTCCTATAAGATCCATCTTTCCATTTTCTTCCATCCTTTCATCCCTCCGTCATTTTACACTCTATTTTTCTTCGCTCTAAGCTCTCTCCCTACCTCATCCTACAATGTTCTAAAAGTTAGAACTTGTATTTCTCGTCATATCACAAGATTTTATTAGTTAGAACTTTGATAACGCTTAAATTATACATGTCTTTAGGTGCGTTATTGTTAGTTTTGTGCATCATATTTGATCATATTTGTATGTATTTGTTACTTAATCATGGAAAAGTGTTTGTACAAGCAAATGTAGCCAAAAAAAGGAAAAAGTGATGAAAAGATGAAGAAATGAAGTGAAGGTGAACAATTGCAGATTTTCGAGAAGGAATGAGTGAAGAATCACACAAGTATTCAAGGATTTGATAGATTTAAGATTTCCACGTTCATATGTAAGAAGAATATCAAGTTCTATGGAAGGAGTCAGCATCAAAATGGAAGAGAATGCATGCAACGAATAATAATAAAGAAAAAGTCAAGAATTGGTTACAGGTCCAATCCTACCGATCGGTTGGAGCCCGTAACCGGATCGGTTGGAATTGACCAGAAGATCCAACCGATCGGTTGGATGAATTACCGATCGGTTGGAAGGTGACTGTTTTGACAAGATTGCATTTATTGGCGTTTTTACTCCTCATTATCATGGATGGCTGATCATTTCTCACTAATAACTTCTTGGGAACATTTTTACTTGAGAATTAAGTGACTTGGAGGCTATTTAATCACATCTAAGCTTACAAACAACTAGAACCACAAAATCCTAAGTAATAACTTACACCAAGTTATTACTATCTTAATATTTTCTCACCCAAAAGGTTGCTACAGCAGTAAAAACCAGGGAAGCTTTGAATTAAAGTCTCAATAGTTTGGTTGAGTGTGTGGAGTTGTTTATTGTATTTGGTAGTCGATTGGAGGCGTGTGGTTGCTATAGTTCCACGGTTTTAGTTCTTGTAATTCTCAAGCTAGGTACACCTTATTATTTACAATGAACTCTTGTTACTTTGAATATAATGAATGTTTTGTTTACTACTTGTGTTTTAATATAATTGATATGGAGTAATTTGGTATATACTTGTGTGAATGATGTAGTTATTCATGGAGTATTCTTTTCTTTAAAAAGGTGATGCATGAAAACTCTTCTTAATTTATGAGTTTGTTGGGATAATATCTAATCTTGCTTAATTTATTGATAAAAACATCTTTGGGAATATTGGCCGAAAGGGTTTTCTTAATGTTTTTATTCCAAAAAGTTAGTGCACGAATTAGTATGGGATATCGTGTGTGACAAGCATCATGTTTACTCTTTAAAATGGATTTAGCCTCTTAAGTTACCCCGTACTGCTTGTTTCTGCTTTGTGCTCACTCAACATTAACCTTGTTTGATTGTTGTTCTTGCTTGAATTGTAGCTTGTTAATTATTGTTTGATGCTTGATAATGTTGCAGTAGGTTGTGTTTATGTGTTTACCTGGCTTGAGCTTGTTTGTTCATATGGTTGAGCCACTTGTGGCTAAAATCCCCATTCTTACTTAAACAAGCTCATAACTGATGAGGTTATAAGCTTGCATAAGTTTATTTCAAGCTATTCAGTAAAACTTGTTTCACAAAAGTTGCTTTATTTTGGTTGTTAAAATGTTTTTGTAAAAGAAAAATTTTAAAAAATAAAGTGTTTGTAAAAAAATTGCCAATAGCCAGATTTGAACCTGTGACCTCTTGGTCAAACTGGTCAACACCACCACAAACACGTGCACCATCTGGGCTATGTAGTATTTAGTATTTTATATTTCCTGGGTTCTTTTTATAGTAGTACATTTTCCTTTTAAGCTTAATAAGCTTAACAGCTTATTTTTCAGCTTATTCATAAGCTTTTCTTTACTTTTATATATTTCTCAGCCTTATAATAGTATAAAGTATTTTTAGAAAAAGTTTTACATTTTTCACTATTCATCTTGTATTTTCTATAATTTAAATTAGTATAATTAGTTTTTAATTAGTTTTTAATTAATAATAATTAAATAAATAGTTATAAAAATTATTTTCTTTTTCCATTAATTTTCTTTTATCATTAGCTTTGTAAAAATATAATTTTCAAATCCGTTGGCCTTTTATTTCTTTCAACTCGCATTTTATTTCGCACGTTAACGTAACTTTAAATCAAACGTACGCGTTATTAGATTTAGCTCACGTTTTAGGATTCCCTATACCTAATTATGTTTCCCCGTAGTGTTTTAAGATTTCTTTAGTTTGGTAATTACCTTTTGTTTACCCCTAGGTTAATTTATTTTCACTTTCGTTCGTTAATTTTCCAATTTCGTTAATTTAACGTATCGTAAAACCAAATAATCTTTTCAAACATACAAGATTTTAATCCCAATCTCACTCGAAGCTTTCCATTCACACCTCGTTGGGGTACGACCCGGGAAATCACTTCCGGTCTCACAATTTAAATATCACTCTCACAAGTTTTGTGAGATAATCTTTTTCCTAAAAGGTTTACTCGTATTACTTCACGTCTATTTGTCTCACGATAAATTAGACCTCACATTTGTTGATGTATTGATAAATTATTTTTGCACACACCAAAACACAATGAATCAGGGGTTTTGTGAAGACCTACTTATATTGATGTCAAAAAATTCTATGCTTATCACGAGGAGAAACATGGGTTTCGTGGGATGTTAGGAGCAGTGATTGTATGGGTTTGGAGTGGTCTAGTTGCCCAAATGCATATCGTGCTCCATATTGTAGAGGTGATCACATGTCCAATCCATTCATTTTATTGGAAGAGGTTGCCTCACAAGACTTATGGATTTGGCATGCGTTCTTTGGTGTTTATGGGGCGAACAACTGTAACAATTCACAATTTTGAGGTCATTATTTAACTATTTAATTTACTTATTATTTTTATTTTACGTAAATTTACTTTGCGAGCAACTAGATAAGTTGTCCCGCGTACGTCATTAAACATGCATTTAACTCAAACCGATACTTGACAATACTCAGTACAATTATTTTATGCATTTTGGTTTCTTACAATTGTAATTTAAATATTCCATTTTTACTTTTCTATTTTTACTTAAACTTTGTACATTTCGCGTTTTGCACGATTTCAATTCTTTTAAACATCAAGTAATCACCCAACAACCTCAAGGATCACCTAAAATATCAAAATAGGTTTTGATGTCAAGTTTTAATATTTTTATAAGTTTTATATTTTTACGTTACCCGGTTTTAAGTTTCGCGTCTTAAAAACTCCATGTTTGCAATTATCGAGATCAAAATATACTCTAAATGATACATATTATACAAAATACTATCAAAAATCACCAAAATCGACCACCTCCACATGAGGTGGATGATTTCTAAGTGTCCTAAACAATTTATCTTGTCTTCCACTTATTATCAAAACCATTTGATAAAAACAATCAACATGCAAACCACCATTTTCTAGATCTCAAAACTAGAAGAGTTTTGCTCTTCCTCTCTTGTTGTTGTCGTGGACTTCAAGCACACAAACATCACCCATAACTTGAAATTCTACCAAATACTTATGAAGAATATGACAGCTTAAGTTCCATACTTGATACTTGTTCAAAATCATCCATCCAAGAGCTTTATTTTAGAAATTATCCAAAGTTTTTAAAGAAGTTTACAAAATATCTTGGAGTCTTGATCAGGATTTATGGGTCTTGGTGATTAAAGATTTGGAAGCTTGTTGGTGTAGTGATCTCATTTTAGTTCTCATACTTCTTGATTTCTCTTGTGTTTCATTTCATTTGTGTAATAAATCACTTCAACATTTTCTTTTTCACTACTGATGTATATGTCATTTTATGTACTTTTTATGTTTCATATACTTGTTATAATAATTTATGCATTGTACATAGCCTGAATTACCAAAATCTATGATTGGGACTAAGTTTGAAAAGGCCCTTTTCGACCAGGGACTGTTCTTGAAATTTCTGCACTAAATCAGTACACTTAGAGACTTAGGTAAAAACATAGTCCTGTATATCTATCTCTTAGCTTCGATTTTCCGGGTGGATGGCCGTGAGACGATACCCGATGAATTAACTAGAAAATAAACGGTAAAACTAGTCAGAAAACGCATACCATATTTGAATGGTCAAAAACTCTAAAACTTTGTACTGAACCCTCTGTTGCACAAAACATAAAAGTTGTAGATAACACCCTAACTTGAACATAGACGAAAACCTCATGTAAAACGGAGTTATGGAACTCAACTTATTGCGAAAATGGTGAGACTGTTAGGTATTGTCCTGATCAGACTTGACATATTAGAGTAGTAAAATGGTAATTTCACCTAGGATATGCAATTTTTAAAATAGTGGGACCCACAAATCTAGTTAGCACACTTTAAAACCTTTCTGAAAATTTAAAATTCATAATATAACTCCTTACGGTTTAAGAGAAACGAAATTTTTGGTAACGAATATCCACTTTTATTCAAAACCCGCACTTAACCTAAAATTTTATAACTCATCAAAATTTACTTAAAAATATATTTTTATAACATCTAAAAACACTATAAGTAATAATAAAAATTATAAAACTATTTTACAAACCTAAAAATATATAAACTATAAATTTTATTAACACATGAAAGATTTTACATTTAACCGAAGTGGTAGGACCCACTTTTGGGAATAAACACAATAACTCATTTTTGGACAATCTAACCACATATCAACACAATAGGATTTTTTTACTATAAAAATATTATAAACCCGAACTTAGGACAAAATATATTTAAGGACTCGTAACACTTTTCTAACCTGCCAATTTTAGTCCCTGTCACTTTTTAAATCTTCAAAACCATTATGTGCAATTGCATAATTTGTATAATAATTATACGATACTTGTTGCATTATAATCCACTATTTTAAAATCCTAAGACGCAACATACTATTTTTAGGTTGCTCGTAGGACATCTCAGTTTACCCGTCACTCTACTTACATCTTGATATTAACTTTTGTTACGGAGAGTTCATAGTCCCACTTTAACTCTTTATAACCTCACTGGGGGAAATACATGTTATTTTACAATTTGAACACAAGTACTTTGAACTATATGCTTACCTGAATGTATTATTGTCTAAGTACCGTTATTGCCAAATAAGTCCCTAACATCATGAAGCATTAATCACTTCCGTGTGAACATGAATATTGTGAATAGGTCTATTGGGATTGACGAATCCCGTTTGTGCGGTCAGTTAAGATGCCACAAATGCACTATATTTGAATGACTATGTAAATGGCAAATTACCTCGGGACCATTATTATTATTATTATTATTATTATTATTATTATATATATATATATATATATATATATATATATATATATATATAGAGAGAGAGAGAGAGAGAGAGAGAGAGCACGTATTGATATATATACACAAGTTAGTTTTGAGTGTCATGAGCTTAGTGCAATAATAACTACTTTATCAATTGTCTTATAAACTTGAAATCTTGTGGTCCATTATTTATATATAAGCCTATGAATTTCACTCAACCTTTGTGTTGACTTTTTAACATGGTTTATCTCAGGTCCTTAAGGTATTTGGCAAGCATGAAGTCGCACGGAGAATGTTTTGATGGCTTGTATAATATTATCATTCGATAAACCTTTAAAACACTTTTATGTTTGACGTGTTTTGAACTCTAAAACTATTGAGACCTCCTGTAACTCTGATGTTTTATTATGATCGAATGATAAGCTTTTAAAAACGTCTCATTTAGAGTCATTTTTTATGATTATGACTGTTATACTAATAAGTAGCACCCCAATGATATTACATTCCGCTGCGATATTTTGGGGGTGTTACAATAACAATGTCAATGTTATATGTCATTCGCATTTGTTCAACGATCTAAAAGACAGGAAAGCACCGTAGGTTTCGTTTAAGTCTAATGACGTGCCTTATAAATGGGAATATTATCTAACTGCTTGGATATATCTCGAATTGCCTGTTCTTGTTAACCTGATTTCCAGCCAATTGCGAATGATACGAAGCGAATAAGTTATAAGCAAGCGCATGAAGCAGCAAGAAAAGATGTTTTGGCTCGCAAAAGAAAATGTGGGCTATAATAAAAAAAAAATCGCGCACGGTCGATGACTCTTAAGAAAATAACATATATGATTTACACATGCATCATATTACATTATATAATTCAAAAAGCCAAAAGAAGGCAATCTCTCCCAAATTTTATCCACAATAGAAACACCGTGAGGATGATCCCGTAAGAACACATGAAGACACGTTACAAGTCATTAGTGATTTAGTCAATGATGAAGCTCAGCTGAACCTTAAATCCGATTTAGTGGAACACATTTTGGGTCGAAGAAATACTCAATAATTTGTAATTACATTTTATTTTAATTTGAGTAAATTGCACTGTTCGTCCCTGTGGTTTAAGAATAATAACATCACAAGTCCCTCGACTTTCATTTTTGCTTGGTCGGTCCTTATAAAGAAGTTTTGTAACATCATTCGTCCTTATCACTAACAGCCGAGGGACTTGTGATTTAAGGCCAAACCACAAGGACGAACAATAAAACTGATAAGGACGAATGATGTTGCAAAACTTCATTATAAGGATTTACCATGCAAAAATGAAAGTTGAGGGACTTGCGATGTTATTATGGCCAAACCATAGGGACGAACGGTGTAATTTTAATGTAATGTTTTATTTTCTTTGAACTATTAATGTAATGATTTTTTATTTAATGAAACTTCAATTTTAGGGTTTAAAATAAAAAAAAAATAAAAAAAATGAAGAAAAATAGGTTAGTGGTGATATCGGTTGTGTTATTAAACTATGTTGATGGTGATGGTGGTTGAGGACATAAAAGTAGACGTCATGATAAGTTGGCGGTGGTGATGAAAGTTACTATTGTCACCATCTTAGACTAGTGGGAATACGGGGAACGCGTCTTTCCCCTTATACCACACATCTTCCCTTACTAGCAACACCCTCACACAATGAGTCGTTAGCAAAAACATTGAGATGTCGGTCTTCCCCAAGGTCGAGTTGTGGAAGTAAAAAACAAGGTGTTGTCCATGTGTGATGTTAGTTTTTTGTGAGGTATACATGTGTTGAAAAGATTATGTGACGCTGAGTTGGCTTATTACACTATATTGTTTGGGTTGTCTTATTACACTATATTGTTGGTGATGTTCGTAGTGTTGAAAAGATTTTGTGACGCTGAGTTGGCGATGATGATGTCCATGGTCGGAGCTATTAAGGGACCGGGAAGGGTCCCGGCCCCCTCACCTAAACACGTTAGTGTATTTTTTTCGCGATTTCATGTTTTTAATTTTATTTTTTCCATCTTGGCCCTTCCAATTAATGTTCTTCCAGAAAAAAAATTGTTTCGGCCCTCCCAAAAGATTGTTTCTAGCTCCGCCATTGATGATGTCCTTTACTATTACCACTGGCCTAATATTTTGTATTTTGTTCAATTAAGTTATTATATTAATTTTTTTATTTTTATACATGTATGTACTATCAAAACTTGCTAACATTAATAACCGTACTATTAATTGTGAACATGCATATGTTTGTATGTGTTATTTTGTGGGTCAAAGACTCAAACAAGACTGGTTTTGTTAAAAAAAAAAAAAAAAAAAAAAAAAAAAAAAAAAAAAAAAAAAGGTGTACCTATAAGTCTATAACACCATGTTACCAAGACTGGTTTTGGTATTGTGTTACAGAATCATGTCATAAGTACAAAGGGAGATGTGCAGCGTATAAGGTTAAAGCTTAAAGCTAGTGTTCTAGTTCTACGCCTCTCAAATTCTTGAGACTTGAATTTTTATTTATTTATTTAATATTTTTTTGGGTAACCATAGTTTTTGAACTTTTGACCAATTAATTCATAAGATTTGAACTCATCATCGCACAAACTCAGATAAAGTAAATCCCTCTCTTTAGTCTTTTCGAAAGGTTGGCGCGCCTACTTAGGTTGGTTCTATCTCGACTAGAACTCGGTATTTAGTTTTGTATCAGAAAAAATGTAAACGACGTTCTAAGATTTCTCCACCAGTTAAGGAGCTTGTTGACAGAGGTTATTTGTATCT
Source organism: Artemisia argyi (assembly GCA_030686995.1). Classification (NCBI taxonomy): domain Eukaryota; kingdom Viridiplantae; phylum Streptophyta; class Magnoliopsida; order Asterales; family Asteraceae; genus Artemisia; species Artemisia argyi. The sequence goes on from CM060692.1 coordinate 156,144,535, forward strand.
AGCAAAAATTAAATTTAATACCTCGCGTATTTTTTTAATGTAATATTCGCAAACCTTTTGAATTTATAGAGGCTTGTATATACATAGTTAGTCATTTCTTTTCTTCTCTTTATTATTTTTTTTCCCCCTCATCTTCGGATCGATAGTTTAAAATCCTAGATTTACTAATGCTGTAATTCAGAGTGTTACGCCTCGTTATACTTTTTATAATTTATTTTTATGCCAACACACCATACAAGACTAAGCTCATTATTTAAGATTAAAAAAAGTAGCTAAGTCCATCTTTTTGTATACGAGGCATGCAGAACCCGTGCTATGCACGGGCTAAGAATCTAATTGTTAATCGTGTATTCTTTTTGTATATTGGCGAGTGTATACTTAATTATTGTTTTGTATGTTGTATGAAATGTTTAAATTTTCTTGTATAAAAATTTAAAAGTGTTTGGTGTTGTTTTGATTTTGTGGCGTTGTATTCTATATATGGGCTTTTGGTTATTAAGTTGTGATAGCTTTGTTTCTTTTGGCTTATTAATTATTTGCATGATAAAAAATGGTTTTTTTTTCTTTTGGTTTATTACTTAGCCCTACAATACTTGTCTATTAGATGATTTTTGCATGGTAATATGAAGCACACGGGGTCTATCTAATTGGTCATAGTTTAATGTGCGTTAAATATTTTCTTTATTAAGTTTGTAAGTTAAAGTTTGTGTAATAATGTATATATAATAATGCCACATAAACTGTATAAAAATCGTTACAAACCTTTTTAGCTTCATCTTATTTTATTGTAGAACTAATTTCATTGAAAATTAACATTGAAGTTTAACTAATATTAATAAAATTTATCAATAAACTCAATTGTAAATAGCTGACTAAATGAATATTGATTAACACACCATTAATAATTCCTAAAACCTTTGGACTCAACTATTATGTCTTAAATTTTTTTTTTTTTTTTTTTAACTTACAATTGGGTTTGAGCAAAAATTATATATTTTTTTTTATATTCATTATTCAACTTGGATGCTTACAAAAACTAATCATGCTAAAAATTATCATTTAACCATTTAAATGTTGTTTTACATACATGCTCGTGCACATTTTTTTTAATCAATTCGCACATGTGAGCTACATTAATAGAAAACACACATAAATTACTTGTATATGAAAATGCAATAACATAATATATATATTTATGCATATTGCATTAGGTTAAATCATCAATTATTCTTGCAACCTTTTCAACTTCATCTCAATCCATAACCGAGTTTTAATTATATACTAATTACTAAACATCATGAGATAAATTCCAGCAAGCCTTGCACTTCCATATCGATGTTGTATATACTTCACATTAAATGCACCGGTTTTGTTTTTCGATAAAAGTCTGAACTTTTGCTTATGTTTAAAACTCAACTTTTTTATTTGATATTATAATTTACAAACGGATTTTTAAGTCAAAATTATGTATTTTTTCCTTTCTATTCATTATTCAATGTGATATTTTTTTTAGGGGCAATTTCATTCATATCCTTGCAAAATTAAAAAATTTCATAAATATCTTTTTAATACATTAAATGCATTGTACTTTATGCATCAAAAACTAGTAAAAAGGATATATATGATATTTTTGAAATTTTCAAGGATATACATGAAATTTTCCCTTTTTAATATGTCGTATTTTGCTATTATGAAAAACTCATTTAATTGGCGTAAATATTGGTTTCTCACTAATTATTCTACATATAGAAAAAGAAAACACTTTGCGATGCGCGGATCTCTTCTCTTCAACAATAATTCAGTTGCACACGATAAATTCATTCTAATATTTCTCAAAGAGCATTTGAAAGAAACTACCTACATACACTAATCACGCTAAAAAATATCATTTAACCATTTAAATGTTGCTTTACATACATGCTCATGCATATTTTCTTGAATCAATTCGTAAATGTGCGCTACATGAATAGAAAACGCAAATAAATTACTTGAATATGAAAATGCATTAACATAATACATATATATTTATATATATATATATATATATATATATATATATATATATATATATATATATATATATATATATATATATATAACAATCACCTAAATATGTAAGAAACAAAGAAAATAGTTGGTATCCCAATCTTTGGTTCCATTTATCTGAACATGCATGATCTGTGTGATTTTCATGGTACCTGCATATGATAACTAAATTAAGAAAATAAAAGAAGACCAAGTTAATTACAAAGATCTAAAAGATGTGTGAATCATCTCCAAAATGTTGCAAAAGAGAATTTACATACCGCTACCAACAATCAAGGATCTAAAAGATGTGTGAATCATCTTCAAATGTACATGCTAAATGTGATTTTGGCCAGTTTATATAGGCATGAATTAGGTTAAATCATTAATTATTCTTGCAACCTTTCGCAACCCTTGCACTTCATCTAACCGACTTAATTCTATACTAAATGTCATGTAATCAATTCGGGCAACCCTTGCACTTCATCTCTTTTCATGATTGTATAGTTATTATGAGGCTGCATTGAATTTCGAGCATTAGCTATCTTGTACTATATGCAACTACTAATCGATTCCAACTTGTTTCTAACTCTAAAAACTCTATCATCATAACTCCACATTAAATTTAGGGACTGAATCTTATAGTATTATAGATCAAAAAAGGATGTATTAAGTTCATTTAGTAGGGGTGTGCACGGTTCGGTTTGGATCGGTTTTTGGCTAAAACCGAAATCGAATCGAAATATTCGGTTTTTATAGAAACCAAAACCGAAACCTTTCGGTTTTTGACGGTTCGGTTTTTTCGGTTTCTTATCGGTTTCGGTTCGGTTTTTCGGTTTTTCCGGTTTCTAACCGTTGGGCATGAAAAATTTATAACAACAAACTTGTATTACATAAAAAAATTGGTTATTCTTATTTTTACTTTTTTTTTTGTCAATCTAAGCATAATAATGTTTATTCATAATTCTATAATTACACACATATAGTCATATAGATGAGACACACATGCATGTGAACATACACATAGTATGATAATCGTCATATATTTATTGATATACTCTCAAATAAAAACACGACACGACAACATGCATATAAACATAAATGTTAATATAAATATATTATAAATCTACCCACAAAATGAATATGAATTTATAAATTTGATTTATTTAGTTATTTATACATATTGTATTAATTATATGTTATTATATAATAAAATCGGTTCGGTTCGGTTTTTACGGTTCGGTTTTTGGACGAAAACCAAAACCGAACCGTATTTTTCGGTTTTTGAAAAACTAAAAACCGAACCATCGGTTTTTATATTCGGTCGGTTTTTTCGGTTCGGTTTTTATGGTTTTTGGTTCGGTTTCGGTTTTTTCGGTTTTGTTTGCTCACCCCTATCGTTTAGTGCTTCATGTTCTAATGACCTTTAAATTAATGACCTTTTATATAAAGATCCTAAACGAACCGGAACTTCAATGAATCATTGATGAGCCATCAAAAAAGAAAATCAATTGTTATGAGTAAACGTATGAACATGTAAAGATTTTTGTGTTTATTTGGTTAAATGAACGAAAATGAATAAATGTGTCATTTGTTTATTTAAATTTGTGAACATTTGGTACTTCGCTTGTTTATTTATGTTCATCTAGGTTAGTAAGAAGAAAATTTAAAATAAGAAATGTGAGAAGCATCACACATTTTAAATAAGATGGAGAATTTAAGAAAAAATGCATTTATTTTTGTAGATGCATCTAAAATATTCGATTGTGTTTTCTTATCTCCCTTCTCACTTTACTATTATTTCTCAGTTGATCCTAACTCACTGAATGTAATACCAACCCTTGTCGTGTAGGAAGCAAAACATCTAACCTCGCGTAGAAGTATTACTACTTCCGTCTCATAATAATTGTCCACTTTGACTTTTGTAATCTTTATTTTTTAATTTTGACCTTAAATATTTTTTTATATAATATTCAATGAAAATTGTACCATTTAAAACACAATCTATTCATATATTTTTTATAAATTATTATATAAAACAAACAAAAATATTTATGGTCAAAATTAAAGAATAAATATTACAAAACGTAAATTTGAAGAATTAATATGAGATGAAGGGAGTACTTTTTATGTCATTCTCTTTTTGACCTTTATTTCCTAATCTTTTTGGATTCATGATTAACAATGTTTTCGGTTTTATTGTTAGTGGACTTATTTCTATTAGATATGAAATAGTATTTGTATTAGATTAGCATTATTATACTTTGAGCTTAAGCTCAAATGTTAGTGCATAAATATTGTGCAATATGTAGTCTCATATTAATCAATTAAGTCAATCACGTCTTACATAGCATCGAGCCAAAACTAAAGTCCAATCATAAATTCTTTTTTTTTTCTCTCTCTTTATTAGTGTGGGGGTGTGCTTGAGGGTTTTCCCTCGCCACATCAAATTCTCATCATCAAAAAAACACTTACTTTATCTTTTCTTTCAACTTTCCTTCATTCATTACAGCACCTCATCTCTTTTCTTTTGAATTTTTTATATATTTCTTATTATTACAAATATACTCAATACATATCCCCACATAATACTCACTCACACAAAATTGAAAATTAGTTTCTCTCTCCCAAAAAGCTTTCGGGATTGCAATGCGAATAGGAAAAGAAAAGTTGTTTGTCGCCTTGGAAGGTGTGGTACTTTTGTGTTTTCCCAATAGGGAATATGGTTTCCCATGTCCCACACCCATCAACCTTAGTCGACTAGGTAAAAGTTCAATTGCATACCAAGGGACAAATCCTCACCATCCATCTAGTTTGATCTAATGGTGGGGATTAACCTAAGATTAAATATGGAAACCTAAGTCCATGTCTTTTTTTCCCTCTTTCTTTGTCATTTTTTCTTTCTTATTATTTTATTTATTTATTTGTTTATTGTTTTTTTTAATTTACATTTTTTTTACATACACGTTTTTTTTTTTTTTTTTTTTTTTTTTTTTTACATTCACGTTTTTCTCTTCTCTTTTATACATTTTCGTCTACTTTCATATGTATTCGTCCGTTTTTATATGTTTTCGTCTGTTTTCTTACATTTTCGCCTGTTTACGTCCGTTTTATACGTTTTCGTCTGTTTTCTTATGTTTTAGTTCGTTTTCATACGTTTTCGTCCGTTTTCATCTGTTTTCTTTCGTTTTCGTCCATTTTTCATACGTTTTCGTCCGTTTTCAGACGTGTTTTTATGCTTTCATACATTTTCGTCTGTTTTTTGCCCATTTTCTAATGTTTTCGTTTGTTTTCATACGTTTTCGTCCATTATTCATACATTTCGTCCATTTTTTCATCTGTTTTCTTTAGTTTTCGTCCATTTTTCATACGTTTTCGTCCGTTTTCAGACGTGTTTTTATGCTTTCATACATTTTCGTCTGTTTTTTGCCCATTTTCTAACGTTTTCGTTTGTTTTCATACGTTTTCGTCCATTATTCATACATTTTCGTCCATTTTCAGACGTGTTATTACGCTTTCATACTTTTTTGTCCGTTTTCTTACTTTTTGGCAATATCACAAGTGATGGAGGAACCTGTGATAAGACAGGTGCTATCACCGGTGATATGACAAGTGCTATCACCGGTTATATCACAGTTGATATCACATGTGATGTCAGATAGGATATCACCGGTGATATCACCTGTGATATCTCACATGATATCACAGGTGTTTAAGCTTCTTCAGTTTATTTTATAGATATGTTGTGCTTTCTTCAACCACAATTGCAATTTTTGACTGGGCCGTTTTCTGCAACCGAACATCCGAACGAGGAAGAGATGAAGCATTTTGTGGAAGAACGAAGAAATAGAAGGATTATGGAAGTAACTAGAAAAGTGCATGTCATATAATATAGTTTAACTAAAAATCATTTTAAATTATCATCAACTTAAAAAATTACAACTAATACAACTTTAATATGAAGCAATCAGATAAACAAAACACATCAAACGAGTTTTGATAATCATTTTTTTTTTTTGCTATTTTCAACAACTTATAACCTACCACATGAAAATCAAAAGATATCTCAGTTGATATTCATTTTGATAACTTGCAAGTTCGCACTACTTTACATTTTATAATATGACAAGTGTGTCAGCTTCCTTCTATTTGTTGAATCAGTGTTGGTGATGAAGGAACCTGTGATATGACATGTGCTATCACCGGTGATATCACAATTGATATCACATGTGATATCACAATGGATATCACCGATGATATCACCTATGATATCACACATGATATCACATGTGTTTGAGCTTCTTTAGTTTATTTTATGGATATGTTGTGCTTTCTTCAACCACAACTGCAATTTTTTTCTGGGCTGTCTTTTCCAATTGAACATCCGAACGAGGAAAATATTAAGGGTGCGTTTAGTTGAGAGAAAACACCCTTGTTTTCCACAAAATGTATTGTGGAAAACAAGGAAAGCAGAGATCGCGTTCAAATTAGTGTTTTCCAATAAAATTCTCTACAAAACACAAAATTCCTATTTTCAACTTTAATACACAAAACTACAAAACACTTTTTTATTGTTTTCCCCTATTTTCCATTAAAATACCCCAAATCCGTTTTCGTCACTTGTTTTACGTTTTCGACTGATTTTTTACGTCTTCGTCCATCTTTTTACGTTTTCGTCAGATTTTTTACATTTTCGTCTGATTTTTTACGTTTTCGTCCGATTTTTTACGTCTTCCTTCGTTTCTTTACGTTTTCGTTAGGTTTTTTACGTTTTCGTTCGATTTTTTTCGTTTTCATCCGTTTTTTTACGTTTTCGTCAGATTTAATAAGTTTTCGTCTGATTTTTTACGTTTTCGTCCATTTTTTACGTTTTAGTCAGATTTTTTACGTTTATGTCCGATTTTTTACGTTTTCGCTCGATTTTTTCTGTCTTGGCCAGATTTTTTACGTTTTCGTCAGATTTTTTACATTTTCGTCCGATTCTTTACGTTTTCGTCAGATTTTTAAAATTTTTCGTCTGATTTTTTACGTTTTCGTCTGATTTTTTACGTTTTTGTTCCGTTTTTTTACGTCTTCCTCCGATTTTTACGTTTTCGTAAGGTTTTTTACGTTTTCGTCTGATTTTTTTCGTTTTCATCCGTTTTTTTACGTTTTCTTCAAATTTAATAAGTTTTCGTATGATTTTTTACGTTTTCGTCAGATTTTTTGCGTTTACGTTCGATTTTTTACGTTTTCGCCCGATTTTTTACGTTTTCGTCCGTTTTTTTCTGTTTTGGTCAGATTTTTTACGTTTTTGTCAGATGTTTTACATTTTCGTCCGATTCTTTACTTTTTCGTCTGATTTTTTAAGTTTTCGTCTGTTTTTTTACGTTTTCGTCAGATTTTTTACGTTTTCGTCTGGTTTGTTACGTTTTCGTCAGATATTTTACGTTTTCGTCCATTTTTTTACGTTTTTGTCAGATTTTTTACTTTTTCGCCAGACTTTTTACGTTATCGTCCGGTTTTTTATGTTTTCGTCAGATTTTTTATGTTTTCGTCAGATTTTTTTACGTTTTCGTCGGATTTTTTACTTTCTTTATCAAACTTTTTACGTTTTCGTCAGATTTTTTAGGTTTTCATCCGTTTTTTACGTTTTCGTCAGACTTTTTACATTTTCGTCCGTTTTTTAATGTTTCGTCAGATTTTTTACTTTTTCGTCAGACTAATTACGTCATCGTCTGTTTTTTTACGTTTTCGTCAGATTTTTTACGTTTTCGTCAGATTTTTTATGTTTTCGTCAGATTTTTTACATTTTCATCTGATTTTTTACGTTTTCGTCTGTTTTTTACGTTTTCGTCAGATTTTTTACGTTTTCGTTCGATTTTTTTTGTTTTTTCAGATATTTTACGTTTTCATACGTTTTTTTACGTTTTCGTCAGATTTTTTACATTTTCGTCTGATTTTTTACGTTTCCGTACGTTTTTATGTTTTCGTCAGATTTTTTACGCTTTCGTCAAATTTTTTACGTTATTTTTATTTTTTTTTATTTTTTTACGTTTTCGCATGATTTTTTACGTTTTTGTCCTTTTTTAACATTTTCGTACGTTTCCTTACTTTGTCGTCCATTTTCGTTTTTTTTTTACGTTTTCGTGGGGTGTTTTACATATTCATCCGTTATCGCTCGTTTTTTATGTTTTCGTCCGTTCTTTTATGTTATTTTTACATTTTCGTCCATTTTTTGCGTTTAGTTACGTTTATTTACATTTACGTCTATTTTTTCACGTTTTCGTTAGTCAAAACCTAAAAAACATAAATCAAAGATAAAAACGTAAATGAAAGATGAAAACATAAAAATCAGACGAAGACGGATGTAAAGGTAAAAAATCGGAAGAAAACGTAAAAATCGGAAGAGATCATAAAAAATGAAAATATTAAAAAAATGGACAAATGCATAAAAAATCTGACAAAAACGTAAAAAAAATAGATGGAAACATACAAATTCAAACAAAAAAAGTAAACAAACGGACAAAAACGTAAGAAAATAGACAAAAACGTAAAAAAATCTGACGAAAACGTATAAAAACGGTGTAAACATAAAAAGTCAGACGAAAACGTAAAAAATCTGGAGAAAACATAAAAAGACGGATGAAAATGTAAAAAATCTGAAGAAAATGTAAGAAATCTGAAGAAAACGTAAAAAATCTAATGAAAATGTAAAAAATCTGACAAAAATGTAAAGAAACGGACAAAACATAAAAAATGTATGAAAACGTAAAAATACAGACGAAAACGTAAAGAGACTGAAGAAAATGTAAAATAAACTGACGAAACTGTAAAAAAATATAATGAAAACGTAAAAAAACAGACAGAAAACGTAAACAGACTTAAAAAAATGTAAAATATACTGACGAGACTGTAAAAAATCTAACGAAAACATAAAAAAAACAGACAAAAACGTAAAAAAAACAAACAAAAACCCAAAAAATCGGACGAAAAAGTAAAAAAAACGGATGAAAACGTCAAAAATCTGATGAAAACGTAAAAAAAAACAAACAAAAAAGGACAAAAACGTAAAATATCGGACGAAAACGTAAAAAAACAGACAAAAACGTTATTTGATATTATATTTTACTGTTTTAATTTCTTTATTTTCTCATATTAGATTTTTTTAGTTATTTTATAATTTAGTTGGTTAGTTTGTAATATTTGTTTTTGTGTTTTGAAGATGTTTTTATAATATTACTAAGGTGAATAGTGAATTGAGATATAAAACAACAACACTTAAACATGTTTTTTAGTTTTGGAAAATAGAAAACACAAACACATGTTTCTCAAACTAAACGCGTTTTCTAAATTTTTTATTGTTTTGTGAAAATCAAACTCCCCTCCCTTTTTCTACAAAACAAGAAATAGGAAATGAAATAAAATGTTTCCAACTAAACGCCACCTAAGCATTTTATGAAAGAACGAAGAAATACAAAGATTATGGAAGTAACTAGAAAAAGTGCATGTTAACTGTTGTACACAATGATGCAGACTTATATGCTTTTGAGTTATTTGAATATATATATATATATATATATATATATATATATATATATATATATATATATATATATATATATATATATATACACACACACATAAATGATGTCTACTTTTTGGTCATTTTATTATTTTATCACATGTGATATTACTCATATGTAGAATACCAAAATTAGTGTTACATTCTATTGCTTTATCACTTGTGATAATACTCATATGTAAAATAACAGAATTAGTATCATATTACATTGTTTTATCACATGAGATATTACTCTTAAGTAACTAAGAATAATAATTTAAATACTCTTCATCTTCCTTAAAGTGTTATATCACAAGGATAAATAAGTGTCAGTTACAAATATCAAAATAAGTAAAAATGAAGCGAACTATGAAAATAGAAACTTGACGTATTCTCAAAATCAAGCAAGTGTTACATTAAATTAGCATTGTTTTTTTTAGCGAAATAAGAATTCACCTAAAGAGGCTTTAACGCTTTTATTTCTACTAATGGTATAATATCACAAGTGATAGATAACTTTAATTACATTTAAAAAAAATGTGCTTATCCATTGCGATTAAAGACACAAAAACCATCTTGTAACTGAAAATTATAAAGTATTAGAAAATACATTGTTGATAATATATAAAAAAAAAATATACAGATTACTGCATGTATAAATCTATCCACGACCTTCAATTTATTTAATTATCAATTTGTGGAGGTGTATTTAAGTTTATGTTCTACCTGATTGGTTGATTCAACATAATAATCTTGTACTATTGATTCGTTGTGGGTTGGTGGTCCTTAACATTATTTTGTTTGATCAATTGGTAGGTGGTATTATATTATCATGAGTCGGTTCCTGCATGCATTAATTTGTTTCTATGAATTATTATGTGACAATTTAAACTTCAGCGTTTTTAACCCTAACTTCGTGTTAGGGTTTCCTTTTGTTTCTTTGTACGCTGCTACTGTTAGTTTATTTGTTTGGTATTTTTGATTGGAGTTGGGTGTTGTTGTGGGGTTTGAGAGATGAAGAAGGGTTTCTTGAATAATCAAAGTGCCTCCAGGGGGCAAAACGTGATGGGAAGTTATCGGGTGGGAGTGGTGATGTCGATAACAGCTCTTCTTCTTGTTTAGCCGGTCAGACTAGTTTGAAGAGTAGTCAGTCGACTATGAATTCTTCTTCTTATCATTCTATTAATCCCACTAATGTGAGTACTCCTAGTAACGAGCCTATTATTATTGATTGGACCGATGATGACGGAGATATTAATTTTTCTACACGAGTGGACAATAATGTGGTTGTACAGTCCACGAAGAATACTAATGTCGAGAGTGGTGTTTCTCGACATGTTGATGTTAGTTATGGTACTTGTAAGGGGGGTGGACCAGCTGCTTAGATGGCGCAACAAGGTAACAATAGTATTAGTATGAGTAATGTGGTTCCTTCGTTAAATGTGCAACCTACTGTTAAATGAACGTCGTATGCTTTCCTCCTTAATAATGAGCCTATGAAAAAGAAAGTCAACTTCAGGCCCTTGATTAATGAGGTTCGTGTGGATAACCATGATACGATGTTACCTAAGGCTGCTATGGAAAGCGTTTTGAACAGGTATGATACCACTCTTGTTGGTTATTTTCTTGGCAAGAATATTGCCTTCCCTATTGTTCGAAACTATGTCACAAATACGTGGGGTAAGTTTGGTTTTAAGAAGCTTATGAAAAATGATGCGGGTGTTTTCCTCTTTAAGTTTGATTCTAAAGAGGGTGTGGAAAATGTGCTTCAGCGAGGCCCTTGGTTAATCCACAATTCACCTCTCATTCTTAACAAATGGACTCCTGATGTGTCTCTAACCAAAAGTGAGGTAACCAAAGTTCCTGTGTGGATTAAATTGCATAATGTGCCTTTACTTTCATATTCTGAAGATGGCTTGAGCTTGATAGCTACACAAGTTGGTAAACCGATTATGTTAAATGCTTTTACTAGCTCAACGTGTGTTGATTCACGGGGATGTATTAGCTTTGCTCGTACTTTAGTGGAATTATCATCGGACTTTGATTTGAAATGCGAAGTTACTATGGCTATCCCTAAAGAGGATGATAGTGGTTTTATTACAGCGTGCATCAAAGTCGAATATGAATGGAAGCCTCCTCATTGTGGAGTGTGCAAAGTGTTTGGCCATGATCGTATCAATTGTCTAAAATGTACTAAGGAGGCGGTTTGTGGTGACATTCTTGTGGCAACGAAAGCTTCTACTACCTTGAAAAGCTAATTATTGAAGGGAAGGTTACTCTTGTGGATAATGATGGTAAACCTCTTAAAAAGGTTGATTCATCAACTAGGGGGCAACCCATTCTTTAAGGTGGGCAATGTGGTACTTTCTAAAAGCAATGATGATGAAGTTTTTGATGATCACATTGGGACGTTGTATTCTGGAAGTGGAGGTAAGGAGCAAAGTCTTTATAAGCAATGGAAAACGGATACGGGTGATGGCAACAATTATGATAATGATGATTTTGGCCTCTCTCTCCTTCACAATTAAAGGTTGCTGGAATTCAAGACTTTTCTCAACTAGGATGTTTTTAGTTTTTGCATAAAATTTTTCTTATTTTATGTTGGTTGTGGTTTAGTAGTCTTTTTGGTTGTAGCTAGTTGTCTTTTATGGCATGTTGTAATTGACTTGTGGTTGTGTCAAGCGATTGCTTGCGGTTAATGTGGTACTTCAGCCACATTCCATTGTACTTAAACATTTTTTTAGAGTAATATATTTTACCGGGTGGAAGACCCTTTTACCAAATATATATATATATATATATATATATATATATATATATATATATATATATATATATATATATATATATATAGAGCAATGAAATATCTCAAGTAAATTAAAAGTTAAAAAATCATACTTGTTATATATCACATAATATCGCTTGTGATATTCTGACTATCACAGAATATCACTTGTGATATTCAGAATATCATTTGTGATATTCAGAATATCACTTGTGAAAATTCTGAATATCACAGAATATTACTTGTGATGTTCAAATTATCACTTGTGATGTTCAGAAACGTATGAAAACGTCGGAAAATGGCCGACAATGGACGAAAATGTATGAAAACGTAAGAAAACGGACGAATATGTAAGAAAACGGACGAAAACGTATGAAAGCGTAAAAACACGTATGAAAACGGGCGAAAAAGTATGAAAAATGGACGAAAAGGAAAGAAAACGGACTAGAACGTATGAAAACGAACGAAAATGGGTGAAAACGTAAGAAAATAGACGAAAACGTAAGAAAACAGACAAAAACGTAAGAAAGCGTAAAAACACGTCTGAAAACAGACGAAAATGTATGAAAAGTGGATGAAAACGTATAAAAACGGACGTAAACGTATAAAAACGAATAAAAACGTAAGAAAACAGACGAAAATGTATGAAAACGGATGTAAACGTAAGAAAACGGCCAAAACGTATGCAAACAGACAAAAACGTATGAAAGCGAAGAAAATAAAACGTGATTGTAAGAAAAAAAAAAAAAAAAAAAAAAAAAACTGAATAAAAAAATAAAAATACGTAAATTATTAAAAAAAGACAAAAAAAAAAACGAAAATAAAAATATATATATATGAAAGGCAAAAAGCAAAGAAAGAGGAAAAAAAAACATGTAAGAGTCGAGTTATTCTACAAACCAAACATTCCTCACATATCAAGGGACTCATCCTCACCATCCATCTAAAAAAGAAATCAATGGTTGAGATTAAAAGCATTTTATTATTTCACCCATTTTTTATAATTTAAATATCTCTTAAACCGTTAATCGTTAAGCGAAAATAATTACACCATCGCGACGGGCATTTAATTATCTTTCTATAGACAGGCACTTTGATATACTTTCGAAAAGAAAAAAAATCATTTTTTTCACGTTTTTTTTTTTCGTGGCCGGAAAAAAAATCATATATGATATTGCATATCATATATGATATGTAACATCATATATGATTTTACATATAATATCATATATGATATTATATGTAAAATCATATATGACATTGCATATCATATATGATATGCAATATCATATATGATTTTTTCGGCTACGAAAAAAAAAATGAAAAAAACAAAAAAAAAATTTGTCGAAAATATATCAATTAGCCTATCTATAGAAAGATAATTAAATGCTCGTCGTAACGGTATATTTTTTTTCGCTTAACGATTAACGGTTTGAAAGATATTAATATTTGAAAAAAAAGAATGAAAGTGGGTTTTTTAAATTGTTGGGATTAATCTTATCCATTAGATCAAATAAAGATGGAGGGAAGATGGAGGGTGGAGATTAGTCCCTTGGTATGTAAAAAAAGTTTGGCCCTCAAATGATCTTTACTCTTTGGTTTACATATTAAATGTTAGGTTAATCTATACCATTAGATCAAAATAAATGGATGGTAAAAATTTGTCCTTTCATATTCACTAAAATAAAAATATCCAAAATAAAGTGACTATGGTCGACTAAGGCTCGACTGAGTTTTTGTTCGGTTGCCTTTTTAGTCGACTGCATCCAAGTCGACACTTGATTCTTGGTTATTTTAGTCGATTGTCGGTTAATTTTTATTGGTTAATTCAAATTCACGTGACTTAGTGCTACAAAAGGTAGTAAAAGGTGCACATGAAAATTTTGGGTTTTTTTTTTTTGTTTTTTTCCAACAAGTCAAGGATATTTAGTTCGTTTCTTTTGTTTTAAAAGGACGAATATAAAGGGGTTTTTTTTCTTTGTTTTTAAAATATCGACTTCGAAGGATTTGGTTAGGTAGTCGGCTGTTTATTTTTTGGTTGTCTTTTTAGTTTATTATTAATTCGACTCACCCTATTCTTCGTTCAAAATGACAAACGATACTCTCCTCGATTCTACTTTATCATCTACCGATAACCATATGTTATTAACTCAATCATTAGTCAAATTCTTAATTCTCTTTGAGTTTGATGTAGACAAAGCAAACTATGGTCATGTTTGGCAACAAACATTTTGAAGTATTTAGGAGCGACAAGAAGTAAACATTTTAGATGAAAAGCTTGTTTGGCAATACCTCAACAAGCGTTTGAATATTGTGTTACCGCTACAATCTAAAATGCTTCTTGAATAAGCATTCCAGAGTTGCTCCAAGCTTTTGATTTCTAAAATTACATATATGCCCTCATTTGTTTAATCATTTATTTTATTTTAATGTGTATGACATTTTTCGTAATTTTACACCTTATAATTACTGCTACAGCTATGTTATCAAACATGTTTTTTAAACAAACAACTACTCCTTATTGCTACTACTACGTATCGCCAAACATAGCCTATGTTGCGTGGTGTTACTTTTTAAAAAATCATTGTGAAAATTTTGATGTGTTTTAGGTGTGTCTTCCAGTGCAACTAGTTCGGCTCCTCCTAAGTCCTAACGATGAATTGCTTAAAGCAAACTCCGTAGTTAAATCTTGGATTTTTCTAACCCTATCTGAACCCTTTAAGGTACGCTGGTTACGGTTGATCCCAAGTTTGCTAAAGATATTTGGGATCTTCTTGAAAGTATTTTTCTTGACAATAAAGGACACGTACAATTGGTTTAAAAGTTGAACTTCGTGCTATACAACTTGGTGATCATACTATTAGTGCATACTTTCAAACGATCGAGTCCATAATTACATTATTTAATGCTCTTGGCTCGCTTCTTAGTAATGATGATCTTGTCACTTACGCCAGTAATGATTTAATAGACAAGTTTGCTCATGTAGTCGGGATTGTTGCACATCGGGATCCTTTTCCCAACCTTGCCACTGCCCGTTCCATGGTTACGACTTAAGTGATGCGGTTGAACTCCAAGCACAATTTTCACCAAGTCACATGACCTCATCGGCTCCTACGGTGCTCCTAGCCGATAATGGTAACTCATAGGATAATTGTAGCCATGAAATATGAGATTCAGTGGATTATCCGATAATGGTAACTCACAAGATAATTGTAGCTGTGAGCCTGTGAGCCAAAGGTTTGTTTTAACTTTCTTCATGGATATTGTAGATTGGGAACTAGGTGTAGGGTCATGCATGGTTTGTCTGGTTGTATCCCATTGTCACCAAATAACTCATTATGGAACTCGCATACAAATACATCCTAATCTGGTTTTAATGCAAATTCTCCTACTGTACTTATTGGACCATTGGCTTAACTAGCATTAATGAGCCTAACGCTTCATCAAATGGTTTTAATGCAACTTCTTAAAAGTGGGCCTATCCCAATCTGCTCAAGAAGTAGTAATGGGTTGGACAGAAACCAGGTAGGGCTGGAAAAGAATTATGGGCCTGACCAAGCTGTTGAGCGATCACAATCTGCTCAAGTAAACACTGTTGAGCGATCCCAATCACTGTTGAGCGATCCCAATCACTGTTAAGCGATCCCAATCTGCTCAAGTAAACGCTTGCGGAAGTAAAGTCTCCTATCCATTAACACCAATAGAAAAAATGGGTTGTTGGGCCGGTAAAGGCTGTTGGGCTTGGTGGGCCGAGTGGACCTAAGAATGAAACATTATAGGCTGCTGTTAGGCCTACATAGACTGTTGGGCTGGTGGGCCGAACCTAGGTAGTCCTCAAGAAGTAGTAATGGGTTGGACAGAAACCTGGTAGGGCTAGAAAAGAATTATGGGCCTGACCAAGCTGTTGAGCGATCACAATCTACTCAAGTAAATACTGTTGAGCGATCCCAATCTGCTCAAGTAAACACTACTTGACTTGTTGGAGACTAAACTATTAGGCCTGACCATCTGCTCAAGAAGTAGTAATGGGTTGGACAGAAACCTGGTAGGGCTGGAAAAGAATTATGGGCCTGACCAAGCCGTTGAGCGATCAGAATCTGCTCAAGTAAACACTGTTGAGCGATCACAATCTGCTCAAGTAAACTTTGTTGAGCGATCCCAATCTGCTCAAGTAAACGCTTGCGGAAGTAAAGTCTCCTATCCATTAACACCAATAGAAAAAATGGGTTATTGGGCCAGTAAAGGCTGTTGGGCTTGGTGGGCTGAGTGGACCTAAGAATGAAACATTACAGGCTGCTATTAGGCCTACATAGACTGTTGGGCTGGTGGGCGGAACCTAGGTAGTCCTATTCTCACCTTAATAATGCTGTTATAATTTTAGTAGTGTTTCTAATAAATGCATTTATCCGTCTGACTATGTTGGTGATGGGAAGTTGATAGCGGTTTGTAAGACCTTCTAAAAAGTTTTACAATCCTCCTAGGCAGTGTACCTAACCATTGTAGTGTAGTATAGGCAAGACACAGAGGATTGATCGTTCTGTAGGGGAATAGTATATGTGAAGGCCGAAGTGTATGTCGAGATAGGTCTAAAGGTGAGGGATAATTCTCTTTATTTTTTATAAAATCAAATTAAAAACTTGGGGTTGAAAGAGTGGGTGTTTTAGCTACTAATTAACTAAACCAAATCTAAATATACTAAAATAAACTAATAAACAAGAAAAGTAAAGTGTAGCTCTTATAATGAGGAAAACGTGTTTACTTAGATTTCTTTACTCCATAGTTACCTCTTATTGATTAGTCGAATTGTCACGTCCTTGTTTAATTGGTGTGTTGTATTCCTATGTTGTCGTAGGGTGGTGCCAAATTCCCTAACTCTACGGGTATGTTTGGCACAAAGCTTTTTGGAGCTTTTTGGGTAACGAGTGGTGAACAATGAGTTTTTTGATTTTTAGTGTTCGTTTGGCATGAGAGCTGTGGGCTTTGCTATTTTTTAGGAAAGCTCATTTTCTCAATGCTTCTTTATGAAGCTGTGAGCTTTTTTGGCTACTACTCACAGCTCACTGCTACTATTCACTGCTACTGCTCACAGCTACTTTTGCCAAACATAGCCTACTCCTTAGGATCTCCTACTATCTACAAGCCGTAACTCATGCAATAAATACAACGAATAAACCAACTAGTGCACTCTAGAGTATGAAAGGCGTTAAGTCAGACGTTCAAGCTAACACATGTCAGATTATAGCTAGTTTTCCTACTCCTAACGCAAACAACCAATCAAACAAGAGTTAGCCATCAATAATTAATAACTATGCTTCATTATATCTAAGCAAACACAGTTAAACATAGCCTAGCATGTTAAAGTGAAGACAAGAAAAACTGTTAAAGTGAAGACAAGAAAAACACATAATCAAACAACACATAGATATATTGAATGATTAAAGATGAATTACTTAACATCAATGAAACATGGGTTTTGGGGGCTATAAAATCCTTACAAAAGTTTTGAAATACGTGCAATAATTGTTCCTCCAAGATGTTACACGATTTATGAAAAACGTGTGAAAATATATATAGTTATACAAGTGTGACGGCGTCACGTTATGGGTTGTGACACCGTCAGCCCACCACTATTAGGGTTTCGTCCTTTGTGATGAGGCGAAAAGTGTTACGCTTTTAGGGGGTCACTTAAGCCCTAAGTCGTGATTATTTGATCAAATAATGCTTCAAATCGTTCCTTTTGTCATTTTAGGTACCTTGGAGAAGAAATCTGAAAAATGAAGCATTTTGGACATTTTGGAGCGAAAAGTGAAGAAAACGGCAAAATCTCCAAAATCAAGCTGGAAACAGTACCTGACGGCGTCAGGATCTACACTTGACGGCGTCATGTGTTGGCAAATAGGTGGATATGAGGTTTACACGAGACGCGCCAGAATATTTTCGGGACTTAAAGAGTGACGGTGTCACCCTTTAGGACGCGTGGGCCGTCAAGAGTAAATTACAAGTTGACGGCCAAGAGGAGATTAACAAGTGACGGCGTCAAATCTGGATCTAGGCAATCCGAGAAGAGTATTGGCGGCTAGTTGACGACGTCACATGTACAACGTGACGCCGTCAGATTGTATTTCTCTATATATAGTTTTCTAATTTTCATTCATTGAGAGAGAACTTTTGGAGGAACTTTACCACAAACACTAGGTCGAATTTTCACCTTCTTGTAAGGGTTTCAAACCCTTCTTTCATCCATGTTTGAATAAAGATAAGTCCTCCAATAATCATTCAATATGTCTATGTGTTGTTTGATTCTATCTGATGCTTGTCTTTACTTTAACATGCTAGGCTAGGTTTGTTTGTGTTTGCTTAGATGTAATGAAACCTAGCTATTGATTGTTGGTTGATTGTTTGTTAGTTGTTGTGGATGAATGATTTCGATGTTAGGCTTAAGAAAACTGGCTAATTTCCAATTGGTAACTTGCTTGAACGTCTTAAGAAACATGAATCGGATGTGTACTATGATTTTAACGGTTGTATTTGATGCATGAGTGACTACTAAGGATGCCATGTTAAGAGCTAGTTGTCGGCTCGATGTAGGAAGAGGTAGAAGCTTATAGAGTTGGGGAAGATCGTACACCACCCCACAAATGGTATTAAGGAATATAACCCGTCATCCACGCAATTGTAACAAACTAGTCAATTAATGAAAGATAGCTAGGGAGTAGTGAAATATAAGTAAACACGTTTCTCACATTATAAGGTTTTTCTCATATTTACTTTATTGTTATTTTATTTTTATTGCATTTTTAGCTATTTGGGTTAGTTGACTAGCAACTAATTCCGCCAAATACCCGATATTTTTACTTGCTTTTCAAAAAAAAAAAAAAAAAAAAAAAAAAAAAAAGAATCATCCCTCACCTCTAGACCTAGTTTAATTAAGTTTTGATCCTAACGAACACTATTCCTCAAGTAGAACGATCAATCCCCCGCTACTTGCCACTACACTATATTACATCGGTCAGGTACACTGCCTGGTGCGGAATGCAAGCTTCTTGAGATTCCTCGAGAGGTAAAACCTTTTGCGTAGGCGCAATCCCACGCATCAAGTTTTTGGCGCCGCTGCCGGGGAATAGTTATTGTTTAGGTTGAAATTTCATTTTATTAGGTCTACTTGCTAGATTCTTTTCTAGTAAGATTTTTATTTTATTTTTATAAGTCTTCTTTAGTCTATCTTTTTCTGCCCAACCCATTGCTCAAATCTTCCTTGGCCATCATGGTAAACGAAGATCGCTCTAATCTTAGAGTCACTAGGAGTCGTAGTTCCATAAGAAATCTTGTTCCTCCCTACGCAGAACCTGAAAGGGAAATGCATAGGCTAAGGCAATCTCTTCCAACATCCGACCGTTTGGCGCAACCATCAACTTTGATGAAGCTCTTTCTGAGGAAGACTCCGATCATCACCTTACACCCCCTAGCCCCCAATCCAATCACGATATGGACATTCCAGAAATTCCTACCTGATGAGGCAAAAAATGAACCACTTTTAAGGGGTCATTTAAGCCCGGAATTGAATTTATTTGATCAAATATTGCCCTAAATCGTTCCTTTTGTGATTTTAGGTACTTTGGGAGTGAAATCTGGAAAAGGAAGCAATTCGGACGTTTTTGGAGCATAAAAGTGAAGAAAACGCCAAAAACTTAATTTTCCAAGCTGGGAACAGTGTGTGACGGCGTCAAGAGCATTTTCCTGACGGCGTCAAAAGTAAATTTCATGACGGCCCAGTACAGAAATGAAGGCGTCACAAGGTAGAGCGTCAAGAGTTAAATACGTGACGGCCTGGAAAAGTGTATTACATGACGACGTCAAATGTAGATCAAGGCAGTCCGAGGATTCTTTTGGCGGCGAGATGACAGCGTCACAAGATTGTTCTTGACGCCGTCAGCCTCTATTTTCTATATATAGTTTTCTAATTTTCATTCATTAAGAGGAACAAGTTTGGAGAAACCCTAAGGCCGAACCATATACGAATTTTACAGCTTTTTCAAGGGTTTTCAGCCCTTGAATGCTTACATGTGCTATTGAGATAAATGTTCTTTTAATTCAATCAATATTTCTATGTGTTGGTTGTCTATATCTTGTGCTTGTCTTGATTCCACCATGCTAGGCTAGATTTATCTTGTGTTTGCTTAGATCTAATGAAACCTAGATGTTGATTATGTGTTGATTACTTGTTTATGGTTGTATTGGATGAATGATTTCAATGTTAGGCTTAAGAAAACTGGCAGATCTCCAAATGGTAACATGCTTGAACGTCTTAGGAAACATGAACCGATGTGTACTAGGTTTTATTGGTTGTATTTAATACATGAGTAAATTCTAATGATCCCATGTTAGGAGCTTCTTAGCCGGCTGGACATAGGAGTGAAGTAGGCACTCATAGGATTGGGGAGTTAAGTACGCCACCCCATGAATGGTATTAAGGAATACAATCCGTCATCCATGCAACTATAACAAGTAATTAACGTGTAAAAGATATCTAGGGAGTAATGAAATCTAAGTAAACACATTTCTCCACTTATTGCTCACAACCTTAGTTTAATTTAGTTTATTTTCATTTTTAGTATTTTATTTTGATTGCATCTTAGTATTGGGTTAGTTGACTAGCAACTAATTCCGCCCAAATCCTTCAAACCTTAGATATTTACTTGCTTTCTAAAAAATATAAAAAAATACAAAAAGAATCATCTCTCATCTCTAGAACTAATATTTAGGTTTTCTAATCCTAGCGACACTATTCCTAGCTGAACGATCAATCCCCCGGTACTTGTCACTATACTATACTACAACGATCAGGTACACTGCCTGGTGGGGGTTGTAAGCTTCTCAAGATCCCTTGAGAGGTAAAGCCTGGTGTAAACCCCACACATCAAGTTTTTGGCGCCGTAGCCCGGGGAATAGTTATTGTCTAGGTTAGAATATCTTTTTATTAGGTCTACTTACTAGATTCCTTTCTAGTAAGATTTTATTTTTTATTTTTAGGTTCTCTTTAGTCTATCTTATTTCTTCGTGTTTTTGTTCGTAACTTTTCACCACTCGACATCATGGACGATGGGAACATCTTTGAACCCGTCATCCCGCCACAACAAAACCCACCACTAGAACCTCTTAGGCCCTGAACCTTAGGAGAGTATTCCCGACCTAGCCACCAAGGCTACCGAAACACCATTGAGCTCACCGGAGCCAATGTGACCCCCTTGCGATCCGACACCATCCGGTTGGTGCAAAGCGGATGTGCATTCCATGGACTTCGTTCCGAAGATCCAAACCAACATCTTAAGGACTTCCTAAAAATCGTAGACTCCATAGACCTAGATATTGAAACTAGAGAGACAACCCGATTACGCCTATTCCAATTCTCACTACGGGATCAAGCTAGTCAATGGCTTGAGCGTTTACCCGCGGGATCCATCACCACATGGGATAATCTCACCAATCGCTTCCTTACTCAATTCTTCCCACCGGGGAAAACTGAAATGCTGAGAAATGACATTTTGATGTTTGAACAACATCAGGGTGAAACCTTCTACGAAGCATGGGCCCGTTTTAAGGATCTCCTCCATAAGGTCCCTCATCATGGTATAAACCTTTGGTTATTAGTTCAGATTTTCTACGACCATGTTGACTATCACACTAAATGCACAATCGATAGGGCCGCGGGAGGTAAACTGCGTGATAAGAACGCCGAGGAGTCCTGCGCAATTATTGAGGAGCTCGCCACCGATAATCAAGAGATGTGGGAGTTTAATCATACAATTAAAGCGGCCATCAATGCAGTCTCAACATCTGGAGGAACCACCGAAATCCCCGATGAACTCCTATGCAAACTCGAGGCAAAAGTTGACTATTTTTAGGAAATGCAAAGGAGACCTTTAAGTCCTAGACGGGCTACTGTCAATTCTGTCTCGAAACCGACTTCAACACCATCATCAGAGTCACCCTCTAGAGAAAATATCGAGACTTTTCAAAACTATGCCCACCTTATTCCCCTCCCAAGGAGCTTAGCTCGAAGTTTGAAGCTAGGATGAGAGAATATATGGCAACTCATTCAGATCGGCTTGCTAGATTCGAGGAAGCAGTTTATAAGCAAAAAGAGGAGATGCAAGAGAAAATGAATGAGATGATGAGTCTATTGGAGGAGTATGCCAACCAGAGGACCCCCGAAAGAATGCTACTAAGGAAAGAAAGCGTCACCCCCACTACCCAATTTGTTAATTCCATCACAATTGTCCACAAGGATGACGAGAAGGTAGAAGCCTCTACTAAACAGACCTTAGATAAGCCACCAAAATCCCAACCCTTGAGTCACTACCTGAAACATGATATAAACGAAAACACCATAACAAATTGGATTAAGGGTGACGGGCGTAACCAACCTTCCAAACAGGGTTCTGAGAAATAGGAAAAGGGAAAAGATGAGTATGATACGTTACCTGGGGGGTCAATATTCGAGAGGCTACTGGTACAAAAAGTGGCTACTAAGCAGATAGCGTGTGGGAACTTTGAGATACCAACCAACATCAGGGATTTGAAATATCTTAGTGCTTTCGCCGACCAAGGGTCGGAAGTAAATCTAATGCCCCTAACTATTTACATCCAACTAACCTACTCGTGTTAGGTTGTCCCTCGCTGGACACTCGTACGTATACCCCCTAGGAATCGCAGAAGCTGTATTAGTTAATGTCGCAGGATTCATGTACCTCGTTGATTTTATGATCATCGATGATAAAGGAGATGGATGCATGCCAATAATCCTTGGGGCACCATTCCTCGCCACTGCTAGGGCTGTCATTAAGTATGAAGGCAGGAAAATTGAGCTTAAATCTGGAAAAAGAAAGATTAGCTTCCCCATGACTCCGCGAAGTGGGCATGAGAATTTGAGTTGGAGAAAGCTCGAAAACAACATTGACACGACACCCATTCGTGTTCAGAATAAAATTCTTGCATGGGAGGCAAGAATCAATAGCTACAAGGAGGCTAAATATCAATGTTGTAAAAATCGTGAATCGGTACTGAGGCGGTAGGGGGGCGATTAGCGATTTTTTACCGATTAATCGGCCGATTTTTGTGACTCGACCGATTAATCGGCCGATTTCCGTGTAATTCTCTCCAAGGTCGCAGACCGATTAGCGATTACTCGCCGATTAATCGGCCGATTCGGCCGATTTTTGCAACACTGCTAAATATGAAAGAAGCAAAAGCAATAAGGTTCATGTTGAATTCGAACATAATCGACCAGCAGAAAGTCATATCCCATTCGAGGAAGAGAACTTGGTACTCTTAAGACACTTGGAAACAACAATACCACCCGATAAACCAAGTCCTTGGTGGTATGGGCCTTTCACAATTGAGAGCATGAACCAAGATGGGATGGCTAACTTGAGAAGTAAAGTAGGTGGAGAGGTGATTGCAAGTATCGACAGGTTGAGGCACTACCACCACAATAGTAATGATCACAACTACATAGGGTACATCATCTCAAGGGATGAGGTCACGTAGTAACCCATGACCTTGAGTCTAGCTACAAGACTCGTAAATAAAGAAAAGCGCTTCTTGGGAGGCAACCCATGCTTTGTGTGATTTTATTTTGTTTGTTTGTTATTTGCTTCCGTATGCATGCTTTATTTTTATTGTTGGTAGATCATGTTTCTAAACTAAAAACTGGAAATACTTTACTTTGTTGTTTGGCCTAGTCTTAACTCCACCTAAAGGTATTTTTGCAAAAGATAAGTGTAAGGGGAAACCCCAAATATGTTTTTAAGAAACAAACCGATCATGATTCTCCACAATATTAAATGAACATGTATATTCGTATTTGTTAGAGTCAAATGCTTGTATCGAGTCATAATGAAGTTTTACAGGATTTTCCAGGAAGTAGGACCAAGTTTTTTCAGAAATTTTCCGGAAACTTAACATAAGAATTTCTGCAGGTCACTTCTGACGGCGTCACGTGTAAAAATCTGGAAATTTTACCAGTTTTGTTTTTCTAACGGAGTTTTAAAGTTTTTGTTGAATTATTAAGTTTTATAATCTCCAGGAAATCTGCAAACTTCATTCTACAAGCATTTTATCTTATTTTGTTTTCTAGGATTTAGTAACTTATGTAGATTACCGCCGATTTTATGCGAGGTTGTCTTGTTTGTTTTCTCAGGATTTACAGGTTATGTATGACAAGAAGATGATTTATATTGTGGAAGGGAAACTTTGATTGTTCATTTTCTTGGAAGAAGATTTAACCTGGACACCTTATTATCCATACCGAGCGAATCAGGGGAGTATTTGATTTCATTCGTTTTACTTATTTCACTTTTAGATTCTTTACTTGAACATTGGGGACAATGTTCATCCTAAGTGTAAGGGGAGGGTAAAATGATGATACCTTATAGATAAACTTTCGCTTGAGTTTGTTTATTTAATAGTAGATGTGTAATAAAACTATGAGAAATACTTGTTAGTGTAATTTTAGCGCCAAATTTAAATTTTTTTACAACATTTAGGAGTGAAACTTTAGCCATAGCAAGCATCTCATGGATAGGAGATTGTATGACTAGCACAAAACCGTACTATTCAGAAAAATTTTCCACCCAAATATGTGAGGTTCGCCTTTAGATTTGATAGGAAAACCATTCACTATTAGTGCTTATGAGTGTACCGGTAGCATTTAGATTCTAGAACTTGCGTTAGTGATGCATCCCGAGACCGCTAGTGAGACTACATTCGTGTAGTAGGATTTACTACATGATAAGAGGCATTAGGATCACCCTTGTGTTAACCCCGTATTATAATTACTTGACCATTTAAGTCATATTACTTGGCTATTTAAGTCAACTAATTTTTCCCACACCCTTAGCGTTGTACTCATTTTTAGTACACGAAACCCCTAGTACACCCCTCCGAGCCTATCTTTTCATTTCTAACTTTAAGCATTTTACTTAAAGGAAGAATTTGTTACACCCCACTTAAATGTACAACCAAATCGCCTAAGCCCTCCGTGTATGCACTCATCTTTAGTGCATTATTGTTATTTGTTTAAACCCTAAGTTAACTATCTAATTGATTACATGGTTGCTAAGTCGAGTCATATCCTTGTACATATTATTTTAGGACGATTGGGACTCATGGGTAAAGTAATTATTTATGGAGTAATGGGGAAGAACATCATATTATTACCCCCATATGTACGTTAATCTTAAAAGTACTCCAAGTGTTTTGATTTTCTTAATTCGAGTCATTAGATTAGTTTATTGTAAAGTATGTAAAAATTCAAGTGTAAGGGGAATTTTCATTCCCTATGATGTATTATTTTGGATGGTAGGGTAAGAGTGTATGAAAAAAAAAATCGAAAAAAAAAATCAAGAAAAAGAAAAAAAAATAGAAAAAGAAAAGAGAAAAAACATACGGACTACCATCCTTTTTTATTCTATGTTCATTTTATGTTTTTGTTATTTTTTCATTTATTAGCTTAAGTCGAGTCTAGTCTTGGCTTAGCAACGCCATATTGTACATGTAATTAACCAAGATTGTTAACTCGCCACCAGTGAAGACTGCCTATATCCAACAAAACCGTGTATTTCATATCCCTACACCTAATGTTACAACCCTTTAAAAGACCTCTTTGATAGTTTATCCTAGGTGCTTACGCCATGTGGTGGAGGTTTGATCCTTTCCCAAGCCTATGGTAATCTATTTTGCTATGACAGGTAGTGAGAGATATATTCCGTTTGCATATTGTAATTTATACGTTATTACACTCGAGAGATGTGAGTATCTAAACACTATTTGTGAGGTGCTAGTATATGACCTCCGTGCTTGTCTTTGGTCTTTAGTGGAACGATTATTTGTTGTAATTACTTTTATATTAGTGTTAAATGACCCCTAACTTGTATTTTGAGTAGAATAAAAGCGCATTTGCTTGAGGACAAGCAAATCTCAAGTGTAAGGGTATATGATGAGGCGAAAAATGAACCACTTTTAGGGGGTCATTTAAGCCCGGAATTGAATTTATTTGATCAAATATTGCCCTAAATCGTTCCTTTTGTGATTTTAGGTACTTTGGGAGTGAAATCTGGAAAAGGAAGCAATTCGGAGATTTTTGGAGCATAAAAGTGAATAAAACGCCAAAGACTTAATTTTTCAAGTTGGGAACAGTGTGTGACGGCGTCAAGAGCATTTTCCTGACGGCGTCAAAAGTAAATTTCATGACGACCCAGTACAGAAATTAAGGCGTCACAAGGTAGAGCGTCAAGAGTTAAATACGTGACGGCCTGGAAAAGTGTATAACATGACGGCGTCAAATGTAGATCAAGGCAGTCCGAATATTCTTTTGGCGGCGAGATGACGGCGTCACAAGATTGTTCTTGACGCCGTCAGCCTCTATTTTCTATATATAGTTTTCTAATTTTCATTCATTAAGAGGAACAAGTTTGGAGAAACCCTAAGGCCGAACCGTATACGAATTTTACAGCTTTTTCAAGGGTTTTCAGCCCTTGAATGCTTACATGTGCTATTGAGATAAGTGTTCTTTTAATTCAATCAATATGTCTATGTGTTGGTTGTCTATATCTTGTGCTTGTCTTGATTCCACCATGCTAGGCTAGATTTATCTTGTGTTTGCTTAGATCTAATGAAACCTAGATGTTGATTATGTGTTGATTACTTGTTTATGGTTGTATTGGATGAATGATTTCAATGTTAGGCTTAAGAAAACTGGCAGATCTCCAAATGGTAACATGCTTGAACGTCTTAGGAAACATGAACCGATATGTACTATGTTTTATTGGTTGTATTTAATGCATGAGTAAATTCTAATGATCCCATGTTAGGAGCTTCTTAGCCGGCTCGACATAGGAGTGAAGTAGGCACTCATAGGATTGGGGAGTTAAGTACGCCACCCCATGAATGGTATTAAGGAATACAATCCGTCATCCACGCAACTATAACAAGTAATTAACATGTAAAAGATATCTAAGGAGTAGTGAAATCTAAGTAAACACATTTCTCCACTTATTGCTCACAACCTTAGTTTAATTTAGTTTATTTTCATTTAGTATTTTATTTTGATTGCATCTTTGTATTGGGTTAGTTGACTAGCAACTAATTCCGCCCAAATCCTTCAAACCCGAGATATTTACTTGCTTTCTAAAAAATATAAAAAAATACAAAAAGAATCATCTCTCATCTCTAGAACTAGTATTTAGGTTTTCTAATCCTAGCGACACTATTCCTAGCTGAACGATCAATCCCCCGGTACTTGTCACACTATACTATACTACAATGATCAGGTACACTGCCTGGTGGGGGTTGTAAGCTTCTCAAGATCCCTTGAGAGGTAAAGCATGGTGCAAACCCCACGCATCACTACCCCTAAGTACCTTAAGGATTACCCTTCCCCGAACCCTCGTGGCTTTTCAAATGCTATTGTTTTTCCAAACGAACGCACCAATGGGGTCTTGCATGCAAATGATGTTTGGCTTGTCCAAAGTGTATGCAAGTTTCACGGGTTGAAAACTGAAGACCCAATCCAACATGTTAGGGATTTCTTGAAGATAGTGGACCCTCCATACGGATGGAGCCACTAGAGACACGTCCCGATTACGGTTCTTTCCTTTTACCCTTCAAGAAAAAGCCAAAGATTGGTATGATAAACTTCCTTCTGAGTTCATTTTTACATGGGAACAACTCATCTCTAAATTTTATGAGAAATTCTTCCCATCAGGAAGAACCTCAGCATTTAGGGACAAAATCCTCTGTTTCCGTAAAGGAAAAGAAGAACCCATCTATAAATCTTAGATTAGATTCAAGGATCTAATAAGACAAGTTCCCCATCATGGCATCGAGCTTTGGCTTCTTGTCCAAATCTTGTACGATAATATCTCCCAAAACGACCAGAACGGAATCAATAATTCGATAAAAGGAAAAATAGCCAATCTAAGCGCTGAGGAAGGGTGGAATAGGATTGAAGAAGACGATACCTGGGATGAAGCCGATTCAACTATGAGTATATCCGAGATCGTACAAACACCCTCTCTTGAGAACCGGCTGAGAAAGCTTCACGAAAAGGTATCATACCTAGCAGGGTCGCGAGCAACTAAACGATTGTCAAACCCATACTTGATTTGTGACCACTGTGGGGGCCCGCATGAAGTAGAAGAATGTGGAGAAGAAACCACCACCGAACATGTGTGTTTGTCAAGCCATGACATCTTCGATGATCCTTCCCTTTTAACTTTTTACCAAAACGATAATTTTACCCCTTGGGGAAATCTTGTAAGAAGAAAGGAGGGGGAAAAAGGTCCTGACTTCAAAATCAGGAGCACTTTTGAGGATGATCTCGGACACTTCACTCATGAAAAAGGTTTATTGTTAAAAGGGCTCGACGAACACATCCCTTATCAACAAAATGACATAGAAAAAAGGTTCCTAGAACTTAATGCTGCCCTTGATGGCCACAACAAACCCCACGTAAACCAAAAAGACCCCTTGCTCGTTATTACCACCCGAGCCAGAACAACAACTAAGGATCCTCCTTATGCGAGCCAACACCTCGTCGCCATTGAGCCGGACGCTCTTCACGAAGAAGAAGTTAATGTGAGCGATGAGATTCCTGAGCAACCCCCTCAAATAACCTCCTCTCCACCTACTCCACCCAACCAACCCGTTAAAGTCCTATATCCGTCCCGCCTCAAGAATCAAAAGATTGAGAATGATAATAAAAGATTCTTGTCTTACTTAAAGGATTCGGTAGTTGCCATACCCCTCCTTTATGCATGCTACCATATGCCCAAATATAGTACATACTTCAAGAGACTACTCGCCAACAGAAAAAGACTCGAGGGTCTTATGACCCTAGGAGAAGAATGTTCGCTGGTGACCCAACGAGGACTACCAAAAAAGGTGGACGCCCCGGGTAGTTTCATCTTGCCCCATTCCTTAGGATCTCTATCGGTAAAGAATGCTCTAGCTGATTTAAGGGCAAGCATCAACCTCATGCCATATTCCATGTTCCTCAAATTAGGGTATTCAGGATTGAAACCAACCCGTATGAACATCCAACTAGCCGATCGATCAGTCAAATACCCCTTAGGGATATGTGAGAACGTGCTAGTTAAAATAGGGAAGTGAAAATTTCTGGTTGACTTCATAATCTTGGAGATGGAAGAAGATGACCTAGTGCCCATCATCTTAGGGAGACCATTTCTTGCCACTGCTCGCACTGTCATTGATGTTCATGATGGCAAGTTAACCTTACGAGTAGGAGCCGATAGCTTAACCTTTGATATTAAGGATACAATGAACCTTTCTCTCGAAGCAGCTAACCGGCTGTATTTCATCAGAGAGGTCGATGAATTAACCGATGTCATTGACAACTATGTTGATGAACAAGTCAAAGAAGGCTGGTGGCGGGACGAAGCTTTCCTACCCATATTTGAGAAGGAAAAGACAGAGGGTGCTAGCGCAGTCTCCTTCTATCCTGGACGAGAAATCGTTGAACCACTCGAGCTACGTAAGCCCGAAAACAAACTTAAACCCTCCATCGTCGAGCCACCCAAGTTAGAATTTAAGGAACTCCCAAACCACCTAGAATACGCTTTCCTCCAGGGAGAAGATCAACTCCCGGTAATCATAAACTCTTCCCTTGAAGGTGGACAAAAAGACAAACTCATAGGAATTTAAAAAACATATAAAGGGGTTATTACATGGAGTGTAGCTGACATTAAGGGAATTGACTCGACCTTTTGCACGCATAAAATCCTCATGGAAGAGGATTATAAACCAACCGTGCAACCCCAGAGGTGAGTAAATCCCAACATCAAGGAAGTTGTGAAAAAAGAAGTCATCAAACTCTTGGATGCAGGGCTAATCTACCCAATTTCATATAGTCCGTGGGTTAGTCCTGTACAAGTTGTACCAAAGAAAGGAGGGGTGACAGTGGTAAAAAATGACAACGACGAGTTAGTGCCTCAAAGGAGAGTCACTGGTTGGCGTGTGTGCATCGATTATAGGAAGTTAAATGATGCAACCCAAAAGGATCACTTTCCTCTCCCATTCATAGATCAAATGTTGGAAAGATTAGCAGGGCATGAGTACTATTGTTTCTTAGATGGGTTCTCAGGGTATTTCGAAATCCCCATCGCCCCTGAGGACCAAGAAATGACCACGTTTACATGCCCTTATGGGACATTCGCTTATAAGAGAATGCCTTTCGGGTTATGTAATGCCCCCGCCACTTTTCAGCGATGTATGACTGCAATCTTTCACGAGTTGATAGAAGACAACATGGAAGTCTTCATGGATGATTTCTCGGTCTTTGGAGACTCTTTCGATCGTTGTCTTGCTAACCTCGAAAAAATGCTCAAATGTTGTGGGGAGAACAACTTGGTTCTAAAATAATGCTATTTTATGGTAAAATAATGGATTGTGCTTAGGCACAAAGTCTCAGGGAATAGAATTGAGGTAGACCGAACAAAAATTGAAGCTATATCTAAGCTACCTTATCCAACTACAGTCAAGGCAATACGTTGCTTCTTGGGTCACGCTGGTTTCTATAGGAGATTCATTAAAGACTTCTCTAAAATAGCTCGGCCAATGACTCATTTGCTTGTAAAGGATGCTCTATTTGATTTCTCTCAAGAATGCAAGGATGCATTCGATCAGTTGAAGCAGGAACTTATGCAAGCCCAGATCATGGTTACACCTAATTGGGAATTGCCCTTTGAAATCATGTGCGATGCCAGCGACTATAATGTTGGAGCAGTATTAGGCTAAAGGCTTAACAAACACTTCCAGCCAATATACTATGCTAGCAAAACTATGAATCCTGCTCAGGAAAACTACACCACCACTAAAAAGGAGCTATTGGCTGTAGTATTCGCTTTTGATAAATTTCGCCAATATCTTGTCCTTTCAAAAATGGCCGTTTTTAGAAATCATTCGGCTCTTCGATACCTTTTTGCTAAGCAGAACGCTAAACCACGGCTAATTCGTTGGATCTTGTTGTTGCAAGAGTTTGATGTAGAAATCCGTGATAAGAAGGGAGCAGAGAATCTAGTGGCTGATCATCTCTCTCGACTCAAAAATCCCAGCCTTAGTGAATCTGACAAGAGTGAGATTCGGGATTCATTTCCTGAAGTGCAGCTGATGTCAATAAATGATTATGAACCATGGTACGTGGATTATGCTAACTACCTGGCAAGTAGAATTATTCCGGAATACATGAATAGACACGAAATAAAAAGGTTCTTCGCTCAATTGAAATACTACTTTTGGGGCGAACCTTTCTTGTTTCGCATATGTCCTAATCAAGTGATCAGGCATTGTGTTTCTGAAAAAAGAGGCAATAAAGATGATGAAAGAATGTCATTCAGGCCCATCTGGGGGGCATCATGGAATGAACACTACTGTACGAAAATTTTCGACGCAGGATTCTATTGGCCTACAATATTTCGTGATGTAAAGGGAATGATACAGGCATGCGACGCATGTCAACGAGCTGGAAATATCTCCAGGAGGGATGAAGCACCTCAGAAATATATACAAGTTTGTGAGGTTTTTGATGTTTGGGGAATAGATTTAATGGGCCCCTTCCTATCTTCAGGGGGAATGAATACATCTTAGTGGCCATTGATTATGTTTCAAATTGGGTAGAGGCACAAGCCCTTAGGACCAACGATGCTAGGGTAGTTATTCATTTCTTAAAAAAACTGTTTGCTTGGTTCGGCATTCCTAAAGCTCTCATTAGTGACAAAGGAACCCATTTCTGCAACGCACAAATGGAAAAGGTTATGAAAAGATATAGAGTCTCCCACCGATTCTCCACCGTTTATCATCCTTAAACCAACGGTCAAGTAGAAAATACCAATAGAGCGATAAAGATAATATTAGAGAAAACGGTCAATCAAAACAGGAAAGATTGGTCGTTTAAACTTGATGATGCTTTATGGGCATTCCGAACTGCCTATAAAACACCTATTGGAATGACCCCGTTCCGCATGGTCTATGGCAAGGCATGTCACCTTCCAGTAGAGCTGGAACACAAGGCATATTGGGCACTTAAGGCTTGCAATTTGGATTATACGGTCGCATGAACAAATATGTTCTTGCAACTCCAGGAGCTTGATGAATTGAGACGGAAAGCGTATGAATCCTCCATTACATATAAAGAAAGGGAAAAAAGATGGCATGACCAACAGATTAAGAGACCTAAGGAGTTCTCAGAAGGAGACAAGGTTCTACTATATAATTCTCGTTAAGGTTGTTTCCTGGGAAACTTAAATCTAGATGGTATGGACCTTTCACCGTGAAAAGCTCCTCTAAAACCGGGGCTGTTGTGTTGATGGACGGTGAGAATAGGGAATTTACTGTGAATATACAACGCGTTAAGCATTATCAAGAAAATGGTAATGAAATGATCAATGAGGAGGACATAACCTTTGAGGAAGAGGTCACGTAATTGCCCGTGACTTTGAGTCTAGCTACAAGACTCGTAAATAAAGAAAAGCGCTTCTTGGGAGGCAACCCAAGCTTTATTTGTTTGTTTGTTTGTTTTTATTTGTTTCTGTGGAAAACTAGAAGGGGGGGGGGGGTTGAATAGTTTTACGTCATTTTTAAATTATTGTAAAAGTTTGTTTAAAAGTTTTCTTTGTTTTATAAAATATAGATTCGATGTTATATGAAATCAAGTCGTGCACAATATGAACAACACTAAGTATGTACGATAAAGCAATAATAACGTAAGTAAAGAAATAGATAAGGGTTGGAAAGATCAAACCGAGAGACAAGAGATTTATAGTGGTTCGGCTACAAGGTCACCTTCCTTGCCCTGCTCCACTCCCCGAGCACCTAACTCGAGAGTTTTATTCACTATATCAACAAGCTCCCTTATGGCGGAGAAAACCTTACACACCAATTTACACACCACAATAACTTCACAACTTAATCACAACTTCTACACAACTAGTTCACACCTATTCACTACTTAATCACACCACTTCTTCACACCAATCTTCTACACACCAATCTTCTTCCTAACTTATCTTCTTCACAACTATTCTTCTAACCAATCACACTATATATCAAACTACACTATCTTCTAACAAATATTCACAACTAATCACACAATGAAATAATAACAATGATGATTCACTAACAACTTAGTTGTGGAGATCACAACAAGTTGTAATACTTCTTGTCTTGAGGGATAGAAGTATTCTTCTCTTGCACTTGATGGGATGATGTTTGGATCACTTTGAAACAAAGATTTAAGAATGTATGATCAAAGGATTTATAGATTGGAAATGGAGATCTAGAACAGAAAGTTCTGGAGTGCAAAAGGTGAGGAAAAAAATCCAGGGTTAAGGTGGTATTTATAGGCAGAAGATTCTGACAGAGGAGCGTGGCCGGTCCCCTTAAATCAAGGCCGGTCCCCTTAATTTTAAGGGGACCGCCCCTTATAATTAAGAGGCCGCCCATCTGAAACGGCCAGAATCTTTGTCTTTTAGTGGGGAAAGTTTATTTGGTGAAAAACTAACTGATTTTGGTTAAAAATTTGAATTCATATATTTAGTATGAATAAAACATTTTTCTTTATTACCAAAAGTGTTTTTCAAAAATATATAATATGTTTATATAATTAAATAAACTTTTCATTAGTTAATTAAATACCCCTTTGATCATAAATTGCACTAATCACTTTGTTTATTCATACCTTAAGTGATTTGGATGTAAGGAGAAATATTAATCACTAAATACTTGTTTATGTCACAAGTTTTAGTTCTATGAGTTTATATTTTGTGATAAATAAAACATAGAGATATTGATAACATGTTAATAATGTTTTTAGACATTATTTATGTCAACAATCTCCCCCTTTTTGATTATTACAAAACCTTAAACTCAATATATCTAAAACTTGTTTTTTTAGACAAGTATTATAGAGTTTACATTTCTCTTCTCCCCCTTTTTGTAAAATTAAAAAGGTTAAGCCGAGTAAGCTTCGCGAGGGAAGTTTAAACGGGTAGAAAGCTCCCCCTTGATGTATGCTCCCCCTCATTTGAGAGCACCAAGGGAACGAGCTACGGAGATCTTTGCTACAAAAATATTTGAAGAGAGCAAGATACACATATATGCAAGGCAACAATTATGCAACTAAACATAAATTCATTCAAGCATTACAGAAATGATAAGCATTACAACATTCAATATGCTTTAAGCATATTAATAAAAACAACACAAAAGAAAAGACATAGTCCTATATTGCCTAAGAGAGCACTTGGACTTGCTTGCAACCCATGGTTGATTGTTTTATTTGCTTGAAGGGAAACATAAGCATAAAGCTTAGATGTTTGATTGAGAGGGATATGGAGTGGAGTATGGAGCGGAAGAAGTGCATCTCACGATGTTGTATCGTGTTAAGGGTGGTATTGGATGATTACGAGTGAGAAGATATTCAATCCAAGAAATATCTTCACTCAAGTAGAGGATTTGTTTTTGAAGGAATATGCAACAAGGGCAAAAGTGAGTGTGGTTTGTAACTTGATCCAAGTTGAGAGAGTGGGGAAGGCAATTTGCATAGGGTGATGATGGAGGTTGCCCTTTGTTGCGTTGTGCAAGATGCATAGCAAGGAGATCACTAAGATCATGGATTTGGTTTATTTCATCACGGAACTTTTGTTTTTCCGTGGCAATGTGGAGGGATAATAGGTTTGGTATGGATGAGTTGGGTTTGTGTAGTTGGAATTGTAGTTTGATGGTTGATCAAACTTGTATGGATCATTATAATTGGTTGGAGGTTGAGATGTGTAGTTTGGCTTGAAGGAAGATGTTTGGCCAATGTTGTATGGTTTGTAAAGAGGATAAAATGAATGACCTTGTTGGTTTGATGCAAAGTTTGGGAAGTAAGAAGTTGGGGGTGTGGAATGACTTCCAACTTCATTTATGATGATGGATTTGTTTCGAGGGCTTTTTCTTCGCCAAACGGGTTTTTCCGTCATCCTTGCTAGCCTTGAGGCTTTTGATTTTGGTTTGTTTGGAGAGTTCATGATGGGATGAATGGAGAGTTTTGAGGATTGGGGATATTTATAGTGTAAGATTTGTGTGTTTAAGGATGGATAAGGTTTGTTTGGGGGATTAGGACAAAATGTGTTGGTGAAAAATGGAAAATGTAGGTTGAAATGGGCTAAAAAGCAGAAAAGATTCTGTAAACCCGTCCATCAGATGGCCGGTCCCCTTAATTAGGGGGCGGTCCCCTTAAAATTAAGGGGGTCGCCTTACATAATTAAGGGGGCCGCCCATCTGGTGATTTTCAGATTGCCAGAATTGGGTTTTTGGCAGAAAATTTGCAGAAAGGTTATGTTTTTGGACTTGGATTCAAGCAAGTTCAATTCCTTTAGGCAATATAGCATCTAATCTAATCATTAAATATCATGTATGCAAAAACACATAGGC
The DNA here is from genome assembly GCA_030686995.1 of Artemisia argyi. Taxonomy (NCBI): domain Eukaryota; kingdom Viridiplantae; phylum Streptophyta; class Magnoliopsida; order Asterales; family Asteraceae; genus Artemisia; species Artemisia argyi. Next base: position 156,180,378 of record CM060692.1, read on the forward strand.
AAAAGAGCAAATAATCAACACATAATAAGCAATAGGAGGTAAGTAAAGGCAAGCACACTTAAGCTTCCTAAGGCACCTATCTTAGATTAAAGGCAAAGGCAATTAGTGAGTGAAAAACTAGTGATGGATCAAGATGACACCATTATTAATGAATTTGTCCTAGTGAGTGTCTATATGCAACAAATGTGGAGTTGTGATTGTTTCGACTCCTAGAAGCAAAAAGAAATAACGATCCTAAGAAACAATCCAAATGATCTCCTTGATTCAATTTTTGCTCGATCATGAATGTCAAAGACATATATTAGATTATATACCTTGACAATTTATGTGAGAGTTTATGCATGATTTTGAAATACAATGTTTTTAGAATTAGTCAACAATGCAAGGAAAATGATCTTCATGTGATTCCTAGATTGTGAGAATAATTTTTAGAGAAAATTGATTGAGTTTTACAAAAAAAAAATTATGCAAAGAAAATAAATCTTCTCAATCTTTAGTTTTGTGCGAAATAGATTCCTAGACTCAGAAAAGGTGGAATGGAAGAAAAATAAATTTCATGCAAGTATAAATTTGAATTAATTCAATGTAATTTAGTCAACTTGTTCCATCATTCCTAATCCTAAACGCAAGTGGTTGAATAATTCACGCTTAAGGGGTTTTGTGAATATATCCGCAATGTTGTCTTCCGATGCAACCTTTTTCTATAGATATATTTCCTTTTTGTACATTATCCCTAAGAAAATGGTGACGTATTTCTATGTTTTAGTCCTAGAGTGTTGCACCGGATTTTTACTTAAATCTATCGCACCTTTGTTATCGCACATAATGGGGACATTTTCTAACCTAATGCCATAGTCTACGAGAGCTTGTTTCATCCATAGTGCTTGTTGACATGCCTTTCCGGCGCTTACATATTCGGCTTCGGTGGTAGAAATAGCAAGAGCGGTTTGCTTCTTTGAAAACCAAGACGTTAGACAACATCCCATAAACGTTCAAATACCGCTAGTACTCTTTCTATCTACGTAGTCTCCCGCATGATCCGAATCCGCATAGACAATGGTTTCTATGCCGGATTCCTTAGGATACCATAATCCTAAGTGTATAGTGCCTTTAACGTATCGGAAGATACGCTTAACCGCTTCTAGGTGAGAGGTTTTGGGATCCTCTTGAAAGCGGGCACAAAGGCAGACACTAAACATGATATCGGGTCTACTTGCCGTCAAGTATAGTAAACTACCTATCATTCCTCTATACTTGGTGTTATCTACGGACTCACCTTCATCGTCCTTTGTGAGCTTTACCTCCTTAGACATGGGAGTTTTCATCGGTTTTGAGTCTTCTAGGCCAAATTTCTTAAGCATTTCCTTAATGTACTTAGATTGGTTAAAGAATACTCCATCTTCTAATTGTTTTATTTGTAATCCTAGGAAGAAGTTAAGTTCACCCATCATACTCATCTCAAACTCATCATGCATGATTTTGGCAAATTCATCACACATGTCTTGACAAGTCGATCCAAATATAATGTCGTCAACATATATTTGGACAATGATGAGATTTGGGTCTTTCCTTTTAGTGAAAAGAATGTTATCTACCATTCCCATGGAATAATCATGTTTAATAAGAAAAGCTTTTAATCGATCATACCAAGCTTTGGGAGCTTGTTTGAGTCCATACAAAGCTTTCTTTAACTTATAAACATAATCAAGTTTTGCGAAGTCAATGAATCCTGGAGGTTGTGCCACATATACCTACTCATTGATAAAACCGTTAAGGAATGCACTTTTCACATCCATTTGGAATAACTTAAAATCTAGGGCGCAAGCATAGGCAAGTAATATCCTAATCGATTCTAGTCTAGCTACGGGGGCATAAGTTTCGTCATAATCAATTCCTTCTTATTGATTATAACCTTGGGCAACTAACCTAGCTTTATTCCTAGTAACTATTCCATTCTCGTCTAACTTATTCCTATATACCCATTTGGTTCCTATGATGGTCATATCCTTTGGATTTGTGACTAATTCCCAAACATTATTCGCCTTAAATTGATTTAATTCTTCTTGCATAGCTATAACCCAACTTTCATCCTTTAAAGCCTCGCTAATATTCTTAGGTTCTATTGCTGAGAGGAAACAAAAGAAATTGTTTTAATCTTGGGTTTGTGACCTAAGGGTTCTTTGGTTAAGATGTCCCATTATATTATCTAATGGATGTGATCTAGATTCTTTAATATTAACAGTTTCGTTATTTTCTAAGTGAATGTCTTCATTATCATTTCCTATGGGTTTTGTTTTACTAACCTCAATAGCTTCATCTTCGACTAAATCATCATCTTCTAAAGGCAATGTTTTAGGAGGTGGTGGTGTTTCATCAAATGTTACATTTAGTGATTCCTCTACTTTCATGAAGTGTTTGTTAAGTATTATATATGCTTTGCTATTTTGTGAGTATCCTAAAAATATTCCTTCATATGATTTTGGATCAAACTTAGTGAGATAGTCCTTAGTGTTTAAAATATAGCATTTACTTCCAAATACCTTAAAGTAGCTTAAGTTTGGTTTTCTACCTCTTAATAACTCATAAGGAGTTTTTCCTAGAATTCTTCTAATTGATACCCTATTTAAAATATAAGTTGGTGTATCTACGGCGTGACACCAAAATTTTTGTGGGATGGATTGTTCATTTAACATAGTTCTACTCATTTCTTGTAGTGACCTATTTTTTCTTTCTACTACGCCATTTGATTGAGGAGTACGAGGAGCGGAGAAATTGTGAGATATTCTATTTAACTCGCAATATTTTCCGAATTGTACTTCGTTATCAAATTCCCTACCATGGTTCATCCTAATGGCAACTATTGAGCATCCTAATTTATTTTGAATCATTTTACTAAATATTTCGAATTTTTCAAAGGCTTGGGTTTTGTCACTTAAAAATCTAGTCCACGTGTATCGTGAGTAGTCATCTACTATTACTAAGGTATATTTGTTTCCTCCATAGCTCCGCACAGCGGATGGACCAAAAAGATCCATATGTAATAATTCTAGGCATCTAGTAGTGGATACTATATTCTTGGCTTTGTGATTAGCATGAGCTTGTTTTCCAATTTTACATGCATCACAAAAATGCTTGTCATATTTTAGATTAGGCAAATTTCTAACTAATTCCTTAGAGGCCAAAGATTGTATTTGTTGCATGTTAGCATGTCCTAATCTCCTATGCCATAGTGTAGAGTTTTCATCTAGGGTCGTTAGGCATATCCTATCCTCAGGTTTGTTTCCTAGTTTCATAACATATATGCCACCTTTTCTAATTCCTCTACCTATAATTTTTCCATTCTTAACTATTTCGCTATCATCTTCCGTAAATATGACTCTACATTTATTATCACATATTTGTCCTACACTAAGCAAGTTATATGTTAATTTATCTACATGCTCTACATTTTCAATAGTAAGTGAGTCTTGAGAGATCGTACCTTTGCCAATGATTTTTCCACGTAAGTCACTACCGAAAATAACGTTACCTCCATTGTATGCCTTGTATGTAGAGAATAGATTGCGATTCCCCGTCATGTGCCTCGAACATCCTCTATCTTTGATCCATTCGTCAGGTTCCAAGTCAATTCCTAAACATATTTCGTCGGTTTCTTTTGCCATAAAACACTTTTCGTCTCTTGGCTTTTCAACTTCTTCTTTGTCACTATCACACCATGTTCCACTAACAAAAGCACCTTGACTTTCATAACCCAGTGGATTTAGACATTCGCCAATGAGATGATTTGGACTTCCACATCTAAAGCACTTTCTTTTCCCGTAGTTGTCACTTCTATTCCTTTGGAATGCTTTTCTTTCGTCTCGTGATGATCTAGTGAATCTTCCTCGTCTCTTGAAGAACTTCTTGAATTCTCTTACGGCCATTGCATATTCTTCGTCTTCACTTTCGTCACTTGAATCATCATCATCACTAGGTTCCTTTTTGGCTTTTAGAGCAATGGATTTGGTTTGTTCTTTATTGACTTTGACCGTTTCCTAATCTCTTCTTATGATTTCTTCATGAACCTTCAAGTTGCCAATTAGTTCATCTAGTGATAACGTCATCAAGTTCTTTGATTCTTCGATTGCCGTGACCTTAGCTCGCCATTTTGGATGCAATGCCCTAAGAAATTTCCTAACACAATTTTTACTAGAAAATGTCTCATCAAGTGCTTTTAAACTTGTGATGATAGTGTTAAACTTAGCAAAAGCATTATCAATTGATTCCTCTTCCGGAATCGTAAATTGTTCATATTGTTGTACAAGAAGATCTATTTTATTATCTTTGACTTGGCTATTACCTTGGTGAGTAATTAGTAAAGAATCCCAAATTTCTTTGGCGGTTTTACACATAAAAATTCTTTCATATTCTTTGCGTGGTAACGCATTATAAATTACCATTTTAGCCTCATTATTTTTTGCTAATTTCTTTTTCAAATCATCATTTTGTTCTTTAAAAGATACAATTTCATTCATTTTAGTTTCAACATTATATTGAATAGGAGGAAAATCACCAAAGGTAATAATATGCCAAAGATCAAGATCTTTTGATTTTACATACGTTTCGAATCTATTTTTCCAATATAAAAATCCATCACTTTCAAATAGTGGTGGTCTTTGCATAGATTGCCCTTCTAAATATTTTTCAGATTCCATAGATCGTTACAAGTTTTAAAATACAATATATTTTAAAAATCTTGCTAGACGTGGCTCTTGATACCAATTGTGGAAAACTAGAAGGGGGGGGGGGTTGAATAGTTTTACGTCGTTTTTAAATTGTTGTAAAAGTTTGTTTAAAAGTTTTCTTTGTTTTATAAAATATAGATTCGATGTTATATGAAATCAAGTCGTGCACAATATGAACAACACTAAGTATGTACGAAAAAGCAATAATAACGTAAGTAAATAAATAGATAAGGGTTGGAAAGATCGAACCGAGAGACAAGAGATTTATAGTGGTTCGGCTACAAGGTCACCTTCCTTGCCCTACTCCACTCCCCGAGCACCTAACTCGAGAGTTTTCTTCACTATATCAACAAGCTCCCTTATGGCGGAGAAAACCTTACACACCAATTTACACACCACAATAACTTCACAACTTAATCACAACTTCTACACAACTCGTTCACACCTATTCACTACTTAATCACACCACTTCTTCACACCAATCTTCTACACACCAATCTTCTTCCTAACTTATCTTCTTCACAACTATTCTTCTAACCAATCACACTATATATCAAACTACACTATCTTCTAACAAATATTCACAACTAATCACACAATGAAATAATAACAATGATGATTCACTAACAACTTAAATGTGGAGATCACAACAAGTTGTAATACTGCTTGTCTTGAGGGATAGAAGTATTCTTCTCTTGCACTTGATGGGATGATGTTTGGATCACTTTGAAACAAAGATTTAAGAATGTATGATCAAAGGATTTATAGATTGGAAATGAAGATCTAGAACAGAAAGTTCTGGAGTGCAAAAGGTGAGGAAAAAAATCCAGGGTTAAGGTGGTATTTATAGGCAGAAGATTCTGACAGAGGAGCGTGGCCGGTCCCCTTAAATCAAGGCCGGTCCCCTTAATTTTAAGGGGACTGCCCCTTATAATTAAGGGGGCCGCCCATCTGAAACGGCCAGAATCTTTGTCTTTTAGTGGGGAAAGTTTATTTGGTGAAAAACTAATTGATTTTGGTTAAAAATTTGAATTCATATATTTAGTATGAATAAAACATTTTTCTTTATTACTAAAAGTGTTTTTCAAAAATATATAATATGTTTATATAATTAAATAAACTTTTCATTAGTTAATTAAATACCCCTTTGATCATAAATTGCACTAAACACTTTGTTTATTCATACGTTAAGTGATTTGGATGTAAGGAGAAATATTAATCACTAAATACTTGTTTATGTCACAAGTTTTAGTTCTATGAGTTTATATTTTGTGATAATTAAAACATAGAGATATTGATAACATGTTAATAATGTTTTTAGACATTATTTATGTCAACAGTTTCCGTATGCATGTTTATTTTTATTGTTTGTGGCTCATGTTTCAAAGTAAATTGTTAAAATGCTTTATTTTGTTTTTAACTTCGCCTTGACTACATATAAAGGTATTTTGCAAAAGATAAGCGTAAGGGAAATCCAAATTTGTTTCTAAGAACAAGATTGAACATGAATCACAACAATATTAAACGAATATGCATATTAGTATTTGTTTGAGTCAAATGCTTGTATCGAGTCATAATGGTATTTTGTAGGATTTCCAGGAATTAAGGCATGAGTTTTTCCAGAAATTTTCCAGAAACTTAACATGAAATTTCTGCAGGTCAATTCTGACGACGTCAGGGTTATAACCTGACGGCGTCATGTGTAAAATTCTGGAAATTTTGCAAGTTTTGTTTTTCTGCCGGAGTCGTAGAGTTTTTGTTAAATCTTTAGTTTTATAAACTCCAGAAAATCTACAAATATTCATTCCATAAGCATTATATCTTAATTTGCTTTCTAGGATTTTATTATATATAGAGTTTGCCGCCGATTTTACGCGAGGTTTGCCATGATTGTTTTCTCAGGTTTAACAGGTTATATTGGACAAGAAGATGATTTATATTTCTGGAGGGAAGCTTTCAACGTTCATTTTCTTGGAGAAGGATCTAACCATGTTAACACATTATCCACACAGAACGAATCAGGGGAGTATTTGTTTCATACTTTTACCTTCGTTACTTTTACATCCTTTTTATTGAACATTGGGGACAATGTTCAGTCTAAGTGTAAGGGGAGGGTAAATGATGATACCTTAGAGAATGTAATTGCACTTGATTTTTGTTTGTTTAATAGTAGGTGTGCAATAAAACTAAGAGAAACACTTGTTAGGGTAATTTTAGTGCCAAATTTAAATTTTTTTACAACATATAGGAGTGAAGCTTTAGCCTAATAAGCGTCTCATGGATAGGAGTTGTATGACTAGCACAAAAACTGTACCACTCAAAATTTTCCACCCCAAATATATGAGGTTCGCCCCTAGATTTGTTAGAAAAAGATGCTTATGAGTGTACCGGTAGTACTTAGATTCTAGAACTTATGATAGGGATGCATCCCGAGACCGCTAGTGAGACTACATTCGTGTAGTAGGATTTACTACATGATAAGAGGCATTAGGATAACCCTTGTGTTAAACCTCTATCATAATTACTTGAACAATAAAGTCAATACACTTGACTAGTAAAGTCAGTTAATTTTCCCACACCTTTGCGATGTACTCATTTTTAGTACACGATACCCCTAGTATACCCCTCCGAGCCTATCATTTTCGTTTCTAACTTTAAGTATTTTACTTAAAGAAAGAATTTGTTTACAATCCACCGCAAATGTATACCCAAATCGCCTTAGCCTTCCTTGTATGTACTCATCTTTAGTGCATTATTGTTACATGTTTAAACCCTTAGTTAATCGTCTAATTGATTACATGGTTGCTAAGTCGAGTCATATCTTGTACATATTGTTTTGGGACGATTGGGACTCATGGGTAAAGTACTATTGTTATGGAGTATTGGGGAAGATGTCAATTATTACCCCCATATGCGCGTTAATATATAAAAAGTACTCCAAGTGTTTTGATTATCTTAATTCGAGTCATTAGAATAGTTGATTGTAAAGTATGTAAAAGTTCAAGTGTTAGGGAAATGCAAATCCCCTATGATGTATTATTTTGGATGGTAGGGCAAGAGTGTATGTAAAAAAAATAATAAAAAATAAATAAAAATTTTGAAAAAATCAAGAAAAAGAAAAAAAAAATAGAAAAAGAAAAAGAGAAAAAACATACGGACTACCATCCCGTTTCGTTTTATGTTTATTTCATGTTTTTGTTAGTTTATGATTAGCTTAAGTCGAGTTGAGTCTTGGCTTAGCAACGTCACATTGTACATGTAATTGACCAAGATGATTAACTCGCCACCAGTAAAGATTTCCCTTTATCCAACAAAACCGTGTTTATCATATCCCTAAACCTCACGTTATAACCTTTAAAAAGTCCTCTTTGATAGTTTATCCTAGGTGCTTACGCCAAGTGATGGAGGTTTGATCCTTTCCTAAGCCTGTGGTAATCTATGTGCTATGACAGGTAGTGAGATATATTTTTCATTTTCATTTGTGATAAACACTTTTATTACACCCGAGATATGTGAGTATCTAAACACTATTTGTGAGGTGCTAGTGTATAATTTCTGTGCTTGTTTTGGTTATAGTGGAACGATCATTTGTTGTAATTACTTTTATATTAGTGTTAAATGACCCCTAGCTTGTATTTTGAATAGAATAAAAGCACATTTGCTTGAGGACAAGCAAATCTCAAGTGTAAGGGTATTTGATGAGACGGAAAGTGTTACGCTTTTAGGGGGTCATTTAAGCGCTAAGTCGTGATTATTTGATCAAATATTGCCTCAAATCGTTCCTTTTGTCATTTTAGGTACTTTGGAGAAGAAATCTGGGAAAGGAAGCATTTTGGACATTTTTGGAGTGAAAAGTGAAGAAAACGGCAAAGTCTCCATAATCAAGCTGGAAACAGTACCTAACGGCGTCAAGATCTACACTTGACGGCGTCATGTGTTGGCAAAGAGGTGGATATGAAGTTTACACGAGACGCGCCAGAATTTTTTTGGGACTTAAAGAGTGACGGCGTCACCCTTTGAGACGCCTAGGCCGCCAAGAGTAAATTATAAGGTGACGGCCAAGAGGAGATTAACAAGTGATGGCGTCAGATCTGGATCTAGACAATCCGAGAAGAGTATTGGCGGCTAGTTGACGGCGTCACGTGTACAACGTGACGCTGTCAGATTGTATTTCTCTATATATAGTTTTCTAATTTTCATTCATTGAGAGAGAACTTTTGGAGGAACTTACCACAAACCTTAGGTCGAATTTTCACCTTCTTTTAAGGGTTTCTTTCATCCAATGTTTGAATAAAGATAAGTCCTCCAATAATCATTCAATATGTCTATGTGTTGTTTGATTCTATCTTATGCTTGTCTTTACTTTAACATGCTAGGCTAGGTTTGTTTGTGTTTGCTTAGATGTAATGAAACCTAGCTATTGATTTTTGGTTGATTGTTTATTATTAGTTGTTGTGGATGAATGATTTCGATGTTAGGCTTAAGAAAACTGGCTAATCTCCAATTGGTAACTTGCTTGAACGTCTTAAGAAACATGAATCGGATGTGTACTACGATTTTAATGGTTGTATTTAATGCATGAGTGACTACTAAGGATGCCATGTTAGTAGCTAGTTGTCGGCTCGACATAGGAAGAGGTAGAAGCTTATAGAGTTAGGGAAGATCGTACATGGCCCCACGAATGGTATTAAGGAATATAACCCGTCATCCACGCAATTGTAACAAACTAATCAATTAATGAAAAATAGCTAGGGAGTAGTGAAATCTAAGTAAACACATTTCTCTCATTATAAGGTTTTTCTCATATTTACTTTCTTGTTATTTTATTTTTATTGGATTTGTAGTTATTTGGGTTAGTTGACTAGCAACTAATTCCGCCCACTCTTCCAATACCCGAGAGTTTTACTTGCTTTCCAAAAAAATATAAAAATACAAAAAGAATCATCCCTCACCTCTAGACCTAGTTTAATTAAGTTTTGATCGTAACGAACACTATTCCCCAAGTAGAACGATCAATCCCCCGGTACTTGCCACTACACTATACTACATCGGTCAGGTACACTTCCTGGTGGGGAATGCAAGCTTCTCGAGATCCCTGGAGAGGTAAAACCTTTTGCGTAGGCGCAATCCCACGCAACACTTTGCAAGTCATCGATGTGACGTCGTCTCGTTTGATCTCTGACGTCGTCAGGTGGGTCTTGACGCCGTCTCTTTATAAAACATCTGAGCCATAACGTATAAAATTATCTATGAATATTGGTCTTCAAATACAAGTAACGCCGTCACGTGTTAAGTGACGTCGTCAGGTCTCCATCTTGACAGATTCGCGACTTGGTCGTTTTTCTTCGTTTCTTTGTCCAAAATAGCCATAAATGCGTCGGTTTACATATTTTTCATCCCAAGTACGTAAAATGCAAAAAGAAACGATTTAGGGTGATATTTGATCAAATCCATATGAATTTTTGGCTTAAATGACCTCTTAAAAAGGTATCAAAAAAATTCTTATCAGAAGTCGACTCCCGTTACTAATTCTGGTCATAGTATTTTAGCATCTCCTTTTAAACCACTCGATTTAAATAATGTTCTTGTTACTCCTGATATTATAAAGAATTTGAATTTTGTGCGTCAGTTTGTTCATAATAATGGTTATTTTTTTCAGTTTGATCTCTTTGATTTTTCTGTGAAGGATTATTTGACTCATCACATCCTCCTAAGATGTGACAGCACTGGCGACCTATATCCCGTCAATAAGCCCTCTCCCATTCCTCAAGCTTTTTATTGTTAGTCAAAACACGTGGCACTGTTAGGTCACCATTTATGTAAACACAAGTATGATGTAGAAAGAAATAAGATGAGAATGAGAGATGGTTGATTATGAGATAATATGAAAAGTGAAAGAGCAAGAGTTTCCTTAAGATAATCAAATAACCAACAAACATTATGTTTACATAAGCTTTCTATTTATAAGGGAGGAGTTAGGGAAACACTCCCTTCCTCCCTTATCTCTCTAATACGCGGGCTTTCAAGCCCATAGGGCTTTAATACATAAGCCTTGTAACATGAAACATAATGAAATAAATACTAAAGCAACCTATTACAAAATGCAATGACCGAGACTTGACTAAATACAAAAGTATGATCCCAACAATCTCCCCCTAAGGGTCGGTCATCACGGTTGCTTGACGTCTTCATCTTTGTTGTTGACTTGTGGCAAGTAAACTCTAGACGTCTTCAAAAATGATAGAATGATAATGAATGTACTTTGCTCTTTGTCTTTGTTCTTTGGTGATGATGTAGTGATTGTGTTATGAAGTTGTCTGCCGTTTGTCACTCCAGCGTCTGTGGTGGTTATCCGCCATTCCAACATACTCATACATCTTCGGACTTTAACATGCACGAAGTTCCTTTTCATACTATGAGATCTTTAGTCTTTAAACTTTGTAGATTCTTCTTTATTGACGTAGAATCATTCTTTGAACTTTGTGGTGTTAAGATCTTTGGGGGAGCTTTCTTTGACTTCAAGATGTATGTATGAGCATGTTGGAATCTACCATCATGGAAGTGAGGTACCTGCGAGTAAACAGTTAGCAATAAAACAACCGGTACTTACGGATAAGGAATTAGAGTTCATCAACAGCATATTGTGAAGACTCCCTCTAATCCTTATCCTGGCCGTTCCCATATCAGATACTCCTGAAGGAGCTTACGAGACCTACTAAGTAGCTCAATGACTGGGTGAGTCGCTGGGGATCACTCCACGACTCTAGACCGCTATGGAACCACCGTAAACACTAAGCATAACCCTTGTGGGGTTACCGAAGTGACCTGCTGTCAGGGCTGTTTGATTTTGACCCTGGCAGGAATTTCCGTTCAATCATTGAGAACTACATTTGTAATTCTCTCATAAACGTTCTTGGCAGATTGCTAAGATCTGCGAAGGACTCGATAATTTACAGCTGGTGTCCATTGATGTAGAACACCAGTTGCAGAAATACTAAGTGTTCCTAAGAGATCTTTGATGTATCTCAAGGCTCTAGACTCCATAAGTGCATACTTAGGATTCCTATGCGGAGACTAGGGAGGGGTCTCCTGCTTCAATATCAACCATCTCTAAGAGATAGGTCGATAGATTACACTGGTTCCCCGTGAGAATGAAACAAGTCCTTTTAAGAGAACTTGAGTGGTTTAAGAAGGTTTAGTGCATTGTGTCACTGGGTCCATGATGACTTTGTCTTCAATACCGGTGTTGTCTTTTGCAACAACCAGTAGCATACGTATTGAACCCGGTGTCTGCCCTAAGGTTGAACATATGGAGGGCTATTTCTTATCACCCTTTTCTTTACTTTTCTTTTTAATTCTTCAACTCCTTCTTTCCCTTTCATTCTTTTCTCCTTTTTTTCGTATCATACCTAAGGACTTCTAATTCTAACTATGGGAGATGTCCTTGGGTAGATCCCTCTGGCTCTGGCGGATCATAGGACGGATATTCCTATCTTAATCCCCTTATAACTCCGACAGTAGCCAAGAAACCTTTGATTGAAAATCTCTCAAAGTGTTTGTGATACATAATTTTGGTTAACACTTTAAGTGTTTTGTGTACACTTTTGAAGGGCTCCCCCTGCACATGTGCTCATAAGTATTTAATAAATTTGCACATGCGGGAGGAGCAAGCACTTTTGAATTGATCCACTTTCCGTGAACAAGACCGATTCGAGACACGCTTACATCACTAGTTAGACTAGCTTGAAGTTATTACCCGGCCTAGTCAAGTCCACAGAAAGTTTCTCGAGACGGTATATTTCTACTAAGACATATCCTTTTCGAGACACGCTTACGTGGTTAGTTAAAGAGATACATTGTCAGCTTTTAGGTGACAACTGGCTCTAGTAACTAACTTGATGTTATTAGCCAGCTTGGCTTCTTCTTCTTCTCTTTTCAACTTTTCTTCAGCCAGCTTGGCTGCTTCTTCAGCTTTCATGCTTTCCTCCATACGGATAGCTTCTTCCAGTTTTGCTTGGGCCAGCTCCTCAAGCCTGGCCTCTCCAACTTCCTGTTTTCTCTTCAATTCCTCTTCCTGAGCCCTTTCTCTGAGCTCCATTTCTTCCATAGTCATCAATCTTGGAGCATCAATATCCATGGGATCTTCCTCTTCTTCTTCTCCCATTGCTGTAGCATTCGTCATTTCAATGTCTGTGGGAGATACCGAGGGATTGTCGTAAACGACCAAGTTTGTGTTGATCCCTGTGGTAGGCTCAGGAATGCTGCTAGATCCGCCAGCTTCGGTGGTTTGAGAGAACACTGGAGGTAGAGGTAGATCAGCATTGAATGCATCAATTCGGCTGTGAAGGAGACCCAGATTGAGAGCCCTTTCATTTTCTTCTTCGACTGAAAGGCCTACAGACTCTTGTTCAGCAGTCACTGGTTCTTTCATCTTCTCTCTCCTAATCCTTTCTTCTTCCAAAATTGTCTGAGCTTCGGTGAATGGTCTTTGATTGAGGTATGATGGATATACGGCATTGTCAGCAAACTCATCAATTTCATTATTCCAATCTTCGAAGGTCAAGTCTTTGTCATCAATGTCATCAAGGTTGACATCCTCGGTGATATTGGCAAAGGCCTCCCTGTAAACCGGACCTTCGTCGGATTCGGTTTGTTCAGAGTCAGACTGTTTTGGAGGAGATTGTGGTGAGGGAAACCACCCAGGTTCAGGAATGGATGCGGGCTTCTTGGCAGGAGTCCTTCTCTTGAGAGTACCCTTCTTCTTCTTAGACTGAGTGGAACTGCCTGAGCTCCCAGTCTTACTGCTTTTCTTTCCCTTCTTTTGCATGCAGGAGGGTAGAACAACTTCGTCAAGGAAACCAACTTTGTCATCCTTAAGAGCTTGTTCATAATACTTGTAATTCTTGCAAACCTTCACTTTGGCATTCAAGAGACAATCGGGAAGTTTCTTTCCTTGCTTGCGTGTGCTGGTATCAAGTCTCTTGGTGACTCTGAGAGTATCTTCATTTCTGAACGTGTTCTTATCTTTGTCATCAAGTCTCTGTGGGATATCATCATACTCATGAAGGAAGCTTTCGATGAGTAGTTTAGTGAAGCGGACAAATGGAATGTTGGTTGTCTTGTGTTGAATGTGCCACACAAGGTCTTCCCAAATGATACTGGCATAATCAGCTTTCTTCACATTAGCCACAGCCTAGAAGAGTTTGAGGTGTGGGAGCTTTGGGTGTTCGTGGCCAGTGTCTCTGCCAGACAAGGATTTGGCAATCAGAATATATAGGGTTCTCCATGGTTGTGGAAGATACCTAATGTTGACCCTAGAATGTCTAGTAATAACTTCTTCTGATTCGTCATAACCAATATCCCTTAACCACTTTATCAGCTCTTCTTCAGTGGGGACTGGATCGTATTCTTCATCTGGGCCGAGGTCTGGTAACCCAAGTACATTCCTGAGCATATCAATGTCCACAGTGATTTGACGGTTATGAAGCATACAGGTGAAGGAAGCCTCCCCAAGATCTAGCTGAAGTGTATGCCAAAACTGGTGGATGTAGAAGCAGGAGACTGAGGTAGACTTGGTGAACAACAACTTGTTGGGGTGATATAGAAGAGCATCCACTGCAACGATACATGATGACTCGTTGCAAGTCATTTTGTTGAAGTTGATACGGAGGTTGTTCTTTCCAATCTTCCTGGTGTAATCATCTGGGAATGTCTCTTCCCATGAAAGCTTAGGTTCGGGTTCTGGTCCGTATGGAACGTCATTGTGTTCTGCCATCTGAATTGATCACAAACAAATACAAACATGGCAATGGTTTACGTTGTTAGCAAAGACATCAAATTGCTTGATTTGCATATTATACATTGATCAGTGGGTGTTTGTGTGTGTGATAACTTTTGATATATGACAAACCTGAGTTATATTACATGGTAGAAACTTATAACAATTAAGTTACAACACAATTTTATCATTACAATAAGTTACACTTTGTAAATTTTACAACACTTAGAAAAATTCTTGATTTGGACAAGTTTACGCGTAACATGAAGAATCTACGCGTAACATGACATAAGCGTAAGAACTGAATTTAGGCGTAAGTGCAAAGTCTACGCGTAAACTTATAAGTTACGTGTAAGATAAATCTTAGGCGTAGGAATTGAACTTATGCAAAGGATTACCCTTAAGCGTAAGGTATAACTTATGCGTAGGTTATGACTTATGCGTAAGTTCAAGACTTGCGCGTAAGGTCAAACTTATGCGTAAGAATTCTTATTTAAGCGTAAACTTTGTCTTATCCAAGACAAAGTTTGTCCATGTGTCGAATCTTACGCGTAAGATTCAATCTTAGGCGTAGGATGAACAATTAGCGCGTAAAGACACCATTTTTCCAGAAAATCACCTTACGAGATTAGAGTTGTTTGATTCCTGAAAGTGTAAAACACACAACCACTGATCAATAATCATTTTAACACACTTAATACCCATTATTTATGCGTAAACATGCCTAAATATGATTAACGCGTAAACCCGTATGAAGACATAATCACGAACACAATCAAACATGAATCTGGGTGAGAATAGGCATAGGGCAAGTGTATCTAACTACCTTAGGATCACATGGACCAAGTTATAACAAGAATTGACCACAAAATCATTATATCATAACTGCTAGTGCGTACGAACCCTAAACCTATGATTCTTGATCAATTACACGTTTCTGAAACAATTAAACCATAGTAGCATGATCCTAGGTATACAAGAACACAATCCCCATCATCAATTGACACAATAACACTCAGAATAAAAAATCCCTAAAGAACACGTATGAACCCTAAAATCAAATAAGGCGATTTGGGGTTTCTAGGTGCAATTAGAGTTAAGAATCATGTTTGTATATATCCTAAGATCATTTCCCAACAACAATTTTAACCATAACATCAACAATTTCTGGGTTCTTAGTTTACACACAACCCTAATATGAATTTCAAAGATTATGATAAAACAGGCCGTTGGATTGTTATGAAATTAAAAACCATTGTTAGAAATCATGATCAAAACATGTTCACACTTACAGATTTGAAGATTGACGATTAGATAAAGTAAATGCTTGTGGATCGTTGATGAGGTGGTTGAAGGTAGTAAATATTTTTGCAGGTAGAGTAAATGTTCGGTCAGAGTATGGTTTTGACCAAAGGTTAAAACAAGAATCATGTATTGACACAATTGTCCCTTAACCTTAACTAACATTTATTCTTAATGCCTAAACACTTAATTACATATAACTTTCGTTAATTAACACCAAGACATGATAAGAACAACTTGTGGTACTCCCCCTCGACCTTAGACCGTAGTAAAATACTGAAAAATTAATTATATTGGTCAAGGTGAGTAACCCGAAACACTTTTTGAATCAACACTATTGATAAAACGTATTTATTTTTGGTAAAATGCAAGTATAAAAGTTAATATATTTTTTGAGAAATTTGAAGAATTACTTTTCCTCCCCGTCAACACTTGTTTTAAGTATCTGAAGACATTTTATAAAATAGTGTTGAAAGAGGTGGTTTATACTTGCATTTTTTTTTTTGAAAAGAAGAACCAAAAATCTTTTTTGTGTTTTTGATTGATTTTCTATTTTTGTATTTTGTTTTTGAAAAAATATATACAAAAGATAGTTAAGATGTTTGACGATTAATTGTGTTTTAAAAACTTTTCCAGATCCTCTGGAGTCAAACATCGCATACCAATTTGGTGAACTAGACTAGCAAACCTTGATGGTGCCAAGGATTTGGTAAGTAAGTCCGCCAATTGGTACTCAGTCCCAACAAAATAAAGTTCAACGGTACCCTTTTCCATATGCTCTTTGATGAAGTGATATCGGAGATCGATGTGTTTGGATTTGCAATGATGTACTGTGTTGCAGGAGATAGCAATTGCACTTTTTGAATCACAGTAGATAGGAATCTTGTTGAATAGGTAACCATAATCCTTAAGTTGTGATCTCATCCAAATGACTTGAGCACAACAAGCAGACATGGCTACGTATTCAGATTCTGTAGACGACAGTGATGTGCAGTCCTGCTTCTTTGATTGCCATGACACAAGTTTGTCTCCGAGAAATTGTAATCCACCAGATGTACTTTTGCGTGTGTCTAAACATCCTGCATGGTTAGCATCTGAAAAAGCAATTAGTTCAAAACCAGAATCCTTCGGATACCAGATTCCCAAGTTAATGGTTCCCTTTATGTATCGAAGGATTCTCTTGACCTCACTGAGGTGTTTTTCTGTTGGTTTGGACTGATAGCGAGAGCACATGTAGACAGCAAATACTATATCAGGTCTACTAGCTGTGAGATACATGAGGGACCCAATCATACTTCGGTATTTGGTAGGGTCAACTGGATTCCATATCATCTTTGTTCAATTGAGTGCCTTCCATAAGGAGATGGACATGTTCCCACATAGCTTTGGCTGTTTTCTGAGCATCGACGCTTCGATAAATTGGATTTGGTATTCCTTGAAGTATATAAGCCATTGCATACTCATCAGCTTCACGATGTAATTTCTGTTCTTCTGTGAGTTGAGATTCTGGAAGAGGTCTATCACCAGGAGGACATGGAGGATCAGCATTTGGATCACCAACTTCAAATCTTTTTGGCCACTCAAATGGTCCTTTAAGTATCACTTGCTTCAAGAATTTCCCATGAGGTTTCTTTAATTCAAGAAATCGTAAGAATCGACTTGACCATTGAACATAGTTCCCAGGTGTTAGCATTGGAGGTGTTTCAAGTGATCCTGCCTCATGTCGGGATTGTTGAGTTGTAATAACTTCACACATTCTGTCAAACCAGTGAGGTTGTTTGGAGGAAAACTGAGTGTTTTGTTGTGGCATCTGATATGGTTGTTGTTGAGGAATGATTTGATGTTGTTGCATCATTAGGTAATGATGTAGTGGATTAAACGGTTGTTTTTGACCGTGTGATTGTGAAGGTTGTTGATACGGTTGTTGCTGATGGTATTGTTGTTGCTGATACTGCTGATGTTGCTGTTGCTGAGAATGAGGGAGGTAGTAATTAGGTGGTTGAGACATCTTTGAACACTTGTGTAGAAATGGATCTTTGTAGAAGATTGAAATGCACGTTCCTTTGATTAAGTCCAAAATCCTTGGGGTAAGTAGAATTCTTATGCGTAACTATAATCTTACGCGTAAACTGTTAGGTTATGCGTAAAGAGTTAGTTATGCGTAAACAATAAGTTTAGGCGTAAGTTTACTCTTTACGCGTAAGCTTTGGCTTATGCGTAAGGTTAAACAACCAAATAAATCTTCCAAACTTATCCAAGCTTGAAAGATATCCGAAGTCGAAGTATTCCACTAACTTATCCAAGCTAGGGAAGTACTGAGTCACCGTAACACAAGGAGAAGATCTTTGTTGAAAGTTAAGCGTAGATACTGAAACTTACGCGTAAGAAAAAACTTATGCGTAAAGCTTAGGCGTAGGATCTGTCTTGTGCGTAGGAATTCCCACTTACGCGTAGAAATTGAATTTACTCGTAGGTTTTTAGTCGTAGACTTCCAAGTTACTCGTAAGATCAGGGTTTTGACCTTAGTTACGCGTAAGAAAAGGGTTTTAGCCAAAAGTTACTCGTAGAAAGGACAAAAAGTACTGTTTACAGCTTTATAATCGTACTGTTCACTAGAGTTACGCGTAAACTGGTCAGAAACTTGAAAAATCTCAAATTTTTGAAGAAAAATGCTTAGAAATAAGGTACTTTTGATCAAATAACTTCACCAATACTTAGAAAACACTAACTATTGAAGATTTTGCTACCAAAAACTAGTTTTCCAATATCAAAGAAGCTATAAAACCTTAAAAAACACAACTTTATGCAACAACTAAGCTTCAAATCACTATATCAACCTTGAAACTTATCCAAGCTTCAAGATTTGAGTGAAAGAAACCAAGAAAAATGCAAAAAGATGAAGAATAAGCACCAAATACCCACGTTAATACCAAGAAACACACTTCAATCTCTATTTGGCGAATGATACCACTTGTTAGGTCACCATTTATGTAAACACAAGTATGATGTAGAAAGAAATAAGATGAGAATGAGAGATGGTTGATTATGAGATAATATGAAAAGTGAAAGAGCAAGAGTTTCCTTAAGATAATCAAATAACCAACAAACATTATGTTTACATAAGCTTTC
Organism: Artemisia argyi; assembly: GCA_030686995.1. Taxonomy (NCBI): domain Eukaryota; kingdom Viridiplantae; phylum Streptophyta; class Magnoliopsida; order Asterales; family Asteraceae; genus Artemisia; species Artemisia argyi. Next base: position 156,199,311 of record CM060692.1, read on the forward strand.
TATTTATAAGGGAGGAGTTAGGGCAACACTCCCTTCCTCCCTTATCTCTCTAATACGTGGGCTTTCAAGCCCATAGGGCTTTAATACATAAGCCTTGTAACATGAAACATAATGAAATAAATACTAAAGCAACCTATTACAAAATGCAATGACCGAGACTTGACTAAATACAAAAGTATGATCCCAACAGGCACCAACGATTTAGACATCCAGGAAGTGAAGTGTTTCAGTCTCTTATTTCAAGTAATCGTATTTGTTGTAATAAAATGAAGTTTCCTGCTGTTTGTCATGCTTGTCAACTTGTCAAACACGTGAGGCTTTCTTTTTCTTGTTCTGAATCTATTGTTAGGTATGTTTTTTATATTGTCCACTCGGACTTGTGAACTTCGCCACTTCCAAGTGCTACGGATATTAAATGTTATGTTTTATGTTTGGATCATTTTTCACATTATTTATGGGTTTATCTTCTTCGTAATAAGTCTGATGCTTTATCTAAATTTATTCATTTTCATGCTTTTGTTAAAAATAATTTTAACATTGATATTAAAATCTTTGCAATGTGACTTGTGGTGAATTTGATAATCATGCCTAACACCAATTATTTGTCACAAATGGCATTACCAAAAGCTTTTCTTCCCCTAGAACCTTCCAACAAAATGGGAAGTCCAAACGTATGATGTGAACAATTAACAACCTCATTCGTACTCTTCTTTTTCAAGCCCATTTGCCTCCTACTTTTTGGGTTGAAGCACTCCATATGCCGGCCTACCTTTTAAACATCTTACCCTTCAGCTATATTAACAAGGAAAGCCCTCATTTTTGTCTATATAAAGCACACCCGATTATTCCACGCTTCATATTTTTGGGTGTTTATGTTACGCACACCTTTTCACCCATAATAAACTCAACCACATTCGATTCCATCTATTTTATTGGTTACCCCACAAGTCATCGTGGGTCTCATTGTCTCGAATTGGCTACCAATTAAATCATCATTTCTTGACACTTCACCTTTGATGATACTACGTTCCCATATGGCTCGATGACTCCTCCTAACCCACCCTCGTACAATATTTTAGACACCCCGCCAAATTCAATAACTCAACAACTTCTTTCATCTAACATTCCTAATGTTCTAGCCCAAAATCCCGCTGTCCAGACAAACAACACCACGCCCCTATTCCCGGTTCACCATCAACTCCGGCCATCAGCCGACATACACACCTCAACAATAGCCCAACAATCTACCTAGTCCAACAACCAACGTCAAACCCAAAACAACAGCCGACAAACACAACTCAACAATAACCCACAAATCATTCGACCATTGGTCCGATTCTAATAACCCAACAATCAACCCAAAATGCACCAAATCCCAATACTGCATCAATCCATTCCATGGTCACTCTTTTCCGTGTTGGATCTAATATGCCTACTCAACGTTTTACTTTACATGTGTCTATTATGTCCCCTCTTTCAAAATCTTATAGTGATCGAAATTGGAAAAAGGCCATGTTAGACGAGCATAATGCATTAATTAAAAATAATGCTTAAAATCTTGTGCCTTGTCCATTCGATGTGAATATTGTTCCTTCCATGTGGTTGTTTAAGTACAAGTATGTAGCAGATGGTTCTCTTAGTCGCTACAAGGCTCGTCTTGTGGCAATTGGTAGTTCGTTACAGTTTGGCCCGTTGATGTTGATGAGTCTTTAAGCCCACTTGTAAAGCCGACCACTATTCGTACTGTTATTAGTCTTGTTGTTTCTCGACATTAGCATGTTTATCAGCTTGATGTCAAGAATGTATTTCTTCATGGTGGTTTTCTGAGACTGTTTATACATATCAACCACCTGTTTTTTAGGATCCACAACATCCTGATCGTATTTTTATTTTACAGAAGTCTCTTTATGGTCTGAAGTAGGATCCTGGGTCTGGTTTCAGTTATTTGCAGGCTATGCTATTCGTTTTGGATTTCTCATAGTCGTTGTGACTCTTCTTTATTTATCTATAGGAGTGGGACTGATATTGCTTATTTATAATTATATGTTGATGATATTTTGTTGACTATCTCCTATGTAGCACTTTTGTAGCGTATTCTTGCTTATCTTCACCAGGAGTTCTCAATTACTGATCTTGTCCCACTTAATTATTTTCATAGGATTTTTGTCGTTCGTTCAGGATGTTCTTGTCTCAAGATAAAAATGCTTATAAGGTTCTTGAGCTTGCGCATATTCTCAACTGTAGTCCTTGTAGTACTATGATTGACACTTATTCTAAGTTGGGTATCGATGGCGACCCAGTTGAGGATCCTACTTTGAATCGCAGTTTAGCATGTGTTCTTCAGTATCTCTTGGGTACTGATGTTAATTGCATTGGTTGCCTTACTACTAGGCGGTCTACTTCTCGGTATTATATGTTTATTGGCAATAATCCTGTCTCTTGGTCCTCTAAGCGTCAAGTTACGCTTTCTCGTTCTAGTGCTAAGGCTGAGTACCGAGGTGCTTCCAATGTTGTTAAGACTTGTTAGTTGTGTTAGCTTCAAACGTCATTGTCTTCCGCTAGGTTGTTTATTATGATAATATTAGTGCAGTTTATATGTCCTTTAATCCCATGCAGCATCAACGGATAACGCATATTGAGATAGAAATACATTGTATTCGGGATTTAGTTGATGTCGGACATGTGCGTGTTTTGCATGTCCATTCTCGTTATCAGTTTGCGGATATATTTACTAAGGGTCCGCTTGGTTCAAAGTGGAGAAAGGGAAAGGGAAAGGGAAAGGAATGCAAAGGAATGAGTGAGGTGGGTAATCAATACCTTACCCCCTAATTTACTCTATAATGGTTGATTACCCACTACGGGGTAATCAATACCTTTGCCCTTACTAACCAAGCACAAACAATGAAAGATGTGGGCCCTTAATCAATCCTTTACCCATTCCCCACCCCCTTAACCCCTCACCAAGCACTCCCTAAGTGTCTTCCTTCTGCCGTGTTTGCTGAGTTTCGAGACAGTTTGAGTGTTTATTCCCCTTCTGCTCCAACTGCGAGGGTTGTTATGTGTATTAGATATTGATTAGTATTTGTATTAAATTAGTATTAGTGTAGTTTAAACCTGAATCCAGGTATTAAGGTATAAATATTAGGACACATGTAATCACACATTAGTCTATTAAATCAATCACGTCTTACACCTGTAAGTCAATAAACTAAAAACCTAACACTACGAAAAATATATTAATCAAAAAGTATAGAATATAACTCACTTTGTACAACAGTCTAAAGTATAAGGACTGTTTATGTAAATACTAGTTAAAAGTTAGTTAGTGTTTGTTAAACTTTGTATATAACCTCACTTAACTCTTCATTTTGTATTACTTCATTTTGATAATAACAATCACTTTTCTCTCCCAAATTACTGATTCTGCATAATTTGTTATGGTATCAGAGCACATGGAAGCTCGATCCTAACCGTTTTCTAACCGTTTTCTGTTCTTCCATTTTCCCCAATTTAAACCCTAATTCATCATCTTCTTTAATTGATCAAATTGATCAATTCTTTTCATCAAGAAACTGATTTTAATCAACATTTCAACAATGGCGAATGGAATTGGCGGTTCTAATGGTCAAGATGATCCTAACGGTATTAATGGTGGTGTTAACAGTCATAATCAGTTTCAAGATTCAAATGTTCAGAACATGATCAATGATCCATTGTATTTGGCAAGTTCTGATCATCCTGGAATGATGTTGACTAACACATCGTTTAATGGAAACAATTTCATGGGTTAGAGTAGAACAATCAAGATGGCTTTAGGGGCAAAATTGAAATTAGGATTCATTGATGGTTCTTTGCCTAAACCACCTGTGATTGATAACAATTGTCAAAGATGGATTCATTGTGACAATATGGTTACGTGCTGAATATTGAATGCCATGATTGCTGAACTTTCAGATTCTTTCTTGTACTCTCAATCTGCTAGTGATCTTTAGAAGGATCTTGAAGAAAGGTATGGTCAAGTAATGGTCCTCTGATTTATCAACTTGAAAGAGAGTTAAGTAAAGTGACTCAAGGAAATTTTTCTGTTGCTGCTTATTTTACTAAATTGAAGAAGTTCTAGATAAGTTACAAAGTCTTAATGGCATTCCTGATCGTTCTTGTGGAAAGATGAGATAATGCAGTTGTGGTATCACTGAGAAGTTTCTTGAAATTGATAGTAGGTCCAAATTGATGCAGTTCTTGATGAGATTGAATGATGACTTTGAAGCAGTCAGAAATCAAGTTTTGTCAATGGATCCTTTACCAAACATTAACAAGGCCTATTATATTGTGCAACAAGTGGAAAAACATAAGCAAGTTACTCATACTACAGTTGATCCATCTGCTTTCTTTGCTAATAATGGTTCTAAAGGAAGTTCAATGCCAAGAAACAATAACAAGGAAGTCAGAGGTGATAAGAAGTTCTGTACTCATTGCAAGCAGGATGGTCATGTGTTTGAATAGTGTTTTGAAAGGTTGGGATACCCTGATTGGTGTAAAAAGAATAAGAGGAATGGGAAAATGGTTGCACAAGTAGTTGCTGATATGGGTGCTTACATGCAGCAGGAAACTCCTTTTGATTTTGCTTATGAAAATGAGGTTGGGAGTGAAAGGGGTATTGATTTGGATCAAAGAATGGTGGCTTCTGTGTGCCAAGAAATGATGAAGATGTTTAAGGGAAAGGGAGTTGATCAAAGTAATGTGGCTAGTACCTCCAAAGCACATGTAGGTACTTACTTTTACGGTTGCAAACCATATTTGAGAGTATCATTTCATGTGTCCTTGAATGCTTTAAAGAAATGCTTGCAATTAGATGTTAAGATTGATTGGGTGGTAGATATTGGTGCTTCAGATCATATGTCCCCTCATTTGCATTTGTTTTAGTCAATTAGGCTACTTAAGTGTCCCATTAAGATTAAGTTGCCTGATGGAACTAGTCAATTGATTACCAAAGTAGGCAATATCCAAATAAATAGCTCCTTAGTATTGCTTGATGTGTTTTATGTGCCTAAGTTTCAAGTTAATTTACTTTCTGTTGGCAAATTACTCAAAGTTCAAAATCTCATTGCCATATTTCTCCCAACACTGTTTGTTTTCTAGGACCTTCAACTAGACAAGTGGTTGCTCATGGAAAAGGGTTACACAACTTGTATATCTGCAAACCATCCAGTTCCAATTCTCCAAAGCCTTTCTTTCTACATACAATTCCTGCGTTTCCAGTTTTGTCTTCTTTTGTCAATAAAACTATACAATCTAGTGATGTAACAGTAGATTTGTTTCATGCTAGACTTGGTCATACCTCTATGTCAAAAAATGATTCATGTTGATGATTGTAAACATGAAGATCTATCTCATTTTAACTGTGACACTTGTATGCTTGCTAAACAGCATAGGTTACCATTTCCAAAAAGCAATACTAGGTCTCTTATTCCTTTTGAATTAATTCATGTTGATTTGTGGGTCCTTATAGAACTGCAGCCTTAAATGGAGCACATTATTTTTCCACAATTGTGGATGATAATTCTAGATGTAGATGGACTTATTTGGTTCACACTAAGGATCAAATACTGTCTATTCTAAGTGCTTTCTTTGCTTACATTGGTAACCAGTTTAATGCTAAGCCTAAGATTTTTAGGTTAGATAATGGAACTGAAATAGTGAAGAAAGAATGTTTGGCTTACTTAAGAGAAAAGGGCATTATTCATCAAAGATCAATGGTTTATACACCTCAACAAAATGCAGTGATGGAAAGAAAACATAGGCACTTACTAGACACTATCAGGGCATTAAAGTTTCATGTAGGATTGCCTGATAAATTTTGGGGAGATTGTGTTTTAACAGCTACCTTTTCTATCAATAAAATGCCCATGAAAATTCTAGGCTGGAAAACTCATTTTGAGGTTTTGCATAGTAAACCACCTAATTATGACAGTTTAAGAACCATTGGTTGTTTGTGTTATGCAATTGTTACAAAGCCTCATAAGGATAAATTTGCACCCAGAAGTGTTAGATGTGTGCTTATAGGGTATCCACCAGGCCAAAAGGGTTATAGGTTGTATAACCTTGAAACCAGGGAGGTGTTCTGTAGCAGAGATGTGATTTTCAAGGAGACTATTTTTTCCTTTTAAGAAGGGTGCTAAAGTTTCTTCACAAGCTACAAAGAATTGGCCTGATTCAGAGAATGTAGAGGAAGAGATTCTTTTTCATAGTCTTGAGCAAAATGATACAAATGGAATTATGCCAAACACTCCTGATGATAGTCATGTTGCAACACCAAATGAACCTTTGCCAGAAATGCCTAGTCCTATTGCATCATCATCTCCTCAAACATCTATTCCTCCATTATCTCAACCTTCTCAGCCTGAAATTCCCATCAGAAGATCAGCTAGAATCAGTTCTCAACCAGCATGGCTTATATTCAGGCAGCTTCTTATCCAACTAATTATATTCAGGCAGCTTCTTATCCAAAATGGGTGAATGCCATGGATAATGAATTGCATGCTTTGGAAGTCAATGAAACTTGGGAACTTACAACCTTACCAGAAGGAAAGAAAGCCATATCTTCTAAATGGGTGTTTAAGATCAAGTATCTTCCTACTGGAGTTGTTTACAGATACAAAGCAAGGTTGGTAATTAGAGGTTTTGATCAAAAGGAAGGAATGGATTATAAGCACACCTTTTCTCCTGTAGCAAAAGCAGCTACAGTTAGAGTACTTTTAGCCATTGCAACTGCTAAAGGGTAGCCATTGCACCAATTGGATGTTAATAATGCTTTCTGCATGGTTATGTTGAAGAAGAAATTTACATGAAACCACCAGAAGGTTATAAGAAGGCTTTGCCAGGGGCCAGGGCAAGTGTGCAAGTTAAACAAGTCTATTTATAGTCTTAAGCAAGCATCTAGACAGTGGAACCAAGAACTTTCAAGATTTCTTGTTTCATTGGGTTTCAAACAATCCAAAAATGATTGTTCTCTATTTGTAAAGGCTGAAGGAGATTCATTCACTGTTGTTTTAGTCAATGTGGATGATATATTGCTTACTGGAAATTGTGAACAAGAAATAAGTAACACAAAGAAAGCTTTGGATACCAAGTTCACAATTAAAGATTTGGGGTTGGCAAGATATTTTTAAGGAATTGAGTTATGCAGAACAGAGGCAGACACTTATCTACACCAGAGAAAAGTATGTACTTGATCTTCTCAAAGATGCAGGGTTGACTGCAGCTAAACCTACAAGTTTTCCTTTACCACAAAACCTTAAATTGTCACTTGATAAAGGTGATCCAATTACTGATCCTGAAGCATATAGAAGATTGGTTGGAAGGTTACTTTATTTGTCTATGACAAGACCTGTATTTGATATGCAGTTCAGCATTTGAGTCAATTTGTGTCCTCTTCTAAGGAACCTCATATGCAAGCAGCTCTCCATTTACTAAGATATTTCAAAGGAACAATCTCAAAAGGGTTGTTTATCCTATTCAGAGTAACTTGAAGATTGCAAGCTTTTCAGATGCAAACCGGGCTTCATGTATTATGACAAGAAAATCGTTGACAGGGTATTGTATTTTCTTGGGGCATTCATTGATATCATGGAAGGCTAAAAAGCAAGTAACTGCTTCTAGATCTTCTACAGAGTCTGAGTACAGAAGTATGACAACAACCACATGTGAACTGGTTTGGTTGGCTTATTTACTGAAAGATTTACAGATTCATGTTCAAGTCCCCATTACATTGTTCTGTGACAATAAAGCAGCTCAGCAGATAGCTGCTAATCCTTGTTACCATGAAAGAACCAAGCATCTTGACATTGATACTCACTTCATTAGAGACAAAGTGCAAGATGGTTTTATTCAAACTGCTTATATTCCTACTCATCTACAATTGGTAGACATCATGACAAAGGCTTTGGGAGCTGCTCAACATACTTTTCTATCTGACAAGTTGGGTCTTCAAGAAGCTCCAACTTGAGGGAGGCTATAGAATATAACTCAATTTGTACAACAGTCCAAAGTATAAGGACTGTTTATGTAAATACTAGTTAAAAGTTACTTAGTGTTTGTTAAACTCTGTATATAACCTCACTTACTCTTCATTTTGTATTACTTCTTTTGATAATAACAATCACTTTTCTCTCCCAAATTATTGATTGCGCATAATTTGTTAAAAAGGCCACACTGTAAAAAGTTAGTTTTAGCCTTCAAATTGCTTGAGCCGCCCCTGCCTTCCGTACTACTTTTCGAATACGAAATATCAATCTAAACGTGAATATAAAATTAGCCTTGTGAAAAATAGTTCAAGAAACGAACATGGTGTTAGACAAAAAGAAAAGGGCCCTATATTGGTTTGTCTTTTTGTAGTTTAAACTTCATATAAATCAAACAACCAAAAAGCTTCCCAACAACACATTCAATATCATCTCTAGTTTGCTCTACTTGTACTGTGAATAGGTGCACCTTTTTGCTACTATGTTGGTTTCCACTTCACATGGGGAGAACCTCTATTAAAAACTAGGTGGTGCGATCTTTTAGTTTCAAGACTATAAAATAAGAAGAGAGTTTTTGACTTTTTGGTCAAATGTTTCATTATTTTCAAAACTTGTCGCCTGATGATCAGCACTTTGATGACTTTTTTCACTCCCAGAAGTCCAATGCTTGCTTGGTAATCTCTGTTTCATTTTTTGTAGTTACGTTTTTTCATAGGTTTTTATTAGTATGGAAATCTCTGAATGAAAATGCATGCTTTTTTATTGGTTTTTATGAGTTGTGTATGCAACTAATTATGTTTTTATAGGTGTCTTTCTGGGTCTCACCACAAGTATCGTCTTTCTTGTTAGTGTCTTGCTTATGACCATTGTCTTTGTTTCTAATTTCGTTATACAATTGAAATTTGATTATTTAACCACTCTTGGTGTTTGTGTGGCCGAAAGTTTACAAGTTAGAGTGGAAAAACAGTAAACTAGCCATGCTTCGCTATAGTCACACCTAGTGCCTTTTTTCATCGTACACCCTCCAACTGGTTCTGATTACAATCCTTGTTTTAAATAATTTATAAATTTTTTAATATTTAAATAACTTTGGCCTGCTTTTTTGTAAGTTATGGATTCATGAACTTTCTTATGAACACTAGCTACCCGATTTATGATTGCTTATGGATGCACATTTGATTAATCACTTGGTATGGTATTTATTGATTTTTGGTCTGTTTGCTTGGTTTAGATCTCTGATATATCAGATTATGACCTTTATGGTCAAGGTGATATTTTCGAAGTGCCAGAACCGACAATCGAACAACCATTTGTTACCCTTGATCACATGACATCTGCCATGTCAATGATCTTGTTTGGAGAACAAGTCATTTCTCAAGATATCGACTCACTTCAAAATGAGGACTTCATGAGCAATATCCTTTACGAATATAAAGATATCTTTTCAAATGAACCATCATCGCCCTCACGGGTCTTGAACTCCAATAGCATCATTTTGAATGAAAATTTGCAGCCTCCAGGAAAGATCATAAAAAGTATGAGTTCTGATAGTTTAAATGTGGATGGGGCTCACATTAGACCAAGTTCTGTGAGTTTTGCTGAAACGGAATTGAACAAGGTTCATGGTATGAGGAGGGCGTTTAGTGAAGGATATATTAAGGTTCAGCTTTTATCTAATTTCTTCATTGTGTTAGCATACAGAGGTAAAAATGGGTGGGTTGGGTTACTAGTTTATAGTTTGAAACGTGTTATTTTTAATATGAATAAGGTCACGCTGGGTCTCGTTGGTTTGACACTTCGACCCACAAACACTTTTTGTTTTGTTTCGTTTAAAAGAATTACAAGTTATGTGTACCTTAATAGTGATTACATAACAGACTTAAGTATTACAATAGTTGAATCATGGAAATATGAAATAAACAACTCACTAATTCAGGATGTTGTATAAGCAAAAAATAAACTTTGGATCACTTTTAACATAGTTGACCCATTTGACTCGTTTCCGTTTTAGCTATGTAAAAAAAAGAAGAAGAAGACGACCCAATCGACATATTCACAATTAGACTGGCCAAAAATGCAACCTCTAGTCACTAGGCTATAGATCTTTCATCTGTGCATATATGAGCTAAGCTGTATAATGGTTATATGACCTTTGGATATTCTTGTTTTGGGCAGCCACAACTTACTAGTGATCATACCACAGAAACCCGTATGCAGAAGCTCTCAAGATACAGGGATAAGAAAAGAAAGAGGAATTTCATTAGAAAAATCAAGGTAATCAATCATATGTTGAAATCTTTTCTTAATACATGCTTATCAGCTTTAAATTATTGCTTTGTGGGTTCATTTCGTCATTAAGAAAAGGAAATGCGCATGTCTTTTACTTCTAGAAATCGAGAAGGGACCCACATCCCACAAACTACCGTATAAAATTAAGCCTAATCACTCGACTATTCGTGTGAAATAATAGGCCGGGTGATGGGGACTGTATGAATGGACTAAACTTAAGGTATGCACGTGTATATCCATAAATAAGTTTGTAGCGTTCCATAGTGTAATAACTTTGAAAAAAAAAAACTTATGGAAGTGAATAACTACCTGTAATTTTATAAAGACCATCGTCCGTGTTTGTTAAATTTCAAATTCCAACTGAAAGCAATTCGCGCATGTCACTAAACTTGTTATATTATTTCATGTTAGTATGCTTGCAGGAAGGCGTTGGCTGATGGTCAACCACGGATCAAAGGAAGGTTTGCCAAAACAGAAGAAATCAGTGTCTTTAGAAAGTAATCATACATCCAGTTATAATAAATTTTGGTCTAGAAGACACAGAGAAATCATGTAGCTAGGCATGTTGCAAGCTTTGGAGCCTGACTGAGACGTAGTCTAATTCTTAGCCGGTTTTGATTACTACTGAGATTCTTCAGTTTACCAGCAGAACGTACCATTAAGCTATGTTAGTAGATGATGCACAACTCAGTGTTGACTGTGTCTTTCCGTTTTTTAAATAATGTTAAAACGTCATTGTATAAAAGTACTTATCGAATAAATGGAAGTATTGGCTGTACTGCTTGTAATAGGATCCTACTAACAAGGGAGGAGCCAAAAAGTTATAGTCGATGGGCAAACTTTGATAATTTTTAGAAAATACACTACAAATCAGTTTGTTATATGGAGGGGGCAAATTAAAATAAATGAATAAATAAATAACCACATATTTTAGAAAATCTACACTACAATTTTTTTCGCTAGGGGCACGTGCCCACTCTCAGTGGCGGAGCTTGAAAGTTTTATGTGAGAGGTCCGAAACAATTCAAAATGCAAAATTTTCTCAGGAAAAACATCAACATACTTGACTAATAATGTAAGTCAAACAAAAGAATATTTAAATATTGGATTTGAGTAGGCCATTGATGTATTAGGCTGGGAGGGCCAAAGTTAAGTGTTTTTAACACATGAAACCCAAATATAGTACATTATGGGCTTAATACCAGGGTCCCAGTCCATTAGTAGCCCCCCCCCCCCCCCCCCCCCCCCCCCCCCAAGATGTTGTTAAATACCATAAAAACCATATGTTTTCATTTTTCACGTTAAAGTACCTCAAGTGAACTACCATATATTAAATCTTTGAACTTATTAGAATATATACAAACCTGTTAAGCTAGTGGTAAAGGTTGTTTACTTGCACATTCGGCACATACTAGTCCTATAGTTTTTTTTTTTTTTTTTTGCTTACAAGATGCTACACAGACAATTTCTTGTCTAATTTCATACCACATCAAGAAACAAACTCTATAACCAATGTAAGCATCTTTATGTTTGTCTTGCGTCCAAGTATGTGTCGTAGAAGCAGAAGTAACCAACGTTTATCAGTAAACTACTAAAGTCATAGGCATGACTTTACTATGTGATATGTTGGTTCTTACCTTTTACGTTTTTTTACAGATCTTTGCCTCTACAATCACTAAATTGGGGCTTTGGCCTACCTGGTCTAATTTTGGAGTTTAAGGAGGATAGATTTCCTATTCTTGTAATATCAACAATAAAATAGAGTAAGGATCAAATGAGAAATAAAAGTAAAATGAGAAGAATGAGAAGTAACCACAACCGCACATTTCAGATGCATGTACAATAAAAGATGCAACTCCCATGAATTTCTCTTTATTTAATTAAAATGTGTGGTTAAAATTATTTCTCATTCTTCTTACTATATTTTCTCTTCTCACTAGATCTCTTCCCAAAATATAGATTGTCATTTATCTGCCTTGTATCTTACTATCTGTTTACGAACTGTAAGGTTTAATTTATACTTTGTCTTTTGTTGTCTTTATTGAATAATATTCCATTCATAATTAAGAATGAAATATACTACAGTATATCTCAAAAATAAAAAATAAAAATTCTTTTCCGCGTGTTCACTTTTTCTACATCTTTGAAGTTGTAGAATCGTTGTACAGGTTTATACTCGTGACTTTTATGATCGAATCAACAAACAAGATTGACAAGAATTTGATTCTAATATTACTAACAACATAACATGGTTACATTGTATATTTGACACACACTAAAATGTTACATGTACTAATCTATTTATAAGGTTCCAACCGGTTCCATGAACCATCATGTCCTTTCATGAATTGGTGTAAATAACTAACTTATAACTACCAATAACTAATTTTCCATAACCGCCACATAACTAACTAATCGGTTATTAACTTACTAACTAACACTATTGGTCTTTTATCTAACAATATTTACATATGTACACCGAGCCTATCAAGAGTTATATAATTATGGTGCAACATTTCCCCCCTAATTGTTTAAGTCTTGTTCTCGGAATCTTCATGCTCATGCCTTCTTCAAACTAATTTCTTCAATTTAACTTGTCCTTCACCAACTTTGTTTCTCAAAAACTTGGCTTCACACCGTCTTCATTCTTCTATTGAATCATCATTCTGTGTTGCTGCTGATGTCCCCATCAATTCTGACTTTCATAGCCTTTTGATTTCTGACTTTCATTATGTCGCGTTCAAGAGCAGTCCTTTCTCGCTAGCCTCTTCCTTCCGGTACCACGCTATCCTTTCAAGCGTCAAAACGTTTTCCTTTTCTTCATTTGTGTCGCGTTCTAGTAGTCTTTTCCTTCCCTTTGTTGTCACGTTATGTAGTCCTAACAAAGTCTCCACCGTATTCCTTGGCCAGCATATTCCTTGTTGTCTTTTCCTTCTAATTCTTTTAATCTTCTTGATCAAAAGTTGAATCAAACTCTTGCAATCTTGGAGCCTTCGCTCTGATACCAATGTAGAATCGTTGTACAGGTTTATACTCGTGACTTTTATGATCGAATCAACAAACAAGATTGACAAGAATTTGATTCTAGTATTACTAACAACATAACATGGTTACATTGTATATTTGACACACACTAAAATGTTACATGTACTAATCTATTTATAAGGTTCCAACCGGTTCCATGAACCATCATGTCCTTTCATGAATCGGTGTAAATAACTAACTTATAACTACCAATAACTAACTTTCCATAACCGCCACATAACTAACTAATCGGTTATTAAGTTACTAACTAACACTATTGGTCCTTTATCTAACAATATTTACATATGTACACCGAGCCTATCAAGACTTATACAATTATGGTGCAACAGAAGTTGCCTAACCTAACAGAACTACAAGTTTAACAAAACAAATAAACCCTCATTAATGATGGACTATACCTTAAGTTCCATTAGCAAAAAAAAAAAAAAAAAAAAAAAGCGTACCCCAATGACTACAAGAAAAAAGTACATATAAAACACCATAAAAACAACCACAACATCTTCATGCATATAAACTCTTTTTTGTACTATCAACATAATTATCAGAAATACAACACTCCGGCAAGCTTGGGATGGCGGATTCTTAGCGGAAAAGTATAAAGTTTATCATGTAAAGCAAATGAAATATTGGTCTTGGTAGCAAGTTAGCAAAATCTAATCATTTATCATTGTACAACCGTTTTATCCACCATGAAAAGAAAAAAGATATGCATATTATGCAAAACTAAATCGCAACTTTGTGTTCGTAGTAAAGAAGAATTTAAACAATGACATTTGCTCGACCTTTTTCGGTGATCAATCAGTTATACATACGCATTCGCCACCATGATTATCCATAAACTAAATTACCGTCTTCTGCTTCATTTCTTAACTTCAGTAACAAAAATTCCTAAAAGAATCCAAATTTTTACCCATCATAACATTTTTCGGCAAAATATACGAGTAACTTTTTGTATAATTGGTTATTTCTTAAATCAAACATAAACTCACTAAATGACTTTCTACAACCACCCTGTTGGGAACATACTTTCGTATTTAGTCAATTCTCGGTCATTACCTTTTGTAATAGGTTGCTTAGTTATTTATTTAATTATGTTTAAGTTACTAGGCTTAAGTATTATGTCCAATGGGCATTGAAAGCCCACGTTTATGATGAATGAGGGAAGAAGGGAGTGTTGCCCTACTCCTCCCCTATATATACTAAGCTTATGTAAACTTTAATATTGTTGGTTATTTGAATATCTTAATGAAACTCTTGTTCTTTCACTCTTCATAATCTTATAATCAACCATCTCTTATTCTCATCTCATTTCTTATACTTGTGTTTACTAAATGGTGACCTAACAAGTGGTATCATTCGCCTAATAGAGATTGAAGTATTTTTCTTGGTGTTAACGTGGGATTTAGGGTGTTTTTCATCATCTTTTTGCTTTTTTCTTTGTTTCTTACACTAAAATCTTGAAGCTTGCATAAGTTTTAAGATTAGTATAGTGTTTAGAAGCTTAGATTTTGCATAAAGTTTTTATTTTTTAAGGTTTTTTACAACTTATTCTACGCATAATCTTCAATAGTTAGTATTTTCTAAGTATTAATGAAGCTATTTGATCAAAAGTACCTTATTTCTAAGCATTTTTCTTCAAAAATTTGTGATTTTTCAAGTTTCTGACCATCTTACGCGTAAGTTTGGCGAATAGTACGATTTAAAAGCTGTCAACAGTGTTTTTTTGTCCTTTCTACACATAACTTTGGTCAAAACCCCTTTCCTACGCATAACTTTGGTCAAAACCCTCTTTCTACGCATAAATTGGTATTCTACGCTTTAATCCTACGCGTAACCTTCATTCCTACGCCTAAGTTCTACGCTGAAGTTTCATCCTACGCAGAAGTTTGATCTTACGCGTAAGTTGCTGGAATCTACGCTTAAGTTTCATCAAAGTTTTTCTCTTCGTGCTACGGTGACTCAGTACTTCCCTAGCTTGGATAAGTTAGTGGAATACTTCGACTTCGGATATCTTTCAAGCTTGGATAAGTTTGAAAGATTTGTTTGGTCTTTGAACCTTACGCATAAGACTTACACATAAGCTTAAAACTTACGCATAAGGTAAATCTTACGCATAACTCACAAGTTTACGCATAAGATCATCCTTTACGCGTAACTTTGAAGTCTACGCATAAGTTTCAGTTTTACGCATAAGATTTCAACTTACCCCAGGGATTTTAAACTTAACCAAAGGAACGTGAATTTCAATCTTCTACAAAGATCCATTATTACACAAGTATTCTAAGATGTCTCAACCACCACATTACTACTTCTCTAATCCTCAGCAACAGCAACATCAGCAGTATCAGCAACAACAATACCATCAGCAACAATCATATCAACAACCTTCACAATCACACTTTCATCAACAACCGTTTAATCCACAACCACAATATCTCATGATGCAACAACATCAAATCATTCCTCAACAACAACCATATCAAATGTCACAACAAAACACTCAGTTTTCCTCCAAACAACCTCACTGGTTTGATAGAATGTGTGAAGTTATTACAACTCAACAATCCAGATATGAGGCAGGATCACTTGAAACACCTCCAATGCTAACACCTGGGAACTATGTTCAGTGGTCAAGTCGATTCTTACGATTTTTGAACTAAAGAAACCTCATGGGAAATTCTTGAAACAAGTGATACTTGAAGGACCATTTGAGTGGCCAACAAGATTTGAAATTGGTGATCCAACTGCTGATCCTCCACGTCCTCCTGGAGAGAGACCTCTTCCAGAATCTCAACTCACAGAAGAACAGAAATTACATCGTGAAGCTGATGAGTATGCAATGGCCTATATACTTCAAGGTATACCTAATCCTATTTATCGAAGTGTCGATGCTCAGAAAACAGCCAAAGCTATGTGGGAACATGTTCATCTCCTTATGGAAGGCACTCAATTGAACAAAGATGATATGGAATCCAAACTCTACATGGAATACACTGACATCACAATTGAACCAGGAGAGTCACTTGAATCCTACTATCATCGTTTTACTAATGTGGTTAATGATTTGGAACGACACAAAATAACAGTACCAAGGATCGCAGTGAACTCCAAATTCGTTGGTAGTCTTGGACCGGATTGGCATAAATATGTGACATTCGTTCGACAAACCAAAAATCTTCATGATGCACCATATGGATTGTTGTATGATTTTCTGAAACATCATGAACCTGAAGTGGAAAAAGATCGAGCTCTTCGAGGAGGATACTTACCATCACCAACACCAAATTCTTTGGCACTCGTAGCTCAATCTAACTATGCTCCACCACCAATGTCAAATCATGCATATGTTCAAGAGCAAAACTACTTCAGTTATCCACAATCTTCTACCTCAAACCAAACGGTTCCTTATGATTCATCTCAACAGAATACTTCTACTCAACTTGTTCCATACAACAATGATGCAGTGTACTACTCGAACTCAAATGAAGATGATGATGAGGAGTTTAATACGTTGAATCAGGGACTTGCTCTTATTGCTCGTGCTTTTAGCAAATTCTCCAACAAAACAAACAACCGTCAACGTTCATCTTCTAACACAAGGAATCAAGCCGTTGTAAATGATGGAAGGGTAGAAATTCAGAATCGTAACTTGGGACGATCTGGGTCAGGAAGTTCTTCAGGAAATTTTGGGAATGGTCAGAGGTTTAACAACAATGGAGGGTTCAGGAACAACTCAGGTCCTTCTCAGCAAAGGTCTGAACCAGTTGAAACTAGGAACTCAAACTCTGGGAATGCAGTGTGGTGTTATAACTGTAATGAAAAAGGTCATATAGCGACTGCATGTCCTAAACCGAGAACTCGGGGTAGTAAGTTTCACAAGCAGGCATTACTTATGGCTCTCCAAGATGAAAAAGATGGACACTTCACAGAGCAGGAGAACAATTTCATGGCAAATGTGAACAATGATGATGACATGGAAGATCTCGAAGCTAATGCAGCTGTGATGCTTATGGCCAATATGCAGGAACTTCAGTTTAATGATTCAGGTCCAGTGTATGACACTGACGGCTTGTCTCAGGTATATGACCTTAATGCATGCCTAATACATGCCATAGCCTCACCTACTGCTTCTGAATCAGATATGGCGCAAGTTGTTCCATCTGACTCATCTTCATCTTCTCAAGTAGATGAACAAATAAGCACAGTTGTCATATTTGATGATGACACAGATGTTTCATTTGATGATCCCATTGAGAATGATAAACATGATCATATAGAACAACATGAACCATCATTTGATCCAGACCCTGACCTCATATTGTTATTGAAACAACTGAATGCTCAACAATTGCAAATCATAAAATGCAACGAGAAAAACAAAGCCTTAAAAGAAACAAATGCGTCACTTGTAAGAGATATTGAGTGTTATAAAATACAACTTTCAAATCAGGAAGACAAGGTTAAACACGCAAAAAGTTTTGAAAAAGCTTTTCAAGAATCTTACAACAAAGAGCAAGATCTTCAACGTAAAATGCAAGATTTAATTGAGTCAAACAGAAAGTTGGTTTCAAAACTTGAAAGTGAAAAGTGTGAACCAAAAGTAAAAGTTGAACAACTTCAAAAAGTACTTTCAAACACAGAAACAGAATTGTCAATTTGCAAAAAGGATTTTTGTGAACATAAAATACGAAAAAGGAAGTATATAGATAACTTAATCGGAGAGATTGTTGATCTTGAAAAACAACTCAAAGAATTTCGTAATATTGTTTACAAAACTGGGGGCTCTGTCACAACAATTCAGAAATTTACTTTAAAACCGAGACCCGATAAAGGATTTGCACTTGGCGATTTCAGATCAATGTTTCTTCACACATCATTCAAAGAAATTCCTAAAATTTATAGTATGGACCATTTACTTGATAATACGATTGTGCGTACTGTTGTTTTTGATACTGAGGAAGAGGAAGAACTTGAAGACGAGATTCGATCAAAAATGAGTAATGTTGAATATTGGACACCATATGATTATTCACAAGCTCCTCATATTTCTAAATCTTTTGTTCCTCAAAAGGAATTACCTGAGAAATCATGGTATGTCACTGAGTCATATGTTTCATCCTCTAATGCGGCCCCTGTCCAAACTGTAGCACAAATAAATGGTCCTTTACCATCATCCGGTGAAGTTACACCCTTACCAAAAAGTTGTCGTGTCTTAAATTATTACAAAACTTTTATGGAAGACATCGAAATTTTGGAGGAAACAATTGAACGTAATTCTGAAATAAAAATTGAAACTTTTCAATCTGCTTACGAGCGAGAAAAGAGAGATATTTTTCAAAAACAAATGTTGCCAATTGTCAAACACCTCCGTCTCTGTGCTACACATTGGGAACAGGAACTTCAAAACGAGGTCAAAACAATGATAAACGTTTTCAACTCAACTGAAAATGCGATTTTGGTTCAAAAGCAAAGAAATAGAATTTTAAAAGATGATGTTGATCGACTCTTGGAACAAGTTCTCAATGCTGATATTTTGTCTGTTATCATGAATGATCTCTATAAATCTGGTACTTCTATGCTTATGGATGATCTTTGTGTTGATAATAACTTGTTGAATGTGGAAATAGAGACACTTAAACATGAAAATGAGAAGCTGAGAATAAAGAATGATGATGTTGGGGGACTAGATTTGACACAATTCAGATGATGTGGAATTGACTTTTTCAAGTTTTTAGAATGACCAGGGACTAGATTTGACAACTTTTGAAAGTTGGGGGACTGAAACTGCCAATTATGCAAACTTTGTGCGTTTTTCATCTGTTTTTGGTATTTTTGCATTTGAAACATGTAAAACACTTTCCTGGGATATTTTCACTATTTTGATTCATTATTGAGTGTTTTTGGATGTTTTGGCAGCTCAGAAATGGTAAAAATGATGAGTATTTACACACTCATCAATCCCCCACACTAAAACATTGCTAGTCCCTAGCAATCTTTTGAGAAAAACTTGATGGATTTGAAATTCTCTTTACCAAAAGCCATCACTTCTGGAGTTGCCAGGTGTAAGAACTGTGGCACACCTGATAACCGTGTGATTTTGAGCAAACCACCAGCTGTCAACGGATTTGATTTGTCTTTACCAAAAGCCGTTTGCTTCTGGACTAGCCAGCATCTTGATGGACTAAGTCAACATCTTGGTGAGCTGATTACCAATTATGGATTTTCCACGGCCTTTACCACAAGCCATAATCTTGTGGGCTAGTCAACTCATTTGCTTATGAGGATGCGGGGGAGCTGAGGAACCATACAATTTTTGGCAAATTGTCAGCCATCAACGGGTTTGAGATGTCTTTACCAAGAGCCGTTTGCTCCTGGACTAGCCAATCCATTTGTCATTTAGACTTTGGCGGACTGATTACCACAAAAATTTTGAAATAAAGTGAAAAATTTAGGCCTAAAAAATGGGGGTACTTAGAAAGCTTTGTGATAAAATTCGTAAGAATTCCCCCCCCCCCCCCCCCCACACTAGAACTGAATATTGTCCTCAATATTCAAAGTCCCGGCTATTATGCCGAACCTCTGAACGGAAAAAGCTAATATTCGATGCTAACTGTAGAAATATGGATTTTATTTTTCACTTTATTTATCTGTACATACAATTTTTTTTTTTTTTTTTTTTTTTTTTTTGAAGAAACTTATATACATATTTACTTTGCAAATGGTGGGGGACGGCCACTCCCCCACACTAGGGTGGTAGAAAGTAGAAAGAAGTCAGAAATACGGGTGAAAACCCATATATGTTGCTAATTTTTGTTCACCGAGTCACTAGCTTGACTCGATCCCCGAATTCATTGGTCCATGGGGAAAGTTTGGAGATCTGGGACAACCATGGGTGGTATGTCCTCTCCAAAATAATGTTTCAATCTATGACCATTCACTTTGAAGTTGGGACCTTCGGGTTGAGATAATTCAACAGTCCCGTATGGATATACTTTAGCAATAGTGAATGGTCCGGTCCATCGGGTTTTTAATTTCCCCGAGAAGATCTTTAATCTTGAATTGAAAAGAAGGACTCTGTCACCGACGTTGAAAACTCGGTTCTTAATCTTAGAGTCGTGAATCTTCTTTGTCTTTTCTTTGTAGATCAAAGAGTTCTCGTAGGCTTGATCACGAAGTTCGTTTAATTCATTGAGTTGAACCTTACGGTGATCACCCGCTTTATGAAGGTCGTAGTTAGCATGTGTCAAGGCCCAGTAGGCTTTGTGCTCGAGCTCGATCGGTAAATGACACGCCTTCCCGTATACAAGCTTGTATGGAGTACACCCGATGGGTGTTTTGTAAGCTGTACGGAAGGCCCAGAGTGCATCATCTAGTTTATCCGACCAGGAAGCACGGTTTTCACCTACTGTCCTCTCAAGAATCCGTTTTATACCACGGTTGGAAACCTCCACCTGCCCACTTGTTTGGGGGTGATATGCGGTGGAAAGACGATGAGTAACACCGTACTTAAGCATGACTTTTGCAAACTGATCATTGCAAAAGTGGGTACCGCGATCACTAATGATGGCACGTGGGGTTCCAAAACGAGCAAAGAGGGATTTCAAGAATTTCACAACCACTCGGGCATCATTAGTGGGTAAGGCCTTAGCCTCAACCCATTTTGACAAGTAGTCAACAGCCACGAGTATGTATTTGTTTCCACGAGAAGATGGGAATGGCCCCATAAAATCAATGCCCCAGACGTCAAAGATTTCACAAACTTGAATAGCATTTTGTGGCATTTCGTTCTTTTGTGAAATATTCCCGTGACGCTGACAAGGATCACAGGCTTTGACTAACTCGTGGGCATCCTTATAGATCGTGGGCCAATAGAAACCGGAATCAAACACCTTTTTGGCGGTGTAGTTAGGACTATGGTGGCCCCCGGTGGGTCCAGCATGGCAAGCCTTGAGAATATCAGCAGCTTCCTGTCCGTATACACATCGCCTGATGACTTGATCGGCACAGATTTTGAAGAGGAAGGGGTCGTCCCAGAAATAATGTTTGACGTCTTTAAAAAATTTGTTTTTCTGTTGGGACGTCATCCCCTTCACGATGAAGTTACCCGCACGGTAATTTGCAAAGTCGGCAAACCATGGGGTAGTAGAGTCACCACGAAAAGTAACCGCACTGAGTGTCTCGAGAGGGAATGATTCATTTATTTCTTGTTTCTCGGACACATCTTGATGTGGGTTTTCTAATCGTGAGAGATGATCAGCAGCAAGGTTCTCAGCTCCTTTTTTATCACGAATAATGATATCAAATTCCTGAAGGAGGAGAACCCAACGGAGAAGCCTCGGCTTTGCATCTTGCTTTGCAAATAGGTACTTCAAATCCGAGTGATCCGTATACACCACGCATTTGGTCAGGATCAAGTATGACCGGAATTTCTCAAAGGCATACACCACAGCTAGGAGTTCTTTTTCAGTGGTGGTGTAATGTCCTTGAGCCTCGGTCATAGTCTTACTTGCGTAGTGTATAGGCTGAAAGTATTTTGCTTTTCGTTGCCCCAAGACCGCACCTATGGTAAAATCACTAGCATCGCACATAAGCTCAAAAGGTAGGTCCCAATCGGGGGCAACAAGAATCGGTGCCTCGGTAAGCTTTTTCTTTAATGTTTCAAAAGCTTCGATGCACTCAGGAGAGAAGATGAAAGGAGCATCCTTCTCGAGGAGATGGGTCATAGGCCGGGCAATCTTAGAAAAATCTTGGATAAACCTACGATAGAAGCTGGCATGACCCAAAAAGCTCCTAACACCTTTTACGGTGGTGGGATGAGGTAATTTAGCAATGACATCGATTTTGGCTTTGTCAACCTCAATCCCATTCTTTGAGATTTTATGGCCGAGGACTATGCCCTCTTTAACCATAAAGTGACTCTTCTCCCAGTTGAGACATAAATTCGTTTCTTTGCAACGTTTAAGCATTTGTTTCAAGTGGGAGAGACAGGTCTGGAATGAATCCCCGATGACTGAAAAGTCATCCATGAATACCTCCATAGTTTTCCCGATCATGTCGGAAAAAATAGACATCATGCACCTCTGGAACGTGCCTGGAGCATTACATAAGCCGAAAGGCATACGTTTGTAAGCAAAAGTTCCGTAGGGGCATGTGAAGGTAGTCTTCTCTTGATCCTGGGGATCAATGGGGATTTGGAAGTAACCCGAAAAACCATCGAGGAAGCAGTAGTATTCATTCCCCGCAAGTCTTTCAAGCATCTGGTCCATAAAAGGGAGAGGGAAATGGTCTTTACGGGTGGCTTCATTTAACTTTCGATAGTCAATACATACTCGCCAACCCGTGACCAAACGAGTTGGAATCAACTCGTTATCCTCGTTGGTGACAACAGTAATGCCACCCTTTTTAGGGACACAATGAACTGGGCTAACCCAAGGACTGTCAGAAATAGGGTAAATCAATCCCGCATCAAGAAGTTTAAGAACTTCTTGTTTGATAACTTCGTGGATTTTTGAATTTACCCTTCTCTGTTGTTGCACTGCTGGCTTAAAGTCATCCTCCATTAAGATTTTATGAGTACAAAAGTTCGGGCTTATGCCCTTAATGTCGGAGAGTTTCCAAGCGATTGCTTGTTTATGTGACTTTAGAACCTTTAGGAGTGCTACCTTTTCCTCAACTTTTAAGTCCTTAGCAATAATGACGGGTAATTTATCATCACCCTCTAGAAATGCATATTCTAGATGAGGAGGCAAGTCCTTGAGCTCAACCTCGGGAAAGTCTTCAGTTATTTCAACATTTTTGACTTCCGCTTTATGAAGTATTTTTGGAGATGGAGAGGGTGAAGGGTCGTCATTTAACAATCTTTCAAGGAGAAGAATGTCCCCCTCCAGGTCAAAATAGTTTTCATCAACCCCACTTGGGATTGAGCTATCTTGAGCAAGAAAAGCCTCGACCTCTTCCAGAAGGAAGTCACTTCCCTCAAACGGAGTGAGGGAAGGGGAAGGGTCGGAAATGATAGGGTCAGTAAAAAGACTGCCACTGTATGAGAAACCAAGGACCTCTTGAGAATACTCCTCAGACGCAACATCGATGATGTCAATTCGGTTAACCGTTTCAGCGTCATAGTTGGAGGAATATCTTGAAGTCTGATCAAGATTGAATGTGATGGCTTCGCCACCAACACGTAGAGTGATTTCTTCTTCGAATACATCGATTAAAGCACGACCCGTTCTTAAGAATCCCATCCCGAGAATGAGAGGGACTCGTGGGTCAGCATCGAAATCAACAATCACGAAATCTTCCGGAAAATGGAACTTTCCTACTTTCACGAAGATATCTTCGGCAATGCCGAGAGGACGGGATATGGTACGGTCTGCAAGCTCGAGTGTCATGCAAGTCGGAGTGAGAGGAGGAAGTGAGAGTCTTTTCCAGACTGTGTAAGGCATCAGGTTAATGCTTGTGCCAAGATCGGCCAAGGCAAAGCATTCAACCATCCCCGGGAAAATACAAGGAATGAGAAATTTCCCGGGATCTCCAAGCTTTTCGGGAAGCTTTTTCAAGAGCACTGCTGAGCAATGCTCATTCAGAGGAGTTTTTGCCATCTCACAAAGTTTTTCTTTGTTGCTTATCAGATTTTTGATTGTTGAAGCAAATTTAGGCATGAGAAGAAGAGCGTCCGCGAAGCTAATATCAAAGTGTAATTCTTGGAAAATTTGATAAAATTTTTCCATCTGATGGTTAGCTTTTTCGCGGTTCTTTTGGTCATTCAAACGTGAAGGATATGGAATTGACGGCTTAGGATCATTCTTTGGGATTTCATCAGAACTTACAGGGAGATCAAATACAACTTTCGGCTTACGAGCCGGGACCGGGACAACTTGAGGGTGGACGTTGTTGGTACCTCCGTTATTAGTAGGAAGTACCTTGTCCGTAGTAACCTCAGGTTCACGTTCCGCTACCTTAGGAGGAGAAGAAGAGGTAGAAGGAATCGAGGGTCCATTGTAAGATGCCCCACTTCGGGTGGTGATTGCTTTGACATCGCCCCTCGGGTTAGCGATCGTGTTGCTCGGTAATGTACCCGGGCCCGAGGGTCGATCATTTAAAGACTTCTAAAGCTCAGAGATCGTGCTAAGCAATAACCGATTCGTTTCCTCTTGTGCTTTCATGAATTGTTTAAATTCAGCATTGGAGGAAGACGAGGGTTGAACAACGTTTTGATTTTGAACAGGAGGATTTTGAACATGGTTGTTTTGAAAATTCCCTTGATTTTGATTGTTGTTACCCTGAAAAGTGTTTCTCTGATTGAAATTACCCTGATTGTAATTCCCTTGATTATGGTTTCTTTGAAAATTTCCTTGAAAACCTTGATTTTGATTGCCATTTTGAAAATTGTTTTGATTAAACTGGCCTTGATTTTGATTCGGGTTTTGGAAATTTGAGTTTTGACCTTGGTTACAATTCTGATTCGCGTTACGGTTTTGATTTTGATTAAAACCTGGAGGTCCGAGAAAATTGTTGGAACGATAGCTTAAGAGATTATGGTCCCCTTGCGGTTGGTAAGAATTACCCCCCGTATTGTAGGAATCGTGAGCAGCATATACGTTCTCTGGAGGAAAACCAGCAATAGCTGGACACTCGGAATACAGATGAGGGCCCCCACAAGTTTCAAAACTTCGGGCCACGGCTTTTACTTCCTGATTTTGAACCTGATTTTGCATCGTTTGGCTCATTCTCAACACAGCCGTAGAAATATCATTCATCTTTTTGGTAAGAGCAATTATTTCAGGAGATGATGATGAGGGAGTAACTAAATGACATGACGCATCCCTCTCCGCATAGGAATCCCAAAAGTTATGATGGGCAGTCATGTTCTCGATTAAGTCATAGCACTCCTCGGGACGCCTTTTCATAAAGGTCCCACCAGCAGCAGCATTGAGAATGTCTCGGTGCCTCAATGTCAGACCATTATAGAAGGTATCTATGATGGTAACTTGCAACATATTTTGGTTAGGGCACCGATCAATGGCTAGCTTATAACGCTCCCAAGCCTCAAAAAGAGACTCATCGGAACGTTGCCGAAAGTTGCTGATATCATTTCGTAACTTGGTAACCATGGATGGTGGAAAATATTTTGCTAAAAACTTGGTTACCATTTCATCAAAGGTTTGAATAGAATTCTTTGGAAGTCGGTCAAACCATGCAGTGGCATGATGAGTGAGAGAATAGGGGAAAAGGTACAGCCGAAGGGCATCATCCGTGACACCATGCTGTTTCATGCTTTGGGTGACCGTGAGATATTTGTCAAGATACTTATTGGCATCGTCACCCAGTAATCCGTGAAATTGACACGAATTTTGGACTTGTTGGATCATGTGGTGCTTGAGGCCAAAGTCCGTAGCCTCGATAGTGTGTGGTGCAATAGGCCCACCTCGCCCTTGCATGGTAGGCTGGCACAGCTCCTCCATCGTTCGGAGATCGGGAGCTGGCTCATCCCTGGGAGGGTCAGGGGGTGGTAAAGGTGGTGGTGGCCCAGCGGCCTTTTCGGTCTTTGGTTCTTGTGTGTCAGAACGTAGCTCGTGTACGTTTTTCTGATGTTTACGTTTTGTTTGTGACCGAGTGCGCATGCACTAAAAACAATTTTTCAAAACAAGATCGAGGCAAAACCACAGTGAACTTAAACCAGAAATCACAAGTGAATGGCTTCTTTGAAAAAGGTACACCACTCACAGGGATATAAAGGCAAGTTTTAATCTTAAGTTTGGGAACTTATTATGGGTTTATTAATTAATTTGAAAAACTGCTTTAGGCTTATGGGTGTGTTTGCAGAAAACTTGGGAAATATTTTTGGAACTGATTCGTTAACCGAAATCGTCCCTTTAAGATTACTCGCAGGCTGGCGGGAGGAAGTAAATAGGTTTCCTCTTCAGTTCGCAATTTAATGTCAGAACTTACCTTAAACCAACTGTTTCAGGTTGTAATCTTAAAGAACACGAAGTAATTTAACTTCACAGTTTGTTTTTAATTTTTTTGGGTGTTTTCAACACTTCAGGAGAAGTGTTAATGAACGTTTTTTTTATATGATTATATTTTTACAAAAACTTTTTACAAATTTGTGTGAAATTTGTACAGGGAGGGTTTTGAAAACCACTAAACTTAAAACGATTTTATAAAACACGCAACAACCTCCCCGGCAGCGGCGCCAAATTTTGATTGGGTCTAAACCGTCAGATATTATTGATCAAGGTCAACAAGTCAAAGACAGCCTAGAATCAATACTCCGGTGATAGTACAGTGTTTCCCCGGGTCGTTAAAGTCCCAGCGAGATTGAAATGGTGTCGTTTGAAATCGTTTTTGAGAAAGTGGCACTGAGGACAGTAGCCAGATGATGTGGAATTGATATTGCTACTGTTATTTTGGTATTTGTACACAGATATAATATTCACAAAAATCAGATATACAATTATATGCACGTATTCACAATTCAGATTTACGTAATTGGACTGAAAAAGTGGGATTTTGGTATTTAACAAACTACAGGGGGTGCTTTTGACACTTTTTAAAACTTAAAATTAAAAATGAAAAATGAAATTATGAAAATGATTAAAATACTATTTAAATATTATTTAATTAATAAAACTATTTAAAAATTAAATTAAAGTCTAATTTAAATTAACTAAAAATTATAACTATTACAAATTAAACTAAAAAGTTGCAAAAACAATTTCTAAACTTAAATTAGAACTTGAAGAAAGTATAAAATAATAAAAATAAATATTTTTGTCTTTTTATGTTTTTTTTATAAATTGAAAACTATTTAACTTAATTAAACTAATTAAACTACTTTTAATTAATATTAATACTAAATTAACTTAGAAAATTAAGATAAAATTTATAAAATTACTCAACCATCACAGGAATTCTACAAAATTATAAAAACTCTAAAAATTAAGTTTTAAGATTAATCCACTGATTATTTACCTTTTAATTAACTTAAGTCTAATTTAAATAATTAAAATAAGAAAAATAGAAAGTGAACAGTAGAATTTCAAAATATATTTTCTAAAAGTCTATTATACTATATTAGAGCTAGGAAAAATATAAAAACTAAGTTTTACTTTCTAAAAATTAAATATGAGATTTAATACTTAATATTAATTAATAAATAAGAAAACTAAAATTAAATCTAGTTAATACTAAATGACAGAATAAAAATCTGAAAAAATTACTAAAATTACTTTACTATATAAGGTAATTAATAAAAATATAAAAACACTAAGTACTTAATTAAAATCAAAAAATGAAAATTAAAATTAAGTTGAATTAAATAGAAACTATCACTTATTTTAAATTGGTTTTTTCTTGGATTTTCTTTTACACACTTATTTTTCCACTGAAAATAACAAACTTTTGTAAAACCACTTTTGAAAATTGCTTATAAATAAGCAATAGCACCCCCTTGGCTTATACAGTTTGACTTTGGTTGACTGTGTCGTCAAATGAGGTCAAATGACTGATGGTGGGGTCCATAATGGTAAAAATGGGTACAAACAAGCTTAACAAACTCAAATAAGCTAAAAACAACAAGGCTTGATCACAAATAAGCTGTTGAAGTCCAAATAAGCACTTGAGCTAAACTGAGTTTCACTCAGTTATGGGACAGACTTTGAAGCTAATTCCAGGTGGGGTCCACCAAGTTTAAGGTCAAACAGATGGTCAATCCACACTCCCTGGTAGGAGGGGGGTTGGAAAAAGTCAATTGGAAC
Source organism: Artemisia argyi (assembly GCA_030686995.1). NCBI lineage: Eukaryota > Viridiplantae > Streptophyta > Magnoliopsida > Asterales > Asteraceae > Artemisia > Artemisia argyi. The sequence goes on from CM060692.1 coordinate 156,227,425, forward strand.
TACTAGGGCCCACTGAGGTGGTCTACAACCACCACCAAAGTTGGTGGTGTGGTGGAGGTCTGCTGTGCACAGGGCAGAATCTTGCCCTGCAACTCACTTTGGGGGTCTGTGGGACCCACTCAAACTTTCACAAAAATTAAGCAAAAATTGGGGCTTAAATATCAGCTAATAAACTCTAACTACAACAAGTTTCAACCCTTAACTCCCATCACACAAATCACAATTGAACTTGGAAGTTTTGCAAAAATCTGAGGATATCAATTTTGACTTTTGATGAAATCACAAGTTTTGACTTTTTTGAGTTTCTACTGGCTTTTACTGATTACAAACTAAGTAATAAGCTATATTTAAACTTGTTACCACTATATTAACAACTATCTTTACTAATGAAAGTGATTTGGACTCTCAAAACCTTCACAGTTAACTGTGAAGGGTAATTTGATGAGGTTTTGACTTTTGACCCAAACACTTGACTGATTTAAGATTTATAACTCTCAAATAGGACTTATGATATGCTATCTAAACTAGTGTTGCCTTCTGAGATCCACAACAATACACCCAAACAGACTGATCCAAACACCCCTTAATGTGGACTGTTTGGGGATTTTTAAAGCAAATGATCACTAGGTTATGCAAACTTAATTACTAACTACTGATTATGATTAGATAGACCTATTTAAGCACTTGAAAACAGAATGTCACAATAATAACACAAGTATACTACTTAAAATGATTTATGGCAGTTAAAGCTAGGATTATGAGTAACTAATAATTCTAACAAACTAGAAATGATTATCAAACTGAAAACTACTTAAACAATGCTCAAACAACACAAACAAGCACAGATTAACAGATATAAGCAAATAATTTAGAAACTAACTAGGAACTAGATATTTAGTGGAAATTTGAAATGAGCAAAAGCTTACAAACAAACCCCTAGCTTGAACAAGGGGCTTCTCCACAGAAGCCTATCTTTAGATAGGCCAAACCAGCTCCAAGCTTGATCACCAATCCTTCTCAGTACCTGAAAAACTCAAACCAAGCAAAATAGTTGACCATAGTTGACTTTTTTGTATTTTTTAGTTTTCTTCTATTACAACTGAATTTTAGGGTCTCTAAAGCTTTGATAAGCTTATGGGAGCTTATGTAAACCTAACTCAGTCCATGATTCAAACTCAAATACTAGCAAACTATGATTCAGATTACTACATGGAACTTGAAACTTGCATAAACAAAGTAAGTTGAAGAAATTTGCTTATATTACTTGAAAAGATTTATAATACACTGAATTGACTTCTACAATTGCTTAAAAGCTTTTTGCTACACTACAATTGCTAAATGAAATTAGACGATTATAATTAAGCTAAAAAGACTAGACACTTCATCATCTTGCACTTTTCTTCCTTTTATAGCCCCATATTAGGGTTCCCAGCATCTTTCTAATCATTTCCCACCCCACTCTGACTTCATTGGTCCACTCATGAGCTGCCACGTATTTGGGCGGGAAAAGAGATTTTGCAAATTGCTCTTCTGATTAGGCAACTAGGGGGAAGCATTAATTGTGGTGGTGTAGGGGTGTGGGTTAGCGGTGATGGGATGGGCAATTTGGGGTGGTGGCTGCAAAACCAGGGTGGTTTGGTGGTTTTGTGGCTTGGCTGAGGGAGAAGGAGGTTTGGGCGGTTTGGTGGTTTTTGACTTATTTTGACCGTTTTAAATAACAAATGGGGTGGGTTGGCTGGGCTATGGTGTGGACTGGTATTCATTTTGGGCCCAAAGATAAATAGGATGTTGGGTGGGCTATGGATTGGACTAGTATGGAGTGGTAGTATTATTTTGGATCCGGTTATGGTTTTTGATTTTCACAAGGACCTTTTTTGTAATTTGATGAAAGTTTGAGGGTAGGATTTGGCATGCTTTTAATTTGTTTCCAAGGGTATAATATGCCATATCATGAATAGTACAAGGTCCTTTGATGATTTTTCAGATTTATTTTCACCAGGGACTGAAACCGTCAAACTTTCAAACTTCAGGGACCATTTGTGTAATTTTCACTAAACTTTCCACCAAGGACCAATCCTGTCATAAAAGGTTAGTGCAAAGACAAAATTTGTTTTTCTCAAAGTTTTTCATATCCCAAGGACCATTTTTGACAATTTTCAAAGTTCAGGGACTAAACTTGACATTTTGTGAAACTTTTCACCAAAGGACTTTTTATGTAACTTTTTGATTTATAAGGACCTTTGGTGACTTTTTCAAGTTTTTAGAATGACCAGGGACTAGATTTGACAACTTTTGAAAGTTGGGGGACTGAAACTACCAATTTTGCAAACTTTGTGCGTTTTTTATTTGTTTTTGGTATTTTTGCATTTGAAACATGTAAAACACTTTCCTGGGATATTTTCACTATTTTGATTCATTATTGAGTGTTTTTTGGATGTTTTGGCAGCTCAAAAATGGTAAAAATGATGAGCATTTACACACTCATCAATGTGACAAAACAATTTTCAAAAGAAATTTGTCTACTCAAACAAAGGCTTGAATGATGTCAAGCTCAAAGTATTAAAACGGAATTGAAACTTCAAAGTCAAAATAATTCAAACTCTTGTCAGCTTTGCAAAAACAATGAGTCTTTAAAAAGTCTGTGTCTCAAATATGAGAAAGAAATTGCGGATTTAAAAATTGAAAACGTCGAATGGCAACAAAACCGCGATGACATTAATTATTGCAACGTGAAACTTGAGTCTGAAATTCAGGATAAAAATCACATCATCATTGATTTGAAAGAGAAAATTAAGCTACTTCAAAAAGGAAAGTTTGTTGACACCACGGTGATAGCACCAGGATTGTATCAATTAGACAAAACTGCTAAAGATAATTTTGTTCAAAACACTAATGTTGATAACTCCACTTTCACAGGACTAGTCTCCACTAGTAGCGTTAGCAGACCCAAGCGAAAAAGTAACAAGAAGAATAGGTTCTGGCAACGTAAAAGAGGACAACTAGAAGCTCAAGAAGTAGAAGATCAACTTAGGACTTTGAATAAAACTCATGTTGCATCAGATTTAGATTCTAATCTGGCAAATTGTAATCAAAATCTGAATGTAACGAATGATAAATCTTTGAATGTTTTGAATATTAATGCATCTTGTGTGTTTTGTCGTAAAAGCGTATCATCTGGTGTTCACACAAAATGTATAGCTAATTCTCTTTTTAATCGTCATAAGAAACGTAGGACAAGCATTCCTTCTAGGTCCACTACTGCCTCTAAGTCTATATTAGGAAAGCCGCCTTCTACAGTTTCTAATGAAGTTGAAGTTACCCCCATAAGTGAAGAGAACAAATCTAGGAACAAGCCCATTACTAGTGAATTCACCAAAAAGAAAGCAAGAACTAGTTGGAATTGGCAACGTTGGTTACAATATAAACCAGACTTTAAATGGATTCCTAAATTGATGAATACATGTGCTTCTAACCAACAGGAACCCGCACTTTCTTTGGGTTCCATCCTTGTCGTCTTCTTATGATGCAGGTGGTACAGATTGTTCTCTGGATTGTTGATAGCGGATGCACCCGACATATGATAGGCAATCTCAAACTGTTAAACAACTTTGTTTCAAAGTTCATTGGTACTGTCAGATTCGGGAATGATCATTACGCTTTAATCATGGGATATGGTGACTATGTCAGTGGGAACATTGAAATCAGTCATGTTTATTATGTGGAAGGCCTTGGACACAACCTTTTCTCTGTTGGTCAATTTTGTGATGGGGATCTAGAAGTTGCATTTCGTGAGAAAACTTGTTTCGTTCGTGACTTACAAGGAAACGATCTAATGTCTGGCTCACGTGGTTCTAATCTTTATACAATATCTATGTCAGATATGATTGCTACATCTCCGATATATCTTCTCTCCAAAGCAGAATCGACTAAATCTTGGTTATGGCATAAACGTCTTTCGCACTTGAATTTCAAAACTATGACTGAACTTGCTCGTCACAAACTTGTTGATGGATTTCCAAGATTCCGTTTTACCAAAGATCACTTATGTTCAGCCTGTGAACAAGGAAAAAGTACTCAGGCTCATTTTCCTTCTAAATCTGAGCACAGTGCGAATCATGTTTTACAATTGCTTCATATGGATTTGTGTGGACCGATGCGTGTTCAAAGCATCAACGGTAAATGCTACATACTTGTAATTGTGGATGATAACTCCAGATGGACTTGGGTTTATTTTCTACGAAGTAAAGATCAAGCTCCTTCCATGATCATCACCTTTCTCACTAAAATTCAAGTTCAGTTACGCAACACGGTAAGAATAGTCAGAACTGACAATGGAACATAATTTAAGAATCAGACACTTCGGTCATATTATGAGAAAGTGGGAATTGAACATCAAACATCTATTCCTAGAAGCCCAGAACAGAATGGAGTTGTTGAAAGACGCAACAGGACGTTAGTGGAAGCTGCTAGAACCATGTTGATAAATGCTCAATTACCAGATTACTTATGGGCGGAAGCTATTTCAACCGCATGTTATACCCAAAACCGTTGCATGATCACAAAACGCCATCGCAAAACACCTTATCAAATTGTTCACAAAATAAAACCAAACATCGATTACTTTCATGTATTTGGAGCACTTTGTTATCCGAAAAATGATCGTGATGATTTAGGTAAACTTAAAGCAAAGGCTGACATAGGAGTGTTCGTTGGATACTGTGAAAATTCCAAAGGTTTTCGGATATGGAATCGTCGAACAAGAGAAATTCAAGAAACCATTCACGCTAATTTTGATGAACTCACACAAATGGCTTCTGAGCAACACAGCTTAGGACCCGAATTCAACCGTCTTAACTCTCCGGACTCTTCAGCTGAACCATTGCCCCTCAACCGCAAAGAATTGGAAACCTTGTTTGCTCCACTGTTTGATGATACAATTGAATATCGTTCTACTGAGGTCTCACCCAATTCCGCTGCTCAACCTAAAAATATTCAAGTACATGACTCACCTCAACAAACTACTACAACTGTTGAGAAAGACGGTCCTCCAATTGCATCACCATTTACAGCAGAACAAACTGCTTCCACCTCACGACAATTAGTTGAACCTCCTACACCACAATCAGTTCCACAACCCGCAGAGCATGATCCTAATGCGTTCTTTAACCCGTTTGCACTAGCTCCAACATTTCCTGAAGTAGCTGAGTCGTCCACACGCAATTTGGATCCTGCTAACATGCGAGATACTTATCAACTACACCCTTCGACACACAAATGGACTCGAGATCATCCCCTTGTTCATATTATTGGCCATCCAGATGCACCTGTAATGACAAGACAACGACTTCATATTGATGGAGAAACTTGTATCTATGCACTCACAGTTTGTCAAGAAGAACCTAAGAACATTAAAGAAGCAATGACTTATGACAACTGGATTGAATCTATGCAAGAGGAATTTCAGCAATTCATACGATTAGAAGTCTGGGAATTAGTTGAAAGACCTGACGGAGTCTTTGTCATCGGGTTAAAATGGATTTGGAAAAATAAGCTAGATGCAGAAGGCACTGTCATACGTAACAAATCACGCCTGGTAGCAAAAGGATACTCCCAACTAGAAGGAATTGATTTTGCCGAATCCTTTGCTCCAGTGGCTAGACATGATGCTGTTCGGATCTTTCTGGCTTATGCAGCACATCGGAACATGGTTGTTTATCAAATGGATGTGAAAACAGCATTTCTTAATGGAGAACTCCGTGAAGAAGTTTATGTAAGCCAACCAGATGGCTTCGTTGATCCTGAGCGTCCCAATCACGTTTACCGACTAAAAAAGGCACTCTACGGACTTAAGCAAGCCCCAAGGGCGTGGTATGACAAACTGTCAACTTTCTTGCTGGCCAATAAATTTTCTAAAGGTTCGGTGGATCCTACACTATTTACAAAAACCTACGGGGAGGACTCACTTGTTGTTCAAATCTATGTCGATGACATTATTTTTGCTTCAACAAAAAGAAGTTACTCTAATGATTTTGCAAAATTAATGAAAGATAATTTAGAAATGTTCATGATGGGTGAACTTTCGTTCTTTCTAGGACTACAAGTTCATCAATCACCCCGTGGAATTTTTATAAATCAGTCCAAATATGCTCTAGAAATTTTAAAGAAACATGGAATGATGAGTTGTGATACCTACAATACACCAATGGGCTATACCACAAAACTAGATGCTGACTTACATGGGACACTTGTTGACCCAACCAAATACCGAAGTATGATTGGGCCACTCATGTATCTCACAGCTAGTAGACCTGATATAGTATTTGCTGTCTACATGTGCTCTCGCTATCAGTCTAAACCAACTGAAAAACACCTCAGTGAGGTTAAAAGAATCATTCGATACATAAAGGGAACCATTAACTTGGGAATCTGGTATCCGACGGATTCTGGTTTTGAACTAATTGCTTTTTCAGATGCTGATCATGCAGGATGTTTAGACACACGCAAAAGTACATCTGGTGGATTACAGTTTCTCGGAGATAAACTTGTGTCATGGCAATCAAAGAAGCAGGACTGCACATCACTGTCGTCAACAGAATTTGAATATGTAGCTATGTCTGCTTGTTGTGCTCAAGTCATCTGGATGAGATCACAACTTAAGGATTATGGCTACCTGTTCAACAAGATTCTGATCAACTGTGATTCCAAAAGTGCCATTGCTATTTCCTGCAACACAGTTCATCACTGCAAATCCAAACACATTGATCTCCGATATCATTTCATCAAAGAGCATGTTGAAAAGGGTACCGTTGAATTATATTTTGTTGGAACTAAGTACCAATTGGCGGACTTACTTACCAAATCCTTAGCACCATCAAGGTTTGCTAGTCTAGTTCACCAAATTGGTATGCGATGTTTGACTCCAGATGATCTGGAAAAGTTTTTAAAACACAATTGATCGTCAAACATCAAAACTATCTTTGAAAATATCTTTTCAAAAACAAAATACAAAAATATAAAACCAACAAAAACACAAAAAGATTTTTTGTTCTTTAAAAAAAAAAAAAAAAAAATGCAAGTATATACCACTCTTTTCAACACTATTTTTTTTTGTAAAATGTCTTCAATTATTAAAATTATCAAAAAAAAGTGTTGAGGGGGAGGAAAAGTATTTCAAAATTTCTCAAAATATTTACTTTATACTTGCATTTTACCAAAAATATTTATCTAATGTATTACTTTAAAGGTTTTTGGGGATACTCACCTTGACTATTGATTAGCTCCAAACGGTCAACCTAAATTGACCAGGGAATGGTCAACAAGGTCAAACTGCCCAGAGTCAATGCTCCGTGGAATATAGGGTTTCCCCGGGTCGTTATGTCCCGACGAGGTGTGAATTGTTATCAAACGGTTATTTGATCGGGTGAAATTGGACAAGAAAAGGTTTTGAGTGATTAGAACAAGGGAATATACTAGACAATAGCTTAAACAAGCTATTTGAATAAGACAAGAAAGTGGGAAAAACCAGAAACGATTTAAACCTAAAAACGCGTACGTTACGTTTAAATAAAACGTAAACGTACGAAATAAAACGTAAAAACTGAAATCTGAAAACACCCAGGGGGTGAAAATGACTTTTTTACAAACTAAAATGTAAAAGAAAATTTTTAGAAAAAGAAAATAAATTTTAACACTAATTAATTATTTAATATTAATTAAAAACTATTTAATACTTATTATTAATACTTAAATAACTAAAATACAATATAATATTATTTAAATACTAAAAAAAAATGAAAATAAAATTTCTAAAATTATTAAATGACTAAAAATAAGTTTTAAAAATAAAAATAAGTATTTTTGTCTTTTTGTGATTTTTCTATTAATCAATTACTTATTAATTACTAATTATCTAATTAAACTAATTTAAATTAAGAAAAATAGAAAATGAACAGTAAAAATTACAAGAAAATTTCTAAAATTATTTTATAATATATAAAAGCTAGGAAAAATATAAAAACAAGGTTTTGATTAATAAAAACTAATTATGCTATTTTAAACTTAATATTAATTAATTTCTAATAAAATTAATATTAAATATAATAAATACCAAATGATGAAATAAAAATCTGAGAAAATTAATATAAATACTTTAATATAAGATATAATTAATAAAAATATAAAAATAACAAGTACTTAATAAAAATTTAAAAATGAAAATTAAAATTAAATTACATTAAATAGAAACTATCACTTAATTTTAAATTTGTTTTTTCTGGATTTTTCTTTTGGAAACTTACTTTACAACTAAAAATGAAAACTTTTTATAATCTGAAAATAAGCAAAATTTAAGCTAAATGGTGAGACAGTTGACTTTGGTCAACTGTCTAGGGCAATTGGTTATGTAGGCAGCTAGGGGGGCCCACAAGGGATGATTCAAGTGTAAATAAGCTAAGTGCACTAAAATAAGCTGGAAGGAACAAGTAGAAGCTTTGAATAAGCCAAATAAGCTGGTAAAGCTGTCCAAAAGCCAAACAGCTAACTCAAAAAGGGGACAAGGTTGGTGGTTCAAGCAGCCCAAGCAAAGGAGGTTCAAAACCCAATATAAGCCCAGGGACCTGAAGATGAGCTTATTGGCTTCTCAAAAAGCCAATAAGCTCATTGTAGGACCCACTGTGTAGGCCATGAGGGGGCATGAAAGATGGGGTGCTGGGCTGGTTATCTGTGTAGCAGGGCATATCATTGCCCTGCAGGCTACTTTGGACAAGGAAATAAGCAACAGAAAAAATCATAAAAATAAGGTGATTGATGAAATTTAAAGTTGAGCTTGGATAGTATAACATGCAGCAAACCACAATGCTTGAATCACAACACAAAAATCAGAAATGATCATGCAAATTTTGTGAAAACTGAGAACAAGCAATCTTGACTTATTATAGAAACTTGGTACTTTGACTTTTGTGAAATTTCAATGAATCTAGACTACAAATTATGATGCATAAACTTGTATTAAGACTGAATTAAGTGAGCTAAACAAGTTTTACACTACATTACAACTTACATTATCCTAAAAACCTTAACAGTTGACTGTGAGATAAATTACAAAGGGATTTGACTATTTGTCCAAACAAGCACTAGTTTTAAAGATTAAAATGGACTAAGACAGCCTTGCATGAGTTATACAAACAGTGAACAACAATCAAAACCACATTGAATTCCTAGAACAACTAATGCCAAACACTCCTTAACTTAAATCTGTTTTTGGTTTGATGAGATAAATGGTGATCTGAGTCAAACCTACTAGTGCAGACCTATGAGATAAGCTACAAGGACATGATACAAACTAAAATGAACATGAATTGAGCACAATATCAAGCTCAAACAAAGATGAGTAATTAAAAATGCTAGGTAACCACAAGAGTGAATTGAGACAGAAATTAGAGATGCACACCTCAAGTCAGAGTCAACAAGCTCATAAGAGCTTATCACCAAGCTGATTAACCAGATACCACAAACAAATCACCCCTGAATCAGCAAGTGCTTATTTCTTTTTACCCTTTGACTTTTATTGACTTTTGACTCTTTTAGCAATTTAGACTGAATTGAGCAACAATAAACTCACAACAAGCTGTCACAGACTTATGTGAGCTTATTGAACAAGAAATAAAAGCTTTTTGCAGGATTGAAGCTAAATACGACTTTGAACTATTTTAAGCAAAAACTGACTTGGTAGTTTTGAGATTAAATAACTAACTGAAAATACATTAAAATTACATTAAGAAGTCACAGACTACACTTTGAAATTTAAATTGATACTTGAAAAGTTAAAGAAAAATTACAACGACAATAAAATTACACTAATAAAACTACTCTATTCTAACTACTCCTCCATCTTCAGTTTTCTTTTTTCTTTTATAGTCCTCGAGGTCCACAAAGATATTCCCACTTGCTTATGAGCCGTTGGATGAGCTTAGTTGATCCCAACCGTTTAAAATAGATTTTGGCGCGAAAATTGGGATTGGCAGGTTTGGGTTTGGTGTGGGAATTTAATGAGGAGAGGAGGGGGGTTGAATGTAGGTGAGAGCTTTAATGAGGGTTGGTGAGGAGGGGGGAGACAAGGTGCTGGAAATTAGGGTGGTAATGGTGGTTAAGGTTGGGAGGTTAGGGATGAAGGTGGAGCGGGGTTGTGTTTGTTTGACCGGGTCAACGCCAGGAGTATTAAAAGTGGTGTGTGGGCCGTATGTATGGATTGGGCTGGGGTTTTGGTATATCTGGATCAGAGATGGAAATGGATTTGGTTTTAGTTGGGTTTTATTAACAAAAGGGTCCATTTGATATAGTATGTAATCACAAGGACCAATATTGTAATTTGGCTAATCATGAGGGACTGAAATGTAACATTCACAAAGTATTCACAAGGACTAAATTTGACAACATTAGAATATTACAAGGATGAAAATTAATTTTTCCAAAATAAAATACCCGGGGACCAAAATTGCAAATTTCCAAACTCCGGGGGACTAAACTTGTAATTTTCTCAAAATTTTCATCCAGGGATTAAAAGTTATTTTTTGTGACTTCCCAAGGACCAAAATTGATTTTTCATTCAAAATTATCCCACCAGGGACCTTTTCTGCCAATATTTGAAACTCTAGGGACTGATTTTGTAAATTTCCAAAACTTTCCAATTTTTCACCAAAGGACTAAATATGACAACTTATGATTTCAAAATGACCTTTGGTGATAATTTTCTATATTTTGAACATCTAGGGACTAGTTTTGTAATTTTATGAAAGTTGAGGGACTGAAACTGCCAATTTTGCAAACTTTATACGTTTTTCATTTGTTTTTGCTCATTTTGCATCTAAAACATATAAAACACAATTTTGAAATATTTTCAGTATTTTGATGCATTACTGAGTGTTTTTGTATGTTTTGCAGTTCAGATTAGACCAAAAATGATATGTGTTTGAGCACTCATCAATCCCCCACACTAAACTATTGCTAGTCCCTAGCAATACTGTTTTGAAAACTTGATGGATTTTAAACTCTTTACCAAAAGCCATCACTTCTGGAGTAGCCAGGTGTAAGAACTGTGGCACACCTGATAACCGTGTGATTTTGAGCAAACCGCCAGCTGTCAATGGATTTGAGTAGTCTTTACCAAAAGCCGTTTGCTCCTGGACTAGCCAGCATCTTGATGGACCTAGTCAACATCTTGGTGAGCTGATTACCAATTATGGATTTTCCACGGCCTTTACCATAAGCCATAATCTTGCGGGCTAGCCAACTCATTTGTTTTCGGGGAGTTGATGAACCATACAATTTTGGGCAAATTGCCAGCCGTCAATGGATTTGAGATGTCTTTACCAAGAGCCGTTTGCTCCTGGACTAGCCAATCCCTTTTGTCGCTTAGACAAGGCGGACTGATTACCACAAAAATTTTTGAAGCACCAGTGAAAAAAATTTTGAAATTTTTGAAATTTTGGCAAAAACGGGGGTATTATATAGTAAAATGTGATAAAATTCGCTAGAATAGCAAATACCCCCCCCCCCCCCCCCACACTAAGCATGAATATTGTCCTCAATATTCAAAATCCCGGCTATTATGCCGACATTTTGAACGTAAAAGGGCAATATTACAAGCTAAGCGTGGAAAACACCATTTTGTATTTTCACGTCTGTAATCATAGCATGGGGGACTCCCCCACACTTAGGGTGAAAACCCTATAAGCATGCTACTGTTTTTGTTTACCGAGTCGCTAGCTTGACTCGACCCCGAATTCATTTGTCCTTGGGGAAGCATGATGTGGAAGAGACAATCTCAATCGGACTTTCATTCAAGATGTTTGGACAAACATTTGAAGCACGTGAAAGTTCCACACCGATGAGATAAGTAACCGGCTCAAGATAATGATTCATGAAAATGCCGGGATCAAATATAGTGTCCTCATTCCCGAAGGAATGAAGAACAGAAGAAGTCACCATGTAGGTGAAGAAAGGAAGAAAGATCTTGATGACAATCAAGATTGATTCATCATCATCGGAAAGAGAATTCATGATTGGTGTATCATGAATCTCATCAGTAAAGCTCGTATGATCTAGATAAATTATGGGTGGGAGGGTTGGGATTTTGATATCAATCAAATTCTCATGGTTGAGAATATTTCCCTCCGGAAAACAAAGATCAACTTTGTCTAGATCAAAGTAAAAATTATCATACTCTGGTGGAGGTATGATACGAGCGAGTTCACCAGAGAACTCCTCAAAGGTGAATGAATCATAATCGGGGAGAGAAATTTGAGAATGAGAAGTGGTACTGTCACTAATCTTCTCTCCCATATGATCAAAGGTAAAGGCTTCAAACTCCGGAATAGGATCATCGGAGACAATGTCACTATCCTTTATGGGGATAGGAGATGAAATAGGTTTCATTTTGAAAGCCTCGATTTTAGAAATGAGGAGATCGACATTCAATAATGTTGCACGAAGTGCTTCATCCTTGATTTCGGTGTCAATCTCGTCATTCTCTTCTTCTAAGCTGACTAGCTCAGAAGGTAATTCTTCCATATAAACGATGTCCTCACAAGATAACGAATTGTCATCAGTAGAATCGGAGAACATCTCATCATGATTAGATGGGAAGAATAGAGGAGGAGGAATATCACACATATGGTCAAAAGTCCCCTGTGACTCTCTCGGGATTGGGACAAGGATCTCAACACTAGACTTTATTAATTCGTCCGATTCCTTATTAGGAACAGTGCTAAGATGCTCATCCCCCATTATCAGAGAGTGAGTGTGAACTTCGGGTGTGATAACAGCAGACTGAGGGAGATAAGAAAGACTAGCACACATAGATTCAATATTTTTCATGTGTTCTTCTGCTAGCAATTCTTGCATACTCTTATCTCCCTGTGCTTCCACGGAAGGAATCTCAACTGATGAACTGGATGAATCTTTGTAATATTCCTTCATTTGAATAGAATCCTCATCATCATCGTCATCAGGAATAAAACGGAACAAAGAGCTAGATTTGGCTGCTTTTCCTTTTGCATAAGCTTCCCTAACAGCTTTTTCAAAATCATCTATGGAATCGATTTTAGCAACCTGCTCTTCTGTCAATATTTTAGCCATGCATTTCTCATGTGAATTTAGAGTAAATGAAAATTGCGGGGGTGGGGATTTGTCAAAACCGGAAGGTTGACATTGATAATCATCATGAGGACCCCCACAATTCACACAAGAAACACTGGGTGCATTATGAAGTGTTGTGGTACCCAACTCCTTAAGTTCTTTCAATATCTCAAGAACCTCTATTATAATGTCAGTAGCAGAAGGAGTTGTGTGAATCATTTGGTGCTGTGGAGGTGGGTCTGAAAACGAATAGTCGTAATTGTTACAAGGAATTGGATTCCTTGTTTGACAATCCGAGCTAAAGTGAGGACCTCCACAGTACTCACAACAGTAAAACTGTTGAGTTTGGCTTGGTGTATTTTGATACGAAGCATCATTGAAATTTGGGTAATATGATTCTTGCTCGTATGAATGTGATGGGTAATCGAAAAAATTTGAAGAGTCGTTGAATGAGTTTTGATTAGGATCATAAGCAAATGAATTACTCGACCCACAAAACAAACAACTCCCGTTTTGAATATCATTACCACATTGCACACATGTACACCAATGACATGGAAAACCGAAAAGTGGCTCACCACAACCGACACAAGGAACAAAGTCTGGAGGTGGGACAAGTGGTGTGCTTTTAGAGCTAGCAATTTCCACCACTTCCGTTATGGTCTCGGGTTTTGGTTCTTGATAAACGTGAAGGTTAGGTAAGTCGTTCTTTTCAGTCACTGCCCTAAGCTCAGCACGTATGCTTGACAAACTTTTGACCGTAAACCGTGAAAGGTTAGGATCAATTCTTGAAGGTTTAGGAGCAATTGTGAGCTTAGATTCTTGGACAACCGTAGGTTGGACGTATTTAGCACTTCCGTGGTCAGAGGGAAGTACAGGGTCCTTTGTCACCTCGGTTTCTTGATTCATTTCCCTCACCGGAGAGGGGATATGAATCGATGGTCCATCATAATCACTACGACATCTCGATATGCTTGACAAGGCCATAAGTTTTTCAATTTTGCTCTCAAAGGCCCATTGCTCAAAGAAATCGTCATCGAGAGATGTCATTTAGAATTATACATGAGAGGGGTAAGAAGGTAGAATCAAACTGATAGAGGGTAAGGAAAAATATTTTTGGGTTTTTATGGAAAAATAAGAACAAGGGTGGATAAATATACAATGGAATGAATTCCAAAAGCACTAATCAGCAAAAACCGTTTAGAAAACGCACACAACCTCCCCGGCAGCGGCGCCAAAAATTGATTAGCTCCAAACGGTCAACCTAAATTGACCAGGGAATGGTCAACAAGCTCAAACTGCCCAGAGTCAATGCTCCGTGGAATATAGGGTTTCCCCGGGTCGTTATGTCCCGACGAGGTGTGAATTGTTATCAAACGGTTATTTGATCGGGTGAAATTGGACAGGAAAAAGTTTTGAGTGATTAGAACAAGGGAATATACTAGAAAATAGCTTAAACAAGCTATTTGAATAAGACAAGAAAGTGGGAAAAACCAGAAACGATTTAAACCTAAAAACGCGTACGTTACGTTTAAATAAAACGTAAACGTACGAAATAAAACGTAAAAACTGAAATCTGAAAACACCCAGGGGGTGAAAATGACTTTTTTACAAACTAAAATGTAAAAGAAAATTTTTAGAAAAAGAAAATAAATTTTAACACTAATTAATTATTTAATATTAATTAAAAACTATTTAATACTTATTATTAATACTTAAATAACTAAAATACAATATAATATTATTTAAATACTAAAAAAAAATGAAAATAAAATTTCTAAAATTATAAAATGACTAAAAATAAGTTTTAAAAATAAAAATAAGTATTTTTGTCTTTTTGTGATTTTTCTATTAATCAATTACTTATTAATTACTAATTATCTAATTAAACTAATTTAAATTAAGAAAAATAGAAAATGAACAGTAAAAATTACAAGAAAATTTCTAAAATTATTTTATAATATATAAAAGCTAGAAAAAATATAAAAACAAGGTTTTTCTTAATAAAAACTAATTATGCTATTTTAAACTTAATATTAATTAATTTCTAATAAAACTAATATTAAATATAATAAATACCAAATGATGAAATAAAAATCTGAGAAAATTAATATAAATACTTTAATATAAGATATAATTAATAAAAATATAAAAATGACAAGTACTTAATAAAAATTTAAAAATGAAAATTAAAATTAAATTACATTAAATAGAAACTATCACTTAATTTTAAATTTGTTTTTTCTGGATTTTTCTTTTGGAAACTTACTTTACAACTAAAAACGAAAACTTTTTATAAAAACAAACTTTTTATAATCTGAAAATAAGCAAAATTTAAGCTAAATGGTGAGACAGTTGACTTTGGTCAACTGTCTAAGGCAATTGGTTATGTAGGCAGCTAGGGGGGCCCACAAGGGATGATTCAAGTGTAAATAAGCTATGTGCACTAAAATAAGCTGGAAGGAACAAGTAGAAGCTTTGAATAAGCCAAATAAGCTGGTAAAGCTGTCCAAAAGCCAAACAGCTAACTCAAAAAGGGGACAAGGTTGGTGGTTCAAGCAGCCCAAGCAAAGGAGGTTCAAAACCCAATATAAGCCCAGGGACCTGAAGATGAGCTTATTGGCTTATCAAAAAGCCAATAAGCTCATTGTAGGACCCACTGTGTAGGCCATGAGGGGGCATGAAAGATGGGGTGCTGGGCTGGTTATCTGTGTAGCAGGGCATATCATTGCCCTGCAGGCTACTTTGGACAAGGAAATAAGCAACAGAAAAAATCATAAAAATAAGGTGATTGATGAAATTTAAAGTTGAGCTTGGATAGTATAACATGCAGCAAACCACAATGCTTGAATCACAACACAAAAATCAGAAATGATCATGCAAATTTTGTGAAAACTGAGAACAAGCAATCTTGACTTATTATAGAAACTTGGTACTTTGACTTTTGTGAAATTTCAATGAATCTAGACTACAAATTATGATGCATAAACTTGTATTAAGACTGAATTAAGTGAGCTAAACAAGTTTTACACTACATTACAACTTACATTATCCTAAAAACCTTAACAGTTGACTGTGAGATAAATTACAAAGGGATTTGACTATTTGTCCAAACAAGCACTAGTTTTAAAGATTAAAATGGACTAAGACAGCCTTGCATGAGTTATACAAACAGTGAACAACAATCAAAACCACATTGAATTCCTAGAACAACTAATGCCAAACACTCCTTAACTTAAATCTGTTTTTGGTTTGATGAGATAAATGGTGATCTGAGTCAAACCTACTAGTGCAGACCTATGAGATAAGCTACAAGGACATGATACAAACTAAAATGAACATGAATTGAGCACAATATCAAGCTCAAACAAAGATGAGTAATTAAAAATGCTAGGTAACCACAAGAGTGAATTGAGACAGAAATTAGAGATGCACACCTCAAGTCAGAGTCAACAAGCTCATAAGAGCTTATCACCAAGCTGATTAACCAGATACCACAAACAAATCACCCCTGAATCAGCAAGTGCTTATTTCTTTTTACCCTTTGACTTTTATTGACTTTTGACTCTTTTAGCAATTTAGACTGAATTGAGCAACAATAAACTCACAACAAGCTGTCACAGACTTATGTGAGCTTATTGAACAAGAAATAAAAGCTTTTTGCAGGATTGAAGCTAAATACGACTTTGAACTATTTTAAGCAAAAACTGACTTGGTAGTTTTGAGATTAAATAACTAACTGAAAATACATTAAAATTACATTAAGAAGTCACAGACTACACTTTGAAATTTAAATTGATACTTGAAAAGTTAAAGAAAAATTACAACGACAATAAAATTACACTAATAAAACTACTCTATTCTAACTACTCCTCCATCTTCAGTTTTCTTTTTTCTTTTATAGTCCTCGAGGTCCACAAAGATATTCCCACTTGCTTATGAGCCGTTGGATGAGCTTAGTTGATCCCAACCGTTTAAAATAGATTTTGGCGCGAAAATTGGGATTGGCAGGTTTGGGTTTGGTGTGGGAATTTAATGAGGAGAGGAGGGGGGTTGAATGTAGGTGAGAGCTTTAATGAGGGTTGGTGAGGAGGGGGGAGACAAGGTGCTGGAAATTAGGGTGGTAATGGTGGTTAAGGTTGGGAGGTTAGGGATGAAGGTGGAGCGGGGTTGTGTTTGTTTGACCGGGTCAACGCCAGGAGTATTAAAAGTGGTGTGTGGGCCGTATGTATGGATTGGGCTGGGGTTTTGGTATATCTGGATCAGAGATGGAAATGGATTTGGTTTTAGTTGGGTTTTATTAACAAAAGGGTCCATTTGATATAGTATGTAATCACAAGGACCAATATTGTAATTTGGCTAATCATGAGGGACTGAAATGTAACATTCACAAAGTATTCACAAGGACTAAATTTGACAACATTAGAATATTACAAGGATGAAAATTAATTTTTCCAAAATAAAATACCCGGGGACCAAAATTGCAAATTTCCAAACTCCGGGGACTAAACTTGTAATTTTCTCAAAATTTTCATCCAGGGATTAAAAGTGATTTTTTGTGACTTCCCAAGGACCAAAATTGATTTTTCATTCAAAATTATCCCACCAGGGACCTTTTCTGCCAATATTTGAAACTCCAGGGACTGATTTTGTAAATTTCCAAAACTTTCCAATTTTTCACCAAAGGACTAAATATGACAACTTATGATTTCAAAATGACCTTTGGTGATAATTTTCTATATTTTGAACATCCAGGGACTAGTTTTGTAATTTTATGAAAGTTGAGGGACTGAAACTGCCAATTTTGCAAACTTTATACGTTTTTCATTTGTTTTTGCTCATTTTGCATCTAAAACATATAAAACACAATTTTGAAATATTTTCAGTATTTTGATGCATTACTGAGTGTTTTTGTATGTTTTGCAGTTCAGATTAGACCAAAAATGATGAGTGTTTGAGCACTCATCAACTATTGAAACAATTTCTGAAATTCAAAAGGACATCGGTCTATGGTCAAGGGGGAGTAATATATCCAAAGTTGTTCTTTGATAAATATTTAATGGAGTTATGAATACATGAGAGTTAGTTGGGCACTAGATATGATAGTTACATGAGGTTAAGGGGCCAAAATTGTCAAATAATGAAACTAATTTTAACCTAAGTCAAAATTAAATTTGACCACTCATTTACTACACCTGCAAAACAGTTTCATCCATTTATTACTTTCACCAAACCTAATCTACGGCTCACAATCAAACTGCAAATCCAATCATAATTCCTCAAATCTGTAAGTGACATAATGTTTTGATCATGTTTCTAAACATTGGTTTTTAATTTCATCAAAATCCTACGGTTAAATCTTTCTAAATCTATCATTTTCAATTTAGGGTTTTGCGTAAAATTGGACCTAGTGATTTAGGGTGTTAGGATGTGATTTGGTTAATGGGTTTTGATCCTATGATGATAATAAACATGTTTGTGAACTCCAATCATACCTAGAAACTCTAATTGATTGATTTTGAATTTAGGGTTCATACGTGGTTTTAGGGGTTCTTGATTTTGGGTGTTATGATTCTAATTGTTGATGGGGATAGTGATTATTTATGCTTAGGAAGTCAATTTTGTGGTCTAATTGCTTTAAAAACAACTCATGAATCTTGAATCTTGGATTTAGGGTTCGTCACACTAGCAGACATGAACTTTTGATTATGTGGGTAATTGTTGTTATAACTTGGTCCACATGTTCCTTAGCATATTAGAATCACTTGCCCTATTCCAATTTTAACCCAGAAACATGTTTGAATCCGATTGTGATTAGATGTTCATACGATCCTACGCATAAGATTGAATATTGACATGTTTACGCGGAAAGTTGTGTGTCTTAAGTGTGTTGAAATGAATTTGAATAAATATTGATCAGTGGTTGTGTTTAACACTTTCAGGAATCAAAAGACACAATTTTTCAAAGGTGAATTTTCGTTTAAGACGATTCTACGCATAAGTTACTCATCCTACGCGTAAGATGAAATCTTACGCGTAAGATTCGACACGCTTGAAAAACTTGTCTTGGATAAGACAATGTTTACGCAAAAGATATTTTCTTACGCATAAGTTATTTCTTACGCATAAGTCATAAACTTACGCATAAGTTATATCTTACGCATAAGGTTTAATCCTTTGCATAAGCTCCAATCTTATGCTTAAGATTTAATCCTACGCATAAGATTGAGCCTACGCTTAAGATTAAACTTACGCGTAACATATAATGTTATGCGTAGATTTTGCTCTTACGCCTAATTTCATTTCTTACGCATAAGAAATGTTATGCGTAGGATTTCCATCTTACGCGTAACATTGCCTAAATTTATGAAATTTGTCTAAGTGTTGTAAAATTTCAAAAGTGTAAACTCTTGTAATGGTTAACTCATGTTGTGACTAGATTGTTATAAGTTTCTACTAAGTGTTAACTTCTAAAACACAAGTTTA
The DNA here is from genome assembly GCA_030686995.1 of Artemisia argyi. Lineage (NCBI taxonomy): Eukaryota > Viridiplantae > Streptophyta > Magnoliopsida > Asterales > Asteraceae > Artemisia > Artemisia argyi. Next base: position 156,247,045 of record CM060692.1, read on the forward strand.
TCATATAACAACAATTTATACACATAACACCCACTGATCAATTCAAAATCCGCATTGTCATGTAATTGAATGTCTGAGCTAACAAAGTAAATCATTGCTATGTTTGTGTTTGTTTATGTTCAATTCAGATGGCACAACATAATGACATTCCATATGGACCAGAACCTGAACTAAAACTCTCATGGGAAGAAACCTTTCCCGAGGATTACTCCAGAAAGATAGGCAAGAACAACTTAAGAATCAACTTCAACAAAATCACGTGCAATGAATCTTCATGCATTGTAGCTGTGGATGCTCTCCTCTATCACCCGAACAAAATCCTGTTCACCAAGTCAGCATCAGTGGCCTGCTTCTACATACACCAATTTTGGCACACACTTCAGCTAGACCTTGGGGAAGAGTCCTTCACTTGCATGCTTCATAATAGACAAGTTACTGTGGACATAGATACTCTTCGGAATGTTCTTGGTTTACCCGAACTTGGCCCAGATGAAGAATACGATCCAGTACCTACTGAGGAAGAGCTGATAGAATGGTTACGGGATATTGGTTACGATGAATCAGAAGAAGTAGTGACTAGACACTCTAAGGTCAACATCAGATTTCTTCCACAACCATGGAGAACATTGTACATCCTGATTGCTAAGTCGTTATCTAGAAGAGACACTGGTCACGAACACCCCAAGCTCCAACACCTCAAACTTTTCTGGGTTGTGGCAAACGTCAAAAGGGTGGATTATGCTAGCATTATTTGGGAAGATCTTGTGTGGCCCATACAACACAAAACTACCAATATTCCATTTGTTCGTTTCACCAAATTACTCATCGAAAGCTTCCTTCATGAGTACGACGATATTCCTCAACGACTGGATGATGAAGCCAAGAACACTTTCAGAAATGAGGACACTCTCAGACAAATTAAGAGACTTGACACCAGCACTCGTAAACAAGGAAAACCTTTTCCCGCTTATCTCTTGAATGATAAAGTGAAGCTTTGTAAGAATTACAAGTACTACGTTCAAGCTCTCAAGGAAGAAAAAGTTGGGTTCTTAGACGAAGTCATTCTACCGTCGTGCATGCAGAAGAAAGGGAAGAAAGGTAGCAAGTTTGGGAGCTCTGGTAGTTCTACCAAGTATACACAAAAGAGGGGTACACTCAAGTTCAAAATTCCAGTCAAGAAACCTGAATCTATTCCTGAACCCACTCAACCACCTTCTCCAAAACCGTCTGACTCAGAAACCGAATCCGATGAAGGTCCAGTTTATAAGGAAGCCTATGCAAACATCAACGAGAAGGTTAATCTTGAAGATATTGATGATAGGGACATGACTATCGAAGATTGGGACAAAGACATTGATGAATTTGCTGAAAATGCTGAATACCCAACAACTCTCAATCAAAGACTGTTAACTGAAGCAGACACTAAATTGGAAGAAGAAAGGTTAAGGAAAGAAAAGCTGAAGGAACCAATGACTGCTGAACAAGAAGCTGCTCACTCAAATGTAGGCCTCTCAGTGGAAGAAGAAAACGAAAGAACTCTTAAGTTGGGTCTCCTCCACAGCAAAATAGATGCCTTCCAAGCTGATCAACCTCTACCTCCTTTGTTTTCTCAAACAAACGAAGCAGGCGGATCTAGCAGAATTCCTGAGTCTACTACAGGAACCAATGCTGCTTTGATTGTCTACGAAACCCCCACAGTATCACCTACAGAAGTAGATATGCTTAATGCTTCAGCAACAGGAGAAGAGGAAGAGGAGGACCATATGGATACTGATGCTCCATATCTTTTGACCATGGAAGAAATGGAGATTAGAGAAAGGGATCAAGAAGAAGAGTTAAAGAGAAAACAAGAAGCTGAAGAGGCTAGGCTTGAGGAGCTAGCACAAGCCAAATTGGAAGAAACTATTCGTATGGAAGAAAGCAGAAAAGCTGAAGAGGCAGCCAAACTGGCAGAAGATAAGTTAAGAAAAGAAGAAGAAGCCAAGCTTGCAGAAGATCTTAGGCTAAAGGCAGAAGCAGCCAAATTAGCTGAAGAACTAAAGCTTAAAGCAGAGGCTGACAGGCTGGTTGAAGAACAAAGATTACAGGAGGAGGCAGCCAAAGAAAAGAACGTTGAAGCCAAGGATAAACCCGAATCACAAAGAGGAGATGACAAGGACATCACCACTTACATTGAATCTTCACAATCATCACCTCCAGCATCTGAATCTACACATGACGAATCAATCAAGAAACCCACAAGTAGTAAAGCCTATGCTGCATCAAAGTTGATCAAGAAAGCTTTTAGGAGAGTTCATGAAAAAAAGAAAAGCAAATTAGAAGATCAAGTTGCATCACTAGCAAGTCAAGTTGCTGAATTGACAAAGCTTAATACGAATGTCCAAGAACTACAAGAAAAGGTTGACACCTTCTTAGCTAAGGAAGTACAAGAAAACTTGGAAGCTACTTTAGCTGCTCAGGCACATCAGTATATGGAACAACACTTAGTTGCTGAATTGAAAGATTTGTTGGCGCCTATGAGAGATGAACTCACCAAGTTTGCAGAACAGGCAGTCAAGAAAGTAATCAGATCTACCTCATTTACTCTCCGAGCAGACAAATCAACTATACCACAACCACAGATGTCATTGGCAAGTAAATTCACCTTGTCACCAGATGAAGCTAAAGTCTTGGAAGCATTGAAAGCCAAGATGTCTAAAGAGTCCTGCAGCACTGAGGCCGACAAACTGAAGCGTCAAAGAGATGATGATGACAAGGATCCTAACTCACAAGCAAAGAAACAAAAGCAAGCCGAAGGACCCTCATCTCAACCCAAAGAACCGGTCATTCCTCCAACTACAACTACATCTACTCAACAACCCAAGGCATCTGGTTCCGGTTATAAAGCCCATGACCACTTTGAATACACAGGCGGAGACGAGATTCCTCAGACCGATGAAGTACCAGAACCGTCATCTACAAAGAAGAAAGAAAGGAAACGAAAACATCATCAGCGCAAACCTGACACCTCTTCTAAAGGCACAGAACCTAAGAAACCGAAAAACATTCTCAAATGGCTTAACGAAGACGAAACTGCCAATTACTCCTGGTTTGACAAGATGATTAATTCGCAACCACCACTTGCAGATGATCAAGAACCTCTCGATGGTCGAACAGTGGAATACGCTCAGTTGATTCAACATAAATTTCAAATGAAAAAGATGAACAAGAAAGAGTTACGAAGAATCAAGAATGATACGTTCAATCTTCTGAAAGATCGGTCTACTAACTCCATCGAACTTGAGTATCATCTAGAAAATATTGCTCGAGCTATGTCAAGCAATATTGACTGGATCAATCCTGAATCTTACATCGATCCGGTCACAAGGAAAACAGCACCATACATAACTGACTGGTCCAAACCACTGCCTATGATTGGGAAGCCAAAGGAACCCAAGATCCCTTACAAGTTCTTCTTCAACAACGACTTGGAATTTCTACAACACGGCAGCAAGATTGAAAAGAAGTACGCCACATCACTTACCTTCATCCCTGCAGCCAGATACCTCAACAATGCCATCGAAGAAGAAGCCTCTAACTTATTCATCGATAAAATTGTTGACTATGACCGGAACGCACTCTATGGTATACATCATTGGCCAGATAACCGGGCACAGTATTATCGAAGCAGCAGACTCAATCAGACCATGGGTAATGTGACAAGTGAGTTGAAGATAGTCTCGATTCAGTTCATTTCGACAGTCACTCACTTTGGGTACCCCTTCCTCAGCAAAATAGTACTCAAAAGACTTGATGAAAAAGAGTACGAGATTTCCGAGTCGGAATTTCCACAATTACTCCTCAACGACATAGAAGATATGTATCTGCTCAAAGTTCAAGGAAAGCTTTGCAACTTACCCAAACCTATGCAGCTTACCTTTATCACAGCTCTCCTAATCTTCATCAGACAAATAGTCATCAGAGAAAGAGTAGAAGATCTTCAACTGGGAGTGGAAAGTTATCAGAAGAAGCTGAATCTCACCAAACCTAACCTTTTCAACATCCCCAACCTTCAACATCAATCTCAGTACACCTTGATCAGGCATCCAGCATTTGGGTTCACATACCGCAGTGTAAACGGTCGAAACTGCTTCATGGCCTATGAAGAAATCCATAAGTTCTGTGATGAAACCCTGAAGTTCGTCAGAGATGGAATCAAAAGCAGATTGGATGACTTAGCACTGGGTAAATCCAAAAGGTGGAATATCGATGAGGCCAGAGAGGCTCGTAGATTCATTACAAGGATTGAGAACCGGTTGAAGCGTAGGGATCAGTTTAGGAGATTAGAAAGCTATGTTGGAGGCAGACCAGGATTTCCGGTGTTGACATTTCAGAGACCAGAATGGTAGCAAATTTGTAAGAACTTGATTTGATTTGTCAAATACTATTCTTCATAATGGCTTGTGCACGCATTACAGTGCACAACCCGAACTTGTAAAGAAAGGACCCTGAGGTACGCTTTAGTGCCTCAATCCTAATATAAGGAGCGAAGGCTTCTTACTTTTGAGTAGAATTAATCAGATACTTTATGATTTTTCATAATTATGCTCAAAAGGACAAGTATTTCACCTCAATAAGACCTAATCACTTTTTGAGGGGGAGCACTTGTCAAAACAAAAATACTTTGTTCCAAAATCAAAAGTTCTTGGTGAATCTCCCCATAAAGACTCAAAAAAGGCATATTTTAATCTAAAAAGATTGTCAAAAACATCATTTTATTTGCTATTTTTGAGGGGGAGAAAATGGAAAAGTGATTAAAATATAAGTAGTCAAAAGGGCTAAAAGTTGTATCATGTGCGAGCTAGACTCAGAACTGACCCAAGAATTGACGAGACAATAAAAGTTAGTAATCTCGAAAAGATTTATCCTCGACGGGTAATAACATCAAGTTAGTTACTAGAGCTAGTTGTCACCTAAAAGCTGACAATGGAACTCTTTAACTAGCCACGTAAGCGTGTCTCGAAAAGGATTAGTCTTAGTAGAAATGTACCGTCTCGAGAAACTTTCTGTGGACTTGACCAGGCCGGGTAATAACTTCAAGCTAGTCTAACTAGTGATGTAAGCGTGTCTCGAATCGGTCTTGTTCACTGAAAGTGGATCAATTCAAAATGCTTGCTCCTCCCGCATGTGCAAATTTATTATATACTTATGAGCACATGTGAAGGGGGAGCCCTTCAAAAGTGTACACAAAACTCTCAAAGTGTTAACCAAAATATTTGATTATCACAAACACTTTGAGAGATTTTCAATCAAAGGTTTCTTGGCTACTGTCAGTTAATCAAGGAGTTATAAGGTGATTAAGAGAGAAAAAACCGTTCTATGATCCGCCAGATCCGGAGGGATCTACCCAAGGACATCTCCCATAGTTAGAATTAGAAGTCCTTAGGTATGATACGCAAAAAGGAGAAAAGAATGAAAGGGAAAGAAGGGGTTGAAGAATTAAAAAGAAATGTAAAAGAAAAGGGTGAAAAGAAATAGCCCTCCATATGTTCAACCTTAGGGCAGACACCGGGTTCAACTCGTATGCTACTGGTTGTTGCTAAGGCGACACTGGTATAGAAGATAAAGTCGTCATGGACCCAGTGACGCAATGCACTAAACCTTCTTAACCACTCAAGTTCTCTTAAAAGAACTTGTTTCATTCTCACGGGGAACCAGTGTAATCTATCAACTTATCTCTTAGAGATGGTTGATATTGAAGCAGGAGACCCCTCCCTAGTCTCCGTATAGGAAACCTAAGTGTGCACTTATAGAGTCTAGAGCCTTGAGATACATCAAAGATCTCTTAGGAACACTTAGTATTTCTACAACTGGTGTTCTACATCAATGGACACCAGCTGTAAATTATCGAGTCCTTCGCAGATCTTAGCAATCTGCCGAGAACGTTTATGAGAGAATTACGTATGTATTTCTCAATGATTGAATGGAAATTCCTGTCAGGGTCAACATCAAATAGCCCTGACAGCAGGTCACTTCGGTAACCCCACAAGGGTTACGCTTAGTGTTCACGGTGGTTCCATAGCGGTCTACAGTCGTGGAGTGATCCCCAGCGACTCACCCAGTCATTGAGCTACTTAGTAGGTCTCGTAAGCTCCTTCGGGAGTATCTGATATGGGAACAGCCTTGATAAGGATTAGAAGGAGTCTTCACACTATGCTGTTGACGAACTCTAATTCCTTATCTGTAAGTACCGGTTGTTTATTACTAACTGTTTACTTGCAGGTACATCACCTCCATGATGGTACATTCCAACATGCTCATACATACATCTTGAAGCAAATGATAGCTCCCCCAAAGATCTTAGCACCACAAAGTTCAAAGAAAGATTCTACGCCAATAAGAAGAATCTACAAAGACTAAAGACCTTAGAGTATGAAAAGGAACATCGTGCACGTGAAAGTCTAAGTCCAAAGATGTATGAGTATGTTGGAATGGCGGACAACCACCACAGACACAGGAGTGACGAACGGCAGACTACTTCATTACATAATCACTACAGCATCACCAATGAACAAAGACATAGAGCAAAGCACATTCATTATACAACATTTTTGAAGACGTCTAAAGATTTACAAGTCAACAACAAAGATGAAGACGTCAAGCAACCGTGATGACCGAACCTTAGGGGGAGATTGTTGGGAACATACTTTCGTATTTAGTCAAGTCTCGGTCATTACCTTTTGTAATAGGTTGCTTAGTTATTTATTTAATTATGTTTAAGTTACTAGGCTTAAGTATTATGTCCAATGGGCCTTGAAAGCCCACGTTTATGATGAATGAGGGAGGAAGGGAGTGTTGCTCTACTCCTCCCCTATATACACTAAGCTTATGTAAACTTTAATATTGTTGGTTATTTGAATATCTTAATGAAACTCTTGTTCTTTCACTCTTCATAATCTTATAATCAACCATCTCTTATTCTCATCTCATTTCTTATACTTGTCTTTACTAAATGGTGACCTAACACACCCGTAATGGTGCTTTCTTTCGAGTGTGGTGACCACTACACCTCTCCCTCCTAGACATGTGAAAGTGTGTATTTGGTGTTGGTTACCACCTAAGAGAAGTGTGGGTATATTGTTAGTATTTTTATGTGTTTTGTTTGGTGGTACCTCTAACGATAGTGGTAAGATGTGTTGAAAAACTGACGTGACGTTGAAGTAGAGATGATCGGATGACCATTAGAGCCAGCCTAAATTTCATCGTTGAGAAATAGGGATGCTTTAATGTTGTTTCTTCATAAGGTCTTATGTTAGCATTATCAAATACTAACAATATAAAGGAAGCTAGCATTTATAAATATAACATTTATCAGGATTCCCCCCCCCCCCCAAAACACTGTAGTAGGATTTGCTCCCCCATTTTGCTACTGCCAAACTTTGTGGTGCATACCATTGAGCGTGCAATACTTCTGAAAATTGCTTCCCCCAAACTTTTTTTGTGTTGCTACAGTTGTTTGTGTGCTGGTGTACAGGGAAACCTGCAGTGAACTGCTATGCCTCAAACTTCTTCTCCCACCCTCTCACATATAACAAAATGGTTCCATGTTCCTCCTTTCCAAATGGTTCTCGCATATTTTGAAAGCTAAAAACCCACACATGCACACACTGGATCTATTGTGATGGAGCAAATCCTGGTAAATGTTATATTTATGAATGGAGGATAAACAAATCTCGGCAGAAACTTAAAGCAAGGTAAAATTAGGGTTTTGTTTTAATTTAGGGTTTTTATTAATTTGGGGTTTTCTTAGAAATTTTAGGGACTTATATAGGTTAGGGACTTTATATTTAGGGTTCATAGCTTTTTTGTGACAAAACCCAAGATTAATAAAAACCAAATCTAGGGTTCATAATTTTTTTTTTTTTAATTCGAGTTAATTTTTATGCGCTTTTTTTTTTAAAATTTATTTGTTTATAAGAATCATGATGAAGTTGATTATAACAGTTTGTGTGTATTTTTTTTTTGGTAGGTTCTTTTGTGGTGAGGCTGCGAAACAAAACAAAAAAAAAAAAAAAAAAAAAAAAAAAAAAAAAAAAAAAAAAAAAAAAAAAAATCTTCAACATGAAAGGTGTGTAATTTTCCAGCATCAGTTTTAATATTTGGTTTTTGAATTGCGTGTTTTTATACGTTTTTAGTTATGGTGGATTTTTTAGTTCAAAAAAAAAAAAAAAAACAGCTATGGTGGATTTTTGATAAACAGTTACATCTCCTTTATTCTATATCTGATTTCATGAAATTAGTTTAGTTTTTGGATTTTTGTTTATTTTCATGAAAAGGAAGTGCGGCTGTGGTTGTGGTAGTGAAAAAGTGTATGGTTGCGGTTATAGTGAAAAAAGTGTAGAACAACATTGTGTATACCACGTGTTTGATGAAAGTATTATAAGAAACGGAACTGTCATAAAAAAACATGAAACTCAAAAATAATAAATCCCTTTTATAAGCACTAAGAATCTGTATTTTGGCATGGTAGCTTATTATGGTTGTAGCCATGGCAGTCGTATCCTCTTTAGTCAAATGTTCACCTGTATGAGCCGATGGTTAGCTTTCAATCTTTGGCTTATAAGCCTGTTTTGTATAACGCCTATCGGTTATTGTTGTGAACCAAGTTCTGTTAATCCACTCTTTTTGGCCTGTGCCTCCGGTTCAAATTAAGCTGCATGGATTTGAATACCAAGCGCAAACTGGTTTTGTTGGGAACATGAATGTATAGCAGCAGACGACTTTGAATGCCTTTTACTATTATGTGTAGTAATATGATACTTGGCTATGATGAGCCTGAACAGGGTCGCTTAAAGCTGAGAATGCTTGTCTATTGGCATGGTAACCCGTTGAGGTTGCAGCTATGGCGAGTGCTTCCGCTTTTTTGATTCATCCGTCTGAGCCTCTGATACGGAGGAATCGCACCAGGCTTACCTCTCGAGGGATCTCGAGAAGCTTACAACCCCGCCAGGCAGTGTACCTGATCGTTGTAGTATCGTATAGTGACAAGTACCAGGGGATTGATCGTTCAACTCAAGAATAGTGTCGCTAGGATTAGAAAGCCTAAAAACTAGGTCTAGAGATGAGGGATGATTCTTTTTGTATTTTTATATTTTGTGAAAGCAATTAAAATCTCATTTTTTGGAAGAATGGGCGGAATTAGTTGCTAGTCAACTAACCCAATATAACTAAGATGCAATCAAAATAAAATAACAGAAATAAAAATGAATCTAATTACTAATGTAGTGTAAACAATGATAGGGAAAGTTGTGTTTACTTAGGTTTCATTACTCCTTAGATATATTTTACAGGTTGATAATTTGTTACAACTGCATAGATGACGGGTCGTATTCCTTAATACTAGTCGTAGGGCCGTGTACAATATTCTCTAACTCTATAGGATCCTACTTCACTCCTATGTCGAGCCCTTAGAAGCTCCTAACATGGGATCATTAGAATTCTCCTACGCATTAAATACAACCAAAAATCATAGTACACCTCTGATCATGTTTCTTAAGACGTTTAAGCATGTTACCAATGGAAGTCTGCCAGTTTTCTTAAGCCTAACATCGAATACAATCATCCGTAACAACTATAAACAAACAATCAACTCATAATTAACATCTAGGTTTCACTACATCTAAGCAAACACACAAGAGATCTAGCCAAGCATATTAAATTGAAGACAAGTGTAAGATATATTCAAGCAACACATAGACATATTGATTGAATTGAAAGAGTACTTATCTCAATTGAACATAAGAGGTTTCAAAGGGTAAAAACCCTTGAAAAAGTTGTGAAAATCGGACTAGGGTTTTTCTCCAAAGTTGCACCCTAAAAGTTACAGTCTAATAAATGAAAATTGCAAAACTATATATAGATTTTACAGGGTGACGGCGTCAAGAAGGAAATTCTGACGCCGTCAACTCGCCGCCCTTAATGAAATAGGATTGCCTAGATCCACTTTTGACGACGTCATGTGTAAAGTTGTTCTGGGCCGTCACTAACATTTGGACCATGACGGCCTTGGGTGACGCCGTCATGTCCCTAGTACAAAACTTTCTGGATCGTCATGTGCACCATCCACTTCCACCTCTTGTATTGCTCTTGACGCTGTCATTAAGAAACTTGTGACACCGTCAGGTACTGTTCCCAGTAAGGAAAATAAAGACTTTGTCGTTTTCTTCACTTTTATGCTCCAAAAACGTCCAAAATGCTTCCTTTTCCAGATTTCACTCTAAAAGTATCTAAAATGAAAGGAACGATTTAGGGCAATATTTGATCAAATAAATTCGAATCCGGGCTTAAATGACCCCCTAAAAACGGTTCATTTTTCGCCTCATCAAATACCCTTACACTTGAGATTTGCTTGTCCTCAAGCAAATGCGCTTTTATTCTAATCAAAACACAAGTTAGGGGTCATTTAACACTAATATAAAAGTAATTAGAACAAATAATCATTCCACTAAAGACCAAAGACAAGCACGAAGGTCATACACTAGCACCTCACAAATAGTGTTTAGATACTCACATCTCTCGGGTGTAATAAAGTATATATTTCAATATGGAAATGAAAAACATCTCTCACTACCTGTCATAACAAAATTGATTACCATAGGCTTGGGAAAGGATCAAACCTCCACCGCTTGGCGTAAGCACCTAGGATAAACTATCAAAGAGGTCTTTCAAAGGGTTATAACGTTAGGTGTAGGGATATGGAATACACGGTTTTGTTGGATAAAGGCAATATTTACTGGTGGCGAGTTAATCATCTTGGTTAATTACATGTACAATATGGCATTGCTAAGCCAAGACTAGACTCGACTTAAGCTAATAAATCAAAAATAACAAAAACATAAAATGAACATAGAATGAAACGGGATGGTAGTCCGTATGTTTTTTCTCTTTTCCTTTTTCTATTTTTTTTTCTAAAATTTTCAACTTTTTTTTTTTTTTTTTTTTTTTTTTTTTTTTTTTTTTTTTTTGGCATACACTCTTACCCTACCATCCAAAATAATACATCATAGGGAATGTACATTCCCCTTACACTTGAATTTTTACATACTTTACAATAAACAAATTTAATGACTCGAATCAAGATAATCAAAACACTTGGAGTACTTTTAAGATTAACGCACATATGGGGGTAATATATGATGTTCTTTCCCATTACTCCATAACACAAGTAATTTACCCATGAGTCCCAATCGTCCCAAAACAATATGTACAAGATATGACTCGACTTAGCAACCATGTAATCAGTTAGATAATTAACTAAGGGTTTAAACAAATAACAATAATGCACTAAAGATGAGTGCACACACGAAAGGCTAAGGCTATTTGGGTGTACATTTAAGTGGGTTGTAACAAATTTTCCTTTAAGTAAGATGCTTAAAGTTAGAAACGAAAAGATAGGCTCGGAGAGGTGTATTAGGGGTTTCGTGTACTAAAAATGAGTACAACGCTAAGGTGTGGGAAAAATTAATTGACTTTACTAGCCAAGTAATATGACTTAAATGGTCAAGTAATTATGATACAGGTTTATCACAAGGGTGATCCTAATGCCTCTTATCATGTAGTAAATCCTACTACACGAATGTAGTCTCACTAGCGGTCTCGGGATGCATCACTAACGCAAGTTCTAGAATCTAAATGCTACCGGTACACTCATAAGCACTAATAATGAATGCTTTTCCTATCAAATCTAAAGGCGAACCTCACATATTTGGGTGGAAAATTTTTTTGAATAGTACGCTTTTGTGCCAGTCATACAACTCCTATCCATGAGACGCTTGCTAAGGCTAAAGTTTCACTCCTAAATATTGTAAAAAATTTTAAATTTGGCGCTAAAATTACACTAACAAGTATTTCTCTTAGTTTTATTACACACCTACCATCGAACTAACAAACTCAAGTGCAATTGTATCCTATAAGGTATCATCATTTCCCTCCCCTTACACTTAGGATGAACATTGTCCCCAATGTTCAATTAAAGAATGTAAAAGTGAAATAAGTAAAAGAATGAAATCAAATACTCCCCTGATTCGTTCGGTGTGGATAGTGTGGTAACAAGGTTAGATCTTCCTCCAAGAAAAAATGAACATTCAAAGCTTCCCTTCCAGAAAAATAAATCATCTTCTTGTCATACATAACCTGTTAAACCTGAGAAAACAAACATGGCAACCTCGCGTAAAATCGGCTGCAATCTATATATACTAACAAGTCCTAGAAAGTAAATTAAGATATAATGCTTGTGGAATGAATGTTTGCAGATTTCCTGGAGTTTATAAAACTAAAGAATTAACAAAAACTTTTAAACTCCGTTAGAAAAATAAAACTCGCAAAATTTCCAGAATTTTACACATGACGCCGTCAGAAATTAATTCCTGACGCCGTCAGAAGTGACCTGCAGAAATCTTTACGTTAAGTTTCCGGAAAATTTCTGGAAAAACTTATGTCCTACTTCCTGGAAAATCCTGCAAAACATCATTATGACTCGATACAAGCATTTGACTCTAACAATTACTAATATACATGCTCATTAAATATTGTGGCGAATCAAGATCATTTTCGTTCTTACAAACAAATTTGGGGTTTCCCCTTACACTTAGCTTTTTGCAAAATACCTCTATATGAAGTTAAGACGAAGTTAAACAACAAAATAAAGCATTTTCACAATTTAATTTGAAACATGATCTACCAACAATAAAAATAAGACACGCATACGGAAACAAATAACATCAAACAAATAAAAATAAAAACACACAAAACATCGGTTCCTCCCAAGAAGCGCTTGTTTTTGTTCGAGTCACGAGCCTGACTCTACCCTTATTTAACGGAAATAGGAGAGGTTTTCCCTACACTTAGGATTAAGTGCGGGTGGAAGTAGCGATACACACCCTTAGGGTGGAAATATGCCTCGTGAGGAAAGAGTGGTGGATGAAATATATGCTCAAAGGGGTGTGCTCCTATCATCATAACCATACCTAATTCAATCGGGTTAATGGGTGGATTAAGATTTTCTCCTAGAAAGGGATCATTTTCAATCAACTTCAAGAGAGTACTAGTTGGGGATCCATCTTGACCTAATAAACCTGGTTTAAACCCATAATGTTTTTTGTGATCAAACATAAATGGGTGATGTAAGCATGTAAGGTCATTTTCCACTCCTATTTTGGTTTCCTCTCTACAAGGCATAGAGTCCACTACCTTTATCCTAAGACTACCCGGACTATATGATTTGATGGGTGGATAGGGACCTATTTCAATTCCTAAATTTTCATCCAAGGATGGAAGATTAGGTAACGGTTTTGGTTGAGGCTCCGGTTCACCAACACTAGGAACTTCCCTAGAACTAAGAGTAAGGTTATCATTATAAGTATTCAAACCTATATCCTCTAGTTGTGTTTGGTTCAACGGTTCTACCTCAATTGGGATTCCTAAAGTCTCATCTACTCATCCGAATAAGTCACGGGCGGTGTGTATGCCTCAAATGATGGTAGGACTTGTGGGGTACTTGGTGGGCTTAGATTTTCAACTCTATCCTCCATCTTATCAAGATTACCAATGTGCTCAGCTTGTATTGTGGTGAAATCAAACCACTCCGTGCACCCAGTTATCTCATCTATAGGTTTATGATACGTGGGAATTACACCAGGCTTTACCTCTTGAGGGATCTCGAGAAGCTTACAACCCCCACCAAGCAGTGTACCTGATCGTTGTAGTATAGTATAGTGACAAGTACCGGGGGATTGATCGTTTAACTCAGGAATAGTGTCGCTAGGATTAGAAAGCCTAAAAACTAGGTCTAGAGGTGAGGGATGATTCTTTTTGTATTTTTATATTTTTATAAAAGCAAGTAAAATCTCGGGTTTTGGAAGAGTGGGCGGAATTAGTTGCTAGTCAACTAACCCAATAACTAAATATGCAATCAAAATAAAATAACAGAAATGTAAATAAACTAATTAAACTAGTGGTGTGAACAATACATGGGAAAATTGTGTTTACTTAGATTTCATTACTCCCTAGATATCTTTTACAAGTTGATAGTTTGTTACAGTTGCATGGATGACGGGTTATATTCCTTAATACCATTCGTGGGGTGGCGTACGTACTTCCCCAACTCTATAAGCTCCTACTTCACTCCTATGTTGAGCCTGCAAGAAGCTCCTAACATGGGATCATTAGAATTCGCTCATGCATTAAATACAACCATAAAAACCTAGTACGCATTGGTTCATGTTTCTTAAGACGTTCAAGCAAGTTACACTATGGAAGTCTGCCAGTTTTCTTAAGCCTAACATCGAAATCATTCATCCGTAACAACTATAAACAAGCAATCAACCCATAATCAACATCTAGGTTTCACTACATCTAAGCAAACACACAAGAGATCTAGCCTAGCATGTTAAAATCAAGACAAGCGTAAGATATATTCAAACAACACATAGACATATTGAATGAATTGAAAGGATACTTATCTTTATTGAACATGAAAGGTTTCAAAGGGTGAAAACCCTTGAAAATACTGATAAAATCGTGCTAGGGTTTCTCCAAGTTATCCCTAAAATTGTCCTCCCTTTATGAATGAAAATTACAAAACTATATATAGATTTTCCAATGTGACGGCGTCAAGAAGAAAATTCTGACGCCGTCAACTCGCCGCCCGTAATAATATCGGATTGCCTAGATCCAGATCTGACGCCTTCAAGAGCAATGTTCCTCTAGGCCGTCACGTACAAAGGGACCATGACGGCCTATGGTGACGTCGCCATGCCCTAGTGTAAAAACATTCTGGATCGTCATGGACTCTATCCTCTTCACCTATTGTTTTCCTCTTGACGCCGTCATTAAGAACTTGGTGACGCCGTCAATTACTGTTCCCAACAAGGAAAATTAAGACTTTGCTGTTTTCTTCACTTTTATGCTCCAAAAACGTCCAAAATGCTTCCTTTTCCAGAATTCACTCCAAAAGTACCTAAAATCACAAAAGGAACGATTTAGGGCAATATTTGATCAAATAAATTCAATTTCGGACTTAAATGACCCCCTAAAAACAGATCATTTTTCGCCTCATCATATACCCGTACACATGAGATTTGCTTGTCCTCAAGCAAATGTGCTTTTATTCTAATCAAAATACAAGTTAGGGGTCATTTAACACTAATATAAAAGTAATTACAACAAATAATCGTTCCACTAAAGACCAAAGACAAGCATGGAGGTCATATACTAGCACCTCACAAATAGTATTTAGATACTCACATCTCTCGGGTGTAATAAAGTATATATCACAATATGGAAATGGAAAATATCTCTCACTACCTGTCATAGCAAAATAGTTTACCATAGGCTTGGGAAAGGATCAAACCTCCACCACATGGCGTAAGCACCTAGGATAAACTATCAAAGAGGTCTTTCAAAGGGTTATAACGTTAGGTGTAGGGATATAGAATACACGGTTTTGTTAGATATAAGCAATCTTTACTAGTGACGAGTTAATAATCTTGGTTAACTACATGTACAATATGGCGTTGCTAAGCCAAGACTAGACTCGACTTAAGCTAATAAATGAAAAATAACAAAAACATAAAACAAACATAGAATGAAACGGGATGGTAGTCCGTTTTTTTTTTTTTTTTTTTTTTTTTTTTTTTTTTTGCATACACTCTTTTCCCTACCATCCAAAATAATACATCATAGGGAATGAACATTCCCCTTACACTTGAATTTTTTACATACTTTACAATAAACTAATCTAATGACTCGAATCAAGATAGTCAAAACACTTGGAGTACTTTTAAGATTAACGCACATATGGGGGTAATAATATTAGGTTCTTCCCCATTACTCCATAACATAAGTACTTTACCCATGAGTCCCAATCGTCCCAAAACAATATTTACAAGGATATGACTCGACTTAGCAACCATGTAATCAATTAGATAATTAACTAAGAGTTTAAACAAATAACAATAATGCACTAAAGATGAGTGCATACACGGAAGGCTAAGGCGATTTGGGTGTACATTTAAGTGGGTTGTAACAAATTCTTCCTGTAAGTGAGATGCTTAAAGGTAGAAAAGAAAAGATAGGCTCGGAGGGGTGTACTAGGGGTTTCGTGTACTAAAAATGAGTACAACGCTAAGGTGTGGGAAAAATTAGTTGACTTTACTATCCAAATAATATAACTTAAATGGTCAAGTAATTATGATACGGGTTTAACACAAGGGTGATCCTAATGCCTCTTATCATGTAGTAAATCCTACTACACGAATGTAGTCTCACTAGCGGTCTCGAGATGCATCACTAACGCAAGTTCTAGAATCTAAATGCTACCGGTACACTCATAAGCACTAATAGTAAATGCTTTTCCTATCAAATCTAAAGGCGAACCTCACATATTTGGGTGGAAAATTTTTCTGAATGGTACGGTTTTGTGCTAGTCATTCGACTCCTATCCATGAGACGCTTGCTATGGCTAAAGTTTCACTCCTAAATGTTGTAAAAAATTTTAAATTTGGTGAAAAAATTACACCTACAAGTATTTCTCATAGTTTTATTACACACCTACCATCAAATAAACAAACTCAAGTGAAAGTGTATCCTATAAGGTATCATCATTTACCCTCCCCTTACACTTAGGATGAACATTGTCCCCAATGTTCAATTAAAGAATGTAAAAGTAAAACAGGTAAAAGAATGAAATCAAATACTCCCCTGATTCGTTCGGTGTGAATAGTGCGGTAACAAGGTTAGATCTTCCTCCAAGAAAATGAACAATCAAAGCTTCCCTTCCAGAATATAATTCATCTTCTTGTCATACATAACCTGTTAAACCTGAGAAAACAAACAAGGCAACCTCGCGTAAAATCGGTGGCAATCTATATATACTAATAAATCCTAGAAAGCAATGTAATATATAATGCTTGTTGAATGAATGTTTGCAGATTTCCTGGAGTTTATAAAATTAAAGAATTAACAAAAACTTCAAGACTCCGTTAGAAAAACAAAACTTGCAAAATTTCCAAAATTTTACACATGACGCCGTCAGGAGTTAATTCCTGATGCCGTCAGAAGTGATTTGCAGAAATCCTTATGTTAAGTTTCCATAAAAATTTTGGAAAAACTTATGTCCTACTTCCTGGAAAATCCTGAAAAACATCATTATGACTCGATACAAGAATTTGACTCTAACAAATACGAATATACATGTCCATTTAATATTGTGGAGAATCATGATCAATTTTTGTTTCTTAAAAACATATTTGGGGTTTCCCCATACACTTATCTTTTGCGAAATACCTTTGGATGAAGTTAAGACTAAGTCAAACGACAAAATAAAGCATTTTCACAATTTTAATTCGAAACATGATCTACCAACAATAAAAATAAAGCATACATACGGAAGCAAATAACAATCAAACAATTAAAAATCAAACAAATAAAAAAACACACAAAACATGGGTTGCCTCCCAAGAAGCGCTTGTTTTTGTTCGAGTCACGAGCCTGACTCTACCCTTATTTAACGGAAATAGGGGAGGTTTTCCCTACACTTAGGATTAAGTGCGGGTGGAAGTAGCGATACACACCCTTAGGGTGGAAGTATGCCACATGAGGAGAAAGTGGTGGATGGATTATATGCTCAAAGATGTTTGCTCCTATTATCATAACCTTACCTAGTTCACTTCGGTCAATGGGTGAGTTGAAGTTTTCTCTTAAAAAGGGATCATCTTCTATCAACTTTGAGAGATTCCTAGTTGAGAATCCATCTGGACCTACTAAACCGGTTTAAACCTATAATGTTTCTTATGATCACTCATGAATGGGTGACGTAAGTATGTAAGGTCATGATTCACTCCTATATTGGCTTCCATTCCACATGGCTTAGAGTCCACTACCTTTAACCTAAGACTACCCGGACTACATGGGTTGATGGGTGGGTCAGCTCCTCTTTTGTCTCCTAGATGTATATCTAAGGATGGAAAGTTGTGTGAAGATTGAGGTTCCGGTTCATCAACACTAGGTAATTCCCTAGAACTAAGAGTAAGGTTATCACTACAAATATTCAAACCTATATTCTCTAGTGGTGTTTGGTACAAGGGTTCTACCTCTATTGGGGCTCCTATAGTCTCTTCTACTTCTTCCGGGTAAGTCACGGGTGGTGTGTGTGCCTCAAATGATGGTAGGACTTGTGGGGTACTTTGTGGGCTCATGTTATTTACTTCATCATTCCTTGTGTCAAGATCACCTATATCCTCAACATGTGTTTTATTATAATCTAACCCTAACATTTTCCCAAGTATCTCAAGTGCTTCTCTAGGCATCTCAACTTCTATATCCGAATCATAAGGATCATCCTCAATATTCTGACTGCTATATACAAATTGCCCAAAAGATTCATCATGTGTTTCTTGAGATTCATCATCATCGATCATAAAACCTATGTCTTTTTGATCAATGTGATCATGTTTGGCTACATCCTCCATCACATCAAGGTCACCAATGTGTTCATCCTGTATTATGGTAGTGCCTAACCATGACATGCAGCTAGGTGGCTCGTACGAAATTATCCTAGGTGAAGGCTCATATGGTGCATAGGTTTCACTAAGTGAGGCATTTTGAGGGGTTGATGGAGCTCCTAAGGTAAATTCTTTAAAAGTCTTATGCACTTGGCCTCTTTTCTCAAGGTACTCAATAAAATCAATATAAGATCATGTCCTCCTCATTTCATCGCTCCATCATGGTATATCCAAACTGGTGTAATTATATTTTTTTCTGGTAAAACTATAGTGTCGGACTTGGTGGATTCGCGTTCTCCATAATGGTGAACGAAATAGTCAATGAACTTAATTTACTAACAAATGCACAAAGAAAAAGATAGACTAAAGAAAACCTAGAAATAAAAATAAAATCTTGCTAGAAAGGAATCTAGCAAGTAGACCTAATAAAAAGAAATCCTAACCTAGACAATAACTATTCCCCGGGTTGCGGCGCCAAAAACTTGATGCGTGGGAATTGCACCAGGCTTTACCTCTCGAGGGATCTCGAGAAGCTTACAACCCCCACCAGGCAGTGTACCTGATCGTTGTAGTATAGTATAGTGACAAGTACCGGGGGATTGATCGTTCAACTCAGGAATAGTGTCGCTAGGATTAGAAAGCCTAAAAATTAGGTCTAGAGGTGAGGGATGATTCTTTTTGTATTTTTATATTTTTATGAAAGCAAGTAAAATCTCGCTTTTTAGAGGAGTGGGCGGAATTAGTTACTAGTCAACTAACCCAATAACTACATATGCAATCAAAATAAAATAACAAAAATGTAAATAAACTAAATTAAACAAGTGGTGTGAGCAATATGTGGGAGAATGGTCTTTACTTAGATTTCACCGTAGATATCTTTTACAGGTTAATTACTTGTTACAGTTGCATGGATGACGGATTGTATTCCTTAATACTATTCATGAGGTGGCGTACTTACTTCCCCAATCCTATAAGCTCCTACTTCACTCCTATGTCGAGCCGGCTAAGAAGCTCCTAACATGGGATCACTAGAATTCGCTCATGCATTGAATACAACCATAAAAACCTAGTACACATCGGTTCATGTTTCTTAAGACGTTCAAGCAAGTTACATAATGGAGATCTGCCAGTTTTCTTAAGCATGACATTGAAATCATTCATCCATTACAACTATAAACTAGCAATCAACCTATAATCAACATCTAAGTTTCATTACATCTAAGCAAACACATAATAGATCTAGCCTAGCATGTTAAAATCAAGACAAGTGTATGATATATTCAAACAACACATAGACATATTGAATGAATTGAAAGAGAACTTATCTTAATTGAACATGAAGGGTTTCAAGGGGTGAAAACCCTTGAAAATACTGTTACAAACGACCTAGGGTTTATTAGGTTCGGCCCTAGTATTCTCCACACAAGTTCTTCTCTTAATGAATGAAAAATAGAAAAGTATATACAGATTTTGTGAGGTGACGGCGTCAAGAGGAAATTTCTGACGCAGTCATCTCGCCGCCAATAAAGTTCTCGGACTGCCTAGATCTGGGTCTGACGCCATCATGCGTAATTCTGCTCCAGGCCGTCATCAAAATAACTCTTGACGCCCTACTTCTGACGCCGTCACGTTTTCTCTGGATCGTCATGCATTTTGCTCCTGACGCCGTCATATTTTCCTTCTTGACGCCGTCAGGAACTGTTCCCAGCATGGAAAATTAAGTCTTTGCTGTTTTCTTCACTTTTATGCTCCAAAATGCTTCCTTTTCCAGAATTCACTCCCAAAGTACCTAAAATCACAAAAGGAACGATTTAGGGCAATATTTGATCAAATAAATTCCAATTCCGGCTTAAATGACCCCCTAAAAACGGTTCATTTTTCGCCTCATCAGTTTTCTAATAGTGGACATAAAAGATTTTCGAGTTGAACGTCAAAGTTCAAAAGGGCCAATAGGGGGAAGGAAAAGGTTCAAAAACGAACAATTTTCTGGAATTCTAGAAAGTCAACTAATGACGTATCTAGGTTATGTACATGTATATATATATATATATATATATATATATATATATATATATATATATATATATATATATATATATATATATATATATATGTATATATATAGGTATATACATATATATATATATATATATATTATTTATATAGTATTATAAATATAGGGATAAGTGTATATATATATATATATATATATATATATATATATATATATATATATATATATATATATATATATATATATATATATACGTTCAAGAGAAAGAAGGAAATAAATCAATGTCAATCGATGTATTAGGAAAGAACTATTACTCACCTTGAGGCTGAACATCAATCAGTGTGTGCGTGTGTGTTTTTAGCTTTCATAATATGCGAGAACCATCTGGAAAGGAGGAACATGGAACCATTTTATTATATGTGAGAGAGTGGGAGAAGAAGGTTGAGGGGTAGCAATTCACTTTACGTTTCCCTGTACACCAGCACAAAAACAACTGTAGATGTACAAAAAAAGTTAGGGGGAAGCAATTTTGGGAAGTATTGCACGCTCAATGGTATGTACCACAAAATCTGCCAGTAGCAAAATGGGGGAGCAAATCCTGGTAAATGTTAGTATGCGACCCGCCATGGTTGCAAACACGATGTCGTGATGCCCTGCTAAGATACGGGTCTCTTTCACCTGTCTTAACAAGCGTTAGCAAATGCAAGCCAGCATCAGTCACATGCCATGGCTGCCAAGACGATGTAGTGCTGCCACGGCAAGACACGTGTCAATTTCACCAATCATGATCCAAATACCTTTGTTTGTCATTACACTTTATGAATAGCAGCCATAGGCTGCAACAACATTATAGCACGGTTGTCGTGCCAAAAACCCCTGAGTGTTTCTTTTCTGTACAACCGAGGCTTAGACAGATTGGTCGAAAAATCGAGCGCACTCGCCATGGCTGCAACCTCAGCAGGTACTATTCCCAGCAAGGAAAATTAAGACTTTGCTGTTTTCTTCACTTTTATGCTCCAAAAACGTCCAAAATGCTTCCTTTTCCAGAATTCATTCCAAAAGTACCTAAAATCACAAAAGGAACGATTTAGGGCAATATTTGATCAAATAAATTCAATTCCGGGCTTAAATGACCCCCTAAAAATGGATCATTTTTCGCCTCATCAGTTTATTATCCCCAAACAAACTTCTTGCTTGTTCCCTCAAACTTGCTATCAATTGATCCGTAACAACATTTGTTGGGTTTTCCAATTTTTTGGCAAGTATGGCACAATTCTCTATGGTTTCTCATGCTTCATCAGCACTTAATCCTCAAAGATCCCCATCTGCGGCATGATCAATGTCCATTTTGGTATAGTGGTCGACACGGTGGTAAAATATTTCAATTTGGGACCACAGATCGAAATTATGATGAGGGACTTTTCGGAGTAAATATTTAAAACGAGCCCATGCATCATAGATAGGTTCATCTTCATGTTGTTTAAACATCAAGATGTCATTAGGAGTGGGTGAATTTTGTGGTCGGTAGTATGGTGGATTCGCGTTCTCCATAATGGCTAACGGAATAGTCAATAGAATGTTTTTTTTTTTTTCAAACAAAGACACAAAGAAAAGATATACTTAAGAAAACCTAAAAAATAAAAATAAAAATAAAATCTTGCTAGAAAGGAATCTAGCAAGTAGACCTAATAAAAAGAAATCCTAACCTAGACAATAACTATTCCATGGGCTGCGTCGCCAAAAACTTGATACGTGGGAATCGCACCAGGCTTTACCTCTCGAGTGATCTCGAGAAGCGTACAACCCTCACCAGGCAGTGTACATGATCGTTGTAGTATAATATAGTGACAAGTACCAGGGGATTGATCGTTCAACTCAAGAATAGTGTCGCTAGGATTAGAAAGCCTAAAAACTAGGTCTAGAGATGAGGGATGATTCTTTTTTTATTTTTATATTTTATGAAAGCAATTAAAATCTCGTTTTTGGAAGAATGGGCGGAATTACTTGCTAGTCAACTAACCCAATATAGCTAAGATGCAATCAAAATAAAATAACAGAAATGAAAATGAATCTAATTACTAATGTGGTGTAAACAATGATAGGGAAAGTTGTGTTTACTTAGGTTTCATTATTCCCTAGATATCTTTTACAGGTTGATAATTTGTTACAATTGCATGGATGACGGGTCGTATTCCTTAATACTAGTCATAGGGCCGTGTACAATATTCCCTAACTCTATAGGATCCTACTTCACTCCTATGTTGAGCCGTTAGAAGCTCCTAACATGAGATCATTAGAATTCTCCTACGCATTAAATACAACAAAAAATCATAGTACACCTCTGATCATGTTTCTTAAGACGTTCAAGCATATTACCAATGGAAGTCTGCCAGTTTTCTTAAGCCTAACATCGAATACAATCATCCGTAACAACTATAAACAAACAATCAACACATAATTAACATCTAGGTTTCACTACATCTAAGCAAACACACAAGAGATCTAGCCAAGCATGTTAAATTGAAGACAAGTGTAAGATATATTCAAGCAACACATAGACATATTGATAGAATTGAAAGAGTACTTATCTCAATTGAACATAAGATGTTTCAAAGGGTAAAAACCCTTGAAAAAGCTGTGAAAATTGGACTAGGGTTTTTCTCCAAAGTTGCACCCTAAAAGTTACACTCTAATGAATGAAAATTGCAAAACTATATATAGATTTTACAGGGTGAGGGCGTCAAGAAGGAAATTCTGACACTGTCAACTCGCCGCCCTTAATGAAATCGGATTGCCTAGATCCACTTTTGACGTCGTCATGTGTAAAGTTGTTCTGGGCCGTCACTAACATTTGGACCATGACGGCCTTGGGTGACGCCGTCATGTCCCTAGTACAAAACTTTCTGGATCGTCATGTGCACCATCCACTTCCACCTCTTGTATTGCTCTTGACGCCAGCAAGGAAAATTAAGACTTTGCCGTTTTCTTCACTTTTATGCTCCAAAAACATCCAAAATGCTTCCTTTTCCAGATTTCAATCCAAAAGTACCTAAAATGACAAAAGGAACGATTTAGGGCAATATTTGATCAAATAAATTCGAATCCGGGCTTCAACATTTTTCGCCTCATCAGCCTCCGTTGTACATAATGGAAAAAGGGTGTTTAAAGATTTTGTAAACCTGTTTCCTTGGGAACATGAATGTATAGCACTAGACGATTTTGAATGCCTTTCACTATTATGTACAGTGGATTGATACTTGGCTATGATGAACCTGAATAGGGTCGATTAAAGCTGGGAATGACCGCCTATTGGCAGGGTAACCTGCTGAGGTTGCAGCCATGGCGAGTGCGCTCGATTTTTCGACCTATCTCTCTAGCCTCGGTTGTACAGAAAGGAAACACTCACGGGTTTTTGGCGCGACTAATGTGCTATAATGTTGTTGCAGCCTATGGATGCTATTCATAAAGTGTAATGACAAACAAAGGTATTTGGAACATGATTGGTGAAATTGACATGTGTCTTGCCATGGCAGCACTACATCGTCTTTGCAGCCATGGCATGTGAGTGATACTGGCTTGCATTTGCTAATGCTTGTTAAGACAGGTGAAAGAGACCCGTATCTTGGCAGGGCATCACGACATCGTGTTTGCAACCATGGCGGGTCGCATACTAACATTTACCAGGATTTGCTCCCCCATTTTGCTACTGGCAGATTTTGTGGTACATACCATTGAGCGTGCAATACTTCCCAAAATTGATTCCTCCTCACTTTTTTTGAACAGCTACAGTTGTTTTTGTGCTGGTGTACAGGGAAACGTAAAGTGAATTGCTACCCCTCAACCTTCTTCTCCCACTCTCTCACATATAACAAAATGGTTCCATGTTCCTCCTTTCCAGATGGTTCTCGCATATTATGAAAGCTAAAAACACACACGCACACACTGATTGATGTTCAGGCTCAAGGTGAGTAATAGTTCTTTCCTAATACATCGATTGACATTGATTTATTTCCTTCTTTCTCTTGAACGTATATATATATATATATATATATATATATATATATATATATATATATATATATATATATATATATATATATATATATATATATACGTGCACATAACCTAGATACGTCATTAGTTGACTTTCTAGAACTCCAGGAAATTGTTCGTTTTTGAACCTTTCCTTCCCCCTATTGGCCCTTTTGAACTTTGACGTTCAACTCGAAAATCTTTTATGTCCACTATTAGAAAACTGATGAGGCGAAAAATGAACCGTTTTTAAGGGGTCATTTAAGCCGGAATTGGAATTTATTTGATGAAATATTACCCTAAATCGTTCCTTTTGTGATTTTAGGTACTTTGGGAGTGAATTCTGGAAAAGGAAGCATTTTGGATGTTTTTGGAGCATAAAAGTGAAGAAAACGGTAAAGACTTAATTTTCCATGCTGGGAACAGTTCCTGACGGCGTCAAGAAGGAAAATATGACGGCGTCAGGAGCAAAATGCATGACGACCCAGAGAAAACGTGACGGCGTCAGAAGTAGGGCGTCAAGTGTTATTTTGATGACGGCCTGGAGCAGAATTACACATGACGGTGTCAGACCCAGATCTAGGCAGTCCGAGAACCTTATTTGCGGCGAGATGACGGCGTCAGAAATTTCCTCTTGACGCTGTCACCTCACAAAATCTATATATACATTTCTATTTTTCATTCATTAAGAGAGGAACTTGTGTGGAGAATACTAGGGTCGAACCTAATAAACTCTAGATTGTTTGTAACAGTATTTTCAAGGGTTTTCACCCCTTGAAACCCTTCATGTTCAATTAAGATAAGTTCTCTTTCAATTCATTCAATATGTCTATGTGTTGTTTGAATATATCTTACACTTGTCTTGATTTAACATGCTAGGCTAGATCTATTGTGTGTTTGCTTAGACGTAATGAAACTTAGATGTTGATTATAGGTTGATTGCTTGTTTATAGTTGTAATTTTATAGTTGTAATGGATGAATGATTTCTATGTTCTGCTTAAGAAAACTGACAGATCTCCATTGTGTAACTTGCTTCAACGTCTTAAGAAACATGAACCGATGTGTACAAGGTTTTTATGGTTGTATTTAATGCATGAATGAATTCTAGTGATCCCATGTTAGGAGCTTCTTAGCCGGCTCGACATAGGAGTGAAGTAGGAGCTTATAGGATTGGGGAAGTAAGTACGCTACCCCATGAATGGTATGAACGAATACAATCCGTCATCCATGCAACTGTAACAAGTAATTAACCTGTAAAAAATATCTAGGGAGTAGTGAAATCTAAGTAAACACCATTCTCCCACATATTGCTCACACCACTAGTTTAATTTAGTTTATTTACATTTTTGTTATTTTATTTTGATTGCATCTGTAGTTATTGGGTTAGTTGACTAGCAACTAATTCCGTCCACTCCTCTAAAAACCGAGATTTTACTTGCTTTCATAAAAATATAAAAATACAAAAAGAATCATCCCTCACCTCTAGACCAAGTTTTTAGGCTTTCTAATCCTAGCGACACTATTCCTGAGTTGAACGATCAATCCCCCGGTACTTGTCACTATACTATACTACAACGATCAGGTACACTGCCTGGTGGGGGTTGTAAGCTTCTCGAGATCCCTCGAGAGGTAAAGCCTGGTGCGATTCCCACGCATCAAGTTTTTGGCTCCGCTGCCGAGGAATAGTTATTGTCTAGGTTAGAATTTCTTTTTATTAGGTCTACTTGCTAGATTCCTTTCTAGTAAGATTTTATTTTTAATTTTAGGTTCTCTTTAGTCTATCTTATTTCTTCGCGCCTTTGTTAGTAAAATTAATTCATTGACTATTCCGTTGACCATTATCGAAAACGCGAATCCACCCCTTTCCCCTAGAGAAGTGGCTTTGTTATGTGAACAAATTGAGAATGAGATTAGGGAGCTTAATAGGTTGATTAATGTTGAGCTCGACCATGCATTTAGTGACCTAGCGACCGCCTTGTATTCAAATAAGGACATAGGAACTAAAGATTTCGAGGATGTTGTTCAGAAACTTGAGGAAGAGGAAATAGATCCGAAGCTAGATGACTATTTCAATCTGTACCCCACTAAAGAGGAGATCGCATACTATAATAACCTTATTGATAATCCTCGACCTCCTTTCACTAGAATCGAACCCAAGATAAAGAGAGGCGATCCTAAGAACGCTAAGATACCATGTATGATTAGGTATAAACATATTGACAATGCTTACATTGATTTTAAATCCCCAACCAACATTATGTCCTCAAGTGTCTATAATGATATAGTAAAAACAAGACTTGGACCTAGAAGAGATCCCAAATACCCCGGTGGAGTTTGTAACTTTGTCGGGAGAATTAAAGGTCTACATGTCTTTGTTGGGAATTTTACTTATATCACTGACTTTATGGTTGTTGAAGATCTTGCTAATGTTATTGATTGTCGCTTATCCAATGTTGTGTTTGGTAAACCATTTGTTGAAGAGTCCAAGTTAGAATATGATGAGGTAGAAGGGACAATCCGATTTGCTAGTAACACCGATAGGATCACTTATAGGATGCCTAATAGAATAAAAGAATTTCGTTTTGTGCCCCGATTTGACATGGATAACATTGGTGCTTTTGAGGACATCAATGAAGAGGATAAGGTAAAGGGCATGGATTACGTATGGGAAAAGAAGAGTCTTTTCTATAAGGATTGCTTGACTCTAGGACCAAAATATAGAGTTGATAGGGAATTTGCCAATAGAATCACAGGAGCAATTAAGCAGAAGGTGTTTGGTCTCTATAAAGAACATTTACAATCGGTGGATGAGACCAACGATGAGGTCACGTAATAACCCATGACCTTGAGTCTAGCTACAAGACTCGTAAATAAAGAAAAGTGCTTCTTGGGAGGCAACCTATGCTTTGTGTGATTTTTATTTTGTTTGATTGTTATTTGTTTCCGTATGCATGCTTTATTTTTATTGTTGGTAGATCATGTTTCATACTAAATGGTGAAAATACTTTATTTTGTTGTTTGGCCTAATCTTAACTTCATCCAAAGGTATTTCGCAAAAGATAAGTGTAAGGGGAAACCCCAAATGTGTTTTTAAGAAACAAACCGATCATGATTCTCCACAATATTAAATGAACATGTATATTCGTATTTGTTAGAGTTAAATGCTTGTATAGAGTCATAATGATGTTTTGCAGGATTTTCCAGGAAGTAGGACATAAGTTTTTCCATAAATTTTCTGGAAACTTAACATAAGAATTTCTGCAGGTCACTTCTGACGGCGTCAGGAAGAAATTCCTGACGGCGTCACGTGTAAAATTTTGGAAATTTTGCCAGTTTTGTTTTTCTAACGGAGTCTTAAAGTTTTTGTTAATTCTTTAGTTTTATAAACTCCAGGAAATCTGCAAACATCATTCCACAAGCATTATATTTTACTTTGTTTTCTAAGGTTTGTTAGCATATATAGATTGCCGCCGATTTTACGCGAGGTTGCCTTGTTTGTTTTCTCAGGTTTAAGAGGTTATGTTTGACAAGAAGATGATTTATATTCTGAAAGGGAAGCTTTGATTGTTCATTTTCTTGGAGGAAGATCTAACCTTGATACCATATTATCCATACCGAGCGAATCAGGGGAGTATTTGATTTCATTCTTTTACCTATTTTATTTTTACATTCTTTAATTGAACATTGGGGACAATGTTCATCCTAAGTGTAAGGGGAGGGTAAATGATGATACCTTATAGATACACTTTCGCTTGAGTTTGTTTGTTTGATGGTAGATGTGTAATAAAACTATGAGAAATACTTGTTAGTGTAATATTAGCGCCAAATTTAAAATTTTTTTACAACATTTAGGAGTGAAACTTTAGCCATAGCAAGCGTCTCATGGATAGGAGTCGTATGGCTAGCACAAAACCGTACTATTCAGAAAAATTTTCCACCCAAATATGTGAGGTTCGCCTTTATATTTGATAGGAAAAGCATTCATTATTAGTGCTTATGAGTGTACCGGTAGCATTTAGATTCTAGAACTTGCGTTAGTGATGCATCCCGAGACCGCTAGTGAGACTACATTCGTGTAGTAGGATTTACTACATGATAAGAGGCATTAGGATCACCCTTGTGTTAAATTCGTATCATAATTACTTGACAATTTAAGTCATATTACTTGGCTAGTTAAGTCAAATAACTTTTTCCCACGCCCTTAGCGTTGTACTCATTTTTAGTACACGAAACCCCTAGTACACCCCTCCGAGCCTATCTTTTCGTTTCTAACTTTAAGCATCTTACTTAAAGGAAGAATTTGTTACACCCCACTTAAATGTACACCCAAATCGCCTTAGCCTTCCGTGTATGCACTCATCTTTAGTGCATTATTGTTAATTGTTTAAACCCTTAGTTAATTATCTAATTGATTACATGGTTGCTAAGTCGAGTCATATCCTTGTACATATTGTTTTGGGATGATTGGGACTCATGTGTAAAGTACTTATGTTATAGAGTAATGGGGAGGAAAACCATTTATTACCCCCATACGTGCGTTAATCTTAAAAGTACTCCAAGTGTTTTCATTTTCTTAATTCGAGTCATTAAATTAGTTTATTGTAAAGTATGTAAAAATTCAAGTGTAAGGGGAATGTTCATTCCCTATGATGTATTATTTTGGATGGTAGGGTAAGAGTGTATGCAAAAAAAAAATAATAAATAAATAAATAAAAAAAAATCGAAAAAATTTACAAAAAGAAAAAAGAAATAGAAAAAAGAAAAGAGAAAAAACATAAGGACTACCATCCCGTTTCATTCTATGTTTATTTTATGTTTTTGTTATTTTCATTTATTAGCTTAAGTCGAGTCTAGTCTTGGCTTAGCAACGCCATATTGTACATGTAATTAACCAAGATGATTAACTCGCCACCAGTAAAGACTGCCTATATCCAACAAAACCGTGTATTCCATATCCCTACACCTAACGTTACAACCCTTTAAAAGACCTCTTTGATAGTTTATCCTAGGTGCTTACGCCACGTGGTGGAGGTTTGATCCTTTCCCAAGCCTCTGGTAATCTATTTTGCTATGACAGGTAGTGAGAGATGTTTTCCATTTCCATATTGTGATATTACTTTATTACACCCGAGAGATGTGAGTATCTAAATACTATTTGTGAGGTGCTAGTGTATGACCTCTGTGCTTGTCTTTGGTCTTTAGTGGATAGATTATTTGTTGTAATTACTTTTATATTAGTGTTAAATAACCCCTAGCTTGTATTTTGATTAGAATAAAAGCACATTTGCTTGAGGACAAGCAAATCTCAAGTGTAAGGGTATATGATGAGGCGAAAAATGAACAGTTTTTAGGGGATCATTTAAGCCGGAATTGGAATTTATTTGATCAAATATTGCCCTAAATTGTTCCTTTTGTGATTTTAGATACTTTGGGAGTGAATTCTAGAAAAGGACGCATTTTAGACATTTTTGGAGCATAAAAGTGAAGAAAACGGCAAAGACTTAATTTTCCATGCTGGGAACAGTTCCTGACGGCATCAAGAAGGAAAATATGACGCGTCAGGAGCAAAATGCATGATGGCCCAGAGAAAACGTGACGGCGTCAGAAGTAGGGCGTCAAGAGTTATTTTAATGATGGCCTGGAGCAGAATTACACATGACGGCGTCAGACCCAGATCTAGGCAGTCCGAGAACTTTATTGGTGGCGCGTTGACGACGTCAGAAATTTCCTCTTGACGCCGTCACCTCACAAAATCTATATATACTTTTCTATTTTTCATTCATTAAGAGAGGAACTTGTGTGGAGAATATTAGGGCCGAACCTAATAAACCCTAGGTCGTTTGTAACAGTATTTTCAAGGGTTTTCACCCCTTGAAGCCCTTCATGTTCAATTAAGATAAGTTCTCTTTCAATTCATCCAATATGTCTATGTGTTTTTTGAATATATCTTACACTTGTCTTGATTTTAACATGCTAGGCTAGATCTATTGTGTGTTTGCTTAGATTTTATGAAACTTAGATGTTGATTGTAGGTTGATTGCTTGTTTATAGCTGTAATGGATGAATGATTTCAATGTTAGGCTTAAGAAAACTGGCAGATCTCCATTGTGTAACTTGCTTGAACGTCTTAAGAAACATGAACCGATGTGTACGAGGTTTTTATGGTTGTATTTAATGCATGAGCGAATTCTAGTGAACCCATGTTAGGAGCTTCTTAGCTGGCTCGACATAGGAGTGAAGTAGGAGCTTATAGGATTGGGGAAGTAAGTACGCCACCCCATGAATGGTATTAAGGAATACAATCCGTCATCCATGCAACTGTAACAAGTAATTAACCTGTAAAAGATATCTAGGGAGTAGTGAAATCTAAGTAAACACCATTCTCCCACATATTGCTCACACCACTTGTTTAATTGAGTTTATTTACATTTTTGTTATTTTATTCTGATTGCATCTGTAGTTACTGGGTTAGTTGACTAGCAACTAATTCCGCCCACTCCTCTAAAAACCGAGGTTTTACTTGATTTCATAAAAATATAAAAATACAAAAAGAATCATCCCTCACCTCTAGACCTAGTTTTTAGGCTTTCTAATCCTAGCAACACTATTCCTGAGTTGAACGATCAATCCCCCGGTACTTGTCACTATACTATACTATAACGATCAGGTACACTGCCTGGTGGGGGTTGTAAGCTTCTTGAGATCCCTCGAGAGGTAAAGCATGGTGCAATTCCCACGCATCAAAAACTCATGATGATGAAGAGATGTGAGTTAAGTGGATCAACATAAAAGAAGAACGCCTTCGCACAAGAATGCTATGGATGAAACAAACTCCTTTCGCTGACAAAAACTTGTCTTCGTCATCATTTCTCAACTCCACCTAATAACCCACCATTTATTCACACTTATACATAATCTATATATATATATATATATATATATATATATATATATATATATATATATATATATATATATATATATATATATATATATATATATATACACACACACACACACACACACACACATATACACATATTCCCGAACACTTCTCAAATCCTCCATTAACTTGACATTTTGATCATTTTATCCGAAATTGTCAAAGGTACATTTTAATTAACGAAACGTTAATTAAAAATTGTCAAGTACTTCATCATCGTGCCAATAAATTCTTACATATTTTTGATATATTATAAATCTAATTATATACATATAAATATGTTTGTTCCAGAAACTAAAACTGCGAAAATTCAAAAATTAATGGGCGGCCCCCTTAATGTTTAAGGGGACCGACTTGTTATCATGGGCGGTCCCCTTAATGTTTAAGGGGGTCGGCCTATTGTAACTTCCAAAATCGTTTTCCACCTTAAATCCTTTGCCAAACACTCCATTTGTTCATATTTTCTCTACTCGCCTCTGCTGTGAACGAACCAAAACAACCAAAACCACTAAAATCCTTCACCAAATCACCAATCCGGGGTTGTTTCGCAAGGGGCAAACGCCAACCAAACGTATAACAATATCTCTTGTAAGTTTTCCAATATACATGTCATCAAATTTCATCCAATCTAGTGTCTAATCAATAATTAGGTATTTTATTAAAGTTTATTTTAATCCAAATTTTAGTAAAATTGAAGTTAGAAATTGAATAACCAAATGCTTCTCATAGGATTAGAATGTAGAATTGCAACTCAAACTAAGTCTAACACATCATATTATCAAAATTTTTAATCGCCCATAAATCCTTTTTAATAACATTCATCAAAAAGCACATTGTTGATATAACTCTTAAAAACTAGTTAAAACTTACTACATTGTAGTGGTTTAATGTTTTAAGCAATCAAAACATACTTTTCAAATCATTGCAAAAAGTTTCATGAAGACAACATGGGCGTTTGGTTCATGAACAAATCATACTTATATGAATTTATTTAAAACTTAAAACTAGTTTGTCAAACTTATTAACATAATTCGAGTCTATAGAAGTCATCAAGATATATAATCAATATATATATTGATGTTTTAGTCGATACTCATCTAGTTAAGGGAGCGTCTGGTTTAACTTGGAAAAAGACATTTTGAAAACCAAAATTCATATTTTCACTTTTTAAACAAGCCTTATGTTAGTCAAACTCGTAAGTGATAGCAAGATATATAACCTAATATATATCTAGCCAAATCTCGAAATGAATTATGATATCTAAAGTGATGTTTGGATAGTATTGATATTATATCGAACTAATTCCACAACTACACTTTGACACCATAAGATACATTTTAAACGAGTTTAAAATTAAAAACAAGGAACATTGTGAAACTACTTCCTAGGGTATTTCTTTTTTGTCGAAGTAGGCTTCCGTTCCACATGTATTGCATATATTTATATAACATATGCATGTTAATTGTTTTTGTCTTAATTTTAGTTTTGTTGTTATATTGTTCAGGTGAAAATGCCTAAAACCACGGTTGGTGACGTTTCTAAAACCAAACAATACATTCCTCAAGTTTCCTCTACTCCCGGCATGTCTCCCGCCGTTGCATGTTACTATCGTCCCATTGAAAATAGAAATATTCACGAGGGTAGAATTGTCGATCCATCCTACTATGAATCTGGTCAAATCGAACGAATGTTCACCAATATCCGTCTTGATTGTCTTTTCAAAATCAATGAACCAATCATTCCTCGCTTTGTCCTCGACTTCTATAGCCAAGTGACGGTGCAAACCGATCCCTATGACCATCTCCTCATTTCTTTCATGATCCAACATCAATTCATCACTCTTACTCTTGCTCAGTTTGGACAAATCCTCAGAATCCCATACAACGGCCAAGCCGTATACTCCAATGAATGGGATCTTTCCTCACTTGAACGAAGTCGTCCTCAGGATGGTCCATACTATTCTGAGATTCCAAGTCCTGAAGACATTCGTCTAATGCTTGAACTAGAACGTGGTACGACTAGTCGCAAAATCAAGTCGAAGAATGTCGATATTCATGAAAATCAAATTCTTCTCAAAGAGCTAAGCCCCGACATGAAAAATTGGGAAGAACTCATTCGCGAGAATACGTTTGGTACCGGCGGTCACCGTGATCATCTCATGGCTAGCATCGCCCACATGTTGTATTGTGTAGTTGCTGAAGAAAACTACAAACTGGCTTATCTCTTTGTCAATCAAATCATGACTGCCAAAAACACTCCAAATGCCAATCTTCCTTATGGTATGTTCCTCACTCGACTTTATCGTCATGTCATGGAACATTACCAAGATTTTTGAAATGATTACTGATGACGTATAGTCTATATATGGGCCACGAGCCCAAATGATAAACATTACTTGGCCCAAACCCACCATGAGTGGGCTATCATAACGAATGACGGGCCATAATAATAACGGCTTGGGCTCACGAAGCCCAAAGCCCAACTAAACTAACCGGGCATGTGATAAGGATCTTCTATTTACAGAATAGATATCCTTACCCCGGATAAGTACCACGAGTGCGAAGAGTAAGGAGCAAGAAACCTACACGGTTTCAGCCCCTATATAAGGAATGACATCTCTCATTCAAAGGTACGATTCACAAACTCTAACTCTTAACGATAACCCTAAATCGATTACTTACTCTCACGCCGGAGTCTAATCGTGGGAGACAATCCCACGATAAGCCTAACGGTGTTGTTTATTTTCTTAGTGCACAGGTGACAAGTACTAAGAAGCGAATTGGTATGAGAGCAAGAGCCCATAATCAGGAACGCCCAACTTTTGTATCAACAAGTGGCGCCATCCATGGGACCCTACTAAGAACTAAAGACTAGGATGACAAAGAATAAGAATTCAAGCCAGCAGACTCCGCAATCGGAAAAACGTGACCATCAGAGGAGGAATCAACAAGATCCGACCTCTAGACAGGTTGCTGGGACAACCAGCGCACCTGGCCACCAAGAGGCGGGAACAACCCAACCTCTTCCAGAGGTAGAACTACCAGTAAGGACTACCCAAATCATCCCAGTGGTCCAAAGCGCTGAGGAACTTCAGCGCACTCTTTTCACCACTCCTCACCAAACCATTCCCGCAGTGAACAACACTGTGCCACCAGATGCGCCTAACCGAGATAGGGTGCCGAATACTAAGACAGTCACTCTTGCAACAACCGAGGACGCGCCCAATCTCACTTTGGGAAACTTTGTATCCCAAAACTATGAAACCTTGACCGCCCTCATGCAGGAAGAAGCTAGGAGAAGGGCAAGTACGAGCCTACAAGCTCGATTGAATTTTGGTCCTAAACGCGAACTATCACCACTGCGCCACCCACGAGGAAGACGCGCAGAACGTGCCACTATCCATGATAGGCTAGGTACGATATCTGAGTCACAATACTCTGAAGATAGTGAGAGGCGCACCAATGTTCACTCCAGACTTGGCAGTCGGGGGATACAAGACCGACTAGGACCTCAACATTCGCCAAGCCAAAGATCCTCCAAACCTGGAAGTAAGAGGATCCAAGACAGATTGGGGAGGAGAAGATCCCCAAGTAGAGATCCCTCAATCTCTTCTTCTGAAAGAAGTCGGCGCAAGCGCCGAAAAAGAGACTACCCTTCCTCCAGTGACTCCTCAGACAACGAGGATAGAGAGACAGGACACTGGAAGTCAAGAAGGAGGCGTCGCGATGAAGAGAATGAAGATATGTCTCTCCCATGGCGTCGCTAGAAAGTTGACGCGTTTACACTGCGCATCAGCGATTACTCAGATCGCAAACGCAGGCGCATGCCCACTAATGTGAAAACGTATGATGGAACAGGTGATCCGGATGATCACCTGAAAGTTTTCGAATTAGCCGCCACTATCGAAAACTGGCCACAGCCAGTGTGGTGCCACATGTTCAATTCTACGTTAGTAGGGAACGCGCGCACATGGTTTAGCAAACTCCCACGTAGGAGCATCGGTGGGTTCAAGGAATTACGGAAAGCATTCCGTCTCAACTTCACCCAACGAAAGAAGTGCGCTAAAAACCCTGTTGAGCTAGCAAGAGTGAAACAGCGCCAAGGAGAGTCAACCAGCGCTTTCATGGAACGCTTCAAGGATGAGTGCATACAAGTTAAAGCGTGTCCTGAAATCCTAAAAATTTCAGGGTTCATGAATAAGATTAATAACCCAGAACTCATCCGAAAGCTAAACGACAAAGTTCCACAAACTTTTGATGAGCTAACAAAGCGCACTAGATCCTTTATACAAGGAGAGGCAGCCGTTGCGGACAGCAAAAAAGGTTATTCGAACTATAGGCAGCAAGAGCAGCCTCGGAGACAATCCAATGATCAGAATAACAACCGCAGCAGGAATTACCGCAATGGAAGGGACAATGACAAATATACCCCTCTTACAAAAACCCCAAGGGAAATATTTGTGACAGAGGGCGCAAACTTCCCAAAACCGCCACCAATGCGCACTGCAGAAGAAAAGCGTATAGGAAACGGATACTGCGAGTACCATGGTCAAAAAGGCCATACAACTAATGAGTGCGTCCAGCTAAAACAACTAATTGAAAAGTTAGTAAGAGAAGGCAGAATGGACCACCTTGTAAAAAACATCAAATAAGGGAAAGACAAACAAAGGGGCGGAGGTAAGAAAGAACCCCCCAAAGAAAAAGCTGGTACCATATATATGATACAATCATGGCAGCGCAAGATAAAGCAAAAGGTCAGCCAAAAATTTTCTCCCGATAAAGAGATATCTTTCCCTACTCTAGCTGCGGACAACGCAGTGGTGGAACCTCTGACTATTGAAATACATACGGGAGGACACGATATCCACCGCATGTACATTGACGAAGCAGCATCTGCAGACATCTTGTATGACCACTGCTTCAAGAGACTGCGACCTGAAATCCAAAATCAATTGATACCAGCAACAACATCATTGACTGGATTCACAGGAGAAAAGATCTGGCCCATGGGGCAGCTACGCTTTTTGGTGGTCGTAGGAGATGAGCAGCACTCAACCGCAACATGGATAAACTTCATGGTAATAAAGTCCCCCTCACCATACAATGGTATCATTGGGAGACCTGGAATATCATCCATGCACGCTGTACCATCCACAGCGCACGGAATGCTTAAGTTTCCAGTGAAAGGAGGAGTTGTCACCCTCTATAACACAACAATACCACCCAGAGAATGCAATGTGGTAACAACCGAAGTAGAAACTATTCCAGAACAGCACGCTGCAAAGACACCAAACCTGAAAGTCGCTATTCATCCCGATTACCCGGAACAACAAGTTTCAATTGGTGGATCTTTATCTGATAAAGGCAAAGCAGCCGTATGCGCACTCTTGCAGAAGAACCTGGACATCTTCGCGTGGGAACCAAAGCACATGACAGGAGTGCCACGCTCTATCACAGAGCATAGGCTACAAATCCGACAAGGATACCCCCCAATGCGACAAAAGAAGCGCGGCCAGGCCCCAGATCGTGCAAAGGCTATTCTGGAAGAGGTACACAAGCTTGTAGACGCAGGCATCATGCGCGAAGTGTACTACTACGACTGGCTCTCTAACCCAGTTATGGTCAAGAAGAGTGACGGCAGTTGGAGAATGTGCGTGGACTTCACGGACCTCAACAAAGCATGTCCACAGGACTGCTACCCACTGCCAGAAATAGACTGGAAGGTAGAATCTCTGTGCGGATACCCTTTCAAATGCTTCCTAGATGCATACAAAGGGTACCATCAAATTCAAATGGCAGTTGAAGATGAAGAAAAAACAGCTTTCCACACCAGTCAAGGAGTGTACTGCTACACAAAAATGCCTTTTGACTTAAAAAATGCAGGCGCGACATACCAACGGTTGGTGGACATAGCCTTCGAGAAACAAGTAGGCCGCAACTTGGAAGTCTACGTTGACGACCTTGTCATCAAAAGCCACACAGAGGATGAATTGGTGCGCGACATAGAGGAAACGTTCAGAACATTGGGACGCATAAATATGAAGTTAAATCCCAAGAAGTGCACCTTTGGCGCAACCGAAGGTATGTTCCTTGGATACTTAATAGAACCCGATGGAATTAAGCCTTGTCCTGAAAAACAAAGGCCGTCATTGATCTCCCCTCACCGCGCACACTCAAAAAAGTCCAGTCATTGAATGGAAAGTTAGCGGGGCTAAATCGTTTCTTATCCAAGTCAGCGGACAAATCCCTTCCTCTCTTTAAAACACTCACGAAGTGTACTAAAAAGGGAGATTTTTGCTGGACCGAAGAATCGGAGGAAGCTTTCCAACAACTAAAGCACCATCTGGCATCTCTTCCCAAACTTGTCGCACCGCGACCAGGGGAAGAGCAAATCATGTACTTATCGGCAACCCATGGAGCAGTTAGCGCAGTACTATTGACAGATAGGAACTCCGTCCAGACACCCATATACTTTGTAAGCAAAGCCAAAAGGTTGCGCAGATACTTTCAAGCGCACCCAATAGCTGTAATCACTGATCAGCCAATCAAACACGTTATCTCCAAACCTGATGTATCGGGACGCTTACAGAAGTGGAGTGTACTGTTAAGTGAGTATAACATCTCATACAGACCGCGCACTGCAATCAAAGGACAAGTCTTAGCCGATTTCATTATGGAAAAGCCAGATAACGACAGTCCAACACCTGCAACCAAAACAGATATACAGGAACCCTGGATTCTGTTCACAAATGGGTCCTCATGTGTAGATGGATCAGGCGCAGGCCTTATCCTTACAAACCTAGAGGGTATGGAATTCACCTACACGCTGCGCTTTGAATTCACAGCCACAAACAATGAAGCAGAATACGAGGCCCTATTAGCCGGACTACGCATCGCAATCCAAATGGGTGTACGCAACCTGGAAGCGAATGTAGATTTTCGGCTAGTTGCTAACCATGTGCTAGGTGAATATGAAGCCAAGGATGAACACATGATCCAATACCTAGAAAAAACCAAGTCCTTAATAACAAACTTTGACATGTTCACAATAAAACAGGTGCCCAGAGGAGATAATAGGAAAGCGGATGCGCTCAGCAAAATCGCATCCACAAGCTTCGCGCACCTCTCCAAACAGGTATTGGTAGAAACCCTAAAAAACAAGTCAATCTTGGAAATGGAGATATTGACAGTGATAGAAGAACAAGATCCTACATGGATGACGCCTATCATTGAATTCATCAGCAAGGGAATCTTACCACAAGATCATAAGGACGCTCGAAGAGTGCGGCGCACAGCGCAACGGTTTGAACTACGAG
This sequence comes from Artemisia argyi, assembly GCA_030686995.1. NCBI lineage: Eukaryota > Viridiplantae > Streptophyta > Magnoliopsida > Asterales > Asteraceae > Artemisia > Artemisia argyi. Next base: position 156,285,889 of record CM060692.1, read on the forward strand.
ACAACATACTCTATCAAAGCTCTTTTCTACAACCCTGGCTCAGATGTGTTGGACCCCTTCAAGCAGACTACGTACTCAGAGAAATCCACGCGATATCATGTAGTATGCACTCAGGGCCGCGATCTGTGGTGGCAAGCGCTCTAAGGTCAGGGTATTATTGGCCAACTATGCATCGCGACGCACGCAATCTGATAAAGAAATGCAGCAATTGTCAAGTACATAGGCCAATCCCGCGCCGACCACAACAAGAGCTAACACCTATTACCTCACCATGGCCATTTTATAAATGGGGCATTGATATCGCAGGACCCTTTCTTGTAGCAGCAGGAGGAGTAAAGTTCCTCATCGTAGCCATAGACTACTTTACGAAGTGGATTGAAGCAAAGGCGGTGGTGAGCATCACAGGAAAGCAAGTCAAACGCTTTGTCTGGGACAACATTGTCTGTCGCTTCGGACTACTAGGAAAGATTATATCAGACAACGGAAAACAATTCTGTGATAACCCATTCAAAGATTGGTGCGCACAATTGAACATCACGCAACACTTCGCTTCAGTAAAACACCCACAAACCAATGGCCTAGTTGAGCGCGCAAACCGCAGCCTAGGCGAAGGAATAAAAGCGCGCCTTGACAGACATAAAGGAAGGTGGGTGGATGAGCTCTCGCATGTTTTATGGGCGCATCGCACAACAATCAAAACCAGTACTGGCGACATGCAATTCTCCCTAGTCTATGGAACAGAAGCCATCATACCAGCTGAGATAGGAATGCCAACTATACGCACAGCAGAGGTCAACGTCACAACAAACGACGAGGAACAGCGCATAAATTTAGATTTACTGGAAGAAAGGCGTGAACGCGCAGCTATACGCGAAGCAAAGGCTAAGGCAAAAATGAAGAAGTATTATGATGCAAAGGTCAAACACACTTCATTCAGACCAGGAGACTTTGTTTACCGCGCTAATGATGCGAGCCACGCAGAAGACACAGGCAAACTTGGACCAAAATGGGAAGGACCTTACGAGGTCACAGATGCGCTTGGCAACGGCGCATACAGACTGCGCGACATGGAAGGTCACGACCTAGCGCGCACTTGGAACATCTGCAATCTCAAAAGATGTTACTTTTAGGCTACGACCACTACACAGACACCTTTGCATCCTACGAGATGCCCAATAAGTGTTTGTTTTTCTATACTTTCCTAGGAATTGTATTTTTCTTTTTTCAAAAACTTGCAAGTATCAATAAAAATGTTATGGTTTCTAGCTAACTCCATAGCGTATTTCACTTTATTACATACATACTTATATATGTCAATATTGTTATCTTATATCTTTGCCTACATGGCGTGCATGCACTAATTAAAGACCCACGAAGGCATAAAGGATGAGTTAACCTACTAATTCACTCGTTGAGTAAGAGGGTTGTAAACCCATCAACATTGGATCACGCATCCTTGCTAGGCGCCTTACTTTTGAGACGTCGAAGTAAGTTTCACGTGCGCATCTCACGATGGGTGCGCAAATATTAAGTACACCATACAAGCTTAGCAAATAATGAGCCAAGACACTTGGTCAAATAATAAAACTTAGCAAACATTGCAAGTATATTTCTTAAAGTCACGCACTTAATGGAACCAATACATTTGGTCAAATAAAAAAGAACTTAGCAAATAATGCAAGTATAATAACGTGGCCAAAACTTCGCAAACAATGCAAGTACATTTCTTAAGTGACACGCTTACTTAACAAAAAAAAAGTATCTTATTACAAAGAAAGATATTATTTACATGATAAATATACAAGCAACCTATATGCTATGGCGATGCTCAGGGCTCTCCTCCGGAGTAGCAGAACTCCCTGCCTCCTGAAGCTTCCTCAAATTTAAAGCATCCTTAAGAGATACTGTAGGAACACTTACAGGCACACCATCAGACCTGGGGATGTGTGCAGCGCCAATGCCACACAACACTGCCTTGCCCTTGATGCCCTTCTTCTGAGCTGCCATCTGTTCGTGACGCTCCAACACCTCTTTCAAAGAGATTCCCCTTTCAAGAGCAAAAGGGTTAAGGATGTCACGAGGCTGCGCAAACACAGGAATCTGCAGCTGCGACACATCATGCTTCAGAAAGTAATCTGATTGCCCCTCTGCATTCTCTCCAAGGTGGCGCTCCAACGTCAACCCCGCCATAAGTACGTCTATGTGGTTGTCCTGGTCGCGCTCCAACCTACCAATATGCGGCAGCTCGAGGACCTTCAACCCCGCCATAGCCTACATCAGCTCATCATACGCAGTAGCACTATACCCAGGGACTTCCGCCAAGTCCTTCTTCAGCAGCTTGGCCTCATGGAGATCCTCCATAGCCTGCGATCTCCCACGAGCTACCGCGCAGTGAACAACCTTCCCAAAGGCCTCTAATACCTCTTGGGACTCAAGAGTACCCATTGCTGCCAGGCGCAGCCTGTGGCTAATCAACCACCTACATCAACAAAGATAAGTTGTATTAGTAACAAGCATAGCAACAAAAAGTATTACGAAGGAGAAAAGCATAAAGGAAATACCTGCGCTCAGCAATGGTCGACATCAAGTGAGGATATAACTCCTCATCATACTCGATGCTGAGGCCGCGCAGCTTGTCCTCCTGCAGCTGGATGATCTTCAGCATGTCCTCCTTAAACTTGGCAATATTGGCAAAATGCTCCATGATGAGTGCTTAATCACTCATCCTTTTTAGACCTTAATTCAGACCAATAATACCAAATACTAACCAAAAATGCCAAGAGAATGCCTGTTTTTGTATTTGTGTATGTGCAGGTACGGATATGAGAAAAATGGACAAAAACAAAGACAAAAACGAGCACGAGAATGAAAAAAGGTCAAAAGCCGGAGCCGGGGAAGTCAAATGGTCAAAGTCCAAGCTTAAAAAGTCAAATTCAACCTCAGAGATTCATCTTGTTACATATTTGGTCCCTGGTCAAAATTCGGAGAGATTGGCAATTTTAGTCCCCGCAGTTTCAGAAAATTACACAAATGGTCCTTTAAAGAAATATTCGAAGAAAAGTCAAACTTGGCCCTTCATTATTCAGGAAATTACAATTAATACCCTTGGGAGAAAGTTTCAAAGAATTACAGTTTTGGCCCTTGAGGTTTGGAAATTTACAACAAAGATCCTTGTTAAATTAATACAACTAACCAGATCCATACTTAAACTTAAATCCAATTCTAACTTTCACCCAAAGCCCAATCACCACCCCATTTAACAAGCCCAATCACCACCCTAATCATTTACTACCCAGCCCACCACTTTAACCCGGTCAACCCCCTTAGCCCCAGTCAACGAATAAAAATAACAAACACCCCAAAACACAAATAAACCCCGCCCCCTTTTTACCCCCAAAATCCCAGATTTTCACTGTTCATGAACCCTAACTTTTCAATCAATAAAATTACCCCACTTACCCATAATTACCCAATGATATGAGCTTCTAGAAGAGTCAAAGAACGTCAGGGTAAGTCAGGAGGTGTCAGGGAATGACACGTGGTCCAATAGGAGAGCACACGCAGGATCAAGGATGTCACATCATTTAATCAAGGGCTAAGGATGATTAGATGTATCTAGAGTATGATCAAACGGCTACTAAGGACTCAGAGAAAACACACTATCACAAGGATTGGTGACCTGGCTACCTTCATCTCAGGCTATAAAAAGCCCCATCCTCACTCATGTATTTTTGTCCAATTTTTCATGTATTAGAAGAATTTAGACCGTTTTATTTTGTTATTTAAATTCCAGTACTGATTGTAATTTCCATTTGCAAAATCCTTTGTACTCAGATTTTAATTTCAATATAATTCTCTTTTCAATCAATTCCATTGCAATTTACTTTTTAGTATTTAGTTTGTTCAAATCTGTTTTTGGTTATTAATTTGTTTTAGTTTAAAATAGTTGGAGTTTGTTTTTAAATCCATTTAAATTCAGTTTGAATTCTGCTTGGTAAACTAGTGGTATTTGTTTGAGCTTATTGTGCAATAAGCATGAGCTTATTTTGGAGTTAAAGGCAGCCAAAAAGGTGCGTTTGGCCTGTCTAAGAGACAGGCTGTGTGGGATTCACCTCTCTGTTTAGCTGAGAGGTGAGAGTAAGTTTTCATTTTTCATATTCATCTAATCTACTATATCTGTTTCAATTTTACTATTCCATTAGTATTAGTTTGCTTATTGTAGTTTAATTTCAGCATATTACAGCTTTTCCATAGATGTTTATTGTTATTCGAGTCTAGTTGATTCTCAGTTTGTATTTGATTTTGAATTGCTATGCTAGTTTGGTTTATTGAATTGTATTTTGATCAGAATTTGAGGTTGGGATTACTTTGGAATCAGTAGTTAGGCCATTTGATTACGACTGTCTCACATCTGTCTTTACTTTGCATATTTAGAATCTGTTTATTTGAGTTTGTGATTGGATCTGTGTTGTTTGCTGGTTAACGTATGGTATTAGGATCATATTGGACTGGTTTGAATCATGGTTAAGTAAGTTGGTGGTTTGGATTAAGGATTTGGAAGTGTTATCAGTAGGTTTAGTAGTATTTGGTAGTTACTGCATTTGTAGGTTCCGCTATTCTTGTTGATTTTTTTTAGTTCAGTACAGTTAATAAAGATAGTTCTATAATTGATTTGATGATTTGAAGCTTGAATATCATAGAATTAGTATAATCTGTTAGATATAGGAGTGTTTGGAACAAGTAGGTTCTTTGTGTACCTGTTGACGGAATATTGTTCTTGCTGCATTTATAGTTCACTAGGCTAGTTTAGGTTGGTAAGCATAAATTAGGCAGGTCACTTAGCAATAAGTCAAACGCTGCAGCCTTAACAGGTTAAATAGCAGCTGATCTCAGGTCCAAATAAAGGGTCACTGAGGTGTTTAAATCAGTTTTGTTAGTATTTTATTAGTTCTCAGTAGTGTAGGTCAGCCTTTGCCTCTTTAAGTTCACTCTTATCAGCTTATTAGGACTGCGTATTCAGCTTGCAAGTTAGGTAGTTTAGCTGATTTCTGATTTCGTAGTTATAAGGCTGCTTTTGCGATTTAGCGTTCAAACTTGTGCTTATTTGCTTATTCTTTGTTCATTTATGCCTTTAGTAGTGGATGTCAGTTGGTTGGTGCTTATTGCTTATTGCTTATTGCTTATTCTGCTTTGGCTTATTTGCTTGTTCCATTATTGCTTATTGAAAATGATTTTCATGCTCATCTGTGTGTCTGAGTTACCTTTGGCTTAAATACTGTTCCATAAAGCTTCTTAGAGTCATTTAATAAGTTGGTCAAAGTTTGGGGTCACTTTTGGTCAAAGTGCATCAATAAGCACTTCCTAATAAGCAGTTTTCACCTTATCAGCAGTTTCCTAGCTTATTTTGTTTTCAAAATTTTTTCTCAAGCTTATTTTATTATTTTAGAATTTCCCTGAAATTTTCATATTTTTCTGAGTCCGTTTACTATTTTTTTTTTATTTTAATTTCATTTTTAATCATTTTTAAATGCATTTTAATTAATAAAAAATCCAAAAAAAATCAGAAAAAGTCAAGATAAATCCAAAAATATTTTAGAAAATTATTTTTAGTTATCTTAGATTTTTAGAAATTTATTTTGTATTTTTCTCATTTAATTTGAATTTCTTTTGAATTTTTAATTAGATTTAATTGTTTTTAATTTCTAAAAAATTACATAAAAAGCCAAAAAAATTAGTTTTTAGTTTTAAAATTTCTTTTTAGTTATTTTATAATTTTCAAAATTTAATTTTTATTTTTCTCACTTTATTTTCATTTTCTTTTAATTTTTAATTAGTTAAAATAGTTTTTAATTCATAAAAAAATAAATAAAAAGTCAAAAAAATATTTTTCTTTTTCTCAAAATTTTCTTTTATCATTTTTGATTTTTAGAAATTATTTTCAAGTCCGTAGGAGTCGTGTAGCTTAAAAGTCGCGTTTTATTTTGCGCGTTGACGTTGATTTTACGTTTAAGTTTACGTTTTTAATTCTACGTTACGTTTTAAGTTTGTTTAGTTGATTTACGTGTTTAATTAGTTATTTGTGCTTCATTTACTATTTCATTAGTATAAAATCATTCAAACCACTTTTTACCGTTTTCACGACACGTTTCACGATTCGGGAATTGAAAATTCCATTCACACCTTCGCTGGGACACGACCCGGGGAAATACTTTCCTAAGCATTTCTTCGGTTATAAACTATACCACAAAAAGACTACATCAAAAATGGCGCCGCTGCCGGGGAAGGTTGAAGTGAATTTTTGAAATTTCGTTTTTGAAAAATTGTGTTTTGATAAGCCTTCCTCTATTTTGTATATATTATATAAAAATTGAAAAATCAAAAACACTTTTCCTAAAGTGTTTTCAAAAATACCAAAAATATAATAAAGTTACAGCCTCGTTCCGATCGAAAGAAAGGGCGTTGTAAACCAAATAAGCTTAACAACATAAGAACGCGTGAAATTAGTTGTTAATCGGATTACTTTAATTCTACGACCGAATAAGCAGAAAATACGGAAGCTTTGACATTAAATTGCAAGCTGAAGAGAGATCCATTCTTCTCTCCCGTTCCGTCGCGAGTAGATTAAAGGAAACGGTTTACGATTAACGTAACGTTTGAAAAAGAAAAAAACAAAAGTTTAAGTTTTTAAGTTTTGCTTTATAAAAAAAATAAAAACACAAAAAGATTTTCCTTTTCCATTTTGATTTTCCTTTTATTTTGATTTTATGATAATTAAAAACCAAAAATAATCTTCTTATCCTCTTATAATTTGATTCTTCTTCTTTAACCCTCTAAAACGATAATTCTTTCACTTTCTCACTTATGGATCCGACTTGCTTTAAATGTGGTGAACCGTTCTTCGAAGGTTCATGTGTTTGGTGTACGTGCGAACAATGTGGTAATGATATTCACAATGGAGTTTGTTTGTTTTGTAATACTCCCGAGTATGTTCGAAACACAAATTTTCAAAACGTTCCCGAATACGATCCAACACCACCGCCGTCTCCGTTCACTTGCTTTAATTGTGGAAATCCGTCCGACGAGGGATTACCGTGTGGGCAATGTTTTTGTACTCAATGTGGATACACGAATTGTATATGTTACGCCCCAAGTGCTGAAACGTCTTACGCTTGTGATACGAGTTTTGATAATTATCCTCAAAATGATTTCAATCATCCTTTACAAAACTTTTATGAGCAAGTACCGTATTTTAATGGTGATTCATCAAATTTTGAAAATTGTGGAGTATCGTTTGAAAATTTTTATGAGCCAAATGCAAGTTACGATTCTCATGGTTTTAACCTACCCCCACAAACTTCCGATTTTGCTAATAATATTTGTGAAATTAAATCAATGGTCGAGAAGTTAAAAGAATTGGTGGCTAATCGTTATACGCATACTTCCGAGCCTCAAGTGAAATCGATGGAAGAACTTCTTGCCGAAGAACGAAAATCTAAATTCTGTGAGTGTTGTATGTACGACGACGACGATGATTCTACGATTACAATCGTTCTTAATCCTAACAAAACGTCCGTTGTTTCTTCCGAAGAACCCGTGGACTCTCTAAAAATGGGGGACGAGCATCTAAACACTATTCCGGCAACGGAATCGGACGAATTCAATAAGTCTAGTGTTGAGAACCTCGTCCCTATCCCAAGTGAGTCCGGGGAAATTTCTAATGGTGATTCTGAAATTGTTTCTGATTCTTCCTATCCTTCTGTCACACCGTTTGAGATGAGTGATGTCTTTTTAGACGAAATCGAAGCTTGTCTTGCTAATTCTAATTCGACGATGGTTGACGATGCTAATTTTGATCCTGAGGAAGATATCCGTTTAATTGAGGAATTATTGAATGAAGAACCGTCAACTTTTCTCCCTCCGATGAGCAATGAAGATTTTGATGAAGTTGAAAGTTATTCCGATTCTCACAATGAGTATACTACGAGTGATGAAGATTCTTGTGGAGATATCGATGATAATGATGAAGATGATGATGCGGAAATCCAAGATGAAACTCTTCGTGACAAATTATCTAAAGTTTATCTTCTCATTTCTAAGATCGAGGCATTGAAAGATCTTCCGACTTTTTCTCCTATCCCCGATATGGATAGTGATTTCTTACCCAAGCTTGAAATTTTTCGATTTGAAGAGACGAGTAGTGGCAATCCCACTATTCATGCTTTCTCTCTTCCGGATTATGAGCGTTTTGATTTTGAAATTGATTTTGAGACTATTTCCGATAATCCGTCACGTGACCCTCTTTTAGAGGATGTCGATCCATTTCTTGCTGCGGATGACTCGATACCACCGGGTATTGAGAATGACGAGGATGACCTACGAAGTGATATTCTTTCCAATTTACCTTTTTCTCGTCCACCGGCGAAACCACCCGATGTAGATTTTGATGTAAATGAAGTTATTGTTGGAGTGGTGGACGAGATTTCTGATTATGATAATCCTTTGCTTGATATTTTACCCACCCAACCCACCCGTGATTCAGAAATTGAATTTGCTTTTACCATTCGGGTGTTTTATCCGTTCTTTACTTATCCCCTCATTTCTTCACTTTTCCACTCCACCGGGAGTGAGGATACCGTATTTGACCCTGGCATCTCCGTTTATGCCGGTTGTCCGTTCTATCTGCATTCCCCAAGGACGAATTAGTTCGGGGATCGAGTCAAGCTCATGTGACTCGGTGAACAAAAACAAGCGCTTCGTGGGAGGCACCCCATGCTTATCCATTTCATCTTCTTAATTTTCTATTTTCTTTAATAACGTGACGTGAGGGGGGCGACCCTTTCCATTTCTCGTGTTTTCGTGGTTGTTGTTTATGAATGTTCAGGAATTTCCCCGAAGTTTGAGGACTCTCGTGCTCGTGGTTTGTCGTTCTCTCCACTCGAGTCTCATCCTTCGCTGCTCTTTCGGAAATTCACCATATCCAAAATCTTATCGACTAACGTTTATCTCTTGGCATACTTAATAAACGGCCTTAGATTTTACGTAGGATTACCTTTACCCTTAAAACATTGAGGACAATGTTTCACTTTAGTCTGAGGGGGTGAATCTTCGATTCGATTTGACCTGTACCATCGTCTGAGCTGTTAACTTACGCAACTCCGTTTTCCACCAAAAATTTTAATTTTTGTCACCACTTTATAATAAAAAAAAAAAAAAAAAAAAAAAAAAAAAAAATGAAAATGAAAAGAATATATATATGCTATGAATAATAAGTTTTGACACCTTGTTTTGACTTTCCTACCGGCGAGAGTAGAAATAAATGTTCCGACTTGACCGGGCGTGTTGAGCCCTAGCTTGTTTCCCTTAACCAATATAATCAAAAGATTATGGCTAAGCATCCGCGGATCTCATTATTTGGGATTTTAAATTTGCGGAGATCGAGGAATGATAGAGTTTATTTAGAAGTTTCGTGCTATACACGGATCGCATTACTGGGATTTAAAAAACCCACGAGAGGTACTTGTGGCCTCCTTGTTCCCATCAGCAACGTCACCAATATATAAAAATAGATGTCTAGGATTAATTAAGGGTATACGGTTTGGGCAATACTTAGTTTTTTCTCGTTCCCAACAAAATCTCTGCATATGGGGGTTTGGTACACATAGGGGTACTGCCAGTGTTACGGTGAAATAGACTATTGCATCTTGCCGGTTCGCAGCCGATGTTGTGATCTTAGTAAAGGCCGTAGGACTTGGGGTTTGGCATATAGTTATGAATATCAATAATAATAGTCCAAAGCCAAATAAAAAGGCAGAGGAATCCAAAGCTACAAAAAGCAGCGGATAGAAATCCAAAGTCATAATAAAGCTCTTACATCTTGGCGGCTCATAAACCGTTGACTGTAAAAGAATAAAGGACTAAGGACCAAAGTATTATTAAAGTGCTTATGATTATGCAAAAATGCCAAACTTCGACTCCGGGGGTTTCCCTAATAAAAAGCTTCCGTTTCGGGTATCAAACATGGTATGTCTCGGTCGTAAATAAAAAGGGAGCCCCTACAAATCGTGTTAAATCAGAGACCTTCATGTGGACCCGATTTCTGTATGCAGGGATTTTCAAGGGAAAGTTTGGAAACTACTTAGCGTTCAAATTTTGTGCTCTTATCGGACTAACAAATATCAAAACGAGAAAATATGAAGCAATTCATTTCTCACAAATTAAAATCTTTAGATACAACTAAGGATCTGGGGACAAGAGGTAATACACAAGTAACTTTTGTGGGCAGTGTTAGCATCTAACTTCTGGATAAACAATGATTTCGATTTTACGCTTAGTTTGGGAGCTTGTGAAAAATCAAGGATGACGATTTTTATCCATACGGTCTCTTCTCTGTGAGAAGTGTTTCTACTCGTAGACCCTGAAAGTTATCAACAGATAAGAATTGATAATGAAAGTCAAATCAAACCGTCACATATATAAATGAAAAAGTACAAAAAGAGTAGTAGTAATTGTTATTCAGGAAAATCGAAAAACGGAGCGTTTTTGGGAATAAATGATTTTGATATATCTTTTGAACATCATTGCTACTTTACAACGTCAGTAAAGAGAGGTTTTGAAATTATTTATCTTTTAAGCGTGAGGTGATGACATTGCGTGAGGGCACGGCAATACCTTAGTCTGGGGGATTTTGATGAGTGCTTAATCACTCATCCTTTTTAGACCTTAATTCAGACCAATAATACCAAATACTAACCAAAAATGCCAAGAGAATGCATGTTTTTGTATTTGTGTATGTGCAGGTACGGATATGAGAAAAATGGACAAAAACAAAGACAAAAACGAGCACGAGAATGAAAAAAGGTCAAAAGCCGGAGCCGGGGAAGTCAAATGGTCAAAGTCCAAGTTTAAAAAGTCAAATTCAACCTCAGAGATTCATCTTGTTACATATTTGGTCCCTGGTCAAAATTCGGAGAGATTGGCAATTTTAGTCCCCGCAGTTTCAGAAAATTACACAAATGGTCCTTTAAAGAAATATTCGAAGAAAAGTCAAACTTGGCCCTTCATTATTCAGGAAATTACAATTAATACCCTTGGGAGAAAGTTTCAAAGAATTACAGTTTTGGCCCTTGAGGTTTGGAAATTTACAACAAAGATCCTTGTTAAATTAATACAACTAACCGGATCCATACTTAAACTTAAATCCAATTCTAACTTTCACCCAAAGCCCAATCACCACCCCATTTAACAAGCCCAATCACCACCCCTAATCATTTACTACCCAGCCCACCACTTTAACCCGGTCAACCCCCTTAGCCCCAGTCAACGAATAAAAATAACAAACACCCCAAAACACAAATAAACCCCGCCCCCTTTTTACCCCCAAAATCCCAGATTTTCACTGTTCATGAACCCTAACTTTTCAATCAATAAAATTACCCCACTTACCCATAATTACCCAATGATATGAGCTTCTAGAAGAGTCAAAGAACGTCAGGGTAAGTCAGGAGGTGTCAGGGAATGACACGTGGTCCAATAGGAGAGCACACGCAGGATCAAGGATGTCACATCATTTAATCAAGGGCTAAAGATGATTAGATGTATCTAGAGTATGATCAAACGGCTACTAAGGACTCAGAGAAAACACACCATCACAAGGATTGGTGACCTGGCTACCTTCATCTCAGGCTATAAAAAGCCCCATCCTCACTCATGTATTTTTGTCCAATTTTTCATGTATTAGAAGAATTTAGACCGTTTTATTTTGTTATTTAAATTCCAGTACTGATTGTAATTTCCATTTGCAAAATCCTTTGTACTCAGATTTTAATTTCAATATAATTCTCTTTTCAATCAATTCCATTGCAATTTACTTTTTAGTATTTAGTTTGTTCAAATCTGTTTTTGGTTATTAATTTGTTTTAGTTTAAAATAGTTGGAGTTTGTTTTTAAATCCATTTAAATTCAGTTTGAATTCTGCTTGGTAAACTAGTGGTATTTGTTTGAGCTTATTGTGCAATAAGCATGAGCTTATTTTGGAGTTAAAGGCAGCCAAAAAGGTGCGTTTGGCCTGTCTAAGAGACAGGCTGTGTGGGATTCACCTCTCTGTTTAGCTGAGAGGTGAGAGTAAGTTTTCATTTTTCATATTCATCTAATCTACTATATCTGTTTCAATTTTACTATTCCATTAGTATTAGTTTGCTTATTGTAGTTTAATTTCAGCATATTACAGCTTTTCCATAGATGTTTATTGTTATTCGAGTCTAGTTGATTCTCAGTTTGTATTTGATTTTGAATTGCTATGCTAGTTTGGTTTATTGAATTGTATTTTGAACAGAATTTGAGGTTGGGATTGCTTTGGAATCAGTAGTTAGGCCATTTGATTACGACTGTCTCACATCTGTCTTTACTTTGCATATTTAGAATCTGTTTATTTGAGTTTGTGATTGGATCTGTGTTGTTTGCTGGTTAACGTATGGTATTAGGATCATATTGGACTGGTTTGAATCATGGTTAAGTAAGTTGGTGGTTTGGATTAAGGATTTGGAAGTGTTATCAGTAGGTTTAGTAGTATTTGGTAGTTACTGCATTTGTAGGTTCCGCTATTCTTGTTGATTTTTTTTAGTTCAGTACAGTTAATAAAGATAGTTCTATAATTGATTTGATGATTTGAAGCTTGAATATCATAGAATTAGTATAATCTGTTAGATATAGGAGCGTTTGGAACAAGTAGGTTCTTTGTGTACCTGTTGACGGAATATTGTTCTTGCTGCATTTATAGTTCACTAGGCTAGTTTAGGTTGGTAAGCATAAATTAGGCAGGTCACTTAGCAATAAGTCAAACGCTACAGCCTTAACAGGTTAAATAGCATCTGATCTCAGGTCCAAATAAAGGGTCACTGAGGTGTTTAAATCAGTTTTGTTAGTATTTTATTAGTTCTCAGTAGTGTAGGTCAGCCTTTGCCTCTTTAAGTTCACTCTTATCAGCTTATTAGGACTGCGTATTCAGCTTGCAAGTTAGGTAGTTTAGCTGATTTCTGATTTCGTAGTTATAAGGCTGCTTTTGCGATTTAGCGTTCAAACTTGTGCTTATTTGCTTATTCTTTGTTCATTTATGCCTTTAGTAGTGGATGTCAGTTGGTTGGTGCTTATTGCTTATTGCTTATTGCTTATTCTGCTTTGGCTTATTTGCTTGTTCCATTATTGCTTATTGAAAATGATTTTCATGCTCATCTGTGTGTCTGAGTTACCTTTGGCTTAAATACTGTTCCATAAAGCTTCTTAGAGTCATTTAATAAGTTGGTCAAAGTTTGGGGTCACTTTTGGTCAAAGTGCTTATCAATAAGCACTTCCTAATAAGCAGTTTTCACCTTATCAGCAGTTTCCTAGCTTATTTTGTTTTCAAAATTTTTTCTCAAGCTTATTTTATTATTTTAGAATTTCCCTGAAATTTTCATATTTTTCTGAGTCCGTTTACTATTTTTTTTTTATTTTAATTTCATTTTTAATCATTTTTAAATGCATTTTAATTAATAAAAAATCCAAAAAAAATCAGAAAAAGTCAAGATAAATCCAAAAATATTTTAGAAAATTATTTTTAGTTATCTTAGATTTTTAGAAATTTATTTTGTATTTTTCTCATTTAATTTGAATTTCTTTTGAATTTTTAATTAGATTTAATTGTTTTTAATTTCTAAAAAATTACATAAAAAGCCAAAAAAATTAGTTTTTAGTTTTAAAATTTCTTTTTAGTTATTTTATAATTTTCAAAATTTAATTTTTATTTTTCTCACTTTATTTTCATTTTCTTTTAATTTTTAATTAGTTAAAATAGTTTTTAATTCATAAAAAAATAAATAAAAAGTCAAAAAAATATTTTTCTTTTTCTCAAAATTTTCTTTTATCATTTTTGATTTTTAGAAATTATTTTCAAGTCCGTAGGAGTCGTGTAGCTTAAAAGTCGCGTTTTATTTTGCGCGTTGACGTTGATTTTACGTTTAAGTTTACGTTTTTAATTCTACGTTACGTTTTAAGTTTGTTTAGTTGATTTACGTGTTTAATTAGTTATTTGTGCTTCATTTACTATTTCATTAGTATAAAATCATTCAAACCACTTTTTACCGTTTTCACGACACGTTTCACGATTCGGGAATTGAAAATTCCATTCACACCTTCGCTGGGACACGACCCGGGGAAATACTTTCCTAAGCATTTCTTCGGTTATAAACTATACCACAAAAAGACATTATCACTCCACCTTCTTCTCCTCCAAGAAGCGCACAACCCAAGTTAGGTCGGACTTATAATGATGCAGTTCCCCACGCGCCTTCTCCACCTCAGCCATGGCGGACAATTTCTCGTGGGTGATCTTCTCAGTATACACCCGCGAGGCCTCCAACTCCACCTGCGCATCAGCCAACTGCGCACGGAGCCTCGCTAGCTCCTCATCCTTCTGGGTGAGAGTACTGCTCTCCCCAACATATTTCTCCTTCAATTGAGACACCAGCTCAGCCTGGCGCACAGCAGTCGCAGCCAACTCATCCATCAACTGCTGCGCCCCTACCCTCATCAACCTTGGCTTCCCCTCCTTGTTTTCATTCTGTGGAGAGGAAACCACATCCACGAAGACACCATCATTTTTCGCGGCATCATCCCTACAAAACATAAAGAAGACAGTTAATAAATATTGCGACAAGTAATATACAAGAAAATATAATACAGATGCAGACACTTACAGAACGGGAGAGGCCTCAGCAGCCTTCTTATCCGCGCCAGACGTAGATGTAGCCTCCGCAGACGACTCCGCATCCCCAATGAGGTAGCGTCGTCTCTTCTTGGGGCCACTGGTCTCCGCCTCCCCTTTGTGCTTAATATTATGCGCCACTTCTTCCTTCAGCACCTCCCCGGGCTTTAGGATCTCTATGCTGTCGGACGACTCAGCGCGTGCCTCTTCTTGCGCCACTTCAACCTCAGGCGCTACGCTTTGAACAGGCATCACCTGGAGCGGTGGCGTGTTCTCAGGGACAACCTCTGGCAGTACGATCAAGCGACCCTCAGTCGCCTCCAATAGTGGTTGCTCACCCTCTCTTAGAGGGCGCACCCCTATCGTCACCTGCTTCGGCCTGTCCAGCTTCACAACGGCAAATAGATCCATCTCTGCGCACATAAACAAAACAACAAAGAAGAAAGGATTAGTTATTAAAGGTGCGCATACAAAATAGACTTACAAAACGAGAAGAAGAAGGGACGAACACCCACCCCGGCCATCCTCACTAATAAAGGTTGGCACCTCGTCCGCAGCGCCGTAATAATTGCGACTCAACCCCATGTGAACCAAAAACGCCTCCGGATAAGGGTTAATGGACAGGTGGTTGGCATCAAGAGTTTGCGCATTAACCAGCCTATAGGAACCAGGTGCGGGGCGCCCATCCCTTGGCAATGTATCCTGAGTATAAAACTCATAGGGTGATGGAAAGACCACATCATCAACCCAGAAAAAATACTCCCTCCAATTTCTTAGGGAGTCTACTTTATCGGTGTAACACTGAAGCGCCCCCGGGCGCTTCGCAAAAGAAACCCATCCATTTGACCACGTAGTGTGGTAAAAGGAGCGGAACAAGGCTATGGTCGGCTCTATCGCAAATAAACGGCAGTTTACTTCAAAATTCGACACCTTAGCCGCACCTATACAGTGCAGCTGTGAGATGTGGAGGCGATAGTGGTTGAGCAAATCGCTCAGAAAAATATAAATTGGCACGCGGTAATTCGCATACTCAAAGAATTTCGTGTATAGCCCTATTTTCCCTTCGGGGAAATCAGCTATACACGCGTCAACGTCTGGAGCCTCTGGACGCACGTCCAGAGGAATAAAATAGTCAGATGAAAACTCAGTGACATCCTCAACTGTCATCGCAGAGCCAAAATCCCCCAACTGGGCAACCATTTTCATTTATTCATGATGTACGTGGGAATTGCACCAGGCTTTACCTCTCAAGGGATCTTGAGAAGCTGACAACCCCCACCAGGCAGTGTACCTGATCGTTGTAGTATAGTATAGTAACAAGTACCAGGGGATTGATCGTTCAGCTAGGAATAGTGTCGCTAGCATTAGAAAACCTAAATACTAGTTCTAAAGATGAGGGAAGATTATTTTTGTGTTTTTATATTTTTTAGAAAGCAATTAAAATTCTCGGGTTTTGAAGGATTAGGGCGGAATTAGTTGCTATTCAAATAACCCAATACTAAGATGCAATCAAAATAAAATACTAAAAATGAAAATAAACTAATTTATACTAAAGTTGTGAGCAGTAATTGGAGAAAATGTGTTTACTTAGATTTCACTACTCCCTAGACATCTTTTACACGTTAATTACTTGTTATAATTGCATGGATGACGGATCGTATTCCTTAATACCATTCATGGGGTGGCACACTTAACTCCCCAATTCTATGAGCTTTTATCTCCACCTACACCATGCCCAGCACAACTATAGGGATTGTAAACAGTGGCTCATGCATTAAATACAACCAATAAAGACCTAGTGCACGTCGGTTCATGTTTCTTAAGACGTTCAAGCATGTTACCAATTGGAGATCTGCCAGTTTTCTTAAGCCTAACATATAAATCATTCATCCAAAACAAGAATAAACAAGTAATCAACACATAATCAACATCTAGGCTTCATTAGATCTAAGCAAACACAAGATAGATCTAGCCTAGCATGATGGAATTAAGACAAGACCAAGATATAGACAACCAACACATAGACATATTGATTGAATTAAAGGAACACTTATCTTGATTAAACATGCAAGGTATCAAGGGGTTGGAACCCTTGAAAAACCTGTAAAGTTACACCAAAATCGTACTTAGGGTTTCTCCGAAAACTTCTCTCCTTAAATGTAAAAAATTAGAAAACTATATATAGGAAAAGGGGGTTGACGGCGTCAAGACAAAGTTTGTGACGCCGTCACCTCGCCGCCAAAACTATTCTCGGACTGCCTTGATCTACATTTGACGCCGTCAAGACTTAATCATTTCCAGGCCGTCATGACTTTTACTCTTGACGCCCTACCTTCATGACGCCGTCAAATCTCTACTGGACCGTCATGGAATTTTGCTCTTGACGCCGTCACCTACTGTTCCCAGCATGGAAAATTAAGACTTTGGCGTTTTCTTCACTTTTATGCTCCAAAACGTCCGAATTGCTTTCTTTTCCAGATTTCACTCCCAAAGTACCTAAAATCACAAAAGGAACGATTTAGGGCAGTATTTGATCAAATAAATTCGAATTCGGGCTTAAATGACCCCCTAAAAACGGATCATTTTTCGCCTCATCATATACCCTTACACTTGAGATTTGCTTGTCCTCAAGCAAATGCGCTTTTATTCTAGTCAAAATACAAGTTAGGGGTCATTTAACACTAATATAAAAGTAATTACAACAATTAATCATTCCACTAAAGACCAATAGACAAGCACGGAGGTCATACACAAGCACCTCACAAATAGTGTTTAGATACTCACATCTCTCGGGTGTAATAAAGTGTAAATTACAAAATGGAAACGGAAGATATCTCTCACTACCTGTCATAGCAAAATAGATTACCATAGGCTTGGGAAAGGATCAAACCTCCACCACATGGCGTAAGCACCTAGGATAAACTATCAAAGAGGTCTTTTAAAGGGCTGTAACGTTAGGTGTAGGGATATGAAATACACGGTTTTGTTGGATAAAGGAAGTTTTACTGGTGGCGAGTTAACAATCTTGGTTAATTACATGTACAATATGGCGTTGCTAAGCCAAGACTAGACTCGACTTAAGCTAATAAATGAAAAATAACAAAATCATAAAATGAACATAGAATGAAAAGGGATGGTAGTCCGTTTTTTTTTTTTTTTTTTTTTTTTTTTTTTTTTTTTTTTTTTGTTGCATACACTCTTACCCTACCATCCAAAATAATACATTATAGGGAATGAACATTCCCCTTACACTTGAATCTTTACATACTTTACAATTAACTAATCTAATGACTCGAATTAAGAAAATCAAAACACTTGGAGCACTTTTAAGATTAACGTACATATGGGGGTAATAAATGATGTTCTTCCCCATTACTCCATAAATAAGTACTTTACCCATGAGTCCCAATCGTCCCAAAACAATATGTACAAGGATATGACTCGACTTAGCAACCACGTAATCAATTAGATAGTTAACTTAGGGTTTAACAAATAACAATAATGCACTAAAAATGAGTGCATACACGGAAGGCTAAGGCGATTTGGTAGTACATTTAAGTGGGGTGTAACAAATTCTTCCTTTAAGTAAAATGCTTAAAGTTAGAAATAAAAAGATAGGCTCGGAGGGGTGTACTAGGGGTTTCGTGTACTAAAAATGAGTACAACGCTAAGGGTATGGGAAAAATTAGTTGACTTAACTAGCCAAGTAATATGACTTAAATGGTCAAGTAATTATAATACGGGTTTAACACAAGGGTGATCCTAATGCCTCTTATCATGTAGTAAATCCTACCACACGAATGTAGTCTCACTAGCGGTCTCGGGATGCATCACTAATGCAAGTTCTAGAATCTAAATGCTACCGGTACACTCATAAGCACTAATAATAAATGCTTTTCCTTTCAAATCTAAAGGCGAACCTCACATATTTGGGTGGAAAATTTTTCTGAATATATGGTTATGTGCTAGTCATACAATCTCCTATCCATGAGACGCTTGCTATGGCTAAAGTTTCACTCCTAAATGTTGTAAAAAATTTTAAATTTGGCGCTAAAATTGCACTAACAAGTATTTCTCATAATTTTATTACACATCTACCATTAAACAAAACAAACTCAAGCGAAAGTGCATATGTAAGGTATCATCTTTTTACCCTCCCCTTACACTTAAGATGAACATTGTCCCCAATGTTCAAGTAAAGATTGTAAAAGTGAAATAAGTAAAAAGAATGAAATCAAATACTCCCCTGATTCGCTCGGTATGGATAATAGGTGGCCAGGTTAAATCTTCCTCCAAGAAAATGAACAATCAAAGCTTCCCTTCCAGAATATAAATCATCTTCTTGTCATACATAACCTGTAAAACCTGATAAAATAGACAAGACAACCTCGCGTAAAATCGGCGGCATCCTATATAAGTTACTAAATCCTAGAAAACAAAATAAGATATAATGCTTGTGGAATGAAGTTTGCAGATCTCCTGGAGATTATAAAACTTAATAATTCACAAAAACCATAAGACTCCGTTAGAAAAACAAAACTGGTAAAATTTCCAGATTTTTACACCTGACGCCGTCAAGAGTAAACTCCTGATGCCGTCAGAATTGACCTGCAGAAATTCTTATGTTAAGTTTCCGGAAAATTTCTGGAAAAACTTCATCCTACTTCCTGGAAAATCCTGCAAAACTTCATCATGACTCAATACAAGCATTTGACTCTAACAAATACGAATATACATGTTCATTTAATATTGTGGAGAATCATGATCGGTTTGTTTCTTGAAAACATATTTGGGGTTTCCCCTTACACTTATCTTTTGCAAAAATACTTTTAGGTGGAGTTAAGACTAGGCTAAACAACAAAGTAAAGTATTTCCACTTTTTAGTTTAGAAACATGATCAACCAACAACAAAAATTAAGCATGCATACGGAAACAAATAACAAACAAACAAATAAAATCACACAAGACATGGGTTGCCTCCCAAGAAGCGCTTTTCTTTATTTACGAGTCTTGTAGCTAGACTCAAGGTCATGGGCTACTACGTGACCTCATCATTGGTTCCACTCCCTAGGTCGTCTTCTAAACCAGTTTTGTATTCCGGACCTAGTTGTAAGCATTCTTTATAGAAACCAAGCATCCTATTCTTTACATATTCTACTCCTCTACGTCTATCCTCCTCATTCCTATAATAAGCCGCTTGCTTGTGTTCTTTTTCGAAATTAGAGAGAAGGCGGTATTGCTCAATCTTGTAGGGCATTTGATAGGCAACCTCATCATTCTCTTCCTTGAATCTAACTATCCCTAAAGTCGGATCATAACTCATCCTAGTGGCTTCAACAAATGGTTTTCCAAATATTATTTGGCTTAGGCAAGCATCAATCACCGGGCGAATGTCTTACACTATCATAAAATCGATCTCATAGGTGAGATTCCCTATAATCACATGCAATCCCTTCACTCTTCCTGCAAAATTACTTATTAGATTATTATTGGGCATCATCCTAAAATTAAGTTGCTTCTTCATCACCCAATTGTAATAAGTCCTAGTCATGATGTTAACGGGGGATCTAGGGTCGATGTAAGCTTTTCATATATGCATGTGCCCGATATTGCATGGGATGTTAATGTTAGATGGGTCTCCCATTTTGATTAGGGGTGTGCCGAAGATATATGGTCTCTCGGGACTATCGAATAAATCCTTACGGTACTCCCGTTCTTCCTCGGTGGGCAACTTATCAAAGTATTTTTCTATAGGCTCTACCTCCTCTAATTCCTCATCCTTATTAACCTCAACTTTCCTATTCTCATCCTTAGTCTCGGCTTCTACTCTAACTTCATCCTTGTCACTCTCTTCTATCTCCTTATCTATCGGCTTAATGGTGACAACATTGACAAAGTGGACATGTTTGGATTATGAGGGATCCTTAATTTGGATTCCACTATTGGTGTCCCTAGTGTCTTTCCTAGGTGTGATTAACGCTTGGTTGTTGAGGGCTTTCAACAAGTTGTCAATCTTGTTGGTCATCTCCGTTTGTTTTTGGTTGAATTCGATTTCAAACCTAGCTATGCGAGCTTCTTGAGATGCCATGAACTTTGACATCAATCCTTCAAGATTGTTGGTACTACCATAGTTGTTAGAAGGATTGTTGTTGAAAGTACGGTTGGATGGTGGACCGTTTGTTTGGTAACGATTAGGTGGATTGGAAGAATTGGGTTGATTTTGTTTCCACCTAAGGTTTGGGTGATTTTTCCAAGAGGGGTTGTATGAATCACCGTAAGTGTTTGGCTCGGGCTTGAAAGTGTACCACTTATCTCCCGCTTCGTCGGTACGCGTGGATGCGTAGTCCGCAAAAGCTGTTCCGGGGAGTTTCACATAATCACGAGTGTCATGGGGACCACTACATAATTCGCATGAAGAAGTGATTTTGTTCACTTAGCTTGAAGGCTTAGGAGCTTCGTAAGATTTCATGAGAAACTTGACTTGGTCCTCAAGTTCCATGATCCTACGGTCGGGAGTGCTAGAATTGTTCGAAGGCAAAGATATTGCCTTGACCATTTTGTTTAAATCACAGGGATCATTCCAACTTTCGTTGTCATAGAGAGCAAGATCTTCTATGAGTTCCCATGATTGTTCCGCACTAAGATCACGTAGCTTACCACCGGCCGATTGGTCGATGGCTCGCCTCGTGGAGATGTCGATATGGTCATAAAAGATTTGGACTTGGAGCCAAAGATCTATGCCATGATGAGGGACTTTTTGGAGTAAGTCCTTGAAACGAGTCCATGCTTCATAAAGAGATTCATTTTGACATTGTTGGAACATCAAGATGTCATTTCTAAGCTTAGTAGTTCTCCCCGGTGGGAAAAATTGAGCAAGGAAACGAGTGGTGAGATCATCCCATGTGGTGATGGATCCCGCGGGTAAACGCTTAAGCCATTGACTAGCTTGATCCCGTAGAGAGAATTGGAATAGGCGTAAACGGGTAGTCTCTCTAGTTGCAACATCTAGGTCTATGGAGTCTACAATTTTGAGAAAGTCCTTAAGATGTTGGTTTGGATCTTCGGAACGAAGTCCATGGAATGCACATCCGCTTTGCACCAACCGGATGGTGTCGGATCGCAAGGGGGTCACATTGGCTCCTGTGAGCTCAATGGTGTTTCGGTAGCCTTGGTGGCTAGGTCGGGAATACTCTCCTAAGGTTCAGGGCCTAAGGGGTTCTAATGGTGGGTTTTGTTGTGGTGGGATGACGGGTTCAAAGATGTTCCCGTTGTCCATGATGTTGGGTGGTTACGAACAAAGGCACAAAGAAACGAGATAGACTAAAGAAAACCTAAAAATAAAAATAAAATCTTACTAGAAAGGAATCTAGCAAGTAGACCTAATAAAAAGAAATTATAACCTAGACAATAACTATTCCCCAGGCTGCGGCGCCAAAAACTTGATGTACGTGGGAATTGCACCAAGCTTTACCTCTCAAGGGATCTTTAGAAGCTTACAACCCCCACCAGGCAGTGTACCTGATCGTTGTAGTATAGTATAGTGACAAGTACCGGGGGATTGATCGTTCAGCTAGGAATAGTGTCGCTAGGATTAGAAAACCTAAATACTAGTTCTAAAGATGAGGGAAGATTATTTTTGTGTTTTTATATTTTTTAGAAAGCAATTAAAATTCTCGGGTTTTGAAGGATTAGGGCAGAATTAGTTGCTATTCAACTAACCCAATACTAAGATGCAATCAAAATAAAATATTAAAAATGAAAATAAACTAATTTATACTAAAGTTGTGAACAGTAATTGGAGAAAATGTGTTTACTTAGATTTCACTACTCCCTAGACATCTTTTACATGTTAATTACTTGTTATAATTGCATGGATGACGGATCGTATTCCTTAATACCATTCATGGGGTGCCACACTTAACTCCCCAATTCTATGAGCTCTTATCTCCTCCTACACCATGCCCAGCACAACTATAGGGATTGTAAACAGTGGCTCATGCATTAAATACAACCAATAAAGACCTAGTGCGCGTCGGTTCATGTTTCTTAAGACGTTCAAGCATGTTACCAATTGGAGATCTGCCAGTTTTCTTAAGCCTAACATATAAATCATTCTTCCAAAACAAGAATAAACAAGTAATCAACACATAATCAACATCTAGGTTTCATTAGATCTAAGCAAACACAAGATAGATCTAGCCTAGCATGATGGAATTAAGACAAGAACAAGATATAGACAACCAACACATAGACATATTGATTGAATTAAAGGAACACTTATCTTGATTAAACATGCAAGGTATCAAGGGGTTGGAACCCTTGAAAAACCTGTAAAGTTACACCAAAATCGTACTTAGGGTTTCTCCGAAAACTTCTCTCCTTAAATGTGAAAAATTAGAAAACTATATATAGGAAAAGGGGGCTGACGGCGTCAAGACAAAGTTTGTGACGCCGTCACCTCGCCGCCAAAACTATTCTCGGACTGCCTTGATCTACATTTGACGCCGTCAATACTTAATCATTTCCAGGCCATCATGACTTTTACTCTTGACACCCTACCTTCATGACGCCGTCAAATCTCTACTGGACCGTCATGGAATTTTGCTCTTGACGCCGTCAGGGAGTTGCTCTTGACGCCGTCACCTACTGTTCCCAGCATGGAAAATTAAGACTTTGGCGTTTTCTTCACTTTTAGGCTCCAAAAACGTCCGAATTGCTTCCTTTTCCAGATTTCACTCCCAAAGTACCTAAAATCACAAAAGGAACGATTTAGGGCAATATTTGATCAAATAAATTCGAATTCGGGCTTAAATGACCCCCTGAAAACGGATCATTTTTCGCCTCATCGATTCACTAGAAAAACGCACCTACAGAAATGCTTTTTTGCTAAAAGATAGCTCTCAAGAAAGTGAAAATGTTGAGTGTGTGTTTTACTATGTGTAATTGTAAAAAGGGGGCCGGTAACTATTATATAGGGAGGAAGGAAACCCTAGATTATCCCCACGTGGATCCCACTAACAAAAATGTGTGGCTGGAACTGAACCGGTACATGCACTTTTTCCCGATTTACGAGGGCCACGTGGACGCTACCCCCAATTTTCGAGGTATACGTTTGAAATACCTATGACTAGGTGCATTGCACTTTAAATGGGCGGCAATATTTCAATGTTCTCCCGCCACGCTTACCGCTGTTAATATTAGTCTAGTATCCGCGGCTACGAGCCGCGCACACTAGACTGGGGGGACATGATGACGTATAGTCTATATATGGGCCACGAGCCCAAATGATAAACATTACTCGGCCAAAACCCGCCATGAATGGGCTATCATAACGAATGACGGGCCATAATAATAACGGCTTGGGCTCACGAAGCCCAAAGCCCAACTAAACTAACCGGGCATGTGATCTTCTATTTACGGAATAGATATCCTTACCCCGAATAAGCACCACGAGTGCGAAGAGTAAGGAGCAAGAAACCTACACGGTTTCTGCCCCTATATAAGGAATGACATCTCTCATTCAAAGGTATGATTCATAAACCCTAACTCTTAACGAGAACCCTAAATTGATTACTTACTCTCACGCCGGAGTCTAATCGTGGGAGACAATCCCACGATAAGCCTAACGGTGTTGTTTATTTTCTTAGTGCGCTGGTAACAAGTACTAAGAAGCGAATTGGTACGAGAGCAAGAGCCCATAATCAGGAACGCCCAACTTTTGTATCAACAATTACTATGTGCATGTTCATCCCACTTTGAACCAACTCACTCTTGTCTGTACTCATCGATCTCGAAGTGACAAAGGAAAATCTCGTGGTCCTTTGTTTTCTATGCCTCGTGGTTCTACATCTCATCGAGGTAACGATGATGATGAGGAGGAAAATACCTCGCGTGTTAGTACCCCATCTCCCACTACCTATGTTGATGATCTCCCTGATCTTGATTATACCGAATATCAAATTCCTCTTCCTCGATGAACTCCTCTTTACCCGTCAAACGTCCTTAATGAACCGGACTCAGCAAATGCAAGAAGAAGATAGAGGAGGATTCAAGTCCGTAGGAAAGATGTTCAGGAAGATGATGGGCAAGAAGAAGAAATAGAGTTGTTGATGTGAAGCTACTTAATAATATTATTGAACTATTAGACATTGTGTGTTTTATTATTTGTCCGATTTATTCGGAAATACTTGTATTCCTTCATGTTTGTTTCTTGATTGTTGCTTAGGTTTTAACTACTATCATGCTAGGACCTTGATTATAACTTAATGCTACTATTATGCTTATTTTAATTTAGCTTATAATATATTAGTTTGCATGCATGACTTATTATTTTATGCTTATATTTCATCATTCCTAGAGTATATGCTTCAAATAGAGCTTGCTGGAAACACACATTTGAAAATCCCCTATTTCTGCAAATTTTTGATTTCTGGTCGCCTGGGAAAACACCAGATGGGCGGCCCCCTTAATTTTCCTAGGCGGTCCCCTTAATCATTAAGGGGGCCAGCCTACAATTAAGGGGACCGGCCATTTGGAACTGGGTTCACTGTTTTCTTTTGCATCTTGTGACCTCTTTCTCTAGTATCAGCTATCATTTCTCCTTATAACCCAACTGATTTTAGAATCTCATTAAACTATTTCAAAAACTTACCTAAATCAACCATTTTCATATTGTAAATTCCCTCCAAATAACCAATCTTCATCTCATTATTCATCATCTCTTTCAACCTAAACCATCATGTCTTCACCAAGCACCTCCATCTCTAAGGCTTCAAATAAACAAAAGATTGTTATCATCCCTCCAAAACAACTCTTCATTGACTTAACTAATGAAGACAACACAACCCCATCACCTCCACCTAAATGCTCATCTCCAAGTGCACCAAATGCACCATCCAAAACACCTTCCACTCATGGAACTTCCTCATCCTCCATACCTTCAACTTCCTCAATCAATGACTACATCAACTCACACTTGTCATCACCACAAGCATCATCACCACATCCTACACAAGAACCTCTTTCCACCCAACTTACCATCTCTCTTTCACCAATAACACCACTTGATGCTCATGTCTCATCTCCACCAATTACACCACCAATCTTTGCCAATCCCGTACCTTGGAGCTTACTTGAAGCTCATGGTGATACTTGCCTTTGTTGCATCCACAACCGAACCATAATCTTTGGTCTTAGAGATGAAATTCAATATATGTTTTCATATATTGAACACTTGCTTACCAACCCACCACCACCACCAACTCCACCATCCTCACCTATTATTCCACCACCACCATTTTCACCCATTTCTCCACCATCACCATCATGCTCTCCAAATTAAGCATATGCTATGCTTAATAAATAAAACTCTTACCACCCTTTTGTTTGCAAGCTCTATGAAGCCCATGTACTCTTTGCATGATGGAGTACTATTCTAGTTGTTATTTTATCTAATTGTTATTCTAATTGTAATCTCTTTTGTTGTTACATGTATTGTTGTATTTTTACACAACTATTGCTTTAATATGAATGCCTTTATTTAATGATGCTTTCTTATATTGTTGTCACTTTATATATGATTGCATGTATATACTTGTGCTTCTAATATTTTTGTTTTACAAGCATTCCATAGCTCGTCTCCTTGGTGCCCCCGAACGAGGGGGAGTACACATCAAGGGGGAGTTCTCGTCTCGTCAATATTTCACGGTTGAAACTTGACGGCAAAACCTTTTTGATTTTACAAAAAAGGGGGAGAAGTGAATATAAAACTCTAAATACTTGTCTAAAAATTAATTTTTAGTTTTAAAGAGTTTAAGGTTTTGTAATCATCAAAAAGGGGGAGATTGTTGACATACATAATGCCTAGAAACATTGTTAACATTCATCGACATCTCTATGTTTTGATAATCACAAAACGTAAATTCATTAAACTAAAGCTTATGTCGTAAACAAGTATTTAGAGATAAATATTTCATTTGCATCCAAATCACTTAAGGTATGAATAAACAAAGTGTTTATTGCATTCTATGATCAAAGGAAATTTTTCTCTAACCATTAGAACTTTTATAAAATGTCATAAACATTTTATATCTTTTACAAAATCATTTTTGGAATTAAAAGAATATGTTTAAATCATTATAAATATATGATTTCAAATTTCCAACAAAAAATGGCAAATATTATCGAGAAAAACCTTCCTCACAAAAAGTCAAACAAATCCAACGTTCTGGGGGGGGGGGGGGGCCTTAATTATACTAGGCGGCCCCCTAATTAAGGGGACCGGCCACGCTCCAGAACAGTAATTTATTTGCTTTTAAATACTGGTTCATTTCACAAATTTTCCTCACCTTTTTGCACTCAAAACTTTCTGATCTCATATCCATTTCTATCCCAAAAACCTTTGATCATATAATTCATAAGTCTTTGTTTCCAAGTGATCCAAAGCTTCATCCACACAAGTGCAAAAAGAAGAACACTCCTTCAACATCCATACAATTGTAGTAGTGTTGTGATTAGTTAGTATCATCTTGTAGTAGTGCTAGATATTTGTAAAGTGCTGTGTGATTTAGTTGATTGTAGATATTAGGTGTGTTGTAAAGTAGTGTAGAAGTTGTAAATTAGTTGTGCATAGAAGAAGGTGTGAAGTAGACGAGAAGAAGAAGTTGTGGAGCTATCGTGAAGTAGTTGTGAAGTGTGAAGAAGGTGTGAAGTCGTGAAGAAGTTGCGAGATTAGTTCTAGCTACGATTAGAACTCGACATTTAGCTTAGTGTCGTTAATCGGTGTAAGCCAAGGTGTGTAAGGTTTCTCCGCCATAAGGAGATTGTTGACATAGTGAAGAAAACTCTCGAGTGTGGTACTCGGGGAATGGAGTAGGGCAAGGAAGGTGTCCTTGTAGCCGAACAACTATAAATTCGCGTGTTGTGGTTTGATCTTTCTATCTCTATCTTTATTTCATTTCATTACAATACTTTCATTATTAGATTATACTTGTTTAGACTTGCTCACACTTGTTGACATTTGAATTCACGTAAGATCGAATCAAAGTTTTTATAAACTACAAAAGATTTTGAAAATAAATTTAAAAAGAGAGTAAAACTATTCAACCCCCTTCTAGTTTTCCACACTTGAAAATCTAATATCATGAATGTGGTGCACAAGATTATGCAGCATCATATGTGTAAGTGGATGTTTAGCGCCTGCTTTTCACATACATGCTTGACTTATCTTTTTTGTGTCGACAATTTCTCCCATGCGCGGTATGATCAATATCATTTTGTGTTGTTATTTGTAGAAAAATATAACATTGAGGCTGTGATGAGATTGAACGGGTCAGGTTAGAGATGAGATTGCCCGTATGTTGGCAGGGCAACCTTTTAAGGTTGCAGTCCTCGCGGGTGCTCCGCTTTTTCCTAATTGGTACCCCTATCTGAGCCTATACTTGAAATCCTAATATCATGAATGTGGTGCACAACATTATGCAGCATCATATGCGTAAGTGGATGTTTAGCGCCTACTTTTCACATACATGGTTGACTTATCTTTTTTGCATCGACAATTTTTGCTATGCGCGGTATGATCAAAATCATTTTGTGTTGTTATTTGTAGAAAAATATAACATTGAGGCTGTGATGAGTTTGAATGGGTCAGATTAGAAATGATATTGCACGTATCTTGGCAGGGTAGCCTTTTAAGGTTGGAGCCCTGGCGGGTGCATCAGCTTTTTCCTAATTGGTGGCAGGGCAGCCTTTTAAGGTTGGAGCCCCGGGCGGGTGCATCTGCTTTTTCATAATTGGTACCCCTATCTTAGCCTATACTTCAAAATCTAATATCATCAATGTGGTGCACAAGATAATGCAACATCATATGCATAAGTGGATGTTTAGTGCCTACCTTTCACATAAATTGTTGACTTATCTTTTTTGCATCGACAATTTCTGCTATGCGCGTTATGATCAAAATCATTTTGTGTTGTTATTTGCAGAAAATTTGGTAACTGTGCGTGGATAGACGTAAAATAGCAAGACGTGATAGACGTAGGTCAGTGTTGCCAGCTCATTTTTGTATTGTTCAGGTATGGTCTGCTATTATGGGCATCTTTGAAAGCGTAGGTCGCACACACCTACTATTTCAGTTCAAATTCTTAGCTATCGAATTACAGCCTGATTCAGAAAGTGATAGTTATATTGTATCCCTGTCTATATTGCAACCTAATGCAGAGAGCGGTGGTCTTCTGAAAACCGACTATTAAAGCAGGAAAAAGGCTTAAAAAAACTTCAACATCTATAGCTGAGTGTGGGCCATTTGGAGATGGGAAAAATTGAAGCCAAAAGCATTTAATGATGTGTTAATTTCTTGATTGTTGTTCTCTTTTTTCGGGAAGCAAGTTTTTTTTTTCTTTTCTGTCTGTATGCCCTTTACTTAAAACATGTTTTATGAATAAGCCATAAACCTAACTAAGTTACATGTTAAATCTTTTTGATTAAAAACAAAAACTCTAAATTCATAAGTAATCATATATATTTATAGATGATAAGCATTGTTAATTTTGTTTTTAATATGCAAGGTCAAATGAGTCTTGAAATTGAAACCGCATACTATCACAGGTTTTGATCATGGTTTAAGAATCATTAGTATGTGTTGCCTGACAGGAATGTCGGAAGATGCGGCTAAGGTTATAGTAAACGAGAACATGAGGGCTGAACCTTCTTTGACAAAACATCCCGCGGCAACGCGCGGGTGATCCATCTCGTATAACACATTTGTTGTAGATCTCTCACTTTACACAAAAACAAAAGCAAAGTAATTTAATTTTATGAAAGAGCAAACTGTCCCGCATCAGTCTAGGTTGTAACAAAAAGTAGGTATATATGTAAATTCAAATGACAAAGTGTTAGTTTAGATAAAAATAAATTTTGGTGATTGTGAAGTTGTCTCCCATTTAGTTTAGGTCCTAAAATGGTGAAACTTTTACAATTATCGAATACATTTGGGCATTATTTTTTTGAAAAAAGTTTCTTATCCCAATTTGATATTTATCAATTTTTTAAAAGCTTTTCGTATTACCACAAGTAACATTCATGAAATAAAATTGAGATCCTCTCGTGTTTAAGTCTTTTATGTTTCTCTCATGTTAATATATTGTGAGTGAATATAAATTAGTGAGTCCCATATTTTATCTAACAATGACCCACTATTTGATTTACTTTTATGTTATTAGTTCAAGACAAAACTTAAGACATAAACATTTGAGGATCTCAACTGTATCGAAGCTTCAAAATTTTGACAGCTCGTTGACTTTTCTAAGATCTTGCAACTTGCCTATAACTTAATCAGCACCGCAAGTTTCATAAAGTACACCGTTCACGATATCGTCGAAAATCATTCATCGGTTATGAACTTAAAAAGAATAAACTCAATGCTTTGGCTAATGGCTATTGGCAAACAATTGGTAAAGTTCAAACGTATTACGTAGTAAACAATTCAACGACACTATAAAACCATCTGAAGCTTCTGCTTCACTTCTCAACTTCAAATTTTTTCAACACAAATATCCTACAAAATCCCAAATTTGCCCATCATAATTAAAAATATATCTCTTTAACACGATTGACTAATTTTTTAAATCAGACACAAACTCGATCATTGTGAAAGACGGAACTATTATAAATCTGTATCGCCAACAACTTAAAGTTCGTTCCTATAAAACCCAGATCATATATACCAACAACAAAAAAAATGTACCACCAGAATTCATCATTGAAAAATATAGGTGCTTCGTTATCAAATAAATTCCATCTATTCCATCATACAACATTTGCAAAAACAAAAGCTATACTTATCGACTAGTAATCGATGATCTATCAGTGAGAACCTAATCTCTTTGCTCGTCACTTAGCTTCATCAAAACCAGTCAAGATCTTCACCGGCTGTTGATACAATTCCAACTAATTAAACAACTCAAGGACACTAAAGAACCAACTATTGCACCTTCGTTAGCAACCAAACGACCCCACATGTGTTACATAAATTTCTTTCTAAAAATACTAAAAAGGCTTCATCCTTATAGATATACATCCGAATACCATAAAGCTAAACAAAGAAAACCTCATTGAGCTTACGACTATGTATATCTTGAATTCCATATTTATATGCACATTTAAGTTTTAACTAAAAAAGTCCATGTCATGGCATGACCCATCCATACACACTTGATGACTTGACTCACTTCCATAAGACCACAACCCACTTTATAAAAATACCATAGAACGACCACATGTTCGTGCATATATCATCTTTTTATAAAAGCTGCTCAGAAATGATACTTGACTCCGGTGAGGTTCCGGCCTAGCGATGTCGCGATCCTAAAGAAGAACCTAAGCCCAACACTTTCTCGACCTTTTCTGAAGATCGATTAGTTAAAGATCAGCACCGGCCGCCATGATTCACCATGAACTATAGATCACTCGCCTTCAGGGTCATCTTTCAAGCTCATCATTTTGTAACAAAAGTTCTATATATTATAACAAAATCGGCCATTGTAACTATGTTGGGTTTCCAAAAAAACCAATTAAGAACTTTTTAACATGATAGATTTTCTTCTATATCAAGCACAAATTCACTGTAACAGAACCAATAACATTAACTGTAGGATTCGACAACCTACAACCCTGATTACTAGAGCGGATAACTCCGATCGTTGAAGAAGACACACACCAGCAGTTTATATATATCGACAGAAAAGAAAGAATGATGCACAAGTAAGTATCCTTAATCGAACCTTGATTAGTTATTGAAAGAATGCCTACATGAATCGTCCCCCCTCACCTCCTTTTATAGAGATGAGGGGAGGGTAAACCGACTTTGTAAATCGGCTGTTACAAGGACACGGGTTGGGCTTGGGTCACAAGCCAACCAAACCGACTCCTCCTTGACTAGATAAGTTTAAGCTTAACACTCTAACCCCTAGACTTATTTATAAGCTAATAAGAAGACTAAAACATAACAATTTCCACCTTAGGCTTCATATTAGCCTATACCGACCTTCAACAACTCCAAGCAGTGTTGTAACTTCCGTCCAGGTACCACCTTCGTCAAGGTATCCGCAGCATTGTGTTCAGTACCCACCTTCAGAACTTCAACCGTCTTTGCTTCCAAGACCTCTCTGATAAAATGGTAACGGACATTAATGTGCTTAGTCCTTTCATGAAAAACATGATTCCGCGATAAGTGAATCGCGCCCTGATTATCACAATTAACTGCCACAGTGTTAAGCTCCACGCCCAACTCTTCCAAGAGTCCCCTTAGCCAAATAGCTTCCTTCACAGCCTCCGTAAGGGCCATATACTCCGCTTCTGTAGTTGAAAGAGCCACCACGTGTTGTAGCGTTGCCTTCCAGCTTACAACACATCCCTGTACTAAAAACGAGTAACCTGTGATTGACCTACCTTTATCCGGATCCTTTGCGTAGTCTGAATCAACAAAACCTGTTACGTCTACATGGTTGCCACGATTTGCCCCATACACCAAACCCACGTTTGCAGTACCCCGCAAATATTTCAAAATCCACTTCACTGCTTCCCAATGCTTTTTACCTGGATTCGCCAAATATCTGCTAACAACACTTACCTCATACGCTATGTCTGGCCTCGTGCACACCATCAAGTACATTAAGCTCCCAACCGCATTTGCATATGGCACCCTACTCATCCTTTCAACATCACAATCCCTAACCGGACAATCCTTCAACGACAGCTTGAAGTGCCCACCCAATGGCATCTTAACCGATTTCCCATTGTCTATTCTATAATTATTTAAAATCTTAGAAACGTACCCGGATTGTGACACCCTCAGAATCTTGCGACTCCGATCCCTGATAATCTCCATACCAAGAATCTTCTTTGCTTCCCCGAGCTCTTTCATGTCAAACTCCTTTTGAAGCAAAGACTTGATAGACCCAATCTCAGCCTTGCTTTTACAAGCAATCAGCATATCATCTACATATAACAGTAGATAGATATACTCACCTGGTGCATAACTCCTGTAATATACACAGCTGTCGTAACTGCTACGCTTGAACCCGTTGCTCAGCATGTACTCATCAAACCTCTTATACCATTGCCTAGGTGACTGCTTCAAACCATAAAGGGATTTCTTTAACAAACATACCTTATTACCTTGTTCATAACCCGGTGGCTGCCTCATGTAGATTACTTCTTCAAGATTCCCATGTAAAAATGCCGTCTTTACATCAAGCTGCTCTAGCTCATAATCTCTATACGCAGTCAATGCAAGTATAACCCGAATAGATGTGTGTCGAACTACCGGCGAAAATACTTCATTATAGTCAATACCTGCCCTTTGTGTGAATCCACGAGCCACCACCCTCGCCTTGTACCTAGGCTTTTGAACACCTTCAATCCCTTCCTTTATCTTGAACAGCCATTTGTAGCTCACCAGCTTTTGCCCAGCTGGATGATCCACTAACTCATAGGTCTCATTCTTGTTTAGAGAATCCACCTCTTCATCCATAGCAGCTTTCCACTTAAATCTATCTTTACAAGTAACTGCCTCCTGGTATGTCAATGGTTCATGAGTATCTTCTTCCTCTGCTGCAGCAAACGCGTAAGCAGCCATATTACTTTCATCTCGAAACCTCAAAGGTTTCATTCTTGTCCTTGGCTTTCTATCCCGAACCAACTGATAATCTGTGAGATCCGGTGTTTGATCATGATCCTGATCCCCTGCATCTTCATCATCGCCATCTTCCTGACCATCAATCAGATCTTCCTCAAGCGAATGATTATTTAACCTCTGCAGTTCCACCTCAACCTGTAATTCCTCAACAGACTTATCAGTACCTGCACCAGAATCCTTCAACGTGTCTTTATACATGACACTTTCATTGAAGACCACGTTCCTGCTAATGATTATTTTAGGTGATTCATTATCAAGCCTATATAGCGTGTACCCCTTCACACCTTCAGGATACCCCAAAAGAACGCATTTTACCGCTCTCGGCTCGAGCTTACCTTGTTTAACGTGTGAATATGATACACAACCGAAAATCCTTAACATCCCATAATCACTTGGATGTCCCGACCACATCTCCATAGATGTCTTTTTCTCAATCGCTGTCGATGGTGACCTATTTATAAGATATGCGGTCGTACATGTCGCTTCCGCCCAGAAGGTCTTGGGCAATCCAGACTGAATTAATAAACAGCGTACCTTATCCATGAGAGTTCTATTCATCCGTTCAGCTAATCCATTCTGCTGCGGCGTCCCAGCAACTGTCAAATGTCTAGCAATCCCACTCTCAGTGCATAGCTGCTCAAATTCCCGGTTACAGAACTCAAGACCATTATCTGTCCTCAACTTCTTAACCATCCTCCCAGTCTGATTCTCTACTAACTGCTTCCACTCTTTGAACTTTCCAAATGCTTCGTGTTTGAACCTGAGAATATAAACCCATACCCTCCTGGAATAATCATCAACAATAGATAAGAAGTACCTCTTACCTCCCAATGATTCCACCTGAGACGGACCCCATAAATCTGAATGAACATAGTCTATCACTCCCTGAGTAGTGTGCCTTCCTACACCGAAACTGACTCGATGTGACTTTCCCAGAACACAATTCTCACAAAAATCGAGCTTACCTAGACTTTTCTTTCCAAACAGCTCCTGCTTTTCTAGCACCTGAAGTCCCGCCTCACTGATATGTCCCAGTCTTTTATGCCAAACCTGCGCAAGACTGTCTTTTTCTTCAACACTAGCATTAAGCTCACCCGCCACTGCATGGCCATCCAAAGAGTATACGCAATTATCCCTTCAAGTTCCAGATAAAACAACCCTAGAACCATTAATCACATTGATTTTGCCCGACTGCATTTTTACGGTATATCCCTCTTTTTCAAGAGTTCCCAGCGATATCAAGTTTCTTTTCAATTCAGGAATATACCTGACATTGTGTAATACAAAACTTGACCCATCTTTCAGTTGTAACCTGACCTTGCCAATACCTCTGATCTTGCACTCCCTGTTGTCACCCAACAGTACCCTGCCCCCATCGCATTCCAGAAAATCAAAAAATATGTCTGACCTGGGTGTCATGTGGTATGAACCTCCTGAATCCATAATCCAATCCAATAAGGCTTCTGCACTCATAACCATCATCACCTCAGAACCGTCATAAATCGAACCACTAGAGCTTGGCTGATCTTCTTTCTTGACGAAACCGTTTGACTTCTTGCGATTATACTTCGGACAGTTTCTCTTCAAGTGCTCCTCAGACTGGCAAATATAGCACTTGAGTCTTCCACCTCGAGACTTGGATCTTGACTTTCCCCTAGACTGATGCGAATTCCTGCGATCAGTTCTTCCCCTCACGTATAACCCTTCACCATCATCCCCCTTCGCCTTAGATCTTTCTTTGATTTCCTTTGAATTCAGTATGGCCATCACATCCTCCAAAGTCAAAGCTTCCCGTCCATAAAGCAAGGTATCCACAAAGTGTTTGTATGATGCTGGTAAAGAAGTGAGTAATAATAAAGCAAGATCTTCATCCTCGAATTTTACCTCAATATTTGCTAAATCAAGAACGATTTTGTTGAACTCATCTATATGCTCGGAAATCGTACGTCCGGCCGGCATGTAGAAAGTATACAACTTCTTCTTTAGGTACAACTTATTGGCCAAGGACTTTGTCATGTATAAAGTCTCAAGCTTGGACCAAACCCCCGCTGCAGTCGTCTCCCCGGTAACCTCTCTCAGAACCTTGTTACCTAAACACAAAATCATGGCACTATGAGCTTTCTTGTTTAGCTCAGCTTTTGCTGTAGCATCCATATTCTCGGGTAAAACCTCCAGAGCTGCTTCACATCCATGTTGAATTAATAAAGCACGCATCTTGACTCTCCATAACCCGAAATCACCAGTTCCATCGAATTTCTCGATTTCAAACTTGGCTCCCGTCATTCTTTAATCCCTTTATTAATTTGCTAAACCTTGTGAAAAAACCCCACAATCACAAACTAATAAAGTCCCTTGTGCAATACCCTTCAAATTATTTAAACCTTATAGAATAATAATAATAATAATAATAATAATAATAATAATAATAATAATAATAATAATAATAATAATTAATATACCTTACTATTATTAATTATTATTTCAATAATAATGATATACTACTTTATGCCCACAACCTGGTCTTCTTCATTGTATACGCCGACAACAAAAAGAAAACCCAGATCTTGGTACTGTTCACCTTCTTCTTTATCTATCACCTTAAAAACGAATCGACCAGAAAAATTAATCGATCTTCAATACCGAAAACCAACAAACCCTCAAGCCTCCTACACCTTGTTGCAGACCCGAACAATCGAAGACTCGAGAAAACTTTTAACTGTCGACTCAACCTGCTGCTCAAGAACCTTCAAGATGATCAAACCTAGATCTTGTTAGTCTCTAACCGAGCTCTGATACCACTTGTAGGATTCGACAACCTACAACCCTGATTACTAGAGCGGATAACTCCGATCGTTGAAGAAGACACACACCAGCAGTTTATATATATCGACAGAAAAGAAAGAACGATGCACAAGTAAGTATCCCTAATCGAACCTTGATTAGTTATTGAAAGAATGCGTACATGAATCGTCCCCCCCCCCCCCCTCACCTCCTTTTATAGAGATGAGGGGGAGGGTAAACCGACTTTATAAATCGGCTGTTACAAGGACACGGGTTGGGCTTGGGACACAAGCCAACCAAACCGACTCCTACTTGACTAGATAAGTTTAAGCTTAACACTCTAACCCCTAGACTTATTTATAAGCTAATAAGAAGACTAAAACATAACATTAACTGATTGTACATTGAGTGTTTCAATAAATTTTTAGAGTGCGTCAATCACTTCTCTTAACAATATACCACACACACGCACACAAACAAATATAATTAAAACACCCCACTCACACACGCTCACTTTTTGCACCTTGGCGCACCAACCTGGTCCATCCATAATGGTTTCACCTCTCCCAATACCTCGCCTAACATTTTTTGGTAAAAACAACTAGTAAAAAATACGAGTAACGTTTTATACAATTAGTTATTTTATATATTGATACGTTGAAAAATCAATATAATATATAGTATAGTATTACTCAAGAGATCCGCAAAGAAATACCGATAACCCGAGGTCGTAGTCCGTGTGAAGGTGTGAATGGAATTTCAAATTCCCGATTCGTGAAACGTGTCGTGAAAGTGGTAAAAAGTGATTTGAATGAGATTACACTAATGAAATAGTAAATGAAGCACAAATAATCAACTAAACACGTAATTCAAGTAAGGCAACTAGAAACGTAACGTAGAAACGAAAACGTAAGCTAAAACGAAAAATAAACGTAAACGTACGAAATAAAACGTGACTTTTAAGCTACGCTACTCCTACGGACTTGGAAATAATTTTCAAAAATTAAAAATGATAAAAGAAAATTTTAAGAAAAAGAAAAATACTTTTTTGACTTTTTGTTTATTTTTTATGAATTAAAAACTTATTAAACTAATTAAAAATTAAAAGTAAATGCAAATAAATTGAGAAAAATGCAAAATAAATTTCTAAAATTCTAAAATAACTAAAAATGATTTTCTAATATTTTTTTGGATTTTTCTGGGGTTTTTCTGAATTTTTTTTTATTTTTCAGTAATTAAAAAAAATTAAAATTGATTGAAAATGAAAATTAAATAGGAAAAATAGCAAATGAGCTCAGAAAAATATGAAA
Source organism: Artemisia argyi (assembly GCA_030686995.1). NCBI lineage: Eukaryota > Viridiplantae > Streptophyta > Magnoliopsida > Asterales > Asteraceae > Artemisia > Artemisia argyi. The sequence goes on from CM060692.1 coordinate 156,323,411, forward strand.
ATTTCAGGGAAAATCTAAAATAATATTTAAAAGCTAGGAAAAATAGAAAATTTGAAAAATAAGCACTGGAAGTGCTGAATGAGCTAAAACAGCTTATTGAAAAGAGCTTATTAATAAGCTGACTTGACTAATTGACCTGAAACTTTGACCAAGTGATTTATGAACTTATTTAAGCTGAATGGAACAGTACTAAAGCCATTGGATTCCCAAAAACTCAGATATGACCAAAACAGACTCAATAACCACTCAATACAGTAAGCAGTTTGAAAAGCAGTTGAGCAATTGGTGCAAAATCAAAGAGATAAGCAACTAAAGGCACAAAATGACTTAAATGAGCAACAAATCTCAGATTTCAATCACAAAGTCACACTAGCAGCCCAAAATTAGAAAACATATTCTATGTGGAACACTCAACTTGATGAGGCAAATAAGCTGCTCCAATAAGCTATTAAGATGCAACTTATGGGTGCAAATCACTCATTAGCAACCTGAGAACACTAAACAACCTTGAAAATAGATCCTAGGTCCAATTAACTAGCCTAAAACAACCCAAGAAGTGAGGGCCAGAACTGTGGTGCAGGGTACTTTTTGATCAATCAGTCAACTACAAAGCACTTTTTTAATAAGCTAATGAAATCCAAACAGCAATTTTCTTATTGAAACTTATTAACCACCTGACAAGGATTACAAAACAACTTTTCAAATGTATTTTGAATCAAAAATGAGGTCTGTGCACCTCTTTGAAAGTTTAACCAAAACAGTCCACCAATTACTTCTTTGACTTTTAAATAAACACAAAGTTTTGACCAAATTAGATTTTGATGATTAAAATAAAGCTGAGAATAGTTTAATAAGCTAATGTGTGGTAGAAATAAGCTACTTACTAACACTAATGTATCAACTTATAATGATATGAAACCTAAAACTAACCTATACTACATGTTATGAGAATTGAAAGATTAATTTGACTTTTAGTTAAATGAACAACTAACTTATGCTATACTAAACCTCAATGCAGCCTAAGTAATTGATTAAAACTAAATACAACCTCAGTAATACCCTTGAAACTAGAAAGTAACTATAATCCAAACACCCCTAACTGCTTCTGTCACAACTTCAAAACACCACCACAAAACTGTCAAACACAACCTAAACCAATTCTTATCAACTTAATTTGATCCAAACATTCAAGTGAACCAGAGAAGCATACCTAATATGCTCTATAACACAAACAACACAATTCCACAGATATAAGATGAATGAAACAGTACACTAGTGAACTCAAATTCAAAACTATCAAAAGTGATTAAATGAACAAGTAAAAGCAACTAGCAGACTAAATAAACAACAAATAGCAATATTCAAACAAACTAAATTAGATCTAAACTACTTAAACTATACTGATGCATAAATTAAATCGAAAAAACTTACAAAGACAATTCCCCCTCAGCTCAAATAGAGGGGGTTCACTATGCTTGCCTGTCTTTTGACAGGCCAAGTGGACCTCCTTGGCTGCCTCAACTCCAATTAAGCTTCAGCTTAGCACAATAAGCTCAAATGTTGACCAGAGTTTGACTATATGTATTACTTGTAAAATTTTGATAAAACAGTAACTACAACTTATATGAACTTATAAAAACAGTAAAACAATTATAATAAAACTAGATTCAAACTAATTTAAAGTTAATACTGATTTTTTTTTATATATATGATGAACAAAGACTAAATTGAAAAGTAATTTGACTAGTATTAATTCAAGACTAAAAAGCAGTTATAATAAGCAATAATAATAAGAGTAAAGAGACAATAAGCTGATAGAAAACTTGAATTATATTAATCAAAAGGAAATTAGTACAATGCTTTTTAAAAGAAAATTACAGTGAAAACTTAAAATAGACAGCTAAAACAATTAAAAACCTACACACTTTAACACTGAAGAGGGGGGGGGGGTATATATAGGAGCTGAGGGGAGCTTGGGAGATGCTTCTGGATTGCCAGGTCACTGATCCATGCCACCTTGTGTTTCTTTGAGTCCAATCTCGTCCCTTGATTAATCCTTGGTCCCTAAGTTTCATTTTCCACCGTATGATTGATTGATGTGATGAAATGTATCCTCCGTGTGTGCTCCTATTGGTACACGTGTCCTGACATGCTTCTGTCATTCCCTGCTCCTTCTAGAAGCACAATGGGTGGGTAATTATTACCCATACGAGGTAATTGTTTGTACGGTGATTTATAATGGGTGAACAGTAATTTAGGGTTCTTATAATCTGGGTAAAAGGATAAAAGGGGGGGGGGGGGGGGGAAATAGTTTGGGGTTGATTTTATTTTTATTAAAAGTTGACCGGGTATAAGGTGTTGGGTTGACCGGGGTAGCAGGTAGTGGTGGGCTGGGTAAAGGTGAGTGAGGATTGGGCTGATGAGTGTAGTATGGGCTTTGGTGTTCATTGGGTATGGTTATTGGATTTATTGATCCGGATGGTAGTATTATTTTAACAAGGACCTTTGTTGTAAATTTGCAAATCATAGGGACCAAATTTGTAGTTTATCCAAAGTTTCTTCCAAGGGTGTTTTATGTCATTTCTGATTTCTTGGAGGACTGATTTTGACTTATCTTCAAAATTTCATTAAAGGACCTTATCTGCCAGAATCTGAAACTGCAGGGACTTAAATTGCCAATCTCTCAGAAACTTTATCCAAGGACCAAATATGTAACTTTGACGAATCTCTGAGGACTTAAATTGATAATTTGAGCATTCCTTGATCCTTTTGCTTCCCCGGCTCCGGCTTTTGACCTTTTTCCAATCTCGTGCTCGTTTTTGTCGGTTTTGCTTTGTTTTCGTTCATTTTTCTCATATCCGTACCTGCAAATACACAAATACAAAAACATGCATTCTCTTGGCATTTTTGGTTAGTATTTTGTGTTTTTGGTCTGAAATAAGGCCTAAAAATGATGAGTGAATAAGCACTCATCAAAATCCCCCAGACTAAGGTATTGTCGTGCCCTCACGCAATGTCATCACCTCACGCTTAAGAGATAAATAATTTCAAAACCTCTCTTTACTGACGTTGTAAAGTAGCAATGATGTTCAAAAGAGATAGTAAAACCATTTATTCTCAAAAACGCTCCGTTTTCCGATTTTCCATAATAACAACTACTACTACTTTTTTGTATTTTTTTTTTCATTTATATATGTGACGGTTTGCCTTGACTTTCATTATCAATTCTTATCTGTTGATAACTTTCAGGGTCAACGAGTAGAAACACTTCTCACAGAGAAGAGACCATACGGATAAAAATCGTCATCCTTGATTTTTCACAAGCTCCCAAACTAAGCGTAAAATCGAGATCATTGTTTATTAGAAGTTAGATGCTAACACTGCCCACAAAAGTTACTTGTGTATTACCTCTTGTCCCCAGGTCCTAAGTTTTGTATCTCAAGATTTTAATTTGTGAGAAATGAATTGCTTCATATTTTCTCGTTTCGATATTTGTTAGTCCGATAGTGATACCTAAGTTAAAACGATAAGTAGTTATTCATTTTCTCTTAAGAACCACTGCAATAGAAATTCGGTCCACATCAAGGAATTTGGGGTACATACAATATCAAAGATATAAGTTGCGGAGTACAATCACGTGCACCTCATGTGACTGATTACTAATCACTTATCACATGCACCTCACGCGCCAACAACTTATTTATGCATACATAGCTCTTATTCAACAATACTTCAACTTTCATTTTCTTTCTTTTTCACTTTTTTCTTTCTTTCTTGATTTTTTCTCTCATAACATCAATGGAAGCTTAACGGGTAGCTCCAAAACCACATAGATAATCAACTTTTGACTTTTGATTTTTTCATTTTTTGCTCTTATTTTTTATGTTCCTTGATATGTACCCAACTTCTAAAGCAAAAATTCTCTTAAGGAAACAAAGAACTAAATATTATTCAAACCGAAATACCACTAATTAACCTAGAACATCTATTATATATCGGTGACGTTTCTGATAGGAACAAGGAGGCCACAAGTACCCCTTGTGGGTTTTTTTAAATCCCAGTAATGTGATCCGTGTATAGCACGAAACTTCTAAATAAACTCTATCATTCCTCGATCTCCGCAAATTTAAAATCCCAAATAATGAGATCCGCGGATGCTTAGCCATAATCTTATGATTATTTTGGTTAAGGGAGACGAGCTAGGGCTCAACACGCCCGGTCAAGTCGAAACATTTATTTCTACTCTCGCCGGTAGGAAAGTCAAAACAAGGTGTCAAAACTTATTATTCATATATATATATATATATATATATATATATATATATATATATATATATATATATATATATATATATATATATATATATATATATATATATTTTGGATTAAAGAAGTAAAGTGGTGACAAAAATTAAAATTTTTGGTGGAAAACGGAGTTGCGCAAGTTAACAGCTCAGACGATGGTACAGGTCAAATCGAATCGAAGATTCACCCCCCCAGACTAAAGTGAAACATTGTCCTCAATGTTCTAAGGGTAAAGGTAATCCTACGTAAAATCTAAGGCCGTTTATTAAGTATGCCAAGAGATAAATGTTAGTCGATAAGATTTCGAGTGGAGAGAACGACAAACCACGAGCATGAGAGTCCTCAAACTTCGGGGAAATTCGTGAACATTCATAAACAACAACGAAAACACGAGTTTGGAAAGGGTCGCCCCCCTCACGTCACGTTATTTAAGAAAATAGAAATTAAAAAGATGAAATGGATAAGCATGGGGTGCCTCCCACGAAGCGCTTGTTTTTGTTCACCGAGTCACATGAGCTTGACTCGATCCCCGAATTTAATCGTCCTTGGGGAAAGTATGGAGATCCGGGACAACCATGGGTGGTATGTCCCCTCCGAAGTAATGTTTAACACGATGACCATTCACCTTAAAATTGGGACCATTAGGTTGAGCAAGTTCAACGGTTCCATAAGGAAATACTTGGGTAATGGTGAATGGTCCAGACCAACGGGTTTTTAACATGCCCGAGAAAATCTTTAATCGAGAATTGAAAAGAAGGACTCGGTCACCAACATTGAAGACGCGATAGAATTCTCATAGGCCTGATCACGAAGCTCGACTAATTCATTCAATTGAACTTTTCGGTGATCACCCGCGGTTTGAAGGTCAAAATTAGCATGTTTCAAGGCCCAGTAGGCCTTGTGCTCAAGTTCAAAGGGCAAATGGCAGGCCTTCCCGTAAACCAGCTTGTAAGGAGTGCACCCAATGGGTGTTTTATAAGCTGTACGGAAGGCCCAAAGTGCATCATCTAACTTATCGGCCCAAGAAGCACGATGTTCACCTACGGTCCTTTCTAAAATACGTTTCAAGCCACGATTGGAAACCTCAACTTGACCACTCGTCTGTGGATGATATGCCGTAGAAAGACGATGTGTGACACCATATTTGAGCATAACTTTAGCAAATTGGTCGTTACAGAAATGTGTCCCACGATCGCTTATAATAGCACGAGGTGCACCAAATCGGGCAAAGAGACTTTTAAGAAATTTCACTACAACTCGGGCGTCATTGGTGGGTAGCGCCTTCGCTTCGACCCATTTAGACAAGTAATCGGCCACGAGGATATATTTGTTACCACGAGAAGACGGGAATGGACCCATGAAATCGATACCCCAGACGTCAAAAATTTCACAGACTTGGATAGCATTTTGAGGCATCTCGTCCTTCTGAGAAATTTTTCCTTGACGCTGGCAAGAATCACATGATTTAACCAACTCATGAGCATCCCGGTAAATCGTCGGCCAGTAGAAGCCGGAATCAAAAACTTTCTTAGCGGTGAAATTGGCACCATGATGTCCCCCCGTGGGTCCATTGTGGCATGCCATAAGAATGTCAGCGGCTTCTTTGCCGTGAACGCACCGCCGGATCACTTGATCCGCACATATCTTAAACAAGTAGGGGTCGTCCCAGAAATAATGCTTAACATCTTTGAAGAATTTTTTCTTTTGCTGGAACGACATCCCTTTCCGGATAAAATTCCCCGCATGGTAATTCGCAAAGTCGGCGAACCATGGGGTACTAGAATCACAATGTGATAAACTCCCCAGTGTTTCGAGAGGAAAAGCTTCGTTAATCTCCTTTTTCTCGAAAACACTTTGGTGGGGATTCTCTAAGCGTGATAGGTGATCAGCAGCAAGGTTCTCCGCTCCCTTTTTATCTCGAATTTCAACTTTGAATTCTTGAAGGAGGAGAACCCACCGCATCAAGCGTGGCTTAGCATCTTGCTTTGCCATAAGGTACTTAAGAGCCGAATGATCCGTATACACTATGCATTTCTTCAAAAGCAAATAAGATCGAAATTTTTCAAAAGCGTAAATGACGGCTAACATTTCTTTCTCATTAGTCGTATAATGATATTGAGCGTCGGTCATTGTTTTACTAGCATAGTGTATCGGCTGAAAATGTTTAGACTTGCGTTGCCCCAGGATTGCACCAATGGCATAATCGCTAGCATCGCACATTAGCTCGAAGGGCAAGTCCCAATCGGGGGCAATTAAGACGGGAGCCTCCGTTAACTTCTTTTTAAGAATATTAAATGCTTCGATGCATTCATTTGAGAAGATAAACGGAGCATCTTTTTCAAGCAAGTGGGTCAAAGGCCGGGCTATCTTAGAAAAGTCTTGAATGAAACGTCGGTAAAAGCCGGCATGACCGAGAAAACTTCTAATTCCTTTAACGGTCGTGGGATGAGGTAATTTTATAATCACGTCAACTTTAGCTCTATCGACCTCAATCCCGGATTTTGATATCTTATGGCCGAGGACAATGCCCTCTTTGACCATGAAATGGCATTTCTCCCAATTTAGAACCAAGTTGGTGTCTTCACACCGTTTCAACATTTTTTCTAAATGGGAGAGGCACGAAGTGAAAGAATCTCCATAAACCGAGAAATCATCCATGAAAACTTCCATGGTTTTCTCGATCATATCCGAGAATATCAACATCATACACCTTTGGAACGTGCCTAGAGCATTGCATAAGCCGAAAGGCATACGACGATAGGCAAACGTACCATAAGGGCAAGTAAAGGTAGTCTTTTCCTGGTCCGGAGGGTCAATTGGTATTTGAAAATAGCCGGAAAATCCATCAAGAAAACAATAGAACTCATTTCCCGCTAGGCGTTCTAGCATTTGATCCATAAATGGAAGTGGGAAATGGTCCTTTCGAGTCGTATCATTCAATTTACGATAATCAATAAAAACTCTCCATCCGGTAACAAGACGTGTCGGAATCAATTCATTATCTTCATTTGTCACGATGGTCATTCCACCTTTCTTTGGTACGCAGTGGACCGGGCTAACCCAGGAGCTATCCGAGATTGGATAAATCATTCCGGCATCGAGGAGTTTGATAACTTCCTTTTTTATAACCTCATGAATTTTTGGGTTAACCCGTCATTGTTGTTGAACGGACGGTTTGAAATTGTCTTCAAGTAAGATCTTATGCGTGCAAAAACGAGGGTCGATACCCTTAATATCAGAAATTTGCCAAGCGATGGCACTCTTATGCTTCCTGAGCACATCTAAGAGACGTTTCTTCTCCTCATCTTTAAGATCTTTAGAAATTATGACGGGAAGTTTGTCGGTTCCTTCCAAAAATGCGTATTCGAGATGAGGAGGCAAATCCTTGAGCTCGAGCTCCGGAGGATTCACAGTAGACGGTTTAACTTCTTTAACGTCGGCCATTTTAAGGTCAAGCGGAGGGAGGGACGGGTTGGGATCTTCGTTCAGCATTGTTTCAATCAAAAGAACATCCCCCTCCGTGTCACAATCAGAATGATCAATTTCCGGTGAAATCGAATCATTAGCAAGAAAGGCCTCGATCTCTTCCAAAATGAAATCACTTCCCTCAAACGGAGTAAGGGAAGGGGAAGGATCGAAAATTATTGGTTCAGAAGAATGAGTGGGATTGCCACTCGAAGCATGTTCGGTTAAACCAAGTAACTCTTGAGCGCACTCCTCCGTAACTTCGTCGATAACGTCGATTCGGTTAACGGAATATTTGTCAAACTCGGAGGAGTACCTCGCGGTTTGATCCAAGTTAAAAGTTACGGCTTCGGTACCAACGCGTAGGGTAATTTCTTCATCGAAAACATCAATCAAAGCACGGCCAGTCCATAGGAAACCTCACCCGAGAATGAGAGGTACCCGCGGATCAGCATCAAAATCAACAACGACAAAATCAGCCGGGAAATGGAATTTTCCCACATTAACAAAGACATCCTCGGCTATTCCCATCGGGCGGGAAGTAGTTCGGTCGGCAAGCTCGAGGGTCATACAAGTCGGAGTTAAATTGGATAAAGACAACTTTTTCCAAATGGATAACAGCATTAGGTTAATGCTAGCACCGAGATCGGCCAAGGCGAAGCATTGAACCATCCCAGGAAAATTACACGGAATGAGAAATCGACCGGGGTCTTCAAGCTTTTCGGGAAGCTTTTTGAGGATAACCGCCGAGCAATTCTCATTCATCTGGGTTCGAGATTTTTCAAACAATTTTTCTTTGTTATTCAAAAGACCATTTAGCATAGAAGCAAATTTAGGCATCAAAAGTATAGCATCCGCGAGAGTTATGTCAAAATGTAGTTCTTGAAAAACTTGGTAAAACTTTTCCATCTGAATTTTATCTCTCTCACAGTGCGTTTGTTCGTTTAAGCGTGACGGATAAGGCAAATTTGTTTTGACGGGTATTTCTTTCTCAGATTCGTAAACAACTTTATCTTTTCCTTTGGACGTCGGGACCACCGGAGGTTGGATGTTCTCGGTCCTTCCATTATTACTAGGAATTTTCGTATCTGTTGTCGCCTCGGTTTCACGGACGACTACCTTGGGAGACGAAGAAGAAGAAGGGGTAGTCGGAGCCGTTGGTCCATCGATTACAACACCACTCCTAGTCGTAATTGCTTTTGCATCACCCCGCGGGTTAGCAATTGTGTTGCTCGAAAGAGAACCAGACATCGATGCTTGATTCATTTGCATAAAACTGCTCATCATTTGCTTAAGCTCATTCGTTTGTCGAGACATGGTTGTGTCGATCTCCTTCTTAAGTTCAACCCTCATATTGTTGATTTGATTTTGCATTGCTCGAATGTTAACATCGTTCGTTTTCATGTAATTAGCAAGCTCAGGAGAAGGTTGCGGTGGTTGATAAACTTGTTGTGGTGGAGGGACTTGATAATTGGTTCCACGGTTTTGATTGTAACCTTGGTTTTGATAACCTTGGTTAGTTTGAGGATAACGGTTTTGATTAGTTTGCACGGGTGGAAACCCAGGTGGACTTGTTTGGTTAGCACGAAAACCTTGGTTTTGATTGTAGTTTACGGCTGCTATGTTAGCATTATAAACTTGGCCATCGGTGGCTTGACAATCATAATACGGATGCGGTCCACCACAAATCACACATTTTTCATTAACGGCTTTAACGGGCTCGGGTTTTTGGTTCTGCAACTTAAACTCTTTCATCATACAACGGATAGCGTCGGTAAGTTCGGCCAATTCCGATGATTGGACCGACGAAGGTGAAGGAGGAGTAAAAGAAGTCACTTTCGAAACATTCGGTTTGTTACGAGAAGTCGGAACATTAGATTTGTTCTCAATGATCGTCAAAATATCCCTCGGCGTACGATTCAAGATATTGCCACCGACGGCTGCGTTTAAAGAATCTTGATCGTTTTGCGTCAAAGCGTTATAAAACGTGTCGATTTGGTGTAACTCAGAGAAACCATGGTGAGGACATTTTCGAAGAAGATCCATAAGGCGTTCCCAAGCCTCACCAAAGTTCTCATCAAAACGTTGTTGAAAATTAGTTATATCATTCTTAAGATTAGTCGTTTTGGACGGCGGAAAGAAATGATTAACAAATTTCGAGACGAGTTCTTCCCATGTGTGAATCGATCGAGGGGGTTCTTTTTCGAGCCAAATCCGGGCTGAACCCACGAGTGAAAATGGGAACAACATCAATTTGATAGCATCGTGAGGGTCATCCTTAAATTTCAAAGTCGAAGTTAGCTTATTAAACCATCGGATGTGTGCGTGAGGATCGTCCCTCTCAAAACTGTGAAATTGTTTTGACGTAACAAGTTGAATCAATCCAGTTTTAAGTTCAAAATTATCGGAAAGGATTGGTGGTAAAACAATTGCATCCCCGTATCCCTCGATAGGACACTGGAGCAATTCTTGCATAGTACGTTGATCGTAAACCGGTTGTGGTCCCATTGGCGGGATCACATTGTTTTGGATACCACCCATCGGCGGGGGTCCCAAGTGTTGTTCGTTCGGGTTCATTTCCTCCGTATTAGGAAATAGAACTCGGTGTGTGTGACGAAACAAACTTTCCAGATTTGAAAGTGGTGAAACAAGTCGTTTAGACGTAGAACGTGTGTTCATACACCACAAAAATCAAATTTTTGAAAAATAAAAGGAAAAACAAATTTGAAAAGGAAAATCTTTTTGTATTTTTGTTTTTATAAAGCAAAATTCAAAAACTTATACTTTTGTTTTTTTTCTTTTTCTAACGTTATGTTAATTGTAAAACGTTTCCCTTAATCTACTCGCGACGGAACGGGAGAGAAGAATGGATCTCTCTTCAGCTTGCAATTTAATGTCAAAGCTTCCGTATTTTCCGCTTATTCGGTTGTAGAATTAAAGTAATCCGTCTAGCAACTAATTTCACGCGTAGTTATATTGAGAAGCTTATTTGGTTTACAACGCCCTTCCTTTCGGTCGAGTCAAGGCTGTAACTTTATTATTTTTTTGGTGTTTTTGAAAACACTTTAGGAAAAGTGTTTTTGATTTTTCAATTTTTATAGTTTTTATAGAAAATATATACAAGGAATGTTTTCAAAACACAATTTCGAAAAACGAAAACGAAAAATTCACTTCAACCTTCCCCGGCAGCGGCGCCAAAATTGATTCGTTGAAAAATCAATATAATATATAGTATAGTATTACTCAAGAGATCCGCAAAGAAATACGGATAACCCGAGGTCGTAGTCCGTGTGAAAGTGTGAATGGAATTTCAAATTCCCTATTCGTGAAACGTGTCGTGAAAGTGGTAAAAAGTGATTTGAATGAGATTACACTAATGAAATAGTAAATGAAGCACAAATAATCAACTAAACACATAATTCAAGTAAGGCAACTAGAAACGTAACGTAGAAACGAAAACGTAAGCTAAAACGAAAAATAAACGTAAACGTATGAAATAAAATGCGACTTTTAAGCTACGCTACTCCTACGGACTTGAAAATAATTTTCAAAAATTAAAAATGATAAAAGAAAATTTTGAGAAAAAGAAAAATATTTTTTTGACTTTTTGTTTATTTTTTATGAATTAAAAACTTATTAAACTAATTAAAAATTAAAAGTAAATGCAAATAAATTGAGAAAAATGCAAAATAAATTTCTAAAATTCTAAAATAACTAAAAATGATTTTCTAATATTTTTTTGGATTTTTCTGGGGTTTTTCTGATTTTTTTTATTTTTCATTAATTAAAAAAAAATTAAAATTGATTAAAAATGAAAATTAAATAGGAAAAATAGCAAATGAGCTCAGAAAAATATGAAAATTTCAGGGAAAATCTAAAATAATATTTAAAAGCTAGAAAAAATAGAAAATTTGAAAAATAAGCACTGGAAGTGCTGAATGAGCTAAAACATCTTATTGAAAAAAGCTTATTAATAAGCTGACTTGACTAATTGACCTGAAACTTTGACCAAGTGATTTATGAACTTATTTAAGCTGAATGGAACAGTACTAAAGCCATTGGATACCCAGAAACTCAGATATGACCAAAACAGACTCAATAAACACTCAATACAATAAGCAGTTTGAAAAGCAGTTGAGCAATTGGTGCAAAATCAAAGAGATAAGCAACTAAAGGCACAAAATGACTTAAATGAGCAACAAATCTCAGATTTCAATCACAAAGTCACACTAGCAGCCCAAAATTAGAAAACAGATTCTATGTGGAACACTCAACTTGATGAGGCAAATAAGCTGCTCCAATAAGCTATTAAGATGCAACTTATGGGTGCAAATCACTCATTAGCAACCTGAGAACACTAAACAACCTTGAAAATAGATCCTAGGTCCAATTAACTAGCCTAAAACAACCCAAGAAGTGAGGGCCAGAACTGTGGTGCAGGGTACTTTTTGATCAATCAGTCAACTACAAAGCACTTTTTTAATAAGCTAATGAAATCCAAACAGCAATTTTCTTATTGAAACTTATTAACCACCTGACAAGGATTACAAAACAACTTTTCAAATGTATTTTGAATCAAAAATGAGGTCTGTGCACCTCTTTGAAAGTTTAACCAAAACAGTCCACCAATTACTTCTTTGACTTTTAAATAAACACAAAGTTTTGACCAAATTAGATTTTGATGATTAAAATAAAGCTGAGAATAGTTTAATAAGCTAATGTGTGGTAGAAATAAGCTACTTACTAACACTAATGTATCAACTTATAATGATATGAAACCTAAAACTAACCTATACTACATGTTATGAGAATTGAAAGATTAATTTGACTTTTAGTTAAATGAACAACTAACTTATGCTATACTAAACCTCAATGCAGCCTAAGTAATTGATTAAAACTAAATACAACCTCAGTAATACCCTTGAAACCAGAAAGTAACTATAATCCAAACACCCCTAACTGCTTCTGTCACAACTTCAAAACACCACCACAAAACTGTCAAACACAACCTAAACCAATTCTTATCAACTTAATTTGATCCAAACATTCAAGTGAACCAGAGAAGCATACCTAAGATGCTCTATAACACAAACAACACAATTCCACAGATATAAGATGAATGAAACAGTACACTAGTGAACTCAAATTCAAAACTATCAAAAGTGATTAAATGAATAAGTAAAAGCAACTAGCAGACTAAATAAACAACAAATAGCAATATTCAAACAAACTAAATTAGATCTAAACTACTTAAAGTATACTGATGCACAAATTAAATCGAAAAAACTTACAAAGACAATTCCCCCTCAGCTCAAATAGAGGGGGTTCACTATGCTTGCCTGTCTTTTGACAGGCCAAGTGGACCTCCTTAGCTGCCTCAACTCCAATTAAGCTTCAGCTTAGCACAATAAGCTCAAATGTTGACCAGAGTTTGACTATATGTATTACTTGTAAAATTTTGATAAAACAGTAACTACAACTTATATGAACTTATAAAAACAGTAAAACAATTATAATAAAACTAGATTCAAACTAATTTAAAGTTAATGCTGAATTTTTATTTTTTTTTTTTATGATGAACAAAGACTAAATTGAAAAGTAATTTGACTAGTATTAATTCAAAACTAAAAAGCAGTTATAATAAGCAATAATAATAAGAGTAAAGAGACAATAAGATGATAGAAAACTTGAATTATATTAATCAAAAGGAAATTAGTACAATGCTTTTTAAAAGAAAAATTACAATGAAAACTTAAAATAGACAGCTAAAACAATTAAAAACCTACACACTTTAACACTGAAGAGGGGGGGGGGGGGGGTATATATAGGAGCTGAGGGGAGCTTGGGAGATGCTTCTGGATTGCCAGGTCACTGATCCATGCCACCTTGTGTTTCTTTGAGTCCAATCTCGTCCCTTGCTTAATCCTTGGTCCCTAAGTTTCATTTTCCACCGTATGATTGATTGATGTGATGAAATGTATCCTCCGTGTGTGCTCCTATTGGTACACGTGTCCTGACATGCTTCTGTCATTCCCTGCTCCTTCTAGAAGCACAATGAGTGGGTAATTATTACCCATACGAGGTAATTGTTTGTACGGTGATTTATAATGGGTGAACAGTAATTTAGGGTTCTTATAATCTGGGTAAAAGGATAAAAGGGGGGGGGGGGGGGGGGGGGCGGGAAATAGTTTGGGGTTGATTTTATTTTTATTAAAAGTTGACCGGGTATAAGGTGTTGGGTTGACCAGGTAGCAGGTAGTGGTGGGCTGGGTAAAGGTGAGTGAGGATTGGGCTGATGAGTGTAGTATGGGCTTTGGTGTTCATTGGGTATGGTTATTGGATTTATTGATCCGGATGGTAGTATTATTTTAACAAGGACCTTTGTTGTAAATTTGCAAATCATAGGGACCAAATTTGTAGTTTATCCAAAGTTCCAAGGGTGTTTTATGTCATTTCTGATTTCTTGGAGGACTGATTTTGACTTATCTTCAAAATTTCATTAAAGGACCTTATTTGCCAGAATCTGAAACTGCAGGGACTTAAATTGCCAATCTCTCTGAAACTTTATCCAAGGACCAAATATGTAACTTTGACGAATCTCTGAGGACTTAAATTGATAATTTGAGCATTCCTTGATCCTTTTGCTTCCCCGGCTCCGGCTTTTGACCTTTTTCCAATCTCGTGCTCGTTTTTGTCGGTTTTGCTTTGTTTTCGTTCATTTTTCTCATATCCGTACATGCAAATACACAAATACAAAAACATGCATTCTCTTGGCATTTTTGGTTAGTATTTTGTGTTTTTGGTCTCAAATAAGGCCTAAAAAGGATGAGTGAATAAGCACTCATCATATATCAAACATAAACTCGCTGACAAAACTTAACGATGATGGTAGAGTGGTGTTGAAAAGCTGAGACGAGGGTGATGATCGAGTTACACCCAGCCTAAAATTCATCATTAAGAAGTATTGATGCTTTAATGTTGTTTCTTCATAAGATCTTATGTTAGTGTTATCAAATAATATTCCATCTATTATAAATGAGATACGTATGTAATTGTCTAGAAGCTTCAAATTCTTGACAGCTCGTTGACTTTTCTTAGATCTTGCAACTTGCCTATAACACCGCAAGTTTCATAAAGTGCACCGTTCATAAACATAAAGGGTACGCATACTGTCGAAAATCATATACACGATTCATCTCTTTTGAATGAAAAAGAATAAACTCAATAACTTTGGCTATCATTTAGTTTTACATAAAACCATCTCAACCTTCTGCTTCATTTCTCAACCTCAAATCTTAACACAAATATCCTACAAAATCCCAAATTTGCCCATCATAACATTTATTAAAAAAATATACCTCTCTAACATGATTGATTACTTTTTCTAACACGCACTCGATCATTGTAACAGACAGAGCTAAAAATTTCTTCCTTGAAATTTCATACTTGTATCAACTCGCCAACAACTAAAGTTCCTATAGAACCCATATCATATATACCAATAAAAAAAAATTGTAAAAAAATAAGTACCACCAGAATTCCTCATTGAGAAATATTGGTGCTTTGATTTTTGATTTTTTTATTTTTCACAAGAGCTTATGTTATCGTTATCATTAAGTTTACGACTATGTATATCTTAAATCCATATCTATATGCACATTTAACTAAAAAAGTACACACTTGACTCCACTTCCATAGACCATAACCCACTTTATAAAACACCGTAGAACGAAGGCCACAACATGTTCGTGCATATATTATCTTTTTATTAAAGCAATTCAGAAATGATACTTGACTCCGGTGAGGTTCCGGCCAAGCGATGTCGCGTTCCTACGGGGCAGTTTCAATAAGATCTCAAAAACTTTATAGAAAGGTAATCTTTGTGTGTTGTACAATATCAAATCGTTTTATCATAGCACAACCACTTATTATATCATCCACACAAAAAAAGCAAAGACACCATTTTATATGGAAAAACCAAGAAACTTTACCTTCGATCCTAAAGAAGAACCTAAACCCGGCACTTTCTCGACCTTTTCTGAAGATCGATTAGTTAAAGATCTGCGCCGGCTGCTATGATTCACCATGAACTAGATCACTCGCCTTCAGGGTCACATCTCTCAAGCTCATCATTTTTGTAACAAAAGTTCTATATATTATAACAAAATCGCCCATTGTAACTATGTTGGGTTTCAAAAAAAAACAATTAAGAACTTTTTAAAATGATAGATTTTCTTCTATATCAAGCACAAATTCACTGTAACAGAACGAGCTATAATAAATCTTTACACCAATAACATTAAGAATCGTATAGAACCCATATCATATACACCCCAAAAAAAATCACTTTTTGTACCACCAAAGTTCATTTTTCAGAAACATTGATCTTTTGTCGTCGTTATGAAATAATATTCCATTTGTAACTATTATGTCAAAACTAAAAGTCAATATATAGCTCCTTGACTTTTCTTAGCTATTTTGAAGCTGCCTATCATATCAAACCATTGTTCACAAAAATAAGATCTAACGTTGCAGATTGTAGACGGTACATCGACTATCATTAAATTAAAGTTTATAAAAACAACCTAAATTATCACAAACTATCGTTAAGGTCAAACATATATTAAACAACCCAAGTGGTGCCTTTCTAAAAAAAAAAAACCCAAGTGGCTTTCATACCTACCAAACAAAGAATATCACAAACGACCACCGTAAAGCAGAACAAAGAAAACCATGTAAACTAAAAATAAAAAATAAAAAAGAAACATCTATTAAAAAAAGTACACATTTGATTTCATAGCAGAAGTACAAACATCATTGTACCACTACAACATCTTCGTGCACATCCACTCTTTTTCAAACCATCTACATATGATCAGAAGTACTTCAATCCGGCGAGCTTCCGGCTGAGCGATGTCGCCTTCCCACCGGAAAGTTCGAAAATATTATGAAAAAGTTAATGATTGAAGTGGTATTGCCGTTTTGGTGACAAAATCTAACTGTACGACCATTTTCATCCACCCAAAAAAGCTAAGAGACACACCATTTATTGTGTGAAAACCAAATCGAAACTTTGTGTCCGATTCTAAAGAACTTAAGAGTCGTAAACACGACACTTTCTAAAGCTTTTCGGGTAATTGGTCACTTATAGTTCGCCTTGGCATCCATGATTCACACTTTGATATCATATCATAAATCATTGTAAATAACAACTCTAATTCCTAACAAACCCATATCATAAATCATACATACACTTTTTTATAGATTCATACCAAAACAAAACATGATCACTCTCCTCTGTTTCATTTCTCAACTTTGTCACTTTCGAAGAAAAATTTCCTATAAATTTCCAATTTTGCCCATCGTAACATTACCAATATAAAGATAAAGTTCAAACTTATTAAACAAGCTCAACGACACAAATGAACCACCTGCACCTTCATTACCTACCAAAAAACAAAGTGACCCACCTGTATTCTATATCCAAATGCTATAGAATAAATAAATAAATAAATAAAATATTAGATATACATAAAAGGTTCATCTTTAAATGTAACTCCGACCACCATAAAGCAAAACGAAGAAAACCTCGTTAAGATTTTATGAGCTATACCTTAAATTCCATATATATATATATACACCATTTCATATTTAGGCCAATGAGACCCCATCTATACGAATCAAGTACACATGACTCCACTTCTATATACCACTTCATGGAAGTACATATAAAAGCACCATAGAACATAACCACAACCAACATCTTCGTGGTGCATATTACCATAGGATCAGAAGTACTTCATTCAGGCGACCTTCCGGTCAGCCGATGTCATTTTCCCAGTGGAAAGTTGAAAACGAATATGTACAAGTTAACGAGAAAGTGGTCTTGTTGACAATATCTAACCATTTAACATTGTAACCATTTCCATCCAACAAAAAAAGCTTACCAAATCCAAACTTTGCCTTCGATTCTAGAAATGAAACTACACGCGACAATTTCTAAAGCTTTTCCGGTGATCGATCACTTAAAGTTCCGCCCCCCGCATCCATGATTCTTCATCAACCATATATGATCTGTCATTGTCTTCTGCTTCATATATCAAGTTCGTCACTTTTGTAACAAAAACTATCCCATAACAACATTTTTTTTAGTTAAAATTAATTAAAAATAACTTTTATACCATTGGTCATTTTTTAAATCAATCACAATTTCACTGTAACAACAAACTTGGCGGGATTAGCAAGTACCTAAACAAAAAAAATTCTCTCATGAAGTTTCATAAATCTTTTATAACCATCAAAACAAAAACTTATAAAATCCTAACAAACCCAAAAAAGAAAAAATCACTTTTTTTAAATCTATACCAACAAAAGAAACAACAACTGTTTTATTAAAACTCATAACCAACAAATACTAGTAGTAAAATTCCTTCATTGTTAGCATAACACAGAATTAAGCGCACGTTAGCATTTCACCAACTCTCTCTCTTTCTTTCAGTCTTACCTATACATACACCACATTGTATCTATATATCCAAAAAAAAAATTTTTAATTAAATTAAATTAAATTCCTTGTTTTTTTAATTGGGTTTCTTTTATTTAACGTTAATCTAAAACATAGACAACATCATCATCTTCTTCTTCCTATATATATTTTTATATATAAATAATCATCATATATAAAAATATAAAAATTCGCAAAGATCCAGAAAATTAAATTCTGATTAATGATTGAGACACCCTTTTGGATCTTTACAACAAATCCATCTTCAATTTTGGATTTCCATCCACTAATTTGCTGAATTCAAATTAGGGTTTTGTCTTTATAAACATGATAATCAAGAAGAAATTGAAAACGGCAATGCCCAATTTGAAACGCTGTCGTGTTACTGACTCTTATGGAGGTGATAGCGAAGTTTGGTCTGTTAAAAAACGCAAAAATAAAGATTCCGGCGGTGGCTCCGGTGGTGGTTACGGCGGTGGTGACGGTGGTGGAGGTGGTGGAGGTGGTGGGGGTGGTGGGTATTATCCTTTGCATCTTCTGGGTGAAGTGGCTGCTGGGATGATATCTTTGAGTGATATGGGGTTTCATTTTGCTACTGGGGTCATTCCGAGTTTTTGTAATGATAGTGGGAATGTGGTGATTGTGGAGTCGAGTCCGAATGTGTCGAAAACTGAGGTGGTTGAGGAGAATGAGGATGATGATGAGGATGATGGGGTGGTTGTTGGTCGAGTGGTTAAGAAACCGAAAACGAAACCGAAGACGGAGGAGAAGACTGAGGTGAAGGTGAAGACGGAGGTGAAGGCGAAGCCTGCGTTGGTTAGGACGTCTCGTGGGCGAGTTCAGGTACTTCCGTCTCGGTTTAATGATTCGTTTATTTTGGATAATTGGAGAGTTAAGGAGAAAAGTAAAGTAGAGGTTGACGATGATGACGATGATCATGATGATGGTGATGATGATCAGGATGTATTAAATGTTGACCCTGAATTTGTTGTAAGTAATAGTACTAAAGAGAAGGCGAAAACGCGTGATCAGGTTATGGTTAAGAAGGGTAATAGTAATAATAATGGGTATAGGAAAACGATAGTTGAGCTTTATGACGAGGGGTATAAGAGTGACGAGGATAATGGGTTTAATGGGACGTTGAAGAAGGAGGAGGTTTTTAAAATGCCGGATGAGTTTTTACCGGGTGATATTGTGTGGGCAAAATCAGGGAAGCATTATCCAGCTTGGCCTGCAATTGTTCTTGACCCGGTTATGCACGCTCCTCAACAAGTTCTTAG
The DNA here is from genome assembly GCA_030686995.1 of Artemisia argyi. Taxonomy (NCBI): domain Eukaryota; kingdom Viridiplantae; phylum Streptophyta; class Magnoliopsida; order Asterales; family Asteraceae; genus Artemisia; species Artemisia argyi. Next base: position 156,342,965 of record CM060692.1, read on the forward strand.
TTTTCGGGTTGATGATGCTTTTTGTGTCATGTTTTTTGGGTACTCGGGAAACGGAACACAAAGGGTAAGATTAATTCGGAAATTCTAGTTTGTATTTGTCTTCATATGATGAGAGTTATGATATGCTGATAGTTGTGAAAATAAACAGGATTATGCGTGGATTAAAAGGGGAATGATATATTCGTTCGTGGAAAATGTTGATAGGTTCGTTGTTATTGGTTTCATTTTGTATATTTGAAGTTTTGTAAATAACGATTGATAATTTCAAATGATGGAAAATTGTTGTGTTTAGATTTCAGGGCCAGACGGATTTGAAAGATAGTGAACCAAGTGTGCTTCGTTCAGCAATAGAAGAAGCGTTTTTAGCAGAACATGGGTTTACAGAAATGCTAATGGTTGAAATCAATGCAGCAGCTGGTAACTTGGATTACCTCGATTCTATCCCTAAAGGGCTTCATGAGACCAGGGGATCAAGTCAGGAACATGAACGGGTCTCTCAAAGGAAGGTGAGTCGGTGTAAATGATTCGAATTCTTTCTATAAAGTTCAGACGCGTAGTAATACTATTTGGTTTTTCATTTTTGCAGGAAATGTTGAACAGACGGCGTATGCAGACATGTGAAGGCTGTGGGACAACTATTACACTTAAAATGTTGCAGAGGATGAATGACGCGACTCCTAATAACGGTCTTCTTTGTAATACGTGTGCTAGGGTTAGTATAACATGTCTTATCTGTTTTGTTGTCAAGTTGTTCACTTTATTCCCCGTAAATATGCACTGGTGAATGGTGATACCTATATATTTCTTTTGTTTCAGTTGACAAAATTAAAACATGTTTGTGGCATATGCAAGAAAATATGGAATCGTACAGATGCTCAAAAATGGGTAAGAAATTAGGAACCTAATACTTCTTTTTGAAAACGTATTCATTCATAAACTAAGTTTTGATTGTCGTGATTAAATCAGGTACGTTGTGACGGTTGTAAAGTGTGGGTGCATGCTGAATGTGATAAAATATCTGGTCACCGTTTCAAGGTTTCTATATTAATCTTAATCTTCGTTGGCTTTTTTTGTCAGTAAGATATTTTTATTTTATTTTATTTTTTTTGTATTTTTATAAACCTTTATTTCCTAGGATCTTGGGACGAGTGATTACTATTGCCCGGGTTGTAAAGTAAAGTTTAATTTTGAGTTATCAGATTCTGAAAATTATCAGCCTGGATCAAGGTAAGTATGTTTTTTTGGACTATTTGTTAGAAAATGAAACATGTTAATTAATAATGATACATTTTATTTTTTCAGATATAATAAAAAGCAAGAGGAAATGGTGTTGCCTGATAAGGTCACGGTTGTTTGCACTGGCATTGAAGGGATATATTTTCCGAGCCTGCATTTGTAAGCTTATAATTATCTATCCATCTTTCAATGATTCCATAATTTTTTAGGCCACGTTAGTTTTTTTCCATTTATGTATCAGGCAAATCTAGGACAACCATGATGCTTAACTCAACCCAAATTAATGCGTATTATCAATGAAATGAAGCATATTACTTGAATAATTGAATTTTCATAATACCAATTTATTAAGTAGATTCAGTACGGAAATAATATGATTACATATTTCATGTATGGAATTATGATCAATGTCTACTTTGATTGCGCAAATATCATATGTTCGTAGGTTACTAATTAGCCTATATAGCTCATGTCACAGGATATTAATAAATGAAACTTGTACCTTGATTAGTCAGGTTTTTTATACTGGTTCATTGGCTAGAGGTACATGCGGCAACTGTAGTACTTCAAGTAGATAAATCGAACTCATTGAAATTATTGTAGATGCCTGTAGATCCGGGTCACACTTTTGCATACTCTTTGCATTTTTGTGTAGTATTGGATTCTGTAGTTCATTGGTTTAGTTCAAAGTTTTAAACCATGATCAGCCATCCATGTGGAATTTTACATGTAATACGGTCATTTAGGCATAGGAATGCTCACATATAAAGGAAGTATGAAAAAAGTCAGAAAAACTGTCGTTATTTGTTAGTTTGGGATGCCTCCATCCGAAAAGCTTAAATAATGTCCTAAAAAAGTACTTCTATAATTGTCGATGTAACGTATCTTTATGTGGGTGACTCGTTAACCGAGTAGAGTGTGCCATACTTCTGTTATATAAACTTGCCCGTGCACATTATAGACTCTTGTATGTGATAAAGTTATATTCCATTTCATTGAAATTCACTTGGCTTATGTTCAAATGTCAACTTCATGGTTAGTTTTTATACTGATTGGATTCATTAGGTAAAAGCTTGAAAAATCTTACCTATCTGGATTTTGAATTATATTGTAATTTTTATTAAGACTAAATAAAGTTTATATACTAAAACTGATTTCCTATTTGATTTGTGTGTTGAAGGGTTGTGTGCAAGTGTGGATCTTGCGGGACCCAAAAGCTGGCACTTAGTGAATGGGAGCGACATACAGGGTCAAAATTTAAAAATTGGAAACAGAGCGTCAAGGTGAAGGGTTCCATGCTGCCACTAGAACAATGGGTCTGTACACAGAACCGGTTATTTCCTTTATCTGATTTTTTTAATTTATAATATATGTATTATATTTCATTAGATTGTTTACAGTTGGGTGACAACTTATGTTGGAATTATCTGCTGATACAATATTGCAAAAAATATGTTACTTTGCAGATGCTGCAGGTCGCCGAGTATCATGCTCGTAGTGTTGTTTCTGTCAATCCTGTAAAGCGCCCTTCGTTAAAAGCACGAAAACAGAAATTGCTTAGTTTTCTGCAAGGTACGTCCACTTAGGATAAAACTTAGAGATGCCATTTTGATCCATCAATTATTCAATTATAAATGGGTCAATTCAAGTTGTTTTGACGTCTAACGGCTCAAACAGGTCCAATCAAATGAATTGGATCATAAATAAAATGGTCAAATCCTGTCAGATATGTTGAATGTCCCCCAAAGTTCATTTTTATGCATAAAACTTCCTAAATCATTTTATTATTAAAAATATGAGTTTTTTTGGTTTTTTATTTTTATTTTTATTCCGATAGTATAATCTTTGTAACCATATTCAACTCACCAGTTATATTCAAACAATTGAAAATTTTGGATAAAACATGTGCCAATCTGACCGTCTGTTTGAGGATTACCACTTTTTTTTATCCAAGAACATATTCTAAACCGTTTCCTGACTCGCCCGTTTTGCTACCTTTAGTTTTCAGCATATTTACCTATATGTTTTTATTTATAGAAAAATATGAGCCGGTATATGCCAAGTGGACAACTGAACGTTGTGCTGTGTGCCGATGGATTGAAGATTGGGACTACAACAAAATTATTATTTGCATCAGGTCCAGTCAACATCCAAATTTTTTATCAATTAACATTTCTTTGTGGGTCTAGTTATATTTAATATGATCAAATTGTTGATGGCAGATGTCAAATAGCTGTGCACCAAGAATGCTATGGTGCAAGAAATGTTCAAGATTTTACTTCATGGGTCTGCCGGTCTTGTGAAACACCAGAAATTGAGCGAGAGTGCTGCCTCTGTCCTGTAAAAGGCATGAAATTCACATTTTAGCTGTTATCATTTGTGTTTTTTTGTTAGGTTTTGGTTTTGAGTATTAAAATCGGTTTTTTGTTTTCTGATTGCGGTTTCAGGAGGTGCTTTGAAGCCTACTGATGTTGAGCCATTGTGGGTCCATGTAACGTGTGCTTGGTTTCGGCCTGAAGTCTGTTTCGCAAATGACGAGAAGATGGAGCCTGCGGTTGGAATATTAACTATCCCATCAAACACTTTCGTAAAGGTGCTTCCATATATTTGTACTATATAGTCAGTCTTAGGAAATTATCTGTTGGTCAGATGGCTGAAACAACCCAAGAATATTGACCAAAAATGGAATACCAAGGACCAAAATTTACATATTTGTTGTTATTTATCGTTACAAAAAGGTTATGTGTTGATTCTTGATTTGGTCCACAACACTCCCTTTTCTGTCATTGTTCAGTGCTACGGATTCTGTCATATATATCTTTGCGTACTATTTAACTGCCCTTTATCATGTGACGCTATCGACCTTGATAAATAGGGCACCTAGTTTTGTGGGTATTTTATATACAAATAACCAGATATTTCTATATGTGGTCCAAAATGTCTTTCAATACACAAACATTGACTTGAGCTTGTTTCTTGCTGTAGATTTGTGTCGTTTGTAAGCAAATTCATGGATCTTGTACACAATGCTCCAAGTGTTCTACTTATTACCATGCAACATGTGCATCAAGAGCAGGCTATCGAATGGAGGTTAGTCTAATATTTTTCGATGTTTTATATACCAGTCTGGTGTTCCTGAAACACAACAATACTAAGATCTAATCTTATCTTTTTATAAAGTTGCATTCCCTGCAAAAGAACGGAAAGCAGATCACGCGGATGGTGTCGTATTGTGCTTATCACAGGTTCATAACAATGTCTTATCTTAGTTTTATAATGTTATAATTACTACGACAATTCCAAGTTTGATTTATCTTTGTGTTTTTTAGGGCTCCGAATCCAGATACTGTCTTAATAATACAGACACCAGGAGGGGTGATTTCTGCTAAAAGCCTACTAAGTAATAATAACCAGAGTAATAATAACAAGACTGGTTCGAGATTGATTACATCAAGAAGATTACAAATTGAAGAAGCTCCAATACCCGAGACTTCCACCGAGCCTGAGCCGTTTTCTGCAGCGAGGTGTAGAGTCCACCATAAATCACATTATAAGGTAGTCCAAGTTACAGATATGTACATTTCAAGTTGTTCCTGTTGATGATATACATCCTAATTTTGGTTTTGTATTTTGTTTTTATGTCAGAAAATGGTAGATGGACTAATAATGCACAGAGTTACCAGACCATGTCATCACTCTTTAACCACAATACACCGCTTGAACAGCCTCAGAGTACTACTTCTTTTCATATTATTTTTAGAATTTTCTGTATTGCTTGTAGATCACACAATTGATATATTTTTCTCTGCAGGAGGTGCAAGAGCCTCGAAGCTTTGAAACTTTTAGAGAAAGATTGCGTCATTTACAGGCAAAGCTTCAGTGTTCTTAACACAAACACATCTATCTGAAATTTATCTATATTTTGAAAGCTGAGTCAGTAAAATTTTGGCTTTTTGTTGCAAATGCAGAGAACCGAAAATGATCGTGTTTGCTTCGGGAAATCAGGAATCCATGGATGGGGTCTCTTTGCACGCCGTAATATCATGGAGGGTGAAATGGTAATTTTGGATACTTAATTTGTACTATTTCTGAAAATTTGTTAGAGATCTTATTTTTATTAATTTTAAGGTTTAATTGTAACAGTGATGATGATTCTGATAAATAAAAATCTGGCAGAATTTTTGTTTGTGTCATCTTAAAGAAAACTCATAAGTGAAGAATTTGAGGGTAGTTTGGTCATTTTACTTGGAAAGGGGCCAAAAATGCAAACATGCAATATAATTATTAATTTTAGTTCAATATATATATATATATATATATATATATATATATATATATATATATTAATTATGGACCAAATATAAAACATGCATTTAAATTAAGGACCTGTAATTTACTCTTGCATTTATACTAGGTATTGGAATATCGTGGTGAACAAGTAAGAGGGAGTGTTGCTGATTTAAGGGAAGCACGATATCGCAGAGAAGGCAAAGACTGTTATGTGAGTTTTTATTTACTCTTTTTGTTTAGTCCACAAATCTTAATAATGAACTAAAACCGATTTACTCAATGTAACTCTTGTTTCGTTTGCAGCTGTTTAAAATCAGTGAAGAAGTTGTTGTAGATGCAACAGATAAAGGAAACGTAGCACGGCTAATCAACCATTCCGTATGTCCCTGACTACCCTTTTCCTGCTTTTTTCATCTTCTTTTCTAGAGGTTGCAATCTCGAGAATTTTCTTAGGAATGGGTTAATTTAGGTTATGTTTATCTTTAACAGCTCAAATGGGTAAAATAAAAATATATGTAGCTAAAGAGAAAATTAGTAAATCATGTCTAACCTCTCCCAAAGTGCATTTTAATTGCAACACTTCGTATATTCAAAATTTAGATTTTTATGTAATAATATATGCTGTTTGTGTAGTGTAATCCAAACTGCTATGCAAGGATCATGAGTGTTGGTGGTGACGAAAGCCGAATAGTACTTATTGCAAGGACTAATGTGGCCATTGGTGACGAACTAACGTAAGTTATGTCATTAACTAAAGCAATAACCAAATTGACCATCAGTGTGTATATATATACTTTTTTTTTTTTTTTCTTTTTTTTTTCCAACTATTATTGATGTTTTGGTGGTTGTAGGTATGATTACTTGTTTGATCCAGACGAGAGTGATGATTGCAAAGTCCCGTGTTTGTGTAAAGCCCCAAATTGCAGAAAGTTTATGAATTAGAGTGATAGAGATAGCGAAGAAAAAGCGTATAGAAATGGTGTCTCTGACGAAGAAGCTCTTCGGCTAACTTGTAATTTTTTTGTTTTTTGGTAATAACTAATAAGGATTTTTAGATATAGGAGAAAGGCTAGTTGTAGCAGGTTTTAGGGAAGTTTGGAAAGTACATTTATAAATTATAACTCATTTATTTCTCAAATAGTAGTCATTGTCAGGGGTGAAAACGAGTCAACCTGATTCAAACTTTGGCAGAGCTCGACTAGACAATATTTTGTTCGGCTCGAGCTCGGCTTGAAAAACTTGATACATTCACAAATTTACATATAAACTGTTAAAATATAATTATATAAATATATAATATATTACTTAAATGCTCGAAAAGCCTGATAAATAACTCGAGTCGAGCATATATAAGCTTGAGTTTGACTCGTTAAACATTTCAACCTCATTTTCTTGGCTTGAGTTTAGGGCTCAATAAAGCTTGGCTCGAACGAGCTTGAGTCGAGTTAGTTGACAAAGGCTCGACTCGTTTACACTTTACACCCTTAGTTATGGTGTTTTGTTTTTTGGTTTTACAAATTTCAAAGAGAAAAATGTTAAAACAAAACAGATAATTTATATTTCAGAATGCAATTAATGATAGGTATAATATTAGGCGAAAACCTGTTTGAATTGACAAACAGGATAAAATGATATGAACTAGATTATAATTAGGAAATGTTTTGATTCAAACTGGGCTAGAAGCCAAACCAAAGCTCAAACCGCTTTTTTTCTAATTTAAAGTTGAACTGACAGTTGAACATCGAGCCAACATTTGACTGCAGGCCTCTCTTTGCTAGACGTTGAAAATTAGTTTATTTTGTTAAAAAATGTTCATGAAAACATAAAAAAACGTGACATTTTTGGTATACATATATCTTGTGTACAGAAATCAATTGGTTTAACACTAATCTTGTCATTGTTTAAAGAGGCTTAAACATTGCCATTTCAATTAAGCAAAAGAAAAGGCATCTGATATTGGACAACAGTTTTATGGTTTTTACCCAAGTAACACTTTCTGTATAAAATTATATCAAGCTAAATATCTCAAAAAAAGAAAAAGCTGAGAAATCATGCTTCCAAAACCCAAGTACCACATCTGTTTAGAACCTAGAAACAGAATGTTACATTTGCTCAAAAAGACAAGTAGCGACGACTAATGCAGCAGTCAAATATTGAGGGTGAAGCAACTTAACTGATTACCATCTATGCTCTAAAGTTTACAATGCTACAAAATCTTCATACAAAACCATGACAAGATTCAACACCATTAGCCAAATATATCTGATTTCTGCTCGTGATTGCAACATCACTTTAACAACAATTTTCACGCAAAAATAAGTTCCGATGAAATGTATTTCAGACGCCATTGTAACATATTCAAATTCTGGCAAACTGGTTCAAAGAAAAACAAACCAAACAGATTAGATTGGCCGAAACTTATTACTAACAGCATGAATCAGATACGTCGTTAAAACTAAGTTGCTATAAAATAAACAAACTTACTTATGGTTAAGAGCAGCATATACTATATCAACCCTTGACGTTGAAGATCAGTGTATGTCTTTTTGTTGTAAATGTTTCCCTCTCTGTCTTCATATTCTTCCTCAAGTTCAGGTCTCCATTTGTTGACACCTTGTTTCACTTTAATTCTCTCCCATAATTGTTGTGCTTCCTGTAAGGTGAACGAATTAGTTAACAAGATTATAAAACATTTACCTAAAGAGAAAAAATTGCTACCAAAGATAACATGAAAGTACCATGGTTGCCAATGTGGCCTGTCAATAACTTTTTCAGTTATCAAACGAACTGGAAATTTAACTTTGACAAAAGAAATGGGTTAACAACGGTCTAGCCCTCATACTTTCACTCAATCTACGTAAGCAGGAAAATAGTTTTTGAAATTTAATCGGTTAAAAAAAATTGGGTCGGTTAGATCAAACATAAAATAGAAGTTTTTAAGAATAAAAAACATGGCAAAAGAAAGTTTAAGGGTTAAACAGTAAATTAAGTGAAAGTTTGAGGGTTAACCTACATTTTTTGGGTAAAGGGTTACCCCAGTAAAGTATATTAAATTTTTTTTTTAGAAGAATGTTATTTGTATATTAATTCTTTCGATTTACATAGAGGTGCAAGCGAGCAACAAAAAAGATAACAAAAAGATAAGTACAATGGAATGTGCTGAAATACCACATTAACCTCAAGCAAACGCTTGAACGACCGCTAGATCGTTTGTGACATTCCACAAAAAGATAAAAACACTAGCTACAAACTAGTGTTGTATATTGTTAGATATACAACACTAGATCATTTTATGGGTTAACCTACTTTAACCCATAAAAAGGAGTGAATATTGTTACATATTGACCAAAAAAAATCTTTTTGTTAGAAACTGTATCAGTTTTTTATGATCGAGAAAGTAATTAATCCCCCCGATAGCCACATTTAACACCATATATAAAAATGATTACAATTTAAGTTTATCAGAAAGGCATACCTCAATTGAAGTGATTTCATTGAAGTTCTTTGTATTAGGAATACCAAGTCGACGCATACCATACTGATGTCGAAATTCCTTGAAATGACGTTCATAGGCTCTTCTTCCCCAATAACTATAGTTTCCACATATCTCACATTTGAACTCCTGAAACGTTATTAGACACATTAAGACAAAAACAAATAGTGAACTTACATTACTGTCGATGAATATACGCAAAAATACAATAAAAATAAAGTAACACTACCTGCCCAAGGCCATGAAGCTTATAGAGCCAATATGGTATCGGTTTCCCATCCCAACCCATTGGCAACTTCAAAGGATTATATATTTGTTGATCCTCATCATCACTCTCAACTTCAGGTTCATCCTCCTGCAAATATGTTAATAAGAGTGAGGTTTCCTGATACTATTCGAATAAATGGATCCTAATTGCACAGTAAATAATAGAAATACATAACTATATGAGTCAAATTCACAGAAATTTCCCGAAGTTTGGTAGAAATAACAGAAATCAAGGTTTCCTGATACTATTCGAATAAATGGATCCTAATTGCACTGTTTTCTTTCACTTTTGATCCCTTGTCCATTACCCGCAAATTTAGGGACCAATTATGCATATAATATCAACGAGAGACAATTCCCATTGTTCTTACAAAACTACTAGGACCATTCATGTAAATTACTCTAACCATAAAAATAAATTATAAAGCTGATCTAACCTGCTCCCTTTCAGCTTCCATTTCGTCGTAATTCAGTGCCTGTTTCCTATCAGTGTTTCGTTTTGTCTCTGCTATTGTCTGTAAAAAAAGAGTTGTCTTGATTAGTCGGAAAAACTGATAAAAAAGAAAAGTGAAAAGGTATATAGGTGCTCTGTTTACCTCTGACAATATCTCACATAACTTCTCTATCTTGGCCTCCATTAAAGCAATATCTTTTGAAACATCATTTTGATGTGAAGCAACCACACCTTTCTGTTCAGGCTTTCGTAGAAAATGCTTTTTATCCAACTTTTCGAGAGGTGTGTGCTGCAAAATTATAGCAAGTAGATAAAAGCGACCGTGAGATTTGATTCAAGCAGACAACATAATGATACAAGTTTCACGTAATAACTCACAGTGAGGTTATATCTGCCACAAAACCTGAAAGTAAGGTCTCAATGTAAATAGATATGAATTTCAACACCCTTTTTTGTTTGTCATGAATTATACCCCCACCATCCCAATATTACTGTCCATCTTACTATTTCTATATGTTTCAATATCATTAACTTTATAAAAAAAATTGATTAAGTTTCCAGATTACCCTAATTACAACTATTATTACAAACTTAAAGAAAACACTAAATATTGGTCACGTGGCGATTATTTTTGGACAAAGGGAGAATCCCATTGCAAACCAAAAATTATTTTGAACTACTTATATTTATCAAGTTTAATCAACATTATGAAGAGTAAAACATAGATTAATGAGACATAATGCAAATACCTTTGTGAGAAAAAGCCTTTCTGCACGTTGTTGAACAGTGCCTCCAGTCTTTAGTCCCAGTGCACCCAATGCCTGCCATAAAAGATGTTGATTAGCAAATTAAAGGAGGCAAAAGAGATTTAGAATACGGTACCCAGAAAATGTCTAGAATGCCGCTTACCTCCTTCAATCTGTCGCCCCCAATTGCAACCAATTCTTCAACTGTATCATAGAAGTCCAGATCGATAGACGCATTAACATGTCCATTTTCTTGAGGCTCGTCTTTCCACCCATCTATTTTTCCCTCAGCCCATTGTTCGTCAAAGTCAGCTGCCACCTGTTTTGAATTAACCAATCAGAAAAAGCTCGTTAATTGATTTTCCAAGACTTTCTGCATTTTAAATTTGTTTTCACATCAGCACAAGGACAGATTGAAACTATAACAAGAAAATGCTTCATAAAGGTTAAAAATGCTTCTATTAGACCAACGTTGAGTCTGGTCATAAATAAGGTGGTTATAAAGTTAAATATTCACATAACCTAACCTATTCTATCAAACTTCGATTCCTAAATAATCACATAACTTATAATCACTAGTAAAAAACTAAGCTCTAAAAAGCCACTTGATCGCCTAGATCTGCTTTAAAGTTATAACACATCAACACAGTAACGCTAGTAGTTCATGCTTGAGCTATCCAGAGATGATAAATAGTATGCAGCTGCATGTCAACCTACTCGCAACCTATCTACATCTTATATATCTTATGTTAATGATAGTCTACTAATTCTTTCAAGCACAAGGTCAATTATAAATGCTATTGTAATAAACTTGGCATGGCAGCACGAGCATGAATGCATGCTTTAGTAAAGTTCATAAGATTCAAGCCATGAGTTAGAGCTTAGTCTAGGGTCTAATTACTTGAGTGAAATATAAAGAATATTGCAATCAATCGTTAACCATTGCATGTATTTCACCACAAACTACTACAGTTATAAGATGGTCATACCATATACAGAGCATATAATGCATATAAAATATTTAAAATGAAAAGGTAAGATAAACATTTAAGAGTGGGTACCTTTGAGAATAATCTGTCAAGATCTTGCAGTGGCTCTGTGCGTATAATGAAAGACACCAGGTATTCTAGCATTTTGCTCAGATAATCCTTGTATTGACTGGAAAAACTAAATATAATCAGGCATACAGATTTTTGCTTACACTGATATAAAAATAATAGATTCTACATACAAATTATGATATTGTATTTATATACAATTAGAGAAAATATAACAGGGTAAGTTACTATTCATTACAAAACTTAACCCCGTCCCGTATTCATAACAAAGTTTCATAAAAGCCCCTAAAATATGTGTTGTTTGATATATTGTATTAAAAGTTTTAGTTCTTACATCTTACTATCTATTATTTATTAATAACAAAAGAAGTGAAATCAAATACTACAATTTTTTCAATTTTATAATTAATAGTAACTTAGCCCTGCAGTAATTTTTTACAATTCTATAAGGATGTATAAGGAAAAAAAAAGGACGATGTATGTGAATGCCAACTAAAACAATGCCTAATGTGTTAGTCACTTACTCACTTATACCCGCAGTGAAGCGAGGTTCGCGATAAATTGAACAGTTATAACCACAGATATACACAGAAAAGAAAATATAAGAAGTCCGAATATATTATAACCTTGTCATCTTTAGTTTCCGAGGAATGAGTTGTGGGTGTGCAAAAACATCAAGGTAAGCAGAGTATTCAATTTTACTGCCAAACTTAGAATTGATGAAGTAATTGAACAACTCATGCAGATCCAGGTAGCGTCCATGGCTTTCCTGCAAAGAATAAGCCATACAAAGAATTAAAACTCGATTACAAATGTTAACCAAAGTTGTCCACAAATAATAACTTTAGACAACAATATATGAGGCCATAGACAGAGATGTTACGAGAAACATAAAGAGTGACTAACCTCTCCACTGAACTCAACCACCGGTTCTTCTTCGAGTAATTGCTCATATTCATCAGTCGTGTCAATAATCCGTGCTGATGGAACACGCCTATGATACTCCCGAATCTGCATAAGAAATCATGTATTTATAGACTATGCAATGACCATTTAAATAACAAAATTATTTTAGCCCGCATTTATTCCCTCTAAAAGCTAACAAGGTCCTAATTTATGTGAATTATCAACTTGATTTCATTTGAAGCTGCGACAAGGGCAATGAAGTAGACTTCGTATTGTCACTGAGTTGGTAGTGAGGTCTTAATGCAATCAGATTAAAAGAAACAATTGATCAATATGCTTTCTATATCCCCCCAAAAGACTCAAACAGATCACATACATATAATTTAAAAAGTCAAACCACTTATGACAGTGAGCACTAATTCAGAAAATAATTAATGCATGGTCTTAACAGAGAATGGTAAATGACATGATAAGTTCAAAACCAATACGTTCAATAAAGATCCTAAAAACAAAGGGTTAATTTCATAAATACCCGGAAAGGAAGCTGAAACGCTTACCTCTTTCAGTCGGTCATAAAACGCGCTAAAAACATTAGTTCCCGTAGCAGTTTGTCCACCAAGAGCAGCAATCTCTTCCTTCCTCGCATTATCTTTATCTTCATATATATCAACCTAAACCAGAACAACCGTAAAGTAAGCAAAACAGCTCAAAATCTTACTTAAACGTTCCACAAAAAGATTAAAAAATTACAGTACATTATACCATTTTTCAGAACAAGATATACCCATAAATGCAAAACTAATAACAGAAAAGATTCGAAAGCGATTGGAAGTGCGCAAAAGTCGGTGCCGTCATACAAAACAGGCGTTTTTACGCTATCGTACAACTAGGTTCTTTTACCAATTACCACTGAAAAACTATGCTTGAATCACAATCTCACAGCTTAAGTCCTGCGGTTCACAATACCATTCACAACACAATCTGTACTATACGATACAGTTCACTGACATAATCCGTACTATACTATCTCAAAGATCCTATAGCAACCAAAAGTGTGCAAAAGCCAGTCAAAAACCCCTAAAACCTAACCAAACCCGTAGAGTATCAGTTCGAGTATACTCAATAGCAGCAATTAATGCAAACAATCATTTTACGCTATCGTATAGTTCAATCCAATCCAAACAGCTACTTAAATTTCTTTTACCAATAAACTATTACACTTAAGTCACTATCCCATAGTTCTTCTACTCCAGAAATTCAAGAGGGGTGTGCTCGCGCCCAAAACTGGACCAGAAAGGTTTGGAGCCCAAACAAACTATAACTAGGAGCCGCAAACTGGACCGAATGCTCCCGTTTTTGGTCGGTCCCTGTTCCACCGGACTTTCAGGTTTAGACACCTTTTGGACAAGTTGTGGGAACTGGGAAGTCATCAGACCGGACCGGACCGAGACCGATAAAAGGAAAATCAAAGGACCGAGAACCAGACCAGTCAAGCTTTGGCCGGCTCGGTTCATGCCAGTTTGGTCGGGTTTTTTTTGTTCAGTTCGGTCCGATACTTGGGTCGAAATGGTCAGACCTAGTTTACGACAAATCCATACTATACTATCTCAAATATCCTATCGCAATAAGAGATTCAAAAGTCAGTCCAAAACCTAATACCTGAGCAGAACCATACAATATCAGTTAGAGCATACTCGGTAAACATAAAGTCATTTCACACTGTCCTATAGTTCATTCCGGTCCAAACAGCTATATTTTAAATTCTTTCACCAGTAACAAACTAAGCTAAAATCACTAGCTTACGCTATCTGCTTTCCAAGCTCATAATCTCTAAATTTCTGTTATAATGTAATTATGTAAACATCCAATGTATATGGCGACAAGAATTTTAGAGTGTTTACCTTTTAGCGTTAAAACATAATGCTTGTTTGGCAACGAGCGTTTAGCTTTTAAATTTTGTTTGAACACTCATATTTGAAACGCTAATAAAAAGAAGCTTTTAGAGTTGACGCTTAGCTTTTACATAGAGCTACGCTACCAAACGCTTTTTATAAAACTAACAACTACTACTTACAGCTAGTTTTGCCAAACATACCCTAATCACTAGCTTAGAATATCAGTTCCCAAACTTGTAATCTCATATCTTCGGACATCACTTAATAAACAAAACCTCATCGAATATCAAACCCTAACCCTAAACATCACAAACACTAACGACAATCAAAATATCCGTTGTGTTTGGCGACGAGCATTTTGGAACGTTCACCTTTTAGCGCACAAACATAATGCTTGTTTGGCAAAGAGTGTTTAGCATTTGTACTTTGTTCATACGCTCCTAAATTATAACACTAACATCCGCAATGTTCGGCGACGAGCATTTTAGAGCATTTACTTTTTAGCGTTTAAAATACTCCTATATAAAACACTAATAATTACACATACAACTACCTTACAAAAATGTAATCGCATTCCCGCATCGTCATACTAATAGAAAAAATTACTTAAAAAACATAAAAGCATTCAATATGAAACCCTAACCCTAGATGTTACAAAAACTAAATAAACAGCAAGACGTACAAGTTTGTGAGTAGTGGAGGTGATTTGATCAATCAAAGTACGAACACGGTGACTCTGCGACAACCGGTCCTTGCTTGTCGCCGGTTCGTTTTGCAAATCCTTCACGATGAGGCGTTCGAACCGTTCGGTGTCTTCGTGAGCTGACCGTGTGAGCTCTAACAATGTCGATGACATTGTTTTGTTTACTGTGTGTTTGTCTGTTAGGGTTTGTGTGTTAGGGTTTGTGATGATAAATTGGGGGTTTAGTGAGAGTGGTGTGATTGGATTTGGGGGAATTGGGTTTTGAGTGGTGTTGGTTTGTGAATTTTGGAGTTTGGTGCCCTTAAGTTATGGGCGTGTTAAATTGACCCTCGTAATTTTATATACTAAAAGCTTAAGTAGTCTTATAAATGTAAGTGGTCATAATAAATGGCTCATAAATTGAAAGTGAAATGTAGATGTTTCATTTGTTAGTATATTGATTTAATAGTCATGCATAAGGATAAGTACATAGGAGCTGAAGTGTTTGGTGCCATGAATGCATAAATTAAACACACCAATTAGTGGTTAGTCTTTTTACCTTCCCGTTCATGAGTTACAAATATTTTATCAACTATATAATGTGTCAAAAATCACACACAACAAACCACAATTTCCTCCACACCGCGTGCACATTGGGCTACAACTTATTATGGTGGTAAAGTAAGCATCATGTCGTCTTACTTATTTAGCATATTGATTTATATTGTTTCATGTAAATTTCACGTGTGTTTTGTGTGTGTAACAATGTAGGAAATAAAGATGGTGCTTAGGAGGTTTGGTAGTAACATCATCTTCTCTAATTGTTTAAGAGATCCTACACATCGTTGTCTTATCAATTAAGTGAAACATGCACGAACATTTTTACTTTGATCGAAAATGCAATATATTGATTAATTGTATTTAAGTTACTAACGATCTACTATATCTAATTGTTTTTGGTAGCACGTCAAGAATCATTAAAGAAAGAGATCGAGAAGTCACAAAAATTGTATTAAGAACAAAACATGCAAAAGGCCAATGAACAACAACGACAAAGACAACAACAACAAGCACAACAACAAAAACAAGAACAACGCCACAGACATCGGTGGGATGAATACTTAGCATTCATATTAATTGTACGTTATAAATTAAACATGCAATATTTTACTTCATGTAATACCGATAAACAGGCTAATACTATTGATTCGTTAGCAAGTAAGTTTGTTGAAAATAATGTGACGAGCATTCAATTTTTAATCAATAATTATTACTACACTTTGTTGGTGCATTTTAATATTTTTGCTCTTAATGTAGTTTTTTGTTTTGCGGTGTGTTAATATAACTATGGAGATTAATTGATTATCTTAATATGATTTTAGTTTCATTTGTAGAATGACAAACAAATTTGGAAAAATGAAATTGTTATATTAGTTATTAAGAGTAGAAAAATTATATTTTGAGATTGTTGTCTTCAAATATATTTATATATGCAATATGCTACAAATTAAATATACTAACAATATTGGACCGATTTTCACAATAATAAAAAAATATTGAAAATTAAATGGTTTTTGTGGATAAAATAAATTTCGAGTAACTAAGCGTAGTAATGTCGAGCTACCGTATTTGATATGATAAAGCAAAAGGATAATTCATTGTCACAAGTTAGATCCCAAAATATAAAGAATATCACTTTGTTTCGATTTTATATAAGGGTTACATTTATTTTGAAAGAACCGTATGCCTTTAACCTCCCTTTGACATTTAGCATGTAATTTATACATATTAAAAAATTACATGTGAAGAGACTCTTTTAAATGTAGCATCTTGAAAGAGTCTCTTCACATATACTATTTCAATGTCAATAAACTATTTAAATGTGTGTCATGCTTAGAAAATGTGTGATAACATCACAACTTAGATATATAATGACGAAAATAAGTGCCAAATATTACGCTATGAACACTTATATACAACCCATGTAATGACGAAAATTAGTGTTGAAAAATACACTAACAAACATTTAGATTAAGCCCGTGTGCATCACACTGGTATGAATGACTCGGTCTAAATATAAAAGTCACCAAACAACTAATTAAACTCATTCATCTTAAACTCATGCGATGCTTACAAAAGTTGTGATACCATCACAACTTACAAACCTAATGACGAAAATAAATATCACACATTACACTATGACCAATTAGATAGAGCCCGTGTGCAACATACGGGTCTGAATGACTATATACTAAAAGCTTAAGTAACCTTATAAATGTAAAATGGTCATAATAAATGGCTTATAAATTGAAAGTGAAATATGCAAGCTCCAAGCAAACCAACCATCTCACGAAAATGTCAGGAAGATGAAGTAAAACATAACCAATTGAGAATAAATGCAACAAATAATCTTTTCATAATCTTTTCGGTTGCTTTTTGAAGATTATAAATAGCCACTATCACCATTTTCACCACATCATTTTTTCCCGATTTTCACCATCATGAAACAATCAATAACCCTTCAAATCCAACAACATTAATCGAACAACCAACATCAACCAACAGCAAACAACTTCACGTCTCACAACTGACAACAACAAATCCAAAACTATGACTTAAAACTGAAGAAAAAAAAACAATCCTACAAACTAGACACAACCATGAACCCTCACAATCACACAACTACAAGAATCAAATTTGTTTAAACCTAGCTTCATTAATATCCGAACTTATTCAAGAAAGGGCCATAAAAAACTGTTACAATCTTTCTTTTTGTTCAGTTTGAAAAACAAAAACGCAAACAATATCAAATCACCGTACCCGAGACCCATCCTAGGATCTT
This sequence comes from Artemisia argyi, assembly GCA_030686995.1. Taxonomy (NCBI): domain Eukaryota; kingdom Viridiplantae; phylum Streptophyta; class Magnoliopsida; order Asterales; family Asteraceae; genus Artemisia; species Artemisia argyi. The sequence goes on from CM060692.1 coordinate 156,360,834, forward strand.
GAATCCGTTTAAACACGTCCTTGATTCATCTTGAACATCAAAGAAGAAAAAGGTCACAATAAGGCTGTGTGTTTGTGTTTGATTCGGATTTATGATGAACTTGATTAGATTTGAACCACAAACGAAGACACATGTTAGGGTTTTGTTCCGATTTTGTTATTCAAATCGTTAGATGTGTGATTATTTTATTATTTGATGGTATTAAATGAGCATGAGATGTAATTGTTTGTGAGGAGAAGATATATTTGATGATGGTGATAGATGTGTTTGTGTGTAAGTTTAAAGATAGGGGCGGAGTACACAAAAAGTAGGGTTAGGTCTAATTGTGTTTAGTTAAATATTGGATCTATTGATTGATTAGAGCGGGTTTATGATTCGGACTTGGGTCACTCGATCTGATTTTTTATTATACAAATTATAGTTTATAATCTCGAATATACTAATTACTTTAATGTTTTATGTTTTTATAGTTTTGTTAAAAAAGAAATTTGTTTTATAGTTCACTTTTAATAATATAATTTATTTCATCTTTATCCACAAATGGTGCAAAGCAATAGACTAAAGATAAAACAAATACGTAGTAATGATTCGAGTAATCATATCCACAATTAGTATCAGCAATTAAGCGATTATGTTATTTTGAGGATTTACCATTTATATAACTTTACTGTAGTTTAAATCTTACACAATAAATAATATCATTTTGACGATTTATGTAGTTTAAACAATATAGATATACCATTTATATGATCTATTGTAAATGAAATTTAAATCTTACTCAATAAGTAATATCACTATTGAAATTAATTGATTATCTTAATATGATTTTAGTTTCATTTGTAGAACGACAAACAAATTTGGCAAAATGAAATTGTTATATTATTTATTAAGGGTAGAAAAATTATATGGTGAGATTGATGTCTTCAAATATATTTATATATGCAATATGCTACAAATTAAAGATACTAACAATATTGGACCGATTTTCACAACAATTAAAAAGTATTGAAACTTAAATGGTTTTTGTTGATTAAATAAAGTTCGAGTAATTAAGCGTAGTAATGTGGAGCTATCGTATTTGTTATGATAAACCAAAAAGATAATTCATTGTCACAAGTTGATCTCAAAATATAGAGAATATCCATTTTGTTACGATTATATAAGGGTTACATCTATTTTGAAAGAACCGTATGCGTTTAACCTCCCTTTGACATTTAGTATGTAACTTATACATATTAAAAAATTACATGTGAAGAGACTCTTTTAAATATAGCACCTTGAAAAAATTCTCTTCACATATACTCTTTTAATGTCAATAAATATTTTAAATGTGTGTCATGATTAAAAAATGTAAGATACCATCACAACTTAGATATATAATGACTAAAATAAGTGGCAAAGATTAAGTTATGAACACTTATATACAGCCTATGTAATGACAAAAATTAGTGATGAACAATACACTATGAACATTTAGATTAAGCCCGTATGCATCGCACGGGTCTGAATGACTCGGTCTAAATATAAAGGTCACCAAACAACTAATTAAACTCATAAATCTTAAACTCATGCGATGCTTACAAAAGTTGTGATACCATCACAACTTACAAACCTAATGACGAAAATAAATATCACACATAACACTATGACCAATTAGATAGAGCCCGTTTCCAACGCACGGGTCTAAATAACTAGTTCATGTCATTATAATAATTATAGGGTAAATTGCAAATTTAGTGACGTTTTGTAAAAGTGCAAAAAATACATCGAGTCATAAAGGCATACAAAAACGCCACTCATGTTCCATATAAATGCAAAAAGACACCGAGACTAACTTTTTGCTAACGCCCGTTAGTCGAAGGTATTATCGCCATTTCACTCGTTTCCCGCCTTTGACTAGCTACACTTTATTTCAGTGACCAAATTTGCAAAGTCTTAACTTAAGTTTGCAGCTAAAACACACGTGGCAACCGAAGAGATTTCCTCGGGACTTTTTTTCAAAGACTAATAAATTTGCAACATTTTAACCTTTCCCTCCCAAAGTAACACGGCAACCGAAACGATTGCATAGGGACTATTCATTTCCGTCTACATTTTGCTTATTTAAACACACCAAACCACACACACATTCCACCAAAATACAGATAAACCCAAAGAACAAAACCAAGAAGCAGATGGCTATCTACATTGGTTCCGAGGAAGAGGAGTACGAAAGTTTTGAAGAACGATTATCTAATGGATTTACTTCTTGATGGTTATGGCGCTGAACCAATTGACGAGTATGGTTCTTACAGGAAGGTACCGAAGGAGTTGAGGAAACAGATGCTTACTTGGCCGGGAAACAAGATGGCTACTATGAGATGCTTTTGGGTGATACGTAGGAGGAGGAGGAGAAGCAAGAGACTGTGGATACCGGTATACCATAGTTTAATGAGTTGAAATAGAGGATCTCCCATCTTGAAGATGTGTTCAAGCATCTCAAGGATAAGAAGGAGAGGAAAGAAAAAGAGATGAAGAAAATGAAGAAAAGGAAGAAAAAAGGTGATGCGGAAGGTAGCGGGTCAAACTTCTAAACAATTGTGTGTTTAGAAAGTTTTTTTGGAAATTTGTAATCTTGTGAACTCCTCCTTATGATCAATGAAATTATGTTTCTGTTTAGATGTTTATGTTTCAATATTTATGTTTGTTTTTCAATTTTTATGTTTTTGTTTCAAATTTTTTGTTTGTGTTTCAATTTTTATGTTATTGTTTAAATTTTGGATCTTTATGTTATGTGTTTACAATTTTTAGACTAAAATATACCGTTGGTCCCTAAACTTTCCACAAAGCATCGCAATGCACCCTAACTTTTAAAATTCGTCGCCAGGCATCCAAACCTTAGGATTCTGTGTCTGATTGCGCCCTTGACCCATTTGGGTTGGGTCAACGCACGTTTTATGTTCTAGTTTCAGGGGCATAATAGTCCAATCACTATTTAACTATGATCTAACCCAAGCAAAACCCGACACTCAACTTGAGGGACCAAATGTGAGCACTCAACTTAATAATTGGCGGGAGTTTTAACAATACCAACGACAACATAGACAAATTGAGGGACCAACAGTGTCTTCCCTGACACTCTCTACACTGGTACAAAAAGTGCTATTGGTCACGCATGGTCGATTTTGAAATGTCACACTGTAACATTTATACGTGACTAAATGTACCATAATAAAATGAACAGCCATACTTGATCCGACTTGTGTGACCATTTCGGAATTCTATTGTCACACATTTGAATATTTTTGTGACTAGAGGTAACTGGAATTTTTTTTTTTTTGATTATTTAGTCACTTTTAATTCGAGACGTGTGACAGATACAAATGAGCTCGAAACATTAGTCACACTATAGATATACATATGTGACAAATATATGTCACACAATTTAAAAGTGTGACCAAAATAAATATATGGTCACATGAGGTAATTGTGTATGTGGCTAAATTATATAGTCATGTTTGTCACACATTATTTAAACGTGACTGCTAATCTTTGTTAAATATTTAGCCACATATGAATGTGAAATGTGTGACAACTGAAAAGTAAGTTTGAAGCGTTAGTCACGATATGCATTTAAAAGTGACAAATATATGTCACACACTTGAAGAGTGTGACCAAATGTCATATACGGTCACACTAAACCATAAACATACATGATTAAGTGTAACCAAAATTTGATACATATGGTCACGTAAGTTAATATGTGTGTCTAAAGTCTAGTGTGTGTTTGTTTGCCACAACCTAATGTGTATAGTCACATTTAATTGTAGCACGATCATGTGACTATAGGCTTTACAATAGTCACACCATATCACAAATGTGTATCTAAATCATGATTATCGCCACGTTATAAGGGTATTATATGTGACCAATACATTCAAAATAGTCACATTGTGAATTTCATGTGACTATTATTTATAGCAAAATGTGAACTCAGTTATCATTAACCTTGATATTAGTCACATTGAGTTACACAAACAACAGAGTTGTAATAGCAGTAGTAACTCTTGTAATAGCAGTAGTAACTATTGTAATAGCAGTAGTAACTTTTGTACAAACAACAGAGTTGTAATCTCACAAAAGGTGAATTATATATTACTTACCAAAAGGTTTTTTACAACATAATGAAAACAGAGAAGCTAAAGTACGTACCCCTGCTACCTCCAAACACCTACTTATCAGCTTGTTTTCTTCACATCATACAATGCTCTCTTATACTGAGCATGAATTCTTTCAATGAGATCTTTAACTACCTCTCTACGTTCTTCACATATGATCTTTATAGATGTCATCACGGCAAGTAAACTAGCAGGCAAAGGATATTCTTTTTCTGCAAGCATAAAAACATCAATTTCACCTTGTGTTGATAAGTGATGTACATTGCAGCTATCATAGAACTTCCATGAAGTTGAGAAATGATGGCATGGAAAGTTCCAATAGATATCAGCTAGATCAAGTTTATATAACCTATGTAATTCAACCCACAAATCTTGCTCTTTTGCATCTAGCTTCTTGACTGTTTTGATTCTTTCTTGAACCAACTCCCATAATCTGTCTAAGTCTACTCTGTCAATTGTTCTTATCAAATCCTCAAACCTTTTGTACACTGTTGATCCTCCACCAGCCTTGATTATCTTCCAAGAGTTTCCAAATTTATCTCGGTAAATCTCCCAGTCCATGATTAGATGTCTAGCTTGAATAGGGTCAACATATAATGTTTCAGGAACAATCACCATCATCTGATCATGAGAAGAGCTGTCTTTTTTTCTTTGTGAATCATTCATCTTCTCAGCAGGTTTGTCTTCAATGATCTTTTGTTTCTTTGATGGTGTTTCTTCTGTACCCATGGGTATAAAGTTTTCAACATATTTCTTGATTCGGTAGTATAGATGTTCAATTTTTTCATATGTCATTCCCCTGAGGTCAGAAGCTTTATACTTACCTTGATGTTGTATGTATATCTTCATTTCATTGATGAGCTGAGACCTTGTAGGATTTCTTTTCCTCTTCTGACTTTGACGTTGATTCATTGACTTAATTAGGTCCTTCAAAACTAATTCTTCATATCTTTCATTTATCAAATCAGCAAGTCTTTGTACTTTGTCTTCCCCATTTACAATCCATATGTGTAAAGTTCTTTAATTCTAGCCTGTAGAACTTCATCCGCATCAATAAAATCTTGCATTTGCTCTCCATGAGCTCTTCTTTTCTCCTCTTATTTAAGTCTGAATTTTACTTGCTCATCTGTTTCAAATTCAGACACTTTATCTCTCCTTTTCTCATCCATAAAGTTAGCTATTTCAGCTTCATCAACTCTCTTTGCAACCTCTTCATCTGTAGCAACTTCAGCAGTAGAAACTTGATTTGTTGTAGCAGCAGAAACATCTTGTTGTGCCACCTTAACCATTTCTTCAACATTACTATTAGTAGCAGTTTCTCCCAAACTAGTATTAGTTTCCACTACCTACTCTTTATTTACATCTTCCAAAACCGCCTCATAACCCCCTTGTCAGCAACTAAATGATCATCATCCACATTATCATCACTATCAATCCCAATATCCATATCTACATGCATATCAACACAAGCACCTTCAGCATTTGTTGTTTCCTCCCCTGAGACTCTGCTTTCATTCCTCACCTGTTTGGGAGCATCCTCCAAATTAGTAGCCTTAGAAGAACTCACCCTGTGTTGTGCCCACCTTCTTCAACCTTCTGAACTGAGCTTTTCTTGACCTCTTTCGACCTTCCAAATATCGAACACTCAGCTTCAACCTTTTGATCTTTGCACCATTTTTTGTTAAGCGCTTTTGAAGGCCAAGAACATCCTCTTCTAACTGGGTACAACAGGCCTTCAGATCCTGTATAAGTTTCATTCTATTTTCACCAGTATCCATCAATTCATTTGTTTCAGAACTACCCTCACCATTTCTGGATGTGTTACCTTCCCTGAGACGTGAATCAACGGGTGTATACTCACTCTCATGTATGTTACCACTGGCCTGCTCCACACCCATGACATCCTCACCCTTTTTTTGTGGAAGGTTCACCATATATGGAAAAAGCGGTGTAACCTTTCCTGAAAAATCATTGCCATTATTTTTAAGATTTGAAAATACTTTCTTTTGTAGTGAGGGGGCAACATAAGTTCCTTTATGTCTTTTAAAGGTAGTCAACTGTTTTTGAATAATAAGTTGCAAAAACCTTGGATATAATAAAGAAGTACCATTATCAGCCAAGGTCTTGATCATACCCTCCAAAATCATTTTTGAAAAATTGAAAGGTTTTCCTTTAGCAAGGCATATCATTGCTGATGCCATGGTGGTACCAAACTCATTCCAACCTGTTGTTTTAGGACTTAAACAATGTAAGAGAGTATGAATCAAGAATTTCCACTGAGATGAGAAGAGACCTTTGTAAAATTTTAATCTATCATTCTTCTTCTCATACCCCATTTTTTTCAAACCTTTGAAAATGGCGGCATTTTCAAGACACACAATCACTTCATTATCTGGTAGGTTAAGAGATTCCCTAATAGATGACTCAGTTATGAGTATATCTTGGCCATCTACCTTAGCCTTAATCTGTTTTTCTTCATTAAAAGTTATGACCTTAGCAGTAGCCCAAAACTGCTTAATAAAAGAAATGCATATAGGAGGATTCACAGTTAATGCATACCTAATAAGGGTAGCATTCAAGAAATCGATTATCTGTGTGAATCCTTCAGAACCATCTGGTTTCTTCATAAAAGCGACCATGTTGTATCTGTCAACAAATGTGCGTTTTGATTCAATTGACAACACCATCTTGAATTAGGGTTTTGTGATTTAGGGATTTTGAAAATGATTGATAAAAGATGTTAGTGTTTGTGATTATAGAGAAATTATGTGTGCGTGAAACTGAAGTATTAATTTGATTGGGGTTTTAAACCGTTAAGTGTAAATGTTACCAATTCACCCCTGCACTCTCAGTTCTAGCAGTACAAACCCACCTGAAATAACGTTTTCTTAGCAGCAGATTTTTATTTTTTTTTTTTATTTTTTTTTTATTTATTTTTTTTTTAGTGCAAAGGGTGAATCATTATATTAATATCAACAAGTAATGAGAAAATTGAGCAATGAAAAAAGTACGGGAATTAAGATTAAACATTTTCCATTAAAACTTGAAATGAAAATTTACAAAATAATGTACAAAACCAGCTGCAGTAACGTTTTCTTAGCAGCAGAATCTTTTTTAGTGCAAAGGGTGAATCATTATATTAATATCAACAAGTAATGAGAAAATTGAGCAATGACAAAAGTACTGGAATTAAGATTAAACATTTTCCATTAAAACTTGAAATGAAAAATTACAAAATACTGGAAATAAAAGTTACACATTCTAAAAATCTACTAATCCAATTTTGGAGATTTCTCCGTGTCAAATGCCACATGTGCATCTTCGTAATCCAACCCATCAAACTCCACATCAGACAAATCATCATCATCCAATGTCTTGTACGCCTTGGGATGTTGTTTGAGAGATGGTTTTTTTGTTGCTTTGTACTCCTTTTCATCCTCAGCATGTTGTTTGATAGATTGTGTTTTTCCTGCTTTCTTTCTTTCAGCAGCCCACCAATTGTACCACGCATTTCCATCCAATTTAAATTTTTTTACACTTTTTGTCGCTTTCTTTTTTGAAGCAGACCTGCTTGAACCTTCTCCTTCAACCCGTTGTGTTGATCTCTTGTTGTTTGCAGACATTGTTTATGAATACTTCTTGCAGATTTTTGTTTAGAGATTTGATAAACTAGGATTTGAGATTTGAGATACACATGAAAACGAGTATAAAAAGGGGATATGGGAAAACCAAAATACCTATGTTTAATGCAGGAAAGGATTGATGTTTCCCACATGTGGCCTGAACCTTTTCAACATCTTTGGGCCAATCATGATCCATTGGGACGAGCGTTTGCCAGGGATCAATGCTTATATATAACTCTTGACAAAACTATATACATATTAGTCGCCAACAAAGACTAGCCACAATGGAACATGATTGACTTGAAGAAATCTGCAAAATTTCACGATTGACCTGATCCAAATATCCCTTTGGAAAGTAGTCTGACCATGGATTTGCTGCAAAAAAATTAAAAAAATATATTAAAAAAGAATGGAATGCAATAAACCAACATGCGTAACCCTTCTAAGTTCCCGCTATTGCTCGCTTTGTCGTTTCAACTCCCTTTGAGCAAAGGACTGCACCAGCCGCATTGCTAGATTGTTGAAAAAACAAAGCAAACAGTATAGGACCTTAGAATGGAAAGGTATGTTGAAATTCCAGACTCAAAGTAATACAAACAATCTACAAATGTTGAGTAAAGAATAAAGTCTAAGTAACATCACTCATCTTGAATGCAATAATGAAGGAGTGTGGCCTGTGATGAACAATACACACTATATCATTATCGCATTGAAGACGTCTCAATGATCAGGCCATATCTATCTAACGATGTAGATGGGTTCCATCGCTTTAATTGGACCCTGTTTTCTAACGATGTTTAATCTTGATTATTATTAAACATCGTTAGAAAATGGGGTCCAATAAAAGCGATGGAACCCATCTACATCGTTACATAGATCTGCCCTGATAATTGAGCTTTAAGTTCTTAGCAACCAAATTCTTACTATCATTTATATTGCTCACTTAAATGTGACGAACATACATATTAGTTATGTAGGTCCTACGACATTAGAGAGCTAATCATGAATCAATGAAATCATATTAAATTTATATCAACAATGCAATGAAAATATTTTCATTGTAACTAAATACATGAAAAAACTGTTTAAGTTCTTGATATGTTTATTGTACTTCAACCTAATCCTAAGATAAAATAAGCTAATCCAAGCAAACCTTAATATCTCTTTTGCTCTAATTATTCGCAAAAACAACACAACATGTTCTTCCTTATTCTATCAATACAAATTATACTTGATAATTATTTCTGTATTTTGACAAAGAGCAAAGATGAATCAATAATGGATGGACAACACCAGAACAAGTTTATGTTCATACTTGAAAGTGGTGTCTGTCCACCCATCACTGATACTTCTTCCATCTTTGATACTTGGATGTTTTAGCCTAAATATTCGCACACACATCTGCCACTTTTCTTCCTTATTCTCTCAATACAAATGCAACATAATTTTTATAACAGATAGTCAACCTAATCCTAAGATAAAATAAGCTAATCCAAGCAAACCTTAATATCTCTTTTGCTCTAATTATTCAAAAAAACAACAAACATGTTCTTCCTTATTCTATCAACACAAATGCAACGCAATTCTTATAACAGATAATCAACCTAAGCCTAAGAATAAATAGCTCTAAGGGGGTATTTGGATTATATTGATTTGTGATCTTATCAGCTTTTTGAGATTTGGGATCAAAACCTAGATCCGAGTGAGTTGTAACTATGAGTGTGAGTGACAAATAGAGAATTATGGAAATGTGTGAAGTGTGTTTGATAAGTTTATATACATATATATATATATATATATATATATATATATATATATATATATATATATATATATATATATATATATATATATATATATATATATATATATATATATATATATATATAACAGGAGGTGTTACACGTAGATAATGCCACGTAAACGCCACCTCATTGCCCAGTAATTCATTATGTGCTATGTCATCACATTGTTGCCATGTAAGCAATTTTTAATTTATTTTATTTTAAGTTATTTAATTAATTTCTAAAATTAGGCATTCTTTACCACTGAAAAATTTGGATTAATTGTACATTAAAAAAATGTAACTAACAAGGTTCGAACCTTAGATCTCTACTAACACTACCAAACATCTCAACCATTTGAACAATGGAACTTTTGTTATTTTCTTTCCAAAACATTATTGATAAAGCCACATAAGCTACGTACTATTCCAACAATAATAACCCTAAGTTAGAACAAATAACCAATACAAAACATATAACCATATAAAAAAATTATCAGTTTATTCATTATAATTTTTTCTCAAAACCCTAATAAAAATTCATCAACAAACCATGGCGGCTTAGGTATGTATGATGTTTTATTTGTTTTTGTGTTTTTCTGCCTTTTCTTTTTTGCAAGATAGTTTGAAACCCTAACAAAAATCCATCAACCAACCATGGTGGCTGAGGTATGTATGATGTCTTCTTTATTTTGGTATTTTTTCCCTACATGCCTTTCCTTTTTTGTACATTAGTTTGCTGGAAAAGAGAAGAATGCATCAACTGTAGATGTAAGACTTTTAATTATTAATGTACACGTTATCATAATTTTCTTCTATTATTATTCATGTACAAATTATCACGATTATATAAAAGAAAGTAACACAGGGTATTCTATGGCGTTCACTTCTCTCTACTCGAGTAAGTATTCATTATGTATATTCATGATAACAATCTCTTTTTTTCCCCTCAAAGCCCTAATATGTTCAAGTTCACACAAACTAATCTATTATCTGTTTTGCAAAAATGAGCATATAAAAGACTTCAATAACCTGATTTTAGTTAGAGTTACAGTGGATCATTCATCAATACACTTATGTTGTGCATTGATAGGAAAGTGATTTTAGGTACTGAAGCATAACACTGCAATAAAACCAATAACTTCTATTAGTGTATGCATAAGAAGTTTCGCATCTAAAAAAAACCATCCAAACACCCCCATTGCCATATAATTTAAATATAACGTGCTTTTAATATTACTATCTCATTGGCCTCAGCTCATAGGATGTACAGTTGGCCACAAGCATCATTAAGAGGTGTGACTGATTAAGCCATAAGCTTTATAATTTGTTTAATATTTTTATTGTTCTTAATTTCTTTTGTTGTTTTGTTATATAGCGGACAAACAACTATGAGTTTTGGCATTTGGATAGAAGCAAAGCATTTTTGAAAAGGCAAAACTGTGAAACGCTCAAAACTTTTTTATAACCACTGATCAATTGCCAAACACTATATCTCTGCCCATGCATTGTGTTTCATTCCATAAAGCATCAGCAGTCCTAATATATGAATTTGGAGATAACGGGTTAGAACAAATATGTTATAGCAAGAAAATTATGTATTTTTTTATTATAAGTATACGAAGAAAACATGTGTCGTATGTAATCATACATATAGGGATTCACTGAATAGCAATTATTCGTGAATAACTTCATTTTTTTTTTTGGTTTTTACTTTTGATCTTTATTTTTATTATCATTTTTATATAAAGTAGAAATGAAACATGGAAGCAGCTAACAATCGTTGTAATAATGTTCTATGTTTTGGTTATAGATACATTGTTTGTTTTGAGCTTTGGCTATGATGTATGTTATGATATAAAAGAACTAACGTTTATTTTTCTTTCATTACCAGGTTTGAATTTTATCTACCATGGCTGTTGATGGAGCCGCTGATGCTCTTGGGGTTCGTTACGCCCCACCTGATCCGACCTTACCCGAACCATGGAAGGGTTTGATTGATGGGAGTTCATGAGCGATGTACTATTGGAATCCTGAAACTAACATCACTCACTATGAGAGACCTGCTGCTTTGGTGCCACCGATACCATCAGGCCAACTTCCTATTCCCTCCAAACCTAAACCCGCGTCGTTACAAGCACAACCAAATGGTGCTCTTGGTCACCAAGCTCATCAAATGTATTCAACCCCTGAACAACAAATGCCTCCTCAGCAAGGAAATAACTTGCCTCAGTCGTACCAAGGTGCTCATATGGATCAATCACAGGGCGACCAGTATCCACATCAACAACTGGTGGGCTTACAACGAATAGACATGGACACGCATCCACGAGCAGTCACCAACGTATATTTCATGTTTTATTCTTACGCATTTTTGTGTGATTATATTTTGTATTCAGAACAAGATTTAAAATTTTGACACATGTGTATTGTTACCTGTTATTCTTGCAACACAAAGAACTGCGACACACGAACAGCCAGCACCAATGCCCGCTCTGGTAGACGCACGCATACCACACAAGGCACACTACGCTTTTACTACTACCAGTGGTATCCTTAATTAATGAATACATCCGTTGGGTTATATGATTACTTATTTTTTTTGTTATATTTAATTTACATATTAGTGTACTTGAAAAAGGTTTTAAATTTTGAAGATTTTCAGAAAAGCTAATTGCATATATAAGAATTGCATGTTACTACATCTTTGGTGTTCCTTTAGGACTCCCTCTCGGTTTTGCAGCTAATTAGGGTGTAAAGGTATGCACCTTACTCATTTATGTTCTACATTGTTATCGATTATGATGTCTACGGTTGAACTCCAGTACACTACCATAGGTCCCATTTGATATGCCAACAAACGATGCCTCAGTATCGAGACTAAAAGATATCCCGCTTTTTTTTTACCAAACAAATCAATTTCCTGTCATGATCCATAGTCGGTTTGCGAGTCTAATAGGTTAACAAAGTCGGCTGGTTCAGCTATGGCCAGGTATCGTCCATCTGAGCTGAACCTTATGGCTTGGATTGCACACATTCGTCCCTTGAGTATGGCTAATGATTTTGATGGATTTCTTATGTCCCATAATCCGCAGTCATCTCTTGGTTCAAAACCCTTATCAGTGCGTCATTGTTAGCGGTCATAACTCTCTTTGCGCCACTGCAAGGTATTAGCTTAATTCTTGCAAGATGCAAATAAGATGTTATATATTTCATATTCTACAAAATCATGATATTATCTCATTTTTAGTGAAGATTTTAACTTGACAATGAGAGAGTTTATTTCAGTTTATTTAATTCTCAAAATGGCTGCAACAACATTTAATAAATGAATTGGTACTATCAAGTCTCACAGGTACAATAACAATTTTGCTATTCATCAACAAGTTGGAAATAGTTCTCTGCAGTAGACCTCAAAAGGTTTCAAGATTGATCTTGGAGTTTCACTAAATGATCAGTGTAGAAAGAGGGGTAGCAATATACCTATTGACATGATATATACATATGCACTTATTCGTGCACAAATTATGGCTATGCTTGCCATGACTCAACATCATCGTAAAAAGGTATGCACACATCTCTTACATTTGTCCTGTTTTAATATTTTATCTAATTAGCCTTTGTTTTTTTTTCATTTTTCCTGTTTTTATGTTTTAACCCGTTTGTAGTTGCCTATATGAAAGGGAACAAGCTTAATCAAGGAGTCAATTTTTAAGTCAAGACACTGAAAAGCAATGTATCCCGGTAGTTACAGCTTGGCAACTAAATGAGCAAATGTAAGTGTTGTACCTTAAATTTTCGTTTTTGGTGTTTAAAGCTTAGTCTTAATTGGTGTTCAGGTATAGGGACTGTAGGGATTAAATAAGCAAGAAACTGCTGATAAATATGGGAAAGAACAAGTTTGCTTCCTAAGAATGATGCGGTCTTTGCTCCACCAACCATTGGAGTGGCACATTACTGCATTTTTTCATTATAGCTTTGTGTCTATTATATATCGTTAAAGGTCCAACATCATCTCCAAAACTGAAATGTATACACAAAGTATGACAATTTGTTTTTATCATCAAGATTATGGACTTCGTAAATGGAACTATCGCACCAATGCCTAGACTTATAATATGTGCCACAACACCTCTTTACTTCACTAAGGACTTTGCCTCTTTAGTAGGTTTTAATATTATTAATTTTTTTACTTTCCAAATTAAAAAATGCAAGTTGATATACATCTTTTCTTGGTAGATTTTCATTTTAGAAGTTCCTAATGATGAGATATATGTTTAACTAATGATTCTATTCTACATGCTATTTTAGGGACGCAACAGGATCCCAACTATGACGGCGATTGTGGGTGGCAACCTCTTAAAAGGGAAGTTAAGATAATAAATTGACATCTCTCTATATTTTGTTGCATGATAGATGTAATTTACAGGTCCCAAAAGATTTGGTATCTCGCTACCACTTATCTATGGAATAACAACAGTTAGATTCATTTTTCGGTTTAATTACAAGCCAACATCACGGGAACCACACACTCTTAATGCTTTAAATTTGCATCTATATAAACAACAGTGACCACACCCAAGCACCTTTAAAATACTTTTTACATCCGATTGAACTTCCCCTAAAACTTTAGTTTTGCAGCCATTCCAAACACTCTTAAAATCAGTAGCATATCTTGATATAGCATTGAGAAGTTGAGTTGTACTAAGATGGAGTCATGAATCTCCCAAAAACAGATAATTATGGAATTTGTATTTTGGCATTGTGTGTAGGCTTAAGTAACCACAAGAAAGATCCGAGCGCATGGTAAATTTAGAATTTACGGACCGTCATGTTAAGTAACGGGTTAAATAATTTGTGATAAAAAAAAGGTGAAACGATGGAAACTGAAACAAGATATTAAATGTCTGTTCGTTTTGGATATAAGTTGCGCCTTTTGTTTTCCTAATTCCAGGTTGTTTGATGTTGTGAAAATACAGGCTTTCGTTGTAAATAGTTGGGTTGTTTGGATGAGTCGTGGAGATCAGGCATTTAAGATGTCAAATGCGTTTGAAGTTGTGGCGAGAAGTGAGCAAGGCGTGCTTGCTGTTGTGGAGTGCGTCGGGAGGCGGCATGTTTCAGTTTTTTATGATGATGTTTTCGGCGTTGTGTCAAACAGTGCCCATCCCCATAGTGAGAAGGTTTCTTTCTTTCTAATATAGTATGGGAATTTAATCTTTATGTCCAATAGAGTTTCATAAGCATAAAGAAGATTAACAACATAATCATCCAATGTAATTATTAAGAACCATCTCCATGTTAATATATTTTTAGCTCTTCAACATGATAAATGAGCAAACACAGAACATGAAACAAATTGTAGACAAGCTAATAGTATTGATACAGAAAACAATGGAAATAATGTATTTATATGTATTTATTTTATGAAAATAAATTACGGTTTTAGCTCATTTTTCATAATATTTACATATGGATAATTAGAGTTTGAAGAAGTCACTGAACAATTCAGGTTTATTTGAACTCACATCAAGAGTATCGACCACAAACACAAGGTAACAACAGTTTTTAATTCATAAATTTATGTTATTCGAGCTCCTTTTTCCTTTCAAATTGACCAGCACAACGTATTGAATTTCGTTACTACATCCGGTATACCTTCGCAATCTGTAAACTTACCATTTATTTTGTCATCACCATCCACTCTATCTACATCCCATATGCAAGGAGACTCTGGGAAAGCTGATTCTAGGGTTTCACCATGTTCTATTGTTGGAAATATTGAAAATCAACCGATTCTTACTATTGCTACACCTGGCATATCAACTTCACCTTTACTTTCAGAGTTCGCAAGTCCAGATGGAAATCATGGCAATGGTGCATCAATTGTTGCCGAGAAGTCAACTACTGTAGAAGTTCCTATGGACTTATGGAGTGCTTACTCAAAGTACTTAATAAATTGTACAATAAAATGTTGACATATTTGTTTGCATTAGGTCTCTCTTAAGATAAATATAAAATAACCAAGTGCTGAAAAAAGTTTAATCAACTATGGTCAAGTTTATATTTTAGCTAATTAACACGTTTTAGGATTGAAACACTATCATAGTTACAAAAATTGTGATTCAAGCTAACCAGCTTCTAGATATTTCCATTTAGGTAATTTGTCCTGGTTACAAGGTAAAATGATGAGTGATCAGTAAGTAACTATATGGCAAGCTTGACTTTTTCTAACATGGTTTCAAGAAACCGGTTAGCAGAGAAAGTCACCTTAAATGGAAATTAACTTTGACAAGTTTCTCTAGGGCAAAAATACTTAGTACAGTTTTTTAGCAGTTAAGCTAATAAGAATGAAAATGATATAAACCATAGGACCTGCAGCCGTATGAGCATTACCAATCTTTCTTTTGGCCAGTCAAATAGAAATTTGCCCAAAGTCACTTGCCTCTTTTCTGAAATATTCCTATATAAATATGTTTGCTAACACCTTTTCTTTGCTTTATATGTTAATTCAATTTCACCGAAAATCCGTTACTATCGATATGATGGATAGCATTGCAGGGACCGCACCAAGTAATGTATCTAGAGTTCAAGTTGATGAGGACTTGGTTTGCATGGTAATAGACAACCTTCAAAAAAGTGTTGTTGTAACCCAAGATGGCTCATCTATAAATATGATGGATAGCATTTTGTAGTCGATGAGGACCTGGTTGCTATAATAAAACATTATGTTCAAGAAAGTGCTTTTGTAACCCAAGATGCAATAACTCGAACGAGGAAAACGAAACATTAGAGTGTTAACGAGAGATTTATGTATTTAAATTGTTTGGAGGCTTCAGAGTTGGAATGCACTGAACTCATACCATAAAAAACCCTTGGATTAAGGTATTATGTTTGTAGTTCTACATATATGTTTCTTTTTTTTTTTTTTTTTTTTTTTTTTTTTTTTTTTTTTTCATGCTTTCTAATGAAATATGTTATGTTGAATTCAGTTTGAAGTTATATATTTGTTCTTTTTTATATATGCCTATATTATTGATTTGCTATTACTTAATTTTAACTAAACGGTATTCACAAAACATGCCCACCCAACAGTAAAAAACTAACATTTTCTTATTATAAATATAATTGATTAGTAGAACATATTAATAAACTACAAAACATTTTCTTATTATAAATATAATTGATTAGTAGAACATATTAATAGACTACAAAAATACCCGTAAAGTAATACAAACAACAAAACAAAAGAAAACAACCCTGTCTTTAAGAACCAAAAATAAGTTAAGTAGTACCATCAAAACAAAAAATACAACTAAACATAAACTAATACATTTTAAACAATAATAAAAAAACACCGTACTTTAAAAAGGAATTTTCGTTAAGTAACACCATAATTTTACTACACTTCTTTCAGTATACAAAAAAATTTCAATGATATTTATAAGTCATGCCCGCCCATCGGGCGGGCTTTATATATATATATATGTATATATATATATGTGTGTGTGTATATATATATATATATATATATATATATATATATATATATATATATATATATATATATATATATATATATATATATATAGGGGGCCATTCATGTGAGAAATCTCATTTTTGTGAGAACGCGAGAAGAGATCTTAGCCATCCATCTAATCCCTCATTTTTTTAAATCTAATGGCTAATATTAGCCCATCATTTGCACTAGCCAAGGATATTTTTGTAATTACCAACCCAACATATAATATATAGAAAAAAACACACTAACTCCTGCACTGAGCGTGAAAACACATATCAATTCTCTCTAATCCAACTAACTTCAGTAATCTCCTATCACAACCGCCGCCATTAAACCGCCGCTTCACCGCCAAATCGAACAACCACTATTCCTCCACAATTATCGCTTCACTGCTTCACCTTCTACAACCGTCTTCCACCGTCGTTCACCTTCTAACACCGTCTTCTACCAGAATTGCTACCGAAATCATCACCGGAGTATTAATTGAACATAAAAACATAACATTCGTCAAAAATATTACTGATGAAGAAGGAGATGTCAATGAAATTAGGTCAACAGAAGCTGAGTTTGATGAAGAAGGTCAACTTTTTCATTCAGACTACGAAACTGATAGTAACTATTTCTTTTGTTTTTTTGATTAAATTTTATTGTATAATTTATAATTATTATGTGTTTGAACTTATTATGATTTAATTTGTACATAAGTCACATGTGAATATATATGATTACTAATTAGGTTTTAAATGTTATAAGCTAGTTAATTAGAAAATTTTTTGATGATTTAAGTTTAGTAAGTGAAGATAATAGAAAGGAATTAAGTTTTGATGTTATTAATGGAATTTTGATGATTTAAGTTTTGTAAGATTATCTTCACATGTGAAAATATTAGCAAGGAATTAAGCTTTGATGAATTAGCGAAAATTTTGATGATTTGAGTTTAGTAAGATTATTTGCACATGTGAAAATATTAGCAAGGAATTAAGTTTTGACGTTATAAGCAGAATTTTTGATGATTTGAGTTTAGTAAGATTATCTGCACATGTGAAAATATTAGCAAGGAATTAAGTTTTGATGTTATCAGCAGAATTTTTGATGATTTGAGTTTAGTAAGATTATCTGCACATGTGAAAATATTAGCAAGGAATTAAGTTTTGATGTTATAAGCAGAATTTTTGACGATTTGAGTTTAGTAAGATTATCTGCACATGTGAAAATATTAGCAAGGAATTAAGTTTTGATGTTATCAGCAGAATTTTTGATGATTTGAGTTTAGTAAGATTATCTGCACATGTGAAAATATTAGCAAGGAATTAAGTTTTGACGTTATAAGCAGAATTTTTGATGATTTGAGTTTAGTAAGATTATCTGCACATGTGAAAATATTAGCAAGGAATTAAGTTTTGATGTTATCAGCAGAATTTTTGATGATTTGAGTTTAGTAAGATTGTTAGGAATTAAATAATCAGAAGAATCAGCATAAAGGTTTAAGGAAATACATCAAGTATGTTTCTGCTGATAAAGCACAAAGCAAGTTTCCACTGATGGATTCTGCTGAAGAACACGTTTTCCACTGACAGTGTTTCTGCTGATGGATTCTGCTGAAGAACACGTTTTCCACTGACAGTGTTTTTGCTGATGGATTCTGCTGATGCTACTATGACTCATACCAACAGCTGTGTAGATAAGTACAACTTATTCTGCTGACTCATATACAAGATAATATCTTTGTTGTAGTCATCAAATTGAACACTCCAAGTGAGTTGTAATCCTAGATACATGTTGTATCTTAATGACTAACATGATAAGTCATCAACTAGCTAGAATGAAGCTTAGTCATAAGCTAGTAAATTAGATGAGTCATATAGATTGTAAAAGATCTTTCCTTGGACTATAAAAGGAAGATCTTAGATATGTGTATATAAGTGTGTGATAATAGTGTGATAAAAATAGACAGATACATAAAGAAAAACAATAGAACAAAACACAAGATTCAAGGTCTTTGTAACCCTAGTGATAGTGAAGATCACTCGTATTATTCTGAATAATATTGAATCGTTTGGTGAAATACTTTCATTGTTCTTTGTTAAATAAACACAAGCATCACAGTTCCATTTCCAATAAACATTCTAAGTGTGGTTAAGTAGATTCCGCATACTTAATCATATTCACTCAAAGTATCATATTTACACATTAAAAGGTCCAACACCCATAGTGTGTGATCAAATCAAGTGATCCTCTCAGTTGGTATCAGAGCTTCCAGGTTGATACTTTTGATTTAGAAGAAGAAGAAATGGATACAGAATCTATTCAAACAAATGTTGCTGCAAAGTTGCCAGTTCTCAAATAGAATGAGTTTGAATTGTGGAGGTTAAGAATAGAACAGTTTTTCCAGGTGCAGGATTACACTCTCTGGGAAATCATTGAAGATGGAAACTCTTTCAAACCCACAACCACTTTATCAACAGTTGAAGGTAGGGAAATTTCAGTTGTTCAAACTATCCCTACAACTGCTGATGAAAGAATAAATAAGAAGAATGACCTCAAGGCCAGAAGTATGATGATGATGACCATTCCAAATGATCAACTTATAAACTTCAGCAAATTCAAAGATGCCAAGTCATTATTTGAGGCAATAGTTGCAAGATATGGAGGGAATGAAGCCACCAAGAAGACCCGGAAAACCCTTCTCAAGCAGCAGTTTGAAAATTTCTCATCAACCATGAATGAATCTCTTGACCACATGTTTACAAGGCTACAGAAAATTGTGAGTCAACTTGCTGTTCTTGGGGTTGATATACCTCAAGAAGATTTAAACTCAAAATTTCTGAGAAGCTTACCAGAAGAGTGGGCTATGCATGTTGTTGTTTGGAAGAATAAACCAGACATAGACACTATGGATCTTATGGATTTGTATAGCAACTTTAAAATTGTGGAACAAGAAGTAAAGAAAACTGGTGTCTCTAGTTCATATACTGGGAACATGGCTTTTATGTCATCTCCTAGTATCTCAAACCCAGTTAAAGATGAAAAGGTTGATAGTGGAGCTGGTGCTGCTAGTTCATCAAGCAGTACCTTTGGTATATTGAATGAAAAGGCTTGTTGTGCCTTTTTCACAAGCCAGAATAATGGGTCCATGCTTACTCATGAAGATCTCTTAGAAATCAATGATGATGATTTAGAAGAGATGGACCTAAAATGGCAAATTTCTCTTCTTAGCATGTGGGCTAAGAAATTCTATCAGAGGACGGGGAAGAAACTCACCATCAGCAGCAATGATACTGCTGGTTTTGACAAGTCAAAGATAGAATGCTATAACTGTCATATGTTGGGGCACTTCTCAAGAGAATGTAGAAGGCCAAGACAGCAAGATAGCAAGAATAGAGGTTTTGAAAGCAAATCCAAGACAGGGGAATCAACCAATCCAAAGGCTATGGTAGCTATTGATGGATTAGGATTTGATTGGAGCTTTACTGCTGATGAAGAAGAAGAAGCTTCTCCTCAGACAGCTCTTATGGCTTTCTCTACATAGGTAAAATCTGATAAAGTTTGTTCAAATAATTGTTCTGCTCTTAAAAGTTTAGAAACCTTAACCAAACGTTATGAGAATCAAAGGAAAGAATTAATTGATACAGCTCATAGCTTAACAAATCATAAAAGAGGTATAGCTACTCTAGAGGAACAATTAATACACTTTCAAAAAAATGAATCTACTTTTACTGATGTCAAAATTCTTCTTGAAAGAGAAATAATGTTTAAAAATAATGACATTTGTAACTTGAAAGCTGAAGTAGATAGGCTTAGTAAGGCTAAAGAGAATATTCAAATAAGTGTAGAAACACTATATTATGCATCTAAGGGTGTGACTAACTTAATTGAATGTCAAGTAATTAATAAAGCTAAGTCTGGTGTTGGATACAAATCTGTTCCTCCACCATATAGAGGTATTCCTTCACCCCCAGGAATTGACCTAGAACACACAGGATTACCTGAATTTCAACTACCTGAATTAAAATATGGTGTTCAACCAAAATTTAATGTAGTTGATAATGAACCTTTGAAAGAAAGTGAAAATTTAAGTAAAACTTCACTTCCTAATGACAAGGTGTGTTCTTGTAGAAAGTCAGATGGTCCAATCATTAAGGACTTAACATCTGATGATAAAAAGTTTAAACAGGTTATGTCTAAACCTGAAGTGGTTAAGAAAGCAAGAACAAAAGTTCCTAAGATAGTCAAACACAATACTGATTGGCCTAAGACCAATCAAAAACATGTTAGGCAACCAGTAAGATATTGTGAACAATATAGAACCATAAACAAGCCTAGAGGTAACCAAAGGAATTGATATAGCCTCAAGTCTCTCCAACAAAGAGATAACAAAGTTTGTTACACATGTGGTAGTTTTGACCATCTTGCAGCTTTCTGCAACCAATGGGTATATGGGTATGAAAGTAATAGAGTGAACTACAAAAGGCAAACACCTAAATCTCATTTTCACTCTAATTCTAAAAGATCAAAACCCAAAACAGTTACAAAAGCAGTTCTTGCTGATAGAGCAAAAACTGTTCCTGCTGAAAGGAAAATGGTTTCTGCTGAAATACCATATATGACTGTTTACCCAAAATCAACAATTAAGGGTGCAAAAACAACTTTCAAACATGCATCTAATATTGTTCAAAGGCCCATTCAAACAAAAGCAGTGGTCCAAAAACAAGTTTGGAAACCAAAGGATACAACTGCAAAGCCATCAGTTTCTGCTGATTGCCAAACAGTTCATATTACTGCTAAGGAAAACAGGGCAAATGCTGTTAAGGCCTCAGCATGTTGGATTCTTAAATCCAATGTTGCATCAACAATTCTCAAAAGATTACATCCCATTGATGCAAGAGGCGGATCCAAGTCAGAAATGGTTTGGATCCCAAAACAAAACTAATTCCTTTATTTATGTGCAGGGACATTCATCAGCAGATAATGAAGATCAAGGATTCTCAGATAGTGGATGTTCAAGGCACATGACAGGCAACAAGTCTTATCTCTCAAATTTTCAATCAGTAGATGGAGGCTATGTTACCTTTGGAGAAGGAATTGGAGGAAAAATTACTGGTAAAGGTACTATTAAAACCGGTAAACTAGATTTTGAAGATGTGTACTATGTGCAAGAGCTTAAGTATAATCTTTTTAGTGTCTCACAAATGTGTGACAAAAAGAACAAAGTTCTCTTTACTGACACTGAATGTCTTGTATTTTCTTCTGATTTTAAGATGCCTGATGAAAGTCAAGCACTTCTTAGAATTCCAAGAAAAGGCAACATGTACAGTGTTGATATGAAGAAGATTGTTCCAAAAGATTCTCTTACTTGTCTTATTGCTAAGGCCACATTGGATGAATCTATGAAATGGCATAGGAGGCTTGGTCATATTAACTTCAAAACCATAAATAAGATTGTCAAAGATGGTTTGGTAAGAGGTTTACCTCAAAAACGATTTGAAAATGATCAAACATGCATTGCTTGTCTTAAAGGCAAACAACATAAAGCCACTTGTAAGCCCAAAATTTTTAACTGTATCAATCAATCATTGTTTATGCTGCATATGGACTTATTTGGTCCTACAAATGTTAGAAGTTTGTTGCATAAAAGATATTGTCTAGTTATTATTGATGACTTTAGTAGATTTACATGGGTATTCTTTTTAGGTACTAAGGATGAGACTTCTAGCATCCTTAAGACCTTCATTACAGAGATAGAAAACCTAGTAAGCAAAAGAGTAAAAGTCATTAGATGTGATAATGGGACAGAATTTAAAAATAGAGTTATGGATGATTTCTGCAAAGAAAAAGGTATTAAAAGAGAATTTAGTGTTGCAAGAACTCCACAACAGAATAGAGTTGCTGAAAGGAAAAATAGAACACTAATAGAAGCTGCTAGAACTATGTTAGCTGACTCTAAGTTGCCTATAACTTTTTGGGCAGAAGCAGTCAACACTGCTTGCTATGTTTAAAATAGAGTTTTAGTTGTAAAACCTCACAATAAGACATCATATGAACTTTTTAGAGGTAGAACTCCTGAAATAGGATTTCTCAGACCTTTTGGATGTCATGTGACAATTCTAAATACCTTAGACCATCTTGGAAAGTTTGATGGAAAAGCAGATGAAGGATTCTTAGTTGGATATTCTATCAATAGCAAAGCATTCAGAGTATACAACATGAGAACTAGAAGAGTAGAAGAAAATCTACATGTGAAGTTTTTGGAAAATAAAACCAATGTAGAAGGTCAAGGTCCCAAATGGCTATTTGATCTTGAATCTCTATCCAAATCAATGAATTATGTGCCTTTTGTTGCAGAAACTAATGAATTTTCAGGTTCACAAAATGCTGATGCAACAAATGGAGAAGGATTAGAGAATGAGGCAAATCAAGATTATGTGATAATGCCAATATGGACAAATACAAGTGTGGATTCAACTTTAATTAATGGTGAATCTTCTTCTGGAAATTCTAAAGAAGATGTTGAAGATGAATACAAGGAAGAAAGAGCTAAGGAACAAGAGTTTCAAGTCAGAAGTAACACTGCTGTTTCTGCTGATAAGCAAATTGTTCCCGCTGATGAGCAAAATGTTTCTGCTGATGGACCATCAGAAGAAACACAAGCAAATCTCTCAGAAGATGAGGTGGATTTCAACAACCTTCCACCTGATAATCAAGTTCTTTCTACTTCACACTCAAGGATTCACAAAGTCCACTCCCTGGACAATGTAATTGGAGATGTACAATCAGGAGTGAAGACAAGACAACAATTGATGTCTTCAGATCAACAAGGGCTTCTTGATGCCCTTTATGCTTCAAAACAGCATGAGTTTTCAAACTCGTGCTTATTTGTATGTTTTCTCTCACAAGATGAACCAAAGAATATTCATAAAGCCCTAGAGAATTCAAGCTGGTTGGAGGCTATGCAAGAGGAGCTTCTTCAGTTTAAGATTCAAAAGGTTTGGGTGCTAGTTGATTTACCAAGTGGTGTTAGAATAATTGGCACTAGATGGGTTTTTAGGAATAAAAGGGATGAAAGGGGCATAGTGATAAGAAATAAAGCTAGATTAGTAGCTCAAGGGTACACACAAGAAGAAGGGATAGACTATGAAGAAGTTTTTGCTCCAGTAGCAAGGATTGAAGCCATTAGACTCTTTTTGGCTTATGCTTCATTTATGGGATTCACAGTTTATCAAATGGATGTCAAGAGTGCTTTCTTATATGGTACTATTGAAGAGGAGGTGTATGTCTCTCAACCTCCTGGTTTTGTTGATCCTGACCATCCAGATAAAGTGTACAAGGTTGTGAAAGCTCTATATGGCCTACATCAGGCACCAAGAGCTTGGTATGAAACACTGGCTTCCTACTTAATTTCAAATGGATTTCAAAGAGGCAAGATAGATCAGACACTTTTCACCAAGAAGCATAAGAAGGATCTTTTGCTAGTTCAAGTGTATGTGGATGATATCATCTTTGGATCTACAAGGAAGGAGATGTGTTTGGAGTTTGAGAAGCTTATGCACAATAAGTTTCAGATGAGTTCCATGGGGGAACTTACATTCTTTTTGGGTCTGCAGGTTAAACAATCAAGAGAAGGAATCTTTATTAGTCAAGACAAATATGTTGCAGAGATTCTTAGAAAGTTTCAATTTGCTGATTCCAAAACAGCAAGCACACCAATTGATCCTGAGAAGCCACTTCTTAAAGATATAGAAGGAACTAATGTGGATGTACACACATACAGATCTATGATAGGTTCTTTGATGTATCTTACATCATCAAGACCTGATATCATGTTCTCTGTTTGTGCTTGTGCAAGATATCAAGTAACTCCTAAGGTTTCTCATTTAACAGCAGTCAAGAGAATTTTTAGATATCTCAAGGGTCAACCTAGGTTGGGACTATGGTATTCTAAGGAGTCATCTTTTGACTTGGTAGCATACTCAGATAGTGATTATGCTGGTGCTAGCTTGGACAGAAAGTCAACAACAGGGGGATGTCAATTCCTTGGGTGTAGACTTATCTCATGGCAGTGTAAGAAGCAGACAATGGTTGCTACTTCAACAACTGAAGCTGAATATGTAGCTGCTGCAAATTGTTGTGGTCAAGTTCTATGGCTTCAAAACCAACTTCTTGATTATGGGTACAATTTCTTACATACCATTATTCATATTGATAATAGTAGTACAATTTGCATTATTAAAAATCCAGTGCAACATTCTAAAACAAAACACATTGACATTAGACATCATTTTATTAGAGATTGCAATGAAAAGAGGTTAATTCAAGTAATGAAAATTGCTTCAGAACAAAACTTTGCAGATCTTCTTACAAAAGCTTTTGATGTTGGTAGATTTCAATACTTGGTAGCAGGTATTGGAATGCTTAATCTTTAAAATTTTCAATATAATGTGTTCTTGTATATAGATTTTGTTAATGCATCCAACTTTGTCATCTAAAACTACTATTACCAATTAAAAGTTATTCATACAGTTAGTCCTATGCATTATTCTAATTCAAGGCAAGTACTTTGTGCTTTGTTCTTTTGGTTTTAGACTAACAATTTCAGGTATGAATGTTTGAGCTGAAAGGCTATTTCAAGTGAAATCTGCTGATCATTGCTGCTGAAAGCTGATCATTGCTGCTGATATAATAGGTTCATGATAGAAAAAGTTTGGGACTTCAAAACTCCTTAAAACTTCTTTCTTGAAATCTGATTATGATGTTTCACATTGAATTGATAAATTAGTTGATCAGTTAATAACTGATACAACTCACTTTCTATCATTTTATACTCTCAAGTATAATGTGACTAATCTACGGATATCTGATAGAAAGAACAGCGAGCAACAGTGAATCTAACACTTGTGTTAGAGGTAACAAATGCCACGAGCTGGAAACCCTGTAAAGAAAGCCTTTTGAATAGGTTTATCTGTACACAGGCAGTTATTTATAACTGAATACATTGGTTCTCACACAACCAGAGGTTGCTTTAAATCGAAATTTAGATTAAGTGTTAGTTACCACACTTAATCCCTTCAAAATGGTTGTAAGCAGTATGATTTTTCATAATAAAATCATATACATAATGCTAAGGCAAAAGTTTCTTAAAAGGATTTTTAAAAGACGACTTTAAAAACCATCAACAGATGGACCATGAGTCAAAAACGTCCATTGAATCACCTCTCATAGGAGTTAACACACCTAGAAGTGATGAGGGCAGAATCTTAAACTCTTAAGGAATTGATGGCTTCATGTACAAATTGTCTGAAAACATGGAATTTGCTAAATCAGATGATATGATATGATTGTGAGAGATCTTCCAAACAGGGGAGGAAATTGCTCAAGAGAGAAATAAATCTCAGGGGAGGTTACAAAAGCCCTTTAAAGGAAGATTAACCAAAGAAAAAGAAGGAAAAGATAAGAGCATACAAGATGATGACATGGTTTCTACTGATAAAGAACAAGAACAGAGATGATAGGAGAAAGTTCTATCTAGATCAAAAGATGAAAGGTTTCAAGTTCAGTTCACTACGTTTGTTCATCACTTCCAAAGATATGCTGAAAGATGATTTTTATTTCTTGGAACAAGCATCCAAGATACACAACATCATTGTCTCTTATAATTCTTCAAGTTGAAAATTGCACCATCTTTTAGTCCAAGATTGGAGCAAAGAACAGAAAGCTGATGAGTTACAGAGAAAGACATTCAATCACTCAAAAGAGAAGAAAGTTCAGATCACAGTCTGACAATGAAGTGTTTGAAAGATCTTCACAAAGTCCTCATGTAATTCAGAAAAACATGTTTGAATGTAATTCACATGTTTAGGGGAGGATTGTTAGGAATTAAATAATCAGAAGAATCAGCATAAAGGTTTAAGGAAATACATCAAGTATGTTTCTACTGATAAAGCACAAAGCAAGTTTCCAGTGATGGATTCTGCTGAAGAACACGTTTTCCACTGACAGTGTTTCTGCTGATGGATTCTGCTGATGCTACTATGACTCATACCAACAGCTGTGTAGATAAGTACAACTTATTCTACTGACTCATATACAAGATAATATCTTTGTTGTAGTCATCAAATTGAACACTCCAAGTGAGTTGTAATCCTAGATACATGTTGTATCTTAATGACTAACATGATAAGTCATCAACTAGCTAGAATGAAGCTTAGTCATAAGCTAGTAAATTAAATGAGTCATATAGATTGTAAAAGATCTTTCCTTGGACTATAAAAGGAAGATCTTAGATATGTGTATATAAGTGCGTGATAATAGTGTGATAAAAATAGACAGATACATAAAGAAAAACAATAGAACAAAACACAAGATTCAAGGTCTTTGTAACCCTAGTGATAGTGAAGATCACTCGTATTATTCTGAATAATATTGAATCGTTTGGTGAAATACTTTCATTGTTCTTTGTTAAATAAACACAAGCATCACAGTTCCATTTCCAATAAACATTCTAAGTGTGGTTAAGTAGATTCCGCATACTTAATCATATTCACTCAAAGTATCATATTTACACATTAAAAGGTCCAACACCCATAGTGTGTGATCAAATCAAGTGATCCTCTCAAAGATTATCTGCACATGTGAAAATATTAGCAAGGAATTAAGTTTTGATGTTATCAGCAGAATTTTTGATGATTTGAGTTTAGTAAGATTATCTGCACATGTGAAAATATTAGCAAGGAATTAAGTTTTGATGTTATCAGCAGAATTTTTGATGATTTGAGTTTAGTAAGATTATCTGTACATGTGAAAATATTAGCAATGAATTAAGTTTTGATGTTATCAGCAGAATTTTTGATGATTTGAGTTTAGTAAGATTATCTGCACATGTGAAAATATTAGCAAGGAATTAAGTTTTGATGTTATCAGCAGAATTTTTGATGATTTGAGTTTAGTAAGATTATCTGCACATGTGAAAATTGCATGTTGATGTGTGATAAAAACCCCTGAAGAACGTCCTACTATGGCTGAGGTCGTCATAGAACTCGAGAAAGCATTGAGAATACAGGTACATTTTATGCTACTGATATAGTCTCACATACTTGCGCAAGAGCTGCTAACTCTTGGATCTGCTAGGCTTGAGCACAAAATAACATTTAATAATATTTGTGTTTTTAATGCAGGGAGGGGAGGTATCCGATGTCTACATTCTTGGTAGTAGTAATGGCAATGGTCTAACTGAAGGAACCGCCAATGATCATGATCAGGAAGGGGATGACACGGGTGAGACAATGAGCTCGTATATAGCAGAAGATGACTCCAAGGTGACTGAGGAAACTGTTGACATTACTGCTCCGGTGAGTTCATCTTGAGTTTTAACCCAACCTGTTTATGACCTAAACCGTTTAACCCAACCCTTACTTGTTTATTTTTGGGTCATGTTGTATGTCCTGTAGGGAATTGCAGCCCCTAACAAAAGTCAGACTTTGGTTTTAATACAGGAAGATCAGAGTTCTAGTGTTCTAATCTTGGACGTCATAGATGGTGAAAGTATACCTGAAACGACCCCTATTAAAGATGCTCAAGAAGAGAGTAGCAACGATGTGTTGATGAGCACCAATGACAGAGAAACAACAAAAGAAGTCGTAGATGAACTAGTCTGCAGTGACAAACCAATCATCAGTGGGTAAAACAAAGACTGTAACTAGAACACGGAACTTGCTACATCTTCTGAAGATAGCAACGGTGACACTACTACCAGTATCTCTGATCATACCACAGATCAGGTAAAATCTTGGTTTCATGCGGGTGATTGTTTCTCTTGTGTTATTAACCATAATATTGATTAGAGTAAACGACTAAAATGAATGCAGGATGCACATAACTCTGGGTTTCTGAAGTCAGGCAGCAGAAACTTCGATTATCTACATCACGAAATCTATGCTGAGGTCATCGAACTGGAGGATCTTCGAATACCATATGATGAGATCAAATTCGGTAAGAAAATAGACATTTGGGCTAAGGGAACTTATTTGAAGGAGAGTACAATAATCAACAAGTTGCTTTAAAATGGTTAAATATCACAAACCTTAATAACATCAAACCAAAGCTTCTAGACAAGATTTCAACAGTTGCAAGGTTCCGGAAACATCCCAATGTTGTTGCTCTCATAGGGTTCTGTGACGAGAAAAGTAATGAAATAATAATCGTTTACGAGTATGTCAGAAGTGGGAATTTGGCGGATAAAATAAGTAAGCATCTAAACACAATTCAGCGCCTTGAGATCTGTCTTGATGCAGCTCGCGGACTCGAATATTTGTCAACACCTGGTATCGTTAATGGTCACATTAAACTTTCTAAAATCCTGTTGAACTCAGAATCGAATTCATCAAGATTTAAGGCAAAGGTTTCAGGATTTGGATTTTCGAGACTACTACTAGGAGATGTTCAAATTGCTCCGAGATCAATGGACCCAGCATATGAAGTCACGGGGGAATTGATGAAGGAATCTGATGTGTACACTTTTGGTCAATGTTGCTGAAGCAACTAGTAATTTAGAGAAAGCCCATACTTCTTTCGAGTTACAGGCTCGGGAATTTGCTCAAACGAAGGCTGCTGCAGCTGAGAAGGCCTTAGAGGCAACCAGCTGGATTGAACAACATGGAAGAATTATTGATGCTCTAAGAAGCAGTTCTATTCAAGAGATTGAATCTCAGTATCTCACATACAGTTAACTGGTAAAGAAAAATCTTTGGCTCTTACATCTGCTGTTCTAGTGGCAGGGGTTCCATTTACTATTGTTCCCAAGCCTACACAAGTCCAATGCCATGATATTGATCAAGAAGTTTCTCAGCTGATTTGTGATCTGGATCATGGCCTCACTGCTGCTGTCTCATCTCTCCAAACATATTCTGTTGCTTTACAAAGAGTTTTACCACTAAATTGGGCTCAGATTCTGAAACTTTCAGTTAGTACCATTTCTTCAGATGTTCTTTCACTTACGAGAAGACAGGGTGCTGAACTTGTTGCAAAAGTGCATGAAGATAGTTTTGAGACGGTCAAGAGCATCCATAATGATTTGTGTTTTCAGGTAGAGAAGTATGCTGATGAGATTGAGATCAATGGGATGTTAAAACAGAGGGAGAATCCATTGTGCTTGAAGAAGCTATCGCCAATGATGAAACAAAGGAAGAATCCAAAGTGGATGAAAAAACTACCGCCATTGATGAAGCAGTGGAAGAATCCAAGGTGACCGAAGAAACTATTGAAGATATTGAGGATGCTAAAAAAGAGAATGGCGAGAGCACAGAAGAAAATACTGTTGATACGAAGCCCAATGAGGAACCCATTATCATCATGGAAAAAGAAATAGATAACGATAGCATTGAGATTCCCACACCTGAAGAATCTAACAATGGTGACGTTAGTAATTCTGCTACGGTGAGCCCATAATCATGCCATGAAATAAATCTATCTTAACACACTTACACGGTAGTCTTAATTAATACTTGAACCATTGATCTTGCAGCTACTACATAGCTTTCGTCGCCCGGTCTTGGGTAGTGAAGATGGTCACAAAGCAACTGAAATAACCAACACTGATCATACCAGACAAGAGAAGGATAGCAAGGATGATACTGAGAGCAAGGAAGAAACTATGGAAAACAAGATTAGGCCAATGGAGATTTCAACGGTGAGTTCATCTCTATGTGAACTTCCTTACTTCCATATGCTTGACAATTATATACCTAACACAGGAACTAAAATCTTTTCCCAAGGGTTTACTAAGTAACATGAAAATAATAATAATAATAAATAAATAAATAAATAAAGAAGTATGCACCACAATGCAGATCATCCAGATGGTTCCAGCTCAATTTATCTCACAAAAGAAGCACATCCAGAAGCAAACAAAACAAAGAGAAAGACCCTAGCATTTTTACAGTAGTATAAATATATTCAATCGTAACCTTGAAAGGGCAGTAGGTAGTAGGTTTTAGAAGTAGAATTAGTTTAGGATTAGGAGTAGTTTAATGTTAGCCTTATTTTAATTTTCTAATGCTTTTGTCTTTTAAATTACAGCTCTTGTACTCTTTTACTTAAGTTTAATCAAGTTTCAGCTTTTATCCTAAATTCTGTGTCTAATTGCCTTTAAGCTTGTTACTGTTTTCAATTGCTCATTTATTGTTGTTTAAGCATTTATAAGTTATTTATAGCTTATTGAAAGTTTAAGCTAGTCAAAACCTGTTTTTCTTTTCAACAAATCCAAGCAGACACTCCCTTAGGTAGTGTTTGGCACAGGATATTTTTCTAAGCCTAAAACTATTTTTACCCAAATTTGAGATTATATTAGTTTCATTAGTAGTTTAAAAGAAGAACTGAGTAGATTTACTTAGTTTTAAAGTAGTTAGTTATATTTCTTAAAACGTTAAGTTTGGAATTGTCAAATCAGTATCATAGGTAAAAGCTAGGATAAGGACTCATTTACTTGTAGTGAATGCTTTCATTTAGTCCACTTTAGGTAGTAGTGATAGTTTAAAATCTGGTATCTTAGGTGCAATGGTCAAAATCTCATTTTTTGACCCATTGTCCCCTGCATCAGCATAGGTTTTTCCTTTCAGCTTTTTATCTTTTCTACTTGTCCAAAATCCAAAATTTTTGTTTCTATTTACAGTTTACCAGCTTGTGTTTATATTTCTAAAGCTTATTTGCACTTTACTTTACATTAGCTTGTATAAATCTTTGTTCAAAACCACCCTTTTAGTCCACTGTTCCCATAGCAGCCTTTATTGCTTTTGCCTTTTTGTGCTTATTAGCTGGTATAAACTGCTTATTTATGTCTGTTGTAGCTTATTTAGGAAATCCTTTGATAACTTTTGGATGTTTTCCCTTTAGATAGCTTATATAAGTTCTTTTTGTATTCTTTTAAGTTCTAAAAAAAAGGTCCCTTTAATTAACTTAGTCTTAGTCTACTGTTGCATTTTTCCCTTTTGTACCTGCTTGTTCACTGATTTTTACTAAGTATTTAGGATGATTTGCTTTATTTGGTTAGTTTAGATAAAATGCATTAGGATCCTTATAGCTTATTAAGGTTAGTTTGTAGCATTTATTTTGCTTCTTCAGTATTTGTTAGTATTTACTTACTTAAAGCCTTTTTCAATTCTGTCTCAAATTTAGCTTAAGTTTCAGCTTATTTTTATGTTTCATAAAAACTTGGTTTCACAAAAATTTATTGTTTCTAGCTTATAATTAAGTTTCAAAAAGAAAAAGTAAAAAAAAAAAATATAGTTGTAAAAAATGGGGTTGGTCGGGATCGAACTCAGGTCACATAACTCACACAATACACACATAACAATGGGTATCGGATGCAAGTGGGATACCAGCTCTAAGCAGTGGCTATCAAGCTCATCTGAAAGTGCAGAGTATCACATACAGATTTCAACAAGTGACCCCTCGGCGGTTATCATATAAGCGGGGACTAATAAGAAGGAGCATGCATTATGTTGGATCGAGTACCATGAGGATTAAAATCTTGACACTATATACACAATTACTTTTCTAATTAGCTCTTAAGTAAGGAGGCGACAGATAACCTAGGCATTGTGAAAATCCGTTTGATGAATACAAGCTGAGAAATGTCAAATCACCCCACCTAATATGCAGAGGATTAAAGGATAACATGCTAATCAAAATGGTAGGTGACATATCCTAATTCCTAAGTGGCTCTATGAAATGCTCAACGTCTTGGTAGCTGCTTGAAGAGTCCTGTACGTGGATTCCTAGAAGACTGGTTCACTATTTAAAGGACTAAAAAACGACACAGTGTTTAACTGTGACCTTATTATCTTATGAATTCCTTTCCAATACCGAAATTGATATCAATGGTTTTCACTTAACACTGCTTATGAAATATGTACCCACAAACAATGCGTATAATAAGTCTAGCAAAACCAATAGAAGTTTCCCTATCCTCTTTTCAAACCAATTAAAAAAATTGCATGAAAGCAGATATCATATGGTCACTGACAATTGTGCAGACAGACTTCTTATCATGGCGATTGTAAGATGTAGACAAGGTTGTCGAACCCATAATACATTATACCACTGCATTTTCCAATCAGTACCAATAGAATGATAACAGAAATAACATGACTCCCTGTTTGCATGTTAATATTGAAGACATATAATAGCGTGTTTGGGATTGCATCTTTTTTGGGCTTAATGGCTTATTGAGTTCATTTTTAGCAATACACATTTTTAAGTGTTTAGATAAAGATTCCTTATCAGCTTATTCGTTGATGAGAAAGGATACAAGTAATAAACTATTTGTGCAAGTCTCTAG
This sequence comes from Artemisia argyi, assembly GCA_030686995.1. Lineage (NCBI taxonomy): Eukaryota > Viridiplantae > Streptophyta > Magnoliopsida > Asterales > Asteraceae > Artemisia > Artemisia argyi. The sequence continues at coordinate 156,394,243 of CM060692.1, forward strand.
TTGATATGGTGTGTTATCAGTAGATGTATAATTGTGACTTGTGAGCCCCTCCTATACATATGATCTACTTTTGTCTTTCTATCTTGCCTTTTTTTATAAATGCATTGCATCGTAGTTGATACTTTCCGATTTTGTTATTTAAATCTGATCATCTGATTTGAAGACCATATATCTCATACAGGATCAAAAGTCTATTGTCTAGATGAGGCAAATTTGCAAGAAGCCAAGCTATGTGAAACTCTAATGCCAACATTTTCACAGTTGAAACGCAAAATGAGGTGTTGCTGAAGCAAAGGCACATCTATTTGTATATGTCTAAAGTTTTGTGTTTTCATCGTGGAGAAATATATTCAAGTTATAAAGCATCGAGTCACTAAACGAGTCACTTTGGGCTGTATGGAAGAACTTGCTCCTTTCTCAAACCAGGAATTGGCCACCATTGATGCAGATCTCAACTCCATCGCATGGATAAAAAGTGGGCTAGAAAAACCCGGAGCCACCCAACCACAATCTCACATCGCTCTCCCAGTCGAAGGACTTAGCTGAAGCATTCAGGTCTTATGTCACGAAGTTGATGCATATTCATGCATTCAGGACTTAGCTGAAGCATTCAGGTTACAGTTAACTGCTGACGGAGAAAAATTCCAACAATTTCAGGTAAAACTTATTTATTCACGTCTAGTTGATGCATATTCATGTATGATGCATATATTGTTAGGGAGCTATATTATGGTACTTAAACAAGGTTAAATATTTGTAGGATGCATTAGTGAAGAGCAATGAGGTTTTTGAAACATTCAAGCAAGAAATTGAGAAGGTATACGTGTCTTTCTCTGAACTGGGATCAGATATTTGGTTGCTTCATGTTTCTTATTATTGTTGTATGTGTGAACTTAGATGGCAAAATCGATAAAGGAACTCAGAAAGGAAAATACTTTCATAAAGGGTAAAACCGAGAAGTCAGACTATAAGCTCGTATAACTTGTGGAGGAGGTGAGTGCTGATTTTAAGCTATTATAGTTTTATTTTACCTTTTAAAATTTTTGAAAAGCTTCACATATGCAAAAATGAAATATTTGTTATTCCTGTGAGCAGCGCGAACGATTGAAGAAGCATAATGATTCAAGCTTTTCTTTTTGATTCTTGGTTTTCTCATATGGGCAAAACAATCCTGATTCGGTCCCTGCAGTTTAGATATAACAACAATCCGAGACACTAGATCATATTTGAGATTTCATTTTCTTAATCCAATTTGTTGTGTTGGTGCTAAGTTTTCGGCTTTTTGTACTAAAATGTCTGTGATCAAACATGTCTGATCATAAATGGTTGAGCCCAAGCATTTTTGCTTTGTAATGAATCTTAAGATATTGGCGTGATCACGAAATAGCAAGTTTAATCTGTTCATCGTATGTGCTTAGAAGTTCCAATCTTGAGTTTATTTAAGGTTTTTAAGATGAATCTTAAATATACGTCTAGTAGCCTTTCAAGATGTGTGAACAATTTCCTCACATGTGAAAATATATGTCTCGTAGCTTTTTAAGATGTGTGAAAAATTCTTCACATGTGAAAATGTACGATACAAATATTTTCACATGTGAAGAAAAAAAGAATATGATCATGTATAAATGTACGTGTATTTACTAATGAAGAAGTTTTATGTACGATGTATTTAAAAGTGTAGAAATTTATTCACATGTGAAAGAAAAAAAATATTCTCATGTATAAATGTAAGTGTATTTAGTTTTAAAGAAAGTCTGTTCACACATGAATTAAAAAAAAAAAAAAAAAAAAAAAAGTTTCATGTGACCAGATATACTGTGCCAAACAACAATGAAGTAGTACATATGAAAAACAATACAGAGCACAAGCTTTAGGCCTAACCTTAACCCCATGTTGCTATCAAAACAGAATTTAGATGTGCTACAATCTCAATTATCCAGAATTCATGACACCCTAACTACCTTGAGATACCAAGTAGGTAATAGAAAACATACATAAAAATATTCCATTCGGAATCCCTTATCAAGTTCAGCACCTTCTGCTATGACTTTTGCTCTTCCTCCGACTTCTGCTGTCATCAGAATCGGATTCTGATTCTGAGTCTGACTCCGACTCCGACTCAGATGTTTCCTTTTCCTCTGCTCTTCCACCTTCTTCTTTAAGTTCTTACTTATCCTTTTCCTATCTTCCCCAGAATCAGAAGATGAACCGCTTGAATCACTCTTGTCCAAAGATGAACCCGGACCAGTAACAGATGAAGACCCACTATTAGACTCAAACACAGACGCTTCCTGTCACTACCAGATTCAGATTCCGACCTAGACCTATGCTTCCGTTTGTTATTCTTACCTTTACTACTACCATGTTTCTTCCTAACACTCTTGTCCACTTTCACTTCTTTCTCAATATCAGGATTAAGCAAATCATATGATACCTGACCTCACATTCTCAATATACGGTTTTTAAGCTACTGTGTTCGGGAAGGTCGAGAAATGTTGACTCCTTTGTTTTTACACTCGTACATCCAGTGGCCAGGTTGGAAACACTTCTGACAATTGGTGGCCGTAGAATTGAGGTTTTTTGGTCTTTTCTTTCACCAAGTCTCACTTGTTATTCTGTACTCATAAGATACATCTGTCATTTTGCTTCTTTCCTTTCTTGCCATCTGCTTGGGCCTTCTTCTTTTTGACCATAAGCATATACATAAGTTCAGCTTGGGAGCGGTTAAGGCCCTTAGCAGCGTGTTGCAGCCTTGATTCTTTTGGATGCATCCTGTGCACCACCTTTTTCTTCTTTACCTGACATGGTCTTTGTCTACTGACCCGCAAATAAATCAAGAACAAGATAACAATACCAGATCCTGAAACAATCAAGGTATCCTGATCAGTAATACACAGACGTGGTAAAATAAAGGGCATCACATAGGTTTTAACAGGGGGTAAATTTATAGCACGAGTGAAAACATGTCGGATAGGTTGGGCCAGTAAACTCTTCTACCACGTATGATTATAAGGCTCATAATTATTAAGACTACGGGACCGTTCATTTAAAGAAAATAAACCTAGTTTTGCATCTCTAACGTTGTAGGAAACTAAAGGGTATGTTTATCTTCAGAGAAGTGTTGCAACAACCAACAGCCTTGGGTTGTTTGTGTCGTGACCTGAGCAAAAAATGAACACCCGTGATGGGGTGGGCTGCAATAGCAAAAACAAACACCCTATGGGTGTTTTACCACTTCTAGTTGCAGTTCACTATTTTTTTGGTGATATCGTTTACAGGCTTAGATGTTCTAGCAGGCTGAGTAATTTAATGGTTATTTCAATCCAAAAGTTCAGTTTAATAATAAAAAAAAAATCGCTAATCTCAATATTCTTCACAAGTGCAGATACTTTTAATATACTTAAATAATCAAAAAAATCGCTAATCTCAATATTCTTCACAAGTGCAGATACTTTTAATATACTTAAATAATCAAAAAAATCACCAATCTCAATATTCTTCACAAGTGCAGATACTTTTAATATACTTAAATAATCAAAAAAATCGCTAATCTCAATATTCTTCACAAGTGCAGATACTTTTAATATACTTAAATAATCAAAAAAATCGCTAATCTCAAATTTCTTCACAAGTGCAGATACTTTTAATATACTTAAATAATCAAAAAAATCGCTAATCTCAATATTCTTCACAAGTGCAGATACTTTTAATATACTTAAATAATCAAAAAATTGCTAATCTCAATATTCTTCACAAATGCAGATACTTTTAATATACTTAAATAATCAAAAAAATCGCTAATCTCAATATTCTTCACAAGTTCAGATACTTTTAATATACTTAAATAAACAAAAAAATCGGTAATCTCAATATTCTTAAATAATCAAAAAAATCGCTAATCTCAATATTCTTCACAAGTGCAGATACTTTTAATATACTTACATAATCAAAAAAATTGCTAATCTCAATATTCAAACAACTTGAAACTGCCAGATATTGATTTCAAATCAATTGTTTTTTAAACATCAGATGCAAGCTTGGATCCTATAAGTGTAGGTTGTTCACAAAGCTTTTCTGAAAACAGCCAGCCAACACATCCTTAAAATTCCTAGTTTCTCTTCTTACTATCCTTAGTCCATGGAAATTTTTCCTATTTACCAAGGGTCAAGGACAGCTAATGGCAATAGGTGCAAAGCTTCTCAAGTAGCAAAAGCTAGCTTATGGTCCCAAAATATCAGCTACTACTTATATGTCAAAACAAAGCCTAAGACTTTTCACTCGCGAATATACTCGTACTACACATAAATAATCAAAAAATCTACTAATGACATCAAAACTTCATTCCTTGCTAATACTTTTCACTCGCGAAGATACTCTTACTACATATAAATAATAAAAAAATCTGCTAATAACATCAAAACTTCATTTCTTGCTAATACTTAATGAGATTGTGACTTAGGTCAAGATTAACTTAAAGTCAGGTCAAATGGATGGAACAGATAAAAAAGGTTGAGAGTCATCAAAGTGTGTTCAAATGCAAACAAGCTGCTAAATCGCTTTATTCAAAATGTTGAACGATTTTGGTAAAAATATAGTTTTTGTAATCATTAGCACATACAGTATTCAAATTTTTTAAGAAAACCGCACATAAAGAAGTGAGTGTTTTGACCCACATAGAGAATTTCCTCTACTGACCTGTAACACAACCCATTTGACCCACCAATTTTGCCACCTTCATTCATCCCGGAGTCTCATAGCTTGAATACAATGAGAATTCGTAACGTACCTCATGACTGAAACGGAAAAAGTTTGTCCACTGATCCATGTTTATCACCTTATACTCTTTCTGAATCTGAACACATACATACACCTCCAAAGTGATTAATAAACTAATCATGCTTCCATTTAACAAAAGTTAGACAAAAAATTAGCCACAAACCTTCAAGTATTCTGAGATAGAATCAACTTGCTGACAAAATTTAGGCCCTAGAACAAGATCGAGAAACAAGCAAACACTCTCAAGATCTAAGGTCTTCTGTTTATCTTCTGAAATACATAAAACGTACATATACATCGTAAGGACTCTTGGGAGTTTTTGAAGGTATGTAAAATTTTCAAGAAATAAAATCATCTTCTAATATAGAAAACATGAGTTTAACCAGTCAAGCAGTAACTAAACGCAAAGCATAGAAATCCAGCAAATTTTCTGGCTTAGACACCTGCTCAATGACATGGGAACTGTTAGTTACTAATGTAATTGAATTATTTTTGCATGCATCTACAATGGCGAACATGAGAGAAATACCTCTTTCTGCAACTCCGTGAGTTTACTTTTAAGTTTTCTAACAGTGTCAGCATGCAGTGCTTTTATGCCTGTTCGCCACTTATCCTGATATGACAAGGATCAACTATCGAGGTGTGTATAATTGGTGATATGCGATAACTACTTTATCTACCATACACTTGTACCAGATCAGTTAAGGTGTGACTATTTTATCAGTGTAAAGACAAAAAAAAACTCTTTAGGTCACATAATCTTACATCGTGGGTCAAAAGCTTAAAATCGACTTTAATAAGTGTAACCTAAAAAATCTTAATAACGAAAACACATTAAGTTGTCAATGAAGACTTACATGGACCAGCTATTATAACATTAGGTGATTAGTTTAATAGTGATAAGTTTCTGATCATATTTGAACATTAGTTAAAGAGCTTCAAATAATGGACAAAAACTAAGTGAAGGCGGATCCACCCAACCTGATCTGTACTCATTGCCCAATGCATGTAATATGCTTAGCAAAATTTATTAATAAAACCATGATAGATATATATAAGAGGACAAGTTGACAACAACTGATAATAATATAATTAATGACATTCCCATAGTACAACAAGCAACGAGAATGCTGTATAATTGTATACTTTCAAGGCCGTCTAACCTGCAACTAACAGAAAAATCATAAAATTTAACTCAACAAAACACACCTGTGGCATACCTGTGTAAAGTATCCCTGTGTTTTAGCATTCATTTTCCTGCAACATTTTGTCTGTCAGTACTTATACATGTGAATTGCCTTAGGGATTCAAGTCATTCAGCTTAGTTGAACGCAGCAGATAACATTCCAAGCAAGCATCAAGATTCTTAACAAACTCCCTACGTTCAAAACTAAAAGCAGATATTTCAATTTATATGTCCTAAGAAAGACGACATGTTTTTGCTAGGTTTCAATGTAAGGGGAACGAGAGATAGTAACTGCCAATTGCCAAAGAATATATTGATAGCCTTGACACCGGTTGACAAGTTTTCTTTATTTTCTCAACATCAAGAGGGAGTCAAACACATCATCGACATTACCTCTATGATTTACTAACAATACCGAGGGGAAGAGAAATATGTAAAACATCACAGCTCACTATCATTGATAAGTTGTGAGCAATTAGTTTTCAGGAGGAAAATTCTTCCATGGTATTGAAACAGAGGAACCCTGCTCCTTAATGATGAATTGCGCATGCTTTACAGATCACATATGTCAAATCATAATATTATGGTTACAACATACAATGAGTTTAAATATATTGACACCTACATCTACCTAAATGTTACAAGTATATACTCAAAAGGTAAGATGTTTAATGACGTAATGAGGGAATGGATCTGAATAAACTAATTCCAAAAGAAAATAGAGTGTTCTCATGAGGTGGCAAAATGGGCAAGTCTGATGCTTTGGATAACAGGTACCTTTGGTACGGGCCAAAATGGGGTCGTGCCGGATTGATCCAAAACACGTTATTTGTCTAAAAAATATGGTTACGAAAATTTATTCTATTTAATAACAAACTTGTTTTTTTAATAAAGGTTAATAACAAAATTTATTCTAAAAAATATGATTTACGTTGTAAGAGATGATTTACTTAGCAGCGGAAGCCATTGAGGAGGCGATGTTCAATAACGCAACACCAGAAAATGAGGGAAATATGGATGGATGCATCTTGTTCAGTTATTAATCTCATGTGCTGAAGCTGTGGCATGTCATGATAAAGCACATGCTTCAAATTTATTAGCAGAGCTTCGAGCCAACGCCCTTTTTTTTTTGTTCATCTTTTCAAAGGGTGGCATCATGTTTCATGCAAGGGCTCACAGACCGACTAGCATTGGTGCAACCACTTGGGGCGGTTCGATTGGCAACCCCAATAACAAACCTAAATGTCATTGCAACAGAGAAAAAGTAAGAGGCTTTACGCCTGGTTTATGAAGTTTGCCCCCACATTCAGTTCGGTCACCTTATTGCCAACTTAACAATATTGGAAGCCTTTGAGGGAGAGATTTTTGTTCATGTTGTTGACCTCGGGATGACCCTTGGTTTGTGACATGGACATCAATGGCGTGGACTGATAGAGAGCTTGGCTAACCATCATGCACCGTCTCTACGCCACCTCAGGATCACTGCGGTTGGACCATCTGTTGACCGATTCCACATTATTGGAAATGAGGTGGAGGCCTATGCCCAAGAGCTAGGAATAAATTTGGAATTTTCGTTTGTGGAAAGTAGTTTGGAAAGCCTTAAGCTGGAAGACATTAAAACCTATAAAAACGAGGTTCTAGTGGTAAACAACATTCTCCAACTTCACTGTGTGCTGAAAGAGAGCCGGGGTGCTCTCTAAAGGTAATTCATGAACTGTCCCCAAAGGTTTTAGTCCTTGTCGAGCAGGATTCAAGCCATAACAGGCCTTTTTTCTTAGGGAGGTTTATGGAAGCACTGTATTACTACTCAGCCATATTTGATGCCCTTGATGCAATGCTACCTAAATACGACACTCGACGGGCAAAAATTGAACAATTTTACTTTGCAGAAGAAATCAAGAATATTGTTAGTTGTGAGGGGCCTAACAGAGTCGAAAGACATGAGAGGGTGGACCAATGGCGTAGAAGAATGAGTCGTGCAGGGTTTCAGGCTACACCGATTAAGTTGCTGGCTCGGGCAAAGCAATGGCTTGCCAAGCTTGATATTTGTGAAGGCTACACTATTATGGAAGAAAAGGGTTTATTGGTTCTTTGCTGGAAATCGAAGCCCATTGTTGCGGCTTCTTGCTGGAAATGTTAAGCAAGAAAAAAGTATTCCCTACTTCTATCTTCCATCCAATAAAACAGTAAAGCTGCCTGCTTATGAGAGAATGTAGGGAGAGGGCTTACTGTGTAAGCTACTAAATTTTAAAAAGAGAAAGGAAAAGCTCATTTCTAATGGATTAGTGAGTGACAACACTAATTTTTGTGGGTGTAACAGGAATAAAGATTTTGAGTCTGGTGTGTCCTAAATTAAAAATTTAACATTAATATGACAAACTGCAACTAAACATTCTATATAGATTATTACTGAAACTATATCAATTTGGTAACATGTTTGACACAATAACCATCTGGCCTGTTACCAAACATGCGCAAAACGAGTAAAACATAGATATAAAACAACAGCAAATTCATTGATGTAGCCTTCCTAACCATTTTTTAAACTTTAACTGTAGAGTTGAAAAAAAGGTAAGATAGGAAGTGTTTGTGGGTCAACCATTAAGTTTTGACCCATTTTGAGACCCACCGGAATCAGCCTGTTTCACCATCTTTTTAGCATGATCATGATTCATGCTGGGATCAAAGATCCTTCAAGGTATGGTGGGGGGAGAGTCATCAAACGGTATAGTAGATGTTACAGTGGCACACAAGAAAAGCTCTGCTGCAACCTACATTTGGTGTTGTATTTATTTATTTTGTTAGATTTGTTTTCGACTTTCACTTGTCAGCCTTTAATGTCGTAAATATTCAGTTATATACCAATAGTGTAAATGTGATTGTTTACATTCGTTATCAGCGAAGATATTCATATGTCAAAAGGTCTTCTAAGTGCTATAATTAAAGATGATTTTTAGGACCATTGTCGTCCAAAATCTAAATAATCATATGAAGAAGTGATTATTTCACCTTATTTATTCTAACAAATAACGATAAACAGAGCGTAAAATGTTCAAAATTATGGTTAATTGGTTGTATTTACCACAACGAAAACAAAGGTAACATTGAACTCTTCTAAATAGCTGGTAGTTGTTTTGGTTATCTACAGATCTTATATACCAAAAAGGGAAGAACATATGACACTTATAGTCAAATGAGAGGGTACTCCAGAAACGTCAGTTAGTGTTGCAAAGCTAAGGGTGATCTTCAGTACATGCCATTCCAACTATAGTTGATAGGTGTATTTGAGCACACACACACTTGGCTCAATTTTTATGGGTTCATATAAGTTTGATCCTTAGCTTGCGTCAAACAGAATTACAAGTGTAGTTTGGATCCTACAAGTGTATATTTAACTGTATCCACCCATATATGCTCAATGGGTCAGGCAAGCTTGGATCCTACAAGTGTAGGTTGTTCACCAAGCTTTTCTATATAACAGCTAGTCCACCCAACACATCCTTAACAGTCCTAGTTTCTCTTCTTACTATCCTTAGTCCATGGAAACTTTTCCTATTTACCAAAGGTTAAGGATAGCTAATGGCAACAAGGAGCAAAGCTTCTCAAGTAGCAAAAGCTAGCTCATGGTACCAAAATATCAGCTACTACTTATATGTCAAAACAAAGCCTAAGACTCAAATTTCAAACTTGAGGACATTCTAAGGTTTTGACAAATGCTGCAACATGTTCCCAATCACAGCTTCCAATCAAAGTTATGCATCATTTGCTTAGTAAACTAATCACTAGCTTCACCATTCGAATAAACTATCAATAATTATTAATTTTATGTTGTTGCTTTATACAACCGCACACAGACTGAATTGCTGACTGTTTGAATAATAATCTAATTTACTAAATAAATGCGCGAGGTTGTATGCAATTAATTCAACACTTTGGGCAGCTTTTGACCAAGTCTGACCCTGTAATTGTCGTCATCCGTAAAGTTATTGTGTTGCAAAAAATAAAACTGCAACACATTTTTCATTGAAAATTATAATTTTAGGGTATTAACTCATTTCCTTTCAAGAATAAAAGTGTTTAATGGAACAAAAATCCTTTCTTCCTAAAACATTTTGTATCTTCATTTCCCATACTTCTCTTAGCAATATGTGTCTTCCCAAGTTTTAAGATGCAGATTGGCTGTATAAAGTGACACATAAATACACTCATAAAATCCAACCTGATACCACCCATTTGTTCAGCAATCCACCCTGCACTGTTTAACTTTGCGTCTATCCTTACAGCTGCAACACCATGACCACTCCCCCTTAACCGATTCTGCATAGAGAGATTATAGTATCAGACCACATCATAGGTATAACTGTGACAGCTGAACTGGTCCTGAGTCCAAGTAATACCTCCATTCTAGCTTTACTTTGGGACACAAACTGTTTGAAGCGCTTTTGATCAGTAAACTGGACATCTTAGAGAATACAGTTGACCTACAAGACCATAATTATGAGATTATTAAGCAAAATTATATTAAGCAAAGGTTTAATCATCATGCCAGGGACCATTACAAGGGTTACACTACATGATGAGCCGAGAATGTACTTTAGGGAGCAGGTGGAGATTTATTAGTGGAATACATTAATCATAACAGCAGTGGGCCGACGAGTGGTAACTGAGACGCCCGGAAACATAAATTGGATTGAAATTGTATAACTAAGAGTTAACATAAGTGCAATTTAAACCATAGAAAATATCACATTGTGAAACTAGGATCAAGCCTAAAGTTTTGATTTTAGCAAAAAACAGGATTTTATTCCCATCCCAATAACACAATGCACATACCAGATTAAAAAGATCTTCAGTGCGTGCTGACATGGCCTTTCCTCGAGCAATAATATGAGTGATAGGAGCTTCTGACCCTCGCTTTGATGATGTCATAGGGAATACAGATATTCCACCTGTCTTCCTTCCAATTAACTGATTTAGCTGCACAAAGTCTAGGTCTTTTGTGCCCATCTCCAGCAATGATTGACTGTTGAGCAATATATAACACGACTATAAGTGTCAAACGAATAGAGGTATGGAAAAAAAATGTTTATGTACATAATTTTATTATTATACCATCCTCAACATGTCAATTTCTTGTTTCGTGCACAGCTATCACATAAATAGATCCTAATGTGACTAAACGTCAGTTTACTAAATTTTAAATGATGTCATCCTATATTTTCAAACAAAATAGCATTATCCATGATATATTAACAAGAAATGGGAAAAAAAAAAAAGAACCTAGAGCTATCTCAACACTGTAAGTATACAGCTTTAAGACCTCAATGCTACAAGACACACAGCTTTATATAATTATAAACACTATGTCAATTCTTATACAGGAATAGGATACATGCAGGTACACCTATACTAATAACAAAAAATCTGAAGTAACAATATCCACATAATGAAAGCATGAAGCATGCTCAAAAGATTTCATCAAGTGATTTGGTTTCTTGACAATGAATCAAGATTTCTGCAAGTCAGGAATTCATATTACGCTATTTTACTAGACACAGATGAGACCAAAAAAAAAAAAAAAAACACAATACAAATTTGTAATTCCACTTACTGTCATTTGATTTTGAAGTTATGTGAACTGAAGAGTTTTTAAAGGAAGGTGTTTCATGTGAATAACTAATCTTTGCTAACATCTCCATGCTTCTACTCCCCAAGGCTGACATTGGGTATTCCCCGAGTGGTAATCCATATCGTCACTCTTACTCTCTAAATAACTGTCACTTTCACCTGTGGGCGTCCTCTTTGCTCTCTTCACCTCGCCCTCATTGCAGAATTTGCAGCTCATTTCTTTGCTTGAATGTAGTGATTTTCACAAACTATTTTGTCTGGCATAGACATTGTGTGGCATCTCCACTGTTTACCGTTTGATCTCTTACAACGTAAATCATCACGAATTCCATTATTACACGGCCAGAGACAGGGGTTGATACTGCAGAACTGACACAAAATATGTTACACTAAACCATCCACCTAGGTCAACCTGCATTAAAGCAACGCATAGATATCATAAGCAACAGGGCAAAGATAACTAAATGGACTTAGGCTAACATTAGGAACATAAGCTAACATCAAGAGTTACATTATCATAAGGAACATAAGCTAACATCAGGGTAACAAAAACAAGGATTTTGTGGAAACACGGCATAAACTTATGTCAGCACGCAACAAGCATTCACATACTTAATTAATTCCAATAATCCGCTAGTGAGCCAGTAGCATAACGTCAAGCAAACTAAGCAATGGGGATCGTGTATCTAAAATCTCTTTTACACCAAACAGAAAACACCTTTCTTGGTACAAAATAAAGTATATACCTTCAATTGGAAAAATGCTCAACCAAATGTTAGGACACTTTGAAAAGGCTGCTATCAAACAAACTATAGTCCCTTGCTCACCACATGTAGGACATGGCTTGAACCTCGCACGCTATTTAAATTCACATGTGCAGAAAAAACTTTACATATCACCAAAAACCTAATATGCATTCACAAAACTCCAGCAAAGAAAAGAGACAGTTTCATCTATATGCACTTGTGATAAGAGCTATACATTTCATCGAACATTGGCTTGAACCTCACACGCTATTTAAATGCACATGTGCAGAAAAAACTATAGATTTCATCAAAACCTAATATGCATTCACAATTCACGTGTGACAAGAGCTATAAATTTCATTGAACATTGGCTTGAACCTCACACGCTGTTTTTATTCACATGTGCAGAAAAAACTACACATTTCATCAAAAACCTAATATACTTATATGCATTCACAAACCAGCAGCAAAGAAAAGAGAAACCTTCATCCATATTCACGTGTGACAAGAGCTATTCATTTCATCGATCATTGGCTTGAACCTCGCACGCTATTTTTATTCACATGTGCAGAAAAAACTATACATTTCATCAAAAAACCTAATAAGCATTCACAAAACAACCCGACCAGAATAGTGTTATTTCTTCACATGTGCAATATTGGTTCAGACATTTCATCAAACAGTTGGTAGGCATTATTAACTAAATGAAAAAATATTACAAGCAATCTTCGAATTAAACAGCGATTACTAACATGTGAATAATAAAAGTGTAAGAATTTAACCTTTTAAAGAGCCAATTTTAAGCTTATAACCTCCAAATTACGAAACCTGACAACTATAAGCTCAAGGTGATGATCGAGATCAATGACAGAATGGTGTTGTTATGGCGGCGATTAGACCTCTAATGGTGGTTTTGTTGTTGTGGTCGGAGGAGATTGGAGGCGGTACTGGTTGGTGTGTGTGTTAGTGTGTGTTTTGTTTATGGAGAGAGAAGTGGGGATATTTTTGGGTGGGTCGGAAGAAATGAGAATAATTAGTTAGACCCCTGTGATTTTGGGGCAAAATTAACAAAAATGCCATTCCGCCCAAAGTGATCTTAAGATGAAATTGATTTGATCCAATGGTCCAGATGTCTTCTCGCGTTCTCACAAAAAAAGCCCTTCTTATTTGAACGCTTGTCTATATATATATATATATATATATATATATATATATATATATATATATATATATATATATATATATATATTACTGTAGAAGTGTAAATGAAGTGTGTTTGATACTCTTGCTAGGGGTGTTCACGGGGCGCGTTCGGTTCGGTTCGGTTAGTTGGAAAATTTTAACTATCCATCGCGGGGCGGGTAATTTATTTATATTATTTACGGTTCGGTTCGGTTAACCATGGATATCTAAAAGTAAAAACCGAAACCGAATGCTTGATTTGTCAGTTTCTCGGGTTTTTTGAACACCCCTAATGCTTGGTAGGGGGTTATAGGGGGTGAAAAATGGGAAATGTAGTGAAAAAATATGTTTGGCAAAACATAATGCAATAAACCATTACCCAATAATGGGTAATGGATCATTACCTAATAAATTGGGGGGATTGATCTTCTTTACATTTCCTTTTCCCAAGTTTTAACTCAATTATTTTCAAATTCAACCCTCAACTAAAACTAATATTTCATTTAATAACTAATAAAACACAACTTACATTAATACTTAAAATTTAAACATACATTAAACAAACTACAGCAAACATGAAACATAAAATACGATAATTAAACATAAACCTACGATAATGAAACATAAACCTACGATAATTAAACATAAAGCTACGATGATTAAACATAAAACTACGATTCAATAAAATGAATCATCAGACACATAGCCCTCATGACTCGAATAGGAGGCACTTGAATCGTCCTCACTTGATGGCACAAGTGGAAGTCCCTGGGCCCATCACCATTCTGCTCGTCTGTTCTTCCGATCTTGTTTCCCTTTGAGGTACGCCTCGCGCTCCCTTTCCTGACGGGCTTGCTCAGCTTCAAACTCCAAAACGACTTGCATATCTAGCTCATACTGTTCTTCCTCAGTCAACTGACGAATGATGGGTTGATTTTCAGGTGGAAAGTTTGGTTGTGGTATGTTTTCTGGTGGAAACATTACTGATGGTGGAGTTGGAGGTGGTGGGTTTGTCATATTGGAACACCGGAAAAAGATCTTCTGGCGGTGTGTTTTGTGGGGAATTGTCTTCAGGTGGTAGGTTAAACACCGATGCGTTTTCAGGTGATGTGTTGTGAGACATTCTGTTGGAAGAACAAAAGAGAATTCTTTGATGATTGTGGGTGTGAATTGTGTGTGTATTCAGCATAACCCCAATAGGTATTTATATGATGCTTTGTGGAAGTATCCCGCCCTCTATTTGAATTCAAAATTTAAAATTACCCCGCCCTCTGTTTTGAATTCAAAATTTCAAATTACCCCGCCCTCTGTTTTGAATTCAAAATTTGAAATGTATCCCGCTTTCAATAAGTGACAATTTCCGTATCGTGTTTATTTCTTTTGTGTATCGTGTGTATTTCTTTTCTGTATCGTGTGTATTTCTTTTTCGTATTGTTGTAATGTTGCGTATCATGTAATCTTGAATTTGAATTTGAACTAAGGGGGGTGTTTTGCAATTTGCATTAACTTATATTCCAAATGTTATAAATTTTAGAGGGGCCAAAAGTGACAAAAAATGATTTTTTTTTTTTAAGAAAATCACTTTAACACCGGGTTAATGGAATAACCCGGCGTGTTAACACACCATTAACGCGACCATACACAACAATCACGTATGAATAATGCATGTTAAAAGCCAAATAACGCACCCTGTGCGTTACTAATGTAACTGCTCTAAAAGCCACTACAACCCAATACACATGACCCATTACACATGCTAATTACCAATTGTCAACAGGCATGGATGTGTCGTAACATGACACTCTAAGCAACTATATATCCACCCAATGCATATGACCCATATGATCGATGTGATCAAATACCCATTAATTAATGAATGTGACTAGTGATAACCTAATGCACATCCATGACCCATGTGAATTAGCCATTATCACTGGTCATGCATGGGTTGCACAGGCTTGGTAGGTGTATACCATTTGTCACAGACACTAAAAAGCAAGTATCCAGGGACCTCCCGATCATATGTTATCTGGGATCGAGAAAGTTTGAACTCGGATTGAGCTTGACTCGAAAAACTCGATTTATCTGTAACGATGTGTTTTCTTACAAAAATTAAATGTGAAATATAACCTAAGAATTGAATTTGGTTCGACTTCAGCTCGAAAAGCTTAATACATTCATAAATAAGTATTTACACTTAGTACACTTACATATTAAAAAAAAAACACATTTTATATCACTTACAAGCTCGAGAACTCAACAATAACTCGAGTCGAACTTATATAAGGTTGAGCTCAACTCATTAAACATTTCGAGCTCATTTGATAGGCTTTTAATCTCAAAATTTTTAATATAGTGCTCTAATGATCCCGCCCCTTAATTTTCCCCAAAATTTCAATCTCCAGCTCCGCTCATATGGCGCCCTTTTTTCACCCAAAATCAAAACATTAACACTAATACTAGCTTAGTCAGATCTATCTTCTCTCTAGAACCGACTCACACCACCGCCACACTTCACCGCCTTATCTCGCCGTGGTTCCACCAACCATCGCTCCTCCACGCCATCACCGTCATTAAGACAAGGGAACTGTATGGGAGACTTTGTTTGCTTCGGTTGTTTGGTTCGAGATAACCACCAGCATCACAGTCGAGCCACCATCACCCTCATCTCACCTATCCTACTCTGTTCATGGGTATGCTCAAACACATATTTAATTTATATTTTCTTAAATGTGTAATCGAATATAAAACGATTTAAATTGATTTTCGTGGATTATACTAGCCTAAACATGTTTTTGATTATAAATTCGTGTGGTGGTAATCGTTGCAGGTAGACTTATTAAGACAAAATAGTTTTCCTGTTTATTGGAATGGAGACAATCGACGTGTTCTAAAAGGCCACTTTTTTGCTCGTAAAGGGAGTCTTGATTGGTTTCCACTCCGGGAGGATGTTGCTGAACAGTTGGAGTTTGCTTATCGTAGTTGCGTAAGTTATCTATCAAAAGATTAACATAACATCTGTTATATAGGAAATTAACTCAAATATGGTTGCTTTTTGTCAAACTGTTTCATTTGTACCAAATGTTAGTGATTTGCTTGCTTGATAATGTGTTTGACATTTATTCGTTCCACATTTAGCACTGCATAAAATTGCAACCAATTGTATATTATTTTGTTGTCCGATTCGATATGCAACCCGTATGTTTGTTTTTGAGGCTAAACTTATATTTGGGACATCTAATGTTTTCGTCTTTTATGTTACCATTAATCACGTTACTTCTTTCTTGCTGGGGCTACATGCTATTTTCACGGGTGAGGATGATACATGGGATGCCTGGCTAAAAATTCCCTCAGCTGGATTTTCTGGCACACTTCATTTTTGAGGCGTGGGTATGCTCCATCTTAGTCACTAATGCCAACCCATGTATATTTTTACTGTTTCATGGTTGGCAGATCTTATATTATGCAGCGTTATTAGTGCCTTGGTTTCTTACATTTCCCATATTTTTTTTGCAGAAAGAAACTGGCATTAGACTCAGATGTAAGCTACTTTTTATGTTGTTAACAATTTCATTTTCTAATGATAACACCATTGTATTTCTTAATTTATATTGCAGGTGACCACTCCAATGGCCATTGAAACTTTGGAAAGCGTACCAGTAATGGAAACAGTGGTAAGTAATAAAACATCCACTTTTGATTTTTTTAGTTTTACATACATGACTAATGTACCGTGTTTTATATATACATATAGGAACCTGTTAAAAGTTAAAACTATCAGATATACGAAAACGCTTAAGCCACGACAAACCGGTTCTACAGGTTACACCACCAACTATGATACCAAATATTAGTGAACAAAATACTGGACTAAAATTAGTACCAACGAAGCGAAAACATTTGGTCTCTAGTGAAACCTTGCAAAAGCAAGCTAAGGCGGCGAAGAGTCAACAGGTTTTAACTTATGATAGTTGAGAATTTGATTATATATGACATTACAATTTTATATATATTTGCTTCAATTATATACATTCGATTTTTATTGAATTTGAAATACAATTGTGTATATATTTGCTTCATTTATATACATTCTGTTATATATATATATATATATATATATATATATATATATATATATATATATATATATATATATATATATATATATATATATATATATATACTAGCAGTAGTAACTCTGCTCCAGCAGTACTAACGTGGTACTAGTATTAACTCTCCTATCATGTTTGTGCAGATAGTTGAACCAGTGGCTCATTTAGTTCTGTTATGTTGTGAGCTTTGACATGTTCTAGTCCTGCTCTCATCCTGATGTGTTGATATGCAGCGGCCTACATTTTCAAGGCTTTTATATCCAGATGATGAGATTAGATCAATGGGAGAAAAACTTGTAAGTTTAACTGCAAATTTTATTAGTATGTTCATTGTTTTGGATTAAAAGTCTTCATGATGTTGTTTGAATTACTGCTGATCATGTTTGTGTTAATATTGCTTAGATGGATTTAGTGCAGCTTATGAACTTCAAAGAAAATGTGGCAAAGTATTTACTACTGCTAGTACAAAAGTTACTACTGCTAGTTGAAGTTGGTACTGCTCAGAGATTAAGACCGCTCGAAGTTGCTACTTGCTTATGGAAAAGATTATAGATACTTATAAAGAAACTATTGTAAGCCGACTAGGACTCCTTGGTGTATAAAAGGATGTCCAATTTTATATTTTGTTCACTTATATATATTCCAATTTTATTGTACGTGAATTTGTTTTTATATATATTTGAATTGTTTTGATATATATTGATTTTTTAAATGTGATTAAAAGATGCATATAGTCACACTTATTAACACTTTTGGTCACTGTTTGCTTTAGTCGTTGTGTGACTAAATATTACCGAAGGCCACACAAACATAAAATTCACGTGACCATTGGATGATCTATAGTCACACAAAATACACATTTCTTCACTTTAAACAACATATGGTCACACTTATTTACACTTTTGGCCACTGTTTGATTAATGGTATGTGATTAAATACCCAAAACAAACATGCTTTGTGTGACTAAATATTACAAAAGGCCACACAAACATAAAATTCACGTGGCCATTGGATGATCTATAGTCACAAAAAATACACATTTCTTCACTTTAAACAGCATATGGTCACACTTATTTACACTTTTGGCCACTGTTTGATTAATGGTATGTGACTAAATATCCAAAATAAACATGCTTTGTGTGACTAAATATTACAAAAGGCCACACAAACATAAAATTCATGTGGCCATTGGATGATCAATAGTCACACAAAATACATATTTCTTCACTTTAAACAGCATATGGTCACACTTATTAACACTTTTGGCCACTGTTTGATTAATGGTATGTGACTAAATACCAAAAATAAACATGCTTTGTGTGACTAAATATTACAAAAGGCCACACAAACATAAAATTCACGTGGCCATTGGATGATCAATAGTCACACAAAATACACATTTCTACACTTTAAACAGCATATGGTCACACTTATTTACACTTTTGGCCACTTTGTGCTAAATTGTATGTGACTAACTCCAAAAAAACAACACCCATTGTGTGACTAAATCATCACAAACGTCACATTTATTGTATATTCATGTGGCCACAGGACGGGAAATAGTCACACAAAATACACATTTACTTGAATATATCATCTCAAATGTCACATATATTATATATTTATGTGGCCAAAGGACGAACAATAGTCACTCTCAAAAAAATATTCGTGTGACTATAAGGTGTTTACGGTCACTGATAATGACTAATCCAACAAAACTTGTGCCTAATTTGTCACACATATTCGGGGTTTTGGTCACTCTTTTTCGATGGAAAATGCCACGAACTCAACAATGTGACCATATGCCACCCACGGTGGCAGGACCTTTAGTGACACACAACGAAAAAAACGTGTGTGACTATATGCATATCGTCACACATTTTTGGCGTGACCAATACAACTTTTTGTACCGGTGCTATTTACGTCTAAATGCGTGTATATTTCCAATAATGGGGAATCGAAGAGTTCAAAAAATACTTCTAAAATTTAATACAGACTCTTCATTTTCCCCATTATTTGTGTATATATTGGTTACTTCCACATGTTGCTGCATACCAATCTTATATCATCAACCTCAAACACATCTATCACATTCACTTGAAATCATGTTGTCCAGAAACAAACGACCAAGAGATGCGGATGCTATCCAAGACAAGGAATTGACCAAAAGACCAACTACTGAACCAAATGTGGCAGCAGAAAACCCTGTATCTAACCAACAACAGTCAGGCAAAGTTGAGGGTGATGAAAGCTGGTACCATCAACTAGAAGCTGCATTTGAATAGGAGGAAGATCAAAAGGAGAAAGAAGAAGCAAAGGAGCCAGGAAGAAGGAAAGGAGGAGGCAGAAGGAAGCCATGCTGAAGTGAAATAAGGAAGGCGTTCTGCAGTAGCAGAGGAGCATTGGAAAAAGAAGGCTGCACTTAGAAAATTAAAAAAAATTGATAAAAAAATAAATGATGAAACTGAAGAAGATGAATGTTTAGAAACATTCAGTTATGATGATGTACATTTGGCATACGCCTCAGATTAATGTCATTATGTAACGAAACATATTTTAAATGATAAATTTAAGATAATTTAATCTTGATTCTCCGAGTATTTTGCTTTCAATTGCATGTTTACATCTGCATATTCAGTTTAGCGGGTGTTTGGATTTAACCAGTTTGACTTTCACAAGTCAACATACACCCAAAAATTCAATGATTGTGTAACCAACGGTGTATTTTAGTGACCAACGGTGCATTTTAGTCATGATATAATTTACTAACTTGCTACTTAATGAGATGTTAACAATACCACATTTGAGGAAAGAACACACTAATATGGTGAATTTCCATGAAGATCCATGCTTACTAACTTCATAGAAACAACAACAAAGCACAAAATGATGATGTTAAAGGAGTTTGGGTTATATTTAACTTAGATATGGTTGAAAATGTGTTTGGTCTAGTATACCCTTGATGTTATACCTAAAAATGGGTGTTGACATTAGATTTCCCGGTCAAAGGACGCAATCGGCCTCAAAAAACTTGAGGAGGGACGCACGGAGACGTTTTTCAAAAGTTAAGGTGTATGGCGATGTTTCATGGAAAGTTTAGGGAGCAACGTGTGGAAAACTAGAAGGGGGGGGGGGGTTTGAATAGTTTTACGTCCGTTTTAAAATTTATAAAAACAAGTTTGTTTTAAAAACTTCGATTCTAGTTTATGTGATCTCAATACTTGTACAATATGAATAATTATATAGTTATTAAATAACTAAGCTAATATTGTATAAGTAAATAAGTAAGTAATGAAAAGAGTTGGAGAGATCAAACCACAACACAAGGATTTATAGTGGTTCGGCTACAAGGTCACCTTCCTTGTTCCTACTCCACTCCCCGAGTCACCTACTCGAGAGTTTTCTTCACTATGTCAACAAACTCCCTTATGGCGGAGAAAACCTTACACACGAATGTACACACCACAACTTCGTCACACCTTGATCACAACTTCTACACAACTTCTTCACACCAATCTACTTCACCACTTACTACTTTACACCTATCTGCTTCACACCAATCTTCTTCACAACTACACTACTTCACTACTAAACAACTTCTTCTCCCTACACAACTTCTATTTCTCCTAAACTACTTATTACAAGCACAACACAACTTCACAAATAATATACACAATATACACAACTACTCTACAATACTTCTTGAACTTAGTTGTAGAAGGAGTATTCTTCTTTTGCACTTTGGATGAGAATGGATGAGAAGGGATTGAATCACTTGAAACAAGGATTAGTAATCTAATGATCAAAGGGTTTTAGAAGATGTTTAGAGAGTTTTAGATCTGAAATTTTCGTGCAAAAGGTGGGGAAAATACCAGATTTAAGGTGGTATTTATAGGAGAAAAATCTGACAGATTCTGATACAGGAGCCTGGCCGGTCCCCTTAATTCATGGCCGGTCCCCTTAATTTTAAGGGGACCGCCCCTTATAATTAAGGGGGCCGCCCAGCTGTAACGGCCAGAAAATTTTTCATTTAGTGGGGAAAGCTTATTTGGTGAAAAACTAATTGATTTTGGCTAAAAATTTGAATTCATATATTTAGTATGATTAAAACATTTTTCTTTATTACCAAAAATGTTTTTCAAAAATATATAATATGTTTATATAATTAAATAAACTTTGTAATAATTAATTAAATACCCATTTGATCATGAGATGTATTAAGCACTTATTTATTCATACCTTAAGTGATTAAGTTGGATATAATGATATAAACTAGCTTAATACTTGTTTACGTAGTAATCTTACATTTGATGATTTTACATTTTGTGATCGTCAAAACATAGAGATATCGAAAAATATAAATAACATTTTTATGCATTATTTATGTCAACAATCTCCCCCTTTTTGATGATTACAAAATCTAAACTCATTAAGCGAAAATTAGTTTATATACAAGTATTATTGGGAGTTTATATCAATTCTCCCCCTTTTTGTTAGCATCAAAAAGGTTATCCCGATTTTATTGGAGCTCCCCCTAGATGTATACTCCCCCTCGTTTTGAGGTCACAAAGGAATCGAGATATGGAATTCTTGCAAAAAATATTTAATAGACAAGCAACATATATATATATATATATATATATATATATATATATATATATATATATATATATATATATATATATATATATATATATACTAGATTTCGAAGCCCGCCCGATGGGCGGGCATGACATATGAATATTGTTTGATATATCTCTATAGCGAATGAAGGGTGTTAAATAATTGCAGGCATATTTTATAGTTTTGCGTAATAGTTGTTAGTTGCATGCACGTATATAAGTGAATGAAATTTTTAGGCTTTATCATTCAGGAGAATTAGGACTTTTTTCACCTTTGATGAGTTGCACGCACGTATATAAGTGTTAATCTTTTTCCCAATATTTAATGTATTTTTTTACAAACATGAAATGAACAGCGGGCGCTTGTCCCAAAATATAAGTAAAGTTTGACATTTGTATGCAACTTTGCTCTTAAATATTTTTTATCTGTATCATATATGGTTGATTCAAAATATATAGACGGATTGAGTTTTAAATTTATTTTCATTTGTATAATTTTGATCAACAGAAATAAACTATAAAGAAACTAAAAACAATTATTATGCAATGTCTTTTATCATCAATAATAAAAATAATCACCTTAAAAATCTTTTGGGTTGGAGATAACGGCACAAACCAAGTTGTATCATAAGATAACATGTTCATATATCGACTCAGTTAAAATAACCACATGATTAATAATGGCTTTCAACTATACATGAAGAAACAATTTTATTTTTTTATTTTTTTGTTTACCAAAAGTCTTTAACGCAACCAACGTCATCAGTATTGTTTGATTTCAAAACACATTGATAGACAAATCAGTATCATACGCTAATCCAGGTACCCTCTAAATGAAATACAGAAAAAAAAAATATCATAAACAATCGTATTTGCAAACACACATTAACTTAACCTTGCCCATTTAAATGCAAGACAATGGAAGGTTAATCATGGCTATTGAAATGAGTTTAAAAAGTTATTTTAAAGTTGCTATTTACTTTTTTTTTTAACTTCTCAATCTCATACGTGGCACTTATATTCATGCTTTTTAGTTAAATGAAAAATCTTACATTCATGATACTATAGGAATACATTAAATAAGAAGATGAACATAAAAAGTGATACTTTAAATCTTACATTCCTGAATGCTATAAGAATACGTTAAATCTTACATTCATCAATCACTATTTTTCTATTTCTTACATGAAATTAGGTTTGCTGTTTTAAAACACCTAATTCAAGAGGGTAACTGCAGCCACGTACTCATCCTGGTAAATGTAATAAGTAAATGACTTGTATAATATGAAAGAGGTCACTAAAAGCAACATATGCGTATACGTAAATGGAGATTAAATATTTTACAAATAAATTTGCACATGGGGTAGCCGGTTAAAGGGTATAAAATACTTCAAAGTTACATAAATAAAATTGCCAAAGTATTTTTATTAAAAATCAGTTTTCTATACCATGTAATTAACATTTAAAATATACATATCCATATGCAGCAAAGTCACCATATTGGACAACATGTTTGAATTTCGTAAGTTCTTCCCTACATGAGCCTTTTAGCAAGACTGTGCAACCCAGCCGCCTGGGTTTGACTTTCTTAAGTTCATTTTTCAAGGTCTTGGATGGTTTTTTGGTGAATTGATTGGCAGATTCATGTGTTCAGAGGATTTTTCCAAATGGAATAGCTCACATTGGCCTAATCATGTGGCGGATATCTTATCAACATATGGCGTATAGGAGCATCGGAACACCAAAATGATAATAGTTAGCACTGTATGTAGGGCTCGGCCCATGTGGCTTGTAAATGTACTTATATGATAATGTTGCTAATGAATGAAATACTCATGGGAAATCAACCCGTTAATATGCACATAATAAATCTAACACTAAATCTAAAACTGACCCGTCACTAATTTGAATGGAGTTCATACATATTTTTTATTTTTTTTTAATTATTTTTTCAGTGTTCTATGAGTCGTTTTAAGTGGTGTTTGGGCCTGCTGTAAAAAATGTTGTTTTCGTGAGCACCAGATGTTACTCTATCACCTTTTATGCTCTTGGGTGCATTTTCTGTTGAGGAATTGGACTCCATTATAGCATTTCCGCCTTCCTCTTTGTACATCTCTTCCACCATTGGCTTCCATAGACGGACACGTGCATTTATAAACCAGTTTGACACCCGCCCAATATGAATAAAAGAATTGAAATTTGAAATTTGAATTTAAATTTAAAGTATAGTCTTGTTAAAAGAGTTTGAAGAAGTAATTTACCCGACTTCTGTTTGTCTTGCTAGCATAATCTTGTCTCAATCTTTAGGATACCTAAAAAAATTATAAAATGTTGATTATAATATAAGTAGATAACCTAGCGAAAGACAAACGGTCATATATATAAAGAACATAATATAATGATTACAATCTACTTTGTTCACACAATAGACGTATATGTTGAATTTGGTTGTGTTTTACTTCGAATAGGAAGCCTGCCAATGGGTTGAAAATTTTAGAAGGAATATAATCAACGAAAACCACCTGAAACGTTTTTATTCCATTATAGTTACATTTTCTTGTAATCATAGTTACCGTATTAATTGAAAAATTGGAAAACAATATTGTCTATCAACTTAACTTGTTTCAACCCAAACCTATTTTGACCTGTTACCTCTATTCCACCTTTAAATCAAGGTTAAGCTCAACTAAGTCTATGGCAAACATTACTTGTTTTTCCATCCATGAAGAAAAGATTACCAATGGAAAAAGATGCAATTAATCATATAGAGAAGGTAATAAGTGATTATGGATGAAGAAAATGATCAAACAGCCAAGCACGAAGAATCGTCACAGAGCTTTCAGAATGCACTCTCCGGATGCTACTGACCATACTCTCACACTGTCCTCACTGACAGACGCCAAATATTCCCCGTTTATATCCCAGCACATGTAGTTTACAATTCCCATGTGTCCCTGAGAATCAGATGATGGTTTGAATATTAAAACCATGAAAGATTCATAAACTTGATGAGCAGTACTTGTGGGTTTTGTGATTACATACCTGTAAGGAAAAAGTTTGTCTATCGGTATCAACATCAAAGATGGACACGATTTTAGCAGATGCAGCTGCAAGTAATTTTCCAGTTACAGGCTGGAATCGCACTTGTGCAGTACCTCCCTGCAAGCCCTCTTTGTGGTCTCCAGGCATGCTGTTGCTTCATTTTGAGCTGCTGAAGTGCTCCATGTTGCCTGAGCTGCAGATTCCCAGACCGTAGCCGGAAAATCCCAACTCCTTTTCCATTTATGGTGGAATCAGTCTCTCCAAGGCTTCTATGAGTTGCATATATTTTCCCATTTATCGAGTCTCTCAAGGAACGGAAATGATGCGAAGTTGTTTGGAGAGCGACTGTTGTGTAGGGCTTAGCGGACCCATTTCTAAAAAAATCACAGAATGTTGTTCGTAGAGGAAGGAAAGCTATGACTGAATTAGAGGCTAGAAAAATCCTTGCTATGACCAAAAATTCATCATGGGAAAAAAAACTGGCCAGGCTACTATAATGCAGAAAACTTTGCATTTAATATTTATAACGCACACAAATTTAGAATATTGTAGTCATATCTTATCATTAAAAAAATCACAATATTTGACGCTAATTGCATATAAAAAGTATTCTTAATCACATTTGACACACTAACTGTTCATTCATAGTAATAAGTTACTTTCTTTTTATATAAGGTTTGTTACCAACTGACCGAAGCCTAACGTAGACATACTGACCCGCACCAGTTTGACCTATTATGGGTCTGATCTACCTGTTTGTTACAACCAGATCAAAGGCTACCCTGGCATAAGTAGTTCTGATAGTGAGTGTTTAGCTTATTTAGTATGCGAACTGCTACTTCGCGAGTGTTTGGAATTGCAATTTGGGAAAATCTCTTGTATCATTAAATATCATTTCTATTAAAATGAATGTTTATAAGTTAACTTTGTATGTCAATTTCAGTCCTGTAACAGAATGAACCTATTATCATGTGCATCAATCCTACTGGACAATTTATGGGTGTATGTCAACTGTAAATGTGTAGCTTTAAGGGGTGTTTGGCTATGGCTGGAGCAACATTTTTCTGCTGTAGTTTAAGGGGTGTTTGGGTCAATATACAGCAGCAATTAAACGGTGTTTGGATACGTCTACATCAACAAAATAAGGGGTGTCGTGTGTGCATGTGGCATTTACCTATGTCACGTTTTTTAACTATTGATTCCATTACTGCATAACCATGTTAATATTCTTGTGGAGCGCTCAATTCTTCCTGGAAGCCAAATAGTGTATCCGATAAGAGTAAAATGGTAAGCTTAGCTTGATAAGAAACAGGTTAGAATGAATATTTACAAGGACAGTAAAGAGTCGTCCAGGCCTTAATCTTATAGACCAGTTCATGGCTTTGACTTCTGGTCTTTGACGCAACTAACTTTTAAATGAAATCTTCGAATCTCCTTGTCCACAGAACCCATCAAGGGTTTCACTTCCAAGATATGCTGCTAAAGCAATTAATCGAAAATAACATTCCAAGTACTCAGCACCTCGGTTCAATGCCACTCTCCTTTCCCTTGGCTAAGTATGATGTTGATTAAATATTTTTTGATACCGTACAGCTTGGCGTATATTCTGTAGTGCTGAACATCTATCGATCACTGCATCTAAGGCTTCTCGACATTCCAACCCATTCGACAATAGTAGGATGTCATTTATACCAAAAGTATGACTTGCGTCGACTCTTGTTCTGCCCTTAGACACATGATCAACTCCACTTTCGTCACCACTTGTTGACCCATTGTCTGACTCTCCTCCACATGCCACATCAAGAAGTAAAACTCTAATAGGCCTTTCATAATCAATTCAAAGTTTCAGAAGACAAGTAATTACAGTGCCTGTAGACGTCCTCCCTCTACCCATCTGACAATTAAATACAAAGGCCGTATCCTTGGTTGCAGATGAAATATTTAGAGCCAATTTGTCAAAACATGAACTTTTCAGAGCTTTACCATTGTAGTACACACTAAAAATATGAACCCCTAGCAATTAAAAATAGGTTGTGGAGTCAAGCTGAAACTGAGACAATAGGTGTGTAAGTCTTGCATATGTAGTATGCATAGATAAATAATTTTACACTAATCCACGACTCACCAGTCATTAAATATTCAGGAGCTATGTATCCATATGTACGTACCCATAACTTGAGTTGATACATGGGTCTGATATCCCATTGTACTGTTTTTTGCAAGCCCAAAATCAAACACATTTGTATTTAAATCCTGCAAATTAATTTTCATGTCAAATATGATTCTACTAATAATAAAAACAAAATCATCATGCGTGTTTCTTGATACCCTTTATTTTTCATGGATTATATAATTGTGTTCGTACCTATGAAAACCAAAATTAGGTAAATTATTATTCAACATATTAGAAAAGATCCTATTTCAAAATAGAAATAATTCTTGGTTTCTTGTGCTTCATGTACATTTTTCCTTTATGTTGTCACCTGTAAAAAAAACATCATTGAAGCTCTTTATGTGTGCTTGTCTGTGGCGCTGCAAGATACTGATAGCCTAGGCCATAATGTAGGAACGAAGAAAGATTTTTCAAGTACAAATGAGCCCATAATCCAGGAAAATCACCTAATCCAAACACCCCCTTAATCATACTCACATTTGTGGAGGACCCTTGGTCTGAAACATCTGTCACAATTGACTCTGAATCTGAAAAAAACAGCATGAAAAGCGATATTGTTAGCCATATGATTCAAGGATTTGTAAATAGTTTTAGGTTCAATGTTTACCCGACCAATCCCTAAGTAATGTGCCATTGAGTACAAATCCAGAATCGACATCAAACTTCAGTTTGAGTGCTTCCACCACTTCTTGAACAAATCTACCATTTTCCATAACTAAAGGTAAAAAAACTCTAAAACATACTCAGCATCACCTTCATCACTCTACACATATATTACCAAAATAAAAGATTTTTCATAGCTTCAATTACTATTGAGGTCCCGGTCAAACTACAATGATTAACATGAAACGAAAGCAAAAGTCGATTAATATTTTACATCATTGATCATATTGTAACATAAGTTACGTCTCCATGACTAACATAAGTCAACTCGGCTCCATCTGGTAATTCTCCTTTCTGAAAGAAAATTAGTTGAGACATTTGTGTATTACACAGATTATATCAATACATCATCATAAAATTCAGCTCAGTACCATATTTTAAGACAGTAAACGACATTTAGGACCTGATCAGCACTATCATTGGGCTTAGCCTTGCTGATGGTGAGATCTTCAAGCCATATTTCCTAAAAAAAATCATTTTGTTCCATATTGATTTCAAAATCTCCAACCAAATAACCCATATCTCAGCATTTCCATAACAGTTTTGCGGATCCTAGATAAACGGTTGATTTCTTCTTCTCTTAGCGTCATCCTCGTAACTTTCTGTAGCAAACAAACAATCAAGTTAAGGTTTTCATGAGAGGTCGATCATCTTAAGCAATGAACATGCAGTATAAGTCTGTAACATCATACAGACTAAGAAAAATATCAGCATCCCGTGAGCTTACTAAGAATTCAACAACATATGCATATAAATAACAAATGTTATAGGTAAACAGATGATCATGCAAATTGTAATATAATCTAGATAACTTATGATTAAATAAATTATTATACACTCATTCCAAGCTACTTTTTCATGTAAAAGTAAAACTATAGATAACTATTGCATGTGGTGTATATATGTAACGTAGAAGTGGTATGCCAAACTGGAACGAACAATGACATGAGATCGGACACATCGAGCACCTACCTGTAAAGTAGATGGAAATGGCACTTGGTGATGGTGTTCCAAGAAATAAATCAGTTAAGCCAAAAAATTTATATCTAACCTGATAGACATGTTTCTATATAACTGAATTGACATATACACGCATACAACCTGTATAAACTTGAAATTAGTCTCATGCAAACCAGAAGATTCTGCTGCAGCTTGAGCATACTTCTCCATCTTTCTATTCGGATCTACACCAACTACACTTACACCAGAAGCCGCACCGCCATATGATTTCACATTAGGACCCGTCCCTATCCCAATCTCCAATATTTTTTCAGCCTTTTTCCTTTCAAATTTGCGAATAGCCGTGACTTTAAACCTGCAACCTTATCAAATATCAAGTATCATTATCTGATTTAGACTAAAAAATCTGGTTCACAATTAAAATAATTGACTTGATTACTAACCTCGGCCTCATAAGTTTTCATTATTCTATCCATGGATCCAGCATAGAACTCCTTATACTAAACCAGTCCCTTCTGACTTGTCCAGGTGTTGCTTTACACTTTCTTCCCTGAATTTCCATTTGCTCAAGTCTCAAACATGAAACGGTAGACCAGCTGTGGAAATACAGATTTTTCCAATGCATTTAGTGTCGAAACTACTACAACACTTTTGAAGAACTTTCTCACGGGAAACAACATTAGTGGATGGGGAAACAGCCCATGTCTGAGCAAGAGGTAAGTTTTCAGTATTATATCTGTGTGCGAGTTACTTACAGATTTCGGATCTCTTGCGTTTCAGGGATGTCAGGGTTTAGGTAATAGTGTGTTTCTAGCCTACTGGACAATTGTAAACCTGCAATATGTGAATACGTTTTTGGAATAATGGCAGTATCAGTAAACTAATACTAAGGGGATAGAGTCACTGGCATACAGATAAAGATCAAAAGTGCATGTTTAGGTGGCTTGTCTGCTAATTTCTCCTGAAACAATCAAAGCACATACATCAAGCACCAAAAAAATCTAGAATTTTTCCCCCGAGCCTACAATGGCCAAATGTAAAGTCTATAAATACATGTTTCTATAAATTAAAATCTAAACAGAGTCAACTACAACACCACTCACCGATAAAACTGATTAAAGTAATTAGTCGTCCCTTCTGGATTATTACATTTAGTTTAAATGTTACTATCATCTTCTAGGAGAACATGTGTCATAGGTTGGTATGTCCAGGAGCAGTTCTTTGTCAAATTCCTTATTTCACTTCTAAAAGGACCAACTTCTGTGAGGCTTGAAACTGTATTTACAATGCACACATTCAGCCATTGAATTTTAGAATTCTTAGCAACAATAAAACTATAGAAAATTGAAAATATTTGTTAAGCAAACAAACCGATAGCATTTGACTATGTGACTGAGCAAGCTGCAAATTCTGCTGCTGCATCTTCTGCAACGTAATCTGTAATTTGTGCAACTCAGCTCCACTTAGCTCAATAATTCGACTGGAAAAATATTAAGAAAAACTAAATACTCATGGTTTAGCAATTACCCTGATAACATTATATTTTTCTACCTATAATATTATGGTAGGTTGCAGTGATTAGTTCTGAAGTAAATTATTAATTGTTTAACATCCTGTTAATATCGTAACAGAACGAATTGATTACTTGCATGTCATATTTTACTTAATAATTGTTTAAACTACCTCACACGAAGAATAAGAATAAATACCCAAAGAATCCAAACACCCTAGCCTGCACATAATTCATTACATGCAAACAAATATACAATCATTGCGGTGTGGATTACCTTATCAATTTATGATGTACGTGAAGAATATGAAACAATTGGAGCCAGTCATAATTGATCTATAAGTTGCAAGGTAAACATATCATGCATCCAACACAATCTATTACTAATATAATTTAGGGTTTGGAGATTGAATATGATGAATGATGGTTGTGGAAACAAATTAGGGTTTGGACGAATAGATGAAACTTAACACGCCAAAGTTATGAATCGGGCTATATTGGAAATCTGATATATGTGTAGCATTATATTTATACCATCGTCTCCTCAACAAATCTGTTAATTAACAATACTTGAGAGCATATTTAAAACAAAATGCGTAGTGTAACAGTAGCTTGATACCAAATCTTACTGAAATGATCCATCTCTAAGATGGTGCCAGACCATCAAATGGCCTTGAACAACATTCACTTTGTCCCAGAAAAACGGCTTTAGGTTTGTTCTTGCGAACTGATCAGGGGTTTTAATCTTATCCCTTCCACTGCAAATCACCTAAGAAACATATACGTTAAATAAACATATCGAATTCAATGATTTTCTCACCAAAAATTCCAGAAATCACATTGTGGCCACCAAGAGCCTGTTCTCCATATAGAACAACACCATATATTATTTTGACTTGCCTAAGGTAGTGAGCCTCCAGCCTTCAAGGAAGCTGATGGCTCCCCGAACCCAAGGATGAACTCATTCTTTTCAGCTATTTACCTGCATTAACCAAGTACAATCATTAAGGAGATAAACCTTTCAAAAAACATATCAATGACCACTTTATTTCAATGACTAATGGATGATTAAGTTAATCCTATCAAATTAAGTTATTCTTGGTAAGAGAACATCAATAGGTATGTATGACTCAAAATTAATAGTTTTGAATATGAAATAAGTAAAACTAAATTGTAATTATCGGTGAGAATCAAACTTCAAGTTTAAACTGATGAAAATTCCCTTGCCAGATGCACAATAAATCCCCCGCAATACGAACAATTTTTTTATGAAAACTCAAGATAACTCGAGAAGACTTACAGAAACACTATTAGATAACCCTTAACTGACAACAGTTTCCTCATCATATCTTCATAAACACTCACCATACATGAGCTCCCAATTACCTTCTGACCCTTCCCATTTCATCCATCCTGCACCAAACGATATGAAAAAGAATTACAAACTTGACAATAAACATATAACATAAGCATAACTTCCCCTATAGCATTAACGTACCTCCCTCTTCCTGTGTTTAGCTTGACCATTCCATCAGCTAAAACCTCCTGCAGAATAGGAAAAAACGTCAGATAGACCAAGTGTTCTTTTTACATAAGAATATACTAAGATAAATGGTTTACTAACCTTAAGTTGTACATGCAAGTTTATTTTTTTAAATTTCTCCGAAACTAACGGCCGCACGCCAATAACGGACCTTGCAAACAAAGTACTCAAAAAGGTCCTGAGCTTTTATTTAATTTATGGCTTTATAAGCAGTCACCTGAACTTTAAGTTGAACATCTTTTTTAATCATTCCCTTAAGGATATCCACTAATGACCATACCTCAACCTCGTAAGTAACATATAAGAAGAAGAGTAAACAAATATAATAGATGGAAGACAGAGATCAACATAAGTGGTAGCTTTCACTTGGCTAACATTCCTAGACATCCAGTAACTATTCATAATTAAGCTACTAAAGTTATTTGAAATTAGTTGAGTAATTTCAAACAAAGAGGAAAATAACTTACCAACTGTTACAATTGTGGATGTATACACAGAAAATATTTACCTGTAGCCATGCAAGATTAGGTGTTATCACATGATCGTCAATTCCTGAAGTAAAACAAAGAGGAAAATAACTTACCAACTGTTACAATTGTGGATGTATACACGGAAAATATTTACCTTTAACCATGCAAGATTAGGTGTTATCACATGATCGTCAATTCCTGAAGTACCAGGATTACCAAAGTTTCACAATAACTTTCTTGTGAAATCGTTGGCTCTGTGATTTT
Organism: Artemisia argyi; assembly: GCA_030686995.1. Classification (NCBI taxonomy): domain Eukaryota; kingdom Viridiplantae; phylum Streptophyta; class Magnoliopsida; order Asterales; family Asteraceae; genus Artemisia; species Artemisia argyi. The sequence continues at coordinate 156,427,120 of CM060692.1, forward strand.
TTGGTTGAATGAAGAGTAGGGTTAATTGGATTTAGGGTTGCTATTGTTGCTGTGATTTTGAATAGATTAGGGTTTTGATGATATTCCGAATGTTGAATGTGAAGAAATATGTGTTTGACCCATTAAATCCGGCTATAAACATGGTATAGATATAGTAAATCACGATTTGAATTAGGCAAGCAGGTAATGTTTATGTCACTATATAAATTGTGTTTTGCAATGATATATCACAACTTGTGACATGGTCCAATGGTTGAGACTCTTATTGGTGGATGACTATCCCAGGGTTCGAATCTTGTACAATACTTTTTTACACGAATTTAATTACAATATTCACACGCCTAATATTAAAATTATAAAAATTTACGAAATTCAATTATATAAAAAAATTGTTTACATGTGATGACAAGGCTGATGACATGGCTGAAATTAAATTACTGGCATTGATTGGGCAATGAGGTGACATTTTCTTCAAATGCCTCCTGTTATATATATATATATATATATATATATATATATATATATATATATATATATATATATATATATATATATATATATATATATATAGCATGCAAGAATAGAAACTAAACATAGCCATAATCATTGATAGAATTAAAAGGTTACAACAAGCATTACATCAAGAAGTAGTGCAAATAATAAAAGCCTTGAAGGCTTACAATCATAACTAAAATAAACCAAAGCTCTAACATGAAGGTCCTCTCTAGAGCTTGCCATCCAAAATGGTTTAATACAATTTTATTTGCAAAATACCAAGCATGTTTAATTGGGTGGAATGGATGGTGAACATGGAGATGGTGATGGTGGAGGAGTGTTTGTTGATGGTGGTGGTGGAGTTGTAGTACTGGTGGTTGGTAGTTGATGCAATAAGTTTTCAATGTGTGAAAACATGTATTGTATCTCATCTCTTAGACCAAACACAATTGTTCGGTTGTGGATGCAACAAAGGCAAGTGTCACCATGAGCTTCAAGTAAGCTCCATGGGACGGGGTTATAGGTTGGTGGATTGATAGGGGATGATGAGAAATGTGCATCAAGAGGTGTTAATGGTGATAATGAGAGGGTTAATGCAAGAGTTGTGTTTTCAATGTTAGGTTGTGGTGGTTGAACTATTGGTGGAGAAGACAAGTGGGTTATGTAGTCATTTATGGATGAAGTGGATGGTATAGAGGAAGTGGAGGTTCCATTTGTTGATGGTGTTTTGGAAGGTGCATTTGGTGCACTAGGAGATGAGCATTGAGGTGGTGGTGATGGAGTGTGTTGTCTTCATTGGTGAGATCAATGAAGAGTTGTTTTGGTGGAATAATGACAAGTTTTTGTTTCTTGGCATTGTTTGAGTGGGTGGTTCTTGGTGATGACATGGTGAAAGGATGAGGTTTGATGAAGGTTGAGGATGATGAAATGTGAATTAAACATGCATGGGGATTATATAGTATGAAAACATGTTTAGAAATGGAATTAATTTGAAAATAGATGGTTATATACCAAAAGCAGTTTAGATTTAATGGGAAATGGTAACTGAGACTAGCAAAAGAAGTCACAAGATGCAACAGAAAACAGTGAAAATTACTGTATGGGTGGCGGTCCCCTTAAATGCAGGCCGGTCCCCTTAAATTTAAGGGGGCCGCCCCTTATGAATTAAGGGGGCTGCCCATCTGACGACCCAGAAATCAAAATTTTTCAAAATTTTTCTGGAAAAACGTTATATTCTATTTTGTTTTTGTAGCAAGCTCTATTTGGACATTTCACATTTGTTTTGGTCTATTAGAAAGCATACATGTTATATATATATATATATATATATATATATATATATATATATATATATATATATATATATATACATAAACTAATCATGCAAGCATATATTAAGTTATGAAACATGCAATTATAAGCATATATTAAACATAATTAAGCAAGTTATAATCCTAGTCAAATATCCAAACAATTATCTAAGAGAATTACAAGTACTTCCGAATATAAGTCGGACAATTAGCACATAAATATCCATGATCAAAAGTCATAAAAATAAATATTGTTCAACAATCATAAGCTAATCTCCATCATCTCCTTTTCTTCCCGAAGATACCCTTCAACGTCTTTCCGATGGATTTAAAGCCACCTCTAACTTCTTCATGCAAACTCTTTTTTCGTCTAAGCACCTCGGTAACGAAGGGGTACTAGCACCATGGGCGTTTTCCTCCTCATCGTCATCGTCTTGTCGAGAAGATGAACCATGAAAGCTATGACGACGAGATTTTCCCTTGTCACTTCGAGTTCGTCGAGTTTGTTTTAGAGCGAAAGGACGTAAGGTGGGGTAGATGGACTCGTAGATGCTATTGTCAAGATCAGGGTAGAACTCGATAACATGACGATAGAGACGAGTTAGAAACATTCCATATGGAAGATTGGCTTTGGGAGTTTTTCTAGCACACTCAATCCGTTTGATAAAGAAGTAGGCCAAATTGTATGGCTTTTCAATAGCGATACAATACAACATGTGAGCAAGGCACACCGGGAGATGGTCCCGGTGACCTCCAGTACCGAACGCATTCTCACGAATGAGTTCTTCCCAACGCTTCATGTGGGGGCCTAATTCCTTGAGAAGAATTTGGTATGAAGAGATTTGGACATTTTTGGATTTTATTTTTCGGGTTGTAGTGTCACGCTCTACACCAAGGACTTGGCGAATTTCTTCGGGATGAGGGATGTCGGAGAGATATGGACCAAAGGTTGGTCGACAACGATGTAGAGATTCGAGGTCCCACTCGTTTGTGAAAACGGCTTGACCTCTAAAAGGAATTTGGAGGATTTGACCGAATTGGTCGAGAGTTAAGGTGAATTCATTTTGGATCATGAAGGAAATGGTGATGGCACCAAGATCATTGGTTTGAACCGTGACTTGGCTATAGAAATCAACTATGAAGCGAGGAATGATGGGTTCATTTGTTTCGAAGAGGCAGTTGAAGTTGATGCTTGTAAACAAGCGATCAATGTAGTCGGATTGAACATAAGCTAGATCTACTACACGTCCCTCATGAACGTTTCTATCTTCAATTTGACGATATATACGTCCAATGGAAGGAGATGTAGTAGGGATTTGGGAAACTTTAGGAATGTAGTTTTTAGTGAGGGAAATATCTTCGGTAGTCACTTTTGGCATTTTCACCTAAACACAACAATAATACAAAAGACCAAAATAAATATAAAGAAGAATAAAAATGTATATATTGTTAAGACTTATGTTGGAACGTAAACATACTTCGACTCTAAGACGATAATCCTAAGAAGTAGTTTACCATGTTCCTTATTTTTATTTTTAACTCGTTCTAGATATATTTTACGATGTTTAGCAAGTAGTTATGGACAAATCCAAACGCCCTTTTTAAACATCTTAATATATCATGAAATTTACTAGATTTACTTTAGGTTGTAAAACTAGCCATTTCTTACGAGTTTCTTATGCATGTGATTTGTTTTTGAAAATGATGGTTTATGTTTTGACTCAAAAATGTCATTTTTGTACTAAACCAAACGCTCCCTTAACTAGACACTTACATTACTAGTATGTCAATATATATATGAATTATATATCTTGACAAGTCCGAATTATTAGTTTTAGGTTTATAATCTTGACAATGTTTTATAAAAATTACAACGACTTAATTTTGACATTGTTTGGACATAATCCAAACACCCACTTATCGTTTACACAAATATTTTTACTTAGTTGAAAAATATAGTTTCATGTTTTACAAGTTATAAAAACATAATGTGATTAGTTTTAACAAGTTTTTATAGCATTATTCAACAATGTGTTTACTAAAAATTTTGAAAAGGAGTGTATGAAATTTTTCAAAATTTTTCGAAAAGAGGGTTTGTAATTATTAGTTTCTTAGTGTTAATTAAGCATCCTACTCCTAAGGGAAGCATTTAGTTATGGAAATTTTAGACCCAATTTGAAAGAAATTATGAATTTGAAAAAATTATTAAAACATGCATAATCTTGAGTTTGACCAAATTAGATGGAATTAGATGAAATGTGTTATGAAAAACTTACAATATGTAATGGTGATCGTGTTAGATGAATTTGCCCTTTGCAAAATAACCCGAATTATGTGATTTGGAAGTGGTTTTGGATGTTTTGGGGTTTGGATTTTCGTCACAGCAGCAGTAGAAAATGGGGGTAATGAGAAAGAGGAGTGTTTGGCAAAAGAAATAAGAGGGAAAATGATTTGGGACTATCAGATGGCCGTCCCCCTTAAACATTAAGGGGGCCGCCCTCCAAAATTTGATTTTTCGAGGTTTTGGTTTTTGGAAAGAACAAGAAAATATTAATATATATATATATATATATATATATATAGATATATATATATACACTAGATGTCAAAGCCCGCCCGATGGGCGGGCATGTGTAGTAATTTTACTTGTGATGGTGTTGTTTGACGGAAATTTGTTACTTAAGTATGTTTTTTTTTTTTTTTTTTTTTTTTTTTTTTTTTGTTATTGTTTATAATGTATTAATTTTAATTTATGTTTAGTTGTATCTTTTTTTTTATGGTTTTACTTAGCGGTTTTAATGTTTTAAAAAAGAACGCATATTTCGCATAAAGCATCATTCCTTTTCGAGCCATGATGAGATAAATGAACTTCACAAAAACTATACTTCCCCAAAGAAATTGTGCAAGGATATTTCATTTCACGTCAATCTTGACATCAATACTTGCGACTTTGATTAAACGATATACTAACATAGATTAAACCAACTGGTGCCAAGGGATCCTTATACACGAAAGCAGCATCTCATTTGTTGTTTCTTTGTTCATCAATGTAGGTGTTAACGTTATCAGACTATCGATCTACGTAGCTTCGCTTTTACATCAAGGCTGCAAACACCATATGCACAACTACATTTTTTTTAACCAAAGGACATCATAAGTTATCTTATCATTCCTTAATTATTTCCCTAAAGATAGGTCAACATGATCCGGTCTAAAAAAAAGGAAAAAAAGATAGGTCAATATGGATACATGAAAACGGGGTGAAATGAGTGTCGAATGTGTCACATATTTTTTTAATATATGCTCAGACCTTAATTGCTTTACTAAATACAAATAAGTAGCATTTTACATATTATGATCTTTTTTTGATACAAACCATTTTATATACACACTAAAAATCAACCCGGTCCGCTTTAATCCACATAAAAATATTACTATTTGACCCTTTATAACCACCCATTCCGCCACCTCTAAAAGACTTTTGGCAGGCATGACCTATAATTATCGTTTTGAAAAAATAAGTTAATGAAAAATAAGATATGAACTTACCGAATTTCTTATTGAATTCATTGAGAACAAAAAGAAATAAATGGTTAACGAATATGAGAGAAAAAGTGGTACACAAAAATAAAGTATCAAAGCATAGCCCGTCCGATAGGTGAGCAAGGTTTATGAATATCGTTTAAAACTTAAGTTAACAAAAAGTAATCTATAGGTATAACCAACACTCGAATGAGTCTTTACAGGATGTACATATCCAACTATCTGAACGGGAATCATTCCTTTCGGTACTTGTTGCGTCTGCATCCCTTTGTTCTTATGGTTGAAGCTTTACTGTGATGTTTCTACTCTGTGCATTCAAACGCATTGTTATTACAGAGTAATAAATTAAAAAACAAAATGGCGAAAGGAGGGTTAAAAATTGCTGGAAAAGTGTCCAATTAATAAATACAAAATCGAGCTTCTTTGTGCGCAAAGACCCAAAAGATGAATAACTTTTTAAAATTAATAATTAAAACTTATAGTAATGTTTTAAGATATAAACTTAAACTATCTCGCAATTTTTTGCTCATCGGTTCTTCAGATTATGTGCAACGGTATATATACTGCAATCAATAATTCTGTAATTATTTTTACTAATACACTAACCCACTTGAAGTGACTAACTGCCACACCTCCACCATTTTATGGTCATAAGTAAATTGTATGAATCTGTTAAGAATGATAATGTTTAAAATTTAAAGGCAATATCAAGTATATGTGTAACACTACATCTTTTGACCCGCTCTCAAGGTTGGTTATTTTGCCCCTCTACTAAGGAACATACTTGACTTTGTTGTCCTATGAACTGATGCACCACACCTAGTAGCAAGGCCTAGAGGCTACTACCAAACCAAATATTGCATACTTCCATCATGTTTGTCACAAATATTCCTTCTCCGGCCTCTCAACATTGACCTGAAACAAATATAACCAAATTAATTATAGAGGTGACAAACTAACAAATGAAAAATTAGTGTAAAACACAAAATAAGCTACGACGTGTAGTCTGTAAGTGTCAAGTTATTACTTGAAACAAATAATTAAAAACATAAGGCTTTGATCAATTTAGAAGTTGAGATTATATAGATACCATCTGGATATAGTGAGCTTTAGCTAAGATCGAAAAAACACATGAGCTTATATTAAGCATGTGATAGTTTATATATTCAATAGACCATCACTAAAACAATATAACTTCAAATAATTTTGAATTTCATAACCTTAACAGATTTTTTTATTATCTTTTGAAACAAAAAATGTCAATAAACTATATATGTATTAAGTTTTTTATAAATGCATAAGGACAAACACAACCTAATTTTAAATTAATAACCTCCGTTGATGCTTACAACTGAAATCGTGACATTCAATCAGTTTGTAAAAGTGATGGGCAACCCTATTGTAACAACATGCTAATTATAAGGTTGATGTTCAATTAAGTTTAAAATGATAATTTAAAGGTGACCAAATTATTCGGTGCTTGATAATTTAATGACTTGTCGCCGCAATGCGAGGGTACCCGTCTATATTAACTTATGTTTCTTAGATGCTTCTTATGTTCCTTTCTTTTTTCGCCGTATGTTTATTTTGATATGAAATACTTTGCATTGTTATTGCTTAAAGCTAATTTAATTTAAATTATCATTCCTTTGTACAATTATTATTAGAAAAACATGTAACCGAATAACATTTGCTCGCCACAAAATATAGTCACAGTTACCCGTCCTTTGATGGTCCCATCGAGTTTCAAGGCGAGGAAGATCTCAACCTTTACCCCAAGGACAATTGAATTCGGGTCGAGTCATGCTCAAGACTCGTAAATAAAATGAGTACCTAGGAACATCTTGAACATTTAGATAGTTTTATTTATCTATGTTTTGCATTATATTTTTTAGTTGTAGCTTATGTCATTTGCATTTTCACAACAGTTAGGTAAATTTGAAAATTTTGTATACCATATGGCCATATGGAGTTTTATCATACAGCCGTATGCTCTCAATTTAGCTTCTGTCCCAAAATGTTGCAATATAACGTTAAAACAAAACTAAAGGGGGAAAGAAAACACTCAGTTACTACATATTCCAACCTCAAGGTTCATGCTTTCTTCAATTCTACTTAATTCAAAAAATCACAATCCTCCTTCAATCTCTATTTTTCGAACGAAAAGGTACAACATAAACAATTTTGTTCCTAAATGCATGATTTTGGAATTCGTTGTTCTTAAATGCATAATTCTGAAATTCGTCGTCAAATTGAAATTAAGGGTCGTTCGATTTAAGTGGGTTTTTGTGTTTCTTGTTGCGTTTTTGTGTTTATAAATCATGTGGCTTGTGCGTAATTGGAAAACTTCAATCGAATTTGAATAATTTCAAAATTCGGGTTTAATTTAGGAAGTAGGTTTTATGTTTTCTGTTTAGTTCAAGTTTCTGTGGTTTTAGTTGTTAGTATGTATTAGTATGTGGCATAAGGTTATACTTCAAAGTTGAAACATGATATTGGCATGACTACAGTTACATACTTTGTTGTAACTTGTGATTTGAGTTTGGTACATAACTGGTGTAACATTGGCTGTGATATAAGAGGCATTTTTTTTATTTTTATAGCTCAAGTTTGATCAAAAATGAATTAACTCATGGGTTGTTTATACAGGTCACATTTAGGATAGTAAGAGGAAAAAAAAAAAAAAAAAAGGTCACACGCTAGCTATATTTGCTTGTTTTTATGTTGAGAACGGCATTAGATTATTTTGCAATCAGTGATGTGTGTTTGTAGTGTTGTTTTGTTCTTTATTTTCTTTGTGATTGGGTTAGCTTCTAGGGTTATTTGGGGTAAATGTTTTATACTTCTTAAGGGTTATCTGTGATTGTTATTTGGTTCAGTTGTGCTAGTCACTACTTGCACTTCTCTAGTGTTTTACACTTATTCTTTTCAGTGCATTTGCTCATAATTTTTAACACTTGGTTATTGGTTAACCATTGTTTAGATGGCACCTAAATAGGACAAAGGGACGCAGTTGATGATTCCAAAACCACAAAAGAAATGCCGACACAATCAGCAGGTCTCGTGTGTTTCTGATTCTGAATTGGATGAAAACCAAACTCAACCCCAATCAAAGAATCGAAACCCAAGTCCAACAGTAATCAACCTAACCCAACACCTTCTGAACATCAATCCGTCCAGCCATGACTTCATAAATTTGAAGAGAAAGAACTGGAACGAATGCTCTCTTACAGAAAGAAGACACATGAAACGTACATACATGACATCAACTCATTAAACTAAACTATCAAAAGACAAAAGAGTAAATAAGAACTAAAAGCTAAAAGCAATTGCACACGAAACAGGTAGGTGGCCTTAAGTTTTTGCCCAAGTACTTTTTTACTAAAAGCTAAAAAGAAATTTTTTTAGGTATACACCGCAAGAATGAAAATGAAATCTCTTGGGCGTCTACTTATATATAATGCACTGAACACGTATTAGCTTTTATGTTTGAGACCAGATCTTTCTGTCCCTGGTGTAAACAGTTATGGTTGGTTAAGGGGCCACTAACGTTTTTTTTTTTTTTTTTTTTTTTTTTTTTTTTTTTTTTTTTTTCTCAAGCATAACGTTACGGCAGGTATTGCGCTTTAAACAACTTATTAATCACACAACCACAAAGTAGGCCTCTTATAAGCAATCCTCATGGTAAGTACAGCACTGTATAAGTAATAAGTCACATAAACTTACAATAGTAGGCCTCTTAAGCAAGCAATTGTTAAATCTTTGATGCAAATCTTCGGATTCTTCCTGCAAAAACGAAAAAAACAATCTTATGGTAAATAAGAATACCACATGCTTAAGAACTGAGTAAGTGCATAGACTACTATAATTCCTTTAGCATATTAATAATATTGAAGCAAATCAACCATGATCACGAATAGTTCAAGACTTTGTTGGTGATTCTTTATTTAGTAATATTCAAATGATGTTCTCCCAAAGACTCGCCATCTAATATTTATAACTTAAACTATTAACTGAAGATGAATCTTAATTCACTATTGTTAAGGTTTAGTTAACCACTGGTATAGGAACGTGTATATTGGAATTTTTCATGGTAGTGTTCACCTCCAAGAACGAAGCGTAAACTTCAAGTGTCAAGTCCATTCCCCAACCCAAACCATGTGAGCTGAGCAATCATAATAGAGACCTGAAGTAAAATCTTCTCTTGTAAGTGCTTGTTCATAAGGTAAAAGCAAGCACTCATGAGATGCCCAAATTATCAGCCACCTCCGGACAAATTGTTCCACTAAGAAAATTCAATACAACTGGACCAGAATTCATGGCTGCAGGAGTTAACATACAAACAATTAGCAATAATTTAAGCAATTGCATTGACGATGTGGTATAATAAGACAAAGAGAAATACTAACCCTCGGTCACGTTAGGTTGCTGAGAAGGTGCATTCACCCCGGGTAGAGTTTGTTCATCCTTAACTAATTCCACACTACGAATACCACCGGCCCTGTTATTTGCAGCTGCATTGCAACAATGCACAACATTAAGCAAACTTTACATTCAACAAAAGCATACAAATAGAGATTAACACATATATAAACAACACATTACCAGACGTCGGGTGAATCGAAAGACCTTCAGTAGCCAACCTTTCATGCTATTTTCTCCCAGATGTTGACAAACTGTCATCTAGATTTCTCTTTAAATGTAGTGCCCAACATTAGCTGGGCAACATACGCAACTGACCCTGACCAACAGTATGTTCATCTAACACAGCACCACGAATGTCGGAACACAACATGCCAGCCACACCCCGTTGTTGTTGAGAGCTAGCAGGAATGTTAGCGGCATATATGCGCAGCCCACTTGCCGCACATGGATCTGAATTGTTTCTCATCGTGGTTCTTGGAGGGTAAGTAGTTAGTGACACAAGTTTTCGAGCCTCTACAGAGGTTATTGTGATGATGTTGTCTTCATGGAGAGAGTTACTGATGATTAGGGTTTTTTTTACGTATTATTAAGTGATAAGGCTAAACATTCTGTAAATCGTAATTATCTCAAAAAAAACTTTGATATGTTCCCGAAATTAAAATATCTGTTTATGCTATATAGATTTCCTTTATAGATTTTGACATAGAGTAAATAACCAAAAAAATTAGTTGGTTCAGTGGTTAACACACCACATAATATCAACATGGACATGAGTTCGAATCCTTGTGCAAGTTTTTTTATAAAAAGAAAACGCCCGAATTAAATAAAATTAATTAAATGGATAAATTAAATAACAAATATTGATGACATGGAAAATTAAATAACAAATAATGATGACATGGCCAGAAAGTGATGACATGGCAGAAAATAAATTACATGGCAATGACTGGGCAATGAGGTGGCAATACACGTGTAATGCCTCCTGTATATATATATATATATATATATATATATATATATATATATATATATATATATATATTAGATTTATATTTAATCAAAAATACGTTGGAGAGTATTCGCACGGAAGGAATTAATTGACACTTTTACTTGACATTTCGTCAATTAAAATTTCTTGATCATTTCGGATGAAATTTATCAAGTTGTCAAGTGGACGAGAGAGTTGTGGAAGGTTATATATATATATATATATATATATATATATATATATATATATATATATATATATATATATATATATATATATATATATATATATATATATATATATATATATATATATATATATTATGGGCTTATAAGACGAGAATATAGGAGGGAGACGTATGCAACGGAAGATGGGAGTTTGTTTCATCCATAGATTTTTCGACTCATCTCTCTACATCAGCATGAGTGTCATTGAACATTGAAGTTCAATAAGGCAAATGGGGAGAAAGAAAAGGTTCGTAAACGAACAATTTCTAGTTCTAGAAAGTCAACAAATGAATTTTCTAGGTTATAAGATCCTATATATATATATATATATATATAGATACAAATTCTAGAGGAAACTACAAGCCAAACAATATCACATAAAAACTAGAGACTAAACTAAGCATGCATTTCTTGACAAGGAAATAAAAGGAAATGTGTACCTTTCGTCTTCAATGCGTTTTTCTTCAAAGTCTTCAAGGAATTGTACGAACAAGAGGTGACAACTAAAATTTCCATGTTTGAATGGCGAATTTTCTACGTTGGTCCCCATTGTCTCATTTGACCAAAGTTATTTGATCCGAACATGTTTTGTATTTGACTTGGGTGCATATATGGTGGAAACATTCCCCACGGATTGAAGTTCCACATTTGTTGATTATTGTTAAAGTTTCGTCTATTTTGGTTTGCTCTTGGTTGAGGTGTTTTAGATCTAGGGTAAGAATTATTTGGTTTCCTAGGTGGTGGAGTTTTAGATCTTGTTTTAGGTTTAGACGATCCTACATTGGTCTTTAAAGATGGTTTATAAAAAGGTTTTATTTCTTCATCAGTAGCAAGAGGTATTTTCTCATCATTTATGAGTATATACTTAGGATTAGATTTTATAGGTTTTAGTGCATTGAGTTCACTTTCAAATTTGACATTTTTAATTTCACTTGTTGAAGCTTCGGTTGAGTTAAATCCTAAACCGGTTTTATCTCCGGATACTCTTTGAATACTTATTATTTTACTAAGTGAATGACTACTACTTTCAAATTTATCAAATTTGCAAATTTCTTCCCTGAGTTTTTCATTTTCACCTTTAAGCTCTTGACAAGATTTACATTCTTCAAAAATTCCTTACCTTTTTCAAGTTGATGTATTTTAATTTTTAGTTCTAGTACTTCATTTTCTAATTGGTTGTTTATGCATTTTAGTGATTTGTTTTTAGCCATTACTTGTTTCCTAGTTTGCATAATCTATTGTATTCACTATCTAAATCTTTTTCATCTAATGATAAATTTTCATCACTAGGTATTCGATTTCGGAATGTACCTCACTTCTCTTCCTTTGTCGTTTCTTTCTCATCTTCATCACTATTACTCCAAGCTCCTCCAACAAATGCTCTTTGATCTTGATCTCTTGTCATCATTGGACATTTTCCAATGAGGTGATTCGGATCACCACACTTGAAACACTTTCTCTCATTCTTGCTATTCTTATCATCTTTATTCTTTTGAGATGCTCTCCTTTCATCGTGTGGTTGTCTAACGAATCTTCCTCGCCTTTTGAAGAATTTCTTGAAATCTCTTACGGCCATGGCGTATTCTTCGTCATCACTTTCGGAAGATGAGCTATCTTCGTTACTAGATTCCTTTCTAGCTTTCGAGGCGATTGACTTGCTTTGCTCTCGTTTTCCTTTGACCATTTCGGAATCCTTCTTTATAATTGCTTCGTAGACTTTCAAATTTTCAATTAATTCATCAAGTTGCAACATTGATAAATTCTTTGATTCTTCAATAGCCGTCACCTTAGCTCGCCATTTTGGGTGAAGATCCCTAAGAAATTTTCTAACAAAATTCTTACTAGAAAAATTCTCATCAAGTGCTTTTAAACTTGTGATGATAGTGTTAAATCTAGCGAAAGCATTATCAATTGATTCCTCTTCCAGAATCGTGAATTGCTCGTATTGTTAAACAAGTAGATCTATTTTATTATCTTTGACTTGATTATTACCTTGGTGAGTTATTAATAAAGATTTACAAATTTCTTTTGCGGTTTCACACATAAAGATCCTTTCGTACTCTTTACGTGGTAACGCATTATAAATAACCACTTTTGCTTCATTATTTTTAGCAAGTTTTCTTTTTAAATCATCATTTTGTTTTTCAAAAGGTACGATTTCATCTTTCTTTGTTTCGGGGTTATTTTGAATAGGTAAAAAATCACCATTGGTAATAACATGCCAAAGATCTAGATCTTTTGATTTCACATAAGTTTCGAATCGATTTTTCCAATATAAAAATCTATCACTTTCAAATAGTGGTGGTCTTTGCATAGATTGCCCTTCTAAATATTTTTCAGATTCCATAGATCGTTACAAGTTCTAAAATACAATATATTTTAAAGATCTTGCAAGACCTGGCTCTTAATACCAATTGTGGAAAACTAGAAGGGGGGGGGGTTGAATAGTTTTATGTCCGTTTTAAAATTTATAAAAACAAGTTTGTTTTAAAAACTTTGATTCTAGTTTATGTGATCTCAATACTTGCACAATATGAACAATTATATAGTTATTAACTAACCAAGCTAATATTGTATAAGTAAATAAGTAAGTAATGAAAAGAGTTGGAGAGATCAAACCACAACACAAGGATTTATAGTGGTTCGGCTACAAGGTCACCTTCCTTGTTCCTACTCCACTCCCCGAGTCACCTACTCAAGAGTTTTCTTCACTATGTCAACAAACTCCCTTATGGCGGAGAAAACCTTACACACGATTGTACACACCACAACTTCGTCACACCTTGATCACAACTTCTACACAACTTCTTCACACCAATCTACTTCACCACTTACTACTTCACACCTATCTACTTCACACCAATCTTCTTCACAACTGCACTACTTCACTACTAAATAACTTCTTCTCCCTACACAACTTCTATTTCTCCTAAACTACTTATTACAAGCACAACACAACTTCACAAATAATATACACAATATACACAACTATTCTACAATACTTCTTGAACTTAGTTGTAGAAGGAGTATTCTTCTTTTGCACTTTGGATGAGAATGGATGAGAAGGGATTGAATCACTTGAAACAAGGATTAGTAATCTAATGATCAAAGGGTTTTGGAAGATGTTTAGAGAGTTTTAGATCTGAAATTTTCGTGCAAAAGGTGGGGAAAATACCAGATTTAAGGTGGTATTTATAGGAGAAAAATTCTGACAGATTCTGACACAGGAGCCTGGCCGGTCCCCTTAATTCATGGCCGGTCCCCTTAATTTTAAGGGGACCGCCCCTTATAATTAAGGGGGCCGCCCAGCTGTAACGGCCAGAAAATTTGTCATTTTGTGGGGAAAGTTTATTTGGTGAAAAACTAACTGATTTTGCCTAAAAATTTGAATTCATATATTTAGTATGATTAAAACATTTTTCTTTATTACCAAAAATGTTTTTCAAAAATAGATAATATGTTAATATAATTAAATAAACTTTGTAATAATTAATTAAATACCCCTTTGATCATGAGATGTATTAAGCACTTGTTTATACATACCTTAAGTGATTAAGTTGGATATAATGATATAAACTAGCTTAATACTTGTTTACGTAGTAATCTTACGTTTGATGATTTTACATTTTGTGATCGTCAAAACATAGAGATATCGAAAAATATAAATAACGTTTTTATGCATTATTTATGTCAACACAATGGTGTATATTTGTCCAATTTTTAGTTTACCAATTGCATATGTAGTATACTCTAGTGTTTAGAATAACTGAATTTGACTATTAAAATCAACATATTTTTTGGTGCAAAAGGTGAATTATATTAGATACCAAAGTTTACATCATGAAAGTAACCATAAACTGAAATTGGACATAACCCAATTCAGATACAAAGGCATAATGAAAACAGACTAAAGCTAGCCTACATATGTCTGATACAACCATTAACTATGTCTGATGAACACATCTTAGACAATACACAAACAAAGGAGCAGCAACTAGTCACTTATCTTCTTGCAACTCCATATCACTTATCTTCTTGCAGATTCTTCACTTGGTTTTTCAGTAGCAGGTTCTTCACTTGGTGCTTGACTTGGGCATACTCCACTTGCTGTTTCAGTTGCAGTTGGTTCACTTTGTTCATTACCACTGCCTAAGTAAGCACCAACTCTAGTAGATGCATTAACACCTAAGCCAATTACATACCAACTATTATTGGTTGTAGATGTGTTTTCCCTTGTAACACCACCTCTACCAGTATAAGATGGGGTTCCCCTTCTTTCAAGGTACGATGGACAAGTATACTACATAAAATATGTGTAATGAGGACGTTTTGCAAAAAACATCAATCCAGCCCTGTTTTCCTTTTCAACCCAACAGTCAAGGCTGACCATTTGACAACCATTTTGTGGATCCATGGTGAAAAGCAATTGAAATGATAAAGAACTGATGATAACTAGGGTATTATATAATGCAGGAAAAAAGGGATAAAATGTGGTACAATGTGGTTGTTGAACAAGTAGATATGATTAAAGACAACATAAATGCTTACTATTAGATATGGGGTGTTTGGCATGAGTGTATACATCACTCCCATTTAATATGGATTTAGTTTGACTTTGGAAAGTCAAAATTCAATTAGTAAAAGGGAGTCATGAGTTTTGACCACAATAGACAAAGTAAGCAAATATGTAGTATATGACAGTTGACTTTAGAATGTCAATGTTTGGGTCGGTTTGGATTTTGAACACATTATACAAAGAAAGTGTGAATCATAAGATCCATTTCATTCATTAACCATAACCATAATTTTACAAAAGGAACCCACCCTAACCTACATCAAGCAACCTCCTCACGTATACCTCTCCCTCACAGCAAACTCTATCTTCTTAAGAATATTCTTGCGCATTTGCTTGGCCATCCTCATCAATGCCCTCGCCCTACGCAAATCAATAGTCTGGAGTCTTCTAAGCTTCTTTGTATTGTCCCTTGCATTTCTCGAACGTGAAAAGTTTCGAAGTTTAGCTATAAGCTCCCCTCTACGACGACTCTAGCAGTAATCTTTTTTGAATAGTTCTCCAAATCTTGTGACCTCTTTATGTCTTGAAGAATCTCTGTCTGGTAATGGCCAAGAATAAGTTATGTTACAACAAAGGAGTGACAGAGGGTTGTGAGGTCAATATCAGACATGTTCATAGTTATATCAGTGGGGAATTTGAGCTTGTATTAGGAGTGAGTGTTTTGAGGGATGATTGAATGTGCTAAATATGAAGTGTGAGGTAGGTAGAGGCGTAGTTAGTACATTAAATACACTACATGACAGTTGACTTTAGAATGTCAATGTTTGGGTAAGTTTGAATTTTGGCCCATTGTACTAAAAATACTCTTTTCTAACCATTTATTTCAATTGAATTTAATGTAACAGTTTCATCCCAACATCTCAATACATAACATGATTAAATAAAGTCAAACATAGAGTACAAACATAAAATCCAAAAGACACGAACGTTAACAGAATTTCTATTGTTCAAAGATCAATGCATAACACAAGAAAAACTTGGAATTGCAAGCTCATCAACTGACTTCTTCTTTTTTGTTGGCCTGTCAACCTGGGGTTTGTGAATGGGTGGTATTATTACTGCAGAAGTCGTTGCCACAACAGCCATTGATCTTGAATGAGTATATACGTGCCCATGTTTCTAGTCTGTAAGCAGCATAAACCCACTCTTCAGGTATACCAACTCCTCTTCCATTCTCATTCATATAGTGTACTGCAGCCACAACATGTTTACATGGTATTCCAAGCTCCCACTTCCTACAACCACACTCCTTACTATCCATGTTAACAACACACTGATCCTGGTAAGGCACAAATACTCTATATAAAGAAGCTTCAATCAATCAATAGCTTCTTTTTTATAGCATCAAACATATCTTTCACAGCAGGAGTAAGTTGTCCAACATTCTTTTTTATTAGTTGTCGAACTACCTCAATCCTTTTCATCAAGTACTCTCTGATATATTTAAGACAAGTGATGATGGTTCAATCTCTGACATCATTTAGCTGCATATAGAACACCTCACATATGTTGTTTAAGAGTAGTCCACAATGGGCTTTGCCTGTTAAACAAATGACACATTATATATTACTATATGATCAATTATCAATATGCTTTTGTCCATTGCAACTTAATGAATTACCTGAAAAATGTGATATGCTCCATTATTCAGCTGGAATCTTCATCAACCAATCATAAGCACCAGAATTGTAATACTTGAGATGATCCATCGCTTTGTTGAATTCAACAATAGTAGTGGCTCTAGCTGCCTTCCAAAGCATGTCCTTGTAAACACCTCTTTTAAAATGTAACTTCATCTCCTCATGAATATGCTTAACACAGAACCTGTGTTCAGCATTTGAAAACACACTAGCAACGGCTTGTATCAATCTCTGCGAACAGTTAAGGTTATTGATGGTGTTAAAACTTTACATGTTCTCATTGTGCATAAAACACATGATTAATTATAGAATAGAAATGTGCACCTTTTGCCTATCAGAAATCAAAGTGAACTTGCAGTTGGTTTATATACCAAGATCCTCTCCTAGTAGTTTCAAAAACCAACACCAAGTTGCCTTATTTAGTGCATCAACTACAGCATATGCTACTGGATAAATCCCATTGTTTGCATCAATCCCAACTGTTGTTAGTAATTGACCTGGAAAAAGGACCTGACATGAAGAATCCATCTAATCCTAAGAATTCTCTGCCACTAGCTTTGAAACCTTGTTTCAGAGCTCCCAAACACACATACACCCTTTTAAAAGTTCTTGTTGAACTCTCTGGATTTGGTTCTAGCTGTACATCAAGCCTAACAGTGGTGCCTGGATTTTGATTAACCAACTCTTGGGCATACTCTCTAAGCATTGCATAATGTTCCGTAAAGACTGAATGATTTGTACATTCTTTAGTGCATGCATATCATACTTGCTTACGGGAACATCTTCAAGTGTATGCTCATCATCATCAGCAAACACTTCATCATCATTTGGATTATAATCCAAATCCTCTTAACCACTCTCGCCACTCTTTTCTTTTGTTTCAGTATCCACCTCTACTTCTTTCACATTTCCCATATGACCACATACAATTATAAATCCATAACACCAAATGTACCTTTTTTAAAAACCAAGAACAATATTGAAGTAAACAGGGAAATGCATTGTGTTCTTACCGTATTGTGCAAAGGCACGGACAATCGATGTAATATAACTGGAACTATACGTCAATTAGAATCGTATCTGAATAGGTGGTCGGGTTAGTGTGGTAAAGAGCTAGAGTGGCGGAGCCAATTATGGTTGTATTTGAAGATAAAGGGGGTATATTAGTCATTTCATATGTATTTACCCTTGACTAACGGGATAGCTAACGCGCGTTAGCAAAAAGTTGGTCTCAGTGTCTTTTTTGCATTTATATGGAACGTGAGTGGCGTTTTTACATGCCTTATGACTCGGTGTATTTTTTGCACTTTTGTAGAACGTTGGTGACTAAATTTGCAAGTTACCCTATATACTAATAAGGAAATTTGGAAGGGGCAATTAGGTTACAATTAAGTTCCTAATTTCTAAGTCTATTGGCCCATATAAAGTTTTACCAAAATAATTAGACCAAATAGTATCCACTTGAATAAGTGGCCAATTTGTATTGGCCGAAAGTAGTTACCAAAATTACTGTTCACTATCATTAACGTGAATTAAGGTTAAGTACCACATAGGATACAATCAAAACTCATTAATGCATTGCAGAACTAATACACCATTATCCACATATTTGGCAATCTAAACTGCAACTTCTTATTGAAAAACTACACTAACACAACTTAAATTTGTACTAATAGAACTTTCTTGATCACACTTGATCTTTCAACCTCACAATACATTATTATATTGTAAACTAACCACCTATTTCGCTTTATTCACTTTTTCAAACATATGAAAAAAGGAACACGCAAACAAAAGTCAACATAAAGAGGGGAAATAAAAAAAATCAAAAAGAGGGAAGGAAAGAAAATCTATTTTGGGTACTTACACATTTAAAAGGATATATATAAATATATATATATATATATATATATATATATATATATATATAGTATATATATATATACATATATATATATATATTATATATATATATATATATACATATATATATATATATATATATATATATATATATATATATATATATATATATATATATATATATATATATATATATATATATATATACTAGCTTTCGAAGCCCGCTCGATGGCGGGCATGACTTGTAATTTTTCATTTTAATTTAATAATTTACGGATAATAGTAATTTTTTTCATATATTTGTTATGTTTTAAGTTGACGTGTGTTGATGAATTGTGTTTTAAATCTAATGTTGTACGGTTGACTTATAAATTTTGCATTGGAATGTGCATAATTTCAACCATTGATAGTGTTATTTTTTATGCATGTGTTTAGAAGCAATGTGCATAATTTCATCCATTGTTAGGGCAAATTTTTATGTATGTGTTTAGAAGCGTGTTTAATGTGTATGATAAATATTTTTGATTGAAGTGTATCGAATACTTTATTTAGTTCATAGTCGTATGATCCATTTTTTTATAAATTTCATAATGAGTGTATTTGGAACAATGTTAATTTGTTAAGTTTGACTTGTTATACAGTCAAAATAATAAAACTCCTGAACTTCAAAGTTTTTTTGTAATGTCTTCCTGTTATATATTTTGAAGCCCACCCGATGGGCGGCCATGACTTGTAATTTACATTTTAATTTAATCATGTGGATATTAGTAATCTTTTATAGTTATAACTTATGTATTAATCAAGAGACGGATATTAGTAATCTTTTATAGTTATAATTTAGTCAACTGAAACTCATATTCAAGGACGGGAAGGTTAACTAAAATTTGAAGATATTAGTTTGAATTAAATATTTTTTAAGAAAGGTGAAGTTGACATACATTTTAAATGTTATTGGCTTTTTTTATTATTATTTTATAAGTTAACAAAAAATAAGCTATAAACATACCAAATTTTTTTATTGATTGCATTAAGAATGAAAAGAAATAAACGGTTAGTGAATATGAGAGAAAAAAAAGTTTCAAAGTAGCACGCAAGAACAAAGTATGAAAGCATAACCCGCCCGATGGGCAAGCAAGTCTTATGAATATCGTTAACAAACTTAAGTTAATGAAAATAAGTTATAAGCATACCAAATTATTTATTGATTGCATTAGGAACCATAAAAAAGCAAGCGTTTATCAAATATGACGGGAAAAGAAGTTACAAAGTGGTACGCAAGAACAAAGTTTACAATCAAATAAACTCAATTGTGGAATAAAGCTTCTTTGTATACAAAGTTTGTATCCACCGGACGGGTTAGCTATTTGTTTCTTTCTTTATTAATGTATGTAACATTATTTTTATGATAAGTATTACTTGACAATCTAATGAAAGATGTCAAAGGAAATCGTATATTTGGATGTGTTCAAGCAGGGTAAAATTAAAACAGTATTTAGTGTATGTCGTATCTTTTAAAAAATATATATACACACATATAATAATTCAAAGTTCGTCAGTAGAACATGATGCTCTATGAATTTATTTACTGATAAAAAGACATGCATATAAGGATGATACTATGAAAAACAACCCATCTTGAGACAACGTTTGGCCTTGACTTTTATTAATAGTCATGGCTTAACACACCGCAACAGGAATTGTCTACGGTTAAGTTTAAACGACATCTTATTATCAAAAGGGCTAATGACCATACGGGGCATTGCGCAAATTTAAAAGACACTTTGGGTATTGCAAGAACAAAATTAAGTTAAGAAAATAAGTTATAAACATACCAATATTGTTAAGGAAAAACCGCATCTTAGTTACATGGCCCGCTCATTTATTTATATTGTTGAAAGAAATAAATCAAGGAAAATAAGTTATAAACACACCAACATATTTATTGAATGAATTATGAACGAAAAGAAATAAATGTAAATCGCGCAGATTATATAGTAGGAACATATGCTTCATACATTGTTTCCAATTACTAAATACATGTTGGTTTTAAAGGTGATCTGTATGTCTTTCCAATGTCTATTCGAAGCGAACCCGAGACAATGAGTTTGTCAAACTCAAACTCCATATCTCGTGCTTCACCATCGACTGTTATGGGTTTGACACGAATTCTTTCAGCATGATTTTGACTGTTTGTATTGCAGTGAACTTGAGCTAGAAACTGTTTACGCATCTTGTCCTAAACAGTCGTGTAACCACCTTTAAATCGTATAATATTTCAAATCCATAACCTGAAGCTGTGAATCCGTAGGCAACAAATTTAGGAACTGAGGTTAGTCCGTTAGCTTTTAGAAATGAAGGGGAGTAAATCTCCTTTGCACAAGAGGCCCTCCTTGAACCGACATGGGTCAATACACCTCCTTATTCAGATTTCTTTATGACCCACTATAATTCATCGTTTAACTTTGTTGAACGCACCAAGAACTGATCATTAGTTACTCGTTGTTCTTTTTCATATGGTGACTTTTTGGGTTGCGTAATAGCAGATGTTGCTTCAGCCATTGCTACTGGAGGTGGCTGAGGTGGGACCCATGAAGATAATTGAACAGGTGGCTCGCTGCTCCCACCAGGAATCCTGATTTGTCTGTCGCCTCTTTGAATAATTGACATAATAGCATGTCAGCATTATAGCATTCAAGTACCATGCTAAGATAATGAATTATCTAATAAAATAATCTCGATAAAAATAGTAGTTATAGTATTAATGACATATTATAAAGTATGTAGTAATGATAATGCATGTATACGCCATTTTATCAATGAAAAACAGAGTTAATAAGAAGCTACAATACAAAATTACCTTCACTTATTGAGTTGCCTTCCAGTGTCTTGTGACAATGCAACACAAAAAATGAAGTAATCAACCTGCATAAAATAAGAAACTCTCATGTTTAAGTAAACAAATTAGAATGGCTAATCTTAGTGAACTTTAACATGCACGAAAACAAATGAAGCCTAGAGAAGTCAAATCAGAAATCATTACCAAATGCCCAGTTCTCGAGGCGTTTCAAGAGATCTTTTTGAATTGCAACAATAATCAACCCCTAGTTTCCAGGTTCTGGTATCAACATAGCTGATCTTTTTCACTTCCTGAACAAATAATATCCCCTGATAACAACCCATATTGCCTGATCCATGTCACAGCCGCGATATTCACAGCTTTTTCAACTCACTCCCTTGATCTTTATGATACTCCCTGATAAATTTCTATCAGTCATTACATTTTAATGAACAATTTTACCACCAACTTTGTTATTATCTTAACCTGAGTTACCAATACCCTTCAGTAGTTTCACTGCACCATTGATACACCCATTCTCTTTTCTCAGTCTCAACATGAAACTCGACTGAACATACGCTGGTTCTTAACTCTTCACAGACCTATTTATTTCTTATTCAGGTTTAACCTGATAAGGCTCATTATCCCGTTTCATAAGAGACTTTTTCTTTCAAGCTCAGCCCGTAACTGAGCTCCCCTGATTTTCTCTACACCCTGAGTCATATTCAGTGAGTCACAAGATATTCAGGCTCTGCCTTAAAACACACTGAAACATTCATTCCTTGATTTCCTAAAGCCCAACACTGACTCAATAAGTGGCTATGATAAACTTATCAATCCCTGATCCCTACCATCTGCTTAACTCCATCACATTGATAAAATTATAATAAAAACTCACTGATAAAATTTATCAGTTCACACTTTACAAACATTTCTCTCAACACAACCTTAAGCTCAGAACATGCTCAACCCTTAGAACCAAATTTTATTTTTAACCAAAACACCGCCTTTCATACTGAATCTCACGGCTACTGTCGCCGTCGAGGTATAAACACCGCGGTTGCTCCTGCTATTGAAAGTGTATGCCCAACCACTACCTTATGGAATTTGCAACACTTTTTACTACTATATTATTACTGTAAAAAATACATAAAATATAAATGCATTGTGT